>CM057454.1:396247500-401047500 GCA_016271365.2 Neoceratodus forsteri
AGTCTTTTGGGGAGTTTTCCTTTGCTAACCTTTGGAATGCATACCTCCACAGTGCCCCATAGTATCTGCTTAAATGTATACTATTTGTTCTCAATATGCCCTTTTAGTTTGCTTCTCCTATTTTCTTAGCAACTATTTCCTTCAATGCATCAAATTGTGCCTTGCTAATATTACAGGTTTCTGTTATAACTTTTAAAATGAACTCCACCCATATTATATACAGCAGTGCCAGCCATAATACAATATAGTACCTTGCAGTATTACTGCAAAATGCTGCAATATGCTGCAGGGAACAGTTTAATTCATTGACAAACCCTTTTGTTTTGTGACATGTCATGTACTGCAAGACCTTGCATTGCAACCTAGTTGGAGCCAGTGTAGAACCCCATGAGGTTGTGATCTCTTTTACTGTTCTCTCACTTCCAGATTTTCTACCAAGTTGTTCCTATTGTGGTAAACTAAGGATCCAGTTCACAAAGGCACAAGAGATCCTCAAATATGCTGCATAAATGGTGTGCATATCTACATGTCACATATCAACTGTGCACATCACCATTTTCACAATGACAGTGAGATGGGCCAATATGCATTTAGGGCTGTGTACAGCAGCAGAGACAGACAAGCTGCTGTACCTGTGGTGTGACCAGTACACCATCAGCACACCTCTTGACTTTATAAAGCAGTGCTACAACTCATGCATATAAAATGCTGAAATGTAAATAACGAATGTAGAGGAACTGAACACATTGGTGGATTCTACCAACTAACCAGTGTTAGAAAATGGGTAGGGAAAATTCTTGTTTGTGATTGCTAATGCCACCAGCTAGCCAGCCAGGTATCAGGCAACAGAGACTGGGAAATAATGAGCCCCAGACTCTGGCTGCCTGATTACCTTCATATCACAGTGCATATAGAATTTTCAGTTTTTTAAAATGCCACCATTTTTTTTAATCTCGCTAAGCGAGCTGACTTTCCCTGACAGAGCGAGGGAGTCATCCCCCAGCCCCCCCTGTACCTGAGCTACACTGTTATCTGTAATCTGAGTGGCCAAACAGGTACACAACTTAACCTCTGCTGAGCTGTACCACCAGATCCATTCTTTCATCTACACTCACGGTGTCAACTTACTCAGTATCGGCACCCATAAACCACTTACTTTCCCCTATTGTACATAATAGTAATTCTACTGGCTGCTAATTCTTTCATTTACAGAGCATCCCATCACCCCAGGTGGTGGGTAGTCTCCTCCTCTACTCCTTCTGACAGTTTTGTTGAATATATCAGCCTAAAACCTGGCATGCAATTTGGCAAGAGTGGCTACGACATGAGATGCGGAAGAAACAACTGAGCAGTCAGTGAAAGCTGTAGAGCTAAGTTTAAATTTTACCTCAAAGGATCAAGAAAGTGAGTAGTGATGAGGGTGATAGTGTTATCCTTACAGTGACAGCTGTTTCTTAAACAGATCCAGTCTCCTGACTGTGCTCTCATGACCACAATGTAACCAAGCCACAGTCCCTCTGTTAAAAAAAAACACACACAGAACCACTGAAGCAATTAAACAGCCACTGAATGATGCATTCACACTTGAATCAGAACCTGCCACCACTCCTCTCATCTGAACTGCGCAGCAAAATGTTCCTTACCTACTGCAGTCAAAGAGAGTAAATATGTGTGATGCAGTAGCATATTCTGAGGCAGAAACAGTGACCAAAAAATAATCATAATAATATGAAAAATAAACAGACTCCATCACAATCCTTGCCTGCTTACATGCTGGCGCTATTAACAGCCGCTCACCAGATGTTGTCCCAATCATGCTTACTCACGGGCTGACTCAGCACTTCATCCCAATCATGCTCAGACTGCAAAGGCCCTCAAGAGAAAATAAAACTTCTACTATGGATAATTTAATTTTTTTGTTATTTTATTAGGATCTAACATTGTACTGCTATGGGGGTGGGAGGGTCAACAAGCAGAAACCTACCAGAAAATAAAGCTACTTTCTAATGTCAGTACCCTCTACTGGCAATTATTCTAGTAGAGAGTAGGGACTACTTTACAATGAATTCTGTTTAAATGTTTTTCTACTTTTTTTTACTTTTAATAACATTTTTTTTTACTTCTAAAAAAATGCTCTACATATACCTTTTTTCTAAGTTCAATAATACCCTCCAGGGTGGGTGGTATCGGGCTATACAGGACCTTCCAGGGGCTATAAGGCCCTCCGCCTGCTGCGTCGGGCCTCATTATGCCCCTGGGTAGTCCAGTATAGCCCACTACCGCCTACCCTGTTGGGTATTATTACTTACTTGGCAAGCCATTACTGGTGCATCCATCGCCAAATTACCTTTCAGTGGGCTCAAGGCCTAGGGACATCATTTTCTTGGGTGCCTGGTGCCTTGACACCCACAAACCCAAAACTTCACAGTACAGTGAACCATGACTGCATTAGAGGTCTGTTGACATAAGTGAATCCTATATGGGGCTGGGGCCCTGAATTATAGTATGTGCTTGCCCACAGGCAAGTGGTGGTGTAGGAAGGCACATAGGCCACTGTGAATGGGGCTGGTAAAGCCTTTTGCACCATCATTGTCCTTAAACATAAATGACAGAGCCATCATATCATTTGAAAGAAAATGCTTTCCCTCCACCACCAGCCACAGCTGGCCACCAGGGGTGGGTGGCCCAAGGAGGATCCGAAGCTGAAATCCTTTGAAGACATGGTAGCTGATGCATACAGCTAATGATCAAGAAGATGATAACACTGACACTGTAAACAGTGAGCATAGTACTGTTGGGCACCTAAGCACACAATGATGTACATCCTCACCCCACAGATGTTGACCTGTTCTCTGCCAAGTGACAGTGATAAGGAATGGCAGCCAGCCAACAGACCAGCCCAAAATCCAGCCAGGGCCAAACGGAATGCCCTCTGCCTTGTCTAGCAGTTACTATGACCAGGGTATGAGGGTTGAGGTGCTGGATGCCACACCTCATGCCACGCCAGCAACCCAGGTTCAGGAGCAACTCGGATCACTGGGGATCAGCCAGGGAGGAGAGGATCACACATTCAATGGACTGCTCTCCTCTCTTGGGGTGGGTGGGCTCTGCCTCATGCAGCACTAGTGACCCCCGGTGTTCCCGTGGATCACTGCTGTCTTTAGGGGCACATTTGTAGGGGTCAGACAGCAGCGGGCAACTTTCACACAGGTGCAGGAGCATGCCTGTCATGAGCAGGATGCCATTGCGCATCTGTGCCCTCACAATGCTAAGGAGGAAAATCCCCAGTTCTCGGGGAGTCGACAGTGGCCTCATATGGCTGCAGCCCACATCCCCAGCACTGGAATCTCCTGATCAGCTGTCCAGAGCCCTCGCTCTGCTCCCAGGCCAGGCTGTCTAGATTTCAGATAGGACACCCAGGTAAGGCATTGGGTGGCCCCACCCAGGAGGGTGTAGATCCATGGAGTCGGCTGTGGTCTGGGAAGTGGAATGGGGTAACTCTATCCCCAATTTCCCAGTCAGAGGGTTTCAGGTGAGGAGTAGGAGCCAAAGTCGAGGGAGTCAGGGAGGCTCTCCCGAGAGATGCAACTGAGATGCTGGAGTTAAGGAGTGTGGTAAATAAAGTTAAAAAATATATATGGATAGGGTATCACCATTACTTGTGTGTCACATAAAAAAACATCACATACACAGTGCAGAATACATACATGTGACAGCAGGAGCAGCAGCCATAGATAAAGGAGAGAGGATCAGGGTGCTTTGTGCCCATAATTAGTAATGCCAAGTGGTCCATGCAGGCAATAAGATTGATGGGGTGTGATACATTCCAGTAACTACGAACATATGAATCTGCCAGCAGAAGCTGACCACCTAATCTATCAATGTCTGCCTTAGTGTGCAGCTAGCCCCCTAGATTGCAGCTGCCCCAACCCCCTAGCCATCTGTCATTCCCATGATGGCCTCAGCCCCCTCCACCCACACCCTCCCTTGTGCTCTGTCCCACACCCTCTTAAAACTTCCTACTGTCTTACATGATACCACCCCCTCTGGTAGAGTATTTCATTTGGTCACCACCCTCTCCATGAATTAGCACCTCCTCATCTCCCTCCTAAATCTTCCGCCCTCCAGTCTTAGTCCATACCCCCTCATGTCCCTACCATTCATCATTTTAAACATCCCTTCAGTGCTAGCTTTGTTTATCCCCCTCAAATACTTGAACATTTCAATCATATCCCCCCATCCATCCTCTCCTCCAGCGTGTACATATTCAGCTCATTCAGCCCGTCCTCGTAGGCCTTGCCCTCCATCCCCTGTAACATTTTTGTTGCCCCTCCATTGCACATCTTCCAGTAACTTAATATCCCTCTTCAGGTATGGCCACCAGTACTGCACACAGTATTCCAAGTGTGGCCTGACCAAAGATCTATAGAGGAGCAGGATCACCTCCCTATGCCTGGATAAGAAACCCCTTGTGATACAGCCCAGCATCCTGTTTGTCTTAGCTGCTGCTTTCCTGCATTAGGAAGAGTTGTTCATGCTCCCTGTTACCAACACCCCTAGGTCCTTCTCTTCCTCAGTGATCCCCAGCCTCACCCCTCCCAACCAATAGTCCCTCCTTTGGTTCTTTGCCCAGCTTTCAACTGGGACAAAGGCAGACAGTCATACCGATCTGCCATGCCTAGGGTGCCATGAAGGCCGTGCTTAGATGTGCTGCTTTTTGGTTACTAGAACTAGTATCTCAGGTACCTACTTTAGCATTACTGCTAAAGAATGAGTAATTAATAAACATATTTGTGATGTAGGAGATAACCCAGGGCAGGAGACACATGCAAGGAACCACCAAGGGAAGGACAATAGTGCAAAAAAAATATCAAATGGAGACCCAAGGTGGCAAGGAAGTATAGAGGAGTAACTATTCTTACTTGCATGTGGGTCAATATGACGAGTGCACCCAGCAAAATATGTGAGCTTTAGAGTCTAATGCACTGCAAAAACTAGGACTAAGTGCAACTCACCACAACCTGGTAGGGAAAAAAATGACAAGGACCAGACTATTCTGAGATAATATGCCTGAGAGGAAAAGGGGCAGGTGGTTCTCTTTGTAAGGGAGGGAGTGTTTGTGGAGGGCAAAGAGGACGTCAAGGGCAACTAGTGCCACAGAGTCTTTCTTGAATGAGATAGGGGGAAAAAGGGGGCAGAAGTGTCACCTTGGGGGAGTGCTATAGGTTCCTGAACAGCACAGTGGAGCATTAAGCCCAGAAGTCAGGGAAAAAAATAACAGAGCAGCCAAATTAGATGCAGTAGTGGTCCTAGGGGGACAGCAGACTCCCAGTTATAGACTGGTAATTTGAGAAGGCTAAAAGCAGAGCTGAGATTAACATCCTCTCCTCCTTCAAGGACTGCTTCCTAGAGCATCATGTCCAACAGGGGACTTAGCTTGAGAATACCCTTGAACTTGTTCTCAGTAGTGGGGATGAGGTCAACCCTTGTGTGAACATCCAAGAACTAATACAATAAGTGGAAGTGACCACAACCAGGAAAACGTCACCCTGCTAACAGGGAATATAAGCAGGGCCTTATCCATCAAGATCCAAAACTTTTGGAAGGCAGACTTTTTCAAGATGAAGAATTTGGTGTCCAAAGGTCTGGAGCATCTGTGTGAGGCTGGTATTCAGAAAAAGAAAACAAATATGGCACTGAGCATCAGGATTAACTCCAAATAACCAAACTTCATTAAAGTGCTTCACAATGCATAATGTGCAAAATAAAGTATGACTAATGTATACAAAAGGCAGTCATGCCATGTCAGACAGTGGTGGTTTACAAAGGACTGCCAAGCCGGCAAACCGACAGGTTTCGCTTAAAGCATTGGCAAGAGGCAAAACTTCCAGCAAAGCTGACTGGGTGCTGGTATGATTGCCTTTTGTATGCACTAGTTGTTCTTTATTTTACACATTATGCATTGTGGAATACTTTAATAAAGTGTGATGCTTTATAACAAATCTTGATACCTTGCCATTTTTATTTTCTGTTACTGATTTGGACTGTTACCTGGCACAAGCAGCTTATGTGGAGCAGAGTTTTGTTTTCTTGAGGCTGGTAATGATGACCACTTGTGAAATTAATTGAAGTAGCTGAGGAAGCCAAATCTCCAGCCTGATAACTTTCGAGGCAGCTCCCCCCCCCCCAAGCTAGGCACTCGGGACAATCAAGCAACTGAAGCACAAGCAGCTCACCTGAGTAGCTGAGAAGCCAAATCTCCAGCCTGATAACTTTCTCGAGGCAGCCCCCACCAAGCTAGGCACTTGGGACAATCAAGCAACTGAAGCACAAGCAGCTCACCTGAGTAGCTGAGGAAGCCAAACTCCAGCCTGATAACTCGAGGTAAAGAGAGCCTCTTCTCTTCGTCTGGATGCCTGCAGAGGGGTGCTACCTGATGAACACTTATATTTTATGAACTTTGTTCCTGTTCACCACTGGGTGGGCTTGTTATTTGATTCTCTTTGTGCTACTAATTGCTGAAGTGTAAAGCTAGGGACTCACTGGCTTTTCTAGAGTTGCCTTGCTGATTTCATCTTAAAGCCAGATATACCAAGCAGCTAATATAGATCAGACTTGTTTAATATGGTGGTATTTGGAGCTAATTGCTGACTTCATCTTAAAGCCTGATATACCAAGCAGCTAATATAGATCAGACTTGTTTAATATGGTGGTATTGAGCTAATTGCGCTTGTTACTGAAGGCATTAGGTTAGCTGGGTCCTAGTGTGACCTCATTTTGGAATAGCCCTGTTTGCTTAGAGTGGAGCACCTTTGTGTAAGTCACAACATATTCTCCCGCTGCATAGTAATGAGAGGCTTTGTTTTCTCCACAACATAGGCAGCTCCCCCAAGCTAGGCACTCGGGACAATCAAGCAACTGAAGCAACAAGCAGCTCACCTGAGTAGCTGAGGAAGCCAAATCTCCAGCCTGATAACTTTCGAGATAAAGAGAGCCTCTTCTCTTCGTCTGGACGCCTGCAGAGGGTGCCTGGCCGGGCTTCACGCCGTCTGCCCGCCCACCCCAACCACCCTCCCACCCAGGGGCGGTGTCAATTTGAGATCCACCCTGCGGATACTCATCCGGTGATATCACGCCCCTGTTGCCCAGAACCTATCTCCCACTTTCCCATTTGCAGGTTATACCTGCTGGCCAATACCAGAGGACCTATGCTTCCTCACTACTTCCTACTCCTACCTGTACAGCACTACTTCCTGGGATCTTGCTCACCACAATGTATTGGCCCTGCCTCACGCCTGCTGTGCCTATCCCCACTAGCAGTGCACTTACCCACTTCATCTGCCTGCTAGTCCACACTGTGCCCTGCACCCTCCCTCCCTTGCTCCTGAACCTCCTCTCCTGCCCCTTGGGACCTCTGTGTGTCCCCATCCCCCTGCCCTCCCCTAGCTTTCTCTCACCTCAGGCACATCTGGGTGTCTTCTTCTTGCTTTCCCTCCTGTACCTCCCTGCCCAACCCCTGCTCCCTTAGCCTCCCTCCCTCCCTATCATGTCAATCGTAGGAAAACCTCCACCATCTCCCAGCCAGGGTAGTCATGCTGTTACTCCTGTCAGGAACATTCATCCAAACCCTGGCCTGTTCCCAGGAGCTCCCCAACTCGCACCACAGGCCTATGCATGGTCTCCATGAATATCTGTAGCCTCCTAAAAAAGTTTGACTCACTACAATGCCTGGTCACATCAATTAACCCTGATGTCATCACCCTGGTTGAGACTTGGCTGTCAAAATCCTCCCCTGACTCCCTAGTCTCCCTTCCTGGTTTCACCCTTTTCTGGTCCAACCGTGTTGGGAGACGGGGCAGCGGCTGCGCTATTTATGTCAAGGAAACTCTCCCCGTACTAGCCCTGCCCACTCCCATCCTTGACTCCAGGGCCCAGGCGCTTACGCTGAAACTAACCCCTGACCCTTTAAAGGGATCCCTTTGTCTGACTACTGCATACGTGCCCCCCAGGGACCAAACGCAGGCCATTGCCTCTCTTACAGAATACCTTACATCTCTACCTCCTTCCGCTGATCAAATTCTGGTGGTGACTTAAATGTCAATGGCTCAGCCCCTCCTTCTCCTATACCCGAGACTCCTTTTTCTGCAATAGACCTAACGCAACTAGTTACCCACCCTACCAGGACTAACCCCAAGAGAGGCTCCAGTACCCTGCTTGATGTGGTACTCACCAGCCGCCCTAATCGGATCCCCAATGTACAAGTCCTCCCAGACTCTCTCAGCATCACTCCCCATTCTATTCCACTGGTCAACCTCAGTCCCCAAACCATAGCACAGTCCACATGCCGTGCATCTAATAACTGGTGGACTTGATAAAACTTAAGGAACTTCTGTCCCAAATTGACTGGTCTCCATACAGGCAACTCCTGACATTGACACAGTCTCTCCTTCTTCACCCAAACTTTTAATAATGCCTGTGATATCTTTGCCCCAGTGTTGACCCACCGTTCTAAAAGGAAGAATGCCCCTTGGGTTACCCCAGCTTTGATCCACCAGCTCAAACATAGGGACAACCTATGGCACCGTGCCATTGAGACTGGCCGGCCCAATGACAGGCGGTTATATGCTGCCACCCGAAACAAGTGCACTCGGGCCATCAGAAAGGCCAAGTCTGAGCACCATCGGTCCTCACTCACTGCCTCATGGGGAATCCCAGAACCTTCTGGGATAACATTTAACAGTTAAATGGGTGCACACTCCCCCACCCACCCAGATCAACATTAATGGTGTGATCTCTCAGACCCAGCCCTCATAGCCAACCACCTCAACACCTCATTCACTGACCTTAGCCCTATCCTCCTACAAATTTTTTTGACCTCCTCCCAGCACCTGCCGTAATCTTTCCGCCTTATTTTCTCCGCCATGTTTCTGCCCAAGAACTTAGGCCACACCTTGTCACTGCCCTCAAGAGTAATAGTACAGGCAGGACACCCTGGATCCGGGTATCCCACGGCTGGTCTTAGACACAGTCCTTACCCGATCACATGCCTCATCAACCACTCTCTTTGCCTGGGGAAGGTTCCAACTGCCTGGAAAGTCACCACTGTCACCCTATCTTTAAAGGTGGTGATAGGACTGTGGCTAGAAACTATCGACCGATCTCCATTCTCTCTCTCTCTCCAAGGCCTTGGAAAAGTGGCGCCTCTCAAATCTCTGACTACCTCTCCACCTACAATGTCCTTTGTCCTGAGCAGCATGGCTTCCGAGTGGGCCACAGTACCAACACAGCCCTCCTAGAGTTCTCCAACTTTCTCCACCTCCTTAGACACTGGTTCTCTGGCTGGTGCTGTCTTCATTGACCTCTCGAAAGCTTTCACTGTCTCCCACCCCTTCTTGATGCCCTTAGTCTCTGGTTTTGCTGCTGGTCCTATCTCCTGGTGCACCAGTTATCTGTCTGACCGTCACAGCATGTAAAATTAATGGGACCTACTCAGACATCTGTCCCATCTTTTCTGGGGTTCCCCAGGGCTCCATTCTGGGCCCCTTACTATTCTCCCTTTACATTAACACCCTTCCACACTCTTGCTTGGGGAACATTCTATTGTACGCTGATGATGCAGTCATCTTTGCCTCAAGTCGTAACCCTACTGCCCTCCAGGACTCGCTGCAGAAGTCCTTCACTGAAGCCGAGGGCTGGTTCAAGGAACATAGATTGGTGATAAATCTTAAAAAAACAAAAACCATATTCTTCACTCATCCCCAAAACAAGTCCTGCAACTTCAAACTCCTCATTCACTCTGGGTTCTCATTCCCACTCGAACAAGTTTGCTCCTATAAATACCTAGGGATCCATTTTGACCCCTCCCTCTCCTTCCATCGACACATCGCTGCCCTAGCCACTGCCACTAATATCCGATTGGGCATCTTACATCGGTATAAACACTGCCTCCCCCCGGAGGCTCTTCGACTCGCAGTCACCTCCTCTATCCTGTCCCTAGTGGACTATGGACTGCTGGTGTATGGTGCTGCTGATCAGACCGCACTCCATAAAATTCGCACTACTCTGAATAAGGCCTGCAGGTTAATTACTGGAGCACCTAGGATGACACACACCTGTCTACCGTATGCTAAAGTGCTGGTACTTGATCTCGATGAGCGCCTCAAATATCTTACCTGTACCCTTACAAAAAAGACCCTCCTTGGGCTTTCCCCACCAGGATTGACCACCACCATCGTAGCTCTGTCCCACTAGTTCATACCGGACCTCTGGGAAAACCTCTTGTTATCCCTAGAGCTAGGACCTCTCATGGCCAAAGAGCCTTCAGCTTTAGGCCCTCCTGTTCAACACACTGCCCTCCATCTCCGAAGCTCCAACTATATCGTGGCTTCAAAACTTCCTATGTAACCACCTTATTAACACCCGATGCTGTAACTGCTCAGTCAAAGTCAGACTAATACTTATGACAAAGCTTATTACTAAGCTGCTAAGGACGACATAACTCTGGTATTGTTTGCATCCATCCTACCTGTACCAGCTTGTTTGTATCTATGTCTTAATTTTACTGTTATACTTATGTGTTGTACTGCTATACTGTGTATTTTGGTTTGTCTTACTGTGACAAGGTACCTTTGTAAATGAGCCTATGGCTCAAAGGTTTTCCAAACTGCTGTTTAAATAAATAAATAAATAAATGTTTGAAGCAGCAGCAGAGGTCTGCATCCATGTAGGTAACAAAGGATAACGGGCCATCAAGTGCCCCCTGGCTCACTATGGACTTAACACAACTGATGGCTAACAAAAAGCAGGTCTTTGACCACAGGATGGAGACCAGGTACCTCCAGGACAGAGAAGAGAATAAAACAGCAATAAGAAATGGCAACATTAGAATTACAAAATCCAAGGAGGGGCTAGAAGCCAGGATATCAGTATGACCTCTGGAGAACACCAAAGTCTTGTTCCAACACATAAATAGAAGGAGGAAGGTGAAAGAGGGGATTGGGCCTCTGCAAACTAAATGAGTAACCTGTGCGAGAGCCAGAGGTGATGGCTGAGAGGCTGAATGAATACTTTGTTCTGGTACTCACCAAGGGGACCTCAGTGAAGGGAGGGCATATCACATCAGAGGCAGCCACAATGCAGCCAGCAGAAATGATGCCTGACCTGGTAGCTGACTATCTGGAAAAAAATCAAGTTGTGTAAATCCCCCAATGAGAGTGGATACATCCCATGATTATTGTGGAGATAAGGTAACAGGTGGCAGGACAGATTGTAGTAAACTTTCTGGAATCTGTCTGGACAGGTGTTTTGCTTGAGGAATTGAAAGAGACCAGTGTGTTTTCCTCATCATCATATGGGGGCATGTTTGGACTGGGTAACTGCAAACCAGTCATCCTGATACCAGTACTGGGCAAGATCTTGGAAGCCATTGTCAAGGATAAGATGTTGGAGCAATTGTTTGTGGCCAAACAGCATTGAAACAATTGAAAGAATGCAATGCAGGGCCACCAGTGATCAGAGGTAGAGAGTCAAATGGTATGACAAGAGTCTAGAGGCACTTAACATATTCACCTGGGAGAGAAAAAGGAGTGAGCAGGGACAAGAACTCTGTCTTCTGAATACTCAAGGGTATTGACAATGTTGAACACACAGAAATGTTTGATTTGGTGTCTTCTAGCAGGATGAGGAACCATACCCTGATGTTTACTATTATTTTATTTAGTTGCTGTTGACCGGATAACGGCACTAGACAAATTCTGCCTATTTTCAGACATGACCTGGGGAAGGGGGGAAACAGATGAATGGCAACTGACCTTGAACCAGATCAAGCTGTTGGTGGTATTTTATTCGTGAATGGGGGGATATTTTGGTCAGGGCACTGGGGAAATTCCCCTACTCACCAGTAGGGGGATCCTTGTTGTAGTGCGAATTACTGTCAGAATGCTTCTGGATCTGCTGGAGTGTGGATGTGTGGGAGGCTGGGGTTTGGGTCTCCTCCCCTGCCTCCGTGTTTTGCTTGGAGATCCCTCTGAGGATTCGGCGCGATGTTGTGTCTGGAAGAAAATAGATGTAGCGATGCAGAATCAGAGGCTGAAAAGGAGTGCGATGCACAAGCTTAAATGGAAGCAGTGGTGCCAGTAAAAGATCGAGAAATGAGCAGTGCACATTCCGAGGAGTTGGAGAGTGCAGGTAAGAAACAGCTGTCTAAAGTGATGTTTGGTAAAAAAAGATTGTTTAAAAACACTAAAGAGAAAATGACTGCGAAAAGCAGAACAGAGCACTGTAAGAAACCTGGGCAAAGTAACAGCAAGGTAGCAGCCTGTCAGAGTCAGCTGGTGAGTGCTGATGCAGGAGCATTAAAGAAGCCACGCCTGAAGGGAAAAAATCTGGTTTTAAAGTGACACAGATACAGAATACAGGGAAAAAAGTAGCCCCGACTAGAATGGCCATGAAGAGTCGGAAACAGCTCAGCCTAAGACTGGCTTCCCTTGAGGAGAGTATGGCAGATAAATCTGAGCCAATTGAAGGTGAAACAGGGAATATAACAGGAGCAGTGCAGAGTGAAGTGGGAACTGATCAGAATTCGTTTGCATCCAAACAAAATGAAAACGCAAAGAGCAAGCCAAATACAGAAAATGGGAATATTACTAATACTGGCGATATTGGATCAGTTGACTGCCAGGATACACCAGAATGGGTAGCTGAGGCCTTATTACAGGCGGGGTGGAAAAATTCTAAAGATGGGAAAGGCTGGGACCCAAACAGGCTGAGTGGGTCTGTAGAAACTGAAACCCCTATATCAGAAGAGCCAAATAAGGAAAATCAGGAATCTAAAACACAAGTTTCTGAAAGGCAGCCCAAGGCAATAAACCCAACTGAATTAGGACGTAATATAACAGAAGATGGAAATGACACAAAAGAAATTGAGGGCCTAACCATGGATGAGGACTTAAATACCTCAATGGAGTTAGAAGAAGAAACTGTTTCTCTAGAAAAAAAACAAAATGATGGAGTGGGAAAAAAGGAGAAGGAGAAAACTACAGTTTGGAGAGAAATGATAAAGAGAAATTATTTCCTGAAACCATGAATAGACTCACAGAGCCAGCTAAAAGAAGAAATGCAGTTAGATTAAAATTTAGAGGTTCAGCAGAGGTTGCCCCAGATTGGCTATTTGTGGGATGACAACTAGTAAAAACTAGCATGAAATATTATGCTTATGAAATATATGTGCTGATACACCATCCAGGTGAAACAAGATATGACATAAGCTTTAAGGACCTCTCTGGTTTGCACAGATTTTGGAAACTGTATCATCAGATCAAATCTACACCACTATGGAAGGGCTTCTTTGCAATACCACTTACTAACCAGCATATATGGTGGTAACTGTATTATTTAAAAATGAAGGAGTGAACATTGCGGACATTTCTACTGGCTCTAACAGAGATGTACTCTTAATGGACCTCCTGGACCAATTATAGGTGAAGAATGTTTGTGGACTGGGGGTTGGAAATTCAAAATAACTCTTAACTAGAAAGACAGGGAAGTGCATCATCTCCCAAACTGCTTCTTCCTGGGGAGGGACAGGGGTGTTGCTTTTTATGTGGGACAGCCTCGGGCATGCTGTAAGTGTGGGGAAAAAGG
The DNA here is from genome assembly GCA_016271365.2 of Neoceratodus forsteri. NCBI lineage: Eukaryota > Metazoa > Chordata > Ceratodontiformes > Ceratodontidae > Neoceratodus > Neoceratodus forsteri. The sequence continues at coordinate 396,261,142 of CM057454.1, forward strand.
TCATTTGAGAAATGCCTGTGAAAAAATCAAGTGTGGACTAAGTGGACAATTGGGGCATCATATAGCTATTTGCAAAAATCCAGTTAAATGTAGCCTATGTGAAGAAGCAGGACATATTTTTAACAATTGTCCTTGGGCCACGCATAACAGCCCAGGCTCATTGGAAAAAGCAGAACAAGATCTTTATTTGGTGCAAGCACAGAAAGAAAAAGCAAAAAAAAAGAAAAAATATTGCTGAAACTGCTGATATGGAAAGTTTAAGCAAAGAAAAAGGTAGCAGAACTCAAATTTCGGACAAAAATATTCCACCCCCTCTTAATGCAAGCACGAATCAAGAAAGTCAGAGAAAATTTGAGCATTCCAACCGGCTGCAACCTCTCGAAATAAAGGGAAAAACCCAAAAGGAAAACACAGAGGATGGTTACATGGTAGTGACAAGATCCAAGAAAAGAGGTGATAACCCCCCCAAAATGGATTCAAAGGAAAAAGGCCAAGGATCCTGTGACTTTGACAAATAAGTATACAACTCTACAAGATAAAGAATGGGCCACAGTAGAGGAGGACTCTGATTCAACAATTTCAGAACAGTCAGACGGGGAAATTACCGCAGATTATGATACAACTGACACACAAGCCTCTAAAAGAAGGAAAAAGGCCTCCTGAAAAAGGACTGCTAAACTCTTCCAAATATTATAATGAATACTTTAAATTGCATTACTAACAATGTAAATAGTATTAAAAACAGAGAAAAGGATGGTTACTTTTTTTTCCTTAAAAGACTTAAAAGGGGATATTTATTTTTTACAAGATACCAGGCTGCATACAATAGCTGAATTAAATCAAGTTCAGAAAGATTGGAGGTGGGGGCCTTCACTTTGGTCTATAGGAGAAGAGACATGTTCTGGGATTGGAACTGGGTTTGTGTCACCAGACGTTAAAATCCTGAAACTAATAGATTTACTGCCAGGTAGGGTGATAATAGTTGATGAGGGATAAAAGAAACAGGTGTTAGGTTAATAAACACTTTTAACTCTCAAAGTAAAGGCTTTAAGATACAAAGTAATGGGGCAGATAGAGCCCCTTTTGCACACATCTAGACTTACCTTATGGAGCGGTGATTTTAATTGTGGCTTTTCAAAAAAAGATTGGGGTAGGAAAACTGATAAAATATTTTGTGATACTAACTGTTTAAAAAAATATTGCTAGGAGCCCGAATGGAGGATGCGTATACAATTTTAGGTAAAACATCCGCACACACATTCTTCAAAGGAGAAGATATCTACAAGAATAGATTTTTGGTCTGTGTCCAAGAAAATGAAATTAAAGGATATTATAATGGTCTGTTAGAAACTTCTGATCACATGGTTGTGCTCTTAAAAATTAACTTAAAGAATAGCCCCTCCTTTGGTGGAGGGTTCTGGAGAATGAACATGGAACTGTTGCAAGATGAATCAGTAATAGAACTTACAAAAGATTTATTGGCTGTGAGAATTTCAGCACAGGACTTATATGATGACATTTTGAACTGATGGAAGACACGAAAGGAGTCATCAAGGAAACTATGATTTTAGAATCCAAAAATAAGGGGAAATTGAAATATAAAAAATATCTCAGTTTAAGGGCAACATTATATAAAGAAATAAGACAAAATGAAACAAGGCAAGATTGTACAGAAATCATAAAGAACATACAATCTCAAATGTGGGAGCACCAGTATAACAGGGAAAAATCTTTATTAATGGAACAAAGACGTGGAACTCAAGGAATGAAGGCCCAAACCAACCCATTTGAAAGTAATAAGAACAGACTGGAGAATATAATAATATGTGGTCTTATGGATAAAGCAGCAGTTCAGCATACAGATTTAGGTAATATGAAATGTATAGTCCAAGAGCATTTAAGAGAAAAGTTTCAGAGAGGAAATACAAATAGTGTAAATAAACTATGGGACCAAATTCAAGTACCAATATTTGGGTTACAGGAGTGGGAATATTTGAAGGACCATATAAAAGAGGTAGAAATCAGGGAGGCATTAGCCTCTATAACAAATAATACGGCCCCTGGAGTGGATGCCATACCAAATTGTTTTTATAAAACGTTTGACACAATACTAACTCCAATACTGGGGATTGTGCATAACCATATCTTTAAAAAGAACAAATGATCAGAAAGTATGAAGCAAGGGGTCACCATTTTTCTTTATAAAAAAGGTGATAAAAAGGAAATTAAAAATTGGAGACCTGTTAGTCTATTGACTTCAGACTATAAGATCTTGGCAAAGATTTTAAATAAAAGATTAACAGAATTTGCACAGACTTTAATATTGCCAACTCAGATGTGTGCAGTTCCAGGACAAGATATAAGACAAAATCTAATGTATATAAGGGAAACACTAAATAATGGACATGAAGGTGACCTAAATGGTCTTTTATATTTAATAGATCAAGAAACAACCTTTGATGCTGTTAAGCATGACTACATGTGGCAAGTATTAGAAGAGTATGGCTTTCCAGAAGAACTAATTGGATTGGTGAAAAGCTTATATAATGAAACCCTAGTTTAGCCTATGATAAGCACATGGGAACCCCAATGTACATATGCAATGGGGTACGCCAAGGGTGCCAGTTGAGTCCCCTTCTGTATGTGATGTGTTTAGATCCACTATTAGGATGGATAGAGATATAGGGAAGTATAAACGCAATTGACTAGGATAAGGGAGTCATCTGCAAAACCATAATATATGCTGATGATTGTATTTTCTTTGTAAAAGATCAGTGCTCAGGGGAAAAAATGTTAGACTTCATTGAGGAAAATGAAAAAAAAATACAGGAATAAAAGTGAATACAAAGAAAAGTAAAATATTTGTTATTGTAAAAAAAATACTGAGATTGGAAAAGGAAGTATAGAAATTGTACACGGTAGCATTGATATTTTTGGGGTGACTTTTGGTGGGCAAGATCCAATAGAGGAAAACTGGGAGAAGAAAATGAGTATAGCTCAAAGGAAAATTCATAGATGGAAAGCATGGAATATGACAAAGCAGAAAAGGATTTATATGTTGAAAACTTTTCTAGTTCCCATTTTTTTATATGTTGCATACATATTTCCAATTTCCTTCAGAAATCAGATGAAAATATTAGGGTTATTTTTTCAATTGTTATGGGAGAACAGATTAAATCCCAGTAAGAGAAATCATACATATAGACCAATTGCAAAGGGGGGTCAATATGTTAAACCCAATAGTTTTTTTTATAAATATTTTAATCTATGCAAACATAGCACCTATGTTACAGGGTAAATATATTATATGGATTTCTTTAGTGGAAGGGTGGAGAGAAGAAATGGTGGGAAATTGGGTGAAAAACACAGGGTTCTGTCCTGGGCCCCCTTCTCTTTTCTATATTTCTAAACTACCTCCCACTGACATGCCCAAACTCAGCTATTCAAATGTACGCTGACGATACCATTCTGTACGACCCCGGCCCCTCCAGTGAGGTTTTAAACTCTGCCCTACAGCAGGATTTCGATGCCGTCCAAACCTGGCTTAGTTCAAACCAACTTGTCCTGAACGCTAAGAAAACCGTATCCATAACTTTCGGCACACAGCCCCGACTCTCCCGACTAGCTGCTCCCCCCACTTTCCATATTCTGGATGGAACCACCTTGGAATCCTGCACCTCCTTTAGGTACCTGGGTGTATGGCTTGATCACCACTTAGATTTCTCCATCCACATAGACTCCCTTCAGAAAAAACTACACCCAAAACTAGGAGCACTGTACCGCAACAAAGGTTGCCTAACCACCTCGGTCAGGAGGGAGCTAGTGCACAAAATGATTCTCCCAGTCTTTGACTACGGAGACATGGTCTACTGCACAGCCCCTCCATCCACCCTGGCCAACTTGGACCCCCTTTTTCATTCCTTCTGTTGGCTCATCCTAGAATGCCCCCCCACCACCTACCACCCACCACTGCAACCTGTATAATGCCCTAGCTCTTCCTTCGCTGCACTCCAGGCGCCAGTTTCATTGCGCAAACCTCGTAGTAAAGCACTGGTCAAACTCCCTCCCACATATCTCAGTCTGGCCCTGTCAACTCAACCCCCGGCCTACTTCCTGCAAGGCACTGACTAAAACTTCTACAAATCCCTTTCATGCACACCTCAAAGGGCCAATCAGCTTTCAAATACAGCCTGCTCAAACTCTGGAATGATCTCCCGGCAGAAATCAGGCAGTCCTCTACCCCAAGGACCTTGAAAACTCTCCTTCAGGCCCACTTCTCAGCCATATGTAACAGCAACCTGCAGTCCAGATCTGATATCACGAGGCATCGTAATGTGCCATAAATGGAACAATTGTCCAACAACTGACTATTACTGTGTTTTCCCTATGTTCACTGTCTGTTATGCACTATGGTCATAGACTCCAACTATGATATAGCAACTCATGCTCTCTGCACTAAACTTGTAATCTAAATAACAAGTGCATAAGTCCAGCCTGTAACATTTCTGGACCTGATGTTTCACCCTTTATGTACCCATTATGTACCTGTTGTATGCACCATTATGTACCTGTTGTATGTACCATTGCCTATGAACCTTTGTATTTCAAGTATGTAACTCCCAGGTCGCATCTGGAAATGAGTGGATTCTTTGCTCAGTATGCTTATCTGGTAAATCTCTCATGCACCCTCATCAGACGCAGGGTGAGGGGAATGGCTACTAAATGGCTTCATGGTAGTCTCCTGGCCCTCCTCAACACCAGAGATAAGTGCTGGGCCAAGTTTAAGGCCACGGCTGACCAGGCTATCTTTCAGAGATACAGGAGACTCAGAAATGAGTGCAAAAAGAACATAAGGATAGCCAAGAATGAGTTCTGCAAATCTGCGTTACTGAACTTGGCTAGGGATCCAAGGAGGTTCTGGAGGAATATTAAACACGTTGTGAGTGGTACACAGAGCGCTGAGTCCACTGATATGATAATTGATGGTTCCAGCTGCAACAACTCGGAAACCACTGCCAACTCCTTCAATCATTATTTTTCTGATCTGTCCGAGTATACCTCGACATTCCCCAATGGTGGTGGTGTCAGTGGCAACCAGCCCATAGCACTATCATCACCCCGCCTGCCCTTTCTGTTCAGGGCAGTGGTGGCTCAAGAGGTGCAGAAACTGCTAGCTGGACTCTCACCCTTCTCAAGTGCTGGCCAAGATGGCTTGGAACCAAAGCTCCTCAGTCTCGGTGCCCCCTGACTTGTCCCTCTGGTGGCACACATCTTCAATCTGTCTCTGTCAACTGGAGTTATCCCAGACATATGGAAGGTTGCCAGGGTAGTCCCAATCCTTAAACAGGGGAACTGTAAACTGATTGAGAACTATTGCCCCATATCCATCCTATCCGCGGTTAGCAAACTTCTGGAAAAAGTTGTGGCAGGGCAACTCTCAGAGTACTTACAGGCATATGACATAATGTCTCCTGTACAGCATGGATTCAGAAAGGGGCATGGTACTTCCTCAGCCCTAGTTACTGTTTCATCGTGGATTAGGGAGGCCATGGACCAAGGCAAACTCTCGGGGGCTACCTTTATAGACCTCTCGAAGGCGTTTGACCTGGTCAACCATGCCATGCTATCAACACAGCTTAGATCAATTGGACTATCCACTGCCGTTCTCAGTTGGTTCTCCAACTACCTACATGGTAGAACGCAGCGGGTTAAATATGGAAAAGAGCTCTCGGGTCCCATCCCAGTAACAATGGGGGTCCCCCAAGGCTCCATCCTTGGACCATTGCTTTTCTCCATTTTCGTTAATAATCTCCCTGCAACCGCTGCTCACTGTAAACCAATCCTCTATGCAGATGATCTGGTCATCCTTTCTCACTCCACAGAGGTGGGGGTCATTAACAACCACCTGAGTGATGATCTATGAAACATTCAGACATGGATCCTGAACCATAAACTAGTCCTTAATCTAAAAAAACCCCAGGCCATGCTCTTTGGGTCCCAGGCTAAGATTAAGGCCTCCCCTGTGCCTTTCTGTGTTTCCAGTAAGGGAGACATCCCGATCCCAATCACGAACAATTTCAAATACCTTGGTGTAACATTGGACCCACAGCTTGACCTTGGCCACCATATCCAGAAGACATGCAAAACTGTCAACTGTAAAATGGGTCTGGTTTACAGAGCAAAAAATAATCTCACCTCAGCTGCGCGTATTGCTCTTGCTAGAGGAATGCTTCTTCCCTCACTATGTTATGGGCTCCTGTTGTTTGCCAGCACCACTAAGGCCCATCTTTCTAGGTGGTCGACAGCCTACAACAATGTCTGCCGCTTCGCCCTAGCGGCCCCCCGGCTCACTCACCACTGTGATCTCTACAATAAGTTAAACTGGCTCTCACCCTCAAAGCACATTGACTTTGTCCTTGGTTGCTTCACAGGAAAGGTCCTCAACACAGGCACCCCCTCCAGGGGTGGCAAGTTTGCTGGCCCAAACTGTTCCCTCGTCCTATCACCTTAGGTCTCAGGGATCTGCCACACTAAAGGTACCTGTGACTCAGACTCAAATGGGTGAAAGGGATTTTGCAGCATGTGCCCCCAAACTTTGGAATACCTTCCCAGCCCAGGTCCATGTTGCCCCCTCTCAGGGCAGCCTGCGTTCCTCCCTATGGAACTATCTCAAACTTGGATCGGCCTGCAGGTGCCAAAAACCCCCATGACATATGTTAGCACTTAGCACTCATGCATAACAGCTGGCCCTTAAGATGATAGTTTTGTACTTGCTGCTACCAATCCTTACCTTGTACTGCTCCAAAACTGGCACACACCGCTTACTCTGCTGTACCTATTCTAACTAAATGTGCCTCATATGCCTTGTACTTTGTGTATTCTACATTATGATGTTCGCACGTGACATGCAAGTTTATTTTTTCTAACTTGTACCTTGTTGTCTCATGACATGTAATCTTTTCCTAATTATGTACCATGTTGTCCCAAGTGTGTAAGTATGTAATTTCCTGTACTCTCCCGGATCGTACCTGAAAATAGGCAAATTGTCTTGTCTAGTGTACTTACCTGGTTAACAAAAGCTAAATAAATAAATAAACAAATAAAGTGCATGTTAACATAGCAAGAAAGTACTTAGAGGATTGAAAAATCACAGTAGATATGTTAATGACAAAGAACAGGAAACAATTGTATGAAGATATGCTTCAGAGAAATTACTATGAAACACCAGTCTTTAATGTACCACAGAAGGTAGATGATAATTTGATTTTGGATGTCACTTTGGAAAAGCATATACCACATAAAATGAGAGAAACAATTTGTCTGTGTAGCCATGAGAAATTAAATGTTAAGGGAAATCTTAAACATAAAAAATCGGAGGAAAGATTATGTTTGGAAAGCAAATGCAGTAATGAAGAAACAATGAGTCATTTATTTTTTAAGTGTAATTTCATTAAGCCATTTTGGGGCCTTTTGGCAGACATGTGAGGTATAATGTGTTTTAAAGATATTACCTATGACATATTGGTATGTGGGCAGCTAACAGAAGCATGGAATAAATGGGATAAGCATACAATATATGTAATCTTTGCAGCAATAAAGTGGGCTATCCGGCGAGTAAGATGCCAAAGTTTTATACATAGTAAAGAAGTTGCTGTTAATGATTTATTTTTCAAAATTCAAGCAGAAATAGATGAACTATATCAGAATAAAAGTAAAATATATGGAGAAAATCAAGTTTCATGTTCATGGAGAAATTTTGAGTGTATAGGTTAATTGGCTACTTGTTAATTAGAAAGATCTAATAATAGAACTGAGTGTAAGTTTGTTTTTGTTTGATACGGAAACTGTGCAGTTTGTTTTTGGTTTTAAATAAAAACTTCCCCTACTATTTTCGAGAAGTGCCATGGGATCTTTAACATCCATCTGAACAGGCAGATTGGACCTCAAGTTTAACATCTCATCTGAAAGATGGCACCTCAGGAGTGCAGCACCCCCCTCATGCTGCACTATAGTGTCAGTATTGGGATTTAACCCACAGCCTTTTGATCTCTCAGCCTCAGAGGCAAGTGTGCTACCTGCTGAGCCACTGACACTGACAAGTTCAGAGGTGATAGTCAAAAATAACATCAGGAGGCACTTTCTACCTAAAGTGTGGTGAACCTGTGGAACAGTTTACCAGTAGGGATAGTGGACATGATGCTAGTGCATTCCATAATTGTACGACTGGACACATTTCTGTATTACAAAGGAATCAACAGGTACCTCGCACAGTAACGTGGGTAGGGAATCCCTAGGAATTAGTATAACAGATCCAGAAACAAATGATTTGATACCTTTTATTGGACCAACATGGATGTTACAGAAAAGAACAAAGTGCTTTAGCTTTCGAACCAACCAGGTCCTTCTTCAGAAGCTTTGTGGCAGTTTTTTCAAATATCCCATACTATTAACACCAGATTATATAGAAAAGCAGAAATAATTCTCATTGGTTTAACATATACATTTAAAACATAATAGAAGATTACGTCAGAGAAGCTAATTAACACCAGTATGCCTTAAACTGAAGAGCCTCAGAAGGGCAAAGGTTATCAAGAATTCTCTACAGCCAGAGAGTTCTTGTCACATAAATTTTAAAATGTCTCAGTATGCCAAGAAAGCATTCTAGTGATAAAAAAAACCTTGGAGTGGCATTCTCTCTAATACATGTAAGATGAGCTACATATATGTATATGTTAAACCAATGAGAATTATTTCTGCTTTTTCTATATAATCTGGTGTTAATAGTATGGGATATTTGAAAAAACTGCCACAAAGCTTCTGAAGAAGGACCTGGTTGGTTCGAAAGCTAAAGCACTTTGTTCTTTTCTGTAACATCCATGTTGGTCCAATAAAAGGTATCAAATCATTTGTTTCTGGATCTGTTTTTTTAAAAGGACCAATACGGCACCTACAACATTTTTTTGTAGGAATTAGTATATAATTCCACAGAATCATTTTTTCATCCCAGCTTATAAAGCTAGACAGGACCTAGTGTCCCCTCCAACCTTCTCTTGCTACACTGTATTACTATGTTAGACATTATTATTGTTTCCATCTGGTCTTTGGCATGGTGTGTCACTGTGTGTGCCTCCATGTGCTCTGTGACATTTTATTTATTTATTTAGTTTCTGTTGACCAGGTAAGTGCACTAGACACATTCTACCTATTTTCAGGCACGACCTGGTGGAGGGAGATACAGCTGAATGCCAACTGATCTTGAACCAGATTAAGCTGTTGGTGGTATTTTTAGTGAATGGGGGGGGGATTTGGCCAGGGCACCGGGGAAATTCCCCTACTTAGTCTGCGGGGGGAGCCTTTGTCCCTCTGTCCAACATGGCCGACAGTCCTGCTGTGGATGGTGCTGGTGGAGGTCCTGCTCTGCTCAGGTTGCTGATTCTCTTTTGGATCCTATGATTGCCTCTGATTCTGGAGCTTGTTTACTGAACGTGGGCTGCTTGCCTGCTGCTGAGACCTCTCCTGCCCCTGTTTGTACCTCTGCTGTTGGTGTTTCTCCCTTTGAGAATGCTGCTTCCCAGGACAGTTGACCAGATGCTGATATCCCTGAAGAACGTCTTCAGTAGCTATTTTCTCAAAATAAATGTTTTCTTTTGCAACTGGTAAGAGATTACTCGGATTTCCCATTTACAGCTAATTCGGCAGATGGTTCCCTGTCTTCTAGCGCCCTGTACACTTTGCTCCCCGGTTCTGTGTTGCTGTCTGATTTACCTACCTCTCTGCATTTACGACCTACTACTCGACCTCCTGATCCTTTGGATATTATCTGGTATCCCGAGGCTGCTCTGTGTGCAGTGGGATGGCACTGTTCTGAGGAAGGACAGCCCTGGTCTTCTCCTGGTCCTGTCTCTGCTATGTCCATTATTGCTGCGGCTGCTGTGGTTGCCTCTCCTGCCTCTCGACCTGTTTTTCCTGTTTCTTCTGTTGTTGTGGATTCAGTTCCAGGACTATCAGTTCCACCACTCCATACTGAGGATCCTGTCAAGTCTCCTGCCTGCTCTCTTTCATCTAAGGGACCCGACGCACAGTCCACACCACAATGTAAGCCTTCTCTTTCTGCTCCCAGAATTGATGCTACGGATTCATCTTTTAAGATGACTGACTTATTTAAGTCTGTGGGGGAGCCTGCTCAGTGGCGCAAAGCTGTGCAGTTTAAGTTTTTGGGAGATGCCTCTGCGCTCCCCCCCTTGGCAAACTGTTTTGCATTCTATGCAATGGGACTATCTGGGCATTAGCCCTTCTGATTTATTCACCTTTATTCATATCAAAGGTGAAACTGTATATGACGTCAGTTTTAAGAATGTTCATACACTGGAAAAGTTTTGGGTGCAGTATGAGCTTGTAAAATTGACCCCTGTTTGGTCCTCATTTCTCATAATCCCCCTCACTGAACCCTTGGTTAAAGTCCTAACTCTTTTTATTTCGGAGTGAAGGGGTTATCATCCATGATGTCCAATATTGGCTTCGGCAACACTGTGATTTATTGGATTCTCCTAGCCCTATTTTGGACAATTATTTTGTTTGGACTGGGGTTTGAAGGATTAGGGTTCAGCTTCACCAGACTGAGCAGGGGATTCAACATATTCCTGGCAGCTTTCATATTGGGCATGACAGGGGTATCTGTTTTTATCCTGGCTAACCCTGTACATGTCACAAGTGTGGTTCCGAAACTCATTTGAGCTATACTTGTGATCAGCCCAGATGTACGCTTTGTCTGCAGTATGGCCATGTGAGCTTGGGTTGCCCTAATGCTCAGTATTGTAACCTGTGTGATGATCGTGGTCATAATTATCCTCTCTGCACCTGGGCTGAACATAATCGGTTGGATAGGGTCCCTCAGGATCACTCCCACCTTATTGCTGAATCCCAGGCTCAGGCACAACAACAGAAGGAGGAAGTTTCTCCTGTTGTCCTGGAATCTGTTTCCAGTCCTGGTGTGGTTCCCACTGCTGTGCCCTTGCCCATTTCTTCTACTCCCTCTGCCTCTCATCCACCCTGTGCCTGACGTCTCCCCTATTTTGGATTCGGGTCCTAGGTTGCCTGTCCCCCAGACTTCTCTCTCGACTGGTTTAAATCCTTCTTTGCCAGGTTGTATGCTTCCCCCCCCCCTTCTTCCCCTTCTGTGGAGGTTCCTTTTGTTACTGTCCCTCCTTCTAAATGGGGGAAAGGAAAATTGAAGTCTGAGTCCCATCTGCCTGCTAATTCTATTCTCACTCGTAATAAATTTCAGATGCTGTCTAAGAGGTGACAGTGGGGTGATATGGAGGGTGAAAAGGAGGACTCTGATTCCTCTTGAGCTTCCTCCTCTCAAATGGATTACTCCTCTGACTCCTGTAGAGATGTTCATTGTCCTGATAAACCTCACAAGGCTCAGTTTCCTGATAGGTGATTTGGTGGTTTTTGCTTTTGGGGGGGGGTGCTGGTTTAATTTTTGTTTTCCCCCTCTTCTGGGTATTGTTCTGTTTTTCTTTCCTATTTTTCTTTTATGACTCACCTGACTAACATTAAATGCTGCACCTTGAATGTGTGCAGTGTTAAATCATTTCATAAGAAGCTTTCTACTTTCGGGTTCCTGCTTTCCCTTCGGCAGGATTTTTATTTTCTTCAAGACACCCGGATTAAGACTAGACAGGAGGTTTTACAGCTCACTGCTAGATGGTCTGTTGGCCGCTCCAATTGGTCTCATGTGGAGGATGTTTGTGATGGGGTGGGTATTTTGTTCTTTGGTTATTTGTTCAAATTGTTAGGGCTCTTGAGGTGGTACCGGGGAGAGTTCTCCTTGTTGATGGATCTTATGACTCAGTGCGTTTTCGACTTATTTCTGTTTATGCCCCTCAAAGTATTGCTGCCTGTTCTGCTTTATTCCTAAAAATTTATCCCTTTTTGTTTACTTCTCGGCAAGTTTTCTTGGGGTGTGATTTTAATTGTGGGCTTTCTGCTTTGGACCGGCCTAGTAACGCTCATAAATTGTACAGTGATTCGGCTACGTTAACTAAGGTCATTACTTCTGCCCATCTTGTTGATGGATATTTGTCTCTTCATAAGCCTGCGGCTAAAACTTACTATAGGGGTGCCCTGGCTACATGTATTGATTTTTTTTTCCTTTTTAAATACCTCATTGTCTCCCAGGCCTCTGTGATTCCTTGTGAAATGTTTGATCACATGGCTGTGGTATTGGTTTGCTCTCCTGCTGATGGTCCCTTTCCAGCTGCTCCTTGTGTTCGGTGGAAATTGAATTGTTCTTTGTTTTCTGATGCTTGTATTTTTCAGGGTTGTTTGCATTTATTGCAGGCTAGGATTTCTGTGTTGGATGCTTACATTTCCCCTTTGGTTTGGTGGGAGGATATTAAAACAGATTTGAGAAAGTATTTTCTCCGGGTTTCTGGTTTTCGGACACGTTCCAATTTCTTTACTTAATCTAAGTTGCGGAAACAGTTACAGGATCTGATTTCCAGGGCTTATGAATTCTGTCTTGATCTCTCCCTACAAATTCAGGATGTGAAGTGTCAGATGGAGAAAATCCAATATGACGGGGCTCTTTATTTAAAGCTTGAAGCTCAGTGTGGTACTCAGGCTTCTAAAGCTTAGATATATCCTTTTAAGAACTGCTCTGACAGGATTTCTTCTACGGTTTTTGACTGTCTTTCTGACCCTATTACTGGTTTGCAGCATAGCTCTCTTCCCGCTTTGCAACGCATTGTTCAAATTTATGTAGAAGTCATGTTTGGCTCCTGTCCTGCTGCTCCTGATCCTGGTGATTTCCTTTCTGATTTGGAGATCCCAGAGGTCCTGGAGAGTGTTCTTAGTTCTCTGGTTCTCCCGATCTCCGTTGAAGAAACATTGTGTGTCATCAAAAAACAGAAGAAGCGTACTTCTCCTGGTGTGAATGGTTTACCGGCAGAACTCTATCATTCTTTTTTAGATGTTTTGGCCCTGCCCTTACTGTGGTTTTTAATAGTATCCTGACTACTTGTTCTCTGCCTCATTGCTTTTCTGATGCTATTATGCTTCTACTTTTTAAAAAAAGGTGATAAGACTGACATCAAAAATTGGACACCTTTGAGTCTGCTCAATGTGGATTACAAGATCCTGGCTGTTATTCTTTTAAACAGGTTACTACCTCTTGCATCTCTTGTTATTTCACAGGCCCAGACCTGTGCTGTGCCTGGTAGAACTATGCTGCATTCCCTATCTCTTATTAGGGATGTGGTCTTTTCCTGTTCAGATTCTCATCGTGCTCTTTTTCTTTCCTTGGACCAGGAGAAGGCTTCTGATCTGGTTCACCATTCTTTTTTGTTTTGGGTCATGTTTCATTATCATGTGCCTCCCCGCTTTGTTTCTTGGATTAAGTTGATGTATAATTCTGCCTGGCTTACCCTTCATGTTAATAATTCCCCTTGTATGGAGTTTTTGTATAAGAGGGGTGTTCGTCAGGGCTGCCCCCTTAGTCCCCTTTTATACGTTTTTCAGATTGACCCCCTTTTGAGACGGCTTGCTTCTAGCCCTGCTATTCCCAGATTGTTGCTCTCTGGTGGTCAGTATGCCCCTAGTGTTTATGCTTATGCAGATGATTTATGTATTTGTACTACACCTCTTTTGGATACGGTTGGATTTGTTGACTTGCTTTCTGACTTTGACACTTTTTCAGGATCTAAATTGAATCTTCATGATAGTATGGTGAAGCTTATTCCTGATTCTATTGCCCCTTTTTTGGATTCTGTGGCCCGGATTCCTGTGACGCTTGATCCCATGAAGATTCTGGGACTATATTTTGGTTCTTCTGATGATTCTACTTATAATTGGACTTTGGCTGTTGGTAAGGGCCTTGCTTTGATTTCTTCCAGGAAAGGTAGGACTATTGCTAAGTGTAAGCATGTTATGCTTTTGAAGACTTTGGTGCTGCCTCTCTTTTTGCATGTCGCCATGGTTTTCCCTCTACCTCTTGGTTTAGAAGTGAAACTTAATAATCTTTTTTTTCAAGGTTTTGGGGGTTCTAGGCTGAACCCCATTAAAGAGTGTTTTTTGTATCAGGTTTATTGTTTGGGTGGGGTGTGGATGCTCAATCCAGTGTTTTTTTTTTTTTTACTATTTATTTTTTAAGTTTTTGTTTCCTTTTTTGAGTTATCCCCCCACCCCCATGTGGTTTCTGCTTTTATGACCTTGGTCTCTTCTCTATGGGATTTATGGTGTGGTTCCCCTTCAGCAATTCCAAGGACTTTCCGGTCCTCTGGTATTCATTCTTTTTTGTTTTCAGTGTTTTTTAAATTGAAACAGTGGAATTTGAAACATCGGTCTATTCTTCTTTTGACAAGACAGTAGTTATATGGGTCTATTATTCAGGTTCATTTTTCTGACCTTCCTTGTGTTTTGGATGCTGCTGGTGTAGAACTGGACAGTTCTTTGATTTTTCACCAACTTATTGACTCTAGTCTTCCCCTGAAATTGTGGGATGTGACTTGGTTGTCTTGCCGTGGAAGATTAGGTGCCCAGGGTAAGCATCACCATAAGTCTCTGGAGGACAGACTGTGTTTTTGAGACACTTGCCTAAATGTTTTAGAGTCCCAGTTGCATTTTTTTATTGAGTGTCCTTATAGTAAGGAATTTTGGACTTTATGGCTTCATAAGTGGAAGGATAAGCATATCTCTCATGTTTCTTATGATATGTTGGTGTTTGGCCTTTTTTCTGGTGCCTGCTCCAAATATCATCCCAGTACCCTTCGACTTATGTTCGCCCTTTGTTAATATTTTCTATGGCATGCTAGATGTGCTCAGCTTTTGCAACAGAAAACCTGTACTGGGATCTATGTTTTGCAACAGGTTATTTCTGATTTAATTGTTATTTATAATTGAGAATTAGTTTCTCTGCCTCAGACCAGTTTCAGTTTTTATTGGGCTCGTTGTTTGGATTTTTGCTGTATGATTGTTTTTTTTGGGGGGGGTTGTTTTTTCTTGGGGAGTGGGTTTTGTCTTTTTCCTTTCTGTTTCTATTTTGTATTTTTCCTTTTATATTGTTTTTTGTTTTCCCTTTCCAAGCTTGTATGGCTTTCTAGTTCTGAATGTATTACTTTTTTGTATAATGTACTGATATGTTGTGTTGTTTTTGTTTTTGTCTTTTCAATAAAAAAATTCCCCTACTCTTTTCAAGAAGTGCCATGGGATCTTTACAATCCACTTGAACTACCACCAGAACAGGCAGATGGGACCTCAGTTTAACGTCTCATCTAAAAGATAGCACCTCAGGAGTACAGCACCCCCTCCACATGCTGCACTACCGTGTTAGTATTGGGATTTAACCCAAGTGCCTGGTGTGGGGATAGAACCCACAGCCTTCTTATTTCCCAGCCTCAGAGGCAAATGTGCTACCTGCTGAGCCACTGACACTGACATCGCCTTGGGATATACTTGGAAACAAACCTTCACTCAGTGTGCCTTTGTAGTCACAAATTTTCAACTAAATAAATTAAAATGGCCATGCCTTGTGTTTATTTGTGTTTGTAGCTTAGATTTTGTGGATTTTACATGGTTTTCTGCTTGGAGTAACTACTCCATTCTTGCTCTGGAATGGATTTCTGCAAAACATCATCACCAGGTATCTGCATTTTCATTTTAAAATAAACTTTTTGGAAGCTATCCCAAGCAAAACATAAGTGAAGCAACTAAATCTGACAAACTCAGTGGCTCTAGGTCCTGCTTGAAACCCCGTTTTTTTCTGACCTGCTTCATGATCTGTATGTGGGCTTTTCAGCAACCTCTTTGAATGACAAAGAAGCATACAGACAAAAGGATTTCACATCCTGCATATAGGCAGGCACAGTTAATTGCCTTCAGGAATTTTAACACATTATGTGACTCTGGACCTCAGCTGTTGATCATTTCTTTTGGCTTTTGACTTAACTACCAGGTATCACTCAATTGACAAACTGCTATTTTTTTAGCCTTTAACAGTGCCTGCTCTCAGCCAAACTGCGTATCCCACCTGAAACCAAATCATGGCTGCTTTAAACCTACATTCCACACTGCTAGTAGTGGTGATGATAGTGCTGCACTGTCTCATTTCTCCTGAGGTCACCTCCTCTCAATCTACCTGCCAGCCAATGCCACCCTTTGCCCTGCAT
The DNA here is from genome assembly GCA_016271365.2 of Neoceratodus forsteri. NCBI lineage: Eukaryota > Metazoa > Chordata > Ceratodontiformes > Ceratodontidae > Neoceratodus > Neoceratodus forsteri. Next base: position 396,277,311 of record CM057454.1, read on the forward strand.
TATGCACTGGGTATGACCACGGGGATCAAACACAATGATACCATGGCCCACTGCACCCCTATCTGGCACACTGATTACATTCTGAAGCTACAAGCATTCAGCCTTCCGAGGAACCTACAAGTAATAGCAGTTCTCTGCAACAAGGCTGGACAAGCCCGGTACCATAGTACCAAGGTGCGCAGATGCCTAACAAACAAGCAAGCTTTCAAAATACTTAAAACCTCTCTCATGAGAATTCTTTTTATGCTACATCTGCTCTCCGGAAATGTACTCCCCAACCCAGGACCAGTTGGGCCGACCGCACACTCCCAGAATAGGAGAGTGGGGTCCCTCACATTGGTCTCAGTCAATGTCTGTAGCCTCCTCAGTAAACTTGATAACCTCCAAACCTGGATTCAACAACACAATCCTGACATCCTCTCTGTTGTTGAAACTTGGCTAAACCCTAAGATCCCTGACACTGCGGTCACAATTTCTGGGTACTCTATCTTCAGGCAGGACAGGATTTCAAAATGGGGTGGTGGCTGTGCCATCTACCTGAGAGATACCCTCATGGGACATGTCATCCAATTTTCTTTTTTTTGGGGGGGGCTCCTCTGCCAGGTATCCACCCTGGTCATGGCCCCGGTCTTCCACCAACTGTCACCTGGGACCCCTCTATCACCCCTGGCTATTCCCCCCCAGAGGGTGGAGCCACAGAGCTGGGACTCCCTATCCAGCCTCCACGGAACCAGTAACTAGTTGGGGGGACCCCAGTGGCAGTGGCTAATTGAAGCCCCAAGGAAGGCTTCATAGAGGCGGGGGTGCCCATTTTTCCCCTCTTTTAATTCTTCCGAAGAGTCGGACGTGCAATGACATCAACGCACTAAAGTGCAGATGTCCGCCGACTCTTCTCCCAATGTAGATGCCCGCCATCTGCTGAACACCCAGCCTCCGCTGGGTGTCAGTACAGCACGGCGCATGACCCTTGCCCACCCTGAAGGAAGGAGAGCTGTCACATGATGCTCAATCCAACCTTCCCCCTGCCAACCCCCGGCAACCCGAGTCCATTCCTGAACCCGGGTTGCCAGCATGGCACGAGCTGTGGCGCCCAGTGATTCAACCTTCAGCATCACCGGGCCAGCTTGTCATCCCATTTTCTAACCCGAGATCCCCATCTCAGGTCCTCACCATCAAAATTCTCCTAGGGGGCCCATAATAAAAATCTTACTATAGCCTCTGTATACATACCCCACAAAGGACCAGGCCAGTGGTTTCAACAGCATCATGGAATTCCTCATGGGACTACACCATAATTTGGAGATCATAATTCTGGGTGATTTTAACATAAACTGGCTTTCACCTGAGGCCTCCACCTACAAGGATGCTGTCATGGCACAACACCTAACCCCCACCCCCCACTAGGTGCAACTATAGGATGGGGACCTACACTCTACTTGATTGGATACTGTCAAACCGCCCCAAAGAATCTCTAAGGTGTCTGTACTCCCTGGTACTTTAAGTGACCACTCACCTGTTATCTGCTCCTGGGCTAATAAATTCACCAAGCCCCCTCCTAAAATAATACACAAAAGGGTACTCAAGCAGGGGCACCTTCAGCTGCTAAAATCACATCTACGCAAGCTGGACTGGTTGATAATTGACTCATTCAATGATACAAACAAAGCCTTGGAACTGTTCATCAGCCGCGCTTTATGGCGGCCTGTGATATCCATGCACCACTTAAAAAGATGAAGGTTAAAGGCAGGTCTAACTCATGGATAAACTCCGAGCTTGTAGCATGGCTCAAACAAAGGGACCACTTCTGGCACTGTGCTCGAGCCACATCAGCACAAGGGACATTCAAAAATAGAAATCTGCAAGAAAATGGCTGTACCTAAGCTATAATGGAAGGCTAAAAGCAAATATTTTAGGGAGGCACTCTCCAACCCTGGGGTGATGGGAAAACATTTTGGAATAACTTGGAGGACCTCACAGGCAAGGTTACTAAGGCACCACTCACCATGCTCAACATTGATGGAACACCTACGCTAAACCTAGGTACCATCTCCAATACGTTCAACAATGCTTTCTCCAACCTTGGCAGTGTCCTTCCACCTGATTTTTTCAATGCCCCCACCACCAATTCCCCCTTTGACACTGCATCCCAAGTATACACAGCTCCTTAGTTCTTTTTCAAAGAGATCCCAATGCACTTAGCCAGAACCTATATATGCAAGGCCATCAGCAAAACTGGCTACAGTGGTGACTCACTCGATCTGAAGTTGCTTGTACTAGTCCTAGATGAAATCATTGAATCCCTGACAAAGATCTTCAACCTTTCCCTAAGATTGTGTCAATTCCCATCACTCTGGAAACAGGTGACTATCACACCTGTACACAAAAGTGGAGACAAGTCACTGCACACCAGCTACAGGCCCATCTCCATCCCCCCCCATCTAAAGATCTGGAATTAATAGTCTTGGACCAGCTTGTCAAGTTCCTGGACAAATATGAAATCCAGTGCCCAGAACAGCATGGCTTCGGAAAAGGGCATAATACCACCATGGCACTGTTGGAATTTACCAGATTCATCCATGACACCCTCGACCAAGGAATCTGTGGGGGCAGTATTCATTGGCCTGACAAAGGCCTTTGATACTGTTAACCACCCCCTCCTACTCAGGCAACTGACCACTCTCGGGCTCTCCAAGGATGCACTGCCCTGGTTTGCTAGCTACCTGGGGGGAAGGGTCCAACGTGTTAGAATTGCTGGCGTCACCTCTGATAAAAAAAACAGTCCTCTCAGGTGTCCCACAGGGGTCTATACTGGGTGCCATTACTCTTTTCTCACTTCCTGAACCATCTCCCTAGTATTTGCAAACAGAGAATATTACTCTATGCGGATGATGCAGTACTGTTTACTAGCAACCAAGACTAAACAACTTGAGAGTCAGTTGCAGTGTGATTTCAGGCAGGCTGAAGAGTGGTTTAGCTCACATAAACTCATCCTGAACTACAGCAAAACTAAGGTCATGACATTCTGCAACACACGGAACAAGTATAAACCTCTGTCTCTCACCATCAAGAACCACGTGGGGACTTCACTTGAACATGTTCCTGAGTTTAAATATCTTGGCATCTCCTTGGACAGTTCCCTTTCTTACACGCGGCACATTGGCAATGTAACTAAGGCCACCAGCATACGAATTGGCCTGCTCCACATGCACAAACACTGCATGACCACTGATGCCCTTAGACTGGCCATATACAGTTCTGTCACCTCCATCATCGACAATGGTCATCATCTATGGTTCTGCTTCCCCTACTGCCCTCCGAAGGATATCGGTGACACTCAATAAGGCCTGTAGGCTTCTAACGGATACCACCCACCTAACACACACCTGTGACCTGTACGTCCAGGCCAGATGGCTACCACTCCTTAGTAGAATACAATACCAGACCTGCTTGTTAACCAAAAAAGTTCTCCTCTGGCTCATGCCATCAGGAGTGGCAAAGCTCCTTACTGCCAATAGTAGTACCCAGCTTATGTGCAGTGCTCTATGTCAAACCTTCCAGGTCCCCAGATGCCAAGCCACAATGGGTCAGAGGTCATTCACGCACAGGACTCCTCAGTGGTACAATACCCTTAACAAAGAAACACTTACAACTGCAATGCTTGGTCCCTTTAAAAGGCAACTCTGACTATTCCTCACCTCTACCACTCAATGTGACTGCTTCTCCTAAGTAACTGCCTCCTCATTTTACCCTAGTTGAAGGTGACCTGTAACATCCCTTAGAGCTCCACTTTTTTGGCACCAGTTTCCCCCACTCTCACCCTTCCCCCCTCCCACACCACACTGCCTCACCCACCCCTTCCCCTCTCTAATGGCACTTTCAGATATGGGGCCCTCCAGCACTATCCACCTCGCACTTTTGCCACCCACCTCTACCTGACGACAATGGCCCTTTAGCCTGCCTACTTTTTCCTGACTCCCTCCTACCCTATACTAACTATATACTGTTCACCCTGAAACTTGTCTGAAGCTCGCTTATGTTGTCTCTCTCCATTTTTGGCTGTATAATAAATGCTTAGACATCTTTGTGTTTTTAAGACTGTAACCATTGTTAACCTTTGTATGTATGTTACCCTACATCCTTTGACATGGAACCTTTGTAAATGAGCAGTTCCTGCTCAAACATATTTGTAATCCTAGAGTTTAATAAAAAAAAAAAAAAAATATAAGGCCATATCCTGATATACAGCCATTGACAGTGGCGAGGATTGGGGAGTCCCTACCATGTGTGCTCAGTAGTGCACTGCTGTCAGGCCTACTGTTTATGGTATGTGTGTCCCCATGTCTACTACAGGCTGATATTTGTGTAATGTGCACCGTTGTATAGTATGTGTGGATGATGTATGCTTGCTATTGAGCATATATTTAATTTCCAGTACACATTTATTTTTGATGCTATGGGGATGTGCCATCACTACTGTGAATCAGCAACTTCAGACACCCACAGTGTCTCAATACAAAATGCACTACATACAGTACATCAGTTGTGCAGACATGTAGGCAAACAACTTCTGCACACTGGGTATGTGAGCTGTCTATGTGTCAGTGTGATTTCCACCATTTCTCCATGCAGGTGCCTATGCATTTTCACTATACAATTCTTATGCACTCCTTGAATTACTGTGGATCGTGCCCTAAATCTAGAGTAGCACCTTGCTGGTTCCCTCATTAACACATTGCACCAAAAATCACTGCTTGTTCAATGAAGGGAATGCCCATCCTACTACTGATCATGCTTCTTCTTGAGTCCAATCTATATCTGGAAATTAAAGTCTTCCATTATCACTATTTTTATCCCTAGCCACAGCCATCCTAATCTGTATTGCTAATTACTGGTTATATATGCCTAACCATGGTCTTGTGGCCTAAGACATGCCACAGTAGTATTTTTTTTTTCATTGTCACTTTCCTCCACCACTATTTACTCTGGCATTTTATGTGAAGTACCAGTAGGTACATAATTAATCATTTCTGTGCATATGCAACACGTAATGCAATGCATAAACTCTATAAAGAAATGTGTATACAATTCAATGCATACATTTAATGAAATGCATACAATATACAGAGAATCATGGATGGGCAACTGTCCACAACAAGGCTGTGTTTCCTTTGTGAGGCTCTGTTGACATCATAGGGACCTTGACAGCAAATCTGCAGAGGCTCCTGATGCCATCTGAACCCCAAGATGACAACTTAACCATGTTCTGCCAATGGCTGGTCATCCATTATTTTCTACAGTGTATGGATTAAAATGGAATTAATAAAAAATATGTTGCCTCTCCCCTACTTCCCCTCCCCACCACTGCATTTAAAAAAGACATGTACCTGACACACAGTTGCCAAAATACCAGCTGGCTCTGGAAATAGTGTTTTTGGAAAAACATGTATAACATAAGCTCACATTTAGCAAAGATCCAGGGCAAGGCGATCAACAAGATTGTGACTGTAAGCACTTCTCTTTGAAGACTGAAATGGAAGCACTTGCCATCAGAATGGCTCTGATCATTCAGCAGAGATTCTCCAGTAAATCTGAGCTTATTTCAGACACATTTTATTTAAATAAATCCCATCTTGGGCACCGGGTGGGTTTTGCCTCACTGGATGCAGGGTCAGTTTTTGTTTTCTGAAATTGAAAAAAAAAACAGAAAAGTGTCTCGTGGGGCGCACTCATTCAGGAGACTTGTGATGAGGCACTGAGTTGAGAAGGCTGAGCACACAGTATGGGAATGCAGGGGTGTGTGAAATTCCAATTATCTAAAAAGCTGATAACCACAAAAGGATACAACATACATTCCATAACCTCTGGAATGTGATTCAGCAGCTTTTTAGTTATGTTAGGAACAGGGGTACAACAAGGGCTGACCCTATACTATATAGTAAAGTTCATGCATTTTTGGACGAACTATATACATCATAACACAAAACATACATTGCACATGGAAATGCATATATTATATGTCAAAGTTTATAATACACAACTTACTGTGAAATGCATGCACTGTATGATGAAATGCCTACATCTTATAATGAAATAAGTGCATACGCTATATTATACAGTATATTACACATTCTGTATCTTATGTTAAAACTCCTACATCACACAATGTAATACAAATTATAAATAACTTGCCTGTGCCAATCACATTTCAGTATGTCAGCTCAAAATTCCAATACCTCATATGCGATGTGCAGTTGTCATCTTGTACCATCAACACACTATCATAACATTCTAAGCACTTCAGTCATTTACTGACCAAATCTAAAACTGTGTCAGCTAACTTCAGTCTTGGATTTCATCCAGACAATTTCGAAACACTTTGAGAAGAAAATCTCCGAGGCACTACATAAAGAAAATAAACTTCCCAGATGAGCTGCCACGACATTAAAAATGTCGCATCACTTCAACTCTCTTCAGGCATGCACACAAGTGTTCCATTTCTGTTCTAAGGTTGAACTCTTCCAGTCTTTGACTGCTAATGGAGACATGACGGCACAAGTTATATAGTTCTAGTCCATAAATATTACATTTTTACTACCTGCAAAGCATCAATGTATCTCTTTATAACCTCTGTGATTAAGAATTAGTTAACAGGGCTTGTAGAAGTATCTTCTTGTACTTGAGAGTCCTCTCACAGAGTTTGGGACAGCCAGAAGTACCCAGATTTGCTTTGATCATTATGGTCTTCATGCTCTGTCTACACTAAGACATGGCTGTCTTATATAATAAGACATCTATCACAAGCTCTATCACTTATAGTGCAGCATACATGCTATGCAGAACATTTCACATGACAGGCTCACATCAGAGATGTCCTTCTAGTGTATTACTTTCTTGTGATCATTATAATAAAGTGCTGGTCTTGCATTAGTATGCCCATATTGCAGTTGACAAGGGTGAAAATACAAGACTATGGTAATTTTTAAAGGAGTAGTACACTCTCATATCTTCATGCTATTTGTGTCGTTGTCAACAGATATCGCTTTCTGTGTAGCTGTTGGGGATATACTTGCTTGCTGTAGTTTGTTTTCAGTGCTCACACCAGCCCTTGAAACTAGCCTGGGGTGCTCCATTTTCTGATTTTTGAACTCTCATTGTCCCTGAGAGAAGCATTAGTATTCATTTACACCATGTGTATTTATGCTAATCTGAAAGTATACAAACCTGAAAAAAAAACCTAACTAAAAACACACAGATTAAATACAATTTAAAGGACCAGCCTGGTGTTGCTGTGGGTTGAGGCACTGGATGCCACACCAGCGACTCAGGTTTGGGAACGAGCCTGGATCGCTGAGGGTTGGCAAGGGAGGGGAAGGACTGAGTGTCCGGAGGACTGCTCTCCTTCCTCGGTGGGCCCAGGGATGATGCCTGGCACCGCGGCGACCTCTGGTGGAGACCGGAGGTACTGCAACACTTCAGGGCACAAGGGGAGGGCTGCAGAGCCATGGCTAAACATTCCCTGGCATCATTGCACATCGGGGCCTGTCAGGGGAGGGAGGGGAGGGTGTAAAGGAGGAAATAACCCCTCATCTCCTATAGGTGAAGGCGCCTCCCTCCACAGACCACACTCCCACACACAGGTTCAGCTCTCGGGTTTCCCCCTGTCCTCTCCAGCTGGTGTCTCAACACTATAAGAAAGAGCACCCTGGGTTGGGGCAGCCGTTCCCCGGAGGGTAGACCCGGAGAATGCCCAGTACCAGAGAGGAGCCCGAGTCGACCGAGCCATGTTGGGAGGTAGAGACTGTGGAACAGGAGGTCGCCGGAGAGAGTTCGGAGGTAAGGGGCAGGGGAGAAATAGACTTAAAAAAAATGCACTTTAAAGGAAAAAAAGACATGCATTGCATCTAAGACAGTTTGTACAGTTAATTGAAGGTAAATGTGGAATTTCACACCTTGCTGAAACTTGTTTTGTTGAATTCTAAGTAATCAGACAGGCATACTGTGGAATCTAAAGAGTGCTGACACATCGGGCCCAATCCTTAAAACTCGGCACAAGCCCTGACTAAGGTGGCTTGTGCCGATCACCAGTGCATCATGGACCCTGTGCCCAATTCTCTAGCAGACAGGGTTCTGGCAGCAAAGTTCCATGGCTTGTAGCAACCATAGTGGTGTGCCAAACAGAGGCACACCTAGACAGGTTAATGTAAGCCGTGGGCAGCTGTGCAATAATGTCACCAAACAGTCCCTGGTAGTCGAGCGGGCCCCCCCAAAACCCCAATCTTTTTTTTTTTCAAACTTTGTTTCTTTACCGGTGCTCCAAGGCATCTTTCAGAGGTGCCTGCTCGATTCTAACCCCTGCTACTCCCCACCATGACACACCACTACCGACTCTCCCTTCCATTGAGGGACTTCCCAGAGCCCCAGATCACCCCCCAGGGCAGGGCCTGCTGCTCCCTTTGGTGGCATCTTTCTGAGATTAGAGGGTCCATACCTCTCTGGAAGTTGGCCATGGATCATCGATAGGGCTGTACGGTGTTTGGGATGTGAGGGAGGTCCCTGAGACCCTTGTCACCTCCTCGGATTGCCAGGGCTTTTTCCTGATTAGTCCCATCCAGTAGATGTGGGCCATGCAATGACATCCAGCCCGTTACCTTGATGCTCCCACCCACATCCAGAAGGCAGCCACCTGAAGTCTACCCCTCTGTAGTCCTGATGCCTGTAGTACACCCAGTCTCCACTGGGTGTCACTATCTGTGTGGGACAGGTATCCCCCTTCCTCCCAGGAGAGGAGAGCAGTCCTCCAGGTGCTCAATCCTCTCCTTCCCCTGCTGACCCTCAGTGGCCCTAGCTCATTCCCAAACCCGGGTCACTGGTGTGGCATGAGGTGTGATGTCCAGTGCCTCAACCCTCAGCACAACCGGGCTGGCTGCCAAAGCCCTGATCTACTGTTATAATATTTTGCAATAAGTATAATAAAGTATTTATATTCCCTGGTAATCTAGTGGCCCTCCACCCCACTCAAGCCCCAATCTCCTGTTATAGTAACTAATAATATCCCTGGTAGTCTAGAGGTCCCCCTACCAAGCTCCAATTTTAATATTTAGTACTATTTCTAATATAATACATATATGCCCTGGTGGACTAGCAGATAGCCCAATCCCTTATCTGCTGTTAAATGAAATTCCAAAATTCCTGGTGGTCTAGTGGACCCCCCCCATCCTGCAGTGCCTGACCACCTCACTCCCCCAACCCGTAAACTGAGCTGGCAACAGGCTGTCACCACTCACAGCCAGCCACCGACTGGACTAGTAAAGAGCACACACAGTGGCAAGAAGCAGCATCACAATTGGCCTGGAGCAGCATCAGTGGGCTCAAGAGGTAATACTCAGTTCCCCCTTCCTAGCACATCTTTACTGGGGGTGTTAGCTCATTGACGCTGCACATCAACTGCCCCCTCCACCCAAGCTCAGCTCTACATTTATAGGTACTTGTGGTCATATGACTTCCTGTGGGCTAGAAACAAAGTCCTCACTTTCCCACCTGCAGGTTATATAGACCTGCCACCAGAGGGCTTCTCTTCCTCCTCCTGTCAAAGGTCTCTCCTCTGCCCTATACACAACCCCTCTACTCTATACCTTGTCAGCAATCTAGCTCACCCCACATGCCACTGCTCCCTATCCAAACCCACTTTATCTTCTGCCCCTCCCTTTTGACCCACCCTTCCAGGACAGTATCCCCCCCACTGAACACCCCCTACTCTCTCTCTGCACACTCTCTCTCAGCCACCACTAGGAGTCACTACCATGCACCCTATTTTCAATCTGTCACCCACCACCCCGTGGCACCTCTCCCTGGTGATTATTGCCTGTTAGCTGGCATTTTTTGGAGTCTCCCCCCACCGTACTTGAACCCTGTACCTTCCACACCAGGGTCCACAGCCCTACCACTGCACCACTGAGCCGACCACAATTAGTGTATGCCTCAGGCCCCTCATATAATTCTCTTACATATAGTCCCCACACTCACCATGACCAACACAGCACACCTCACGGTTGTGAATGCACTTCTTCTACTGGTCCTGCCCCTCCCCATAACCTATACCCCCTTCCCCTCACTGTTGCCTGACCACTTCCAAGTCAAGCCATCTCACACTACTGCAAATCTCCCACATTAACAGCCCTGCTTAAGGCCCCCCAACTTCCCCCCATGCATCTACCACTTTTGATGATTAATGCTAATTTAGCATTGTCTATGATCAGCCCTGATATCCCAGCCGTGAGGTCCCTTGCAATTCCATGTACAGTGTGTATACACAGACCCTCAGACATCAACTTCAGTCGAGCAAACAGGCAGAGGTCCCTCATCAGAATTATCACCCTGCTCCTACTCCTGTCTGAAAACATCCACTCACACCCTGGCCCTAGGATCTCCTGCTCGCAGCAACAGCCACCAACCACTGGCCTTCGCATAGGGTCCATGAACATCTGCAGCATCCTGAAAAAGACTGCTGCCCTCCAATGCTGGATCACCAGGCACCAACCAGGCATGCTAGCCCTGGTCAAAACATGGTTGTCCAAGTCCATTTATGACTCCTCCATCTCCCTCCCCAAATACTCATTTTTTAGGATGGATAGAGTGGGGAAGTGGGGTGGCGGCTGTGCCTTTTACATTAAGCACACCCTGCAGGCCCAAGCTCTCTCCCCTCCAACCTTAGTTCACGGTGCTCAAGCACTGTAACTGAAAATCACCCCAGACCCATCCAAGGCTCCCCTTATAATCATGGTGGCCTACATCCCATCCCGCAAGCAGACACAAGCCTTCAACTCACTATAAGAGTACCTTGCCAGCCTCCCCCTCAAGTCAGAACAGATATTCCTTGGTGACCTCAACCTAAACTGGCTGGGCACCACAGCCACCTCTTCCTTTGATGCACTTGCAGCCCTTGACCTGCATCAGTTGGTAACGAAGCCAACCAGGCACAACCTGGCCACCGGCAAACACACCCTCCTGGACATTATTCTCACAAACAGGCCCCATAAAATAACAGACATTGAAGTTCTTCCAAACTCCCTCAGTGATCACTCCCCAGTGAACTGCTCATGGTCAGGTCTGATACCATCTCCACCCCCTACTGATACTCTCCGGCATCGCCTACATCAGGAAAACTCTCCAACTTCCTGCAGCACCTGGCCCAGTGGGACTGGTCCCCAATATACCACACTAAAAGTGTAGACACCACGCTCGCATACTTTCATGACTCCTTCAACTGGGCTTGTGACAGCTTTGCCCCCTTAAGGACAAAAGCTAGGAAACAAAATGCCCCCTGGATAATGCCATCCCTCCTCCAGCAGCTCAAAAGCCATGACACCTATGGCACAAGGCTATTGACTCAGGTAAACCTGCCAACAGGCAGGCATATGGAGCTGCTAATAACAGTTGCATGTGGGCTACTCGCAGGACGAAAACCGAGCGCTACAGAGCCAGCCTAACCACCACCTGGGGCTCATCACGGATGTTTTGGGACAATATAAAAACCTTAAGTGGCAAATCTCATATGCCACCCCCCTCCCAGATAGCTAGTGAGGGATCGGTCACAATAGACCCAAAGGAAATTACCAATATACTCAATAATAGCTTCACCGACCTTAGCTCAGTTCTCCCTCCCAACTTCTTTGACCCCTTACCCACCGGCGACCTCCCTCAACTACCACAGCCTCCTTTTTATCTCTGAATTATCACCATTAGTGAAGCCAGGCCCTGTCTCTCCAAGGCCCTGAATGGAACCAGCCCCCTGAATGACCCAATTGACGTCAAACTCCTCCGCCTGGTTCTGGATGCCCTGCTTGCCCCACTCACTGGTCTTCTGAACTGCTCCCTGTGCCTAGGCCAATTCCCAATGGCCTGGAACAATGTGGTCATCACACCCATCCACAAAGGAGGTAACCCCCTAATGCCCAGAAACTGCTGACCAATCTCCACCTTCCTCTGCTGTCTAAAGCATTGGAAAGAATCGTGTGTGATCAGCTGACAGAATACCTGGGAAACCACAACCTTCTCTGTAAAGAGCAGCATGGGTTCTGTGCTGGGGTCAGTACCACCACAGCTCTTCTTCAGTTTTTGAACCACTTACACTCTGCTCTCGAAAATGGCCATGCTGCTGGGGCTGTGTTCATAGACTTATCCAAGGCCTTTGATACGGTCAGTCACCCATTCCTGCTAAAATCCCTCCACCACCTTGGTTTCTCCGAAGGACCCCTGAATTGGTTTGCCAGCTACCTGGCAGACAGGGCCCAGTGTGTATGAATAAAGAACACAGTCTCCTGCCTGCACCCTATCCTCTTCGGGGTTCCTCAGGGGTCCATCTTAGGGCCACTGCTATTTAGCCTATTTATAAATGGAGTCCCCACCATGTGCACTGAGGAACTTCTCCTATATGCAGATGATGCTGCTATCTGTGCCTCCCACACCAGCCCACTGAACTGCAGGCTGCTCTACAGAATGCTTTCACCCAAGTGGAACACTGGTTCACAGAACATAGGCAAATCTTGAACCTAAAAAAAACAAAGACCTTCCTATTTGCCCATCACCAGAGTAAGCTTAGAAATACCCAGCTGCAGATCAAATCGAAATCACTATACACACTGGAGCAAGTCACATCATATAAATACCTAGGAATTACCTTTGACACTTCCCTCACATTCCATGAACACATCAATACCCTCACCACTGCTGCCAATACATGTACTGGCCTATTGTATCTCCACAAGGATTGTCTTCCACCAGAAGCCCTCAGACTAGCCCTCATCTCATCAGTCATGTCCCTTGTTGACTATGGGCTGCTTGTCTATGCTGCTGCTGATGCCACAGCCATCGGTAAAATAAAAATGGTCATTAACAAAGCCTGCAGGCTCTTAACTGCTGCCGATCACAAAACTCACACATGCATGCTCTACTCCCTTGCCCAGATACTTAACTTTGATGAGAGGGTCCTGTACCAGGCCTGCCTCATAGCCAAAAAATCACTCCTTGGCCTGACCCCACCAGGACTAACTGCCTCACTAACCCTAGCTGCCCATACTCTGAGCACGCGCAGCTCAGCTAAGGCTGTCCTGGCTATTCCCAGAGTCAGGACCACCTTGGCGCAGAGGTCATTTATTGCCAAGGCCCCCACCTGGTATAACTCCCTTCCCCCTGGGATAACTGGATATGCAACATTTGGATCCTTCAAGGTGGCCCTAAAAGCACACCTCCTTGCAGCCCGCACCTGCCTAATATAGGCACATAGCACTTGTTCTTGTTGTCCCCTATAAAATCCAAACTGACTCCTGGCTGTACATTTCAAACAGGACAACCCACTTTGACAAGGTCTCCTCAGACGGCTCTGCAACCTGCTGTGCACTAGACACCCATTCTTTCCCGATTGGCTTACCCTTCCTGCTCTCTAAGCCCTATTTTTGTTTCTGCTCTCGCTATCCTGCCTAGTATGTCTCACAACTATGGTGGTTTCCAATATTTTTGTACCTACACTGTTCGCAGCCATCACTCTGTATAGAATCTGCAATGTCATTAGCTACCACCTTGTATAACTTATGCACTGTATTAGCTACCACCTTGTATAGGTCATCACACTCTCTGCACCTGTATTAGTGTTTAGTGTTTAGCTACCAAACTGTATAGGTCACCTGGTGTCATCGGACACACAGAGCAAATGGCTTGTATATAGTTCATCTCTGTGTCTCGCACTATAGTAGTAATCCTATGGATGAAACATGCCATGCTGATTCATTCCATTGTCCATGTTTGTTTAATCTGTTGGTTGATAAGGAGTCTTTGGAAATGAGTCCCTGACTCAAAGGTCTGTAATCCAATTGTATCAATAACTAAATAATTAAAGTATATAGTATGCACTCAGTGATTGACAGCTGCTGTCAATCACTGAGCACATACTATATACTGTACACACTCATTCAGAGCTCAGTCGGTGGCTGGCTGTGGTGGTGAGCAGTGGTCTGTGCCAGTCGCTGGCTTGGTTATGGGCTGGGGAGCAGGGTGGTAGGACACTTCAGGTTGGGGGTCCACTACTGTAGACCAGCAGGAATTTCAGAATTTCATTTAACAGTGGATCAGGGCTGGAGCAGTCCACTAGATCACCAGGGCATATTAATATTATATTAGAAATAGCACTAAATATAACGGGGGCTTGGGGGGTGGGGACCACTAGACTACCAGGGATATTATTACTTACTATAATGGGAGATCAGGGCTTGGGGGGAGGCGCTAGACTATCAGGGAATATAAAAATTTTATTATGCATAGTACCAAATATTGTAAAGGGAGATCAAGGCTTGGTGGTAGGTGGGGCACTAGACTACCAGGGAATAGAAATATATTATTATACGTATTACAAAACATTATAAGGGGTGATCAGGGCATGGGGTGGGGGTGCTGGCACATTGGCACACCCTCCCACAGGATTTTTAAGTACCCTTAGACCAGCCCTTGTCTGGTCTAATGGTACATAGACCATTGCCCTCTGGGAGAGTTTAGAGATTATCAACTTAGGGGATATGGCAGCCTTCATCTACTACAAGCCCTCTAGTGCCATGCTGTAGCCCATTTTGTGGTGCAAGGCTGGCACAAGCCCCTTTTGAAGCATGCCGCCTGTGTTTAATGCAGGTTGCTTTTGAGAATGGCTTAGAGTGCTTTTTTTGATACAAGGTGCAACTTGCATCATTTATGTTTCATACAGGCACCTTTCATCAACCTAAGGGCTTTGAGAAGCATGCACATCATGTTTTCATATGCTAATGTAGCTCTCAGGCACAATGAAATTTCAACAACCATAAAGTGGAGAACTCCAGGCAAGTTACAGGGGCAGGTGTCAAGAGTGAAAACAAACTAAGGCAAATGCATATATACCCAATAGTTACACAGAAAGAGTTGTCTGCTGACAAGGAAACAAATAACATTTACAAGATATGAGGGTGTACTACTCCTTTAAAATGTTTTTCCTTTCTTTTATTTGTCAATCTTGATGCATCCAAACATATTACACTGTGTTGCTGCCATCTTCTATCAGTCCATAATGTTGGATCTCACTGAGCTGAGCACCATAAGTTTATGCAGCATGGTCCTTCTATTCAGAATCAGTTGCCTTTGGATGTTAGAACAGCAGACACTCAATGATTAAAAAAAAGGCTGAAAACTTAATAATGTAATGTGTAATGTTTACTTATTGTTTGTTTTTTGCTTTGTATTTAGTATCATTGCTTTATAACATTCAAAATGCAACTAATAAATATTTCAAATAAAATAGAAGTGATCTGGGAGTGGAAATTTGGTTTCAGCATTTAGTAAATGGTTGTTTTTCTCTGAAAGAAAGGGTATTTACCAGTAATATTTAATATTAACTTATAAAACCTGGTTTCTTAGAGAACCAAACAAACAGGATCCCACCAGGAATAAAGATATTCTCAGTTAATAAACGATTCACTCTGTCTGAAAAAAAGCTAAAATTGTTTCATCGTCTGAAAAAAGTCCTTTGCTGACTCAATGTAGTGCAAACAAGTATTTTATTTGTTGAATGCAGCAGTGCCAACATGCATACTGCAGGAACAAATGTCCCAAAATTTCTTGGAAACTCTCTTTGCTTTGTCAAGATTTGTCCGGAGTCTCTTAGAGAACTGATTTCCAAAATATAGGGTTTGTGAATCATTTTTACTTCCCAAAATTATGATGACTTCAAGATTTAGACCAAGGGAACTTTTTGACTTCCATTCCCCAAAAATAAACTGAACCCCTGCTTAGGAAACGTGCACTGTGGGTTATGGAGGAGAGATCACTTAAAAAGTCTGGAATTAGTCTACTATGACTTCCCAGTCATGGACTGAGGATCGGCAGGGGGCACACTTATTATAAATGCCTTACTGAAAAGGTAAGTTTGATTTTGGAAACATGCCAGCAGTGAGTGATTGCACAGGCAATATGGCCCTGTGGTATTCCTAGGACCATAATTATTTATTTTTTAAATGTATTATTATTTTAAACATTTTATGAGTTGCAGTTCCATTTTCTTTCTTTCAGTCTTTATTTTTGCTTGTATTTTTCTCCCTCCCTGGCTGTGCTTATCTTCTCTGAACCCCCAGCCCTGCAACTGGAAACTCTCTGGCTTACTGCCTCATGTCTCCTTCCCAATGGCTTACCCCCATGGTGGGGTGGTGGAGAGCTTTGCTCGACCCACCCTTTCAAGGAACTGGTAGAGCTGTGCCAAGGTTGTCAGTGCAGGGTCTGAGAAAGGTTGGGGCATCACCCTGTCAGCCAGAGTGATTTTTTTCTGATTTCCTCCCTTGTAGCAGAGTGGTGTGCAATACTATCAATGGCATTGCTGCACATGCTCTGTATGTAGTACCCTAGACATCTGCTATTCCTCTGCCACCCCAAGTTATAGTCCTAATATTCTACCCCTAACCACCACTTGAGGCCAGGCTAATGCAGAAGACAGCACCACCACCCCCACCACAGAGGAGAGGTACAGTCCCTCCGATGTTCAATCTTCCTTCTCAGGTAGACCCCCTGACAACCCACACGTATGGCATGAATCTGGGTCACCAATGTTGTGAACAATAGCTCTACAGCTGCACCAACCAGCTAGCTTGTGCAGTTCCATTTTAGACAATTTAGCAAATCTCTACCTTCTAATTTTTTCTACATACACTTTCATTTCAAACCTTTAATCATGATGCATATATTTCACCACATCCTCCAGCCAACCATTAGACATTTCTGCTTTTAGAGGCTTAATCTGAAAAACTTGAGGATGATAATAAATCCTGCTTTACACTGATTTATACCAGGCACCAGATAAACAGGACTTACACTTTTTCTGTTCAATATCCATCAAACAAAACAACTGAAGTTAGGAATGACTAGGTCAAACATGCATACTGTTAGCACAATGTACTCAGCTGTTATTTTTTTGAAACACACAGCAACTCAGAGAGACTTTATGGGCTTTAGAGGTTGTTATGTGAGTACTCTTTGAAGGGTGATTTTTCTAGAGATTAACAAGATGGTAGGAGAATTTGGTTTACACGATCTGTATGTGGCAGCACAGGCTGTTACAGAGATAAGTGTAGGAAGATCTGAGAAGACAGCAACTTTTTTCACTTAAGAAGACCTTCTTTGATAAATAATATTTAAATGACTCACTGGTCAACTGACTAATAAAATGCATGATACCAAAATTGCAAGAGTACTTCTGACAGCAGAAGCACGGGACCCTGAGGGGTCTGCACCTCTTCAGACACAGGTGTAAGACATACACACCAATGTCTGGATCCAATAGGTCAGGCCCCTATAGGGCCTGAAGTAGTGTTGTAATGTGGATATAATGAAACCAATAGCAGATCTAGACATTTTTCAAGGGGGTAGCAGTCCTTCAGTTATGCAGTAGCATATCCAAAACCATGCACTAGTGGATCATGCTGTCTAACAAGGTATCTCATACAGTATGCATGAGTACCTCTTCTTGCAGACAAAAAAACAGAAAGATAAATGAGATACAGTTTTCTTTATTGTAGGGGGACAGAAGCTGACACTGGGGTTTGGTCACTCCAGTATCAACATGATCTGTGAAACTGAGAGTGGGAACCATGGTACTGGCACCAATATTTAACAAGGGCAGGGTGAAGTGGAGGGCACCATGGTTTGCTCTGATAGATAGACAGAGAGATAGATAGAGAGATAGACAGACAGACAGACAGGTGATGGTTTGGGGCAGACTGCCGATTGACTTTCTTTTCATGAAAAAAATAGCAAGATCAATAAGGGATATTTTTCTTTACTGTAGGGTGACAGAAGCCAACACTGGGCTTTGGGCACCCCATGTTGGCATGATCTTTATAGGCACTGGGAGTGGGTACCTGGTTGCCACCACATATAGAAACATAGAAACATAGACTTTGATGGCAGATAAGGACCGCTAGGCCCATCTAGTCTGCCCATTTCCCTACTTACAGGATAGGCCGCAGATCCTAGTTAACCAACAGCCTATTTCTTCCTACCCCCCACAAGAATTGCCTTATGTCTGTCCCATGCATTTTTGAATTCTCCCACAGTTTTAGGCCCCACAACCTCCTCAGGAAGGCTGTTCCATGCATCCACTACCTCTCTGTGAAATAATACTTCCTCACATTGCCCCTGAACCACCCTCCTTCTATCTTTAAATTGTGTCCCCTTGTTCTTACAAGTCTCTTTTCTGAAAATGCTACCCTCTTGGACTTTGTTGATTCCACTGAGGTACTTAAAAGTTTCTATCATGTCCCCTCTCCTTCTTTCCTCAAGGGTATACATATTAAGCTCCTTTAGTCTCTCCTCATACGGCTTCTCTTGCAGACCCTGCACCATTTTAGTTGCCTCCTCTGGACTGCCTCTATCCTGTCTATGTCCTTGCGGAGATGGGGTCTCCAGAACTGGACACAGTACTCCAGATGGGGTCTCACCAACTGTCTGTACAGAGGGATAACAACTTCCTGTTTTCTGCTGCTGATGCCCTCCCTATACATCCTAGTATACCCCAGCCCTCCCTACTGCCTTCTCTCACATTGCTTGCTAACCTTAAGGTCATCTGATATGATTACCCCAGGTCCCTTTCCTTTTGTTGTTGTTACTACCTCCCACCCATTGTGTATTCTTCCCTGGTTCTTGTTTCCAGGTGCATTATTTTGCACTTCTTTGCATTGAATCCTAGCTGCCATACTTCTGACCATTCCTCCAACCTTGCCAAGTCCCTTTTCATCCTTTCCACGCCTCCTTGTGTATCAACCCTGCTGCAGATTTTGTGTCATCTGCAAAAGGCATACTTTTCCTTCCAGTCCCTCTGCAATGTCACTGATGAAGACATTAAAAAGGACTGGACCCAATACTGAACCTCAGGTACCCTATTAGTAACCCCCCTTTCTTCAGAATGGACTCCATTTACAATTACCTTCTGTGTCCTGTTGTCCAGTCAATGTTTTACCCAGGCTACCACCCTGGGTCCCACTCCCAGGCTGGTTAATTTGACTATTAATCTTTTGTGTGGGACTGTGTCAAATGCCTTGCTAAAGTCTAGGTAGGCCATGTCCACAGCCCCTCCCTGGTCTACTACTTTGGTCACCCAGACAGTCAAAGAAATCTATTAGATTCATCTGACATGACCTTCCGCCAGAACCCATGCTGCCTTGGGTCCTGTGCTCCACTGGCCTCTAGGTACTCGACTATTCTTTCCTTCAGAAGTGACTCAATCACTTTCCCTACCACAGAGGTCAGACTGACAGGTCTGTAGTTTCCTGCCTCTGTCTTGGACCCACTTTGTGAAGGGGAATCACATCCGCTTCCTCCAGTCCTCGGGTACCACACCATCCTCCCATGATTTATTAAAAGAGTAGCCAGTGGTTTCACTAGTTCCTCCTTAATTCTTTTAGAATTCTGGGTGAATTCCATCAGGACCCATTGCTTTGTCCACCTTCAGTTTTAGGAGTTCTTACGAACCCTTTCTTCTGTGAAAGGACTGGGATCGACCCCCCTATCAAGAGTGCTTCTGTTAATTGGATTAGGCACTTCCCCCTCCTCCTTTGTGAATACTGAGCAGAAATATTCGTTCAGTATTCCTGCTTTTTCACTGTCCCCCTCTGCCCACCCACTGTTCATTCTATTCAGCCTCACTATCCCTCCCTTTGTCTTTCTACACTCGCTGATGTACCTATAAAAGGTTTTATCCCCCTTCTTAACTGAGTTGGCTATCTTTTCTTCAGTTTGGGCCTTTGCTATTCTGACTTCCCTCCCTGCTTCCTTCTGCCTTAACTGGTACAGCTCTCTGTCCTGCTCCTTCTGTGTTTTCTTATACTTCAGGAATGCTATCTTTTTCTTCCTGACTTTCACAGCCACCTCTTTTGAGAACCATAGTGGCTTTTTCTTTCGTTTTGATTTGTTCATTTGCTTCACACAAAGGCTTGTTGCCTCTGTGATGGCAGTTTTGATAATTCCCATTGTTGCTCCACACCTCCTTCTAGCCTGTTTGCTAGTGCTTTTCTGAGGCACTCTCCATCTTGCCAAAGTCAGCCCTCCTAAAGTCCAGTACCCTCACTTTTGTATGGCTTGACTCTGTAGCTGAGTTTAACGTGAACCACACTGTTTGATGGTCACTTGTCCCCAGATGGCAACTCACTTCTAGATCTGGTTCACCCCCCTTCTTAAATATTGTATATTTGAGAAGGGGGGGTGACCTGGAGGGGAGAGAGACTATAGAAGTGGTACTGGAAGTGGGCATGCTGGTCTGCTTCAATACATAGGTAGGTATCTAAGTAGGTAAGTAGATGGATAGATAGATAGATAGAGAGATAGATAGACAGAAAGACAGGTGCATAGATACATAGAGAGACAGTTGCATAGATAGGTAAGTAGGTAGGCAGGCAGACAAGCAGACAGACAGATAGAGGGACAGACAGGTGCATAGATATATACAGAGACAGTTGCACAGATAGATAGATATAGAGATAGGTAGATAGGTAGATAGGTAGATAGGTAGGAAGGCAGGCAAACAGGCAGACAGACAGATAGACAGGATTTCAGAGAAAAAGACAAAGAGATAGGTGGTGGCTTGGGGGGAAAATTGCTGATAGACTTTCTTTACAGGAAAAAAACACAATGAGATCAATGAGGGATTTTTTTTCCTTTATAGTAGAGGGAAAGAAGTTGATACTGCAGTTTGGGCAACTCATGTTGCCAAGATCTTCTGTGGCACTGGAGGTGATCACCCAGGTGCTGCCACCAATATTTAAGAAGGGGGGTGACCTGGAGGAGAGTGGGACTACAGAAATGGTACTGGGGTGGGCATGCAAGTATGCTTCAATACATAAATAGGTAGACAGATACTGTAGATAGACAGACAGGTGCATAGATAGACAGAGAGATGGTTGCATAGACAGATGGATGGATGGATGGATGGATGGATAGATGGATAGACACAGACAGATAGATGGATAGACAGACAGACAGATAGATGCATTGTTAGAGAGACAGTTGCATAGATAGACAGACAGACAAAGAGACAGAAGGATGGACAGACAGACTAACACAGACAGGTGGTGGTGTGGGGGCAGAATGCTAATGGACTTTATTTTCAGGAAAAAACACACTGTAATAAAATCAGTGAGGGATGTTTTTCTTTATTGTAGGAGACAGAAACTGACACTGTGGTTCGGCACCCCGTGTCAGCATGATCTTCAGTGGCACTGGGGTGGGCACCCAGGTGCCACCACCAATAGTTAAAAAGGGGACCTGGAGGGGAAGGGGACTACAGAAATGGTACTAGAAGTGGGGATGCTAGTCTGCTTTGATACATAGGTAGCTAGCTAGCTAGACAGACAGATAGGTGTATGGGACAGATCACAGGTGGACTTTTTCAGTAAAAAAAAATAAAATGATCAACAAGTAACCATTTTCTTTATATTAAGGGGTAGAAGCTGAATATGAGGATTAGGCAACCTGGAGGGAGGTGGGCAAGGGAAGCAATGTCATGAGTGGGTTGTCCGGTCTGTGTCAATAGATAGATAGATAGACAGACAGATAGATAGATAGATAGATAGATAGATAGATAGATAGAGATGTAAGAGGCAGGATTTAATGCAGAGATGTGCAGAATATCACAGGATGCTGCAGTTTACTGCAGGGGCTATTGTAAGTCAATGGCAATTAAGCCCTTTTGTCACACCAGATTTTGTGACATATCATTGCTGCAAGTTACTGCACTTTATCATGTCTGACTCCACTGTAGATAGATAGCTAGATAGACAGATAGATAGAAAGACAGAGAGACAGACAGACAAATGACAGAGAGGTGACGATGTTGGGGCAGACTGCCAATTGACTTTCTTTTCATAAAAAAAATAAGATCAATGAGGGATGTTTTTGTTTATTGTAGAGTGACAGAAGCCAACACTGGACTTTGGGCACCCTGTGTTGGCACCATCTTCGTAGGCACTGGGAGTAAGCACCTGGGTGCCACCACATATAATTGAGAAGGGAGGTGACCTAGAGGGGGGAGAGAGACTATAGAAATGGTAGTGGGAGTGGGCATGCTGTTCCACTTCAATACATCAGTAGGTATCTAGGTAGGTAGGCAGCTAGATAGACAAATAGAGAGATAGATAGATAGATAGATAGATAGATAGATAGATAGATAGATAGATAGGCAGACAGACAAATAGATGGACAGACAGGTGCATAGATATATAGACTGTTGCATAGAGAGAGAGAGAGGTAGACAGATAGATAGATAGATAGATAGATAGATAGATAGATAGATAGATAGATAGGCAGACAGAGAGACAGACTGACAGAGAGGTGGCGATGTTGGGGCAGACTGCTGATTGACTTTCTTTTCATGAAAAAAATAATAAGATCAATGAGGGATGTTTTCTTTATTGTAGGGTGACAGAAGCCAACACTGGGCTTTGGGCACCCAGTGTTGGCATGATCTTCGTAGGCACTAGGAGTGGACACCTGGGTGCCACCACATATAATTGAGAAGGGGGGTGACCTAGAGGGGAGAGAGACTATAGAAATGGTAGTGGGAGTGGGCATGCTGTTCCACTTCAATATCTAGGTAGGTAGGTAGATAGATAGATAGATAGATAGATAGATAGATAGATAGATAGATAGGCAAACAGACAAATAGATGGACAGACAGGTGCATAGGTACATAGACTGTTGCATAGATAGATAGATAGATAGATAGATAGATAGATAGGTAGATAGATAGATAGATAGATAGATAGATAGATAGATAGATAGATAGATAGATAGATACAGATGTGACAGGCAGGATTTAATGCAGAGATGCTGCAGAATATCACAGGATGCTGCAGTTTACTAAAGGGGCTATTGTAAGTCAATGGCAATTAATCCCTTTTGTCATGCTAGATTTTGTGACATGTCATTGCTGCAAGTTTCTGCACTTTATCGTGTCTGACTCCACTGTAGATAGATAGCTAGATAGATAGATAGATAGATAGATAGATAGATAGGCAGACAGAGAGAGAGACAGACAGACAGAGAGGTGACGATGTTTGGGCAGACTGCCGTTTGACTTTCTTTTCATGAAAAAAAATAATAAGACAATGAGGGATGTTTTTCTTTATTGTAGAGTGACAGAAGCCAACACTGGGCTTTGGGCACCCTGTGTTGGCACGATCTCCGTAGACACTGGGAGTAGGCATCTGGGTGCCACCACATATAATTGAGAAGGGAGGTGACCTATAGGGGAGAGAGACTATAGAAATGGTAGTGGGAGTGGGCATGCTGTTCCACTTCAATACATCAGTAGGTATCTAGGTAGGTAGGTAGCTAGATAGATAGATAGGCAGACATACAAATAGATGGACAGACAGGTGCATAGATACATAGACTGTTGCATAAAGAGAGAGAGAGAGGTAGATAGATAGATAGATAGATAGATAGATAGATAGATAGATAGATAGATAGACAGACAGACAGACAGACAGGCAGACTGACAGGCAGACTGACACAGACCAAAATTCAGAGAGAAAAACAAAGAGACAGGTGGTGGAGTGGGGGGCAAATTGCTGATAGACTTTCTTTTCAGGAAAAAAACACAATAAGATCAATGAGGGATGTTTTTTTCTTTATAGTAGAGGGACAGAAGTTGATACTGCAGTTTGGGCACCTTGTGTTGGCAAGATCTTCTGTGGCACTGGAGGTGATCACCCAGGTGCTTCCACCAATATTTAAGAAGGGGGTGACCTGGAGCAAAGTGGGACTACAGAAATGGTATTGGGGTGGGCATGCAAGTATGCTTCAGTACATAAGTAGGTAGACATATAGATAGACAGACAGGTGCATAGATAGAGAGATCGTTGCACAGACAGATGGATGGATGGATTGATGGATGGATAGATGGATATACACAGACAGATAGATGGATAGACAGACAGACAGATAGATGCATTGATAGCGAAACAGTTGCATAGATAGATAGACAGACAAAGAGACAGAAGGATGGACAGACAGACTAACACAGACAGGTGGTGGTGTGGGGGCAGAATGCTGATGGACTTTATTTTCAGGAAAAAACACACTGTAATAAAATCAGTGAGGGATGTTTTTCTTTATTGTAGGAGACAGAAGCTGACACTGCGGTTTGGCACCCCGTGTCAACATGATCTTCAGTGGCACTGGGGTGGGCACCCAGGTGCCACCACCAATAGTTAAAAAGGGGACCTGAAGGGGAAGGGGACTACAGAAATAGTACTAGAAGTGGGGATGCCAGTCTGCTTTGATACATAGGTAGGTAGGTAGCTAGCTAGCTAGACAGACAGACAGGTGTATGGGACAGATCACAGGTGGAATTTTTCAATAAAAAAAATAAAATGATCAGCAAGGAACCATTTTCTTTATATTAGGGGGCAGAAGCTGAATATGAGGATTAGGCAACCTGGAGGGGAGGTGGGCAAGGGAAGCAATATCATGAGTGGGTTGTCCGGTATGTGTTAATAGGTAGATAGATAGATAGATAGATAGATAGATAGATAGATAGATGCAGATGTGACAGGCAGTATTTAATGCAGAGATGCTGCAGAATATCACAGGATGCTGCAGTTTAATGCAGGGGCTATTGTAAGTCAATGGCAATTAATCCCTTTTGTCACACTAGATTTAGTGACATGTCATTGCTGCAAATTTCTGCACTTTATCGTGTCTGACTCCACTGTAGATAGATAGCTAGATAGATAGATAGATAGATAGATAGATAGATAGATAGATAGGCAGACAGAGAGACAGACAGACAGAGAGGTGACAATGTTGGGGCAGACTGCTGATTGACTTTCTTTTCATGAAAAAAATAATAAGATCAATGAGGGATGTTTTTCTTTATTGTAGAGTGACCGAAGCCAACACTGGGCTTTGGGCACCTCGTGTTGGCATGATCTTCGTAGGCACTAGGAGTGGACACCTGGGTGCCACCACATATAATTGAGAAGAGGGGTGACCTAGAGGGGGGAGAGAGACTATAGAAATGGTAGTGGGAGTGGGCATGCTGTTCCACTTCAATACATCAGTAGGTATCTAGGTAGGTAGATAGATAGATAGATAGATAGATAGATAGATAGATAGATAGGCAGACAGACAAATAGATGGACAGACAGGTGCATAGATACATAGACTGTTGCATAGAGAGAGGGATAGATAGATAGATAAACAGACAGACAGACAGACAGACAGACCAACTGAAACAGAACAAAATTCAAAGAGAAAGACAAAGAGACAGGTGGTGGCATGGGTTGGGGATTGCCAATAGACTTTCTTTTCAGAAAAAAAAACACAATAAGATCAACGAGGGATATTTTTTCTTTATAGTAGAGGGACAGAAGTTGATATGCAGTTTGGGCACCTTGTGTTGGAAAGATCTTCTGTGACATTGGAGGTGATCACCCAGGTGCTGCCACCAATATTTAAGAAGGGGGTGACCTTGAAGAGAGGGGGGCTACAGAAATGGTACTGGGGTGGGCATGCCCGTATGCTTCAATACATAGGTAGATAGATAGATAGATAGATAGACAGACATACAGGTCCATAGATAGATAGAGAAACAGATAGATTGATAGACAGACATGTGGTGGTGTTTTGGAGGCTGATCACTGATGTTTTTTTTAGGTAATAAAAAAATAAAGAGATCAATTGGGGAAGTTCTCTTTATTATAGGGGATAGAAGCTAACTCTGGGGATTGGGTACCCCAATGTCATCATGATCTTCAGCAGCACCGAGGGTAGGCACCTGGGTACCGCCACTTACATTTAACAAGGGGGAGGGATAGATAAATGGATAGAGAGATAGATAGATAGATAGATAGATAGATAGACAGACAGACAGACAGGTGATGGTGCAGAGGGCAGATCACCAATGGACTTTTTTTCAGTAAAAAAAAATTAATGCGGGACAATTTCCTTTATTGTAGGGTGCCAGAAGCAGACAGTGAGGACTGGGTTACCTGAAGGGGTTGTAGGCAAGAGGAGTGTTACCAGGGATAGGCACCTCAGTCAATCAGACAGACAGACAGGCAGATAGATAGACAGACAGACAGATAGAAAATATATATATGTATATGCCACCAATAGCTAACAAGGCACAAGGGGGTTACCTCAAGGGAAGGGGGCAAGAGAGGCAGTACCAGGGATGGGCACCCCAGTCAGCTTTTTTTTAACTTCATCTTTATTGAACAAATAGCATTAGTACAGCCATTCATATCTTGTTTTTTTTTACAAGTTATTACTAACATTCAGTCCTCTCAGGACTAATATCACATCCTTCTTTTTACACCTTATTACATATTCTAGGTCCAGTATGATCTTCACTTCTACAATCATATTTCTCTCCTGTTCTTTCACCATTTAAAATCTTTTTTAGTCTCTCTTTCTCAACTGCAATACTAACCTTTACAATTCAATAACTTACTAACTAAAGGGCAACCCAACTTAACTTAAATTCCAGAATTGTTATATTCTCTATTCTTCTATACTCTGGTTTTGGACACCTGTGTCTTGGTGCCAGTGGTTCCAAATTTGGAGGAATTTATCATGCTGTAACCTTACTTTACTGGTTATGTACTCCATTCTCTCTAATTTCATGACTCTGGCCCTCCATTCCAGAACTGTAGGAGGCTAGGGCAAAAGTCATCTGGAAGTAATGCACTTCAAAGCTTCTACTCTTAGAATCTGTGCCAGTGCTTTGGCTGACTTTCTACCTTTAAGTAGAGTGGGAAGCCCTAAGATAAGATTCTCTTCTGAGCAGGGATTTGGAGACCTGTCAACTGTTGTATGCAGGAATGTACTTGTGCCCAAAAAATCTCAATTTTAGGGCAAGCCCAGAAAATATGAGCCTGCGTTCCTCTGTCATCACAACCTGTCCAACAGTGATCCAATTTCTGTGTCAATCAATCAATCAATCAATCAATCAAGTCTTTATTTAACTAGGCGTTCATCATTGAGCAGAAGCTCATTTGCAAGATGGACCTGGGTGGAGCATGAACAATTGTATATACAGGTCAACACAGGTATTTACAAGGCAATACAGATAATACTCTTTACAGAGAGGAAGAAAAAGAAGTTCATATGTACATAGAATTATACAGATATTGTACAGATTACACGGTATTTACATACATAGAAGTGCATAGGAAGATAAACCAGGTTATCTAAGGTTGCAGGAGGAAGTAACGGAAGAAAAAAATAAAAATAAAAATATACACCAGGTAGAGGTGAAGGTAGGGGAAGAGAGGGAGGGAAGTAGGGGAGAAAGGCTAGGAGGGCACGGCACAGAAAGGAGTTGGTAAAGCTGGATGTAGAGAAGGTGGATGGAGAAAAGGAGTATGTGTGAGCCCCGGACTGAATGCTATAGCACGGGCATGGTAGGATGTCACAAACCAGGGTAGTGAGCTCCTATCTGAGGTTGGGAAAGGAAGAATAAGGAGATGGATGGGCCTAGTGTTGATAAGACAGGGGATAAGAGAGAGAACAATTAGGCTGGTGAGGAGCAAGCTGGGGGGGCTGTACTTAAATTGGGTCTAGGGTGTATATACCAGTGCAGACACTGGTACTGGGTCTGGAGTGAGTGAAACAGTTACATACTTCTCTGATTGTATGGAATAAAGCATCTTGAAAGCATTTATACCGATTAGAGTGCTTAATTTGAGGGGTTTTTGTAGATCGTTCCATAAGGTAGGTAGCAGGAAGCTTATGGCTGCCCTTCCGAAGCGGGATTTTGCTTTGGGTACTTTAAGTGTAATAGCTGAGTAACTTCTTAATGCGTATTTCCCAATTATACTCAGGGGAAGACAGCAGGAGATATAGTAAGGCAGCTTATTAGAGATGGCTCTATAGGTCCAGAGAGCGGCGTTTCTGTGGCGCCTGAACTTTAGTGATGTCCATCCCACTGCCGCATATAGGGTGCAGTGATGTGTGTCACAGGGGAGTCCTGTTATAAACCTCAGTGCTCGATGGTAGAGTGTGTCCAGTTTAACCATGTAAGAGTTGGGGCATTGGCTGTAGAGGAAGTCAACATAATCAACCAATGATAAGAAAATGGATTGGACCAGTTGTTTCTTGGCATCTCTGGTGAGAAATTGGCTGATTCTAAAAAACAGTCCAAGCCTTTGCCGAAGTCGTTTTAGCAAGTCCTCGATATGTTTAATGAAGGAGAGTCTTTGGTCTATCCAAACTCCCAGATACTTGAATTTTGTAACAGTTTTTCACCTAGAACTGTGGTAATTTGGGGAACTGTCCTACTGGACACAGGGTTAGCTGTACGGATAAAAGGAGAGAGGACCATCGCTTTAGTTTTTTTGGCATTAAGGAGTAGCTTTTTTTGGAGGAGTTGGCTTTGCAAAAGGTTGAATTCTGACTGTAGGTCATTGCAGGCAGCTTCAGGTGTTGGGCGACTCCACGTAGAGAACTGTATCATCTGCAAACAGATGGATGTTGGCTTCTTTATACAGTAGTCGATGTTATTAATGTAGATTGCAAAAAGTAAGGGCCCTAATATAGAACCTGAGGTACCTCTTTGCAGAGTTTTTAAGGGGACAGGCCTTCGGCTTTAACTTTGTTGAAGGCGCCCTGTAAGATAGTCAGTGAACCAACGGAGAGGAGGGGTCCACACCTATGGTTTGAAGGGCGGAGAGGAGCAGACTATGGTAGACGGTGTCGAAAGCCTGCTTAGATCAAGGAAAACAGCACAAATAAAGTTTTTGCTCAAGATTACTGCCAGTCGTTAGTAACTTTGGCTAGGGCTGAGATAGTGCTATGTTTAGCTCTGAACTGGACTGCATAGGATTTAGCAGTTCCTAGACTCAAGGTGAGTCCTCAGCTGTGCATTTACAATTTTCTAGAGCTTGGACAGGACCGGAAGGAGGGAAATTGGCCTGTAGTTATTGAGATCGCCACGGTCAACTGATTTGAACAGTGGTATGACATGTGCTGTCTTCCATATAGGGTGGTGGGTGCCCTGAGACAGGATAAGTTAAAAAGGTAAGTGACGGTATTACAGTACGTGGCAGGCAATTTTAGGAAGTAAGGGTCAAGGAGTCGGCCCTAGCATCTTTTTTAGTATCCAACTGAAGCAAGAGGTCCTCCACCTCTTCAGTGTGGCAGGTTGAGTGAGAAAGGCGGAAAGCTATCAGAGTTTCAGGCAGTTGGCTGGCAGTCTGGGAGTGAAGTATGTTTGCAGGGAGTTATCAAATGCCATGCCTGCAGTAGCAAAGTGGTTATTGAATGCGCAAGTATATCCATCTTTTCGGTTATAGTCAAGTTGCCAGAGGTAATCTTGGTCGGAGTGAATTTCTGGGAGTGGCCTAGCAGATCACTGATTGTGTTCCAGAGCTTGATTGGGCTCTTTGTGGCAGAGTCGAGTTCGATTTGAAGAAGGTGGCCTTCGATTCTCTGATTGTTTTGGTACATAACTTGTAGTCTCCTGAACTGGTTCCAATCCTCTGCAGTGTTCAGTCAGCGTGCTTTTTCCAGAGCTTATCTCTTCTAGAAGCAAGGACTTGATCTGAGGGGTGAACCATTTACAGGTTTTGGTCCTAGTTCGAACTTTAATAAGGGAGCATACTTATTAAGGGCCCTTGATAGAATGTTGTGGAAGATATTGTAAGCTGATGTAATCATTTTGGCCAGGTAGAAATCTTGCCACTCAGGGGAGTACTTAAGCTCATTTAGGTAGGCGTGTTCATTGAAGTTGTGCCTGGATCTCTTCATAGAGAACTTGCTGATGGGTGCTGGGTTGTTGGTGGATCTTACTCCCGCAATAAAACAATGGTCGCTGGCATCTGAGAAGAAGACATCAGCGTGGGAGAAGAGATGAGGTTTGCTCACCATTAGCACATCCAAAAGTGTACTTTTACTGGGGTCCTTCACGCTTGGGCGTGTTGGTTCAGTAATAAGTTGAGTTAGCCCATGTTCATCAGCAGAAGGATGCAGGGGGCAGCTGTGTTAGAGAGCCAGTCAAAGTTGAGGTCTCCTAAAATAATAGTTTCTGGCAGCCTGTCCCAACTTGTCACTTAGATATGACACAAGTTGTAGGCCAGCAGACGGTGGTCTGTAGCATCCTATTACGCAGAGTGCAGTAGTCTGTGTAATTTCCACTTGAGAATTAGGCTATTCGAATTGGCTATGACAGATGCCGAGGATAAGCAGGAGGCAGAAAATTTGTCTTTAACGTAGATAGCTACCCTCCTCCTCTGCCATGCCTATCAGCTCTGAACAAGGCATAGTTGGGTATGTTTACTTTCTATCAGTGGTGCTGGGTCTAAGCCAAGTTTCGAAATCACAAGTATGTCAGGAGCTGCATGATTTACCCAGGTTTGTATTAAGGTTATCTTTTAAGGAGGCTACATACGTTAATATGCAAGAAGCTTATTCCTTTTAAATTCACTAGTTCTGCTGGCAGCAATAGCTTCTGGGGCCAGGTTTGAGTTCTACGTTGCCTGAACAAAGCAGGAGGATAAGTAGGATTTTTCTAAGAGCTAACTATAAGCTTGTAATTCCTGCCTTTCTCCCATCTAGTAGATCTGATGTTTTTAGGGACTGGAAAGTAGTCACCATAGAAGAGCTGATCTGTTGTAGCAAGAGCTAGTACCCCTACCACAATAGGCGGGGAGGAGATAGAAGTCTGCGTGGTGGGAGGTGGGCCTTGTGGTGGGGGAGTGTTATAAGTACTACTGGTATGTGTGGTCCAAGAGCAGGGTTCGAGGTATTGGTACTTGGAATCACGGAGTATCTAAATATAGCATCTTGGATGGGGTAAGAAAAAATCTGACCATGATTCTCCAGTTAAACTCCCTCCAACTGGGAGAGGCCATGACCCCCCAGCCCCTGCTCAGTCTTCTAGACCACTGAGTTGTCTGGATGGGGATGCCCAGGTCTGCAGCCCATCTCTCCCTTAATTTATCTAATGGTGCAGGGTTCAAGATGTCAGAATCTCATAAAGCTGGGATAGGTAATGCATGTTCTCCTTTGGAGTTATAGCATAATAGAAAAAGGATTCATGCTAGGTCTTTTCTCTTCTAATTCGTACTGTAATTTCTGGTGTTCTTAAAAAGTACCTGACCTGCATGAATCTATAATGGTCTTCATACTCAATGCAAATCTCTCCCTCATCTGGGTGAACAAGACACAACCTCTGTTATCCAAACACTGGAAAAAGGTTATCAGTTTTTGGATGGCCCATCCCCTGTATCCTTGATCGCTTCTGGGGGTCTGTTCTACATTTGACCCAATTACATAGTTGGGTCCCTCTTGCCACCAGACAATGTTGATAGAAGTTTGGGAGGCCTAATCCACACCTATCTCTGGTTCCCAGAGGCTAGACCTAGCAATACTGGGATGCTTCTTGGCCCAGATAAATCTCTGTATCTCCCCTTGTAACTGTGTCCAGAATTTCCTATGTGGCTGTATCGGGAGTGTGTGGAATAGGAACAGCAGGCGAGGGAGAACATTCATTTTTAAAGTTTGTTTTCTCCCATATAAAGTCAGGGGCAGTAGGTGCCATCTTGCCAAGTCCGACTGGAGCTCCTGGAATAGTTGTAAAAAGTTATTTTTATATAATATTGATATGTCTATAGATACTTTAATACCTAGATATCTTATTGTGTTTTTATGTGCCCAGGCCAGAGGGAAATTATTTTTAAACTTCTGTGAAGGTGTTCCACTTAGAATTACTGTGTCAGATTTGGTAGGATTGATTTTATAGCCTGCAAACTTCCCAAAGCTCTCTAACATTTTCAAGAGTATGAGGACTGAGACCTCAGGTTCCACCACAAAGAAGAATGTATCATCAGCATATAATGCTATTTTCTGTTCAAATCCTTCTATGAGCACTCCTATTAACTGTCTCTGAGACCTAATTTCTGCCACTAAGGGTTCCAGCTAGAGAGAGAAAATAACAGAGGGGAGAGAGGGAAGCCCTGCCTTGTGCCCCTTTGTTAGGGGAATCTGTCTGAAAAGTGTCCATTAACCTACACTCTTGCTTCAGCGGCTTTGTATAGGGCTCGCACTGCTCCTGTGAATTTGTTCCCCAACCCAAATTTCTGAAAGGTCAAATCTAAAAATACCCAGTCTACCCAATCGAATGCTTTTTCTGCATCCATGCTGATAGCTAACTGGAGTTCTTTTTCCTTTTTTTGGACTGAAATTATATTTAACAGGCATCTAATATTGTCTTGTAAGTATCTCCCGGAGATGAAGCCTGTCTGATCTCTATGAACCAGAGTTCCTATTACTTTTTGGAGGCGGTCAGCCAGTATCTCTGTAAAAATCTTACGATCTACTGGGAGTAGGGAAATGGGCCTGTATTATTTACAATCTTCCGAGTCCTTTTGAGGTTTCAAGATCACTGAGATTTGAGCTTGATTCCAAGACACTGGGGCTGCCCCCTCTCTCCCACCACCTCGTTAAAGGCCTCTTCTAAAACAGTGGCCAATGTTGCATTAAACTGTTTATAGACTTCTGAAGTGAACCCATCCATCCCTGGTGATTTCCAGTTTTTTAATTGTTTAATCTTATTTAATATCTCTTGCTTAGAGATTTTGGACTCTAAGCCTTTTCTTTGACCCTCTGTTTGCCGTGGGAGGTGCAGCTTATCAAAATAACTCAAGATCTTTTCTCTATGATTTGGGCCCCTCTCTGCTGAGTAGAGATTCTCATAGAACTCCTGGAAGTACTTAACTATTTGGGATGGGGATGAAGTGGAGAGCCCCCCCCTGGGCTCCCTCAGCCTCAAAACTGCCCTGGAATGCGCCTCTTTGTGTAACTGCCAGGCCAGGAGTTTGCCCACCCTATTACCCTGTTCATGATACTTTTGTTTAGAGTATCTTAACTGCCCCTCAATCTGTGAATCTAGTATCTTACTCAGCTTATATTTTGCCTGGTCCAGCTTTTGTTTAGTGTCCTCATGTAAGGTAAATTGATACTCTTCCTCTAATCACTTAACCTCCAGCTCCATTTCCTCCACTTCTCTAACTTCGCCTTCTTGGCTCTTGAGGTAAATTTGATTATTTCACCTCTCAAGTAACATTTAAGGGTGTCCCACCTCACCCCCCCTAGCTGAGGTATCCCTTTGGGGGGTTAAGCTGCAGGAAGGTCTCAATCACTTTTTGAATTGTCTATCTGAACTCCTGTTGTGTAAGCAGGATTACATTAAGTCTCCAAATGGACTCCTTAGGTTTTGGGGACATCTCTATTTCCAATTTTATAGGTGCATGGTCTGACAACGTAATGTTTCCTAAACTAGCACTTCTAATCTGAGACACCAGTTCTGAGGACACCAAAAAAATCTATTCTTGAATACATTTGATATTTTGGGGAATGATATGTGTAGTCTATGTCCCTCAGGTGTGTGAACCTCCAGGCATCCGCTAAAGCCAGTTCTGTACTTAATCTTGTTATTATCTTCCCTGATCTCGAAGGGTCTACCACGTTAGATCCTATTCTGTCTTGTTGGAGATCTACCACTGAATTAAAATCCCCTCCTATAATAATTAGGTTTTCTGGGTTCATCACTGTCTTCCCTTATAACTCACTCTAAAAACAACACTCTCTCAGGGTCCTTGTTTAAGGCATATAAGTTCAACAGAGTGCACCCCTGGCCCTTGTACACCCCTGTGATCTGAATGAACCTTCCCTCTGGGTCTGTGTCTACCATTTTTACCCTCAAAGGGATATCCCTCCTTAACAAAATTGCTACACCCCTGTGGTGTGTGTGTGTGCATGTGTGTTTGATAGTGTGAGGCATATACCTTTCCTACCCACCCTCTACATAGTTTCTTGTGCTCCTGTTCCCCTAGGTGCAACTCTTGCAAAAATGCCACCCCCACCCATTCTCTTTGAAAATCTTGAATAATTCTGGCCCTTTTAACAGGTCTATTGATCTCTCTGACATTCCATGACACTACTTTAAGGTCTCCTATCTTAAATTGTTGTTTTTACTCCTGAGCTTCTAGATATGTTGAGTTGCCCTAAAACATTACCATAAACTATAAAACATATAGAACTATAGCCATAATAACTATATATATTAGTCTTTTGCAACCCAGCCAGGTCTAAGGTACTTCAAGATTGTAAGTAAACCCCAACCCCACCTCCCAAGATTGTCGCTATGAGGTGAGGTAGAAATTTGCTATTCACCACATCCTCCCTGGAATATCGCTACCTATAAGGATGGTGTCCCAGATGGGTTAAAGTCTGTTGCCTGTGAGCTTAGATGTAAGTTGTTCCTAGCCAGCTCACCACTGCCTATATAGAATTAACTTTAATATACCCAATGATCCATCTCATATTTAAAAGAAACTGCCTTCCCCATCTCAAGTGTGTTTTGTGAACTTAACTTGTCACTCCACCCTAAAGACATCCCTCTAGAGCCAAGATCCCCAGCTTTAGGCTTAAACCTGTCTTAGACTGGTGGGCACCCCCCAGCGTGGGCACCGAGAGGACCAACCCTGGAGCGGCCACAGCAGGAGCTCCTCACCCTCTCCAGGGCCTCCCACAGGTCCCCCAACTTTAAACTGCCACAGTTACATAAACAGTTTTATATTGTGGTTGCCATAAAGAGCAAGGGAGGGACACCCCCGAGGCAGGCTTCTTTTTTCCTTCTGCCCCCAGACAGGACCATGTGTTTAGTTAAAGAACACCAATAAAGCACCATCATTAGATTGTTTTGGAGCCAGAGGAACCCCTCCAGGTCACCTCTTGGTTCACAAGCATGCTCACATTTGCATTCCTGGTCTCCACAGTCTGCCAGGTGAAAGTTAGGTTCAATTGTATTTGGGACCTAAAATGGACCCCCTACAAAATTATTTAAGCCTGCACCTCATGGCCACCCCGACACACCTGCCCAATTAGTCAGGGTACACTGAGGCTGCCCCAGTCTGTGTAAGATTCCACTTCTGCTACAGCCCACCCCCCCAGCTGCCCTTCTGCTCCCAGGCTCCAGGATGCCCCCAGACCCTCGTGCTGTTTATTGCTTTTACCTTTCATTCTGTGCATCCCCGTCACCTAGGGTCCACCTCCAAACCTGAAAAGGATCTGCAAAACACAAGGCAGAGTTAACTTTTAACTTCAATATTACAGCACAGGAGAAGCCCTCCTCCTTCCCTCTGATGGATCCTCAGTTTGAACCTGCTAAACCTGATAAAGTCAGCTCTTTATTAAGGTTGTCCAGATCTGAAAATTGCCCATAAGACCCTCATGTTCAAAGTGGCAGTAGAAATGAGTAATGTTTTTCCTTCTCTGCCTCTCATCCCCAAAACAAAATCCCCATCAGGTGCTATTGGCCATTAACGTAGGAGCTGTCACCCAATTTGACAGTGCCCTCCCAATTGCTTGCCAAAGAGCCGAATGGGCTTGGGGACCTAAATCTCCTTATCGAGGAAAGTCATTCAGCTCCAACAGAAACTGTCCCCCTCTATGGAAAGATTTAAACTTAAAACTCCTTATCTGCCACTCTTCTCACTCAGGTATCCGTCACTTCTTCTCTTTCCTCTGGTACTAAAGAAATGTTCACATTATTGAGCAGGGGGAGCGCTTGTGTTGTGTCTCTTTCCCACATAACGGAAGTCCCTCTTGCACCCCTGGGCCCAGTTTTCTGGTTCCCTGCACTTGCCAGCTTCTCTCTGCAAGGGACCTCTCTCTATGGCATACCCCCTCCTCTGAGACTTGGATCCCCAGCAACTTGACCCAGCCTTTGGCCTCCCTTAGGTTGGTAAAGTATTTTCAGCCCTCCTCTGTCTGTACTTTAAGCTTAGCAGGATATTCTGTTTGGGCTTTTGTGGCCAGCTTGTCTTAAGACTTTCACTATTTGATACACTTGTTGTAGGAGGGCCAAAGTCTGAGGTACATAGTCCTGATCAAAATATAAATGGACATCGCTAAACACTATTTGTTTTTTTGACCACGCCAATCTCAGTAGCTCTTCTTTGATTCAGAAGTCCATAAAGACCATCACTTTGAATCTTTGATGGGTCTTGGGATCCTTGGGTTTTGTGACAAGTGAGCGGTGGGCTCTAATTATACCCAAGTCTCTATCCTTTGGGAGGTTTAGGATTTCCTTCAGAAAACTGTCTGTAAAGTGAATCATGTTGAACTTTTTGGTATCTTCTTGGACACCATGCTGCCACAGGTTATTGCACCTATTTCTATTCTCTAGCTCCTCTACTTGCTGCTGTAGAAGTAGCTCCCTTCAGTGTAGGTCTAACAACACTGAGTTATGGAGATCTATGATAGTAGAGTGGGAGGTGACTTCCTTCTCGAGTCAATTTGTTTTCTCGGTCAGTTGGGACAGTTTGCATCAGTCCTCCACTGCTCTCCACTCCAGCCTAGTAAGTGTCTCATTTATCTGCTTTAATGTACTGCAGAGGACTTTGGAAGTGATTGTATAGTCCTCCTCTTCTTCTATGGCTGGTGTGTGAGATTGGGCAATGAGGGCCGATATGTCCTCATGGAGCATGGCCTGCTGCTGCAAGAGTTGTTTGTTTTGTGTCTGTTTGTTGCTTATTCCTCCCGACCCATCTTTGTCTTTTGGCATGACCGGCATCATAAACTCAGTGATGGTTTGAAGTTTTGACAGTTTGGCTGCTTTCAGAGAACTGATGGCACCGGATTCCATTCACTTCCATTTGCGGGCAATTGGAACTGGAAGTTCACCCCAGTCAGCTTTGATAACATAGATAGGTAGATAGACAGACAGAGAGATAGATAGGCAGACAGACAGGTGGCAGTGTGGTGGGACAGATTTCTGATGGATTTAAAAAATAAATAAATAAATAAATAAATAAATATATATATATATATATAAAGATCAATGAGGGATGGTTTTCTTTATTTTTGGGGGACAGAAGCTGATATAGGGGTTTGGGCACCTCAGTGTAGCACGATCCTTGGCAGACCTGTCGGTGGGCACCTTGGTATCACTACCAATATTTAACAAGGCAGTGCAAACTGGAGGGCACCCTGTCTACTTCAGTACCTATGTAGGTATACAGATTAATAGTTGGATAAGTAGATGGATGCATAGACAGACAGACTGGCTGTCTGTCTGTCTGAGAGATAGATAGATAGATAGATAGATAGATAGATAGATAGATAGATAGATAGATAGATAGATAGATAGATAGATAGATAGATGGATGTATGGGACAGATCACAGGTGGACATTTTCAGTAAAAAAAAAAAGATCAACAAGGAACCATTTTCTTTATATTAGGGGGTAGAAACTGAATATGGGGATTAGGCAACCTGGAGGGAAGGTGGGCAAGAGAAGCAATACCATGAGTGGGCTGTCCAGTCTGCTTCGATAGATAGATAGATAGATAGATAGATAGATAGATAGATAGATAGATAGATAGATAGATACAGATGTGACAGCCAGGATTCAATGCAGAGATGCAGCAGAATATCACAGAATGCTGCAGTTTACTGCAGGGACTATTGTAAGTCAATGGCAAATAAGCCCTTTTGTCACACAGGATTTTGTGACATGTCATTGTTGCAAGTTACTGCACTTCATTGTGTCTGACTCCACTGTAGACAGATAGATAATAGATAGATAGATAGATAGATAGATAGATAGATAGATAGATAGATAGACCAACAGGCAGGCAGACAGACAGGGGGCAGATAGGTGGTGGTGGTGTGGGGTGGCAAATTGTCAATGGAATTAAAAATAAATAAAAAGATCGACAGTGGATGGTTTTCTTTACTGAAAGGGGACAGTAGTCAACACTGGGGTTTGGGCACCCCATTGTTGGCATGATCTTCGGTGGCACCAGGAGTGGGTACCATGGTGCAGTCACCAATATTTAACAAGGGGATTGAAGTGGAGGGCACCTGCTCTACTTCAATACATGGGTAGGTAGGTATATAGACAGACAGACAGACAGAATAGATAGATAGATAGATAGATAGATAGATAGATAGATAGATGGGCAAACAGACAGTTAGACAGACAGACACATAGATAGATAGACAGATAGACAGGCAGGTGGTGGTGCAGGCGGAGGACTGCCAATGGACTTTCTTTTCAGGAAAGAAAAACATAAGATCAATGAGGCATGGTTTTCTTTATTCATTTATTCATTACAAATCGGGTTTACAACCTTTGAGTCAGAGACTCATTTACAAAGGTACCTTTGTCGTGGGGGCAGACATCAAGACAGTTATTACAGTGCAGATTAAAACAGAGGATAACATTACAAGTGTAATAAAAGGAACATTTAACATAGATACACTTAGGTTACATAATGCAGTAGTTTGTATGTTACTTAGGTTACATAATGTTACAAAATTGTGAGTTACACTCATGGATATACTAGGTCCTCAGACAAGACAGTGGGTTACATCCCTGTTTGGACCTAGTAAGGAAGGGGTAGGTCTGGGGGAGGGAGAGGCTATCCAGTGGACGTTGTTGAGCCAGGGGGCAAGGCGGGCAGGAACCACAGTTTACAACAGGGGGTTAGTTGCACCTACTACAGCAGGTACTAAAGTTACGGTTCTGAAGGGCTATTTTGAAGAAGCCAGTTTTTGGCAAGTTGGAGATGCAGCTAGGAAGGGAGTTGAACCAGGTGGGGGCTCTGTAGAGGAAGGATCTCTGGGCAAGAGAGGTCTTGGTTCTGGGCACCTTGAAAGTGGCCTTAACAGAGCTATGGATGGTGACAGAAGAAGATGGCTGCTGTAGAGAGGTGGAAACCCCTGGGGGAGAGTTCTGGCAGAGATTTCTTAGCAAGAAGGCAGGTCTGGTAGAACAGTCGCTCCTCAAAGTTGAGAAGATTAGTGGTAGTATAGAGAAGTCAGGTGTGGGTTCAGCTGGAGGAACCTGTCAGGAGCCTACAGGCCTTATTGATGGAGAGTTGGATTTTGGAGAGGGCAGTGTTGTCAGCAGCAGTGTAGATGGGCAAGCCACAGTCCACGATGGACAAGATGGAGGAGGCGATGGCCAGCCTGAGGGTAACCTGAGGCAGGCAGTCCCTGTGCTGGTATAGCAGGTCAATCTGAGTGTTAATGGTGGCTGACAGGGCATTAATGTGGGTGTGGAAGGAGAGGGCAGTATCGAATGTGATGCCTAGGTACTTGTATGTGGTCACTTGTTCTAGCGGGTGCAGATTGCTGGGGATAATCAAGAGGGGGTATTTTTAGCTTTATTTTGGTTGGTTTTCTTTAGGTTAATGACCAGTCTGGGGTCTCCACACCACCTTTCAGCTTGCTTGTAAGCTTGCTGGAGGGATAATTGGAGGGAGGTGGGATTGGGATGAGAGGCAAAGGAGGACTGCATCATCGGTGTAGAGGAGCATTTTACCAGTACATGAGCTAGGGAGGGTGTTGAGGTAGAGACTAAAAAGTACTGGACCCAGAATGGAGCCCTGAGGGACCCTGGAGTGAACAGGAAGAGTGCTGAAGAGGGAGCCACTGATCTTGACATGCTGGGATCTAGCAGAGAGGTAGCTAGAGAACCAGGAAATGGGACCACCAGAGAAGCCAAGTTGATGGAGAGAGCCAAGTAGAAGGGGGTGACAGGCAGTGTCAAAGGCCTTGGAGAGGTCAATGAACACTGCTCCTGCAAGGCTGCCACAGTCGAGAGCAGCATGCAGGTGTTGGGAGAATTCAAGGAGAGCGTGGTTGTACTGTGTCCTGGGTGAAAACCATGCTGCTTTGGGCACATAATGTCATACTTGGTGAGGTATTCAGAGAGCTGGATCAACACCACTTTTTCAAGGGCATTAGAGAGTGGGGGGAGGATAGAGAGGGGCTGGTAATTGTTGGGGGTAGATCGGTCCACATTCTTATGTATGGGTGTGATTTCAGCAGTTTTACAAGCACTTGGGAACTGACCCAGGCATAGGAACTGGTTTAGAATGTCAGTCAGGGGGACTAGGACTTTGTCCAAGACCATACGGAGTATCCTGGAGTCAAGGGGGTCACTGCTGGGGTTATTGCTACCTAAGACTTTTAGCAGGTGCGGCCTGGCTTCTTGGAGGGATAGGGTGCTCTGGTAGAATGGTGGGTGATGCAGGACCAGAGGGAGAGGGAAGGGGATTGGGTCAAAGAAGCTGTTGGGGAGAACCGAGCTAGGTCAGAGAAGGCAGTGTTAAGGCAATCAGCTATGAGGAGTGGATCTGTGGTGGGGGTGCCATTGATGGAGAGCTGAGATGGTGGGGGGGGAATGGGACTTCCCATTTAGCTCTTTCATATTATCCCAGAAGGTCCGGGCTGAACCCCAAGTGGAAGTGAGGGTGGTCTGGTAGTGCTCTGCCTTGGCCCACTTAATGGCCCAAGTGCACTTATTGCATTCTGCATTGTAGGCCTGTCTGTCAGACACCTTTCCAGATTCTACAGCAATGTGCCAGAGATTATCTCTGTTTTTGAGTCTCTGGAGGAGGGGTTGGGTGATCCATGGGGCATTGCATTTTTTGGAGAAGATCCTGGTGAGGGAGGCAAAAAGGTCACAAGCCTTACAGAAGGCATTTGTGAAGTGGTCAACAGCTGAGTCAATGTCAGGGGCATGCTGGATAGGGGACCAGTCTAGCTGGGCTAGGTATTGTTTTAATTTTCTGAGGCTGCCAGGGCACAAACAGCAGTGTAGAGTGGCCTGAGACACTGGCTTCAGAGTGGAGGATGACCAGAGACAGAGGACTGGGGAGTGATCACTAAGAGAGTTGGAGAGGACAGTGACATCCTGGATTTTGTAGGGGCGGTTAGATATAACAACATCTAGGAGATTGCTGGTGCCAGTAGGGTGGTTGAATCTGGTGGTCTGGGTGACTAACTGGGACATATCCAGGGCAGCAAATGAGTCCCTTATATAGGAGGCAGTGGAGGCAAGCCAGTTAACATTGAGATCACCTAGGATGACTTGCTCCACTTTGTGAGGGAAGGATGTGAGATAGTCAATGAGGGACTGGACCACTTGGTTTTGATTCCTCGGGGGTACGTAGGAGACTGTGAGGAAGAGAGGGCCTTGGGCAGGGTCAGGTGTGATTTTTAAGATTAGGGCTTGGGTTTCATAATCAAGTTTAGGAGCTGGGAGTGCCTGATCTATAAGGGAGTCCAGTACGAACAGTGTGCAGCCTCCACCGCGTTTGCCTACTCGGTCTTCCCTGTAGATGGTATATCCAGGGAGAGTGATAGTGGAGTCAGGGGTGGATTTGGAGAGCCAAGCCCTTACCAGTGCAATTATGTCAGGTTGATGTTAAATGACCCAGCACTGGAGGGTGCAGATTTCTTTTGGAGACTGAAAAATGTTTAAGGATCAAAGCAGAGGCCAGTTGCAGTACAGGGTTTAGAAGGCTGGAAGCAATAGGTCCTGGGTTTGGGTGTACATTCCCAGATCAAATAATAGCAGTGTAATTATTCTGGTTAGTGCATCATGCTATGGAGACCCTTGGGTCAACACTCCAGCTGAAGACTTTAGAATCAGGGGCACATGGACAGAGAAAGTGCAAAGGGTGGGAAATGGCAGGGGGAAGCTGGGTCCAGGTCAGGCCTTGAGGGTGGAGGGAGTGGGGGTGCTGGCAGGGTGGGGGTGTTAGAGTCATGGGTGTCGAGGGTGGGGAGGCCTAGTCACTATGGGGTAGTCTGGGGATGAGGTGCCTAGTGTGAAGGAAAGGTGCTCCAGTCTGTGTAAGGTCTGTACAAAGAGGGTGAAGCACAGGAGACTTAGTAATGGAGTGTAGGTACCCATAACAGCTGAACAGTAAAGGAAGAGTGCCAGGAGCAGTAGAGAGTAAGAAGATGTAGATCAGCTTTGGAATGGTTGGGGGAAAACCCCTTTAGTGGGCGAAACGACTATAAGCTGCAAATGGGAAAATCAGTATCAATCAGTAAAAGAAGGAGGGCCAAAGACAGATGAATAGTGATAGACTGACCACACAGTAAGTGAAATGAGACAGGAACTATATTGTGTTGGATAGGGTAAGTGTGCTTATAACTTGGCCCTCTAGTGGCTAAAGGATATAATCTGCTAATGGAAAAGTCAGCACTTAAAAAAAAAACACAGGCAGGGAGGTTCTGAAGCAATAAAAAAAAATAACAGGCAGGGAGGTTCTGAAGCAAGTGTTTTTTTGGGGGGGCACTGCAGCAGGCTCAATGGGACACCAAGGTCAAGGGTGCAGCCCACAGACTTACAGCTCTAAGAGAAGGGGCACAGTGCTCAGGGCAGATAGCAAAATCACAATACCTTAAGACCCCTCTCAAAACTTAAATCAACTCATAAGAAATCTCTACATCAGACTAAACATTACTTAAAGTGAGAAATCAAGAACATGTCAAGCAGAGGTCAGTCCTAGCATAAATTTCTTGGCAGCAGTTCCTAGAAGACTTCTGGATTGCTGCACAAAGTGTGAGAAACACTGGCAAACAGGGGCAAGTGATATTCCTCCAAAATTCAGGGTTCCAACCTGTACCTTGCTTGGAGGGTGAGCGTCGGGCAGCTTCTTTATGTTCTGCTTATCAAACTGCAGAATGCAGTTTGTTTGAGAGGAGAGAGCCCAAAAGGGCAGAGTTGTCCCCTTGCTTAGAGGGTGAGCGTCGGGCAGCTTCTCTTTGTTCTGCTTGTTTGAGAGGAGAGAGCCTGAAAGGGCAGAGTTGTCCCCCCCCTTTATTGTAGGGGTATAGAAGATGACATTAGAGATTGGGCACCCCATGTCAGCATGATTTTTGGTGGCACTGGGGGTGGGCACTCAGGTGCCACCACCAATATTTACAAAGGGGGGGTGATCTGGAGGGGAGGGGTGAGAGAAACAATGCTGGGGTGGGCACCCTGGTCTGCTGCAATACGTAGGTAGATAGATAGATAGATAGATAGATAGATAGATAGCTAGATAGATAGATAGATAGATAGAAGGAGACAGTGTGGTGGGGGCAGATCACCGATGGAATTTTGGTAAAAGAATTTAAAAGATCAATGGGGCAGTTTTCTTTATTGTAAGGGGATAGAAATCAACACTGTGGACTAGTGATATGCAAAGCTGGAAAACTTTGCTACATGAATTAATTGGTAAATTCGCCTCATGCTGCTTAGTTAATCTGCCTTGTGAAGTGCAAATTTACAGTAAACTGATAACTTCAAGAAATGCGAAATTGGTAACTTCACCAGTAAGGTTTGGTACAGAGGTGAAGTTTACAATGTACTATGGAATTGGAGGCACATGTTGCTGAAACAAGGTGTATGCCATGAGGAGGCTGTCATCAGTGCAGTGTAGGAAAGAAGTCTGTGTGTGCTTGTCTGAGAAAAATAATGTTTAAAATACATCTCAAAACTGAGCCTTTTGAATCCTAATTGCTCACAAATTGTTCAAGAGGGTCTTGTGCTGCTAGATTTGTGGGGTTTTTTGTTTATTTTTTTTTACTAATTATTTACTTTAAAGTAATGTTTTTTGTTTTGTCAGTCTGTAAAGCAGTGGTGTGGGGGAGGGTAGGTGTATTGTAAAGCAAGGCAGCCCTGAAAGATACAGAGCTTTTTGTCTAAGCAGGAGATTTGTGTTATATTTTTTTCTCACCCTTTTTTGTTCATCATTTTTGATCTGTAGTGAGTAATTTCTTATTTTTATTTCTGCAGTTTAGTTTGCTGTGTTAAAGTAAAGTATTTTATCAGTGTCTTTCTGTAGTAGTTTTAGATATTTTTAGTTACATTTTTCTTAAAGTGATGGTGTTCTGCACTATGACCTAGTAGTAGTTCAAGCACAGAGATGGGAAACAGAGTCTGAGACATATCGTGTGACACCTTCTCTCAAAATAAGTGAGGCACTTTAAACTAGGCAGATGTTCAGGCTCAGAGATGGAGAACATGGAGTCTACAATGTGACACCATACCTCCCTAATATCCTATGGGATAACACTGCAACTTTAACAAGCCATAACTCCACCAATCATTGTAGTTAAGGGACACTCTATACATCCAAACAAGGGCCTCAATGTGTACTACAATAGTAATACATAATACCCCTTGAAACATTCATGGGCTGTGCACAACACCCCAAAATTACCTCCCAGATTGACCATTGTGTCAAATCAACAAATGAAGTCTGATAATCATCAAAATGCACCACATACAATATGCACTTCCTCTTGGACTACTATCATACCAAGTGTCAGACAGATTCAACAAAATTGGACCAAGTTATGCCTACAAAACTCAAAAAGGAGTAGTTGACGGAAGTCATCTTGACCCAACTTCACCTTTGTATACCCAAGGAGAAGTTACAGGTGAAGTTGTAAGGCAAAGTTACCAATGATAAATATCCTAGTAAATAGAAAAACTT
Organism: Neoceratodus forsteri; assembly: GCA_016271365.2. Classification (NCBI taxonomy): domain Eukaryota; kingdom Metazoa; phylum Chordata; order Ceratodontiformes; family Ceratodontidae; genus Neoceratodus; species Neoceratodus forsteri. The sequence continues at coordinate 396,321,662 of CM057454.1, forward strand.
CACGGAATGATCTACAGAGGCAAATTTGGTGACTTCATCCTGACTTCACCTGTGAATTAAAACTTCTCAACATTTCTATTGGGGACTGGGCACCCCAATGTTGGCATGATCTTTAGTGGCACTGGGGATGGACACCCTGGTGCCGCCATCAATATTTAACAAGGGGAGTTACCTGGAGGGGAGGATGGCAAGAGAAGCATTACCGGGGGTGGGCAGACCAATCCACTTCAATAGATAGATAGGCAGACAGATAGATAGACAGCTAGACAGACAGACAAGCAAGCAGAGAAATAGATAGATAGACAGATAGATAAATGGACAGACAGCTGTCAGTGTGGGGGCAGATAGCCAATGGATTTTTTCACTAAAAAAAGATCATTGAGGGACAGTTTTCTTTATTGTAGGAGGTCAGAGGCTAACACAGGGGATAGGGAGATCTAGAGGGCAGGTGGGCATGAGAAGTGGTACCAGGGGTGGGCACCCCTTTCTGCTTCATTATATAGATAGATAAATAGATAGATAGATAGATAGACAGACAGACAGACAGACAGAAATACAGACAGATAGACAGATACAGTTACATAGCTAGATACCTAGACAGAGAGAAATTCAGATAGATGGTGCTGATGAGTGTGTGGGGGAGGGAGTGATTGCCTATGGACTTTTTGTTTAGGTAAAAAAGATTAATGAGGGACAGTTTTCTGTATTGTAGGGGGTAGAAGCAGAAAAAAGGGATCGGGCACCCTAATGTTGGCATGATTTCAGCAGCACTGTAGAGGGGAACTGTGGTGAAGCCACCAATATTTAATAAGGGAGGGTGAACTGGAGGGGAGGAGGCAAGAGAAGCAGTATCAGTGATGGGCATCCCAGTTTGCTTTGATACATATGTAGGTAGATAGATAGATAGATAGATAGATAGATAGATAGATAGATAGATAGATTGTCAGACAGACAGACAGGTGGCAGTGTGGGGGACAGATTGCCAAGGGGTTTCAAAAAAATATAAAAAGATCAATGAGGGATGGTTTTCTTTATTGTAAGGGGAAAGAAGCCGATACTGGAATTTGGGTACCCCAGTGTTGGCATGATCTTTGGTAGCACTAGGTGGCACTCTGGTACCGCCATCAATATTTAACAAGGGAAGTGAACTGGATGGCACCCAGATAGATTGTTAGATTGCTAGATAGATAGATAGATAGATAGATAGATAGATAGATAGATAGAGAGATAGACAGACAGACAGGCAGACAGGTGATAGTATGGGGGCAGATCTCCAGTGGACTTTTCTTCAGAAAAAAAAATTAATGAGGGACAGTTTTCTTTATTGTAGGGGTCAGATGCTCACACTGGTGATTGAGTGATCTGGACAGGAGATAGGCAAGAGATGGAATACCGGGGGGTATCCCGGTCTGCTTAGATAGATAGACAGATAGTCAGATGACTAGATACAGTCAGTTACATAGCTAGTTACCTAGCTAGATATGTAGATAGACAGATAGACATTTATTTATTTAGTTTTTGTTAACTGGGTAGGTACATTAGACAGCATAGCTGCCTATTTTCAGGTACAACCTGGGAGATTACAACAAAGGGTACGTAGACAATAGTAGGTACAAGAAAACATCATGGGAACAAGTAGAAGTCAGACATAGTACACTTATACTAAATGTTCAGCAATGACAGTACATTTGCAAGAATCTATATGTAGTAACAAAACAGAAATATAAGTGCAAATAACTAACATTCATAAGTCATACAGCTAGTGAGTAAGTACTAGAAAAGAGGAAATAACAAGATTTCCAGGGAGGTTTGAGAGTAGTAGAGGTTGGAGCCGGTAAGCAACTAGGAGGAACCAGTACAGAAGTGGGTGGATAGAGGACAGGAGCAGGGTTCACAGCTTAGAAGAGCCATATGAAGCTCCTATTTGAAGCTGTGTGGAGAAGGGGAGATTCAGAAAGATAGTGCTGATGTGGAGGGCAGATTGCTGATGGGACTTTTTTTTTAGGTAAAAAAAGCTCAATGAAAGATGGTTTTCTTTATCGTGGGGACAAAAGCAGGCACAGGGGATTGGGCACCCTAATGTTGTCACGATCTTCAACGGCACTGAGGGTGGGAACCTGGTGCTTCCACCAATATTTAACAAGTTGGAATGACCTGAAGGGAAGGGGGCAAGAGAAGTGGTACTGGTGATGAGCACTCCAGTCTGCTTCGATACAGAGGTAGGAAGATAAAGAGATAGATAGATAGACAGACAGATGGACAGGTGGTGGTGGTGTGTGGGAGATTGCCAATGGACTTAAAAAAATGAAGAGATCAATGAGGGATGCTTTTCTTTGTTGTAAGGGGACAGAAGCTGAGACCAGGTTTTGGACACCCCAGTGTTGGCACAATCTTCCACGGCACTGAGAGTGGGCACCCTAGTACTGCCACCAATATTTAACAATGGGGGTGAACTGGAGGGCACCTAGATAGATAGACAGATAGATAGATAGATAGATAGATAGATAGATAGATAGATAGATAGACAGACAGACAGACAGACAGACAGACAAAGTGGTGGTGTGGGTGCAAACCTCAGTTGGATTTTGTTTCCATAAAAGATCAATGAGGGACAGTTTTCTTTATTGTAGGGAGTCAGAAGCTGACACTGGTGATTGGGTGACCTGGAGGGGAGGTAGGCAAGAGAAGTAGTACCAAGGGTGGACATCCCAGTCTGCCTTTATAGATAGATAGATAGATTAATATAATGAATTAAAAGGGAATGACTCAGCACATCTTCAAGAAACTGCACACAAGATAGGAAAATCAGAATATTCAGGTACAACACCTCAAGATAATTGTGAAAACAACAAACATTCCTTAGAAGAAGTTACAACAAGAACTGATGATATTATAACTCACCGGTGAAGAATTAATCCCTATAATTACTGGTATATTTCTAAGGGACTATTATACAAGGGAAACACTTTTAGAATTACTGCAGTACTTATTAAGAGCTGAATGCCAAATTCCCCAAGCTAGTCAGGCCATAAAAACAATGTTTAGAGATAGAGCAGATCCTAGTCTTCCAGTGTACCTAATGGTAAACAATATGGATGCTGCAAAACTTATTTGGCTTAAGCAACAGAGAATAATGGAAATAGGCCTAGAAACACCTGCCCCATTTACTTGGGCTACTATTTGTGATCTTTAAGGGAACAACTCAGACTGTTGTGGTATTTTGAATCAGGATAAATTTTGCTCCTCTCTCATGAAATTGCAATGGAAATTTAATAAAAAAAAATCTCAAACAGTATCAAAGTGTTATCTATCTTTGGAATTGAACATTTTCAAGAAGAATCAGAAGAGCTGTTAAAGGGGACAGGAAATAATTTCTAATTGGCAGCTGTTTATTAAGTTCTTATTCTCAGAAACGACATGTATTCCCCTAAATTATCCATATGTAACTGTACCTGAATAAAAAGTGATGCAAAAACTGTATTTTACATTGTTTTGTTTTTATGTGCAGCATTCTGTTACAGTTCTCTTCATGGAACCTGTGATGTGGAGTTTTAACTGTATCACAGTTTGTGCGCAGAATGCTAATTATAAGCTCTTGGCCTATCAGAACTATGCTTAAGAGTTCTATGCACAACCCGTGACATAGTTAAAACTCCAAATTACTAGTTCCATGAAGGGAACTGTAACTGAATGTTGCCCATAAAAACGAAACAAGGCAAAATACAGTTTTTCACATCACATTTTATTCAGCTACAGTTAAATATGGATAATTTAGGAGAATACATATAATTTCTGATAATATCAACTTTATAAACAGCTGACAATTAGAAATGATTTCCCGTCCTCTTTAACTTCCTTTGTTCTGGCTTTATTAGCAAACACTTCAAGCTTAAAAATTAGCAGACAGGACATAAACTTTGTAAAAAGGGCTCGTAAATTTACTAATGAGTCTCAAATTAACATTTTGATAAACACAGATCAACTTTATTAAGACATCTTAGATAACTCTTGTAAGCTAGACAAAGCAATTATTCTAGTGGTTGACCTCAACAATTTGAATTATGAAGTTTTAAGTAACAGTGCTTTTATTTTGCAAGAAGGATTAAATAACTCACATACTTCAATTAACTTCAGCATTGCTCTGCATGTCTCTGGAGTATCTGATTCTAACATTTTTGTTTTGTTAGGAATATTATAGCACTTTTATTCTCCCTCCACCCTACTATGGATTATCATAGCACACAATTCTCCCCCACGCTTCTCCACAACCCAACTACCACCTCCCCCTTTCCTTAATTCAATCCTACATGCCCTCTACACAACCCTTCTCACTGCCCTGCTCCCACCATAACAATCCTCCTACCTCTGCTTCCTACCCCCAGCCCAGGACAAAGGGAACCAGCTATGCTGGTTTCCCACATCAAATCTATAAATTACCCTACCTTCTATCAACTGCATATATTTCCTAATAAGATTTCTGTTTCATATCCACTAGTTCAATTTCTATTTTCTGCTGTTTCTAATGTGATTTAACACATGCTTGTTGCAAAGTCTCTTTGGTCTATTGTTAGCTTCCACATATTTTTATGCATAATGTGTTTGATCTGTCTTACTGTTCATGACATGGAACCTCTGTAAATGAGCTTCCAGCTCAAAGGTTGTAATCTAAGACTTTAATAAATAAATAAATAAAACATATTAACATGGAATATAGCTGGATTATCTCACAAACAAGCTGACCCTGAATGGAACTCCTTTATCAATAAATTTGTCATATTAATGTTTCAAGAGACATGGGCATTAGAATTAGTCAATATAAATGAGTTCCAACCCATATTCTCCCCAGCAATCAAGACCAATAAATTTGGTAGACCAAAGGCGGTTTAACAACCTATATTAAAATAAACAATGAACTTAAACTGTTACAGCCACATATTATTAAATAAAATTATATTTTATCAATAATAAAATGGGCACTAACAACTCTGTTTATAGCTAACATCTACTGTATTTTCCCCCAAATACCTGGCCTCTCAAACCAGTAATGTTTGGTCTGACTTGTCAACTGATATAGAGGCCTTGCAAATTAAATTTCCTGAATGTGTGGTCCTGATTGCTAGAGATTTGAACTTCAGAATTGCAGATTATGATAATCTGGAGATTTTGCAAGAGCATATGTACTTAACAAACTTAGAAAAGTATTCCAGTCTGGATTGTCAAACAAATGAAGCTGGTAGAAATTTTATTCAGTTAGTTGAAAATAACAATCTACTTATTTTAAATGACAGGTTGCAGCAAAATCACCTATTTTCCACCAAATGGTCAGAGTATTATTGATTATGCACTATGTACCGCTGAAAACTATCATCTTTTCACCTTCCTACATATAAATATGCATCCAGAAAGTGATCATGCATCACTATGTCTCAGATTCAATCCCAAACAAGATGGCCTAGAAGTTAATTCAGAACACAGTCTCTTTCATCCCTAGAGTTCACAGGTAGAGTGAAACTTACACTGATGGTTAAGACATGGGATGCAGTTGATAGGATCTTTCTTGACCCCTTTTCTGAGCTGGACACACTGGACCCCATCACCCTTTTACCCTCTGAACTAGTGCAGTTTCTTTCTCATATTCAAGAGCTCATTAAAGAAAAAAGTTACATTAAACAACACTCTCCCAGTAGATCTAGCAACTGGTTTGTTTCCTCTTGCAGAAAAGCTAAGATAAAACTAAGCAAAGACATTGTCTTTATTAAGTAGAATCCAACTAGATATAACTTTATTTCTTTAAATATATGATAAAAGAATATAAAAAGTATTTTAAACTTAAGAAAGATGAATTTAGGCAACAACAATAGGTAGAAATGTATAAGGTTATACAAAATAAGGATTCAGCTAAATTATGGGAAATGGTGGCGTCATGCACAAGTGAATATTCACCTTCATTGGTAGTATATATTCTTAAAGAAAATTGGGTCCAACACTTTAAATCGATATTTAATAGTGCAACTTCTCTCTTTTCCCCCTAATGAAACAGTAAACTGGATACTGAATATGGATTACAGCGCCTTGATCATCACTGAGGTAGAGGTCAAATCTGCCATAAAATATTTTGCTAATAATAAAGCCCCCAGTCCAGACTTGATTCCAGCTGCAATACACAAAAAAAGTATAGATTTCTGGACACCACTCCTTGCATTATTCTTTAATACCTGTTTTGCTCAAAAGTTTATTCCTGCTTCCTGGACACAAAATATTATCATATCTATCCATAAAAAGGTCTCTTATTATGATCCAATGAATTTTCACCCCAGCATTTTATTAGACTCCAAAGTATTCACAAGAATCATACTTAATAAACTTTTGTATTGGCTTGATACCTATTCTCCATTGTTCAAATTTCAAGCAGGCTTTCATTCTGGTTGTTCAACCATAGACAATGTTGTTTGTCTCACGCACCTGTTGGATAAATATGTTATTATCAGAAAGTCAAAACTAGACACACTGTTTATCGATTTTACTGCTTCCTTTGACTCTGTTAGCAGAGAAAAATTATAGTTAACCCTTTTACAGAGAAGTCTTCCAACAAGCCTTCTATTTCCTATCTATCTGCTTTATTCTAACACAAGTACCACCATCAGATATAACAATACAGGGAATATTATTGAATACTTTACCTTAACCAGAGACATTAAATATGGATATCTCCTTGCCCCCATCCTTTTTAATATTTAAACTGACATTCTTCTCCACCCTATTGAAACAACTGTTTCTGATGTTCCTAAAATTAGTAACTCCCCTTGTTTTATTTTAGCCTATGCTAATGATCTAGTTTTGATTTCATTAACAAACTCAGGTCTGCAGATACATTTAAATGAACTCACAGCTAAATGTGAGGCCTTAGAGCTGAAAATGTATCTAAAAATACTAAAGCTTTAGTATTTGGAAATAATAAACCCAAATGCAAGTTAATCCTACAAACAGGTAAAAGAAAGACCGTAAAGGAATGTCTCTACCTGGGGATAACATTTACAGCTAATGGAAAGTGGAATTCCATCATCAAAGCACACTGTATCAAAGCCAAGCATTCTCTCAAAGCTCTCTTGAGATTTAACTACAAGTTTGGAGGTAATTCTCTTCTCCCTGCATTAAGGGCCAGGGAAATGAAAATAAATCCTATTGTTCTTTATGGATCTGAAATATGGGGCAATAATATAACAACTGGTTTTGAAAAAACATTGTTAAATTACAATAAATCTCTGCTCCTGATCCTGAACTCATAGTCTTCAGACATGGTACTTGCAGAGCCTGGCCACTACACACTGGCAAGTTTGGTGGAATCTAGCATAACTTCTTATTGGTTGCACATAATAAACAATATTAATAACTCTCTCCTTACTGCTTGCTTAAAAGAAAAGATTGGGTGGCTTACCATTGGAACTTCTTCTCTTTGGTTAAACAGATTACTCGATTTACTTCATAAAACCAATATGAATCACCTATGGTCAGACTATTTGAAGAACATCAAGATTGCTCCAAAATATGAAATCAATAGCAATAAAAAACTTACATTTTTACCACAAAAGAAAGATCTAGAATCTGTCAAACTACTGAAACAATTAAGTTGGTATAGTAAAAATAAGAATGTACATGGGATTGAAGACTAGTTGCAGCTACCTATTATTTATTTTATTTATGTCTTTGGTGACTGGGTAAGTGAGCTGATCTGAAGGACCATTTTCAGTCATGACCCGGGCCACAAGGTAGCAATAGCATGAGTCAACAGCAGTACAATACAGGAATACAGGATAAAAACACACCTCAGCATGAGGTAATGAAAAAATATGTACAATACTAGCTGGAATACAAACAACATTATTACACCATAACACCGGAAGCTAATCACCTGGGAAAGGTTGGGTGTGATAATCTCCAAATACACTTATTTCAATAGACTGGCAAATGGTATTTTATCCGCATTGGATATGTGCCCATGTAAAAGAGGGTTTATAGAAACTACTGAATACATCATCATACAATACCCATTATATAACTTAATAAGGAATTCAATTTTAAAGGACTTTCTAAGCAAGTATATGTCCTTAAATTATGATCCAGTATTCATCCTCCTGCACCTGCAATCATTAAATGAGGTTAAAATGATAGTAAGGTTCTTAAAGGCTGTTATCAAAGTAAAAGAAGAAAATTTCCCTCTTAAATCTTTAAATGTATCACTTTGGATCAAGCTCTTCCACAGTTCAACAGATTAACCTGTCTAATTATCTAGTGTATACAATTGATATATATTTGCTTAATTGGGGGTGTGGCTTAGACACTATAAAAGCAGGTGACTCAAATTATAACTTCCTGTTGCTAGCCTTGCTTGTAGAGCAGAAAGCAGCTAACTAAAATAAGCTACATTTTCTTATTAATTTAACACTTACTGTATATCTCAGCAGGAGTCAGTGTCTATTGAGATTAAGCAGATAGATACTTTATTAGAAGTAGAAGGGGTCTTATTTAGGGTTAAAAAAGAAAGAAAAGAAAGAAAGTCAGTGTGTGTTCTGTGCTGGGAAGGGTACTGTATCAATTTACTTTGCTAAACCAGTAGGAGGAGAGAGAGAGCTTAAATGGGGGTGTGGCTTAGACACTTTAAAAGCAGGTCACTCAAATTACAACTTCCTGTTGCTAGCCTTGCTTGTAGAGCAGAAAGCAGCTAACTAAAAGAAGTTACATTTTCTTATTAATTTAACACTTATATCACAGCAGGAGTCAGTGTATGTTGAGATTAAGCAGACAGATGCCTTATTAGAAGTAGAAGGGGTCTTATTTAGGGTTAAAAAAAGAAAGAAAGAAAGTCAGTGTGTGTTCTGTGCTGGGAAGGGTACTGTACCAACTTACTTTGCTAAACCAGTAGGAGGAGAGACAGCTTAATTGGGGTGTGGCTTAGACACTATTAAAACAGGTGACTCAAATTACAACTTCCTGTTGCTAGACTTTTTTCTTACTAATGCCCTCCAGCCCATCCCTCCACCAACCCACCCTAAACCCCTTCTACTTTTATAGCCACTGGATTTGACTGTCAACAGGAACTTCCTGTTTGGCAGTAGGAAGGGAAGGATCATAGAGAAACATTGTTTTTATCAATCCTAAAGGAAACAGTAGCTCACTGTCCCCCCAGCTGCTGGTGGTCTGGCACTGAGCAAGGAAGAAGTAGACTACTGAAGAATATAGGAAGCTGCTGTCCCAGAACAGGAAGGGTGAGAGTTGTAAGGAGGGGAGAGAGTAAGCATACAGAGAAACAGGAGAGGAGACACAAAATAAGACATGATAGGAGTGGAGCAGTACAATGGCTGTAGGGTGGCAGTGTTCCGGGAGACATTCTGGAGGCTGTGATGCTTCCCTATTTACAGGCACCTCTCTGGTCTGAGGGAGGAGGTTGCCCACCTCCAGGCTGACTTGGCTAGGATTCATAAAACCTTCTCCCCCACCCAGGGACCACCAGGGCCAATGCCACTACCTCAGAGGTTGCCAAGAAAGAGGAGAGGCTGGACCAAGGTGGGCTCTGGGAGGGAGAGGGTGGTGGAACAGATTTGTATCCCTCCAGCTGTACCTCTCCACAATTCATTCACTCTTCTGGTGGATAGTGGTTCCTCTATGGAGGCACCTGCAGTGGAGACCAAGGAGGATGCTGGGAACCTTCACAAAGGAGACCCACAGGAGGGTGGCATGGGACCCCACAGGGGAAGAAAACAACTCCTGGTGGGGAACTCAATCATTAGGGAGGTAGAAATGGGGAAGGCAGGGGAGAGGGAGGTAAGGTGGCTGCCTGGCACCATGGCTTGGAGGGACAGGAAGCGAATCCTCAGGATCGTGGGAGCAGCTGCACAAGGGAGGGAGTTGGATGTCATTGTCCACCTAGGGACAAATGACCTGGCTAGGAATGGGATCAGGGCAGTGCAAGAGGAGTTTGTAGAGTTGGGGAGGAGCCTTAGACAAGTAGCGCATATGGTAACCTTCTCGGAGGTGCTGCCTGTCTATGGCAAGGGTGATGCTAGGGTACTCCTCACCAGGGAATTCAATTAATGGTTGAAAAACTGGTGTGGAGCTCAGGGTTTTGGCTTCATTGGTGATTGGGGAGCCTCCTGGAGGGATGCAGACCTATACTGGTGCAATGGTCTGCATCTGTCTGGGGGGGGACCAGGATCCTAGGTGAGAGGTTTAAATGCTTCATTGGCAAACATTTAAACTAGCCAAGGGGGAAGGCACTGAAAAGGAGCAGGGAAATCCTAGCCTCTCCCCACAAAATACGATAATTAGTGAGGTAAACATCAAGGTAGAGATGTCATTAGGGAGAAGGACAGAGGTAAATGTAAAAAAAGGCAAAGGCAGTAAGGACAGGAATGGGGCTAAAAGGGGTAAGGCCATCAAAATGTGGAGGGTGATGAGTACCAATGCCCATAGTCTGTGTAACAAGCTCCCTGAACTAGTGGCCTTGACGGAAGAGGGTTGCCTGGATATTGTGGCAGTCACAGAAACATGGTACACAGAGAACCATGACTGGGATGTCAACATACCAGGGTACACAATCTACAGGAGGGACAGGGAGGGTAAAAGAGGAGGAGGAGGAGGAGGAGTAGCTCTCTAAGTAAAGGAAGGGATCAAAGCAACAGAACTAAAGAGTAAACAGGGAGCAGATGAGGCACTCTGAGTCATCCTGGAGACAGGCAATGGCACCACAATCCTCATGGGGGTTGTATACAGACTCCATCTCAGGGGGAAGGAATGGACAAGGAAATGATAGAAGGCTTCCTTAGAATGGCAGAAAAGGGGAGATATTGTTGACTGGGGACTTGAATATGCCAGATGTTAACTGGAGCACCTTAGCTGCAGGCACATCCAAGAGCAGGGTCATTCTTGATGCCCTACAGGTGCATGCCTCAGACAGCTAGTATTGGAACCCACTCAGAGGGAGCAATCTTAGATCTGGTACTCCAAATGGGGACGGAGAAAGAATCTCAGATTTAGAATAGGTAGCCATCTGGGAACAAGTGACCACCAAACAGTGTGGTTCACTATAAACACAGCTACACAACTGCCTATACAAAAGCAAGAGTATTGGACTTTGGGATGGCTGACTTTGGGAAATGAGAGAGTGCCCTAGAAAAGCACTAGCAAACAGACAAGAAGGAGGGTGGAGGAACAATGGGGAGTAATCAAAACAGCCATCACAGAGGCAACAAGCCTTTGTGTAAAGCAAATCAACAAAACACAACAAAGGAAAAAACTGCTATGGTTCTCAAAAGAGGTGGCAGGGAAGGTTAAGGAGAAAAGGATAGCATTCAGGAAATATAAGGAAACACAGAAGGAGCAGGATAGAGAACTTTATCAGTTAAATCAGAAAGAGGCTATGAAAGCAGTCAGAATAGCAAAGTCCCAAACCAAGGAAAGGATAGCCAACTCTGTTAAGAAGGGGGATAAGACCTTTTATATGTACATTAGGGAGTGAAGAAAGACCAAAGGAGGGATACTGAGGCATAATAAAGCTGAACGAATGTGGGTAGAGGGTGACAGTGAAAAAGCAGGGATACTGAACAAATATTTCTACTCAGTATTCACAAAGGAAGAGGAGGGGAGGTACCTAAATCAAACAAGAGAAACACTCTGAAGATGGGGGTCGATACCAGTCCATTTACAGAAGAAAGGGTGCTGAAAGAACTAATAGAATTGAAGGTGGACAAAGCAATGGGGCCTGATGGGATTCACCCAAGAATTCTAGAAGAATTAAGGGGAGAACTAGTGACACTGCTGACTACTCTCTTTAACAAATCATGGGAGGATGGGGTGGTGCCTGAGGACTGGAGGAGGGTGGATGTGATTCCTCTTCATAAAAGTGGGAGCAGGACAGAGGCAGGAAACTACAAACCAGTTAGTTTGACCTCAGTGGTAGGGAAAATGATGGAATCACTTCTGAAGGAAAGAATTGTTGAGTACTTAGAGGCCATTGGGGCACAGGACCCAAGGCAGCATGGATTCACGACGGGAAGGTCATGTCAGATGAATCTAATAGATTTCTTTAACTGGGTGACCAAAGTAGTAGACCAGGGAGGGGCTGTGGACATGTCCTACCTAGATTTTAGCAAGGCATTTGATACAGTCCCACACAGAAGATTAATACACAAGTTAGCCAGCCTTGGAGTGGGTTCCAAGGTGGTAGACTGGTTAAAAAATTGGCTAGACAACAGGACAGAAAGGGTAGTAGTAAATGGAGTCCACAGTGAAGAAAGGAGGGTTACTAGTGGGGCTACCGCAGGGTTCCGTACTGGGATCAGTCCTTTTTAATGTCTTTATAAGTGACATTGCAGAGGAACTGGAAGGAAAAGTATGTCTCTTTGCAGATGACGCAAAGATCTGCAACAGGGTTGATACACAAGATGGAGTGAAAAGGATAAGAAGGGACTTGCAAGGTTGGAGGAATGGTCAAATGTATGGCAGCTCAGATTCAGTGCAAAGAAGGCAAGGTAATGCACCTGGTAAACAAAACCCAGGGGAAGAGTACAATGGGTGTGAGATACTGACAACAGTAAAATGGAAAGGGACCTGGGGGTAATTATATCAGATGACCTAAAGGTGGGCAAACAATGTGAGAAGGCAGTAAGGAAGGCTTGGGGGATACTGGGATGCATAGGGAGAGGCATCAATAGTAGAAAACAGGAAGTTGTTATCCCTCTTTGCAGACAGTTGGTGAGACCCCATCTGGAGTACTTTGTGCAGTTCTGGAGACCCCATCTCCGCAAAGACATAGGCAGAGTGGAAGCTGTCCAGAGGAGGGCAACCAAAATGATGCAGGGTCTGCACCAGAAGACATACAAAGAAAAACTAAAGGAGCTTAATATGAATACCCTTGAGGAAAGAAGGGGGAGAGGGGACATGATAGAAACTTTCAAGTACCTCATGGGACTCAACAAAGTCCAGGAGGGCAGCATCTTTCAGAAAAAGAGATGTGCAAGAACAAGGGGGCACAATTTGAAGATAGAGGGGGGACGCTCAGAGGTAATGTGAGGAAGTATTTTTTCACAGAGAGGGTTGTGGATGCATGGAACAGCCTCCCTGAGGAGGTCATGGAGTCAAGAACAGTGGGGGAATTCAAGAATGCATGAGACAGACATAAGGCAGTCCTAGTGGGGGGTAGGAGGAAGTAAGCTGCTGGCTATCTAGGATCTGCAACTTATCTGTTACGTAGGAAAATGGGCAGACTAGGTGGGCCAAGTGGTCCTTATCTGCCATCAAATTCTGTGTTTCTATGTTTCTATTTTATTATACTTGCTGTGTTTCCTTGTATTTTCTGTCATTGTCTTTTGATGTCTTTGATATTTTTGTATTAATATTGTAATGTCCACAAATATAATTTGGATGGACTATAAACTTGAAAATTGACAGACAGACAGATGGATGGATAGATGGATGGACGGAAGGATGGATGGATGGATGGATGGATGGATGGATAGGCAGACAGACAGTTACATAGACAGACAGACAGATAGGTGGTGGAATGGGGCAGATCACCGATGGACTTTTTTTCAGTAAAAGAAAAAAGATCAATGAGGGATAGTTTTCCTTATTGTAGGGGGTCAGAAGCTAACACTGGTGACTGGGCAATCTGAAGGGGAGGGAAGTAAGATAAACGGTACCAGGGGTGGGCAGCCTGGTCTGCTTTTCTAGATGGATAGACAGAGAGACAGAAGTGAGCAAGATAAATGGTACTGGGGTGGGCAGCCTGGTCTGCTTTTCTAGATGGACAGACAGACAGACAGACTGACAGATAGATCTGGCAATGTCACTCTTCAACCTTACTGGGGGCCGTAACATTTTTACTCCCCTCCTACCTACACTAATATACACACCACTTTAGATTACATCTCCTCCCATCCCCTCTCTCCACCTCCACCTCCCTGTTTCCCCCACAACATCTCCCCTCACTCCTGAAGGTAGTTTTGAACCTACTGTATGACTTCCCAGTCCCAATCCTGTTGCAAGTCACTGTTTTAACCTACTGGCAACACAGACATTTTAGAAAGTACCCTCACTCAACTTTCTGTTATCCAACTGCTTTCTAGTGGGCACAGGTGGTATTTCACCTTAAAGCAACTAATTCTAATGACTCAACAATAGTACTGTCCAGCTTGTTTAATACCTCTGTGTACTATTCTTTCTTCTTACTTTCATCAACATCATTTCTACCCACGTCCACAATGCTTCCTCCATACCCTGCCCTCCAAACCTAGCCAACCTACTCCTCATCACACTCTACAATCCCCGCTTACCCTACTTTGACCAACTACTCATGACCTCCTCCTTCTTCCATACTTCCCTCACTTCTAGCCTAGTATTTTTTAATTGCTCCAGTCTTCTCTTCTCTTCCACAACCCCTTCCCCATCCACCCATGCTTCTCACTCTAAAGCTGCTAAATTGGTCTATCCCACCTCTAAACTGCTCATCACCCTCCTACTTATCTCTGTAGGAGACATATAATCAAACCCTGGTCCTACCCCTCATCTCCCCCTGCACCTCCCTAAAGGCTTAAAAATCATCCACCTAAATATACAAAGTCTTCTCCCCAAATTCCCTCTCCTCCAGCCAAACATGCTGAACTTACATCTAGATATCATGGTGCTGTCTGAAACCTTGCTGTACCAGAAAATACCAGATGCAGCTATCACAACTCCAGGCTACACTCTTATATGACAGGACAGACCCAGTAAGGGAGGAGGTATTGCAAAGTTCATCTCTTCTAACCTCCAATATTCTCCTGTCCTGTCAATCTCATCCCCTTCCCAATACGAACTCCTCTTAATCATGCTATCCCTCCCATTTACGCTGCCCATATTTATTGCATGCATTTATTGTCGCCCTGGTCTCTCTTCTACAACTATGACTGAGCTCACTTTTACAGCCACCTCCTCTCATACCACCTCGGGTGAGCTATACCTATTAGGTGATCTAAATGTGGTCTGGTCCTCATCCACCAACTCCACAATATCCTCTGAAGTAAACTCCCTAAAGCCGACACTTGTAAATACCTCTCCCACCATGCTTGTGGAGACTCGATGGACCACAGGTCCCCTTCTGCCATCATCTCCTATGTTTCTATGTTTTACCAAACTAAACCACAAATCTCAAAAGTACACACTGAATGACTGGGCCCTCATCTCCCATCCTCATTGTATACTTGACTCCGGCATTCTCCCAGACTACTTAGTGACCACCACATGATTTACTGCATCCACAAAGTCCATCAGCCTAAAGTCCCCCTAAATTGATTCATCTACGCTCCTTTCATTCCCTAAATTTAGCTCTCCCACTAGATGACCTCCAGTAAACTGATTGGTCCCCCCTCTTCTCTGAAACCTCCATTGACTCAGCCCTCAATTACTTCCAGTCCACATTTTTTGAAATTTGGGATCGTCATGCTCCCACTAAACTAACCTGGATTAAAGGCTCTCAACTTCCCTGGATAAATTCCAAACTGCTGGCATGTATGTGCACCAGGGACCAAACTTGGAAGGATTACATGAAAACCAGAACTCATACTCGCCTTCTCCATTGTAGGCAGTTACGAAATGCTTTCAGAAAGGCCTCCAGATATGCCAAATCTGAATACTTCTCCACATCTTTCCAAACCAATCTAAATTATCCTTCTAAGTTATGGGGGTAGTCAAATCTCTCTGCTCTCCCCCCTCTGATCCCAACTCTTGCCCATGGTAATGCTACAATTTCTGTCCCCCAGCCTGTCGCATCAACGCTCAATGCTTTCTTCACATCTTGTGCCTCATTGCTCCTCTCCTAACTTCCTATTTGCATGCCCAATGTCTGCGCTGATCCCCTAGCCGATCCCAACCTCCCATTCCCCCCATAATTCTCTTTCTCCCCTATCACTCTAAGTGATGCCCTAAAGGTCCTTCTAGCCTTAAATCCCTCTAAGGGTAAGAGCCCAGATGGCCTAGACCCCAACTTGCTCCATCTCTCCACATCCGCTATAGCTGCCCCACTGGCCTCTCTTCTCAACCTATCCTTTACCCTGTCCTCCATCCGCTCAACCTGCAAACATTCTACAGTCATTCCTCTCCCCAAAGGTGGTGATCCCACCTCCCTTGGGAATTATCACCATATCTCCCTTCTCCTAATTCTAGCTAAGCTTCAGGAATGCATTGTCCTTGCCCAGCTCAGCCCCTACCTTGACTCCACCTCATTCTTTATCCCATTCCAGTCTGGCTTCCACAAGGCCCACTCCACTACCATGTCCCTATTATACCTCACAGACTACATACTCACCAAGATGGATCTGGATCATGTGACCTTGGCCATATTTGTCGATCTGGCAAAAGCCTTCGACACAGTATCACACTCTCTTCTCCTCCAAAAACTCTCTTAAGCTGGGTTAAACCCCTCAGCCTTAGCGTGATTTCACTCCTACCTGACAGGCAAAACTCAATTCATCAAGATTGCCTCCTCCCTCTCCTCTCCACTTCCTATCACCACTAGTGTCCTACAGGGTTCTGTACTTGGCCCCATATTATTTTTCATATTCCTCAATGACCTTCCTTCTGCCTGCTGCACTTCCCAAATCCACATGTATGTGCATGACACCATCCTATATACATCTAGCACCTCACACACTGATGCTCAGGCTAGACTGTAACATGATTTCAACAATGTTCAGAAATGGTTCCAGTCGAATCAACTGTTTCTGAATGCTATAAAGACAGTCTCCATGTCTTTAAGCACTAGAGAGAGGCTATCAAACCTTAAATCCCCTCCGATCTTCCACACATTGAATGGTACTCTGTAAAAGAATGTCACCACAGTCAGATACCCAGGAGTCTGGTTAGATCACCATCTGGACTTTTCAGCACATGTAAATACAATCCAAAAAAACCTACACCCCAGGCTTGGCGCCTTATATAGAAACAAGGGTTACATTCCTCAATCTGCCTGACATGCTATTGTGCAGAAAATGCTCCTCCCCACCTTTGACTATGCAGACATAGTCTACAGTTACACCCCCAAAACTACGCTGGCTAGACAGGACATCCTTTCCAATTCTTTCTGCCACTTCATACTGTCCTGCCCCCCCCCAGCACTCACCACTGCGACCTATACAAGGCCATATCTTTTCCATCACTAGAATCCAGGCATCTGGCACATTCTGCCACCTTCATGGATAAATTCTGGTCTGAGACTCTCCTCTCCTATCTTTTCTCAGTCATCTCCATCTCTGCTCTGTCCTCCTGCTCGCTCTGGAACACTGACTCTCGTTTCTTCACCATCCCCCACCAGTCCACATCTATTGGTCAATCCACCTTTTCTTACCATTGTCCTAAACAGTGGAATGCCCTCCCCTCCAATATCCAAAATGCGCTTTCACACAAATCTCTCTCTCTCTTCCTTCCTGCGTGAGTTCACATCCAACTTCTGCTCATGCCAAACCTCATGAGTTCTCTCCTGATCTCTGCATCACCTAATCCTTTAACTCTCTCTTCACTCCCCTTTAGCCTTGTTGC
Organism: Neoceratodus forsteri; assembly: GCA_016271365.2. NCBI lineage: Eukaryota > Metazoa > Chordata > Ceratodontiformes > Ceratodontidae > Neoceratodus > Neoceratodus forsteri. The sequence continues at coordinate 396,339,227 of CM057454.1, forward strand.
ATTTGATTCTGCCCACCTTAGCACTTGTGATTATCTACAAATTGCCCAAATGGTTTTACTTTCCCATTGCACTCTTGCATATGTTGTATTTTAACACATGCCTCTTGTTGTACTTTCATTTTGCTTTAATCAATTGCTTCCTTCTTGATTGTAACCTGTTTACTATTCTGCTGCTCATTATGAATTTGTCTCTTGTACTTTCCTTGTTGTACTGCACTTGATGTACAATGTCCATCGTATTCAACTATGTCCAAAAATATGTACCTTTGTACTGTTGCACTTGCTGGGCCCGATTCTCAAAGGGGGCTGCATACAGCACAAGCTGCAGCAAACAGCAGCTTGCACCGATGCCCCCTATGCCAGGGACCCTGTACCCAATCCAGGTACAGGAGGCATCCCAGGTCCTAAGTCCTCTTACATGCAGCAGCTCCTCCCATGCATCAAACACAAGGCCCATGGAAGGCGTTGCCACAAGCCCCTTGTGGCAATATCCAGCTGGTCCCCCCCATCTCCAATGTCCCTGGTACAGTCCAATGACCCTCTCAGTGGTGGTCCAGTGCCCCCCATCCCAGCAAGCAGTGTCCTCCCATCCCCAGACAGAGCAGGGGACAGGCACAGTCATCCTCACACCTCCTCAGCTGGACCCCGACTTACCAGAATGTGCAGTGGACTGTACAGTGTACACGCTAATATTAGCATGTACATTGTACAGTGCAGTTCAGTGCAGTTGGGAACTGACAGCAGAGGTGTGTGGAGGGCTGTGCCAGTCCCTTGATCTGTCTGGGGTTGGGGTGAGCACTACATGTTTGGGAGGGGGGTACAGGACCTGCAATGTGTGGGCATATGCCATGCATCTGCATGGCTGGGACACCTGGGGGGGTCTGGTACATAGTCGGTGAGGGGCATATCGGGGATCTGGTGGGGAATTCTTCCCTGTATTTCCATGGGGGCACAACATGGAAGGGGGTCTGCTCCATATAAGGTACATGTGGGGTACATCGGGGTTGTGGAGGTGGGACCCACAGCACCTATACTACCACAGCTCACTCAGGGGAGAGATGTCTAAGTCCCCTTAGACCAGCCCTGACTGGTCTAAGGGCACTTAGAATTTCTCCCACCGGGTGATGTCTGTGAATAGCAGGCTGCAGCTTGCATTGGCCGCATACCACCTAGTGCCATATCGCAGTGCAGTGCAGGGTGCAGGGTTGGTGCAAGCCCTGTTTGGGGCAGGCAGCCTGCAGCTGACGCATGCCACCTTTGTGAATCATGCGGAGGGCTGCCCTGGACACAAGGTGCACCTCGCACCATATCTGTTTAGTGCAGGTACCTTGCGTCAGACACAGGGCTTTGAGAATCGGGCCCACTATCTTCTCCTCTCCCTCTCCCCAGGACACATCTGGAAATGAGCAACTGTATATTGCTTAGTATGCCTTCCTGGTGAAATGCTTGAATAAATAAATAAATGAATTAAAAATAGATAGAGTGATAGATAGATATTGGAGGCCTAAAAAACCTGATGCATGCTAGCACATCCTTTCTCAAACATGTCAGGCTTTTTAGGCCTCCAATATGTTGGTATGTAAATAAATATTTTTTTAATGACGAGTGCCCTTGGTATGTGTGGTTGTGTGTTCTCGGCCTTTCTGTATTTTTTCTGATGTTTTATGGCATTGAAGCACCATGTCCTTGTGCTTGCTCCTTTCTGGTGAATATTAACACACAAACAATACCAAGATTTATTTGGGGGAGAGGGAGAAAGGATTTAAAGAGCAACACAATAATTTTAGACACTTCCAAACAATCCCACACTGTCCCTTTGGCCACCACCTTAGGGTGCACCCTAACCTGTCTCTGTTGTGGTGGGTACCTCACCATTTGGTGATGCGGACCTGAGATCTCATGGTGGGGCCCAATTAACTTTTAAACACTTTCAACACTTGACTTTAACTTTGTTCAACTTTGGAATTCCACACAGTTCTTCTGGGGAGTTGCCTCTTTCAATCTAACTAGCTAGCTACTGAAACTCCCCCAAAGCCAAAGCTTGGGGTACTCACTGTTTTAAAGTCCAAACAAAGGCGATGCAGCCAATCAAGTAATAGACACATGGTACCATGGGGGCTCTCGATGATGCAGATGCAGTACAGAAGCACTGCAGAACAAGACACAGTTGATCATCACCTAATGACCTTTATTCACTGACTTCACTCAGGCAGACCTCTCATCATCCAACACTGCAGGTCCACTCTCCCTTCTTCAGTCTAGTTATTTTTGAAACCTGGTTCCCTAGACCCTTCCGTGACACACTCTGAGCAAGCAAGCTACAGCTGGGCATTCTTCCAGTCTCTTTACTCAGTCTTATTGCACTTCTTTTCCTTTGACATGGCAGTCTGACTTTCTCTCAGTTACTGGCCACCAGCCCTCTTTAACTCTTCCCTTGCTGGAAGATGCACACTCTCACTACCCCTCAGAAGAGGGAACGCTCAGTCTCAGTAGCAAGGAGCTAACCACAGGAATAAATTCCAACAGCACAAATTCAGTCTTTCAGCACTGTGCTCAGTTTCAGTTCACTTGCTCTCTCAGGCTGCTAACAGCATTACATCAGCATTACACCAGCTTCTCAGTTCTTTTTGCAGTTTCCAGCTCCTTTTTTCCTCTCTTCCAGAAAACACTGCACAAGTTTCTCAAAACCCTCTGCAGCTTCCAGCTCACTTGATCTCTCTTCAGGCAGAAGACTCTGGAGCCAAGTCATCTGCAACCACTTCAAAACGTTGCTCTGTTTCCTGCTGCAAACTCTAAGCTCTCTTTATACTACCTTTTCCAGTATGATTTTTATTATTTAGGCTATGGGGCCAGAGTGCAGTTATGAGGCTGTGAAGCCCACTCAGCTGTACTACACCTCACTTCTAGTTGGACTGCCATTTTGGCAGGCTGCCAGTTCTATTTATAGTCTGTCTCCAGCCCCTTACTATTGGATGCCACAGTTCCAGGCTTTCCAGTGCCCTTTAGCCTTTACCCAGCAGTCCTCTGTGTTCAGTAGTCCTGTGGGGGCTGCCATTTTGGAGTACATTAATCCCAAAACAATACAGTCTTTATTAATACAGAAGCCATTAAAATAATTTAAAACAGTTTCCCCTTAAACCCTTAAACCCAGGGAATTTCTGGTGACTATTTCACTTGGCCCTTGGATCCTGTTCCTTCCTGGGTGCCAGGGACATCAGTTATTAGTAAGCAGATTGCACACACCACCAAGGGAGCAGTGACTCCTTTAAAGTTTCCTCCTAATGGTCACTCATGCTCAGTTGAGCACAGGCCACCATTTCTTTTGTTTACAATTGGGAGTCTACTGCAGTTGCTTACCGGAACCCTGAAACACTTTCCATTTTGCCCAGAGTCATCTCACTAAGGATCGGACCTCAGCCCCTATCCTGTCATGGGCTGAGACACCACAAATCAGCTATAGCAGCCGCAGAACACCAGGGAGGGGAACGCGGTTCAAATCCCACCAGAACCAGTGATGGGGCAGAGGTGAGGAAGCGGGGGGCTGTAGCCCTCACAGGTAAGCCCAGTTGGGGAGCTTACAGATAGACAGGTAGACAGACAGATAGTGAGACAGACTGACAGACAGACGGGTGGCACTGATGTGAGGCGAGAAACTACAGACCTGTCAGTTTGACCTCAGTGGTAGGGAAAATGATGGAATCCCTTCTGAAGGAAAGAACTGTTGAGTACCTAGAGGTCAGTGGGGCATAGCACCCAAGGCAGAATGGATTCACAGCAGGATGGTCATGTCAGACAAATCTAATTGATTTGTTTGACTGGGTGACCAAAGTAGTAGACCAGGGAGGGGCTGTGGACATGGCCTACCTAGACTTTAGCAAGGCATTTGACACAGTCCCACACAAAAGATTAATAAACAAATTAGCCAGCCTGGGAATGGGTCCCAGGGTGGTAGCCTGGGCAAAACACTGGCTGGGCAACAGGACACAAAGGGTAATAGTAACTGGAGTCCACAGTGAAGAAAGGGGGGTTACTAGTGGGGTACCACAGGGTTCAGTACTAGGGCTGGTCCTTTTTAATGTCTATATAAGTGACATTGCAGAGGGACTGGAAGGAAAAGTATGTCTCTTTGCAGATGACACAAAGATCTGCAACAGGGTTAATATGCAAGGTGGGATGGAAAGGATGAAAAAGGACTTGGCAAGGTTGGAGGAATGGTCAAATGTATGGCGGCTTAGATTCAGTTCAAAGAAGTGCAAAGTAATGCACCTGGGAAACAAAAACCCAGGGGAAGAGTACGCAATGGGGGGTGAGATACTGACAACAACAAAAATGGAAAGGGACCTGGGGGTCATCATATCAGATGACCTAAAGGTGGACAAGCAATGTGAGAAAGTAGTAAGGAGGGCTGGGGGCATACTGGGTTGCATCAGGAGAGGCATCGCCAGTAGAAAACAGGAAGTTGACTGGGTCATGTGATGCAGCCAGCTGAATAGAACATGCTGCACAAATGCTCTGCTCACCCGACTAGTTTATTCAAAATTTATATAATGATCCCTCCAATATGTAACAAAAAATAAGGTCTGACAACTTACAGGACTTCACCCAGTCTCCCAGAAGAAGGATTTTGGAGAAGAATGGAGGTAGAGATGCGGCAGGTGGCACCTCAACATACGCCACCTATCACGCCAGAGAAACAGCCTAAGAAGCCTAGGTGAACCCCTCTACTACAGGCCACTTGCAGCCTGCTTCAGCCTCTCCTTTGGCAGCTGTTGAATCGACCCCTGTTACCCTGGAGCAATTCCTCTCTGAGTTTCAGCCATTCAAGGATGAAATACGTTATCTTGTCTCCGGAGTTAAGGCAATCTCCGATGCTTTAGAAGACACTACCAGGTGTACCTCAGACAATGAAGCCCGCATTTTCCCCGTTGAGAAGTGGACAGATAGAATGGACACTCTTATTTCCACAAACTGCCAGACCATTAAAAAATTAGAGAGCAAAATTGAAGATTTAGAGAGGAGAAGTCATTGTAACAACATTGTGACAATCGGAATCCCGGAGAGGGAAGAAGGGACAAATTCTGTAACAGTTACGCAAAAATTGCTGATCAAAATAGCTGGGCCCTGCCAGTCCGGTGGTGCTGAGGGCTGAGGCACTGGATTCCACACCTCACTCCATGCCGGTGACCCGGGTTCGGGGACGGACTCAGGCCACCAGAGGGTTGGCAGGGGAAGAGAGGGATTGAGCACCCAGTGGTGGTTATCCCTCTCTGGGGAGGGTGACAGGTCAGTCTCGCTGCTATATTGCCACCTCCTGGGTGATCCTGGGAGTGGTGATGTGGGTCAGGACATACAGTGGGAGGGGAAGTGAGAGCTGAAAGCCTGAGAAGGAGCAGCATCTTCACGCAGCCTCCTCATTGGCTCTCCTAGTGTGCCGGCAACTGAGGGGATAGGGGCTCACCAGAACAGGAGAAAATGGAGCCCGTCACTCCTAGGTGATGACTCCTTCGATGCCGGTCCACATCACCGGCGCTTACCAAGGCAGACTCCACTGTGTCCCGCCTGCTCCACCATTACTACGGTGAAGGTTAGGAGGTCCCTTCCTCTGCCCCACCCGGGGGGAACACTGGGATACCTTAGGAGCTCTGAGTAGACGGACACTCTCGGAGCAGACTCTTCGGGGTGCCATGGGTTTTGCAGAAGGCAGCTTGAGGAGGTCTGATTGAGTGGAAGGATGGTGCAGTGAGGAGAATAAATACAAGGTTAAAAAAAATAGCTGAGCCCTGTCCCTTTGGGCTCACCTACATCTTGGAAAGAGCACATCACACCCTTAGGCCTATGTCTCTACCTAATGCTCTACCCAGGCCTATAATATGCCGCTTCCTTAATTTTCAGGAGAAACAGTATGGTTTACAAAAATTGAGAGACATACAGAAAGTTCTGTGGGAAGGCCAAAAGATCAGGGTTACACAACACCTGCCTGCAACTATTAGACAGCACCGATCTTTATTCCACCTGATCGTATCCAAATGCATTGCCTTGGGGATAGAATTTTGCATGGTGTACCTTACAAAGTTCCAGGTACAAATGGATGGTTCCTGGTCTTCATTCAAGGAGATAGATCCTGCACTGGAATACCTTAAACAGAAGCGCCCTGCACTATTCGCTGACCACTGAGAGCCATCAGACATTTACAGGTATTAATCATTGGAAAATAGTGACTTTTAACCTACTGTTTTCAATATGCATCGCTCTACATCAGCCAGCAGAAGAATATAATTTTCATTTCAACTGAATAACAATGCTCAAGGCTTTCAGTTGCAGAGTACCCTGCTCTTTAACACCTCCTGACTGGATGCCATGGTGAACTTTTCTTAGAGGGGCCATTACTGCACTGGATTGGGCAAAAGCTTTTACCAAGGTCATAAAACCTTCACATGCACGAGAGCTCTATCCCATGTCAGATCAAGGGGCACAGCAGCTTCTCTCTCCCCCCACCTTGATTCCTCTATATACAGCCAAAGGGATACTTTCATCACTTGGGGGATGAAACCTGGATTCGGCTGCACAAGGGATACTCACACATTGCCTCGGGAAACAAGACCCCTGTGGAACTTTAATATTAACAAGTCCCTACTTTACTTCACTAAACAGGAGTTATATGTAACACCTGCGACAAGGTCCTTGTTTTATCTAGCAGAACTGGTGACACTAAACTGAAAGGGGCCTCAGACTGTGCCTCATCGCTCTCCATACAACCTGAAGGAGTTACCCTTGATGCATGAAGTAAAACCCAAAGTGCATGGTGGCTCAGAACTGGCCCAGTGTTAATTTTCTTTTCATTTAATTTTGTTTATCATTAGCCTTCCTTCCAAAAGTTTTTACTGCCAAGTGAGCACACAGGGTACCTGTGAAGGTTAACAGAGCTCCAATACAAACATGTGCATATCATTTAATCTGTTCAAGTCAAACTGGGGATAACCAGTAATTTCTATAACTTAATTTAGTTATAAAAGTAAGTCAGTTGTGGTCAGGTGAGCGGGGAGGTGGGAGGGTCTTCAGTCTGTTGGTCATCACGGACCAGTGCATTTGGGGGTGGGTAGTTCTTATTGTTACATTACAGAGTTTAGCATGCATTTTAGCAAATGGAATGATACTGTTATTACTTTCTATTTGGGCACAAGGTTCATCGGGTCAGAAAGAAACTGGAGGGTAACAGGATATGATGGGAATCTGGGGGGATTCACCAGGGACATTCATCTTTAATGCCTCTAATTTGTGAGAGGGAAGGTGCCAATTAAGAAAGCAATTAACACAAACTAGCTGGTTATACATTGTAGTTAGAAAAATATAACATATTTTACAAATAACACTTCAAGGATATGGTGCAGTCATTTAAGTTTTGTACATGGAATGTTAAAGGTGCAAGACATCCACTTAAATGCATGTGGCTGCTTAAACATTTAAATGTTCTACATTGTAATGTGATTCTATTGCAAGAAACCCATCTCCTTCAAGCAGAGGAGACCCTTCTGAGGAGACAGCAGGTGGGGCCAGGTCTTTGTTGTGGGGGACTCCCGTAATAGTATTCTTATCACTAGGGCTTTCCAATTTGTATGTGAGCAATGTATCAGAGACAAAGAAGGCAGGTATGTTCTGATTATAGGTAAGACCCACTCATATAATATTTTGTTGGGCAGTGTATACGGTCCCAATGCAGACTCCCCCTCATTTTTTATGGAGCTCCTTACTGCCCTAACACCTTTCTCACACATTCCAATGCTTCTAGGGGGGATTGGAAAATCCCCTTTGACCCCATCCTGGATAGATCATCAGGTTCTAGGTCCCAGGGGCTCTCCCCAGCTCAAAGAGCTGCAGAGATCTAGTTGATCATATGGGTCTCTGTGACTCTTGGAGGACATTGCAACCTGCTGCAAGGGACTATACCTTTCGCTCTGCAGTCCATGGCTCAGCCTCGAGCATTGATTACTTCTGGATGAGTAAATCTCTGATTCACGGGCTAATGGACAGCAGATTGGAACCCGGTACAGGCTCAGATCATGCTATAGTGACTTGCCTCCTCTTCTTGTCTCTAAACTGGGGAACAGATAAGCAATAGAGACTTAATCAATTATTAAAGGACAAAAAGGTTACGGTTAGTATACCAGCTGCTTTAGAATCCTTTAAAGGTAATAACTGGGGCACCACACATTCCCCATCCATCGAATGGGGTACACTAAAATGCTTCCTAAGAGGAGAACTTATTAAATCGGCAATGATTAAGAAGTGGAAAGAAACTCAGGAGACCAAAACTCTCCTAGACCATAGAAACATAGAAATATAGAAACATAGAATTTGACGGCAGATAAGGACCGCTTGGCCCACCCAGTCTGCTCATTTCCCTACCTACTGGATAAGCTGCAGATCCTAGTTAACCAGCAGCCTACTTCTTCTTACCCCAACCCCCCAGAATTGCCTTATGACTGTCCCATGCATGCTTGAATTCCACCACTGATTTTGACTCCACAACCTCCTCCGAAGGCCGCTCCATGCATCCACAACCTCTCTGTGAAAAAATACTTCCTTAAATTACCTCTGAGCCGCCTCTATCTTCAAATTGTGCCCTCTTGTTCTTGCACACCTCTTTTTGAAAGATGCTACTCTCTTGGACTTTGTTGATTCCCTTGAGGTACTTGAAAGTTTCTATCATGTCCCCTCTCCCTCCTTTCCTCGAGGCTATACATATTAGCTCCTAAGTCTCTCTTCATATGTATTCCGTGCAGACCCTGCACCATTTTAGTTGCCCTCCTCTGACAGCTTCCATCCTGTCTATGTCTTTATGGAGATTGGGTCTCCAGAACTGCACACAGTACTCCAGATGGGGTCTCACCAGCTGTCTGTACAGAGGGATAATAACTTCCTGTTTTCTACTGGTGATGCCTCTCCCATGCATCCCAGTAACCCCAGCCCTCCTTGCTGCCCTCTCACATTGCTTGCCCACCTTTAGGTCATCTGATAGGACTACCCCCAGGTCCCTTTCCATTTTTGTTGTTGTTAGTATCTCACCCCCCATTGTGTACTCTTCCCCTGGGTTTTTGTTTTCCAGGTGCATTACCTTGTACTTCTTAGCATTGAATCTAAGCTGCCATACATTTGACCATTCCTCTAACCTTGCCAAGTCCCTTCTCATCCTTTCCACCCCACCTTGTGCATCAACTCTGTTGCAGATCTTTGTCTCATCTGCAAAGATATATACTTTTCCTTCCAGTCCTTCCGCAATGTCGCTTATAAAGACATTGAAGAGGACCGGTCCTAATACTGAACCCTGCGGTACCCCACTAGTAACCCTCCTTTCTTCTGAGTGGACTCCATTTACTATTACTCTCTGTGTCCTATTCTCCAGCCAATTATTTACCCAGGCTGTCATCTTGGGACCCACCCCAGGCTGGCTAACTTGTATATTAATCTTTTGTGTGGACTGTGTCAAATGCCTTGCTAAAGTCTAGGTAGGCATGTCCACAGCCCTCCCTGATCTACTACTTTGGTCACCCAGTCAAAGAAATCTATCAGATTTGTCTGGCATGACCTTCCGTGGCCAGAATCCATGCTGCCTAGGGTCCTGTGCCCCTCTGGCCTCTAGATACTCGACAATTCTTTCCTTCAGAAGTGATTCCATCATTTTCCTATCACTGAGGTTAAACTAACAGGCCTGTAGTTTCCTGCTTCTGCCTTGCTCTCCCTTTTATGAAGGGAATCACATCTGCCCTCCTCCAGTCCTCGGTACCACCCCATCCTCCCATGATTTGTTAAAAGGGTAGTCAGTGGTGTCACTAGTTCTACCTTTAGCTCTTTTAGAATTCTGGGATGAATCCCATCAGGCCCCATTGCTTTGTCCACCTTCAGTTTTAAGAGTTCTTTCAGAACCCTTTCTTATGTAAATGGGCTGGTATCAACTTCTGTATCCAGAGTGTTACTATTGTTTGTTTTATGTACCTCCCCCTCTTCATTTGTAAATACTGAGCAAAAATATTTGTTTAGTATCTCTGCCTTTTCACAGTCTCCCTCTGCCCACCCTCCTTCCCCTTTATTAAGCCTCACTATCCCTCCCTTGGTCTTCCTTTGCTCCCTGATGTACCTATAAAAGGTTTTATCCCCCTTCTTAACTGAGTTGGCTATCTTTTCCTCGGTTTGGGCCTTTGCTGTACTGACTGCCTTCCCATCCTCCTTTTGCTTTAACTGATACAGTTCTCTGTCCTGCTCCTTCTGTGATTCCTTGTACTTCCTGAATGCTTTCTTTTTCTCTTGAACCTTCACTGCCACCTCCTTTGAGAACCATAGTGGTTTCTTACATAATTTTGTTTTGTTTATTTGCATCACACAAAGGCTTGTTACCTCTGTGATGGCAGTTTTTATTATCCCCATTGTTCTTCCACCCCTCCTTCCTGCCCATTTGCTAGTGCATTCCTTAGGCACTCACCCATTTTGGCAAAGTCAGCCCTCCTAAAGTCCAGTACTTTTGTCTTTGTGTGGCTTGACTCTTATTGCTGTGTTTATTGTGAACCATACTGTTCGATGGTCACTAGTTCCCAGATGGCTACCCACTTCTACATCTGTGATCCTCTCTCCATCTCCATTTGAGAGAATCAAGTCTAATATTGCTCCCTCTCAAGTGGGCTCCAGTACTAGTTGTCTAAGGCATGCCCCCTGTAGGGCATCTAGAATAACTGCACTCTTCAAAGTGAGAAAAAAACAAACGGGGAACCGGCACCTGCTTTAAAACGCATAAAGCTCTATTAGCTCTGTTATAGCTCTCCTTTGAAGGACTGCAAGCCGAGAGTGCTAATATGGTACAAATGATTTTAATACATGAAAAAACTCACTTAAAAGATGGCACAAGGAAACAGAAGGAGTACATCTATGGCTAAAGTCCATAAGTCCATAAAGTTCCTTAAGTCCAGAAGAACGCCATGTAATCCAACACACAAACGGCTATATGTCCCAAACAGGTATGAGCAAAGGCTGAGGGTCGCTTTCAGCTGACGTCACCTGACGCGTTTCACTTGTAGCTTTTTCAAAGGCTGACATCCAAAAGTATACACCTGTATTTAAACACCACCCTTAAAGGGAAATCACTCATATTTTACTCAATACAAATAACTATATACAAAACATATAATCAAATACAACAAACAAGTAAAAAGGAAATAATCAGAGCTGTGCAAAGTATTCATTATACAGCACCAGTAACAGATGCACAAATTATTGCTGGAAATATTCTGCATAACAAATGATACCTTTATCCAGTAGATCATAGTGTAATCTGTGCACTGCTGAAAGGTAGAAGAAAAAAGACATAGATGTTAGATAGAAAACACCTAAAATTAAAAACAACTTATTTTATACTACAAAAGGCGCAATCTCAATCCTTTCATTTAAACCTGGTGTGTACATTGCTCTCATAGCAAATATCCAGTATTGTTCCTACAGAAGGAGGTTATCAAGATCCCCTCTTTTGTCAGCATAGGTTTTCAATTGCTGTAAATACAAACTTATGTGCACCTTGTCACTTGCTCTTAATATATGAAGAGCTAAGGCATTCTTTCGTCACCATTTAAAATAAACCTAGCATGTTCACCTATACGTATTTTAAAGGGGCGTTTTGTTTTACCAATGTAGAAACTGTTAAGGAACATTCTGCAATGTATATCACTCCCTGAAGTACGGTGCATGTGACAACCTTTATCTTAATATCAGTTCCTGTTGCATGATTTTTAAAGGTTTTAGTGGTTTTTACCCACGAACAGTATTTACAGTGACCACATCTATTGCACCCCTCCACTGATTTAACTAACCAATTATTTGATTTTTCCACAACTGGTTGTACAGAGTGCACCACTAAATCTTTGATGTTTTTTCCCCTTCTAAACACTACACATGGATCCCCAACACTAGTTTGGAGTAAATCTTCTGCACTTCAAATGTTTTTAAAATGTTGTGAGGAAGATTTGAGGCTTCTAAATAAAGATATAGATTTACATTATTATCATAATTTAAGCAGAATTGAACAAGAAGCCTTGGTAAATCTGGGGAGGAATACAGATATTACAATAAAAGCAGCAGATAAAGGGGGTGCTGTTGTGATCATGGACATGACTAAATATGACTCTGAAGTTTTGAGACAACTTTCAGATAGAACCTATTATGAAAAATTTAAGTCTGATAACACATTGCTTTTTAAAAAGAACATAGATGCTTATTTAAAGCAAATAAAAGATGTAGGACTAATTTCTGATAAGGTCTATAAGTTTCTAACTGTTGAGTGTCCAGCTAGGTCCACATTTTATGTATTGCCTAAAATTCATAAGGACTTGATGAATCCACCTGGGAGGCCGATTGTGTCAGGTAACAATAGTTTGACTGAACCACTAGCGAAGTTTGTGGATTCTTTTTTAGTCAATATTGTTCAGGAACAGGTACCAGCCTATATAAAAGATACTAGTGACATTTTGTCAGTATTAGAGGACTTGGCCATAGAGGAAAAGAGTATTGTGGTAACACTTGATATTACATCCCTATATTCGAATATTCCACACAGGGAAGGCCTGGAAGCCTTAGCATTTTACTTGGATGTACGGTCGGTGAAAGAACCACTAACAGAAGTGCTAATTCAACTGACTAAGTTTATACTAGAATACAATACTTTTTTCTACAGGAATGATTTTTATTTACAGAAATTGGGTACGGCCATGGGTGCAAGTATGGCACCAAATTATGCAAATCTATACATGGCAAAATGGGAATTGGACACAATTAGGAACCCTAACAATCCCTTTCTACACAAAATTGATCTATGGAGACATTTTATTGACAATGTTATTATGGTGTGGAAAGGGAGTCAGGAAGAATTGTTTGAATTTGTGAAATATCTGGAAAATAGTAATGAACATCTACGGTTTACTATTAACTCTAGTTATACTGAAATTCATTTTTTGGATTTAAGAATTTATAAAGATGGAATAGGTGGTGTTAAGACGGATCTTTACACTAAACAATCAGATCATAATACTATTTTATTGGCAAACAGTTGTCACCCCAGGCATGTTATTAATGCCATACCTAAAGGTCAGTATATTCGCACTAAAAGAAACTGTAGTGATATACAGGAATATGATAAGAGGGCGAAAGAACTGACTGTCAAATTACAAGATAGAGGGTATAGCAGCAATGTACTGGAAAAAGCTAAATGTGCAGTTGATGGACTAGCAAGGGAAGATTTGTTGATTAGGAAACATCGGGTTAATGACGGTGACCCTCAGACCACTTTAGTTGCTACCTATAGCCCCCAATCAGGAGAAATAGCCAAGATAATCAGGAAACATTGGCATTTAGTTCATTTGGACACTAATTTATTCCAAACTAGTGTTGGGGATCCATGTGTAGTGTTTAGAAGGGGAAAAAACATCAAAGATTTAGTGGTGCACTCTGTACAACCAATTGTGGAAAAATCAAATAATTGGTTAGTTAAATCAGTGGAGGGGTACAATAGATGTGGTCACTGTAAATACTGTTTGTGGGTAAAAACCACTAAAACCTTTAAAAATCATGCAACAGGAACTGATATTAAGATAAAGGGATTTGTCACATGCCGTACTTCAGGAGTGATATATCATGTAAGAATGTTCCTGTAACAGTTTCTACATTGGTAAACCAAAACGCCTTAAAAATAATGATAGGTGAACATGTTAGGTCTATTTTAAATGGTGACTTAAAGAATGCCTTAGCTCTTCATATATTAAGAGCAAGTGACAAGGGTGCACATAAGTTTGTATTTACAGCAATTGAAAAACCTATGCTGACAAAAAGAGGGGGGGATCTTGATAACCTCCTTCTACGTAGGGAACAATACTGGATATTTGCTATGAGAGCAATGTACACACCAGGTTTAAACGAAAGGATTGAGATTCGGCCTTTTTTGAAGTATAAAAAATAAGTTGTTTTTAATTTTAGGTGTTTTTCTATCTAACATCTATGTCTTTTTTCTTCTACCTTTCAGCAGTGCACAGATTACACTATGATCTACTGGATAAAGGTATCATTTGTTATGCGGAATATTTCCAGCAATAATTTGTGCATCTGTTTACTGGTGCTGTATAATGAATACTTTGCACAGCTCTGATTATTTCCTTTTTACTTGTTTGTTGTATTTGATTATATGTTTTGTATATAGTTATTTGTATTGAGTAAAATATGAGTGATTTCCCTTTAAGGGTGGTGTTTAAATACAGGTGTATACTTTTGGATGTCAGCCTTTGAAAAAGCTACAAGCTAAACTCGTCAGGTTACGTCAGCTGGAAGCGACCCTCAGCCTTTGCTCATACCTGTTTGGGACATACAGCCGTTTGTGTGTTGGATTACATGCCGTTCTTCTGGACTTAAGGAACTTTATGGACTTATGGACTTTAGCCATAGATGTACTCCTTCTGTTTCCTTGTGCCATCTTTTAAGTGAGTTTTTTCATGTATTAAAATCATTTGTACCATATTAGCACTCTCGGCTTGCAGTCCTTCAAAGGAGAGCTATAACAGAGCTAATAGAGCTTTATGTGTTTTAAAGTAGGTGCCGGTTCCCCGTTTGTTTTTTTCTGACTTTTCCTGAACCGAGCACTGCTTGCTTCCCTGTGCAGTCCTCCGTTCTTGCTTTACAACTCTTCGAAGTGGCAGCTGCAACTGCACTCCAGTTAACATCTGGCGTATTCAGATCACCCATCAGCAATATCTCCCCTTTTTCTGCCATTCTAAGTATACTTTCTATCATTTCCCTGTCCATTTCTTCCCCCTGAGAGGGGTCTGTATACAACCCTGTGCGTACTGTGGTGCCATTGCCTGTCTCCAAATTTACCTACAGTGCTTCTTCTCCTCCCTGTTTACCCTTTGTTCTGTTGCTTTATTCCTTCTTATGTAAAGAACTACCCTCCTCCTCTTTACCCTCCTGTCCCTCCTGTAGACAGTGTATCCTGGTATGTTTATGTCCCAGTCATGGTTTTGTGTGTACCATGTTTCTGTGACTCACATATCCAGATGTTCCTCCTCCATCAAGGCCACTAATTCAGGAAGCTTGTTACCCAGACAATGGGCATTAGTACTCATTGCTTTCCATTTTTGATGGCTTTACCTTCTGTTGCAGCATCCCCACTGACCGTTCTACTCTCAGTCTTTTTTCATTTAGTACCCTGTTTTGTAGGGAGAGGCTGGGATTTTCCTGCTGCTTGTCAGTGCTCTCCCTTTGACTAGTTTAAAAGCTTGCCAATGAAGAATTTAAACCGATTGCTCAAAAGACTTGTTCCCTTCCTGGATAGATGCAGACCATCCTGCCAGTATAGACTGGTGTCCCTCCAGGTGGAACCCCAGTCCCCAATGAAGCCAAACCCCTGTGCTCCGCACCATTTTTTCAACCATTCATTAAACTGCATGGTGCCAATTACCCTCACCTCCCCCATGCTTTTGACAGGCAGCACCTCTGAGAAGGATACTGTGTGTGCTACTTGTCTTAGGTCCCTCCCCAACTCTGCAATGTCCTTCTGCACTGCTCTAATCTCATGATGAGCCAAGTCATTTGTCTCTAGGTGGACAATTACGTTCAGCTCGGAATCCCTTGCAGCTGTTCTCGTGATCCTGAGGATGCACTTCCTGTCCCTCCAAGCCATGGCACCAGGCAGGCACCTTACTTCATTTTTCCCAGATCCCCCCAGTTCTATACCCCTAATAATTGAGTCCCCCCCAAATTAGAGAAAAAGATAAATATTTATCCAGGTGTACCCCGGACTCAGAGAAAGAGGCTCTCATAAAATATTCTGAATTACTCAGAGAGAGGGCAGAATGGGCAATCTTAAAATCAAAAACATCTTATACTGAACAAGGGGAAAAGACTGGAAGGCTTTTAGCCCTCTGGTTAAAAAAAATTTGAATCTTCAAAATGCATTACAGCTATACAAAAAGACTCCCAAGGATGAGGGCTGAGCTATCTTTACACAGAACCAAAATGAAATATCTGGACATGTGAGAGAGGGCAAGCAAGATGCTTGCGATGCGTATTCACCAAATAGATGCCTCGCAATTTATTGCTGGAATCTACTCCGAAGAAAATGACCAAATTTGTACCGACCCCCAAAAAATAGCGGAAATGTTTGGGTCTTATTATCAGGATTTATATACAGTGGCCCCATCCTCGTGGCCCACCGAAGTGGATATAAACTCCTATCTTAGCTCCATGAATCTGTCTAAGGTCACTGCTACAGAAGCAGCCCTCTTAAGTGCCCCAATCACCCTAGGAGAAATCTAGAAGGCCATCCAACAACTACCATTGGATAAATCCCCCGGACCGGATGGTTTGCCAAGTAATTTTTATAAAACTTGTCAAGCTGCTATAGCACCTGTGCTAAAGGACCTTTTTACTTATTGATTTAATAATGGGATATCAGATCCTAGCTTTCAAGAGGCCATGATATCCTTAATTTTAAAGCCTGGGAAGGATCCGCAAAACCTTAGTAGTTACCACCCTATATCCTTATTAAATACTGACACAAAAATATTGGCCAAAGTACTGGCTAATAGACTCACTAAAATTGTAGGTAATTTAATAGGACACGAGCAGGTCAGATTCATGGCCGGAAGGTCATCTCAAGACCATGTGAGAAAGCTGTTGCACCTCATTGCGACTGCTAGAGACTCTAAAGTACCAATGGTGCTGGTCTCATTGGATGCCGAAAAGGCATTCGATAGAGTCTCCTGGGATTTTCTGTTCACCACTTTAACTTCTTTTGGTTTTCTGAAAGAATTTATAAAGTGGATTAATGTTTTATACTCCTGTCCCTCGGCCAGAGTTAAATGTAATGGGCTGTTGTCCCCCCCACTTTAAATTAGCTCAGGGTACTAGACAAGGATGTCCCCTGTCCCCACTACTCTTCAATATATACCTAGAGCCCTTGCTTCTTAGAATGGCAGGTAATATTAACATTGAAGGTATCCAAGTAGGAGAAATAAGGTATGCTTTTTCAATATATGCAGATGACATTTTATTGCATTTAGAGAGGCCAGGTATTTCAGTCCCTGCTGTCCTAGAGGAAATTGAGGAATATTCTAAAATATCCTGTTATAAGCTAAATCGAGCAAAAACGAAGATAATACCCCTGAATTATAGAGTGAATAAAGTGGCGCTACCCCCTTTGGGCCTTGCTTGGGAAACGAAGTCCATAGCTTATCTAGGAATCAAGATCTTTAGGGAACTTGGGACTATAATGTGAAACAATATTGATAATCTAATTAAAACAATAACTATGGACCTGGAGAGATGGCGACTACTCCCTATCTCTCTATGGGGTAGACTAAGCATAATTAAAACGAATCTACTACCGAGGATATTATATCCTTTGGGAATGCTGGGCACATACCTTCCAAAAATATGGTTTTCCAGGCTGCAAAGCATGCTAAACTCCTTTCTGTGGAACAAGAAGAGTATCCATAGGTCTTACCTAAAACTGACAGCCCCGAAATTAAGGAGAGGCCTTGCACCCCCTCTTTTTTTCTATATTATATTGCACAACACATGAGTAAATTGTCCTTCTGGCACAAAGAGATAGAACATACAGCATATTCCCCTCTTTGGTTACCTATTGAAAGATATTTGGCAACCCGAGTAAAGTGCTCATTGTGGGCCCTTTTATATGTTTCCCCATCCTACATTCCCAAGACTCTTAGAAATAATCCCATGGGTTGGTCAATAAAGGCTTCTCACCAGGCCCAAAAATACTTTGCGGTAAACTGGTACCAGTCCTCTGACCAGCCAATTATTGATAACCCACACTTCAAGATTGGTGGCACTCCAATACCCTCTACCTTTTGGCCTTGGCTGAATCAATGTAAAGTCTCAGAAATGTGGATGAGTGGGAAACCGATTCCCTTTGCTCAATTACAAATCTCTATTGGTGCATCTGGCAATGAAGCCTTTAAATATCTTCAAGTTAGCAAGGCCCTCAGCTCGTTCTCCCCGCTGGTCCCATTAAGGGACTCAGGTGAGAGAAATCTAACTACACTTATGCAGGTTGCTTCCCAACCACACGCAGTGTCTAACCTATATAAAACTCTACAGGATTGGGACCATAGATTACCATCTGGAACTTGTCCCTACTGAATAAGAGAGCTAGGTATCCCTGAAGACACTAATTTATGGAAAAAACTTTGAATATCAATGTATAAATGTATTAAGCAAGATAGACATAGATTAGTCCATTATAATATTATGCATGATATTTATTTGACACCAGTTAAGCTTTTTAGATATGGGACATTAACTGCATCAACGTGTAATAAATGTAAGAATGACACCGGTTCCCTTTATCATATGTTATGGCAGTGTCCCTATGTAAAGACATTCTGGCAGCCTATTAATAGTACTTTGGACCCTATCCTTGGCTTAAGAGAATTATTCACGCCTGAAGTTTGTTTGATAAATTATTTTCCAGTCGACACCCCCAAATGCAGGAGAGCACACATGACACTTGTTATTGCAATTGCTAAACTTATAATAATGAGGCACTGGACAGATGAGAAATCTCCTACGATACTGGAATGGTACAGGGATAGTGTCTTGGCACTACAACTGGAAAGGCATATCACACTTATACAAGATAGAGTCAAAGATTTTACCTCGCTATGGGGCAGCTTAGAGACTATCCTGACAATTTGGAAACTCAATTGATGCGGGATTCCACCGAGGTTACATCTAAATGACCAATAATTGTGTGTAGTCGGGGGCGTAGGGGAGGATTGTTTTGTATTAATGGGTTTGCACCTGATGTTTCATTTGCTGGATTAACCTATGTACCTAACTTGGTGCCTAAAATTAATAAAGCTTTGTTTAATAATAAAAAAAAGACCCGCAAGGATCACATTTAACCCAAGCTAAAGACATAAATAAAGAATTTGAACAATATTATAAACAGCAGTGTGCCTGCATGCCCAATCGCCCACCCCAACAGAAGGTGGATTCCTACCTAGACAGCCTCCCTCTCCCCATTCTTACCCCTGCCCAAATCAAAGGGCTAACTGCACCTTTCACAGAAGCAGATATTATCCAAACCATCAAGGATCTCCCCTCAGATAAAGCCCCAGGACCATACAGCTATTCACCTAACTTTTACAAGAAGTTTGCACCCCAGTTAGCCCCATGGCTACTTGCAGTTTTCTCAAGTATGCTAAATGAGACAGACTTAGACCCCAGGATATTGGAAGCCACATTTGTTATCCTCCCCAAACCTGGAAGGGACCCGACATGAACACCCAATTCCTGACCCATATCCTTGCTTAATTGTGACCTCAAAATCTTGCCAAATTACTAGCTCATAGGTTAGAACAAGTAGCCCCTTCCCTCATTAGCCCTGATCAAGTAGGCTTCATGAGAGGTAGGTCCTCTGTGGATCATCTCCGTCACCTGTCTCACATCTTCTCCATGTCCAGATACTCCCCTCAGGCCATGGCGTTGGTTTCTTTGGACGTAGAAAAGGCCTTTGACAGGGTAGACTGGCTGTTTTTGTTCAGGACCCTTCACGGGTTTCACTTTCTCTCCAAATTCATTTCTTGGCTACAAACTTTATACTCTGCCCCCACTGCTCATATTTTTTGTGATGGGACTTTTTCCTCCAGCTTCCCTTTGGAGGCAGGAACTCGACAAGGGTGCCCCTTGTCCCCCCATTATTCAACCTACAGTATACTTAGAGACTTTTATAATCTCTATGCAGACCTCCTCTGGGATTTACGGAATACAATTGGGTTCTATCAATAATAAGATAGCGGTATATGCCAATGATATTTTGCTCCATATCACCCAAATCAAACCCTCAATACAAATGTTGCTGCGTTTAATAAAAGAATACAGCTTCCTCTCCAACTACAAGATTAATACTGAGAAATCCTCAGTCTTTCCATTAAATTTGAAGGTACATAAACAGGAAGTTCTCGAGTTGGGATTTAATTGGACCCCAAGTCCATGAAATATTTAGGCTTACACTTATCCACTTGTGACACCCATCTATGTAAGCTGAACCTAGATGACCTGTACAAAACAATACAACAAGACTTAAAGTAGTGGCAAGATCTTCCTTTAACCCTATGGGGCCACATGAACATCATTAAGATGAATGTCCTCCCACACATTTTTTATCCCCTGAACCTTCTAAATTTATGACTTCCCAAAGTATGGTTTAAGCACATCCACACTAGCCTATCTGACTTTCTTTGGAAAGGAAAACCCCCAAGGTGTGCATTCCACAAACTGGCCACTCCAAAAGCTTTAGGAGGGCTAAAACTTACTTTAATCTATATCATTGGGCTAGTCATCTAAGTAAATATCTCCGTTGGGCAGCGCCTCCCACTCCCTTGGGTTCATTGACCTATGTTCACTTCTGGCTTACAACAGAGAAAGACTTAATAGTCTCAGCTGGTATAAATCCTGCAGTCCTGCTTTTCCTGAAACCCAAAAATCTACCTCCTACTCTCCGCCAGAACCCGGTGGGCCATTCATTCTGTACACATGTGCAGCTATGTGCTGCTTTAAGATATGAGAATAGATATGATCTCTCTCGACCTATTTTTCAAAACCCCAACTCTAAACTAGGAGGGAAACTAATCCCTGGCAATTGGATCCCACCCCTCCAAAACTGTGTGGTTCGAGATTTCTGCAGCCAAAGTCAGGACTGGTTACCCATCACTGGCTTACTAGCACAATTTGTACTCACCAACAAATGGGCATTTCAATTATTTCAGATCTGTCACATGCTCGTAGCATATTACAGAAACAAAACCATTCCTGTTGACCCTTACGAGTGGATCTCCACAGGTAGGCTCTTGGCCTTAGCCCCACATGCTGTCTTCTCACTGTATAACCTTCTCTACCCTCTGGTTTTCCAGAAAGTGAATGGCATTCCCAACTACTGGAAAAATCTATACCTTAATCTATCCTCCAAATGGCCTAAAATATGGGAAACTTGTCACAAATTTGTGACACAATACAGACTATGACTAGTGCAAATGCAATTCCTTAATGATATGTATTTGATGCCATATAAACTGCATAGAATGGAAGAACAAAGACCCCTACTTGTAACAGATGTCATAATGGCTCGGGTACCTTGTTCCATTTATTTTGGGAATGTCCCAGCATTACGCTACTGTGGGACCTCATTAAAACTAAGATGGATTCCCTACTAGGCCTACAGGAATACTTCATGCTGGAGATTTTCCTGTTAGGGGAGTTTACAGGTTTTCCACCCATGGTCAGAAATTATCACATTATGATTGCTATGACTGTTAAGAACATTGTTCTAAAGCATTGGAAGGACTCCCTTCAGCCTTCATACACATAATGGCTACAAGAGCTTCTTTTTAATCTATGGATTGAGAAAATGATGGCCAGTCTTACCAACAACATGGGAGTATACAAGAAGAGATGGGAAAGCCTACATGTCTTGTACTCACTATAAGGTGATAAGGCAGAATGACAACCAGCTAACCCAGACTGGATTTAACCATTTTATGCTATTCTCAGAATAAAAACACTATTGGCACTGTAATGGAGGGAGGGGAAGGGGGAGAATGAGGTGGGAGTATGGGGGAAGGGAGGGGCTTTGTTTGTTTGTTATTTTTATTTCCCTGTCTGGATCCATTCAATGTATACCATTTATGCTGCATATTCATGTAGACACTTAATAAACTTTGAATTAAAAAAAACTAAAACAGGAAGTTGTTGTCCCTCTGCACAGACAGTAGGTAAGACCACATCTGTAGTACTGTGTACAGTTCTGGAGACCCCATTTCTGCAAAGAAATAGACAGGGTGGAGGCTGTCCAGAGGAGGGCAACCAAATTGGTGCAGGGTCTGCACCAGAAGACATATGAAGAAAGACTAAAGTAGCTAATGATATATAGCCTCGAGGAAAGGGAGGGGGACATGATAGAAACTTTCATATACTTCAAGGGAATCAACAATGTCCAAGAGGGTAGCATCTTTCAGAAAAGAGATGTGCAAGAACAAGGGGGCACAATTTGAAGATAGAGAGGGGATGGCTCAGAGGTAATGTGAGGAAGTATTTCTTCACACAGAGGGTTGTAGATGCATGGAACAGCCTTCCTGAGGAGGTCATAGAGTCAAAAACAGTGGGAGAATTGAAGAATGCATGGGACAGACATAAGGCAATTCTAGTGGGGTGTAGGAGGAAGTAGGCTATTGGTTAACTAGGATCTGCAGCATATCTGTTAGGTAGGGAAATGGGCAGACTAGGTGGGCCTAGCAGTCCTTATCTGCCATCAGATTCTGTGTTTCTATGTTTCTATGTAGATCGCCAATGGACTTCTTTTTAGGCAAATAGATACAGGAGGGAGTTTTCCTTTTGTTGAAGGGAACATAAGTAGACACTGGGGACAGGGAACCCTAATATCAGCATGATCTTCAGCAGCACTGGGGTTAGGCACCCTGGTGCTGCCACAAATACTTAACAAGGGGGAGAGTAACCTGGTGTTTAGAGAGAAGAGAAGCAGCACTAGGGGAAAGAACCCCCATCTGCTTCGATACATAGGTAGATGAAGATAGACAGATACAGCATATAGCTAGATAGATAAATAGATAGATAGACAGATCTATAGAAAGAAAGATAGATAGAGCCAGATAGATAGATAGATAGATAGATAGATAGACAGATAATAGACAGATAGATAGGCAGAGAGACAGACGGACAGACAGACATACAGGCGGTAGTGTGGATGCGGGGCAAATTTCCAATGAACTTTTCTTTTTGGTAAAAAAATGAAAAATAGCAACAAGGGACAGTTTTCTTTATTATATGGGACAGAAGTCGACAATAGGGATTGTGCACCCCTGTGTTGGCATGATCTTAGGCAGAGCTGAAGGTAGTGACCCTGGTGATGCCACCTATATTTAAAAGGCGGTGTGTGTGAGGGGTCAAATCAGCAAGGGACTATTTCTTTTTTACAGGTTACAATGAAAAATATCAACAAGGGAGGGTTTTCTTTATTGCAGGGTGACAGAAGCTGCCACTCAGGATTGGGCATCTCAGTGTTGGGATGATCATCAACAGCACTGAGGGTGGACACTCTGGTGCTGCCACATGCATATAATTTTAATAAGAAAAGGTCTGGTGACCTGCAGGGGAGAGAGCAAGAGAAGCAGTACTGGTGGTGGGCACCCCATCTACTTATTACCTAGATATCTGGCTAGTAAGATAGATAGATAGACAGACAGACAGACAGACAGACAGACAGACAGACAGACAGACAGACAGATAGATAGATAGATAGATAGATAGATAGATAGATAGATAGATAGATAGATAGATAGAAGGTCCCAGTCACAAGCAGTTCTAGCATGAGGCCACATGAAAGAGTAATGGCTCTTTTGTTTGACCTCATGAAAGAACTATGAAAAAAATATGTCCCCCATCTTCTTTCATGACCCAATCTTCTTTCATGAGTCATGAAAGAACTCATGAAAGAAGAATCTTGACACATGAAAGAAGATGGTGAATTGAGCTTTGTTTTCCATTCTTCTTTTGTGAACTGACCTTCTCCTTTCATGGTCACAAAAGAACTCATGAAAAAAGAATCTCAGTTCACGAAACAAGATGGTGGACTTAGTTTTTTTTCTCATAGTTTTTTCATGAGCCAAGAGTCTTCTTTATCGAGTTTTTTTGTGAACATGAAAGAAGATGGTCAGTTCACAAAAGAACAATGGAAAAAAAGTAAATCCACCATCTTCTTTCGTGAGCCAGATTCTTTATTCATGAGATGGAAATCTTCTTTCGTGAGATTCACAAAACAAAAATTTCACTTCATGAAACAAACCTTGGTAAGGATTTTGGGAATGTCCCAATACCATATTTTGGGGCTGTTTTGTGAAAATCAAACTCCAGAATTGAGCTAAGTGGGTACTGTTTAGCTAGATTTATGTGTTTGTTTCCCTCTAGAGCATCATTTTTATGGGTTTTAAATTGTTTTTGTTTTTTGAAAAGAAACAAGATGGCTGCCATATGAAAGAAGAATTTTGGCTCATGAAAGAAGATTCTTCTTTCATGAGCAGGAAATTCTTCTTTTGTATCAAATAGCTATCTAAAAGAACCCAACTGAGCATGCTCAGAACCCACTCAGAACTGCAATTTTAAATCCTTATAACTTTGGAGGAGATTAATATTATTTCACCAAACCAATGACAGACACCATTCTTGGGCAAACCCAGACTACTCTAAACATTTCAGACCAAAATTACAATGCATCTGGGCTTAAATGAGAGCAAAAAACCAACAGAACCCCTGGTTTATCCTCTTTTTGCCCTGTCCAGATCTCAGAATCCACACATCTGACTGGAACAAAACTTGCCAAATCAAGCGACCTTACCTCCCAGACCCTGAATGTAAAATTGAATGCAGTTCCATTGAATGGGGTGAAGTAATTAAAGTGCAAAATTAGGAGTTTAACAATAAACACCCTACTCAACCCAAACTATATAGGCACTGCCATGCCCCTATAATATATATAGAGGCATGGTAGTACCAGCATAGTTAGGGCTGCATAGGGTATATAATGCTAACCCCTAACTGTGCACCTTAATAAATGTGCCCCTGTTTAACAGAACTGTATTAAATATTACTCGTACAAACTGGGCGTGTGGGGCATGATCTCTTGCTTTGGCAAGTTTTGTGAAGGTCAAATGTCTGGATTCTGAGATCTGGACAGTACAAAATATAGCAAAATTGAGGGTTTGGGAAATTTTTTTTTGTTCTCATGTACAACCCAGATGGTTTAGAATTTTGCTTTTGAGAATTTCAGGGTAGAAGGGGCCTGCCCTAGACAGAGCCCTTTTTTTCAGTTTGGTGAAAAAATATTAATTGGTTCTGAGTTATGAGGATTTAATATTTCAGTTTTGAACATGTTAAGTAGGGTCTTTCATTTATATGTCCAATGCAAAAGAAGAATTTCTGGCTCATGAAAGAAGATTGGCAGTGGGACTTTCTTGGTTTTTGTAGGCACAACTGGAATACTGCTGCTGCTGTTGGCTGGATTGAGAGCAGTGAGCCTGGGGTCATTGGATCATATGAAAGAAACATAGTTCTTTCATGAGATCAACAGTGGGAATTTCTTGTTTGTTGTAGCCACAGCTGGAGTACTTCTGTCGACTTGAGTTAGAGCAGTGAGCCAGTGATCACTGGATCTCCTTCTCTCTCTCTCTCTCTTCTCTCTCTCTTTCTAGTTCAGACAGTCATTTTAAATAATTTGCTTGGGAACTCTAGTTATTTTTCAAAAATGAGTTTAATAAGAGCAAATGGAAACAGTCATTTGGCTTGTACTTGAAAACTGTTTTACCTTGCGAAAAGAAAAAAGTCAAATTTCAGGGTCACACTACACTATCTATGAGTCTATTTTATATATAAATAATAAGTGGGGTGCCCACCCCAGTACCACTTCTCTTGCCATCCTCCCTTCCAGGTTACCTTAATAATTGGGGTGCCCACCCAAGTACCACTTTTCTTGCCATTCTCCCTTCCAAGTTGCCTACCCAACTTTCCCAATGTCTGTTTGAGGGCACCATGGTGCACACCCCTGGTGCCACTGAACATCATTTTGTCACTGGGGTGCTCACTCCCCAGTGTTGGCTTGGGTTCCCCTGAAATAAAGAAAACTGTCCCTCATACATCTTTTTTTCCCCAAGCCTGAAAATAAGAAAATGGTCCATTGGTGATTTGACCCCCCAGATCCTCACCCACCCCACATGATGCCCCATGCAGCACCCCCACCCCACAAACACACTCATTCACCTAAACATGTCCCGCAATGTAGTGTCAGTGGCTCAGCAGGTAGCACACTTTCCTCTGAGGCCAGATGATCAGAAGGCTGTGGGTTATATCCCCACACCAGGCACTTGGGTTAATATCCCAATACTGACACTGTAGTGTGGCATGACGGGGTGCTGTACTCCAGAGGTACTGTCTTTCAGATGAGATGTTAAACTGAGGTCCCATCTGCCTGTTCTGGTGGTTGTTCAGGTGGATATTAAAGATCCCATGGCACTTCTCGAAAAGAGCAGGGGAATTTTTTATTGAAAAAGTAAACATAACATTACTATAGAAAATAGAAAACATCAACAGGAATAAAACAGGAAATCAGGTGTACAACGAAAAAGGTGCTTTGAAAATACAGCAGCTAAACTTGAGTGAAGCAGATAATTACAGTGGGAAAAAAATTACAGAAGAACTGTACAGAAGTTCAAGTCAGAAAGTCAAAATTCATCCATAACTGGAGTACTTTAACAGGAGTGAATCATAGTACATCCTTCCCCTCAACAACTCAGTCTTTATCTGAGATAGTATTACAGAGTACAAAACTAGTTGTTGTTGTAAGACATACTGACATCGTGCTTGCCATAAAGAATATTGAATAAGAGAAAAAAAAAATTCAAACTACTTCAGTGATACTTTATCCAGAAACCGTATAATCCCCCAAAATTAAAGTTTTGTATGAAACTGAGGTTAAATGAGGCAAGTGCCACTTATGGGCTGCATCCCACCAAAAAAGATTAATGTCAGGACATTCTAAGAAAAAGTGGGACATACTTTCTTCTACATTAGCACAGGAAGATTTGAGACAATATCTATCAGAAACAGACTTATATTTCAGGTTACCAAGCACAACCAACTTCCCATGTAGACAAATCCAGACCAAATCCCAGATATGTACAGGAAGACAAAAATCCGTTAATTTATGAAGTGCCCAGGACATTCTGGTAGGGGAGCACTCTGGAAATATAAGAGGCAGGCATGGGGCATCAAAGACTACAAGCTTATAAAAGCTTTTTCTGTTTAATGCAACAAGGACTTGTTTAGACAATTTCCAAGACGGAAGTTTCTTAATAGTCAAAATAGCATAAGAAAGGACAGAAAGGTGAGCTAACAATTTAGGAGGTAAATCATCCCATCTGTGAAAGTATGCCTGAAAGGAGAAATGAATCCATTTCTGCCATGAACAGTGTACTAAGACCCATGCCGAAATAAGGGAATTAAAAATAAAAATGCCATGAAAAAAACAAGTGGATTGACCATGTTAAGTCCACCTTTTGTAACAGGAAAATAAGTAACCTCATATTTTACTGGATTTAATCTATTACCCCATAACATTTGAAAGAAAAGACTAAATAACCATGTCTCTAAATGAACTGGTGGTGGGGGGGGGTAAACATAACTTACATAAAGGAACAGAGGCACTAATAATTTTTTAACATCTCAGATCCTTTTAGATTTTGACTTTGATGGCAGATAAGGACCACTTGGCCCACCCAGTCTGCCCATTTCCCTACCTACTGGACAAGCTACAGATTTTAGTTAACCAACAGCCTACTTCCTGCCACCCCCCACTATAATTGCCTTATGTCTGTCCCATGCATGTTTGAATCCCTCCACTGTTTTAGACCCCACAGCCTCTCCAGGAAGGCAGTTCCATGTGTCCACCACTCTCTCGGTGAAAAAAAATTTCCTCACATTACCCCTGAACCATCCCCCCTCAATCTTGAAATTGTGCCCCTTGTTCTTACACATCTCTTTTCTGAAAGATGCTACCTCCTGGACTTTGTTGATTCCCTTGAAGTACTTGGAACATTTCTATCATGCCCCCATCCCTCCTTTCATCAAGGGTACATATTAAGCTCTCTCAGTCTCTCTTCATATGGTTTCTGATGCAGGCCCTGCACCATTTTAGTTGCCTCCTGGACTGCTTCCATCCTGTTCTATGTCCTTGAGTAGATGAGGTCTCCAAACTGCACACAGTACTCCAGATGGGGTCTCACCAACTGTCTGTACAGAGGATAACCACTTTTTCTACTTGTGATGCCCCTTCCTATGCATCCCAGTATCCCCTGGCTCTCCTTACTGACTTCTCACATTGCTTACCCACCTTTAGATCATCTGATATGACTACCCCAGGTCCCTTCCATTTTGTTGTTGTTAGTACCTCCTGCTATTGTGTACTCTTCTCCTGGGTTTTTGTTTCCAGGTGCATTACTTGCACTTTTGCATTGAATCTAAGTTGCCATATGTCTGACCATTCCTCCAACCTTGCCAAGTCCCTTCTCATCCTTTCTACCCCCCTTTGTGTATCAGCTCTGTTACAGATCTTTGTGTCATCTGCAAAGAGGCATACCTTTCCCTCCAGACCCTCTGCAATGTCACCTATCAAGATGTTAAAGAGGACTGGACCTAGTACTGAGCCCTGAGGTACTCCACTAGTGACCCCTCTTTCTTCGGAATTTCCTTTTCCTTTTCCCAAACTTGATTGTTTTCCAAAGGTTGACCTTAGATTCAGCAAGATCTAACTGTCTGCTCCAATTAACTGTGGCCAGGTCTCCCTATCCAAACCTATTACCCAAAATTTTTTTGGGAGAGGTAGAAACAACAATATTACAAAGTTCACTAAGTGCTGGGTCCGGCTGACCCAAAGCAAAAATGACACTTTTCACTGTATTAAGCTTGGACCCTGAGAGAGGAGCACAGTCATTAAAAATGTTGATAGATCTGGTAACAGAATTAATATCTTGTACCAAAACAGTATCATCATCAGCATTAGCTATAATTTTCTCAGGGGGGAGAGAAGGGGAAGGGGAGAGTCCGATAATCTGTCTATCCCATTTGATCTGATGGATGATGGGATCCAATGCAAAAGTGTACAGTAGGGAACTTAAGGGACATCCCTGCCTAACACCTTTCAAAAGAGGTATGTCCATTCCATACAGCCCATTAAGTGTGGGTATAATGCTAGTGTTAGTATATAATTTAGATAACCAATTCAGAAACTGGTCTGGTATACCATATATTTTTAATACATCAAAAAGGTAGTGATGGTCTACCTAGTCAAAAGCACCAGCTTGATCCAAGGCAACTACATAGCTAGATAATGCTTTGGCCTCAAACAAGTCCTGTAAAATAAAAAGATTGTGCTGAATCCATCTATTAAGAATAGCACAGGTCTGGGATGAATCTATCACCAATTCAGCAACTTTTAAAAGTCTGTTATTCAATATCTTAGCCAGTATTTTATCATCACTGTTTAATATACTAATTGGCCTCCAATTAGACAAAAGCTCCTGATCCCATTTTTAAAGATATAACAAGTGAGGGCTGTGCTAAACTCCTTGGGGTCAGAACTGTTATCTAAAAGATAAATACTTGGAGAGAAAAAAAACTCATATGTGATGCAAATTTTTTATAAAATTCGTTATGTATCCCATCCATGCCAGGAGAAGTTCCTGTTTTTAAGGATTTTATCACATCAAAAACTTCATCAGGAGAAATAGGAGAACTAAGGGCTAGACCAACAGAAGACTCAAGATTCAGGCTAGGAGCCATTAAAATGTTAGTAACAGAGCTGGCAGAAATAGAAAAAATAGTAGAAAAGGTCTCTATAAGGTGCTGTTGTACTACAGAGAGCATATCTAAATCAGTGTTAGTACATGAACCATCTGCCTTATATAATCCTGACATTAAAGTTTTCTTTAACCTTTGCTTGTAGGCTTTATACGGATCTGAAGAGGGTTGATTGGTCATCCCAAAGCACATTTCCATATCTAACGATTTAGCTCTGTTATATTGAAATATCTTCATTTGATTTTTAATTTCAACCAGTTGATATTTATATTTAATAAAATCTCTTGGGGGAAAGGACATCAAATGATACAACTGATTTTGATAACGAAGATAAGTGAGATAATTGGAATTAGCCATGGCCTGACTAGGAGAAATAAGTAGTGACTTTAAATCCTTCTTAGTATCGACCCACCAATCCCATAAATTATCATAAAAACAAAAGGTAGAATACTGAGCCTCAAAAAACAACTCCAGTTTATGTAGGTGTTTAGGAAACTCTAACAGGGAGATGTTCAATCTCCAGCGCTGTATAGGAGAGTAAATTTTAGGAGGAATATCAGCAAGACTAAAGGTACCAAGAACATGGTGATCAAAGAATTCAGCAGGTTTAGTTAAAATCAGGTAGGGTCTAACATGGGCGGAAACAAAAAAGAAATCAATATGGGAAGAATAGATATGTCTGAAATAAGTGGCCCCACCACCCTTCTTAACAGAATGATAGGCGTCTACTAAATTTGCGTCCATGATGATCTGCTTTAATGCATGAGCATCACAATAAACTTTTTTAAGCATATCCCCAGAATATTTAAAGTCCAAACTAACATTAAAATCACCACCCAATATAATATGCTTTCTAGTAAATAAATAGGGCTTAAAATCCTGAAATAACTGTATTCGAGAGGTTTTAGTTTGGGAAGCATACACATTGATAAGATGAAAAGAAAACTCCCCATATGAGACATCCAAGGCTAAAGCCCTGTCAGGTTTGATATCTATCAAATCAGAAATTAGAAAATGTGTATGCTTAAACAAAATGTCAAGACCAACGGCAACATCAGTGTCAAAGGTCTAAAAAGAAGGACCCTGGGTCTAACTGCACTTGAGCTGGTCAATTTCCCTTAAAGAAGACAACCTTGTTTCCTGGAGAAAAACTCTTATCTGTCTGTAAGTGACCCAAAAAACACAGAATCACCAGCTGTTTCTTGTAGTTTTTTTAAAGTACAGGTGTTAAGGGCGACAATATGGAGAGAAGCCACAAAAAAAAGGGAAAAACAAGGTCACAGGCCCCTTAACCAGTAACATTTTGCTTTTTCCTTTTCCCCCTTTTTTCCCTTTTTCTCTTTAGCCAGTTCTGTAGCCTTGTTATCCTCATCCACCAAATCAAAATGATGAGAAGTGTCCTACTCGAGATCAGAATCACCCATGTCATCTTGCAAAGGGGTAAAAGAATTAGCAGTAGGGAGGGGAGGAGGCAGATGCTGTTTCAGAGATGCCCTAGTGAAACGTCTTCCAGTTTTGATCGTTTCAAAGGGGGGAGGTGGCATAGCAGTAGTATGAGAGTCTGCTATGAAAGATGGGGCTGGTGTGGGTAAAATAGAGGTGCCAGCAGAAGGAACCACATTAAGAGTCGACAAAACCATATCACTCAGTTCAAAAACCTGTTGTTCCTCAACCTCCTTATCAGGAACCAAAGGAGCCAACTCCTGCTGCAGATCACCGTCCTCCTGAGGACTGACTGTTTCTGCAGGGGGAGGATCCAACCTCTGGCCCTGTGCTTTGTCCACAAAATCATCCTGATCCCACCCCCTGGTCCTGTTCCTTTTAGCCCAGGAACATTGGAGAAAGGCATGTGCTTTCTCATCACAGAGATTGCACTGAAAAATGTTCTCTTAGAGATCAGCAGTATGTCCATAACCCCAACGAGGGAACATTTCAGCAGGTCACAAGAGCTGCTAAGGTGTGTTTTTGCACCACATTTGTAGCAAGCTCTTGGCTGTCCCCCATAAAAAAGCACCCCCCCATCTTTACCAAGAAAAAAGCTGCCTGGAAGATGGATAATTTCAGAGTTCAGCTGAAACAACTTAACCTTGAATTCCATCCTCCCATCCAGAGTCCCTCTAAATCAATAATGGCCTCTGGGGAGCCCAAAATACTACAAAGATTCTGTAGCCAGTGGTAAATATCAGTGACATTAACCCCTTAATTTCAAAACATGATAGTAATATGCCTAATCTGAGGCTTAGTAAGGGGTATGGCATAGAAAGGGGACTATAATGGAGAGGATTTCAAGATATTATATTTTTCCCAGAATCTTTCCAAACCTGAGTTACACTTAAAACTGATATCATAGGAGTCTTCCCCAGAGACATGTATTAAAGCATAAATATCGGAGGGTGTAAAATGCATCAAACCCTTCAAAAGTTGTTTAGCAACATAATATCTGTCAGGGTGAACAGAAAGCCCACCCTTATATCTCAACCTAACAGCATTACATCTGGGAGCCTGCTCAAGTTTATTTTTAAAAAAGGTCAGCCATGGACATCCTCCCATGGCCTTGTCACCCAGACAGAGCAGGACAAGGAAGAGCTTTGTCAGTAGAAAAAGAATTATCCCCACCATCCTTATCATCCCTTTCTACCCCCTTACATGTGCCTGGCTCAATATGGGTCTGAGCTCCATCAGCTAAATTCTGCGCAGAATGAGAAGAAGAAGCCTCAGCCCCAACAGACAGTTTAATACCTGAGCTCAGGGTTTTTGTTGCCGGGTGACTAGTTGTAGCAGAAGGGGCAAGGTCATCTCCCCAATCTGGGTCGGGAATCCATTGTCCTGCCACCGATCATTTCCAGTCAGACTTGCAAAGGGCATGTTCAGCAGACCAGTCCTTCCCAAGAAAGTCCATAGGTGTCTTTGGAAGACCAAACTGTTGTCACATGAGCTGTGACATAGAGCAAGCATGAGAGACTTCCGCATTGGAGTCCACATCTCCCGTACACTGCATCAGACATGCAGCGTTCTCCAGCAGACAAATGACACCACCAGGAACCAAGTCACTTGCTGTGGGAACAGCCAAAACCTCGGTAGAAGCAAGGAGTGGAGAATCAAGAAGAGCAGGTTGTGAATCAGAGAAATTATCTTCTTCCACAGCCATCTCTTGTTCTGAAACTTCAATGTCAAGCACAAGCGAACCACCATCAGAGATCATGACGGTAGGTACCGAGTCCTCCTGTACGAAAGGAAGAACACTCACTCCAACGTTATCCACACTCAGAACTCCAGTATTCTGAGCTATCAGCAGAGCAGCATCCAAGCATGCATCCTGCTCCATTGCAACTTGCTCATTAACTGAGCTGCCCATCCTTCAATGGCCAGAGAGTCCCCCTACTGGAAGAGTAGGGGAATTTTGGGGGAGAATGGAAGAATTATAATTCAGTTACTGTCCATATCCGAACTTAAATTTCATTCCTTGGAAAAACAGGTTCAGACATGTCTATTACCATAAATTTCTAATGGTATCT
This sequence comes from Neoceratodus forsteri, assembly GCA_016271365.2. Taxonomy (NCBI): domain Eukaryota; kingdom Metazoa; phylum Chordata; order Ceratodontiformes; family Ceratodontidae; genus Neoceratodus; species Neoceratodus forsteri. Next base: position 396,372,205 of record CM057454.1, read on the forward strand.
GTCTTTTTCCCCATTTTTTTTAACCCAATAGTTTCTTTCTCTTCATTCACTTTCTTATAATAAGGAAGTGCAGGCAAATCATAACTTATCTATCTGTTTCTTTGAAAACTTTTTCATATCTAGATCATAAACTTGTCTCAATGAGGTTTGTACATTATTTATAAATGCTTCTTTAGTAACATAACATTGTTGTAGCACCCATTTACATCTGAATTGCCAGATATAATATTTAATAATGGCAAAGATCACTTGTAGAGTTTTTGCAGAACAGGGGTCCTAACATGAAGAAAATATTGAAAAAATCAACTCTGTATAGGTCAATGAAGATAACCATGGAATTTTCCAAATTTGAATTATCTCATTCTATAACTGTCGTACATAGGCACGGTCCAAAAAAGGTGTTCTTGAGTCTCTAATATATTCAGACATGTATTTCTTGGGCAAAAGCTTTCTTCTTTAGATTATGCTTATTATTGTTTATTACATTTAATCTACCATGAATGGTCAACCACAGTAGGTCACAAGCAAAATCTGGTATTATTTCATTCGTCAATTGAGAAATTGCTGTAGCTGTTCCTCCAGCAGGACACATATGTAGAGTCACCACCTCTTGACAGAGAGCTGACAAAATCATAGGGTATACTTGTTTTTTGGGGCTGATAAAAGTTGGGTATAAGAAACTTTCCATTTTATAAATTTTTGGAAAATAGGTTTAGCAAAAGGTGGTACAATGTGTACTCTCGTCAACAATCTGCTTTTTACCTGTGCCCATGCATCTAGGCCCATTTTTACCCATTCTAAGATACTTTCTTGCCAAATTTTAGTCATTTGGCCTTGCCATCTTATTACATTATTATATAAAAATAAACTATAATAAAAAAATATTCAATTAATCATTCCTATTCCACCTTCCTTAATGGGTCTATAAGTCACAATTCTTTTTATGGAGTTCAAGTGACTTCCCCAGAATACCCTAAAAAAAATATTATATAATCTAGTCTCAAACTGCACCAGAGTTGGGAAAATAGCACTAATATATACAAAAATTGGAATCAACAAGGTTTTTATTAATAATATTCTTTTCCATTTGGAGATTTGTCTATTAGCCCATGATTTAGATAAGTTATCTGCTGCATCCATTTTCTTTACCCCAGTTCAAACAAGGTAGATCCCCAGGACCAAATAAAACTCCTAAAATAGGGATAGGGTATTGTGTTAGTTGTATTCCTGCATAAGAGGTTTGTACTAAGTCTCCACCTCCCAACTATAACCCTATACTTTTTTCCATATTACTATGAGAACCAGAAACCTCTGAGTATTCTTTTAAGTGCTGTATTATTTCCTGTTCATCTGTCAATTTTTTAAGAGCCAAAACAATGTCATCTGCATATGCCAATATAGATATTGGGGTTGTATCCATTGTTAGCTGGAAACCTACTATCTTACTGTTGTTCTATATTATTCTCAATAAAAGGTCAATACAGAATACATAAAGTAAGGGGCTAAGGAGACAACCCTGTCGTTCCCTCTTTTAATCTGTACCAATGGGCCCAGCCATCCATTTACCCTAGGAATGATTTTAGCTGTATTACATATATGTATAATCCATCTCACAGAGACATCAGGTATCCCAAAAAACTATAAAGTTTCAAACAAATAACTATGGGCAATAGAGTCAAAGACTTTCTGCTGATCCAAACTTAGCAAAAAACCTTCCATAACATCAGTTTGAGTTCTTTGAAACAGTTCTCGTAAAGTGATTAAGTTATCATACTGTATATCCCCTGTTTCTCAATAGATCATGTTTGTACCTGACTTATTAAAGTACCAGCAACTGCACTTAGCCTTTTGGCCAACATTTTGCCCAATATATTAAAGTCTATATTCAATATACAAATGGGTCTCCAGTTTGTTAAGAGTTCTTTATAGCCCTTCTTATATAAAAGGATCAATTCAGCAATAGACATACTTTCTAGAATTTGGTCAGAGTGTAATAACTCATTAAATACCTTTGTTAATTCTGGGAGTAGTTGCTGTTTGTATTGTTTATAGAATTCAGAGGTCAAACTGTCTACCCCAGGGACTGTACCATTTAATAAGGAAGAGATTGCTAACTGTACCTCCATTTGAGATATTGGCTGTATTAAGCTTTGTTTCTGTTGATCAGATAACTGAGGAGGCTGAAGTTTAGAAAAAAGGTTTCCTACAGTACTAACTATAGGACATGCACCTAAGGTATCACTTACATATTGGTGTACCATATCCATAATACCTCTCTTTGTATTTTGCAGATTTCTTGTATTGTCTTTCAGCTGTGTAATTCTCTTATTACCTACTCTTTTTTTCTTGTCCTTATAAGGGTCAAAGGTTTGTTTTCTGCCTTCTGTTCCAAATCTTAATTCATTTTGTAAGGATTTAGCTCTATTGTACTGTATTTTGTACATTTCTTTTTTTATCAGAGTAATTTGTTTTGTGTAATCTATTTTAAGGGATCGTGTTCTTGAAATCAAATGATGTAGTTGTTTTCTAAGATTCAAATAATTCAAATAGAGATGTGTACTTTGTTTTTTTGCTATTTTCTGGAACAATGATCTAAAGTTCTATTTTGTGTCTTCCTACCAGTCAATATATGAATCATATATACATATAACAGATTTCCTTGCTAACCATAATTGTTCCCATTTCATATTTATATATGTATTTTCTAACAATAGAACATTGAGTCTCCAAGGGCCCTGTCCACAAGGGGTTACAGTACTCCAACTTAGTTCAATTTCTATAGCTGTATGGTCAGAAAAGGAAAAATCCCACATCTTTCCATTAATGACATTCAAAAACTGTGAAACAAGAAAAAAATCAATTCTAGTAGAGTGAGAACCTCTAATATAGGAAAACCTCCTTTTTTATGAACAGTCCTATAGGAATCTTTTAAGTTGGAAGTAGAAATAATGTCAGCTAGGGAATTACTATCACAAAAGATTTTATCTGTGGTTAATCCTCTATCTGCTATAGATAAACTGCAATTAAAATCCCCATCCCAAATAATTAGTCTAGCAGTATGCAGATAAGGTTGCACTTTTTTGAATAATTCTATTCGATTAACTTTTCCCTGAGAGGCATATATTTATTACTCTTAATCTAATATGATTATATTGAATATCCAAAAATAAAGCTCTCCTCAATTCTATCTCCACCAATCTTGAAACTTTTAGATCCAGATTTAAGAATAAAACCTCCAGACCATCACATAAATCTAGTCCCTGAGACCAAAAGGAAACTCCTTTGTCCCATAACCAAGTGGCGTGGGCTAGCTCATATAGAGTTTTAAGTCTAGTGTCTTGTAAACATATAAGGTCTACCTTATATTGAGATAAAGTCATCAATACTGTCATCCTGCGGTTGCTATTTTTTATACTGTTAACATTTAAAGTGAAAACCTTGAGGGATGACATTATAGTGTATGAGGTGGTACTCTGTGTTCTGGATCATTGTATTTCACCCTTCTTTCAAACTTGCTTCCTTTTTTTTTTACATTTGAGACCTTGTCAACCATTTCTTCTTTACAGTGTCTACAGAACCAGTATCCTGTATCTCCAATGAAAGGTCTTTAGATACGGAAGACACAAAAGAATAGTCAGTCAACTTCATCTGATTCTTCGACGGATTAAGCCTTGTATTGATTCACTACGTCCATTTAGGTTTGCCTTGAGAAATTTTAATTCCTTTCCCTTTTGAATCTGTTGTACTATCTGTTTTAGTATGAGGCCTTTTTTTGTGGATCACTATGTTAAAGGGAGGTTCCATGTCCACCGGAGGGGGGGCATAGGATCCGAAGTTGTAGAAGGTATTATTTCTTTTTGTGAAACTGCAGGTTTTTCCTGTTCCAAAGAATATGAATCTACATCAGCTTTTGGTAGGTCAGTTTCTTGGTTCATAAGATGGATATCCGGTTCTTGACCTTTCTGAAGGAGAGTGCCATCTGATGGTTCAACTGTTGAAACTGTTGGTTGGGTTTGGCAGGTCGTCCTGTAGAATAGTAACACTGTCAGCTATCTTGTCTTTCTTTTTCTTTTTGTTTATGAAGTTCTTGCATCCATTTTTCAGAGGCCACCACACAGCCTTTCTTCTGTGCTTGAGTAATTAAGGCCTCATGTGTTGTAAAATCTTCTCCATTATGTGATGCCCATGGGCACTTAACGTACAAGTGGTCTTTTTCTTCACATAAATTGCATCAAAATGTATTGAGACAGGCTGTTGCAAGATGTCCAAGTTCTAAGCAGTGTGTACATTTCTGAGTGTCACAAGCATTGCTTAAAAGTAGCTGTGAATCACAATGATGACAGGATTTAGGCTGACCTGGGTAAAACAGGGCGCCCCTATCTTTCCCCAGAAAAAAAACAACCTGGAAGATGTCCAGTTCCGGTATTTAGCATGAACAAGTTACATTGTACCCTCCATCCTCCTGTCCAGATTTGTTCTGAGTCCATCACTGGAAGAGGTTGTTCTAGAACTTCACATCTTTTTTTTAACCAGTATAAGATGTCAGAAATATTGACTCCCTCATTTTTAAAAATGATGGTTATGGTGCATACTGCTGGTTTCATGATAGGTATGGCCAAAACAGGAGACCAAAGAGGTGCATTCTTGCAGTCATTATATTTTGCCCAGAATCTATCTAAGGTCTCCACAGTTTTGAAACTTATGTCATAGTTGTATTCATCAGTATGAATTGAAGCAAAGATTTCAGATGCATAAAATTTCATTGAGTCTTTCAATAAAGTTCTTCCTATGTAAACCCTGTCTGGAGGGGTTTCTAGGCCTCCTTTATAGAGTAACCTTAGAACATTTCTTCTTGGAGCTAGTTTACCCTTATTTTTAAACAAATCGGCCATTCTAAGTGTGGGTTTAAAACATTTCCTTCTATTGGCTGGCCACTAGGGGGTGCTAAAAAGGATGGCAACTTAAAGATCAGCTACACAACCCAGAGGGAAATATTCTTTAAAATCCTTTTTCTACCAGCTGATATTATAGCCTCACTCTACTGTAACTTGTGGGGTAATACTCAGGCTACACTAATTTAGCTTCATTAATACAAAAAGCCTTCATTTGCTGTGTGGAAATTGCTATTTTACTGAATAGCCTCCTGGACGAGGTAGGCCTGAAAATATGGCTGAAGGCTGCTTGCCACAAACCTGGGAGCAACCGTCAGTTGAGGTGATGTTCGGCCAACTTATGGCCCAGATGGCACAAGTCACTGTGGCAACTAATTGAAACACCCAAGTGGTTAAAAATTTAGAAGCCATGATGCTGCATACCGAACAGTGAGTCTCAGCGACGGAGGGGCATGTTCAGGACTTAAGGGCAGAATTAAGAGATCAACAACGGACCATAGAGATGCTGCGCAGCAAGATGGATGACCTCGAGAATCAAGGTCACAGTAATAATCTTCGCTTCCTGGGCTTCCCTGAGCATGTAGAAGGCAAAGATACTGAGGGATTTCTACAATTGGCCATCGCTGAAATGCTGCAGTTGGACCCATTATTACTGCTCCAGGTGGAACGCGCACACCGTACGTTAGCCCCCATGTCTCAGGCCCAGGACAGACCATGACCTATCATAGCCCAATTTATTGATTTTAGGGACAAAGTGAAGTTCCTAACTAGAGCTCATGAGTTACCGCATGTAGTGTGGAGATCGAATAGGATCCACATCTTTCAGGGCTTCTCTAAGGATTTGTCAGACAAACGCTGAACATACTCTGAGGCAAGGCATAAAATGCACAGTATTGGACTGTCCTTTTCCTTGTATTACCCAGCCATGATGCGGGTTATGCATAATGGGGTCCCGAACAGTTTTGAATCTCCTGATGCACTCATGGATTTTTACTGAGCAACTGGCCACAAGAATTCACCACCTCTACCCCGGGAGCTCCTTCTGCAAAAACCGCTACCGACGGGTTGGATTGCCGCTCCTGTCCAACAGTGAGCAGGCCTGCAGTTTGGCAAGACCTCAGGGAGCAACACTGGGAACTCCCCCCAAAAGCACACCGAAAGGCAATCCTCAAAGAAACACAGCTGCTGGGAGCATCCTTCAGAGAGAGGGCAAAACGACACATAGGAGGCCACAAGCATGCACACTGTTGCTCCAGATCCATTGCAGGCCTACCACACTGCTAATAGATATGAAGCTTTAAGCGTCAGCTCTCTGGATCAACACCCAGGCACTGTGGATTCGACTGTGGAAGGCAGGCCTACTCCTATGTGGCAACCCAGCTACCTGTCCCCGTCAGCAACTCCTCATCAGCCGCAGAACGGAGCTACAGATAGCAGAGGGCAGCATCCACCAAAGGCTATGAGGGAGGCCTCCTCTACCAGCCGAGATCTCATCTTCAGTGTGGACCATCCTGAGTGCTCTACATCTCCAGGGCAATTGATCAGAGAAAACCCACCACCGTGGTCAGATAAGTAGTCATCCTTCTATTTTCTTTCTATTCCTGTTCTTTTAATCCTCTGGGGAGTTGTAGGTATGGGGTGAGTTTGGGGCATCTAAATTGATCGTCAGTGGACAATCCCCTTGGCTGACCCATCTGCTACCCTTTCTCCATGTTACCCATGTAAGGGAAATTTCGAGCCCCTATTCACCCCAACCTTGACCCCCAACTTGCACTGCCATATGGCAGAAAAGATGCCTCACTCCTATACCAGGAGGGATTCAATGAGGCCTACCAACAAGCTCTCAGTGGATGTCCTGATCAAAGGTCCAGACACGTCTAGATGGCAAAGAAGGCCTTTATTGTACCATCTAATTAAACAGCAGAACTTTTGTGGGTTCTATCTTGCTTACTTGTATGTGTGGGGGGTGAGGTCCACTGGGAAGCTGTGTCATATAATATGAAAGTATTTGTCGGCATGCGTAAACTGTTGTGCTGAATAAGTAGCCAGGATGTGTTTTACGTGAGGCCCTAAGTGGTGAATGGCACAGGCCTGTGCCCCTCTGGTATGTTTTTTTTTAATTATTATTTTCTATCAAGGGGAGATCTCCCAGCCCCCGCACTGGGTGGTTTACAGTACACTCTTCATAGGTGCGGTGAGCCTGACCTCACCAAGATTTTTGTTGTGAGAACATGTTGGCACCCATCAGCAATAACCCTAGGCTTGCCGAAATAGTGGACAGTTCACCCTCACTTTCTTTCCTGCAAACCCCCACCTCATCAGAAGCATTGTGTAGTCCCACTTTAACTACCCCAGCTTCTGAGCTACACTGCTGGAGCAGCTCTCTCAGCCCTCTGGGGTTGCAATGAGCCACATGGTCCAACCTTCTTATTGGGTTTCTCGATTCTCTCAGGGGGGGAACCTCCCCCTCTGCACTCACCGTAGTGCTAAGGAAGGATTGATACCACTTGATAATGCCCTGGGAATAGGGGCTGGCCTACAGCAGGACTCTGCAGCCAAAGAGATGCCTCTATATCCCCAAATTGCATGGCACACTGTGCACAATGTATATAGTTTGTTAATGTGTTTATGTATGTTTGTTTCTCAAGAGACACACACAGATGTTTCATTATTTGTTAGTATAAGGTCGTCTGGTAAGGGCAGGGTATATGGGCTTTACCTACTCTCTCTATATCTGGTGGCGCTCTATAGAAATTTGCCTCTTCTGGTTGGGCTCCCCTCGCCCCCTATCTGCTGGTTGTTCTTGATATATTTCTTAATTAAATATTTGCTCCCTATTAACAACAGGCGATATCACTTGTCTGACATGGAACGTCAGAGGGCTTAACACCCCAAAGAAGAGGAAGCAAGTTTTGGGCCACTTTAAGAGACTGGGAGCAAGGGTCACCTTCCTGCAGGAGACCAAACTTACCGGGGGGGGGATCCTGAGAGACTGAAGAGGGAGTGGGTAGGTCAGATCATTCATTCCTTGGCCTCCTCTAGAAAGAGAGGGGTAGCGATTCTGCTTCACAAGCAACTACAATGGAAATTGCAGAGACAAGTGAGATCCCCTCAGGGTAGATGGGTGGTGGTACTCATGGATACTGGGAAGGGCCCTCTGATCCTTGGTAATGTATACGCTCCGAATGAGGACTCGCCTTCCTTCTTTCACAAGTTGGCCCAGGTGCTGAGATCCATAGCTCCAGAAGACTCCCCCATTTTATTAGGAGGTGATTTTACTCTTACTCTGGACCCTTTCCTGGATAGATCCCCTTCCAATACTGAGCCCCACTCCACGGCTGTAATGGCAGTGGCTCAATTACAAGATTTGGCCCTTACAGACATCTGAAGAATATTTCACCCCTCCCAGTGGGACTACACCTTTCATTCCCCAGAACATAGTTCTCTTAGTAGAATAGACTTCTGGCTTACCTCTCCTACTATTACTAGTAACACTGTTAATACCCTTATTCATCCCTTAGTTATCTCGGATCATGCCCCTGTGCATCTTGCCTTCACATGGGGCCCCCCTCTCCCTAAGTCTCTGGCATGGAGGCTGGACCCATTACTACTTCGTGACCCAAACTTCCCCCTTGGCTTCAAAAGGAAGCAACGGAATTTTTTCGGCATAACCTCATAGCAGATACCTCTGCGGGTACCGCATGGGAGGCATTCAAAGCTACTCTAAGAGGGGTGATAATAGGATATACAAGCCAGCGCTGAAAGAGGAGGGAACAACATTTGAGGGGGCTTGAATGACAACTCAGAGAAGTGGAGCTTGCTTTTAAGGCCCTTCGTGTCCCTTCCCTTAGGTCAGAGGCAGGTCACAAGGTCATCACTCTGAAGATGCAAGTGAGCAAGCTGGTCTCTCGAAAGGCAGAGATTTCAATCATTAGACTCAAGTATAAATATTGGAAAGGGTGAGAAAAAGGGGGTAAGCTCCTGGCATACCGTCTTAAAAAGCAGCAAGCCGAAAGGCATATAGCGGCTTTAGAGGATGCAAGGGGTAGGACCCACACCTCGGTGCAAGGTATTAATCAAATAATGATGGGTTTTTACTCCTCATTATATAAATCCTCCAGAGCCCCAGACCCCAAGGGGGTCCATCCGTTTCTGGAGTCTCTACATCTCCCCAAAATCTCAGAAGCCCAAGCTAATGCCCTAGATGCCCTGATCAACCCAGGAGGTGGCAGACACCATCCTCTCCCTTAAAAAGGGAAAGACCCCAGGAGGGAATGGTTTCCCTATTGAAGTGTGGCAGCTGTTGCATCCCATAATCTCTCTGGTATTGCAACAAGTATTTACTGAGTCATTGCAAACAGGGTCTCTCCCTTCATCCCTTAGGGAGGCGACTATTACTATCCTACCAAAAAAAGGTAATACCCTCTTAAAGTGTCCAGTTACCGCCCTTTTTCATTATTGAATGCTGATAGCAAAGTGCTAGCTAAGACACTAACTAATAGACTTAATCCTCTCATTCCCAGTTTGATCCACCCATCCCAAGTAGGCTTTGTTAAGGGCCACTTTAGCAGGACCATATTTGATTGTTAGTAAATTTAATCCATAAGGCCCAAACATTATCTTCCCCTGCTGCTGCCATTGCAATAGATTTCGAAAAGGCCTTTAATTCCCTGGAGTGGGGCTATGTAAAACAAGTACTTTGCACTATGGGCTTGAGGAAGGGGTTTTTGGCCTGGATTGGGGCAATATATTCATCCCCAGCTGCATGGATACTCACCAATATGATGCTGTCTCCCTCATTCATACTGGGTAGGGGTACCCATCAGAGCTGCCCACTCTCCCCACTATTTTTTGTATTGGCAGTAGAACCCCTGGTGGCCACTATTAGACAAAACCCTCTAATTTCCGGGGTCCAGGTGGGAACAAGGGCATACCCTACTCTTATGTATGCGGATGACCTGTTGCTCCCTAAAGCCAACAACGTCACCTCCCTCCCTCCCCTACTGTCCACCTTGTCAGATTTCTCTACATTTTCAGGGCTCAAGATTAACCAGGCCAAGATGGAGGTCCTACCTTTAAACTCTAAGTGTACCACTCAAATGGTTACTCAGCATGGGCTCCGATGGGCCCCGGAGGAGATTACCTACTTGGGCATTTCTATCTCTCCTAATCAGCATAAAATCTGGGACCTGAATATGAAACCACTTTTTGCATCCATTCCTACAGAACTGGACAGATGGAAATCTCTTTGACTGTAGTTTGTAGGTAAAATATCCACAATTAAAATGGTCACAGCACCAAAAATAATGTATCTTCTCTCCCACATTCCTTTGAAAATACCTCGTTATTGGTTTACTACGTTAGACAAAGAACCTCTGTGCGCAAACACTGAGGCAAGAGTTACCCCAAAGGGTATTTGGCTGGGAAGCCAAAGTTTTAAGAAAATACACAATCACACATGCCCCCACAATGCAAAGCATCATGGGCTGCATATGCAAATCACCACAGAATGTTATGCTGGTCCAACTTTAAGCAGAATTGCATGGTGCCGAAAGGCCTCTCACACAGTTTGCAAAGGGTGCTAACAGAAGACATAGACACGTGTTTCGTCCTACCAGGACTCATCAGTATGCCTCGTCTGTTTGACACCCCAGAGGAATGGACCAGCTACCCTAGAGGCAATGTGCCCTGGATATATTGTATGCAGCCCATGATGCTTTGCATTGTGGGGGCATGTGTGATTGTGTATTTTCTTAAAACTTTGGCTTCCCAGCCAAATACCCTTAAAATCTTTGCCTCAGCAAGCAGACAGAGGTTCTTTGTCTTTTAAATAGTTTTTTATTTTAATGGCTCACCACACATATCCAGGGCACATTGCCTCTAGGGTAGCTGGTCCATTCCTCTGGGGTGTCAAACAGGACAGAGGCATACTGATGAGTCCTGGTAGGATGAAACACATGTCTATGTCTTCTGTTAGCACCCTTTGCAAACTGTGTGAGAGGCCTTTGGCACCATGCAATTCTGCTTAAAGTTGGACCAACATAACATTCTGTGGTGATTTGCATATGCAGCCCATGATGCTTTGCATTGTGGGGGCATGTGTGATTGTGTATTTTCTTAAACTTTGGCTTCCCAGCCAAATACCCTTTGGGGTAACCCTTGCCTCAGTGTTTGCGCACAGAGGTTCTTTGTCTTTTAAATAGTTTTTTATTTTAATGGGCTCACCACAATATATCCAGGGCACATTGCCTCTAGGGTAGCTGGTCCATTCCTCTGGGGTGTCAAACAGACGAGGCATACTGATGAGTCCTGGTAGGACCCTTTGCAAACTGTGTGAGAGGCCTTTCGGCACCATGCAATTCTGCTTAAAGTTGGACCAGCATAACATTCTGTGGTGATTTGCATATGCAGCCCATGATGCTTTGCATTGTGGGGGCATGTGTGATTGTGTATTTTCTTACTACGTTAGACTCCCTGCTGGGATCCTTTTTGTGGGAGGGTAAGAAACCTAGGTACAGTAGAAATAAGCTCAGAGCTCATTGGTTAGAAGGGGGCTGGGGTATTCCGTGGTTAGAGGGGTATAAATGGGCCTTTCAGCTGGCTCAGACATTAAAATGGTTCCTTTTCCCTGAACACAACACTCCCCAGTGGCTGGATATGGAGAGAGAGGTATGTCAGTGTACTCACTTGGTACTATTGTTATTTAACCATCCCCCTAAGGGCACTCGCTCTCATCCTACTATAGGTCCCTCTCTGGAATATTGGGTCAAGGTGCTTAAGAAGTTGGGCGCCACCCCATCTCCCCTAAAACTTACCCCACTATGGGGCAATAATGAGATTGCCATCAATAAACAACCAATTGCATGGCCCTCATGGGAATGTGGTGGTATCTCTTTGCTTTGAGATGTGTTCATTCCTGGTACACATACGCTTAATTCCTTTTAGGGCCTGCGGAGCTCTTATGGGATCTCTCCCAAAGACTTCTGGCTATTCCTTCAAATAAGAAGTGCCATCCTTACGTATTGGCATAAGCAGCACCAAGAGCAACAAATCTCCCAGGTAGAGTCATGGCTGGCCCTAGAAAGAGGACAGTCAAGCCAGGTATATGTGGCCATTCAGAGCACTATCCCAACCCAAGCAGAGGAATCCAAGCATAAATGGGAGAAAGCACTGCATGCCCCTATTACGAACCTGGAGTGGAAGTCTTGTCTAAAACTAGCTCATGGAGCATATCCTGACACCAATAGTCAATTAATATAGAACAAGATAATTCACTCCTGGTACAGGACTCCTGTAGTCCTCTCCAAGGCAAAGCTGTCTCAGTCTGACCTGTGTTGGAGGTGTCAAGAACTCCCAGGTGACCTATTCCATATACTTTGGTCCTGCAGGCTGATCCAGCCCCTATGGCAGGCTACCTGTGAGATGGGGTCCAAAATACTTAGGAAGCCTGTGCCTCACTCCCCTGAGTTGCTGTTATTAGGAATCCAGACCCCAGCCCCTCACATTCATCTCTCTGAGTTGAAACTACTTCTGACACTGTATGCAGGTTAAAAGACTCCTACTGTGTAAATGGCAGTCCCAGATAATCCCCTCTCTGGGGGAGGTACTTACCTCCATGGCTCAAGCTGCCAACTGGGCCAGAATATCACATACTGTGACCAATACCCTGTTTAACTATACTGCCCTCTGTAATCCCTTCCTTCTGTTTTTGAAACCTAGGGAGGGAATTGGCTGAATAGGCACAACCATGCTACTATAATGGTCTCCTCTCATGGTGCATTTAGGGGCAAGTGCTGGAGAGATTGCTACTGAGTTATAGGGGACCCTGCTCTACGGATGACATGGTATAATATCAGTAAAGGATAGTATCTTCTCTGGCAATGATGACCTGTTTGCTTTGTGTGTGTGATCTCTTGTATTTTGTAGGCATAAAGTAGAGGACAGCAGCCCTGGAGCTCTCATAATTTCTGGTGCTCTGTCAAATACTGCAGAAACTAGCAGGATGGGGCCAGGTAAGATATGTTTGTATGAGTTAGACATAATGCAATGCACTAACTGCTAATACTTTCAAAGTTAATCTCCAGCTGGATAGGTGTTGTACATCCAGGCACAGAATATTATCCTACTGCTTACCTGGCTAGTATATTCAGCTTGTTACTATTTGGCCAGCATGTTCCGTTCTCTGCTTCTATAGACATATGTAATAGTCTGTAAGATCTTTGCAATGTATCTGAATGTTTTAATGTTTGTATCGTCTTAATAAGTCAAATCAATAAAACTTATTAACCACAAAAAAAAAATTCCTTCTATTAGGATTCTACAGGTTTTGTTCCCCAATTTCTATTAATAATGTCTCTTCCTGTCTTATCTGCTCAAAACTTTGAATAGTAGGGCCAGTGAATCCTCCATTTACTCCCCCTTCATTCCATTTTAAATCTTTGTTAGATGGAGCAAGGTGTTTTTGTACTAGGCCATCACCCTCATTTTGTAATGCTACCTTAACATTACTAGTAACTTGTACTTTATTTTGACCTTTATGGTAACTAGACAATTCTTGATCAACCAACTGAATAACAGCTGATTTTGGAGATGTAATTACTTTACTAGTGCTTGTAATCTCCATGTCATTATATTGAGAGACTGCAGGATCTAAAGGATTCAGTTTCCAGGAACCATCATTTTCCGAAACCCAACTCCTATTTTGAAGCACATCTGCAGGGCACCACACTACTTCTGGCTTTAATCACCAATTCTGAACACACAGAGATTTTTTGTGAGGAAATTCCTGACCCGAATACAAGTTAGAATCTTTGCTTGAAAATCCCGCCGCACCAGCTAGTTGAGCTGCCACATCAGAAGACACTGATTTACAAGGTGCAGCCGTCACTTGCTACTTTTTCATGTCATTACAAACATCTTAAGAATATAAACGGATTTGCTCACCAGAACTAGAATCATGGTCCTTCATTTCGGCAATTTCAGGTTGCGATTGCTGTTGTTCTTGATGTGAAGAAATGTCAACGCGCAACTTGTTTTCGGTGATCTGAGCTGAACGAAAATCTGACAGTTCTTTATCTGACTGAGATGCTTCTACTTCTATTTCCATTGAAATATCATCCACTACCATTGAATCCGTAGTTATAATTGTTACATAATTCTCCACAACATCAGGAGAGTAAGAAATATCCGCATAGTCTTCGGTCTCTAGGGTTTTGGAGGTAGGGGAGGAGATCTGCTCCCCAGCCTCCCACACATCTGTGCACTCCGAGGTCCGGCACAAAGTGGCCATCTTGGCAGACAGCCAGCACTTCCCCCAGTGGTGAGTAGGGGAATTTCCCCAGTGTCCTGGCCAAATGTGCCCCCTTTCACTAAAAATACCACCAACAGCTTAATCTGGTTCAAGATCAGTTGGCATTCATCTGTATCCCCCTCCCTCTGGGTCATGCCTGAAAATAGGCAGAATTTGTCTAGTGCACTTACCCGATCAACAAAAACTAACTAACTCTCCAGTCGAAGACATGCCTTGCTGCCAGAACATGCGACTGCGATATGAGAAAATAAGGTAAGTCTGGTTTAATATATTTCAATGGGTTTTGAACTTTTATTTATAACTTTGTAATTTTTAATATTTTTACACCAAATTTTCAACATGACCTTTTTCAGACACTACCTCATGAACAAGAGTTGTGAAATATTTAAAATCCGTCCTGAAAGGTGATTTTGCTGTCATATGAAAAATCACCATTTGGGCAGGATTTGAAAAATTTCATTCCCCTTGTTCATGACGTGGGGCCCCAAAAGAGCCATGTTCAAAATGTGGTATAAATACATGGTACAATGACCAAGTTATGAGTGAATGTTGAAATATTTCAGTGTTCACTCTTAACTTCACTATATAAGCAATAAGACATGGAGGGTGTGCATTAGACATTTCCAACCCATGACCAAGTGCATAGTGATGCACCAGCAACTGCAAAAATCACCTTTCAGGGAGGATTTGAACATTTTCACCTATCTTGTCTGTGAGGTGGAGTCCCAAAAAGGCCATACTGAAAATTTGGTGTAAATATTGAAAATGCTCAAGTTACGAGTAAAAGTTAAAAACATATTGGAAATGCATTAACCATATTTACCTTATTTTCTCAGTTCACAGTAACAGTTCCAGGAGGACAAATGTTGGCTCAAAGACTGGACCTTTGACAGTAGACTGATTTCAGGTGATTGAGGGGTGTGGAGAGGGTGAGGGGTGGTGGGTGCTGAGTGGATGGTTGCAGTGGGGTGGGTGAGGGTGTGGGGGGACAGATAGCAAAAGACATTGATGGATGATTTTCTTTGTTTCAGGGGAAAAAAGAAAAACAAAAGAAGAAACAAAAATGATATGGGGCTGTTACTTTATTGGAGGTATGCTGGCTGGCTGTTCAGTGACTCCTCAGGTGGCATCCCAGGTGTCGCTACAAATGGGGGAGACTGATGGACACATGGAGTGGTGGTTCAAGTATGGCAGCACCAGAGGGGATACCCCTGAGCAACTCAGTATTGAGGGCTGGGGGAGATTATAGGCCAGCACCATGTGTTGGGAACCCCAGTGTTAGAAATACATCTACAAATACAGTGGCAGGATTGGGTGCACGTCATTGTAAAAGGGGTTAGGAGGGTGGTCGTTACTGCTCAGTTGAATTAGGCCTCCTCAGACCGTTCTTAATCCAAATATATGGGTCAGGAGAGAAGGGGTACTGTCTTGCAGGATTGGGCACCCACCAAACACTTTTACAAGACTTGGGTCAGGAGGGGAGATACTGGATGATGGCATTGGGCACCCATTGACCATTTTAAATAGCATGTGGGTCAGAAGGTGGGATTCTGAGGATAACTGGGTTTTTGTGTAGGCAGGCTGATTATCAGTGATTTCTTTGTCACTTCTTATGTGAGCCAAAATCACTAACTATCCATGACTCAGAAATTACTAATGATCAGACCACTAATGCACAAATCTAGCTATCCTAGAACATTCATTTTATAAACTGAGCATGTGTGTAAAATGGGCACAGTTTTAACTTACTATATATTTCAAGAAATGGTATATGTTAAAAACTTGCCAGGTGTTAAAGCATGTACTGTACCTTGGGTCAACTTGTAAGTTTGATGTTGAAAGGAGAATTGCACTGAATTTACAAGTCATTTTCCCCTTGTTTAGCCATGCTTTTGGAGACTGTTGAATTTGAACTTGTAATTTTATTTTATTGATTTATCGCAGATATTTTATTGTTCTATCTATGTTTTAATTTCTGTACAGTGCTTTGATATCTGTTTGAATTGCGCTTAATAAATATATTATATTATTATATTATTATTATTGTTATTATTAGAAGTTGTTTTATAAATACCGGTTTGAAACTTCTGGGTTGATCGTAATCCAAGATGACTATGTGAAGTCTTAGCTCTACATTTTGGGCATTAATTTCAGCAAAACTCAAATCACCTAAGGGTTTGGTGGGAAAAACAGAGTTTTTATTAGCCCTTCTTGAGATAAAACAAAAATTATAAGTTTAAATAATTATTCATGATATTAACTAGCTTATTGATTGGCTGCCACACCGGGCTGAAATCTCTTAGAAATGCCTGGCACAGCAACTGCACAGCAGTTCGTGGGCAGTACTGTGTTTTTTACACAGCTGTGACACAGAGAAACTGACAGAGCCATGGGGAAAGACCAAATTCACCACATTATCTGGATTTCCACAACAGAAGATAGTAAAAAAGCTAAAGTACACAATGATATTATACCTCGCCGAGCAGGGAACAGGATGAGCACACACCATGCAGCAGCGGCAATCTTCACTATCTTCATGGCAGCCTTCTAAACACATAGCACTATCAGCGCACCACACAGAACAAAAAAGGATAAAGTAAAAACATTTTCCAAAAAATGGTCATTACTGCAATTAGACTTATAGTCACAACAATGGCCTCAGAGCCAGCAATTTATCTAAAATATTTTATTGTTCTATCTATATTTTAAATTCTGTACAGCGCTTTGATATCTGTTTGAATTGTGCTTTATAAATGCATTACATTATTATAAGATATTGTATCTTATCTTTAAGGAGATACGAAATATTTTACATATTTTTTATGTGTAATAAAATGGTTCCATGTCATCACTATTATGGCAAGTGTATATCATTGAAAAGCAAATCAGTGATATGCACTTGCTGGTGACCTGACATCTGGCAAATGAAAAAGTGCTTTGCCCCCCGCAGCCCCCTGAATAAAGATTACTAACTACAGGGGGGTGCATGTCGGGGAAGGGGCACAGACTACATTTGTGGGAAAAACTAAGTGCCGCACCTACAGGCAGCGGCAAAATTGTAACCCTCCTGGTCACCAGCACTGAACTCCGTACCTATTCAGCCAGAGCTAGTAACCTTCACCACCACACCACAGGGCTAGCTCTACTGGAGCAGGCACAGCAGTCCCCGACAGACCCTTCCCCTATCAATCCCCTTCCCTTCATTATCCCCCCTTCTGTTTGATCTTCCTGACTGTCACTTTTGCTATAGGGTCACTATCCTTGCAGGGTAGCCCTTGATGATATCGCTGAAAATGAGTCGTTGTTTTAGCTGTCACTCGTTTTCAATCACTATCATCAAAGGATAACTAATAAAACCTTACACTCTAAAATAACGTGCACTTGTCTTTTCTTCTGGTCTGAAACATTTAAATGCTACTGTTTATCAATCTGAAATTATGATAGTTGGATCTTTAAACTGGGAGCCATTTTCTTTTTGTCCTGTCTGGTACTGAGTCAATATAGCGCTACCTGAACAGCATGGCAATAACCACACTGCAGATAGCACTAAACCTTGTACAGTGACAGGGGTTTTACAGCATTCAGGAAGAACTGCTATCCTGTCAATGTACGCTCAAATGGGGGAGTGATTAAGTGGCTCCCGGTGTAGTGCCTGGTTGAGCCACTCTCATGCTGGAGTGGTTAAGGCACCAGCACCTGTTGGCATTGGAGACCTGGGATGGTGGCGGTTCCTCCCAGGTGTCATGATGTTGCTGCTTTTTTTAATTTAAAAAATTAATTTTCCCCCTGCAGAGTTTTGACCCATCCCCAAAGTCCACACCCCCTTGGAGTTAGTTAATTTTAGTTCAGGGGGTGCGGAGAGCAACTCCCCCTGAAAATAAGACACTGACGTTCATTTCAATGATGTGCACTGTTTCTGCTGTGGTTGGTGTGTTTCCTGAACTTATTTCAGCACATGCTGTTTTGCCAGTGGCATTGTGTGCTGTGCTGTTATTTCCATGACATTATGACCCCATGCCATCCTGTCTTTGTCTAGCACAAGCTCAGCTCTCTAGTGGGATGCAACAAACTCACTAATCATGCTAGAGATATTTAGTATTCAGATGAGAAGTTTTGAAGTGGTTTTGATTTCCTGAATCTGGTACATGTTTCTTTAAGTGTGCTTATGTCACTTGCTGGATTTTTCTTCAAGCCCCCCTCTCCCTTTTCACCCCCTCATCCTTCAGCCTGATAGTGTTGACCACTTGAAGCTTATTGTACTATGATAATATCAAAAAAAACATGGTAAATACCATTATTTATGTTGTCATTTTCATAGGTGGTACCTTTTAGTGGTCCATGCTGTTGTTTCTATTTTTCATAGGTGAAGACTGAACAATGAGCTAGTGTCTCCACAAATGGAATCTAATAGAGTGACTGGAAGACAAGTTGAAAGCAACAATTAAGAATGGACTTTTTTAAAATATTATTTGTTCACAGAACAGTGTATTAGTGCACTTGAAGTTTTTGTGAATGGATTTTTGTACTGAAATTATAAATACAGCATATTACTTCTTTATGACATTATTTGGTCCAATCAGTAGTTGGTGCTTACAAATAATTAATGAGAGTTGTTTAAAAACCAGACCATGATTCAGGGGTGTCGGCAGGCATACGCACTGTACTCAGCAGAGTACAGTAAGAACAAATCAGGTAGGGGCAACAAATCAGGCAGGGGGAACAAAAAGAGGAAAGTAATGACATTGTGAGTCACACTGTGTCTGTGTCACACTGAGATCTTTTGCCTTTGTTGCTCACTATGGGGCACTAATATCACCAGCCAAATACACAAACAAGAACAACTTACCAGGCAGGCAGGAAAACAAAAGAAGGAGGATCACAGGAAGAAACTGATTACTGAACTCAGACATGGCAAACAAAGGTGGGGGGGCTGTTGTTAGTGTAGGTTGGCAGCACAATGAGTGCATATTTTGGTTTATGTTTACATAGTAGGGGGCAACAGTGCATCAGTTTTGAGTACAAGTTTAAAATTCCTGGCTACACCCCTGCCATGATTGGTGTTAGCTACTGTACCTCTGACCACCTGCTGTTATTGCCGTTTTGCATGCTTGTATTTGGAATGTGGAAATAAATGGATTTAAAGAAAATCCTTTTCTCAAATTTCCTTTGTGCTGGAATGAGTGGTGTGTGAGCACTGTGAGGTTCCGTTTTGCTTCTGATACATTTGAAATCTCTCAAATTCCTATATGCATTTTGTTTTTATTTCTGATTCTAGTATCTAGCCTTATAGTAAAGATCTACTATAAGGCTAGGTACTGTACTATAATCAGAAATAAACACATAATGCATATAGGATTTGAGAGATGTCAAATGTCAGAAAACAGAACCTCAAAGTCATGCCATACCTGCTCCAGAAAAGGACATTTGAAGAAAGGATTTCCTTTTAATCTGTTTATTTCCACATCCCAAATAAAAGCACACAAATGGCAATAACAGCAGGATGTCAGAGATAACTAACAGCAAATACAGTCTGGCTTTTAAGCAGCTGTTATTAATTATTCATAAACCCCAGCTACTGATTGGATCAAAGATTGTCATAATAACTAACATGCCATATTTATAATTACACTACAGAAATCCTTTCAGAAAAAAATTAAAGTGCCCTAATATACCTTTCGGCGATCAAATAATATTTTAAAAAGTCCATTCTCAGTAATTCATTTCAACTTGTCTTCCCATTGCCCTATTATTTATTTGGTTTTTGTTTACGGGTAAGTACACTAGACAAGAGTATTGCCTATATTCAGGCATGACCTGGGAGAGTACAGGCTGGAGAGAACAAAGTCAAACAGTATTCAACAAGCTGGCAGTATTTCATGATGCACCATGAAGTGAGACCAAAACATTTGACAGATTACCGACAAGTACAGTCCTTATCAGTGACAACTAAGAAAAACAAATAACATTACATTAATTAATTTCACTAGATGATACACCAATGACTAACTGAACTACATACAGCAAACAAACTTGAAATAAGTAGCTTTTATAACATTAGGATTCATGATGGAAGTAGGAACATGCTGATTTCAGAAACGAAGGGAAACGGTAAGTACCAAGTAAGGAAGGAAAGCTGCTAGGAGTGTGTCTCAAGTTACAGCACAGGAGCAGCTGTCAGATTCTATTAGGTGGGCCCAAAGACCTCGTTTAAAGGCTTTGTGGGAACTGGAGAGTTTGATGTGGGGGGGGGTTTCAGGAACAGGGGGCAGATATGGCAAAGAAAAGTTCCCCCTTTTTGTGAGATATCTGGAAATTTCAAGTTGGGTTTGAACAGATGCCTTGAGGAGGTATGCTTGGGAGGGCTGAGATAACAACTTAGCAAGGTATTCAGGGTTCCCCGTTCTGATAATATTATCAATCACATAGCCAGCAGAATAGAGTCTAAGCGAAGTTGGGGAGAGCCAGTTCAGTTTAGAGTAGAGATGACAACGATGGGTAAGTCTGTGTGCAGAGAGAGCAAATCTGCATATACAGTTATAGCAGGTGCTCCATTTTTGGAAAGCTCCTTTGCTAGCTTTAAGGTAAACCTGTGAGCAATATGTCAGAGAAGGGAGGAGAAAACCTTGTGCAATAGCAAGCTGAGCAGCATCATTGAGGGAAGACCTAATTTTATAGGCAAGACCAAGTTTGGACTATACCGACTTACAGGTAGCCGCAATGTGGAGGTTAAAGTCCAGAGATGGGTCAAGAGTGACTCCTAGATACCTGAAAGAGTTAACGGATTCCAAAGGGGAGTCATCTAGAGAACGTATCAAAAAATATGGAGCAAGAGATCTGATTCTAGAGGGGGAGCCAAAAAGCATAGTCACGGTTTACTTAGCATTAAGTAAGAACCTGTTTTGTATTAGCCAATCCTGCAAGCAGTCGAAGTCAGCTTGAAGATCTACCCTTACTGAGAAGGGGTCTTTACCACTAGAGAGAAGCACCACGTCATCAGCATAAAGGATCAATGAGGAGGAACAGGGAAGAAAGAGCAGGTTGTTAATAAAAATAGAGAAAAGTAGAGGGCCAAGAATAGATCCTTGGGGGACTCCAACAGAGGTAGAGAAAAGATTTGAGACGGCAGTTTCGATTTGAACAAATTGCATCCTCCCTGTGAGGTAGCTATCAAACCAGGAGATGGCCGGCTGGTCAAAACCCAGGAAGGACAGTTTGGAGAGTAGCAGAGAGTGATTCACAAGATCAAATGCCTTAATGAGATTGATAAATATGGCCCCAGTGAGCAGGCTCTTATCCATCACCATAAGGACTTTGTTAGTCACCTGAAGTAGAGCAGTTGTGGTGCTTTGCCCTGTTCAGAATCCATGTTAGGCAGGGGATAGAAGGTTGTGAAGGTGCAGGTAATTTGAGACCTGGGAGGCAATGGCCTTCTCGAGCAGTTTATTTAGGGTAGACAGAATTGCAATCGGTCTGTAATTTGCCATATTTTTGGGATCCTTTTTTGTGTACAGGGACAACTGAGCAGTTTTCCACAGCGTAGACACAGTCTGGGTAAGTAGGGAAAGATTTAAAATTCTTGCAATAGGGACAGCAGGTGCAGGAGCTGCCTGTTTGATAAAGCTCAGCAGTAACACATCAGGACCTGCAGATCCATGTGGGGATACTGATTTAAGGAAATGCAGCACCTCAGTAGAGGAGACTGATCTGAGCTGAAAGGAGGATTTGGGTGGAATGTGCACATCAGGAGGAGGAACAAGGGATTGGTTAAATTTCTCCAGGTATTCAGAGAGATCTTAGGATTGAGCATTAAGAGCATTTGCAAGAGTAGGTAACTTATTACAGTTTGCATCATTCAGTGTTATGTCGGTAATAGCCATCTTGGGCCTTTGCCCTATGAACTTTTTGATGTGGTTCCAAAAACCCCTGGTATCACCTGATGGGGATTCGAGAAGCTTAAGGCAGTTGTTCCTTTTGACCATCCATACATCTTTTTTGTAGGCATTTCTTAATTGTCTATAGTTATCCCCCAGTCTTCTGTCCATAGAGACTTCTTCACCAAGGCCCAGGCCTTGTCTCTTTTTCTCATAGATTGAAGGAGTTCTTTGTTTAATCATCTCTTTGCGGAGCCCCTAAGACACCTTTTTTTCAATGGGATGTGCAGATCCTGTAGGGCAAGAAGCTGAAAAATCAGTTAGTCAGGTGCTATATTTACATCCTCAGTGTGATAGACAGGAGACCAGTCAATGTTATTAATATCATCAAGAAGTGCAGTTGGGTTTAGTTTGGCAAACTCCTGAAATTGTATGATTCTAGGTGGGGGTTTAGGGCAGTGACCATTCCAAACACAAAAAGTAGGCAGGTGATCACTAATAGAATCGGAAAAGGTACCTGCAGCAATTATTTTACTTGCTCTATTAGTAGCCATCCAGTCCAGGAGAGATTGATGCTCAGCATTGGCTGAGATTTGTGTTGGACTAGAAATCAGTTGAGATAGGTTAAGTCGGGCGAGAGCTTCAGTGTACGAGCCAGCTTGGCCACCTGATAGGTCTAGGTTGAAATCGCCCATTAAAAAGACTTCATATCCACCCTTTAGAGTGGACAGATAATTCAAGAGCCCATTTAAGCCAGGGAGAGCCCCCTTTGGGGGATTGTATGCACAAATCAAATGTAGCCTTTTATCATGACCTAATAGCAGAACGGTATGCAGAGTTTCACAGAGACCTGATAGCCCAAACTGTTGGACGGAGATATTGAGATGTTCTTTATAATAGAGGGCAACCCCGCCACCCCTTTGCTTGGTGGGGCGATCGGATATAGTCCAGTTGTAGCCAGTTATTTTGTACGTATAATCAGGGATGACTGGCCTGAGCCATGTTTCACTCACTCCTAGTACATCTGGACGATAGTGGGCAAGCCAGGCTTCAAGGTCAGGAAAGTTTGCAGATAAACTTCTAATATTCATGTGGGCAATTTCCAAGCCCTTTGAGGAGAACCAGGAAGAGTCATCAGTGGACCTGGCGTGCCAGAGGGGACCAGGGTTAGATTCTATGTTTCCAGATAAGGATAAACACAGGAGCATCGCCCAAACTTCTTTGTTGAATCAATAAATGCACTTGAGGCATTTGGGCAAAGACAGGGGGGTGATAGAGTAGGAAATGTCTTAATTTGGAAGGGCGCGTTATGTAGAAGGACAGGATAAGAAACGGGAGTGATTTTCTAGTTGGAAGAAGGTTAGAAAAGACAAAGGAGAATTTTTCCTGGTAGATGGACCCAGGGTAACCAGCAGGTATTTTAAGCAAGAGATAGGTGAGGGTAATAAGGGAGGGTAGCAATCTTGTTATCACCAGAAGTGTCCCTGGGCGGGCAAGAGAAAACATTATGTATTATGTGAAAGAAAAACTTTTGGCAATCAGACAGGTAGGAGTGAAGTAGTGGTACGGGGTAGGGAAGTTAGGGGGACCAGACTCGGAGGAGCTAAGGGGGGGGTAATCCCTAATCAAGAGAAGAAACCAGTGGCAGGATGGTGCCTAAAGAGGGCAAGATGGCACCTATTATAAAGTAAGGCAGATTATGTGACACTCATAGAGACCAGGAGCAAGCAGACGAAAAACAATTATGGACAAGAGGCAAGTATATCATCAAAATTGCTATACTTGAGAAGGAAAAACAAGACTGGTTCAAGGACAGCCTGAGAAAAGAAGGGAAAAATGAGATACACTTTGTCTGAGTTATTTGGCAGAAAATTGTGTGCAGGACAGGGAAACGGGGGAGTAGGCAACAGTGAAGGGTGGAATTAGAAGGACTGCTTTGCTAGTTAGAATTCAGGCAGAAGCAAAAAGAGGGCAGAGTAGGACTGCCCTTCAAGTAATATTCAGGCAGAATGAAAGTGGGCAGAATCACAGGCGTATTTAATTAAGTGTGGCGGAGGGGGTGGGCGGGGGGCCAAAAATTCAAGCCTGCAAGCTGCTGCTCAAGTAGGCTACAGCGAGAGATTCAGCAGTGAGTGCAGGCACAAATAAAATTAACAGGCTGGAAATTCGACTTTAACAGGCTGCAGCGAGTAATGAAAGCTTTACCAATACAGCGCCAGGGAGATGAAGAAAAAGGCTCCAAGGTTTGAAAACCAAGTGCAGTCCTGAATTGTGTACCTTCCTATGGCCAGCCTTGGAGCTTCGGGCAGGGAGAACAGTGAGGGAACCTAGGGAGAGCTTTTCTCAAGCATTGCCTACACCACCCTTCCTGTGACCAGCCTTGGAGCTTTGGGCAGGGAGAACAGTGAGGGAATCTGGGGAGGGCTTTTCTCAAGCATTGCCCTCACAACCCTTCCTATGGCCAGCCTTGGAGCTTCAGGCAGGGAGAACAGCGAGGGAACCTGGGGAGGGCTTTTCTCAAGCGTCGCCCTCACGACCCTTCCTATGGCCCACCTTGGAGCTTCAGGCAGGGAGAGCAGAGAGGGAACCTGGGGAGGGCCTAATTAGATTCTGTTCACGGAGATGCCAGTTCATCCTTCAGTCTTTACCTATGAAAAATAGAAACAACCGCATGGACCACTAAAAGGTACCACATATGAAAATTATAGCATAAATAACATTATTAGTCATGTTTTCTCTGATATTATCATGGTACATAAGCTAAAAGTGGTCAACACTACAAGGATGAGGAATTATCAGCTTTGATTTAATGCAATAAGGGTATCATTTAATGGTGTCGGCATATACTTCTCAACTGTCCCAGATTTCCATGGACCTCACTGATTTTGTCTCAAAACTTTGTACTCCGTCACTCCTAAAGTTTGTGTTTCATGCTTAAAAAGTGAGGACTGTATCCACAAAATAATGTCAATTTTGTGTCAACCCAACATTTTGGAGGAATCTTTTAGGGAACCACAATGGATTGCACACTATAGTCTCTCAAAGCATATTGTACTATGATAATATCAGAAAAAACATTATAAGTACTGTTATTTATGCTGTCATTTTCATATTGGTATCTTTTAGTGGTCTGTGCTGTTGTTTCTATTTTTCATAGGGGAAAACTGAAGATTGAGCCAATGTCTTCATGAACTGACTCTGATAGTGTGAGCGGGAGACACCTTATCTTGATATTTTGTATGTTAAGATATTTTTAAGATACAATATGTTATAATGTCTTAAGATATCTTATCCTATCTTAAAGGGGAAAGAAACGTTGCCAGTGCCCCAAACCATGGTTATTACTGTGTTTGTACAGTACCTTGATAAATCCTTTTATCAATGTATCTGTCCCTTTGTTGTAATAGATGTTATTTTGATTTTTTTTTAGCACTCGAAATCACTGACTTTATCCTCGCCATCTTTCACATGGGTGGTGGCGTCGTGACGTCAGTGATGGGCTTGGCCAATCAGCGTGATCACAGGAAAGCATATGCAATCGTGCTGGATTGACTGGAGTGAGTTTGCCACTGCAGATAGAAAAAGAAGTGACAGACCTAAAGTGTATTCTTTTTTTTTACCAAGCAATATGGTAAATTGTTATGTTGTTGGGTGCTACAATACCTCCAAGAAAACGGAGTGCAGAGGCTTCACATTTTACCGCTTTCCTAAAAGCAGGGAGCTACTAGTGAGGTGGAAGGCAGCTGTCAAACAGGAAAATCTCCCAGATGTGAACAGCAGGAACACAGTTGTGTGTTTTGTTCACTTTACACCAGATTGCTTTGAAAGGGACCTAAAGGTGAATAGGAATGAAGGACAGCATTGTATTTTTTTCAATTTAATTTAATTTTTAACCCCTCAGGTTAAACATGCTCTGTCTCTGTATAATTTCTTCTTCTGCCATCTGTCTTTTGTGTTGTTATGATCTGATTGATGAGTCTGCCAAAAATGGAGCTTATTATGTCCAAATCACATACGTCTATAGATTTAGTGATCATGGTGCATTGTAATGATCTTCTTTCCTCCTGTATTGATGTCCCTGTTGCATACATAAGCATGCTTTGCCTCCACAGATGTATGGTCATCTCCAATACTGTACTGTCCCTGTGTATATACATAATTGTTTCTATCAATTGTTCATATATAATCCTACTGTCCCTCCCTATAAATCTATTACCACATGTCCAGCTGTGCTGTTATATTGTGCTGCTGTTGTATGCATTCAATGTGCTGGTAGTGGTGGGGTTCCCCTAGTTTGAACTTTCCACTTATCCCACAGCTCCTATAAAGCTCCTATAAAGGAACCTGTAAACATGCACCTAAATGATATTGTTGTACTGTTTTATTCTCAATCAGAAACGTAATGAACTGTTCCCAATACTTTTGGCTTTCAACTTCTGGCCCCTCTGAGAGGTGACAGGAACAGAGGCAAACATTTTCTCAGCAGTGCACCATCCACCAACTTCACATTGTGTGTTTTATCTGCCTGTAGACAGACTCCATTTCCCACCATAAATAGGCAAACCAAATTTATAAGCAGTATGACACCGGTCTGTTTGTGCTGCATGTGGAAAGATTTTCCTCTGTATTTGGTGGTATAGGCATCACATAACTAAGTAGTTCAGACACAAGATGGGCATGGGAAGCAAAGATTTCTGAAAATGGACATAGGGTTACAACAGATGTTCCCAGGGTATGGCGTGGCATAAATGGGTTGGAAATGGAACAATGTTGGGATGGTACATGGGAGCAGCAGGATGCTGTGGTTGTTGGCATGTGAATAGTAATGGACTACAATGACTGCGGGACGTTTGCTTTGATGACCATAGAATGATGACCATACTACCCTTTCCTACCCTACCCTTTTGTCATACTAAACTTCATCAATTTGTTCGGTGGAGGATGACAGTCAGATGGCATGAACAATAAAACCATCATCAAACTGCAAACTACCATTGACGCACTGAATATCAAATGGCACACCAGCACCCGCAAAACACACTGCAGCAGCGGCACATAATACCTACTACCACTTTGCAGCATGAATCATCAGTGTTGTAACAACATCTCATCAGCACAACATAGTAAGACAGGTAATGAGGAATTGGTGCTTACAAAGAATTGGTGCTTACACATAAAATAAAGAAAGTACTCTTTGTAGATCCCGGTTACCGAAGCAGACCATAACAGGAAGTAATTACAGTACAGGGCAGTACACAATGGGGCGGCCCGTCGATTCAATCAATCATCAATCATTCTTTATTTGTATAAGACGCCTTTCTTGAACCAAGGTGCCTGTACAGGTTACGTAAAACAATAAATAATTAAAACAACATTAAAATAATCAACAATCATTAAAAGCTTTACTAAAAAGGTAGGTTTTCAAGGCTCCTTTAAAGCTTTGGACAGTCGGGCAGTTTTGCACCTGATGAGGTAGAGAATTCCACAGGGTCAGGGCCATAAAACTAAAAGATCTTGCCCCTGAAGTTTTTAAGCGAACCCTGGGAATCTCTAGCAATCCCTCGTCAGTGGATGGGAGAGAGCGGGGGGGGGGAGGACAGTAGGGACAAAGGAACTCTTTCAGGTAAGCAGGTCCCTGATCATGTAGGGCCTTATAGGTCAGCAAACCGACCTTGAAGGTGATTCACCAGCAAACTGGCAGCCAGTGCAGTCTGAGGAGCACAGGCATTATATGACTGGACCTAGAAGAACCAGTCAATAGCCTGGCTGCCACATTCTGCACTAGCTGCAAGCGACAAAGTTCAACCCCCATTAGCCCTAAGTATAGGACATTGCAGTAGTCCAGGCGGGAGGTAACGAAGGCATGGACCAAAGTTGGAAGATCCTCTGGAGGAACCAGGTGCTTCACCCGGGCAATGTTCCTCAAATGGTAAAAAGAGGTTTTGACAACCGCTGACACCTGAGATTTAAAAGTCAGACAGTCGTCAAATACAATGCCCAGGTTCTGCACCCGGTCTGAGGTAGTCAGCTGGACACCCCCAAGCCATAAGCCTGAGGGTGATCCAGCTAACAAACCTGCCTCCCAGCGACCCTGGTCCACAACCAACACCTCAATTTTTTCAGGGTTCAACCGCAGCCAACTCACATTCATCCAGTCTTGGATTTCAGCAAGACAGTTGTTAAAGACCGAAATGGCAGCATCCTGGCCGGGCACAAAGGACATGTACAGCTGGATATCATCTGCATAGCAATGAAAACCCAAGCCGTACCACCTAATGATCACTCCTAACGGCAGCATATACACTGCAAACAACATGGGTGCCAAAATGGAACCCTGCAGTACCCCACAGTATAGGGAGACAGATGTCGAGGAAAAAATTCCAGACACCACCCTCTGAGTCCTACCCTCGAGGTAAGATCGAAACCACCTGAGGACTGTATCAGACAGTCCACAGATAGATCGCAAACGTTCCAGTAGCACACCATGGTCCGCAGTGTCAAACGCTGCAGAGAGATCAAGAAGGACCAAGATGGAACAGGTCCTTCAATCTCTCACTATTAGGAGGTCATTTAGTACCTGAACAAGTGCTGCCTCGGTACTATGCCTTTTCCTAAATCCAGACTGGAGAGAATCATAGACATTGTTGTTGGTCAGATGATCATTCAACTGAGATGCAACCACCTTCTCAATAACTTGACCCACAAAGGGTAAGTTAGAGACAGGCCTGTAATTTTCCAGACAGTCCGGGTCCAAGGATTGGTCCGGATCCAAGATTGCATCATATCCTGCTACTGCAAGATGATACTGATCGCAACAGCAATAAAATAGGATAAAAACAACAATTTAAATACAAATCTTGGCTCCAAAAAACATTTATGCGAGGGTACACCACATCAAGGGGCAAAGTTATGACCGTGGTCAACATTTATTTCCCCTTAAAGATATCATATAACAAACAGAAGCAGTGTCACTGTACACTGCGCTGTTTTTCCTGTGCTTTGCAGTTTAGTTAAACAGAGATTTTGATTATAAAAATGTCAAATGTGATTTTGAACTTTACAGCTTCTTCCCTGTTCAAAATAGAATTTTAAGAACCATACACACTGTCAAAATTGAACAGAAGTGGTGCTCCTCGGCATTTCTGTGTCAATCAATACAATCTGAATCTTTCTCTGTCACACATATTCAGCGTCCACATGTAACTGCTGCAGTTAGTTAGTGTATTTCAAAGTTAGAGATGCCAATTATGTTATTCTTAATAGTCAACATGAAGGAGTGGGTGTGAAAGTTAAAGAGAAGTGAGGCTCTTCCCTTTCACTTTCACTCACACTTCTCAAATCAAATGTTTAATGAAAACAGTAAACAAGATATCAAATGCTACCCCCCCCAAAAAAATAGGAAGCAGCAATATAATACCCTTTCATCCCACTTCCTGCAAATCCACTGGGAGATGATTCAATTTAAATTCCAGATAAACTCCCTAACTTCCACAGCAGTTCAGAAAGCAGTAATGAATAAGGCCCACAAGTACTGGGAGTCAGAAGAAAAAGCAGGCAGACTTGTGGCATAATGCCTGGAAATCCAACAAGCACTCAAACCTGTGAGTGCTCCAGCCCACAAGTCAAGGTGATCACCCAGACCAAAGACATCTCTGAAGCTTTTTAAAATGTTATAAGAAGCTCTATTCTTCCCAGCAGTGGCCTTGCCTACCTCACCTTAATGATTTTTTAGAAGGTCTCTCCTTGCCTCAGCTTTCTGCCCTCCAAGCAGAGAAGCTGGAGTCTCCTATCACATTACAAGAAGTCAGATCTGCTATCAAAGTCCTACTTTAGTGAAAGTCACCTGGGCTAGATGTCTTCTCAGCAGAAGTTAACCAGGTACTGCTACCATCACTTGATCAAAGACTTCACTCCACCTTCTCAGAGGCCCTTACTTCCAGAAACCTTCTCCAGTCCATGACTAAGGCCTTAATAACCCTGATCCCCAAACCAGGCAAGGACCAGCAACTGGTAGCAAACTACCATCCTATCTCCTTACTAAACATACAGTACAGTACAAGTCACATTAAACTGTTCCTTCAATGAGTTGCTGTAGCATTTCTGACTGAGTTGCATAAATGTTGCTGGATCTAGCACAAAACTTTGAACAAACTGTTTCTTAAGAGTTAAAATCTAGCTTTGCACTGCACTGTGACTGGACTGCAGATGCATTCCAACTGAGTTGCAAAAACATTCTACAAACATTGCTGCTCAGCTGGTTAAGCACTGAAAAATAATGCAATATGAGTTCTCAATGCATTGCCAACTCAAAAAAACAATGCTAAATCAACTCATTGGTGGAACAGTTTAATGTGACTTATACTGTAGATGTCATGGTCCCAGCCATGATCATGGCAAACAGACTGATGGACTATATTTCTCTACTAATAGACCACCGTCAATCAGGTTTTGTGCCCAGCCATAAGTCAATGGGCCATATTAGAGCTGCCATCATTGTCATCTGGGCAGCATCTCACAACAAAACTCCATCCCTGCTTGCCAGTATAGATGTGAAAAAGGCATTCAATTCCATGGAATGGGAATTCTTATACCAGGCTATGAAGAAGATGGGCATAGTCGTGAATTTTACAAAATGGGTCAGAACTTTGTTCTCCAATCGTTAAGCATGCTTGCTTGCAAATGGGCTCATATCCCCCACTTTCTGCCTAAGCCGAGAAACTCAACAGGGCTGTCCTCTGTCACCACTTCTGTTCCTCATCTCCATGGAACCGTTACAAAACAAACTGAGGCAGTGCTCAGCAGTATAGGGTATTGCCTGCAGTGAGACCTTGGTCAAAACATTGGCATTCACAGATGACTTGCTGCTGGCTATAATAAATCCAGCGGCATCATTCCCAGTGGCCTTCCATGTCCTTATGGATTTCAGGCAGCTATCAGGACTAAAAGTGAACTGGTCAAAATCAGAAATGTTCCCTCTAAACACCCACACCCAAGAAGCACATATCAAACACCTTGGCCTAAAATGGGCACCTAAACATATAAAATTCTTCAGGATTATCTTGCCAGAAAAAATTGCTTCTCTAGTGGATGTCACAAACCCACTCCTGGGAGTCAGGCCCACTGAGCTCACAGTGCCCACCCTTAAGTGCAATCCTTGATGGGTAGGCAGAGATACCCTCCTCGTGCTGTTAGAATGCTCACTGAGGTCATGAGTGCACCTCTGCCATGAAGACCCAGGGCATCACTCTAACATTGGATAAGGGCATAATACCAGTCTTGTGGCCAAATACGAACCCTTCCTTGACTTTTACACAAAGGAGGAAGACCCAGGCATCACACTCTCTTCAGGGTAGTAGTGTAACTCCTGATTTGGCCTTCTCCCTGCAGGACATGCAACAGCCTGGTTCAAATCCTTGCAAACTCTGGTATTCTCCCTATCTTCATCCCTTACAGACCTTTTTCTCAGTTTGGTTGCTTATGGTGGCCCCTCTAAGCAAATAACAGTTGGCACAGATTATTAATACTGTTTTACACTTCACACAAATATAAAAATCTCACACAGGCAGAATTTCTTTAGAAAAACAAAGGTTTTTACTAAAATACTTAAATATTAAATCATACAGTTACAACTAAAAAGAGAATACTCTAATTTGGGTTACAGTATGCAGAAACAAAATGGGAAAATATGTATAGAAAAACACACTAAAACTGTTAGTTAAAAATTCTACCTTATATTTGCAGTAAATTGAAGTCCAGAAATAGTGGATGAAGGTTTTCAGTTTCCTTTAGTCCTTGGCAGCCACACTGCTAGTTTTCTTTAGTCCTTGGCAGCCACACTGAGTCTCAGCAGTTTGGCTTCTGATGTGAGTCAAGCAGAATGTCCAGACGAAAATGGGTGTGCAGCCACTGAGTCTCAGCAGTTTGGTGTCTTGTGTGTCTGGTGGAGTTCAAATAGAAAGTGTGTCCAAATGCCTTGATCTGGGGCTATTTATACCGTTGTTTGTGAATAGAGGCTGGTTCTTCCATTTTAGACCATCACGTGTCACTTTTGAGCTTCCCCAACATAATGTTCTGCCACCTGGTGAAGTTATCCAGCCTACGTTTATGACACCTGACATTACAATCTCACACAGGTCTGTTAGAAGGAATTTGCTGTTTTTTCCTTTCATCTCATCAAAGGCAATACCTTGGAACACAGTATCCTGCTTTTTGAAGTTAAAAGGGCTATCTCCTGAATACTTTAGTCACCTCTGTTTCCCTTGGTCAGTTAACTATTGAAAATACCCCTTTGATCAGTTATCTCCAAAGCCTTTGACAATAACTTGCCAGATTCCTGGCAAGCCAGTTGACTTTCCAGGTCAAAGGAATGTCAAAGTGTGAAGGGGAAGGGAGTTGGGGCAGCTGCAAGGTAAAAGTGTTAGCTGCACACCCCAGCAGACTTGATAGACCATGTGGCCTGTTTCTACTGGCAAATTTATATATTCATATTCGTAAAATCTTTTTTTTACAAAAAATCCAGGCTTTTCTCTATGTCCCCTTGAGTTAACACTGGCATTTTGTGGCATGTAAATATACACAGAATTACATAACAAAATACATATACAACAGAATTATATCTACAAATAAGGACTAGCAGTGGGGTGGCTCACCACAGTGGACTTAAATCTCAAACCGCTAGTGGCCTCTCTGGCAGCAGATTTCTGCAGATGGTGGAAAATAAAACTCACTTTTAGAGGCAAAATTGCAACCTACTGTATGAGATGATTGTGTTACTGACAATTCTTTTTATCTAAACAACCTACTGTACCAGTCCCTAGCCCCCCCAAAAGAAAACCTATACAGCTTGTAAATGCTATTTGCCTCCTTTCTGTGGTAGGGGAACAGACTATGCCTTAGTATCCAGAAGCTTAGGGCACTGGGCAAACAAGGTAGTTCAGCTCTGCCATACTTATGGGCCTATCACCAGTTGGCAGGTATTGATCACAATCTGTTCTGGCTATCTTTAAATAGCCATCATGGCTCACTTTGGCCACTGATAGAGACCAGCTTATAAATGAAACCACCCTGGGCAGAAAGTATAATAAGAGGAATCCAAAGTTAACCTCCTGTGCTCTCTGCCACCCAGTTACATTCCATATATACCTGGCCCACCCTCACTAAAAATCACAATTGGAAATCCTCTCATCTGGGAAGATGGGAACAGCTGTGACATAACCCCCATCTAAACATAACCAATAAAACAATATGTTGGCCTTTCTGGGAATCTAAATAAACACAAAATACTGGCCGTATCCCTGATCCCAAGTCAGGTACTGTCAAAACCTTCAAAGCTCTAATCATCAAATACAAATTGCATAAATCAAATTTTTGCCAATATCTGCACATCATAGCAGTGACACTGTCCAGAGTGGGTAGTGGTGGAGAAGCACCTACAAAACCTCTACTGGATTTGATTGCAAAAGGGACTAAGAGGAAGAATTGATCAATACTTGCTATCTTCCTCTGTTCCCCATCTGGCACACTGTAGAGCTGCATGTAAGGCAGGGTTAGATACCACCATTTCAGAAGCACAGTGGTCCTCTATACTCAGCACTGCCGACACTGAGTTCAAAGACATGTAGTACCAGTTGATCCAAAAAAAAAATACTTCACAGATGGTACTGCACTCCAAAAGTCCTTAAGCAGATTGGACTTATGACTGCAGTTATATTGATGCTGCCACAAGGAAGTAAGAGACCTCAAATATATCCTGTGATCATGTCCAGCCCTTTTGTAATTCTGCACCCAGGTGATGCAGTTCAGTAATTCCAGTGTTAAGTATTGATTGCTGCCCAAACCTGATCTTCTAGCTCCTAGGTAACCTAGAGGTAGGGCAGCATATCACATATCTTCAAAAGCAATGGCTCCTGTCAGCATCACTGGAGGCAAAAAGGCAGACTCTGCTTCAGGTGAGAACTAGTTCTCCCCCAAGCTTTTAAGACTGGATTGCAGTGATGTATAAGTTAGCTGGGTATGAAAGATTAACACACCTCTCAAATCAAACTATGGAAAGATTTCAGGCAATATACATACATACATACATAGATACATAGACAGTGTCGGCAGATAAGGGCCTATGGCCCACCCAGTCTGCCCATTTGAGCTTGAAAGTTCAGTTTATGTTTTCCAAGAAGTCTGTTGCCCCTTACCCCTGACCTCCAGAATTCCTTTATGTCTATCCCATGCATTCTTAAATCCCGTGATTGTTTCAGCCCCCACCACTTCCTCTGGCAGGGTGTTCCACTTGTCCACCACCAGTTCTGTGAAGAAATTCTTCCTCACGTTTCCTTTGAATCGTCCTCCCTCCAACTTCATCCCATGCCCTCTAGTCCTGGAACATCTTTTTCGCTTAAAAATAGTGTATTCCTGCACCCTGTTCCTACCTGTAATATACTTGTATGTCTCTATCATATCCCCTCTCTCCCTCCTCTCCTCCAGGGAGTACATGTTCAGTTCCTTCAACCTGTCCTCATAGGACTTGTGATGCAATCCATGTACCATCTTTGTTGCCCTCCTCTGAACCTTCTCTACCCTGTCTATGTCCTTACATAGGTAAGGTCTCCAGAACTGTACAGTGTGCTCCAGGTGGGGCCTCACTAGTGTCTTGTATAGTGGAATTATGACCTCCCTTTTCCTGCTGGTGATGCCCGTGCCTATGCATCCCAGAATCCTATTTGCTTTACTTGCTGCCTTGTCACACTGTTTCCCCTGCCTTGAGGTCATCAGAGATGATAACCCAAGATCCTTTCCTGCTTGGTGCATGCTATATTCTCACCCCCAACTGATATATTGTGCCAGGGTTTTGTGCCCCATATGCATTATCTTGCACTTCCTTGCATTGAATTTCAACTGCCAAACCCTGACCATTCTTCAAGTTTCTGCAGGTCCTTCTCATTCTGTCTACACCTCTGGTGTGTCTACTCTGTTACAGAGCTTTGTGTCATCAGTGAACAGTGAAATTCTGCCTTCTAGGTCCTGCACAATGTCACTGATGAAGATATTGAATAGGACGGTCCCAGCACTGATCCCTGTGGTACCCCACTGGTCACTCTTCCCTCTGTGGAGTGACAGCCATTTACCACCACCCTCTGTGTCCTGCCACCCAGCCAGTTACCTACCTACCACACTACTGTCCTGTCCACACCCATATTCCCCAGTTTGTGCAATAGTCTTCTACGTGGCACAGTGTCAAAGGCCTTGTTGAAGTCCAGATAGGCCATGTCCACTGCCCTCCCCTGATCCACCTCCCTAGTCACCCAGTCAAAAAATTCAATGAGATTGGTCTGACATGACCTCCCCCTGGTGAAACCATGCTGCCTTGGGTCCTGTAGTCCATTGACAACCAGATGTTCCACCAATCTCTCCTTCAGTAGTGCTTCCATGATCTTCCCCACTACCAAGGTGAGGCTGACTGGTCTGTAGTTCCCTGCTTCCTCTTTGTTCCCACTTTTGTATAAGGGGACTACATCTGCTATCCTCCAGTCTTTGGGTACCTCTCCTGTTTCCAGTGATCGGCTAAACAGGATAGCCAGAGGTTTAGTCACCACCTCTCTTATGGAGTCCATTCTTCAGATACAAATTATTATGACATTGGAGGATAACACAGAAAATTTTAATTTTAATTTTTACATTAACCTTTTGAATTTTAAAGGACATTATTGTTGAAGTAAGAACCAAACTAGTTAGGCAACCCTATGTATTAGTTAATAGTTTCTGCACTCTTTCCCTTATAAATATTTGGAGTAACGGTGCAAAAAAAAAAAAAGGAAATGTTTATCTCTAGTTGAGTTTACTGTTAAACTATGCCATGATGCTGAATTGTATTAATGTTTATTGAATTAACTGTGATGTAAAAAAGTTATGTGCTGTTTTCCTCAATAAAAATAATCTAAAATAATATTGGTTCATATTATGTTATTGCTCTAGCTAGCCAGGCTTTTTAGTTATTTACTGCATATGGGTGTTTCTGATTTACATGCTGCTGATAAGAACAATTTTAGGACTTTATCATGTAGTGTACATCCTTGCTCTACTCTTGTATTGTTAGCACAAAGCATTCATGTTCTACTGCAGAACTCTGACTGAGAGGGACATAATGTACATCACACAGTTCTAAAATGGTACTTACCATCAGGTTGTAAAGCCTAAATGTCCACTGAGATTACTAAAAGGCATGCATAGATGGAACAATAATAGAATTTTAAACAGTACTCAGAAAAACACCTTCTATTGGGAAAATGAATTACAGGCTGTGCACAGTTCTTTATACAACAAAACACATTTTTTAGTTATAGGTGTGTAAAAAAGTCTTAATTTGGGAGAACTGTAGTGTTTTTGTACCTCTGTAACACTGTGCCCCTGAACAGATTGACAAAAATGGTTTAGGATCCAGGAACCCAGGACCAGATTATATGCCTGCCAAAAGTCAGGCAAATCAGTTGAACTGGGAAAGAGTAATTAGGGTGCAAAAGCTGCTGCTTAAAATTAAAGTGCTTACTCAACCCTAATAAATGTGATGCAATGCCTGTGTAAAATATATATATTTATGGAATGGCAAGAGAAAATCTAGAAAATCTCATTGGCTGACAGATGTCACCATGCATTAAATCTCTACAAACACACGGTCAGGTGCCAAATCTCATTTGCCTCCCCAAAAAACATACTTAGAGCCATTTTATAAGTGTAATGAGCCCCTCCAGGATGTGCATCATAGGATTTTAGTGCATTTCCCAGGGGCGTAATGACACTTAGCCTTTG
The DNA here is from genome assembly GCA_016271365.2 of Neoceratodus forsteri. Taxonomy (NCBI): domain Eukaryota; kingdom Metazoa; phylum Chordata; order Ceratodontiformes; family Ceratodontidae; genus Neoceratodus; species Neoceratodus forsteri. The sequence continues at coordinate 396,409,074 of CM057454.1, forward strand.
GCCTAATGCCTACTACACCCCAAGGGCATGCATTAAAATCCTACAAAGCACACACTCTCGTGGCTTAGTACTTACCATATATATTATAGGGGCATGGTAGTGCCCCTATAGTTAGGGTTGAGTAGGGTGCTCAGTGTTAACCCCTAACTTTGCAGTTTAATAACTTTGGAGAAGTTTGTCAGAATAGCAGACAAATCTACATTTTCCATGGATATGTCATGTTGTGAAAATGTGGAGTTTCATAATGGCACCTTGAGCAGTTTCCTAGATCTGGTTACCCCTTATTTTGTAAAAGGTCACATTTTTCCCTATACTTAACATGTTTGTGTTTTTTTTTGCTGTCATGCACAGTCTACATGGTACTGAATTTCTACACAAAACGTTCAGGGTACATGTGGTATGTGCTGAGATAGTCCCTTTCGAAGGTTGGTGAAAAAAAGTGGTTTCTGAGTTATAAGGATTTAAAATTGGTTTTGGATAGATGCCCCATATGAACCAGAAATTTCTGGTTCATGAGAATGTTTTTTTATTCACAAATTTGATATATTTCGAACTAAAAATGGATCTCATGTACCACTTTTATTTTTGATTCGCACTGGCCACCATCTTGTGTCTTTATTTCTGAAGTTGGAAAATACTTGTAAGGAGATAGTTTTACAGTAGCAAAAGTAAAATATTCCTGATGTACAATGCTTTCCCTAAGCAACATTTTAGAGTGTGTTTCTAGGCAATTTGCTAGAATGTTATATTTCACACATTCACAATTTCTCTCAAGCGATTTCTGGTTTGAACCACTTTTTGGGGATCAAACTAAACATTTTCTGGTTCATGAACCAGGAAAAGTGATTTGAACTACTAATTCTAGTTCATGAGCCAAAAAATGTGGTTCTAACTTGGTAGTCTGGTCCGTGACCCAGAAAATGTGGTTCCAAGAAGTACTTAGAAAATCTGCTCCAAAGTACTATGTTTGATTCATGAACCAAAAAAATGTAGTTCAAACTATTACTGCTGGTTGGTGAAGCACAAAATGTTGTACAAAGTTCGACTTTTGTTTGGTGAAGTAGAAAATATGAAGAAGCTAAGAGAAGAAGGCAATTTGGTCTATGTAGTCTGCTCCTATTGCAGTGTCCAGAGGTTGACATACTGGGTCTGCTCCACCTCCTCACTCCTATGTTTCCCATCTTTACTACTGATGGAGGATACTGCCTCCATGTCTATTCTAGCCCCTCTTGAAGCATAGCACACTGCAAGTGCCCACCACCCTATGTGTGAAGACGTGCATTGTCAGTTTGCTCCTACACCTCCCTGCCTTCATCTTAACACTGTGACATCTCATGTTGTGGTTGCCACTTATGTTAAAGAGACCTTCTGTATCCATATTATTTAGCTGTTTCTAATACTTGAAGGTCTCAATCATGTCCCCCTTTGTGTCCTGTTCTGTACTGAGTAGATGTTTAGTGTCCTATACCTCTCATAGTATGCCTTACTGTGGTGATCTACTGTCATCTTTGTAGCCATTCTCTGGAACTTCTTCAGTAGGTAATGTGCTTTTTGAGGTGTGCGCACCAGTAACAAAGTCCATATTGTAGATGTGGCTTCACCAAAGAGTTATAAAAGGGCATACAAACAAACAAATAAATTCCAGTTCTGCCAGAAATGGAAGCACATCTATGAAGGGATGGAAGCGCAGGACCTAGAGGGCCCTGCACTCCCACAGGCAAATGAGTATGTGATTTATACTATCTCAGAAAGTAAGGAAATTCATTGCAAAAAACTTCATTAAATCACCAGTTAGGGTTAAAGAGACAAATGTAGGGAAATGTGTTGTTAGGGTTCCCAGACCTAACACCCCACCCCCACCCTGCATGCAGAAACAGGAAAAAAACATTATGGTTTCACCTCTACTGCATCTTCATAAATCAGGTAGGGAGTGTACCTTGGGGTTGTTAACCCTAATGCCCACCCAATTCTCAGGCATTGTACACATCTCAGCTTATTTACTGATGGAATGGAGTAAGTGTTAGGGTTAACAACCCCAAGGTAAACCACACACCTGATTTTCAAAGTTGCTAGAAAGGTGAAACTGTAATGGTTGTTCCTGCTGATTGCAGGGTGGGGTGGGGTGTTAGGCAGGGAACCCTAACACTACATTTCCCTACTTTTGTGACATTAACCCTAACTGATGCATTAACACTTTTGCAATATATATATATATATATATATATATATATATACACATATATATATATATATATATCACCTGTGAGGATATTTTTTTAGCACTTATCTGTGACATTTTTGCTTTCTCCCCATCTAGAGTGAGAATATTAAAATATTCTCCTCTAGGTCCCCATAAGCAAAAATATTCTCTCTATAGCTCCTCAATGGTTGGAGCTGGCAGTGTAAGAAGCTCAGTTAGAACACAGCTGCTCACTTGCATGCCAGCTCCCACTCTCTGGTTTCAAATCCATCTAACTTCTCACTAATAACTTTTAATTTCTCCACCAGTTCTCGCCCATGAAACAAACATATCATTCTTAAAAAAAATGAGCCCTAATCACATGTTCTTCCCTATTAAATTGCCTTAGTTTAGTTTATTTATTTATGTAGCGCATTTTTGCAATTGCAATTCAAGGCACTGCACAAGTGAGAATACATAAAACAGTTAAAATATATAATACTTGGCATCAAAAATAGACAGATAATAAGAAATTAAATAGGTAATATTAATCTATATTGACTCAGGCTAATTCACTGAAGCAAAGGCTTCTCTAAAAAGAAATGGCTTTAGCTCCCTCTTGAAGTCATATGCTGATGGGGCCTCTCTGATGGATTGAGGATGTGAATTCCACAGGGTTGGTGCCATGAAAGAAAATGCCCGGGCATCAGAAGATTTCAAACATACCCTGGGAATCAAAAGGAGTCCCTCATCAGTTGACCGGAGGGGACAGCAGAGGCAGTAGGGCCATAGAAGATCTTGCAGATATCCAGGTCCCAGTCCATGTAGAGACTTATAGGTCAGCAAACCAACCTTGAAGATGATCCACCACCTAACCAGCAGCCAGTACAGAGAGTTGAGTACAGGTGTAATATGATAAGATCTCAAAAGGCCATTTCACAACCTGGTCATCACATTCTGCACTAGCTGCAGGCAGCATTGCAGTAGTTGAGCCGGAAGCTCACAAAGACATGCAGCAGTGATGGCAGATCACCCAAAGGAATCAGGTGTCTAATTCTGGTGATGTTGCAAAGATGGTAAAATGCAATCTGGACTAGGGCTTACAACTGAGACTTAAGCGTCAAGTCACAGTCCAGCAAAATGTCAAGATTTTTCACCTTGACCGAGGTGGGCAATTGGGAATCCCCAATCCTAAGACTGGAGACCTGACCAGATTGCACACCAACTTTCGGGTGGCCAGGTTCCACCACAAATACCTATGTCTTGACTGGATTCAACCTCAGCCAGTTAAGTCTCATCCAGTTATGAGTCTCAGTAAGGCACTGATTGAAACTTGAGAGATCATCCTGGTGTTTGGGGTGCAAAGGACAAGTACAGCTGAGTATCATCTGCATAACCAGGAAAACTCAGCCCTTACCACCTTATAATGTCCCCTAGTGGTAGCATATACACCATGAACAGCATGGACACAAAGATGGAGCCCTGCAGCACCCCACATGGCAGGGACAGTGGTGCAGATGAAAAGGTACCAAGCACCACCCTTTGCATCATGCCAGAGAGGAATGAATGGAACCAGTTGAGGACTGCCCCCATCAGCCCACAACAAGCCCACAGGTGCTCCAACAGCACCCCATGGTCCACAGTGTCAAACGCTGCTACTGAGAGATGGAGAAATATAAAGATGAAATGCTTTCCTTGATCTCTCACCGCCAGGAGATCATTAAGCACCTGAACCAGGGCAGACTCATTACTGTGCCTTTTTCTGAAACCTGACTGGAGAGGGTCATAGATATCATGAGTTGACAAATGGTCATCCATTTGAAGAGCCACCACCTTCTCAATAATCTTTCCCACAAAGAGAAGGTTGGAGACTGGCCTGTAATTGGCTAGACAGTTTGGGTACAATGATGGTTTCTTTAAAAGAGGTCTCACCATCACCTCCTTCAAGGGCTCTACAAAAAAAAACTTATTAGAGAACACTGAACTATCCCAGCCAAGACCAGGCCGATGGAATCAACACACCCTATAAGAAAGCATGTTGGACATGTATCTAGACCATAATAGGTGGGCCTCAGCTCCTGGATGACCTTCACGACATCTGCATCCATCAACTGACCAAACTCTGACTAGAAAGAAAGATTGCCCATGTCCCACGGCCAGCCACTACAAATCCCCAAAGAGGACACTGATTGAATCCTTGATCTGATGGAGGCAATTTTATCAGCAAAAAACAGAACAAACACATCACACTTTAATTGTGAAGAAGCTCCCACAGACTGAAGACAGGCAGGATTACACAACCTGTTAACAATCCGAAAGAGCTGATCTGGTCTGTTTATTGCTGCAGCAATCTCCTTGGACAGGAACTTTGCCTTCTTACAGGAGATTGCTGATTAATAATCTTTCTAATGAAACATCAAAATAAGCTTGTCCCCACCAGACAGGGACCTTCGCCAGCACTGCTCCAACCTTCTACCCCTCATCTTCAACTCCCTGAGACTCCCATCAAACCAGGGGAATCCCTGGTGTGAAGTGAGGGGTCAAACATAAACAGCTTGCAACTGATTAGAGAGCCTCTGTGAGCACCCTGTTATAGGTCAACACCAACTCCTCCAGCTCATTGCAAGTACTTGCTACACTTAATAGCTCCAGCACTGTCATCAGACCTTCCAGGGTCAACCCCTTTAAAGGGTGGTACTAGACAATCTCCATATGGGAAGGTCAATTGGGGGGGGGGCTTCAAATGAGAACCTCATGATATGATGGTCCAACCAGACTACTGGCTCCACCATGAGGTCGGTGACCTCCACTCCCAGTGAGAAGACCAGGTCCAATGAATGACAGACACCTGTGTCAGGCCCAGCAAATTCATTAGCTGGAGGAAGTTTTGTCCAAATGGTGACAGTTTGTTGTTGCCCAGAATAAGCTACCCGGGTGACTCCAACACCAGTTTGACAATGAAGTTTGCAACTTCCTGCAGGAGTTTCCTGTCATTCCCTGGAGGACAGCAACCTACACCAGCAAATCCCCGAACAGCCAGACATTCAAAGGATCTGGTCACTCCCACCGGGAGGGCCATGAGGTGCAGATTTAATTTAAAACAAATTGCCACTCCACCATCCTAATGATCTTTTCTCAGGCAGTGAATCACTGAGAACCCAGCTGGAATTGTTGAATCTAGTATTAGACCGGCACTCTCATGCAGCCAGGTCTTGGTGATACATGCCAGATCAATCACAGAAACATGATCAGCTATAATTGCTGTATTGTTCCTAATCAAACTGGCATTACGCAACACTGCCTGAGAAGGATAAGTAAGTGAGGCAGGTCTGGACACCTGTCCACCCATGGTGGAGCCCTTGACTATGGCACCAGGCATGGAGATCTCATTCCTGGACCCATTTTGCCCTAGGGTGGCTGCTAGGGCCTACACCCCAATCTGCCTGTCTCTGGCCATATTTCCTCTTTGAGGCCCACCCGACCTCTGCCCCTTCCCTCTACAAGTGATACCCAATGCCCTGCAACACCTATAAGAGAAGGGAAGGCAGCATTGTTTAACCAGGAGTAGCAAACTAAGCAGAAGCTTGTTTCCAGATGAGACCTGGGAGCACAAGGAAGTTAAGTGATTTGCTCAGGATCACACAGTATGCACCTAAACAGCTGAGGGATTCAAACCCAGGTCTCCACATCTGCAGCTCAGAGCCTTAGCCCACTGCAATATACTGCCTATTTAACATAAACATCCAATGGTAGAGAGGGACAATCAAATGGACAGAGGTCACAGAGCCTGGAGGGAAAATAACCCTTCTTGAGGGAGCCGCTGACCTACACATCTCAATTAGCCTTTCATTACCTACAGCTACAAACTACAGCATTAGCAAGCCTATAACACACATTAGCCTTCTTTCACCAGAATTAACCCACCTAATGGCCAAATAAAATATTCACACTACACATCTGTCATGAACGTATGCCAAAGAATCCCAGGGCACTTTCTCTTTGTGCGAGGAGATGCAAATACAGCCTCTAGTCTGTATTCCTGGGATAGAACTCTCTCAGCCACTGCATCATGAACCAGGAAGCCACAGGTGTGTATAGGCTTCGGGGGGCCCTATACACCCTATTATGTGTCTTTCTGCAGAAATGCAGAGCTCAGTTCAAAACCGCACAGGCTTCTCCTGAGAACCTTTGTATTTCCTCCCCCCTTTGGTTGTGAAGTCCCTAATGGTACTTTCACTTTGATAGTGTTTGGCCTTAAAACAGTTACACAGGCATGTTATAGTTTGAACAACTTTTCCCAAGGCACTATTTACACAAACGACATAGGCAGAATTATTTTAAAATAAGCCACAGGCTTTATTAATTAAATGAATAAAAACAGTAAATAACATAAAGACAAATAATTTCAGATGTTGGTTACAGAATATTGAAAATAAAATGGAAAAAAACTACACTTTACAATTCTGAGATTAAAATTCTACCTTGAGTCCTTAGTTGCTGAATTTTGATATGCAAAATGTCATTAGAAGTAGCAGCTGAAGTCTTAGTTCTGGTGGTCCAGGAGAAATTTGTCTCTGCTCTCCAAGCAGAGAGGCAGGGTCCCCAATTGAAGCAACAGCTAAAAGTTAAAGGCTTCAAGCAAAAAGGCTAAAAAGGCCTAGATTCAGTCTTTCTCCCTTGTTTTATGGTATTTCTCAAAAGGCAGGTCCAGTGGACAGTGGCTTGCTCTGCAATTGGCTAGCATTCTCTTTCTATGGTTATGCAACCAGATTTTAGTATTTTATTACAAAACACAGATATGCAGTTCTGTGTATGAGAGGGAAAACAATCTCAGAGGCCAGCTGGTTAAAACCAGAATTCTGGGGGAAAATCTAGCCTCCCTCTTGGGAGATGGCTGTAATTAAGCTACGCTCAGTACAATCATTTACTTAAATAGTAGCCTATTCAGCTGTAACAAGACCAAGTCAGTGTGGACCTCTCAAAACAAAAGGGGGCCAGACATCACGGCTCCTCATGAGGTCCTGCCCTTTTCACAAGAAAATTGTGCTATCTGGCCTCACAGCTAGGTTTAACTATTCTTTTGCCTCCTTCTAAAATGATTTAATTAACTCTAGCCCATGACTGATAGCTGACAGATTCTCTGCCCAGTAACAAGAATTACAACATAAATCCACAGGGCCCATGTACTTGTATCTATGATCCTTGCACTTACACTGGCCACCATGGGTGGCTCTGATGCATTATATACATAAAATTATAGAAAACGCGATCAAAACAATATGGTATGGCCTTATCTTTCCACACTCCTCCCTTCTTAATAGAACCACTGGGGAACACACCGCTTTTTTAGTAAGAGTTTCCACTAGTGCTGTCTCTTACTCTGATTAGGAGGCTAGGTCATATACACTGGCATTAGCAGACCCTGTCTGATGTTTAATGTCCATGTCGTAGGCCTGTAGTGCAATACTCCACTGAAGGAGTCTCCCATTCATCTTTCCATCTGGATTAGCCTCACCAGAGTAGTGTGGTCTGTCTGTACCTCAAAGGGCCTCCCATAGAGGTATGGCTCTAGCTTCTTAAGTGACCATACCAGGGCAAGGCATTCTTTTTCCACCTGCTCCCAGGGAAGAAGCTTCTTACTTAGGTACACAGTTGGGTGATCCTTACCCTGTTGGGATGTCTGGCTGAGGACGGCATCAGTCCCCACATTCAAGGCATCCATCTGCACAACAAATTATTTAGTGCAGCCTGGGTTGGCCAGCACAGGACACTGCACAGTGTAGCTTTTAGCTGAGTGAAGGCCCTTTTACATGCTGGGTCCCATTTCACTTTCTGGGGTTGCCTTTTCTTTAACAAGCTAGACAGGGGAGCTGCCATGGTGCTGTAGTTTGGTACACATTTTCTGTAATACCCTGCAGTTCCCAGGAAGCTTCTGACCTGCTTCTGGGTCTCCAGCCTGGGCCATGCCTCAATGGCATCTATCTTGGCCTGGTGTGGGCATAGTTGTCCCCTCCCCACTACATGTCAAAAATATGACACCTCAGCCATGGCCACCTGGCACTTTGTGTCCTTTACAGTGAGTCCTTCCTTATGTATCCTGTCCAACACTTCCTTTACATGGGACAGGTGTTCCTTCCAGCTGATCCTGAAGATGGCAATATTGTCCAGATGAGCCACTGTATTATCTTCAGTTCCTTGTAACACCTGGTTGACCAACTTTTGGAATGTGGCAGGGGTGTTCTTCATCGTAAAATGCATCACCCTAAATTCAAAGAGCCCTATTGGAGTGATGAAGGCTGACTGTTCCCTAGCTCTGGTAGTCAACTCCACCTGCCAGTACCCCTTTGTCAGGTCTATGGTTGTTAGTTGTTAAGTAGGTCACCCCCTAACTTGTCCAACAACTTGTCTGCCTGGGGCATTGGGTGGGTGTTGGACTTCGTGACTGCACTGAGTCCACAATAGTCCACACAAAAGTGGGTAGACCCATCCGGCTTGGGGATGAGGACTGCAAGCGAGGCCCAGGAACTGTGGGATTTCTATATTACCACTAACTCCAGCATTTACTCCACCTTCCTCCTAATGTCCTTTAGTACAGCCTCAGACACCCGGTAAACTGTCCATCATATGGGGGCTTGCATCCCCATGTTCACATCATAGGTCACTAAGGGGGGTTCATCCAGGCTTGGCCATAAATAAAGGGGCAAAGTCCTCTAAAACCTCCTTCACTTCCTAGGTCTGTTCCAGAGTCAACCGGGACAACAGCTTGATTGTCTCCACCAATGATTCCTGCTTGCTTTCATCTAGCAAGTCTAGGAGGGGGTCTTCCTCATCCATCCCCTCCCCAGGACTGCAACAGCAAACACCATGTGGGTCCTATTTACATGTGGCTTCATCATATTGACATGATACTTTCGATGGGTATGTCTCCTGTTAGACAGTTCCACAATGTAATTTACATCATTTACCTGTCGGACTACCATGTTTGGTCCTGCCCACTCGGCCTGCAGCTTGTCTTTCTGGACTAGAATGAGGACCATTAGTTCCTGGCCTGCGCTGTACGAGAGAGCTCTGGCTCTGCAATCATGCCAGACTTTTTGTTTTGCTGGGCAGCTGATAGGTTGCTTTGGGCCATCCCCATAAGCTCCTTCAGCTTCTTCCTGAATTTAAGGACATACTCCAGTACAGGAGCCCCCTGGGTGGTGTGCTTCCCTTTTCAGTCTTCATGAATCAAGTCTAGGGGCCCACGCACCATACGTCAGTATAAGAGTTCGAAGGAGGAGAACCTTGTCGACTCTTGGGGCACCTCCCTGTATGAGAACAACAGATGGGGAAGGTATTTCTCCCAGTCACTCCAATGCTGTTCAGCAAACACTTGGAGCATCATTTTTAGGGTACCATTGAATCCTTCCATGAGCTCATTGGCTTGTGGGAGATAAGTTGTCATGTGTCTCTCCACCACACCACACTAGTCCCACAAAGACTTCATCAGGTTTGACAAGAACTTAGCCTCTTGGTCAGAGATAACCTCATGTGGAAACCTGACATGAGAAAAAATCCCTAGTAAGGTGTCTGGCCACTTTGGGTGCCTTAGTTGAGGAGAGGGTGACCGCTTCTGGGTATCGGGTGGCATAATCAACCACCGTCAGGGTGTATTTTTTCCCAGAGAAGTGTGGGGTATTCAAGTGTCCCACAATATCCATTACTACCCTCTGCAATGGCTCCTCCACAATGGGCAAGGGAAGTAGGGCAGCTTTTGTTTTACTACCTGCCTTCCCTATCTGCTGGCACTGGTGACAAGACCTGCAATATTTCTTCACCTGCTGGGTGAAGTTGGGCCATTACTAATGAGTGATGCCCAGATGTCTGGACATAGGGATACCATGGGAGACCTTGAACAATCACTCATAATACCCTTGGGGAATGACAAGCTGCCTTCCCATCACCCCTCCCTCTGTCCTCAAGTCCTGTGTATACAACAGTCCGTTGTCCCAGAATACCCTATGTCTTATGTCACTTCCCTGTGTCCCGTCAGATTCTGCACAAGCCCTCAGCCTCTCCAAATTAGGGTCAGTCCTCTGGGCAGCTGCAAAATCTTCACATTTTCCCAAAGCATGGGACATGTCCCCCTCAGTTCCTAAACAGGGTTCCATAGCTCTAGTGTCAGGGCATTCAGAGTCACTGCCATCCCTAACCTTCTGACCATTGGTTACCCCTCCTTCCTCAAGTAATCTTCTGTAGCTGTTAGGTGAACAGCTTCTTGGGGAAGTCCTACCTCCCTTTCACTATTCTCCAGTTCAGGAGACCCAGGCTGGAGAGCCTACCTCCTATTCTTTTCCACGGGGGCTTCTGTAGGGTTCAGGGAATTACAAGTGGCCTTAGCAGTCTGACTGTGGGTAACTGCACACACCACCCTCTGCTGTAGATTATTCCCTATAATCACATCCAGAGCAAGGTTGTCTGCCTATGCTACTTTTTGCACCTTCTCCCCTGTCTCATCCGAATTCAGGAGAACACTAGCTAGTGGCAACATTTTATCCTCCCCTGAGAATCCCCTCACAGTGAAAAATGGATTCGGTATTAGCTGTTCAGGCTCAACCAAATCCCCTTTTCCAGGGTAAGAGATGCCCATGTGTCCCTTAACCCATGGGTCTGCACCCCATTTATAGTAACAGGGTATATGTGCTCCCTCATATTCATGGGCATACTCTCAGAGATACACAGTGCACCCACTTCATTTTGAGGGACATTTTGTCCACTCTGCACCTTTTTAGGACACTGTCTAGTCAGATGCCCTAGCTGCTTACAAAACCAACATTCATCATTCTTTTTTCCAAGACCCCCCCTTCTTGGTAACATGGGGCTTCCCCTTTTCTGCAGAGGCATTGAGGGGTTTAGCTGCCCTGAAGGTGTACTTTTTCCTTTCTGTGCTGCAGCACCTGCTCCCCCACTTCCTTTCAGAGCAGGTCTGCTCCTGGCATAGCGATCCGAGAGCTGTGCAGCTTGCTGTGCTGTTTTTGGATCTCGGTCCTCCAGCCAGGTTTTCAGCTTTGCTGGGCAAGCCAAAAAGATCTGTTCTAAAAGTATGACCTCCTCAGTTTTCCCCACAGAGTTTGCTTCCACGCCTTCCCACCAATGTTTTAAAAACTACCATTGCTTTGTGGCTAGTTCTTCAAAGCTCATGTCAGGGCTTTTTTGGAGTTTACAGAATTTAATCCTGTAGGCCTCAGGAGTCAGTTCATACTTTTTTGTAAAACAGTTTAAGTTTCTCATAGTCTCAGCTGTCCTTACTATCCATTTGGCCTAGTGCTTCATGCTCTTTACCAGTAAGTAATGGGAATAGCTGGAAGCTCCTGGACTCCTTTGGTACCTTGGCCTGAATACAGACCTTTTCAAATGAATTCAAAAAATGTATCCTTATCACTCCCATCTTTAAATTCAGCTATTAATTTTGAATTTAATTTATACCCTAGCCCTGGAGTTTTAGGTTTATCCCTGCAACTTACCTCCTCTGGCACTGGTCGGTGGAGTCTTAGCCTCTCCAGTTCAAACTCCCTCTGGTGCTGCTTTTCTTTTTCCTCTGCCTCTCTCTCTGTTCCTGCTTTTCCTGCATCTCCAGTTCAAACCTCTTCTGCTTGAACTCCCTCGGCTGCCGGGCTTTGAACTTTCTCTGCTCCAGCTCCAACTTCTTCAGCTCAAATTGTAGCCTGATCCCTTCCAGCTACAGCTCTGTGCTGGCCTTCCCCTGGTGCTGTGGCTCTGGGTTCCCTCTGGTCTTGCTGTCCTCCTCCCTGGGACCAGACACTGCAATGTCCCTTGGAACCCCCATGCCAAAGGTCTGGTCCCTTTCAGTCACTGGCTGTGACTCAGTGCCCTGGGCTGCTGCTTGTTCATTTGCTGCCTCAAGGACTTCCATTAGGTGCTTTTTACTGTGCCCCTCATACTAGACTCTTCTCTCCTGCACAGCTGCTTCAGTTCTTCTACAGTGTAGTCGCTGTACTTGGAAGTCATCTTTCTTTCCTACACTACCATTAATCTGTCTTTTACATGTAGCAAAAGAAAAAAAAACAGTTTGGGGACTATATCTTGTAACCAGTTTTCCCTTTATCCAGATTTCTGCTCTCTTTGTGTGTAGTTGTTCAAACAGTTAACCAATCACACTGCTGCTCACCAAGTCTGTCACCAGCTCACTCCCATAGTGTGTGATTTCCCTCTGTATCACAGCAAATCCCTCCAGTGATGGGGGGGCAGGGATACCCTTTCTCTGTCCATTTAGAACATTCACTGTTTCACAACTGAACATATGTCAGAGAATCCCAGGGCACCCTATTTTTGTGCAAGAGCATATAAATACAGTCTTGAGTCTGGATTCCTGGGATAGAGCCCTCTCAGCCACTGCACCACAAACCAGAAAGCCACAGGCATGTATAGGCTTGGGGGGCCCTAGACACCCTATTATGTGTCTTTCCCCCAAAATGCAGAGCTCAGATCAAACCCCCACAGGCTCCTCCTGAGTTCTTTCATATTTCCTCCCCTCCTTTGGTCACAAATTCCCTAGTGGTATTTCTCTTTGGTAGTGTTTGGTCTTAAAATAGTCACACAGGCATGTTATAGTCTGAACAACTTTTCCCAAGGCAGCACACACACAAATGAAATAGGTAGAATTATTTTAAAATAAGCCAAAGGCTTTACCAATTAATTAATAAAAACAGTAAATAACATAAAGACAAATAATTTTAGATGTTGGTTACAGGAAATTGAAAATAAAATGGAAAATATACATACAAACCTACACTTTACAAATCTGAGATTAAAATTCTACCTTGAGTCCTTAGTTGCTGAATTTTGAAGTAAAAGTGTCATTAGAAGTAGCAGTTGAAGTCTTAGTTCTGGTGGTCCAGTAGAAATTTTTCTCTGTTCTCCAAGCAGACAGGCAGGGTCCCCAATTGAAGCAACAGCTAAAAGCTAAAGACTTCAAGCAAAAAGGCTAAAAAGGCCTAAATACAGAATGTCTCTCTTGTTTTATGGTATTTCTCAAAGGGCTGGTCCAGTGGACAGTGGCTTGCCCTGCAATTGGCTATCATTCTGTTTCTATGGTTATGCAACCAATCAGTTTTTAGTGTTTTATTACAAAACACAGATATGCAGTTCTAAATATGAGAGGGGAAAAAAAACTCAGAGGTCAGTGAGTTTAAGCCAGAATTCTGGGGGAAATGCTAGTCTCCCTCCTGGGAGATGGCTGTAATTAAGCTACACTCAGTACAATCATTTACTTAAATGGTAGCCCATTCAGCTGTAACAAGATTAAGTCAGTGTGGACCTCTCAAAACAAAGGGTGTCCCAACACCACAGCTACTCATAAGGTCCTGCCCTTTTTACAATCAAATTGGGCTACCTGGCATCCTAGCAAGGCTTAACTCTTCTTTTGTCTTATTCTAAAATGATTTAATTAACTCTTGCCCCTGGCTTGTAGCTGACAGATTCTCTGCCCAGTAACAAGAATTACAACATAATTCCACAGGGTCCATGTACTTGTACCCATGATCCCTGGCACTTGCACTGGCCACCATGGGCATCTCTGAAGCATTATATACATAAAATTATATAAAACATGACCAAAACAATATGTCATAGCCATATCTCACCACAACATCCACACCATCAATCACTCACTCACACACTCCCCAAACCCTCTCCAAGGCCTTGCCTGCCAAAACAGTCCATTCACAATCTAACAGTCTTACCTCCCTCCCCATCCTGACTGTCTTTCAATCCATCTCCAACTGACTCTGTTGCAGATTCCATGCCAGCTACAGCAGCCATTCTGTAGCCTTCTATTGTAGCTGCACTGCTTGCTCTATTGGAACCACCTCTGATTCCTCTACTTCAACTTCAACTGCCCCACTTATGTCACATGATGCTGCTTGACCCACACCATAGCAACACATGCGTCAATCCACTTGTTCATCCAGAACTGCTGCTCAGTCATCTGAAACTGAAAATGAAATGAAAAACAACACAAATACAAGCATAGCACAACACTCTGTTCAACTAAAAACTCACAGTGTTGCATAAATTAAATGTGCCACAGCTCTAACAGAAAGATCCCTGATAATTTCACCTAGTACATTTTGGCCTGTGACATTACTCATGGCTTTGCCACTTATGATGTCATAAGGTCAAAGTGCACTTGGAAAAAATGTCAGGGATATTTCTGTTAGGGCTATGGCATATGTTCTCTCTCTCTCTCTCTCTCTCTCTCTATATATATATATATATATATATATATATATATATATGTATCTGTACATATACATATATAGATAGAAGATTAGAAGATTAGCCAGACAGACAGACAGATAGATAGACAGATAGCTAGGTAGATAGATAGACAGACAGGTAGGTAGGTAGGTATATGGCATGTGCTCAGGCATCTGAAAGCCATGAGAAAAAATGATATTGCCTAGCTTCAAGCTGCAGAGGGAAATTAATATTCAAAAGGTTAAGGTGTCTGTGAAATGTATGTAATAAGTAACACTCATAGTTTGTTACTAGAGGTTCAATGCCTTTAATGTTGAGCACGGCACATGGATAATTTACGATTCCCATTGTCCCCTCTGCAGGGATTAATTCTGAATTATTTATGTACCTATATACGCATGGAACTGAAACATTTTAGTTAAAGTCAGCCACTCACTCATGGTCTTGAAATTATGCAGCCCTTGTTGCTAAAAATGATGTTAGCCTCTCGTGATTTAAGTCATAACATTTTATTTTCAGTCCCTCTGAGAGAGAGTGGGAGAGAAAGAGAGAATAAATGTACAGTAGGAAATATTTTTCCAATACCAAGCATGACATACATTTCTTTCTTAGATGGAAACTAATGACAGTAATTTTGTGGATTTCAAAGCACTGTATTGCTGTGAACTTACATCTAAATAAATCTCAGTTTTCCTCATTGTTTATGAATCAATTCTTGAGGATTACATTTAGGGCCCTGGATTTATTGAAATGACAAAATGGGTACATTTACACCCAGGCACAAGATTTTCAAAATTTCATGCATAATATTTATTCTAAGAACTGATGTAAAACCTTGCATCCTATTTGAATTGGTTGCTGTGTATGGTTTCTTTTGGACCCATACTGGTTGTAGAATGTTACTTCAAGAAAATTATGTAACCGACATTAAAGTCTTACGTGTCACACATGCATTATTCGTTGTACATTATCAGAGAAGCCTGTTTATTACACAATTTGGAAATATGAAAACAGAATACAGATTTATCAGAACAAATAGCAGATTTTAGCATTTTTTTTTTATAGTAGGCAGAGTAAAGATATATGGAGATTTTTACCACACCCTTGGACTGTTACTGCAAAGTGAGGAAAGTCCCCCATAGGTTTCATCAATAAAAGGTAGAGGCAGGCATATTTGCCTGGCTTGGCAGAATTCCATGTGCAAAACTACATCATGTACAAAGTTAGAGACAGTAGAACATTCAAAAAATACCATGGAATAAGTTATAGATGAAAAGCACAGATAGGGTCCCATATTCAGTGCTCTGCAGTTGTATCCTGAGTGCAAATTAATGCAGTGCCCTAAAGTTGCTATATTCAAACATGTTTGGAGCAAACTGTGAGTACACTAAACACGTGTCAATATAATTCTAAGAGCAAAGACAAATGAAAGGCACTAAATGGTGTGCTCAGTACACAAACCCTTAATAGCCACTGAGAGGCATGGATTGTCCCATTCGGTAGATAGGGCTTACAAGGAGTACACTGAGTAAGGCCTTTTGCACTAACTTTCTATATTAAAAACATCCCACATCAATGATGTCATTGTCCATGCAGAGTTCTATGAGGTCATTTGTATTTCATCATAGCCTCATTACAAGGTGAGGAGCAATCTTTTGCTCCTTGAATTGTGTGCTGGCTGTTGGCATAACACGGTAGCTTGTGGCCAGCTGTGGTGCTGTTACAAATAAATAACAGCATGGGTTCCCCCTCCTTCATCTCATCTCTGTTGGCATTTAAATTCTGTTCCTTGGTGCCACTGGTACCTCACCCTTACCCAACCCACACTGGCATGTAAATCAAATTTCATTTCCTAGTGTCCAGTGGTATACACCACCCTTACTTGATTCCCATTGGCATGTAAATTCTATTCCTTAATGTTTAGTGGTACTCCTACCCTTACCATATCCCCCATTGACATGTAAATCCAATTCCCTGGTGTCCAGTGGTACACTGTACCCTCTCATTATCCCCATTAGCATGTACATTGTACCCCCTTATGTCCCTCACCCAATTCCTGTTTGTGTGTAAATTCAATTCCCTGGTGTCCAGTGGTCCCTGTCCCATCCAAGTAGCCTACTGCCCTATCCCATTGTCCATCACCCCAAATGACAGCCCTCACTTACTCTCCATTCACCTCCCTGAATGGCTGTCATCTGTCCTATACAAATCCTGTTTTGCTATACATAGCTGAATATCAAAAATGGACAATCTGAAAATAAACTAAGTCCACATGCATAGTTCCACTAATGCAGACTTTGTTTCCAGACTGCAAATACTGTATCAATATATAGCTTTGTATAGTAGTACAGGACATGTGTGTAGCAGAATGTGTCAAACCAGGGAGGTGAGTGGCCAGTAAAAGCTGGCAACCATCTGAAGGGTTGGCATTGGGATGGTGGGACACTGGGAGTAGAGAGGGACCACTGGATGCCAGGAAATTGAATTTACATAAAAACAAGGATTAGGTGAGGGTGGTAGGTACTCCTGGACACAAAGGAATTAAATTTACATACCAATGGGGACCAGGTGAGGGTGAGGGCTACCACTGGACAGCAGAGAATATAATTTACATGCAAATGGGGATCAGGTGTAGAAGGGGTTATGTTTTGAGTTTTTTTACTTGGGACACGACACCAGTGCTGCCATAGGTGGCTGCACACTACTGTGGGCATGATTAAAAATAAGATTTTTGCAAACATTGAATAGCACTATTGCAGCATTTGTTTAGCATTTCCAAAATCATTTAAATATATCATGGTGCCCTTTATGCACAGGCTTTCCCTTATTTGCATAGGATAAGTGGTGTATTGAGCATGATTGCACTAATTACTTAGCACTGTGATATGTGTCTTTTGGAATATGCTGTAGCTGTGGCCACATTAACGGGCTGTTGGCCGTGCTATATCTACTTAACACGGCCCTAATCCTGTCAGTCCTATGCTAAGCATTGGAATATAGGGCCTATTTTGCAGTGATGCTACCTGCTGATTTTTCTTTTTTTTGCTTGTCTGCAGGGGCAGAGGAATTGTGACATCACTGAAAGTCATCATGATAATATTTAGAACAGTGGAATGGCAGACCTGCCCTGGGACTTGTATGAGCTAAGAATGTTATAAAGACAAGATACTTGCTCTCTGTGTTTGGAGGGAGGTTATGAGACTGTCTGTCACTCAAGTATCCCCTGCCACACATAATGGCACCATCTGCATGTTTTGCAAAGGCTGGCACTTACTGCCCTCCCAAATGGAGGAAAGACATGACCATAAATGGCCCCTGAGAAGGAGTGGAGGGGAAAATTCAGTGAAAACATGGACACAAAAGCAAACAAATAATATCAAAAAACATGTTGGCAAGCTAAGCAAAGAAATATGATGCTGCATTTTCATTAGTTATTTATTTAAAAGTTCCACCAGGAAGGCATACTGAGCAGAGATTGCTAATTTCCAGATGCATTGGAGTGGTGGGGTGGGGACTAATAGGTACGGTACAGGTGAATTATAATACAGTATAATGCATTACGGTTACATATGAAGCACAGTTACAGTAACAAAGTGCTTAATAGTGCATGTAAGTGGAGCAGTGGTTACAGAACAACCGTTAGACATATAGGAAAGAGTACAGAGTAAAATGTTAACTTTTGGGAGCAATACAGGTCAGTAGCTTTATGGTGTAAATTAGAACAGTAGGGGAAAATAGCCTATAGGACATTCCAAGGAGGCAGCTTGGAGGGAAGAGATCCAAGCAGCAGCTGGAGTGCTGGGGGGTAGGGAATTGGTGGGAGGTATGAGGACAGGGTTGCAGACTGGGTAGTATAACATTGCACTGTAGGTATGAGAGGGAGCAGTGGGTGTGGACAGAGTGGATGGCTGAGGGAGGCAAGTTTGAGGTGCAGATGCAGTCATCAGTCAAAGTGCAGCTTTAAAACCCAAAAAGGGGTGGGTGGGTGATAGTTGCTGGGAGGTGATTACTGACAGTTGTAGATTGGGGAAATTTCAAACAGAAGAGGTGGCTGCAAGACACGAGGAACAAAACCAGGTAAAACAATAGCACAGGCAAAGTCAAGAAGGATACTTAGCTCTACATCCAGGTGACAAACAGAAACACCACAGTTAGAGTACACAGAAAGAAAAAAATACTCACCTTAGCAATTATATTTCTTCTAATGGAGTCTTGCTGTATTCTGACTATTGCAGTTAGCCACAGCGCTCAAACTGCCCTGGAGAGAAGAGGGTTAATTTTCTATGCAGAGCATAGAACATTGAGCTCGAGCTCAGTTCAAACCTCTGTCTGCTGCACTTAGAAGCACAACCGTCAGATTCTTATGAGCTAATACTAACTACTATGTGGAAATTATAATAATAATAATAATCTTTATTTCTATTGCACCTTTCTAAAATCAAGACGCATTACAATAAAATAACGACATATAAAACATCATAAAACAATCAAAATCAAGATTAAAATACACAACATCAGTCAGTGTCTACATCATCTCCAAAAGCCTTTTTCCATAAAAAGGATTTTAAACCTCTTTTAAAACCCTCCACCGTCATGCACTCTCTAATCCAACGGGGTAGAGAATTCCAGAGGGTCGGCGCCGCGAACATAAAAGCTCGGGTGACGGAAGATTTTAAAACTACCCTTGGAATCTCTAGCAACCCCTCGCTGGCTGAGCGGAGTGGTCACCTCAGAAGGTATGGAACCAGAAGATCTTTCAGATAGTCAGGGCCCAGACCGTGTAGGGCTTTATATGTCAGTAATCCGACTTTAAAGGTGATCTGCCACTGAACCGGCAGCCAGTGCAGATCCCGCAGCACCGGTGTAATATGGGAGGAACGAGAAGTCCTTATTAACAACCG
Source organism: Neoceratodus forsteri (assembly GCA_016271365.2). Lineage (NCBI taxonomy): Eukaryota > Metazoa > Chordata > Ceratodontiformes > Ceratodontidae > Neoceratodus > Neoceratodus forsteri. The sequence goes on from CM057454.1 coordinate 396,428,412, forward strand.
GACAGCTGAGTTCTGCAATAGCTGCAAGTGGCGGATATCAACCCCAGGAAGCCCAAAGTAAGGGGAATTGCAGTAGTCCAAATGTGAGGTCACAAAAGCATGGATCAGCGTGGGTAGCGCACCAGACTGAACAAGGTGCTTGATCCTAGCGATGTTCCTTAGATGGTAAAAGGATACCTTAACAACCGCCGACACCTGCACACGCAATGTCAGCCAATCATCAAGGATCACCCTTAGGTCACGCACCCATTCGGATGCAGGGAGCTCAACATCCCCCAAGAATAAACCTGAGGTTTGATTTGCCCCCAACCCCTCAGTCCGGTGGCCAGGATCCACAACCATCACCTCTGTCTTCTCAGAATTCAACTTCAACCAGCTGGACCACATCCAACCCTGTATCTCTCTGAGACAGTTTTTAAACACTGAGAGTGCTCTATTCTGGTCAGGTGCAAAAGACAGATAGAGCTGGATATCATCGGCATAGCAATGAAACTCCAGCCCATATCATCTTATAATGTCTCCTAGGGGAAGCATGTACACCACAAACAACATGGGGGACAGCACAGAGCCCTGAGGCACCCCACAGGACAGAGAAGTAGGATTGGAGGAAAATATCCCCGATACCACCCTCTGAGTTCTACCTGTGAGGAAGGAAGTAAACCATCTGTGTACTAAACCCAACAACCCACAGATGCATCCCAGGTGCTCAAGCAGCACCCCATGGTCTACGGTGTCAAATGCTGCTGACAAATCCAGTAGGACCAAATTGGACCATTTTTTCTGGTCTCTCGCCATCAGGAGATCATTGAGAACCCAAACCAGCGCAGTCTTAGTGCTATGCCTCTTTCAAAAACCTGATTGAAGAGGGTCGTAGATGTTATGGATGGACAGATGGTTGTCTAACTGGGCTGCCACCACTTTCTCAATTACCTTCCCCACAAAGGGGAAGTTCGAGATAGGTCTATAATTGACTAGGGAGTCTGGGTCCAAAGAAGCCTTTTTCAACACTGGTGTCACCACCGCATCCTTCAGGGATCAGGGATATTCTCCAGAGTCAAAGGAGCACCAGACTATCCTAGCTAGAACCGGGATGATAACCTCCCCACAGCCCATAATCAGGGCAGTGGGGCCCGGATCTAAACTACAGCATATGGTGCACATACCTGGACAATCCTCATAACATCTTTGATTTCTGGTCTTTTGAAGGAACTCCAGGCAAACGGGGGGCTTGTAGCTGCAGGCTAGTCCACCGCAGCTCCCATAGAGAGTGCAGTGTGAGTCTCGGCCCTGATGTCAACCACCTTATCTGCAAAGAATCAAGCAAGCTCCTCACACTGCATTTGTGAAAAGGCTCGACGAACCTGTAGACATGCTGGGTTGCACAGCCTGTCTATGCTTCGAAAGAGCTGGGCTGGTTAGTTCTGTGCAGCAGCAATTTCTCCGGACAGGAATACTGCCTTCTTATGAGTAATTGCTGACTGATAGAGTTTATAATGCTCTAGGAGTCTAAAATGGTCGGCATCTAAGCCAGATTTCCGCCAGCACCTCTCCAACCTGTGTCCTAGTCACCGCATCTCCCGCAGATCCCAGTCAAACCAGGGGGATCGAGGGCGAAGGGAGAGAGGATGCACACGTATGGGGGGCAATAGAATCCAAAGCAGTGATAATGGCCTTATTATAGGCTAGAACCAAAACTTCAGGATTTGAGCTCATCCCAGTGGTAAAATTGTAAAATGTTTACTAGCCAAATGGCAACCAAATATTTTGAATCCCCAAAAGACTCAAGTCAAGAAATCCAAAATCAAAAACCAGGTAGTGAACAACTTAAGACTGTTAAATTAATAATATAACCCACTCCCCCTCTCTAAAAGGAGGGAGTGCCCAAATGCACCCCTGGGGAGCAACACTGCACCTGCCAGCCCACTTCCCAAAAACAGGTTCTGAGAGGGGAGGCAGGAGGGAGGTCAGAATACAGCAAGACTAAATTAGAAGAAACATTATTACTAAGGTGAGTAATTTTTTCTTCAAACCACATGAAGTCTCGTTGTATTCTGACTATTGCAGACTACCAAGCAGTACCTCCATTGAGGAGGGAATTGAGCCTACCTTGGGAATAGGCTCTGCAGTACTGCTGTACTAAACCGAGCATCACTCCTTGCCTGGATGTCCAGGGAGTAATGTTTGGTAAATGTATGGACTGTTTTCCAGATGGCTGCTTTACATATCTTTAGCAAAGGAATATCCCTGGCCGTAGCCAGGGAAGCAGCTGTACCTCTAGTTGAATGAGCCCTCAGACCTGAGGGAGGTATTTTGCCTTACTTGTCATAGCAGAATTGAATACAAGAGACAATCCACCTGGCAATAGTTCTCTTAGTGGCAGGTTTGCCCTTCCCCACTTCCCCATAAGTGAGAAACAACTGGAGGGAGTCAAACCTGTGAGCCTTAGTATGCTCAATGTAGTAACAAGGGCTCTTTTAACATCAAAACTGTAAACGTCTTTCTCCTGAAGAAGAATGATCAGTGAAGAACACAGGGAGACATAGATTGGTTCAGATGAAAATCTGAAACCACTTTAGGTAAAACCTCCTGCTAGTTCTAGGACCACCTTATCTCTATGGAATGAGATAAAATTAGGCTCCACTGACAGGCTTGCAATTCACTGATAAGCCTGGCAGAGGTAATAGCTACCAGGAACACAGTTTTCCAAGTCAAGTACTTAAGCTCTGCTGAAGACAAAGGCTCAAAAGGGGGTTGCACGAGCTGAGCAATGCAAACATTAAGATCCCAAGCAGGGGTAGGATCCCTAATGGAGGGATTGGTATGAAGCAATCCCTTGAAAAATTTACAGAATACAGTGTAAGATGACAGTGAGGAAGGCTTTCCCACTGACAGAAAAGCAGAAACAGCTTACAAATGTACTTTGAGAGTAGCTGGTCTGAGGTCTGGGCCATTAAGATGAACCGTATAATCCAGAACTGTAGACAATTCAGCAGTGTCTGGAGATATATGCTTCTTGGAACACCAAATGCTGAATCTTTTCCATTTGGAGTTATACGTTTTTCTGGTGGCAGGCTTTTGGGAGGATTTGAGAATATCCAGAACCCAATGGGACAGATGCAAATCTGCATACTCTAACTCTGCAAGAGCCATGCCTTGAGATTGAGAGACCGAAGATTGGGGAACCAAATCCTCCCCTGAGAGGAAGTTAGCAGGTTGTAATTCCTGGGAAGAGACAGGGGAAGATGGACTGCTAGGGACAGCAACAGGGGGTACCAAGGCTGCCCAGCCCAGTCAGGAGCAATCAGAATCACTTTGGAGGGTTGTGACCTTATCTTGACCAGAACCTTGATCAGTAGAGGAAAAGGAGAGAAGGCATATAGAAATTTCCCCTTCCAGTTCAAGATCAGAGCATCCAGAGGGACTGAGCTGAAGACTGGGGGTGTGCAAAAAAACAGAGGAAGTTGGTGATTGTTTGGGGCTGCAAAGAGATCTATCTTTGAAGTGCCCCACCTTGAAAAAATCACTTTCAACACCAGAGAGTCCAGGGACCATTTGTGATGGCCCTGGAGATCCTGCTCAATGCATCTGCTAGCACAATTGTCCTTCCCTGGAAGGTGGACTGCTATCAGAGAGGTCTGCAGAGAATAAGCTAGGGACCACAATTTTATGGCTTCTGTGCACAATGCCATGGACTGAGTGCCTTCCTGCTTGTTGATGTACCACATGGTTTTGGTCTTGTCGGTCCTGACCTGAACCATCTTGTTCTGCACTGACTGAAAGAAAGCTTGCAAGGCCAGAAAGACCACCCTGAGTTCCAAGAGATTGATATGAAGAAGGGATTCCTGAGGGGACCAGAGTCCCTGGGCTGTGAGAGCCCCCAGATGGGCTCTCCACCCCAACAGAGAAGCATCCATGGTTAAGACCACAGAGTGAGACTGAATGACAAATGGGACTCCTTGTCTGAGGTTGCCCTGATCCTGCCACCATTGGAGAGTCTGGATCAAAGTCTGAGTCACTGGAACTAGTTTGGTTAGAGAATCTTTCTTCTGAGACCAAAAGGCCCTCAGGTGAAACTGAATGTCCCTCATCTGAAATCTGGCCCCTTGGACCACTGCTGCAGAAGCTGCCATGTGACCCAGAAGCTGAAGGAAGTGCCTTGCTGGCCGAGAGACCAGAAGGTGGAATGAAGAAGCCAGCTCTACAGTAGCCCTTGCCCTTTCCAGGGGAAGAAAAGCTCTTGCTTTGACTGTATCCAACTCTGCACCTATGAAGGTGAGGAGCTGTATAGGCTCAAGAACTGACTTGGGAAGATTGAGAAGGAATCCTAGGGAAGTGAGCACTTGCTGAGTCACTAGCAGGTCTGACTTGATTTGGTCTGTGGGCTGACCCACAATGAGCCAGTCATCCAGGTATGGAAATATGGAAATATTCTTCCTTCTTGAAAAGGCCACTACTACTGCTAGGCATTTGGTGAATACCCTTGGAGCCAATGTCAGGCCGAAGGGCATAGTTTTGAACTGATAATGGCCTGAAGGCAATTGGAACCTGAGGTACTTTCTGTGGGAGCACCTGATGGGAATGTGAAAGTAGGCATCTTTTAAGTCCAGGGAGGCTAGCCAGTCCCCTGGCCTTAGAAAGGGCAGGATTATTCCCAGAGTCACCATTTTGAATTTTGGTTGTAAAAGATGTTTGTTCAGGTATCTTAAGTCTAGAATGGGTCACCACTCCTCTGTCTTTTTCTGGGTAAGGAAGTACCTGGAGTACAGACCTTGGCCCCTGTGCAATGTAGGAACTCTATCTACAGCCTTTAGAGCCAGTAGAGATGAAATCTCTGCTTCTAAGGCAATGGTTTCGGAAATGCTTGCAGGTGAAAAAGATCTGGCCCTCAGCTTTGGAAATTTCTTGAAGCTGAGAACCAGCCCCTGGGTTACTACCTCCAGAACTCACTTGTCTGAGGTAACAGATATCCAGTCCTGGATGAAGTAAGCCAGCCTGCCTCCTACAGGAATGAGGGAGTCAACCTGGGCTGACACATCAGGGTGTCTGCTTGGAAGGATCCCTAGGTTAAGGGGTGGATGCAGCCCTGCTCATCCCCCTTCTGCCTCTCCCTCTGAAGAACCCCTTCTGAGAAAAAGGAGAAGAGGCCTGTGCTTGGTAGAAAGGCCTATGAAAAGGCCTGCCCCTGCCCCTAACTGCTGCCTTTGAGAGTTGCCTGCCTTTCCTTGTACCAATGCGCACTCCTATGAGGCAGTCCTATACTCATCCATCTTTTCCATGTAATTCTTTGTCTACTCCCCAAACAGAGAATTACCCACCACAGGGAAATCCATGGCCTTAGCCTGGGTGTCCTGTGAGAGATTAGTACATCTGAGCCAAGCCATTCTCTGAAGAGCCACAGATGTAGCCATGACTCTAGATGACACATCATTGGAGTCAACAGCAGCATGGAACTTTACCTTAGATGCCTCAGTCCCACCAGCAGCCACCCCCTCCAGCTCTGAGGCTAGCTGGGGAGACCTCTTAGCCAGTGCCAGTACAGTGTCCCACCTGTGCTTCCTGGTACCTGGCTGCATAGGCAACCTGAGTAGCCTGCCTGAGTCCCAGAGGCGGGTGCCATGTAAACTGTTCTTTGCCATGGCAACCAGCTTCCTAGAGTCTTTATCTGGGGTGTGAAGCTAAGGGTATGTTAGCCTTATCACAGGCTGCAGCCTGCACAACCTCAACATGGCTGCATTGTTGATACAAGTACTCTGTACCTGAAACTGATAATGTGTACCTTCTGCCCATCCTTCTGTCGACAGGAGGTACAGAATTTAGAATTTTTAAAATCTTTTGTGTCTGTTTCCCAAAAGACTTATGAAGCGGAATAGACTGTCTCTTGGACTCTGAGATGTCCATCATCTCCACATAATCAAGTTCCTCTTATTCCTCCACGGCTTCCTCCACAGGGAGCTGGAGGGTTTCTGGCACTTTCCTGTAAAACATGTCGTGGGAAGGAGACTCAGAAAGCCTAGGAGGGGAAACACCAGAAGGCCTGTCTGGGGAGATGTCTGGTTCAAAGTGCTCAGCCAGACCTTCCTCACCATTTTCATCGTCATCATCATCATCCTAATCTTCTTCCCCCTCCAAATCTGGTTCATAAAAATCTTCAGAGGCATAACCTTGAACCGGAGGAACAGACTGAACCGAGCACCTGCCAGAAGGCACCGGATCAGATGGAACCGGGTGAAGCAATTCTACAGTCCTTATCACTTTGGCAATCTCTTTGGCAGTCCGAAAATGGGTCTCTGGATCCGAACCGGCCAATTTTTCTTTTCTTTGTCTTTTTGTAGGAACCGATCCCTCAGGATCGGTTCTCCTCTTGCCCGAAGAAGTATCACCCTGGTCAGAGGGCACTCCCTCAGGTTTGGTCGGAACTGAACCGGGCTGGCCATCCGGGTCAGGGGACTTCATGGTGTCCTTATCCCTAAGCCGACCTAATCTTTTTTCCAGGGTAGACTTAGGGAAATTTTTACAGATTTGGCAGTCTGAATCGAGGTGGTCAAACTCCAGACAATAAACACAGGTGGTGTGCGGATCAGCCTTAGCAAAGACCTCCTCACACACACACTGCAGTGTTGAAACCCAGTGAGCCCAGTTTTTCTTTTGGGTTTCTCAGACATAGTCATCCTAACCACAGACTTACCCTTTTTATGGCAAACAACCAGGCAAGACACCCTTATCGGTTTCTAACCGTGTCACGGGTATTGGAAAAAAAACACAAGAAAATGCGGGTTTTTTATAAACCAATCAGGACCAGTAACCACACTCTAAGTTTAGAAACAAAGACAGAATATGTAATTCACTAAACATCCGGTTCAGTCGAACCAGTCGAAAATCAATTTTTACAATTTCCACAAGTTTACTATGTCTAGTTCATTACCTTGTACTTACTGTACCACAGACAGAGATCTGAATCAAAACTTGTGAAAAAAAAATCAGTAAAATCGAAGACTTTAACCGACTTTCGAACTGCGAGCAAAGGAGAAGTCTCTGGAGCGACCAATCAGTTAGGGGAAGTAAAGAATCTGTCTGCTGCACTTAGAAGCCCAACTGTCAGAGAACTGAGCTCGAGCTCAATGTTCTATGCTCTGCATAGAAAATTAACCCTCTTCTCTCCGGGGCAGTTTGAGTGCTGGGGCTAACTGCAATAGCCAGAATACATCAAGACTTCATGTGTTTTTAAAGTATTTTATTCATTAAAAAACACTTGCTACCACCACGGATTTAGTGGTACCCCCCCAGACAGCAAACGTCAATCTTTCGAGTCACACTGACACTTTTTCCAGATGACTTCACCCACATACAGACCCTCATTTTATAGTCCTAAAACCCTTACAGAAATATGAGTGTGCTGTGTACATGCAGAATGCATGCCACATGCTTAATTATGCAATGTGTGCATGCAGTTCGCATACACAAAGTGAACCTAAGCAAACCAGGTCGAAAAAGCAAATCAGGTTTGTATGCTGCAAGCTTAATACATGTGCAGCAGGTAAGCTGGTGCGAACATCTTCTAAAAATCACATCAGGTTCACGTGTTGCATGTTTGACATGAGTGCAGCAGTTAAACTGGTGTGAACATCATTTAAAAACCACATTAGATTCACATGTTGCACGCTTGCCATGTATGCGCCAACTAAGCTGATGCAAATCTCATCTAAAATAACATATCAGTTTCTATTTCTCATACTACTTCTAGCAATTAGAGCCATTAAAAGACATGTTTCATTGAGTTCCCATTAAAATTAGGTAAACTCATTAATTCTGATCATTTTGTAAGTTGTTTAATGGCTTTTGATATTTGTCATTAAATTTCCATTAATTTGTAAAGTATTGTTTGTTTAATGCATTACATGACTAGGATATAGTCAATCAACATCCCTTATTCCAGATGTGTGAAGAGTGGCTTCTGTGTTGTGAAGCCTGACCTTTTTATTTTAGGCTATGCAAATCCCCTTATTCATATTTAGTACTACAAATGTGTTTCTTCATGACTGATTCAGCTTACTTACTTTCCCTTTGTCATTCTTTATGGAGCATATGTACTATGGCCATGCTTAGCAGTCTTTGTGCTTACAAGAGTCTTGGAAGCATGCACCATACCTCACATTTTGTCACTGAAATGAGCGACATGGACAATCAAAATGAAGGACAATGAGGGACACTGACACTCATGATGATCAGGGCACATCCTGAAACATGGAGATACAGTACCTCAGAACACAATGGAAACCATTGTATTTACTTGTAGCCATATTAGTACCTTAGAATGAATTTCTACCATAAAGCAAGGGTGCCATTTAGGTAGGACAGAGGGGGGCAGTTTCCCCCCATTTGTGCTTAGGTTGTTCTTATGGTGTGGCAATAATGGCATTAAATTTGGATTCAATCTTTTGCACTATAAGTGCCCCCATGGCCAGTGTGCACTCATGCTGCAGGTGCACTCCTGACTAGACTGTGTCTGTATTGTGTTGTCATCTCTCTCCACCTATTAGTGGCAGTGCTATCAGACATGATGTGGAGGAGCTCCAGCCAAGCAAGAGCACATGAGTCACGTGAGTGCAACACTATTTTCTGCCACAGCGTAGACAGGCTGCACACTACAGCTTGGGGGAGTCGGTAAGCACTGAATTCTCAATAGCAGTGTTGTGGCAACATATTTTTATTGGTCTACTCTTAGTGAATCTTCATCTCCCCTGGTGGCTGAAGGGGCAGATGGTGAGCTAGAAGCTAACTCAAGACTAGGCTACCTACTTACTCTACTTGGCTCACCTCACACAAAAAAAAAAAACAGCACAGGCCCCCTGCAGCAGAAAGCTAGGCCTAGCAGAAGCAGTGGCAGTGGTGTAGACAGCCTTCATAGGCCTTGATCAGTGCAGTGCAGCAGCAACTACAGCAGTAGGCAAGCAAGAAGCAAGCAACACAGGTTGGGTGGGTTCAGTTGGTGAGGTGACTTGGTCGCGGACCATGTTAGGTACCTGGGATGGTTGGATCTAGCATCCAGCTTCTGGCACAAGGACAGAGGAGGAGTGGACTGAAAACTGAGTTGGTGGCACACTGAGCCAGGCTTCTGGTTCTGGTCAGAAGGCTGGATAAGTGAAAGTAAATAATTTTTTTAAAAGGGGATTGGGGAAGGAGGAAGGGCTGAGATATTAATGTGTTTTTCATGTTTATTCACCTTTGGGCAGATTCATGACCCCGCATTAGACGGGTATTGAATGGAATGGAGTTGGGGAGAGAAATCAGGAGAAAGTTCTTTTTCAAGGGGGTCAGAACTTCAGCCAGGAAAAAAAACTGTTTTTTTTTTTTGTTTGTTTGTTTTTTTATTTCAAATTCGGATTAATACCTTTGAGCCGGGGACTCATTTACAAAGGCTCCAAGTCAACAAGGAATACAATACATTTACAGGTGACGAAACATTGCAGAACAGAAAGCCATCAACTAACAAGTGGTATTAGTGTGCAGTTACAACATTAAGCAGGGTACAAGAAGTAAGGAGAAACAGGACCACACTTCCAGATAAACATATTAATGCAGCACTAATTAAGTGCAGTACAGTGTTTAACAACCATGTTAAAGTTCAGAAGGGGTGCTCCCAGTCTGCAGAAATGCATGTTTTAGCAGCCAAGGTAAGACTTTGTCAAGGGGAGCTAGTAGGTGGTGGAAGGTGGGAGGCCGAAGTGGGCAGTTGTGGAACAGGAGGGTGGGAGTGACAGAGGGTAGTGTTTGATGGGTGTGAGAACCGCTGTCAGAGGCCATGGGTTAACAGAAACACCGGCAGTCAGATTTGCTGGCAAGAAGAGATCGAAGCCTATTTTTAAAGTAGCCAAGTCTGGGGGAGTTGGCAAGGTCTGCAGGCAGATCATTGAACCATTTAGGCCCACAGTAGGAGAGGGATCTTTGGCCAATGGTGGTTAATTTGAACAGAACAGTTAGAACAGTCCTGGAGGCACTCCTTGTGCATTTAGATGGTTGTGCAGGCTCAAAGAGGGCTGAAGTAGCCCTAGGCATGGACCCCATCAGGGACTTTTTCACAAGGAGGCAGGCCTGGTATTGGAGTCTGTGGTGGAGTAGGAGCCAGCTGGTTTCCATGTATAGGTCACAAGAGTGAGTCATTTTGTGTACTCCCAGGACCAGGCGACAGGCCTTGTTGAAGATGATTTTGACCCTTTTAAGCGTTGTGTCTGTGCCTGCCCGATATATGACAATACCATAATCCACAGATGAGAGAACTTAACTGCACATAACAAGTTTCAGGGCAGCCAGTGTCATTGAGGTGCAGTGTCTTTACAGGATGCCAAGCTTCATGTTGGTGGACTTTGCCAGTTGCTCAGCATGGGCAGTGAAGGTGAGGGTGTCATCAAGGTGAATCCCTAAGTACTTGAATGTATTGACTTGGTCTAGTACTTCTCCTTCGCTACTAAGTATATGCAGTGAGGACCCTCAAATCTTGCTCTGTGGTCTGCTGAAGAGCATGATCTTTGTCTTTTTGCAATTGAGTAGCAGTTTATTTCAGGTGAACCAGGATTCCAATGCACGGAAATTGTGCTGAAGTTCAGAGCTAATTGATCCCAGGTCTTTCCCTGGGACAGAGATAACAGCATCGTCTGCATAGAGTACGGAGTGTGCAGGACAGGTAGAAGGCATGTCATTTATGAAGAGGCTGAATAAGAGAGGACTGAGGATAGAACCTTGTGAGACCCCTAGGTTTACTTCCCTGGGCTCAGAGATCACATTGCCAATCCTGACCCATTGAGATCTATGGATTAGGTAACTATGGAACCAGGCCACAGATTCCATTGACAATCCTGTAGAAAGGAGACATTTCAGTAGCAGTTGGTGATTGACTGTGTCAAAAGCCTTGGTGAGGTCTATGAAGATAGACCCCACTGCCATCCCTTTATCCAAGGCCCCATAAGGCTGAGTGGTGTACTCTACTAGTGCGGTGACAGAGGAGTGGTTTTGTCGGAATCCATGTTGTTGCAAGCAGAGAAGGCTATACTTTTCTAGGTACTCAGTTAGTTCTTCTGAGACCACCCTTTCAAGTGCTTTGGAGGGGGGGTAAAATCAAGATGGGCCGGAAGTTTGCTAAATTAGTTCTGTCTCCTGATTTAAAAACAGGTGTGACTAGAGACTCTTTCCACCTGTCAGTGAAGATGCCAGATCTTAGAGAGGCATTAAATATCTTGGTGAGTGGTGCCACAAGTTTGTTTAATGTGAGTGCTACCATCTTCATATCAATCATGTCACTTCCCATCCTGGTCTTACCAAAGACCCGTTTGATATATTTGATGGTCTCACCTGTAGAGATTTGCCTGAAGTAGAATGGTGGGGTAACATTATCCTGGGTGATGGAGTGTTGAGGTTGTGTTGCTGGCCTGCAAGAGTGTGATTCAGGTATTCAGGTGGCAACACATTGCTGAGGTCCATGAATGCAACAATAAAAGCATCAGCGATTTCCTTTGGGTCTTGCAATGTACCAGAGGTGGTAACTATAAGGTCCGGTGGGGCCCTTGAGGCTCTACCCATGAGAGATTTTACAGAGTCCCAGAACTCCCTCCTTCTACCCCAGGTCTTTCCTAGGAGGTCAATGTAGTAAGCTGCTTTCGCCAGACGTATGAGTTTTGTGCAGGTATTTCTAGCCGCCTTATATGTTTGGGAGTCAGCTAGATTCCCGGTGGCTTTGGCCCTATGCCACAGGTGATCTCTAAGTCACATGCATTCAATTAGAGGGCTGGACAGCAAGGGGTTGGGGATTCCTCTGGCTTTCTTTGTTTTGTAAGGAGCAAAGATGTCACAGGCTTTAGTAAAAATACTGCAGAAGTAATCCAGTGCTTGGTTTCTGTCCTTGACTCTATCCAGTGGGGACCAGTCAATCCCTTTTAGGTAGTGCCTGAAGGAGTCTAGTTGACCAGGCCTTAGTGATCTGTTCCTGGTGGTCTTAGGCTTACTCTTGGTGAACTTGTTTGTCCAGGTAAGTAGTACAGGGGAGTGGTCATTGATGGTGTCAGGTAGGACTGTTACCTCTGCGATATGTTCAGGACAGGAGGAGAGTAGCCAGTCAATGAGGGTGCTGATTCCTGTACGGTAGTTTTGTCTGGTGGATTGTGTGACCAGTTGGGTCAGGTACAGTCTGGCTATTTGGTCTCTAGCTGTCACTGCATCCTGTGCTTGCCAATTAATGTTGAATTCCCCTAGGATTATATGTTCCCAGTTTAGTTTGTTCTGTTCGAGGTGGCTTATGAGCTGTGGGAAGCCAGTGAGTAGTGTCCCAGGAGGCAGGTATACGATGGTTAATAGTAGCACTTTGTTTTGTTGGCCAATATTAAGTTTTAGTGTTAGAACCTGTGCTTCCTTGGTGTGGAAGCTAATTGGTAGTATTTGCCCTTTGATGTCACTCTTGAGGTAAACCAGACAACCCCCTTCTCTTTTTGAGGTACGGTCCTGCCTGAACAGGTTATATCCAGGAAAAGCAATTGCTGTGTCTGGGATCTTTGGTGATAGCCACATTTCTGTTACGGAGATGACATCAGGATCAATCTGAGCCACCTAGGCCTGAAATTGTGGCAGTTTGGAGAGAAGGCTGCAGATATTCAGAGATACAATTTTTAGATGTCCTGGGCTATTGGTACAATTCATGATACAGGTCACCCAGGGTTACAGCTAGGCAAGAATTTGGTTAGTCACTGGGTGGGGTAATCCCAAATCTGATGCACTGCTCAGGGGTATAGACAGATGAATCTTATACATTTTAATTTTTCCTGATTTGCATATGATTTTTCAGTCACAACAAATAAGTTTTAACTTTTAGAGATGTTCCAGACATTCTGAAGCTTGCCACCTAGGGGCTAACTAGCACCTGGCCTCCACTGGTTGTTGGCTCCCCCTGCTACAATCTGAAATGGTGCCCCTGCCATGAAGTCTAAATTTACAGGACATCCTCTGTGTGAGCAGCATGTTTCCCATGAGGGATGGATGAGGAGCAGAACAGTTTTCAGGGGGTAAAATGAGGGCTGTCCCTTGCATTCAGGGACCATTGAGTAGTATGGTATGAAGAGACTATTGAAGCCCCACTATAATCAGGCTTATGCCCCTCCCAGTGAAGATGACCTCCATATCCCCTTACTCAAGCACATTGTGACATAGGGCAAGGGGAATTGCAGGGGCATGCCCCCTTGAAATGAATGGGGGTATTTTTTATTACTATTTTATACATTATTGATGGTGAGTTGGAGAATAATGGAGGCCACCACTTGACTAACAAGGGCCTTGTTAGTAGTACAATGGCATTCATTATTCTCCATCTCAACATCATAATATATGAAATAGTAGTAAAAAATAACTCCATTCATTTCAAGGGAGCATAACCCTGCACTCTGACCCATGAACATCATCTCTTAAAGACCCCTGCCTCTGGTTCCCTAGTAAACAGGTAGGAGACTCTCTACTTATATCTATACTTGGTGGGTTGTCTGTGGCAGCATTGATGCACCCACTACAGTGTGTGTGTGTGCATGGGGGGGAACTGGCCATGTGGGTGGGTATCGAGTTATTGCTACTTTTGTATTTGCCTCTTAAAGTCTGTCTGCATGGAAACATTCAAAACTATGAGCAGCATATAGTAGGAGTACAAGCCAGATAGAAGTAATTAAGTAGTTTTGTGGGTAAGTGTGTGTATTGGGGGTGGGAAGAACAACATGTGTTTCAATTGGTATGTGTGCTACAGTTCAGCTGAGATTGGGGGGACAAGAAATCTAAAAAGGATGACAGTGGCTATAAGCATGCCACATGCATGCAGATGTGTGCAGATTTGTATTGAAGTACAAGTAAGCCATATGTGTGCAAGCAGTATAGCTTAATGGTTAAAGGCACTGAACTGCAAACCAGGAGATTTAGAGAACTGAAGACCTGGGTTTGAATCTCGTCAACCTCCACTTGTATATGGTTTGATCCTGAGCAAGTCACTTAATTTTTATGTGTGCAGTTATCAGTGACCATTTGTAAGTAGTAAAACATTTATTGATTGGTCATAAGACCATTACAATCATTACAAAACTATAAAAATCAAGGGCAAATAAATTATGACATATTCATATCTAAAATGACATAATAACAATTATGAGCATAATACAAATTCACAAATAGTACATATACATTAGTTATAAAAGCCATAACAGAAAACTAGTTCCACAGGGTATATCAATATTGCATGATCAAGAAATATTCTATCCATGTCTACATAGACTTGACTTCTTATATTAATGAAGAGCCACATGTAAATGACCAAAACCATGGGTTATCCTTGAGGCCACTGAGTTAGTAAAAAAATAAAAATAAAAATTAAAGAAGAAGAAGAAGAGGGTACTCCAGAGGAGCTGCCTTATGGTACACTTCTGGTAAGATCCAATTACCCAACAATTGCAACTCTATCGATTTAAGAATTTAAATGCCAACCTCTTTGTTTGATTATTTTGAAAAGGGAGACCACAGGGACCAACACTTTTGAATCTTGTGATTTTAACAAGTAAGTTAGTAGTTTCTGAGGCTGATATTGCTGTTGTTCCAGAATTCTTTCTAATAAGAAGCACTGGTACTTTTCATATAATGGACACAGTAAAACCTAATGTAAGAGATTGTCTCGTCCAAGTCTACATTTACATAAAAAATCCAAACCCTTCTCCCCTTCAAATTGACCCCTTTTTTGCTTAGTTAAAAGGGATTAAAATCTGAATCTTGCCAACAAAGTTCTCTGTCTCGGGTCTTCCTGAACAGACAGGTATTTCTCAAGTTTATGTATTCTCTTATTTTTGGCAAGCCAAGGGCAAGCATTGGAAAGCTTACAGGCATCTAGATCCTTTTGAATAAAGATATCTCTAACTCTGTTATTTAAAATCACTTTGATACAGGCAAAGGGGTATCTAAGACTGTCTGGAATAATGTGTAGAAGACCATAGAGCCTGATTAAATCCTCCACCACTCACTCTCAAACAAGGAAAAATTATAGCAGAATGTTTATAATTAATGGCTTCATCCAAACATAGATGAGGAAGCCTGTCCGGAAGCATCCTAAAAGCCATGAGCCAATAATTAACTAACCGTTGAATGCAGTAGCACTCAACAGACAATTGGCCTAGTTCGACCCTAACTACAGCTAAGGGGCACTGTTTGGGAGTCCCAATAATTTCTTAAAAAATTCTGTTTAAACAGGAGTCTATGCTCACTCTAAAATGCAATCCCCAAACTTCAGCTCCATACAGCAATTGACTTTTAATCTTTGCATGAGTTGCCAATAAATTTCCCTTTATTGATTTTCCATCGTACTTGTAGGAGGAAGATGATAGTACTGGAAGAAAACTGTCTGCCTTTGATCTCGCAGCTGTCAAATGATCTCTCCAAGTCCATTTTAATTAACTGTAAGCCCTAGATAACAAAATTCCTTAACAACCTCTAGCTTATGTTTGTTCATATATGTGTATGTTTTCTTGTTATCCTCAAATACGATAACTTTTGTTTTGTCATAATTTACCTGTACGTCAGCTCTCTGACATGCTAAATGAAATTTTTCCAGGATCCAGTGACCACTTGCTTTTTGCACACATGCCACATGCAATCAGTCTGTTCTAATTTAACATAAAAAGCATGCTTTCCACACTTGCATACTGCACTCATGCCACATGCATGCAATCAATTCCAATTTAACATCTAAATGATGCTTGCTGCATGCATATCACACGGGTAGTTTTATGTGTGCAGCATGAAAACATTTCATATAATTATTTCTGTAAGGTAAGTGTGTGACGTCACACCCCTTACAGAAATATAAGTGTGCTGTGTACATGCAGAATGCATGCCATATGCTTACAGTAGTCGTGTGATGTTTGCATGTGGTTCACATACACAAAGTGAACCTAAGTGAACCAGGTCTAAAAAACAAATCAGGTCTGCATGCTGCAATCTTGACATACGTGCAGCAGGTAAGTTGGTGTGAACATCTTCTAAAAAAATCACATCAGGTTCACGCGTTGCACGCTTGACATGTGTGCAGCAACTAGTGCAAATTTCATCTAAAAAACATATCAGTTTCTATTTATCATACTACTGCTAGCAATTAGAGCCATTAAAATACATGTGTCATTGATTTCCCATTATAATATGGCAAACTCATTAATTCTTATCCTTTTTCAGGTTGTTTAATGGCTTTTGATTTTTGTTACTAAATTGCCATTAATTTGTAAAGTATTGTTTGCTTACTGCATTAAATGCCTAGGATCTAGTCATCCAGCATCCCCCATTCCCAATGTGTGAAGAGGGGCCTCTGTGTTGTGAAGCCTGACCATTTTGTTTTGGGCCATGCAAATCCTCTTTATGCATATTTGGTGCTACAAATGTGTTTCTCCATGACTGTTTCAGCTCACTTACTTTCGCTTTGTCATTCTGTATGGAGCATATGCACTATGACCATGCTCAGCACTGTTTGTGCTGAGTAGCGTCTTGGAAGCATGCACCATACCTCACATTTTGTCACTGAAATGATGGACATAGACACTCAAAATGAGGGACAATGAGGGACACTAACCCTCACGATGATTGGGGCACATACTGAAACATGGAGATACAGTACCTCAGGACACAATGGAAACCATTGTATTTACTTGTAATGATATTAGCATCTGAGAATTAATTTCTATTATAAATCAGGGGTGCCATTCAGGTAGAGCAGAGGGGGGCAGTTCCCCCCACCCCATTTTGTGCCTAGGTTGTTCTAATAGTGTGGCAATAATGCATTAAATTTGGATTTAATCTTTTGCACAATAAGTGCCCCCCTGACCTGTGTGCACTCATGCTGCAAGTGCACTCCTGTCTTGACTGTGACTGTATTGTGTTGTCCACTCTTGCCACCTATTAGCAGTGGTGCCATCACATGTGATGTGGAGGAGCTCCAGCTATGCAAGAGCACATGAGTCTTGCGAGTGGGACACTGTCTTTCCTGCCACAGAGTAGACAGGCTTCACATTACAGCTTGGAGAAGTCATTGAGCAATGAACTCTCAATAGCAGTGCTGTGGTGGGATGGTTTTGTTGGTCTGCTCTTAGTGAGTCTCCATCTCCCTTGGTGGCTGAAGGAGCAGAGGGTGAGCTAGAAGCTAACTCAAGCCTAGGCTGCCTACTTACTTACTCTACTAGGCTCACCTCACACAAAAAAAAAAAACAGCACAGACCCCCCACGGCAGCAAGCTAGACCTAGCTGCAGCACTGACATTCATGTGGGCAGCCTTCATAGGCCTTGATCAGTGCAGTGTGGTAGCAGCCATGGCAGCAGCCAAGCAAGAAGCAAACAACACAGGTTGGGTGGGTTCAGTTGGTGAGATGACTTGGTAGGGGACCATAGTGGGGACATGGGATGGTCAGTTCTATAGCAGCAGCTTCTGGAAGAAGAATGGAGGAGAAGTGGACTAAAAACTGGGCTGGTGGCACACTGAGCCAGGCTATCGGTTCTGGCCAGATGGCCAGGTAAGTAAAAGTAAATAATGTTTTTTACAGGGGAATTGGGAAATTAGGAAGGCCTGAAATATTGATGTGTTTTTCACATTTCCGTGCCTTTGGGCAGCTTCACAACCCATATGGGATGGGTATTGAATGGAATGGATTCAGGGAGATAAATCAGGACAAGTTTTTTTTTGGGGGGGTTCAGAACTTCAGCCAGGAAAACAACTGGTTGATAACTGGGTGGGTTTAATACTGAATCTGATGCACTGCTACATGGTATAGACAGATGAATCTTATACACTCAAATTTTTCCTAATTTGCATATTACTTTTCAGTCCCAACCATTTTACCTTTTAGAGACGTTCCAGACATTCTAGAGCTTGCCACCTAGGGGATAACTAGCACCTGGCCTCCACTGGTTGTTGCCCCCACTGAAGTCTGAAATGGCACCTCTGCCATAAAGTCTCAATTTACAGGACATCCTCTGTGTAAGCAGCATGTTTTCCTTGAGTGATGGATGAGGAGTAGAGCAGTTTTCAGGGGTAAAATGAGGGCTGTCCCTTGCATTCAGAGATAGTTGAGAGGCATGGTATGCAGTCTGGTTTATCCCCAACCCCATGAAGCTGACCTCCACATCCCCACACTCAGGTATATTATGACATAGGGCAAAGCAGACTGCAGGAGCATGCACTACTGAAATGAATGGGGATATTTTTTTATTACTATTTTATACATTATTGATGGAGAGATTGAGATTAATGAAGGCCACCACTCGACTAACAAGAGACTTGTTAGTAGGACAGTGGCCTTCATTATTCTCTAACTCACCATTATAATATATAAAAGTAGTAATAAAAAATAAC
The DNA here is from genome assembly GCA_016271365.2 of Neoceratodus forsteri. Classification (NCBI taxonomy): domain Eukaryota; kingdom Metazoa; phylum Chordata; order Ceratodontiformes; family Ceratodontidae; genus Neoceratodus; species Neoceratodus forsteri. The sequence continues at coordinate 396,446,803 of CM057454.1, forward strand.
TTCATTCCTTTCAAGGGGATATGCCCCAGCACTCTAACCTATGGACATCATCTTTTAAAGACTCCTGCCTCTGGCTCCCTAATACTCAGGTGAGAGACTCTTGACTTATATCTATACTTGGTGGGTTGTCTGTAGCAGTATGACCACACCTGCTACAGTGTGTGTTCATGGGGTGGGGACTGGCCATGTGGGTGGGTGTCAAGTTATTGCTACTGTTGTGTTTGCCTCTTAAAGTCTGTTTGCATGGAACCATTCAAAACTATGGACAGAAAATGGTAGTAGTACAGGCCTGGTAGAAGTAATTAAGTAGTTGTGTGGGTAAGTGTGTGTATTGGGGGTGGGAAGAACATGTGTTTCCATTGGAATGTGTGCTACAGTTCAGCTGTGCAGCTGAGATTAGTGGGGGACAAGAAATCTAAAAAGTATAACTGTGGCTATAAGCATGCCGCATGCATGCAGATGTGTTCATATTTGTATTGAAGTATAAGCGAGCCATATGTGTGCAAGCAGTATAGCTTAATGGTTAAAGGCACTGAACTGTAAACCAGGAGACTTAGAGACCTGAAGACCTGGGTTTGAATCTCATCAACCCCCAATTGTATATGGTGTGATTCTGAGCAAGTCATTTAACTTTTATGTGCCCAGTTATCAGTGACCGCTTGCTTTTTGCATGCATGCCACATGCATGCAGTCTGTTCCAGTTTAACATAAAAAGCATGCTTTCCACACTGGCTTGCTGCACGCATGCCACATGCAAGCGATCAGTTCCAATTTAACATTTAAATCATGCTTGCAGCACGCGTATTAAATGGGTAGTTTTATGTGTTCAGCATGAAAACATTTCATATAATTATTTCTGTAAGGGACCCATCACCAACAATGATACTTATTCTAAAACAATAAATAGTCATTTTAAACATTTTGTAAAGTTAATTATGTCAGACCTTATAAAATGATCCATAAAAATAGCAAAACATTTTCTGCAAGATTTCTGTGCAATATCTATCTATCTATCTAACCATATATATATATATATATATATATATATATATATATATATATTTATATATACATATATAGATATATTCTATGCAAAACAACTGCGTTATTGCATCATTTAGGGTTATAACACAAAAAGTCAGGAAATGAGACCTTTAGGGTTGCCCTCTCCCCCCTTTGTGTACCCCCATCCTCCCGAGATTGACAGACACCGGGGTGTGTCATCGGGGTTGTGAGGCCTAAATGTCACCCCATTCCATGTGTAATCATATTCACAAGCCACAGTAAAGAAGAATGGGGTGACATTTAGGCCACACAACCCCAATGACTCACCCTGGCATCTATCAATCTCGGGAGGATGGAGGGGGAGGGGGCAACCCTAAAAGTCTTATTTCCTGACTTTCTATGTTTTAACCCTAAATGATGCACTAACGCAGTTTTTTGCATAGAATTTCCTTACTTTTTGAGAAAGCATAGAAAAGTACAAACTCGCTCAAGTTGGTGGTATGACTCGATAGAACGAAGCCTCCTGAGCAAAACCCATCCTAGTTTAACTTCATAAGTCACCCCTGGGCTGAGATATTTAATTTTTAAATCTGGCCATCTAGTCCCTCCCTCCCGATCAAAGATTGCAGTCAAAGAATCTCGCAATCAATAATTTGCAGGCTCGCTATCAAACTTTAAAACTCTATTTTTTGACATAATCACAAGAAACCACAGCCATGGCTCAATACAGGGAAGACCCCTGAGCAAAACCCATAATAGTTTTACTTCAGAAGTCACCCCTGAGATATTTGCTTTTTTCTGAACGCAAAATGAATACAAAATGACATCCATCGTGATGAAAGAATTCCTCATAATCAAAGATTCTTTGATCATGAGCCTGCAAATTCTTTGATCTAGGAGGGACCAGATGGCCAAAACCCCATTCTTCTTTTGCAAAATAACAATATAAATTTTCCCATAGACTTATAATGGAAACTTAAAACTTTAATAACTTTTGAATGGATTAATATTATTTCACCAAACAAAAAGTGGTGTGTTCCTTGACCCAAGCTCTTTCAAGGTGCAAAGTGGCAGACTGGCATGCCACACAATGGCCGCACAGCACCATGGACAAAATAAAAAATAAATGCCCACAAAACTTGAGAAAAGTGCATTTTTCAGCATTTTGGTGCACAAAAAACGTAGGTCCAACTGAAACAAAATTTTGAAAATCAAGAAGTCTTTCATGCCCCACTGTGCATACTAAATTTGTGAGAGTTAGGCCTGATGTCCCCGTGGCACACCACAATATCTTTTGGTGTGTGGAGGAGGATGTTAACCCTAACACCACATTTCCATGCTTTTGATCCTGTGCTATGAACCCTAACTGATGCATTAACAGAGTTTTTTGCAATGAATTTCCCTTCTTTTTGAGAAAGTATAATGTAACTGGTGTGTGTTAGTGGGAGCGCGTGCTCCCTTCATGGTGCCCATTTTTTGCATAATGGTATTCAAATGTGGGAGCATGGGCCCCCTGGGCCCTGCACTCCCACTTACACATAACTATGGAGCCATACAGTAGTCTTATAGGGCAAGGAACACTTGTAGCACTAATTTGCCAATATCTCAGCAACTGTAGCAGCTACAAACAAATATTCAAGCATTGTTGTAATCATGAGAGCAAGACCTCCACCTGAGGTAAGACAACCAAATCTGTATCTCAATCATTTACAAGATAGGGGCACTGAAATGCACTGAAAAGGCACCCTTGGAACCCTTGTGATGCTAAGTTGCCAATACCTCCACAACCATAGCAAGTAGGAAAAAAATGCTACTACTGGTGTAATCTATGATTTCCAAATTTGTTTCTGCAGGCAAGATCATCTAAAGTTGATCTAAACTGTCGGTACTGAAAAATCTGTATCTTGCTTTGTTTTTGAGATACATGCATTGAAAGGTGTCACAGGCACCAAAATGTTATCCTATGGGAAATTTCTCAATTTTGGAATGCTGTAACTTTGGGGGCGTTGAAAGTTTTGGCACTAAACATCCAAAAGGCACAGCTGTAGGACCAGGGCTTGCCATTCTGCAAATATCAGTCCAAAAGCCCCAACCATTTTTTTGCAGGGGGATGACTAAGATTTGCAGTTTTTGGACTAATTACTTTCTCAAATTGTGACAGCTTTGCAAAAAACAGCACAAAACTTTCACATTTGCGAAAGTGTCAGGCTGTTGTTTCCACAATTTACAAAAGAACAGGGGCCCCAAGTTTTAAAACTGCATTTCTGGGGGGTTTTGCCTCCCCAAAAAGATAGGGCTGGCATCCTCAGGACCCGACTACAGAGGGTAAACACAACAGTCAGTGTTTACCTAGGGGGTCCCAAATTTAAATGCCAGGCTTTTTTCTCTCTCACTAATTGAAAATAAGATGGCAGCAGAATGAAAGTAAAAGGTCTATTTGCAAAAGGAAAATTTACTGGCGGCAGCTTTCTTGAGACACATATATTTTTTCCCATTGACTATAATGTGAATGGTTTAATATTTTTCCACCAAATCTTCAAAAGGCACATCAGTGACACAGACTGCATCTTCTCTGATGCTTCCAGACCAAATTTATAACTCATGTGGGCGTGAGCAAAGAAATGCACAAAAGTCAGTTTTTGGGGGGGGGGTTGGCATTCTTCAGCTCTGCAACCACACAACTGACTGAAACGCAACTTGCCAGATTCAGAGATCTACGGTACCAGACCATACATGCACAATTTCAGCCAAATCTGTTATGTGGTGACAAAGTTATTAAGGTGCAAAATTTGAGGTTTAACATCAAAGTGCTTACTCAACCCTAACTATACTGGCTCTTCTGGGCCAGTATAATATTAATAGATATATATTCCCCTGATAGAAAGAGACAAATTGTTAATGCAGCATAAATGTATTCTGCCTACATGTATATCACTAATACATATATCAAATGTTATAATACAGACAAATAAAGCAAAAAAATGAAAAAGCAGCAAAGGGAGAGGGTGGAAGTGAATGTAAAGGGAAAAAGGGGGGTGTAAGTATTGGAGAAGGAGGAAGGACACAGGAAAAGGATCAAGGATGAGTCGGAGAACAGATAAGTAGTAGAATAAGGAGAGAAAAGTCCACAGGCACATTAGATTTCTCAAAACTTCTACCTCTGTTTTTCTTCAAAAGGGAGGCTAGCTGAAAATGCTCATTGAGACCTGGTTGGGGAAGTTGCCCCTAGTTTGTGCTGCCAAAATGTCTCACGGCACAAATGTTTGTTGTCCAGATCTCCCCCTCTGCCATTCAATACCACTTTTTTAAGTCCCATAAAACTAAAAGAATGATCTGGACCCTTCACTACAATGTGTGCTGCCAGTGTGTTTTCTGTTTGTTGTTGTCAAATGCACTGCATATGTTGAAAGTTCCTTGTTTTAAACTTCCTCACAGTCTTACCAACATACAATTGTCCACAGCTACATTTAGCTAAATATACAATCGCTGCTGTCCTACAAGTAATTAATGAGTGTACCTTATGTTTTTTATTTGAACCATGGACTGAAAATTCATCTCCCACCTATATGAACTGGCAGGCTGTTCAGTTTCCACATTTAAAGGTACCGCATGGTCTACTGCTGGTCATCTTATGTTGTGGGTTGTCAAAGCTGTGTACTAATAGGTCAGACAAATTCCATCCCCTGTGGTACGTTACTCTGGGACCATTTTGAATGTTGTCTTTTAATTTTGGTTCCAACTCCAGAATGTGCCAATTTCTCCTCAGCATTTCTTCTACCAAAAATGCCTGTGAACTGAATGTCATAATAAGGTTAGGACTATTAAATCTATTATTTTTTCTTCTTCTATTTACATTTGTCCTAAGCAGTTCTCCTCTGTTCATTCCTGATATCGTCTCTAATGCTTTATGCAGACAGACCTTCTTGACTTAGACTGGAGAGGTGGAGGCAGAAGGGATGGCCAAGGGAAGGGTATGCCATAGCTTAGGGCCTTGATATGAGAAGGCAGTCTGTCTAGCAGTTGAGGCCCTGGGAAAAAGAGCAAGGCTTCTGGAGCCATAGTTTTGAAGGGTGTAGGTTGGGGGGTGGAGAGAATGGTAGTGATGTAGGAGGGTAAGGACCCAACCCACAATTTGGCAACAAAGCTGGTGCTGTGGTCGAGATGCCTATCTTCAAAAGCTAGGAAGAAGAGGGATTTGTAAAAGTCACAGTGGTGAGTATGGGTGGTCCATCTGTTTCAAAGTAGCAGAAAGTGTGAAAAACGGTATCCATTCTGGCTAGGGTAGACTTGGGAGTGGCACTATAGACTATATCTCCTTATTCAAAAGTGGGGAGGATAATTTTCTGTACAATCACACATGTCAAGCTGACAGAGGAATGCACCCATGGTTTCTATATAGAGTGCCTAGCTTGGGGTGCAGTTTCTTGTGGATAACATCCATAGGCACAGAAAAGTACAGATGCTGGTAGAGCCAGACCCCTAGGTACAGTACCTAAAGGAAGCAACATCATCTAAAGTAGTCCCATCCAGTGTGTGGAAGTGGTATACCACACTATCAGTGACATTTTGACAGTGCGGTCCCCTACAGTGACAACAGCACCACGTCACTGTAGAAAACTTGCTGGAACCCAGCACTGTCTGTCCAGGGTCTTGCACCCCCCCTGAATCAGCTCCAACTCAGAGCTGAGAAACCTAAGTGGAGGGGGTGTATGGGGGGTTCAGGGGGCAAAGCCCCCCATAGAAAACATTTATTTTTCTATGAAACCAGAAACCGACTGCAAAATGCAATTGATCTGCAGGTTTCACTGTCTGATCATTTGCTAAAACATTTGCCAATGACCATTCGTGTATCCTGTGGAAGTGAGGGAGGGAGGGAGATATGCCTAGAGAGTCTCTTCATTGTGCTGAAGGTCATTGAAATTGTCTTCTTGCCATTTAGGAACAGCTGACTTAGGCGGAACCAGCTCTGAACTCTGTCAAAGTCCTGCTGTAGTCTGGTCACCACATCAGAAGGGGAAGGGCCAGAGTTGCACAGGACTGTATCATCCACATACATGTGTATGGAGCAGGAGGTGTAGAGTGCTGGCAGGTCATTTTATGAAGACAGAGAACAGAAGTGATAAGAGCCCTGAGGGATACTGATGCTAATGGAGGGGATAAAGAGTCACCAGTCCTGACTGATTGGATCCTACCACATAAATAGGAACAGAATCAGGCTATAGATGGGGCTGAGCAACCATTAGCCTGGTAATAGGTCCACAAGAATTGTATACAATGTGGAATAATAATGGGTTGTGAAGGATGCTACACTCATACATAGTGGAGCCCGACATGGTGTAACGCAGGTTCAGAATCCCTTTCCTGCATGACACAAGAGATCAACTTCTATTGAAATTGTATGGCTTCCTGCAGTAACTGCAGAATTCTGCTGTATTGTGTTTCATCCTGGGGGCTCCACTGTACACGAGTATCAAATGCATAACTTATGAGTGTTAAAATCACAAGTGTATAATAAATGTTTACTTCACACTAGCAGAGCTATAAAGAGAGTCTTCAGTTATCAGACAAAATCCACACTAGAATCAGCAGAAGTCAGTCATTCAATATTCTAAAAATATTGAATTTCTAGTCATTTTTTTTTTTTACTAACGATATCTTTGTGGTCTGTCACACAGTAGTAGCCATAACATGATGCAAAACATCCAGATATGTCATGATTTAAGCAATGCCCATGAATACATTTGCAGGCACCTATCAGTGATATTTTTGCTCAGTTCAGACCTAGAGTGAAACTACTGAAACATTCTCACTCTACGTCCCCATGGACAAAGATATTCTCACAAAAGATTGCCACTGGTTGAAGCCAGCAGCACGAGCAGCACAATTAGAACACAACTGCAACTTGTCTGCTGACTCCATTGCTCAGTTTCATAACCATCCCAGCTCTGTAGCATCAATTTCAGTTTCTAGCCCAGATCTCTCCAAAATACTCCTAGAAAAACTCAGCTCTCAGCAAATGTTTTTTTTATACAACTTATTTCCCCTGCCTGCCAAAATAAATTGGTAAAACTTTTTCAGCAGATTTTGTACCTCTTCCATCCCTCCTATCCTGATACCATAAACATGCACCTCCCACCAGCTCTGTCATACATGCCTTACTAGCTGCATCTCTCTCTTCACAGGTCTTCACTGCACAGTAGGCCAAATCGCTTGTTGTAACAAATGCCAGTGCTTAGTAGGATGCAACACTGGGCCCGCCCTTACTTACTCAGCAACACTACAATTTGACACATGACACACACAGTAGTGTCATGTGCATCAAACTGTCAGTCATCTGAAATGCTACTCACTAGCAGAAACATCAGTTTACAACAGAATGAACTAGTAAGCAAGCATGGAAGAACTCTGTATGAAAGAAAAATAACAGGTGCTGCATAAATGAAACATGCTACGACCCCAACAGAAACATTGCTGATATTTTTCCCACATGAAGTTTGACTTTTGACATCACTCGTGGCTTCGCCACTCAAGACATCATAACTCAAGCTGCACCCAGGAAAAATATCAGCAATATTTCTGCTGGAGCCGTAGCATATTTGTTTTATTTATTTGAGTTTTGCTAACCGGATAAGTCCACTGAGACAATTACAGTCCTTTTTTCAGGGTCAACCCGGGAGTACAACATGATAAAAACACATCCGTATAAATTGAGGCATAACAGGTCAAGACAGTTCAACAAGTGGAAGTAAACAATAAATGATAGCAGTCTTTGATAACACACTAAAATTGAATCATACAATACAGAAAAGCAAAGCATAACAATATTTACACAACTGTATATACAAATACATAAACAGCAGAGCATTTCAGTTCAGAACTAGAGTAATCATGATTGTCAACAAATATAGCAGAGTAATCATACAAGTGCCAACAAATAAGAGAGGGAGCAAGTGTGTAACAAGTACAGTCATTGGTGCCCTGTATAGCAGGAGCATGTATCAGAGGCAGTAAGAAAAGAGAGCAAGTGGGTCTTGAACTCAGAGAGTGTGACAGGACAGGACAGAGATGGAAGGAAGCTCCAGTTGGTGACAGCAGCAAAGGGGAAGGACCTACACACAAGAGCAAGCTGAGCAGTAGGCCTTTGCAGGAGGGGGAGTGTGGTAGATCTTAGTGTACATGGGGCAGTTCTGTGGCAGATGATCTCTCTAAGATGGAGGGAGTATAATTGTGAACTTGCTTAAACATGAAACACTGAGTGGAGAATCTTAGTCTTGATTCATAGGGTAACCAGCCCAGTGAGGAAAGAAGGTCACAGTGATGGGGACGGGCAGTGACACCAAGGGTGAACCTCCCCACTCTATGGTATGCTTATGTGAGAAGAGACATGGCAGTGGCACTGGTAGAGAGCTGTAGAGGAGCACCGTAGGTTAGTATTGGGAGGAGGGACTAGGAGGCAATCCAATGGCAAGCTGCAGCAGTGAGAAAGGGATGAATACAATAGAGGAGGCCGATCTTTTGGTTCAGGGATTTAATCAGCCAAGGAGACATGGGTGAGTAGAGAAAGTGAGGGGTCCAGAGTGATGACCAGGTATTTAAAAATAGGGACAGATTCCAGAGAATCCCCATCGAGAGAGGTTATATTGAGAGGGGCAAGGGTAGTTAGGGAGGAGGGTCTGTGGGTTAATAGCATGCATTTAGATATTTTAGTATTAAGGACAAGTTGTTTATGTCTAATCCCCACTTCCAGTGCAGTGAAATCAGAGGCACGTTCACGATTAATCTGGGTAGTGTTGGATGGTGAGTGCTATAGGATAGTATCATCAGCATAGAGGTGCACGGAGGCCCCTCCACAATGGTATGGTAAGTCATTGATAAAAAGGGAGAACAGCAAGGGGCTCCGGATAGACTCCTGAGGGACTCCATGGGTTATAGGTCTATGGTCAGAGAGTGAGTCAAACCATTTGACCCTCTGAGGATGACAGGTAAGATAACTTTGGAACCAGCTGAGGGCAGTGGAATCAAGACCAAGTATCTGGAGCTGCTGGAGCAGGAGGTCATGATTTACCATATCAAATACTTTAGTGAGATCCATGAAGACAACTCCAGTGACAGATCCCTGATCCACAGCTTGAGCAATATCTGAGGTCACTTTCAATAATGCAGTAAGGGTACTATGATTCTTTCTAAACCCATGTTGGAAGGGGGATAACATATTGTGGAATTCCAGGTAGTTCTGAAGGTGATTGTAAACTATGCGCTCCTGAATTTTGGCAAGTGGGCAGATAATGGAGTTGGGCCTAATGTTTTTGACCACAGAGCTGGGCCCACTTTTATGCACTGAGACAACAACAACAACTTTCCATTTGTCAGGAACAGTACAGGACAGGAAGGATCTGTTGAATAAGTCACATACAGGATGGGCAAGGGCAGGAGCACCAAGCTTGAAAAACTTTGGCTCATTGGTATAGTGACCTGGAGAACACTCAGGTTTCAGATTGGAGAGCAGCCTCTGGACCTCTTTAAAAGTTGCCAGTTTTAAGTGAAAATCAGGATGAGTCCCAGATAGGCCATGTGAGGAGGGGCGCATACAAGTTATGAAAGAGTGAGGTATATTTTCGAAGGTCAGTGAAGAATGTATTAAATCCTGTGGCAATAGGTAGAGGATCAGTGAGGATGGTGCCCTGGGCAGTAAGAGAACTAGGGATTATAGCTATTTTGCCTTTTATCAGGGAGTTGACCTGTCTCCAAAACTCCTTGGGGTCGCATAGGTGTTCCGTTTGTAAGAATTTGAAATGGTGTCATTTGGCTTTCTGTAGAGAGCTCTTGCATTGGTTGTGGAGCTGTCTTTAGTACCGCCAATCAGATGGCAACCCACTTTTTTGAAGAACTGCCAGGCTCTGTCCTTGGAGGACATGAGGATCCTGTTTTCTTTTGTAAGCCATGGAGCCTTAATACCCTTGGAATTGTATTTTTTGGAGGGGCATGCTTATCAATAATTTGTGAAAGGATAGAGACGAAAAAATCCAATGCTTGATTAATGTCAGGAAGAGTCTTATTAGGGTTCAAGTTTGTGAGATTGATTGAGGTGAGGAAACTATTAACATCGAACCTGGATAGGTCCCATACAAGGGAGATGCGAGGAGGCGGGTTAGTGAAGTTATTCCTCCAGACACAGACAGTAGGTGAATGGTCACTTAACAGTCCAATAGCACACCCAGTGCTTTGACCTTCAGAGGGCAGTTAGTGACCACCCAGTCAAGCAATGTATGTTTGCCAGATTTATTACTGATAAGCATGGGTTCAGGTATGAGCTGGGATAGGGTGGAGTCAGCTAACATTGACCACAGCTTATTACAAGATGGACCTAGTTAGTCATTATTGAAATCACCATGATGTATAAGATCATTACAAGGGAGGTTGGCAAGAGAGGTCAGAAAAGATGACAAACCTATGAAGGCAACATCAGGTGGGAGGTAGGAACACCCAATGATTGACTTCTTGATCTTACCAAGAGTTAGAGTTATAAATAAGGTATCCATTGTAGTGGATATGGCATCAGGCGTAGTGAGTTCTGTGATATCTAATTCAAGCCTGGCATAGATAAGCACACCTCCAGCCATTTTTTCCAGTCTATCTTTCCTAAAGCAGTTATAGCCAGGTAGAGTCATCTCATGCTGCTTGATATCATGTTTAAGCCAGGATTCAGAGATGCATACAATATCTGGGTCCTTCTGAGTGAACCAAGCTTCTAATTCAGCCATTTTCTGACATATACTAGAGATGTTCATATGTACTATTTGTAGGCCTTTGGGGTATGGTAGGGTTAGAAATTATGGAAACAGGAGTGCAAGTGGGACTAAGGAGCCCAGGATCAATCTCAATGTCCCTGGCACATACCAGTAGCAGGAGAACCATGGCACGGACCCACCAAAGGTGCATGGCAGTCTCAAGGACAATAATAAAGAGACATGGGGACTGCACAGACAGAGCCAAAACCCAAGAAGAACAGCACCTGGTAGAGGGAGACGGGATAAGAAGAAGCATAAACTTAGGGACGGGCCGGACAGGACATGGGAGGAGAGATGCATGACAATGAAAGGGATGATAAGGATAAAGCAATGAGCTAGTCTGCACAGCAGAAGAAGGCAATGTACATCAAAGCAGCTAGTCAGCCTAAGCAACCCATGTTTTGTGGTGCTGGAGACCTTGGATACTAAAGGATGGAAAGAAAGAATGAGATAAGGAGGTTAGGTGTGCCCTCAGCACAAAAGGGGAAAGCATGGTCCAAATAATTGAGCAAAGTTAGTAAGATTGGGTCACATGGATACAGAGCTATGGCAGAGGTTAGAGAGTGCCACTGAGAGAGAGTAAAATGAAGCATGGGGTTAGTGAGTTAAAAAAAGTTGCAAGGAACCTTAGTGGAGCAACCCTTAGGTGATCAGCAGGTTAGTCACCACAAGATCCCAGCCCACCAAACTTACAACAGCTCTAAAAGCTTCTAAAGGCACTTTAGAAGACAAACAGCCAGTATTACTGCTGTAACTTTAGAAGGCTTGTAGCTAGTAAGGATGCTCTGACTTTATGAGGGCAGACTTCTTTCAAATGAAAGAACAAGATCCCTCTAGTGACAGATCTGTATAAACTGTTAATAGTAAACAGGACACAACAACAAAAAAATAAACTTTGGGCAGATCCATCATGGCTGCATAATGAAGTTAGTGAAGTTGTGTGGAATTGTTAAGGAGGTATGAAGAAGCAACACAATGATTTGTAAGTAGTAAGATTTGTTTTAGTTTCTGTTCTAAGGAAGGCATACATATTATTATGAAAATATATGGAGGTGCACATTTTAATGGAAGGAATAGGAAGCTTACAAAAGAACCCCAGAGCAAATGTAACTGATGTATGTGTTATCCCAGATGATATTGGCCAGACAGACACATTTAAAAAAAAAACAATTGCACATATCCCAATAATGCAAAGCATCAAGGGAAATATATGCAAATCCCCATGATGGTACAGAAGGTGCCAGTACATGAAAAAGTAATGGCTGGCATATGTTCAGCCTTGGGATTATTTACACATTTGTTTTATTTATTTATTTATTTATTTATTTATTTATTTATTTATTTTTTTAAGAGAAACAGGGTGTTTGCCATGAGGTGATGTAAGTTATATTTAAGCAATGTGTTGATGTCAGGAAGTCAGGTGTAATGATGATGAACTGTTAGAGAAAATGTTATATTAACTTTCAGAGGGGGTCACTTTTGATAAGGGCAAGATAATTATGCTTGTGATAATGGGAATATTATGAAAGTATGAGGTCTACATAGAAGTGGAGTACGAATATGCACAGTTTCATAAGTATGTGCTAGGAGTGCAGGTAAATGTGATATGCAGGTTTGTTTTAGAAACAGGTGAAAATAGCAATACATGCAATTAATAGAAAGATAGATAATTAGGTAGACATATAGATAGAGAGAGACACACACACAGACAGACAGGCAGAATAGGAATGGCAGTGAAGTACTGAAGTGATGCCAACCCCATCCCCACCCCGCAGACATGGATAGGCATTGGGGTGTGCCTTTGGATCATTGCCCACAACACTCATGCCATTTCACCTCACCCTACCCTGCAGACACAGACAAGAGTTGAGGTGTGCCTTGGGGTTTTCAAACTTTACACTCACCCCATTCCATAAGAAAATACCCTGAAATGGGTATAGTATAAGAGAATGGAGTAAACTTTGGGGCCGAAGAGTTAAAGGCACACCTCGATACCTGTCACTGGCTGCAGGGTTGGGATGGGGGTGGAATGGCATGAGCATTACTGTTGACAATCCCAAGTCACACCCCTGATGCCTGTCAGTCATTACAGTGCAGGGTGTTATGGTTAGAAACCCTAATGCCCTGGGCGTTTCTTGGTATTTTCACTCCAATTTTTCAGCATGTGTTTTTTGTGATCCCACTGCAGGAACAGTGACACTATCATTTCATTAGCTGAAGGAAGATTTTGCACAGCGACTGTGCCATTTGGCACCACAGCTGCAAAAACATATTTTGAAAAGGATGTAAAAAATGACAGCTGTACATTTCTTGCTTCACTAACACAAGCACACACACACACACACACACACACACACGAACACGCCAGAATACAGCAGCAAAATGATTAGATTTGTCTACAAGCACTATTTCCTATGCAAGTTGGAGCACGGGGGGGGGTGTTAAAGCTGGAGATCAGTTATGCTCCAAGACATAATGGCATGGTCAGAATAGTAAATATTTTAAAATAAACATAAATGCAAAACTAATCATTTCAAGAAGAAAGTGCAAATTGTAACACTTAACAGTTATAGGGTAAGTTAGCCTCAATACTTCCACCTGCCCACCTAGGAACCTTCCAGATTGGCTTCAAGAGCCCCTGATCGAGCTACCACCACACACTTTGTGGCCGCGGCTGGAGAAGCCAGCCGGCCATGCACACTCCACCTGCCCGCCTATGAGCTTTCCAGATTGGGTAAGCCTGCTCGCTAACCTTGGGGAATACCTTGGAGCCCTGATTGGACAGAGACACCTTGGGATCACCTGTAATTGGCTGCTGCCCTTATGACCCTGCCTGTAATTGGCTGCATAGAGACTCTGCTCTCAGCGGCATTTCTACTGCCTGTTTCCTTACCCTGGGTGCCTCCGCCTGCTCGCTGTTTGTAACTTTATGTGAATTTGTGCAATGTGCTTGCTTGTTGTTGGGGAAATGTAGATGTACAGCTCATTGTAGAAATGTTAAATATTCTGGGATTACTGTATTGAGAAAGCTTGTAACTCTGGCTGCTTATCTCTGCCCTTTACTTTTCTAAACTCCCCTCAGATAATTGCTCTCTTCTCTCTCTCTCTCTCTCTCTCTCTCTCTCTCTCACTCTATAATTTATTTCCAACATAGCCCTGGGCAAAGTGGAGCCAATCTAAATTGCATTGCCATCTGTCCCAATCCCCCCCCTTCCTGACTTTTGTTTAACTCCCTCTTGCAAAAATCACCCCCTGCCCCCGATTCAACTATTGTGCTTCTCTCTGGCTCCTTTGTCCTGTCTGCCCTTATCTAAACCTCCTACTCTGCTTTTCTTCCAGTTTCAAGAGCCCCTGATTGGGCTACCGCAACATGCCTTTGTGGCCACGGCTGGAGAAGCCAGCTGGACGCGCGCACTCCGCCTGCCTGCCTAGGAGCCTTCCAGAATGGGTAAGCCTTCTCGCTAACCTCGGGAAATACCTTGGAGCCCTGATTGGACAGCAACTCCTTGGGATCACCAGCGATTGGCTGCTGCCCTTATGGTCCTGCCTGTAGTTGGCTGCTTAGAGACTCCGCTCTCAGTGGCATTTCTACTACCGGTTTCCTTGACCCGGGTGCCTCCGCCCACTCGCTACTTGTAACTTTATGTGAATTTTCTTCCCACACCACCCATCCCGACCTCGGCCTCTATTAAATGCTCCTCCACTGAGAGCTAGGCCAGCCCTCTACCTGCCTATTGGACTAAATAAGACCAGCCATGCCTGTCATCCAGCCCACATCCCTAGGCAGCTCTGCCTTCTTAAAGAAGTTGTTACTGAACAGACTTGTCAATCTTGCACATAATACCAGTATTAGGAGACAATTCTCTAGTAAAAATATCACATATAGATACTCTCCTACATAATTGTTTCATACTACTAATTTTTGCACCAATCAAAATGCCGGGTCACAATCTGCATCAAAGCCAAAATTCCTCCTTTCACGAATACCAAGACTTGCCCCTTCTCAATAAACCATGGCAACTCAGACCAGGAAAGTCTCCCATATGGTCATGCCTCTCCTCACACCAGGCAGTGACCAGAGACCACGTGCGAATGCCTCTGACCTTGTCAGCCATAGCAGTTATCTATGCATTATCCCTATCAAATTGTGATATTACCCAAAAAATAGCTAAACCAACCTACACCAGACAGAGCAACATAAGACTGCTCAGCAGACTGAGACATTACCTCAAAAAACTACTTCTACTTCTCCTACTCTGCTCAGGAAACATTGAACTAAACACAGGCCCACCTGTTCCTCTGGACATCCCTGTGGACCTCCCACAATATAAAGGTCTTAGCTTTCTTCACGTTAATACCTGCAGTTTACTAAAGAAACTTGACCTCATACAGAACTGGGCTCTACATGCAATTCCCAGCTTCTTTATGATAACTGAATCCTGGCTTATGCCCTCAACCCCAGACAAATCTATCAACATACCGGGTTACAATATTTACCGATGTGACAGACCGTCTAGAGGAGGAGGGGTTGTAATATATGTTAAGAGCAAATTTGTAGTCACAGTCATTGATTGCACCTTGAAGGCTAAAGAATTTGAATGCTTGGCACTAAAAGTATCCCTTTCCAATGAGAAGATACTCCTTATTGCAGCCTGCTACAGGCCACCATCTGGTGGCATGGCCCTCCTACTGCATCTTCAAAGCCTAACTGACTCAGCTAACATGGAGTGCATCCTACTATGGGATTTCAATCTAAACTGGAATGATGACAGCTCCAGGAAACTGAAGGATCTCTGTGATGCAGCTGGACTGGTACAAATGACACCTGCATTCACCAGACCTAACAGAAAACATCCTGAGTGTAGCTCTCTTCTGAACCTCATGTTAGTAAACAAGCCTCATAACATTTCTCATACCGGAGTGTTCTTCAATGATATAAGTGACCTCTGTACTACTGCCTGCATCAGACACTCTTCCCAAATAAAATTGGCCGCCAAATTCAAATTGAAAAGATGCCTGAAAAAGTTCTGTCAGGACACTTTCCTGAAAGACCTAAGTAACAGCAGATGGCAGGATCTCTACCTAGCCCCCTTCCTTAGCGAGGCATTTAATAGCTTTCATGACCTCTTAATGGGTCTAATAGACAAGCATGCCCCGTTAAGGCAGATCAGATCTAAAAAAAGACTCCCTGGCTGGTTCTTTCCCATCCTGAATAAAGCGCTTAGGGACAGGGACTACTGGTGGAAAAAAGTGAGAAAATCTCATCTGGAGGCAGATTGGTTAGCATTTTGCACCTCTAGAAATGCCTGCACCAAGTTAATTAGATCTGAAAAAGCTAGATATTTCCAAGCAGAGCTAGAAGCCAATAAAAACAACTTAGCCAAATTCTGGAATATCCTCAGAGAGGTTGAAGGATATTTTGCTGACGCATCTCTCCCAACCAAAATTATGTCCCCTGGAATCACCTACACAGACAAAGCCGATATGCTAGAGCAGTTCAATGAACACTTTGCCACTGCAGGGCTAGCTTTTGACACCTCACCTATCAACAAACTTAACCCACTAGGGAACAGCGCTGCTGACTCTAATGTTAATCCTAACCCTAACCAACCTCATCCCACCACTTTCAGCTTCCATACAGTCACATTTAAACAAGTAGAGGACCTACTTCTATCTCTGAACACTAAAAACAGTGCCAGCACAGACAATATCGAACCTTGCTTCCTAAAGCTTGGCCATCTCTATTTGACTGTCCCCATTACCCATTTATTCAACACCTCTCTGAAGCAAGGAGAACTACCTATGTTATGGAAAACTGCCCACATCCTACCATTATTCAAGTAGGGGGATCCGTGCGATCTGAATAATTAATGACCTATATCTATATTATCCATTCCATCAAAACTACTTGAAAAAATTATCAGTGGCCAAATTAGAGAACACCAGGATTTGCAGGAATTGCTAAACCCTGCACAATCAGCTTTAGAGCCACACATAGCACTTTATCAGCATTTGCAAAAGTAACCACAGATTTGCGAATTGCCCTGGATTCTAAGAAGCATGTGTTAGCCCTTTTTTCTTGATCTTAGTAAGGTCTTCGATACTGTGGACCACAACATATTGCTTACAGCACTGAGCAATATCGGTCTCAATAGTCCCGCAATCAAATGGTTTTCCAATTACCTTACCAACAGGTTGCAAGTCAAAGCTGCAGATGATCTGTCGCCACAAAAAAACTCTTCTACGAGGTGTCCCCCAATGATCCATACTGGGCCCAATCCTCTTTACAATCTATATCAACAACCTGGGCACTCATCTGCGCTCATCTAATATACACTTATTTGCAGATGATACTGTACCCTATACCAGAAATTCATCCTTGGACGTGGCCCATGAGAACTTACAGCAAGACTTCATTACTTTCCAATATAATCTTATCAAACACAAGCTCCTCCTCAATGCCAAAAAGACTAAAGCTATGATTCTCTCACCAAAGGCAGTCTCCGGACCAACACATATTCCCCAGATTCTAACGCTTCTACTGTAGATGAACCTCTTGAAATAGTTGAAACCTTTAAATACCTAGGGTTCTGGCTGGATAACAAGTTTAACTTTCTGTGCCACCTGAATGAAATCTCGAAGAAACTAAAGCAACGGTTAGGCTTATTCTATTGTATTAAACATCTGCTTGCCTTAAAAGCTAGAAAGAGACTAGTAGAATCCACATTCCTACCCGTACTGGACTATGCTGACTTTCTCTACCATCATTATCCCTCAACGGTGCTCAACAAATGCAATAGCCTTTACCACCGGGCACTAAGATTTACCTTCAACTTACCCCTTCATACTCACCACTGCCTACTGTACCAGGAATCGGGTTGGCCTCACATTCAACTAGGATGAAAATACATGCTCTCCTCTGGCTCTATAAAGCACCATCTGATAATCTTCCTGCACACATTTCGAGCCTCTTTGAACTGGCCAAGGGATCTTATGGCCTGAGATGTTTCTCTATACTCTGTTTCCAGATTACTAGAGTGAAAACAACACATGGCTCTGCCGCAATCAATTTTTCACTCCCATCACTATGGAATACCATGCAAAGCTCACTAAAGCTTTCCTCACTTCCAGGTCTATTCACATTCAAAGTTCTGATAGCCGAATTTCTGAAGGACACATGCAATTGTTTTAGGCAACTCTGAGCCAGTAGCCCATGGTTCCTTTCATGAATCCCTCTCTCAGAATCTGGCTCACCACACATCCCTAGCAAGGGATAACCAGCACTTACTAGCCTATTCCATCTATTTCTGGCCCTCTTCATCCTATCCCCTTCCACTAACACGCCCTTCCCCCATCTTCCCTCTTCCTACTTACTAACAATAAACTGGCAACAGTCTAGGATTGTTGACTCTTCCATTTTCCTGAAAACTTTTTTATGAATTATAACTGTTCACACCTATATCAGATCAGTATGTATAGGCCTATTTTGACCTTCTTCTGTACAATGTTTTCGCATTATTGACTTACCGCATCTTTGACTATGCATTGTACTGTATTAATGTCCAGGACCACTTTGAAAATGAGCTTGCTCAATGGTGTGTATGCCTGGTTAAATAAAGTTGATTGATCAATTGAAGTTAGCACATCTGGAGTTATTTGCTGCATATGCATCTCAATTGCTAAGGGGTCCTGGCCATGTTCACCCTTCCGCAAGCCAAGCTAGCTGCAGTATGTCTAACAATAGCATTTTTTTTACTTTGTATTTTTCTGTGCCTTACTTACCCCTTCTCTTCACTCAGTCAGGCTTCCTCATACAGACACACCTCGACCTCAGAGTCTGCCCCTAGAGTACTCGGTCACACTGCCCTTGACCCTTGATGCCTGGTCAAC
This sequence comes from Neoceratodus forsteri, assembly GCA_016271365.2. Taxonomy (NCBI): domain Eukaryota; kingdom Metazoa; phylum Chordata; order Ceratodontiformes; family Ceratodontidae; genus Neoceratodus; species Neoceratodus forsteri. The sequence goes on from CM057454.1 coordinate 396,465,486, forward strand.
CCCCTGGTGTGGGGTAAGTAGGGTTTCCCCCTAGCCCTCCCCAACATCTATGTTCCCTGCAGTGTGTCCTCTACAGTGTAGTCTGCCCTGATGAATCGCGGGTGCCTGCAATGAGGAGCCATCACCTAGGAGCGTCAGGGGTGTTTTTCCTATGTTCAACCCCCAGACGTTTGCATACAATGAGGGCCTAGGAGTGAGGATACATGTTGAGACCTGCCTCCTGCTCCATCCCTCTGCAGACATCTGTCTGTCCCCTTTTCTACTGCTATCTCCGCCTACCTCACCTTCCACCCGAGCACCCTTAGGTGGCGGTATCACAGTGGGAGCTTGCAGGTGTCCCTCCCCACAGAAGGAGAGCAGCCATCAGGTGCTCCATCCTTCTTCTCCCCGGCTGACCCTCAGTAATCCATGCTCATTCCCAAACACGGGTCACCGGCATGGTACGAGGTAAGGCATCCAGCGCCTCAGCCCTCAGCGCCACCGGGCTGGCATCTAACAATAACATGAATGAAAAAATTATGCCATGTTTTCAACAAGAAGTTAGCATTTTAAAAAGACAGTGTTGTAGACTGAGAAGCAGCTTCTATAGGTGCATTCATCATGCTAGCCAAGCTACTAATTTATTTAGATTTTGTTGACCGAGTAAGTGCACTAGACAAATCCTGCCTATTTTCAGGCATGACCCGGGGGAAGGGGATACAGATGAATGCCAACTGACCTTGAACCAGATTAAGCTGTTAGTGGTATTTTTAGCGAATGAGGGAAATTTGGCCAGGACACCAAGGAAATTCCCCTACTCGCAGGTAGGGGGCTCCTATTGCCACAGCAATGGCCAGTCCCGACTTGCAGGCAGAGAGGATGGACATGCAAACATTAGAGGAGACAGGAGTCTCCCAAGCTGAATGATTGATGGATTTGGAAAACATTGTCGAGAGTATACTACATTCAGAAGATGGGGGAGATACCCCTGTAAAAATGTTTTCCACAAAAGATCTTACTGATGTGAATGGACCTGGGGGTAATTATATCAGATGACCTAAAGGTGGGCAAGCAATGTGAGAAGGCAGTAAGGAAGGCTGGGGGGATACTGGGATGCATAGGAAGAGGCATCAATAGTAGAAAACAGGAAGTTGTTATCCCTCTGTACAGACAGTTGGTGAGACCCCTTCTGGAGTACTGTGTGCAGTTCTGGAGACCCCATCTCCACAAAGACATAGACAGAGTGGAGGCTGTCCAGAGGAGGTCAACCAAAATGGTGCAGGGTCTGCACCAGAAGACATACAAAGAAAGACTAAAGGAGCTTAATATGTATACCCTTGAGGAAAGATGGGAGAGAGGGGACATGATAGAAACTTTCAAGTACCTCAAGGGAATCAACAAAGTCCAAGAGGGTAGCATCTTTCAGAAAAAGAGATGTGCAAGAACAAGGGGTCACAATTTGAAGATAGAGGGGGGACGGCTCAGAGGTAATGTGAGGAAGTATTTTTTCATGGAGAGGGTTGTGGATGCATGGAACAGCCTCCCTGAGGAGGTCGTGGAGTCAAGAACAGTGGGGGAATTCAAGAATACATGGTACAGACATAAGGCAGTCCTAGTGGGGGGGGTAGGAGGAAGTAAGCTGTTGGTTAACTAGGATCTGCAGCTTATCTCTTAGGTAGGAAAATGGGCAGACTAGATGGGCTTAGTGGTCCTTATCTGCCATCAAATTCTATGTTTCTATGTTTCTAACTGAAGAAAAAACGGGGAAACAATGATATTGCAGAGGACACTGAATGAGCGTTGCAACTTCTATGGCAAAAAGAAGAAATGAGGCATGCTCAAGAAAAAAGTAAACTACAAGCCCGACTGGTGGGTTTGCAAGGCTCTGGTTTACCTGTCAGTACAACAGCGAAGTCTGCCAGTGAACCTGCTGATGCAGCAGGATCAAAGGCCCAGCTGGGGCCAGGTGAGTCATCAGATGTTTCAATGTATTGTTAGTAGGAAAAGGGGAAAGTAAGTTGGCTGGCAATCTAGACACTTGTACTAGCATGTGCCTACAGCCAAACCCCTTGATTCAAACTGTTATGATGGAATCACATCAAAAGACACAAAGTGTTTGCATGATTACTCCTATACCTCCTGTACCAAAAGACGCCCATAAGGATTTAGGCCTCACAGCCACCAGCCCTATTACGTTGATAGCCAAACCACTCTCAAAAACTTCTGGCCACTCTTTTGTGGCCACTCCAGACATTTTGACTATAATTAAATTTCAGTCCAATGTTCCCGAGTCACAAGCAATGGCTACTCAGTTTTCTTTTGTTAATCTAAATACATTGAAAACGGGTCAAAAGGATTCCAAAAGAGACAAACGATTAGCTATGACTTTAGCTAAAAGACATATTGATGTTGATCTCACTAAGGGGGATCAGTTAAATGAAAATAAAGATAAAGTACCTCTACAGTGGCATGATACTACGTGGTCTCCAGGTAAAGCCTTAAGCGAATCTGGCTGGAAGCAAAACCCTGAAGGGACTTGGTTACCAGATCCGGAGTGGGAAAAAAATCACCTTTTACCCCTGCCTCTCCTACTTGGGTTCCTGGGCTAAACATATTACAACCTGACTTATCTGTTACAGACAGAAGAGAAGCCCCTTGCCCATTAACTAACAATTTACTGGACACACGAAGTAGGGGGGAACCTGGGCCTGTCCCATCTTCAGTGGTGGGAGTGGAACCTGAAACTCCCAGATCAGAAAATATTATACCAAATAAAACTGAAACTGAGGAAACTGTGCTGCAAGATAAAACTCAGGACCAGACTGAACAAAAGCAGCAACTACTGTCTGAGTTATTTGCAAATATTAAAAAGGAAGCAGCCCCCAGGAGAAATGCAGTTAGAATTCAATATAAAGGAGGCATGGAAGACAGGTAGGACAGGCATTTTGTGGGGAAAATCTTACTGAAAGATTCATTGAAGTTTTCCCCTCAAGAGGTGTTTGCATTTATTAACATCTCCGGGGAGGATAATTTCGATGTCAGCTTTCATTCTGCCCATTTTTTAGATTTATTTTGGGAAAGATATACATGGGTCAAATATTCTCCCATTTGGACTCCCTTTGTAGTCATCCCTCTGCCTAAACCTTTGGTGAAATTTGTTACTATAATGTTTAGAAATGAAGGGGTACATGTTGCTGATATTTCATACTGGTAGACACAAAAATGTGATCATTTGGGTGACCCTGAAGCTATTATTGATGCAGAATTATTTTGGACGGGGGGTGGAAATATAAAGTTAAGCTGTGGAGTACAGAATCTGGAATCACACATATTCCCAACTCATTTATGTTAGGCAGAGATAGAAGTGCGTGTTTCTATGCAGGACAACCCCATGCTTGCTATAAGTGTGGATCAAGGACATACATTTCTAGCACATGTGACAAAGCAAGATGTGGTAATTGTGAAGAGGTAGGTCATATCTCCTTTCAATGTGCGTCCCACACAAAATGAGATTTGTGTGAAGATTTTGGGCATGCCTTTAAGGATTGTCCTTGGGCGGCCAAGAATGCAGCCAGGAACATTAGTCCTGAATTACTCATTCAACAGACACAAGATATAGCGAATTTACAGGATAAACCACTCCTGAAGAATTCTGATTTATAATCTCATCCCTCTAATGAAATTGTGGATTTATGTAGAAAGCAGGATTTATGTGAAAAGAAAGACACACAAACAAAGGTTGAGGTACTTATCCCCCCCAACCCCCAGGACCACCCCGTAGTCTCTAGAAAGGACATCCTGACACCAGTTTGCTATGAAGATCCGGTGCAGGCTGTCATTCCCTCACCAATAGCCACATTTCCACAGCAAAGATGCAGATCTTCTAGAAATTTGAGATCGGTCTCTATCCCTCCTCCCCCTTCTTACCCGCCTGAGAATGACAATTCGGTTAATCCCTTTGCTGTTTAGGCCCAGGAATGGGGGGACTCTGATATGGATCATGATTAAGGTGACAGTAACTCTAGGGAACAGGAAATGGAGGTCCAGAAAACTGATCTGGTAGGGTATAAAGGGAAAAAGAAAAAAAATTTGAAATCAGCAGGACTACTAAAAATCATTACTTCTGGCAGCCTTGAAAATTGGTTCATTAAATGTTCATACCTTACTTCATTCTGGGAAACATCAGGTTGTTTTTGATTTTATTCATATATTAAAATTAGAAATTAGTTTTTTACAAGAAACTTGGGCCTTTTCTCTAGACAATATCAGAAGTTTTCAAGGGGAATTGGCTTGGGGTCCTTCGTATTGGTCCTTTGGACAAGCTTGTGCAGACGGATTGGGTATTCTCTTTAATTTCTTTTCATTTCACCTGTTAAAACTGGTAGACATTCAGTCTGGAAGGGCATTAATGTTAGACAGAATATGGCAATCTAAGACCTATCATTTAATAAACATGTATAGGCCCAAACAGAAATCAGGGAGAGTAGCACTGTTTGGTGTAATCAAGCCATATATAGTGACCTCCTATCATGTGATTTTTTTTGTGGTGATTTTAATTGCGAGGTACCATCTTCTATGCTTACGAAAAAAACAAATACAAAGATCTTTTGTGATTCTAACTCCTTATCAGATTTGGTGTCCTCAGCCAATTTACTAGACTGTATGAATTTTCGAGTTAAAGGTTCAAACTTTACTTTTAAAAAAGATAAATATGTATCTCCTATAGACCATGTTTTTGTTTCCAGCTCTTTACCCTCAGTAGAAATGGAAAAAACCCAGTAGAATTTTCAGACCATGTTGCATTATTGGTGAAATTTTCTAATGTTTCATCTATAAAACCATCTTTTTCCAGATGAAAACTGAATGTTAATGCTTTAGAAGAAACCTGGGTCCAGCAAGGAATAAGAGATATTATCAAAGCTAGATGTTTGGTATATTTTTTATATTCAGATGTAGGACGATGGTGGCTAGATATGAAAGACGATTTTAAAATTTGGCTTAAAAACCATGGGAAGTGTAAAGAAAATAATACGTTTTTAAAATATCTTTCTTTGCGTCTACAGCTTTTTAAATTATTTTCTTGGTCAAATACTTCCAGGTTTGATTACTCGGCAAAAATTAAGATAATAAAAGATCAAATGTTGACCTACCAATATGACTGAGCTAGAACCTTGAAAGTGTTATTCCACAATGGTATTAAGAAATCCCCGGTTGGGGATCCCTAGCAGGCATGCAAAACTTTTAGGGACAACACTGAGATGGATTATTTGACCATCAAGGGATGTTGCACCATTCTGGGAATGATTTATATATAATTATCAAAAATCACTATGCATCACTTAAGCCAGATATGGATCCTGAAGCCCAGGATATAGCTTTGTATTTGGGGCAAATTAAAATCCCTCCCATTCCCCTGCATTTAATAAATGGAGATTTTTATATTACTTCACAAGAGATTAGATCAGCTATCAATAGCATAACATCAGGAAAATCTACCGGCTTAGATGGGCTTTCTATAGAATTTTACAAAATGTTTGTTGCAGAATTATCTGAATGTTTAGAGCCAGTGTTTAATTACTTTTTCCAGTCAAATTCAATCACCCTCTTCCTTCCTAGATGGACTCTTGATATACATTTATAAATCTGGTGATAGGCAGCTAATCACTAACTGGAGACCAATAACTATCCTTAATATGGATTATAAAATGTTGACACATATTTTAAACAATAGGTTAAAACAAATGGCTGGAACAATACTCTCTCCAGTACAATTTTGGGAACTCCCTTCCCAGAAAATACAACATGCCCTTATGGTTGTTAGAGATGTGATTGATTTTTTATCCCTTTTTGGACAATTTGGTGCTATCATTTCGGTAGATCAAGAAAATGCATTTGATCGTGTTTCACACTTATACTTATTTTTAGTGTTACAACATTATGGAATTCCAGAATCTTTGATAAGATATATTAAATTGGTTTATACTTCCACAACAGTATATCCTATCATACGAAGGTCTGTGAATTTAGGATTTTAGACCCATCTTGGGGTAAGACAAGGCTGCCCATTAAGCCTCCTATGCTATGTGTTTTCATTGGATCCCTTATTAAGAATATTATCACATTTCCATAAATGGCAAGTGATTTCTGGTATGGGAATTCAGCAAGCGATAAATATACAGGCTTATGCAGGTGATGTGTGCCTTTTTTTTTTCAAACGTCACTCAATTCCCCATTTTTTGAAAGAATGTCTGAATTTACGAAAGTTTCAAATTCTAAAATAAACATAAGAAAAAGTTGAGGACTGTACATAGGGGTGGGATATCCAGACTGTCATATATTAGCAGGTCTTCAGATATCTTCTGAACCCCTTAAAATTTTGGGAATCACATTTGGGCCCCAGAATTTGGCTTCCTTATATTGGGAACATTCCTTATTTAAATTAGAAGTCAAGGTAAATAGATGGAAATCATGGAGTTTATCAAAAATAAAACAAATCCATATTATCAAAAAGTTCTTAATTCCAGGATTACTCTGTGTTGCAATGTTGTTTCCCCCACTTCAGGCATTGGACATTAAACTCAATAGCCTTTTTTTTCAAATGCTGTGGGGAAATAGGTTAAACCCAATTTATAGATGCTTTACATGCCTCCCTGTCTGTAAGGGAGGATTGGGCATGATAGATCCTATCATATTTTTCCATAATTTATTCCTTTCACAGACAGTTAGATGTGGTCTAGGACCAGTTACTACTGCCCATAGTGCCTGGTGTAGGTTGAGCTTAGACCATTATTTTCAGGCATGGGGGATAGTACCACCAAGATTAGGGACTCATTTACATGTTCTGGAATATTTTAAGTCTGCTGTTTCCAAATTGTACAGATGGAATGCAACGAAATTACAAATTTTGACCCAATCTGGATGTAGCCTTTATCAGTCTGTTTTGGTAAACTGTTACCCTAGTGATCCTAGCTTTAAACTATGCTCACCAGATCAAAATAAGTATGTAATAGCTCAATTGATAAACCCCAGGATCCCCCAGATGTGGGAACATCTTTGGCTTTCTCTCTATGGTAGAATACAGATCAGGGGTAATGCTAAGCATAAGGCATTGGAAGAAAGGAATTGTCCCTATCCAGATTGTATAAATACTGAAGAATCTATGGAACATTATTTACTTGTTTGTTCTTATTCTAGAGCATTATGAGCTTTTTTAGCAGCTAAGTGGAACATGTCTTGGCTTGAGAGTATGCCATATGAATTGCTTGTATTGGGTCAATATTCTTTGTTGAGATCCAGGTTTCATCATGATACTCTAATGGTGTTTTTGTGTTGCTTGAAATTCTATTTGTGGCAAACTTGATGTTGATGGGTGTTGCATCAAAATAGAATGGCATATGATGCTGTACAGATTCTGGTTTGTCAAGCTATGAGTCATGCATATGAAAAAGATGTATCAAATTCAACATCTCAACTTGTCCACAAATAGTGGAAAGGGTTCTTATTTTTCATAAAATATAAGTCTTTTTGGTTTTTATATATATATTATTTTTGATAGTTCAGTATAGACAGTCATGATATTAAAGTTATTGACAAGATTAAAATCTATTGCACCTAAATTGTTTGAGTTACAAGTAAAAATGTATATATATATGTGTGTATGTACATTTACTATATGGGTTTATGATGTTATTTCAATAAAACTACCCCTACTCTTTTCGATAAGTGCCATGGGATCTTTAACATCCACCTGAACTACCATCAATTCAGGCAGATGGGACCTCAGTTTTAACATCTCATCTGAACGACAGCACCATTGTCATGCTGCACTACAGTGTCAATACTGGGATATTAACCCAAGTTCCAGTTGTGGGAACTGAACCCACAGCCCTCTGATCTCCTGGCCTCAGTGGTGAGTATGCTACCTACTAAGCCACTAACACTGCAATATGTCAATATGTTCTGATTGTGTTTCATAAGGCTAACCAGTGAGAGAAGTAGGGAAAAGAGACAGAAATCTAAAATAGAACCATTTAACCCATTTGTGATTTAAAGTTGCATGACAGAAATGTGGCTTCTTGCAACCCTTCCTTATTCAGCAGGCAGTTAGTGCATCTGGACTTATTTGCTGCATATGCATCTCAACTGCTAAGGGGTCCTGACCATGTTCACCCTTCCTCAAGCCAAGCTAGCTGCAGTATGTCTAGCAATAACATGAATGGAAAGATTATGCATTTGAAAGCTTATTAATTATGCTATACATACCCTAAGACTCAAAGTGTGTCTCCTTTGGCTGCCATGATGTCTGTGGTTAATTTGAAACAAAAGACAAAGTAACAAGACACTGGCCACCACTGGAGATATTAAACAATAGAGCAAACTGCACTCTGGGAAGATTGCCTGGGACAAGATGCAATAGGAAAAACCTGAATAGCAGGTTTCAGGGAGTATAAAACCACCAGGAATGTTAGAAAAAACTACCCTTCCCCACTCATTCACAGGTGTCAATGAATGTATTTGTTAACCATGCTGGTTCATCTTCTTGCTTCCCTTATAGCAAAAATGTGAAACTACATTTATGTTACTTTAAATGAGTGATAAATGGCATGTCCAGGGGGATGGCAGCTCTGATAGTTGTTCCAGTCTTACTTTTTTCTTGGCTCAGTTTATATCAGGGAAAAGAAAATAGAAAAAAACACACACCAGCCTTTTGTTTCTACAAGTAGTTGTTAATTGAAGCTGGTATTTTTAACATGTGCAAGGCAACTCTACTTCTCAAACTTAAAAGAAAAAAAATACACTTCATCAAGGGCTATGTTTACCAAGTATTGTGCCCATGATTAAAATAATTTGAACCCTCTTCCCCCCAAAAATGTGCCCTCACATGAAACTGCATGATTAACTGTAAAGGCAATTAAAACATGTATTTCTGTATGCATTACTATCACCAATGCTTTCAAAGTTTTGAAACTACTAAAAAGACTGAGGGCTGGATATTCAAAAAGGTTGCGCCAGCGCAAGTCAGAAAATGCGCCATTCTGCGATATTCAGCAGGAGGCAGTTGCACCATTGAAAACATGCTGAGCAACAGCGCAATGATAATGAAGGCATGTGCAACCTGAAGGGGGTGGAACCATGCATAAAGTGCTCAGTGCGATGTTCAAAGACTTGCACAATGTGCAACAGTGGATCAGGCGGAAGTTGCACCATAGCGGAAATGAGCCAAAATAAAAAGGAGCAAGGAAGCAGCGCAAGAATGCTACAGGGAAGCCACATGAGGCAGGGAGAGAGACAGGGCAAGAGGGACAAAGAGGGCAGGCCGGGGAAACAAGAGGACAGAATAGGGGCAAGGGAAGGTGTGTGGGGTCACAGTGAGCAGAGGCCAGTAGGTGTACCCAGTGCAGTGAAGGTAGCAGTCAGGGTAGCGGGGGGAACACAGCAGCAACAGCCAGGGGGAACACAAGCCAAGGACATGGACAGTGCCACCTTCCACATGGAAGCTGTAATGAGGGGGGTGAGAAGGCATGCTGCAGGGGGACGTGGCCGTGGAAGAGCCCGTCGGTGGTACACCCCCCAACAGGCAGTACCGAGCCCGTACCAGCTTTGAGCTGTACTCAGATGTCTAGATTTTGGGCCGGTACTGCCTGAACAGGGCAATACTGAGGCAGCTCTGTGAGCTGTGCAGTGATGTGATGCAGGCACCCACACGATGGAGTCATGCTCTGTCAGTGGAGACAAAGGTAACAGCCTGCATGTGCTTGCTTGCCACGGGTATCTTCCAGAGACCAACAGGGGACACCACAGGCATAACACAGTCGGCCACGTCATGCATCCTCACCCAATTCCTCAGCGCACTGCTGCCACATGCTGCAGAGTACATCCATTTCCCCAGCACCGCGGCGGAGCGTACAGCAAACATACAGGAGTTCCACAGGGTAGCACGTATGCCTGGCATGCTAGGGGCGATAGACTGCACCCATGTGGCCACTCACACACCACCTGGCCCCGATGGGGCCACCTATATGAACCAGAAGGGATATGCCAGTGTTAACTGCCAGGTGGTGTGTGATGCCAGTGGGTGCATCATCAATGTCTGTGCCACGCACCTTGGGGGAGCACATTCATATGGTACCAGTCAGCACTGTGCCATCGATTCGAGAGTGGGGACATCCCCACAGGACATCTAGTGGGTGAGTATGCATGTAGAAGTGACAAATCATGGGCAAGGGGGGGTAAGCCACAGGTGCCATGGATGTGGCACACAGGGTTTGGGGCAGTTTAAGCCTGAACAAGACACTAACCTACACTATCTCCACACAGGTGACAGTGGATACCCACTCCGTCCCTGGCTGCTCACACCCTACCGGCAGCCCAAGACCCCATCGCAGCAACGATTCAATGAGGCACATGCCACCACAAGCAACATCATTGAGAGGGTGTTTGGGATTCTGAAGGCGCATTTCCGTTGCCTGGACACCTCCGGCGGTTCCCTACAGTATAGCCCCTCAAAGGCCTGTGGGATATTCCTGGCCTGCTGTATCCTGCACAACATGGCCAAAGACTGTGGGATAGCCATACAGTTCGAAGAGGGGAACAGCGATGGGGACAATGGTGACACCGGTGATGATGGGGATGGGCAGCCCCCTCTTGGACGACGGGACCCCAACTGATCCGGCTGGCCCAGCTGCACCGGGACACCATCACAGAGGAGCACTTCACCCAACACAGGTAAGTCATGGGGCCATGTGCAACCAACAGTGGCTAGGGCACAACCCACATACACACAGGGAAACACACCAGGGGTGCATGATGGCAAGGGAAGTGGCAGGGCACAGAAGCACACACATACAACCAGGGAGGGGTGAACAGTAACACGCCACATGGACAGACACACACACACACAAGATAGGCACAAAGTGCACAGGGGTCAGGTGCAAAACAGAGCCGGAACACAGACACTAAAAACACACATGTCCACAGGTCACCACGTCCACTGACTGTCCATGTACATGTGTCAGATACTGGGCACCATCACACTTTGGTGTACAGTGCAATGCAGGCATCATCATGCACACGCACCTGTGGACAGCAGTCGGGAGGGTGTGCAGGTGGTCCATGTGTCTGCATGTAGGGCTGGGCACCCACCGGTGCACTGCCCACCAAAACACACATTGCACACAGGGCAGCACCAGACAGGGCCCACACTGGGAGACAGCTCAGTCTTGTGGCACAGTGCCACGGCCACCTCGGATGCCTGGGCAACCCCGCCGAGACCCAGCAGCAGTGGCAGGCTGAGCACGGGCCTCATGGGGTGGCACTGATGGTCCACCAGGGGTTACACTGTGCGAACGCGACCATGCCCGCACAGGTGTCTGCAGTACATTGAACATGCCTGCACCAGGAGTGCTCGGGATGCCTACAGCTGAACCCGGCATCGACAGGGTGGATGTTGCATGACACCGGGAATGGGGAGTGGATAGCAAACTGCGCGGTGTGAGTGGCACAGGGGCATCTGACTGTGTGCCCAATGTGGCCATGACAGCGACCAACGCCTGTGTCTGCCTGTCAATGACGGTGGTCACATCCATCCGCAAATGGTCAGTCCGTGACAGGATCCTCTCGGTGTCCATGCTGTGTTGCTCCTTGACCTGCTTCAGAGCCACACACATTGCCTCCACAGATGTTGCAAGCTGCATCTGCTGCTGTACTGATGCCTGCAGCAGGCGGGTGTGCTCGTCAAAAAGGTTGTCTGCCACATCGGCAACCTGTCCCTCAGGGTATGGAAGGGCCTGATGTTCAGCACTCCTTGAGGGTGAGCACTGCTCACCAGGATCAGGTATGGGCAAGTCCTCAGGTGGTGCACATACGCCGCCACTGAACCCCGTACCCCCAGTCCCGGTGGGTGACTGCTGCTGCTGCCCCTCTGCCTGCTGTGCCCAAGGGATCAGTTGTTCTGCCACTGTGGCCACAACAGTGCCACTGACCTGAACAGCCACCGGTGCTGCCCCACCAGTGCTGACAGGCACAGCCTGGGACTGTGCTGACATGCTGGCACACACGTCAGAACCAGCCAGGTCCATGGGCATGAGCTGTCCTGCTGTGTGTCCATTCTGTGACACACACATGTCAATGCCCATAATGGTCATTGCATCATCAATGGTGCAGGTCTGTGCCACAGCCACAGCCACAGCGTGCTGACATGCTTGGACACCAGACCACTGAGACACAGGAAGGGCACCCCACACACCTGTCTCAATGACATCAGTGTTGGCAGCCAGGCGTGCACGCTGTTGCAATGCACGCCGGCTACCTGCGGAGGTGGATGGTCCCTCCTCCAACTCCAGATGGCTGTCCGCAGTGGACAGGCCCTCCACCGCTGACCCCTGCAGATGCACAGGATCTGTAACTGAAAGTAAAGACACGTTAGTGCATGGGATCTACCTTCACCCCCCCCACAGACCATGACATACCATGCAGTGATGGGCTACCACCTGTCTGGAAGCCACCTCCAGGAACGCCCTCAATGGCATTGCACTGCATGCTTGCAATGAGCCTGTCCTCTGCCAGAGTCAGCTGCACCACCTCCGTCTGGCCCCCGCCTGTTGCAGCACGTGCCGCCCTGATGGCAGCCACCTTCTCCTTCACCCTCCTCCTGTCGGTACCCATCTTCTTTTTACACTCCTGCACAGAGCGCTGGTGGCTGCCGTGCAGGTTGACGGCATATGCCACCCCTCCCATGCAGCAGCATGGGCCTGAGGGGTGCCCCACCATCCACTGAGCAGTGGCTCCTCATCCAGGTAGGCCTCGAAGAGTGCCTCCATCTCAGCCTTAGTAAAATTAGGCCTCCTCTTCTGCCCGCCATCATCCTCCTCACCCAGTTCTCACTCGGTCATTTCTCAGCCTGTATGGGTGAGCGTGGTCACCTGTGACTGTGCAGTACACAGCAATTCCCTGAGACCACAGTCCAGAACAGCACACAGCATGCAACTCACCTATCAACTGCAGTAATCGAATATGGCCACTGCAGAACAGTGTCGCATTTTTATAGCACAATCCATGCAAATTAGGTGTGGAGCAACTTTAATGAGATGCAAATCACGCTGCTGCGCCATTGAATGGCTGATCAGATGATTTGCATATGATGGCTGAATATCGTGCTGTTGCGCTTTGCACAATTGTGCTGAACGTGCTGAGCCAATGGCGCAGCTCTGTGGCTGCGTAGTACACCGCACTGCACATGCCCATGTACCTTACGCATGAGTCTGCCGTGCTGATGATGTGCTGTTCGCGGTAGGCAATTCAGGGCACAGCCACCATTGTGCCAGTGACGCTATGGCAAGGGTCACTACATGGTGCTGTGGCCCAACTGCGCTATAGTTTGCTGTGGCGATGGCACACAAGCAACAAATGGCACTAGACACAGAGACGTCTGATGGTGCTGTGCGTGGCCTTGCACCAGAGACCCATGCCCCTGTGCCTGACCTTTGCCCCGTTGGCACCATACTTCTGGCATGGCTGCAGCTCTATCATGCTGTTCGGTGACAGCGTGATAGGGATAGGCGGCGCTGTACCGACAGCGCGATAGGGACTGGCAGTGATGTACTGCGCAGAACTTCCATATGGGGTTGCCGCGCTGCAGAGTGCCATATTGCCTATTATAGCACTTGAGATGGCACTCAGGAGAGCCCCTCAGTGGAGTGACCTTGAGCTGGCCACCCTTGTGGCCATTGTGGAGCCACACTATGGCCCACTGTATGGTAAGGTTCCACTGGACAGGGCCAGGACTCAGGTCTGGCAACAGGTGGCCACTGACCTGGAGGTGGCCACTGGCCACAGGATAATGGCTGATCAATGCAGGCACAGCTATGGGGACCTGAGAAGGAGGGAGCCGGAGCTACTGGCACTTCTGCGGTCACGTGCCAGGAGGGGCATGGTGCCTTGTCTAGGTGGGTGATCTGTCTACGCACCTGTATGGTCCATATGGGTAACATTGTCTTCTGTGTCCAGCACATAGGGGAGGGATGGTCTTGGGTTGGCTGTGGCAGTGTTTACAGGGTATGTGATGGATGGGTCTGGCTGGGTGGGTGGGCACACACATTGGGGCAGGGGAAATATGCTTTGGGTTTGTACTGATGTGTTGGTCTCCCTTTGTCTCCCACAGGCATGGCAGAGTGGAGGAGGGCCATGGAGCAGCAGCGGAAGGCGGTGGAAGCAGAACCGGACCGTGTCAGGGAACAACCCCAACACCAGCGACAGCCCGATGAGGGTGAGTGCCATGACACCATGATTGCTATTGCATGCTGTGTGACAGGGTGGGGAGCAGGGCATGGCCACCATCCATGGACACCACTGCCATGCAAGTGACATGTGACAGTCAGCACTGTCCAGTGGCATTGCATGTCTGTGAGTGCATCAATGGTGGTCCATGCATGCACTGGGCACATGGCTGTGGCACTGCCTGCCCACCGCATAGCCATGTTACTGTACGGCCTTGATTGTGCTGTGCTGGACATGGGCAGTGTGTGTGTGCGGTGGTACACATGGCTGTTGCTGCCTGGTTGGGCATGTCTTGTGCACATGGTCCCTGTGGGTGGGTGCACACCATCACAGGAGCGGGGCACATGGCTGTATGCCATGCATGATGGGTGGGCTGCAGGGGGATGGACAGTCACACCCATTGACTCTGATGCCTTGTCCTAGGTGTGCGGATACTCATCAGGATAGAGCAGTCCATCCGGGAGCTTGTTCGTGTTGCTGCGGAATCCCTTGCAATACTATGGGACATTGATCCGAATGGGGTGAGGAGGAGAAGGCGTCCCCGTGAATGGCCCCAGGCAGCAGTGGAGCAGGCTGAATGCCACTGATGGAGCTGAACCTCCCCCCTTTGACTGACCCTCACACCCCGCCTTCCTCTCCCAATTGTTCACCCCTGCCCCTTACCCACCCCCACCTAGTTCCTGTCCCTCCACCCCATTTCTGTATATACATGTATATAGTTGTTGTTGTTTTTGTTATTGTTGTTGATGTTGTTGTTGTTGTTATATTTATTGAATACAGATATTTTGATATGAATACTGTGGTAGTCTCTGATTTGCAGCTGGCTATAGGTGCTCAGTTGCAGTGGGTGCATGGCATCTGGGTGGTTCAGTCATGGGTATGTGTGTGTGCGTGGGGAAGTGTATCTGGTGTGGGAGTGGCAATCAGTCGGTATCTGTGGTGTGTGTTGCTCTCTGTGCATTGCATTACTGTGTGCAGTGATCCATGGTGCCTGCTCTGTGTCCATCGTGCCCCTGTCAAACTGTCCTTGGCCTGTGCAGTTGACACCCTTGCATGTCTGTGGCCTGCGAGGTCTGCTGCCTTGTCAGTGGTGGCTGTCCCTGCAGATCATCCACTGTGACCATCACAATGCTGGGTTGCCTCCTGTCACTGGTGAGGTGCATGTTTGCCTCGGGTGACACTGTGGCCTCCACAGTTGCTGTCCCACCTCCATGCTGTGTCTTGTGTGTGTGTTGCAGGGTCTGTGCACCACTGTCTGTGACTTGTGATCCAGGCATATGCTGGTGGCGCAGGGCCACAGTTCATGCACAGGGTGGGTATCACCCCTGTGCCATGGTGGACTGCAGGCTGTGTGTGCACAGTTTACATAGGCCCACACTGGGGGCTTGGTTGCCACACTACTGCATCCCTGTGTTGGTGTCCCCGAGGGTATGGGTGTGTGTTTGCCTCTGCATTGTGTTGCATCTGGTGTGCTGCATGCTTCCACACAGCACTGTGGGTGTCTGTGCTGGCTGCTGTGGCTCATGGTGGGTCATGCTGTGACACTTGTCTACTGTGCAGGGTGCTGTATCAATGGTGGTGGTGTCAGGGGCACGCCCTTTCCCGTATGGGGTACCTCTTGTGGCGACACATGTTCAGTCTCTAAGCTGTGCCTCAGGGGGATTGTGCATGTTGGCACTGTGTCTGCCGTTGTTGCATTGCTTGCGCTGTCACCCACTGCTGTGTGCCTGCGGTGGGTCTGGCTTGTATGGATCTGTGGTACATGGGGTTGCAGTGTGACAGTGGGGGGATGATTAGATTCCTGCAGTGATGGTCACTGCTCATGGGGGGTGTCTTGGGGTCACGGTGCAGGGTGTGCTGTGCACAGGGGGCTAAGCAATGTAGGTGGTCCGCCCCTTGTGTGGCAGTCTCGGCTTCCAGTGGTGTGCTGGGGCAACATGGCCCAGCTGTGCTTTGTTTGGTTGTCCCCATGGGCCGGTGGATATTCTGTCCCTCCCCCAGTTGTGCTGTGCTTGGGATGTGGGGGTGCATTGTCAGTTCTGCAGTGTGTTCCTGTGCCCATCTGTGGCATGGGTGGTGGGCCCCTACCTCCCTGGTTGTGCAGTTCCATTGCTCTGCTGCTGGGGGGCTCCCTGCTTGTGCTGTGGCGCCTCTGGGCTACTCAGCTGGGCTGCTGTTGTTGCACTATAGCGCATTGTGTCTGCTCAGCTTCCCCTTCCTAGTTGCACTATGGCGCAAGTTGTGCGATATTTAGACATTGGCTGTTTGCTCAATTTGGCTTGCTCCATTTTTGAATATCGCATCTATTGCACATGGGCGCAATGGACTTGTGCTTGCTCCTGCTATTGCGCACTTTTGGGCATAGTTTGAATATTCAGTCTATATATATATATATATATATATATATATATATATATATATATATGTGTATATGTATATGACATTTCAGGTGTGCGGCCCGCCTGATATACGCACGCCTTGGTGTAAGGCGCACGACGAGAGGCCGCGTAAGGCCGAGCAAAGGCCAACCACCCAAGGCTGTGTATATCAGAGCGACCGCACCCAAGAGTGGTATATCTATCTTATAAAATGTCAAAATTGTTTTGAGGGGGTAAAAGTGTAGGTGTGCGGTCGCAGCCTGATATACGCACGGTCATGTGATGTGTTTTATACAATCAGAAGTCTGGATGTGGATCTGGATATGGATCCTCATTTTATAAATATATATATATATATATATATATATATATATACACACACATGGCAAAAAATCGATTTAATGCATCAGTTAGGGTTTTTCACAGTGACAAAGGATCATCGGTCCTAACTCTCACCCCATCCCATGTGTAAACAAGCTTAGGTGGTGCAGTATAGGAGAATGGGGTAAGAGTTAGGACCGATGACCCCAACACACACCCCAATGACTGTTGGTGGGGGCGGGGTGGGCGTGGGGTGCAA
Source organism: Neoceratodus forsteri (assembly GCA_016271365.2). Taxonomy (NCBI): domain Eukaryota; kingdom Metazoa; phylum Chordata; order Ceratodontiformes; family Ceratodontidae; genus Neoceratodus; species Neoceratodus forsteri. The sequence continues at coordinate 396,482,697 of CM057454.1, forward strand.
GGGGTGGGAACCCTAACATCAAATTTCCTCGCTTTTCTCACTGTGAAACAACTCTAAGTGATGCATTAAATTGAGTTTTTTGCCATGAATTTCCCTTCTTTTTGAGAATGTGAACTATAAATAGTATAGTAATGGTAAAGCAAACTTAAACGAAAATTGTAACGCAGACAGTGACAAAAACGTAAACAATAATGCAAACAGTAATAGAAATGCAAGGGCAAACATTAATGAAAACAGAAACGCAAACACAAGTGCATATGGAAATGCAAATCATAACGCACACGGTCACAGTAATGCAATTGGAAACATTAACACTTATAGGAACAGCATTGATGATGCCAAAGGAGACAGAAACGCAAATGCAAATGGAAGTGCATACGGAAATGCAAATGGAAATGCAGATGGTGACGCAAAAGGAAATGCAAACAAAAACAGTAATGGAAATGCAAATGTAAACAGTAATGCAAAAGCAAACGCGAAAGAAAATGCAAAGGGTAAAGCACATGGTGGCATAGATGGTAACGGTAATGCAAACGGTTACGGAAATGCAAGTGGAAATGCTAACTGTAACAGTAACAAAAACTCACAGCCTTTTTCCCCCAAAAGCTGCATTGAGAAACACATTGAATACGAAGAATGTATGCATAATAATGGGCCTTGGAGCAGAAAATGAACACTTGGAATACTAAATGACATATCTCAGGAACCATATGACCTAGAAAAAAAATTAAAATTTCATATAATTTATTACTTTCCTCGCTAGTTTTGTACTTATCCCTCTGGTGGGGGGCTAAGCATTTTTCTGACGAAAAGTCCCAATCTCGAAGCGTTTCCAAGATATGGGACCCGAAAGGCACGTCAGATGCTGTAATGTTACTCTGTGGGAAACATTGTCAACTTCGGAGTATTGTAACTTTGCAGCCCTCTAATATTTTGTCACCAAACCACTAAAAGGCACATCTGTGGGATATTTGCTTTCTGTCCTCCAAATTTCAAACCGTTCTTTTGCAGCAGGGTGGCAAAGATTTCCTAATCTTTTGGCCATAGTGTCGGAAAGTAGTGTCGTGATTTGCGACACTTTCGCAAAACAAAGCATTAAAGTGTCGAATGTGCAACACTACTTTGCGACACTACAGTTTACAAAAATTTTAAAAACATATTTCTGGGGTGTTTAACCCCTCAAAAAAGACATGGATAACATTGTCAGGGCTCGACTAGGTGAACACAAAAAGAATGATGTCCCTAAAGGGTGCCAATTTTAAATGCCAAGCATTTCTGTGACCACCAACTAAAAACAAAATGATGGATTTGCAACATTAGAGGTGTCTTTTGTGACACTAAATACTGCATTTGCGACACTGTCAAACATTTTGTTAACTTTTCCAATTGACTATAATGGGGAACTTGTTTTTTGAATAACTTTTGAACCATTCAATATTTTTTCATGAAATCTTTGAAAGTCACATTGGGGACCCTGGTTGCATGTTCCCTGAAGGTTTCAGACTGTTTTCACAGACCGTGCAACCTGTAGACGCAAGCAAAGAATGTGCAAAAAAGCATAAATACGACTTTCTACTGTGCTAAGTAACACTGCAATCGTATATCCAACTGTTATGAAATGTGGCAGATCCAGAGATCTGTGATACCAGTCTGTGCATGCCAGATTTCATGGAAATCCGTCTTACGGTGGCAAAGTTATTAAGCTGTGAAATGTCACACTTTAACGTTAAATGGGGCACTCAACCCTAACTATAGTGTCACTAACATGCCACATATATATATATATATATATATATATATATATATATATATGAGACAAAAACTCAGTTTAATGCATCAGTTGGGTTGTTACATGACAGAAGTGAGAATTCAGTGTTAGGGTTAAAGCTCCCTTGACCCACCAGCCCACCCTGACCAGCATTGGGGTGTGTATTGGTGTCAGCCCTAACTCTCACCCCATCATGTGTAAAGAAGCTGAGAAATAGGGAGAATGGGTTGAGAGTTGGACTGACGACTCAACGCCGCACCCCCAATGCTGGTTGGGGTGGCTGAGGGGTACAAGGGGGGTTTTAACCCTAACACCAAATTTCCTCACTTTTGTCACTGTGGAACAACCCTAACTGATGCATTAAATGGGCTTTTTTGCCTCTAATTTCCCTTCTTTTTGAGAATGATGACGAGAAATAGTGAATGTAATGCAGCAGCGGAAGCGCGGGTGACATAGTAACAGGAATGGCAACACAAACAGAAGTGGAAATGCAAATGGTAACAGTAATGAAAACACAAGCGCAAATGACAGGCAAAGGGTAATGCACATGGTGGCATATACGGGAATGATAACACAAACGGGGGCATAAACACAAGTGGAAAGAGTAAGTGTAACAGTAACAGAAGCGCATACCCTGTTTTGCTGAACAGCTGCATAGAGAAACACAGTGTGTACAAAGAATGTATGCATTGTAATGGCAATGGAAGCTTAAAAGCAGCATTGGAAGCACTTAATTGCTAATATCTCAACAACCACACAATGTAGAAAAAAAATTTAAATGTCACAAAAATCATTATTTTCCTCGCTACCATTTTGTGTTACATAGCCCATAGGGCTATGTCAATGGCCATAGGGCATTGAAAACAAAATGGCAGATTTGCGAAAGTAGTAGGGGCATTTGCGACAGTAAAAAGTGCATTTGCGAAAGTGTAGAACTTTTTGTTAACTTTTCCCATTGACTTATAATGGGAACTTGTTTTTTGAATAACTTTTGAACTGTTCAATATTTTTTTCATGAAATCTTCAAAAGGCACATCAGGGATCTGGCTGTATGTTCTCTGAAGTTTTCAGACCACTCGCACAAAACTTGTGACCTGTAGGCACTAGCAAAGAATTCACCAAATAGCTTAAATGCACGCGCAGATCACGCTTAATAATTCCACAGCCGTATATCACTCTTTAACCTTAAAAGGGCTCTTCAACCCTAACTATGGTAGCACTACCATGCTACCATTATATATATATTAGAAGCAAAAAAAACTCTGTCTAATGCATTAGTTAGGGTTGTTCCACAGCGACAAAGTGAGAGTGATTGTTAGAGTTGAAAGCCCCTTGGACCCCTGCCTACACCCCAACCGGCATCAGGTGCATGTTGGGTTTTCCGGATCTAACTCTCACCCCATCAGATGTGTGAAGAAGCAGAGGTATAGGAGATTGGGGTGAGAGTTAGGACCAACAACCCCAATGCGCACTCGATGCCGGTTAGGGGTATGGCGGGAGGGTCCAAGGGGCTTTCAACCCTAACACTGAATTTCCTCACTTTTGTCACTGTGGAACAACCCTAACTAATGCATTAAATAGAGTTTTTGCCTCTAATTTCCTTCTTTTGAAAATGATAATGAGAAATAGTGAATGTAATGTGGTGGGCGGGGAGCAGGGCGATTGTCACATAGTAACACGGTGCCCGCAAACGCAAATGGTAATGCGCATGGTGACGCAAAGTGAAACACAAAGATAAACAGTACTGTAGACACAAATGGTTAAAATAACGCAAACGCAAGCACAAATGAAAATGCAAAGGGTAACGCACATGGTGCCGTAGATGGGAACAATAAGTAAAACAGGTATGGAACTGCAAGCAGAAGTGGTAAGGGTAACAGTAATGTAAGCGCACAGGCTGGTTTTTGCCAAAAGCTGCACAGAGAAAGACAGTGAGTACAAAGAATGTATGCGTAATAATGGGTCTCAGAGCAGAAAATGAGGAGTTGGAATACTAAATTGCTTATATCTCAGGAACTGTACGACGTAGAAAAATAATTTAAAAATCATATGATTTATGATTTTCCTGGCTAGTTTTGTACTTAGCCCTCAGTAGGGGGGTTAAGCATTTTTCTGACAAAAAGTCCATATCTTGCACCGTTTCCGAAATACGGGCCCTGAAAGGTGCGTCGAACGCCGTAATGTTATCCTATGGGAAAAAAAAGAGAAGATTTGGAGTGCCATAACTTTGGCTCCCTGTAATATTTTTTTCACCAGATCACTAAAAGGCACATATGTGGGATGTTGGCTTTCTTCCCTCCAAATTTCAGCCCAAAAGACTAAACTGTTGTTTTGCAGAAGGCCGGCAAAGGATTCCTGTAATGCAGCTGATGCCATAATGTTATCCTATGGGAAAAAGTGTCAACTTTGGAGTGCCATCACTTTACCGCCATGTAATATGTTTTCACCAAAACACTGAAAGGCACATCAGTGAGATGTTGGCTGCGTTCCCTCCAAATTTCAGCCCAAAAGGCCAAACCATTCTTTTGCAGCAGGGTGGCAAAGAATTGCTGTCATTTTTCCACAGCCTGGAAAAGTACTGTCGAACTTTGCGAATGCTTTTGCAAATTCATGCGACAGTGTCGCAAATGCGAAAGTACTTTGCGAAAGTACTTTTTCCAGAAATTTGACAAACATATTTCTCGGGTGTTTTACTGCAAAATAAAGACATGCCTAGTATCCTCAGGGTCCGACTAGGTGAATACAAAAAGAATTAGGTTGCTAGAGGGTCCCAAATTTAAATGCCAAGCATTTTTCTGATGACCAACTGAAAACAAAATGGTGGATTTGCAACAGTAAAAGGGTCATTTGTGAAAGTAAAAACTGCATTTGCGACACTGTCGAACTTTTTGTTAACTTTTCCCTTTGACTTATAATGGGAAATTGTTTTTTGAATAACTTTTGAACCATTTAACATTTTTTCACAAAATCTTCAAAAGGCACATCGGGGACCCCGGCCGCATGTTCCCTGAACAATTTGGACCAGTCGCGCAAACTGTGCGACCTGTAGAGATGAGAAAAGAATTACAAAAAAGCATAAACACGCACGCAGATCATGCTTAATAACTCCGCAACTGTATATCCAAACAGTACGAAAGTTGGTAGATCCTAAGATGTATTGCTCTTGATCATGTATGCCAAATTTCAGGCAAATCTGTTAAACGGTTGCAAAGTTATTAAGGTGCCAAATTTTAGGTTTAACATGCAAATGGCTCCTCAACCCTAACTATGGTAGACTACCGTGCTACCATTATAGATATATATATATCTATACTGGTAGCACGGTAGTGCTACCATAGTTAGGGTTGAGGAGCCCTTTTAAGGTTGAAGGATCAAATTGTGCACCTTAATAACTTTGCCACTGTTCAACAGATTTGCCTGAAATTTGGAATGCATGATCAAGAACCATATATCTTGGGATCTGCCACTTTTGTACTGGTCGGATATACGGCTGCGGAGTTATGAAGCGTGATCTGTGCATTTGTTTACGCTTTCTGGTGAACTTTTTGCTTTTGCCTACAGGTTGCATGGTTTGCACAACCGGTCCTAAAACTTTAGGAAACACGTGGCTGGGGTCCTCAATGTGTCTTTCAAAGATTTCGTGAAAAAATATTGAATGGTTCAAAAGTTATTCAAAAAACAATTTCCCATTATAAGTCAATGGAAAAAGTTAAAAAGTTCGACACTTTCGCAAATACACTTTTTAGTGTCACAAATGGCCCTAGTAGTGTCACAGATCCACCATTTTGTTTTCACTTAGCGATCAGAAAAATGCTTGCCATTTAAATTTGGGACCCTCTAGCAATATAATTCTTTTTGTGTTTACCTAGTCGGACCCTGAGAATGCTAGCTATGTCTTTATTTTGGGGTGAAATACCCTAGAAATATGTTTTTCAAATTTCTGGATAAAGTAGTGTCGCAAAGTAGTGTTGCACTCATGACACTTTCGCAAATGCTTGAGAAAGCTTTCACAAATCACGACACTACTTTTTCAGACTATGGCCAAAATGACAGCAGTTTTTGCTACCCTGCTGCAAAAGAACGGTTTGGTCTTTTGAGCTGAAATTTAGAGGGAACACAGCCAACATCTAACAGATGTGCCTTCTGGTGGTTTGGTGAAAAAATATGTCATGGCTGAAAAGTTATGGTACTCTGAAGTTGGCGTTTTTTCCCATAGGCTAACGTGGTGGCTGACGTCATGCCTTTCTGGGGCCTGGGATTCTCGAAAACGATCACATACAGATTTTTGTTGTGAGATACATAGCCCTTTGGGCTATATGATAGCAAAAACCTAGCCTGGAAAATCATGATTTTTGTGAAATTTTAATTTTTTTCCTACGTCGTGCAGTTGCTGAGATATTTGCAATTAAGTACTTTCAATGCTCGTTTTAAGCTTCGATGCCCATTACAATGCATACATTCTTTGTGTTTCTTTATGCAGCTGTACAGCTAAAACAAGGTATGCACTTCTATTACTGTTACACTTACTCTTTCCACTTGTGTTTATGTCCCTGTTTGCGTTACCATTGCCGTTAATGCGCACCATTCGTTACCCTTTATGCGTTGTCATTTGTGCTATGCTTTTGTTACTGTTACCATTTGCATTTCCACCTTCTGTTTGTGTTGCTGTTCCTGTTACTTGTCACAAGACACGCGGGCAGGAGCGGGCCCCACGCCCTGCCACCACATTACATTCACTATTTCTTGTCATCATTCTCAAAAGAAGGAATTAGAGTAAAACTTCATTTAATGCATCAGTTAGGTTGTTCCACAGTGACAAAGTGAGGAAGTTCGGTGTTAGGATGAAACCCCTGACCCTCCAGCTCCAGCCCCCAACCGCATCGGGGTGCGCATTGGGGTCATCGGTCCCAATCTCACCCCATTCTCCTATTCCTCAGCTTCTTTACACATGTGAGGGGGTGAGAGTTATATTGATGTACCCACGTGCACCCTGGATGCTGGTTGGGGGTGGCTGGTAACCAAGTGGGTTTCAACCCAACACCAAATTTCTCACTTTGTCGCTGCCAGGAACAACCCTAGCTGATGCATTAAATGGATTTTTTTGCTCTAATATATATATATATATATATATATATATATATAATGGTAGCACTGTAGTGCTACCATAGTTAGGGTTGAGGAGCCATTTCTATGTTAAACCCAAAATATTGCACCTTAATAACTTTGCAACCATTTGACAGATTTGGCTGAAATTTAGAATACACGATCAAGAACCATAGGCCTTGGGATCTGCCAAGTTTCCTACCGGTTGGATACAAGGCTGCAGAGTTATTAAGCATGATCTGTACGCACGTTTATGCTTTTTCTGGAATTTTACGGTTGCGCGTACAGGTCACACGGTTTGTGCGACCAGCCCAAAATCTTCAGGGAACATGTGGCCGGAGTCCCCGATGTGCCTTTCGAAGATTTGGTGAAAAAGTATTAAACGGTTCAAAAGTTATTCAAAAAACAATTTCCCATTATAAGTCAAAGGGAAAAGTTAACAAAAAGTTCGACAGTGTCGCAAATGCATTTTTACTTTTGCAGATGGCCCTGTTACTTTCACAAATCCACCATTTTGTTTTCAGTTAGTGATCAGAAAAATGCTTGGCATTTAAATTTGGGACCCACTAGCAACCTAATTCTTTTTGCATTCACCTAGTCGGACCCTGAGGATGCTAGCCATGTCTTTATTTTGGGGTAAAACACCCCAGAAATACATTTTTCAAATTTCTGGAAAAAGTACTTTCGCAAAGTACTTTCGTGCTCACGAAAGTGTCACAAATTTTTGCGAAAGCTTTTGCAAATTGCGACAGTAGTTTTCTAGTCTGTGGGAAAATGACAGCAATTCTTTGGCACTGCACTGCAAAAGAACAGTTGGGAGTTTGGGGCTGAAATTTGGAGAGAACGCAGCCGACATCTCACAGATGTGCCTTTCAGTGTTGTGTTGAAAAAATATTACACGGCGGCAAAGTTACTGCACTCCAAGGTTGACAGTTTTTCTGATAGGATAACATTACGGCGCCCGACGCATTACAGGAATCCTTTGGCGCCCTGCTGCAAAATAACGGTTTGGTCTTTTTTCCTGAAATTTGGAGGAAAGACAGCCAACAGCCCACAGATGTGCCTTTCAGTGGTTTGGTGAAAAAATATTACAGGGAGGCAAAGTTACGGCGCTCCGAACTTCTCTTTTTTTCCCATAGGATAACATTACGGCATTCGCCTCGCCTTTCAGGGCCCGTATTTCGTAAACGGTGCTAGATACGGACTTTTCATTGGAAAAATGCTTAGCCCCCTAAGTACAAAACTAGCCAGGACAGTCATAAATCATATGACTTTTAAATTTTTTTTCTACATCGTAGGGTTCCTGAGATATAACCTATTTAGTATTCCAAGTCCTCATTTTCTGCTCCGATACCCATTATTATGCATACATTCTTTGTACTCACTGTCTTTCTCTGTGTAGGTTTTGGGGAAAACCAGCCTGTGCGCTTACATTACTGTTACGTTGCCCTTTCCGCTTGTGGTTCTGTACCGTTCACTTACCATTGACGCTCACGCCACCATGTGCTTATCCTTTGCGTTTTTATTTGCGCTATGCTTTCTGTTATTTTTTGCCATTTGTGTCTACAGTACTGCTTCTCTTTCTGTTTCACGTTGCGTCACCATGCCCATTGATATTTCCATTTGCAGGCACCATGTTACTATGTGACAACACATTACGTGGCAGACCGTTCCTGGCTACACCACCGTGTGCGTTACCCTTTCTGTTCTCATTCGTGCTTGCATTACCATGTGCACCACTGTTACTGCTTCTGTTTGTGTTGCTGTTCCTGTTACTATGCCTCAAGACATCACGTGGTGAGAGCACGGGGCCCTCCGCCGCCGCATTACATTCACTATTTCTTGTTATCATTCTCAAAAAGAAGGGAAATTAGAGGCAAAAAACTCCATTTAATGCATTAGTTAGGGTTGTTCCACAGCGACAAAAGTGAGGAAATTTGGTGTTAGGGTTGAAAACCCACCTTGGACCCCCTGCCCACCCCCCAACCGATATTGAGGTGTGCATTGGGGTCATTGGTCCTAACTCTCACCCCATTCTCCTATACTTCTGCTGCTTTACACATGTGATGGGATGAGAGTTAGGGCTGACGACCCCAATGCACACCCCAATGCCAGTTGGAGGGGTGGGCAGGGGGCCCTAGGGGGGTTTTCAACCCTAACACCAAACTTCCTCACTTTTGTTGCTGTGGAACAACCCTAACTAATGCATTAAACAGAGTTTTTGGCCTCTATATATATATATATATATATATATATACACATACTGAATATGGTAAACAAATATAATAAATTATATTAATCCCAAATGCTGAACTTTATGGTTTTGGTATATAAATGTTTAAGAAAAACCTGTGGCTCTTTCAACCAGAGCACTGTGTCTATTGTTTTCCTTGGGGTCTGTAGTTTCAGACACTTCTTAGTTACTATTTCCTTTTGAGACACCGGGTGACTCTGATAATCATTTTTTCCAATGGTTTTTAAGTCAATTTGAAGGCATTAAGTAGCTTATGTTCTCCTAGTCCTTAATAAAATGTAGGGACTCCACAGACTTGTTTTGTTCCTTGGCCCAGATCCCAAACTAGTGTGTCTTGCTTCAACATGATAGATCCACCTCATGCCCCTCCCACATGAATCAAAAAAAAGGTGGAGGTGGATCTTTAGGAGCTTCTCAGGTGGAGGTGGGGTGGATCTTACTCCCCCCAAAAATACAATGCTGCCTCCCACTACTCAGGTTCCAGTTCTTGTACCGCCCATTTAAGAAATAAAATAGAACTTTGCAACCATTGACTAACATGAAAGCATATTTATTTGAGGGCAGAAAACATTTCTTGGAGGAGGGTAAGGTGGAGGAGACTATTTACACCTTCGGTCAGTTCCACAGACAGACGTCACTCCTTTTGTACGTGCAAAACATCTGCAGGTTCCACCTACTGTAGCCATAAAAAGCATATCCTTTATATATATCATAGGAAATTGGCATTCATTTTAATTGTATTTTTGTGACAATGCCTAATGTATCTAGATATATAGTGCTTCCTGTCACTGGCTGCTACTATAGTTCACTTACAGTTCAGTCCTATACAGAGCTGTAGTCATAGGGTGGGATTTTTTGAAAAGCCGTAAAATGGGCTACACTCCTAATTACATTGAGTGGGATTTTTAGAAGTCATGAAATGGATGTAACTCCTACACTAGCTTCATCAGGTGGGATTTTCAAAAGTCATAAATTGAACACAACTTCTGGTTATGCCAATGTCAAAAACTGCCCTGGTATGTCTAGACCATGAGATAGATTTTTAAAAGATATGACATAGCCCAGGGACTACGTCCTTATACACAACCCTCAGGTGTAGGGAAAATCCTCACCCCTGAAAATGCTATTTTTAGCATTTTTATGTACGCAAGCAGTATTTTCCTTTTTTCCTGCAGCTACAGAAAAACAAATGCTACAGCTGGTAGTACCTAGAGTAGCATTTCTCTGAAGTAGCAAAAACAATCAGTGCAATCTGCCATACATTGTGGAAGAGGTTACAAAAAGGTAGCCTTTTTGAAAACTGAGCACATGCAAAACAAACAGTGATTAAACAAAGAAACCCTCCCTTGTAAATGTTGTTTTCAAAAATCTGGTCCCATGTTCTATCTTGTTGGCACTATTTTCAGACGTTAGACTTATCTAGAAAATTTATAGCTGTCTTTTTGTACTTTACGTCTAGCTTTGGATAAAAAAAAAATTGCCAGACATATAAGTAAATGATAGACCAGGTCACTCAATCTGAAAATAGTGTCCAGGTACATTTATATCTGAACTCTGCAAACTGAATATAATTAAGTTATAGTTCTGAAAATTGGACTAAGGTATGTACTAGCTTTGAAAACTGGACATAGGGGCAGTTTGGCTTATGTCCATTATATCAAAAGTTGTACAACAGAATACTGCATTTAGACATAGGCTTTGAAAATCCTCTCATAATCGCCAGCATATGTCATCACAGTCTGTTGCTGTGGAAATCCTGATCATGACATCATATGTAGACTTTGGCTCCCAAATATGCTTCAGCTGCATATTAACTGTAGGGGACAAACCTCCTGTTTTCATACAAATTCCTTTAGCAATAAAGAATGGAATGAGTTGAGATCCCTTCCCCCTATTTTTAAATGTGATAAAATTCAATTCTGCTGGTGCCAGCTATTTTTTTTTATTTGTTTTTTGTTGGTAGCAAGACCCCCTTTTTAATGTGTTATTCTACTGTCACCCCATACACATTCTTTTTATACAGCTTTAGCAAAACATGACAGTTTTACAATGTTTACAAGAGATCCACTGCACAAGTTTTAGTTTAGCTCGGGTGTTTGCAAACGAAGCTGGATGAATCCTAGCATGTTCAGAAAAGTGAACATTGCAGGTGATACAAGGCTGTTTGCTTGTTCCAACAAGTTTTGTTTAGTTTCACTAGAAGTGTGTGTTCCCTTTGCATTGTAGTGCAAGTGGGCCATCCAGTCATCCTCCTCCCCCAGTCAGTCATCTACTTTACAACTTTTATATGGCTGCCTCCCCCACTTGGATGCTCTAGTTTCCATGCCTCCAAATATTTCTCTCACATTTTCCATGCCTTCAATTGTCTTGTCCCCAGACCAACACAGTAATGACAACACCACTATGTCCCCTAGCTAGCAGTAATTGCTATGACACTTCACCATATGCCCAGACCAGCAATAAGAGCTACAACACCCACTGTGTCTATAGGTCAGCAGTAATGGATGTAGCACCCACTATGTTTGGAGACCAGCAGTAATGGCAATCACCCCCACCCCAGAATGTCTTGGACCCTCCTTCAGCTACTAACACACTCCTAAAAGACCCAGTTTCTGTGCCTTGGCAATAATGTTTTATTATCAGGTAAAATAAGCACCTGCTGCCCCATTTCCATTTGTGTTCCTCATCATTGATTTACTCTACAAATTGGGTCAGACAGAAAGATTTCAGAATCATTCAGTACACATGAACTGAATGACTCATCCACAAACAAAAAGCCACACAGAATCATTATGAAAAATAGGCTAGTACTGGTATAAATATAATATGCAAAATCCGGACTCCTGGAATAGTATGCTCATGAGAGGCTGGAGCTTTAAAAACTCCCTTGTGGGATATATTTGTTATCTCGCAATGTCCAGTTACAGAATCACAATTTACTTTATGCCAAAATTTAAAATGCCATGGCCTCTACTCATGGCCATAACTCCAGTATTAGCAATTCAGTTCAATGAAATCTACTTCTATATAGCATTGTTCATGTAAACCATTCCTCAAAATGATTCAGTGCAGAAAAACTCCAAAATGGGATCTACAGAATACTAAATACAGAGAAAACAAAATCTAAAACAATGCAGTATATTAGAATGTGTCTAGTATCAAACACATGGTTAGCTACTATCACACCACTTTATTCTCTCCTTACTAGCCTGGTTCAGCAATATCCCATGTTGTTTTAGGAAGATTGCAGAATCAAGGGCCAAATAAAGTGGTGTTAGCACTTAAAGTAATGTGTTTAATCTGCTTGAAGTAACTTCACTTGAGTATTACATACAGTATAAGATACTGCATGAGTGCATGTGGACAACAAGGTGTATTTCATTGATTGAAGATGGAGACAGAATAAACCATGAGGCATTCAGTCCCAGCTTCACAAGATGAAACTGCCACAGAATTGTTCACAGGCACCAAAGTTTTTTTGGTTATATATAATACACGGTTTGTGAAGTGTGTTTGTTATTTATGGTCACACATTGTTATTCATAGTTTACACTCTGGTATTCATAGTTGTGATGGTACAACCATTAATTACAGACTGTAAAATCAAAATAAGTACACAGGGTGGGTACCATGCTTGCAAGCAAATTGATTTGGTGCTGTCGGTAAGGAGCAGCTGTCTTGGCTGACACACGTACAGGAAGGGACACATCTGGAGAGGTTTATAGCCAAGAAAATCTAAAAACTCAGGAGACATTATTCAGAATTGCTGACATTTACTATGCAGACCAATGGATGTGCATAGAGATCCCCAGCACTTCACATAATAACGTTTCAACAAAGAGGCAGGAACTCCCAGTAACAGAATTCTTAACACAGAAAATGTCAGCAGAGAAAAGACCACTGGTCCATTCAGTCTGACCTGTTTTACCCTGTCCTACCCAGGCACCTAATGTCTAGCCAGGATTATTTCCCTCACCCCCACCTCTTCCCCCTGCCTCACTGCTTGCTTCCTCTGTAACTACAGTGGAGCCGGCTAGGATGCAGCATAGTAGCTTGTGAAACTGCATGACAAAAGGGATTTAATGCCACTGAAACTGCTTTTTTTACTGCAGTTACACTGCTGCAGTATACTGCAGTTTTGTGTTGCATCCTGGTTGACACTTGTATTAAAAATGTACTTGGTCCTACCCATGTTTGAAACATCAATAGTTCTTGCATCCACCACCTCTGCTGGTAGGCTGTTCCATGGCTCAACCACTCTCTCTCTCTCTGTAAAATAAAACTTTCTTACATTCCTCCTAAATCTCCCCCTACCAGCTTCCACTTACATCCTCATGTTCTTGATTCACCAGTCATGTTGAATATTTTTCCACAGTCTACTTTGTTCATTCAGGAAGCTGAAGGTCTCTGTCATATGTTCCTTTCCCTTCCGATCTTCACCAAGTATGTGGTCAGGGTCTTATGCCAATCTTCATAGGACATGCCCTCCTGGCTCTGAATCATTTTGGTTATGCTACACTAAACAGTCTCTAGCCTGTCTTTGTCTTTTATTAGGTGAGGCTCCAGAACTGGGCCCAATATTCCAGATGTAACCTCACCAGTGATCTATAGAGAGGTAATATCACTTCCTTCCTCATGCTGTGAACTCTCTCCCAATACACCATGACATGCTGGTTGCCTTGTTGTAGGCCTTGCTAAATTGGCTAGATTATTTAAGGAAGTGTCTTATGATGACTCCCATGTCCCTTTCCTCAGTGATAGTTCCCAACTTAACCCTTCCCATGCAATATTCCTTCCAATGGTTCTTGTTCCTTATGTGCATCATCTTACACTTTTTGACATTGAATTTCAACATCCAAACTTCAGACCATTTTACTCATTGCAGGTCCTTCTGCAGCTCCCTAAACCCTTCCTGGCTTTCTATCCTGCTATAGAACTTAATGTCATGTGTGAAGAGACACATCTTGCCTTGTATGTCTTCTCCTGTGTCATTATGAAGTTATTGAAAAGGATCAGCCCTGTGACAGAACCCTGAGGCATCCTGCTTGTGACCTTCCTCTCCCCTGATGTGACCCTGTTTACCACCACCCTCTGTTGTCCCCCCACCCAGCTTCTAATGCACCTAACTAGATCCCTCAGTGTTCCCAGATTCTCTAACTTCTTCAGCAACCTTCTATGAAACACAGAGTTGAACACCTTGATGAAGTCCAAGTAGAGCAAATATACTGCTTGGTACTTGTCCACTGCCCTAGTTACCCAGTTAAAAAATATTATCAGGTTGATTGGAGGAGGCCTCAGTGCCATAATCTAATGCTGCTTACTATCCTGGAGCCCATTTCTCTCTAAATAGAAAACTAGGTCTTCTTTGATTTGTGTTTCCATTAGGTTACTTGCTATGGAGGTAAGACTAATAGATCCATAGTTTCATGGTTGCTGTTTGTCTCCTTCATTGTGGAGTGGGACTACATTAGCCACCCTCCACTCTTTCAGAACCAACCCTGACTGTAACGAGCTCTTGAATTGCCATGCCAGAGGTTCAGCCAATTCCAATGCTAGTTCCCTGAGCACCTCAGGTGCATCCTATCCAGCCCTAAAGCCTTATCTATTTTCAGGTCTGCTAGTTCTTTTCTGATCCTTTCTCCCATACACACTACCTGACACATTTCTGGGATCGCTCTTGCATCCTGCTTTATGCCACTTTCAGGCAAGGGCCTGCTATCTACTGTGAACACAAAGCAAAACTAGTCATTTAGAACAGCTGCCTTATTTTTTCCTTTTTCACTAGCATTTATCTCCCATGTCCTACTGGCCCACATCTTGGGAACCTTCCCCAGCCCAGTCACCCTCCATTCCCTGGACTCAGACCCAGAATCCCCATGACTTATATTCATGGCAGAGATGAGGGGAACTTAACTTGCCCGTGTGTCCCTGAAGCAGGATCCAGTGTGGTTGCCTGGTCAGTGGTGCCAGGCCAGAGGGAGGGCCATCTTCATCCCACACAACAGGGTATCCTTTTTTCTTCAGTTTTGTCTCTCACCCCAGTGGCATGCAGTGATGGTCAGCATCATGCTGACATTCCGCCACCCTACTGGGCTTCTTAGCTGCCCTGACACCCAGCCTCCACTAGCTGTCAGGTATGCTATGGAAAGTGCAACCCACCCTACTTGGGAGAGGAGAGAAGAGCAGTCCTCTGGATGATGAATCCTCTCCAGCTGAACCACAGTGATTCAAGTTCACTCCTGAATGCAGGTCACTTGTGTGACAGGTGGTAGCATTGCCACCATGCCACCAGGCGGGCTCAGAACAGCTGCCTCCTGCTTGTCCTGCTCTTTTTTACCCTGCTTTCCTCTGTCAGCCTAATAATTCCTTCTCCAAGCTTCTTTTTTCCCTTATGTATGTAAAGAACTGTATTTCTTCTTAACTTCTTTGTAATATTCAGTTCTGTGTCTACTTTTACATCCCTGACCACCCTCCCTCATCCTTAACTGGTATTCACCACATCCCTTGTCTCCTTGTTTCTCTTTGTGCAGTATCAAATAAAGGTTCATTTTAACCCTCACCACCTGACCTTTTACAAGAACCAAATTGGTCTCATGTGTCTGTCACTCCTGGTAACTGTCATCAGGCATGACATAGTTGCCTCTAGACTGGCACCTTTAATTATTCCCCACCTCTCATCCATATCCTAGTTTCACCCACTACCCTCAGCTTATCCTTGATTAGTTACCTTGTTTGATCAAAATCTGTTCTTCTGAAATCCAGAACCACAGACTTTGATGAGGGTATGATGATACCCAGGGCCAGCTCAAACCATATGGTGTTATGGTCACTGGACCCCAGAGGCTCCACAATCCTCTCACCATCTATCACTTCTAGTTGGTGAGTAGGACATTGAGAATGGCAGTTTGCCTTGTGGATTATCCAACCAGCTGCTGTAGCAGGCAGGCCTGCAGTGTATTATCATGGCCTGACTCCTTGTGTTCTTAGCTACTGGAATGGCCCAATCTACATCAAGTCCCTATCTCTCCCTTTGCTGTCCTCTTCTGAATCACTTACCCATCTTCCTCATTCCTGATATGGTTGTGAGCTGCTCCCACAGCAAATCTGCCTTCTTCCCCTATGGACCCTCCTCAACTGCATTTAAAGATACAGTATATGAATTACACACAGGTGCAAAAATATATCAATCATAGATGCAAACTCATGAAAAACAATGCTTTTTCACATTGATTCACAAAAGTTATACACCTACAGTACTGTCTACCAGGATCAAGAGCTCTGTGTGAGAATTCATAGTTTACTGACTACAAAAATAAACCTTAATAAAATACATAATTTCCTAGCTGGATCCCTCTTATGATGGAGTCCCCCACCAGAGAGGAGAGGAGCACAAAGCTACAAATCCAGGGCTGAATTGAGGAACAAAACAGGCATGCTTGAAAAGATGGTATCTCTGTGCCAGTTTTTTCATACTAAAGGCAGTATACTGGTGCACTATCTATTGCAATGATTAAGTCATTAATATTCCACACTGGCAAATGGAGACAACCAAATAGAGGTACCCAGAGAAGTGGAAGGAAAATATGTGGAGGTTAGCCAAGTAGGTGACCTCAGTGTGGAGATCAGTGGACCCCAGAGAAGGGTGAAGCGAATCCTGGTGGGGACTCCATCATAAGAAGGATCCAGCTCGGAACACAGGAGGGGGAGGACAGGAAGGTGAGATGCCTTCCAGGTGCCATGGCATGGAGGGATGGGAGGAAGATCCTGGATATCGCTGGGAAGACAAGACGGGAGGGTGAACTGGATGTCATTATCCACCTAGGTACTAATGACCAGGTGAATGGGGAGCCAAAGGAAGTTCTGGAAGAGTTTAGGAAATTGGGGAGGGGTCTCAAGCAAGTAGCTACTTCTGTCACCTTCTTGGAAGTACTACGTGCTAGAGGCATGGAAGAGTATAGGGGTGCATGCACCAGGAACATTAACTCATGGTTGAAGAGGTCTGCATCCATCCTAGAGGGGAATCCAAGCACTCAATGATACCTTTAAATGCTACATGGACAAGCATTTAAACTAACCAAGGGGAGTGGCAGGCCAGCAAGGAGGGCACCTAACTGCCAACCCCCCACAGCTAGCAGTGGAACCAGTGAACTGGAGGAGTGGATCTCTCTACAAAGCAGTGTGCAAAAGATGGAGATAAGTGCCCAAGAGGTGGATAGGCAGAAAAGGGGCAAAATCCAAAAGAAGGGCAGACAGCAGGGAGAACCAGGGATAAAGGACAACCATGGAAGGGGCAGGAGTAGAATAGCTAAATAGTCTAGGGATGTCAAATCATGGAAAGCCACGTGTACCAATGCCAGGAGCCTTAACAACAAGATGGAGGATCTGGAGGCTCTCATGGTGCAGTCAGACCTGGACATTGTGGCCATCACAGAAACCTGGTGTAATGATAACCATGACTTGTAGATGGCCATATCTGGTTACAATATATTCAGAAGAGACAGGGCAGGTAGGAAGGAAGTAGGAGTGGCACTTTATGTGAAAAAAAACATAAGGGCCACAGAGATATAGGAGGAACAAAATAGGGGAGAGATACTGTGGGTTGAGCTGGAAAGGAAAATGGGACCAGCCATCTGCACAGGTGTGGTCTATAGACCACCAGCCCAGGAGGAAGAAACAGATAGGGAGCTGATGCTAGCCATCCAAAGTATGGCAGATAAGGGTGAGGTAGTGCTGGTTGGAGACCTCAATATTCCAGACATGGACTGGAGCATCCCAGCAGCAGCATCAACTAGGAACAGATTTATCCTGGACTCCCTTCAAAGTGCCTTCCTCAAGCAACTGGTCATGGAACCAACTCGGCAGAAGGCTATACTGGACCTTACACTCACAAACAGGGACAGTGTGATGGGGTTAACAGTGGGGGAGCACCTGGGGAACAGTGATAACCAATCATTGTGGTTTGAAATCACAGAAGGAGCAGAACCAAACCACACAAAAACACGCATCCTGGACTTTAGGGGGTCAGACTTTGTGAAAATGGGGAGATGCTTGAAAGAGGCATTAAGAGGAATGGGGCAGGAATCAGGGGTTGAGGAACAGTGGTCAGTATTTAAAATGGGAATTACAAGAGCAAAGGAATTATACATTAAGCAGGTTAGCAAGGGGAGAAGGAAGAGGAGGCCATTATGGTTTTCCAAGGAGGTAGCGGAGAAAGTGAAAGCCAAAAAGATTACATTCAGACAATACAAAAAGACACAGGCAGAAGGGGATAGGGAGACGTAACAGGAGAAGCAAAGGGAGGCAGGGAGGTCAGTAAGGGAAGCCAAAGCTCAGACAGAAGAGCACATTGCAAAATCAGTGGGTAGAGGGGACAAAACCTTTTACAGGTACATAAGTGAAAAAAGAAAGGCAAAGGGAGGGATAGTGAGACTGAAGGGGGGATGGGGGCCATGTGGAGGATGACAACAGTAAAGCTGACATATTGAACAGGTATTTCTGCTCAGTCTTTACTGAGGAAGAGGAGGGTAATGGGTCTGAAGGGAGTACAAGGGTTGGGAATGGTGCAGAAATGGACACAAGTCCCTTTACACAAGAAAGGGTCTTGAAGGAACTGGAAGTAATAAGAGTTGATAAAGCAATGGGGCCAGATGGGGTGCACACCAGGGTCTTTAAAGAACTAAGAGAGGTAGTGGCTGAACCCCTGGCAATCCTGTTTAGCCAATCACTGGAAACAGGGGAGGTACCCAAAGACTGGAGGACAGCAGATGTAGTCCCCTTATACAAAAGTGGGAACAAAGAGGAAGTGGGGAACTACAGACCAGTCAGCCTCACCTCGGTAGGGGGGGAAGATCATGGAAGTACTACTGAAGGAGAAATTGGTGGAACATCTGGTTGTCAATGGACTACAGGACCCAAGTCAGCATGGTTTCACCAGGGGGAGGTCATGTCCATGACCAACCTCATTGAATTTTTTGACTGGTTGACTAGGGAGGTGAATCAGGGAAGGGGAGTGGACATGGCCTATCTGGACTTCAGCAAGGCCTCTGACACTGTGCCATATAGAAGACTATTAGATGAACTGGGGAAAATGAGTGTGGGTAGGACAGTAGTGTGGTGGGTAGGTAACTCGCTGGGCGGCAGAACACAGAGGGTGGTGGTAAATGGCTGCCACTCCACAGAAGGAAGAGTGACCAGTGGGGTACCACAGGGATCAGTGCTGGGACCGGTCCTATTCAACATCTTCATCAGTGACATTGCGCAGGACCTAGAAGGCAGAATTTCCTTGTTTGCTGATGACACAAAGCTCTGTAACAAAGTAGACACACCAGAGGGTGTAAACAGAATGAGAAGGGACCTGCAGAAACTTGAAGAATGGTCAGGGGTTTGGCTGCTGAAATTCAATTCAAAGAAGTACAAAATAATGCATATGGGGCACAAAAACCCTGGCACAATATATCAGTTGGGGGGTGAGGATATAGCATGCACCAAGCAGGAACGGGATCTTGGAGTTATCATCTCTGATGACCTCAAGGTAGGGGAAACAGTGCGACAAGGCGACAGGTAGAGCAAATAAGATGCTGGGATGCCTAGGCAGGGGCATCACCAGCAGGAAAAGGGAGGGCATAATTCCACTATACAAGACACTAGTGAGGCCCCACCTGGAGTATAGTATACAGTTTTGGAGACCTTACCTACCTAAGGACATAGACAGGGTAGAGAAGGTTCAGAGGAGGGCAACAAAGATGGTACATGGATTGCATCACAAGTCCTATGAGGACAGGTTGAAGGACTTCAATATGTGCTCCCTGGAGGAGAGGAGGGAGACAGGGATATGATAAAGACATATAAGTATCTTACAGGGAGGAATAGGGTGCAGGAATACACTATTTTTAAGTGAAAAAAGATGTTCCAGGGCTAAAGGGCATGGGATGAAGCTGGAGGGAGGATGATTTAGAGGAAACATGAGAAAGAATTTCTTCATAGAATGGGTGGTGGACAAGTGGAACAGGCTGCCAGAGGAAGTGGTGGGGGCTGAAAGAATCACGGGATTTA
Source organism: Neoceratodus forsteri (assembly GCA_016271365.2). Lineage (NCBI taxonomy): Eukaryota > Metazoa > Chordata > Ceratodontiformes > Ceratodontidae > Neoceratodus > Neoceratodus forsteri. The sequence continues at coordinate 396,502,874 of CM057454.1, forward strand.
AGAATGCATGGGATAGACATAAAGGAATTCTGGAGGTCAGGGGTAAGGGACAACAAACTTCTAGGAAAACATAAGTAAACTTATAAGCTCGAATGGGCAGATTGGGTGGGCCATAGGCTCTTATCTGCTGACACTGTCTATGTATCTATGCACCTCCTCTATATCACTCATGTCTGTCAGAGCCCTGTGCCAAGACCCAAGACTAACATTTCCTTAAAATAATAAAATAAACAAGGGGTTTTACCACCACAAGGGAAACTTTCTGAACACCTGCAGAAAACTCCAAATTGGCAGACTGAGCATTTCATGCAGAGAAGAAGAGACCAACAAACAGAGCTGTGCAGACAGGCTGCCATGTGTGAATCCAGGGAAATGCAGAAAAAAATGAATGTTTACGTAAAGAAAGGTTGGTGTTACTGCTACAAAGCAAAAGGAGTGAATTCAGAAACAAAAAGTGCACACATTCAACTGAAATATTGTTTCAGTGTTAGGGCAGGAAGCAGTGGAATTAATGTATGGCTAGCATCATGGAACAAAGCAGCATAGGTGTTCATGGTTAGTACAATGGGTATAATATACTGTGAGTATGAGCCTGGTAAACAATGCAGCTAGTATTGCGAGTGGAGCATGGCAGTTATGAAAAACAAATGAGGAAGGCAAGCAGGATAATATAGGAATGGATTTAATTGAATGCTTTGACTCTAGGCTTGTGCTGTGATGCTACAGGAAAGCATGTAACCCAAGAGTGGCAGAAGGGACAGAGCGGCTGCTTGAGTAGGAGAAGAAAAGACCAAAAGAAAAAAACAGTGAAAGCCAGGCAGCAGCATAAGAAGGAGGTATGGGGAAGGGAGAACAGAGACAGGCAGCAAATGGAGGGAATGGGAAAGCATGGGAACGGGTTGGGGGGAACAACATGGAAGAGCAGGCGACCAACAGAGGAACAGAGAAAATACAATAAACAAGAACAGAGCCCCAGATGGGCAGGAATAATGAAAGAGCAGGAACAAGGAAGGAGGCACAGCCCAGGGGCCACAATGGAGCCCAGAGCATTGGGAAATGCCAGTGATTCAAAATGCGCTACATGTCAGCTGACGAGTGAGGCTGGTTTATATTTTGTAGGTGCAAGGAGCAATGCCTCCCCATTGAACCTTGGGCTTTAGCTCTCCCATTAAAACGGTGCTCAAAACAATGACCAGGCAGGCACTGCAGCTTCATCAGACAATAATGGTGGGTCATCATCACGCATTACACCTCCTGCAATGGGCCAACAAAACCAAACCTAAAAAAAGACATTCTGATAAACCTACCATTTCAGCTGTAAAGCAGATTCTTGAAGCACCAAGAAAAGTTGCTTCTGCCCCAGCTAAAAAAGGCTCTTTAATTAAAACCAAAGGTTTAATGGGTACCACAATTAATGGCTCTCCCAGTTATGGCACAACTGTATACTCTGCTGCTAGTCTTCAGGTTTGACAGGCATGATTATGATGAAGTCAGAAATCAGAAGGTACAATAAGTTGTGGCGAGCAAGGGCAAAGACACTGAAATTTGAATAAACAGATTAAGATTTTTTTTTTTTTTTTATAGTGGAGGAGAAGGGCAGTAAGGTTATTTATTTATTTATTTAGGGATTCGGATCATACCTTTGAGCTCAGAGCTCTTTTACATAGGTTCCACATCAAACAGTGACAATGACAGCAATAACAAACAGTTTACATACAATACTCGAATAGTAGGTAGCTAGTATACAATAAGGTTGCAATGTCATTCATAGTACCAATGGTGATAGTACAGCATCAAGAGCATTCAACTAGGGTAAAGGACAGTGTTTATATGTAGAAAAGGAGATAAAGAGGTATGACACCTAGTGTGAGAGTCCAAGGAGGAGTCCAGGTGAGGGGGGGGAGACTGGGGGGGGGAGTGGGCGGCCAAAAGAAGTGGCTTTGTCTAGGAGGTTGGGAGGTCGTGGTAGTAGGTTGGTTTTAAGGTTGATCCAGAGGGAGAAAAGGCACAGGAAGGAGAGGAAGACAGAGGGATAGGGAAAGAGGGAAGAGTGTGGGTTAAAGGAAGGGGAAGGAGAATGTGGATGAGTGGGCATTATGGGTGTTAGAGTCCTAGTGGCAGTCACAAACTGTCCTAGTAAGAAGATGTTGCCTTAGGCCATTTTTGAATTGCGAGATGCATTGGGAGTTTAGAATGTGCACTGGGATTTCATTGAGCCATTGGGGGGCCCTATAGCTGAAAGCATGCTGTCCCTGCACAGTTCGACAGAAAGGTGTTGATAGGGACCCCCTCATCCTGCCTCTGGTGGTATAGCTGGTAGCACTTGGTGTTAGGATGCTAGAAATACATGAGGCGGTTTTACCCATTAGTGCCTTTTTTCCAAGGAGACATGTTTGAAATATAATTATGTTCTTTAGTGGCAGCCAATTGGTCTCCTTGTATAAGGAGCAGGTGTGGGTATTTTGATCTTCAGCCATTGTGAGCCTACATGCCTTGTTGAGGGCAATGTGAATCCTTTTTAGTGCAGTGTCTGTTGCTGCGCCGTAGACCACCAATCCATAGTCGATGGTAGAAAGGATGGAGCTGGAGACTGAGAGAGGGATGGCCTCTGGAGTGAGATACTTTTTATGCCTATATAGTACACCCAGCTTGTTGTTCACTGCCTTTACCACTGTGTCGATGTATTGGGTGAAGGTGAGGCAGTCATCAACGGTGACCCCCAGGTACTTAAAGGTCTGAACTTGTTCCAGCGGCTCACTGACTTTATTGGAGATGGTGAGCGGAGGGAGCTTCTTTTTGTGCTGTGGGCTGGCTGTGGGCATCACCTTGTTTTTTTTGTAGTTTAATGGAAGTTTATGGCTACAGAACCAGTCTTCCAGCTTGTAGAAGGATGCCTGTAGCTCGGAGTGGAGGGCGACTATTGATGAACTGCGGGTGAGAAGCACAGCATCATCTGCGTAAAGTATCAGGTTAGTGTCACAGGCTTCAGGAAGATTATTTAGGAAGAAGCTGAATAGTAAGGGCCCCAGTATTGACCCCTGTGGGACCCCTAAAGATACCTCATTGGAGCTAGATACTGAGTGCCCAATTTTTGCATGTTGGCTTCTGTTAGGTAGTCCTTGAACCAGCAAACAGCATTGGTTGCAACCCGCAGGTTCTGTAGTTGAGTCAGGAGGAGAGAGTGATTGACAGTGTCAAAGGCTTTGGTGAGGTCTATGAAGACTGACCCCACCAGCTTTCCTTCGTCTAGTGCCTTGTGCGAGTAGTCAGTGTAGTCCTGCAAAGCTGTGGAGGTTGAGGAAGGAAATATGGAAAAACTGGCCCAAGTAAGTCTTGCAAAAAAAAGCCTGAAAAGAAGAATGAGCTGTGGTTCCTACCTTGCACTGAAAGGAGTCTTTGTAATTTGGGCATTGAAAAGCACCTAGATATATGTCATCACATTAAATACCCTCTTCCCCACCCATCGCCTACTCTTATGCCTCCGATACAGTTTGCATAGCATCCCAGCATCTTGCTGCCAGTGTCTCTGCCTTCTACTCATGCGCTCTTCCATATCTCAGGGAGTCCTATACAGGCTATGAACATGTTCTTGATGGACAGGATTATAAAGTCATCTTTGTATATACTAACCGCCTATATTTCTACACTGTATAGATTTTGTTGTATACATCTTGCTACTGTTGTTTTATGTACATTTTATTTGTACTCTATTCTGTACCCATGACCTTGCAAACTGCAGGTCCATCTTGTAAATAAGCTTGCTCAACAGTGATCGCCTGGATAAATTAAGATTTTGATTGATCGATTGATTGACATTATTGAGAAATCACTTTTTGAGAATGGAAGAGAAAGTGACAGTGATAACTCACTGCACACAGGGGTAACTGTAATCACTAATGATGATGTCAGCAGTGCTGTTCTGAGCACCACTATATCAGCACTGTCAGTACCTCCCTCCAACATTTGAGGGACTCCTATGGTTGCTGGTGATGGCCATGTGTTCAAAAGCTCCTATCTTAAAGGAAACAGTTTACCATCTTACAAGCATCTCAATGTAAAGCTAAGTATCTGTTAATTCACTCTGTTGCAGTTACAAAAACAAAGAACATTTTGGAAATGATCTTTGTCACCTTATTTCAATGTAGGATGGTAAAATATGCGGGATTCAGGTGGCTCCTTACGTATCTCAAACCTCAGTATAACATACCACCAAGAAAATATGTCTACTTATGAGGGATTCAAGATCTCTTCTCTACAAAGCTTTATGTGAGAAATTGAGATAAGTTTTCACTCTTGCTGTCAGAAGGGTGGTGAATCTAACAAAAGATCTGAACAAGCTGTCATCCTCAACCCCCTATGTCTGTCATGGCACTCTGGGCACAATTTGACCAGAGTTCTAGGGGCAGTGAAATACAGTTTGCTGCAATGACAATGTTTCCATTTCCATCTGAACACAACTGATACAATGCAAATGAGGAGCTCAAACAACCAATACAGCAATGGCTAACATCACTGGGATTATCTGTTGATTTACTAGTTGCAAATAATGGGTCAGATGTGAGAAAGGCCATGGAGGAGGAGGTTGGCTTTGTTCACTTCTGCTTCTTTTCCCACTTCTGAACTTAATCGTTCAGTGTTTTTGGCAAGAACAAAGACATTAAGGATCTTGTTAGCACTCCTAAAAGGATTTGTGCTCGTTTCAGCCACTCAAGCAAAGCACACCAGTTGTTTGTTAGAATACATGAGAAGCACAAATTGCCTCCACACAGACTCATCCAAGAAGTCTCTATCAGGTGGAATTGTACCTTTCTGATGTTCCAAAGGCTGCTGGAATAAAAGAAAGCTGTCAGCCAGTACACCTTGGAAGATAAAATTAGTGACAAAGACAGTCATATAAATCCACCACAGTGGTTCATGCTTGTTTGTCATTTCAGTCCTCCAGCCTTTTGAGGAAATGACCAGAGGTGATTGCAAACACAGCAGCTCTGAGCCTGGTGATACTTTTAAATGAAGATGTTAACATTTTAATTGAATCTGCTTAGGGACAATTAGGAGAAGCAGAACAAATCTATCCCACATGCTGACACTGCTGACACTAACAGGTTGCCACCTAGAATACACAACTATCTGCTCAAACAAATGATAAAAAAGTTGGCAGAGATGAAAATCTATTTAAAAGGTGTGCGGCTGATCACTACATTAAGGAAACAATCCTGGATCCATTCTACAGGTCAAAACAACTGCTGAATGATGATGACAGTTTGAAATAAACCAATATGAAATAACAGATGAGCTGTAGGCTATCGTAGTTAGGAATGCAGAACCAAACTCTTCATCTTCACTACATAGCACATTATCATTGTCCTCTTCCTTTGTGTTCTATCATTCTGCATCTACTTTTTTCTCTGCAACTGCTGCTGTATCAATATCATCAAAAAGGAGCACTGCCCAAAGGCCACACAATTTAGCTTCAGGTCTCTGGAGCCAATTAAAAGATATGATTATAACTTCTTCAGCCACTTCTTCAAACTCAACCTCAGCACAGATCATTGCTAAGATGTACCTGACAAAGCTCAACATTGACTGGAATTCTGATCCTTTTAAATATTGGAACTCAAAACAAAATATGTGGCCTACTCTAGTGCTACTGTAGTTGCAATAAAGTACAAGAATTATCCTCTGACTAGTATTTATTTAGAAGGATTGCCCAGTTCAGCTGTTAATATTATTATGGCCCAAGACCAGTTTGTCACAAGAAATGCAGTGTGAGACATTTCTGAAAGTAACACTCCCGTCTTATATTTCAAATATGATTCCAGAATGAATATGAAGCATATTTGAGGGCCCTATTCACTAAACTGTTTCTCCCATTGTGTCTATGGCAAAACCTTTTGTGGATAGGCTCATTACTTAGTAAATGAAGACTTATCCATGGCAGGTAAAATCAGACAAGGATTACTGTTAGTAAACACAATGAGCCCAGAAAAAACACACAAGTGGCTCTGAGTCCAGAGCCCACGGCTTATTTTGCCAACAGCAGCTGCATCTCATGTTCCAATGTTCATATTACTGTGTGGGATGGGTATATAAGAGATATTACTGCTTACTACTGCTAGCACTACTAGTCTGAAACCTAAAATCAGTTTTTTCACCTGTTGTGTAATGTAATGCTACTGTTCATGTCTCAAGTTGGCTGGGCCAATTGCTATTCTTTGGTTAATGATGTGCACATTCAAATTTTCCTGCAAAAATGCTTGTGCAGATTCTTATCATTGTTAATTATTCATTTACCTGTAGTACGCTGTATTAGAAAAAAGGCTGAAGATGTCCTGCTACCTGATTTGCTGAGAGCCATATCAGGAGGGTACATTAAGTACCAGTAGTGCCCAGCAAACAAGTGCCAGCCCAATGTGCCACTGCATAACAGAAATCATCATGCCACAGTTCAAATGGAAAAAAAAAATTGCAGCCATGTTTTTTCTCTTGGTTAGCAAGAGCCCCCCCCCTTACATAACTAATTGTATGAAATGTTTGCATGCTGTGCATGTAAAACTACCCATGTGACATGTGTACTGCAAGCATGATGTTTATGTTACATTGGAACCAATTGCATGCATGTGGCAAGCATGTTTTTATGTTAAATTGGAACAGATTGAATGCATGTGGCATGTGTACAAAAAGCAATTGGCCACTGTTAACTGCAAGCATAAAAGTTAAGTGACTTGCTCAGGATCACACAGTATACAGGTAGGGGCTGATAAGATTCAAACCCAGGTCTTTAGGTTTGCAGTTCAGTGCTCTTAACCACTATGCTATACTGCCTGCATAGATACTGCTTGCTTATAAAATGGCAAGAAAAAATCTAGAAATCTCATTGGCCAAGACAGATCAGCTGACTATACATTAATTCTCTATATATGCACAGTCATCCTGGTCCTAAACCACGTTACACAATGAGCTGATCAGTCCTCCTACAACCAGAACTATCTTCCATCAGTCTCCCTACAACCAGAACCAATTTTCCACCACACACATGGCCGCTACCTTTACACTGTAGAAACCTTCAACTGGGCCCTACAATTAAAATTATCTTAAATATAAAATAAAACAAATGAATTAAATGTTGTTTACCAGATTGTCAACCTCTCCTTACACACATAAACAAATTAGAAACATTAAGTATTGTTTATAGTTTTCATTACAACTGTTTGTTTGCTAACAGTGAAAATTCCCCCTTCTATCTTTACCTGCTCATCAGGGAAATCTCTTCTGCTTGCCCTGACAAGTGAGATAATTGAGTCTCTGGCTCTAAAACATGCCTTTGTTGTCTGTGTGTATAATATGTTAGTAGAGGAACATTCTGCTAGTAGAACTGAGCAGAATTTTGAATCCCTGTATTCCATGGTAAACATTCCATGATAAACGTTCCATTTCTTGAATGTGGGTAAACACAGAGGGGAAAAAAAACAGAATGAAGAAAGTAAGCAATAATACTTTATAAACAAAGAGAAAAGATGGTAAATGACTCACCCTGCTGTTTATCTTTTAGGACAGAGTGAGCAGTTCATGATGCAGTCAGTGAGTGTAGCAGTTTTGAACCACGCTCATGCTTGTGGCACTGGGGAACTGAGAAGCCTCTGTTATGGCTTCCTTTTAGTTTTGTCTACAGAGTGAGGAGAATGAAATAAAATAAGTGGGTTATGTGTCATACTTAGAATGAGAGAAACAGCATTTGTGAATTGTTGTAGCTGACAGGGGAATATGAAGCTTAAGTGGGAAGGAAGGTGCACACTGTATAACATTACTTTAATCTAGCACCAATAGGCGGAAGGCCTATTTTATGTTAAAAGCACAGATCCACTTACATTTTTACTTATTAAAAAATGTGTTTAAAAATAAAAAAAACCTGCTTCTAAAAATAAAGGGACATTTTATAAGTGCAGTAAGACACTCCGGGATTGTGCATTATGGTGTGATAACCGCACTCCTAGGGACGACCGGCACCTGGCCTTCGGCCTTGTGCCTAACTGTGCCCCTAGGAGTGCGGTTATCACACCGTAATGCACACCCCGTTGTGTTTTATTGCTTACTTGTACTTCAATACAAATCTGCACACATCTGCACGCATAAGGCGTGCTTATAGCCATGGATATACTTTTTAGTTTTTTTGTCCTCCTTATCTCAGCTGCACAGCTGAACCTTAGCACACAAACCATCAGAAACACATTTGGTTCTTCCCACCCCCATGCATACACTTAATCACAGAACTACTTAATCACTTATACTAACTATATATAACTATTATACTAATATACTAACATACTAATTGCCAGCAGATTAGGCCTTATGGTCTATCGAGTCTGCTCAAACTTCAGATCTCTAGTTGGGTACTGAGACCCTCTCCCCACTTGTGTTCCAGAAACCCCTATCATCCACCCCAACCCCCCTGGGCCAGGCCATCACCTGGTACATCCGCTTTCTGTGTCTGTCCCACCCTCTCTTGAAGCCCTCCACTGTGGATCTCTGAACCAGCTCACCAGACAGCATGTTCCAAGGATCCACCACCCGCTCAGTGAAAAACCTCCTCCTCTTTCTCCCCTCACCCTTCCACCTTCCAACTTCAAACCATGCCCTCTGGTGATACCTCCCTGCTTTAGTCTAAAGATCCCCTCTGTGTTTACCCTATTTATTCCCTTGAGGTACTTGAAGACCTCAATCATGACCCCCATCTCTCCTCTCCTCCAATGAGAACAGGCAGAGCTCCTCAAGTCTGTCCTCATACATCAAATCCCCTAGTCCTCGTATCATCTTAGTTGCCCTCCTCTGTACCCTCTCAGGAGCTGTATGTCCTTCTTCAAGTGTGGTTTCCAGTACTGTACACAGTACTCAAGGTGTGGTCTAACCAATCCATTGTACAGCAGCAGAATCACTTCCCTGCTTCTAGAGGTGAGCCCCCTTACGATGCATCCCAACATCCTGTTTGCTTTGCTAGCTGCTCTCCTGCACTGCTCGGAGTTATTCATACATGCATCCACCATGACCCCTAGGTCTTTTTCCTCTGTTGAGGCGTCCAGCGCCTACCCTGGCAGGGTGTACCTGTGTTTAGGGTTTCCCCACCCAAGGTGAAACACCTTGCACTTGGTGATATTGAAATTTAATTTCCATGTGTGAGCCCACCTTTCCATGGTGTCCAGGTCCCATTGCAGGGCCAACCTCCTCTCTTCCCCCTCAACTACTGCTTCCATCTTGGAGTCATCATCAAAGAGACTCATTTCACACCCTATACCCTCCCTGATGTCTGAAATGTACGCATTAAACAGGATTGGACCCAGGACTGAGCCCTTCGGTACCCCACTACTGACCTCTCTAGGGTTCGAGAGTTCCCCACTGACCACAACTCTCTGAGTGCGTCCAGCTAGCCAGTTTTCAATCCATCTGACCATCAAAGGGCCTAATCCCAACCCATCAGTTTCTCCACCAGACCATTGTGGGGGACAGAGTCGAACGCCTTGCTGAAGTCCAAGAATAATACATCCACAGGCTTTTCCCTCTCCATTTCTGATGTTACCCATTAGTAGAACTCAATAAGATTGTTTTGACATGATCTACCTGGTACAAACCCATGTTGCCAACTATCCAGACCTCCCACCTCCTCCAAGTACACCCTCAATCATTCCTTTAGTATACTCTTCATTAATTTTCCCAACACCGAGGTCAAACTGATGGGCCTATAGTTACCTGGTACTTCCCTCTAACCCCCCTTCATGAATTGGCACTACATGTGCCTCTCGCCTATCCCTAGGTACCCTCTCTGTCTCAAGTGACCTGTTGAAGAGCTCTGCCAGGGGTGCAGCCAGTATGTTCACTAATTCCCATAGTAGTCTCAGATGAATGCCATCCAGCCCAGGAGATTTATTTTTCTTTAGGCCCTTAAGGGCTTACCACACCCTTTCAGCAGAGATAGCATCATCCGTCCCCTCCACCTTACTGGCCTTTTTATCCTTATCCTGATGTGACACCCCTGGGGTACCTCTCCCTCCCTCTTGCTCCATTTCTGCTGCTCCCCTGTTCTCACTCACTACTGCTTCTATCCCCATCATGCCTTGCTTTGCAGATATCTCATCCCCCTTCCTAGTGAACACAGAGGTGAAGTACTCATTTAATACCTCTGCCTGGTCCCTCGCCTCTTCCACCCACCCTCCTTCTGATCTCAACCTGCCAAAATGGCCCTTAGTTTTTCTACACTCCCCAATGTACTGGAAGAACTCCATTTCCCCTCCTCATATCCCCTGTGCCAGCCACTGCTCATACTGGACTTTGCCCCCGCACCATCCGGGTGACTTTTCTAGATGCAAGATGGTGCATTTCCTTTTCCCTATCCCCTCTCATTGTTTTATAGTTTTTGTAAGCAGTCTTCTTTTCTCTGATTGCTACCTGAACCTCACTGGACCACCAGCATGGTTTATGCATTATGATGGCAAGTTGGAGATCAATGATCTACTACTTCTATTTTTCTCCATAGTTTTGAACGCTTCCATACAAACAGACTTTAAGGGCAAACATAAAAGTAGCAATAACTCAGCATCCGCCCACATTGCCAGTTCCTCCACCACATACACACACTGTATAAGGTGAGGCCATGCTATTATAGACACTCCACTAAGTATAGCTGTAAGTCAAGTGTCTCTTACCTGAGTACTAGGGAGTCAGAGGCAGGAGTCTTTAAGAGATGATGTCCATGGGACAGAGTGCTGGGGATGTGCCCCTTTGAAATTAATGGAGTTATTTTTTATTGCTATTTTATATATTACAATGATGAGCTGGAGACTAATGAAGGCCACTGTTTTACTAACAATGCCCTTGTTAGTCGAGCGGTGGCCTTCATTTATTTCCAACTTGCCATCATAATGTATAAAATAGTAATACAAAAATACCCCCATTCATTTCAATGGGGGTGCCCCTGTACTCTCCCTTGCCCTATGTCATAACATGCCTGAGTGTGGGGATGTGGAGCAGAAGTGAACCTTAACCTTTTTTTTTTTTTTGCACTAGCCAGCTGGGCAAATTGATTGAAAACCGCACTAGCCTGCAGATGGTTGTATTAGCCCTCAATTATAATAGTAAATTTTGATCACTTATACAGAAAACAATGGAAGCCAAGAAATGCTCTGATTATTGCACATCTATCCTACTCATAGATTGCTTCCAGCTCCCCATCAGAAAAAAACACTGCAATGCCATCACACACAGTGAACTCCCCTCCCCCATTGTTTTGTATCATGGCCTCCTCGCTTCCTCTTTCTGACCTCCCCATCACCACCACCAAACCACAGGACATCACAACAACAAGTGTTCAAACACACAATAGCTGACATCATCATCATGCACCTCACCACACTGTCACCACCACCCACAGAACAATGAACAGAGAAAGACCCTCTCAGCCCCCACCCTATAGTCAACTGGAGACTTGCAATTCTGGAAGTTTTTGTACATTCTCAGCTGAGGCAGGAGCACATCTAAGATTTCTTTGGTGTGGGGGCTACACAAACCTAAGGGGCTTGGGAAATAGAAAACTTCGACATTTTTGTTTTTAAAAGCATTAAGTATGCTCTGCCCCAACAATAATATATTTTTCTTTAACATTGTCCTTTCATCAGCCCAGGGGAAACAGTACACAGGCATAGTGCTATACTATCTCTATTTCTTTTTTGGGGGCTGGACTCCTAGCTTCTCATGAATGGGCGCCTGTCTCCCAGTGACCTGCCCCTCATACTGGGAAGCCCTCAAGTGGGGCCACCATAGGTGGAACTGTCATGGCCAGAGGGACTGGCACCAGGAGTGGCTCATACATGAGTAGCCGGCATTTTCTGTGATTGCTCCCTCTGGAGCTGAGTGCGTGCAATGACGCAAACCGAGGAGGAACCCGAGCACTTCCATGAGCGCTCCAGTCAATGTGTCAACACTTGGCTCCCCCCAAGCTCATGCAAGGCATCTTGCTTCACAGCCTCTGCTAGGGAGCAACCAGGCACTGGTGCTGCACATCTCCCTTCCCCAGAGAAGGACAGCAGTCCTCCGGATGCTCAATCCTTCCCCTCTCCTGCCAACCCCCGGCGGGCCGTGCCCATTCTCGAACATGGGTCACCGGCATGGAGCAAAGTGTGGCATCCAGTGCCTCAACTCTCAGCACCACTGGGAAGGCTACTATCTCTATTTCTATACAGGATGATCTATGTACCCCAGGAATGCCTATTTTAAGCTTTCAAATTATGTATTTTATTAAGGTTTATTTTTGTACCATACATGATCCAAAGCTTTGTTTTTAGGATGAAAGAACATGCTGGGTGGGATAAGGGTGGGACTGTATGGATGATGATGGCTGGCATAGTCCATTTAGAAGAACTGGGGACCCCTTACACTTGCCAGTAATGGCAGCTATGGATCTGTGGATGGTCATTTCAGAGTCTGGTCTGCAGTGGTGTCCAGGGAAAGAACAGAGTTAAAAGATTTGGAGGGGTGAAGGAAGTTATGGTGAGAAACATAGAAACATAGACTTTGACAGCAGATAAGGACCACTTGGCCCACCTAGTCTGCCCATTTCCCTACCTAGAGGATAAGCTGCAGATCCTATTTAACCAACAGCCTGTTTCTTCCTACCCCACACAAAAATTGCCTTATGTCTGTCCCATGCTTTCTTGAATTCTCCCACAGTTCTAGACCCCACAACCTCCTCAGAAAGTCTGTTCCATGTGTCCACCACCCCCTCTGTGAAAAAATACTTAATCACATTGTCCCTGAGCCATCCCCCCCATCTTCAAATTGTGTCCCCTTGTTCTTGCACATCCCTTTTTCTGAAAGATGCTACCTTCTTGGACTTTGTTAATTCCACTGAGGTACTTAAATGTTTCTATCATGTCTCCCCTCTCCCTCCTTTCTTCAAGGGTATATATATTAAGCTCCTTTAGCCTCTCCTCATATGGCTTCTCTTGTAGGCCCTGCACCATTTTAGTTGCCCTCCTCTGAACTGCCTCCATTCTGTCTATGTCCTTGCAGAGATGGGGTCTCCAGAACTGGATGCAGTACTCCAGATGGGGTCTCACCAACTGTCTGCACAGGGGGATAACAACTTCCTGTTTTCTGCTGGTGATGCCTCTCCCTCTACAGCCCAGTATCCCCCGAGCCCTCTCTACCACCTTCTCACATTGCTTGCCAACCTTAAGGTCATCTGATATGATTACCCCAGGTCCTGTCTCCATTTTTGTTGTTGTTACTACCCCACATTGTGTAATCTTCCCTGGATTTTTGTTTCCCAGGTGCATTACTTTGCACTTCTTTGCATTGAATCCAAGCTGCCATACTTCTGACCATTCCTCCAACCTTGCCAAGTCCCTTGTGTCATCTGTAAAGAGGCATACCTTTCCTTCCAGTCCCTCTGCAATGTCACTTATAAAGACATTAAAAAGGACTGCACCCAGTACTGAACCCTGCGGTACCCCGCTAGTAACCCCTTTTTCTTCAGAGTGGACTCCATTTACAATTATCTTCCGTGTCCTGTTGTTTAGTCAGTGTTTTACCCAGGCTTCCATCCTGGAACCCACTCCAAGTCTGGTTAATTTGACTACTAATCTTTTGTGTGGGACTGTATCAAATGCCTTGCTAAAGTCTAGGTAGGCCATGTCCACAGCCCCTCCCTGGTCTACTACTTTGGTCACCCAGTCAAATAAATCAATTAGATTCATCTGGCATGACCTTCCAACTGTGAACCCATGCTGCCTTGGGTCCTGTGCCCCACTGGCCTCTAGGTACTCAACAATTCTTTCCTTCAGAAGTGATTCCATCACTTTCCCTACCACAGAGGTCAAACTGACAGGTCTGTAGTTTCCTGCCTCTGTCTTGCTCCCACATTTGTGAAGGGGAATCACATCAGCCTTCTTCCAGTCCTCAGGTACCACACCATCCTCCCATGATTTGTTATAAAGGGTAGTCAGTGGTGTCACCAGTTCTCTGCTTAATTCTTTTAGAATTTTGGGGTGAATTCCATCTGGCCCCATTGCTTTGTCCACCTTCAGTTTTACGAGTTCTTTCAGAACCCTTTCTTCTGTGAAAGGACTGGGATCGACTCTACTCTCCAGTGTGCTTCTGTTAGTTGGATTAGGCACCTCCACCACATCCTCTTTTGTGAATACTGAACAGAAGTATTCATTCAATATCCCTGCTTTTTCACTGTCACTCTCTGCCCACCCACCCACTATCCATTCTATTCAGCCTCACTATCCCTCCCTTTGTCTTTCTACACTCCCTGATATACCTATAAAAGGTTTTATCCCCCTTCTTAACCGAGTTGGCTATCTTTTCCTCAGTTTGTGCCTTTGCTATTCTGACTACCCTCCCTGCTATCTTCTGCCGTAACTGATACAGTTCTCTGTCCTTCTCCTTCTGTGTTTCCTTATACTTCCTAAATGCTATCTTTCTCTCCCTAACCTTCACTGCCACGTCTTCTGAGAACCATAGTGGCTTTTTCTTTCATTTTGATTTGTTTATTTGCTTCACACAAAGGCTTGTTGCCTCCATGATGGCAGTTTTGATATTTCCCCATTGTTGCTCCACCCCTCCTTCTAGTCTGTTTGCTAGTGCTTTTCTGAGGCACTCTCCCATCTTGCCAAAGTCAGCCCTCCTGAAGTCCAGAACCATCACTTTTGTATAGCTTGACTCTGTAGCTGAGTTTATCATGAACCACACTGTTTGGTGGTCATTTGTTCCCAAATGGCTACTGTTACACGAGGTCCCTGCACCCTAATTGGTACCCTCAGAGGTACACCATAGACAGCTAGCACTTAGGTATAGGTTATACTAACATATAGGGCTAAGGGCATCTACCATACAAGAGTAGATGTCAGTATACGAATGCATATTGTTGTAATACACTTTGCTTGCTAATACATATATTCTGCTATGTATTTTCTGTGTATTTCTTACTTGTAAGATGCCAGGACATCTGTGTTCTTGGGGTAATTATAATATGTAAGACGGCATTGCCACCTTTTGGTGATTTGTACCACTACACTGAGTTACGTAAGACTCTGTATAAGAACTCTTTTGTTCTCAAACTGATGACTTCACAGAATTGTATAATGTTATCTTGGACCACGGAGCCACCTTTAATTTAGCCAATAGGGCTCATCTCTGTAACTAGAAATGTTTCTATCTTTTGGTAACCATAGTAATTATCATAGGTATATAATGTAATGCACAAGCCTTATAACACGGAGACCTGAGAGACCCCAAGAGACACAAAGAAACCTCGAGGTGTAGGGAACGCTTAGCACTGGCTCCCAGTTTGTATTGGTAAGAACTGCTTAGGGCAACTGTGATTTATCCCTTTGGTAGTAATAAACTTGTTTATTACTCTAATGCAATGTGTCTGTGATTACTTGCAGTCCCAATATCGTCAAGAATCTGAAAGTGAGGTTTAGACCTCCCAACAAATTGGCAACCGTGTGCAGGCTATATTTGGTGTTTGTAAGCTTTCACCTGTTGCTTAAACTTTTTCCTTTCCCATGGGGACAATAGGTGTACATTTCTGTATCACCTCTCCCATTTTAAAACCAGTCTGTAGTAACTTGCAAAGTCTGGCTGTCTTTTCGGGTGTGGTCAATGCCGTCTCGACTCACTCCATAGCAGCTTTGAATTGCAAGCCTACAACTAATACAGTAGCCTGGCTGTGTATAAAGTGCTCGTGCTGTGGTTCAATACACAGCACGATGCCTTTTTCACAGTTTGAATTTTCGTTCCCTCCCACACAATGGCCACCGTATCAAATATCTGGGCAGAACTGAGACTTGATGTCTCGAACTTCCTTGCCTCCCTTGAAGGATGGGCTGACTTCGCGCGGGACACAAGTCAATTCAAAATCCCTATACTGGGGATCTCAACCCAGTATACAGAGGTGAGACAATCAGCCAATAAGCGTCACACTAAAGGGTTGATGGTCGCGGCTCTCTACGCTGCTTGGGAAGCCTCAGAAGTGAGGTTTCGAACTCTTGATCTGCAGATTTCATCTCTTAACCAACAGATGGGTCTGCAGGAAACAGAGTGTATCAGACTGCAGCCGATCTTGGAGTCTGAACTCCAAATTCTGCGAAATGAAAATGATTCACTATTGCATCATTCAGCTCAAGCTGGAGAACAGAAACTGTGCATGTTGAAGCAGGATTGTGAAAGTGTGAGACAGGATAAGAGTTAGGCAGTTCAAATGAATGATTTGCTGAGTGCTGTGAATGCTCAGTTGAGTGATGAAATGGGTGAGCTGCAGGATGAGATAAACCAGGTATGTAATGATTTAGAAGTGGCTTACAGGGACAATTGCGAATTGAGCACCGCATATAGAGTGTTGCAAAAGCAAAAGCAAGATGAGGTTGATATGGATGTTGCAAGTCTGAGTCATGATGAATGTAGAACTAAGATGGTGACACTGCACCATCAGCAAGAGGTTCTGGCTGGACATGTTAAGGCAATGGGAGGCGTAGCCCCTGTCTTTCATTCATCATCAGAAGGGGAGTTACATAATGATGACATTTCACAATACAATGCCCAGTCATGCCCCTACTACGGCCCAGAGACCACACCCAGCCATCCACAGCATAGCTGGTCCTCACCCCCAACTCCCCATGTCACATGTCGGCGATGTCGTGATACTCATCATGGGAAATGCTAACATGGCAGTCCCCATGATGGGGGGGAGCAGGCCCAAGCCTGGTCTCGATGGCACCCTTGGTAAGTGTTATTAATGTGGAAGATAGGCAGGAGACAGAAACCATGATTGAAACTGCGATAGGCAATGTACCTCTTCCTGAGAGGAGTAAACGGGCTATTAAAACCCAGATTAGGCTGCTTCTGTAAGAGGCTGGCACTCAGGAAGGGATTGTCCACACTGTGGCTGAAGCTGCAGCTCGGGCTGCCCTGGATGGCGATTGAGACAACCTACCTTTGCCTGATTGACCCACTAATCCCCTACAAATGGCCTACTCTGTTCAGCAAATTGCTGACAGCATTGGTTGGATGAATCCATCTGACAACCTCAGCTTTCACTTGGAAAAGGTGCATTCTAAATGTGAAATGCTTAGCCTCGCTGCAGAATATCAGGTCCAAATACTACGCCAGACCATCGATCCTGGTTTGTGGGCCAGACTCCCCGATGCTGTTCACCAGGATGGGAATGCTACCTTTGATGAGGTTGCAGCTGAGCTCATTTCTGCTCACAGCCCAGGTGTAGTAGGAGTGATGCTTGCATAACCTGTGAAGCAGAATGCAAAAGAAAGTCCAGTGACTTACCACCAGAGACTCTGGATGACCTACTGAGCAGGAAAGTATTTGGCACAAGAAGCTGTGGATGTAGATCTTTTTGAATATAAGACCCTGTTCCTTAGGAACATGATTCCAGCAGTAAGAGAAAAGGTAGAGCCAACCACCTACCCCAATATGGATAGGTTTGCCGATGTCCTTCGGAAAACTGAGAGAGTGTATCAACTCTATATCCGTGATCTGGGCTCCGGTTCCAAAAAGGTAGCTGCCGTGGAGTCCGCTCCAGAGGCCACAATGCACTACACAGTGGAAAGGCAGGCTCAACATCAGCAAGCCCCTCCAGCTGATAATCAACACCCGCAACAGGCCTATCAACAACAACCACTACAACAAAAACAATGGGGTGGGAACCGGAACTGGCATAAGAACAGGAAGCATGAGGGTAGAGGTAAACCACAACAACAGAGAACAGGCCCTACATATAGGGAGATAGCTGAAGAGAATTGGAAATTCTGATAGCTCCTGGGACAAGTATGCTCTGTGGTGGATGCTGTTCCTGAACAGGCTTTTGCAGCAGTATAACCGGCAACTCAGGCCCCAACCAGCCATGGGGACACCAGCAGTACAGGCCCTCAGGCCCATTCAGGCCTGAACCTAGAAGCTCCTCACTATATAGCATCAGTGCAACATGGTGAAGTGGTTCACATGAGCCAGGCCCAACCTCTATATGCTTCTGGCAGCACGAATTGACAATTACAGGCCCCAGGCCGAATTGTAAACAAGCTAGTCTTGGACACAAATGGAAGGCCCTGCACCGAGGCCGAGGTCGGGGGCCGCCTACTTGTAGTTTTGTTAGATACAGGTGCAGCTGTATCTGTGCTGCATGACGAACACCCAGACACCTCCCCTTGGTCCACCGGACGGAGGACCAACATTTCAGGAGTTGATGGTACTTGGCTACCAGCATACCACTCTCTGCCCTTACCGGTGGAGCTAGGCCATCTAAAGGCCTCACACACTTTCCAACTAAAGGTACTGCATGATCATCCTAGTATCATAGGGATTGACTTCCTTGCACCACACGGCTGTGTGGTGGACCTAGCTAACATGCTACTGATACAGATTCAGGGTCAATATCATACCATTTTGATTCCTGATTCACACATTGTGGCAATGATATCTGCCAATGACAAAGACTATGACGTCATAGATTTGTTCAAGAATCATGAACTTTTCCCAAAGCTCCTCCCTATTTTGCAGCGACATTTGGAAGCATTTGCAATCAACAAGCATGACTGTGGTAGAATGCACACCGTCATTGAAGTGCCAGGCCCAGCACATGAGAGGAAAGGCAATATCCTTTCCCAAGTGAGGCCTTGCCTTCCCTCAGAGAAACGATCAAGTCAGTCCTCAAGCAAGGCATAATCAGAACTTGTGTTTCGACTGCCAACTCCCCAGTGTGGCCCATGAAGAAACCCACAGGTGCCTGGAGACTTATTATTGACTACAGGAAACTGAATCAGGTCACCCCCAGCTGTTCCCCAACTGTGGCATCAGCACCAGATGTTCTACAACTTCTGACCCCTGATTTGAAATGGTTCAGTGCCCTGGACACCTCCAATGGTTTTTGGTCATTGCCATTGGCCCTTAAGAGTCAATATAAGTTTGCCTTCACCTTTGAAGGAAGACAGTACACGTGGGCTTGCTTGCCACAAGGATTCCATAACAGTCCATCCCTGTTCCATCTCCACATGATGGATGCCCTCGAGAGTTTCTCTACTCCTCAATGTCTATTACAATATGTGGATGACCTGCTGCTAGCAACAGCCACACAGGAACAACACTTGGATCTCTTGGATGAACTACTGACTCTCATCCAGAGAGCAGGCTTGAAATGTAACCCAGCAAAAGCACAGTTATGTCAGAAGGAGGTACTCTTTCTGGGTCTAAAAATAACTGACCAAGGTAGAAGCCTTACCTGGAAGAAGGTACAGGGATTGCAAGACTTGCCATTGCCTACCAGTGTGGCAACTCTTCGAAGGTTTCTAGGTATGGTGAATTACTCAAGAGATTTTATTTGTGACTTTGCTCAGAAAGCTGCTCCTCTGTATGAGTTACTCAAAGAGGATGTACCATGGACTTGGGGCCCCATACACACCCAGACTGTGACGTCACTGAAGCAGGCCTTGGTCTCCGCCCCAGTTCTGGTCAACCCCAATCCAGCAATACCATTCCATCTGGAATGTGCCACCTCTGACATTGTCATGTCAGCAGTGCTGGCTCAGAAGGTGCATGGCACCTTGAGACCCATTGCATATGCCTCACAGCTCTTGACCCCAGTGGAACAGAAGTACGGCCTTTGTGAAAGGAACCTTCTGGCCACCTACTGGGCTGTCAAGCACTTCCTGTATATCATTGGGTACTCACCACTGATTATCAACACCAACCACACCCCAACTATTTTTCTGCTCTCAGATAGAGTGAAGGAAGGGTCAGTCTCTAACACCAGGCTGATACACTGGTCACTTCTCCAGGACAGAGACATACAGGTACAACCAACTAAAGTTCCATCTATGTTAGCACATGGTCTCCTTTTCCAGGGAGAACTCCATGACTGTACACTACAGTCACCTGATCTTCCGGATCCAGGTCCTTTCCTCCCTGCCACGCCACAAACACTTGACAACACTTCTTTGTGTCATATCTTTACTGATGGTTCAGCATCCTACTATCAGGGAGAACACATTGCAGGGATGGGCATTCTAGTGATCTATCCTTACAGGAACTGTCAAAATATCTAAGCACTGTAGTGTAGCATCATCACAGCATGCAGAGATGGCAGCGGTGGCCTGTGCCCTCGAGTTCATCCAGCATGGAACTGAGGATACCATCATCTTTACAGACTCTAACTGGGTTTGTTGCTTTCTTACAGAATTTCTTCCCTTCTGGCAGAAGAACTCCTTCCTTTCTTCTGATGGCAGCCTAGTGAAGTACAAGGAATTGGTAATATACATACATTCACTGGCACAAAAATTTGCACACAAACTCTATGTACACAAAGTCAAAGCCCACTCTCTCCATGACCACTATCATGCCTTCAATGACACAGCAGACACCCTTGCTAAGGAAGGGGCCCAAGGGGGAGATGTCTGGATGATGGACCATCCAGAGGCTAATGCAGCTGTACACATTGCGGCACTCAGGAAGAAACTGGAACCTTTTTCCCCCTTGGACCTCTCCACAGCCCAGCATCTTGACACTGAACTTAAAGAGGTGTTCAGAATCCTTGACAAAGGAACTGAAGAGAAACTTCCCACACATAACCCCTATCGGAAGCATGAAGGTAAGTTACGCTTGTCACCAGATGACAAGCTCATCTGGTTCCAACCAGATGACTCCACCACTAAGTTGTGGGTGGTCCCCAGACATTTATGATCTGAGTTCTTGCTCCAAGTGCATGACACCCCCACCAGTGGACACCAGGGAGCATAAAATACCCTCCAACGACTCAAGACAACTGCCTGGTGGCCTGGTATCACCAAAGATGTTAAACAATACATAGACAACTGTCTCGTTTGTGTGCAAAACAACCCCATCCCTACCACACGAAATGCCAAACTCTTACCACAATGACATTCTGGCCCTTGGCATGCCATACAGATTGATTTCATTGATCCTCTGACCAACACCAGCAGAAATAATAAGTATGCTCTTGTGGTAACTGACATCTTCTCTAAGTGGGTAGAAGCTTTCCCCACTAAGGCATGCACAGTGAAAACTACTGCCAAAATCCTGGTGGAACAGATTTTCTCCAGGTGGGGTCTACCCCTCAAGGTGGACTCTGACAAAGGAACCAGTTTTACAGGTGAGTTGATGAAAGAATCCCTTGAACTCCTTGGAGTTCAACAGAAGTTCCACATACCTTACCACCCTCAATCCTCAGGTCAAGTAGAGAGAGCCAACAGACAGATTAAGCAAATGCTTTCCAAATTCATTGATGACAATCCCAAAACTTGGGATTCCCTATTGCCGTTATTCCTTTTAGCAATCAGGGGTACACCCTCATCCACCACCCAGCTCACACCCTTTGAGGTGATGACTGGTAGACAGATGAGATTACCTGAACACCTGTTGTTTGACCTGCATACCCCCACTGCAGACAGTGTGTCTGTGGACCAATATGTGGAAAAACTCAGAAAAGATCTCATACACACACATTTGTATGCTGCCAACTGCATGGGCAAGGCCCAGCAACAATCCAAAATACAGTTTTACAAACATACACAAGAAGTGGATTGGCAAGTTGGAGATCAGGTAATGGTACTTCGATTTGCACATCCCACCCACTCCTTCTCCAACAAGTGGGAAGACCCATACCCCATTGTCAACAAGCTCAGTCCGGCAGTCTATCAAGTTAGACTCCTCCATAACAACAAGTTGACTGACAAATGGTTACATGCAAGCCATCTGGAACTGTATAAAGGAGATTAAACTACTTTTTCTCACCCCATTGGGTGGAATAGTACTAACATACTAATCTCTGATCTTCCTTTTCAGATACACTGACAAGCTGGCTATCTTGTTCCATTATCTTCTCCTCTCAGGAGTTATCCCCTGCATCCAAGGCATGGTACCGGACCTCCTATGGCACCTCGATCCTCCAGCACCTCCTCCAGAGGGAGTATCCATCAATATACCAAATAGTATGATCACTGTCCAGGAAGGTTCTGATGCTTACCTCACTGCCTCGGTTGTTGCTCCTGATAAATCTACCCTTCAAATTGAGTGGCAAACCACATCACAAGGACAAATTCTCCCTGTGGCCAAACTCTCCAAAGGAACTTTCCAAGGCTGGCCCAGTGCTAAATTATCCCCAGATGGTTTGCTGTCCTTGTTACAAACTGCATTAAGACATTCTGGTTTGTACAACTGCCTTAATTGATCCTTCATACTGTAATTCTTTGTCCAGAGATTCTGCTTGAAAATTTTGTTCTATACACCACATGGCTTCTGCAGCCATGTACTTCTCTGTGTTACCACCCACTGACAAGCAGCTTTTGGAATGACCAAAGCATACCTCTGGTCTCCTTAGTGGTCTAACAGCCACTGCCCTTCCAGGTTCTCTGATTAATAACTTACAGTTTATGCATATACCTGTTTTGTTTAATCTCACTTACTGGAATATGAAAGAATTTGGTATATGTCACAGTACTAATACATCAGCGTTTTATAGGACATTATTGCTTGATAGTTTAGCTGCATTTCAGATTTGTATGCAAGACCCAGTTGCCGGGGTCCATTCTACTGAACATGGAGGCAACTTCAGGAGGAAGCCCTCTCCTGATAATTAAACTCATAAACGTGAAACACGTGAAGTTGCCAGTTCTGATGTCACAGGTGCAACAGGTACTGTCACAGGCCTTTTTGGTACAGCTATGTCTATCTGGAACAAAGCAGACATTGCTGCTATCAAAAGTTATTCTGCCAAATTCTCCACTGGTTTGGTCAACACCATACTACCCCCATTATTGCATGGTGTGGATGGCCTTAGTCAGGAAGAAAGATACATTGTAAACAACATGCATGACATTGCTAAGGCATTCACTGATTCTAAAGATAAGATTAACGCGGTCATACAACAGAACAACAAAGAAGCAGATCAACAATACATTGCTAGAGAGAGATACTCTGCTCTGCTTATGGCTACTACATCATCACTACCATCAATAACCTTCCGT
The DNA here is from genome assembly GCA_016271365.2 of Neoceratodus forsteri. Classification (NCBI taxonomy): domain Eukaryota; kingdom Metazoa; phylum Chordata; order Ceratodontiformes; family Ceratodontidae; genus Neoceratodus; species Neoceratodus forsteri. The sequence continues at coordinate 396,525,913 of CM057454.1, forward strand.
GATCTAGAATCTGGAAGAATACCTGACATTATACATGATAGATGCATATCCAAATGGTATTGTCCCTGATGTAAAACCACTAGCTGTGTTTCCATGTGTATGCAACAGACTTTAACCATTCCTCTTTCTACAGCTAGGAATCTGGGGTTTGTTGACCAGACATCCTAATACTGGTCCTTGTTTCACTGCTAAGAAGTGCTCCATAACAGATACCATGTTTGTTTCCTTTACTGTCTCCTTACCACGCTTTGATCCCACTACAGCTTTGTTCGACAAGCTTGCACTGGTCCATTCCATTGGGCAGAGAACGCCTGGATCTACTGCCTCTACTGGTTTACCATCCTTTCCTGGATGACTGGGTGGCTCCGCACACGGACTGCTGTGCGAAAAAGCAATATATTCACTTGTGCCGATGTGATGTGTTTGATGTTATTCAACCTGTTTGTGGTTACTCTCCAGACAGCATTGATTGGACTTTCACCATGGATGATGACATCACTGCGAATGGCACTGACTCCTTTGACTCAACTCTGGCTCCGGATAAGCTCTACCAATCCTATCGTGAGGAGGTTCATCGCCTGTCAACACGGATTTCGAAGACGACCTACACCTGCCCTGTCCAGTTGCAAAAGTGGAGACTGCCTACTGTGCGCTCACAGTATAATTCAGATGGAGAATATTGCATGGTCACCAATTACAAGTCTTACACCTATGGATCTGTTACATGTGCTATTGATTACCCCAATTTCTGTTTTGTTCCCCATCAGAAGACTGTCATTGGACATACTGTTATAACCCCCGTCCCCCTTCTAGATGCAGACATTATTGATGGTAACCCCGATTATCTGCTCACATTATCAGAATATTTGCCATACTTTAATGTACACATAGACCCACTCACACTTACATTGAAATCACTTTTAGACAGGAAAGACACACACCTCATCCACATCAGCAATAATATCACCAAAGCCAATGAAGCTGTTCTAGCCTTGATCAATGATGGTGATATGAATAACGCATTAACTAACACCTGGTTAGAGATTACTTTTAAAGGTTTTATTATTATACAAGTATTTTTAATTTTCATTTTGATTATTATGCTCTGCTGCCTACGGCGCACACTGCGCCAACACCGTGAGCAGCTTGAGTTCCTTTACAAAGCTCACGCGTCGGGTTTGTAAACGACCACTGCTCCTGTCCTTTCCCGAAACATCTGCCTGTGTTGCCCTTGGAGGCAACAAGGGGGGGAATGTTACACGAGGTTGCTGCACCCTAATTGGTACCCTCAGGGGTACACCATAGACAGCTAGCACTTAGGCATATGTTATACTAACATATAGGACTAAGGGCATCTACTGTACAAGAGTAGATGTCAGGATATGAATGCATATTTTTACACTTTGCTTGCAAATACATATATTCTGCTATGTATTTTCTGTGTATTTCTTACTTGTAAGATGCCAGGACATCTGTGTCCTTGGAGTAATTATAATATGTAAGACGGCATTGCCACCTTTTGGTGATTTGTACCACTACACTGAGTTATGTAAGACTCTGTATAAGAACTTTTTTGTTCTCAAACTGATGACTTTACAGAATTGTATAATGTTATCTTGGACCATGGAGCCACCTTTAATTTAGCCAATAGGGCTCATCTCTGTAACTAGAAATGTTTCTATCTTTTGGTAACCATAGTAATTATCATAGGTATATAATGTAATGCACAAGCCTTATACCTCAGAGACCTGAGAGACCCCAAGAGACACAGAGAAACCTCGAGGTATAGGGAACGCTTAGCACTGGCTCCCAGTTTGTATTGGTAAGAACTGCTTAGGGCAACTGTGATTTATCCCTTTGGTAGTAATAAACTTGTTTATTACTCTAATGCAACATGTCTGTGATTACTTGCAGTCCCAATATCATCAAGAATCTGAAAGTGAGGTTTAGACCTCCCAGCACTACCCACTTCTAGATCTGAGATCCTCTCACTGTCCCCATTTGAGAGTATGAGGTCTAAGATTTCTCCCTCATGAGTAGGTTCCAAAACTAACTGTCTGAGGCATGCCACCTGAAGGGCATCAAGAATGGCCCTGCTTTTGGATGTGGCTGCAGCAAAGGTGCTCCAGTTAACTTCTGGCATGTTAAGGCCCCCCATCAACAGTATCTCCCCTTTCTCTGCCATCCTAAGTATGCCTTCTATCATATCCTTGTCCATTCCCTCCCCCTGACATGGGGGTCTGTATACAATCCCTGTGCAGATTGTGGTGCCATTTCCAGTCTCTAAGGTGACCCACAGTGCCTCCTCTCCTCCCTGTTTACTCTTTTGTTCAGTTGCTTTTATCCCTTCCCTTACATAGAGAGCTACTCCTCCCTTCTGCCCTCCCTGTTTCTCCTGTAGGTTGTGTACCCTGGTATGTTAACATCCCAGTCATGGTTCTCTGTGTACCATGTTTCTGTGACTGCTACGATATCCAGGCATCCCTCTTCCATCAAGGCCACCAGTTCAGGGAGCTTGTTGCCCAGACTATGGGCATTGGTACTCATTACCCTCCATTTCTTTATGGCCTTACCCCTTTTTGCCCCATACCTGTCCTTATTGCGTTTGTCACTTTCTCCATTTACCTCTGTGCTTCTCCCTATTGACATCTCTATGTTGGTGTCTACCTCACTAAGTAACCTGATTTTTTGGGGGGGCTAGGATTTCCCTGCTCCTTTCAAGTACCTCCCCCCTTGGCTAGTTTAAATGCTTGCCAATGAAGTATTTAAACCTATCACCTACGATCCTGGTTCCCCTCCTGGACAGATGCAGGCCATCATGCCAGTATAAGCCTGCATCTGTCCAGGTGGACCCCCAGTCCCCAATGAAGCCAAATCCCTGAGCTCTGCACCAGTTTTTCAACCACTGATTGAATCCCATGGTGTGGAGCACCCTAGCCTCATCCTTGCCATAGACAGGCAACACCTCCAAGAAGGTTACCATGTGTGCTATTTGTCTAAGGCCCCTCCCCATCTACACAAACACTTCTTGCACTGCTCTGATCCCTTTCTTAGCCAGGTCATTTTCCCCTAGGTGGACAATGACATCCAACTCCCTCATCTGTGCAGCTGCTCCTGTGATTCTGAGGATTCGCTCCCTGTCCCTCCAAGCCATGGCACCAGGCAGGCACCTTACCTCCCTCTCCCCTTCCTCCTCCAGTTCTACCTTCCTAACAATGGAGTCCCCCACCAGAAGTTGTTTCCTTCCCCTGTGGGGTCCCATGCCACCCTCCTATGGGTCTCCTTTGTGGAGGTTCCCAGCATCCTCCTTGGTCTCCACTGTGGGTGCCTCCATAGAGGAACCACACTGTTCCAGAATGGCATAGAAATTGTGGAGAGTTACAACTGGAGGGATGCACCTCTGTTCCACCACCCTCATCCTCTCTGAGCCCACTGTGGTCCAACTGCTCCTCATTCTTGGCAACCTCTGAGGCAACGGCAGTGACCCTGTTGATCCCTGGGTGGGAGAGGAGGCCCCACAAATCCTGGCCAACTCAGCCTGGAGATGAGCAACCTCCTCCCTCAGCCCAGAGAGGTGCCTGCAGATGGGACAACACTGCATCCTCCAGAACATCTCCCGGAGGATGGGATAAAACCCACCACCTGCAGGGCCAACCCTGTATACCTCCTCACATTTTGTCACTGAATTGTTGGATATAGACACTCAATTTTAGGGAAATGAGGGGTACTGGTCTTAATAATATGGGACAAATTGTTAGACAGAGACACACTCAAAAAACTAGAGGCTAGTGACTTAACAGCACTCTACCCTTTATCACACTCTGGACACTAGCTGAAAGTCCTAACAGTGGAGTGATAATAACTCACATTGAGTCTTTTGTGGGATCCCCCTCTTGAATGGCCAGATAATGGCAGCTCTTAATGAGCTGTTGATCACACCAGGCCATCTGGAGCATTAAGACAGATTAGCATGAGGACTAGAGCCTGCTAAAATAGAGATATTTTTAACTTTATTAACAGCCATAAAAACCTGCACTAGTCGAGATGGACAAGAAGAGAATTAGCTGCACTAGCCCTGGTCAATTTGCACTAGTGTTTGGGCTAGTAAAACAATGTTAAGATCGATCTCTGATGTGGACTGAGCTACAGTACCTGGGGGGGGGCATAAGACTGACTGTATTGGGGCTCCAATAGTCTATGCATACCATACCACTGAACTGTCCCTGATTGCAAGGAAAGGGACAGCTCTCATTTTACCCCTGAAAACTGCTCTGTCTCTCATCTATCCCTCCCTCATGGAAAACATGCTGCTCACACAGAGGATGTCTTGTAAATTTAGACTTTATGGCAGGGGCACCATTTTGAATTTCAGTGGGGTGGGGGAACAACCAGTGGAGGCCAGGTGCCAGTTAGACCCTAGAAGGCAAGCTCTGGAACATCTGGAATGTCTCTAAAAGGTAAGACTGATTTGTTGTGATTGAAAAGTGGTATGCATATCAGGAAAAATTTAAATGTACAAGATATATCAGTCTATACCCAGGAGCAGTGCATCAGATTTAGGCTTAAACCCATCCAGTTACTAACCACTTTTTTTTTCTGACTAAAGTTCTGAACCCCCCCCCAAAAAAAAAATTGCATTGTCCTGCTTTGTCTCTCCTGAAGTCCATTCCAATCAATACCCATCCCATACAGGTCGCGAAGCCACCCAAAGACACAGAAATTGAAAAGCACATCGATATTTCAGTCCTTCCTCCTTCCCCAATCCCACTATAAAAAAAATTATTTACTTTTACTTACCCTGTGATCTGGCTGGAATCTGTGGCCTGGCCGAATGTGCCACCAGCTCAGTTTTCAGTCTGTTCCTCCTCCGTCCTTCATCCAGAAGCTGGATGCTGGAACCCACCATCCCAGGTCACCACCTTGGTCTGCGATCAAGTCTCCTCACTGACTGAATGCACCCAACCTGTGTTGCTTGCTTCTTGCTGGGCTGCTGCTGCAAGACATTGATCAAGGCCTGTGAAGGATGCTTGCACCACTGTCACCAATGCAGCTAGGGCGAGTTTGCTGCTGTGGGGGGCCCATTCAGTTTGTATTGTGAGGTGAGCCTAATAGTGTAGGTAGGTAGCCAGTTGTTAAGCTAGCTTCAAGCTCAGCTCCTGCCCCCTCAGCCACAAAGAGCAATGGAGACTCACTGAGAGTAGATCAAAAAAATATGCTGCCACAACACTGCTATTGAGAGGTCAGTGCTCACCGACTCCTCTAAGCTGTAGCATGTAGCCTGTCAACTCTGTGGCAGAGGAGACAATGTCACACTCACGTGACTCACACACTCTTGCTTGTTTGGAGCTCCTCCATCCATGTGTGATGGTGCCACCACAAATAGGTGGAGAGAGTGGCCAACACAATACACAGTCGAGTCAAGAGTGCACCTGCAGTGTGAGCACACACAGGCCAGGTGGACACTTATTGTGTAAAAGATTAAATCCAAATTTAATGTCATTATTGCCACACCATAAGAACAACCTTGGCACAAATGCAGTAGGGCAACTTCCCCCCTCTGCACTATCTAAATGGCACCCCTGCTTTATGTAAGAAATTCATACTCAGGTGCTAATATCTGTACAAGTAAATACAATGGTTTCCACTGTGTTCTGAGGTACTGTATTTCCATGTTTCAAGATGTGTCCCGATCATTATAAGGGTCAGTGTCCCTCATTGTCCCGAATTTTGAGTGTCCATGTCCCTCATTTCAGTGACAAAAAGTGAGATATGGTGCATCCTTCCAAGACCCTACTCAGCACAAAGAGTGCTGAGCATGGCCATAGTGTATATGCTCCATACAGAATGACAAAGGGAAAGTAAGTGAGCCATAACAGTCATAGAGAAACTCATATATAGCACTAAATTTGCATTGCCAAAAACAAAAAGATCAGACTTCATACCACAGAGGCCCTTTGCACATCTGGAATGGGGGTTGTCGGTTCACTAAAACTTAACCATTTAATGCAGTAACCAAACAATACTTTACAAATTAATGGCAATTTAATGACAAAAAGGCCATTAAACAATTTGCAAAAGGATGTAATAGTCAGAATAAGTTTGCCTAATTTTAATGGGAAACCAATGGAAATGATATTTTCATGGCTTTAATTGCTAGCAGGAGTATGAGAAATAGAAACTGATTTGTTTTTTTAGATGAGATTTGCACCAACTTAGCTGCTGCACTCATGGTAAGCATGCAATCTAGTGTGATATTTAAGTGATGTTCACACCAGCTAAGGTGCTGCACTCATGTCAAGCGTGCATGTGAACCTGATGAGATTTTGAGATGACGTTCACACCAGCTTAGCAGCTGCACACATGTCAAGTATGCAGCATGTGAAACTGATGTGCTTTTTAGATCTGGTTCACTTAGGTTCACTTTCTGTATGCTAATCATATGCAAACATTGCAAAATTAAGCATGTGGCATGCATTGTGCATGTACACAGCACACTTATAGTTCTGGAAGGGCCCGACCAGCAAGTACAATTATAAACCAAATCAGAAAACACAAAACAGCAACACGCCACATACTAACAATATATAATGTTTTCCCCATTTAAAAAAGTTTTTACAATGAAACTCTTAGCACTAGCAAGTAGCGTGCTCAGAGCTTGTGTAGTACAGCGTCACTTGACTCCTATTACATCCAGCCATGAAAGCAAACTATTTTTGATATTTTATTTTTACATGTAAAAATCAAAATGCCTAATTTAAGAAGCTGTCATTTACCTACAGCCACCTGCCCTTTCAGCCTTGTGCCTGCAGCTTCATGCTGTCCCCCTCCTCTGTTGGATCACTTGCTACAGTGGACCATAGAGCACTGGAGCATACAACGCAGCTGCATCACATTGGTAGTGTGGGGGCTTTTACTGCTCATTTGATCATTCATAGTTTTTTTGGCCTGTTCTTAGCCAGTGCCAACAAAAGCATAACCCTCTGCAGCTTTTTTTTTTTTTTATTTATTTATTGTACTTTCTGCAACCAGCTGCCTCTCCTTCAGCTTGTTCCCACCACCTACGTTGCTCCCCTATCACCATACCCCCACCGATGCCCCCTGACTTGCCCCTCAGGGTGGGGCCACTGCTCTGATCTAGCCCATCTACTATGGGAGAAGGTGTTGGTAGCAACCTGCATTACCTCCCTGGATTCCCCCCAGGGTGGGGTTCAGGGCTGGTCGGTGCAGTGGAGCAGAGTTAGGTCGGCGGAGAGGCAGGGAGCCATTATGTCCAGGTGTCAGGAGCACTTCATCTTGGTGGCTGACAAGATCTTTGAGCTGCCCCATGGGTGGGGATGTGCAATGATGTCCAGTGTCGACCACACCCCTCAATTTCAAGGCGCTGATCACCTGTGGATCCCACAGCCTCTAACAGGAGTACCTCAAGCATTGGATATAGTATCCCTCCCACCCCCTGGAGAAGGAGAGCTGTCCATGGGATGCTCAATCCTTCTCCCCCTGGCTGGCCCTCTGGTTCCCTGAGTCTGTTCCCAAACCTGGGTAGCCGGCATCGCAAGCAGAAATCTAACTGCTGCTCCAGCAGGCCGGCAGCCCTCCACAGCTTTAATGATAGCAAAAAATCTTGGCTGCTTGCATTTCTTTCTGTCTCTCTTTTCAGACTACACTGCACCAGAGAAGTATTTTGTACACAGATTACAAAACCAAGTCCATGGTTAAGCTCAGTGTACTGTACCACTATGATACTTCTAAGTGGAGTCTTAATCTAGCCCTACAGTATTGTAAAATAGATTGAGATCACTCTTTCTCTGACCCAGCACAATACCTGATATACTGCCTGGTGGGTTAGTAGCTTGTTGTACAGTCAAAGGTGTCAATCCTCAGGCAATATGTAAGCAATCACAACCAACAATCTAGATAACTTAACTCTACTTATAAATGTTTAGAGTGTCTTATACCAGTTATAATTTTTTAATGAGAAGGTGAATCACAGTGCTTTCTAATGGCAATTCCAATTTTGTAGCCCTGTTCAGAACAGAGTCCTTGTTTAGTACCGGCTTTAGTGATATACAATAGCTTTGTTAAGGGTATGTTTGATGTGTGAGGCCCATTTATTTATTTATTTATTTTATTTATCTATTTTGATTGGGATTAATACCTTTGAGTCAAAAGACTCATTTTCAAAGGTTCCAAGTCAGTGACAAAAACAGAGCAAGTGCAATACGATACAAATAAGTACAAATTAAGATAACAGTGAAGAAAGAAAACATGGTAGGCATCGTGAGAATCATTAAAATGGCATATGAGGAACAGAACTTGCTAGTTTCAGGTACATCTAAAACAGAAATACATTACATTACATCATGTTGTTGCAGGGTAGGGAAACAATGGGGATAGTGAGACTTGTCAATAATAGGTCCGTGTTAAGCTATGGGGATGATGGGGGAAAAAGGCAAGCAGCCAAGTTGGCGTTGTCAAAGTAATTAGAGATGGTGTGGGACAGGAGTAAAGGGGAAGAGTGGTGTAGGAGGGTTGTAAGTTGAAAGGAAGGGGGGAGTTGGGAAGGGAAGAGGTGATAAGGCGGGGGATAAAGGCAGGAGGAATATGACAAATTATTTTCTTGCACAGTTACAGTTGGTTACATTCTTAAGGTGGGACTGTAGCCCCCTTTTTAACAGACTCAGCTTTGTGTTCACTGTCAGCATGTCAGGTAGCTCATTAAACCATTTGGGTCCCTTAAAAGTAATGGATTTTTGGGCCAGTGATGTGCTCTTAAAAGGGACTTGTAAACCTCCTTTAGTCGCATTTCTTGTTTGTTTAGTGTGCACAGCCATCTTGAACAGACTGCTTATGGATTCCAGCATGAGGCCTAGTTGCACTTTTTTACGATCAGGCATGTTTGGTATTGGGCTCTTAGGTACAGTGGGTGCCAGCCTGTCTCAGAGTAGAGTGCACAGGTCTGAGTCCAACAATCTGCCACAAGTGCCAGATGACAGGCACTATTCATGAGTTTTTGTATCCTGTTTAGGGCAGTGTCTGATCCTGCAATGTATATTGGTAAGCCATAATAAACCAATGATAATACTGTACTGCTTATGGCTAATTTGAGGGCCGCAAGTGTCATAGAGTGCTTGTTTCTGTAGAGGATGCCCATTTTCATGTTGGTGGTTTTGACAACTTGATCAAAGTGGTGGGAGAAATTGATAGTGTCATCAAGGTAAACACCCAGATATTTAAACGAGGAGACGTGTTCAAGTGTGTCACCCTTATGGTTCAGAATTCGAAGGGAGCCAAAATTCCTTTTGTTTTGTGGGACCGAGAACAACATTTTTTTTTTATGGTTTAATAGCAGTTTATATTGACAGAACCAGGTTTCAAGTTTGTGGAAGTTATTGAGTAGGCCTTCCTCGATGGTCAAGTGGTCCCTTCCTGGGATCGATATAATGGCATCATCTGCATATAAAATGATGCTAGCAGGGCAGGCATTAGGGAGGTGGTTAATGAACAGGCTGAAAAGGAGCAGTCCAAGTATAGACCCTTACAGTACTCCAAGGGCCACTACCTTAGGGTAAGAGAGTGAGTCACTGATTCTAATGCGTTCAGTTCTTTGCATCAGGTAGCTATGAAATCAGGAGACTGTATCCAGGGCCAGTCCCATGGAGAGCAGTGTGTTTAGTAATAGCTGGTGATTAACTGAGTCAAATGCTTTTGTAAGGTTAATGAAAACTGACCCCACTGCCATCCCTTGATCAAAGGCGTTGTAGAGCTGGGTGGTGTAGTCCACCAGTGCGGTGATGGTAGAGTGTTTTTTGTGGAAACTGTGCTGATTGCTGCAGAGTAGTTGGTGACTGTCAAGGAAGTTAGTAAGTTGTTCAGAGACTATTCTCTCAAGAGCTTTGGAGAGGGGTGGGAGGATGGATATTGGCCTATAATTGGCTGTGAGTGTTTTATCCTCGGATTTGAGAACAGGTGTGACAAGGGTGGATTTTCAGGTATCTGGGAAAATACCCAATCTTAGGGAGGCATTAAAAACCTTGGAGATTGGGTCTGCTAGTACATCAAGTGTTATGGCAACCAACTTCACATCTGTCAGATCACTCCCCATTCTGGTCTTTCCGAGGACCCTCTTTACTTGTTTGATGGTTTCAGAGATTGAGACTTGCCTAAAATAGAAAAGAGGCAGCCCTTCCCTCTCTGAAGATGGTATGGTGTTTCCATGAGGTTGGTTATTTATTAGGTTTAGGAACTCAGTGGGAAGCACCCCTGATAGATCAGTGAAAGAGGTATTGAACTCATTGGCAATCAGTAGGTGTTCCTGGAGAGACCCATAGCCAGTGGTTACTAGGTCCCGTGATGCCCTCGAGGTCCTACCAGTAAAGGATTTTAGTGTGTTCCAGAATCCTTTGGAGGACCCCCAGTTTTTGTTGAGGAGATCCTTGAAATAGCTAGCTTTTGCCAAGTGAATGAGCCTGGTACAGGAGTTCCTTGCAGCTTTGTATGCTGATACATCATGTGGCTTTCCTGAGTCCTTAGCTATGTACCACAGGTTGTCTCTATTATGCATGTGATCTAGGAGTGAGATATTAAGCCAGGGGGTATGGTTTCCTTGAATTTTTTTGTTTTTTTTTTTAGGGGCAAAAATATTGTACGCCGAAGTAAATGAATTTTGGAAGAACTCAAAGGTGACGTAGCCATCTGTTGCATGGTCAAGTGGCGACCAATCGATCAGGAATAAGTGGAGTTGGAAATCATTTAGTAGTCCAGGTCTCAGCCCCCAAGTGGTAGTGACCTTCAGCGGGCACTTTGTGAACTTGTTTGCCCAGGTACACATGACTGGCAAGTGGTCGCTGAGGCTATCAGGCAGAACCTTAACATCAAATATGTGATCCAGGTTGGAGCAGAGTAGCCAATCAATGAGTGTACTGGTGGTTGTTTTGTAGTTATGCCTGGTGGGAAGGGTAACCATCTGTGTAAGATATAAGCCCGCTATTAGGTCCCTAGCTTCATTTTCCTTGTTAGAGTGCCAGTTAACATTGAAATTCCCCACAATTACCTGCTTCCACTCTTTTCCCAAATGCTGCATATTCTCTTCAAAGAGCTTGAGCCCTGTAGCCTGCTTCCCTGGGGATATGTAGACAGTTGTTAGCAGCAGTACATTGTTTTGTTGCCCAATGATAAGTTTGAGGTGGAGGATTTGTGCCTCACTAGTGTGTAGGCTGCAGTCCATCAACTGCACTTTAATGTTGTTTTGGACATAGACTAGGCAGCCACCACTCTGTTTGGTGAGCCTGTCTTGACGGAAAGAGTTGAAACCTTCAAGTGTTAGGGATGCGTCAGTGATTTGGGGTGATAGCTAGGTCTCCGTGAAGGCAATGATGTCTGGCTTTAGCAGTTAAACCCATGCTTGGATCTGGGGTAACTTAGGCAGGAGGCTGTTTATATTGAGCTATAATATTCTCAGCTGTCCTTTTAACAAGGGCGGCAAGAAGGCAGTTTCAGCATCAGGATGCATACTTCCCTGTCGTAGACTGTGTGTGGGTGGTCCTGGGTTAGGGTGGACATTCCCAGATAGCAACAGGAGGAACAGTATGATCTTGCAACTTTGGCATGCCCGTGGTTAACTACTAGCAGCAGGATGCCTGGACCTTTGTTGTACTAGAGTAATAGAGCTAATGTAGCCTGATCGGCCACACAGTATGGCTGCTAAAGGGTAGGAGTAGGTTTTTGCCTCCGGTAGCATTGATATTACTTGAGGGTTGTGAAACTGTTCAGCACACCCTGTGGTCATTCCTAAAAATAGGGACAGTTTCTGCTCCTGTGTTGCAAATGCTGAGGGAGATTCCATTACAGGTCCTAGAGTGGTGGATCTTATGCCCACTAATGGGACCAGGAACAGCAGGAGGGGCAAGAATCCTCTCATTGTGTGCATTGGACTTAACATTCTGGAATAAATAAGTGGCTAAGAGGGAAAAATATGTTTTTCCTGTAGGATTATCCACCTGAAATGCGACAGTGGGAAGTCATTTGTGAGAGAGGGAGAAAGAAGTAGCCTAACAGTAGGTTTAATTTTGGTTTGGGGTAAGCAGCTAAGGCAATTTAGAGGGATGGAGTGGTACAGGGTAGTAGATAAGAGGACGAGTAGGGAATAGGGCAATGAGTCAAGCTTTGCACTGAAGCCCTGTCAGGAAGACATGTGGTAGACAGGCCAATGACAAAGGAGATGTACGATAGGGGAGGGGTACGGGATGTATTTAAAGGAGGCCTGGGAGGGGGTGGAGGGGACGGGTCAAAATACAATCAGAGAACCACAGTAATACGGAGCTGATTTTCAGCGTTGGAAATGGCGCCTAAACCGCAGTACAGTCTGCAGCCAAAAAGGTGCTCCAATTGGATGGCTCGGGTTAGATGGACCATCCAATTATGGTCCAATCAGCCAAGTGCTGCACCAGTCATTGTAGGGCCAGAGCAAGAGGCTCTGGCAGTGGTACCTACTCTTGCTAGTGTCCAGGCTTGAGTTCCAGGAGGGCGGGCAGGGAGTGCAGTTAGGTCGGGCGGTGGCCGCGGTGCTGGCAGTAGGTGCCGCCTTTTTCCTACTAGCACTGCTCAGATCCTGGAGTCCATGGGGCAGCAAGAGAGAGGGAGACTATGTCCAAGATCAGGAGGGGGCAGGAGTCTGGTGGCAGACCGCCAGCGGGGGGTGTGGGCTACAAACAAATAGTGTAGAAGACAGAGAGATTGGAGTGGAGGAGATATCTGGGGAGGACAAAAGGGGAGGTCACAGCCCTGAGGTAGAAATAAATAATTAATTACATGAGGTATGAGCTGAGGGGAAGGGTTGGAAGTTGAGAACCTGAAAAAATTGGAAAAGAAAAAAAAAGGGGAGACAGCAGGTCGCGGAGGAGCAGGGGGTCTAATTGGGGAGGCCGGCAGTGAGAGAGAGATAGATTTTGCAGGTGAAATAGTCGGGAGGAAAAAATAGAGAGGGGGAGAGATCAATCCAAAATTACAATTAACAGAACAGCAACCCAAATCAAACCCTAGATTCAATGCAGTCCAGAAGTCAAAATGCACTTTCAGGAATTACAAGTATTCAGTAAAATGAAACAGGCAGTTACAGACTAGGTTCCCCTAATCAAAATACAATCAGAGAACCACAGTTATATGGAGCTGATTTACAGCATTGAAAAGGTGCTGAAACTGCAATCCAGTCTGCAGCTAAAAAGGTGCTCCAATTGGATGGCTGGGGTTAGACGGACTGTCCAATCATGGTCCGATCAGCCAAGCGCTGTACCAATCATTGCAGGGCCAGAGCGAGAGGCTCTGGAAGTGGTATCTACTCTTGTTAGTGTCCGGGCTGGAGTTCCAGGAGGGCAGGCAGGGAGTGCAGTCAGGTCAGGTGGTGGCCATGGTGCTGGCCATAGGTGCCGCTTTTCCCCTACAGGTGCTGTTCAGGCACTGAAGTCCTCTCGTTAGTGTCCAGGCTGGAGTTCCAGGAGGGCATGCAGGGAGTGCAGTCAGGTCAGGCAGCAGCCATGGTGCTGGCCGTAGGTGCCGCCTTTCTCCTATGAGTGCTGTTCGGGTGCTGGAGTCCTCTTGTTAGTGTCCGGGCTGGAGTTCCAGGAGGGCAGGCAGGGAGTGCAGTCAGGTCAGGTGGCAACCACGGTGCTGGCCGTAGGTGCTGCCTTTCTCCTACTAGCACCATTCGAGCACTGGAGTCCTTTTCTTAGTGTCCGGGCTGGAATGCCGGGAGAGTGGGCAGGGAGTGCAGTCAGGTCGGGTGGCGGCCACGGTGCTGGCCATAGGTGCCACCTTTCTCCTGTGAGCGCCGTTCAGGCACTGGAGTCCTCTTGTTAGTGTCTGGGCTGGAGTTTCAGGAGGGTAAGCAGGGAGTGCAGTCAGGTTGGGTGGTGGCCACAGTGCTGATCATAGGTACTGCCTTTCTCCTATGAGTACTAATTAGTGTGCTGTTTTCTCTCTACAAAAGGCTGAGTGAAAGTGAGTTTTTGGTGCAGCTGTTTCATTTTGTTTTAATGCTACTTTGATGAGCATCCAAAGTAGAAAAGGGAGAGGCTGAAAGACTGAGGTAGGCAGAGATTGTCCCCCAAGACTAGTGCAGCAGAGAAGGTTATCCCAGGGAAGAGAAATTCCCTGGAGGTTGAGAGTAACAAAGACAAGGGCAGGGCAGACATGTCTGGAGGAGGAGGAGAAACTTCAGTTAAAAGGGAGGGGGAAGAAGGAAGACAGAAAAGACAACATAACAAGGAAAGGCAGGATTGGGGTAGCAGAAGAGGCAAAGGGGGAAGCAAGAAGGGAAGACAGGTTACAGGGAGTTAGGGACAAAGAGAATGCAGAGCCATGTGTGCCAATACAAGGAGTCTGGGATACAAAATTCCTGACATTGAAGCAATCATTGCAAAAGCAGACCTGGATCTGGTGGCCATAATAGAATCATGGTGCATATACAACTCAGCTAGGAAGTGACCATCCGAGGCTGCACCATGTTCTGGAAGGAAAGGTCAGGCAGAAAAGGTAGAGAGGTTGTTTTATATGTGAAGGGGGGTATAAGGGCCCCAGAGATACCGGGGCAACTAGGGGACAGTGAAGGGCTGGAGGTACTAAAGGTCAGCCTAGAGGTGGATTGTGGGCTGTTATTTACACAGAATAGGTGTGCTTGCCTTTGAAACAGGAAGAGGATTTAGACAATGCTGGAGGGGGGAGACCGTTAGCAAAATGGCCAGCAAAGGGATAGTTTTGAGTATAGGTGAATAATCTGCAAGATGTAGTTTGGGGCATTCTTGCTGCAGCTACAAGAGACAAGGCCATCCTCAACTCCATACAAGTGGCATTTCTCAGGCAGCTGGTTTTGGAACCCACTGGGAATGGAGCAGTGCTGGACCTTGTACTTACAACCACAGACAGTGTTGTTGATGTCACAGTGGGTAGTTTCCTGGGTACAAGTTGTCACCATACTGTGTGGTTTGGCATACAGAGAGGACAGTAAGAAAAACACAGCAAAGATGTGGGTCCTGGACTTCAAGAGGGCAGATTTTAAAGAAATGGGAAACTGCTTCAGAGAATGTCTCAAATGGAGGGAAGGCAGAGGGGGAGTGGAGGCTCCGTGGAGAAAAATTGAGGAGTGTATAGCAAAGGCATGCTGTTTGAAGGAATGAAAAAAGGTAAAGAGGAGGAAGATGCCATTATGGTTCTCTAAGGAGGTGGCAAAGGCAGTGAAGGAGAAGAAAACAGTATTCAAAAGTACATGGAGATGCAGAAGGATGAGGACAGGGAGGTATATCTGGCAAAACAAAGTGAGGCATGAAAGAGGGTGAGGGCAGCTAACACACTAATACAGTAGAGGATAGCTAAGGAGCTTTAAAAAGGGTACAAAACCTTCATCGGATGTTTGGAAGAAAAGAGGAAGACAGAGGGAGGGATAGTGAGAATCAGGAGAGTGGTGGGGACTGCACAGAGAGCAAAAGGAAGAGGAAGTGGAAATACAACATGATTGCTTCTGCTCAGTCTTCATAGTAGAGGGTGGGGGAGGGTCAGCCCAACATGCTGCAGTAAGCAGCAGGGAGAAGGGAGAGTGGACACAATTCCATTCTCGGTGGAGATGTTCTGGAAGGATTGGAAGCTTTAAAGGAAAATAAGGTGATGGGGCCAGATGGGATTCATCCAGGGGTCCTAAAGGAACTGAGCATGGTGCTGGCTGCTCCTTTGAAAGTGCTTTTCAGCAGCTCAGTGGAGATAGGGAAGTTCCAGATGACTTGAGGAGGGCTGATGTGGTCCCTCTGCAAAAAAGTGGCAGTAGGGAAGATGCTAGCAACTACAGGCTACTCAGTCTCTCACATCACTGGTGGGGAAGTTAATGGAGACACAACTGAATGAGAGGCTTGTGGATCACCTGGAGGCAAAAGGGCTATAGAACTACTGGCAGAATGGTTTCACAGAGTGGAGGTCATGTCAAACTGATCTCACTGATTTCTTTGACCGTTTACCAGGGAGGTGGATCAAGGGAAAGCAGTGGCCACGGCCTATCTGGACTTCAGTGCCATACAGAAGGCTAGTTAAGAAACTAAGCAGGCTGGGCTGGGGGGAGTGACAAACATAGAAACATAGAAATATAGAACACAGAAACATAGAATTTGCAGATAAGGACCCCTTGGCCCACCAGGTCTGCCCTATTTTCCCTACCTACTGTGCCACCACAGACCCTACTCGATCTTCAATCTCTGCCTCCCTTTGCCTTATTACTAAGGTCCCCATGTGTCTATCCCATGCATGCTTGAATCCTGTTACCATTTAAGTACCCACCACCTCTGTTGGGAGGCCTTTCCAGGTGTCCATCACCCTTTCCATAAAGAAGTATTTCCTCACATCCCCTCTGAGTCTCTCCAGCTTCATATCATGACCCCCTGTCCTTGAGCATCTCTTTCTATGTAAAATGCTACCTTTCTGTACCTCATTAATACCGTTGAGATATTTAAACATTCCTATTATGTTCCCCACTTCCCTCCTTTCCTCTAGAGAGTATATATTTAATTCCTTGAGTCTTTCCTCATAGGGCTTTTGAAACAGGCCCTGCACAATTTTGGTTGCCGATCTATACCCTTCTGGAGATGGGGCCTCCAGTACTGGGCACAGTTTTGAACTCACAGAGTGGGCACTCAGATAAGGTGCTTCAATGCTTAAAAAACACAGACATTTACACAGCAAAGCAGAACACTCTAAACCCATTAACTCATAAGGGTATTCAGTATAAAATTTAGATATGAATGAAGAGCATCGTACACGTTTCGGACATTACATCCTTTCTCAAAGTCCTTTGAAATAGGATGTAATGTCCAAAACGCGTCAAACTGGTGCCTTCATGTAATAAATTTTAATTTTATTTTAAGAGTCTGGTGCCTTTGTGAGTTACTGGACACAGTACTTGCGGTGGAGCCGCACCAACGATCTATACAAGGGTATCACTCCCTCACTCTTTCGCTAGTGATACCCCTCCCTATGCACCTGAGCATCCTGCTAGCTTTCCCCACTGCCTTATTACACTGCTTTGCTACCTTCGGGTAAATAGAAATGATTATCCCAAGGTCCCTTTCCTGTTTTGTGGTAGCCCCTCTGCTCAGTGGTAGCTCCCTGCCCAATTGGTACATTGCCACTGGGTTTCTGTACCACAGGTGCATGATTTTGCACTTTTTGGGCATTGAGACCCTGTTGCCAAATCCTTAACCAGTCTTCAAGTTTTTTCAGATCATGCCTCATTTTTCCAAACCCCCCACCCCCCAGTTTGTTCACTGTGTTGAAGATTTTTGTGTCATCTGCCAACAGGCAAACTTTCCCTTCCAACTCTTCTGTAATGTCGCTAATATAGACATTGAAAAGGACCGCACCTAGTACTGACCCCTGTGGCACCCCACTGGCTACCATACCTTCTTCAGAGTGAACACCATTAACCACCACCCTCTGACTCCTGTTGATTAGCCAACTTCTTACCCTTGTCACTACTTTTCAACCCACTCCTAGGCTGCCCAACTTGCTCATTAGCATTTTGTGTGGAACAGTGTTGAAGGCCTTACTGAAAGCCAAGTAGGCCACATCCACCTCCTCTCACTATGTTCTGTTATAATTTCTGTTAGGTGCACAGAGCCTCCAGGATTAGGTGCCATACAAATAAAATTGTCTTGCCTCCCTGATCCACTTCCCTGGTCACGCAGTCGAAGAACTCAATCAGGTTTGTCTGGCAAGATCTGTCCCTATGAAACCATACTGCCTCGGATCCTGCAATCCACTGATCACAAAGTGTTCCCCAATCCTTTCCTTCAGTAGTGATTCCATTACTTTTGTCACCACCGAAGTCAGGCTCACAGGTCTGTAACTTCCTGGGAAGGGGACGGAGTGGCAAGATGGTGGCAGTGCTGTTCCACTGCACTCTCTGCAGCAGGACTTTTCATTTTTCCTACTGCCAGTCAGAAAAGCCTTCTCTTTGATATTTCAAGAAAGAAACTGACTGTTTTTGTACTGTCAGCGCTGCAATGTGAATCTTGAAGCAGCAGCAAGCAGCAAACCATTTATATTTTCTGGCAGGCGCGCCGACTCAGTGCCCAGAGTTTTTGATACACGAGGCAAGAGCTGTCCAGCCCCACGGGGCGGCGAATCTTTTAGAATTAGACTCCATGCTTCAAATGAGTGCCTCAGAATAACCTGGGATAATACCGGGTATCCCAAATTAAATTAACTTAAATAAGAATTCAGGATTCTGGAGAAGTGAAAAGGACATCTAGATTCTTGCTAACTCAACGGTGCCAACAGGCTTTCTTTGCCTGAGAAAAGGTATGCCATTGTTTCTTCGGGGGTTGGGTTACTAGTTTATGTTCTGATGACCCCAGTGTTACTGCACTCAGTGGCGTGGTTTTCTGCTTTCTCTTACAGGTATAGCCATCCCTGGAACTGATGAAGGAGAATGGGAGAAAATGTGCCTGACATGGTGAAAATTATCCTCGGAGTGTGCCTATCCCTGGACAATTTGTAGATGGTGACTCTTTTTAAAAGAGCAGCACTCGTGTTTTGGAAAATGGCCAAGGTTCTGAAAGATCTCATAGACTCCCTGGTTGGGAGCATGGAGCAAGATGGTAATTTTTGCATTAGTGCTTTTTCTGTCATTACCGTCTATTGGAAATGTGGAAACATGGAGAATGTTTAAGTCTTAGCAACACTAAACTGTTAAAGGACACCCTGTCCTGGAGTCTAATTTCTGAGTTTAAAAAGTGGCTTAACAAATAAGTTTTCATTGTTACATTTTTTGAATTCTGGGCAAAACTTATTTCTCTATTGAAGCCTTATTCTTGCCCTGCAGCAGTTATCATTTGGTTGGAAAAGACGCTGTTTCAGCGATATGCAAGGTTTGAGAATACGTAACATTCCCATAAGAGGATGCATTAGTTTTGGAAATCTAAGGACTCCCAGAACAAGAATGCGAGACTTGTTTCAATGTTTATAAAGGCATGGATTTGTCACTGCAATGCTGTTACTTGTCGATAAAAATCCAAACAAACAAATCTTGAACTGCCTTTATGTGAATTATCAGCATTGTGTTTGGTGGTATTTAAGTCACTGGAGTACTGTGGTCCAGACCGTACAACATGTCGATGTGGCGAGGTACTCCCAATGAATGTTCAGGTTTGGCATGAAAGTAAACAAAAGTTGTATATGCTTTGGGTCCAAGAGCTTTTGATTGATTTTTATTAATACATTTGATGTTATTTGAGGTTATTCAAGCCACACTAAGGGCACAAATGAATTCACTCTGAACCATTATCATGAACTTATCGGATTCATCTGTTTATGACTCTGCACTGTGAAGGGCCTGGGGTGTGTATTTGAGCAAATTCTTGTTAACTGGATCCTTAACCCAGTGCTACTGTGCTATTTCCTCACAGAACTGTTTCTAAGAACACCAGGGCAGAGATATTCAGAAATGTGCCAAAGGCTGGCGCTTGTCGAAGCACAGCACAAGTCAGATGCGCCATGGCAAATTGGGTACCATATTCAGAAGTTGTGCCACCGCAAATGCAGTAGTGCAAGCTGGCTGAATATGGCAATGATGTGCCATGCATTCAGATGCGCTTACAAGAACCATGGAAGCTGAGAGCACACTCATGCTACAAACACAGGGGGTAGTGCAAATGCAAGAGGCCCAAGGACACAGCAAAGGAAGCACAATGCCAATGGTACAGGACCCCACCAGCCAGAAGGGCACACCAGTGCATACACTGGCCCAGAGCAGGAGGGAACAATGAGCATCACGGGATGGAGCACAGCCACCAACAGAAGCGCTGTGCACCACATCAACCAGAGCCAGTCCAAGGACTGTTCTTCTCTGTCTGTCTGTCTGTCTCTCTGTCTCTCTCTCTCTCTCTCTCTCTCTCTCTCACAGTCTCTCACCCCCTATCTCTCTGTGCACACTATTGCACATCTGCTGTCTGTGTGTTTGTCCCTATATTTATTGGCTTTGGTCTGTCTGGTGCAACTTGAGGTTTGCTCCAGACTTGCACCTTTGCTCTACAGTTGAATATGCCAGTGCTCCTCTTATTCAAAGGAATGCCCCCTGCACTTGTGCTGCATACATTATGGTTGCACATTGGCACAATGGGATTTGCACTGCACCATGGCTCCCTTTGAATACTGCTCGGTGGCACATCTTCGGACTTGCACCGGAGCAGCTCAGTTGTGCCATGCGCAAGTGCTCTGAATATCTCGGCCCAAGTGTATTTCAATTTTATTTTTATTATGAAAATGGGTGTTTGTTTAACCCTGGAAAAATAATTTTACATAGTTTTATACAAAAGTTAACATGAGGAAATGGACCCTAGAAAATAGGCCTAATTGGAGATATTGCTGCCAGGGCCCTACAGGCACTTAAACCAATGAAACTTTTTGTCAGGCAATTTTTCCTTAAAAGACCTCATGAGGATCAGAATTTTAGGAGAAAGCAAGAATAATATAATTGTTTGTTTATATATAATTTATGTTCTCTATATTTGTGTTTTTTAGAATGTTATAGAAGGCATGTTTTATCAAATTGCACACAAATGGATTTTGTTGAAGAAATTACAAATTGCTCATTTAGAAATCCACTTTTACTCCATATTGCTTAGGACTGGGTAGCAACTACCCCTACTAGAGTTGAAATTTGTCCTACTTCTTAACTTATGGGCAGGTCAATATGTTGCAGTTCATCGGCCTCTTAAATTATTTCTGCATGGGCTTATTTGGCCTCAGATGGGGATTAACCAACGCTTATATCAGCCTTACATGCTAGTGATTTTCTTAATGGAGTCGAGTAGTTTGGAAAAAGGTGGCCTTGGGAATTTCCTTCCAGAGGCTATCTGGTAAGTTAGGGAGATAGCTTGAATATTGTTAATGCTGATATAGCCATGAATATTAATATTGTATAGGCTGTATCCCATGAAATAATCCCATGCTCTCAAACAGGTTAGTTATACCCTGGCCCATGTTTTATTCTGTCAGTGACTTCTCTTGGGAAAGATACGTCATATTTGTAAGAGGCATGTCAGAGGCTCTGATCCTCCCATGGATTGGTATGTCGTTTTATGGGATTATTTAACGATGGGGACCTGTGAGCTGTTTACCACCATCTTAAGACTAATTTGAACAATATTTCTTTGCTGCTGTGTTGTGGAATCTCTTCCTAGACTGTGTAGGTTTTCTCTGCCTAAAACTTCTATGTGAATTGCAGTGATTGTTATTGTCCTGGCTGAATGTATTCATTACTACTAACTGTTTTGACCTATGCTATTGTAATTTCATTGTACTCATGCTATGTACCTGTCTTTGATTGTTGTACTCTCCTGGGTCCTGCCTGAAAATATCCATTTCATGGCTAGTGCACCTACCCAGTTAACAAAAACTAAATAAATAAATAAATAAAATTCTAGGAGATTTAAAGTAGAGACCATCATTTTCAAATAAAATCAGAAAACGTTTTCTTATTTTGATGTTTTAATATTTATTTTTTTACAGTAAAGATAACTCCAGTATGTCCTAACTTGGCTATGAATACTTGCACTAGATGTTAAACTGAGCATTATAAAGATCATGTATCTGTTTTTAGTAATTTTTTTTTATTTATTTATCACTAATGACTTATAGTTGGTGCCTTAATATTGTTTTTTCTTAACAAGAACTTGTGAATTGTCTTGATTGTTACAGTGCCTTCAGTTTTACAAATCTCTTTGATTGTATTGTATTCTTTGTAATGGTTTGTAACCAAATGACAATAAACTTGATAAACTGAAACTGAAAACTATAATTTCCTGTTTCCTCCCTATTACCTCTTTTGTGAAGTGGGACCACATCTGCCCTCCTCCAGTACCCCTGAACCTCCCACCTATCTAGTGATACTTGAACAGAGCTGCTAGAGGTGCAGCCAGCACCATCTTGAGCTCCCTCAGTATCCTAGGGTATACTCCGTCAAGCTCCACTGCCTTGTCCACTTTAAATTGTGCTAGTTCCTTGAGGACTCTATCCTGTGTAAAAGGACTGGTGTCAATCTTCCTTCCCTTCATACCCTTGCCCTTTATCTGTGGCCCGTCACCTACCCCTTCCTCTGTAAATACTGAACAAAAGTATTTGTTCAATATGTCTGCTTTTTTCTGGCCCTCTTTCACACAGATCCCTCCTTAACCATTTAGCCTTGCTATCTCCCCTTTGTTCTTCTTCTTTTCACTTATATACTTAAAGAATGTTTTATCCCCATTTTTTACTGACTTGGCAATATTCTCCTCCATTTGTGCCTTTTCGCTCCTAACTGATTTTATTGCCTCCTTTTGTTTCTCCTGCTATCTCTCCCTATCCTCCTCATTCTATATCATCTTGTACCTTTGAAATGCAAGCTGCTTTGCCCTTACTTTCTCTGGTACTTCTGTTGAGAATCATAGCTGTCTCTTTTTTTTCTTGCCCTTTTCAACCAGCCTGACACTGAAGTTTGTTGCCTTCTCAGTGCCTTCCTTCATTTTTGCCCACTGTTCCTCGACCCCACTCACTTTCCCTATCCCTGCTAGGGTGTCTCAGAAGTATTCTCCCATTTTCATAAAATTTACCCTCCTGAAGTCCAGGACCTTCATTTTAGTGTGGTTTGATTCTGGCTCATTTCTTACATTAAACCACACCGTACGATGATCAGTGGTCCCCAGGTGGCTACCCACCATGATGTCAGCGACACTGTCCCCATTTGTCAGCACCAGGTCCAGTATCACCCCCCCCCGAGTGGGTTCCTTAACTAGTTGCCTGACGAACACCTACTGCAGGGAGTCCCTACTTCTGAGTGTTGCTGCAGCTTGGAGGCTCCAATCCACATTCGGTAGACTAAAGTCCCCCACCAGCAATATCGCACCCTTTCTTGCCATCCTTTGGATTTCTTCTAACTTCTCCTTATCCACCTTTCCCCCCTGTGCTGGGGGTCTGTAGATCACTCCTGTATGAATAGTGGACTCCTTCTTTGTCTCCAAGGTGAGCTACAGTTCCTCTGATCCTCCCTGCTCCTCCTGAATTTCCAGAGCTTTTATGTTTTTCCTCACATAAAACCACTCCTCTCACCCTTTTTATCTATCCTGTCCATTCTGAATAGAGCATAACCCAATATGGCTACATCGCAGTTCTGGTTTTCATTGCACCAGGACTCAGTAACTGTGACTATGTCCAGGTTCACTACTGCCATGGTAGTCCTTAGGTCTGCAATCTTATTGTCCAGACTTCGAGCATTTGAACACAGGGCACTCTGGCTTGTACTGCCACCGCCCCTCATTTTACTCTTTTGCTTTTCCTTATTTCTTCCACTATTCTTCTTACTATTGCCTCTTCGTATTTCCAACTAGATTCCTATGTTGACTGGTTCCTTTTGGGATTTCTTGTCCTCTGGATACCCACTGCTGATCTTACAAGCCACGGAGGGGCAATTTATGTCACTCTGCCTCATTCCGCTTCCCCTTCAGCTAGTTTAAATGTTCCCCAATGTAGTATTTAAATCATTCACTGAGGATCCAGGTTCTCTTCCTAGATGGATGCAGGCTGTCACCCCCCATACAGGCCTTTATACCTCCAGGTGGGGCCCCAGTCCCCTATGAATCTGAATCCCACCTCTCTGCACCATTTCTTCAACCATGTGTTGAAGTTCCTGGAGTGGAGACTTTTGTTCTTCTCCCATTGTAGACAGGTAGCACCTCCAAGCAGGTCACAGATCATGCTAATTGTCTAAGACCCTTCCCCAATTCCTGAACTCCTCCTGAACTATTTCTGACTCATCCCTAGCCACGTCATTAGTTCCCAGATGGACAGTGATATTTAGTTCTTCCTCCCTTCCTGCTTTTCAAGTGATCCTCTGGATCCTCTTTTTATCACTTTCAGCCATGGCACTGGGAAGGCACCTGACCTACCTCTCCTCATCTTACCTGCCCACAGCTGTATCTCCCTCACTATGGAGTCCCCCAACAGGATTCACTTCCTCCTTTCTGGGGTCATCTTCCACACCCCTTGGGGTCTCCACTATGGAGGACCCCCACATACACCCCAGTCACTACTTCAGGTGCCTCTGAGGGACAGTTTGGCCTGGCCAGTGTGGCATAGGAGTTTTGTAGTGGTACCAGATTGGGGCTGTGCTTGTGATCCACCACCCTTGCCCTCCATGAACCCACTGTTGTCCAGCCACTTCTCCTACTTGGCATTCTTGGAGGTAGCAGTGGTGGACTAGGTGCTCCCTTGGTGGGAGAGTAGGTCCTCTGAACCCAAGCCAACTTCACCTTGAGTTTTGTACCCTCCTCCCACAGCCCACAGAGGTGCATGCAGATGGGGCAGCAACACAGCCTCCAGAAGGTCTCCATGAAGACTACCACCCCACAGCCACTGCACTGCACCACTCCCATCAACACATACTTACTCCTGTCTCTGTTATTGTAGCTCTTTGAATTCCTATTATTCCCTTACACTAGATAAGGAGTTTCTCCTATCCCTATATTTCTATGTCCCTTTACTCCAAACCACACCAAACAATTGTCTGCAGGCCACCCAACTGTTACATAAAAAGAATATCTAGTAAGCCCCACACACTCTCCCTTTCTAAACAACTCTTTCCAGCAAGCCCCTTTGCCCTATTCCCTGTTTTCTCAAAGAGAATTTCTAGCTCGTCTTTTCACCCACAGTCATGCAACAACAAATTTCCACCATGTACCCACTCACACTGCTCCCCATAACTACATACAAACTGAGTATCAAACTGGTTAAGGGATTGGGCAGGGTGTAGTGGTAAACAGTAGCCACTCAGGCAATAGGAGAGTGACTAATGGGGTGCCACAGAGTTTGGTGCTGTGACCGATCCTCTTCAGTGTCTTCATAAGTAACATTGTGTTGGAATTTGAGGGTAAGGTGTCTCTGTGAATGATACAAACATCTGCAATGGTGTTGACACTCAGGAAGAGATGATGACAATGCAAATGGATCTGAGGAAGCTAGAGGTATGGTCTAAGAGTGACAACTGGGTTTCATACAGAGAAACATAGAAAAGTGATGGCAGAAGGAGACCAAGGGTCCATCTAGTCTGCCCGTGTGTTCCTGAGATCTTCTCTGATCTCAGGATCTAGCCCCCTTCTGCTTTGTGAACCAATGTGGTCCTTGCCTTCTAGTCTTGTTTTTGCTCTGTTCCACCCTAGTTTGAATGATGTTACAGAATTTGCATCCACCACCTCAGCTGGCAGTGTATTCCATGGTTCAGTGACCATTTCTGTGAAATAGTGTTTCCTGAGCTCCCTCCTGAAGCCCCCCCACCAACTTCCATTTGTGACCTCTAGAGTTGGTGTTGGTAGCTCTGCTGAACAGGTCAGAGGAGGGCACCCTATTTATACCTCTCAGTATCTTGTATGTTTTAGTTATGTCCCCTCTCTCCCTTCTGGCCTCCAGTGAGAAGATATTTAACTCTGCTAGTCATTCCTCATACGATAGCCCCTGGAGTCCCTGGATCATCCTGGTAGCCCTTCTTTGTACAACCTTCAGCCTGTCCTTATCCTTCTTAAGGTGCAGAATCCAGAACTGAACACAGTACTCCAAATGCGGCCTTACCAGGGATCAGTGGGAGTATCACCTCTCTCTCTCTTCCTGCTGTTGAACCCTATGGTTATGCACCCCAGCATTCTGTTGGCTTTGCTGTATGCAGTGTTGTACTGACTGGACTGTTTAAGGGTATTGCTAATGATGACACCTAGGTCCCTTTCTTCCTGTGAGGCACAAAGCTGGACCCAGCTGAGCCAGCATACTATCCTCGAGTTCTCTCTACCCAGATGAATCACCTTGCATTTTTTTGCATTGAACCTCAGTTACCAGATGTTAGACCAACTTTCCAGCTTCTGTAGGTCTTTTTGAAGGTCCCTAGCTGCCTCCTCACAGTCCACCATTCCCCCTAGTCTGGTATTGTCCACAAATAGGGTGATTTTGCATTGAATACCTGAACCTATGTCACTAATAAACTCATTAAATAGGACTGGCCCTAACACTGAGCCCTGGGGCACATCACTCATGACCTCACCTTCTTCTGACCTTGCCCCATTGTTAACCACTTTCTGCTTCCTGTCCTTCAGCCAATTCCCTACCCACCTGACTATGCTCTTAGCTATGCATAGATCTTCCAATTTTTTTAGCAGTTAGTTGTGTGGCACCAAGTCAAAGGTCATACTGAAGTCAAAATAGAGGAGGTTCACTGGGTGGTCTCTGTATAATTCCCTGGTCACCCAGTCAAAAGGCCAAAAATGCCAAAAGTACACAGTTATGGACTTAGGGGTGTGGAACCCATTGGCTGTGTATAAGATGGGGGCAGTAGAGCTTACAGTCACCAAGCAAGAAAGAGACCTACAGGCCATCATATCTGATGACCTCAAGGTATCTGGGCAGTATAACAAAGTAGTGGGGAAGGCTAGCAGTATGCTAAGGGGCATTGGGAGAGGGATTTATAGCAGGAGGAGTGCAGTGGTGCTGCCATTGTATCGCTTTCTAGTGAGGTCCCACCTGGAGTACTGTGTTCAGTTCTGGAGTTTGCACCTTTGCAAGCACATTGAAAGGGTGGAGGCTATACAGAGAAGGGTAACCAAAATAGGGAGGAAGTTGCACAAGAAGCATATGAAGAAAGGCTGAAGGAACTCAACATGAACTCCATGGAAGAGAGCAGAGTGAAAGGGGTATGACTGAAACCTACCAGTGTCTCAGAGGAGTGAACAAGGTGCAAGTAGAGGGTCTATTTCAGAGAAAGGAAGGCACTAGAAAAAGGGAGCATGCAATGAAGCTAAGAGGGGGAACATTTAGGAGAGATGTGCAGAAATATTTCTTCACAGAAAGGGTAGTGGATAACTGGAACAACCTGCCAGAGGAGGTAGTGGGGGCAAAGACTGTGGGAAGCTTCAAGCATGCATGGGATATGCACAGGGGCATATTCGGTAGAGGCATGTGGGAGGGAGAGACACCTATTACCAGCTAGGGTCAGTGGTGACTGAATAAGCAAGAACAAAAGGCAAACTGGATGGTCCTCTTATGCTGACAAAGTCTATGTTTACATAGTAAGGTTCATATTAAGGGTTAAGGAGTCAAGAAGGCGGTATGCCCATGTGGACTCCTACCGTTTACCCATAAAAACAAATTCTATTTTGTTCAAGTTTATAGTTGTCCAGATTTTTTTTAAACTGCTCTTTATCTTTATTATAATCTCCAGTGGTAAACTGTTCCAATGATTAACCACTCTCTGTGTGAAAAAGAATTTTCTCTTATTTGTGAAGAATCTTTTTGGTCTGAAATGCAAAGGGTGTCCCCTGGTTCCCAAGGTACCATTTTTGAATTCAAAGTCAAGTTCATTAAGCAAATAATTATCCTGCATGATGTCATAACATAAGAGAATATCTCCCTGAATCCTTCTTGTTTCCAAAGACATAAGGTTTAACTTCTGGAGATGTTGTACATATGACAAGTTTGTTATGGTATATATTAGTTTGGTTGCCTGCCTTGAACTTTTTCTAGCCACTCTTCCATTCCCTTAGTAATAGTGTCCCATGTCTAACTACCATAATCCAGAAGCAGTCTCACGTATGCCCTGTTCAATGGCATCACCATTCCCTCATCTCTGCTTCTAAAATTTCTTTTGGTCATCCATAGTATCCTTGTATTTTTACTAATTTGTTTGTAACAGTGACTAGGTGGGAAATCATCGGGAGGGGGGGTGCATGATGCTACCAGCACCTGTACAAGAGTAAGACAAAAATGTGGTAGGGCCCATAAACCCTGCTGGTGGACCAGGGAGGTAGAGAGGGGAAAGAAGGTGGCTTATAGGCATTTCAAGTGCTCAAAGAGTGAAAGGGATCAAGGGGAGTATGAGCTGATGGCCAGAAGGGCCACTAGGGTGGTGAGGGCAGCTAAGGCAAAGAATGAGCAGAACCTGGCCAGGGAAATTAGGAGAGGGAACAAGGGGTTCTTTAGAAACATTGAGGAAAAGCGGAGGGTGAAGGGGCAGATTAGCAGGATTAAAACAGGGGAGGGATGGGCACAAGCCCTGGGAGAGCAGGCTGAGGTACTAAATGAGTACTTTGCCTCAGTTTTCACAATGGAAAATGGGGGGGGCTGCATCATACATGGGAGGAGATGGTGAAACTGAGGGGACCCTTACCGATTGGCGGGTCGGGGGGGGGCCATGACAGAGAGAGTGATAGAAGCCCTCAGGTCCCTCAAGACAGAGACTGCACTGGTGCTGGATAAATTACATCCCAGAGTGCTGAAGGAACTGGCTGATGTCCTGGCAAAACCCCTGATGGAGCTTTTCAGCATCTCTCTGAGGACAGGGTGGATGCCCCAGGATTGGAAGGTGGTGGCAGGGAACTATAGGCCCGTCCGCCGGACATCAGTGGTGGACAAGGTGATGGAGGGCATTGTCAAAGAGAGGCTGGGGGGAACCTGGAAAAGTCGGGGTGCCTGGATGATAGGCAGCATGGATTAGTCCCAGGGAAATCATGTCAGACAAACCTTGTGGAGTTCTATGACTGGGTGACAAGTGCCTTGGACCTGGGTAGACCGGTGGAGATCCTCTTTCTTGACTTCAGCAAGACATTTGACTCTGTTCCTCACGTGGGCCTGTTGGATAAGCTGGGGGAAATGGGAGTGGGGAACCAGATGATCAGATGAATATGAAATTGGCTCCAGGACCAGACCCAGAAGGTCATGGTTGGCGGGATAGTCTCATTCTCAAGGAAGGTCATTAGTGGGGTCCCTCAGGGATTGGTCCTTGGGCCCTTCCTGTTCAACGCCTATGTCTCTGACATAAGGAAGGGTATCAGATGAGTCTCTTTGTGGATGACTCAAAACTGGGGGTAGTGGTGGATGGGGAGGAGGGGAGGATGGCCCTACAGGGGGATCTGGAGGCTCTGGAAAGGTGGTCTAGAAAGTGGAGGGTAAGGTTCAATGCAGGGAAATGCAAGGTATTGCACCTGGGAGCCAGAAACTCAGGCTAAGTGTACACCCTGGGGAGGGGGGAATGCTACAAGTCTCAATGGCTGAGAAGGACCTGAGGGGTGGTGGTGGATGTCAAGATGAACAACTCTGAGACTTGTAGGAGGGCAGTGGCCAATGCCAACAGGATGCTGGGATGCATCACTAGGGGGATCACCTCCAGAAGGAGGGAAGTGATACTCCCACTAATAACTGTTTGGTGAGGCTGCACCTTGAGTACTGCGTGCAGTTTTGGAGGCCACACTTAAAGATGGACATTGAACTCCTGGAGAGGGTCCAGAGGAGGACAACCAAAATGATCTGGGGCTTGGGGGACAGAACCTATGGGGAGAGGCTCAAAGAGCTAAATATGTACACATTGGAAGAGAGAAGAGACCGGGGGGACATGATATAGGTTTTCAGGTACATGAAGGGGGTAAATAGGGGAGGAGTAGTCAGGGTGCTCCAAGGAAGGGGGGCAACTCAGAGGGCATGGGTGGCAGCTGGAGGGGGGAAATTCAGGGGAGAAAGGAGGAGGTGCTACTTCACTGAGAGGGTGGTGGAGCCATGGAATGCGCTGCCCGGGGGGCTGGTGGAGGCAGAGATGGTGGAGTGGTTCAAGAGGGGGTGGGACAGGTACAGGGGAAGGATTCTGGAAGCAAAGTCCTCTGCAGCGAGAATATCCAGGGCTGGGAAGGAAGAAACCAGAGAGAGTGAGGGGGCAGCAAGGTCAGCTCCCATGGTGGGGGCTGACCAAACAAGCAGACACAAAAAACCGTTAGGCCTATTCTGCTGGCATTTTAGTATGTCAGTATGTTAGTGTAAGCTAATTTCTCAGTAATTGTTATACTTAAGTCTTTTTCTACAGTGGTTTTCCTTAGGAGACGTCCATTGAGAAAATAAGTGTTTTCTTTGTTGTACCGGCCTGATGCATTACACAACACTTATCTCATATCCTTTATATTCACCCATTTGCTTATGTTATTTAGTTCTGTTTGTAACGCATCAGTATCTTCCAGCGACTTTACAACTCTAGCTATTTTTGTATCATCCGCATATTTACTCATCCAGCTTGTTAAATGTCTGTCCATGTCTGATTTGAACATTTGAAACAATAATGGTCCCAGAATAGAGCCCTGGGGCACCCGCTAGTCATACCCACTGGATCAGAGAGGCATCCCTGACCTTTTATTTTAACTCTATGACTTCTTCCATGTCCATTCTATGTACAAATGCAGAGCTTGGGAGAGTCTCCTGTTTCAATCAGGCAGGTGTCAATTTTATTGCATTTAACAGCGTTATGAGTCAAATTAATTATGGTTATTAGTACTGAGCTCTAATTTTCATCTCACATCTCCAGCATTTGTAAGTCTGCCTCCTTTTCCTGGTGAGACTCTTGTCCATACTTTCCTGCCCACTTGCCCTCCTGATTATTGCAATGTACTGACTAGTTTTTCTATCTAAATTCCAAATTTCAAGACTTAGTCTGTTTACAGCACTGCTGCCCACTTTCTCACACTTACCTTTAATTGTGATCCTGTACTGTATCTCCAGCTCTGCATGGACTCTGCAGTCTCCACCCCCAGAGGTGGAGGGTGATACTACAGGCCACACATCAAGATGGCTCACATGGCAGCTCACATCATGTACCTGATGAAACAGGTCATGAAGGATGAGGAGAGGGCCAATGGCCACCCTAGGCCCAGGCATAGGCCATGGAAGTGCTATGTTGCAAGCAGATAGTACCGTCCATGAGTCACATTCAAAGTCCTTAGTGATGACCAGCTCAAGGGCCTGTATAGGCTCACCAGACCCATGCTCAGACAGCTGTGTGAGCTGCTGCATGACTAGTTCCAGAGTGACACCCAGTGCAGTCATGCAATGTCCGAAGAGGTCAAAGTGATGACTGCACTGTACTTCCTGGCCACCGGAACATTCCAGACGCTGGTGGGGGACACCACTGGTATCTTGCAGTCAGACACCTCACAGCTGTTGTGCCAGTTCCTAGAAGGTCTACTGATCCATGCTGGGGAAATCATCATATTCCCCAGCATACCAGCTGAGTGGAGAGAAACCATGCAGCAGTTCTATCATGTCGTGCACCTACAAGCTGTACTCGGTGCCATTGACTGCACCCATGTTGCCATCCATGCACCACCAGTAAAGGAGTGGAGGCTTATGTGATTAGGAAGGGGTATCCCTTCATCAATTGCCAGGTGGTGTGTGATGCAACAAGACACATCATCAATGTCCTGGCATGGTACCTTGGCAATGCACATGATGCCTTCATCTGGCGCAGCTCCAGTCTGTGCCAGAAGTTCAAAAGTGGGGATATCCCTAGTGGCTACCTTGTCGGTGACTATTTCCCAATGGCCCCCTTATATTGCAGATGACACTAACCAATGCCCTTTGAATTCAAAGGGAACAGTGCATATCCCTTGCATCCCTGGCTCCTCACGCCTGTTCTACAACCCGCTTCCATTGCAGATGACAGATACAATGTGGCATACATCACCACACATATCATTGAGTGTGTCTATGGAATGCTCCAGATGTGTTTCTGATGCCTTCATCAGTCCAGTTGGGTCTTACAGTACACCCCTCAGAAGGCCTGTGCCATATTCCTTACCTTTTGGATCCTATACAACATTGCACTTAATGGTGGGTTATGCATGTGATGGCCCCAAAGGAACAAACTGCAGCAGATTCAGAGCCAGAGGACCAGCACATACAGGAGCAGCTCTACAGGCATGACCCCAGGATGGTCAACAGGGCCCAGGAGTACAGATTCTGCCTCATGACAGACCTCTCCAAACACAGAGGCTGAATACAGACCATGCAGGAGACTGTAATGTGTTTAGTCAATGAATTGCAAGGTAACAATATCTGTAGATAGAGAGAAGCAGTCCAGAGGAGGGGTATCAATAGGGAGGTCAACATATATGCAGTCCAACTAGGCAGAGAAATGCAAATAGGGCATTTACACATATACTATCCAGTTTAGCAAGGGGTCTTTACAGGGTGTCAAAATAAAGACAAGCCAGACAGGCAGGAAGGGTCCAGGGGGGTTGACAGCAATAAGCCATCCAGGTTGGGGAAGCAAATGGAGTGTATACATATATACAGCCTGTTGGGGGGCCCAAAGGGGTGTAAACAGAGATACACATCAGCCAGGTGGGGGCATTCAAAAAGGTGGTTTAGCTGCAATGCTGGCCATCCAGGCAGGGGGGTAAATGAATTGGTTAGGCCACAGGGCAGGGGTGGTGACTTATGGGTAATGTATGGGGGAATGAGGGGGCACATGTTGTTGAGTGTTGGTGATTTGCACCCTACATGCATCCCCCTGCCACTTACCATGAGTACAGACAGTATGTGTGCACTGTAGCGGGAATGATTGGGGGGTCATCTTCCACTATATTGGGGATGAGCATGGGGATGGTGTTAGCCATCCCATAGCAGGGCCATATGGGCTACTGACTCCATTAAAGAGCAGGCTGTGTCCTGATTTGGGTGGTGTCCTTGGAGTCCTGGGTGTGCTTGACATTCTCATTCTGCCACTGTGTGGTGTGAACATATGCCATGTTGTCCACCATGAGGTGACACTACTCCCCTGGACAGGCAGGGTCAATGGATGGCCCCTGCAGTTCCTGCCACCATGGCTGCAACCTCCAGTACAGTGACACACAGGCAATCCATGCTGGTGATGATATCCTGATGCGGGTCATGGATGGCCGCCATGTGCTTTGCATGATGTGCCTCCGCCCACTATTTGGCACACTGAATGTTGTCATGCAGCATGTGGCGGATGAGTGTCAGTTACTGTTGCTGGATGGTCTGTACCTCCATGAATGACTGCAGCAACTTCTGGTTGGCAACCGCATCCCTCTGTCACTGGGACTGTCCACTGGGACATGGTCAGGCTGCACCTTTGGCCATTTATGGCCTGGGGCTGCACTGCAGTCAGTGCTGATGTCCATTGTGGGTGTTGCCAGCTGGCTGTGGCCGGCCCAGTGGGATGGGTGTGTGGTGACAGGACTGTGGCCATGCCAGTGGATGGATCCCAGGGAGGCACAGTAGTGGCTGACTCTGTAATATTGAGCAGGGGCAGCAGGGAGATGACTGTGCCAGAGGTGGGATCATGGGGTGCTACAGTGGTGGCTGTGCCAGGGACTGTGGAAGGTTGTACCACTGTGACCACAGTGTCACTTTGGGACAGTGGCTGTGCCCCACTGTTATGGGGGCAGGTGGAGGGGATAACCCCTCATGGTCTAGGATCGACCCCAGTTGTTCCCAGCTCCTGATGTATGCATCATCATCTTCATATTCCTCATTCTCTTCACTGGTTTCTGTCAGCAGGTGTATACGGATGGGCAGCAGAGGCAGCTGCCACCGAGGTGTCTATCTACTATTTCATGACATGCCTTATACAGTGCATTGGTGTGTCCCCTGTGTCACCACCCTGGTGCAACAGGGAGCTGGTGGTAATGCTCACAGCCCTGGTTGTCCAATCTGTCAGTGTTAGTCAGGTCTGTTGTGCCATGTGCTCGGGACTATATATGTGCTTATGTGTTTTGGAGGTAGGCACAGGCCACTGTAGTACCAGTACACCTCCATATCGTGCTGTGTACATCATACAGAAACTATGGTAGTCCACCTGCAGCAGTGCCATCTCAAGGGCCATAAGCATCATGTGTCATGCCTTTTGCAGTTTAATGGAGCCTATCATATGTGGCATGGGGGTCTGCTGAAAGAAGGGGCATTGAAGGGCAGTGCATGTAGTGTTCCATATGTGATCAACATTGTGATGCAGTCAGTAGTATCTAACCAACACAGAGAAGACTAGGATATGATTACTCCACTGCACACAAGCAAGGCCATGCATACATTTAGACATGACTGGATCTTTGAAGGGACAATGTCCTGCACTGGCTCTGTATGATTGACAACCCTGTACTTAGGGTGGTGATGACAGATTCAGGATGGGGACGGTGCCTTCAGACAGGTCTGCATCCCACACCAGCGCTGTGCTGACAAAAGGAGTGCTTATGACACCCACCTGTGTACAACACCACTGAACACATATGTTACTGTGGCTCCTTCACACAGTACAGCATAATGGGACTGTCTGTATTCATCTGTGTTGTGTGTAACACGTGTATGCCTAGCCAGAACCCAGCAGCCTACAGGTGTCTCATAGCTGTCTGTTGCCCTGCAGACTTGTCTTAACTTGTGTGTTGCATGGCTGGTGTGCAGAGTGCAGGGTGCAGTGTGTGTGTGTGTGTGTGTGTGTGTATGTGTGTGTGTGTGTGTGTTGTGTGTGTGTGTGTGGCTCCTAGCACCTCTAGCCATTTCATGGCTTATTGCACCCTGGCTTGGCACTGCTGTTTCTTGCTCTACAGTTCCACATGTGGCATGCCTGCCTGTGTTGATTATTACTTGCATGGCTGTTTCCTTCTGTGTAGCAGCATGGCACACCCTTTGTAAGTGCATTCCTCTACTATGGGGTCCACATTGCTGTCTCCGGTATATCACACACAGTCCAGTGTGGCTGCCTGCCTCCCTCCCTCCACCTAAGTGTGATGTGGAGGCCCATGTGTTGGCCAGTTGTACTTCTATTCTGCACATGATGCCACCACTCCTGTGTTCCTTGTCCTGTGTACCCCACTAACTGGTTCTGTGTCTTGCTTTCCATAGGTGTCTGTAGAGCAGCAGGTCTCCGGGTCAGGCATAGTCGACCGTGAGGGCAGGGCTGAACTGCTCCTCCAGTTGCATGTGAGGAGGGTGGAGGAGAATGTGGTGATGATCAGGGACCTCCTGGCAGCACTGCAGTGCCAGCAGCTTCAACCACCACCACCACCACCAATGGCATACCATAATTATGGACATGGTTAATGGGTACAGGCAGGTCTCCATTTTGTTTATGATGTTCCGCCCTTTTTGCAGATGGTTGCCCTGTTTTGGTTTTCATAATTCCCTTGGTATGGGGGTTTGCCCTCTGTTTTGTTGTCCCCCTCTTTGTGCTTGCATTTGTCTTTATTTTTGGATCCCCCCCTTTTTATGGGTGGTTGCCTTTTCTGTTTTTGATTACCTGCTCCCCCCTTGTTGTGGGGGTTGTCCTCTGTTTTGTTGTCCCACCTTTTCATGGGCTGTTGCCCATTTTGTGTTTGTTGTCCCACTCCCCCAACTTGTTACAGGCAAATGCCCTTTTTCCTTTGTTTCTAGGACCCCCCATGTTGTTGTTCTTATTGATGTTTCTGTTGTTGCTTTGGTTTCTCTTGTTTTTGTATGGTCTCTTGACATTTGTCTACAGTGTAAACTTTATTTTTGATACCTATGCTGCTGTGTCATGTCTTTCATTGGTGCTTCTTCTCACACCCACAGTCACCCCAAGTGTTCAGCTCTGTACCCAGTGCTCTAGTCAGGGCTGTGCAAATGCACGGCCCCCTGTGTTCAGCGCTACCCTTCAGTGCTATATTCAGAGCTGCCCTACTGCACTGTGCTGTGCCAGCACATGACATTTGCATGGCACACAATCTGCCCTATATTTATAGGGTATGGAGCTTGTGCAATGCCTCTGAATATATCACATTAAGGGATTGCTGCAAGCACTGATGCAGGTGCAGACCACGGACAATGCTAGTGTGCATTCCTGAATATTGGGCCCATAGTGTTTTGTAAGACATTTTGTATGAAAGGCACTGTATAAAATAAAATTGTATTGTATGAGTGCCTATTGGAGAGTATCACATCTCTTTAGTTTTAGACTTCAGTGTTTTTTCTCCCTTTCTTCCCTTGATTAGTTATTTACCTTTTTCTGTTTTCTCTCTTTGGTAACCAGGTAAGGCCTGATTAACATAAAGCCCAATTATAGGGGTGACTTTGGAGTACTGGGAGGTTAAGTAACTTGGTCTGGGTCACAGTATGCAAGTGGAGACAAAGATCTGAGTACTGTGCCTTGATATTGACTGAACATCCAATAAGTGTATTTGCTTGTCAGGTTTTGCGAGTCTTATTTGGATACTTAAATATATAAATGCTAACATTAGGTTATGTCAATAATTTGAACACAGAAATAACTGTGTACAATCTACTGTGTACAGAATGGAGCATGTATCACCTCTGCACCTCATCGCCCCAAGTCTGCCTTTGTCATAATTTAAAACACTGCTGCAGATTGTCATGTCCTTTTTTCAGAAGGATTTAAATTGATAGCAGAATATAACAAATTATGAGACACTTGTAATATTAATGAGGACATTTTCAACTTTAGGTAACTGAATATATGTCAGCAGGTACCAGTTTTTGACACAGCGTTGATTGCTTTTGGCAGAATACAAGACTACTGTCTGCAGTGTGGGTTCCTGAATTGACAGTCTTACTGTAGCAACATGTATTCCTGCTGCTGAGTGTGAAGCAGCAACATTTTTATTGGCATATCTTTACACGATAAGCAAACCGGAATAAAGATATTAATCACAAAACGAAGTAATGAAAGTATTAAAGAAATAAAGACCAGTTTATCTGTGTCTCTATGCAATTCAATGCATGTTAATAAGTTAGCAGAAAGGGCAGGTTGATGTACTGCTTGTCTGTGGCACAAAGAAGTGAATTTAGTAAAAGGCTGCAGTGGGTAATGAACAGTATTTTAACTTAAGAGTTTAACCTCAGTGCCTGTCAGTTCTGACCTTTTACCAACCCCAGTGAGCACTTGATTTCTCACTTTTGCTGCTCACTGTCGGATGAACGAATGTAGAACTTGACAGCAAGAGATTTTACATGAAAAGAGAAGGTGCTTAAAAAGCATGTTTTGTGATGATAGGCTACATTTATTCAGCGTTCATTACGCCTGGTGCAGCAGTGTTGGTGGATTGATTGGGTGTGAGCAGCTTGTCTTCTGTAGAAGCGAGGAGGCGCGTTATTGACCTGCATGGGAGCCGAGGTGACCTCTGGATGACCTCACTTTCACCTGGAATTGACCTTGAAACAACCCACGGTTCACCCTGTCTTAAACTAAAAAAAAAAAGCCTCTGAACAGAATGTGGATTATTAGAACTGACACATTGTGCTTTCTTTTTAGCCTCTTTTTATGGAGGTGGAGGGGGATGCTTTTCAGATTTCTAAATACTGCAGCTGCGCTACTCAGTATTTGTACAGATTTATGGATGAAGCCAACTAGAATTTGCACTGCTTGATGCTAAATTTTTGCCATTCATCATTATTGATTAGAGCCCCCCCTTCTCCAACCTTACTATGACAATTGCTGTTTCAGTTGTTATGGGTTGTAATGGGCCAGAGGAATGATTTAAGCCTGAACAATAGCTATCTGTAATTACATATGAAAAATCCATGAAGCCTTGACCACAGCATTTACAGCCAGCCCTTAGTTTACTCTTACAGCTAAGGCCAAGAAATTAGTTCCTGTTTCTCCTTTGCTAACCAAACCTGAAGAAACTCTCACATAGCGACTCTGAGAGGGCAAATTGCTATTATAGCTTTCCTTGTCAAATATTGAGTTTTCTCTTCTGGTGAAAATAAATCAGGTAAAGTGGAGAGTAATGGAGTATTGCATTTTTCACTGGTTGCTCAATCACCTAATGAACTTGACTGCTGAGAGCATGAAGGGGAAAAGGGGGACTCTCAAGTACATAGCCCTACATGTTCACTACAGTATCATTATAAGGTCAATAGCTCCACACTTGCTTCCATTTACAAGCTTTAGAAGGCTGTCCTGTTTTACCGATTTGTATTTTCAGTTCAGGGCAATATGCTTTTCCTGACAGCAAAGCTGTGGCTACAAATGTGGAGAACAGTAACATGTGTAAGGTGCCACAGAAATCCTATGGCACAATATGACTGAGCTGTATTTTTTCCATGCTTTTTTAATCTGTGACCATGGCATTCTTTCCCACTGCTGTTCCTTTATGGCCCTATTTATGAAGCATCAGTGGTGCATTGTGCACTGTGGAGTGCCCCAGAAGACTGCATTTGTTGAAGAAACTTTCACCTTTAGTGCATATAGAATATTCTTTGGAAAAAGCTTTGGTGATGCTCCAGTTAGGGTTCAAGTTAATGCTACAAAAGTAGGGAAATGTGGCATTAGGGTTTCCAACCCTAACTCCCCACCCCAACCCCCCAAGCAGCAAATGGAAAGAGCACTAGAGTTTTGGGTCTCTGGAGTTTTGACTAATCAGAGGTGAGCTGTTCGTTGGGGTTGTCAACCCCAGTGCTCACCCTTCCCCCCAGTCCATAGCCTCATGTATGAAGCACATGGTAAATCTCCAAGACAGTGCCTCATAGTAATACAGTCTTCAAAGGTAGAGAACTATAGCTTGCCAGATGTTGCCAACACAATCTGTTGTAGCTTTATAAATGCAGGGCCCTGTGGACCCTGCATGAAGAAAGATGATGTCTGATGTTGTTTATTCAGGGAATGAGGTGGTTATTAGGGATGACTGCTCCAAGGAAGACCCCACCACTGACTTGCCAAGACCCTGAGACCCAAAACCATAACATTGTTTCCTTTTTGCTGCTTGGGGTGGGGTGGGTGGTTGGGAGTTAGGGTTGGAAACCCTAATGCCAAATGTCCCTACTTTTATGGCATTAACTTAAACCCTAACTGGTGCTTTAATGAAGCTTTTTGTAAAGAATTTCCTTTTTTTTTTTTTTGATATAGTGGAATCATATCTTCATTCATGCAGAGGACCAGGACCCCTTTTGTCCTTGTACCAAGAGAAGACTCTATCCACCTACAGAAGTACAGGGTCCTTGCAGGCCCTGCACTTCTGTGCAGCAATGGATGTCAAGAATTTGTGGGGCTACCTGGTGAACTGTGAAAGTGCAGGGCCCTCTGGCCCTGCTCTTCCACATGGCCACAGATACAATGTACAGGCAGTGAGTCCATTTGTCAGCCAATGCACAGGGCCCTCTGACACCCACAGGTGGAGAGGTGCAGGACCCTATGCCAAGATGACAGTTGTCTTCACTATATGGTAGCTAGGCCAATGCAGACAACCCTGCAGCTTTCAGTCCTTGGCTGGTGGGGGACAGAACAGTACCATCCCCCACTCTCACCCCATCCAGCTGGGCCACTGAGCTTGTACTTGAACTCAGCTCACTAGCACAGGATCACAAAGCATACCTGCTTGGGTCAAGACTAGCATTACACATAAGATTTTTTAACAGTTATATATATTTTTTAATCGTGAACCCAAATTTTCAAGATAGTCATTTTATTGCTTTCCTTGTAAATATGGCATGTAGAATTTATAGTATATTGGTCAAAATGTCATTGTGCACCAGAAATATGAAGACACATCTCATCCAGAATTTTAAAAATGACACCTGTCAAATGTTATGAGGTGGTGTGGAAAGATGGCTATGTTGAATATTTGGAGTCAAAATATTGAAAATTAGCAAAGTTATAAGTGAATTTCAAAACTGTGCAGCATTCACTCATCATGTTCTAATATTTGTGTAATAATTTTTTCAGCATTGCCTTTTCATTACCCCCACTTCATGAACCTGGCATGTGAAAAATTTCAATTCCCCCACTGAAATGTCATTGTGCACCACTGAAACATCATTCTGTACCACTGGTGCAAAAACACTTTTTGGCCAGGATTTGAAAAATGACAGATATCACGTTCATGAGGTGGTGTGAAGAAATGTCTAAGCTAAAAATCGGGGATCAAAATATTTAAAATTGCCAAAGCTATAAGTGAGTATAGAAAAAATTGAACATACCCTCACAACTTTGTCATTTGAATGTATTTTGGCCCCAGATTTTCAACATAGCCTTCTTATGACCCCACCTTATGGACAAGGGTAGTGGAAATTTTCAGATCTCACCCAAAAAGTGATTTTGCAAAGGGACTGTGGTGTGACCTTTTGGGTCAGATTTGCACAATTCCACTGCCATTGGTCATGAGGTGTGGTCCCAGAAAGACCATGTTGAAAACTTGGGGTCAAAATTTGAAAAAATGATAAAATTATGAATCAAAGTTCAAAACCACATTGAACTACATTAAACCACACTTACCTGATTTCCTTATATTGCAGTCGTTGGTTCCAGCAGCAAGAGGTGTCTTCGATCGGAGAGTGGCTCTATGCTGTGGGACATGTTCAGGTAAGTGAGGGTGTATGGGAGTGTGGGGGTGGTGGGTGCTGAGTGGGAGGTCAATGTGGGGTGGGTGGGGTGTCTGTGTGTGTTGATGAGATTGGTGTGGGTCTGTTTTCTTTTTTACAGAGATAACAAAATCAGTGGATGGGTTTCTTTATTTCAGGGATACAGTATTCTAGCACTGGGTATTGGGCACTGCACTGTCTGGCTCACACTCAGTGGCACCAGGGGTGGGCACCCTGGTACAAACAGCTACATATGGAGAAGGGGCAGGCAACCTGGAGGAGGGGTCAACAGAAATGGTACCGGGTGAGCACCCTGGTCTACTTATATATTATATATATATATATATATATATATATATATATATATATAACATTAGGAATGCTGGGCAATGTCCTGAAGGGGAGGGAGAGAAAGAAAGCAGTACCAGGAGTGGTAACCCCGGCCCACTTAATAAATAATTAAAAAAATAGATAGAAAGAAAGAAAGATAGACAGACAGACAGACAGACAGACAGAGACACAGAGAGATAGTGAACAGGGATTGCTCACTGCTTCAGCTGAAGCTGGCAGCACATCTTCCAGCTGTAGCTTCATTATTCAAGGAAGTTCCACTGTTCTCATACAAAGAATGCAAGTGAACAATTCCTCTCACTAAGCTGGGTACCACGGCTTTTGAGGTGCTCTGAAAAGGTATTTCTGGCCATTATTTTAAAAAACAAACATCAGAATTTAATTAAATGGGCCCATTTTAGCTATGTTCAGGTGTTTATTTTTTTTTAAATTACACCATTCTTATATATTTTTCATTTGTTTAGTTCAAAGAAAAAAAACAAGATGGCAGCTATCACAGCATAAACAATTTTCGTGCTGTGAGAAGCATGTAGTGAGAAACCAAACACAGTCTTGCAACACAGAATTTTTGGTGTCGTACCAGAATGTTACCCCAAAAAAAACACTGAACATGCTCAAAACAGAAAAAAAAAACTTAACCCTTATAACTTTAGAACCATTTAATATTTTTAAACAAAAACCTTTCAAAGACACTGCCTTCGGCACAGCACATTTCTACCCTTAAAGTTTTGGGAAAAAATTCCGTTTTGTGTAGGCTGTACGTGACAGCAAACCCAAATCCCATGTTAAGTATAGGAAAAAAAATTAAATGTCTACAGGAAAATTACATATGTGGATCTCAGAAACCGCAAAAGCTGCCAACATGAAATTTGCTACAGATTTAGACATTTTCACCTAGACACCACGTGCATAATTTCAGCTAATTTCATCAAATGCTGCCAGAGCAATTAAGGTACAAATTTAGGTGTTTAACATAGACCATCTCGAGGGGTGTGGCTTGGCAGCCAAGATGGAGACAACTTAATCCCTTAGTTCCCTTCACCCCTCTGACTAACCTTCAGCATCCTTACACTGACTTAATGTCTTTTCACCTCTAAATATCGCCCAAACTTTAGCATACAAGGAATCTACAGAACTAATCCTTTTGCATCTGTGCCCAGAATAATGTACCTGTGATCCAGAAGTTCAATCTTCAGCCTGCAGCTACGAGGAGTGGTGGGCCTGCAGAGCATTATGGCAGCTGCTAGGAGTGCGCCTTTGGACAAGGCTCTGGGAGATCTATGGGAGATCAGAAAAATGTTCTCGCAGTTACTGAGTAAAATTGGAGATCTCAAAAATCAAAATCTTCAAACTAAGCTGGACATTATTTTAATATCTCAAAGGGTATCAGACAACAAACA
Organism: Neoceratodus forsteri; assembly: GCA_016271365.2. Lineage (NCBI taxonomy): Eukaryota > Metazoa > Chordata > Ceratodontiformes > Ceratodontidae > Neoceratodus > Neoceratodus forsteri. Next base: position 396,567,810 of record CM057454.1, read on the forward strand.
GCAAACTTCACTTCAAGGAGACATGACACACTGCCTCTCTGCTCACATGAGAAAACAGCATCGCATCATTCGGCAACTTGCAGACAAAGTAGAGGACTTAGAGAATTGGGGGCACAGAAATAACCAACAGCTGGTAGGTTTTCCTGAGGGGGCAGAGGGTCAGGACACCATTCTGTTCCTACAGCAAGTCTTACCCTCACTGCTCAAGCATCAGTGGCCTGATCCACTGGAAATTAAGAGGGCTCATCAGTAGCTGGCCCTCTCCAGACCAGGGCAGCCACCCAGACCAATACTAGTGAAGTTCCTTCATTTTCAAATAAAAGAAAGAATATTTCAACTGGCCAAAGAACTCGGGCCTCTACAGTGGCAAGAGTACTGCATTCAAGTTTTCCTGGACTTCTCACCAGCCCTCTCAGAACAGTGCAGAGAGTTTACTACAGCATATCATGCCCGCATCTCTCTACAAATCCCCTACAGCCTCAGATACCCTGCTATCTTCAGAATTACCCATAACAAGGTCCTCCATTCCTTTGCAGACCCTGAAGCAGCAGAAGAATTCCTTGGTGAGTTTCCAAGCTCCCTGAAAGAGACGGTGGTAACACCACTCTTGAAGAAAGCTTCTTTGGACCCAGACTGTCTTGCTAACTACAGACCATTCTCTAACTTTCCCTTTTTGGGGAAGGTGATTGAGAAAGTAGTGGCCAGATAGCTGGAGGACCATTTGACCATCCATGCCATCTATGAACCCCTCCAGTCCAGATTTCAAAAGAGGCATAGTACCGAGACAGCACTGGTTCAGGTGCTCAATGATCTCCTGATGGCTGGAGATAGGAAGAACTGTTCCATCTTGGTTCTCCTAGATCTGTCATCAGCATTTGACACTGTGGACCATGGGGTACTGCTTGATCACCTGAGATTCATTTGTGGACTGTCAGGTACGGTCCTCTAGTGGTTTACATCGTTTCTCATGGGAAGATCTCAGAGGGTGGTGTCCGGGGTTTTTTCCTCGGACCCGGTCTGTTTATCGTGTGGAGTTCCTCAGGGCTCAGTGCTGTCCCCCATGTTGTTCACAGTGTGCATGCTTCCCCTTGGAGACATTGTAAGAAGGTATGGGCTGAAGTTTCACTGCTATGCAGATGATACCCAGATTTACCTTTCTTTTGCCCCGACCAGGATAGAGCTGTCTCGGTCTTTAATAACTGCCTTGCTGAAATCCAGGAGTGGATGAATACCAGTTGGTTAAAGTTGAACTCTGATAAGACCGAGGTATTGGTTGTGGATCCAGGTCACCGGATAGAGAGGTTGGGTGGAGGTTCATCTTCTGGCTTATACCTTGGGGGTGATCCACTCCCAACCTCTGAACAGGTGCGGAACCTGGGGGTACTTTTTGACAATGGGCTATCCCTGCATTCTCAGGTGTCAGCTGTCATCAAATCCTCATTTTACCATCTGAGGAATATCACCAGGATCAGACACCTTGTTCCGTCTGGTGACCTTCCTACTTTGATCCATGCCTTTGTGACCTCACTCTTGGACTAATGCAACTCCCTGTACCTAGGGCTACCTGGGGTAGAAATCTTCCACCTGCAGCTAGTGCAGAACGCTGCGGCATGGCTGCTGATGGGATCCTCACAGTCCTGTCATATTTTGCCGGTGCCGCGCAGACTGCACTGGCTGCCAGTTCAGTGGTGGATCACCTTTAGGGTCTGTCTTCTGACTTTTAAAGCCCTACACAGACTTGGCCCGGACTACCTGAAAGAGCTCCTGGTTCCTCACTGCTCCGGGTGATCACTCTGCTCAGCCAACGAGGGGTTGCTAGAGATTCCGAGGGTATGCTTGAAATTTTCTGGGGCTAGAACATTTATGTATGCTGCCCCTACCCTCTGGAATTCTCTACCCCATAGGTTACATGAGCACATGACCATGGAGGGCTTCAAACAAGCACTGAAAACCTGGCTATGGAGTCAAGCTTATGATATTTAACTGATGGAAAGTTTTTAAGATTTTATGATTATTTGTTTCTAAGATGTTTTGTTGATTACGTTGTGGTGAAATTTTGTGATTATGTGGTTTTAACTTTGTTAGGCGCCTTGGTTTTGAAAGGTGTCATAAAAATAATGTTATTTTATTATTATTCTCCAGACATGGCTGGAGCGCAGCTCCTCGACCATTCCCAGCACACATGATACAATGAGATGGACAGTACACCGGAGCCTGCTTCGAAGAAATCAATGCCATCAAACCAGGCCCCTGGTCCAGTGCTTACATCACAATGCATGGAGGACACTTGGCTCCCTGCCATCAGAAAAAGGAGCAGAGGTGGCTCTAAATGTAAGGGGAAGGCAGACAAAAAATCCAACCCACTTGCATCACCCTGTAGGAACGACAGTCACAGCCATGACAGAGAGGCCTTCGCCGGTAGCTTGAACATATAGCCCTTTGGGAGCCGGTATGCTCCCCATCTGCACCAGCAATCCCTAGAAGCGATGGAGCCAAAACCACAGTGGCAATGCACATCTAGTCTACTCAAAGCTGCCAAAGAGCAGTATGCAGCCAGCAGTTTCTCACCTTGAAATATCTCCTCTGCACCCAGTTTTTCCCCTGAATGTGGACCAGAACATCCCCCTTCTTATGCGGCTGCCACCTCAGCACTGCCTCCACATCCAGCAGCATCCATGGAAATAAACAAAGCCTGAGGCAGCAATGAATTCTCAGGGATGGATGCCCTTTCACTTGATTGTGGAGTCCTGCTGGCTCTTCGATTGGGCTAGGCCTGGTGTTTACTAATTGTTTAGGCCATGCCCTTTAGTGTTCTCATAAAGGTGCATGTCCTCTGACTCACTCCATTGTTCATATGGGGTATTGCATTGCAGTATCCTTACCTAAACCACTACCTATGGTCCGCATCGAAGACAAGTTTGTTCTGCAAAATATGCACTGTTATTGTTTTTTATAGTTATGTCTTTGAATATAAGTATACGAGTATTTCTGCCAAGGCCCACCCCCTGACTACAGTGGCTACAGCCTTTTAAAATGAGTGTATAGCTTATGTGCAGCTGGGGTATAAAGATTACTAAAGGACATCCAAGCTGCAAGCAGTGAAGATAGCAAGATGGAGCAGAAATATGTATTCAATTCTTCTGCCATTTCTTGAGGGGATTCCAAAATCTTATTCTCCACTATTAATGGACTAATAGTTCTGATGGTTTGTTTTTAATTATTTATGTATGAATAAAAGCTCTTGCCCCTGTCTTTTATATGTGCTAATCTAAATTCCAGTTTTTTTCCCTTCTTATAGCATTTTTGCACTTTTTTAATATTTCCTTAAAGTTATTTTTATTATATTGATTATTACATCTAACTGATGCATGATATGTTCTTCTTTTCTTTTTTAACAGCTGTAGTATATATGGGTTTGCCCAAATTGGTATTTTTCCTCTGTTATTATAACCAATTTTATCTGGTACGTACTTAGTTTCAAGTTCAATAAGTTTGTTTTTAATTGTGAACCAAATCTCATCAGGTGACGTGGATGCATTGTCCCAGTTCCATTCAGTGAGTTCTTTCATAATTTGATTGAAGTTAGCCTTACTGTAATTTTTATAACTTGTTTTACCTGGATTTTGCTGTAGAACAAATTTGGTATTGAAGGTTATTATACAGTGATCACTATTTTGTAAGGGATCTTGAACTTTCATATTTTGAATTTGATGCAGAATATCGGTTATTAATATGTCGAGGATATTATTTTTTCTTGTTGGTGTATTAATAAGTTGTGTTAGTCCACCAGATTAACAAATTTCCACTAACATATGTGCTAACTTATTATTTGTGGTTCCCTTGTTCCAATGTATTCCTGGTAGATTGAAATCTCCCAACAATATCATGTCAGATTGATCAACTTTATTATTTATACATTCTAATATCTCCTGATGTTCCTGGGTATTAGTGTCAGGTGGTCTATAACAAAGGCCAGCTAAGAGTTTGGCTTGTTTATCCCACATGATTTCTATCTACAACATTTAATTTGCTACTTCATCTGGGGGATCATTTAGTGAATTGTATTTAATATTGTTTTTAATGAACAACTTTTATTTATTTAGTTTTTGTTAACCGGGTAGGTGCACTAGCCATAAAATGACTATTTTCAGGCATGACCCAGGAGAGTACAACAAAAAGAGAACAGTGGAACAACAGCAACATGGGTACAATAATACAAAAAGAGGAACAGTACAGCAGTGCTACAAAAATACAATGGGTAGAAACAACAAAAAATAATGGCAAGCATTATAAAAATAATAGCAGTAACATATATAATAAATGCAGAAACCATGGACCCGACCTGTGGAATGAAAGGATTAATAAGAGAGTAAGGTTATATAGAGAGAAATGTGAGGAATGTTCAAACATAACAAGAAAGACTGATAGAAGGAAGGTCAGGGGTGGTAATTGGCAAAACAACAGTGGATGGTCAGCAACAAGGTTCGAGAAGGAAGAAAGCTAGTAGTCAAGAAGTTATTTACAAAGAGAAGGAAAAATATGGGAAGGGAAAGAGGAGCCAGTCTTGGAGCTGGATTAGAGCAGGGGTGACATTATTGGTAAGTCTCAGGAGCTTCAGGTTGGGTCAAAGCATGTACAAGCATCAGCTAAGGATAGATAACGATATTCACTTTTAAATCTAAAGTGAGACTGAGACAGCTGGAGGTTGAGTGAAAGAGCATTCCATAGCCTGGGAGCAGAGAACTGAAAGGCCCCTGTGCCTTTAGTCATCTGACATCTCGGAACATAGAGCAAGGATTTGTCAGCTGATCACAGGCCATGGGAGGCGGGTTGAGGGACCAGCAATGCCGCCAGCTGGGATAGGTTTTTTCCCAGATGATCTAGTCCATTAGTGATCCAAGGTAGTATTGTCTACTGGCAGAGGGTGAGAGCCAATTCAGATCCTTATAAAGAAGGCAGTGATGTTTGAGTTGAGGCGACGAAGAGGAAAATCGGCATATATTGTTGTAAGTTACGTCCCATTTTAGTAGGGAAGTTTTATGGTCAGAGGTAAGAATAGAGGTACCATAAGTAAGGGTTGGGAGCAGAATACCTCGGGCAATTGCTAATTTCACAGAGGGTGTAAGCATGTAGATCATTTTGTAAGCTACTCCCAGTTTCGAGTTTACAGCTTTGCATGAGGACTGAATGTGAAGATTAAAATCCAGGGACTGGTCCAACAGGATCCCAAGGTACTTGAAGGAAGTAACATTTTCAAGTAGAATTCCTCCTGGGAGAAGAACCTCCAGCAAACTAGAACAGGCCTTAATCTTTGATATGGAACCTAGGAGTATGGCTTTCGTTTTCTTTTCATTTAGTACAAGCTTATGGTCTAGTAGCCAGTCTAAGATCTTATTGAAGTCTGAGGTAAGTGATGTGTTTATGCAGGCAATACTAGAAGAACTAGTATAGATGATCAGGTCATCAGCGTAGAGAATAGCCGAACAGGATTCCAGGACCTCACCTGCATTGTTGATAAAAATTGAGAACAGAAGGGGCCCAAAGATAGAGCCCTGGGCAGCCCCAAGGTTGATAGTAGATGTGTTGGAGAAGGAGGAATTAAATTTGGCAGCTTGCGACCTGTTTGACAGGTAGCTACAGAACCAGTCCACAACAGGGGTAGAGAAATGGAATTTATGGAGAGTGGAGAGAAGCAGGGGATGGTCTAAAAGGTTAAAAACTTTAGTGAGGTCAATGAAGATGGCACCTGTGAGTGTTCCAGAATCCATGTTGGGCAGAATATCAGTAGTTAGTTGAAGAAGTGCTATAACCTTTTCTGAAACCATGCTGGGTGTCCGAGAGGAGATTGTAGCATGTAAGGTAGTCAATGATCTGTAATGCAACTATTATCTCTAGGATCTTGCTAAGGAAAGAGAGAATTACTATAGGTCAGTAATTGGCCATGTCCTTTGCATCACCTTTTTTAAAGACAGGCGTTACTCTTGCAGATTTCCATAGGTCCAGCACAGTGCTATGGATAAGGGATAAAGTGTAGATACTGGCAATCGGAGAGGCAATGAGTGGAGCAGCCAGCTTAAGGAGACGAGGTTCCAATGAGTCAGAACCAGAGCTGGTATTTGCAGATATGGATCTCAGTAATTTCAGAATTCCCACTCTTGATATACCCTTGAAATAGAATGGTGGAGCTGGAGGAGCATCATATGATAGGGCAGTATGATTGTCTGACGGTAGTGTGGTAGGTAGATTAGAGTGCGATCCACTAGGTTGTAAAGCCACGGTATAGTGTGACAGATCAGAGAAAAGATTGCTAAAACTGTTTGAGATGGTCCTAGGGTCATTACAATGTGCCCCATTATAATCATTTCATCAGGAGTGACTGACTGCGAGGTACCCAGAAATGTTTTGACATGGTCCCTGAATTTCCTCAGGTCGCAGTCTGAGCTTTGTAGATGGTTCTTGCAGTAGTTGCTTTTAGCAGCTCTAACTTGTCTCTTACATCTGTTCCTAAGTTCACGATAGACAATAAGGTCTGACTGTAGTCCAGTTTGTTTGTAGTGAATCCAGAGCTTGTCCCTCCAGCGCAGATTAGCAAGGAGGTCTTTTATGCAGCCACCTCATCTGTTTTCCTCTGACCCTTCTAGCAATCTTGGGGGCATGTTTATATAGAATGGCAAGAAATTAATTTATGAATATCTGTAGAGCAACCTGCACATCCTTTGTTTGATAGATAACCTGTCCAGTCGATATTGGAGACATAATAGAGAAATGCATCCTGGTCAATATGAGCTAGATTTGTAAACATGATTAGTCTTGATGGAGGAGATGGAGGCGCAACCATAGATAGGATACAAAAAGTGGGTGAGTGGTCTGTTAGTGCATCTGCAAGGATTCCTGCTTTCAATACATGTTCCATATGGTTAACCATCACCCAGTCTAGGAATGTAGCCATTTGATGGGATGACATGGCTCTAGTTGCTTCAGAGATCAACTGGTGAAAATTATAACTAAGTGTGAGTGATTGCAAGGAGATTTGAGCTGACCCTAACCAACTGAGGTTAAGATCACCTAGGATGACAGCCTTATTATGATTTATAGTCTGGGAGTTGATGTCAAGGAGTTCTTGAAGATCTACTATTTCCCCCAGCAGGGGGATTATAGGCACAGATTATATGAAGCTTCTTTTCCCCTAATACAATAGTTACCTGTATGAATTCACACACTGCGGGAGAGGCAGATGCCAGGACAATAGAGATGTTGAGGTGGTTTTTGAAGAATAGGGCAACTCCACCTCCATGCTTGGACAAGGATCTATCCCACTGGAACAAGGAATAGTTAGGCAAGGAGCATACAACATCAGGTATACCAGGTTTCAGGCAAGTTTCTGTGAGACAGAGTACATCAGGACTGTAGAGTTTCACCCAGGCCTTGAGTTCCGCATGGTGACAGGTAAGACTTCTGAAACTGATATGGGCAATTAATAACCCTTTCTTGAACATGCCAAATAACTCACCTGGGGAAAAGAAATAGGTAGGTGGACCTGGATTTAGTGTGACATCCCCAGATAACAGAATAATGATCATGGCTAGGAACCAAAGCCTTGCACAGTGGCAGGTTAGGCTGAAAGCACATCTCTGTGGCAGCTTCCTCCTGGCATATAGAGGGTAATAGATGCTGCCTCTAACAAGGAGGATAGGGTTAGGTTGAAGATCAGGCTTTGTCTCTGATTCCAGTTAGAGAAACTATAGGTGCGGTAAGCCTCTGAGGAGTCTTTTCACATTTGGTTACATGGGAGAGCCCATGTGGCAGTATCCAGGCTGAGTAAAAGGACAAATGACAGGAGTGCACATAGCAGACTATACTTTGCCATAGTGTCACTATTTGAATTGGGTAAGAAGGCTAGTGGTATACTGAGACAGAGGATTAGCTCTTTGGGATAAAGAGATAGTATGTGTAAAATTAAGATTACCAAGGGTGACCGTGTTACACCGTTTTAACCCTTAGCCGAAATTAGAGATAGAGCAAAAACAAAGAAGTGTTTCTTGCTGACGTAGCAATTATTTAGAAGAAGTGGATCAGAGAAGCAGAAAGTAAAGCCCCGCAAAGGTTAATTAGAAAAGCAGACCAGCTAGAGGATCTACTTGTGGTAAAGATTACAGTGAGGAAATGAAGACCGTTTCAAGTTATGTTAGAAGGCACCCCTAGTGGTGGAATTTTATAAGGAACCAATGGGAGACTAGACGCATAGCAGTAATGTTCAGCAAAAGTCAATGCAAAGCAGAGGGCACCGAAGCCCAGAGACTGATAATCTGACAGAGAAAGGCAGGGCCAAACAGTGGCCGAGCAGAGAGCAGCAGTCCATTTAGAGGAGGGTGGCAGCAGGTGGCCGCCTATTAAATCCGTACAGTGCTACTCTGGAGCAGCCGGGACACTTGAAGGTGTCCTGTTCATCAGGAGGATGGAGGTGCGGGCAGCTGGCAGGATTAGCCACGGCCACTCACTGGGAGCTTGATCAGGGGCAGTGGATCTATATTAAGATATAAAATGTAGGTTAAGATAGGGCGTTTGAGCTAGGGCAGGGGGTACCAAGGCAACTTGCAAATTATTCGGGGTAGCAAGGGAGGAAGCTCAGGTATGGAACTGTACAGTAGATAGCAGAGCAGGCGCTAAGCAAATCTGATAGGCAAGCAGATGGTGAAAATAGGAAGATGTCTTTAAAGGGAAGACAGGACAAGTGTTAGGCCTAATAGCTGCACTCTGTATCTTTATGAAGAGTTGCAATATTAGTGACAGGGGAGGATGAATATTGCTAGGGGTGGTGCTGAGGGGGATGGAAGAGTATTTAATAAAGGCTGGAGGTGGGGAATAGGAGGGTGGGCACAAAAATTCAAGCAGCAAGGAGACAGAAGGACAGAAAGTGAAAGAGAAATTGAATTATTTGCAGGGCAAAGCTTACAACTGTGACCCAAATGGAATCTGGTCTAAACAGAAAAAACTGTATCACTTTAAACTTAGTTTCTGATCCAGGGCAGCTTACCCCTGGACCTTAAAACAAAGACAGCTGTAATGTTTTACAATCTACAAACATGCAGCCTAAATGAACTTACACTTCAAACTACTCTTGGAGTGCAAAATTGCTGTAAACAGGCTTAGGTTCACGTTTAAGTTAGAATTTACAAGACAATATGTAGAGACTTAACAATGCTACCCCTCCTCCTCCTTTTGATATTCTATTTCTATATACTGTATTATAAGCAGGGATGTTTATATTCCAACTGGATTTGTCCCCCCACCAAGTTTCAGTAATTGCTGCTATGTCTATGTTATCCCTGTTTAATAACAATTCCAACTCATCTAGTTTGGAAGCATGAAGACTCCTAGCATTTGTAAGAAGAAAGGACAACCTGTATCTGTTATGACTTTTTCTGTTAATTCTATGGCCCAGATATTCAAAAGGGTTGTACATGGCGCAACAGAGTTGTACATGGCGCAACAGAGCCCCGGCGCGAGATTCAAAAGGGAAAAGTGCGCGGCACAAATCCCGATGCACTGGAGCGCATCAGTAACGTATGCAGGCACAGTTGGGGGAGGCGTGCCCATACATACTCTGCACAGCCCAATATTCAGCCCAGGATGTGCAGAGCCATGCATGCGCAATCCCTACCTGCGCCAGCACAAAGTTACGCCAAAAAAGGAAAAAGGAACAACTGATGGCCACCCATAGGTGAGCTGCCGCATTGCAGGGCGCAACACGGCAGCTGCCACCTGTGGGTGGCCACCCGAGTTCTGGCTGCACCTGGCGGTGCCCCCCATGCCCGATCGTGGGCATCTGTCTAAAAATAGAACTTGTCCTATATCCCTGGTGATCCAGTGGACCACTATCTGCCCGATCGCGGGCATCTGTAAAAATAATAGAACTTGTCCTATATCCCTGGTAGTCCAGTGGAGCACTATCTGCCCGATCGCGGGCATCTGTCTAAAAATAGAATTCATCCTATATCCCTGGTGATCCAGTGGACCACTATCTGCCCAATCACGGGCATCTGTAAAAATAATAGAACTCGTCCTATATCCCTGGTGGTCCAGTGGACCGCTATCTGCCCGAGCGCGGGCATATGTCTAAAAATATAATTTGTCCTATATCCCCCTGGTGGTCTAGGGTGCCCCCCTCCTCACCCACCCACTGAGCCCCACTGCCCAGCTCCTCGCCAGCCAGCGGGCGGCAGCACCCCACCCACCTGCCACCCCCGCCGCCTCGCCGATTGATACTGGTAGGCTGTACGCCATTGGTTCACAGCATGAGCCAATGGTCGCAGCCCATACCGTACTACACATTCCAGATATGTGATTCATAGGACGAATTATATTTTTAGACAGATGCCCACGATCGGGCAGATAGCGGTCCATTTGACCACCCGGGATATAGGACGACTTCTATTTTTAGACAGACACCCGCGATCAGGCAAATAGCGGTCCACTGGACCACAAGAGATATAGGACGACTTCTATTATTTTTACAGATGCCCGCGATCAGGCAGATAGCGGTCCACTGGACCACCAGGGATACTGGACATACTAGTTTTGGTTTTTTTTACTACAAATGCCTGCGATCGGGCTGCAGGGGGCATCGGTCCACAATGGCTGCTGCCTGGCAGGGCGCCAGGCACAAGTCATCAGGGATCGGCGCACCTGCATGCAAATGGGGCCATAATGACATGCAAATGGCCCCATGTGTGCCTTGCATACATTATGGCCCCATTTGGATGTCCACTTTTGAATATCGCGGTTACTGTGCATGGCGCAATGGAACTTGCGCTAGCACATTCCCATGCTCCACCCTGGCCACTTGCGCTGGCACAGTGCCACTGTGCCATACACACTGGGGGTGGCCAGGGTGTGATATTCAAAGCTGCTGAGCCTTGGCGCAGCTCCATTGAATATCGCCCAGTCCACACCCCTGCGCATACAAGTTGCGCTGTGCCCAAGCTTGCACCACAGCCTGGCACAGTTTGAATATCTGGGCCTCTTAGTATATGTCTCAAATGTTATTGTTGATTCATTTATCACCCTGTCCCTTTGCCCCTCTAAAATTAGTTTTTTGCAACTGATTGGTCACTTATAGCATTATAAATGGAAAACCCTAATAGTCTTGTGCCCTTTTTATTTAAGTGTAACCCATCATAACTGTAAAGGTCATTCTTATGCTCAAACTTCTCCCATGTTTTTATGCATTTTATTTGGTTTGTGAGGCACCATCTGCGCAACCACTTATTATAAGTTTTTATGTTTTTTGTTCTGTAGTAGCTTGCCCGTGCCACAGGTAGGACCTCTGAGATGATCAGTATCACATTTAGGGACTTTAATGTTACTATGGCTTCCTCCATGTCCTTTATCATACTGCCTGCTTCATGCTTTCCAAAGTCATTTACCCCTACATGGAGGACAGCTGTTCTCGGGTTTTTGATGTTTTAAAAAATTCCTGGAAGCATTTTGGTGACATCTTTTATGGTTGCTCCACTATAGCTACAGCTTGTAACATTTTCTTTATTTCCTCTTGTGGTAAATCTGTCAGTGTATCTAGTAATTGAGTCTCCTAAGATGTAAATTTAATCTGGCAGTACCCCATGTAACGGGGTATCAGACACATTGCTTGACATGTCAATAAGTATCTCTTGGGGAGTGTTTTCTACATTACTCTTGTTGGTATGAGGGGTTTTTACAATTTGCCCTGGATTACTAGTTTCTACATGTAATGGAATATCGGACTTATTACTAAAAATATCACTAAGTGCCTCTTGGGGAGTTTTTGCTACTTTACCCTCATTGGTTGGAGGGGTTTTACCAATTTGCCCTGCATTGGTGGTTTCTACTTGTGATTGTACTTGAGGTTTTAACTGGGGTTCTTTTGTAGTGCTAGCGGTCATACTAAGGGAGGTCGATTCCAAAGTCGTGATTAAATCTTCGTCTGAAAGTTGTATTAGTGGATCAAAACTATTACTTATATGTAGATTAAAACATTCTGCCTTTCTTCCCTTCTTTTTCTTTGCAGGCCTGGTATATTGAATGGTGTACCAGTCATTATTACCATTATCAACAGATTAGTCTAATCTAGTACTTTTTTTGCAGGATTGCCTTTGTTTACAACCTATGTATCGAGTTTCATCGTTGTTTACTAAAGTATGATGGTCTCCCAATCCTCTATTATTGATTCTGGTAGCCATATTTTGTTGGCTGCATTCTAGGGCCTGTAATCTGGTGCCAAATGTTGATATCTCTGCCAACATTTAATTGTTCTGTTTACATTTTAAACATACAAATGGTTCATCCAGAACTGGTATCTCAGAAAAGAGATACATCTCAATGGATGTGCACCTTGTCCCTGTTTTACCCTCAAACAATGTGTTAAAATCCATGGTGTCCCAAAAGTATATTGTAAAGCAGATGTAAACACTTACCCTATTGCAGATTCTCTAAAATTTGTTTGCCCAACTCTGGACCCTTGTAGCCTCATGCTCCTCACGTAACACGCATAACACATGCAGATGCGCGTCTGCACGCATCTCCACTGGACTAGAGTGCATGTAGTATGCAGAGACACCAAAGCCCATCTTATCCGGCTTAAAATTCTGCATTATTGGTACAGAACCCCCTGTTCCTTTACCAGCAAGATGTCCTCTCCAACGATAAATGCTGGAGGCACCACAACAGCATAGGCACTCTATCCAGCATTCTATGGTCATGCCCCATGATTCAGCCTCTTTGGGAACAGGTCATCCAATTCTGTCAACAAATCCTGCCACAAACTTGCATTATAGATTAACTTTTTGCCAACCTAAGGATGTCCGCTCCACCCCACAATGGCCCTGCTCATAAACATCATTGGGGAGTACTAGCCACAACTGCAGCAAAAAGACTTCTCCTTAGAAGATGGATGATGATAGGCATACTATCCTTAAATGAGTGGCTGCAGTCAATCAGCCAATTAGCCACATTATAACATCTCTCATATAGTATGTAGTCATAGGCAAGCTACATAAATATCATGACATCTGGGCACCATTTCTTCATCTTGGAAATAATAATCAATATGATCACCTCTCATTCTTTTCATTTTGCTCTGTGTGCTATTTGCTATTTTGTCTTAGAGTGTATAATAATGTTCTTTTGGTGCAGTAATGCAACAATGGTCCAAATTAATCCTGAACACTGTGCGTATTGCATTCAGACCTTGTTATTACCTCAGTCGAGCATTGGTATGTCATGTTTCTTGCTGTGTGTTGTAATGTTGAACATTAAAACAAAAAACATAGATCCTCTCTCTCAACCCTAACTATAGGGTGCTACTTTACTCCTATAATCTGACTGCCTGGGCAAGATTTTCTATCAGCTGCTTGATCAGCATATGGTGCACCAATCCACCAGTGTGGCAAACACCAGGTGTGTCAGGGACCCTGCACCCTATTTCAGAAAAATGGGGGTACCTGTGCCAAAGTCCCAAAAGTTGCCACAGTCACAGGGTTATGTCAAACCTTTGACACAGCTGAGGAGATAGACAGCGGATCCCATCAAGCTTCCTCAGCCTGGCACAATCCAAGTGGTGCAATAAAGGTGGGGGGGGAATGTGCCAGGAAGGTCAGGACTGGGAGCAGAGGGACCAGTGCTGGTGCTACAGTGGGTGACAGGGCATGGCAGTGGCAGGACTCAGAGGTGATGCCTGGCAGAGGTGCCTTGGTCACTGGACAGAGCTACTTGGCCCAGGTACACCGAGGTTGACACAGATGGAACCTGTCTCAGACTTCAGGTGGCAACAGCCCTGGTGTTTGTCCCAGAGGTGACATAGTCCCTGACAGTGTAGTCAAGCATCATCCTGCCTCCATGCAGTGGGCTTTTTAGCAGGGAATGTCTCTGTTCTGGGAGAATGCTTCTGTCCACCAAGTGCACCCCGTAACTTGCTGCCAATCCCACCCACTGCATGACAGAGACCGTGTCACCTCTGCAGTAGGTGCCAGGCTGTTACCACCTGGGGTCTGGGACAGGCTCTGTCCCTTCCTGTCTTGGTGTACCTGGGCCAAGCAGCTCTGCCCAATGGCTGTGACAACACCTCCTTGTGCCACCTCTGAGCCCTGCCACTGCTGCAGTGCCCCCATTGCCCACTATGGCACACCCACTGGCCCCTCTGCCTCTGGTCATGACCCTGCAGGCCCCTCCCACTTACCGCTCTCTTCACCAATGGTGCAGGGTCCTTAGACTAGCTCATGGCTGGTTGAACCTCAGTCCCCCTCATGCATCCAAGGTGCAACTTCTAAAGTCCCAATTAAGGGGATGGTGCAGATCTGCTGTGGTGCAAATCCTCCTTGTTACCTGGTGCAGTGGCACTTCTGGTGAAGGGGTGGTGCAGGGTGGCTTTGGTGCAAGTCATCCCGATTTCAACACAGCCTGTGTTCGAAAATCGTGATTGCTACAACATTTGATGCAAGGTGCCACTTCCATCAAATCATTGTTGTGCAGGCACCTTGCACCAAATGTTGGGCTTTGAAAACTGAGTCCCCTGTGTTTAATGCCCAAGCACAGGTATTGCATAACTTTCATGAGCAAGGCCATTAGTTTTCAGTTTTTTCTGGAAGACCCGTTAAAATTCTGGAATCTGGACTGCCTGCCCACCTGAAAAAACAAAGAATTTCTTTGAATTTTTCATTTTATACTAGATCAGTAAATCTACAGAACTTGTATTTTTCTGATACTTGCCTCCTGTACTATTTTCAAATTGCTTCATTTAATTCACTGTATAGTAAGCCTAATTTTAATTTGATTATTTGATTATTTATACACATACTAAAAGAATGATAGTAGAATCACAGTAAAATCCAGAAACTAGACTAATAGTAACTGATGCAGTTCCTGGAATTTTAAGTCCTAAATATGGAATTTCATTACTTTAATCACCATAGATCTGTGGCTTTGTTCATGAGCATGCCTGGGAAATTGGAGATATGATAGGAGTATATCCAAAATAGTTTTGACAGTTCCAGGTGGTGATTGCGCTGGCCTGAGTGCACTCACCATCAGGTTGCCAGGGAATTCACAACGAATTCCCATTCTATTGTGGGGGCTGCACCCCCACGCCCCCCCTATCTAAAGATACAAACTCCAGGGGGGCTGGACCTCAGGGAAGGGGCGGCGAACCCTGAATATTGACGCCCTAATAGCAGGCACACTCGGTCTGGCGCACAGAGTGCCAGTAGTGAGCTTTGACACTGTCCCCCACAGAAGGCTAGCTAACAAATTAGAGCATACAGAAGTCAGTCATATGACAATGAACTGGATCACCAACTGGCTGCAAGATAGGATGCAGAGAGTGCTTGTCAAAGGATCATTATCAAGGGAAGGCAAAGTGACCAGTGGTGTTCCACAGGGGTCTGTGCTGGGACCTATCTTCTTTAACATATTTATTGGGGATATTGCAAATGACTTGAAGGGGAGGGTTTGCTTGCTTGCAGGTGACACAAAACTCTGCAACAGAGTACACATGCAGGAGGGAGTGAAAAGTATGGAAGCAGACCTGAAAAAACTTGAGAAATGGTCCAGGGATTGGCAGTTGAAGTTTAATGCCAAGAAGCTCAAGGTTATGCATATAAGAAAAAGAAACCCAGGGATAAAGTACATTCTGGGAGGGCATCAGTTAGAGGAGACAAAGACAGAAAGAGACCTCAGATTAGTCATTGCAGATAACTTGAAGGTTGGAAAACAGTGTAAAAAGGCAGCACAGAGGGCAAGTGGCATTCTTGGCTGCATTTGTAGGGGAATTACAAGTAGAAAGAGTGAGGTTATCATTCCTCTCTACAGGTCCTTGGTAAGGCCACATTTAAAGCACTGCGGTCAGTTTTGGAGGCCCCACCTCAAAAAAGACATAGACCACCTGAAGACAGTACAGAGAAGGGCTACAAAGATGGTGTATGGACTGCATCATGAGCCATACGAGGCAAGACTCAGGGAATTAAATCTGTATACCCTTGAGCAGAGAAGAAATAGAGGGGACATGATCGAAACTTTTATGTACATTAAGGGAATCAACACAACATAAGCAGGAAACCTCTTCCAGCAAAACAGGGATGTGCGTACAAGGGAGCACATGGTGGGATGCTGGTTCAAAAGCAACTTCAGAAAGTACTTCTTTACAGAAAGGGTCACAGAGCCATGGAACAGCCAACCTCAGGAGGTGGTGGAATCCAAGACAGTACGTGAGTTCAAACTCGCATGTGACAGACATTGTGGACACATCAGGGTGCAGTCTAAATAGGGAGGTGGGAAGAAACATGGACAGGCTAGATGGATCATGCAGTCCCCATCTGCTGACAGGATTCCTATGTTCCTATGTTTGCCAGCAAACCATTATGCTAGGCCCTGAGATGGCAAATGAAATACATTTGGGGGTGCAACACTTTGCACCTGCTTGGAGTAGGGCACATGAAATTTTTAAACACCATAATTCATGTAAAGTCAAAAATAGTTTTATTTATGGAAAAACAGAACAGAACAAATCAACCAACCTTCTGGGGTTAAAAAAGTTTTTTTCTCTTCGTTAAAGTGTTTTTTAAAAAACGTTTTTAAATTCTTACTCGGTGTACAGAATATTCTCCCATAATCAACTTAGGTACACTTAATGGGCACTGTGCTACCATATCAGGGATCCTCTTCAGCCAGAATGGGGGCTTCCTACTATACATTTCCTGTCTGGAATTACTGCCTCTTCCCCATTCCCCAACTCCATTTCTTTGGGCTTCTTTGACCATACTGTGTGGGGGGATGGCAGGCTTATAATAATGGTACAGTATGGATAGGTGAAGTGAATAATTTGGTTTATAGTGCTGCCTCCAAATTTACAGTCCAAAAGAGAGGTCACCCACTGGCTCTGGTTGCATTGAGCCAATAAATTCAAACGGTTCCAATCAAAAAAGCCTCACAACTCACCTCAAATAACAGTAAATAAAGGCACAAACAAAACAAAGATGCATAGAAAATTAATATAATTTATTCAATGTACCTATACACCATTTTATCAAAAAATAATGAAAAGGTACCACCCCTGCAGTCCACTACCAAAAGCCCAACGGTGTTTTGCTTCCCTTCATGGAGCTTTTATAAAATGGTGTATAGGTATATTGAATAAATTATATTAATTTTCTATGCACCTTTGCTTTGTTTGTGCCTTTATTAACTGTTATTTGGGGTGAGTTGTGAGGCTTACCTCAGAATTTACCCTTACCAGCCTAGACCTGCACTTCCATTCTTTTGAGTGTTTCATCCCCAGCTGCCCTCCTTGCACCAACCACTGTTCCTTTTATCAACACTGTTCACTCCCTCTGTCTGTCCTTTCTTGAGAATTGACTTCCCTTTCTGTCACTATTGCACGTTTCTTGTTACATACTCCCTCCCCTGCCACAGTGGTGCTCAGTGTCAGCTTCCTACTTGTTTAGTCATGCTGTGACACCATTATCATGATGTCCTGAGTGTTGACTAGATATAATGATAGGAAACACTTAGCAATTATGCAGTTAACAGTGATGGCTCTTTCCATTCTTGCCAGTTAGCATCCGAAGGTGATAAATGAAATGACTAAACAAGAATGAACTTGACACTGAGTACAACTGAATCTCTCCTCACTCGTATCCCCCAACATCACCTCCCTGCTCTTGCTCCCTCCACCTAATCCATTACCCAGTCTTTCTCTGTCCCCTGCTCCAAAACATCTTCCGCAGTTCTGGAGAATATACCTTTTCCTCCCACCTCTCCCCTCTTCAGAATAGCCTCTTCCTTCCATTCAGTCCTCTTCACCTCTTTTAAAACCCCTACATAAGGAACATTTAATTAGTGAATGAATTAAGTAATTAATTTTGGTACCGGGTAGGCCCACTGGGACCATAACAGTCCTTTTTTCAGGGGCGACCCAGAATTAATTACAGATAATAGAGCTTTTTACAATCACATACGGTAATTTTCACATTACAACAATCAGCAGCATATGACAATTGTTAATACATTGTAGACATTTTTGGCTACGGTCATTCTGATTATAAACAACTGATATATGACAAGTGTTAATTCGTTCTTGACATTTTTGGTTGCAGTGATTCTTATTGTAAACAGCTGATAGGATAAGGATTATTTAGTGGTATGTAATGCCACTTGTGCCTGCAAATAGCCATATAGTCCCACCCCTTCCCACTTTCCCCCTTCTGCTGCCCTGATGCTACTCCTCCAACTCCACTTGATCCTTTTTTTCCTCATAGCCTCATTTGTTTTCCTTCACCTCTCCAGACCCCTACTCTGTTTCGCTGAAGTGCACTGCTTTGTGTTTGTTTCCACAGCACTGCATTATCTACTACTTTATTCAGTTTTTCTGTATCATGTAACTTGTTGCACCTTGTTCACTGGTTTGCTGCTGTAATTGTTTTCCCTGCACTGACTGTAGTTAGCACAACTTTTAATTTTGTTCCATTTACTTTTGTTTTCTCCCTTGTAACCCCTTCCCCTTGCAGCACACCTGAACTGAGTTTTGGCTCAGTATTCTTTTCTCAGGCAACCCATTTAAATAAATTAAATAAATAAATAAAGTAAAACATAGAAACAGAAATTTGTTGGCAAAAAAAGGACCCCATGGCCCATTCAGTCTACCCTATTTCCCCTCTAGGCAGACTTCCCACCCCCATACCCTGCCTGCCTACTGTTGCTTAGGTCCATATACTGTAGGTATCCCAAACCTTTTTAAATTTGTCCAACAAATCCACCCCCACTACCCATGCTGATAGTCTATTCCATGGCTCCACAACCCTCTCTTTAAAGAAATTCCCACTGACATCACCTCTAAAACTACCCCCATCCAGTTTGAGTGAATGCCCCCTAGTTGATTTGTTCTCACTCCTTTGGAAGATGCTGTCAATCCTCATCCTGTTTATACCCTTCAAGTGCTTGAAGGTCTCAACCAAATCCCCCCTTTCCCTTCTCTTTTCCAGAGTATATAGGCTGAGCTCGCCCAGCTTTTCCTCATATGATTTCTTGTGCAGCCCTGATACCATTTTGGTTGCTCTTCTCTGTACCCTCTCCAACCTGTCCTTGTCCCCTTGGAAGTACAGCCTCCAGAAATGGACCCCATATTCCAGGTATGGTCTGACCATTGTTTTTCATAGTGGCATGATCACCTCCCTTTTCCTGCTAGTAAAGCCCCTCCCTATGCATGCCAACATTCTGATTGTCATCTCTGCTGCCCTGTCTCACTGATTCTGAACTTTCAGGTTGTCTATAATTGTGATCCCCAGGTCCCTTTCCTGATCTGTTACCCCCAGTTCTCCCCTCCAAAGCCAGTATTTTGCCTGTGGGTTTCTGTGATCTAAGTGCATAATTCTGCATTTTTAGCACTGAATTGTAGCTGCCACCTATCTGACCACTCCTCCATCCTAACCAGATCCTTCATGCATTCCACACACCCCTGCATATCCACATGCTGTCTGCAAATAGGCACACCTTCCCATGTAGATCCTCTGAAATGTTCCCGATATATATGTTGAAAAGTATGGGTCCCATCATGGACCCATGTGGAACCCCACTTGTCACCCGATCATCCTCTAAGTCCTCTTCATTTACCACAACCCTCTGTGTCCTCCACTCTAACTAATGTTCTACCCATTTTGTGAGCCTGCTCCCCACTCCCAAGCTGCCCAGTTTGCCTACCAGCCTCCTGTGTGGCATGGTGTCAAAGCCCTTCCTGAAGTCAAATGTAAAAAAGTAAAATGTAGACAAGGCAATGGGTACAGATATGGTTCACCCCAGGTTGCTGAGGGAGCTCAAGGAGACGCTGGCTGCACCTCTGACAGCCCTGTTCAACCTGTCACTAGAAACAGGGGAGGTACCGGGGGACTGGAGGAGGGCAGATGTAGTCCAATTCCACACATGTGAAAACAGAGAGGAGGTGGGAAATTATGGGCCAGTCAGCCTAACTTCGGTAGGGAACAAAGTAATGGAATCACTACTGAAGGAAAGGATTGGAGAATACCTTGTTATCAGTATCCAAGGCAGCATGGATTCACAGGGGGGAGGTCCTGCCAGACAAACCTGATTGAGTTCTTTAACTTGATAACAAACAAAATGGACTAGGAAGGGGTGGTTGACATGGCCTACCTGGATTTCAGCAAGGTCTTCAACACCGTTCCACGTAGAAAGCTAGTAAACAAACTGAGTAGCCTAGGAGTAGGCCCTAAAATAGTAAAATGGCTGGAGAGCTGGCTTAGTGGCAGGAGCCAAAAAGTGCTGGTAAATGGGGTACACTCTGGGGAAGGCAAGGTGACTAGCAAGGTGCCACGGGAGCCAGTATTAGGTCCGGCCCACCCCTCTTCAATGTCTTCATTAGTGGCATTGCAGAAGGACTGGACTGAAAAGTATGCCTGATTGAAGATGACACAAAAATCTGCAACAGAGCAGACACAACAGGGGAAGGTTAAATGAATGAGTGAGGATCTAAAGAAGTTAGAAAATAGTCACAGCTTTGCCAGCTAAGCTGCAACACAAAAAAGTGCAAAATCATGAACTTAGGACAGAAAAACCCAGGAGCGGTGTACCAAGTTGGGAGTAAGTATTAGCAATCACAAAACAGGAAAGAGGTGTAGGGGTTATCATTTTTGATGACCTGAGGGCAGCTAAACAGTGTGACAAGGCAATGGGAAAGGCAAGCAGAATGCTCAAATGCATAGGGAGGGGTATCACCAGCAGAAAGAGGGAGGTAATGATACTCCTATATAGATCACTGGTGAGACCCCACCTTGAGTGCTGTGTACAATTCTCGAGGCCCCATCTCTGAAAGGACATAGATAGGGTAGAGGCAGTGCAAAAGAGGGCAACCAAAATGGTGCAGGACTTGCATCAGAAGTACTATGAAGAAAGGCTTAAGGATATAAATATGTACTTCCTAGAAGACAGGAGGGAATGGAGGGATATGACAGAGACATTCAAATACTTCACGGGAATAAACAAGGTAGAGGAAGGGAGCATTTTCCAAAGAAAAAGATGCTCAAGGACAAGGGGTCACAATGTGAAGCTGGAGGGGGGGCAGTCTCAGACGAAACATGAGGAAGTATTTCTTCGTGAAGATGGTGGTGGATGCTTGGAACAGCCTCCCAGCAGAAGTGATGGAGGCTAGAATGGTCACAAGATTTAAGAATGCATGGGATAGACACAAGGGAATCTTAGAAGCAGGAGTGTGGTTTAAGCCAGAGTCCAAATAGGATCTCCAGTAACACTATAGGCAGGGAATTTAGGGCAGACTAGGTGGGCCAAGTGGTCCTTATCTGCTGACAACTTCTTTATTTCTGTTTCTTACGCTACTCCAGCCTCTAATGCCCAGTTATTTGCTACCCCAGTTCCCAAATCCTCAGCCCCCTACTCCCCCGACCCGCCACCAGTACCTCTGTTTCAATTCAAAGCTGCCATTTCTCCAAGTCTCCCAGGCATCATCTCCCTGTTCTTCCAGTTTCCTGTTCTTTTTTGCCAGTTCTGGCCCACAGCTACCATCATTGTGATCAGGCTAAATTGTGCTGCTGCTGCTGCTTCCTGCAGCTGACTATATTTTGAGAGGAGACTATTCTGTGTTCAGGCAAAAAAAAATTACTAATGCTTGCACAGTGTCAGTGCACACTGTCTCCCATGTAGACCTGCCTGCTCTATGACCCGTGACCTGCCTATGACTTGTATTAACTTTTCTGTGATGAAGGTGGGAGAACCCAATGGTTTTCAGGTTGACAGAGTCAACAGTAAAGGATAAACTATGGGAACAAGCAGCAGGAAAACTGGATCACATGGTAAAGAACTGGGTAGGTTCTACAGACAAATGTATTTTTGTAATGACCCTTTTCCCGAAAACAGTACCGGGTACCTCCCCTGAGGAAGTTGGATTCACCAACAAAATGCTGGAGTTTGATTTATCAGGATCTGATAATAAAAATATTTTTAATATAAATGAGTTGAGTACAGGCCCTCCATTTTCTACAGTTTTCAGTTTAATTCAGGGGTTTGGTACAGTACTCTTTGCACACTCTGTTTTTTTTTTATCAACAGGACCCAAATGCTCCAGGTCTGATTTTATTATAATGTCCCTTTTCCACAATACTAGCCTTGATGAGACTGATTTTTCATACATTTAGGACTTTGCAGTTGGTGCCTATGCTGCACCAAAACGCACCATTTAATACCTAAATTTTCAAATTTTCCTGGGTGGGGCATGACCCCAATTCCCCCTACAGAGGTTTGCATTTTATGCTCCTCTGAAAATTGTCTTTGCATGACACCCCTGCCTTGAATACTGCTTCAGAGTTTGCCTCCACTCCACAGCCTAGAACTATCTGAATCACATCAGACTTCATTAATATCAATCACAGGGCACCCTCCCCTCTGGTTGCTAGATCCTATGGGAAAGGAAAAGAAGCACATCATGTTGGTGTTTAGTGTTAGTACATCAGAGAAGGACCTCCTAGACAAAAGATCCAGCGGCATAAGTGGAGCCAAAAAATATCTGACACTGGAACATGCTGTTTTATTTTTCATTTGCTACCTCCCACCAAAATACCAAGTGCTTGAATTGTAACAATCACTTCTGACAAGGTATTCGCCCAGCATTTTCTCACCATCTTTCACTACGCATAATGCTGCAGTTTTCCTTGGCCACAGGGAGGTGGTAACAAGCAATGTATCTAACCCACCCACTCCTGAGATGGATCATGCCTACTTTGATGCCACTCTGTTTCATTTGGACCCTCAGTAATAACTCAGGAGTGGGAGCCAACCCTTGTTATTTGCATTGCAAGCAACTCCCATACTCACTGCACCAGCGGGTTAGCTGCCCATACATTTTAAAAGAAAGGCCAACATCAAAATACGCAGAGTTAGAGCCACATCTGATTGTGTTTTCATTCACTTCAGAGATGTGTGCATCACCAAGTTCACTATTACCCTGGAAAGGATCATGTGACTTTGAATTTATCAGAACAATAAAGTTTGCCTAGCTACTGCTTATTCTTCAAACCAGTCATGGTAGCAACACTACAGTGACTCTTTCTGTTTTTATAAAGGGTAAACATAGCTACGGTGATCAGCTCATTCAGTATTGGCTGATTATCAAACCAGTCTTTAGCATTTTCACTTAGTATTCTACAGTGTTTTGGGCAGAAAAAAAATGTCTGCTTTGCTGCTGCCTTAGTTGTATGTTGCATCCCAGAGCTACATTATTGTGTGAACACTGAGCAGCTAGTAGGATTAAAAGTCAAAACACTGTAGGTGTTTTCAGGCTTAGTGTAGACATACCCTGCTGCCTGCAGCATTGTCTGTTCAAAGCATCGAACATCAGCAGCCTCTGGGGTGGGCTGGCAAAAAGCTTTGGATAAAATGGCCACCGCTATGTATTTATTACCTGTAATAACAGTCAGTCTGACATGCACAGCATGGTAGTCCTGGTTAGTAATCAGTACTCTTCTCATTAGCAGTTTTATGTAATGGCCATCCCCTGCCCCAAGGGAAGCAGACTGAACAATATCAACTCCACAGTGTAACCTACCTCTGGGGTACCCTGTCTACTTTTGCCCCAGCTTTAATCGCCTTCAATGTTTCTCTTAATAGGAGGTTATTTTGAATGAATGCTAGTTTGATATAATTCATTTCTTTAATAAAACTCCCCTTCAACTCTATATGGCAGTTGCAAGGTTCATTAACTGCTTCTTCCTCTTGTGCCATTGAAGTTTGCCTGCAGACCTAAAAAGATGAGACTAGAGAAGTTCAAACCCGGAAAAAAAGGCAATAGAAATTAGAAGCTAAAAAGTTTTATTTCATCTCACATAATTTTCAGAAGCCTGCAACCTCCAGTGGCCTGAGGACTGAATCTGTTCATCCATTAACCGTTGTGTCCTGGCATGTTACACAGCCCAAATCTGAAATGAATGAGTGTTGAACTCTTTCAAGTCAATCCACAACCACTGCAAGGTTTTGTGGAAAACATGCCTGAACTGAAACACTGTGGCCGGTGACCCATAATTATGCGGACAGAATGATTCACCTCCCAGTGTCTGTCTGGTCACATAATCATGAATCCATGTGCAGATGTCCCAGTATACCCCCAGGGGCAATCTCAGGCTGCACCAGCACACCCAGAGCCTACCACCCATCTTGCTCCTGCACAATCAGACAGACAGTCCCAAAGTGGTTACCACCACATCATTGTCCCTCAATGCCACGGGCAAGCCAGCTGCCTTGCTGGGCTACACTAATTCTGATACTCAAAAGTCCTCACAGAAAAACATTAAAAGGCTGTTTTGAACATGCATGCCTCTGATGGTGACAAGCAAACCACTGTAAGCTCATTCCAGACTCTTTTGAAGAGCATTGTGTTGATCGGAAGCCACGCATTCAGTCACTTGAAACTGTCCAGTCCCATCCTTGCAATATCTTGCAAAGATGGAAGACCCTAGTAGTATTAGCATGCCTCATGACCTTTGAGAACCATGTTTTGTCAAGTGCTGACCCAACGCTGCTGGCATGGACCCTTTTCGCTTTCAGTGGAGGACATATGAGCAGAGCTGTTCTGCTGTGATGGGCAAAACATTTTCCTACCCCAAAGTCTGTTGCACCCTCTGAATGCTCTCTACCCCTCTCTAATAAGGCACCTATGTGCTGGACACTAATGACTTCCTGAGTTACTCAGAGGCTTCCATGTTCCCAGTTTCCAGAGATGGGCTAGGACCTCCCTGGGATGCATCTTCACTTCTGGAACCAGCTCTCAAAATCTTTGCTACTGCAAATGAGAAATAGTGTTAGCAGTGCCATTATCAACATCTGGGGCATGCACTGCTCTGAACTGGATGTTAAGTCACAGATATTTTAATACAGAGACCCTCATGAGTTTGCTGATTGGGCCTTTGCTCCCAGCTGGCCATTTATTGTGTAAACTACCACGGTGTTATATATCCTACAGATGATGGACCTGTCCTTCAAATGCTCACCTCACACCACCCAGGCCATCATGATGGGGAAAAATTCCAAAAGGGTGATCTGTGTCAGCAATCCCAAAGCTACCCAGGAGGGTGGCCACTGGCCAATGCACCATTTCCCTTGGAAATAGGCATCAAAGTCCAAACTGTCTGATGCATCAGTAAAGAGTTCTAACTCTTGACTGGTCACAGGTGTTGGCCATAGTGCTATCCCATTGAAGTACTGTAAGAGTCCCTGCCACACTCCCAGATCCTCCCCTCATGGCTTCTGTACCTAATACTATAGTGTGGTTTGGAACAACCCAATTATACCCTGGTCATATGCCACATGAATGTCCTGCACATGGGCATGAGAACACAGACAAAATTCATGTGCTTCACCAGCTGCTGAACCACCTCTATTGCACTGTTAAACATTGTGTACAAAATGGCTGTATGCACTGGGTAGATATGGAGGTTGACCGAATCCCCCTCTGGGTATGAGAAATGATTTAGCATCTGGAATTCCCCTGGCACTTTCTTGGGAACTAACCCAATGGGGGGTGATCCAAAGCTGAGAACATGACAGTGATGCAAAGGGCCTGCTGACACTGCCTGCTGCAATTTTTTTTGTAAGATCAGTATAGCAGTCTTGGCTCCACTCCAAAATTATGCCATGGTTTAAAAACCAACAACTCAGAGCACAAATAAAAACTGGCACCAGACACCACGAATCTGCAAAGTGAATTTAATTACCTTCAGAAAATTTTAATACAGTTACCGCCAGATGGATATGCAGAGGGTGAAACTTCCCAACCGGTTTCACACATAGTGTGTCTTTTGTCTTCAGTGGGAGGCATGGTGCAGTTATATACAGCTATTAACTGTATAATTTAAAGTGACACAGTGTAGTGCAAAAAGCTTTAGTGTAAATATTCATATACATCACACAAGTGCTTCACTAGTGCTGAACTAACAGACTAGTTTAAAAATATTTAAAATCAGGTATTCTGGGGGTGCTGGTGAGCACTGAAGAGTGAGGATATGTTTTTACTCAGCTCTGTCCTCCAGATAATTAATCTATTAAAAATCAACAGCATCCTGTCTACATTTCCCACAAAACATGCAGGGTGTAACCTATTCTGCGTTATGGACGAGTATTTGGCACAAAATGTGGGCAAAGGTCCTACATCATCACCAAAAAGCACCCAAAAAACAGCCGTTGGTGACTCAGGTTTATAGTGTGTGCCTAATCTCTCTGTCAGTGGTGGAGATGGTCATATTGGAGAGAGAAGTCACTGAACAGATGCTGGCTGCTTTAGCTCCTAAGTTCAAACAGTTGAAGAAGAAGTTCGATAATAAGTTTCAAGAACTGATCAAATTAAATGCCTCTCAGACAGCCCAAACAATTGGGGCGGAGGAACGCATCTTACACCTGGAGGATGCCCTAGACCCACTTCCAACAAAGTTTGTGGCCCTTGAGAAGATGCCTTTGACTATCAGAAGAATTATCATTGGAGCCTCAATTTAAGATTTTGAGGCCTTCCAGAGGGCAAGGAGGGCTCCAGTATACTGGACTTTTGCTCTACAATGCTCCAGATTTTATTGGGCTTAAAGTTGAAGGGGGGCAAGTACAAGTTAGAGCGGGCCCACCAAACTGTTATCTCAAAACCTGCAGATGGGGAACCACCATGCCAAGTAATCATGGGTTTTCACAACTTCCAATATCGGCAGGAGATACTGGAAGCATACTGTCAGGCAAATGAGTTGAAATATGAGAGCACACAATTATATCAGTTTCAAGACTACTCTCAATGCCTATTAAAAAAAATGTTGTGTCTTTAACCCTATAATGTCTCAGCTTGAGGATTTGAAAGTGGGCTGTTTCTTGGTGTCTCCTACTGTGTTGAAGATTAAGCACAAAGGCACTACTTACTCATTCTGTGAGGCTGAGAAGGTGTCAACCTTTTGCAGGAGCTTAAATGCACACTTGGCTGAAGAAGAATAGTCGGGACCTTACTTTGATATTGGAACTGTGTGGCTGGCTCATTTTTTTTATTTTTTGGATGGCTCTTTGAACCCATCTCTCATGTGTGGTTATCCCCTGATGGCCACCTACTCTTCCACTCCTGCCTCCTTGCTTGTTCTCACCACCCTCAGCCTGCAGCTTGATGTCAGCATGAAAATATCTGTTCTGGCCAGGTGACAGGATTATAGACCTATGGATAGGGATGGACTGGAGAGAAGATCACCTGTGTAACTTGGGGTGGACTGGCTCATGGCATCCCTTCTTTAGCAGTGTAACATCTGAGATGAAAGAGGAAGAGCTTTGTTCCCCAGCGATCTGAGGAGCTGGGCCAGGATGAAGCCAGGATCTTGACTTGCGATAATCCCGCAATACAGGTACGCTGGGGGGGGGGCTTTGTGCATTGATATTGAGGTTGTGCTGCCTCTGCCTGCTCCTCTCACCCAGTTGGTGATGGTAAAATGTTTAATAGTAAGCAGCTTGGGGCTCGGAAGCAACAACCTGGCCCAGGAGCAAGAGCAAAGTATCTTCATGGAGAGGAGTTGCCCTGCTCTTTTTTCTTCTATTTTATCAGTACTCGTGCCCTATATTTTGACATCACTTCTGGGACGACAAATATGAAGTAAAGAGCACAGATGCCAGGAGTAAGGGGGGAGTTAGGGCCTAGATGTTTTGTAATTGAGAGAGCAAGGGCTGGGGGGTGCTGTCTACCAGAGAGATACCTTGCGCCATATTTCTAGGTGTGTAGATGCAGGTGGAGAGCCATCTGGCCTTGGTCCACCATGGGTGGGTTTCTGAACAGAGGTTATTACTGCTGAATGGGTTGTATTATTATTACTTGAACTAGATAGCAGTACTGTGGGAATGTAGTTCATGCTTGTTATTTCACAATGGCTGCCTGCAACTGACTTATAATGCCCTTATATTCATGAGAGGATTTGGGTGTCTTGGAACATGCAGCTGTGTACAATGTGAGATTTCATTTTTGGGCATCCCTTACAGTGATGAATTGGATGGGGCAGGACATCAGAGGATAAGGAGGGTGGTTGAAACCACCTTATACCCCTATCATGCTTGAATGATGAGGGTCACCTCTGTTATATATTCCCAGTACTAACATCAGATGCAGAGGTCTTTTTTGGGGGTGTTGTTGTTTATATTGAAATGATATTTCTGGAGGAGGGTGTGGGAGGGACTCATTTTACAGTCGGGAACTTTATGTTTACCATACTTTATTATGTTGGATATGTTGTTCTTATTAAGGGACAAGGGGGGCACGCTAATGGATAATTGCCTGGTATGGTCTGTTATGTGGCTGAATGTGTATATTTGTATCAAGAGATAGGCAGTGGGGGGAAGGGAGGGTGTTTGATCAGTGCTGACATACGTTTCAAGGTTCTGATTGATCTAGTGTTGTGTTTGAAGGGGAGGGTTTTGGAGGGAGGAAGCTGGGTGAATGTAGTTACTTTTGTTGTTTGATTATAGTTATTTTTTCAACTGTTGGGTCCATATTTAGAAGCAGTGAGAGTTTGACACATTGGCCTTTTCTATTACAAAAGTGTATGAGTGTCTCAGAATATCTGGGGGAATAAATTGAAACACTCTAATACTGGGTTATGAGTCCAAATAAATATATAACCATAGAATCATGGAATGGCAGTTTTTTTGTTCCCAATTAAGCGTACTAGTCTACTCACAGCTTTAAAGAGACAGCATGCACAGGTTGCTCTGTTGCAAGAGATACACCTGACAGAGGCCGAACTTAAAAAGTTAGTCATGAGTTTGGGTCGGGGCCTGCTACTCTACATCTTATAACACTCATAAGAGATGAGTAGCAATCTTAATCCATAAGAATCTCCCCTTTTGGGTGAGACTTATCATTGCAGCTCCCCAGGAAGGGAGATAAATATTTATAGAAGGAGGTCTGTATGGAGAACAAATGACCTTCTCAAGTATTTATGCCCCCACAGTTTATGACCCTACCTTTTATCAATCTATTTTGGACTTATTGGTGCAGAAACAATTTCAGGGGTTCTTAGTCAGGAAGGATTTGAACAATATCATAAACCCTGCACTAGATCAATCTTAGGAAGGGAGAGTATGAAGCAGTGACAGTTAGGGTAAACCGAACTAGACATGATAGATAGTTGATGTTCCGCTTACCCAGGGGTGAAGGAATTTATGTTTTCTTCTAATCCACCACAAACATGTTCATGCGTAGACTATATTTGCATGCCCCAGTAGTAGTATCAGAGAGTAATATGTGTTAAACATAGCCCTATTCACATAACAGATCACTCTATAGTGCTTTTAACATTGACATCGACAGCAGAGCAGGAGTGCACACCATCTTGTAACTTCTCCAATTATCTATTAAAGAAAAAGGAATTCTTGGAGTACCTCAAAGAACAGCGGGATATATATCAAGAGGCTAATAGGGATACGGCTCCCAAGAATAGGGTGTTTTGGGATGCCGGGAAGGCATATATTAGAGATGCCTTCATAAATTATGTAGCAAAGTTCAAGAAAGATCAAAAAGACACACAGTTGGCACTGGAGGTGTGCCTCAAGGACTTTGAGCTTAGGGTTGCATGAGGGCATTCAGGGGAGATCCTTCTGCATTTAACTGCAGCACAGGAGGCTCTAAATGGGTTCCTATTGGGGGAGTCCCAGAGAACATGGATGTTTGTTAAAAACTAATTTAATGAATGGGGCAATAAACTAGGACCTTTATTGGTTAATTTGATAAAAGGGAGGAAGGTGCCTTCACGTATCCCAAGGATAAAGGATGCTCAGTGTAATCTTGTGGGAGACAGAAAGCAAGATTTTGGAGGTGTTTCAACAATTTTATCAAAAACTCTATCAGGTGGAATGCACGTATAGGTTAGACAAGGCCAGGGCATTCTCAGATAACATCAAACTCCCTCAACTATTGGAAATTCAAAAGCTGCTACTTGGGGTAGAGATCACTAGAGAAGAAATTTGGCACGCTATCCAGGGGTTGAAGAGTGGAAAAGCAAGTGGCCAGATGGATTTTTGGTGGCATATTGTAAGGTAATGATGGGCCAGCTGGTTAAGCCCCTTTGGACAGTGTTTAAAGAGGCGGGGGGGGGGGCACTGCCTGCCACTTGTTATGATGGGGTGATTTGTGTTTTGCCAAAACTGGAGAAAGACCCTGTGGATTGTACTTCATATCAACCTGTTTCCCTGTTAAATTGTGATATTAAGATTATGGCAAAGGTTTTGTCAGGTCAATTGGATCACCTGCTCCTGAAGCTGGTCCACTCAGACCAAACTAGATTTGTTAGAGGCCATTTCTCCTACCATAACATGCATAAGCTATTGAACATAGTATGGGGAACTTCTCGGTGCCATGGCGGTACCTCAGTGCTGTCCATTGATGCTAAGAAAGCATTTAAAATGTGAGTATTTGTGAGATGTTTTGGGTTGCTTTGGTCTGGGGGGATGGCTTCATAGGGATGGTCAGGGTGCTATGTAGGTCTAGCAAACATCTGTGCTAGTGAATGGGTTTGCATCTGATAAGTTCCCCCTGTATAGGAGTATATGGCAGGGGTGCCCCATCTCCTCTCTTGTGTTTGCTTTTGCCATTGAGCCCCTTGCAGTACGCATTTGAGATAATCAAGAGATTATGGGTATTTTGGGGGGGGTCCGGCTGGTTCAATAAAGTTAACTTATATTCTGATGACATGCTATTATATGTTAAAGACCCACAGAGATCCATGGCTCCACTTCTGACCCTGACTGCCCAACTTACTGAATTTTCGGGGTACAAATAAATCTGGGGAGCTATGCCTAGGGATACCCGTGAGGCCTGAAAGAAGTTGTTTCATCATTTAAATACCTAGGTATATACATAGGGAAGGACATTGGAGTCCTGTACTACTTTAACTATACCCCCTTAATTAAGACCATTGAAGAAACTATGTAGGTGGAGATCGCTGCTCATTTCCTGGCTAGGTTGAATTAGCCTTATCAAGATGAACACCTTGCCCAGAATCCTTTATGTGATGCAAATGTTTCATGTAGGACTAACTACAAAGGACATTAAATGCTTAGAGAGGGCCTTTTCCACTTTTATCTGGCAAGGGAGGAGGTTCCACATTAGTTTACAATGTCTTAAGGCAGACATGAGCAGTGCAAGCTGAATTTCCCTGATCTCAAGAACTATCACCTTGCCATACAACAACACTACATACAGGACTGGGTAAATAGACTACTGGATGCAGGTTGGCTGGATTTAGAGGAGCTGGGGTGCCCCAGGAGATTATCAGCCTATTTGGGGAAGGGTGGCCATAGGGCCTGTGATGGCTTGGAAGAGCATAACACCCTAGTATTGTCCGTTTTGAAGATCTGGGGTCACATTTGTCAGTTAACAGGGGCCCATGAGAAGGAAACCTTGTTACTACCAGTGGTGCAGAAGCCCTTTTTTATTCCTGGACTGACAGATGGGGGATTTCAGATATGGGAGGAGAGGTGTATTAGGTGTGTAGGGGACCTGTATGCTGGGGAGAGCCTGTGCTCATTTGAAGAGCTACAGCTTAGTAAAAACATTCCTAATATGCACACTACTTTCATTTTCTACAGTTTAGAGCATATGTTAGAAGGCTGGGCAGGGATCTTGCTGCTGACTCCACCTTGGTGAAGGTAGAACACCTAGTATACAGGGCTAGGAAAGCTATACAAGGTTTGATCCATAAGGCAGACTCTCAGGGAAGGCAGTGTCTTCCTGATCCCATGGGTAAAATCAAACTACAATGGGAACAGGATCTAGGGTTATCTAGTCAAGATGACAGTTGGAAAACAATGTTGCTGCTGCACAAATACACCCTGATTTGTAATAAATACAAAGAATTGATGTATAAGTTCATACATAGGGTTTACTGTCCACCTATGGTGGTCCATAAATTTAACCCAACTGTATCCCCAATCTGTGGGAGATGCAAGGTGGATATAGGCTTATATTTCCATTATTTTGGGGCTTATTCTGTTTTAAAAATTTTTTGGGAGAAACATGGCACATGAGATGGGGGTGTTGATGGGGAGGCAGCTCCCACTGGAACCTCTCCTACTCCTATTTGGAATTGAAAACTTGGAAACAGAAGGGTGGGTGCTTTTATCGAGGTAGACTCAGGTGCTGTTAGCATTAGCCAGACACTGTATCTTAAATACCTGGGTCTCAGGAGTCAAACCAATGGTACAACAGTGGCATACACTTGCTATTCAAACCCTAGCACTTGAACATTTGTCCTATGTGGTAAAAGGTAAAGAGGAGAGGTTATTTTTGGTCTGGGACCTCTTTCTGTCCTCCCTATCTCAAATGGAAGCCCAGGCTATAAGAGAAGGGCTGGGCTGATTTTATAGACAGGGATTCACAACAATAGGTGTGGTACCTGATATTGGGATACCTGGTAAACTTAGGATTCAGAATAGATATCTCATGATAACTATGGACCACTGTGCAATAAAAAGAACTCTAGTATGGAATTCATTTTTTGCTAGATTTGTCTTATCTGCTATTATACTACATAGAAGGTAATGAACTGGAACCTTGTACATAGTATGAATTTGTGTATTGTTTGTTGTTGTGGTATGAAGTGTTGGTATTGTTTTTATATATGCAAAATTTTGAATAACCTAATTATGCAAAAAATAAATCAGATATTCTGCTCTCAAATTTAAGGTGGCTACTAGCTCATGGCAAATTGGAGTCCAAAATTATTTATCAAAGCACACTAGTAAACCAAAATCACCGGACTGCTTAGATACATCCCACAGAAAAAAGGTATGACAATGGGAGTAACTTTTGTCCAATCATACTAATCTACACCTTGGTAAGTGGGAGACTGAAAAGGTCTATGATGCCAGTGTCAGTTCCTTTTACAGTAGGATTGACATTTGGCATTGATATTTTGACAACATAGTCTTGGTGTGGTGAGGGACATAACAGGAACTTTAGGAATGCATAAACTACCTGAAGAGTGGTAATCCATCGCTTAAATTCACAATCCAGCCAGACAGTACACAGGTCTCCTTCCCAGATTTAATTATCAGGAAGACTGGAGACTGTACTTTATGTACTCTTTAGAAAGTAGACCGACAGACATATGTTCTTACACTTTGCCAGCTACCACTCTCACCATACAGTGAAAAATATTCCTAAACCCCAATTCCTGCAGGTTAGACGTAATTGTAGTTTGGACTATGATTAAGAATTAAGGAGTTTAGAGCTTCAGAATAAATTTCTGGATAGGGGATATAACAGAGATTTTGTTATGAAGGCTAGACAAGAAGCAAGAGACAGAGATAAGGATGGTTTACTTGTGATTAAGAGAAAGGGACAGGAAGGATAGACATCATAACTACATTCTCAAAACAGGCAGGGGCCATTTACAAGGTTGATGATGTAAGATATTTAGCATATTCTCCAGTCAGATCGAAGACTTACAAAAGCAATGGCTTTGCCACCCAGGTTTGTATATAAAAGAGGACTAGATCTGAATGATCATTTAGTGCACAGCCTCTGACCAAAGAGAAATGTTAGGGATGAGACATAGCTACCATCTTGCCCAAATGGCTGCCATACTTCTAGGAATTTTAAGTTTAGCCCTGACATTCTCAAGATGAAAACCTTTACTACTGTGAATACTGACCACAATTCTGATATTAGACAATTCACTAACTGTGTGATCAGTAACGTATATCTTACCATGTGCACTTGTGTTTTTTTTTTTAATGTGGGTAAAATCAGTCAACCATTTAAAATTTGAGTGAGTGAATAACTTAGAAGCATAGCCAAGAGAGATGAGAATACTGAACTGGATGTCCATGTCCAGTCAGTGAGTAATGAGGAAAACCAAAATAAATTTAAGTTTTGTGCCATCAATAGGATTAGTTTGGGCGAAAGAGGAGGAGATACAGGTTGGTTATTACTCAAGAAAGAGTTTTTCTAGGTCTACATTTTGGAGCTTTAACAGCGCCTGGTCTGAATGACAGAATTAATGTTGTTCCTTTCCTAAGGAAATTTAAAAAGATGTGACTAAATACCTTTACTTGTATCTTTTGTCTTTTCTAGGAATCCAGGGTGGAAGATTGATTCTGGCCGCATGAGTCCAGCCTGACTTTCGTCTTCAGTAAAGTAATTCTGGCTTCCACCAAAACTGCTCACAAAGATGCTTTCAGTGGCGGTTTTTCAGATGTCACTTGAACATTATAGGAAGTAGAAATTTGACATGTTTGTGCTTCATTGCACCATTTATTTATTATTTATTTATTTATTTATTAGAACATCAGTTTAACAACCTTTGAGCCAGAGGCTCATTTACAAAGGTACCTCATCACAGAGAGGACAAAACAGTGCAAGAAACAAACATCAGGGCAGACAAAAAAATCAGAGTACATTTAGGAATCAGGCAAAAATACAGGCATATGTCAAACACAGTGTACAACAGGCTTACATGTGAGCTTTACAGAGTAGATAATATACAGTAGTTACATGGACATTGATTCAGTGGGCAGATAAAGGTAAGGCTGGGTGGAAGACATCAGAAGAGGAGTGTGGGGAAGATAGTAGCAATTAAAGGTAGAGCTGGACAGAAGGTCAGAGAGCAGCTCAGCGAGCTTTGTCTGGAAGGATAGGAGGAGGCTTAGAGGCAGGTACAGCTGCGTGTTGAGAGCAGGTGATTTCTAAGGCTAGTTTTATAATAAGATAACGAGGCGGCATCAGTGATTCCGGTGGGGAGGGCGTTATACCAACAGGGGGCTCTGTAGGGGTAAGCCCTTTGACCTTGCGAGGTTCTCATCCTCGGTATAACCAGTGCAGTTTTGCAGGATATACGGGTATGCACTGTAGGGTTTGCTCAGTGGATAGTGTTTGACAGACCTGGTGGGGATAGCCCAAGGAGTGATTTTTTTGTTAGGAGGAAGGTTTGGTATTTGAGGCGCTCATCTAGGTTGAGTAGATTAGCCATGGTGTAAAGAAGGCAAGTGTGGGTTAGACTAGGAGCCCCAGTTATAAGCCTGCAGGCCTTGTTTAAGGTGAGGCGGATCTTGTGCAGGGCAGTCTGGTCTGCTGCACCATACACAGGTAAGCCATAGTCTACCAGAGATAGAACAGAGGATGTGACTGCAAGTCGGAGGGCATCCGTGGGGAGGCAGTTTTTATGATGATAGAGGATACCCAGCTGAGTGTTAGAGGCTGAGGCAAGGGCAGAGATGTGGGTATGAAAAGAGAGGGCAGGGTCAAAGGTTATACCTAGGTATTTATAAGAGTGAACTAGCTCAATAGGGAGTTTAGGGTGGAGTGGACTGCGAGAGGATAGTTACTGGATTTATTTTGGGGGTGGGCAAAGAGCATGGTTTTGGTTTTATTTAGATCAATTACGAGTCTGTGCTCAGTAAACCAGGCTTCAGCATCGTTGTAGGATTCCTGCAGAGAATCCTGAAGTGTGATGGGATTACAGTCGGAGGCAAAGAGTACAGCATCATCTACGTAAAGAAGGATTTTACCAGTACGTTCACTGGGCAGGGAGTTGAGAAAAAGGGAAAAGAGCAAGGGCCCAAGAATGGAGCCCTGAGGGACACCGGAGTGGATAGGGCAGGTGCTGGAAAGTTTCCCATTGATTTTCACACGTTGTGAGTGGGCCGACAAGTAGCTGGAGCACCAGGAAACAGGCCCAGTGGCAAAGCCTAAGCGACTAAGGGTAACTAGCAAGAGGGGGTGGGAGACAGTATTGAAGGCTTTTGATAAGTCAATGAACACTGCACCTGCTAGGGAGTCAGAGTACAGTGAGGTGTGAAGAAAGTTAGAGAACTCCAGGAGGGCAGTATTGGTGCTGTGGCCTGCTCTGAAACCATGTTGTTCTGGGCAGAGGATGCTATATTTATCCATAGTTGGACTTTGTTGTGCACTATTTTCTTAGTGAACATGTAGACATGCCAAGTAATTGTGGTTTACTAGTCTCTGCTTTGATAAATAATTTTGGCCTCTAATTTGCCATGGGCTAGTACTCAACTTAAATTTGAAACTAGAATATCTAGTTTAAAACTTTTAAAAATAATTTTTTTAGTACTCTAGCAGTGAAGCAGTTGTGCTATGTATGTGAATATTAGCACTTTAACTTTTTTCTCACTGCACTGTGTCATGATAAATCGTATAGTTAAATAACTGCATGTAACTGCACCATGCTTCCCTCTAAAGATGCATTACATGCAAAACCAGATGGGAATTTAGCACCCTTTTAATGTCCATCTGCTGGTTGTTGTATTAAGGTTTTCTATGACAGGAATTAGATTTATTTTGCAGATCTCTTGTATCTGGTGCTGGTTTTTGTTTGCGTTTTGAGAGTTTCTTTTGTTAGTTTGGCCAACATGACTTCCAGTCACTCCCTG
This sequence comes from Neoceratodus forsteri, assembly GCA_016271365.2. NCBI lineage: Eukaryota > Metazoa > Chordata > Ceratodontiformes > Ceratodontidae > Neoceratodus > Neoceratodus forsteri. Next base: position 396,604,239 of record CM057454.1, read on the forward strand.
GCTGGCTTCAAGTTCTCTGCCTCATAAGCTTGGTAGGGATCTTCATACAGGGTCAGATTCCCCCCCCAAATCCGGCTCTGAACTAAACAAAACTCTTTCTTTTATACCCTGAATAGGCTTCCAGCTTCTCAACTCAGACTGCTTTCTGCACTTTTGTGAGAGTTCTCTAACTTGGATCTCTGCTACTGCTTCCGAGTACTATGTGTAAAAAAAAAAAGCACTTCCCAGCCTGCAGCCCAGCCTCCAGCTAAGCAATGTATTTAGTCCATAAAGAAAGCTAATTGGTAACACTTGAAGTGGGCGCATGAGGAAGGGTGCCATCCATTACGGCGACTCCTTCCCAGCACAATCCCTCACGGTGATGGGGAGGGTAGGGTGACTGGATGAGGCTGTGGGCAAACTGGGTGACAAGATGTCACTATGTGTACATGCGCAGGGGGTGGAAGTGAGCATGGTGAGCATGGGCTGGGATAGGGTGGAGAGGCTGTAGGGGGTGGCACTGTGGTGACTGGCTGTGTTGCGTCATGGCATCAGGGGTTGTCGAGTGGATTTGGTGGGAGAGGTGCCGGGTTCAGGTCTGGGTGCTGGTGCAATTTTATTGTGCCTGGCCCAAACCTTTTTTTTTTCCTGCTCTCACTCCCCGCCCGACGTGCACCCCCTGGAGTTGAGAATCCTTAAGTAGGGGAGCCATCCCCTGCGAGGGGAATGTGGTGGAGCTGCAAGCAGTAAAATACTGTCCTGGTGCCATTGTCCTGAGGCACTGGGGTTGTTAGAGTGCCGAAAATGTTTTCGGCACTCTGACTGAGTGATAACGGTAATTGCCTTTAGGCGTTCACCGTTATCACATAAACTCAAGCTAATTAAATTAAAACCATTCTAAAATTGAATGTGAATATGTCTGCAACCAGAAAGTGGATTCTGTAGATTTATTTTTTTTCTCAGCACATGTATTTCTGAAACTTAAAAAGAGGTCCCAGTGTAGAGAAGTGGACAAGAGTCCATAGGACGAGGCCCAGAACCCTAAGACAAACAATTATCTTTAAAATTCCAGCTGGTGGAGGGAGTGGACCATTGACTGATCTTGGGATGGTCAGGCACAGTATGTGAATCACTCCTTTTTATTACTAAAAAGGGGGGAGCCGATCTGCTCAACTTTAACTGCCTTTGCATCCAAACTACAATAATAGTCAACCAGAAATATGGTCTACCAAAAATTGTAAGCATATTGAATCACCATTTAATCAGTTTTACTACTCAGTTATACAGAGTATTCACTCTACTCCAGCAGAAATAGTTAAAGCTGAGTTAAGAAGATATAGGTTAGAAAATTTAAGCAAAATAAGAAAGCTAGCATACTGGACAAAGTGTTTAAACACAACTAAATCCAAACTTACAAAAAGATGTCTGTTGGGAAAAAAAGGCGCAGTTACTGATGGATAACCTGTCCCCTTGGCTTCAGGAAATAGAAGCCTTGCTTATGTCAATCTAACTGAACCATTTATGGCAGGACTAGTTGAAAGGGATCAGTATATCTTCAAAATACATGGTGGCAATTAAAGATAGGTTGCAAAACGTATCCCAAAAGCGAGATATGGAATATATAATCAAAACAAAAATGCATCAGTGGTATTCAAAAAATTTAATCTGTCATAAGGGAGAGCCTTATGTACTATCCTATAAGATCTCAAAGATAGGAGACTATTTTTTCAATTTAATCTTGAAATATATCCTTTCAAGTTACTGTTGTATAGATATAGAAACAGACAGAAACAATTTGACTTAGACTTTTGCTGTGATTGTGGGAAAAATGAATATGAAACCTTTGAGCATGTTTTTCCTCCACTGAATAAAAATCTGGGAAAATAAGATCTGAGTGCTTATCCCCTTATGGGTATCTGAACCAAGGTGATGGTCAGTCTTTTCTAAATGCACTTATGAACTCCTCTGTAGTCCTTGTATTAAGAGTATAATATATCTAAGTATTAAGAGAATAATATATCTAGTATTAAGAGAATAATATATCTAAGACAGATTAATGTCTGGCTATCTAAAAGTTGTAAATTCAAATAATGTTTATGCCCTCGGAACCGTTTGTTTTTCAGCCCATCACTGGGTGCCTTTCTTTTGTAGTGCTTTCAACACTTCAGTCCCAGTTTTCAGGATTATTAGAGATTACAGGCATAAAACACCCTCCAGAGTTCCTGGATCTGAGATGCCCTGTTTACACTCACAGATAGGGTTAGATTTCTTTACTCTTACTGAGTTAGCCAAAAAAAACTCCCCTAGGGGTTGACTTAATTGTCTTAGTGCAATATAAGAAAAGAGAAAGACTGTAATGAACATCCTTATTATGGGTTCTTATACTGTGGTTTTATTTATATTTTGATATGTATATTCTAATTTTAAAAAATATTTTCAAATGATCAGTAATTATTAAAGTAAGCTTTTTTAATGACTTGATAAGTCGATCACTATACTTGAAACTTGATAACAGTCAACCAAGGATGTAGGTAGGCATATTCACTGTACACATTTGTGTACAGTTTTGTTGAGTACCTGTCCCAAACCATATGCCTTTTTGTTACCATTATCATTCTAATTTTAGTTTTTGAGTTAGTGTAGGCCACTGAGTATGAGAAGTGTCTCCTTTTAAATTTCCACTGTTTAGGTGATACGGATTTATGAACATATGAAACTGCCAGCAGATACAGGCCAGATGGTCTATCAAGTCTGCTTGACTGTGCAACTAACAGTCCCTTACACTGCAGCTGCCCCTCCTACCCCACCCGCATCCCCAAGTTCATGTCCATGATTGCCGATTCCCCCCGGTGTCTCCTTGGTGACCTTCCCCTGAACCTGTCCCCTCTCCTCTTAAAACTGCCCACTGACTGTAAAGGTACCACCTGATCAGGCATTGCATTCCACCTTGTCACTACCCTTTTGGTGAAATAGTGCTTTCTCATTTCCCTCCTGAATCTGCCACCCTCCAATCGCAGAATGTGCCCCACAGTGTTCCTCCCACCCTTTAGCTTAAACAATCTCATCTGACCCAGTCCCGTTTAAGCCTTTCATGTATTTAAAGGTTTCTATCATGTCCTCTCTATCCCTCCTTTCCTCCAAGGAGTACCTGTTGAGCTCCCTTAGCCTCTCCTCATAGGGTTTGTCTTCCTGACCTAAGATCATCCTAGTTGCCCTGCATTGGACCCCCTCCAACAATTTAACATCCTTTTTTATAGATATGTGTATAACATTTTTAGAGATCAGATGAGTCGTCTGACAACATTATGATTTGTTTGTAATGGAGGGCAGTAGTTGGAAAGAATGTAGACATTTGTTTTTAAATTGGGACAGTACTTGGAGAGTGTGTGTACAAACAGAAATTTCTGACTACAGTCATGCAGTCAATGAATCATCCCCAGTCCTGGTCAGAGCTCTTTGTGCTGGCCCAGGCCTTCAAGTGTGAGTGCCCAGCTGGAGGTAAAACTTTAAGCCATAAAGTGAATGGGCAAACACTTCTCATCACTGATCTAGTGGCAATATCCTAACAATGGACTTGTAGCTGAGAAAAGTTACTTCAAGGCTTTGAAATATTAACAGAATATTAAAATGGTTTTAAATAGGCTCTGCTGTTTTTCAAGACCTTGAAAACAAGCACACAAGAATTCCATGTTGTAATGACAGTATTTTTTAGCACTAATGGTCCTTCAGGAAGTCATCTGTGTTTTCCCACTGTAATTGTCACCCATGCTAGTAGGCTGCATATTGTAAAGCTTCTTTTTAGTTTTGCAAGTTCTTTTCTGATCTTGAAAACTTGTCATCATTTGCTGTGTATACAAATAATATTTTTTTGTTTAAAGAATGTAGTAGAAACAACGAATACATACAAAAAATGTAAACTGTAAATTCCATTATAAGACTCTAGTGGTTCCAAAAACTATGTGTGCAATTTGTAAATCATTTATTGTTATTATTAAATCAACCTAACCTCAAAATGTGATTGTCCTAAAAACTGACAGACTGGCACATTACTCTTTGTCACCTCAGTGCCTGATTTATTTAGTTTTTGTTAACCAGGAATGTGCGGCAGGCAATCGTATGCCTATTTTTCTAAATAATTTATTATTATTATTAAATCAACTTAGCCTCAAAGTATGATTGTCATAAAAACTAAAAGACTGACACATTACTCTTAGGCATGTCAGTGTCTGATTTAGTTTTTGTTAAAGCAGCAGTGCAAAAAAAAAATGGGCTAAAATTTGACCCCATGTTTTTTTCTTCCTAATCGATGCCAGATGTCTTCCAGTTTATTTTGGTGGTAACATTTTCAATTTCTGTCATCATTTAGGAATATTATGAAAGTTTTAAAATAATTATTGCTCAAGAAAAAAAAGAGGGCCGCCTCATTTTTGCTTAGAAATAATATTGAGGACCTTAGGAGGGTAAGAATCCAGACAAAAATGCAAATATACAGTGCACAGCACAGGAAGCACCCAGAAAACCCAAATCAACAGTTTTGCCAATATTTTTCATAATCATAGCAGCAAATTAACTTTTTGGAATAACCTTGTTGTTGCACTGCTGCTTTAACTAGGCAAGTGCAGTAGGAGATCAAATGTCTATTTTCAGACCCGACCTGTGAGATAACATGCTCTTCAGTGGTAATAACAAGTGATAATTCTACACCTGTTCTAGTCCTACAGTAGACTTCCTTACATAAAAGGGCCAAACATGGAATAAAAAAGGTCAGTTTTGCCAACAACAGCCATGGCTGTTAATTACAGCACCATTTAGACAGATTCATTCTGGAAGAAGTCTACCCTAACTGGCTCTGAAACCTTTCTGTCATGTTAGCTGCAAATGTTATATTTTCCTAGTAGCAACATCTATGAACATTGGTATTACATATGCACAATAGTTAATTTCATGTAGTAATGCAATGGAATATGTGAAAAAAAATGTGATTTTATAGTTAAAAGCAAAAATCCCTTGAACCTGTTAAAAAAGTTCATGTCAGGATAGTGCCTGTGTATATGTTTAATCACCCAATACTCAACCTCCTTCCCCTTTGACCCACCCTGCCCCTATGATTATGATGTGTTCCTGTCCTTAAAAACATGATTTGCCATTGTGACAGGGTGGTCCCTGCCATGGTTTTGTGATTTTTAAATATGGACCGAGAGTTATAAATTGTAAAGTACTGTCATGATAAAGCATTCCCCAAGGTGATGTTTAGTCAGTATAGAAAGCATTGTTTCAGTTTAGGGACTGCTTTTTGAAAAAAAATAAGCACAAATAAGACACCTTTTATTTATCTATTAACTGCACAGCTTCTGTCCTGTTTTTCTGTATTTCTTAATAATGCATCTCTTGGACTGATCACTCAGGAGAGCCCCATTGTCTGTTCTGTCTGTCTTTCTAGCTTTCACTCCTCCTCACACACACACACTAAATACTAAGAACAAGTGAGACTCAATAATGTCCCTGAGAAGACTTGTATAATAAATATTAACAGATAAAAACATTCAGGACCTGGTGCCCTGTTTCATTTATTTAGTTATCTAAGTCTCGGGTTACAAGTACCTTTGAGTCAAGGCTCCTTTACAAAGGTTCCATGTCAGAGCAGTAAACAACAATAAATAGGTAAATATACAGACTCAATCAATGAGCAAGAAACTACATATATATATATATATATATATATATATATATATATATATATATATCTATATCTATATCTATATCTATATCTATATATATATATATATATATATATATATATATATATATTGCAGTGCTAGGAAGAGAAGAGAGTGTGCGCCGTCAGAAGTCTGACCTTGTCAGGTGGGAGTTACTGTTTTTGACAAGGAGTGGTGGGAGATGAGAGTGGAGAGGTTGTCAGTGGGTGACATTATCAGGGGAAAAGGGGGAGGGGAAGTGAGAGGGGCCAGTTAGGAGGGGGAGCTAGACGAAGCAGTCACAGTCACTAAGAGCAGTTAGGTATTGTCTGGGTTTATTTAAATGGGCCAAGCTTAGGTTTACAGAGTATGTCAAGGGGTAAGCCATTTAGCCAGTCTGGAGCCCAGAATCTGAAGGAACACTGAGCATCAGTGGTTCTGCAAAAGGGGGTGCAGTAAGCCTCTTTAGAGGAACTCCTGGTATTTCGCAGGCTAGGGTGGTGGGTTAGAAGAGCTGGGAAGAAGGATGGGTTATCCTCAGAGTGATTTTATTAGCAAGTACACAGGTTTGGTACATAATCCAGCACTTGAGGTTTTAGAATGGAGAAATAAGAAAATAAGAACAGTCATGTAGTTTAATGATTTAAAAGACAGCTTTGAAGTTGGAACAACCCGTTTTCTTTCTGTTTGCTTCTGTTACTTTTTAACTGTTAAAAATGCATCTAAAAGGCAGTTTTCAGTACAACAAAGTTCCCATTAAATTACCCTAGTTGACATTCTCAGCAGCCAGCTAATTGCTTTTCCCCTATAGGACTGGCCACATCTAGAATTGCTGGCTTTATAGCACATAGTACCAGAGAATTTTGGCATTTAAGGGGTAGGTTCTTAGTAACTAAGGGACATATGCTGCTGACATACTAGCCCTAACTGAAACCTCACTTACCACAGGTACGCCTGACTCTGCTGTGACCCTAGATGGCTACTTTCTTTTCCGTGCTGACCAACTCTCTAAAAGAGGCAGTGGTTGCGCCTTCTACATAAAAAATACTCTGCGAGCCACCCAGGTTAACCTTCCCTTCCCTGAACAGGAAGCCCAAATTCTTACTGCCAAATTGCTCCTTGGTGATCCTGGTTAAACCCTATACCTCTCTGTGGCCTGTATCCCTCCGCCCAAACAAAAACCCAATTTTGACACCATACTAGTGTACATTACTCAACTCACCCCAAAAATGAAGTTATCCTAGTAGGTGATTTCAACATCAGTTGGCTCTCACCCTCATCCTCTCACTTTCTTGACTTGGCCATAGCAATTGTCCTCACTCAGGTCATTCAGTCCCCCACCAGGCTAAATAACAAATTGGGAAATGTGACCCTTCTTGATCTTGTCTTCACCAATAGACCCAATAATATTTCCCAGGTTAAGGTTCTTCCCAATGCCATCAGTGACCACTCTCCAGTTCCATGCTGGTGGTCAAATAAAAATCCACACACACACCCAAAACCCTCTTTTCAGCGACATTTAAAACAGGGCTCCCTCTCGTGTCTCAAATCCCACCTCTGAGCATGTGACTGGTCCCCAGTTGACAGGGCAGAGAGCATTGATAATGCACTATCACACTTCATTGCCATTTTCATTGCCGCATGTGACTGCTATGCCCCCTCACTAAACTCCTCACCAAGAAACGAGACACCCCCTGGATCTCTCAGATCCTCCTCAATATGATGTGACACCATAACAATCTCTGGCACAGAGCTATTGACTCTCATCTCCCAAGAGACAGGCAGCTCTACATGGTGGCCAGAAATGCATACACATGGGCCATCTGGCAAGCCAAAGTATCTTACTATAAAGCAGCCTTTACCTCCTCCTGGAGCTCTGGCTGTGAAGTTTTGAAAAAATATCAGAAAACTTAGTGGAAAAACCATCTCCCTTCCCCCGCTCAACTAACCACTGATGGGCTCAGTACCCTGGAACCTCTTGCAATAGCGAACATACTAAACGCCACTTTTTTTGACCTCAGCACAGTCCTGCCCTCAAATTTCTTTGACCCACCCCCTGTGCATCCCCCTCTCTCCCCCTCACCTAATATACCCCCTTTTCATCTTCTTACTGTGTCACCTAATCAAGCAAAAATACCTCTCCAAATTTATGGCCAAGTCCTGGCATAGCAATGACTCCCTTGACTTAAAACTCCTACATCTCACCCTTGATGAAGTCCTCCTCCCCACAAAAATTCTCAATAAATCTCTCTGTCTCAGCCAGTTTCCATCTCTATTGGAAGCAAGCTGTCATAACCCCTATCCTAAAGAGTGGGGACAGAACCTCCATCAATAATTATAGACCCATATCCATTCTGCCCCCCCAAGACCTTAGAAAAAAAATGTTGATGATCAATTCATGCACTACCTATCTGAACATAACCTCCTCTACCCTGAACAACATGGCTTCTGAAGGGACCATAGTACAACCAACGCCATTGTTGATTTCACCTCCTACATCCGTCAAGCCCTTGACCATGGACTTGTCATTGGCTCTCTTTACATTGACCTCACCGAGGCCTTCAATATGGTTGATCATGCAATGCTTCTCCACTACCTCCCTGCTCTTGGTCCCTCTCTAGAAACCATAATCTGGCTTTGCAAACTACCTCACCGGTAGGACCCAATGAGTCAAAATTGGCTCCACCCTTTCTGATTCCCACCCTGTCCTATCTGGTGTCCCACAAGGCTCCATTCTTGGCCCCCTCATCTTTGGCGTGTTTCTGAATGCACTACCAAAAGCCTGCTCAGGTAAACTCCTCTTATATATTGATGATGCTGCCATTGTCAGCAGTCATCAGCACACAAACTCCCTTCAAAGTTAGCTCCAAAGTTATTTCTTGGAAGCCAAAGCCTGGTTTCAAGACCATAGACTTATACTTAACCACAAAAAAACAAAGTCAATGATTTTTACCCACTGCCAGAGTTCTCACTCTGGGGCAGCCCTTTCCATTGTCAACTTTCTGGGAAACATGCTAGAACAGGTAGACTCCTTTAAATACCTGGGCATAACCTTAGACACATCTCTCTCCTTTCATAAACATATCCAGCTCTTGTCCACCTCTCTAAACACCTGCCTTGATCTACTCTACTGCTTCAAGCATTATCTTCCCCCGAAGCCCTCCATATGGATGTGTCTTCCTCCGTACTCTCCACCTTGGACTTTGGCATTGTTATATATGGCTCTGCTGACCAGACAGCCTTAAACCACCTCAAAATCACCCTGAACAAAGCTGTCACCTCATCACAGGCTGTGACAGACTAACTCATACTTGTGAACTATATAGACAGTCACAACTACTTAATTTCAACTTGAGGCTTAAATGCCATACTTGTCGCCTAGCAAAGAAAATACTTCTCAGTCTTGCTTCCTCAGGGCTCACCCCTCTACTCCAAACTGCCCTATTAACCAGAAACACAAGAATTTCTGAAAATACTCCCATAACTGTCCCCTACTGTAGGACCTCTCTTGGCCAAAGGGTTTTGATGTATAGGGCACCTAAATGGCTCAATGATCTCCCCACACCCATCATCTTTGGAACACAATGAGGTCCTTTTGAGATACACCTCAAAAACATGCTTCTCTCCCTGACATGCTGTGACTATCTCTAATCTCTCCCTCCTCCTCCTCCCAGTTTTTCCCAGTTTGCCCCATCCTCTCTCAGCTTCCCTATATCCCCCTACCCCCCCTTTTTACTCTCCATATACTGGATTTACATGTATCTCTTGCAGGGTCTCTCTGCTATTCTAACACATGATGATGGGCTTGCACTGCCCTAAATTAATCATTTTTATTTGATATCACTGTATGACTCTCTCCTATGTACTCTTACTACCCTCTGTAACCTACTATGTTTTCCATGACATGGAACCTTTGCAAATGAGTCTATGACTCAAAGGTGTATTTCCGATTGTTGTAATAATTAAATAAAATAAACTCTTTTGTAAAGTGATGATGAATCATGGGTTTAGTAAATATGTATAGTATTGTGTTTTTCTGTTGTGATGAGTGTTTAGTCCTGTTTCTTTTGTGATTTTAATACACTGAATATTAATTATATAAATTTTGAATTTGACTGACAGATCATGTGATTCTCTGAGCTGTAAAAAGGCCCCTTTGGCAGCTTTCAGTAAGTCAGCTACAGAACTGCAAAAGAGAGACAGCCTGAGAAACCAGAGCAGAAAAAACCTATACAAAAGCAAGAGCAGCAAGACCTGAAAAAACTCTTATTATTCTGTACCTTTTAAAGTACCTAAAGACTGTCAAAAGCAAATAAATTGTGCCATTCTGTGGGACTTTCACCTAAATTATTGCCTGCTGTGTCCTTCACCCACACTCCCACAGCCCTTGTAAGCTATTGCCATGTGTGTGCTTCAGTATAAAATGGCAGCCAATATGTACTCCAGTATGAAATTAGATAGCAGCAGGGGTTGGGCTCCACATCTTTTTAGCAATGCTAAAGTAAGGATGTTTATAATATATACCCTCTTTTAAATTTATTTTATCAGTGAAATCCAATTACATTTAATTTTTTCAGATCCCTGAATGCTTAGGCTGATTTAGATGATGTGGTTTCTTTTATAAAATAGCCCCAAATCTTTGTTTTCCTGCCTTTCATGCATCTTGCATTGTAAGACCCAATACTCTTTTATATATTTATTTATAAATTAAATCTGCTGGGAAAATAAATGCAATTTAAACCCTTTGCATGCCCTTCCTGAATTCATGAAATTTTTGAAAAATACCAATTGTTCTGTCTATCCAAACAAACACTTTCATGCAATGCAGCCTCCAGAAAAAGATGCAGCTCCAGTGGGGAAGGGGAAAATGAGGCCTAGCCACCTTATTTGACCAAAAATAGCCTACACTTTAAGCAACCCCTCAAGCCAGTGCTGAAACGTTTTTTAACATTCAATAAAAGTTTCCACAATAGACTTTTGTACCATTTTAAAACTTAGAGCTTGCCCTCTAAATAATATCATGCAAAAGAGAAGCACTAAACCAAGTAAAAATGTTCCCATTTACAAATCACATCTTCTAAAGCTTTTATCTCCACACAAAGGATAACCTTTTGCAAGTCACAGAAGCAATATTTTTCACTTAGTCCCCTAATGCCACAAGTATGCACAACATGTTGCCAGTTTACAACTTCTGCATTTTCAGATAGGTCTCTAACCAAAATGCATGCATAAAGTGTTTTGACAATTACGGATTGTGGCTTATGAATGGCTTTATACAACTAACTGGCAGACTGATGGACTCTACAAATACTGGGAAGTCTGTCAGGTCAAATTCCAAAAGACACTCATGTGGGCCATTGCATGAGGGAGGGGGGTGTCAAATGTGCTTGGAGAAGATGCTCTACATTCTGGAAGGTGATAACATTTGACATGGGTTAAATGTAAGTCTTTTTATGATGATTTAGATTTCTTTCTTGTCAAAGCCCAAGATTCTTCCGTGATGTGCAAAGTTAGACTGTTAAGGTTTTACTGTATAATACTGTGATGTTGAGAGAGAGAGAGAGAGAGAGAGAGAAAGAGATGCAGAAGGGAGTCAATGTGTTGCATAAATAAAGGCTTGAGGTGGTTGGAGACCTAAGGGAGAGAACACATCAGCAGTTTGAGTTCTCTGAAGGTAAAAGACTGTTTTTTCATGTGTCTTTATGTAAGTTTTACCCAGCTATCAGTAAGCTAAGTGAGCATTTTATGGTTTAAAATATTTTTTTCAATGTTTTTTTTTTCCCTGTGAGCACTTTATTCTATGTTGGCCAATGTGTAAATATAATGTGTAAATAAAGTAGACTACTTAACACAATATACAGACTGGGCATGCATTTTACCAAAAAAGGGGTTTAGTTTGTGATTCTGAAGAGGCACGCTAAATCTGAAATAAGAAAATCTTAAAACACTTCCCTTCCTGGTGCAGGTAAGGGAGTGGTGAGCAGTTTGATAAAGACAGAACCCACACATCACCTGGAGTTCAAGCAATTGGCCTTGGCTTGATCCAGGGGGACTGATGACTGGGCTCAAAGAGTCCAGGTGTCTGGGGTGCACCACTTTTGTGCAGGGTCAAGCATGGGAACAAAGACATAATGAGGTGAGGGGGGTACACAGGGGAAGGTCTGTGATAGCTGGTTGCAACAGGGGCCCAGGTTGGGGCATAGACAGATGGGTTTGTCAAACAGATCCTATATTTTCACTCTTGCCATCTACCCAAATGCATGCTTACCAAATTTATTTCCATACTTTTTAAATGTATTTTTATATTTACCAGTCCAATATTTCCAGCAAGCGGGCCACATGGCCATAAGATAAAAGCACTAAAAACTGTTAACCAAATTGCCTACTCTATGTTGCTCAAACAATGGAAGCACATGGCCAGAGCCAACACAGCATGGGAGTGGAGCTGGCTTAACAACTTCAAACCAGAAAAAAATGATAACGTGCAGCCACAAATAGCCCTAATTAATTCAACATTTGCAAAATGTGCTATAGAAAATCTTCTCTATGTCTATTTAAAGCTGAAATTATCTAGCCAGTTACAAAACCTCAGACTTCAACAATCCCCCCAGCAATTCAGTCACAGCTTTAACCCACCCACCCCTAATTTACCAGAGTGTTCTAGTTTTCAGATCCTAATTGCTGCTGCAGCCTTAATTCATTGAAGGGCTGAAATTCCACTGCTGTTCTCTCTGCAGCTGTTCTGTGTACTGAAAACAGAGAAGCCTGACACAAGGGACGGGGCAGAGAGAGAAAGAACCCCTCAGGTGCTAATGCTTTATAGGCTAGGCTCATCCCCTCCAGCCCTAAGTCAATCTCTGGGAGGGTGACTTAGGGATGGAGGGGAGGAGTCACCTACCCCTCCCCGGGAACACCTACCTGCCTTCTCCCCACCCCTGATGGGAGCTACCTAACTACCTTCCTGCCAGCCCAGGTGTCACTCAGGGCTGTGCCCACAGCCAAAGCCCCACCTTCAGCAATACATTGTATCCTCCATCAAAACACTATAGGGGTTTTCAGGCTTACTGTAGACACACCCTGCTGCATGCAGCATTCTGTTTAAAGCATCCAACACCAACTGCCTCTGTGGTGGGCTGGCTAGGACTGCCTTTAAGGAACATTGTACCACAACAAATGAAAATGCAAAACACCTCAGGTGATGCTGCACTCCCTGAAGCAAAAACAGTTCACAAAAGTGAGAAAACCTCTTTGTCTTAAAGATACAAGTTTAAGATTATCAGGTTATGGAAACAAACAGAAAAAATGATTCTGTGTATCAGCCATTCATAATAGATCCCTGGGAAGATTAATCATCTGCCTTGGCTACTCTTTGACCAGTGATACAATGAAACACGTTAAAGGGTAGCTCGGGTCTCTGAAAGTAATTTTTTGTAAACTGTGGAACTACTGATTGAAATGTATGGAGACAAATTTTACATTCTCATTTACAGGAAAACTACACCCTCATATCTTCTAAATGTTATTTGTTTCTATGTCAATAGACAACTCTCTTTATGTAGCTGTTAAGAATGTATGCAAATGCTTTAGTCTGCCTTTACAGTTCATACTAGGCCCTGTGACTGCCCTGGCAGTCTCCATTTCATGGTTGGTAAAATCTCATTGTCCCTGAGAGCAGCATTAGCATATGAGAACATGATGCATAATCACCCTTTAAACTCCCCAGTATGCCCGCCTGCTTAATTAGTCTTAAAAGAAACAAGCTGCAAAAAGGTGTGAAATACCACATTTACCTTCAGTGAGCTTTGCAAACTATCTGAGTTATTATGCAGGTTTTTTCCCCTTTAAACTTCATTCAGTTTATGAGTTTCCATAGAGTTTTTGCAGGATATTTGTTCTTTCAGCATAGAGATACAGGGTATAAATGGGTGATCTGATGTCATGTTCTCATATGCTAATGCAGCTCTCAGGAACAATGAGATTTTAACAACCATGAAATGGAGACTCCCAGGGCAGTCACAGAGCCTAGTATAAACTGTAAAAACAGACTAAAGCATTTGCACACATCCTTAATGGCTACACACAAAAAGTTATCTATTGACATGGAAACAAATAACATGTAGAAGATATGAGGGTATAGTTGTCCTTTAAGTACTAAAAACTGTTGTTTGAAAGCTCAGTCTTTCCCCTGCAAAGTGAGTAATTTGTTAACTTTACACATCTGACCTGTTTTTCATTTCTCTGTCTGTGATTGGTTTGCTTAGCTTCCCAAGCATTAGTCTGCTAGCCCTGTGCTCTGTGCCCAAGACTGCACTGTAGCTTAAGATGACTTCTCACATGTGTATTTTTGAAATATCGTTTATTGTAAAATGGCACTGAAAACATCTTTCATCCTGATTGGTTAAGTAATGTTCCAACTACTGTATGTTAAATTCACATAGATGCACATGAATTAAAATGTAGAACTTGTTGAATCTTGAAGGCAACAGCTACTATACAGTAGTTCTGAATTTCAGTAAAATAACCGAGTTCCCTTATAAAACAGGAAGGCAAAATTCTGGCTCCTGTTTGCTGTGACAGACTGGCACCCACACTTTTACTGTACCTCAGCATAAATCTGTGCAAAAATGTTTGCCACAAGATGTATAGCAAGAAATCAATGTGCCAATCATGGAATTGTTATGTTAAAAGTAGCAGTCATTGTTTTATAAGTTCCTGAAATAAAGCAACTATATTCAACAAGCCTGCACTTGTATTTAAACTATCAGATTGTGCCACTGTTTATGGCCAGTTTTTTTTTTCCTGTAAAACATAGTTTGGACCACCTTTCATCACCAGTCCTCTGTCCATGTGCCTGCCCACCCAAACATGTGCCTGCTCAGTCACTCACTTGTTTACTCATTCCCTCATTTATTACACTGAGCTAATTCTTTTCAAACCACAATGTTATATCTGAATTCCTCTGAAATCTGTGAACTCTCTTCCCTGTTGCTCAATAGGCTGTAAACATGCACAGATGTACACATGCGTGAGCATGCACACACACACACACACACACACACACCAGTTGAAGTGGACAGACCAGCACCAATCTGCAAATAAAAAAATCCCACCAACACCCTACTATTGAATGGCAGTCAGCTTTTAAACAGTGTAATTAAACAATGTCGTACAATTATGTTTTTAAAAAATAAACACATAAACATTTTATAAAACAAACATACTGTAAGTTTGTTATAGAAATAAAAACAACTTACCAAAAAAAAAAAAATACTAAGGACATACAGGCTACTTCTCCAATATTATTCACAGCACAGTTGCACCCCTTGGTGATAGCCCAAAAGTTGAGGAACTATTTTGTAAATACTTCTCCTACTTTTAAAACTTGTTATCATTATTATTTTTTTTGTATTTTCTAACATAAGCACACCTAACCTATTTTAAAAGTGAAATATGATATTCCAGGGTGTGAGTTAGGCTAATTACTACACTTCCAGGATCTGCAAGGCTCTCTTCCTGCAGAATTGGGCTGCTCTATGCCCCAGGGCATGTAGTAATCTCGGTATAACTTGTGCTATGGCATGTGTTATTGCTTATTTGTTATGCAGATCTATATTATTTTCTACAATTAAAATATTTTATTAATAACTTGCATTTATTCATTTAAAAGAAAAAAAGGATGTTCTTGTTTATCAGCCATTTTATAAGTGCAAAATATACTCCACAGTTGTTTACTTTAGGCAATAACATATGGTTGTGTGTATGTTCATGATGTGATATACAGACACCAAGGATATGTTTGCACCGAGAGCAGCCAAGTGCCTAAAACACACCTGAGGTGCCTGCATATATGATATGAATACACAGTGCAAACATACTGTACACACAAAACTGTATGCTATTACACTAAGACAGTCTATATGTAGCAACCCCTTCCTGCCAGCAGGAGAAGGGTGATTAATTGCTACAATTCCAGCCTATAAAGTTAACCCTTGCTGTGCAATAGACTGATATATCAGTCCAGAATTTCTATACATTCAAATTCTGTTGGCAGTCTAAGGGTTAACAGATCTAAAGAACCTCTGTGAAACCAGTGGCTGGAGCTTAGTTTGCCAGTTGGTACCTGGCAGAGTGTGTATTAAGGAAGGTAAAGATGTGCTTTTGGGGCATCCTTGCCTCAGGACATTTGTCATGCTACCTGCCATTCACCTTGCAGCTATCCATGGACCCAGTGGTATGAGAACAACATAACTCATTGTTCCATCACCTGTTAGCCACCTGATATGGGCACCAAGACAGCTGTGATGACTCCAGGGGTTTTGGAATCTGGAGGAGTTTAGTGTAGATTACCATTAATTCTAGAATACGTGTAAGGGAAGCACTGAGGGGGTGTGTATACCCTAAGGGGTTGCCCCTCAAGGAATGATCCTGGTGGCCTTGTGGAGCACAGAGGGTTTCACTGAAGATGGGTACTTATTCTTTTGGGGGACAATGAAGGTCCTGTTCCAAAGAAATCCTGCTAGCTGTGCTGAAGAAGGTGAGAAACCTGGTGAGGGAAGCAAAACTGCTGACCAAAGTAGGAGTTTTGTCTACTATTTTTTTTTGTGTGCTTAATTCTATATACCAAAAGATTTTCAACCATAACAGACTGAGAATAATAACACAAACAAAAGAAAACAAGCAGTATGATATACAACCAGTAGAATGCATACAAGTACAAAACACAAAGCTCAGAAAATGCATTAGATCCATTAAGTTGCTAAGCCTTAAAAATGACATAACTTATAGTACAATAGGAATTCATAAAGCTATACTGACGTATAAATTGGTTAAGAGGAGGGGACTTTAGAGCTAGAGAGCCTGCAGACCATTAGGCAAACTTACATTTTCAGCATTCTGGGGCTGAGATTTTGATATTATCTTCCAGGAACACTGAGAAGGGTCAGGGAGGGGCTACAGCTACTTATGGGGTAGAAAAACAAGGTGGGCCTCAGGGAAGCGAGTAGGGGTAGGCTAAGGGAAGAAAGAAAGAGGAGGAAGGGAGAAGGTTATCTGTTGGGTGCATCCACACTAGAGACTACCCCAAAATGGGGCACCATACAGAGGAAGTGGGAGGGAGGGGGAAAGAAGAGGTATTGTAGCTCCCATCAACCACCATCATAGAAACATAGAAACATAGAAGTTGACGGCAGATAAGGACCGCAAGGCCCATCCAGTCTGCCCATTTCTTTTTCTAGCTTATAAATGTGCCATCAGCCTTTGCTCTGTCAGTGGCCTATCTATTCATAGTCATTTGTATTGCTCCCTTATGCCTATCCCATGCCTGTTTGAAGCCCTGCACTGTATTCATAGCCACCACTTCTTGTGGTAAGCCATTCCATGCATCCACCACCCTTTCTGTGAAAAAGAATTTCCTCACATTCCCCCTTAATCGGCCTCCCTCTAATCTCATGCTGTGTCCTCTTGTCCTGCTATTCTTCTTATATTTAAACATGTTAGACTCTTTCACCTTGTTTATGCCCTTAAGGTGTTTGAATGCCTCAATCATATCACCTCTCTCCCTCCTTTGCTCAAGGGTATACATATTGAGCTCCGTTAATCTGTCCTCATATGTCTTCTGATGCAGTCCCTGCACCATTTTGGTTGCCCTCTCTGGACTGCCTCAATTTGGTTAATGTCCTTGTGAGGTGTGGCCTCCAATACTGCATGCAGTACTCCAGATGGGGCCTAACCAGTGTCTTGTACAGAGGATTATTACCTCCTCTTACGACTTGTGATACCCCCTACTAATACACCTAACACCCCCTAGCCTTACCTACTGCTTTAGAGGCCTGCTTGGATGATTTTAGGTCATCAGTGATGATGATGCCCAAGTCTCTTTCTTCCTTTGTGACTGCTAGCAACTCCCTCCCAGCCTATAGGTGGCTTCAGGGTTCTCTTCCCTATGTGCATGATTTTGCACTTCTTTGCATTAAATCCAGTTGCCACTCTTCTGACCATTCTGCTAGTTTATCCAGATCTCTTCTCATTCTGCCCACCCCATCTGGCTCATCTACTCTGTTGCAGATCTTGGTGTCATCTGCAAACAGACAAGCCTTACCCTTTAGTCCATCTGCAAGGTCACTAATGAAGATGTTGAAGAGGAATGGCCCCAGGACTGATCCCTGAGGTACCCCACTTGTGACTTGCATCTCTTCTGACTGTATACCATTTACCACCACTCTCCGTTTTCTGCCCGTCAACCAGTTTGCCACCCAGTTGACCAACTTCTGACCCACCCCAAGCCTACCCAGCTTATTTATCAATCTTCTATGTGGAACAGTGTCAAAGCTTTGCTGAAGTCAAGGTAGGCAACATCAACTGCTCCCCTTGGTCCACCACTCTGGTTACCCAGTCAAAGAAATCTATGAGATTAGTTTGACAGGACCTTCCTTTGTAAACCCATGCTGTCTTGGATCCTGTGCCCCTATGGATTCCAGGTGTTGCACTATCCTTTCCTTAAGGAGTGCCTCCATAATCTTGCCCACTACTGAGGTAAGACTGACCGGTCTGTAGTTCTCCGCCTCCTCCCTGCTACCACTCTTGTGGAGCGGGATCACATGAGCCATTCTCCAGTCTTCTGGAACCTCTCCTATGCTCAGAGACTCACTAAACAATTCTGCTAATGGCTCTGCTAGTTCCTCCTTTAGTTCCTTAAGTACCCTGGGATGTATGCCATCAGGTCCCATTGCCTTATCCACCCTGAGCTTAGCAAGCTCTTGTAGGACCCTTTCTTTTGTGAAGGGAGTAGTGCTCACCTCCCTTCCCCTGTGTCCATGATGCTGAGCTGTGGGCCCTGCCCTACCGTCTCTTCAGTAAATACTGAGCAAAAGTATCTATTTAGGATAGATGCCTTTACAGGTCCTCCTCCTCACATGCTCCCTTTTCTCCATTAAGCTTAGCAATACCCCTCTGGACTTTCTCCTTTCACTAATGTATCTATAGAAAGTCTTGTCACCTTCTTTTACTGTTCGTGCTAGTGTTTCCTCAGTTTGGGACTTTGCCTGCCTTACTGCCTTCCCTGCTTCCCTTAGGCAAGTTTGGTATGCCTTCCTATCTTCATCCCGCTGTGTTCCCTTATATTTCCTGAAGGCCAGCCTTTTGGCTCTGACCTTTTCTGCTACTGTATTTGAGAACCAAAGTGGTTTCCTTCTTCTTTTGCACTTCCTTTTCTGTCTAACACAATGGGATGTTGCTTCAAGTATTGCATCCTTAATGATTGCCCACTTTGCCTGTACCACCTCACCTGTGTTTCTTTTTGCCAGGGCTAGCTTAACTCTGTTGGCCATCTTATCAAAGTCAGCTCCTCTGAAGTCCCATATTTTTGCCTTGGAATGGGATGATTTAGATGTAGTAGCCAAATTGAACCATACCATGTGATGGTCACCATCCTGATGACATAGACCAGATGTACACCTCCATCTGTATCAGTCCTGGGACATTATTGTGAGAGGTGAGTAGACAATGGGAGGAGATGGATCCACTAACACAACCATCATCCCTTCCTAACCTAGCTCAGCTGTGGATGTTGGGGAATGTGGCACAGCTGTATCCATTAGACATTATTTTACTCCTCCTCTTCATGAGAGAGGAGCTAAGCAATAACCCCTGTGTTGCAAGAAATTAAGAACTGATCTTCTGTGCCATGTGGGACATTCTAGCAAGACTGGAGAGGGCATGAACTGCTGCTAGCCATTCCTTATGTGAGTGGAGATCTGTGGTTCTCCACATTCTAAATAATAGTCACATTACATCCACACCGACTACTGTATGGGCAGCCACTGAAGTGCCAGAGGATGCAAACCAGTGACTGGGGGTCAGGGGCAACATGTGTAACCAGACCAAAAAAGAGATAAAGAAGTGCAGGACAGTTTCACAGCTTTTGTGGACATGCTGCCAAAACAACTTGCATCATAGGCAAGACCAAATGCTAAACAAAAGATTCACACATAGTACTGTACTTTTCCAGCAGTTATCCAGTGGCAGGAGAACCAAGGACTCCAGTTGCATTGGGGTTCTATACCAGACATGCATGACCTTCCTTTGGGTTTCTATACCGGAGATGTATAACCTTACTTTGGTGGCCATCAGAACAAGCCTTGTGGGATAGAGTCCACACCATCACCCATTCTTGCTATGAAATTGGCTCATCCAAACAGGACTCCCATTATGTTTTTGATTTAAGAGTTGGGTCACAGATCACCTCTAAAATTGCCCAGTATATTTTATTTGCTTTCCCTTTTTTGTAGCTAACCAGGATTGGACCAGTGATGGAGAGTTCAAGGTGGATTGAGAGTGTCCCCTTTGCAGAAGGGCTGTATCAAGTGCCTGAGCTGTAAACGTTTCCAAAAAAGTAGTATGAGGTATACTGTATATAGTTCGCATATGTTCAAAAGAGTCCACCTGAGGGGACCATTTTTGAAGGCAGTCTGCCACGTGTGTAATACCTTTATGTTCCAAATACTACCACTTTACATTCTTCCCCCCATGTTCAGGGACTCATTAAGCCAGAGGGGAGTGAGTTCTACTGGTAAAAGAGGAAATTTAACCCACCTGCCAAGCACTTTACAAGATGCAGTCAAGAAAGAGATGGTTGGCTATCAACTCACCTGTTTCAGGGGAGTATTAGAAACATAGAAGTTGATGGCAGATAAGGACCGCAAGGCCCATCCAGTCTGCCCATTTCTTTTTCTACCTTATAAATGTGCCATCGGCCTTTGCTCTGTCAGTGACCTATCTATTCATAGTCATTTGTATTGCTCCCTTATGCCTATCCATGCCTGTTTGAAGCCCTGCACTGTATTCATAGCCACCACTTCTTGTGGTAAGCCATTCCATGCATCCACCACCTTTTCTGTGAAAAGAATTTCCTCACATTCCCCTAATCGGTCTCCCTCTAATCTCATGCTGTGTCCTCTTGTCCTGCTACTTTTCTTATATTTAAACATGTTAGACTCTTTCACCTTGTTTATGCCTTAAGGTGTTTGAATGCCTCGATCATATCACCTCTCTCCCTCCTTTGCTCAAGGGTATACATATTGAGCTCGTTAATCTGTCCTCGTATGTCTTCTGATGCAGTCCTGCACCATTTTGTTGCCCTTCTCTGGACTGCCTCAATTTGGTTAATGTCCTTGTGAAGGTGTAGCCTCCAATACTGCACTCAGTACTCCAGATGGGGCCTAACCAATGTCTTGTACAGAGGATTATTACCTCCTCTTCGACTTGTGATACCCCTACTAATACACCCTAACACCCCTAGCCTTACCTACTGCTTTAGAGGTCTGCTTGGATGATTTTAGGTCATCAGTGATGATGATGCCCAAATCTCTTTCTTCCTTTGTGACTGCTAGCAACTCCTCCCAGCCTATAAGTGGCTTCAGGGTTTCTCTTCCCTATGTGCATGATTTTGCACTTCTTTGCATTAAATCCCAGTTGCCACTCTTCTGACCATTCTGCTAGTTTATCCAGATCTCTTCTCATTCTGCCCACCCCATCTGGCTCATCTACTCTGTTGCAGATCTTGGTGTCATCTGCAAACAGACAAGCCTTACCCTCTAGTCCATCTGCAAGGTCACTAATGAAGATGTTGAATATTGTACAAGTAAACTGCTGGGGATGTGACCCCCAGAAGGAAGCATTTCAAGGAGAGCCATAGGTAGGGTTTGTTAGTGTGAGGTCCATGTCATTGGACCATCTGAGCTCACCTGATCACCAAATAATAAGCCTTAAGCCATGAAAGATTCCATCCCTTCCTCCATAAATTCACCCTTAGCTTTAGCCAGCTGAAGTGGGAGTGGTCTGGCTCCCATCCAGTAGGAGGTTCCCAACTACTGAGTACATTTTTTGAAACCAGAGCTGTGGTAAATCTAAGGCCAGGTGGGCAAGACAATGCATCAGTCAAGAAGCTGCATTCATTTTAATAGCAGAAAGTGTGCCAACAAGGGACAAATGTAACAACTTCCATCTGTCACACTTGGTTCCAAGCAGAGGAATTTAGGAAGAGGAGAGAAGTTGGTTGATATTGTGGTCATAGGATTTGGAATGGATACTCAAAGTATTTGATACCCCCAGTTGACCAGTGCAATCCCCAATCAGAGAACTTCTCTGGGTAACAAAGTGGGTTGAGTGGCAGGACTTCGATCTTGCCTAGGATAGTGTTGAGGCCCAATATTGTTCAGCATTTCTCTAAAAGGAATAGGAGATGGGGATGTTAGGAGGGGCATCCTTGAGCAGGACTAGGCAATCATATGCATATAATTTTGTTTTGAATTCCAATGATGCCCTCCTAAACTTTCTGTTCCAAGTGGGTAAAGCCAGCAGCTCAATGACCAATGCAAAAAGAAGTGGGGATAACAGACATCCCTGGCTGGTGCCCCTCACTAAGGAAAAAGGAAATGACAGAATGGAATTGATAAGAATCTGAGCAGTCAGCATGGTGTAGAGCACCTGCATTTACCCCCCAAACAACGGACCAAATCCCATTGTCTGGAGAACCTCATGCAGGTACCCCCACTCCATGGAATCAACAGCTTTTTCAAAATCTATTGCTAGTGCTGCTGATGGGGTGAGTGTAGTACTTGCTACCTTCATCAAGGAGATAAGGGACCTTAAATTATCATTGCTGTATTGACCCTTAACAAATCTTACCTGGGAGCCATGCACTAGGAAAGGAAAAATCCCTCCCAGCCTCAGTGTGTGTGCTTTAGCCAGAACCTTGTCATCAGCATTGATTAAAGAAATTGTCCAAAAACTGGTCACTGGGGTTGGGTCCTTACCTTGTTTAGGGAGCACCATTATGATAGCCTCCTGTAAAGTAGGAGGCAGAACAGTTACATCATGAGCAGTGGCGTACACTCTATGTAAAACAGTGGAAACAGCATCATTCAAAAACTGATAGAAATCCACCTAGAAGCCATCCCTACTCTGTGCTTTGTGGGGAGAGAGCCAAGTGATGGCTGTCACCACTTTCTGGGTAGGGAAGGGGAGTTGTAATGCCTGCCTTTGTGCATCCAAGAGGTATGAGAGTGGGAGACATTCAAAGAAAGCACCTAGGGTAGAAGGGGTGAACTGGTATTTGGAGAAGTGAAGTTTCTTGTAGAAGGCCTGAGTGGCTGCACCGATGTCTGCACTTCAAGTGTACAGTATGGCCTGTGCATTTTTCATCACTGGAATGTGTCTCTCAGCCTGTTGTTTACACAATCTGTATGCAAGCAACTTACCATCCATTGTTCCAGTAGTGATACTTAGTAAGCAACACCACTAGCTCTGCTTTCTTGGTAGCGAGTAGGTTTCCAAAGGTCTGCCAACAGTTGCCCATTTTTCAGCTGTGCAGCTCCCTGCTTCTATAGTTTTTTCTTTTGTCTCCAGTTGTACCCCAATACCTTTTACTCAGACTCTCTGAGGTGCCAGCAATGGGCCACATAGCCCACAGTTCTACATTGCATGGTAGCCTTAAGGACTTTCCAAACAGTGCCTATGGAATTGTCTCCTGTCTCATTTATTTTGAAAAGGGAGATTCTTTACACCCAAATCCAAATCTCAAAGTCACTATCCTGGAGTGGCATGGGTTCCAGCCTCCTTTATCCTGGAGTTGCAGGGCATCAAGCCTCCAGGTAGTAAATCTGTCACTATGTGATACCCACATCCAGACTAAGGATACAACAGCATGGTTCAATAGATACTGTATAATGGGGCCATGTTGGAGGTTAGTATGTTTTTGATTACTGCAGGGGATGGGAGCTAGAAATCCAGCCTTCTAGAGTTGCGATACATGGCTGATTAGCATATCTATCTATCTATCTATCTATCTATCTATCTATCTATCTATCTATCCATCTATCTATCTATCTAGATAGACACAGATATAGAATAATGCATGGGGTAGTGTGGTTTATGAGGATTTTATGCACACCTGAGGTGTGTGATACCCCATAAACCCTGAGGGTGAAGGCTATAAGTGTACAAGAACAGCTGAACCTTTTTTTGTGCAAAGAGTTTCTAACAAGTACTTTAACTGAATTCATGACATTTTAAAAATGTTTTCCCTCCCAATTTCCCGTTTCAACTGGGAACCTCCCAAGCAGTTTTTGTTTAATTAGACGTTTATGTAGTCTAGTGAAACAGAATAGCTAACTTATCTGGATGGTACTTTTCAGTGAAATACAGTCTTTTGAAAGGTTGTTTTCTTTCCTCCGTAGGTTTTCTTCAGCATTTGTGTTGCATTGGCAGTTTTCAGTGAGGAGCTTGAGCAGACTACCAGCCCCAGGACAGGTTCTCGGGGGGACAGCTGAGGAAGACTCGTGCCGGTTTTGTGGCACCCATGGTTTATGGAACTCTGTAATTCACAAGTATGAATTGTGGAGTTTCAGAGGGTCTGCTGGTGGTAGATTATTGCTTACTTAACCAGTAAATATATTTAATTATTTTATTTATTTAATTTTTGTTGAAGAAGGAGGACCAGGCAATTCTGCCTAATTTTAGCCTCATCCTGGCAGACGGGATATACAGAAGGAAATAAACTGACATTAAATCAGATGAAACTGTTGGCGGTATTTTTAATAAATGGGGGAAATTTAGCCAGGACATAAAAAGGGAGATAATACATTGTTGCAGAATTGAAGACCTCTGTGCCTTATGAACATGTATCAAAAAATTATTTCATAAATCTTGGCACAGCGTTTGGCCCTGACAACACTGTTTGTTATATCACCAACACAAAGATGTGCTGCAGCATAGCATAATTTTCAAAATAATTTAATAATTCTGAAAAAGCATTTTGAAAGGGGAAAACAAGGATCATTTTCTTGGTATGTATTATCCTTAGACCAAAGCAAAGCAGTTGACCATGTTAGTCATGACTATTTATTTGCAACTATACGGATGTATGGAATGCCTAAGCTTTTCATCCACTGGATAAAAATGATGTATAATTAAGCAATAATGCTTAAAGTCTACTACAAAAACCTGAAACTCACACCAACACCCTGTTGCCCTAGTCCGGAATCCCGAACACAAAATCTTGACTGTGGGATTTTGCATGTTTTTCATGTTTATGGGGGCTCTGCCTCCCCCCCACACCCCCTTGAATTAATATAGCAAACTGTGGGGAAGGGGAATCCTACTATCTGGATTTTGTGGTTCAGGATTCTGGGCTCGGGCAACAGTGGGTCAGGGAAATGAATTTTGGGTTCCTGTAGTGATCCCATGTATGATGGGGTGTGTGTCATGCTTAGGTAACGTCACTCCTCAGGTGGTTGGGCATGAGGGCAAAGGTCTCATGCATCCAACACCAGAGAAGTGATGTTATCCCAGCATGACACATACCCTGGAATGCACTATTGCTATTATACAATGACTCACTTGTAAAAAAAAAAAATATGGGGAAAAATATATATATATTTTTTCTACATTTTCAGTTGATTTCTTGTATGTGGGAGTGTCAGTGTTAGTGGCTCAGCAGGTAGCACACTTGCCTCTGAGGCTGGGAGATCAGAAGGCTGTGGGTTCTATCCCCACACCAGGCACTTGAGTTAAATCCCAATACTGACACTGTAGTGCAGCATTTTTATTTTATTTAAACATTTGGTGACCAGGAAAGGAATGCTGAGCCAAGGCTCATCTCCAGGTGCAACCCAGGGGAAGAGAGCATGGTAACAAAAATGTACTATACAGTCCAGTAGCACAGAAGAAATATGTCATACACAGCATTCACAATATACATACAGTATACATCATTTACATGATTTTACAATATACATCTAGAAAAACATCATTAAACATGATTTACACTAAGTGCACTGCTTATAGTAAGACTAAAGGTAAGAGTATCTAAACAAACCACAACTTCAGGAGCTAAGTAATGTTGTGTGAGCATGCAGGGAGGGGAAGGAGGCAAAGGAGAGATTTGGTAGTGGAGTGTGAGAGAGAGTTTCATAGGAGAGGGAACTGAGAGTTTCACAAGGAGGGGAGGCAGTAGTTAAAGGTAGCTTTACCCATGTTTTAAGAAGGCTTGTGGAGTGTGAAGGAGTGAGAGTCCCTAGCGCATACAGAGTATCTTGAGTCGGTGGCTGGTGACAGGAGGGATGAGATGTAAGATGGAAGTCAGCTGAACCAGAATTTAGAGATGAAAGATAGTGAGTGGAACAGGTGTCTGTGCATGAGCAGGGGTAGACTCAGGTTGGAGAGTAGAGAGCAATGGTGCATCCTGTAAGGAGAGTTAGATGCAAAATGATAGAAAGCATAGAATAGGAAGCAAAGATGAAAGAGTGAGGAGGAGGGGGCAGTGCAATAAACAATATTGGCATAATTCAGTACAGGCAATATCATCTTGGTCAGGAGTTCTCTACTTACAGGGAGGGGTAGAGATTCCCTGTTCTGGTAAAGGATTCCAAGCTTAGGGCAGAGTTTAGAGGTTAGATAGTCAATGTGAACAGTGAAATTTAATTGTGGATCTAACCAAAAGCCCAGGTGTTTGTAGGAGGGGACTACAATGAGTGGGGAACCATCAATGGTGGTGATGGGAGGTAGTTTGGAAGCTTTAGTTAACTTTTGAGAGGTTTTGAAAGTCATGGAGACTGTTTTTGTTGTATTTAGTTTTAGTTTCTGCTAATAACACCAGGATTGAATTGAGCGAAAGTCTTTCTGCAGGGTGCAGTGGATACAGGCAGGGTCTGGGCTGGATGTGAATAGTATTGTATCGTCCTCATACTATGGATGAGAGAAGTGGAGCAGGCAGATGGGATGTTATTTATGAGAATGGTGAAGAGTATGGGGCCAAGTAAGGAGCCTTGGAGGACTCCAGTTAGGATGGGGGGAGGGGAGAGGAGGAGCTGGTGATTTTCACAGACTGCTGCTGGTTATTTAGGTAAGACTGGAACCAATTTAAGGCAGGGGGAGCCAGTCCAGCTCCATCGAATGAGTTGGCATGTTGTAAGCCTGAGAGGATGGCATTTGTGTCAAGATAATTTAGAGAGCGTCTTTCAATGTATTTTGGTGCAGACTTATGGAGATGAGTTTTTCTGACACAGAAAGTGATGCAGTGATCACTTAGGGTGGAGTCCAGAACACCAGCTGAGGATATTCCGTGAGGGTGGGATGAGAGTACCCAGTCAATCAGGGAGTGATTGGAGGAGTGGGAGTTATAGCGTGACTGCTTAGTGATTAACTGGGTGAGATTAAGGGATTCTTTTGGTAGTAGTGGACTTTCATGACAGCAGGGTGCTGCACTCCTGAGGTGCCATCTTTCAGATGAGACGTTAAACCAAGGTCACATCTGCCTGTTCTGGTGGTAGTTCAGGTGGATGATAAAGATACCATGACACTTCTCAAAAACAGCAGGGGAATTTTTTTTGAAAGGAATAAGTACAGACACTAATACAAACATAGAACAATCAAGCAAAAATAAAACACAAAGGAAAATAAGTATCACAAATGGTTTCAGAAAGGCCTATTTAAACACCTTTTCAAATCAAATTAGTAAACACAAATACTAGACACTAAATAACAGAAGGAATCTAACTAATACAGTAATTCATCCTATGCTTTCCTTCAAGAAGGTTACTGCAATCCATCTTCATTTCCACACCATAGAAGATATCTGTTTTTTTTACACATACATTGTTAATGTACCAAAAATTCTATATTCTGAATCACTTGTTCAGGAGATATATATATTGCTGCTGAAATACATATTTACACCTTATTTGTAATAACGCAAACTTTATAATAGAAAAAATAATTCTGATAGTTCCCACTTCCAAACATGTACTTTTTATGAAAAACCCTCCCATTATTTCTTCATATTTTAGGTTATTCCAAATCCTCACTTTCTACCTTACTGCTAATTCTTTCCAAAAAGCTATCAAAGGGCCAATAAATAAAGAAATGTTCCATTGTTTCTTCTTCTAGGCCACAGGTTTGCCTTGGGCACATTCATTCTTCCTGTTGTTTGTGTTTAGCATTTCCCTTAATTTGTAAGTGCCCACAACAACATAACCATGTAATGCCCCATGTCCTTGGTGAAACTCTAGTATCATTTAACAGTAAAATTACTTTATTCATATATTGTTCCTCTATCCATTTAAAATTGGGTGGTACAAAAAAATTATTAGTATGTATATTATCATACAACAGTTTTCTGTCTACTGATATTGTGTGTACTGGATCCAATTGGCATATTTTAATTTTTTGTAAGATAGGTTTGAAGAATGTAGGTGTATTTTTATAACTGGATGGTATTACAGGGTGAGATTTCCAGTATAAAATAAATGGAACTAGTCACCATTCAGCATATGTAATCCAGATGGCAGATGAAGGTTTTCTTTATCCACTATGTTAGAACAAATGTACTAAAGTAAAATACTATAGGATTAATGAGGTTAAGGCCTCCCTGTTTTACTGTAAGATACAATACTTCTCTTTTTATGGGGTTGAGTCTACTACCCCATACTACTCGAAAGACTAGACTCAAAAGAGTGGTTTCACAACCTATTGGTATAGGGTAGACCATGATTAGGTACAAAAAATGGGTATCAAAAATGTTTTAACTATCAGAACTTTCTTTTTCTTTGTCTGTTGCCATTATTTCCATTTTGCTACTTTTTGTTTGCCAATTTCTAGTTTGTCTTGCCAGTTTAATACACAGTTATCTCCCCTTCCATATTTTATACCTAGTATTGTAATGGGTTCCTCTGTAACAGGTACAGTAGCTATGGTAGTGACTGTCTCAGTGGTGTTGCTCAATATATATCTGTGACATTTATTTATGTTCAATGATGCCCCAGCAACTTCTGCATATATACAGAAATGTGAAACTGCCCTGTTCCCAGATTCGGTATTTGTTATGAATAGGCAGACATCATCAGCATATGCCATAACCTTTCTAGACATATTCTGGGTCAAGACAAAAAATGTACAACACAGGGCTTATGGGGCATCCCTGTCTCACCCCATGCTTATTCAAAATATATGACCCTAAATACCCATTAACTAGAGGAATTGTAAGGGCTTCACCATATATTTTACCTATCCAGTCACAAAATACCTGTGGAATTCCATAAGATTGTAAAACTGCTAATAGAAAGGAATGTGATATTTTGTCGAAGGCCTTTTCCTGGTCCATCGACATGCTATATCCATGTATTTTATCTTCCTTTCCTTGTTCCACTAACTCTTACTAAAAGCAGATTTTCTGCAATATTTCATCCTGGGACAGAGTATGTTTGT
Organism: Neoceratodus forsteri; assembly: GCA_016271365.2. Classification (NCBI taxonomy): domain Eukaryota; kingdom Metazoa; phylum Chordata; order Ceratodontiformes; family Ceratodontidae; genus Neoceratodus; species Neoceratodus forsteri. The sequence goes on from CM057454.1 coordinate 396,633,173, forward strand.
GACAGTGAAATCAAGTAGGGGGTTGCTTTTATTAACCGAGCCGTTAATATTTTCATTAGTATCATAAAATTAGTATTTGAGATACTCGGGGGGGGTCTCCAATTATTGAGTTCTGACCTATCATTTTTCTTAAATATGAATATTTGTACTGTTATTCAAAAATGAAAACAAATCAAATTTCTCAGATATTAATATCCGATTGAAAACTACAAATAATATTTCTACCAAATCCTTGCTAAATTTTTTATAAAATTCTGATGCGAAACCATCCAGCCCAGGTACTGTACTGTATTATTTTTCAAATTTCTTATGGCTAGTTTGATCTCATCCTTTGTAATAGGAGTTACCATGTCAATTTGTACATTCTTTGGTAATGATCCTAAACAAATGGAGCACAAGTATTGTGTAATAATATCTTATAGGGGGAGCTTCATATAACTTACTAAGGTGGGAATGTACTATCTGTAGCACCTCAGGTGTTGTATGAACCACTCTTCCATTTTCTGATTGTAAAGAAAATATTGCCCTATCCTGCACTCTTTTTTTACAACTAGAAAATATATCTCCAACTGTCATCTTCCCAGGTGTGCATATCCTATGTTCTAACAATGCAGATATGGCCCTATCATACTGGAGTTTCTCCATTTCTTTTTTTATGTTAGGGATTTGGGTTAAAAAACCTCTATGACCAGCATGTATTGCTAAGTGCCCTCATAGAGTAAGGTATTTTTTTATATTTTGTATTAGTTTCTGTTTGTGCATATTGCATAATGTGGGATTTAACCATCTTTTTTGTTTCAGACCACCAAATACTGAAATCTTTTGTTAAACCCACTACTGTCATTCTAGCTCTTAATATATCCTGTGCTTGATTAATTAAGTCTTCATTTTCTATAAGTGTTTTATTAAGTTTCCAGTAGCTTTTACCTATAGGTACTTTTCTGGTAAATCCAAAGTAAAGGTTTAAATAATATGATCTGATATTTCTAGGGGTATAGCCAATAGCCATAGCTGTCACTACTTCCAGATATTTGGAGATAAATAGGAAATCTATATGGGTTGCATGTTTTCCTCGAACATAAGTATGCCCACTTTGTTTATGTAATATCCTATATGAATGTTTCAATCCTGCTGTGTTTAGAATTTGTTGCAGACAATTAGTGTCACAAAATTCCTTGGGAGTTTTTGCTTCTCTATCATCTTTTGACAGTACACAATTAATATCCCCATCCCATAATATATGTTTTGTTGTGTGTAAATATGGTTTCACACCATTAAATAGATCAGCTCTACTTTTTTATGTTTGCTTGCACACATGAGCAAGAAACATTATGTGGCAGCTTAGGAGAGAAGCAGTTTATGGCGGCATGACACTGTGGCAGCCAATGGAGGCATTGCATTTGGGGGCTTGGCACTGGTGGACCAATGGAGACACAGTGTGCTAATGACACTGGCTTCCAAAAGTGCCACCAAGTTGTAACGTTTTCACCACAGCAATCAGGGGCCGCCTCATCATTGCAGTGTCAGCCATTCCACTGCAATGAGGGAGTGACCCGTCATTGCTGGGCCGAACATTGCCTATTGTAATATTGTTTGTGAATGTGGTGGCAAGCTGCCACCATGTTCACAGACAATATTAGACAGCCCGCAGTGCTGAGGGGGTGCCCAATCCCCCTTGGCATCATGTGCCACCCCAAAACAGTTTTTGTTTGCCTACAGGGGCCCAATCCCTGTTGGCTTCATTCCCCCCTTCCCAGTGTAATTTGTTGATGGAGGAGCCCACTCCCCATCAGCATAATGTCCACCCCAAAAACATTGTTTTTGTGCTGAGGGAGTGCCCAGTCCCCCTTGGCTCTTGCTCCCTCCGTATGTGTTGATGGGGGTGCCCAATCACCAGTCAGCTACAGCCCCCCCCAAAAAAACACTTGGGTGGCATGCTGGGAGTCCAATCCAGTGTGGCAAATGTCCCTGTGAACAAAAAAAAAGTCTTGCAATGTTTTTTTCCCCCTGTAAATCAGGAAATGGTCCCTCGTTGAGTCTGGTAGCACCGCCCCCAACCCACATCCACTCTCTGTGCACCCTGCCTCCCCCACACCCCCTCACCCCATACTTACCTCTGGAGCCCAGCATGACGATCTTCAGTGGACTGGGAACACATCTGCACTCTTCAAATTCGACCAAGAACTGAAGAAATGCCAGTAAGCTGTATAATGGTATAAATAGGGTTTTTTCAACTTTGGTGCATATCTCAGGCATTTTGGGCAATTTTGCACCAAATTTTCAACATGGTGTTATTGGGACCCCTCCTCATGAATTCATTCACTGTCATGGTGTTATTTGGTCCCGAATGGTGATTTCGCGGTCACTGCATGGAATCGTCTTTCAGGACCGATTAACAAAATGACAGTGCCAGTGTTCATGAGGTGGCCTCTCAAAAAGTCTATGTTGCATATTTGGTGGAAAAAATCCAATAAATGACTTTTACAAGCGTGCGTTGCGCAGTTGCTACACACGCTCGTAACTTCATGAATTTGCAATATTTTCACTCCAGATTTTCAACATTGTGATTTTTCTGCACCTCCTCATGAACAATACAGCTGTCATTTTTCACATCCTGGCTGAAATGTGTTTTAGCACTTCCAGCGCAGACTAGCGTGGTCGCTGTGGGAAATCAGTGTTTGGGACACATTAAGAAAATCACAGTGACACTGTTCATTAGCAGAGGTCCTAAAATACCTATATTGAAAATGTTTTGACAAAAGTCCATAAAATGACTGTGTTATTAGCATGTGTTGCGCAGTTTACACGCATGCTCGTAACTTCGCACATTTGTAATATTTTCACTCCAGATTTTCAACATTGCCATTTTTCCACACCTCCTTATGAAGAGTATACCTGTCATTTTTCACACCCTGGCCTAAATGTGTTTTTGCACTTCTGGCACAGAATAACGCGGTCACTGTGGGAAATCAGTTTTCGGGACACATTAAGAAAATTACAGTGACACTATTCATGCGCAGAGGTCCTAAAATGCCTATGTTGACAATTTGGTAACGAAAGTCCATAAAATGACTGTGTTACATGCATGTATTGTGCAGTTTCCATGTATGCTCAGAAGTGCCAACATTTTTAATATTCCCACTACATATTTTCAACATTGCCATCTTTTCACACCTCTCAATGGATGGTACAGATGTCATTCTTCACATCCTGCCCAATCTGTGTTTTTGTACATGTGGCACAGAATGGCATGGTCGCTGTTGGAACTCAAAGTTCCTGGACACATTAACAAAATCACACTGCCACTCTTCATGAGAAGAGGTCCCAAATGCTTTCATGAGGTGGGGTCACAAAAAGGCCACATTGAAAATTTGTAATGCAAATACCAACAAACATGCATTAGGGTTTGTAACCATAATGTCCCAGCCTGTACAGACTGACAGGCATCGGGGTGTGCCTTTGCATTGCTGACTGTACTGCTCATGCCATCCCACCCCCTCCTCCCAGTCACAGACAAGCATCAAGGGGTACCTTGGACTCTTTGGCCCCAGACTTCACTCCGTTGTTCTATGATGCACCCATTTCAGCGTATGTTCTTATGGAATGGGGTGACAATAAAGCCAAACACCCCAAGGCACACCTCAACACATGTCAGTGTCTGCAGAATAGGGTGAGGTGACATGGCATGATCATTGTCATTGCCGACGACCCAAACATTTACCCCAATGCCTGTCCATCTCCACAGGATGGAGGTGGTGTTGATGTGAAGTTCAATATTTCACTGCCATTCCTATTATGCATCTGTCTAACTCCTGCATTTCCAATGCTAATACCAGCAAGCAAACATTTGGCATTGACAAATGCTTGTTTTGTTTGTAGAGCATATATATTAATAGCTCTCCAGGCTGTGTTATTTTGAAAAAAAAAATCAATCAGTTTTGCTCTTCCTAGTAGTATATCTATTATTTTAGAAATCTTAAAATCTTGTCCACTGAATAATACCCCAACTGCATCACATGTTTCCGTACCATAAGTGAAGTAAGAAGGCCCTCTTGTTCATAGCTTTTGTGCCATTGCCACTAATGAGGTGGTATTCAGTCTAGTATCTTGTAGAAGCATATATCACAATTTAGATCTTGTAGGACAGAAAAGGTGATTATCCAACACCTAGCATTTTTAATGCTGTTAACATTAATAGAGGCAATAGTTACCGGGGCAATATGAAATGTCATAAATACATGAATATCAAGAAGTAGGGCCTAGGTGTGTGCTTCTCCTGGTATGAGTTCCCAGGCACCCTCTCCTTTTGGTGTCTACAATGGGGCAGGGAGGTTCATCTTCCTCTGAATCAGAGGACTGGACATGTTGAGAGATTGTAGAGGAGGAATCCGTGTCCTCACTGGGGTCCCTACTGCTATTTCTATGGACTAATGCTTCAAATTTATTTGAAAGCATAATGCCTTGAGGAGAAGTAGGGGGTTTAGACATTTTAGATTTGGAGGTCTGTTGTCCGAGTGTTCTTTTTTTTGAAACAACAGTCATCTCGGAAGGAGGCATGACATTCTCTGGAGCTAAGGGTGAATCTTGAGGTGTAGTTTCCTCTCTAATATCCATAGAAAATGATTCGTCAACCTCAGGATTCTGAGTTACATGTGTTGGGGTCTGAGCTGTAGCCAAGGATTCAGGTTGTTATTGCTGAGAATTAGTATGCTCTCCTATTTCTCTTTGGTTCAAAGATTCCAGAACAGGTGTTTCTTTTTCTGGATTTTAAGAGGTTTCTGGAGGTATAGTATTTTTTTCAGCTGCCTGCTGTGCTGCAGCAATGTCTTTTTTTGTGCCTCAGTCAGAATGGTAGTTTTATCAGGCCTATTATGTGTGGCCCATGGACAGGAATGATAAGAGTGACCAGGTTCTTCACACAGAGTGCATTTAACACCAGTATGACAATTAGCACTTTGATGACCATACTCCAAACATGCAGTACATTTAATGCAGTGACAGGCTGAACTTAGATGTGTATAAGATCCACATTTAAAACATGTCTTCGGCTGGCCTGGGTAAAAACAATGACCTCGTTCCCAGCCTAAAAACAGGCTGCTAGGTAGATGTTGTGGACCTGAATTTTTGCTGTGTAGTCTTACTTTATATCACCACCCACCAGTCCAGATATGTTCTATATGAAATATTGGTTGAGGTGTCCCCAAAACCTCACAACGCTGCTTTAGCCAATGCGTAATGTCATGAACTGCAACCCCTTAATTTCTAAATAAAACAGTAACATTTTTTATAACAGGTTTTGTTAAGGGTATAGCCTTGAATGGGAGCAATAATGCAGTATAATGAACTTTCTCATATTTTGTCCAGAATCTGCCAATGCCTTGAGGTGTCTTAAAACTTATACCAAATAATTTGACTCCTGAAGCATGAATTAATGCATAAATTTCATTAGAAAAGAAACCCATGGAGTCCTTTATTAATTTTTTCCACATATATCCTATCAGGACTTAAGTCAAGACCCCCTAAATACTGTAGTCGCACAGCATTGCGACATTGTGCAGGTAATGGTTGCTGTTGAAAATGGTCCTTCTTGCAAAAATTGGCCCATGTTAACTGTGCAGTGCCTGTTCCAGGGTGGGGTTACTCACGTCCATCCTGTCTCCCCAATTTTGTGGATTTTGCTGTTCATTATCTGATTCAGATGAAGAAGGTAGAGAAGGCCTACGTGAGGGGGACCAAGTGTTATGAACAACATCTTTAGTGTGCAAGTCCATATCAGAGTCAGTAATGAAGGGAGTAATTTGGTGTTGAAACCCACATCAGCTTGTTGTGCTACCTGCTCAGTATTGCTTCAGGTACCTGGTATGGGACTATGTGCTCAGTCAGGTACCCATGTCCCAGTAGCATTCTGTATCCACCCAGCCTGCCAAAGGGACGTCTCTAAAGTTTTGGGCAGTGGAGGGACTTGAAACCGTGGCATATTCTGTGAATCAGTTTCTCTCCCCTTTTGAAGCCCCAGAGCTTCTGATGGTATCAGGGTTTCAGTTTGTTTCATAGGTTTTATAGGTTGTGCTGAGCTCTTTAAAGACAAAAGTCCATTTAGCTCACCATACTATTACCTTAATAAATTAATCAATACAATTAGTACCCTTTTATATTCTTACTCTTCAGATAATAATCAAGTGATTGCTTAAAGGCTAACATAGTTGGACTACCCACCACCCCAGCTGGTAATGTATTCCAAATTTTAACAACTCTTAGTGAAAACCAGTGCCTTCGTGCCTCTGTATTAAACTTTTCCATCTTAAGCTGTAAATGATGGGGTCGTGTATTATGAGATTGATGTCTAAAAGTTAATCCTAGTTGTTTCCAAAGCTCATTATCAGATATTGCTTGATAAATAAGACACATATCTCCTCTCAACCTTTGATACTTCAGAGAATAAAGGTCCAGACTCCTCAATCTTTCCCCATAATTCCTACTCTGTACTTCCCTAATTCTTTTTGTAGCCCTGTGCAGAACCCTCTCCAATGCATCTATATCTTGCTTATGGCCTGGTGCCCAGAATTGTGAACAATACTCCGCATGAGGGTGCACCAGAGAGGTATAAAGAGGAAGTAAAACTTCCTTTTTCCTACTTTTGATATGCCTATATATACAATTCAGAATACTATTTGACCTCTTGACCACATGGTTACAGTGCAAATGGGATTTGAGGTCATTATTAACCATTAAACTCAAATCTCTTTCTTCCTTTACTACCCTAAGTAACTGGCTATCTAAACTATAATCCACTTCTGGATTTTTTTCCCCAAGTGCATTACCGTACATTTGTCAATGTTAAAAGATGCCATGTTCTCTGTAGCCCATGTCTCCAATTCTGCAAGGGCCTTCTGCAGTTTTAATGAATCCATCTGACTATTTACTGGGAAACCTATGCATGTGCCATCCGCAAATTTGGACAACCAGACACTTGTTGTAACCTGCATAGTAAAAATATAAAGATTAAACAAGCATGGTCCCAGAACAGATCCCTGAGGGACTCTACTCGTGACTGGGACCCATTCAGACAATTCCCCAAGGACACATACCCTTTGCTTCTGCTCCATCAGCCAGTCCTCTATCCAATATATCAGTTTATGGTGCATCCCAAGTTTAAGAATAGTTTTTATCAATTGTTCATGTGGGACTTTATCGAATGCCTTTGCGAAGTCCATGAATATCACATCCACAGAACCACCCTCATCAAGTGTTTTACTTATTTTCCCATAAAACTCGATTAGATTAGTTTGGCATGAACGTCCCTTTGTAAATCCATGTTGTGTCGTGTCCCTAAGCCTGGCTAATTCTACATAATCCATAATAAAGTCCTTGATGATGCCCTTCAAAATTTTCCCAAGGGTAGATGTCAAGCTAATCGGCCTATAATTTCCCACACTTTGTCTGGAACTCTTTTTGTGAATTGGGATCACTATTGCCTGTCTTCAAGACTCAATAATTTGGCCAGTTTTCAAGGATTTTGGAAAAATCAATGTTACAGGCCATGCCAAGTTATCTGTCAATTCCTTCAATAGTTTCAGATGTAAACCATCAGATCCATAAGCCTTATTCTGATTTAGATTTCTTAATCTAGTTCTGACTTCTTCAATCTCTATTATTAGATCTGATACCCCCCTAGGTGGTTGATTCTGTGCCATAGATGTTTTTCCTACATTAAATACTGATGAAAAATATGTATTAAACATATCAGCCATGTCCTTGTTGTCTGTTATTAGTTTACCAGTATCATCCTTTAATGGTCCAACTGTACGTCCTTGTCCCTTTTTATTATTAATATAAGCATTAAAGCTTTTATAATTATCCTGCATTTTAGTAGCTAAGTTAAGCTCATATTTCCTTTTTGCCATGGCAATAGCTGCTTTGACCCTTTTTAAATGATATTTATAGACCTCCCATGATTTAAGTTTACCACAATGTTTGGCCTTAGCATATGCCTTATTTTTTTTTCCTAATTAACTTTTTAATTGATGCTGTCATCCAAGGGGGAAGGGAACCCCTGGTTTTATGATATTTTTTACTAGTTGGGATGTACTTATAAATCAACCCATTTAATTTAGCAATAAATATATCTCACATTTCGTGTAATGTATGATTACCTAATTCCTGGCTCCAGTTCCATTTATCCAGTTCAATATTTAGAGTACAGTAGTCCACATTATTAAAATCATACAATACTGTACTACCACTAATACTATGGTAACCCTTATTATATTGAAAGCTGACCATTGAATGGTCACTATTTCCCAGAGGTACATCAACCCTACAATTTTGAATATTATCAGTCAGATTAGTTAATACCAAATCCAAAATATGGCTGCCCCTTGTATTTTCATTTACCAACTGCTCTAGTCCAACTACCATAAATGTATCCAGGAATTTAGCCTCGGCCTGGGAATTAGACTGCAATGTATCCCAGTTTATACCTGGAAGATTAAAATCTCCTAGTAAAATAACACTTTCTTCCTGGTTTACACACTTAACAAAATCCAATTTAAGATTGTCATTTTAAGATTGTCAGATTGTTTTAACAAAACATTTTCAGTACTCATATTTTGAATAGGACATTCCATTGTGGTATTTGTCAGTTCAATCTGGGAAGATACTGAGTTCTGGTGCAAGAAAGATTTTTCCATTGTTGTGTCATTGATATCAGTTGTGTGATTCTGTTCTTTCAATAAGCCAGGCAGCAGGGTCACAGGAGTAGCAGGGCATGGTTCTTTCATTTCAGGATTTTCAGCCCCATTTATACTTGTTCCTGGCTGCAGCTCTAGGCACAAAGTGTTTTTACTTAAACTGCCAGCTGCTATAGCATTAGGCTCAGGAGCTTCTGTCTGCTGAAAATCAGCTGTTCACAGGCCTGCCACATCAGCATCTTGTCTGTTTGGTGAGTCATTAACTTGTGATTCATTTCCTTGTACTATTTGATCTGATATCGGAAGAAATGACAGTTCAGCTTGTAGTGCTTCTTTTTCTAAGTGCGCTTTCTGCTCTGCTGCAGCTAAATCCAGTAGTTTAGGTTTTGTTTCTTTCAACATACATGAATTAACTTTAGACAGTACCTTTGTGTGTTGTTCGGTATCAGGTTCATTTAAAGTCCATTCCATAGATGTATCTGAAAAGTCCTCAGTTAGTTCCACAACATTATTTTTTGGTAATTCTCCATATAGAGCCTTTAAAGAAGGGGAGACAAGGGATGAGGCTATCTCCTCTGTCTCTAGAGCTCCTGTTCTTCCTCCTCCTGGATCCACTAGAGCAGCCATCTTGGAAGATGGCCAGAATCGCCCCCTGTGTTGAGTAGGGGAAATTTTTATTGACAAAGAAACTTAAGAACAGAAATCATATGTCAAAACAAATACAGAGGAATCATGTAACAGGAAAATTAGAGTCAGTAACCCATGGCAGACATTTCCATAAATCAAACAATGCTCCAAGTGACAAACTTTGCATTTCAGAAAAATAAATGTCATTCAGATCCTGTTCAATTCCTTGAACCACCATAAGGTGGGACAAACCTTTTTGCTGTAAGGTGAAAAGACATCGAGCATTCCACAAATGCCATTTAAAGACGGTAAACAGTAAATTTAAAGTGTCAACATTCCACTTCTTCCAGCATGCTGGAAATGTACCATATAACAACATCTCATAATTAATAGAATTAAACAAGGGTTCTTGTCACCTGTTCCCTAGAAACAACCGAAACCCAGCTATATAAGAACAAAGAAGAAAAAGGTGTCATATTGTTTCATCGTATTGCACACATGAAGGCTTAGAACACAATCTTTCATTTAGCTGTTTATGTTTATGATTAGCCTTTATATTAATCCGTTCATGACAACTAAGCCAGTGCAAATCCCACATCTGCAGGGGGATGCGAGGGTTCCTTAACAAAGTGTGTAGGGCAGTCAAATGTTGAGGTGGACATTTGGGAAATATCACAATGTCTGAACAGGTGGTATCTATCAAATATTTGTATATAGCTTTCCTATTAAGGGATATAATCATATGGCTAGTAATCTTCCATTGTTTCAGATGACAAAAGGTGTCTCAAAGATATGAAGGGGTAGAAGGTATATGTTTAATTAATTTTAAATTATTAATTTCCCAAAGGTGGAAACAAGGTTTACAAGATTGAAAAAAAATAGAATTCCCAGCCTACATCATAATTAACCAAAAGTGGTTTAAGATTAGCCATAAAGAATACACTATTGTAAAAAAAATAATGGGTGTATCATGTTGAGACCACCATCCCTCAAAGGTAAGTAGGTTATAGAATGCTTAATTGGGTTCATGTGGCTGCCCCATAAGGCCTGAAAAAATATACTCAGTAGTTTAGTTTCCAAACTTTGTGGGGGGCATAAGCTAAAAATAAAAAAATCAGAAGCAATTGAGATTTTATGAAGTATACTCGTTTTTTCTTACTGAGTTTCCAGGTGTTCCAAAGAGAAACCTTGGCATGTGCAAGTTCCATCTCAGAGTTCCAATTTAGAATATCCATAGGACCAGTCCCAAACAAAATTCCTAAAATCTTAATAGGGGTGTCATAAAGTGAAATACATGAATCTACTGTATCATTTAACTGCTGAATCCCGACTCTGTGACCAATACATTTCTCCAGATTCAGAGATGCTCCTGAGACTTGACCAAAAGATGTACAGATGTGGAGAGATGTGTGTGCTGAAGAAATATCGGCCACTAGTAGACTCATATCATCAGCATAAGCTAAAGCAGAAAGTAGCAGAGAAAGAATAGGCCTGACATTTTTGCTGTATTTATAGTGTGAAGTAAAATCTAAAAAAAAAGATATACAGAAGAGTGCATCCTTGTCTAACACCTCTCTTTAGTGGTATTAAAGGACCCTTCCAACTATTAACTATAGGAATAGAGGTGGCTGTAGAATACAATAATTGTAACCCAGAGAGGGTTGTTTCAGAAACTTTATAATGTCTCAAAACATGCCATAAGAAGTCATAATTCACTGAATCAAAAGCTTGTCTTTGATCCAATGAATACAACAAACCTGTCAATCTATCTGAATTGCCGTGTTCCACTAATTCCCGTAACAATATGATGTGATCATGTATACTTCCTCCTGGAACATTACTAGATTGAGCTTCTTAAATTACAAAAGGAGCTAGCTTCACTAAACAAAGAGAAAGAATCTTAGTCAGAATTTTAAAATCCATATTCAATAGACTAAGAGGCCTCCAATTCATGAGTAATTTTCTATCTCCTTTTTTATAGATATAAAAGGTACTTCCCATATTAAATTTCAATGGTAAAGTATTTGCCTTTAAAAGAAAATTATAGACTGCAGCCAATTTGTCACTTAACTCAACACCAATCAATTTATGAAGTTCATTCGGAAGGCCATCCAAACCCAGAGTCACACCAGATCGCAAGGTTTTGATGACTTCTACTACTTCCTATGCTTGAATGTCACAATCAAGCATATCTAATACTGATTGTTGTACATCAGGGATTTTTAATGGGGCTAAGGTAGGCTAATATGTCATTTAAACATGTAGCTAGTGGACTAAATAAAGTCTGTATATATAGAGCCACATAATTTTGAATGTGCAATGAACAGTGAGTTCTCGATTATCCTCTGTAATAAGAGTTTCAGTGGTTTTGCCATTAATCTGTTTAGAATAATGAGCAAACGGACATATCACATCATAGGAGTCTTTTATACTAAAATGTTGACATTGTAGCATAGAAATATATTTAGTCGAATGGTAATCCACTAGTGTTTTTTAAGAGTACTAATCTGTGTAGAGAAATCATGACCTGTTGTATAAGAAAGAGTAAAAAGTTTTTGTAACTGATGCCGTGTGTTATGGTATTGAAAATAACAATCCTCGTGATGTGATTTACTAAAAATTTTCAGTAACCATGTTAAATCCCTCTTTGTGTCCAACCACCACCACCAAAGATCTTCATAAAGGAAAAAAAATGATTTCCTGTTCTGAAAAAAGGACTTAAGATGTGCCAATAATAAAGAGTTGTTTATAAATGAAGTATTAAATTTCCAAGTGCCAGGGCCAAAAACTGCAGTATTCTTAGGACCAAGAAAATTAGTAAGCAAATCATGATCTGAGAACTCAGCCACTTGTACCTTGACTGCAGAAGTTTGTGAAAAGGAGGAGACAAAAAAGACATCCATATGGGTAGCTAGAGGGCCTTTATGAAAAGTGGGAGTATGTTTCTGGGTAAGGGATAAATAAGCATCCTTTAGCTTTTCTGAGAATAAGAGGTTTTTGAGAAAATTCGTATCACAGAACAATTTTGTGGTTTTTGAGGCAGAAGACCTGTCCTTTGTGGACAAATCACAATTAAAGTCTCCACCAAAAATAATATGCATAGAAATGTAAAGATAAGGCCTAACTATTTTCAAGAGTTCAATTCTGAGTGACTTAGTTTGTGGGGCATAAATATTCACTATCCAGAAGGGGATAGAAAGGATTTTAACATCTATAAGCAATACCCTACCAGGGCATAAGTCCTAGACTTTAACTATAGATATATTAGGAAGATTAAATAGGATACCCACTCCAGAACACATCTCCTGTCCAAAGGACCAATAGGAAGGGCCTGAATACCAGGCTTTTTGGGCTCTAGAAATTTCGGGTAATGAATGGAACCTAACATCTTGTAAAAGTATTATACCTGCTGTAAGGCAGGATAAAAAGGAAAAAACTGAATCACTCTTCGGTTATTTTTTAATACTGTTAACATTAACAGTATGTATCACAAAGGATAAAGACATAATGGCAAACTAACAATTAGCAGGGTTCACTTAGGCCTACCTTTTCTCGGGGCACTTTCTTTATGTTTTGTTTTGACTTTTGCTTTCCTCTTCTGTGACCTCAAATTATCTATAGGGACTTCAGTATCTGTTGTCAGTTCAGGGTGAGAAGATAAGACAGAGGAGGCATCTGAGTCAGTGTTTTCAGAAGTATTATATAACAATTCAAATTTATTGGCTAAAGGAAGAATCTCCATCTTCTGAGCTTTGGAAGAAGGTGAACCAAACTTCCTTGAACCCCTGTTAATCCTGGAATGTGTAATGAAAGAGTCTGGGGGGGTCCATCATTCCCAATGGTACATGGGGGGTCTCACAAAAGTGTTGTCTAAAGTTGAACAACTAGGAACAACAGGGGAGGAAGGCAGAAGATCAGAAGTTAGGGTAGACTGAGCATAGTTTGAGATAACCTCAGTTGAACACTCACTAGAAGGTGCAACATTGACATTAGAAGCAGTACTGTGTGGGTTAGCCAAAGCAGTAAGGGAGGGCCTAGCAGTAGGAGAAGAAGAGGAGGGACCATTGATCTTTGAGCGTTGGGCAACTGTAATAATAAGCCTTTGTTCTTCTCCATCTGCCAAGTTTGGAGAATTATAGGCAGCCCAAGAACACTGTTGAAAAGTATGTCCCAGGTCGTCACACAAAACACAAAGAGGTTCTTCAATATACTGTGAGCCTGCATGTCCAAGACCACCACAGACAGTACATTTTATCGTATCACAAATACTACTCAGGTGAGTTGTGGAACCACACTTATAACATGCTTTCAGCTGCCCTGAATAAAACAGTACTCCCCTATCCCTGCCCAACATGAAACTATTGGGCAAGTGCTGAATACCAGCTTCTGTGGTTCGAAGCATAACTCTAACCTTCCACCCCCAGTCCATAAATTCTCTGTATCAAAAATTGCTTCATGATCAGAAAGTACTGTGCACCTTTGCTTTAACCAGACAGTGATGTCATTCAGGCTTACACCTTCATTCCTAAACAGAATGGTTATATTTTTTTGAGCAGGTTTGGTTAAAGGGATAGCGCTGAAGGGCGTCCATAAAGGGGAATGTTTTAACAAGTAAAATTGGGACCAAAACATTTCCAGTCCCTTTAAGGTTTTAAAACTAGTATCAAAATGTGGCTTACTTGACAAATGAATTAATGCATGAATATCATATGCTGCAAATTTCATGGATTCCTTTAGCAAAGTACGTCCCACAAAAATTCTATCAGGTATTTCAGATAACCCCCCCCCCCCAGATACTGCAACCTTACAGTATTATGTCTTTTAGCCTGTTGAGTGGGTGCAGAAAAACAAGAACCATACATTTTTGTAGCTGTATGTTACAAAAAGAGTTTGTCCGTTCTGTTTGTTGAGGTCGTAGTCCAGGGCCCTGGGGTTGGAAACCGCATTGAAGAGAATCAGAGGCTGGATTCGGAATGGCAGAAGACATTGAAAGTGGCAATTTCAGAATCAGGTTTTGCATTAAATGCAGATCAGGGGTCAAAGTCAAATCCATCTGTTGTTCCACTTGGTTATCTGTCGGGATGTCTGTATGCAAGATTCAAATGGGGGAAGGACCGGAGTGCCATGTTCTTACGACTGTATCCCTTTCCCACCCCACCGCAGCAAGCGCCGAGTCAACCGACCAGTCTTCTGCTTCAATTGGTTCTGCAGGAATCGAGTCAGGTAAAGATTTGTGTTGTAGCGGTTCAGAAGACACAGCAATATCACTGTTGGAAGCCGAAGCAGAAGGAGTAGATGGGAGCATCAGTCGGTCCGCATTGGAATGCAGAAATGTCAAAGCTTGCACTCGGGCATCTGACGCAACATTCATCAACTGTGAGTCAGAGCCAGGACTTTGAGACAACATCACAGCTGTGTTCTTTAGGGCTAAAAGCTCCTGTCTTTTTCGCAAATAACGCTGTTCTTCAAGTAAGAGCAAAGCTTCCACATCCTGATTCACAGGGTACACTGCAGAATTAGAAGACTCCATAGTAGATACAGGCTGTACTGGTGTAATGATATTCTGAGATAAAACAATCTTCTGCTTACTTTGATTCACTGAAGTTTCTGGGGAAATGGTCAGACTTGCAGATGAATTCATCTCAGGCTCAGAAAAAGGAACTTTAGGAACAATCGGTAAGGCCTCTTGCAATCCAGAGATAAGGGAGACCAGCTCATCTGCCTCCAACACCACCATGTCCTCCACAGCACTTCCAGAGACAGCCATTTTGGCAGAAAGCCAGGATGTAAGGGGACCCCCACAGGAGAGTAGGGGAATTTCCCCCGGTGTCCTGGCCAAATTTCCCCAATTCACTAAAAATAACACCAACAGCTTAATATAGTTCAGGGTCAGTTGGAATTCATTTGTAACCCCTTCCCCTGAGTAGTGACTGAAAATAGGCAGAATTTGTCTAGTGCACTTATCCAATCAACAAAAATGAAATGAAAATAAAACAAATTAACCCTTAGGCTGCCAACAGAATTAGACTGCATAGTAATTCTGCACTGATATATCAGTCCATGGTACAGCAAGAGTTAATTAAAGAAAAAGTCTACAATTTCATTGTGCCCAAAAGGGGGTGCTGTTTCTCCTTATTGGTCCCTGATTTAAACTCTGTCCTTCTAGTTTTAGTATGTTGCTGTCAGCACCCTCTCCCCCCGAATGGTTGCCATCAAAATGTTGTGCAGTATTGGTGTAATGTTTCATCTGTGTGAGGATCAGAGATTGTAAGGAGGGATACAATCTCTAGGGTAAGTGCAGTGAGCTGCTGCAGTTTTGAAATGTGAGGAAGTAATGTGGACAGACACTTCCAGTTCTTGGGAATGACTCCGGTGAGTTCTTTGCTTTGGGGATACTTGTTGGGAAAGTAAATGGTGCAAACATTTGAACTATTTCCTTTGAGGAAAGAAGCAATGACTTAAAATTAAACTTTGTGTATGGTTTCAGGGAGAAACAGTTGTCCAAGCAGGAGCATCTCACAACATTGCTGTGATAATGATGGAGCGGTATGCAGTGGCACGTTAAGGAACAAGGTACTTTTTTTCTTGTGTGGCATGACACAGAGAAGGCTGCAAACAACATACATGTCAGTGTGAAACTGTAGTTTTGCTTCACATTGGGGTAATGAAAATGAAATTTGATTTGGGGAGGGCTGGGGAGTCTGTGTGTGTGTCATAAGAGAAGAATTAGGGAATGCTTTTAGAAGTAAGGGTGCAGTGATTACTTTCTTTTATTTTCTGAGGACGTTTTGGTTCCGGACCTTCATACAGTGATGTTATACTGAGATAACATCACTGGTGAATGTGGGCACTGACCAATCAGAGCCCAGGATTCTTGCCTTGCCATTGTATAATAATGCACAAATTATTCTTTATGTAAACATGTGGCATGGGACTCCAGCAGTAGTTCACAGGGGGTTAAAACAGGGCTGCCTTTTAATTTCCAATTTCATTGTATTCTCCATTGAACCCTTGCTTAGATTATTACAGGCTTATCAGAATATTGCAGGAATATCTATGACTCCAAAAAACAAAGAACATTAAAGTACTAGCATATGTAGATAATATGTGTGATTCTACAGGAGCATACTTCAGGCCAAGAAGTTAAAAAGGTTATAAAAAAGTACTCCCTGATTTCAGGCTCCTGTGTCAACTTTGAGAAAAGTGTAGCCATAACAATGAGAACCCATTCAGGGGAGACCCCAATTACAGCTGGTATAACATTGACATATGACCCTGTAAAAATATTAGGAATTAAGCTTTACCGTGATGAAGTGGGTCTCTTTAATTGGCAGTTGTGTATACAAAAATCCAAAAAACAGGTGGCTAATGAAAAGTGTATACTTGATTAAAATGTTATTATTACTGTGATTTATCTTCTTGAGTTATATTCCCCCTCCTCTAGAATCTGAAGCTAAGATATATAGCATACAGTATTTTTTCAGGGGCTCTGGGGCTCAGGACTAAACCCTGTTAAAAGAGAGGTGACGTATAAAGTACCTGCTATGGGAGGGTTAACATAATCAACCCTATAGTCATTTCTTAGTGGGGTTTTTTTAGCATTTGTTTTACTTTTAATGATGCACATGTTTTGTGAAATTCTCAGGTTTTGTTAGCATCATGTCTGGAAGACTGGCTGCTTCAATTTACGTCAGACTGGAAAACACTATCTTTATAGGTCCTAGAAAAGAATTTGTACATGTTGTTCCACTGAACATTAAAATAGCTTTTGTAAAAATTAAGAAATGGAAACTCCTTATAACAAACATATACACTTGGACAAGAATGTCTCTATACAAGTATTATGAATAGCAATTTCCCCTCAGTTGAAGTTTTGCCCACAAAACAAATTGGCAGACACTGCTGGATGGCTAATTAACCCGAGACTCCCAAGGGTGATGTGGAATCTGACATGGTTAGGGATACATGGCAAATACCAGGAAAAACACTCTCAAACATAAGGCGATAGAAGAAGAAGAAGGAGGAGAAGAATCAGCATTTATATAGCACTTTTCATATACAGTGTATCCCAAAGCACTTCACAAGCAATGCTAAATTGGTAGTGAAGTGACTGAGTGTGTGGTGACGGCCATATCGCACATCATCACCAACTCACAGCCTGGATAATTGTATGAACCAGTTTATGGGAAGGGGAATGTTGGCCAGGACACTGGGAATGTTCCCTACTCTTTGTGAAGAGTGCCCTAGGTTCTTTTACTTCCACCTGGACACCCACCAGGACAACACGAGGATGGGAAAAAGGGACCTCGGTTTAACATCTCATCCGAAGGACGGCACACACCAACAGTACAGCACCCCTCAATACTGCACTCAGATGCCAGTGATTTTAGGTGTAAGTCCAATCCCGGTGTGGGACCAGAGTCCACAACCTTCTGGTCCAGAGGTGGATGTGCTACCAACTGAGCCATGCTGACACCTAGTTGAGCAGGTCTGTCCCCGTGTGTCTTGTCCAGGGATACAGGAAACACAATTTCACTTTCTTATAGAGTACCCTTACAGTCAGCAATCTTGGCAGGTATTAAGTAGATTCTGGAATGAACCTTTATTCACACAAGTTACGTACCATGTCATTGTTCTAGGGATATCAAGGGGCATGGACAAAGTTCCATAGTAGCCCCTTGTAGATTTGGTTCACAATATGTAAATATTACCTATGGCAGGCAAGGTGTGCCCTTACTGTATAATAACACATTTAAATAACTGACCATCAGTTTTTTTCAATGGTCCAAGCCAGTTCATATTTGCTATAATGACTAGTCGGTTATTATAGCAAACACATGCACACAGTACACAGCTGTGCTCTAGGCACTTTGGGCAGCATAATCATTACTGGCAGTTTTCATACTTTCTAGCTACCACAACCAGTTGATGCTCACAAAATCTGCAAATAAAGAAACCTTTTGCTATAAACATAGTAATTTATTTCACCTCACTCTTCTCTTGAAACAGCACACTATGACCTCATCTTCTCAAACCAGAAGTATAATCAGGTAGTACCGTCATATAGATATACTGCCACTCAGAAAGTAAAGAAACACTTTAAAAAAAAGGGTAGACCCTCATTTTTCTCTAAGGGCCTTGCTAGATTGTTACCAATTCAGGCAGGTGATTAGGAGTACAACTCTTAAAACAGAGTGACCAGAAAGTGTTCAAAAGTTTCTTAAAGGGGACAAGTCTGTATTACACTGCACTACCGATGTGACTCTGTCTGGGAGGAGGAAAATATTGATGGACAGTAATTATAAACAAATAAAGCATGGGGTGGTGTGAGTACATCAGCAATAAGACACGTCGAGGTGTGGGTTATGGCCTGATAAGAACACACCCCAGGTGCGTTATGAAGCACAAGGCACTTGCACCAAGTACATTTAGCATCTGGGAAGTGCTCTTATCAGGCCATAACCCACACCTCAGAGTGTCTTATTGCACTTATAAAATGCCCCCCCAAGTAGAAATTTAAACAAAGCTGTTAAAATAGAAAAAATTAGGAAAAAACATTTTTTTAGTTGCCACTGTAAAACGAAGAAAAAATAATTCCTTTTGTTTCAGAGCTTCTTTATGTGACATGGATCATCGAGTGAGGTGAGCCCTCCCCCTACAGTCTGTGTTTTGTTGATTGTTTAAAATGTTTTACTTTGGTTTGTGTTATTTTTTATATTTTAAGTGTGTTGATGCTTGTGATTTTGAGGTATGGTCGCTGTTTTTAGAGATTTGTTTTCCTAGCCGTATCATCACGTGACCTGATCAGTGAAGGATCACTTCCAGTTTTTCATTAATGGGATTACACATCTCGGACAGTAAAAACTTTATTTTTCTGAGGAAGGATGCACGGATAAGAGTTTTTGTATGTGTAGGTTTTGAACGGATGAAAGCTGTTTCTGTATTTAATGGTTGTCTGAACTTCAGAATTTATGGACGAGCCACCAGTCAGTTTCAGTTTGGTCGGGTGGGAAGGAAGAAAGAAAAGGACAGAGCTGAGTTTTTGAATAAAAAAAATAATTTCCGAAATTGTGTTGGAATTGTGTGAGTGAGAGGACAGTGTAACAGCTGGGTTTGCAGGTTATGGGCGTACTGTGCAGAGTGGTTGCATATTTGGTTAGTGTGGCACGGAGCTGCAGGTTGTTTTATTAGAGAGGATGCTGTTGGGGAAAGTGATATTTTTGTGTGCTATGGCTCAGCTTGGCAGAATTAGTGCCGGTTGGCACAATACATGCTGATAAGGACACGGCTGAGACTACGTTTTAGCCAATCAGCATTCTGGATTTTTTAAGACCATTTTATAATCTAATTTAATGCACACCCTTGGATGCTTTTATAAACTCCTTGATCTTCACTCTCGGGGTTTATGTACCATCTCACACCTCAGGTGTGCATTAAATTCTCGTATATATTGTGTCTGCTGAGCTGCCTACATAACACAGTACTTGAGTAGAGACTGCAAGTTATGCTTTTTTCCCCCTTTTATTAAGATGATTTATAAAAGCAAGTGTGTACCCCTTTTAATTTTATTGGTTCTTTTTATGTTTAGTATGTATTCTTCTCTTTAAATTTATGTGATTATTCCTTTTTGGTTTTCTTTATGATCCATTATTTTTAATAAAATTCCCCCTATTTTTGCAAAACTGGGTGATGGAATCTTGTTTATTTTTGGATTTGACATAACACATATAAATTAGATTTACTTTAGTTATTTCCTTTTTGTCATTAGACCAGACAGAATGTTCTAAAATGTTTTGAGTAGGGGTGATTATTTTCATTTCTTTCGTTATTTTAGTTGTTTAGCAATATGTGTTACTTTTCTCTTTTTTATGTCAATTTATTAGTTAAATGTTCTTTTTTACCATTATATACATGCCCTTTTTCAAATTGTTGTATTTCTATATGATTCTTTATTTTAATAAAAATTCTCCTACTTTTTTCAAGAAGTGCCATGGGATCTTTAAGATCCACCACAGCAGGCAGACAGGACCTTGATTTAACAACTCAGCCAATAGATTACACCTCAGGAGTACAATATACCCTCATGTTAAATTACAGTGTTGTAATTGGGATTTAACCTATGTTCCTGGTAATGTGTATAATCAGACTCCTGAGGGTAGACCAGGTATCAGGTGCCTGTCAGGGAGAACTCAGCCATCCACACCTTAAGGGATGCTAGGGCACTGGCACGTGGCTCCAGGTGACCCATAGATCAAGCTAAGTAAGACTCCAATGAGAGACTGAAATCCTCCCCTACCAAGATGGGGCTAGCCAGGTCTAAGGTGTCAGCAGTGCTTGGCTGACCTTGTAGAAGAAGACAGGTTTGTCTGAATTATGGAAGTACACATTGGCAACCAGCAAAAGTCCTTCAGGCTTTTTCACTTTAAAAAAAAACACCTCACTTCAGTATCAGCCTGGTGGTGTGATATCTTTCAAGCAAGGGACTTATGAACCAAAATGGATACCCCAGCTACTGAACAGGGTTCACAACTGTGGGTCTCTAGCCTTGGCTACTCCCTATGCAATTTAAGGGCCTCAGTAGCCTTTAGTTTAATCTCTTGTAGTAATACTATGTGGATTTTAATTGTCTTAAAGAGTTCCTGACAGCATCTGTCTTTCTCTGTGGGTTCTGAAACTTTGGTGCACATTTTATTTTAGTAGCTTTTGACATTGTCTTTTCCATGTCTTGTTTGTCCTCTTCTGACTAAAGTCTTCAAGTCATCCATACCCTGTGTGGTTTTCCTGCTGTTTTCCAGCCACTGCCAGGTTAAACTGCAAGTGACATCATTTGTAGGTGTTCTCCCCTAAGCCTCTCAGGAGATATTGTGGCTTCTGTCACTGGTTATTCTGTTGTGTTTTTTTAATATGTTTTGGTGCTACTGTTGTTGGGTGGTTATAGTCAAATAGTTTGTGATATCAGGAAACTTATCTTTCTTCTTGTCAATGTTGCTAAGCTACCAAAAGCTTGTTGTAGCTGAGTTATGTATACCTATTTATTGTGTAATTTATGGGCTTGAACCACACCCCATGGCCCTACTTGGAGACCAGTGCCTCCACAGTGTGTGGAGCCAGACAGCATCAAGCCCAACCCCGAGTTCCAGCTTAATGGTCCTGGTAAGCCCGCTGGGCTTGAACCACACCCTGCGGCCCTACTTGAAGACCAGAGCTTCTATAGCGTGAGGAACCAGACAGCATCAAGCCCAACCCTGAGACCCAGCTTAAGGGTCCTGGTAAGCCCGCTGTGCTTGAACCACACCCCACAGGCCTACTTGGAGACCAGCACCTCCAAGGTGTGTGGAGCCAGACAGCATCAAGCCTAATCCCAAGGCCCAGCTAAAGGGTCCAGGTAAGCCTGCAGGGCTTGAACCGCACCTCGTGTCCCTACTTGGAGACCAATGCCTCCACGGTGTGTAGTGCCAGACAGCATCAAGCCTGACCCCGAGTTCCAACTTAATACAGCAGCTGGACATGGCACCGGCAACTGCAAAACCATGTGGGTCCCCTCTCATTTCTTTGAAATTTTGGCACCGCCACAAGGAGTACAGCTGATTGGCTGTTTGCCAGCATGGAGCTCATTGATTGGGTGGCCAGATTTGCCCAGCATTTTCATTACCTTCCTACTGGACTTTTACTTAATTCAGCTAAAGTCTAGCGGCTGTACATTTTCTTTTTGTTTTTTCCTCTTTTTCTTTTGCCCTTTGAGTTCCTTGCCTCTAAGGTTCTCTCCACCACTTTGCAAGGTATTCAAGCACTTGCCTCAATATGGGAGCAGCCTCCTTCTAATATCATACCACACTGTGATGTTATCATAATGTTTTAGTGGCAAAAGTCTATACATTGTGTTTTTTTTCTCTACTGTTTCAACCTGCTTCCCACACTGTATTTAGAGTGAATTTTAATCTAGATGTACTTAACTGAACTGAATGCTAGGCAGAAAATGGTGTTATTAGTTTCAACATTCTTTTGTCCCTTGAGTCTGCCTCTGTTTAGTTTATCCTTGTTCTACTTGCCCCCTGCAGTCTTAGCTGGCACCTCGCCTGCTGTCTGCAACCCGTTCCCCAATTTAATTTTAGTGAATAGAGCTCCTCTGTGCAATTGTAAATTTTGAACCCTTCCCCTTTCTCCTGCACTCTCTAAACCCTGTATGTCCTTTTTCTGAAGGGTCCTGTTTTTCTCCCACCCCCTCACCCCCTCCCAGGCCCCCATTAAATACACTGAAACCATGCCTACTTCAGGCTACATTACTCTGACTGGCTCTTAGTTCTTATGCTAATTTCTTAAAGGTATACACTAGTATTCCTTATATTACATAGATTTTGTCCCCTCTTGGCTCTACATTGCCAGAGTAACACATACACCACAGTATTCACTGTGACTAGACTTAATATGAGGTCAGAGCATTTTTTAATTGTTGTATCCTACCTCCTCTTATATCCTTTGTACCTCCCCTTGAACTCACAACTTACTCGCACAGGTGCTCCCGATTCTTGTTCTTTCATGGCTGGCTAGAACACCTGCAATTATATTGAATGGCCTAAGTGTGCATTCAAGTTTTCTAGGTTGGATTTGGCTAGTCAAGCACCGTGGTGTGCCGGAATGCTCACTGTCTTAGCACTGGAAGGCATGTCCTTACCTTTCACTGCCCATGTTGCCAAGACTCCACTGCTGCTTACAGTGAGACTACTCATATATGTGGCATTAGGCCCCTTAGGCTATCACTGCAAGGACCCTCCAATTACACCTATTACCCTCACAGGTATTAATGAGCAGGTACATATAAGTATATCATAGAAGCCTTCAGGAAACTTCTGCTTCTCTTACTGCTGTGCTCAGGCAATGTTGAGCTCAATCCTGGTCCTCCGACCAATATATCCTCTCCTGCTGACTTAGCAAGCTGCAACGGTGTGAGCTTTATGTACATCAATGCATGCAGCCTTCTAAAAACATTTACTTCTATTCAGGCATGGGTTTGCCATACTTCACCTGATGTCTTGGTGGTCACCGAGACATGGCTTAGACCTGGAACTGTGGATCGGGAGGTAAATATTCACTCTTACTCTTTGTTTTGAACAGATAGGCAGTCTAGAGAAGGAGGAGTTGCCATATATATCAAGAACACATTTTCTGCCACTGTCATGGACTCAACTGCAATTCATAAAGAGTTTGAATGTTTGACCCTCAAAGTTGAGATTGCTCACAAGATCTCCCTTTGTGTAATAGGATGTTATAGGCCTCCATCAGTGGGACTCCATCTTCTGAACCACCTAAGTAATTCTCTGGAATCACTTTCTTCAGAGTTTGTCATTTTGGGTGACCTTAATCTTGACTGACTATACAATGCCTCCACTCCCCTTAAATCTATCTGTGACTCTCTTGGTCTGACCCAAATAATTACTGAAGCTACACACCCTAACAAAAAGAACCCTAATAACAGTACACTGTTGGATCTTATTGTAGTAAATAAACCTCATCTATCCTCCCATATCTGGGTTTTGTTCTCCAATATTAGTGACCATTGTTTTATCACCTGTGTAAAATCTACATCTAAGTTGTCTTCTGCCTCCAAGCCAACTCTAAAGAGATGCAGAAGAAACTTCAATCCATATGATTTTACCTTGGATTTAAGAGATTCTCTGCTTTGGCAAGACTTTTACCTTGCAAAATCTGTGTGCACAGCATACAATATTTTCCAAGATATTGTAGTAGGGGTGCTGGACAAGCATGCACCAGTTACTAAAGTCAGGGTAAAGGCAAAATATTGCCAATGGTTTACTGCTGATCTGAAGGCCCTATTGGTTAACAGAGATCAGCTGTGGAAAATTGCAGGTAAAACCAAACTATCATTGGACTGGGCTGTTTTTAGGACAGCAAGGAATACTTGTACTAAGATGATCAGACCAAAGCACACTTCTATCGTACTGAACTCAAATCATCCACAAAGTGCTTTTCCAAATTTTGGAGAAACCTAAAGGAGCTAGAAGGCTTCACATCTGTAAATTCATTGCCAAAGAAAATTAAGATTGGCACCTCTACAATCTCTGATATGCACACTATCCTCAATTCACTCAATAATCACTTTGCCACTGCAGGTCTAACCTTTGATTCTTCCCCCACAAGCAATCTCTGCTCACAACTAGGTGTACAGGAAAATGAAGTCTACAACACTAGTGCAACATTCTCTCTGTAGCCTGTATCCTTGAAAGAGGTTGAAGACCTACTGTTACAGCTAGACAGCAGGAAAAGTGCTGGGGCTGACCTTCTTGACCCTTTTTTCCTGAAGATCAGTACTCATGCCCTGGCTGTTATCGCTCAAACAAGGAAATCTCCCTCCCATGTGGAAAACAGCCCATGTGGTCCCTCTGTTCAAATCTTGAGACCCCAGTGATCTCAATAATTATAGGCCTAGCTCCCATTGGAGAAACTAGTGACTTCTCAGTTTAGGAGCTACCTAGAAAATTAAAATCTGCTTAATCCTCTACAATCAGGATTCAGACCACATCACAGCACCATCTCAGCAGAAGTGAAGGTGACTAATGACTGGCAGCATGAACTGGATGCAAAGAACTTTGAGCAGTTTTCTTGGACCTAAGCAAGGCCTTCAGTACAGTTGCTTCTTTCTTCCCTCTGGAGTATCGGATTGGAGCATCTGTTACTGAGATAGTTCTCTAACTACCTTGCAGGCTAATTTCAACAGGAGAAGCAGAGGGGGAATTATCACCACTAAAACCCCTTTTGAGAGGCTTACCTCAGGGGTCTATTTTGGGTCCCTTGCTTTTTTGAATTTACAAAAACAAAATTGATATCAGTATTAAAAACGCTAATATTCACCTCTTCGCTGATGGTACAGTGCTTTATATCAGCAGACCCACCCAAGTAGCAGCCTGTAGTAATCTACAGCAGGAATTCAATCATTTGCAGCTACAGCTCCTAAATCGGAAGTTACTTCTAAATGCCAAAAAAAACCAAGGTGATGTTTTGTTCACCCTTTGTTTACACAATAAATCCATCATCAATTGGAATGTTTTCACAGTTGACTACACTGCTTGGTAAACCATTGGAATTCTAGGCAAGTTTAAATATCTGGTGGTCTGGATCGACCACAAACTTTCATTTATTGATCATATTGAGGAGCTGTCAAAAAAACTCAGACAGAGACTTGGTCTCTTCTACAGGATTAAGCACTTCCTCACTAAGGATACGAAGAAGAGATTGGTGCAAACCACCTTCCTTTCCTTGATTGATTATGCAGACTTTTTCTATAGTCAAGGACCCATCACCGCGCTAGCTAAACTGCACATGCTCTACCACTGAGCCATAAGGTTTATCACCGATCTCCCCTACTCTACGTATCACTGCTCTCTTTATACAGCTGTGGGTTGATCTTCCCTAAACTATAGATAGCATAGAAATGCTGCCCTATGGACCTATAGCACCATCACTCTGAAGCTACCCTCTTATATTTCAGATTGTCTACCTTTGAACATCATACCCAAGTACGAACTGAGACATGCCCTATACATTTCTCTGACTGTACCCAAGATCAGATCACGATTTGGCCAGCCTGCTATAAGTTGTATTCTGCCACTACTGTGGAAAAAGTTGCAAAAATCTCTGAAACTGTTCATCCCTATTAGCTTAGCAGTATTTAAATCAAGTTACAATTGCTCCATCAAGGAATCCTGTAACTGTTTCTGCTGATACCTGCCTCCTCCCCAGTTTTTGGTGTTCTCCTTGATCCTAGCCTTGTGCACTAAAATTGAGATCCTTCTGTTACTGTTACCTAAGCATCCTGTCATCTCTGCTGCTTCGCTTCATTTCTTACTCTTCTAGGTTCTGTGTCTCCAGGATATGCTCAATCATTTAGAAGAGACAACTGTCCTGTTCTTAAGTCTTCCATTGGTATCCTCTTATCATCCTGTCCTCTCCCCTATCTTTTCCTACTTCTTCCCAGTGTACCACCCCAGCTTGCCACACAAATTTTGGTATGGTGAATGTTGCCCTCATGTAGGGAAACTCACCATTAATCAACCCGCACTACCCTCTCCATGTAGACCTTATGCTAGTATACAACCCTTTCTACCCCCACTTTGGAGTATGTATACTTTCCATTATGATACACTTTTAGGCCCCCCCTGCCTCTTGTGGTCCCAACTGGGGTCTCCTTACTATTGTGAGCTATTCTGTCTCATCCTGTCCCCCTCCCCACTTCCCCTACCCCTACCTCTGTATAGTCATCCCTTCTCCCTCTCCCTTCCCTCCCCCTGCTCCTGTACATTCACCTATTCCAAAAACTGTTATGTAGCCTCTAATGCTGACCCTTGCTCAGTTTCATGTCTAATGTGTAAATATTGTCTATTCCCACTGAAATGCTTATACATGTTTGGCTGTTTTTGCTATTTATGTTGCCATATTCCTTCTTTCTTGACTATTATTCTATTGTTAATTGTCCTGTCACCAGTTGAATTTGAGATGACTAGTATTGCTGTAACCTCTGCGTCCTATATTGTCTTATTGTTTAATGTCCAGGTCCATCTTGAAAATGAGCTTGCTCAATGATGTTTGCCTGGTTAAATAAAGATTTTTGATTTAATTGGATTTGTGTGATACTATTGTCATTATTTGTGCCATATGTTTTATTGTATACTCTGTGAATTTATTGTGGAACTGTTATTTTTCTACTATGGGATCACATTAAAATAAGCTTTGGATAAATTGGGCTATCCTTTTTTGACTTCAGAATATAATTGTTACTACTATTACTACTTAAAAAAGGTACATTCTCCAGAACATGGGAAGCTGTTTTCTTTCATCTGATGTCTGCCCATGTCATAGTAATAGTATGAGTCTGAAGTGGCAGCAACCTGTTAGAGTTTTATATGCAGGGAAAGACTCATAAAGTCTATCAGTTGTTTTTTCATAGGAGTGTTGTTGTGTCATTGTATGAAAAGCTGTTCTTATGTTGGGCTCTGCCATCTGCTGGTTTTTGGTGATAGCTGGCAGTACAGGGGTGCTTAAAATTGTCAGATTTGGATCTGTAAAATTTACCAATTAAGTTAATTTGTGTATAATTTTATGAACTGTTTGAATCCTTTTATAGAATTAATTCCTTTTTGTCACTATACATTTAACATTGAATATTGCCACCCCCCCTTTTTCTTTTAGTGAGTAAGCTTAATATGTTTATTTGTATAATTTGTTATGGTGCTGTCATTTGGTCAGCCTTGTTGGGTCTGAGCTGCCAGTGAGTGAAAGTGACAGCCCTTTTTCTGACTGCTGTATGCATTCCTGTCTTGCCAGCTGACACTAAAAACCTGCATCAAACTAAGCCCCCATATGAGATTTTTTTTTAATTAAAAAGTATCGTATCCTCTCCAGTGAACTAATGAAATTACAGACCATGCAGACCTTACCTTGTGCATCTTTGCATACTGTTGAAAATAACATAAAAAAGCCTTCTTACAAGACACTGTTATTGTACATGTAATTGAGTTTCATATGAACAAATCAGACACAGAAGCATGGATACTGGAATGGGGTATGAAGATAAACACACACATTGTTGCTTAATCGGTCTATGTTCATGGGCACAGTCACAAGAATGCTACCAAGGCTAATGCCTCCAGGTGTGCAACAAAAAGTGAAATAAGCAGACAAACAAAACCAATAGAAAAAAATCAACAGCTAAGTCAGTCTGCTTCTCTAGAATATTTCCTAGTTTTTAAAGAAAAGTGCTCATTTATATGACAAAGTGTTACAAATAGACTGCAAAGTGAAATAGAACCACCAGATAAGAGCACAATTTCATGTCTCTTGCTCCCTCACATAACCCTTACAGTAGCATGACAGGTAAAACCATTGATACCACCTTTTACTCTGAATTGTCCTCTTGGAACAAATAGGAAAACAGGCTACCTGGAGGACAATTTGGAGATTATTAATGAGAAAAGAATTATCTTGGGATCTCTACACCATACAAATTTTGAGTTTATCTTAAAAACTGGAGAAGTGTGTAACATACATGATTTTACTATACTCTCTTATGAATCAACTAATATCCTAGAAAGCTGGGAAAGGATATCTATGATACTGAAACCATGGTGCATGAAAAAAATACCTTCTTGTAAACAGATATATAAAAAGTCTTGGTTCAATGCAGACTGCCTACAGGCTAAAAACCTTTTTGGCAGAATACTTAGGACACATAAAAACAAAAGAAATAAAACTATCCCAGACTTCAAACTACTTAAGACAGAAAGAAAAAAGTACAAGTTAACTTTAGAAAGGGCAAAAGAAAAATATTCCCATGGACTCTGGGAAAAACTAAGACAGTCTGTACTGAACAGAGATGGTAGATGCTTCTGGAAATTAGTATCTCAGGGTTACAATAAATATTCCAATAGACTAGAAGCCTACATCACACCCGAAGCCTGGACTTTCCATTTCTCAGAGCTCTACTTCTCTCAGACTGAGCTAGAGATGACCACAGACCAAGCGCCCAGGGAAAAAATGTTTTATCCATGGCCCATTTTTATTACGGAAGGAGATATTTTCCAGGCATTATCATTACTGAAATCCAACAAGGCTCCAGGCCCCAACGTCATTTTGGGAGACCTATACAAATCATTTCCTAAATGGTGGTGTCCGCTTCTTTTCCTATTATTTAATGGACTTGTACAAGGACTCCCTTGTCCTTCAAGTTGGCTAGGCAGTCACATATTCCCCATACTCAAAAGGGAGGATCCTTATAACCCAAAAATGTACAGATGGATCAGCCTCATAGATGTTTCTCAGAAGATCTTTACAAGGGTAATTCTGGGAAGACTATTAGATTGGGTTGAAGAAAATTCAATCCTGATCGAGATACAAAACGGCTTCAGGAAGAATAGGTCCACAATACAACATTGTTATATTTTGTATCATTTGATCTGGAAATATACTAAAATTAGAAAAACAAATCTTTATTGCTGTTTTGTGGATATCTCTTCAGCTTTTGATAACATCAGCAGGAAAATTCTTTGGACAACACTTAAGGTATTAGGGCTGGAGAGTTCCTTGCTGGATGTTATCATTAGACTACATGAAAATACCTGGGCTAGAGTCCAATACGATCAGTATGGACATCTAAATGAGAAATTCTTTATGAACATAGAGGTTAGATAAGGATGCATTTTGGCACCCACCCTATTTAACATATATATTAACAAAATTTTGGAACAGATTTCTAACCCCGTTTTCCACACTCCTAAGGTAGATGGCACTAGGATTGATTGTCTTGCATACGCTGATGATTTGGTTTTGTTGTCTACTTCATCATTGGGACTTAAAAGGAAACTGATAAAGTTCGAATCTCTTTGTGTACAGTATAAACTAAAAATTAATTATGGTAAAACAAAAGTAGTGGCATTTGGAAAACAGAGTAAAAACATCACTAGTTTCAAGATAGATGGGGTAAACATAGACAGGGTAAAGTATTATGACTACTTAGGAGTCCGTTTTACCTACAATCTCTCCTGGAATGAACACATGGACATAATCCAAAACAAAATGAGATCGTCAGGGAACGCCCTAAAATTATTTAATAATAAAATGGGGAAGACTTCAGTTAAAGGAACTATGAATGTACTGAATGCTAAAATAAGAACAAGCATGTTATACGCTTGTGAAACATGGGGATATGCACAGACCGGAAGGTTACAAACTATTTTAAATAACTTGTACAGACATATCCTCATGCTACCACAAGGGACTCCAAAATGTATTTTAGCATTGGAATTAGGACAGTGCACCTTACTTTCTCTCATACAGGAGCAACAAATTATATTCTTACTCAAACTTTTCTTGTTGCCTGAAAGTAGATGCCCTAGAATGTGCCTGGAAGAAAATATAAGAATGGCTAATTCAGGATTTACTCATCCCTGTATTCGGCTTATCAAGGAGGTAATGATGCCAGCTGGCCTGGGACATTTACTCTATGAAATATATTATAGACCTCTAGTAGAAATCAAGCAGGGTGTTAAAATGAGACTATGAGCACTAGATGAGAACCTTTTGCTTACTCAGCTCTCTATGCTCAAACTCCATGATTACTACAAAACAATTAAATGTTCATGTAGTTTTGAGATATACCTTTCTATGATAACATGTTCTAGATTAAGGAAGATCTATACTAGATTTAGAACTGAGTGTTATTCAGCAAACTATATACAGCATAGATATAAGGAAAAGGCTATATCTTCCCCATTTTATAAATACGGTCTGGAATTAATAGATGACCTAAAACACGTCGTACTATTATGCCCCCTCTATGAAGCATCTAGAAAGAAATGGCTGGGTGAACTTCTTGGAGGTCTCAGTCTCCCTCCCTCTAATATGTTAGATTACCTCTTCAGAACTTAAGATAAGAAAATCATTGAACTGTTGGCAACGTTCCTCCTAACCACACACTTGTAAAGCATGGCTTATATTATTATGAAATTCACTCACCATGATCAAAAATAACTGACAGCATACTTATAGCTTTTAACATGGCATTTTCTGCTTTGGTGCTGTATGATGTGCGTATGTTAGACTCATAACAGTAGTTTTAACTTTTTATGATTTGTACTTTTTGTGATGTATAAAATTTTATATTGTATATGGCTTGTTGCTGATCAATAAATTGTTGTTAACTAACTCTAAAATAAATAAATAAATAAAACTTGCACTATCAAAACACCCCCCCCCAAAATTAACATATTAAAAAATAAAGGCAAGCTACACTTACCCTAAGTTTATCACAGCAAATTGATGATGAGGGTGGGGGGGGGCAACATTGGGAAGCAGACACTGGTAAAAAGGTGATCATTTCTAAACTTTTCTGCACTGAATAGAAACTGAAAAAAATCGATGCCTATGATATAAAACAATAAAACAAAAAGTGTCCAAAACAAATAGAAAAGCCAGTAATCACAAATGACAGCAAACTGAATTTCAAACTTTGACAGTTCTTTCGAGCTGAGTGGCGGGTTGGGGGGCCTCAGGAAGCAGACACTACCCAAAGAGGGAAGAACAAAAAATAAACTTCTTCCTCTAAATGAACAAAAAAGGACATCACAGAACCCAAGGTCTGCCAGCATTAGCTTCAGTTGACTCATCTGGCTCAACTAAGGAAAATAACAGCACAAACATCTCTCGCTCACTCACTTTGATCCTACAGTCTCGTGACTTGGGGAACAACTATAATTACCATTGTAAATAACAACCCCACCCCAAAAAAAACATTAAAAATCCAACAAATGGCAACCAAGGAAAGGGAAGGGGAGACAACACATTACAAAAGAAATGAAGCTGCCCTTCTGATTTTAATGCTGCTCTCCAGTGTGGTGTAGGGTGGGGGATGGGGCACCAGGAAGCAGACACAGCAAAAGAGGGAAATAAAATGCAAATAAACTTTTCCTTAAAAGATCCCAAAAAGACAAACTAAGAATAATTAATACCAACCAATATTAACAAGTCTGCCTGCAATATCCATGATGGCCTCAGTCTGTTCAATCACTTCTTCTCATTTACTTTCCTCACTGACATCTAAGAGAAAATGCCTGTACTGATATTTTATTTTTT
Source organism: Neoceratodus forsteri (assembly GCA_016271365.2). Classification (NCBI taxonomy): domain Eukaryota; kingdom Metazoa; phylum Chordata; order Ceratodontiformes; family Ceratodontidae; genus Neoceratodus; species Neoceratodus forsteri. Next base: position 396,665,128 of record CM057454.1, read on the forward strand.
ATTTATTTAGTTTTTGTTGACCGGGTAAGTGCACTAGACAAATCCTACCTATTTTCAGGCACAACCAAGGGGAGGGGGATCCAGATGATTGCCAACTGACCTTGAATCAGATTAAACTGTTGGTGGTATTTTTAGTGAATGAGGGAAATTTGGCCAGGACACCGGGGAAATTCCCCTACTCTGAAGTGGGGGAAGTGTTGGCTGTCTGCCAAGATGTCCACTACATGCTGCACTTTGGAGTGCACGGATGTGCGGGAGGCAGGGGAGCGGGTCTCCTCCCCTACCTCGGCTTGTCTAGAGACTGAAGATTTGCACGAGATAACTTTTTCCCCTATGGATGTGGACTTATCGAAGCAGGCAACTGATTTAATGGTTGGCAACTTGAAGGAACATGTAGTGGATTTAACAGATACAGTGCCGGTAGAACAGGCTGCTCGAGTGATTATGGCTGAAGAGAAAGTCATCCGAGTGGCATCTTCTACTACGAAGCAATTGCCTGCTAAAATTAGCTCAGAGAACTCTGTCTCTGAGTGCATTACCAAGAGTGTTCCTTCATCAGTAGGAATGCATGGTGGAACGATTCAGCTGCAGCAGGGAGCTGCCATGCCCGGTTCAGCAGGACCTGCTGAATCAACAACAATCTCGACACCGGTGAGTGAAATAAGGTTACCTTTAAAGGAAAAGGCACCTCAAAAGATGTTAGGCATCTAACTACCTTGAAGAGGATCTGTGTGGAACCCTGGGGATGCATTACAAGCAGCAGGGTGGATATGTGCAGATGACGGTTCTTGGAGACCTGATCCAGTGGATCCTGTTGTGGCTCATTACGAAGATGTGGAAATCACGCCTACAGGTAGAATTTTACAGTCTCCAAAAAAAGCTGTGCTTCACGATGGAAATTAACGCTGCAAAGAGAGTTTTGTATGAGCTCAGACTGACTCTTGCAATGTCCCTATAACTCAAAATGTACTACAGAAATGTTTAGCAACCACTGCATTAAGTTTTCCTGCTGCAGTTGTTAGTACAGACACAGTTAAGGATTCACAACAGCCTAGTACTTCTAGTTCTAAACATATCAGAAACAAGGAGTCTTTACCAGCAGGGCTTGGGGTACACAACCTGCAAGATCCACATAAACAAACGTTTTTTAAACCTTTACTTCGAATGGCTGACTTATTCAAAAATAAAGGAGAACCTGCACCTCATAGAAATGCTATTTGGTTGTTGTATAAAGCGGGCTTAGATACCCCGCCTGATAGAGTGTATATAGGCCGTTCTTTACTAAAGAATTCTATTTAATATTATGCTTCCGAGATATTTGCTCCTATACATACAGATGAGCATAACTATGATATTAGCTTTAAGACTGTGGAAGCTTTAGACAGATTCTGGGTCAAATACAATGAAATGAAGAACTCTCCTGTGTGGACTCCTTTCTTGGCAATACCCATTACCAAACCAGCAGTTCGAACCATCACGATTATTTTCAAAAATGAAGATGTAAACATATCAGATATCTTATATTGGCTTTAAAAATGACGTGAAGTCTTAGAACAACCTGTCCCAGTTATTGACTTAGAGCAAATTTGGACAGGAGGATGGCGTGTCAAATTTAAACTATGCTGAATACAGGCATTGCACATCTTCCTGGTTGTTTTTTCCTGGGGAAGGATAGAGGATCACTTTTTTATCCTGGTCAGCCAAAATCTTGTCATCGCTGCGGTTCTCGGTTACACCTTAGTAATGCGTGTGATACTCAAAAGTGCACCCATTGCCTAGAACTTGGTCATCTTGCTGTGTCATGTATAAATACATTCTGATGCAAATTGTGTGAGGAAAAAGGTCACTCTTATGTGAAATGTCCCTGGGCCTCTCACAATGGAGAGGATATATCCACATATGATGCCTTAATCACTCAAGCGCAGAAAAAAGGTTGTGCTGTTGCCTCTGCACATAGGATGCAGGAACTCCAGAAACAGATGGTGATTGCTAAGGACAACAATAGCATGGTTGCATCGAACCCAGATAATGTTAATAATCAGGAAAAAGGGAAGGCACCAATACCTTGTGCTAATGAACAACAGCAAAGTATTGAATCTATGGTTCAGGATCCGTCATCTCAAAGTGACAGAACAGAGGTTTATACAGAATGGGACATGGAGAAAATAGTTGACACTGATTTGGTAACATTACCTACTGAAAAAAATCCTTTTGTCATGCCAGAGTCAATGTCCCTCCCAGCCAGTTCAAGTTGAAACTCCATTTAAAACTGTAATATACAAAAAACGACCTTGTGCCAAGACTGATAATACAGTTAGATCTCGTGGAAAGGGACAAAAAAACCTCCCACGGCACACCTACATGGACTTCAATAAATCAGTATAAAGCTCTGGCTACTGAAGACTCAGAGGATGTAGACTCAGACTCCTCCTCTGTTTCTTCTTTTACAAAAGATCACCCCTCAAGGGTAGATGATAATAGCTCTTCAGAGACTGTACAGAAAAAATGGTCAACAAGGTCTCAATCTTAAACTGTTCTGGTTGTTTTGAGTCACATTCCTTTTTTTCATGGCAACTCTTCGTATTTTTTCTCTGAATGTTAACAGCATAAAACATGCGAAAAGAAGACTAACTGTTTTGACAGATCTTTTACATCAGAAAGCTGATATTATATGTTTACAGGACACTAGAATTAAAACATCATATGAGATTGCACAAACCACTAAATTGTGGTCTCAGGGAGTGTCTTTTTGGTCACAAGGATTAGATTCCTGTGATGGTCTGGGGATTTTGTTTAATAATTCTGTTTTGAAAGTTACTAGGCTGTTAGAAATACATTTAGGGCAAAGCTTTACTTCTAGATATTTCATATGGAAGCACCAGAATAAGGGTATTTAACACTTATACACCTCAAGGCAAAACAAATAGGATTGATTTATTCAAAAAAATTCAACCTTACCTACACACAGCCAGGCTACTTATTTGGGGAGGTGATTTTAATTGCAGTATAACAAAAGAAGATAGGGGGCTCTTAACTAACAAAATATTTTGTGATAGTAATGTTTTGACTGTCATTCTTTCCACCTCTAATTTACAGGATTCATATAGAGTCATACAAAAGAAAGGGAGATTTACTTATATTAGGGGGTCCCACTCAACCAGGATTGACTTTTTACTAACTTCTAATTTTTTAGAGGTAATTCAAGGGAAGGTATGGGATATGGCTTTTTCAGATCACAGAGCAGTTGAAGTTACTATTGCTTGGGGTAATAGTCCTCCTTGTGGGAAACCCCCCTGGAAATTAAATACAGCTCTGTTGAAGGAAGAATATATAAATAAACAATGGGAAAAATTATGGGTAGCTAGACAATCTCTTCTTTGTTTATATGACACCTATGCAGATTGGTGGGTAGATACCAAAATGACCTTTAGAACCTTTTTTCAGCAAATAGCAGGGAAGCATAATACACAACAATATTTAGATTATTTGAATCTTAGGAAACAATTTCATTCTTTAATTTCTAAAACAGAAACTTTGAAAATAGACTATACAAAACAGATTTCAGTTATAAAAAAAGAAATGTATCAAATTCAATATAACAGAGCCAAAACCTTAAAACAAGAGTTGAGATTTGGTACATAAGGAAACAAACAAACCTTTGACCCTTATAAGGATAATAAAAAGAGAATAGGAAATAAAAAAATGGTACAACTAAAAGATAATCTAGGGAATATACATAATTCTAAGTTAGGGATCCTAGATACAATTCATAATTATATTTATGATACTATGGGAACACCTCCTACAGTGATGAATACAGAAGAATATTATCACAGATTCCATTTCCACAGTTATCAAATCAGGACATACAAACCTTGATAGTCCCAGTTTCCCAATTGGAAGTAAGGTCAGTAATTTCTTCTTTGGCTAATGGTACTTCCCAAGGAGTTGGCCTTACTTCAGAATTTTATAAACATTTTTTGAATTCATTATTACCAGAACTGACTCAATTGTTTAATGAATTATTACAATCTAAGCAGATTCCAGGTAATCTATCGCTAGCTGAGTTAATTTTTCTTTACAAACAAGGGGATAAAGAGTTATTACAGAATTGGAGACCTATTTGTATTTTGAATACAGATTTTAAAATTTTAAGGAAAATCTTGGCCAAATGACTAGGTCAGGTTGCTGATTCCTTAATTTATATGGCCCAAACTTGTTCCATAAAAAAGCGTAGTATCACAGATAATTTGATTTCTTTAAGAGAGTTTTTCCAAAAAACCCAAGTGGCTACGGTGGAAGGATTTTTGCTAAGTTTAGACCAACACAAAGCTTTTGATTCAGTAGCTCATAGCCATTTGTTTAAAACTTTAACATTTTTTGGTATACCGATACAGTTTATAAAATGGATTGAAGGGCTTTATAAATCAGCATATGTTATCTCAAGAGTAAATGAATGGACAGGAAAAAAAATACAAATTCGTCTAGGGGTAAAACAGGGGTGTCCCCTAAGCCCCCTGCTTTATGTGTTCTGTATTGACCCTTTATTACGCACAAGATGGATGAGTAATAAGATAGAGGGTATTAGGTTAACCGTGGATACAGCCCCTTTATCAGTAATGGCAGATGCTGATGATATTACTCTGGTTCTTAAAACATCTACTGAAGAAAAATAAATTACACATTTGTTAGATAAATATTCAGAGGCCTCAGGATCCCATATTAATACTGATAACAGTATAGGATTACAATTGGGTGGACTGGAACTGTCCCAAAATCAATATGCAGGGATAACTTTAAAACAGGACCCTATTACCATTTTAGGGATACTATTTGGCTCAGGAAATCTCTCCCTTTTAAATTGGGGGAAAAAATGGATATGGTGGACAATTTGTCCAAATCCTGGGCTAATCAGCAAATTTCGAAGCAAAAAAGAATATTATTGATTAAATCATTATTAATACCTATGTGTATGTATATTAGTATTATATTTCCGACTCCTATACAGTTGGAGACTAGATTATATAGCATCTTTTTTAGAGCTTTTTGGGGGAGTCGTTTGAGCCCAATTAAAAGAGAGGTTACATATAGGCCAATTAAAGAGGGGTGGGATAGGGATGGTAAATCCCATTGCATTTTATTATAGTTTATTTCTACATGCCAATATAATAAGCTGGCAGGGTCAGAAGACTAAGGATTGGCAGGAAAGAATATCTGAATGGGTGGAAATTTGTACAAATGCATGGCAGCAGGGGAAGAGTAGATTACTCTCTAGAGTTCATATTATACCAAATTACGTGAAACCTCTTTTTCAGAAGTTAATTAAATGGAAGGTGCCATGTAATCAGGTCATGATGGCCTCAAAACATGGAATATACAAAATACTTATACAGGCAATTTGTCAAGCTGCCATGGTTTTACCAAATTGTCCAGCAGCAGAACAAAATACTGCAGTTTCAGTTAATGAACAAAAGAGTACCTAACTTTTCATGGGATCTACTATGGATGACTATCCATGGAAGATTAAATGTTAAAAATAACAACAAACATAAATCCAAAGAAGAAAGATTTTGTCCCAGACCCTTGTGCCAAGGTATTCTAGAAACACAAGAGCATCTTTTCCTGGATTGTTCCTATGTAAAAATGCATGGGATGAAGTAATTCGTATTTGGAAAATGCCATGGCTTTCATCATTAACCTACATGGAACTCAATTTTTCAATATATTCAACATGTTGGGCCTCTTGTTCATCAGATACTTTACAAGTCATCTTTGCTATTCTTAAATATTTTATCTGGCAATCCAGATGCAAATGGGTATTACAGCAAATTCATGTATCAGTGGATATATTTTGGAAAAACGTTCAGATTTCTCTAAGACATATTTATGAAACCGATGGAAAAAAGTTTTAAAAAAAAAAGATGGAAGCACTATGGTTTGCCTGCACTAATCTCTTGTGAGAAGAAGGAAGAGGAAAGAAAAAAAGAAGAAAGTGAAAAGAAGAAAAAAAACAGAAGAGTGTGATTGCGGTTCTTGCACTGATTGAAGATTTTGAGTTCTTATAAGGGACAATGGATGCCGAGTTGTTTTTTGATTTTTAAGAATATTTTGATACTCTCTGATTGTTTCAGTACTGACTGGATAGTTATTGAATTTTAATTTCCCTATTTCCCCAAAATTCCCCTACTCGTTTCGATAAGTGCCATGGGATCTTTAACATCCACCTGAACTACCACCAATCCATGCAGGTGGGACCTCGGTTTAACGTCTCATCAGAAAGACAGCACCTCAGAAGTGCAGCACCCCTCTCATGCTGCACTACAGTGTCAGTACTGGGAAATTAACCTAAGTGCCAGATGTGGGAACTGAACCCACAGCCCTCTGATCTCCCAGCCTCAGAGGCGAGTATGCTACCTACTGAGCCACTGGTAGTATGTGATAAACATTGTCAGCAATAGCATCCTGACTCTGCCATTCATCCATATGGTCATAATCTTGATAATTATACAAACTATCAGAGCTATCACTGTAACTTCTGTGATATTCATTTTCTGAATGTAGCTCACTAAAGTGACAGAAACATGCTACAGATTAACTACAAATTGCATAACTGTCAAACTCATTTCAGTTTGCCAATCTGAAGCGGGCATCATTCTGTGATGTGAGAATGGCTAACTGAGTTACACTCAAAACAAACTCCACACAATCTTAAAAGGAAAATCGGCAACCCCCCTTAGTAAATATGCCATAGTAAAAAAAAATACATTCTACTATAAGAGCACAGAATTGATGTCAGGGGCTCTTTAAGCCTGCTTCACTTTTTCTTTCTTTAAACTGAAGAATACAACCCCTTCAGTTCCAAGTGATACATACAATTAAGGGATGCATTTAACAGCAAATGATGGGTAAATGGCATAGATAATGGGGACCAAGTAAACTAAAAGGTTCCCTGGGGAAAGGGGACCATCTTAAATCAGGAATATCGTAACAGAAATAAGCATGTGAAATAACAGCACCTCATTATTGTACATGTAGAAAACAGCAATTATTGTATATCATCATTACAAGTAACAGGTACAGTGGTGTGAAAAAGTATTTGCCCCCTTCCTGATTTTCTCTATTATTATATTTGTCACACTGGATGTTTTCGGTCTTTAGACAAAATATAATATTAGATAAAGGGAACCTGAGTGGACAAATAACACTTTTTTTTTTACTTATTTCATTTATTTAATGAAAAAGTTAACCAACACCAACTGGCATTCTGTGAAAAATAATTACCCCTAATTAAATCAACCCATTAAAGGGATAATTAGAGTCAGCTGATTGAACACAGCCAGGCTTGATTACAGCCAGCCCTGCTTAATATAAACCTCACTTATTTTGGCCTTACCATCAGAGTCACATTGCCAGGACAAAGATTCAACAAGCACATTAGGCCATGATCAAAGGATTTCCTGAAAAGATCAGAAAAACATTTTGTTGCCCTCTATCAGTCTGGAAAGGGTTACAAAGCTATTTCTAAGGCTCTGGACTCCATCAAACCACAGTGAGAGCCATAATCTCCAAATGGAAACACTTGAACAGTAGTGAACCTTCCCAGGAGTGGGGCCTGCCAAATTACTCCAAGCGCAGTGTAAAATCATCCAAGAAGTCTCAAAGGATCCTAAAACAACATCCAAAGAACTGCAGGCTTCTCTTGCCTCAGCTAAGGTCAGTGTTCATGACTCCACAATCAGAAAGAGACTGGGCAAAATGGGCTTTTGTGAGAGTAGCAAGGTGGAAACCACTGCTAACCAAGAAGGACATAAATGCTCGTCTCTCATTTGCAAAAGCACCTGGATGATCCACAAGCCTTTTGGGAAAATGTTCTATGGACAGATGAGTCCAAAGTGGAACTTTGGACAACATGGATCCCTAATGTCTAGCGTAAAGCAAACACAGCATTCCACAGTAAGAACACCATTCCAACAGTCAAACATGGTGGTGGTAGTGTGATGGTGTAGGGATGCTTTAGCCCTAAGGACCTGATGACTTGCCATAATTAAAGAAACGATGAATTCTGCTCTGTGCCAGAAAAATTCTTAAGGAGAATGTCCAGTCATCCTTCCGTCAGCTGAAGCTGAAGCATAGTTGGGTCATGCAGCAAGACAATGATCCAAAACACAAAAGCAAGTCCACATCAGAATGCGTGAAAAGAAGTAAAATTAAAGTTTTGAGTAGCCTAGTCAAAGTCCAGACTTAAACCCAATAAGATGCTGTGGCAGGACCTGAAACAGAGCAGTTCATGCTCGAAAACCTACCAAATGTTACTGAATTAAAGCAGTTCTACGAGGAAGAGTGGGTTATAATTCCTCCACAGCGATGTGAAAGACTGATATTGAATTATAGGAAGTGTTTGGTTGCAGTCATTGCAGCTAAATGTAGGCGTAACCAGTTATTAAGTGTAAGGGGCAATTACTTTTTCACAGTGCCAATTGGTGGTTAATCTTTTTCATTAAATAAGTGAAATAAAAAAAGCAAGTGTTATTTGTTCACTCAGGTTCCTTTATCTAATATTACATTTTGTCTAAAGACCTGAAAACATCCAGTATGACAAATATGCAATAATAGAGAAAATCAGGAAGGGGGCAAATACTTTTTCACACCACTGTAGATGCAAAAACTTTACATCAACACCCTCCAACTTTAAAAAGAGGAGTAACACTGAATGGGATCATCCTGGATACATAGAAACATAAAATTTGACAGCAGATAAGGACCGCTTGGCTGACCCAGTCTGCCCATTTCCCTACCTAATGGATAAGCTGCAGATCCTAGTTAACCAGCAGCCTACTTCTTCCTACCCCTACCCCATAGAATTGCCTTATGACTGTCCCATGCATGCTTGAATTCCACCACTGTTTTTGACTCCACAACCTCCTCCAGAAAGCCGTTCCATGCATCCACAACCCTCTCTGTGAAAAAATACTTCCTTAAATTACCACTGAGCCACCCCCCCATCTTCAAATTGTGCCCCCTTGTTCTTGCACACCTCTTTCTTTGAAAGATGCTACCCTCTTGGACTTTGTTGATTCCCTTGAGGTACTTAAAAGTCTCTATCATGTCCTCCTCTCCTTTCCTCAAGGCTATACATATTAAGCTCCTTAAGTCTCTCTTCATATGTCTTCTGGTACAGACCCTGCACCATTTTAGTTGCCCTCCTCTGGACAGCTTCCATCCTGTCTATGTCTTTGTGGAGACTGGGTCTCCAGAACTGCATGCAGTACTCCAGATGGGGTCTGACCAGCTGTCTACAGAGGGATAATAACTTCCTGTTTTCTACTGGTGATGCCTTTCCCTATGCATCCCAGTATCCCCCCAGCCCTCCTTGCTGCCCTCTCACATTGCTTGCCCACCTTTAGGTAATCTGATATGGCTACCCCAAGGTCCCTTTCCATTTTTGTTGTTGTTAGTATCTCAATCCCCATTGTGTACTCTTCCCCTGGGTTTTTGTTTCCCAGGTGCATTACCTTGCACTTCTTAGCATTGAATCTAAGCTGCCATACATTTGACCATTCCTCTAACCTTGCCAAGTCCCTTCTCATCATTTCCACCCCACCTTGTGCCTCAACTCTGTTGCATATCTTTGTGTCATCTGCAAAGGGACATACTTTTCCTTCCAGTCCCTCTGCAATGTCACTTATAAAGACATTGAAGAGTACCGACTGGTCCTAATACTGAACCCTGCGGTACCCCACTATTAACCCCCCTTTCTTCAGAGTGGAATCCATTTACTATTACTCTCTGTGTCCTATTCTCCAGCCAATTCTTTATCCAGGCTGTCATCTTGGGACCCACACCCAGGCTGATTAACTTGTACAGTATATTAATCCTTTGTGTGGGACTGTGTCAAATGCATTGCTAAAGTCTAGGTAGGCCATGTCCACAGCCCCTCCCTGATCTACTACTTTGGTCACCCAGTCAAAGAAATCTATCAGCTTCGTCTGGCATGACCTTCCCACTGTGAATCCATGCTGCCTTGGATCCTGTGCCCCTCTGGCCTCTAGATACTCGACAATTCCTTCCTTCAGAAGTGATTCTATCATGTTCCCTATCACTGAGGTTAAATTAACAGGTCTGCAGTTTCCTGCTTCTGCCTTGCTCCCACTTTTGTGAAGGGGAATCACATCTGCCCTCCTCCAGTCCTCGAGTACCACCCCATCCTCCCATGATTTGTTAAAGAGGGTAGTTAGTGGTGTCACTAGTTCTACCCTTAGTTCTTTTAGAATTCTGGGATGAATCCGATCAGGCCCCATTGCTTTGTCCACTTTCAGTTTTAAGAGTTCTTTCAGTACCCTTTCTTCTGTAAATGGGCTGGTATCAACTTCTGTATCCAGAGTATTTCTATTGTTTGTTTTAGGTACCTCCCCCTCTTCATTTGTAAATACTGAGCAAAAATATTTGTTTAGTATCTCAGCCTTTTCACAGTCACCCTCTGCCCACCCACTCCCCCTTTATTAAGCCTCACCATCCCTCCCTTGGTCTTCCTTCACTCCCTGATATACCTATAAAAGGTTTTATCCCCCTTCTTAACTGAGTTGGCTATCTTTTCCTCGGTTTGGGCCTTTGCTGTTCTGACTGCCTTCCCTGCTTCTTTGCTTTAACTGATACAGTTCTCTGTCCTGCTCCTTCTGTGATTCCTTGTACTTCCTGAATGCTTTCTTTTCTCTTGAACCTTCACTGCCATTTCCTTTGAGAACCATAGTGGTTTCTTACATCATTTTTGTTTTGTTTATTTGCTTCACACAAAGGCTTGTTACCTCTGTGATGGCAGTTTTATTATTTCCATTGTTCTTCCACCCTTCCTTCCTGCCCATTTGCTAGTGCATTCCTTAGGCATCAACTATTTTGCAAAGTCAGCCCTCCTAAAGTCCAGTACTTTTGCCTTTGTATGGCTTGACTCTATTGCTGTGTTTATTGTGAACCATACTGTTTGATGGTCAGTAGTTCCCAGATGGCTACCCACTTCTACATCTGTGATCCTCTCTCCATCGCCATTTGAGAGAACCAGGTCTAAGATTGCTCCCTCTCGAGTGGGTTCCAATACTAGTTGTCTAAGGCATGCCCCCTGTAGGGCATCTAGAATAACCCCACTCTTCAAAGTGGCTGCTGCAACTGCACTCCAGTTAACATCTGGCATATTCAGATCACCCATCAGCAATATCTCCTTTTTTCTGCCATTCTAAGTATACTTTCTATCATTTCCTTGTCCATTTCTTCCCCCTGAGAGGGGTCTATATACAACCCCTGTGCAGATTGTGGTGCCATTGCCTGTCTCCAAATTGACCCACAGTGCTTCTTCTCCTCCCTGTTTACCCTTTTGTTCTGTTGCTTTGATTCCTTCCCTTATGTAAATAGCTACTCCTCCTCCTCTTTTACCCTCCCTGTCCCTCCTGTAGATAGTGTAACCTGGTATGTTTGCATCCCAGTCATGGTTTTGTGTGTACCATGTTTCTGTGACTGCCACAATATCCAGATGTTCCTCCTCCCTCAAGGCCACTAATTCAGAAAGCTTGTTACCCAGACTACGGGCATTGGTACTCATTGCTCTCCATTTTTTGATGGCTTTACCTTCTGTTGCAGCATCCCACACTGACCTTTCTATCTCAGTCTTTTTCTCATTTAGTACCTGTTTTGTAGGGAGAGACTGGGATTTTCCTGCTGCTTATCAGTGCCTCCCCCCCTTGACTAGTTTAAAAGCTTGCTAATGAAGCATTTAAACTGATTGCTCAAAAGACTTGTTCCCTTCCTGGACAGACGCAGACCATCCTGCCAGTATAGGCTGGTGTCCCTCCAGGTGGAACCCCAGTCCCCAGTAAAGCCAAACCCCTGTGCTCCACACCATTTTTTCAACCATTCATTAAACTGCATGGTGCAAGGTACCCTCATCTCACCCATGCCATTGACAGGCAGCACCTCTGAGAAGGATACTGTGTGTGCTACTTGTCTTAGGCCCATCTGCAACTCTACAAAGTCCTCCTGCACTGCTCTAATCTCATGATGATCCAAGTCATTTGTCCCTAGGTGGACAATGACATTCAGCTCAGACTCCTGTGCAGCTGTTCTCATGATCCTGAGGATGCGCTTCCTGTCCCTCCAAGCCATGGCACCAGGCAGGCACCTTACTTCAGTTTTCCCTGCTCCCCCCAGTTCTATCCCCCTAATAATTGAGTCCCCCACCAGGAGCTGCTTCCTTTCCCTGTGGTGTCCTCTGCCTCCTTCCTGTGGGCCTCCCTTGTGACAGTTGTCCTCAGCCTCCTTAGTCTCCTCTGCGGGTGCATCCATAGGGGAACTATGCTCCCCCAGAATGGTGTATGGATTGTGGAGTGGAACAACTGACTGGGTGTGCCTCTGTTCCACCATCCTCACCCTCCCTGAGCCCACTGTAGTCCAACTGCTGTGCTTTCTTCACAACCTCTGAGGTAGTGGTGGTGGCTCTGGTGTTCCCTGGATGGGGGAGGTTCCCCTCCTACTGTCCAGTGTGGCCTGAGGGAAGGTTCCCTTACTACTGTCCAGTGTGGCCTGAAGACAGGCAACTTCCTCCCTCAGGGCAGAGAGTTGTCTGTAAGTAGGCAGCATCTCAGCCTCCAGAAAGACTCCTGGAAGACTGCTGCCCCACAGCCATTACATTGCACTACTCTCCACATGTTTATCTACTTTTTTGTGTGTGTGTGTGTGTGTGATTGGTTTGTTATATAGAAATATATATATTATACAATGTGTATGCTTATATTGTCAGTGCAGTGTGCTAGAGAGGATAGGACAGTGATATGCACCTTGCACTCTTGAGGAAATTATGTCAGAACCCCAGGTATAAAGGAACTATTTCAAGGGGTGGGTGGGGTGAGGGGTGGGCAGGGGTTGGGCCTAAACTGTGCCCTCATGAAACAATCAGCTAAAAGCTCTGACCCACCACTGCAATGAGTGCCTTCCTGTCAGCAAGATGCCCTACACAACAATTTGACAGAGAAAATACCCTGCTAATCAAACAGAGAAAAATACACACATCCAAGTCAGACACAGTAAACCTCCTCAGCCCCAAAACAGCCTGGTGATTTGTGCTCTGAAAGCAGTCAGCCCGAAAATAAGTCAGCTGTGCACCAGGACAGACACAGTAAACAGTATTCCATCCCTCAGGGTTTAAACTCTTCCTACACTGAAAATCTTAACAATTGTAACAAAAGTAAAGCAAGATCCACCCCCCTCTGTTGCTTGAAAGACTGTCTTTCCTGATAATTCTAAGTTCCTTATTTCACCTTTCAGTTAGAAGTAGCCTCCACCTGCAGAATATCTGCTACAAACCAAAGACACTTGTAAGGTTCACCTCCCTCTATTGTGAGCACAGCTCACTTTCTTGCAAATCCTGTGTTCAGTATTGCAGCTTCCAGCCAGAGGTAGCGTCACCTGAAGAATATTAGCTGTTAAACTCATTTGGGAGCCAAACAACTTCTAAGGCTAAAACCCATACAATCCGAGGAGCTAACATAACACTGCCTCACAAAAGTTCCAAGGCAGAAACAAACTCTCCCTGGGTGTACTACCTACAATGTCATATCAAGCCTATAATCAATGAACCATAACTAAAAATTATATGATGGCACATTTGACTCATATCCAGGGCAGGTATCCACAGAGTCTCATCTACAATAACTCACCAGGCAAGAGCTGCAGACAGTCCTAGCCATCCCTCTTCAGTACAGCTCAAAAGGGAAAAATAATATAAAAAGGTGTGGTGGGGGAGTTTCTACCTCATCATATGGTGTATGTTCATATACCCACATAGACATGAAGGAAGGTGGGATGGGGGAATGGAAGAGGAGGGTGGTGGGAAGGAGAAGGGAGGAACAGGGGGATGGTTTGCAGCTTGAAGGTTCCTCTGTTTTTGCAAGAGGCCAGTATGCTACCAAAGTCAATGCTCTGTGCATGGAGTGACTATCCTGGCACCCCATCAATTATATAGGAGGTGGGATATACCTCAATAGGATGTACTTTACAGGATGCAAAATTAAAAAGTCATCCACTTATCTCAGTAATGGGGAGAGAAGTACAAGGAATGTGGCTACTCTTAGTGAGAGGTTGTGTCACTGGTCAGCTCTGGACTTCACTCCACTAGCTGACTGATGTCCTGGGGACCCTGCCTAGAGGGAAGTAGAACAGCACTATGAGCATACATACTGAGACTAGTATCTCTGCAACCACACACCTTCTGAGAGAAACCTCTAGAGATGTTGTGAAATAAAATTTTGCCAGGGAAATTGCTGCAAAATCAGCAGTTTCGCTGCTTGAAATATTTTGCAAAATTCTGCCATTCTGCGAAATATTTTGCAGGGGTGAACTTATGAAATTGCACTGTGAAATGTGAAATTTCCCCTAAAAATGGTGAAATTTCATCTGCAAGTGGCAATTTTCATCATTCTGTGGGCAAAATTTCACATTTTCAGGTGAAGTTTCACAATTTTCGGGCAACATTTAGCATTTTGCACCCATGAAATATTTTGCAAAACATGTGAATTTCATAAAATATTTTGTGTAATGAAATTTGTCAATGTCACACAACTAGAAGAATCCCAAAACAGCTACACTATCCTCATGCCAGAACATGTGTGGGAGGGGGAGCATCATCATGCCAGAACATTGGGGGACAAGTATAGTACAGGGACTGTAAAAGTGCAAGACGTCATTGAATGCGATAACAGGTTCTACAGAAACAGTAATTTTAGCTCATAATGTAAAAATGGGTGCAATATGTGTGCAGGCATGTTTAATCTCTTTTCTGCTTTGCAGGTACAGTCCACATGAAGTCTGTTGAGGAAAGTTGCCAGCAGGGAGATGTCAGGCACTAGAGGTGTTACAAAGTTTTAATGCACTGGTGAAGTAAAGACGAAATTACCAGATTCGCGTTTGTGGATACATTTGTGAATTTATTCTATTTAATAGGAAATTCGCCTTTGGCAGCTTCACCTGTAACTTCTCCCTGGAGGTACACCAAGGCAAAGTTTGGTCAAAAGGAAGCTATTGGTACATAAGTGTCTCAAGGTCAGCAGCCCCTTGTCCCCCACTCCGCAGCAGTCTGAAGCCCCAGTGTCCCCCTGTGGTGTCACCGCAAAAGGCTGCACCCACTTATCAGTCTCAGTGAGGAGCAATTCTAGTATTTGTCTGACCTGTGTTTGATCCATTTACACTCTTTATTGCCTGTGTGGCACACTGGCAAACACCGAGAGTGTTGCTACTTTGCAAATGGACTCAGTACAATATTTCCCTCAGCCATTTGGGACAGGCACACACCATCAACCTGTTAAATCCCACATTCTCCACAAAGAAGAATGGCAATAGATCAGTTGTGAACATTTCAGCATTGCTGCATTCAGTTCCCATGCAATAGAATGATTGGATGGTATTTGGCATGACACTGTAACATGCTATGGAGTGTAGGCTGCACCTTTCTGGGTGTTGGACTACCAACAGTTGAACTTGGTCTGGTGTCATGCCTGGTGGGTTAGTATTTGATTCAGGGTGATTCATGAATGCTACTTGAATAAAAGCAGTGATTTGTGGTGTTTTCTGAAGTGGAGTTGATGTGCTATAGTGCCTCTGGTTGCTACTACTCAATACACCACCACTACTAGGCAATCCCACGGACTCCTCCTCATCTCTGTAGTAGTCCTCCTCAGTTAAACCTGCTTCCATCAGGATGTTTACCTGCCACTTTGAGAAGCCTTAACAAATAAAGCTGATAAGGGAGAGGGCCCCTTACATCGGCTTACCATTGGTGCTGAGTCCAGCATAATAGGTGCCTGGACTTGATGTTCATGTGTGTTGGCAACCATTGCCTAGGTGATTCTTCTTTTCTTCATGATTAACTCATGTTTGACACAGCAGGCATATAGCAACTGTTTTGTCAGCTGGGTCCAGTATGTAAAAATCCCAAACTATGGATTTTGCATCATTTAATTTTTGATGGTGGTGGTCTGGGACAGGGAAGGTGGGCCATGGGTGTTCTTTTATAATGATTTCTGCACTGTGACAGTGGGTAACTCATACAGTTTAATGGGATCAACAGTGGTAACAGCAGTTGAAGTATTGGGGGACTTTGGTAGCTGTGTAACATGACTGTGTTATGCAGAGCACCACAGATTCAGCAGGATCACCCTTACTTCTTTTCTGTTCAAGTTCTCATATGGAGTCTCCTTAGGGGGTCCAAATCCTCATCCCCTCTGAAGCTGATAACCCCATTCTCCTCAGCTCTGTCCTCCTCATCTTCACTTTCTCTACACTCTAATTTCTTCTCAGCATCCTTAGAGAGATAAATAATTTTAATGGAATCTTTTCTGACTAGGCGACCATCAGATCTCCCTCCTCAGATCTGACTCATGGTCAAGCTCAGCACTCTAGTTTGGGAATAGTAACCTACTGTCCAGCTCAAGCTCAGCACCACCACTACCAGCAGTCACTGGAATACCAGCAACTCCCTCCTTGACCTCCTGTTCTGTAGATATTGCTACCTCTTAGACTAATCCTCTTGTCACCACCTCCCCCAGCACTCACCAACATGGATGCAACAGATGTGGCAGAGAATAATTTGGCAACACTAACGTCACCACAACTTCCAATAACTACTTCTTTACTACTACTGGCTCTGAAGCCAATGGATGCAGCTGCTGCAGAGGCAGTTTTTTTCAGGTGCAACAACCTTTTGCCCCACAGAACTTATACACTTCTCGGCCATCTCACTGGCACCTCTCCCTTTACTTGAGTGTGTCTTTCCATTTATTTTATATATTTAGATTTTTAACGTTGCAAGAAATAAACACTGCAATAAAATTAAATGCCAGAAGCAGTTGACAACACCTCACCAAATGGACTAGCAGTGCAATCTGAATCAGAACAAAACTGTTTACTGAGCTAACAGTAGCTACAGTAAAGCCACCCATATTTATTTTTTTTTTAACATGACAGGTATTAACAAGACACACATGACAGGTAATTCAGAACAAGCTACTGTAAGTAACACCACCACTTCAAGAATTAAACAAAATAACTATAATCAATATAGAAATCGGTTGACAAAAATAATTTACTTAACCACACAGAACTGTACTACAGAAATAAAAGGACAAATCACAGACTACAGACAAAAATAATTAAGAAGAAAGACTGAGGAAAACAAACCAGACTAGTGCGCACAGGGCTGCCTTGAATGATAGCTGAAACACTCCCTCTCCTCTACATAGCATTGCTTCCTAGACAAAAGAACATCACTACATTCAACTAATTAAATCTGCAAAATTACAAACAAGGGCAATTTATTTATTTATTGAAAAGTTTCACCAAGAAAGGCACACTGAACAATACTAAATTGCTCTCACGGAGCATCCTGGAGGAGAAGGGAAATGGGAGTACAATAGTCTTTAACAAAACATACATCAGTAGAATACATAATACATTTGAGATAAGCACAACTGGCCTCAGTAAATAGAACAACATTTAAAACATAGAGGTAAGGTAAATTGCAACATAACAAGTACATGGGGTACACATTAGAGTATAACATTAAGTGAGTTAATAAGGAGCAAATACTAGATACACTGTCAAGCAGGCATAGACTTCACTCCAACATTCTTCTTAAGAATGCACTGAACACAGTCTTTGCATGGCATGCAGCTCGTTTCAGTACCATTTGACCTCCAGTCCCACGGTATATTGCAAACTTCACCTGTGGGTCCCACTTCACTGTCAAAGTTACCAGATTCATATTCACTAAGTTAGCCTTATGATGAGAATTGGAACTTCATAGAGTGGATTAACTTTGAAAATTGTGCCAAATTCACGAATTAATCCACAAAGCAAAGTTAGCCAACTTTGCACACCACTACCAGGAACCCACACAACATGCTTCCTTGTAAAGGGCTGAAGCCTATAACATGCATGTAATTTCTCCACAGCTTCAGGAATTAAAGAACAATACAATAGAGGTATGTGTACCAAGTTTTAGTTCTCAAGATTTAAAGGGGCTGTGTAATAATCAAACAAAATTTGCCAAATGTTCAGTTTCCGTTATTATATTTCAATACAATTTTTAAAGCACTCATCTAAAAGTAACAAAATTTGTCAATTATACAGGTACATACATAAGTATATGTGTTCCAAGTTTCAGATGCATTGCTTTAAAATGGAAAGAGTTATAGCCAACTAAACATGTTGCCGACATTTAAATTTCAATCATTTCTATCTAGTTTAACAACTTATTCAAATGTCACCAAATTTAAAACATTAATGCTACTATACCGCATGGTTATATTTACCATATTTAACATTTTTAGCTTTAAAGGGGATTGAATTGAAAGTAGCGCCAGTGAATTCTGGTAATCACCAAAATTGCCACACCTTTTGCCAAATTACAGTCTGCATCTGAAATTGCTGTTTTTGCTCACCTGTCTTCGGAAAATTCTTCACCATCTTCACTGGAGAGTTGTCTTTGAGAAAAATCCACATTGTGGCCATTAGGAACCTTTGACTCATTGTTTTCTGTGCTCCTGGAGTGTCCTGCACTGAACCAGACAGTTTTAATAGCTGCAACTCACACGTAAGTTTCACTGGAATCCTCAAGTACCTTCTGTATTAAAGCGTGACTCCCCCCCATTCCACAAATGAGATAAAACAGAAATAAAGAAATATGAATAAAAGAAATACTGATGGCCCCATTTATGTATTGGTGATAATTTGGCTGTATTTTTCTGTATATTTGTGCTGGTGTGTGGGTTGGTTTGGGCTGGTGTGAATATGCCGGTCAAGGAGGCTGAGATCTGGAAATCACAAGCACATCATTCAGCAGTAAGGGATCACATGGTGGACTGGTGTCCTAAAATATAAACCAATCCAGTCAAGTTTTCTTGTTTGTGTGTGGTGGTGGTAGTTGGGGGTCTAGGGTTTGACTAAGTTTGGCTAAGCTAGCAGGTGACATGAGGGTTTCCACTTACTGTATACACTATGGGGCATTACTAAAACAATTTATTTATTTATTTATTTGCTTTTGTTAACTGGGTAAGCACACTAGACAACCAAATGCCTATTTTCAGGTGCGACCCGGGAGAGTTACAGAGCATACAGGTAACGTAATACAAGTCAAGGAAACTGGAATACAAAGTGAATATTACAGTCAGGAGCCACAGTCTCTACATAGGTGAGAGGTAAATGTCAGGCACAGGCAAGGTTAGGCAAGCAAACAACATAGAAGTAAACAACACAACATCGAGTCAAGGTATTCTGCTAAGTCAAATGCTGAGACACAGCTCAAACGGCAGGTAGATAATACATAAACTAGAAAAGACAGTGTTTAATAAACTAACAACAAGGGGGGTAGTAAGTACTAAACTGGGGAAGGGTACAGATAAATAATGTAGCAGCTCCCCTCCCCCCAGGGGTAGGAGGGATAGAGGGTATGCCAGGCCTAGGAAGAGCATAGGCAGGCCACAGTAGACTTGAGAAAGCACCAGAGGGATGCTTTAAAGCTGTGGTGGGAGGGCAAGGCATGCACATGCATGGGAAAGGAGTTCCACATTTTCAGAGTGTGGACTGAGAAGGCCCGGTCACCGGTGAGGGTGCATGTCTTAGGGACAAGTCAGGCCAGAGAGGCACAGGATCTGAGATGGTAGGCTGGGGGTGGAGGGATTAGGGGGAGAGCAAGTACCGAGGGGGTGGCAGTTCAGACTACATTGTCAACAAAGTTGCTAAGGATGAAGGTACAATGTTTTTCTGGGGGGAGCCACTCCAGACATGAGTAGAGCTCACATCAATGCGTTAGGTGGGGGCCAGAGAGAGCAAAGTGACATATATTGTTGTATGCAGTGTCCCATTTTGTGAGATGAGCTTTGAAGACCAGGGCAAAAGTGAAAAGCCCATAGCATAGTGTGGGGAGAAGTATCCCCCTAGCTATGGCTAGCCGGGTGGCAGGGGTGAGGCAGTCCTTGGCTCTGTAGGCAAGGCTGAGCTTGCCATTAGATGCATTGCACACGTTCTGTATGTGGGTGGAGAGATCAAGTAGGGGATCGAGGGTGACTCCAAGATATTTGAGCAAGTCAGAGACTGGAAGTATGTCGCCATTGGCCCCAAATATTTCTAGGGGAGTAGGGCAGGAAGAGGTGTGAGTCACTGACCCAAATAGCATGGCATGGGTCTTCTTCAAGTTGATGATGAGCTTTTGGCCTTTGAGCCAGTTTTGAATGAGCTTGAAGTCAGAGTTTAGCCGAAAGTTGATGGTGTTGATTTCCCCGGAGCTGGCCAGGACAGCAAGGTCATCCACATATAAGATAGGAACACCATGGGTAAGTTCGGAGGGCAATCCATTAATGTACAGAGAGAACAGAAGGAGACCCAAGATGGATCCTTGGGGAACCCCACAGTTAACAGGGGATAAGGCTAAGTTTGTGCAGTTGTAGCAGGTGAACTGCTGTCTACCCGCCAGGTAGCTTGAGAACCATTCAAGGGCATGGTGAGAGAGACCGAGGGAGTGCAGCGTAGTGTGAAGGAGAGAGTGATCCACCCGGTCAAAGGCCTTAGAAAGATCGACGAATATGGACCCCATCAGGAGACCTTGATCAGTTGCAGATCTGATCACGGAAGTGACCACAGCAAGCGCCGTCGATGTGCTGTGCCCTTTTCTAAAGCCGTGTTGGGCCGGGGAGAGAATGGAGTATTCCTCAAGGTAGTGGGAAAGTTGAAAAGCTACTGCCCGTTCAAGGAGCTTGCTAGTGGCAGACAGTATAGCAATGGGACGATAGTTGCTAATGTCTTTGGGGTCACCTTGCTTGTGGACAGAGACCACCTTGGCTATCTTCCATATCTCCGGAATGGATCCCGAGATGAGTGAGGAGTTAAAGATGTGTGCAACCGGTCTAGCATGGAGGGGAGCTCCAAGGCTAAGGAGCTTGGGTTCAAGGCCATCATAGCCTGCACCCATGTGGTGGGATAGCCCCGCCAGGAGTGCCTGGGTCTCACCAATTGAGATCCTCTTGAGGTAGAAGAGTGGACAGGAGGGGGGGCCCCGAGGCAGTATGGGGGCATGGGGACAGGAGGGATGAGGGGCTGACAGATCAGAGAAGGTGCGATTGAAGACAGAGGGAATAGTATGGGGGTTATTGCAGTGAGCCCCTCCAACATACATGTCGGGGGGGGCTGTTCCGTGGCCATCCCACCAACAAGGTTTCTAACATTTTTCCAGTCAACCAATCCAGTCTTTTCTTTTCAGAGAGAGCCATGGGGGGCAGCAAGTATGATATTTAATTCAGACCACAAAAGCAGGGCACAGAGTTTTAGCAAGTAGGGATTCTGATTACATTTAAGACACATGTAGGCAGGAAATGCAATGAATAAAACTGATCAAAATTTTCATTGTAAAACTAAAATATTTTTACAGTGAAAATTTCCAATTCTATAGTATATTCTGAATGGTATGTGGAATTGTCCAAAATGATTAACTTTTAACCACCAGTACTGGAATAATTCCATATCCGGAAAACACCGGCACTGATTATAAGCAACCAAACTTTCAAAAGTTTTCAATTTAATTTTGAATGTAAACTACAAAATTATAAACCCCTACAAACTACTGTGCTACTCCTGGTTAAACAACTAAATAAAAAAAAAAACCTGAAAACTAAAGAATGCAATGACATTATATTTGGCAGGTTAATAGACCTTAAAAGGAGACTATGTGTGTCAATTGTATCAGTTTCTGGTTTAAAAGATGCCCATGTTCTAAACTGCCAAAAATTGCAAAATAAAATATATAATTAAATTTACATTCCACTAGCCTTTGTGAAAATGAATATTATTTCAGCCATACACCTGACCTGCTATGCAGGAGAAAGGAAAAGGGTTAGTGCGAGTAGTAGTAAGGCTGTATTCATGGGGGGCTGCATTGTAAAAGAAGCAGGATGGTTGAAGGGGCATTTAGGCACTTTATACTAATGCAGATAAGGTGATTTCCTACAGATAAGTGTATCCATAGCTATGCGCTGCATGTTGTTGGAGTAGCTGACTGTTGTGCACATTGTGATAGGGAGTACAAGTCCTGAGGACATGAAGATGTCACTTACTGAATGACAGATGTTCCTAAGGAAAAAATGTTCAGAGGGATCCTCCCCAAGGCCATCACGGTTTTTGCCTGTGTAAAATGACAGTAGCATCAATTAGATAAACTAATTTTTTCTAAGATTCATTTGATAGAGGAAGGGTTTTCTTTTTCTAGGAGGTTCGAGGGCATTGCCCAGGGTCACCTGGAACCTCTTAAATCTCTCCTTAGAGTGCAAGACTGGTCTCCAGTCTACAGAGTGAAGGATGTTGACACAGCACATGAACACTTCAACACCTATAATTCTGCCCAACTCTCACGCACCCCTAAAAACATGCAAAATCAAAGGCCCTTGCAACCCCTGGCTCTCTGTAAAACTCCTAGCTTGCATGAAAAAAGGGACCACCTCTGGCACCGTGCCCAAGCCACTGGCACACAATCTGACATCCAGAACTACAAAAGAGCACAAAATGACTGCACTAGGTCCATCCATCTAGTAAAAATGAAACACTATAAGGAAGTGCTTACTGATACCTGGGGCAATGGGAAAGCTGTCTGGGATGTTAAAGAAATCACAGATAAAACCTCGAAATCGCAACCTACCATACCGGACTTAAATTGGATCACTACCCTTGACCCTGTAACTATTGCAAATACTTTCAATAATGCATTCATGGATCTCAGCAGTGTTCTCCCACTGGACTTTTTTGATGCTGATGTCTCCTTGCCCAACTCTGATAGCCCTCCCACACCTACTAGCCACCCCCATTCTACTTTAAAGTTCTCTCACCCAGGAAGCCCGTAAATACATCCTCGAGGCAATTGGTAAATCTGGACACAGCGGGGATTCCTTCAATCTTAAACTATTGTCCCTCACACTAAAGAAAGTGCTAGTGCCTATTACCTGTATTTTTAATCTCTCACTTAGCCTTGCCCAGTTCCCCAAGGTATGGAAATCAGCCATGGTAACAATGGAACACAAAAGCAGTGACAGGTCTCTCCACGTGAACTACCGGCCCATCTCCATACTTCTGTACCTCTCCAAGGCACTGGAACGCATTGTAGCTGACCAGCTTACAGATTATCTTGATAAACATAAGATCCAATGTACCCAACAACATGGTTTCAGAAAAGGACACAGCACCTCCTCAGCTCTCATGGAATTCACTGGTTTCAAACACAAATCTCTGGACCATGGACAGATAGTTGGGGCCGCATTTATCGAACTGACAAACGTGTTCAACACGGTCCATCACCCCCTACTAGTGGAACAGCTAAGCAATGCTGGAATTTCCACTGACTCTAATGCCTGGTTTAAAAGCTATCTTCAGAACCGCATTCAACAAGTCAAAATTGCTGATGTCATCTCAGACTCTAAATCAGTTTGCTCAGGTGTCCCACAAGGGTCCATCCCCGGTCCTCTACTATTTAGTCTCTTCTTAAACAATCTCCCAAGATCCTGCCTTGAACAGATCCTACTATACACAGAGGATCCTGTTATCTACACAAGTCACACTGACCCCACACCTGTTGAAATCCAGCTGCAACTCGGATTTGCATCAGTAGAGAAATGGTTCAGTGATCATAAACTGGTGCTAAACTATCAAAAAAAACTAAGCTTGTGCTCTTCAGCAGCTCCCACAATAAACACAGGCATCATCCCCTGACTATCTCTAACCACCTTGGGACCGCTCTTGAGCAGGTACAATATTTTAAGTATCTCATCATCACTATCAACAGCAACTTAGCCTATGGGGTGCATATTGACACCGCACGAGTGGGTGAGATGGTGGGCTCCTGAGATGAGGTGACACACCTTGATTAGAGCAGTGGAAATACGCCACAGGGCAGTTTCAGTGGCAGGTCCATAGATTATCAATCCATAGTCAATAATGGAGGTAACATAGCTCTGTATGGCCAACCTTAAGGCTTAAGAATTGTAGATCTTAGGTTGTCTAAGGTCTTGTCTCTCTCCCCATCCTCCAGCTCTCTGTCAGAGAGTACTAATTCTTCTAGAGCCAAACTAGTAGTGTCTAGAGAAGCTACAGTGGGTTGGAGACAACTGTGTACTACAGATAACAGGCATAGCAACAGAAATTACGGCATAGTTTACAGATATAAGGAACAATATGTATTGGTCCTAAGTCATTCTCCATTGGAGAATGACTTAGGAGACAGAATTACTAATGAGTATCATATGAGACAGAATATGTTTCCATTAGCATTATAGCTTAGACAAAAGAAATGTTGACAGGTTCAAACTTGCCAAAGAAGTCAATACCTGCATCGGCCTCCTCTACAGACATGGGAACTCCCTTACACCAGAAGCCTTAAGGTTTGCCATACAGAGCTGAGTTACCTCCATTACTGACTATGGATTGATAATCAATGGATCTGCCACTGAATCTGCCCTCCAGTGCTTTTCCACTGCTCTAAACAAGGTGTGTCACCTCATCTCAGGAGCCCACCATCTCACCCACTCTTGCGACCTCTGTGCCCAAACTGGTTGGCTCCAGCTCAAAGATTGCATCAAATATCAAACATGCCTGATGGCCAGGAAAATAACCCTAGGCCTCCTACCACCTGGAATTCAAGGTCTTATCAGCCCCTCTCTTAATACCCGCCATACCCATGGCTCTGAATCCCAACTCTTTCTGGTCCCTCACTGCTGTACCTCCTAGAGACAAAGATCATTCACCTACAGAGACCCTCTTTGGATAAGTACCTTCTACTGTGACATCTCCTCCAAATCCAAATTGGACCCTTTCAAATCCAAGCTACAGTGACTACTCTCTGCCACTCACTCCTGTGACTGTTTCCGCTAAACCCTTTTTGGCAATCTAAAACCCTAGCACTTGATTACTGTTAAATCTCCTTAGCACCATCTCTGACATCCCTTCCCCACTGCTACCCTACCCCCTTCACCTTTCCTCCCCTATACCTAATGCCCCCCATCTGTTCTGACAAGGCCTGTTGGCCGATTTCAACTTACCTTATGATTTTACCAGTAACTGACAAAGATTGTTTTGGCTGATTTTCAATTTACTGTATGCATTCCTGTGCATGAAACTGTTTAGCGTTACTCATTTCTATTCTTTATTTCACTGTGATTGTCAACTATTGCTTTCTTTTCTTATTTACAATTATTTTACAATACCCTGTTCAGTCTGTAAAACTGTTGATCTCCATTCTCTATGTATACTGTTTTTCCGTACTTTTTGTTCTGCTAACCTGTTGTATTACGCTACTGACATGGAACCTTTGTAAAAGAGCACTAAGCTCAAAGGTATTTGCAATCCAAGATCTAAATAAATAAAAAACAAATAAATTCTGGGGCAAGGAATGCATGCTTGCTCAGGATGTGGTGCAGTTGTGCTAAGAGGGAAAGGGTACTAGTTATGACAAGAGACATGAAGTGTAGCAGATTTAATTTAAGGAATAGGGGTTGGGTAGCTACTCACAGGTAAACATGATACGGTTGGTGCTGTTAGAAAAATGAACACTCGGGACATCACAGAGAAAACCGCACTCAGTCCAAAAAAAACTGCAGAAAGTCCAAAAGCTTAATGAAAACTCATGGTTTATTAGATCCAGGCAGGCATGGAAATCACAGCACCGAACTATCCCCAGCACCACAAGTGCCAGGGCAACAGTAGTTCAGTACTATGATTTCCACACTTGCCTGGCTATAATAAACTGTGAGTTTTCATTAAGCTTTTGGACTGGTTGCAGTTTTCTGGATTGAGTTTGGTTTTCTCTGTGCTGTCCCAGTGTTTGTTTTTTGATCACACCAACTGTATCACGTGTGCATGGTACCTGGGAGTATATAGACATATAAATGGAAGAAAAGAAAGGGTTTATCAGTGGTCATTTTAAATACACATTGCCCTCCTGCCTCCCACTCCAGATCAACTAACATGCCTCACTGATTGGGCAACTATGTATGGAGTGGTAGTAGGGACGAATATTATTTCCCAAATACCACGAATAGTGGCTGTTCCGAATATTCGGATGGCTGTTCCGAATACATGACTATTCGGTATTTGGGAAAGGTAGTCAAGGAATGAGATTTCCTAGTCTCGCAGAGCTTCCTTGGCCAATCAGAGTCTTCTCAGCTCTGCAAATTAGGTGATCTCCTCACTGTGAAACTGCATTCTCAGAGGAGAGATCATGCTTCAGTCTCAGAGCTTCTCAAACTGCAGAATCTTGTTGTATTCATTTTTTTTTTTTGCTGGAGTGTGATACTTAAGTTTTATAGAGACTTTTTTGTGACTGATTTTTTTTGTGTTTTTGCTAAGTTACACAGAGAGTAGCTGCCTAGCCTAGGAAAGACGGAAGACTGTTTGTGTTTGCATCCCCCTCCCCCACTACATTTATTCATTCCACACTGCTCTAGTGTGTGATTTGGCTTAGATATTTTTTATTTTGTGGCAGCAGAGACTTTTGTTGTTGCTCTCAGTAAATGTCAGGCTTTAGTTTTCTGTCTAGTGTGACAGGATTATATAGCATAATATAATAATTTAGGGTAACTGACTGTTTCTGGGCTCAGTTTACAGTAATTCAGAAGGGGTTTTACTACAGTAATTGCTGCCTCAGCCAGTGCATATTGTGCATAGTCTCTCCCCTTCCTTCGGGTTTAACTTTAAAGTTCCAGTCCACACCAAATCTAGGTGAAATCTCAATAAAGTTAATATAGTATT
This sequence comes from Neoceratodus forsteri, assembly GCA_016271365.2. Classification (NCBI taxonomy): domain Eukaryota; kingdom Metazoa; phylum Chordata; order Ceratodontiformes; family Ceratodontidae; genus Neoceratodus; species Neoceratodus forsteri. The sequence continues at coordinate 396,691,939 of CM057454.1, forward strand.
ATAAAATATATATAATTTTTGGGAAGTGTTTCTGGGCTCCTTAACAGTTGTTCACAGAGGGTTGTTTGCAAGGTAGCATCACCTCTTCGGCACTTAGTAGCCCCCAGCCCACATCCCCAGTGTTAAAGTTATAGTAGTGTGAATGTGACAGGCTGCTGCCTGTGATGCAACTGAAAATTCATGACAACCTGATTTTGTTTAGAAAAAGAAATTAGTCAGACACCTAGTCTCCCCCACCCCACTGTGTCTGTGTGCTGCAAGCGCAGAGCGAGTCACACATCTGTCTGCTCTTACAGTGTGTGAATTTTTTCATTCAAAGAGATTTATTTTGTGTCAGAAAAAAAACCTTTTTTAGCTCAGTAAAGTCAGGCTTAAGTTTTCTGTCTAGTGTGACAGAATTATAGTGTTTAGAAAAGATATATATATAATTTGGGGAACTGTTTCTGGGCTCAGTAACAGTTGTTCACAGAGGGTTGTTTTGTTTGGTAAGCATCACCACTTAGCAGTCCCCCAACCCTAGTGGTTAACATGTAACCAAAAATTTATGACAATCTGATTTTGTTTAGAAAAAGAAAGTATTTTTGACACCTAGTCTCCCCTCCCCACCACGTCTGAGTGTAAGCTCAGAGTGAGTCACATATCTGTCCATCAGTTTCTTCTGGGGTCTTTCAGTGTGTCAGGTGTGGCACAGTGAATTGTGTGTGTGTGTGTGTTGGGTCTGTTGGGTATAGTTCTGTTGTGGGCTTATTTGTAAGTTGCATATATTACACCCACAGTTACACATAGTTACATACCATAACATAAATAAAAATATTTACCTGTGTTGTTAATTATTCATAGCACTTCTACTGATTGTAACATTACCCAGCAGTAGTATCATTTATCATGTATGGTGATAAGCAAACTCATAAAAGGACTTGGTCTAGCTCCAGCAAGTCCACAGCCCTGCCTGTGCCAAGCACGGCAAGCAGCAGTGATGCCAAATCAGAAGGTACTGTACATTCATGTAGATGTATTCGGTATCCCAAAATATTTTTTTCACCTAGCAAGGTGGTAAGCTCATATAGTACATTGGGTGATGAAAGAAGCTCTAGTAGTAGTAACCTAATTGATAGCACTGTTACCACCACTAGTAGCAGTCACCCATTTTCTGCCATGGCCTTCTATGGCAGTAGTAATAGGGCATTACAGCTTAGCAGAGCTCCAAGTGAGGAAGTAGCAGCCCCAGACAGTGTCTTGAGTTACCCTGTAGCTTCTACCACTCTTGCTGACATTTCACCCCTTCCCACCACTAGTGTACTGCCAGTCCCTATGACCACCTGTAGCACAAGCACATCAGTCAGTGCCACCAGTGCCATCAGTACCACTTTTGCTGTCCTTGTCACTGTAACCCTGTCCCCCACTATAGCCACCAACACCACTGCTTCAGCAAGTGCCTCCAGTGACAATGTCAAACCCATGGCAACTGGTACTGTAACCACTACCAGTGCAGTCACTGTAAATGTGGCTACTGCCATGACTCTGAATACTGCACCAACAGATATTTTTACAATGCCTGTGACAACAAGTACCCCTACCCCTAGGATGTAATCCAAATGCAGCAGTCATGCTGCTCAGGTGGTTGCTCATGTATTACATGAGTAGGATGCAGAGTTTTCAGACCAGTCTTCTGGCTCCAATATATTCCAGACCCTAGTGAGCTACCATCTGTGATGTAGACAGCCAGCTCTCATTACTGTACCAATTTTTTTTATTACATATAAAAAAATGTGATGGGAAGGTCAGTTTGAGGAAACTACTCTCTCACTGGAACTGACATATCAAGACACCCCAGGGATAAGTTCAAAGGACAGAACATAGCTAAACTGCAGTTATCTGTGGTGCAATTACCGTGTCAATTTGCTTTCATCCCAGGAAATAAGATTAGCCATTCATAATTCCCTCAGGGAAAATCCTTTGACTTGAAATAGTTGTCAGGAAGAACTTGAGAGGAAGGGGTGTCAGAGAGAAGCCAGAATGGACATTGAAGACAGTTTGATGTCTGGGCAAGGGAGGACCCAGACAAATTTGGAAAGTCCAATATACTTTCCCGGGGAACCCTTGAATTACATCAGAGAGACCTTTGAGGTATAGATTCCAAGGCCCAGATGGGACTAAAGAGGCAAATACACTTTTGCTTGACTACAGTGACTTAGATCAAAGAAACTTTTGAGATGTATGTGTAGCAGAGCACAAACTGATTTGGTCTGGTTAACCTGAGGGAGAAAGGCAGTGAGGTCACCTATTATGTTTTTTTAAATATTTTATTTGGACATCCTGTTAGATAAAATATAGATGTCGTTACACCAAGGCAGAGTTATGTGACCTCAGAAAGAGCCGGCTCAGAACTGTGTTTAATTGCTGAAAGAACCTTGACAGAGACACACAAGACAATATTCTGACTGAGAGAAGAGAGACCCTCAAAAGCACTGAAAGAAAGTGAGCATTAGATTAGATTAGTCTAAATGTACAGTATGTATTGTAGGAGCTGCACTTTTACCAGTTTGTTTTAAGGCTGTATGTGTTGGGATATATTTGTTCTGTAAATATTGTTCTGTTTTGATATTTTAAAGTAAAGAGATTTTACAACGGAAACTGTCTGGAGTGCCTTGACATTTCTTTTTATTTTAAGTGGAGCTTTTAAAGGTTATAAGTAACACTGTGTATGAGCTTATTGTATACCAAACTGGGAAATGGATAGAGTTCTCTGAAGTCTTGCATACAGTTCTAAGGGTTTATTTGAAAGACCTGGTTGGGTGCCCATAGGCAAAGATATATGGCCCCCAAAGACAGAATTATCTGAACCTGATAATTGGGTACACTAACAAGAGGTTATCAGTTTGAATCCCTCCAGAGCTTGAGACTAAGGTGACTTGAACCCACAAAACAGACAAGAGGGTTACCTTGTTCTGTTCACTGTACACAAATCATACGCTCAGAGTGTGGCACTTTGGGAGTAGAGGACTGACCGGCTGAGTGAGTTTGTGACAGATTGCTGGGAGCGGTGGGATAAAAAGTGTGGTGGTATAAGCTTCATTGTTCAATGTGTCAGCTTGAGACCATTTAGCTCACTTGGAAAAAAGAAAGGCAGTATTTTATTTCAAAAGGAAACAGAACTATATCCCTTAACTTACAGTTAAGTTCCCACCAATTTTATTTTTTTTCTGAAGTGCCAGTCAGAATAGTATTAGTAGTGAGGGAAGAAGAAAATGGCTTCTGACTACAGCAGGCACACTGTAGATTTCTTAAAGCAGTTGTGCAGGGACAGGGGAGTCCTGTTTGGGGTGAAAGCCAGTAAGAAGAACCTCATAGAGGCCCTGATGGAAGCAGATACCCAGAGCAGTGAGACACAGACCGTGACCGAAAGGGACCAAACCTCAAGTCTAGAAGGACTAGTGGCCAGTGAGGGGGTCCTGAGCAATGAGGTGGACAGCAGGGCCACTGTCAGTGAAGGTCCACAGCAGCAGGGACAAGTCACCAGTATCTTGAATCCGGAAGTTCTCAGGTTGCAACTCGAGTTGCGCAGGATGGAGCTGGAGTCCCAGGAGAGGAGAGGAGAGAAAGGGAACAGAGAGTGGCAGACCATGAGGAGTGTGAGTGACAGTGAGAGGCAGAGGACAGGAGAGAGGAGTGCCAGTGGCAATGTGAACTGGAGAAGCAATGACTCCAACCAGTGGCACCAGGGCAGGTAAGTGGCTTGGGTTTAACTGGGACTACAGGACTGGGTTACAAATTGAACTCCAAATTAATAGCCGAGTTTAAGAATGGGGAGGACATGGATGTCTTTTTAAATTATTTTGAAAAAGTTTGTATTCAGGCTAAAATTCCTAGAGAGTCCTGGAGCTTCCAGCTATCCCCGCTACTTACCAGAAAATCTCAGGATGCATTCTGTCAAATGAACAATGAAGACAGTGATGATTACAGCAAGTTAAAAACTACACTGTTAAAAAAGGTTTGAATTAACTGCTGAATCATACAGTGCTAAATTCTGTAAGCTCAGGAGAAGCCCTGATATGAGCTATGAGGAGCTAGCCATGAAACAACATCAGTTTTTAAAATGTTGGTGGGAAGGAATTGAGGCAAACACTGTTGGTAAAATTGAAAATGTGATTTTATTAGAACAGTTTTATTGGGCATGCCCAGCAGAGTTAAAAACCTGGCTAGAGGACCGAGATCCCAAAACAGTGCAAGAAGCTGTTGAACTCTCGGACCACTATGCCAAGAACAGACCTGCTCTGAGCGTGAATGGGGTGAGTGTGGCAGTGCAGAAAGGGAAAAGTGCACCTTCAGGGCAGCTAAAACTCTCACTGCCTCCACCAAAACCAGTTTGCCCCAGGTTTCAAAGAAAAGATTTATCTGAAGAAAGAAATGTTTGTTGGTTATGTAAAGAAACTGGGCACATTGCCAGACAGTGTCTAAGAAGGGCAAACCATAATACGCAAAGTAGTACCAGAAAGGAAGTGGGTTGTTTGTGTGTCCCTGGAAGCATGCCAGTGAACATGAGGGAACACATGCACCCAGTCATGGTAAATGGTGTACAGACTCAGGGGTTAAGGGACACGGGGCATCCCTGACATTGGTAAAGGGGGATCTGGTATAGCATGGTCAGCTTATACCCAATAAATACATAACTGTACAAGGGTCTACTGGTGAAGAGAAAACATTGCCTCTGGCCAGTGTTCTCCTGGACTGAGGTGAAACAGGAGGAACTGTGCAACAGGTGGCTATAGCTAACACATTAGCAGCGGATGTGATCCTGAGTAACAATCTCCAACAGGGGATGGTATGTGCAGTTACCTGTAGCCAAGCGGCCAGGGAAAATTTTACTTCCCTGAGCTCCCCAGAAGCCATTGGGGAAGATACTGAGAAGCTAATTCCCCAGCCTGTGTCTCCAGAGGGGGAGAATGATAAAAAGGGGGTAGAAATTTCCCCAGTAGCAAGTATTCACATAGCTACAGAGGGTTACTCTGAAGAGGGAGGGGTGACCTCTTGTCAGAGGGTTGGGATTGACAGTGATCCTGAGGGCCCTGATGCTAGTGTTAGGGACCCTAGTTTAGTGACTTAAGGGGACCTGTCCCATGCCCTGGGAAGGTGTGAGGGGTTCGCAGCTGCTCAAAGAAGTGACCCTAGTTTAGAGAAGCTGAGGGCTTGGGCAGACTGGGACGGTGGACAGGGAGGTGATGGAAGACATAAGGTTTATTGGGAAAATGGACTTATGTATACACAGGCAGTACAGACAGAGGGAGGGGTGCTAGGCAGGCAGCTTGTCATTCCCCAGGGATATCGTGAGCAGTTGCTCAAGGTTGCCCATGATATTCCCTTGTCTGGTCATCTGGGAATTGCACGCACAATGCAGCGGTTGGCCCAGAATTTCTACTGGCTTAACTTCACCCAGCAGGTGAAGGAGTATTGCAGGTCTTGTCACTGGTGCCAAGAAATAGGGAAGGCAGGCAAGAAAATCCAAGCCACCCTGATTCCATTGCCCATATTGGAGGAGGCTTCCAGAGGGTGGGAATGGATATTGTGGGGCCTTTAAATACCCCCAGCTCCTCAGGGAAGAGATTCATCCTGACTGTGGTGGATTATGCCACCCAGTACCCAGAGGCAGTCACCCTATTCTCACTGAGGACAGATACTGTAAAGTGGCAGATGCCTTGCTTGGGATTTTCTCCCGTCATGGGTTTCTGCAGGAGGTAATCACCGATCGAGGGGGTTCCTTCTTGTCAGACATAATGAAATGTCTATGGAAGAAGTGTGGGGTGGTGCAGAGATGCACGACACCATATCACCCACAAGCCAATGGGCTTGTGGAATGCTTCAATGGTACCCTAAAGTCAATGCTCTGGGCATTTGCTGAACAGCATGGGAGGGACTGGGTGAAATACCTTCCCCACCTGTTGTTTGCATACAGAGAGGTGCCCCAAGAGTCAACAGAATTTTCCCCTTCGAGCTCTTGTAAGGACGCCGGATACGTGGGCCCCTAGACTTTATCTGGGAGGACTGCGAAGGCAAGCATGCCACCCAGGGAACTCCCATTGTGGATTACATCCTAAGGTTTAGGGAAAGGCTGAAGGAGCTTATGGGGACAGCACAGAGCAACCTGGCAGCTGCCCAGCAGAAACAAAAAGTATGGTATGACCGCAGAGCCAGAGCTCACTCGTACATGGTGGGTCAGGAAGTCATGGTCCTTATTCCAGTCCAGAAAGACAAGCTGCAAGCTGAATGGGCAGGACTGTACAGAGTGGTTAGGAAGGTAAATGATGTAAACTACATTGTGGAGTTACCTGACCATAGACAGACAGAAAGGATGTACCATGTCAACATGATGAAGTCATATGCAATTAGGGCTAACAATGTGTTCGCAGTGTGTAATCATGGGGAGGGAAGGGATGAAGGAGACCCCCTCTGGACTTGCTGGAAGAGAGTAAGTGGGAGTCCTCTGTGGAGGCAGTAAAACTGTCTCCCCAGCTGACCCCGGGCCAGATCCAGAAAGTGAGGGAGGTTTTAGCAGACTTTGTCCCCTTGTTTGGTGCCAAGCCTGGACTAACCCTCTTAGCAACACATGATGTGGAGACAGGGACACAGACACCCATATGGCAGACAGCATATTGGGTGTCAGAGGCTGTCTGAAAGGACATTAGGAGGGAAGTTGAGGAGATGCTGGATTGAGGGGTAATCCAGAGATCCCACAGTACCTGAGCCTCACCTGTAGTCCTTGTACCCAAGCCAGATGGCTCAACTCATTTCTGTGTAGACTATCATGGCCTGAATGCAGTCACGAAGTCAGACACCCACCCGATGACCCAGATGGGTGAACTCCTGGACAAGTTGATGGGGGCGATCTACCTTATGACCATAGACCTGACAAAGGGGTATTGGCAGGTAGAGTTGACGGACAGAGCTAGTGAGAGGTTGACCTTCATCACTCCAATAGGCTTATTTGAGTTCAAAGTAATGCCTTTTGGAATGAAGAACTCTCCGGCCACTTTCCAAAGCTTGGTGAACCATGTGATAAATGATGCTGAGGAGTAGGCCATGGCATACCTGGATGACATTGCCATCTTCAGTACCAGCTGGGAGGAACACCTGTCACACCTTAGAGAAGTGCTGGGCAGAATACAGAGGGTCAGGCTCACTGTCAAAGCCAAGAGTGCCAGGTGGCCATGGAAGAAGTGGCATACCTCAGTCACATGGTAGGCCGGGGACAGCTCCATCCTAATCAGATCAATATAGAGGTAATATAGGCATGGCCCAGACCAGAAACTCAGAAGCAGGTCAGGAGTTTTCTCAGGACAGCAGGGTACTATCGATAATTTGTACCAAATTACAATGCCCTGGCTGCTCCCCTATCTGACCTGACAAAGAAATGGATGCCGGAGAAAATTACCTGGGGTCCAGCCTGTGAGGAAGCCTTTACAAAACTAAAGGAGGCACTGTGCAGTGCTCCTGTTTTGACAAGTTCAAACTACAGTAAAACCATTATAGTTCAGACAGACTCCTCAGACGTGGGTATTGGGGCAGTACTGAGCCAGACATCCAGTGAAGGGAGGGACCACCCAATAGCCTACCTGAGCCAAAAGCTGCTCCCAAGGGAGCAAGCATACTCCACAGTGGAAAAGGAGTGTCTTGCCCTAGTGTGGGCCATAAAGAAATAGGAGCCATACTTGTATGGGCAGTCTTTTGTGGTGCAGACTGACCAAAATCCCCTGGTTTGTCTAATGCAGATGGGGAAAAACAATGGCAGACTGCTCAGATGGAGTCTTGCTTTACAAGGGTATGATCTGAAAATTGTACATAGGGCCAGAGCCCAGAATCAGAACTCAGATGGACTGTCTAGGGTCTATGAGGAGCGAACTGATTTGGGAAGCTCACCCCATGTAGGGGATAGATCCCCCAAATTCAGTCTAGGAGGGTAGGAGTGTGACGTAGACAGCCAGCTCTCATTGCTGTATCAATATTTTTATTACATATAAAAAATGTGATGGGAAGGTCAGTTTGAGGAAACTACTGTCTTACTGGAACTGACACATCAAGATCCCCCAGGGATAAGTTCAAAGGACAGAACATAGCTAAACTGCAGTTATCTGTGGTGCAATTACCTTGCAATTTGCTTTCATCCCAGGAAATAAGATTAGCCATTCATAATTCCCTCAGGGAAAATCCTTTGACTTGAAATAGTTGTCAGGAAGAACTTGAGAGGGAGGGGTGTCAGAAAGAAACCAGAATGGACATTGAAGAAAGGTTGATGTCTGGGCAAGGGAGGACCCAGATGAATTTGGAAAGTCCAATATACTTTCCCGGGGAACCCTTGAATTACATCAGAGAGACCTCTTTGAGGTGTAGATTCCAAGGCCCAGACGGGATTAAAGAGGCAAATACACTTTCACTTGAGTACAGTGACTTAGATCAAAGACACTTTTGAGATGTATGTGTGTAGCAGAGCACAAACCGGTTTGGTCTGGTTACCATGAGGGAGAAAGGCAGTGAGGTCACCTATTATGATTTTTCAAATATTTTATTTGGACATCCTGTGAGATAAAATATAGATGTTGTTACACCAAGGCAGAGTTATGCGACCTCAGAAAGGGCCGGCTCAGAACTGTGTTTAATTGCTGAATGAACCTTGACAGAGACACACAAGACAATATTCTGACTGAGAGAAGAGAGAGACCCTCAAAAGCACTGAAAGAAAGTAAGCATTAGATTAGACCAGTCTAAATGTATGTATTGTAGGAACTGCACTTTTACCTGTTTGTTTTAAGGCTGTATGTGTTGGGATATATTTGTTCTGTAATTATTGTTCTGTTTTGATATTTTAAAGAAAAGAGATTTTACAACGGAAACTGTCTGGAGTGCCTTGACATTTCTTTTTAAGTGGACCTTTTAAAGGTTATAAGTAACACTGTGTATGAGCTTATTGTATACCAAACTGGGAAATGGATAAAGTTCTCTGAAGTCTTGCATAGAGTTCTAAGGGTTCATTTGAAAGACCTGATTGGGTGCCCATAGGCAAAGACATCTGGCCCCCCGAAGACAGAACTATCTGAGCCTGATAATTGGGTATGCTAACAAGAGGTTATCGGTTTGAATCCCTCCAGAGCTTGAGACTAAGGTGACTTGAACCCATAAAACAGACAAGAGGGTTACCTTGTTCTGTTCACTGTACACAAATCATACGCTCAGAGGCTGGCACTTTGGAAGTAGAGGACTGGCCGGCTGAGCGAGTTTGTGACACCATCATCATCAGCATTTGGCAATGACACAGACACCCACGGGTGACTTTGGGGATGAGTCAGAATATGCATCATATTTGACTAGTAAAAACCTAAGAGCTGCAGAGTCTGCAGATACATTGAGGAAAGGTGCTAGGAGTACTGAGCAAAGTGAGCATAAGCATGCTCAACAGAGCAAGCAAGGCGTTAAACCTCCATCTGTCAAAAAAACAAAGCAGTCCACACTAAGCTTCAGCAGGGCTGTGTCACCTCCATCCACACAAGATAGGGAAAGTTCTAATCAAGAAAATCAGACAGCTGTTGTGCAGGAAGATCAAGGTGCTGTTGCAGCACACAGTTCAGCTGGTGGTAAAAGTGGTAGAAAAAAGAGTAGCCATGGCCGCCTTATTGGTGCAAAAAGTGCTGGCTCAAGTAAGGCTGTAAGAAGCACTGTGTGGTTTCATTTTAGCTTATCCAAAAATGATCCAACTATGATCCACATGGTGGATTCCCTGAAGGGGGAGGGACTCAAACAATTGGTACAACAACCCACAAGAGACAGGGCTATCCTAGATCTAGTACTGACTAACAGGGAAAGGATCACAGATCTTCAGGTAGAAGGTCACCTGGGGGCCAGTGACCATCTCATGGTATGGTTCAATTTGGCCACTAGAACTAAATCATCCCATTCTAAGGCAAAAATATGGGACTTCAGAGTAGCTGACTTTGATAAGCTGGCCAACAGAGTTCAGCTAGCCCTGGCAAAAAGAAATACAGGTGAGGGAGTACAGGCAAATGGGGCAAGCATTAAAGATGCACTACTTGAAGCAACATCCCATTGTCTTAGAGAGAAATGGAAGTGCAAAAGAAGATGGAAATCACTTTGGTTCTCAAAAACAGTAGCAGAAAAGGTCAGAGCCAAAAGGCTGGCCTTCAGGAAAAATAAGGGAATGCAGCAGGTTGAAGATAGGGAGGCATACCAAACTTCCCTAAGGGAAGCAGGGAAGGCAGTAAGGCAGGCAAAGGCCCAAACCGAGGAAACACTAACACAGACAGTAACTGAGGGTGACAAGACTTTCTATAGATACATTAGTGAAAAGAGAAAGTCCAGAGAGGGTATTGCTAAGATCAAAGGGGATAAGGGGGCAAGTGAGGACAAGAAGCATGTAAAAGCATTTATCCTAAATAGATACTTCTGCTCAGTATTTACTGAAGATAAGGTAGGACAGGGTCCACAGCTCAGCACCATGGACACAGGGAGGAGGGAAGTGTGCGCCAGTCCTTTAACAAAAGAAATGATCCTACTAGAGCTTGATAAGCTCAGGGTGGACAATGCAATGGGACCTGATGGCATACATCCTAGGGTGCTAAAGGAGCTAAGGGTGGAACCAACAGAGCTATTATCAGAACTGTTTAGTGAGTCTCTGAGCACAGGAGAGGTCCCAGAAGACTGGAGAAGAGCTCATGTAATCCAGCTACACAAGGGTGGTAGCAGGGAGGAGGCAGGAAACTACAGGCCAGTCAGTCTTACCTCAGTAGTGGGCAAGGTTATGGAGGTACTCCTTAAGGAAAGGATAGTGCAACACCTGGAATCCATAGGAGCACAGGATCCAAGACAGCATGGGTTTTCAAAAGGAAGGTCCTGTCAAACTAATCTCATAGATTTCTTTGACTGGGTAACCAGAGTGATGGACCAAGATGGAGCAGTTGATGTCACCTACCTTGACTTCAGCAAAGCTTCTGATACTGTTCCACATAGAAGATTTATTAGTAAGCTGGGTAGGCTCAAGGTGGGCCAGAAGTTGGTCAACTGGGTGGCAAACTGGTTGATGGGCAGAAAACAGAGAGTGGTAGTAAATGGTATACAATCAGAAGAGATGCACGTTACAAGTGGGGTACCTCAGGGATCAGTCCTGGGGCCAGTCCTCTTCAATATCTTCATCAGTGACATTGCAGATGGACTGGAGGGTAAAGTTTGTCTGTTTGCAGAGGACACTAAGATCTGCAACAGAGTAGATGATCCAGATGGGGTGGGCAGAATCAGAAAATATCTGGATAAACTAGCAAAGTGGTCAGAAGAGTAGCAACTGGAGTTAAACACAAAGAAGTGTAAGATCATGCACATAGGGAAGAGAAACCCTGAAGCCACCTATAGGCTGGGAGGGGAGCTGCTGGCAGTCACAAGGGAAGAAAGAGACTTTAGCGTCATCATCATTGATAGCCTGAAATCATCCAAGCAGACCACTAAAGCAGTAGGTAAGGCTAGAGAGATGTTGGGGTGTATTAGTAGGGGTATCACAAGTCAGAAGAGGGAGGTAATAATCCCTCTTTACAAAACACTGGTTAGGCCCCATCTGGAGTACTGTGTGCAGTACTGAAGGCCTCACCTTCACAAGGACATTAACCAAATTGAGGCAGTACACAGAAGGCAACCAAAATGGTGCAGGGACTGCACCAGAAAGCATATGAGGACAGATTAATGGAGCTCAATATGTATACCCTAGAGCAGAGGAGGGAGAGAGGTGATATGATCGAAACATTCAAACACCTTAAGGGCATTAACAAGGTGAAAGAGTCAAACATGTTTCAATATAAGAAAACTAGCAGGACAAGAGGACACAGCATGAGATTAGAGGGAGGCTGATTAAGGGCTAATGTGAGGAAATTATTTTTCACAGAAAGGGTGGTGGATGTATGGAATGGCCTACCTCAGGAAGTGGTGGATATGAATACAGTGCAGAGCTTCAAACAGGCATGGGATAGGCATAAGTGAGCAATACAGACGAGTATGAATAGATAGGCCAATGACAGAGCAAAGGCCTATGGCACATTGATAAGGCAGAAAAAGAAATGGGCAGGCTGAATGGGCCTTGCGGTCCTTATCTGTCATCAACTTCTATGTTTCTATGTTTCTAAGGCAGTGTATGGGCTGTGTCACACCATAATTAGCAGGGGAAAAAATGTCTCTAACCTAACTACCACGGCAATGAATAATCATTTGAAGCTGAAGCATGCCAGTGCACTGCAGAGATCCAGTGTGTTGCCCCACAGTACACTGACAACACCCTCTTGTGGTACTAGTGGGGGTCGAGATCACGTTGATGATTCCCAGTCACAAAGCGGTGGTGATTGTCATCATGTCAGTGAGTCTGACACAGTTTCTTCGTGCCCATCCACACCACTGACAGTTCATCACACAACTGTGTCAGGACAAACCGTGGCTGCCTCTTTGCCTCCTGATGATTCATCTGTTGCACGGTCCACAACATCTCCCATTGAAAGGCATCATACCCCATTACAGTCCCAGACTTCTTTGGAACCCATTATGCGGTCCTTTTATGCAAGGACTAAATATCACCCATCACACCCATGTACACAACAGATCACCCAGTTAATTGGGGAAATGATTGCACTTGATCTTCAGTCATTTTCAGTAGTAGAAAACATTGGCTTAACGTGGCTGATGCAACATTTGCACCCACGGTATCAGATACCATCACACACAACATTCTCCAGTACTGTTGTGCCCAACATTTATGAGGATGTGCACAAGGCAGTTTTGCAGTGACTATCAAATGTAGTTGGGGATGTGTTCCATTGCACAACAGACATATAGAGTAGCACAAACTCCAACCATGCATGCATGTCGCTGACCGCACATTGTTGTGCAGCAGACCCAGCTGGTACAGTCAGTGAAGGTGCAGGTCTACATATTTCCTGTCATTCCCCTGGTGTAGGCTCCACAATGTCTCATAGCAAGTCGGCACTTCTGAATGTGTCCGTTATGTCTGTGGATTACTGATTCACCAATATTTTGGCCTTCTTGCAAGACATGCTGCATGTATGGACTGAAGACACATCGCTGCATGTTGGTTTCATTGTGACTGACAATGCAGCAAATATGATAAAGGCCTTGTCTGATGGGCACTTTCAAGGCATCTGTTGCTATGCACACACTTTGAATCTTGTGGTGACAAAGTCTATCTCCAAGACACCAGAGGATGATCAAACACTTAAGACAGCAAGAAAAATTTTTGACCATTTCCATCACTCAGTTAAAGCCACAAACCAACTGCAGCAGATGCAAGAACGCATTCAGATAGCACAGCACAGGCTGATACAGGATGTGTCAACAAAAGGCTACTGGAGCAGAAGTGAGTTCTCCATGAAATGAGTAATGAGAGAGATAATGGGGGACTTCTCAGCCACCAGGATTGGTCTGTTATTGAAGGAACAGTAAAGGTGCTTGGCCTATTTGAAAGAAGCACATGTGACATGAGTGTAGAATCTGCACTACTGAGTCAGGTCATCCCTGCAGTCCAGATACTGAAGAAGTCACTGCAGAGGTTTTCCAACCATGCTTATCTTGCACCTGCAGTGATGGCCCTTGTACACAACCTAACAACTGAATTAGGGAACAGGTTCATGGATATTTGTGCCACTAAGCCATATGTTTTTTCAACGATGCTGGACCCGAGGTTTAAGTGTGAGATACTGCACCTTGAAATGCCTACCCACTGTGTCATTGAGTTTCATCAGCAGCTGTGCTCAGAGCTCATCTTTACAATGTGTGCCAAGGATGTGATGCCTACTGAAGTAGCCCTGGAAGTACAAGAACAGCAGGTGCAGGATGCCCCAGAAATGGAGGAAGAAGACTGCTGGGCACAACTCAGTTCATCCCTACAGGCAGAGCAAAGAAAGCAAAACGAGCAGCACACACTCTTGGCCAGCAATGTTTTGAATTGCTTCTTGACAGAAGATCTTGAACCCATCTCAGTTGGCCCACTGGGGTACTGGACTAAAAAGTTGAAATCATCCCCTCACTTAGCACAGCTGGCCATGAAATACCTGAGCTGCCCCCCAACCAGTGTGTCATCAGAGAGGTTGTTTAGCACAGCAGGGAATGTGGTGCAGCCTCACAGATCCTCATTAGACCCTGAACATGTAGAGCAACTTGTGTTCATCAAGCTCAATTTACCACATCTTGATTATAAGTACAAGTTTTGAATAACTGAATTTCACTGCACTTTAATAACAATGCTATTTTTATGGGACACACTCCCCCTGTACTTGTGCTGCTGGCCTGGGCCAACTTGTGGACTATGTGCACCAACAAACCATCTGGTATTATGTTAATGACACTCAATATATTGCTCTTTTTCCAAAAAAAACATGACTGGTTATGCTGTCCTTTGTTGCAAAATTATGCTGAGCACCCACCACCTCACATTTCACGGACACCATAAGTGGCTTACAAATTCTTGCGATTATTAAAAAGGCACAACGCCTGACACATTTCAGATCCTAAAAGATCCTTTTTCAAAGGCAATTACAGCAAGACTGAGCACTATTACATATACATAAGTGTTGTGTCATGGAGGTGTGGAAAGGATGAGAAGGGACTTGGCAAGGTTAGAGGAATGGTCAGAAGTATGGCAGCTTGGATTCAATGCAAAGAAGTGCAAAATAATGCACCTGGGAAACAAAAACCCAGGAGAAGATTACACAATGGGGGGAGGTAGTAACAACAACAAAAATGGAAAGGGACCTGGGGGTAATCATATCAGATGACCTTAAGGTTGGCAAGCAATGTGAGAAGGCAGTAGGAAGGGCTGGGGAATACTGGGATGTAAAGGGAGAGGCATCACCAGCAGAAAACTGGAAGTTGTTATCCCTCTGTACAGACAGTTGGTGAGACCCTGTCTGGAGTACTGCGCCCATTTCTGGAGACCCCATCTCCGCAAGGACATAGACAGGATGGTGGCAGTCCAGAGGAGGGCAACTAAAATGGTCCAGGGTCTGCAAGAAAAGTCATATGAGAAGAGAATAAAGGAGCTTAACATGTATACCCTTGAGGAAAGAAGGGAGAGTGAGGACATGATAGAAATTTATAAGTACCTCAGTGGAATCAACAAAGTCCAAGAGGGTAGCATCTTTCCAAAAAAGAGATGTGCAAGAACAAGGGAACACATTTTAAAGATAGAGGGGAATGGTTCAGGGGCAATGTGAGGAAGTATTTTTTTCACAGGGAGGGTGGTGGATGCATGGAACAGCTTTCCTGAGGAGATTGTGGGGTCTAAAACTATTAGAGAATTCAAGAATGCATGGGACAGACATAAGGCAATTCTTGTGGGGGTAGGAAGAAATAGGCTGTTGGTTAATTAGTATCTGCAGCTTATCCTGTAGGTAGGGAAATGGGCAGACTAGGTGGGCCGAGTGGTCCTTATCTGCAGTCAAAGTCTATGTTTCTATAATACAGTACAAACAATCTTAAAATTTATAGGATGTAATACATCCTGACCACGAGACGTGCTCATGTGAAACATCCATTACGCACCCTTAGGTGCTACATGTTGTTAAGCAGACAATTCCAATGGTAATACAACACAGTGTTACTAAACTGCAGTGCATAACCATCAGAAGTGCAGCTCAATCTTTTTTGTGCACAGAGTCAAAGGCCTTGCTGAAATCAAGATAGAGGATGACTACTAATTGGCCCATGTCTACTGTCTTAGTGACACAGTCAAAGAAGTCAATCAGATTTGTTTGACATGATCTCCCCCCTCATGAATCCATGCTGCCTCGCATCCTGGAGACCATGCTCCTCTAGATATTCCACCAGCCTTTCCTTTAGTATTTTCCATGAGATTGCCCACAATGGAGGTCAGACTGACTGATACGTAATTCCCTGGGTCATCCTTGGGACCACTTTTATGGAGCAGCACTACATGTGCTGTTCTCCAGTCCTGTGGTACTACGCTTGTCTCTAGTGAGCTATTAAATCTTTAAAATAATAAAAGGTTAGTTATTAACAAATTGCAGCAACTAGAAATATCAAAATGATAATATGTTTAATGGGCTCAGTTTGTGGAGCTTTAGAGAAATGCTGCTTCCTGATAAGATGCAAGCTCTGCACCCCCTCCTGTCCCTGCAAAGAGACTTCTGAATGTAGCTTATTCTTATAAAAGAGGAAACAGGACTGGGATGCACTAAATGTTTTTGCTCTGAGACAGATTATGGTAAATTTAGGCACATACCTCTCTGTGGTCAGCAGTGTGTTGCACTTACTCTAGTGCCAAGTGCATCTTTTAGTGCTTTAGGGCTTTGCTCTAGGGGGCTGTATTCAAACACATTTGGGCACTCTTACAATGCTCCAAATTGGTTTGAATACAGCAATTATAGGGCATTGTACTAGTCTGCACCCAGGATGGGTTTTTTCACAGCACAAACTGAGACGTTTAAATATGGGGCTCTAGGTATTTTAAATATATATATTTTTTTGAACAAAGTATTTTTCTACCCACTACACACAAATCAAATATTTAAAACATGCAATTATTGCTTATTAAAATATCCCCACCAATGAATAATGCTATTTAAAACATATCCGTTGTAGTTCATAAAATAGCTCTGAGCAAATAGCTTGTTTTGAACAATTTATTTACCTAAAATGGCCCAAATGAAATGCAAAATCTCTTTTACAGTATTGCCCAAATAGAAACATAGAAACATAGACTTTGATGGCAGATAAGGACCACTTTGCCCACCCAGTCTGCCCATTTCCCTACCTACTGGATAAGCTGCAGATTCTAGTTAACCAACAGCCTACTTCCTGCCGCCACCCCCCCCACTACAATTGCCTTGTGTCTGCCCCATTCATGTTTGAACTCCCCCACTGTTTTAGCCCCAACAATCTCCCCAGGAAGGCAGTTCCACGCATCCACCAATCTCTCCATGAAAAAAGATTTCCTCACATTACCCCTGAGCCGTCCCCCCTCTATCTTTAAATCGTGTCCCCTTGTTCTTACACATCTCTTTTTCTGAAAGATGCTACCCTCCTGGACTTTGTTGATTCCCTTGAGGTACTTGATCATTTCTATCGTGTCCCCCCTGTCCCTCCTTTCATTAAGGGTATACTTATTAAGCTCTCTTAGTCTCTCTTCATATGATTTCTAATGCAGACCCTGCACCATTTTAGTTGCCCTCCTCTGGACTGCTTCCATCCTGTCTATGTCCTTGCATAGATGGGGTCTCCAACTCGCACAGTACCCAGATGGGGTCTCATCAACTGTCTGTACAGAGGAATAACCACTTCCTTTTTCTACTTGTGATGCCCTTCCTATGCATCCCAGTATCCCCTGGCTCTCCTTACTGACTTCACATTGCTTACCAACCTTTAGATCATCTGATATGACTACCCCAAGGCCTGTTCCATTTTGTTGTTGTCAGTACCTCCTGCTATTGTGTACTCTTCTCCTGGGTTTTTGTTTCCCAGGTGCATTACTTTGCACCTCTTTGCATTGAATCTAAGTTGCCATATGTCTGACCATTCCTCCAACCTTGCCAAGTCCCTTCTCATCCTTTCTCCCCCCCCTTGTGTATCAACTCTGTTACAGATCTTTGTATCATCTGCAAAGAGGCATACCTTTCCCTGCAGACCCTCTGCAATGTCACCTATAAAGATGTTAAAGAGGACTGGACCTAGTACTGAGCCCTGAGGTACTCCATTATTGACCCCCCTTTCTTCAGAATGTGTTCCACTCACTATTACCTTCTGTGTCCTGTTGTGTAGCCAGCTTGCAACCCAGGCTACCACTCTGGGACCCCCTCCCAGGCTGGCTAACTTGATTATTAATCTTTAGTGTGGGACTGTGTCAAATTCCTTGCTAAAGTCTAGGTAGGCCATATCCACAGCCCCTCCCTGGTCTAGTACTTTGGTCACCCAGTCAAAGAAATCTATTAGATTCATCTGACATGACCTTCCTGCTGTAAATCCATGCTGCTTTGGGTCCTGTGCCCTGCTGGCCTCTAGGTACTCAACAATTCTTTTTCAGAAGTGATTCCATCAGTTTCCTACCACTGAGGTCAAACTTACAGGTCTGTAGTTTCCTGCTTCTGCCTTGCTCCCACTTTTGTGAAGGGAATCACATCTGCCCTCCTCCAGTCCTCAGGTACCACCCCATCCCCCATGATTTGTTAAAAGTGTGGTCAGTGGTGTCACTAGGTCCTCCTTAGTTCTTTAGGATTCTGGGGTGAATCCAATCAGGCCCCATTGCTTTGTCCACCTTGAGTTTTAGGAGTTCTTTCAGGACTCTTTCTTCTGTAAATGGACTGGTGTCAACCCCCCTATCCAGAGTGCTTCTATTGTCTGGTTTAGGTAACTCATCCTCATCTTCTTTTGTGAATACTGAGCAAAAGTATTCATTCAGTATCTCTGCCTTTTCACTGTCTCCCTCTGCCCACCTCCCCTCTTCCTTATTAATCTTCACTATTCCTCCTTTAACCTTTCTGTGCTCCCTAATGTACCTATAAAAGGTTTTATCCCCCTTCTTACCTGAATTGGCTATTTTTTCCTCAGTTTGGGCTTTTGCTATTCTGACTGCCTTTCCCACTTTTTTCTGCTTTAATTGATACAGTTCCCTGTCGTGCTCCTTCTGTGTTGCCTTATACTTTTTGAATGCAGCCTTTTCTCCTTAACCTTCCCTGACACCTTTGAGAACCATAGTGGTTTTTACCCGCTTTGTTTTCTTTATCTGTTTCACGCAGGCTTGTTGCGCTCTATGATGGCAGTTTTGATTTTTCTCCATTGTGCTTCCACCCCTCCTTTTTGGCCATTTGCTAGTGTATTCCTCAGGCATTCACCCATTTTGCCAAAGTCAGCCCTTCTAAAGTCCAGTATGCTTGTTTTTGTATGGCTCGTCTCCATGGTTGTGCTTATTGTGAAGCACACTGTGCAGTGGTCACTTGTTCCCAGAAGTCTACTGACTTCTAAATTTGTGATCCTCTCTCCATTTGAGAGTACCAGGTCTAGTATTGCTCCCACCCGAGTGGGTTCCAACACTAGCTGTCTAAGGCCTGCCCCCTGCAGGGCATCGAGAATGACCCTGCTCTTGGATGTGGCTGCAGTACATGTCATCCAGTTAACATCTGGCATATTCAAGTTAACATCTGGCATATTCAGGTCCCCCATCAACAGTATCTCCCCTTTTTCAGCCATTTTGAGAATGTCCTCTATCATTTTCTTGTCCATTTCCTCCCCTTGAGATGGGCATCTGTATACAACTCCTGTGCAGATTGTGATGCCATTCCCTGTCTCCAAGGTGACCCAGAGTGCCTCTTGTCCTCCCCCTTTAGTTTTTAGTTCTGTAGCTTTGATCCCTTCCCTTATGTATAGAGCTACTCCACCTCCTCTTTCCCCTCTTGGTCCCTTCTGTAGACTGTGTACCCCGGTATGTTGACATCCCAGTCATGGTTCCCTGTGTACCATGTTTCTGTGACTGCCACAATATCCAATTTTTCATCTTCCATCAAGGCTACTAGCTCAGGAAGCTTGTTTCCCAGACTACGGGCATTGGTACTCATTGCCCTCCATTTAATGTTGGCTTTATCCTTTTTTCCCAATGCCTGCTCTTTTTTTCCCTTGTCTATTTTTCCATTTCATACATACTGCAGTATTTAAAGAGAACATGAGGAAAACATGATGCAATAAATAATTTATCACATAGATAATCTCATTCAAATAATATAGCATTGCATATCTTGCATAATAATTAATAGGTAAGCAGCAAAAGAGGTGTGTCAAATTAAAGTTCTTGAGGGTGGGCATTGTAACTGGGACAGGCAAGATCATATCCTTATTATTTTTCTTCCACTTAAACCATTGCTTGCTGTTATACTGTGATGTGGATGAAGGAGTGAATGAGTGATGCCAAAGAATGGAGAGGTATTAGTTTACAGAACTGGGTAGGGAATTCAGAAGCTAGGTGTTAGTTTCAAAGTGCAAGTCAATGGTACATATTTTTGAAACTGGAGGAAGGTATAAAGAACAAGGTTTGCCTCTTTGCAGATGGCACAATGATCTGCACAAGGGTTGACATTGAGTAGAGGAAACAGGATCTCAGAGGGATCTGCACAGGCTGGAGAACCAATTAAGGATCTGGCAGCTGTGCTTCAACACAAAAATTGCAAGGCAATGGAAAAAGGAACCCAAGTGTGCAGTACAAAAAGGTTGGGTGGTTGTTGGATTGTACTAAAGAGAAAAAGGACACAGGTACCATGAAAACCAGAAAGCCTAAAATCCAAGTTCACTGCTATGGAGCTGTTAGAATGGTGAGCAGTACATTGGTTTGAATAAGAAAGGGTGAGAAATTGGAAGGAAATCCTCCCACTGTAAAGGTTAATGGTCAGACCACATCTGCAGTATTGAGCAAGGTAGTGGAGCACACACCAAAAGAAACAGTATAACAAAGGAAAAGTAGTGCAGAGCTGTGCAACCAAGATGGTCCAGGGAGTGGGGGTATGACATAAGAAGAGAGGCTGCAAGACTTGGACCTGTGCACCCTTGAAGAGAAGAGAAGAGAAGAGAAGAGAAGAGAAGAGAAGAGAAGAGAAGAGAAGAGAAGAGAAGAGAAGAGAAAGGAATGACATAAGAGAAAAATACAAGTACCTGCATGGGGTAGACAGGGTTGACATTAAGGACATTTTTCACTGAGCCAAATTACAGGGATGAGTGAAATTACTCAAACTAGCAGGGGAAGGTTCAATAAAGATGCTTGTAATACTTTTTCATGGAAAGAGGGTTAGACATGTGGAACAAACTATCAGAAGAAAAGATAAGGGCCAAATCAGTGAGCAGTTTAAACAGGGAATAGGACAGGCATTTGGGCTTAGTCATGTGGGAGGGAGAAACTAAGCAGGATGGCCACTACAGCTGGTGTAGGGTTGGTACTGCAGTAGGGTGGGAAGACTGGATTGACCAGTGAACCTTTAACTGCCATCAATGTCTATGTATCTAAAAAGGTGAGCACTAAATTTGATGGCTGTTTTTTTTGTGAAGTCTTTGGGATGGACTGGAGGGAGAAATAATGATAAAAATAATAATGAATTTATTTTTAAGGTGCCTTATCTATTGCCAATGTGCCTAACAGTATAAAAACAATCAGAGGCATACAAAACATCAAGACATCATCTCAGTTAAAAACACATTAATAATAAATAAAAAAAAGAATAACCAAAACAAAATATTCAATTGGCTAGAAAGGCTTGGTGCCACAGAAAGGTTTTTAAGCCCTGCTTAAATCCCTCCACAGTTGTGCACTCTCGTAACCGACGGGGTAGAGAATTACAAAGGGTGGGGGCTGCAAAAGCAAAGACTCTTGCACCAGATGATTTTAAATTCACCCTTGGAATCTCTAACAACCCCTCGTCAGCCAAGTGGAGTGATCGACCAGGGCAGAAATGATTGAGCTGGCCTAAGAGTGAGCAAGTGAGATTGAGTAAAGGGAGACAGAAAGACCCCAGCATAGAAGAAGACATTTATTTTATGTATCATTTAATTAATATTGCAGTGTACCTCAAATGAGAAAGACAGACTAAATCAATGAAGGATCAACCAAGAGGTAGAGACAGAGTGAAGAAGTGACAGTGAGAATGGGCAGTGGGGAATGGAAACCAAGTGTGCAAAGCAAATATATTCATCCAAATACAGGGTGGTAGAGGAAAACGAAAAAGAAAACAGGTCACATCAAAGTACCAATGATACAAAGTATTATACAATGGTAAGGAAATTTCCTGTCCTCAAATTTTTTTATTTTTTATTTATTGAAATCTTGGATGACACCTGTGAGCGGATGCTCATTGAGAGGTTCCATGTCAAATACATTAACACAAAAAGACACAATATAGTTACAGTAAATTATACATACAGAGCACAAAAAAAAATCAACAGTACCTAGGTTGCAATGACAGACAGTTACACAAATTGTGCTAAGGCATAATACATGGTATGCCACTGTCCTGTGGAAGAGAGAGAGAGGCAGAAGCAGACTGTTAAGATGAGGTAGGGAGGGGCAATGGGAGCTGGGATAAGAAGGGCAGAGGGAAAGAAAAGAGCCAAGAAGTAGGAGGTGGGAGGCAAGTGCTATAGCAAAAGGGGGTGGGAGACAAGTGCTTGGGTAAAGACTTAACTTGGTGGGTCAGGAGTTGGAAGTGCTGAAGCAGACTAAAGCTGTGGGCACAGACTACGGGGGCTCCTACAGGTACTATTGTCAGTGAGGTGCTGACAGAGATTGTACTTAAAGGAACCAAAGGTTGAGGCTCTGGCTATGTCAGGTGGTAGACCATTTGTCCACAGATGGGACCGGTGAGCAAAGAATCACTGGGACATAGTTGTGGGGCATCTGGACACATGGAATACTTATGTAGTGGAGCTCTTGGTATGCCTAGCATGTACAGGTGGTGATAGAAGGCTCAGAACTCCTTAAGGAAGTAAGTTTAATGAGACCGTTTTTGTGAGTAGGCAGGTTTGATTAAGTATTCTGTCCTTCAGTTGAAGTCAGCCTGATCACACATAAAGCTCACTGGTGTGGGTGAGTTTTGGGGCATTAGTTAGCAGGCAGCAGGCTTTGTGTAAGGCTGTTGAGAGGCATTGGAACACTGTGTCAGTAGCGGAGCCACAGACAGCTAGGCCATAGTCAATCAAGGTGATGAGTGAACTGTTAATTGCCAAGTTCAGAACTTCATAGCTCAAGCAATGTCTGTGCCTGTAGAGGATACTGATCCTGGTGTTAAAGGCTTTGGCCGTGACATCAATGTGCTCTGTGTAAGACAGGGCAGTGTCCAGTGTGATTCACAGGTACTTGAAATGGTGGACTAGTTCCAGAGTGTTACCGGAGTCATTCTGAATTGCCAAGGGATAGCCTTTTAGCTTGTTTTGGTTAGTGGTGAAGAGCATGGTCTTGGTCTTTTTATAGTTCATGATCAGTTTTTGCTCTTTGAACCATTTTTCAGCCACTGTGAAGCCACTCAGGAGGTCATATTCTAGAAGTGAGGAGTCGAGGTTGCTATTAAAGATCACTGCATCATCTGCATAGAGGAGAATGCGGCTATTGCAAGCAGCCAGGAGGTTGTTTAGGAAGACACTGAAGAGTAGTGGACTGAGTATGGATCCTTGTGGTACCCTTGATCTGACCGGTCGACTTTCTAATAGGATGTCCCCAATCTTTACTTGCTGTGATCACAGGCTAAGGTGGCTACAGAACCATACTATGGTTTCTATGGCTAGCCCTATGTCCAAGAGATGTTCAAGGAGGAGGGCATGATGGACCGTGTCAAATGCCTTTGATAGGTCAGCAAAGGCCGCCCCAACAATGTGCCCTTTGTCACGAGCACTATGTATGAATTCGGTAAATTCCAGGAGAGCCATGATGGTGCTATGGCCAGCTCAGAAACCATGCTGTTCTGAGCATAGAAGCTGATACTGATTGAAGTACTCCACCAGCTGGTCAGCCACAATCCTTTCAAGGTCCTTGAAGAGCAGGGGGGGGGTCAGTATAGAGATCAGCCTGTAGTTGTTTTGAAGAGACTGGTCACCACCTTTGTGTACCGGGGTGACTGTGTCAGCTTTCCAGATTTGGGGGAATTTAGAGTGGCAGAGGGATAGATTAATTATCTTTGTCAGTGGACCAACTACTTTGTGTAGTGTTAGTCAAACAAATTTTAGGTCCAGAGAGTCCTCACTGTGCTTTAATTTGCAGAGGGCATTTTCAAGCTATTTTCTAGCAGCGGCTTCGGAGACCAGTTTGAAATGGAAGAGTGGCCAGTTTGGTCATGCTTGGGTCTTCTCACTGACATCCAAAACAAAAAAAGTAGTGCTCTCAAGGAAAATGCTGACAAAGGATATAGGTTATCAAAGTATTTTACTTGTCATATTAAATACAAAAAATCCAATGTCCATAAACATTCATAAAACTTTCCAGGTCGTAGCTTCCTCTAGCACCTCAACTCACATGAGTCTTCAGTGGGGTGTGCAGTTAAGATGAAAGGCTGTTCCTTTTAAACACTACTCACATTCAGTAATTGATTAATCTAATCAAATGACAGCATGGTGCACATAATTAATTAACAAAGTGAATCAAAATAGTGTGACATAATGCCATACACTTACTACATTAAACAAATCTAATTCTATTCTTTTTCATTCTATGTCATTCTTTAGACAAAATAGGTTTAATTTTTATATTTTATATATTTTTTTGTGAGTTGAGGTGCACTACTTTTTTTGTTGTGGACATTCTTGTGTGGAGAAAAGCCATCTCCTTGTAATGCAGCACAGATTGGAGTTTGCAGCTCGCAGAGCCTTTTCTTGGACTTCATCTTCTCACTGACCCCCTGGAGCAGGGGTATTGAAGAAGTTCATCAGGAGCACACTACTAAGATCTGAGAAGGCAAGGTTCAGAGAGATAGCGATGAGCAGAGGGTCCAAGGTAGGGACACTCTCAACATTTAGCATGGCTGGGGCTATTCTGGGGTCCTTCCCAGTGATATTGTTTAGATTTGCCCAGAATGATTTGCTGCTATTCCAGGTGTTGGTGAGCACTGCCTTGTAGAATTTGCTTTTTGTCACATGGCCTGCCTTTGTTCACTCATTGTGGGCCTTTTTATACCTTTGGATGTTAGTTGGTGTGCCATGTGCCCATGCTGTTTGCCGGAGTTGGTTTCTTGCATTTACTTGTGCCAGTAGTTTCAGGATAATCAAAGGATTTATAGGTCCTCTGTTTTTTCTCTCTGTGGCAGGAATGTATTTGTCACAGGCTGCATTGAATTTTGAGATAAAGAGATCTAGTGCAGTGTCCACATCTGTGGTTCCATACAGGTCCAACCAGTCCTGCTGCTTTAGGTTGTCCTTTAGTTGCACAAGGTGGCCCTTTAGGAGTAGGTGTTTTTTTAAGGTTCTGGCAGGGGGTTTGCAGTAGTTGTTGTTCCAGAGGAAACTGACAGGGGAGTGGTCACTCAATAAGCCAGGGAGGATGGTGAGATCTGTGATGTGGGAAGGGTGGTTTGAGAGAACCCAGTCCAGAATTGTGCTGGTGCCCATCTTGTGACTGGTTCAAGTCAGTGCTTTCACCAGTTGATAGAAGTGGATTATGGCAAGGGTATCTTTGATGGCATTAGCAGCAGGTGAGACCCAGTTGATACTGAAGTGTCCCAACGGCATTGTTTCAGAATTTAGGCTCAGCATGCTGATGTAGTCTAGTAGGTTATTGATGCCAGGTGTGGTCTACTTAGGTAGGATGTATATGGGCAGTAGCGTGAGCATTCTGTTGTGTGCTCCTAGCATTCGTTTGATGGCTAGTACCTGGAGATTGTCATTGCTAAGTGGTGGGTGTATGACATATCCCTGGAGTGTATTTCTGGTGTAAATGACACATCCTCCACCTTTTTTTGATCGTCGGTCCTGTTGGTGCACGGTGTAGCCAGGGCAGAGATATGGCAGTATCTGGTATTTACAGGGAAAGCCATGTTTCCACAACATATATGACATCAGGGAGGTGTTGAGAAACCCAGGCCTTGAGACTGTCCATTGCTGGGAAGAGGCAGCAGATGTTTAGGGATGAGAACACGAGACCTGTAGGTTTATGCTGTCTATGATTGAGAGTCGTTGGAGGGCCAGGGTTGGGATGCACATTGTCAGACATCAGGAATAGGAGAAGCAAGAGTAGCCTTAGGATCTGTTCCAGTATTAATTTTTTCTGTTGTTGCCTTACTCGTTTGCTGGGCTCCTGTATTTTCAGTTTGTGAATATTGCCCAAAGGTAGAAGCAGTAGTAGCAGCAAGTGAGTAATGTGATCCAGTAAGAGTTCAAATGTTCTTTATTGGTCACTGGGTGCCTGGAACAGTGATGTTATTTCAAGATAATATCACTGTATTAAGTCTAGGCACACAGAAGACCTCATAAAACAGTGACAAATCATGACACACTAATTTTATCCTCGCTGCATTCCCCCACGAACCAAGTGGCTTCAGTAAACCATGCATGGCACCATCCCACTGTCCCACATACACACTCCATCCATTTCACATCCAGGGCCAAGCAAATCAAAGTCGGTGTGAAAAGTAAAAAAAATAACACTTTGAACTTGTGAAACAGCCCATTAGCACCACCAGTGTTACTGCTGCTGGCTCTGTGACATAATGAAGCACACACTCACTCCTTGGCACTCGGTCATTTCCCAGACAACCCCATTCTTTGGCTCTTTGTAACATTAATGTACTATTGTGGCAGTCTTGTAACTGACCCTGTGGATATTGCCAATATCTTTAACACATACATTAGTTCAGTTTCCAATACAGACATCTACATATCTACAAATAACACATCTGACATAGGGGAAGGTTCATATGAGATAACTAAAGAAGAAATCATTCTTGAAATAGAAAAATTAAAATGTTATAGTTCACCTGGCCCAGATTACATCACCCCACCCCTGTTAAAACGTATTAAAAATCATATTTGGAAGCCACCGAAAATGTTATATATATGAAAAATCAATAAATCATGGCAATATACCAGAGGATTGGAAGATATCAAAAATTATTCCAGTATATAAAAAAAGCAGCAAATCCATAACCTCAAATTACAGACCCATTAGCCTGACCAGCATTCCTTGTAAAATCCTAGAATCCCTAATTAAAAATAGAATAGTGGGTCACTCGAATACCTTACCAATGTTTGATCATAACCAACATGGGTTTCGGAGGGCTATATGATATGCTTCTATGATAAGGTAAATGAACTCATGGACTCTGGCAAATCAGCTGACATCATTCAGTTTGATTTTAGTAAAGCATTGGACCTTGTCTCACATTGAGCAATAGTTGAGAAATTAAATAAATATGGTTTGGACCAACACATTGTAAGATGGATTGTGAATTGGCTAAAGGATAGGAAGCATATATTCACTATAAGGGGATATTCATCAACTCAGGCCAGTGTCACTAGTGGGGTCCTGCCAGGGTCCATAATGGGAGTGGGACCAATAATCTTTCAGATCTTTATTGATGATCTTGAGGTAAATGTAATTAATAATACAATCAAGTATGCAGATGACACAAAGATAAGCAGACCATGTGATACTGCAGAGGAAATCTCCACAATCCAAAAGGACATAAACACTATTGCAGACCGGATGGTAAAATGGTGTATGAAATTAAATATTGATGAATGCTGTGTGCTCCACCTGAGTAGACCTAACCCTGCACATAATTGTCTCTTATTAAATAATAAAATTTAGACTAAAAGTATGGAAAAAGACCTAGGAATCACAGTAGCTAATAAACTTCAATTCAAACAACATTGTACAGATATAATTGCAAAAACTAACTGCACAATTCTATCAATAAAAAGAAATATTAAAATCAGATATAAGGAAGTTCTCATGCCACTATATCTATCCTACTTTGGGCCACAGATGGATTATGGAAATTGTTTATGGAACCTTCACAATAAAACAGAAATAAACAGAATAGAAAAGGTGCAACGAAGATATACAAAACTAATCATAGGAAATGCAGGCAAGTCATATGATGAACGACTAAAAAGTATGAGATTACATAGTTTGGAGTTGAAGAGGAAAAGGGGAGACATATTGTTCTTTCATGACATTATGAATGACCCTGTGCTCATGAATGAACCAGAAACTGAATATAAAGACTAGCAATTCAATATAAGGGGCCACCCACTAAAAGTCAAAGTGAATAAATATAAATCAAATCAAAGAAAATGATTTTATACTGTAAGATCAGCAATCCTCTGGAATACACTCCCAGAAGAAATTATTATTAGTAAAAATAAAAAAGCATTCAAAAATAATCTAGGTAAGTATATAGCAAGTGGGGAAAGCTTGAACTATTACACCATGTCCTAAAGAACTATATATGGGCATCGACCTCCTTTTGTTCCTCAAATTCTAAGTGATTCTAAGTGATTTGTTAAACTTTCATAAATTATGTAAAAAAATTAAGTTTATCAACAACTACTAGATTCCTGAAAACAGATAAAATGTTTTACTGAGACACAGCCGTCAGTTCAGCATCTTGTCATCTCCTCCTCAGCCGTAACACGAGTGGCTCGCACCACACACAACTTGGCTCCATCTCAAAACAAATGTCGGCACTGCTTACAGCCAAGTTAAGGAAATAAATCAAAAAGACAGATGAATAAAAGCTGGCACACAACATAAAATGCATTTTTTTTCTATTGCTACTTACGATAACTTCCAAAGCACCGGAAGTAGGATCTCCACTGATGAAGTGGTCACTCCAGTCCCTGATCCTATTTCAAACCATGGAAAACCACATAAATAAATAAATAGAAACATAGAAACATAGAAACATAGAATTTGACGGCAGATAAGGACCGCTTGGCCCACCCAGTCTGCCCATTTCCCTACCTGATGGATAAGTTGCAGATCCTGGTTAACCAACAGCCTACTTCTTCCTACCCCAACCCCCTAGAATTGCCTTATGACTGTCCCATGCATGCTTGAATTCCACCACTGTTTTTGACTCCACAACCTCCTCTGGAAGGCCGTTCCATACATCCACAACCCTCTCTGTGAAAAAATACTTCCTTAAATTACCTCTGAGCCACCCCTTCTATCTTCAAATTGTGCCCCCTTGTTCTTGCACACCTCTTCTTTTGAAAGATGCTACCCTCTTGGACTTTGTTGATTCCCTTGAGGTACTTGAAAGTTTCTATCATGTCCCCCTCTCCCTCCTTTCCTCGAGGCTATACATATTAAGCTCCTTAAGTCTCTCTTCATATGTCTTCCGCTGCAGACCCTGCACCATTTTAGTTGCCCTCCTCTGGACAGCTTCCATCCTGTCTATGTCTTTGCGGAGATTGGTTCTCCAGAACTGCACGCAGTACTCCAGATGTGGTCTCACTAGCTGTCTGTACAGAGGGATAATAACTTCTTGTTTTCTACTGGTGATGCCTCTCCCTATGCATCCCAGTATTCCCCCAGCCCTTCTTGCTGCCCTCTCACATTGCTTGCCCACCTTTAGGTCATCTGATATGACTACCCCCAGGTCCCTTTCCATTTTTGTTGTTGTTAGTATCTCACCCCCCATTGTGTACTCTTCCCCTGGGTTTTTGTTTCCCAGGTGCATTACCTTGCACTTATTAGCATTGAATCTAAGCTGCCATACATTTGACCATTCCTCTAACCTTGCCAAGTCCCTTCTCATCCTTTCCACCCCACCTTGTGCATCAACTCTGTTGCAGATCTTTGTGTCATCTGCAAAGAGACATACTTTTCCTTCCAGTCCCTCTGCAATGTCGCTTATAAAGACATTGAAGAGGACCAGTCCTAATACTGAACCCTGCAGTACTCCACTACTAACCCCCTTTTTCAGAGTGGACTCCATTTACTATTACTCTCTGTGTCCTATTCTCCAGCCAATTTTTACCCAGGCTGTCATCTTGGGACCCACTCCCAGGCTGGCTAACTTGTATATTACTTTTGTGTGGGACTGTGTCAAATGCCTTGCTAAAGTCTAGGTAGGCCATGTCCACAGCCCCTCCCTGATCAACTACTTTGGTCACCCAGTCAAAGAAATCTATCAGATTTGTCTGGCATGACCTTCCCGCTGTGAATCCATGCTGCCTTGGGTCCTGTGCCCCTCTAGCCTCTAGATACTCAACAATTCTTTCCTTCAGAAGTGATTCCATCATTTTCCCTACTACTGAGGTTAAACTAACAGGTCTGTAGTTTCCTGCTTCTGCCTTGCTCCCACTTTTGTGAAGGGGAATCACATCTGCCCTCCTCCAGTCCTCAGGTACCACTCCATCCTCCCATGATTTGTTAAAGAGGGTAGTCAGTGGTGAAGGGACTATTTTTTGTCCAATTCTAAAGTTATCAGTTTGCAACAAGTACGATTAATTTAAAACAAAACAACCTGTCTCTGTTTATTAATGAAATTCCCTCCAATAAAATAATACATAACGAGCCATTGTGCTTCAATCCATCCCAGGAGTGACATAATTACACAATAACATGCACCCTGTTGTGCCTTATTACTTAAGTATCAAACTGCCCCAAGACAAAGAAGGACTGCATGGGAAATGTACTGGTTATACTGGAAAGGCATGTGGACATTGCTGCCCATTTACACAAGCATCCAGTTACATTCAACAAAAAAGACATTACATAAGCACAGAGACATTCAACATTACACAAGGGTTTAGACAATGGTATAATAAAATCAGGGTATTGAAGACCTACGGAATCAGGGAAACTAGCCTAGGTGAATTAATAACACAGCAGGTGATAATAAACATTAAGCGGTGGTTTAAACAATAGAACAAAAAATAATTAGGTCCAATACATTTAAGGACAATCAAAACTAGCCTTGGCGAAATTATGAAAAATACTAAAGTGCTGAACAAGAGAGGGAGGGTAAGTACTAGAGGGAGATAACCTGAGGGAGGGGAAAGTGGGCAGGAGGGAGCCATTTTAGGTGTGTGTGTAAGTGCAGGAGTATGTGAGGGAGAAATGTCTCCTGAAACTATGTTTGAAGGGATTTGTGGAGGGACAGAGTTTTAGTTCAGGAGGGAGAGAGTTAAAGAGCTTGGGTCCCATAAAAGAGAGTGTTTTCTGGTCATGAGGGGTGTGGCTGAAAGGAACAGTGAATGAGAGAGGAGGACAGTCTTGTAGTCCTGGTGGTAGTGGCTGCCTGGAAACATTAGGTGAGGCTGTCTGGGAGCAGCCCACGGGAGAGTTTGAAGAAGAAGGTGGCCATCTTGCAGTTGAGGTGGGCCTCAATGAGATTAGATGATGCATCACAGCTAGGCTATTGTGTATAAATTACTTGTAAACCACTTTGGGATACAGTATATGAAAAGCACTACATAAATACAAATTCTATATTATTCTACAGTTCACACACGCAAGTACTGTATTTTATTAAAGTACCAATGCTACTGAAAGTGATGCAA
Organism: Neoceratodus forsteri; assembly: GCA_016271365.2. NCBI lineage: Eukaryota > Metazoa > Chordata > Ceratodontiformes > Ceratodontidae > Neoceratodus > Neoceratodus forsteri. The sequence continues at coordinate 396,722,968 of CM057454.1, forward strand.
AGCTATTCACCTCACATTGCCTTAATTTCCTCAATCTCCTCAGTGCTTTCTTTCAAACTTTTTCTCCATTCCATCACCTGGAAAGTTGGACCATACAAGTGTTAATTTACTTAATCAGCAACAGAGAACAGAGAACAATCAGCTTGTGTAATCATTGTCAAATGCAGGACCAATGACATGTTTTGCAATGCACAAACTCTTTCAACAAGACTCCCTATCCACTGTAGACCAATGTATCAGACAGCCTTACAGCCTTCCTGGCATGCTTGAGAAGTAGCCTAACACAAAGGCAGTCTGCAACAAGAGTAGTATGTAAAATGTATATAAATACAAAAACAGACCATTTTCTTTTTTTTTTCTTTTTTTTTGTAAATCTTTCATAGCTATACAGATACATTTTAAAGACTAAAACTCAGTATAAGGCATTATAGGTTTGGAAATACTTGTGCAAGGGGGAAGCTGAATTCCAAGTGTGTCTCTTAAATGTAAATCCCATACTATTCTACAATACATGTAGTACCATTAATCAAAGTAGCTACTTTGTTTTTTCTCCATTCCACTTCCTGGACTGTGGAACAATATTGAGTGCCAGTTTGTTTGGTCAGCAACAGAAGATGACAGTGAGAAATCAGCTTATGTCATTCCTGCCTGACAAACTGTGCCAAACCACCATTTTGCAATTTCACAACTTCAAAGGAATTTTAATCCACTATAGACCAACGAATGAGTCACCTATTACAGTCAGCATGGCATGCCTGAACCATAGCCTAAAACAAAAACAGTTTGCAGCAAGGGCAGTATATACTGTAAAATGCACAAACAATAGAAGACAAATAATTTCCATTTGTTTTGTCTCTGTGAGGCATGTGCATGCATTCTAAAGCATAACACCCAGTGCAAAGCATCATGGCTGTGCAAATCATTTTGCATGTCTAGAGAGTAAGATGTACAGGAAATATTTCAACTACTGCAGCATTACATGCTGCTAGTGATTTCACTACTCATGTCTCACCACAGCTGTCTCACACACACACTACATAGAACAATAAGCTTTAAAATCTGCACTAAAGAGTATGCATGACTGCAAAAGGCAATACAGGCTAATGTGTTTATAGAGTATTTTTTTTAATTGTCATTGGTAGCTAGTCTATCAACTTTGCATCTCAGGAAAAAAAAGGTTGCCATTTCAATGTAAATCTACAGATTGGCAAAAGAATATTTGTAAATACTGCAACCCGGTTGGCAAGTCTTGCACTTTACAGTGCATTGTGCTCTCCCAAATCACAAGTCCAAGCCAATCAGGATGCAGAGATTCCCTGCCCACTTTATAATATTGCTTGCACTGCTAAGATACAAAAGCTTAAGTATGCAGCTGATTCTTGAGATGTGTGTTAGCCAGTCAGAGGACACAATTTCTTAAGCCCACTTTATAAATGACATATTTCTCCAGCTCTGTTCAGGTTGATTAGGATTCTAATAATGATCTTTTTTAATGGAAACAGAAATAATATTTTCTGGAAAGATAAAAATAAGTTCTTAATAATGACCAAACAAAATCAGCTGGAATCTTTGATTCCCCTATAAAAGCATATTTGGGAAAACAGGACTGTTAGAATTTGAAATATGTGTGTTGAAAAGACTTTTTTTAATGAATGATAGTTTTCTTTCGAGGTCCATTTAAAGTGTAATTTTGCAGACTGTGAGTTAAAATTGGATGGTTTAATCAGCAGGAGAATGCCAAAAATAATTATGCCAGAATGCCTGGCCTGCAGAATGTGTACAGAAAACATATAAATCCTCTTCCTTCCCTGGAGATTCCTCAGAATAACACACAACTAAAAGACAAAGGCAGTATCAGACTCATATAAATTAACATTGCAAATGATCTGAAAAATACAATAAATAACATGATCTTATCACACTGAATTTGTTACAGAAAGGAGAGTGTCCATTAAAAATATATTCATTAATCTTCTACATCCCTGCTAAACTTTTACAAGAAACTTTCCCTCCATTTACTTTCTGTGGTTCATTTGGAGGTCACTTCATACATCCAGAAACCTCGAGTCGATGATTTAGCACTTAAGTCTGTAGTCTTGCATTTCATTGCATCAAATGTTCAAAATATAACATGTTTAAAACAAATGGTATTGATATTATATTATGTAGCATTGTTGAGGAATATGAAAATCTTCCAAGTGTAATTACATTTTTTTGACTGGGCCAAATTCTTTTTCCTGCCATGTTTCTGAATGTTTTGTTAGTGATGTTGTGCAATACTCTCTATTGTTTCTATTCCTTTGACTGTCCCATAGATGATACAATACCTTACATTTTTTTTTTTGCTGTATGTAAGTCATTCAGTTCTAGCTAGGTCCATTATCTCTCATAATTTCAAGCACTATTTTTTTTTTGTATATCATTGTGTTTGTAGCCAGACATTGGAAACTGGAAAATGATCATCCCACGGTAGCCAAGTGGTCACATGAGATTCAATGGATTTGTACATTATTTAAATATTTGTATATTTCAAAATAATGAGTACTTAAGTAAAGAAAATATTGGATAGTCTCAGCTATAGATCTTCACCCTTCCTTGACCTCTCTTCAACTTTGGCAAAGCAGCTTTCTCCTTCCACTGCCCTAATTTGTGAAACTCCCTACCCTTTTCACTCTGTATGCTTCCATCACTAAATCTTTTAAAAAATACCCTATTTCACTATCCACGTCCACCCTGCTCTTGCCCACAATCTGTCTAACCCATAGATGTAATTTCCCACAACCCCTAGCACTTGCCCATACCATTTTGACCTCCCTGACTCCTAGTTCCTATGTGAGACCCTACAGTTGTAGTAACTGCTTGTCCTGCACTGCACTTTTTGAGCCTCTGTTAAGGTAGTTAACCTTTTTGTCCATCACTGCTGCTCGATGTACAGTATGTATAAACCTGCACCTGGCACTTGTACCTGAGAAATATTATTTCTTGTTCACATCACTGTCATTACTCTGAATGTGTACCTGAACCATGTTACTTGTATCAGCCTTATACTTAGGCTTATCTCGTTACCATTTTTGACCTTGCAGTTATGAATTTTGTCATATATGTAATGTATTTTTGACTGTCTCATGCAACTGCTTATTACTTTGTATTTGATGTAATTCCTATTTCTCCTCGCCCTGGGTCACACCTGGAAACAAGCATTGACTCTGTGTACCTCCCCTGGTTCTCCCGGTTACCAACTTTTAAATAAATAAATAAATAAATAATAGATCTGCCCCAAGGCTCCGTTGCAATATGTTCCACTACTACATAAGAGACTGGTTGAGGAACGTGTGTGGACTTTTGAAGGGAGGGCTTGAGCACTTCATATTCGAGCATTACATTTAGCTGAAACACAAGTGGAACTTGACAGTCTTGAAGGAGACCACCAGTTGCATCCCTTGGAGCTGAGGTAGGATACCACAGTGCACTTTGTGATTGCTAGGATGAAGGATCTAGAAGTAGAGATGCTGTGAAGTTTTAACTTGCTGGCAAAGTTGGTGCAAATTCAAGAACATTTGCAATTTGAAAATTTCCTGATGGGTGCTTCACCTTTTCCAGTGAATTTATTATTAGTTTAAAGAATGCCCACATTACGTAAAATACCTCTTCCCACCCACTGTGATGTAATTCCACCCCACCCACCTTCCAATTCTTTTTATGTGCCACACAATTCCTCCCATCCCCTCTCTAGCATCCTCCTCCCTCCCCCCGATAGGTAAGAGTAATGTGCATTACTACACTCAAAATTAATAACTTTTTAATATACGGCTCTCTCCACCCACATGCTAAACACACTCGCCCCACCTGACCAGGCACAATTGACATTATGAAGACCTTCACCCCCCACCCCACTGGTCCCCATCACCATTCTCCCTCCACCAGTATACAAGAACAAAATCAGTTCTCATTGACCTGTAAAAAAAAGAAAATAGTCCCTCAGTGCAGAGCCTCTGGTATCTCCATATATATATCATCCCCCAGTCCATGAATTATTTTTGTTGCTCTGTTCTGTATTATCTCCACCTTATTACAATCCTTTTTAAGGTGAGGTCTTCAGAATATTGGGCAGCACTCTAGGTGCAGGCTTACTTGTGATTTGTAAAGGAGAAGGATTACTTCCCATCTTCTGCTACTTATCACCTTCCCTATGCATCCTAGCATCCTATTTGCTTTACTTACAACTCTCTAGCAGTGAACAGTGGATTTGAGGTTATTTGTTGTAATGACTCCTAAGGCCTTTTCCTTCTTAATGCATTCTGGAACCAAACCCCCATTTGATATTGCATCATGCAATTTCAATTCTATATATGCATAACCTGCATTTCATATCATTAAAGCATAGCTGCAAATTTGTTGACAATGTTTCCAGTCTTTCCAGATTATATCTCAATTCTTGAATCCCCTGTTCTGCATCTATTCTTGCAATGATTTTTGTGTCAGCTGCAAACAGGCAGACCTTGCTCCTCATGCCTTTACTGATATCATATATAAATACATTACACAGAACAGGGCCCAACACTGATCCCTGTGGCACTCTGTCTGTGTACTCTCTTACCTCTGTAAATTCATCATTTACAACCACTATCTGAGTACTTCCCTTTATTTATTTATTTATTTACTTGGTAATTTGGATACAACCTTTGAGTATACACTGTTTTACAAATGTTCCACGTTAGGATGTAAAATAGCAGAGACATAACAAAAACTTGACAGTTAACACACAACATAAGATTGCTATGTAATACAGAATATAGATAAATAATACATTTGAGTAACCTAGACAACTGAAATTAAACAGTGGGAGGAGATTCTCAATTAGCAACTTATGGCATAGCTGCCCCCAGGGGGCCTGTCAAGGTAGAGTATCGGAAATGGTAGGAGAAAGAAAGGGGGAGAATGCAAATGAGGGGCAGATTAGAGAAAGAGAGAGGAGGAGAGAGAGGGGGTAGAGAGAGAGAGAGATAGAAAGGGACTGGGAGAAGGAGAATATATAGGAGGAGAATGGGTAGAAAGGGGAGGTGTTGGGGGTATGGAGAGGAGGGAGTTGGAGGGAGCTTGAGAGGGGGTGGCAAGGGATGGCAGGTGGGGGTCCAGGGTAGGTAAAACAGTAAAGAGGATCAGACAGATGAGGGGGCTATCCGGGTTGAGGATATGGACTCAGGCAAGGGAGTCAGAGGTGTTTAAGAGCGGGTATCCAGGTTGAAGATATGCATTCAGGTAAGGCAGTCACAGGCATTTGAGTTCAGCAGGTATTGCTTCAGTTCTCTTTTAAAGGACCGAACATTTATTGTATTGAGAGCTGCAGCAGGGATCTCATTTAGCCATAGTGGAGCTCAGTACATGAAGGATCTTTGTCCTAGGGAAGTTCTACGAAATGGGACATCAAGCTGTGTTGTCACTGTTCTTCGTGTGTTGTATTTGGAGCTTGCTTCCTTTACTAGGTCTGCAATGCAGGTAGGGGTTAGGGAGAGCATGGCCTTTCTCCCTAGCAGGCAAGTTTGGTATCTGATTCTGGAGTGAAGCGGTAGTATGTGGGCCAGAACATACAGGGTACAAGTGTATGTGAAGCGGACAGCAGTTAGCAATAGTCTGCAAGCCTTGTTAAGGGCAGTGGCAACACTTTTGAGGGCCGTATCAGTGGCAGCACCATAAACCACCAGCTTGTTGTCAACCAGGGAGAGGACAGAGCTGGAGACTGAGATCCAGAGGGCTTCAGCAATTAGGCTTTTCTTGTGCCTCAACAGGATCCCTAATTTAGTGTTCACAGCTTTCACCACCATGTCAATGTGCCTTAACACACGAAAGGGTATCATCCACAGTGACACCCAGGTACTTGAAGGAGTGAACCTGTTCCAGTGGGGCAGTCAGATGATTTGTGATTGTTAGTTCTGGGCATCTCCTTTTTAGTTGGAGGCTAGAGAGGAGCATCGTCTTGGATTTTTTGTAGTTTAGTAGCAACCTTTGGGAGTAGAACCAGGTCTCCAGTTGCTGGAAGGATGATTCTAGCTCAGCCTGTAGGTGCTCTATGTGAGAGTGACAGCTAAGTAGGACAGCATTATAGGCATATAGAATGACTTTGCTAGTGCTGGCATCGGGTAGGTCATTCAGGAACATGCTGAAAAGCAGTGGACCCAGGATTGACCCTTGAAGCACCCCTAGTGAGACTTCCTTGGATGCAGATATTGAGTGATCTATCTTGACCCTTTGAGACCAGGAGGTTAGATAGTCCTGGAACCATAGAGCGGCATTTGAGGAAACACCAAGGGCATGCAGTTGAGACAAGAAGAGTGGGTGGCAGACTGTGTTGAATGCCTTTGTTAGGTCAGTGAAGATGGACCCTACCAGTTTTACCTCATCCAATGCCTTATGGACATACTCAGTAAAAATCCACCAGTGCAGTGTCCATGCTGTGAAGTTTCCTAAAGCCATGCTGCTGGGGACATAGCAGCTGGTATTTGTGAACATAGAAACATAGAAACATAGAAGTTGACGGCAGATAAGGACCGCAAGGCCCATCCAGTCTGCCCATTTCTTTTTCTACCTTATAAATGTGCCATCGGCCTTTGCTCTGTCAGTGGCCTATCTATTCATAGTCATTTGTATTGCTCCCTTATGCCTATCCCATGCCTGTTTGAAGCCCTGCACTGTATTCATAGCCACCACTTCTTGTGGTAAGCCATTCCATGCATCCACCACCTTTCTGTGAAAAAGAATTTCCTCACATTCCCCTTAATCGCCTCCCTCTAATCTCATGCTGTGTCCTCTTGTCCTGCTATTTTCTTATATTTAAACATGTTAGACTCTTTCACCTTGTTTATGCCCTTAAGGTGTTTGAATGCCTTGATCATATCACCTCTCTCCTCCTTTGCTCAAGGGTATACATATTGAGCTCCGTTAATCTGTCCTCATATGTCTTCTGATGCAGTCCCTGCACCATTTTGGTTGCCCTTCTCTGGACTGCCTCAATTTGGTTAATGTCCTTGTGAAGGTGTGGCCTCCAATACTGCATGCAGTACTCCAGATGGGGCCTAACCAGTGTCTTGTACAGAGGGATTATTACCTCCCTCTTACGACTTGTGATACCCCTACTAATACACCCTAACACCCCCCTAGCCTTACTTACTGCTTTAGAGGTCTGCTTGGATGATTTTAGGTCATCAGTGATGATGATGCCCAAGTCTCTTTCTTCCTTTGTGACTGCTAGCAACTCCCCTCCCAGCCTATAGGTGGCTTCAGGGTTTCTCTTCCCTATGTGCATGATTTTGCACTTCTTTGCATTAAATCCCAGTTGCCACTCTTCTGACCATTCTGCTAGTTTATCCAGATCTCTTCTCATTCTGCCCACCCCATCTGGATCATCTACTCTGTTGCAGATCTTGGTGTCATCTGCAAACAGACAAGCCTTACCCTCTAGTCCATCTGCAAGGTCACTAATGAAGATGTTGAAGAGGACTGGCCCCAGGACTGATCCCTGAGGTACCCCACTTGTGACTTGCATCTCTTCTGACTGTATACCATTTACCACCACTCTCTGTTTTCTGCCCGCAACCAGTTTGCCACCCAGTTGACCAACTTCTGACCCACCCGAGCCTACCCAGCTTATTTATCAATCTTCTATGTGGAACAGTGTCAAAGCTTTGCTGAAGTCAAGGTAGGCACATCAACTGCTCCCCTTGGTCCACCACTCTGGTTACCCAGTCAAAGAAATCTATGAGATTAGTTTGACAGGACCTTCCTTTGTAAACCCATGCTGTCTTGGATCCTGTGCCCCTATGGATTCCAGGTGTTGCACTATCCTTTCCTTAAGGAGTTCCTCCATAATCTTGCCCACTACTGAGGTAAGACTGACCGGTCTGTAGTTCCTGCCTCCTCCCTGCTACCACTCTTGTGGAGCGGGATCACATGAGCCTTCTCCAGTCTTCTGGGACCTCTCCTGTGCTCAGAGACTCACTAAACAATTCTGCTAATGGCTCTGCTAGTTCCTCCTTTAGCTCCTTAGTACCCTGGGATGTATGCCATCAGGTCCCATTGCCTTATCCACCCTGAGCTTAGCAAGCTCTTGTAGGACCCTTCTTTTGTGAAGGGAGTAGTGCTCACCTCCCTCCCTCCTGTGTCCATGATGCTGAGCTGTGGGCCCTGCCCTACCTTCTCTTCAGTAAATACTGAGCAAAGTATCTATTTAGGATAGATGCCTTTACAGGGTCCTCCTCCTCCACATGCCCTTTCTCCATTAAGCTTAGCAATACCCCCTCTGGACTTTCTCCTTTCACTAATGTATCTATAGAAAGTCTTGTCACCTTCTTTTACTGTTCGTGCTAGTGTTTCCTCAGTTTGGGACTTTGCCTGCCTTACTGCCTTACCTGCTTCCCTTAGGGCAGTTTGGTATGCCTCCCTATCTTCATCCCGCTGTGTTCCCTTATATTTCCTGAAGGCCAGCCTTTTGGCTCTGACCTTTTCTGCTACTGTATTTGAGACCCAAAGTGGTTTCCTTCTTCTTTTGCACTTCCATTTCTGTCTAACACAATGGGATGTTGCTTCAAGTATTGCATCCTTAATGCTTGCCCACTTTGCCTGTACCCCCTCACCTGTGTTTCTTTTTGCCAGGGCTAGCTTAACTCTGTTGGCCATCTTATCAAAGTCAGCTCCTCTTAAGTCCCATATTTTTGCCTTGGAATGGGATGATTTAGATGTAGTAGCCAAATTGAACCATACCATGTGATGGTCACTGGCTCCCAGGTGACCTTCTACCTGGAGATCTGTGATCCCTTCTTTGTTAGTCAGTACTAGGTCTAGGATAGCCCTGTCTCTTGTGGGTTGCTGTACCAGTTGTTTGAAGCCCTCCCCCTGCAGGGAATCCACTATGAGTCTAGTTCTGGCAGATGTTCCTGCTGGTATTGACCAATCTGTATCCGGCATGTTGAAGTCTCCCATTATCAGAACCTCTCCTTTAGCTGTCATGTTTTGTATATCTTCTAACAGTATTGTGTCTATGTCTTCCTCTGGTCTGGGGCCTGTAGACAACCCCAGTTCTTATGGCTGTCCCATTTCCTGTTTCCAGGGTGACCCACAGTTCTTCTGGCTCCTTATGTGTATTCTGAATTTCTGTAGCTTTGATATTTTCATTAACATACAGGCCACTCCTCCCCTTTTGCACCTCGTCTCTTCTGAACAATACATAGCCAGGTACTGAAGTCTCCCAAGTGTGGTTACTGGTAAACCACATCTCACTAATTGCTACTATGTCCAGTTTAGCCTCTGACATTATTGTCTGCAGGTCTGGGATCTTATTTCCCAGGCTGTGAGCATTTGTGTACATGATTTTCCATTGGCCAGATTTTGGTGTGTTAGTTGGGTGAAGTTTGGCATTATCCCTGTGCGTTGTATGGGGAGACAAACCTTTTTTCTTACCTGGTGATGCAAATGAATGGCAAACATGCTGAATTCCTGTTTGACCACTAGCTGAGGGGGGAGGGGTGTTCTTCCCATTCGACGTATGGGGTGCTGCACCCCTCTCCCCATTTGCTAGTTTAAATATTCTGTAAAGATGTCAAACTTCTGCCCCAATGCACTGACTCCCTCTTTAGTCAGATGCAGTCCATCAAATTTAAAGAACTTTGCCCCAGAACTGTTGCCAGTTCCTACAAATCTGGCCCTTTTTCCTGGCACCAGCCCTTGAGCCACGTGTTTAGCTCCCCTATCTCCCCTTCTCTGACCTTCCATCCATCTGCTCCCCTCTCCCAGACTGGCAGGATCTCAGAGAAGGAGATGCCAGATGAAACAGATGATAGTTTGTCACCCAGCCTAGTCAGGTGTTCCTTGGTCTCCACAACTGACTGGCTGGTGAGATCATTAGTCCCTATGTGTACTAGGACATCAATGTTTTCTCCTGATTTGTGAACAATTTTAGCAATGCGGTCAGTGTCTCTCCATGCTGATGTACCTGGGAGATATCTGACCATCACCCCTGGCTGGAGATGGGTATCAACTCCCTGAATCATGGAGTCTCCTATGATCAGAAGTTTTTTGGATTTCCTTTGTGCTTGCTTTGTTTTGGTTCCTGATTTGGGTGAGTTTTGTTGTGCTAGCTCCTGTGCCGCAGTGTCCTGCTCTGCAGTGTCTTCTGCCTCTTTATTTGATTTCAGAGATAGAGGCAGATACCTGTTTGTAGTGTTTATATGGTTTTTGGAGGTAATGTGTTGGAGAGCAGAGAGTGATGGGGCACCTGATTTGCTCCTCCTAACCACCTGCCAACCTCCTGGACCAACTACCCTCTGCGGTCGAGGTTTGTCTGTTGGATGCTGGGGAAATGACGGGTGGTTCTTATAATGTATTTCCTCTTCAATATGAAATTTGAGGTGTGCAATCTCTGCCCATGCTGCCCGGAGCTGAGCCCTAAGATCTCCAAAGGTCCAGCATGTAGGACAGTGTCCTAAATCCTGTAAGACTGTCCTTCTGAAAATTGTTCCTCAGTACCTGCAGTTAATGAAATCCATTCCAAATAAGTTGCTGGGTTTGTAACCTAGTCAGAGTAATTAGAAGGAAAAAAAAAAGGAAAAAAAATGCAAGTAATGGTTTAATTGTGCTTTGTTTAACTTGTTATAACAAGTTAAATTACTAGTGCTCCTGTAAATGAGATCACCTTGTGGAGGCCCCACTGATCCGCCCCTTCCTGTTCTGCCACAGGAAATGTCACAACTGTGGTACCCTATAAAAAGAGTGTATTGTGGGGTGGTTGGCTGGGCCCTTCCCCTGCCTAAAAAGAAGAACCACGGATGAAAGAACAAGGAGGTAAGAGCAGAAACAATCAGTCAACAACAAATGCAGTAACCCTGAAAGCTTATCCTAATGTTAAATAAAACTGTAAAACCTGTAAAGCACCACCTGTAATAATTTCAGAGAAGATATACGCTGTAAGAAACACTTTGCTCCAGAGAAAAATAAAGCAGTAACAGAAGATATACCTTGCAAAGACAATTTGAATCAAAAGATTACAGGAGTAATCTGTTAGCACACACCTGTAGGCACACCTTGTAATAATGCAGAAGAAGGTATACCAGCAACAACAATTTGAATTAGAAAAAATAAAGCAATGAAATGTTAGCAACAAACAGTAGCAATCCCTGTGAGTAAAAATAAAAACACCACCACACAGTAAATCTGCTTAGCCAAACTAAGTCTTAATCCTTTTCCTTGCTCTGGTAAGTTTCTACTCTGCCTTTCAAGCAGTCTTAGAAGGAAAGAGCTCAGGTGAAGCTAGGTGCCTTGGCCAGCAAACCAAGTCTTCTAGCTCCAATATATCAACTAACCTGACTTTTTAACCCTTCTTTCTGTTGGAAATTACTGACAGTTTGCCAGCTCCGCCCTCACATACACACACTAATCCTTTGAAGAGCTGTGGAGGAAAAGCAATTAGCTCCTTCAATGTGAGAAGGAGACTGAAACACCTATGAGACAACAAACCTTTTCAACAAACAAGAATAAAATAAAACACAGTGTCAAACAGTAATTTTGCTTAGCCCAATGATAAAAAGTCACAAAATGTAAGCTCCACCTGTAATACAGTAATTTCAGAGAAGATATACCTGTAAGAAACACTTTGCTCCAGAGAAAATAAAGCAGTAACAGAAGATATACCTTGCAAAAGACAATTTGAATCAGAAGATTACAGGAGTAATCTGTTAGCACACACCTGTAGGCACACCTTGTAATAATGCAGAAGAAGGTATACCAGCAACAACAATTTGAATCAGAGAAAAAATAAAGCAATGAAATGTTAGTAACAAACAGTAGCAATCCCTGTGAGTAAAAAATAAAAACACCACCACACAGTACATCTGCTTAGCCAAACTAAGTCTTAATCCTTTTCCCTTGCTCTGGTAAGTTTCTCTACTCTGCCTTTCAAGCAGTCTTAGAAGGAAAGAGCTCAGGTGAAGCTAGGTGCCTTGGCCAGCAAACCAAGTCTTCTCATAGTCAGTAAACTGGTCTGCCACAATCCTTTCCAGTGCTTTAGAGAGGGGGAGAGGATAGAGATGGGCCTGTAGTTTGTGGTCAGTGACCTATCACCTCTCTTATGCACCGAGGTCACCAGCGCTTGTTTCCAAGGAGAAGGGAATTTGGCAAGTGGGAGGGATTTATTGAAAATTGTAGTGATGGGAGAGATGACTTCATTGATTGCCAGTGCCAGCAGTTTCATGTCAATGTTGTCAGACCCCATTCTGTTTTTTCCCAGGACCTTTTTCACATAACCCAGTGCTTTTTTGACAGTGACTTTCTTGAAGTAAAACTGAGGGTGCGAGTTGATGTCCGGTGGGCGCCTATTATCAGCTTTGATAGGCTTGAGGTATTCAGCTGGTAGAATCAGAGCTAAGATCCGTGAAGGTGGAGTTGAACTTTTCGGCAATGGTGTGGGAGTCCATGGTATTTGTGCCATTAATGTTTAACAGTGATAGCTGTGTTTCATCGTCCTTCCCTGTGAGTGCCTTTATATTGTTCCAAAACCACTTCCCATCACCCCATGTTCTTCTCAATTGATCCTTATAGAAATTAGCCTTAGCATTCCTGATGAGATGTGTGCATTTGTTTCTGGCTGCCCTGAATCTTTGAAGGTCACTGGGCTTGCCGAAGGCCCTGGCTTGATACCAAAGGTTGTCCCTTGCATTCATGTGATCTAGAAGGTCACTAGTAATCCACCCATTGTTATGGCTGTGTGTTTTTCTTTTTTTGAACTGAGCAAATCTGTCATGAATGCTATTAAAGTTATCAATAAAGTACTGGAGTGTTATGTCAAGGTCATGCAGTATCTTAAGAAGAGACCAATCAATCTGAGAAAGTGCATCCTTGAAAGCTGAGAGCTGCCCTTTCCTGGCAATTCTGCTATTCACAAAGACAGGTGGCGCTTTTTTGAATTTATTGGACCACAGACAGGTGATAGGGGAGTGATCGCTTAGCAAATCTGGTAGTACCAAGACATCGGTAATCCTGTCAGGTGAGCTTGCAAGAAGCCAGTCCAGGAGTGTGTGCTTACTGGTCTTATGGTTCACTCTAGTAGGCTCTATGACTAATTGTGTGAGGAGAGAACTGGCTATGGTATACTTCTGGTTGGTTGATTCATTACTAAGCCAATTGATGTTGAAGTCCCCAGTCACGATGAGCTCACAGTTGTTGTTAACACCAGCCAAGGACCCTAGTAGTTTAATTAGACTATCTTTGGCCATTTTCGGTGGGAGGTAGATGCATGCAATGACCAGAGATTTTTTTATGTTCACCAAAAATTATTCTAACTGCAAGGAGCTCGTGGTCAACGTTGCAGGTTGTGATGGGGATAGGGCATTGATTGTGTTGTGGTAGGGTGTTCCGTAAATAAATGAGACGGCCACCACCTCTTTTCCCGTTCCTATCACATCTAAAGGTATTGCAACCTGGGAGCACTCTCTCATTATCCCTGACCCAGGTGGATAGCCAGGTCTCAGTCAGGCAAAGTATATCACGTTTATGTAGAGTGGCCCACGCCTGCTGTTGGGGCATCTTTGGAATTAGGCTGCAGATATTAATTGTAGCAAGTTTCAAGACATTTCCCTTTGGCCCGGTATACCCAGGCCCGCTCATGGGGTTAGGTTGCATTCTTGACGTAGTAATATTAAACTATGCAGGTAGTTATGTTCAGGGATATGTAATATAGTAATCTTGTCCAAGGTACCAGGAGTCAAATGATGAAAAATAATCAAATAGACAGGAAATGGAGAACTACTGGGGACCAGAAAACTGTTGTTACTCTAGATCAAAGACCCAGAATGTGTTAAATTCCAGAGGGTGATGAACACTGGCCTGGGGCATATGCAGGATGTAAAAATCCTTTGTTAATGTCTTCCCTTTGTTCTCCAAAATGATTGTGAATAGACCTCAAAGACAATCATAGATCCTTTAAGGAACAAGTAAGATGGAAATGTGGATTCAGTGCAGCACTTCACAACTCAGAGCTTGTATAACAGATGTACCGACCTTACTTTTGCTTTTGATGGCTTCCAAAAAAGTTGATTTATGATGAGAATGCTAATATCTGGTGGTGATGTTTTACAGTTTCTTAGTCCAGGAAATGTTCATAGATGTCATATCCAAGAATGGTCCAGTTCTTCCAAGCAGAAACACATGAAAATCCACCAAAACTAAACTACTGACAGAGACAAACACAGACAGCCAGCCATACATTGGACTCCTCCTCCAATACCACCTTTCTATCCAAGTTGACATCTCCTGTGGTGGTCTGAATCGAAAGAGTTATTAAACTCCAAATATATTACGCCTGCTGCATGACCTTTACCAGCTACACTTGATTTGTCTGGCATGCCCTCCCTCTAGTGAATCTGTGCTGATTTGACTCCCATGAATGCATAACCCCCACAAAGGCCCCAGTTCAGATCTCAGTTCAGCTCTCAGGATGGTGGCATGGCTGATCTAACTGTATTTAGATCTTTGTCCCCTGGAAAGGGTTTTCTACATTCCAAATTAGTGGATTTGGATGGCTGTGTCTGCTGCAAGCCCCCTAGCACCATTATGCAGCCCATTTTGTGGTGCACTGCTGGTGCAAGCCCCTTTGGCACATGCAGTCTGTGTTTGACACAGGCTGCCTTACTGATTAGCCCCCGGGAACATCTTTGAATACAAGGTGCCAGTTGCATCAGACACATTTGACACAAGCACCTTACGTCCATCTCAGGGCTTTGAAAATCCATCCCTCTATCTATGCATTTGGCAGTTACTTCTTGAATTTCTGTTTTAAATGTTTCCCATTTTTCTGTGACCTCTGTTATATGCTCCACTGTCTTCATTCTTTACCTCAGTCTTTCTCTGACCTTATCACAGTTTTCCTTCCTGAAATCCCATACTTTTAATTAGCTTTTCATTTTGCATATTCCCAATTGTACTTCACAGAACACCACCTTGTGATTACTGGACCCCAATTACTTTACATATGATGTGGTTAATGTTTACATCTCGGGGGATCCCCATGAAAATGGGCCTTTGATGCAGATCCTGAGGATCACTATGGCAACAAACCTCTGCATCAAACAAGTGAGCAAAAGCAAGAGGAAACAGAGACCGCTATGGTTCTCAAAAGAGGTAGCTGAAAAGGTAAAGGCATAAAGGGTAGCATTCAGAAGGTATAAGGAGACACAGAGGGAGGAGGATAGGGAGGTGTATCAGGGGAAACAGAGGGAAGCAGAGAAAGTAGTAAGGAGTGCAAAGGCACAAACTAATGGGAGATATGTACGCACTTTAAAAATAGATTTGTGCAATGTATGTGAACTATTTACAGTTAACGATTTTATTAGTTATGTATGTCATTGTTAGTACATATTTGTTTTTTCCTTTAGGCACTCAGGATGTTCTCTATCCTCCCCCCCCCTTTTGTCTTTATATTATTCTGTTACACTTAGGTACCTTAAAGGTGTAGCGAACAAATTGTGACAATTAAATTTTAATTGATATGCACTTTAGAGCTATGGACATGTGGGGTGTTTGCACCAATTAATTTGTATGTAACAGTTGTGTAACCTGTTGTGTACTTGCTGCCTGCCCCCTCATCCAAGCATTTCCTTTGCCCTTCCCTGTGTTAACCTGAATTTTTTTCTCCCTTTCTTCCACAGATAGCCCCAAGCAGGCTTACCTGCCCCTGTCTGCGGCCCTGGCCCAGTCTCCCACTGGCCGCATCACAAGCTCCTGTCCGCTGCCAAAATCTAAGCTAAAGTAGGCTACTCCAGAATCCCTGGGACCCATTTTTGGCTTCAAAGCTACCTACTCTATTGGTCTGGACAACTCTTGAAAGGCTCCGATTGGCTGCTTACCTTAGTACCATCTCAGGATTGGACTGTTTGGACTTCTGTTTTCTCTAGATTCTGCTTGGGTCTCTGTGGCACTTTTAGCCTGGCCCAGCAGTTTGATTCAAATGCTTTTTACTTTGGGCTGGTTTTTGTCCCACCTGCCCTCCCCGGCCCCGATCTCTATTAAATGCTTGTTACATGCTGTGCTCACTGCCCCCTTCTTCCTCTCTGTCTAGGCATTGGTGAATCAGTTTGTCACTGTGCCTTACTCTCACGCTGTCTCTTAAGGGGCCACCCCTGTTGCCCCATGCATCTTACTTCTTAGGAGAAAGCTGACCACTATCACTGCCTTCTCACTCCAGTCTTCCCACAGGGACCTTGCATCATTGTTCCCTGCAACACTCCCTCTGGACTGCCAAGAGCATTCTTGCTTTACAATGACCACACATACTGCCATGATAGGTATATGTGTGTTGCTACTAGCCCTCATAACACACTCAGATCCCCCCCTTGAGTCTGCCACAAAAGAGATCTTGCCCAACATGGAGAATTACTGCATCTGTGCATATGGCTCCACTACCTCATCTCTGCTTAATGCCTTTCCCACCAGGCCATGGAATATGCCTACACCTTCTAGTTGATTAATGCCTGTAAAGAACCCTGCTTGGCTTCCCCCGCTGGCGCTTATTCCAGAGTTCTTCCGCCTAAATAACAACTTTAATGTTCACCAACAATGGAGTAGACAGGCCAACCTTAGTACCAGACAGCTAAAAACTTTCATCTCCAGGATTGCACTGCTGTTATTCTTGCTCTTGGGAAACATCCATCCCAACCCAGGACCCCCACAAGGTGCCACCTTCCACCAGGCAAGTACTGGGTCTATCTCAGTTGCCTCAAATCAATATATGCAGCCTTCTCACTAAAATCGACATCCTGAATGCATGGATCCAGCAACACAACCTGAATATATTACCTGTTGCTGAGACATGGCTCTCCCCAAAGATAGCTGAAGTCTCTGTCTCCCTACCAGGTTATATGGTCTTTAGGCATGACCACTTGTCAAAGTGTGGAGGCAGCTGTGCAATATACATAAAAGACAGTCTTCAGGAAATAGTCCTGATGCCACCCAACAATGGTGGTCACTGGCAAGCACTGGTGGTAAAGTTACTTCTCGGTGCTCATAATAAAACCCTAACAATTATATCCACATATAGTCTACCCAGGCACATGGTAGCAAGCTTTGATGCTATTTTGGACTATGTATGCATGGTGAGTCCTAACTCAGAAATAATACTGCCCGGGGATTACAGTGTCAACTGGCTCTCCCCACAGGCCAACACCTATAAAGATGCAACCTTTGCTGTCCACCTCATGCAACTCATTGACTCACCCACTAGGGTAAATTATCAAACAGGAACCAGTACCTTACTGGACTAGGTCCTATCTAACCACCCTGACCACATAACTGGGACAACTGTATTCCCGAACGCCCTTAGTGACCACTCACCAGTCATGTTTCAATGGTCAAATAAATTCACCAAGCCTCCTGCAAGAACAGTCACAAATAGGGTTCTAAAGTGGGACCACCTCGAATTACTCAGAGCGGACCTCCAACAGCATGACTGGTCTCTAGTATATAACTCTGGAAATGTTACTGCTGCCCTTGAACATTTCATCAACAACTTCATCTCTGCATTTGATAGTCATGCCTCTTTCACAACACTTAAATTCAAAGGTCCTAGCAATCCTTGGTTCACCCCTGACCTGCTTGACCAACTAAAATAGAGAGACCTCCTCTGGATAAGGGCTTGGGCCACTTGAAACAAGGCTGACACACAGAACTATAAGAAAACCTGAAATGACTGCATGAGGGCAACATGTGCAGCAAATGCCAATACTTTAAGGAAGCCCTCTCCCGTACTATGTGCGGTGGCCGAAAATTCTGGACCAACATAAAAGAAGTTACTGGTAAAGACAATAAATCTGCCCCAACCATGCTAATCATTGATGGTGAGCCATCTATGGACCATAGAACAATTGCAAATCCATTTAACAAAGCCTTCACAGATCTGAGTGGAGTTCTTCACCCAGACCTTTTCAACCAGCCCTATCCTGCTGCACCAAATGGGTTCAGGGTCCCTACCTGTTCCCACCCACCTTTCCACTTCAAAGCCCTTACACCTACTATATGGAAGTAGGAAAATACCTCCATAAGGTCCTGGGTAAATCAAGGTTCAGAGGTGACACCCTTGACCTTAAATTTGTTGAGCTGACACTTGACAAAGTTCTTGCACCACTCACTCACATTATCAATTTATCCCTTAGGCTCTCACAATTCCCTGACAAGTGGAAAGCGGCCACAGTGACCTCTATTTTGAAGAGTGGTGATCGGTCTCTTACTGGGAATTACAGGCCAGTTTCTATCCTTCCTCCCCTTTCGAAGGCCTTGGAGAGAATTGTAGCTGACCAATTGACTGACTACCTGGAAAAGTATCAGCTCCTATGCCCGGAACAACACAGGTTCAGATGTGGGCACAGTACTACCACAGCACTGCTAGAATTCACTGGATACAGTGATAAATCCATCGGCAAAGGTCTCCTTGTCGGTGCTACCTACATTGATTTAAGTATTTGACACGGTAAATCATGCCCTTCTGGTCAAACAGCTGTCTGATGTTGGCCTTTCTTTGGATATGGTTGCATGGTTCAACAGTTACCTGCTGAACAGGTCTCAGCAAGTTAGGATTGGTAACACTCTATCCGACAGCCGGACCATCCACTCCAGGGTTCCTCAAGGGTCCATCCTGGGCCCGCCCTTATTTAGCATTTTCCTAAACCAACTTCCGTGCTCCAGCCAAGGTCATTTTCTTTTATACGTGGATGACACTGTTCTGTTCACTAGCGACCCTGACCCTAATGCCCTACAATACAAGCTGCAATGTAATTTCACGATTGTTGAAGGCTGGTTTAAAGAACATAAATTAGTGATGAACTATAAAAAGACAAAAATAATGCTGTTCTCCTCCACCTACAAAAGACACAAAGCTTACCCCCTCTTCATCACAAATGAGGTGGGTTCTCCATTGGAGTTGGTGCAAACCTTTAAATATATGGGGATCACAGTCGACAGCACAATGTTGTTCACCCAACACATTGACATTGTTGCAAAGGCAGTCGACACACACACACATTGGACTGCTGCACAGGCACAAACACAGTCTTACCCTGGAGGCGCTCAAAATAGCTGTCCATATTCTCTAGTTTTGCTATAGATTATGGGCTGGTAATCTATGGTTCAGCCATAGATACTGCCACTCACTGCATTAAAGTTGCCCTTAACAAAGCTTGTCAGCTTGCCATGGGATCACCTCGTCTGACGTACACTTGCGATCTATACGCACAGACTAACTGGCTGCAACTCTCCCGCAAACTCATGTTCCAGTCTTGTATGCTGGCTAAAAAAGCTAGTCTTGGTTTGGTGCCCCCCGGTGTTCAGAATCTACTCTCCTCTTGGGACAATGTACACTGCACATGCAGTTCTGAAAGCCAAATCTTCAAAATCCTGCACTGTAGGACATCTTTGGGTCTAAGATCTTTCATGTACCACACCCCATGTTGGCTGAACTCTCTTCACCCTGACATCTTTTTTCTCACCTTACTTGGCCCCTTCAAAAGAAACCTGAGAAAACAGATAGATGTGAGCTCCAGTTGTAACTGCTTTATTCAATCTTAGTTCCCATTCATCTCAGCCCTTCTTTAAGCCTGACTACACAATCTTCCTATCCCACAGGGTACCTGCTGCACCTGCCTCATATGTCCCCTCCTACCCCTCTCGCTACCCCCCTTCTTCCCTGCCCTTTCTAACTCACTCTTTTCTTCACAATGCCTTCCAGGCTGGTTTCTCCTTGCTCCCCGACAATCCTTAGACCCATTCCTCTTTCTTCAAGCTCTAATCAATCTGGATGAAGCCTCTGGCTGATGTACTCCCCTTGGTAGTGTCTGTTTGCCCACTTTCTATCTCAGTCTTTTACTGTCAATACTTGTGACTGATTTGGGTGCCCACAATAATCTGTACTCTACATCCAGCTGACAATGGGATGTCTCTGGCTTGGGCCTCCTCAGCCTGCACTAATGCTTCCTAACCTTTACCTGCACATTCCTTTACTCTCACCAAGTGTATAGAATTGTCATGTATATGAAATCATACATGTCCTTTCTCTATTGCTTTGTATATTTTTTGTATAATTTTGATTGTCTATTTATTTATAACCTCTGATGTGGAATTTATGTAATGAGCTTGTTCTCAAAGGTGTCAATCCTAGATAATAAATAAATAAATAAATACATACATACATACATACTTACATAAATAATGATGTCACAGGCAGTGGCAGTTGATGTGTTGTATTTAATGTTTGGTATTTTTAAGCCTAAACAGCTTTTGATAAAGGGTCAGGTATTAATCCAAAATACATCAAGTGTTTTTGCCCTTGTGGGTCATCTTTATGTTTTAAATAAACTTTTCTACATATTGTAAGTGGTTGGTGTTGACTTCATATTGCTGATGAGTGCTCGATTTTGTGACATACAAATAAAGAGAGAATAGCCCTGGAGGTAACAAAAGGGGACAAAATATTTGTTTAGGGAAATAATTGAAAAGAGAAAGACCAAGGGTGGGATTGTAAGGTTAAAAAGGGAAGAGGAGGACATGCAGGCAGGACCAGAAAATGGCAGACATACTGAACAAATACTTTTGTTCAGCGTTCACAGAGGAAGGAGAAGGATATGGGCCAAAAAAAGTAACAGATGTTGTGACAGAAGGAAAGTGAATATTAGTCCTTTTTTGGAGGAGAGAATCCTGAAGGGACTCGCTAATCTGAAAGTGGACAAAGCAATGAGACCAGATGGGGTGCATCCAAGGGTATTGAAGGAGCTCAGGAAAATACTAGGTGCACCTCTGACATTCCTTTTTAACAGCTTATTGGAAACAGGGATGGTTGTGGAGGTCTAGAGGAGGGCGAATGTAGTCCCACTACACAAAAGTGGTACAACAGAGGAGGCTGGCAATTATGGGCCAGTCAACCTGACATCGGTGGTGGGCAAATTAATGGAATCACTGCTGAAGGAAAGGATTGTGGAATATCTTGAATCTAATGGGTTACAACACCCAATGCAGCATGGTTTCATAGGAGGAGGTCATGTCAAATGAATCTGATAGATATTTTTGACTGGATAACAAAGGAGTTAGATCAGGATGGAGTGATGGATGTAGGATACTTAGATTTCAATAAGGCTTTCTACACCACTACACATAAGACTAGTAAGCTGATAAAACATTAAGTGTCTGAGGTGTGCTGTAGTTATCTGCAAAGGGAACATAGTATGGGGTTCTAAAGTTGCATTTTATCTACAAAGCAGTGTTTGCACTTAAACGTGAGCCCTACTGTCCTGTTCAGGAAGTAGGCAGAGAGTGCAGTAGTTCTTTTGGCATACTGAGTAGAACTACTACAGTGCTAAAACGCCAGCAATTTTGTCAGCAGGGATTGTATCAGTACCTGAGTCTCTTATGAGAGGCTGACGCACTGAGGATTTGTGTTCTAAATTTTAAAAATAGTGACTTTGTTGAAAGGACCTGCAACCCCTACAGTTACATCTGGGTCATCCAGACCTTTATTACTTGGCCCTGCTGTGAGCAGGGCAAGTGCAGGCAGGGCATGCATTTGTCACATGTGCAGACGCACACAGAGACACGCACGTGAGCGCATGTCGGCTGTGTCAGCTGGGATAGCTGGATAGCTGGTAATACAAATTGTTTTGTGCCCAGTACGGTAATGTAGCTAAAATGATGGTCTGTATTGAGTGCTGTATGTTTAAGGAAAGGGACAAAATGGCTGACTATGTATGTGCTAAATGCCTTGTAATCAGGGAATTGAAGGTGGAGATTGAGGCTCTTAAACAAAGAATTAAGGTCCAGACTGAAATTACTACATTAGAACAGTTTATTGACTCTATGGTTGAAGTAATCCCAGAGCAAAGTCAACATAAATCACCTGACATTGTAGAACAAACAGGGATCTATAGTGCTGAGGATAATAACCCTGAGGAATGGTGCATTGTCCAAACTAAACCTTCGCAAAAAAGGAGCAGAAGAAATATACTGACCCCAAATAGGTTCCAGACCCTAACACCACTTGTAGATGCCGAGGTAAATGAATCATTAATTACCCAAACTGGCCCAGAAACATCAAATCACGTACACCTAAGCACTCTGGGTATTAAGCAAGCTAATAAACATTATAGTACAACTGCAAGAATACCTCTCTCTGAGACATCTTATATATTGGTGATTCTTTGTTATGCTATGCCGATCATGTGTTGTGTAAAAATCAGAATGACTACGCCACTGTAAGTGTACTGCCAGGAGCTGGCATTGGGGATATAAAAGAGCTCATACCAGGTCTTTTAGAAAATACAACAACACCAGTTACAGTTTTGCATGTTGGGGTAAATGATGTGGGTAAAAGAGGTCTTCCAGATATAAAGAAGGATTTTGAGTATGTAGGGACATCCCTCAAAAACAGTGGGTGTGATTTACTGATCTCTGGGATTCTACCTGTCCCTCAGGCAACTGATGAATTAAACAGGGATATATTAAGGTTAAATGGCTGGCTAAAGCGCTGGTGTTTTAGGGAAGGACATGCATATATTGACCACTGGCAGGATTTCTTGGGATTCCATCTGTATGCATGTGATGGTTTGCATTTAAATAAACTGGGCAACCGTATATTGGCTCAGCAACTTAAGAACACAGTAGCTAGCCCTTTAAACTTTATCAGCAGGGAGATGAGGTGGACTCAAAACCCAGGGCTTTATTCACCAATAAGACCTTACAACCCAACTGGATTTTTTTATTAATTAATGCTAGAAGCCTCACAAACAAACATGATGAGCTCCAATTAACATTGCATGCCTCAAATATTCATGTTTGTGCTATTACTGAAACCTGGTGGCAAGAAGGGGACACTTGGGATAAACACATCCCAGGATATACACTCTATAATAAAGATAGGTCTCAGTCCAAAGGTGGGGGTGTGGCCCTGTATATCTCTGATTTCATCTCTTCTGAACGTCTGGACACATCCAAATGGGCGGATTTGGAAGTTTTGTGGATAAAGATTTCCCCACCACAGGCAGTAAAAAATCAACCTAGGTCTTGTGTACAGGCCACCCTGTATAAGGGCTTCTGAGGATACTATTTTATTGGATTTCATTAACCAGTTAGCATTAGTAGGGAATGTTATACTGGTAGGTGATTTAAACCTCCCTGGAATAAACTGGGATATATTAAAGGCTAACACTGCTATGGCGATCAACTATTTGGAAGCATTTAATCTAGCAGGACTAGAACAGTATGTACCAAATAACACCAGGGGTACCTATATTTTGGACCTGGTATTGAGTAATTTAAATAACAATATTCATAATTGTGCAGTGATGACGCCCGTTGGGCTCCAGTGACCATTCTATGGTTAGCTTTCTATACTTGGGATCCCTGCGGAAGACTATTGGCAGAACAACAATTTATAAGTATGATTTAGCTAACTTTGATCAAATGAGATATAAACTGGCAAAATGGAACTGGAAATTAGATTTTGAAAATCAAACAGTATCTGGTATGTGGGAAAGGTTAAATAATAAAATCCTCACCTTGGTCCATAAGTATGTACCAATCAAAAATAAATATAATGGGGTAAAAGAATCCCCCCCCCATAGATGACCTCTTCAGTAAGAAAATTAATTAAAAATAAGAATAAAGCATACAAAAGGGCAAGGCAGAGTGGAGACAAAGTAGGTTGGAAGCATTATAAAAAATGCTTAAAAACCATAAAAAAAGTATAGCCTCAGCAAAAAGAGATTATGAGTATAAATTGGCTTCTAGGGTACAGGACAACTACAAATCTTTCTATTCATACATAAATAGCAAACAGGAAGGAAATAGTACTGTTAGTCCCCTTAAAGCCTCAGACGGTACTCTCATAACTGAAAACTGTGAGATGGCAGAAAATTATAAGTACTTTTCCTCTGTCCTCAACAAGGGGACACAAAATAAGAAATATCTGGAGATTAAGGAGATTCCTGAGCTCAGTTACACACTGGATGCCACTCAACTAGCTAAAAGACTTAAGAAAATAGATCAAAATAAGGTGCAAGGGCCTAATGACATGCAGCCTAGTGTGATTAAAGAGCTGGCTGACTTACTAGCTAGCCCGGTCACCTGTCTTATTCAGAAATCTCTGGATGAGGGAGAAGTCCCAGAGGTATGGAGACAGGCTGTGGTTGTCCCTATCCATAAGAAGGAATCTAGGCAGAAGGTTGAGAACTACAGGCTTATCAGCCTGACTTCAGTCTTGGGGAAAATGTTAGAGGGCATTTTCAAAGAATACATCACTGACTTTTTAAACACATCAGGACATATTGACTATACACAGCACGGGTTCACCAGAGGGAGGTCATGCCAAACAAACCTTTTGGAGTTTCACGGCAAGGTTAGCAAAGCCATGGACATGGGCAATTCTGTGGATGTTATCTTCCTGGACTTTGCCAAGGCATTTGACAAAGTACTACATGAGGAGCTGGTAAATGCCTTAACTGGATAGGGGCTCCATGTCAAAATATCTCGGTGGGTGAGTCATGGCTAAATGGAAGAAGCCAGAGTGTATGTATAAGGGGTGAATACTCTCGTTGGGTGGATGTGACTAGCGGTATACCTCAGGGTTCTGTTTTGGGCCCTTGCCTTTTTAATTTATACATTTCTTCAATGTATGCTCAGTCGAGGGTATGGCTTTCCAAATTCACTGATGACACTCGACTTAGATACCGTATCAACAACTCGGATGATAAGGATATTTTACAAGCAGCCTTTATTAATCTAGAGACATGGGCCTTAAAGAAGAAATCCACATTTAATGTAGACAAGTGTACTGTTATGCATTTGGGGAAACAAAATAAACAATTCAAATACATGCTGGTCGGCGGGGCACTTACAGTAGCCCCAGATGAAAAAGATCTAGGTATAAGAGTTAGTAATGACCTCAATTTTAAAATGCAGTACAGTCAGATTGTTAAAAAAGCAAGTAGTATACAGCACTGCATTCATAAGAATATAAAAAGTAGAGATAAAGAGGTCTAAATCCCTCTCTATACTGCACTGAAACATCCCCACATGGAGTATTGTGCACAGTTCTGGGCTCCAGGTAACGGGGGGACATTACAGCTCTGGAGATGGTTCAGACAAGGGCAACAAGGAAGATCAAGGAAGTCCATGGCCAGAGCTATGAACAGAGGCTGCAACATTTAGGAATGTTTTCCTTAGAGTTCCGCAGATTACGGGGTGATATGTGCCTGATTTACAGGGCCCTAACTGAAGTACATATGAGGGAACAACTAAGCTTGGTGTTAAAGGAACAGTGGTATAATACCAGAGCTCACCCTTTTCAATTATTAAAGGACAAATTTAATACCAAAAAAAGGAAATACTGGTTTAATGTTAGGGTAACGGAGATTTGGAACATCTTGCCCTGTGAGGTTGTGGCCAGTAAGACTATGATTGAATTTAAAATCAAACTTGATAACTACCTTATAAGCAAGGGTATCCGGGGTCATTCATAACATAATTATGGTGAGCTAAATGGACTTATGTCTTTACATGCTCAGTAGTACCTATGTAACCTATGTAAGCAAGCTGGGTAGCTTAGGAGTGAGTCCAATGGTGGTAAACTGGGTAAGAGATTGGTTAGGGGATAGGTGACAGAAAGTGGTGGCAAATGGAGTTCACTCCGAGGAAGGGAGAATGGCCAGCAGGGTGCCTCAGAGATCTATGCTGGAACCAGTTCTCTTTAATGCCTTTATAAGTGATATTGCAGTGGAGCAGGAAAAGAAGGTCTGCCCCTTTGCAGATGACACCAAAATCTGTAATAGGGTGCACACTCCAGGGGAAAAAGAAAGGATGAGCAGAGACCTGAGAAAACTAGATGAGTGGTCAAAGGTATGGCAACTGGATTTCAATGCAAAAAAGTACAAAATAATGCACTCAGGACACAGAAACCATGGGCAGAGTACAAAATGGGTGGAGTGATATTAACAACCACCAAGCAGAAAAGAGACCTGGGGATAATCATATCAGCTGACCTAAAGGTGGCCAGGCAGTGTGACAAGGCAGTTGAGAGAGCTAATGGGATGCTGGAGTGCATAGTGAGGTTATCACCAGAAGAAACAGGGAGGTGGGGGTATCCGTGATGAGGTCGCTGTGCAAAGGGCACTGACAATAACGGCGACCCACTCCCCAGCACATTGCAGGAACAGCTCACAGGGGATACAGTGGCCTGATGGGGGGGGTGGGTAACTACCTACCAGGTCATAATGTTGCATGTTTAATAGTGTATGACATTATGGCTAAATGGCTACAGCATAGCCCGTAACCACTACTGGTGCAATACTGCGCATACAGCTGTACATGGTATTGCACCAGTAGCACTCTCCCAGGCAGAGGATATGACCTCTGCTGGGAGTGGGTTCTGCTGAGCAGCTGCTGTGGTTCACATTACTGAGCCACAGAAGCAAGAACTCAGGCGCTGCGTCTGGGACTGGGTTTGATTCCCGGTCCCAGAAACATTTATTTTTAACAGTTTTGTGTACTCCCTGAGTTGGACTCCCTCTGGAGTTGAGAATCTTTAGTGGGGGGGGCAGGGGCACAGACCCCCATAATGAGGGGTATGGGGGGTGGAGCCCCCCACAGAAAAAAATATATGCCTCATGGCAGAAATTGCGCTGTATTGGCAATTTGATTGTGCCATGAGACATAATGTCTTGTGACATTATGACCCCATGCAGGGCGACTATAGCGACATCCTGTCGCTATACATATGCGTGTGTGAGGTGGGTGGGAGGAGGCATGAACAGCGAGGGATGTGGGGGTGGTGCCATGGTCAGTTGTCATGCTGACCCCGTGGTGTGGTGGGTGGGTTGCTGGCATTAGTCGGCAGGGTACTGGGTTTGGATCTAGGCGCTGGTGTGTTTTTGTTGTGCCCCACCCAAACCTTTTGTTTTTTTATGTTTTCACCCCCCGACATGCACCCCCCTGGAGTTGAGAATCCTTTATTAGGGGGTTGGGGGGGTCAGCCCCCCACAGAAAACATTAAAAATGAAGTCCCAGGCACCCTTTTGCTGTGCGCCAGGGTGTCAGAGTGCTGAAATAAATTTTCAGCACTCTTGACTTCTGCATAACGACAATCGCCTTTAGGCATTCACCGTTATGACATAGATCTGGGAGGTGGTGTTACCACTACAAAGATCTTTTGTAAGACTCCACCTAGAGTACTGTGTGCAGTGTGGAGACCACAGCTCTAGAAGAACATAGACAGAGTGGAGATGGTACAGAGGTGGGCAACAAAAATGGTGCAGGGTGGGAATCATAAGCTCTATGAGGAAAGGCTAAAGGACCTCAGTATATACACTCTGGAAGGGGGGGTATGATAGAGTCTTTTAAATACTTTACAGGGGTAAATAAGGTACAGGATGGAAGTGTTTTTTTTTCAGAAGGAAAGGTGCTCAAGGACAAGAGGACATGCTATGAAGATGGAGAGCAGGTAGATTAAGGAGAAATGTTAGGAAGTACTTCTCCACAGAAAGAGTGGTGGATTCCTGGAACAATCTTCCATTGGAGGTGGTGGAGGCAAAGACAGTGGCGGGGTCCAAGAATGCATGGGATACGTACAAGAGAATCATGGTGGAAAGGAAGTGATGGAGGGAGAAAGAGCGGTAGATCAAGTACGATCTGCGGTAACAATGTAGGTAAGGGAAAAAAGGGCAGACTGGGTGGGCCAAGTAATCCTTATCTGCTTTCAAATTTTATGTTTCCACAGTATGTAATGGGTGGATTCCTAGAAAGTGACACACTGAATTGCTGTATGTGGTTCTGAAATCCTTAGCACAAAAAATGCTACTGAGGTAGGTAGGAGGGTGCAACAAAGAAACGCCATAATGATAAGGAGTAAGTGGACGAAAGTTATAAGGAGAAGCTGGCTGCACTTAACTTGTCCACCCTCCAGAAAAAGAGGTTGACAGAGGACATGAGGTTAGTCTTCCCTGCTCTCTGGGGTATCAACAGGATCAAATAGATGGTGATGACTAACCTGCTAAGGTCCAACAGGACATTGAGACATGCCCTGAAGATTAGAGATGTTAATTTTATAAGTAATATTAGAAGGCAATTCTTCTCCAAAATTGTGTTGAACCTATGGATCAGACTAACAGTGGAAACAGCATTATGATGACAGTACAGGTCTTCAGGATCAGCATCTACAATTTTCTCCTTACCAAGGGAATCACAGGATATAACAGATTGTATAGTGGGTTGGATATCCCTTTAAATTAGCACATGTTTGCACAGCATACTTACAAATCCCAGTATCCTGTGACTTTGGTGACAGTGATTTGGCGCCTACCGAAATGGTGACTCAATCGCAGTGGCTGTCATTAGTGTGAGTGAGGAATGTGGGTAACTGGATGGGGGGTGCACAAAATAGTGACATCCCATTTTTGCATGCCTATGCATCTGGGGGGGGTGGGGAAGTGAGCATGCCGAGCGTGTGGTGGGAGGAGACAGAGGGGTTGTAGGGGGTGGTGCTGAGGTGAGCTGCTGAGCTGCTTCCATGGCATGGTGGGTGGGTTCAGGTCTGGGCGTAGGTACTTTTTGCTGCGCCCGGCCCAAATTTTAATTTTTTCCACGTTTGCACCCCCTCTGACATGCATTGCCCCTGGAGTTGAAAATCCTTAAGTGGGGAGGGTTGGGGGCTGCTGAAAATCCCAACTCCCTGGTACCATTTTGCTGTGCGCTGAAGAATACATTGCCAAAATATTTTTTTGGTGATGTGCCATCGCCCTAACAGCGATCGCACATCGGCAAGCACCGTATCACAAAGATCCATGAATCCCTACTTATAATGTGTGAGGGAGGAGGGATTTGATGGACCTCAAGTTTCTACTGACCTTAAATTCTTATGTTACTATGTATATGATGCACTGCCTCCTTTAAAGAGGCTGCTTGTTACAGTCCTTAGGTGTAGGATCCAAGCTCTATCCAGCATTCCTTTACCAACAAGGATGGATCCATGTCAGGTAACAAGTTTTTGCTCACCTTTCCTCACAATATAAAGCAATTCTGAGATGATAACTGATTAAAAAAAAGTCCCCTAGAGGATGGGGGCACTTTTCTCAACAAGGTTATGTTTTAATCCCAGTGATGGGGCCTAGCACTTATTATATCTCAGAGATCTTATCACACATGCAATGTGCAGCACTTTGGGTGGGTTCCCTCCAGAATAGTTTTTTTGTAAAACAAAGATAATGAATTAATGCAGCATGACTGGCAAACCAGTGGTGTGTCATTGCATTTGCATGTTGTATAATATTAAAACTGGTACAGTGATGGTGGCACAAGGTAGCTTGTTTATTAAAAACAGCTATCTTTTATGAGGGGCTACCCCAACCCCAAATCTTTTTATGCCCCTGTTGCTCACAGTTTTCAAAGGTTTGCAGAAAAGGGTGAAATGTTTGTTTTTGCAATATATTTATTTAGTTTTACTAAAAATATAGAAATATGCAATTTGTTAGCAGAAGAGGACTGTTTCACCCACCCAGTCTGCCCAGATATTTCCTGCCTAATCTAGCTCTGCAGACCCTAGCTGATCTCCAGCGACCATCCCTCCTCCCTGCTTGTTTTCTAATACATTCCTATGTCTATCCCACACAAGCTTGAAGCCCTTCACTGTTTTGCTTACACCACTTCTTCTGGCAGTCTGTGACAGGCATCTACCACCCTTACAGTGAAGACATAGAGATCTGTTTTATGAATCTATCTCACCTATGTGAGTGGTGATGTTGATATTGTAGTCTTGAGGGGACATGTATGTTGCACTGAGCTCTCACTTTAAACTCCTGTGAGTTAGTGTCT
This sequence comes from Neoceratodus forsteri, assembly GCA_016271365.2. NCBI lineage: Eukaryota > Metazoa > Chordata > Ceratodontiformes > Ceratodontidae > Neoceratodus > Neoceratodus forsteri. Next base: position 396,752,839 of record CM057454.1, read on the forward strand.
GCAATCTACACCTGATTTGGAGTACTGCAGGGTTTGCAGGGTGATTCAGTTAAAAAACAAACATAAAAATGGCACCATTAAAAGATAATTTTGTACAAAACATCTTAGCCCTGGAAACGGGTAGTGCACCATTTTTAAAAGCCCACAACAGAACTGCTGCACCATTCAATCTGATGGCTACAGCTAGAGAAAGAGGTCCCCACCTCTGAGATTCTAATTAAAGATGAACAGTAAAGGGTCCTGTCCCAGCTTTCTGACAGCTGCAGGCCATGGATATCAGTGGCCCCACAGTCACCTTGGGGGTAGCCCCTCTGTTACAGCAACCAGTGAGAGAACTGCCCATCACAGGCAGCACATTTAAGTTATCTTTTAATAACATATGTTAACATATATTAACCAGCTAAGAGCACTAGATAATCAAATGCCTATTTTCAGGTGATAACAAGGCAACCCAACATACTGTATAATGAGTAGAAAGAGATAAGTCCAATCAGTACATACCAGCTTGACAGTTAAAAACATCATCACGAATGCCATAATACATGACTTGTGAGACTTCACAAGAATTGTATGAATACATTGATATAAGGTATTGATGACACTACAATTATCAACAAGACAGAGCAGCAAAACTTCAGGGCAAGTGCAGTTCACTGCCTTAAGAAGATGCTCCCGATACCTGTTCCAGAAAAAGCAATGGAGGGGCATATATTAAGTTCAGAGGAGATTGAGTTCCATAACCTAGAAGCAGTATAAGTAAATTAAATTTTACCATAAGAGTGCTAAAGGCAGGGCTGAGACAGAGTTATGTCCACTGTCAAGGATTAATTACGAAAGCAGTATACTGATCAGGCGAATAGGTTTGAGGCCATCCTTGAATTTGTTTTCAGCAGTGGTGATAGGGTCATTTCTAGTGTGAATGTCAAAGAACTGGTGGCAGGTAGTGACTACTACTGGGTAACATTCTCCCTGGTGACAGAAATGACTAGCCAGGCCTCAGCCACCAGGTGCTGGAATGTCAGAAAGGAAGACTGCCATGATACAGAACCTAATATACAATGGGGTATGAAAATCTTGAAACCTCATTAGTCAAAACACATCACATGGCTGTGATAAATCCTTTAGTATACCCACAGTAAAAGTGTGATATCACTATAAAACCAAAAAAAAACAAGTTGAACATTGTGTAATAGCAATATACCATGGCAGGGAATGGGTATATGGGTGGGTTTACCACTTCTGGTGTGGTAAATCTACCAATATACCCACTCCCTGTCATGGTAAATTGCTTAAATATCCACTGGGCTGGATTGAAGCATGATTAACCAGGATAGTCCAGCTGGAGAGTAGAATCTTATTTTTACTGGGGCCCAGCTATAACCCACACTGTACAGCTGGGAGAAGTGAAGCATAAGAAGATCAAGTGACCTGGCCAGCTTCGTACAGTAAGTCGGTGGCTGTGCAGGGATTTTAATCTGGAACTTCTAGTTGCACAGTTCTGTACTATAAACATTGGATGACACAAGCAGAGAACTGTGATGAAGCAGTGCAGTGGAACCCATCCATGAAGAACCACAACAATCATTCTCTCAGGTTCATACTGTAAGTCCAGAAACCCCTGCTCTGTATTCAGTGTTTAATAGAACTGAGTGTAGCATTTATGGAAATAGGCCACTTAACCTTTATATACCTGCCTGAGGTAGCCACATTTTTTTCACAAATAGCAGTCATTAACAATACTAAAATATGCATTTCCTGAGAAGCTCAATCTACTGTATATAGTATTCTATTTTTCTTTCTTTTCATTGCTGGCATGGACTTTTTAACTCTTAAGCAGAGTGTTAATGTTGTGCTTCGCATTAATCCATGCTGACAGTATTAGTAACACATTCTGCATAAACATAATTATTGATCCCTAGCAGCTGTAATGCAGTTCAGTAATCATGCATTTACATAATTGTGCTATTAAGTGTAAATTTGAACTTGCAAATCTGGGGTCATAGAATGCTGGCAGCTATACCAGTCAGAACATTTCTATATATATATGAGTCACTTTACCCATATTGCTGCAATCTTGATCAACCTTTGCACAACAAAAAGTCATTTAATATCTAATTGGTAACCCAATGACTTCTGATTAGAATATGATTGCAGTAAGCTGAGATTTACATTAGCGCTATGTGATAGGTTGCTGCAATCCAAAGCAAGAAATTCTAGATAACATGTTTGAATATATTTTAGATTCAAAAGAATAAACATCCTGGGGGATGCCAATTTCCCTGATGTGCACTGGTACCTTAGGACTGCAAATGGCAGGGCTGCAAAAGAGTTTTTGTCCACTAACAATGATTGCTTCTGAGAGTAGCATGCAGAACAGAGGAATAGGTTAGTGGCCACCTTTGAACTTGTTCCCAGCAGTGGGGATAAGGTCATCTTTAGTATAAATGTCAAAGAACTGGGGGGAGGCAGTGACTACAGCTGGGTAGCAATCTCACTGGTGACAGAGAAGACTAGCCAGGCCTCATCCACGAGGTCCTAGAATGTCAGAAAGGAAGACTGCCATGATACAGAACCTAGCATCCAAAGGTCTGGAGCAGCTGCACAAGACTGGTGATGCAGAGCACACTGGGAATTTGTTTGAGGGTACCTGAAGCAACAACAGACACCTACACCCCTGCCAGAAAGGGGAAAAGTGCCAAAAAGAAGTTCCTGCCAAAATGGTAAGCTAAGGCAACTGATCTTGAACAAAGATAAAGGATATGATTTCTGGAAAAAGATGGGCTGCCCTCAGATAGAAGTACAAAGTAGCACTGAGGGACTGCAGCACAATAATTACAAATGTTTATGAAGGACTAGAAGCCAGAATACAGTATGAGCTGCAGACAATACCAAATCCTTCTTCCACTACTTGCTGTAAATGGAAGGAGAAAAGTGACTAGATGATTTAGGAAATTCAGGTCTTTAAAAATGGAAACAGGGTGGAATGAATAGCAAAGCTATGGGTGATTGCTGAGATGTTGAATGAATACTTCACTTTAGTATTCATCATGGGCTCCCCAAGGAGGTAATATACTCACTGGGAGGGTCCAATGGGAGGGTGCAAAGTCCTGACTTTGTTTTACTTGCATTAGGCAAAAAAGTAAAACAAAGAAGAAGAAAAAAAAAAAACACTCTGGTTCTCAAAGGAGGCGGCAGGGAGGGCAAGGGGAAAAAAGTTTAGCATTCAGAAAATACAAGGAGCCACAAAGGGAGGAAGACAGAATAATGTATCTGGAAAAGCTAAAGGAGGCAGGGAAAGCAGTCAGAAAAGCCAAGCCACAGAAAGAGGAAAGAATAGCTAAGGCCATTAAGAAAGGAGACAATACCTTTTTAGATACAATAGAGAAAAGAGAAAAAACGGGTTGGATTGTAAGACTAAAAAGGGAAGGGGGGGGGCAGCAGAAGGGGACCAGGAAAAGCAGAAATCCTGAACAAATATTTTTGTTCTGTGTTCATGGTAGAAAGGAAGGGGAGGGATCACAGCTAGGTGTTAGAAGTACCAAAGGGGTGGGGTGTAGATATCCATCTGTTTACAGTAGAGGGAGTCCTAAAGGAATTAGAAAAACTGAAAATAGGTAAGGCAATGGGGTCAAATGGAATACATCCCAGAATTCTAAAGGAACTTATAAAGAAGCTGTCAGCACCACTGGCAGCATTGTTCAACAAATCATTAGAAACAGGCGTGGTTCTGGCAGACTGGAAAAGAGCAAATTGTGTCCCTCTCCATAACAGCAGGAGCAGGGAGAGGGTTGGTAACTATAGGTCAGTCAACCTCACCTCAGTGGTAGGAAAACTGATGGAATCATTACTCAAGGAAAAGCTTGTGACATACCTTGAATCCAGTGGACAGCAGGATCCAAGACAGCATGGTTTTACAGCAGACTAGTCTTGCCAAACAAACCTGTTTGATTTCTTTGACTGGGCGACAAGGGAGCTAGATCATGGAGGGGCGGTAGATGTAGTCTACCCAGATTTTAACAAGGCCTTCAATACCGTCCCACATAAAAGGCTACTAAACATGATGAGCAGCTTGGGAGTCAGATCCAGGGTGGTAAACTGGGTTAGAAATTGGTTGAGTGGTAGTACACAAAATGTGGTAGTGAACCAAATTCAGTCCGGAGAGAGGGTGGTGATCTACAGGGTGCTTCAACGATCAGTGCTAGGCCCAGACCTCTTTAAAGTCTTCATAAGAGACATTGTGGAGGGGCTGAAGGGGAAGGCGTGTCTCTTTACAGATGACACAGACATCTGCAATAGAGTCAACACACCGGGGAGGGTGGTGAAAAGAATGAGAAGGGACCTGGGGAAGCTGGAGGAATGGTCAAATATATGGCAGCTGAGATTCAATGCAAAAAAGAGCAAAATTATGCACTTAGGACATGGGAATCTGAGGCAGGAGTACTCAATGGGGGTGGCGGTACTGTGAGCCATGAAACAGGAGAGGGATCTAGGGATGATTATATTTGAGGACAAAAAAGTGCCTGGACAGTGTGAGAAGGTGTTTAGAAGGGCCAGCAGCATGTTGGGGTGCATAAGGAGAGGCATCACCAGAAGAAAAAGGGAGGTGTTAATGCCAGTATACAGATCATTGGTAAGGCCTCATTTGGAGAACAGTGTCTCATTTTTGGATGCCACATCTCAGGAATGACATAGACAGAGTGGAGGCAGTCCAAATACGGGCTACAAAAATGGTACAGGGGCTGCACCAGAAGTCATATGACGAGAGGCTAAAAGATCTCAATATGTATTCTCTGGAGATGAGGAAAGAGAGGGGGATGTGACAGAGACATTCAAATGCCTTAAAGGGATAAATAAGGTACAGGGGGTAGCATCTTTCAGAAAAGAAGATGGACAAGAACTAAGGGACATGATATAAAGTTGGTGGGAGGTAGAATCAGGGGTAATGTGAGGAAGTACTTCTTTACAGAAAGGGTAGTGGATACTTGGAACAGCCTCCCCATGGGGTGGTAAGGCCAAAAAAGGTGGAGGAATTCAAGAATTCATGGGAAAGACACAAGGGAACCCTAGGGACAGGAGGAGAGGGAAAGCCTCAGATCAGCTATGGTCTGCAGTGTAAGGTAGGAAAAATGGGCAGTCCTTATCTGCTGAAAAATTCTATATATCTACTAGGGCTATGTATACTGAATAGTATTTTCAGAATACCACAAATAGTAGGCTTCCTGAATATTTGGATTCATTTTCTGAATAGTTCACTATTCGGCCACTTTTCAGGAACTATTATTCAGTGAGATTTCAAAGTCTCGCAGAGCTTTGTTGGCCAATCAAAAACTGTTTCTTGAGCTCAAAGGCAAGCACACCATGTGACTTCCTCACTCTGAGCTGGTAGAAGACAGGAGACAGTGGTTTCTGAGAGCTGCTCTGCAGTACTTTTGAGACCTTAAACTTGCTAAAAAAGAAATAGATTTTTGCTTCACAGGCTTTTTTGGGTCACTATAGTTTTTTTGATCAGTGTCAGAAAAGCTATATTTGGCTTTCTGGCAGGTATTATGTCCTTATTGTTGTACTCAGTTACAGGGACTAGGAGGGCTGTCTGCTAACACCCCTTCTCTGCTGCTGTCTGACTTAGCTCCAGTGTGAATTTCTTTGGGTGGAGCACATTTTTTTTTTGTTTTTTTTTTTTTTTTGCTGTTGTCTGATTCCAGGTTGGTTCCCTGCATGACTGATGAGGGTGTCTGCTAACTCCCCCTCCTGCAGGTCACTGCTTATAATTTGCTGTATATGTGCATAATACTTGATTTTGTGAAGCTTCACCCTGCATGTGCATGCTTAATATATTTTTCCATGAGGCAGGGCCACACATGTGCACAGTTGTGTGCACACAGATTTTGAAATAAACTTCTTCATTTCTAAGCCAGTCAGGCTTGACTCACTGGATTAGTATTGTTAGTCTCCTCTGGTTCTGGGGATAGATGCCTGTACACATGAGGAGAAGAAGAAGCAGCATTTATATAGTGCTTTTCATACACAGTGTATCCCAAACCGCTTTACAAACAATGCTAGACTGGTAGTGAAGTGATTGAATGTGTGGTGACGGCCATATCACACATCATCACCCACACACAGCCTGGATAATTACATGAACCGATTTGTGGGAAGGGGAATGTTGGCCAAGACACTGGGAATGTTCCCTACTCTTTGCGAAGAGTGCCTTGGGTTCTTTTACTTCCACATGGACACCCACCAGGACAACACCAGGATGGGCAGAAGGGACCTCGGTTTAACGTCTCATCCAAAGGATGGCACACCCCAGCAGTACAGCACCCCCCAATACTGCATTCAGATGCCAGCGATTTAGGTGCAAGTCCAATCCCAGTGTGGGACAAGAACCCACAACCTTCAGTTCCAGAGGCAGATGTGCTACCACTGAGCCACACTGACACGACGCGCTGACCCCACCCTGACCCCGACCACCCCCCCCACGCCTACAGCCCACTGCACAATTGCTTGTGCTTGTGAAATATATCCCCCTGTGAGTCTGTGCCATGTGTGTGTGTGTGTGTGTGTGTGTACAGTTGTGCATATGCATTGTTTTTGTTTGTTTATTGTTGTTTTGTTAATTAAACCATTGCACTTAGTGGGGCAGGCTTGTCTCACTGAGTTAACTGTATGTCATCTGTCTGTTCCTTGCTCGGTTCCATGTTTGACTAAATAGGTTGCCCGTTTCTTCCCCTTCTTAGTAGCAGTGTTTTTCTTTACTGCTCCTTGTTTGTGGTGCAGTATAACTGGAAAGGTTGGTGTATGACTGTAGTTCCACAAGCACTAAGTAAAGCATCACACACACACAGGTACTACGTAGTGATAGTTTGTGTTTTACACAGTAATCACTAGTGACCTGATCCATCATGTCTTTAGCAATCTTGCAAACATGCTTGGTCCAGCCCCAGCAAAGCTTCTGCACCGCTGGCCCCAAGTTTTGAGGGACAGGATGATAGACCACAAACATACAGCACATCCACACAATTATTGCTAGTGTTGTCCCTGGGCTGCCAAACCCCCAAACAATCTATGTAGAACAAAGGAAGCACTCGGGGGGGGGGTGCAGTAACAAAATACAGTTAAGAGCAGCGGAGCATAAAGTTGCCAATACATTTGTTTGTGCTAAGGCTGGAGGATGCCAATGGAGCCCTGGTGCTTTGACCAGAACCTGGTCTTTGTCAGGGTGCATGTCGGGAACGTACAAACATGCTATGAATATACAACCCTTAAAGAAACACACTATAAATAAGTGAAATTAAAATGAATGGGACTGAGATGCCCTTGTGTAAAAACAATCCACAACTAACATACCCAAGGATGAAACACTGCATCAGGATTATAGAACATAGTTCATACTGTGGTACCAGACAGTACGCAATGCAGTATCTTGCAAAATTACTGTAAAATGCTGCAGTATGCTGCAAAGAGCAGTGTAATTTAATGGCAATTAAAGCCCTCCAGTCATCCAATATTTTGTGGCATGTCATTTACTGCAAAGTACTGAATTGCATCTTATCTTGCTCCACTGTAAATTATTGATACATAATTCAATTCCAGAGAAGGTGGTGAGATAGACTACATAGACAATGACATACAGGTGTCTCTCTTTATTTGATGGGCTCAAATATTGTTCTCCCCAAGCAAGCCTTTTAGTTCTTGTAGCATATAGTACTACTACCACTAATACCAGTAGCAGTACTACTACTGCTAGTGTCATCACCTGTCCATCTGTATGTTCACTGTCACATCCTGTTGTGCAGTAGTAGGGGGGAATTAGAGCATACATGCTTTGTGCAACAAGCAGCAGACACCACCACCAGTGTCCCCACTGCTACCATTATGGCTGCAACATCCACAGCCAGTGTGCTTCCCACCACCACCAGTGCCATTCTTGCAGCAGCCACCCTTTCAGCTGTCACCACTACTGCAGCCACTGCTACCACTATTCCTATGCCCATAGCTGAAGCACCTTCTACCCCATGTTTGTGACCATGAACACCCTCTAGTGCTGACCCAATGCAATGCTTGATATTGTTTTCAGAGTGCTATGTGTGTGTTGTGGTGGATCGAGTGTGCCACATGAAGATTGTGTTGCATTAGTGAGAGCTCAATGTTGGTGGCTGAAGTGTCATTGAGGTGTATATGGTATACCAGGTTCAGTGAGTGATTAATGGTGTTGCTGAAGTGCTTTTTTAGTTTCCTTAAAAAACACCTTTCCTGGCCGAATACAGAATAACAAATACCGAATACTTGGGACCCGAATACCGAATATTTGGGAAAAAGTATCTGCACAGCCCTAGTATCTACATACAGTATCTATGTCCATGGCTTCAGTGGTAACCATGATGATGCCTGCAGACATCAGACCCTCCACCACAGAGTTCTACACTTGAGGAGAAGAAAAAGAGGTAGGATCTATGCACCGGGCTGGGCTTCTCATGCTGCAATAGAGGCAGAAGACTAGGTAGCTGACAGTCAAGCAGGAGCCTAACTCTAAATGTATAGGTCCCCTGTTGTCATGTGATAAATCACATGACTCCAGTCATTTTATTTTAAAGTCCACATTTCTTCATTAGATGGTTATACACTCTGACCACTAGGAGTCACTAGTGTGCACTCCCTTTTATCTCCTTCCTAATCAATTCTATCCCCTCGTCTTCCTCGCTTCCTGACTGACTCTTCTGGTCTGACCTTCAGTTTTTCTATTCCTCCACGCTACTTTTAACACCTGCACCTCCAAGGATTTGAACTCTCGACCCCCTTCTCTATAGCCAAGCACTCTACCTCTGTGTCACCTGGTAGGCCTAAAGTAAGGAGCGCAATTATTTGTCTTACCTTCTCTTTTACCTGCGCTCTAGCTTCTGACCTCTACCTCTACCCCCTTAACTTTGCCCCACTCAAGTTAAGCCTCACCTTCCACCCCCCCACACACAATCATAAACCTTACCAACACTTGACTCCAGGTCTAAGATGCAGCCCACTGTATTCCTGTACTCTCTTGCCATTCTACTATTTCTAATGATCCCCTCCAACCCTGTAAGTCCTAATGTCACAGTAACCCCCCACTCTACTCCAAATGGACATGACACTGCCATAATGTACTATAAGTGATCACGCCTAGCACCTTCCAGGGCTGTTCTTGCCTTACTGTGTCTGCACGTGCCACAGGCCTGCCCTAACTCCCTCACTAGTGTCACACCTTGCCTCACTCCCCTTGCCCCTGTCATCCAAATCCATTCCCAAACCCTCCGCCATCCTCAAACCTAAGCTTCTAAAACTCATGCTATTCTGTCAAGTCCTGCTACTTCTGCTTCTTTCAGGAAATGTCCACCCCAACCTCAGCACTCTGCAGCAAACTTTCTGTAAGCATTCTAACTCTAAGGGTCTTAAGCTTGGTTTCCTCAATATCCATAGCCTACTTCCAAAGCATGATCAGCTGCAAGTCTAGGTACAACATCACAAGCCTGACATTATTGCTGTAGTGGAAACCTGACTCTCACCCAAAACACCTGATTCTGTGGTCTCCCTTGCCGAATATACTCTCTTCAGAGCAGATCATCTGGTAAAAGAGGGGGGATTGTACCATTTACCTTTCTGACTCACTTCCGGGACATGCCTTCCTAACATTGTCAGCTAGGAACAGTGCCCAGGCTATTGCTACCAAAGTTACCCTTGGTCATAAAGGGAAGTGGCTCATAGTCTTGTCAGTCTACATCCCTCCAAGGGATACAGCAACTGGCTTCGACACTGTCATCGACTATATCTCCAAATTGCCCAATCAATCTGAAGTTGTTGCATTAGGAGATTTTAATATCAACTGGCAAGCTCCAGAGGCTGAGCCTTTCAAGGATGGTGCTGCAGCTGTTGGTCTCACACAACTGGTTCAATCCCCTACTAGATTTAATTATAGAATTGGTACCTCCACCTTATTAGACCTCATTCTTTCTAACTGTCCTGAAAATATAAAGGACACTCAGGCCTTTTCGGACTTCCTAAGTGACCGCTTCCCAATCATGTGTCTGTGGTTGGGCCAGCTTCCCAAACCCCCAAAAAAGCTGTTATACCAACGTGCACTAAGGTGAGGGCAATTTAAGCAATTTCAGGTCTACCTCTGCCCTTGCGACTGGTCAAAAATCGACACAGCAACAAGTGTTGACCAAGCTCTAGGGCATTTCACATCTCTGTTCAAGAAGGCATGTGCTATTTTTGCCCCATTCAAAAAAACAGAAGCACAACTTGCCTAGAAGTCCCTGGATTACCACATCCCTCCTAAGCTGCATGATTTCCCATGACCATCACTGGCACGTTGCACAGGCCGCTAAAAAATCGAGGGATTGGCAATGATATAAGCAGGCAAGAAATGCCTACACCTGTGCAATACACCTTGCTAAAATCTCCCACTACCAAGATCAATTTGGTAATACGTGGGGGAACAGCAAAAATTTCTGAGATAACATAAATTACCTCACTGGCAAGCCACTTAAATCTCCTCCCTTGGTACTCAATATTAATGGTGATACCACTCATGACCCTGAAGCAACAGCAGAGATTTTTAATACTGCTTTCGAAGACCTCAGTGGGGCACTCCCTTCCAACTTCTTTAACAAATCCTCCTTGCCTGGACAATGCTAGCAAAGACAACTCATCCCCATATGCACCACCCTTCTACTTCAAGACAATAACTACCACTACAGCGAAAAAAAAAAACACCTTCTGCGTGTCCTTAGCAAATCTAGATTTAGTAATGATTCCCTAGATCTTAAAATGCTCTGACTCACCATTGACTCTGTCCTGTCACCCTTTACCGAGATACTAAACCTATCCCTTTGCCTTGGCCAATTCCCCTAGTTTGGAAGGCTGCGATGGTGACACCCATTCATAAGAGCAGGGATAGTGCCACCTACTCTAACTATCATTCGATCTCCATTCTGCCTCCCCTTTCCAAGGTACTAGAGTGAATAGTAGCAGACCAGTTGACTAACTACCTTGCCACCTATAATATACAATGCACCCAGCAACACAGTTTCAGAAAAAGACATAGTACCTCCACTGCCCTCCTTGAATACTCAGACTTCGTCCATAAGGCTCTGGATCATGAGCACTTTGTGGGGTCAATTTACATTGACCTCACAAAAGCTTTTGATACCATTATCCATAGCCTACTACTCAGGTCCGTACCCACCCTTGGTCTCTCTCCCAATGTTACTGCCTGGTTCAAAGGCTACCTGGAGGACAGAACTCAAAGAATGAAAATCCGGGAAGTCCTCTCAACTAGTGTCCCGGTAAGCTCCGGAGTCCCCCAAGGCTCCATCCTGGGTCCCTTCTTATTCAGCCTCTACTTGAATACCCTTCCCAAGGCCTGCCCTGCAAACCTATCCTTTACACAGACGACATTGTGCTTTTCACCAGCCAGCCAGATCCTACACCTCTCAACAGCAGTTTGCAGGAAAGCTTCACAGCAGTTGAATCCTGGTTCACCAAACACAAGCTAATAATGAACTGCAAAAAGACTAAAGTAATGCTCTTTCCCAGCCCTCATCACCAACATCCGCAACAAACCCCTTGAACAAATCTAGGCATAACCCTCAACAGCTACCTAACCTATAGTGAGCATATAAATTTAATTTCTAGAGCTGTTAGTACCAGAGTCAAGCTACTGTATAGACACTGGCATAGCTTGTCATGTGACCTGCTCCGCCTAGCCATCTGTAGTTCCATTCTCTCAATTATAGACTTCGGACTAATAATTTATGGCTCTGCCACCAATACCACACTTAAAAGGTTAACTGTTGCCCTAAACAAAGCCTGCCACCTAATCACAGATGTCCACCACTACACCCACATCTGTGACCTCTACACTGCAGCAACCTGGCTGAATCTTCATGGCAGAATCTCCTACCAAACCTGTCTCTTTGCTAAAAAAAAATTAACTTGGAACTAGCCCTTCCCTCACTGTCACAGCTATTCAATAGGATTAGCAATCAGTCTCACACCAGAAGCTCCTCCAGCCCCACCTTCCAGGTCCCATTTTGCCGCACTGTGCAGGGTCAATGCTCCTTTATGTATAGGGCACCTAACTGGCTAAATAACCTTCCTCCTGATCTGTTATAAGACACCAAAACTGATCCCTTCAAAACCAAACTTTGGCAGCACTTAATGCAACACAGTAGCTGTGAATGTCCAACCTAAACTACACTTATTTACTTCCTGCCTATCCCTACCTGCTCCCTCTACTTTCCTTCCTATCTACTCCCTCTGTACCATTCATCTCCCCTCCCTCCCTAAGTACCCCTACCTCTAACAACGCCTCAGCATTTTGGTCCCATCTCCCTTCCTGCCCCACCCACCCAGGTCACATTATCTCCTTCTTACTCTTGCTAACAATTTCCATCCCAGCCCCATCACTTACCTAGCCCCCTTACAATTAACCCCATCACTCTCTCCCCCTCCCCACCCCTACCTCCACACCCTGTTGTTTTCCCCCTTTCCTCCCATGTATATCCTTCATGTCCTACTCCCACACCCTGTTGTTCTTCCCCTTTTCTATCCTGCACTCATTCTTCAATGTCTCACCTCTAGTTCCTTTTTGCCCTATTTCTTGCTTATATGTAGGTTAGTCTGGTGGTAAATTTTCCTTTCTAGTCTCCTCTCCAAACTGCTCCTGGTCTACACTGCATCCCCGTCCTCCGGACCAATAACAAGGTCAGCCCCCCTGACTGTTCATTTTTTGTGTATGATGATTTATAACTCTGTATCTTACCTTATACCAGATGTACTCTCTACTGAACTTATTATGTATTATAATTTAAGTTAGTCTGTTTGTACACTGCATTATGTAATTTTGTTTGCCCTCATTTCATGTAAACTGTCCATGTTTTGTCCTTTCCCTTATTTTGATGTGGAGCCTTTGTAAATGATCCTCTGGCTCAGAGGTGTTGTAATTCTAAGATTTTAATAAATAAATAAAGAACAAATAAATAAGAGATGGAGTGCAAACTGGCTTAAGGGCAGAAGGGAGAGGTATGGGGTGAATGGGCACTTCTCTGAGTGGAGAGGAGTATTTGTTGGCATCTCTCAGGGATCAGTGATGTGCCCACTGCTTTCATTAATTTTTTCAACACTCTAAAAGCAAGGATCTCTATAAGGCTGTTTATGTTTACTGATGACACTAGCTGGCCAGGGTGGTGGACTCCCTTGATGATGGGAACAATCTTCAGGAGGACCTGAACCAGTTGGGTGATTGATCAGACTACTGTACCCTCAGATTCAATGTAGCCAAATGCAAGGTATTACACTTGGGGAGGAGAAACAGGGGTAGGGCCTATGCAGTGTGTAAAGCTCTTCTTGTGGTCCTGGAAGAGCAAAATTACCTGATGGTTATAATACACAAGGGGATGAAGCATCAACAGAAAGGTGACACCACGGTCTAGAGGGCTGGGAGATTGCTGGGTAACTAGCAGGGCATGATACACTTTTCCACCTCTTAACAAGGCTCTAGTCAGAACCAATAGAATTACTTTGTGGAGGTCTGTGCTTCCCAATGCAAAAAGGGTATTGAGTCAGTCCAGAGGGTGCAAGACAGGCAACCACAGTGCTTAGTGGTATGGAAGACAAAAGTGATGAGGAGAGACTAGTGGTTTTAATATGTCTGCACTGGAGAATAGGAGGCTGGGAAAGGACATGATCTCAGTTTTCTACATTTGAAAGGGTATCAACAAATTTGAATAGAGATGTTTTATCTGATGACCACCAACAGAGCACAGGGACAAGCCTGTATCTCAGTGGTGGTAAATTCAGGGATAATGTTAGGAAAACCTTTTTTTCACAGATGTTGGCAAACCTATACAACAATGATAGAGTCTCTGGTACAGCCCACTGCTCCTGTAAGAGAAAAAAAACATTTTTCAGAGAGTATTCTGCTCCAATACTGGCTACTATTATCAGGCCACAAGAGTGTATTATTGGGATAATTACCAACTCACCATATGTTTATTAAAAATTCAAGTACTTTTATTTTAGTGTGGTCACAATCGAATGTGTCTCCGATGAGTTCCAGGTATGTTTAATTATGACTACACTATAATAAAAGTATCTGACATTTTGATATATTGTGGTGAGTTGATCATTATTCCAATACACTCTTGGTGAGAATTAGGCATGCTTAGAATTCCTGAAATCTGATCTGTCTTCAGATTTCGGATTTTGGGATGATCCAGTTCCAGTTCTGATTCTGATTCTGATGGTGTGTCAGCATGGCTCAGTTGGTAGTACATCCATCTCTGGGTGAGAGGGTCATGGTTCTAGTCCCACAGTGGAATAGGGTTCATACCATAAACACCGGCAACTGAGTGCAGTACTAAGGGAATTCTGTATAGTTTATGTAGTTTTTGTTGACTGGGTAAGTGCACTAGTCAACTTCTTGACTATTTTCAGGCATGACCCTGGGTGAGGGGGACACAGATGAATGTCAACTGACCTTGAATCAGATTAAGCTGTTAGTGGTATTTTTAGTGAATGGGGGAAAATTTGGCCAGGGCACCGGGGAAATTCCCCTACTCACCACAGGGGGATTTGCTGTCCAGTTCCAATATGGCCAGTGTGCCTGAACTGCTGGAGGAGATGGAAGTCTCTGAGGTGGGGAAGCCGACCTCCTCCCCTAGCCTCGATTATCAAGGGGTTGAGATTCTGGAAGACGCGTCGGAAATGAATTTTGATTTTTTAGAAGAAGGGGAGATCTTTATTTCTACAGAGGATCTTACTAAAACTCAGGAAAATGTTACTGACGCAACACAAATGGACTCTCAAGATACTCAGACTGAAGGTTTGGTTATTTTAAAAATGGAATTGTTATCTCTATTGGTAGCTGAAGAACAAAAGTTTGCTCAGAAAAGATGTCTTTTTCAAGCTTGGCTTTCACAGCTGACAGAAAAGGAACAGGTTGGCAACTTAATATCGAAAACTGACAGCCAGCACCCCACTCAGCATGATGCAGCTGCTCCCTTTCTAGCGACAGAAGAGCCCGGTATAGGTGAATCACCTAAGGTAATTTATCCCCTTATTTTTGAAAATAAGCCTGAAGTGATTCTGTTTGTAGTGAAAATGTGCACCCAAAGCCTGAAGGGAGAAGGGTGGTATTTCGAGCACAGCTGGTGTAAATGTTATCATATCTAAATTACCTGGTCAGTCTCTGTTGCAGATAGAGGTGTCTGTATCTGAGCAAGCCACTCATGCCCATCTTCCTTTAGATGCTGTCCATTTTCAAACAGGGCCGAACCAACAGGACGGCACAACAGTTTATTCCTTTACTGCCAGAAGTGCTCCTAAGCCCCAGAGGAAAGACATTTCAAAAGGGCAGAGAGAAGTGCTTATGCTGCCAAAAGGGAACATCAAGTCTAATAGACTGTCAAGGGCTCCTCTGATTCTGGGCCCAAATCAAATGAAGGCTATGGCCTCAGATTTAACCAGTGATCTCTCTCTGCAGCTCCAAATTTACAAGATCCTTTGGGCAATGACTGGTCTCCGGCAGTTGCACTACAGTCTGCAGGCTGGAAGCAAAAATTCATCAAGTAGCTGGATACCCGACCCTACATGGGACACTTATAATCTTTCTCAGGACCCTCCTACATGGTGCCCAATGATAAAGATTCCGGTACCCGACACCACGGTGGAAAAACTTTTATCAGTCTGTCTTTACAGGTTGATTTACCCAAAACTATCCCAGTTTCTGATATTTCTTCTCATCAAAAGGGTCCTAATGACTCCATTGCAGAACTGGTAACACCTCAGGTGATTGCTTCTGCTGAATCCCCTAAGCAGTACAAACACCTCGAAACGACCAAGCTGGAGGATGAGCCAAGCTCAAAACCCTTGTTGTCAGAGCTATTTCAGAACTCTAAAAAAGAAGCTGCACCTCAGCGTAATGCAGTTTGTGTTATATGTAAAGGCGGGCTAGATACCCATCCAGATAGATATCATGTGGGGAAAATATTCTTAAAAGAGTCTCTAAAATGTACCTGTATGTACATCTATGCCTTTATTAATATATCTGGGGAGGATAACTACGATATCAGCTGTCGTTCAGCTTATACTCTGGACTTATTTTGGGAGAGATACAACCAGGTTAAGTTTTCCCCTATGTGGACCACCTTTTTGGTCATTTCATTGCTAAAACCCTTAATAAAATATGTTACAGTGATGTTTCGGAATGAGGGGTTCCACATAGAGGACATAACCTACTGGTTGTCTCTAAAATGTGAAGTCTTTGAGTGAACTTGAAGCTATCTTAGACAGTGAATTATTTTGGACTGGGGGATGGAAATACAAGGTGACGTTGTGACAAAATGATTCTGGTGTAGAGCATATACTCAACTCCTTTATGCTGGGCTGGGATAGGCAGGTTTGTTTTTACGCAGGGCAGCCCAGAGCATGCTATAAATGTGGTTCCAGAATGCACTTATCTAGTATTTGTGGTGTTCCTAGATGTAATAATTGTGGGGAGGGAGGACATGCTACCTTTCAATGTGCTAACCACACTAAATGCAAATTGCGTGAAGAAGTAGGCCGTATATTTCCTGAGTTCCCCTGGGCTACAAAAAATAAGGCTTCTGTAATCTGTCCTGACC
This sequence comes from Neoceratodus forsteri, assembly GCA_016271365.2. NCBI lineage: Eukaryota > Metazoa > Chordata > Ceratodontiformes > Ceratodontidae > Neoceratodus > Neoceratodus forsteri. The sequence goes on from CM057454.1 coordinate 396,769,497, forward strand.
TGCTGATACAGAAAGCACAGGACGCAGCTACCCAGCTCTAAAAAGGAGGATGGAATCCTTCAAGATCCTCCCCACCCCCACCCCCAAGTTTCTGAGGAACTGCAAGAACATGGGGAATCCCATTCAGGCCCAATCCAGGAAAAAATACTTCCCGCTACTCTTCAGCCAGTCTGTTATGTAGATAGGCCAGAAGGGGAAAAAACATCTGTACAAGAACAACAGAAACCACCTGCACTCCAGAGCCAAGAGGTAATTTCAATCTCCAGTAAAGGTACTGAAGATGCTACAAATAATACCAAGCTCCTGTTTTGCTATTTGCAAAAAAATTCAGGTTTATTCCACAAAATACTGCAGGAAATCTTCAGTATACACACAGTAGTCACATCAACAAGCTCCCCGGTACTTCACCAGTTAAGGCTTCATCAGGGGGATCCATCTGTAACACTTGTGTCAGATAGTACTCCCACACAGACACCCCACAGGTCCACTAGGAGCTCTAATCCTCCAAAACCCAGTAAAATCATGGAAACAAAAAACTCTTTTGCCATCCTAGCCATATGGGGGGATGCGGATAGTGGCCAAGAGGAGGTATTAACTCAACACCCAGACACAGGGGACCCAGAGAAAGTAGAGGATTCTGAGGGGTACAAAAATAAGAAAAAAAAGAAACGAAAAAAGATAACTTAATCTTTGGTTTGGGATGCAGGTTTGTAGAGTGGGCTCTGTGAATGTTCACAGCCTATTAAATCCTAATAAATGGCATACCATCTTTCAACATGTCCATTCTGCCAAACTCACTTTTTGTTTTTTCCAAGAGACTTGGATGTATACTTCTTTTTTTGAAATTCAGTGTATTTTATTCATTTTGTACACTCGGCCTTAAAAGGCCATATTACAAAACACAATATGGTTACAGTAAATGAGACCAAACAATACAATACCAACATCCCAAATGGAACCGTTCCCCCTCCCCCCTTCCAGCCATTCCCACCTATGGTATCAGGAATGCAACAGTAAACTTGATTGTAAAAGGTGCACTTTTAAGCAATTAATATTTTATTAAAGGGAGCACAGCGTATATAGCTTACTCCCAGTACTTCTCAAATGTGGGCATTTTGTTATGTTTGCTAGCTATCACCTTCTCTGCTGAGAGATTAAACAAGAGTTCCTACAACCACTCAGTATAAGATAAGATATCTCTGTCTAGCCAGTGTCTAAGCACTAACTTTTTTACCGACATTGCCATCATTGCTAGGTGGTATTTCCTTTCAGTAATGTTTATATGGGAGTAGTCACCTTAGGCATGCTCCTGGTTCTATATATTCCATGATGCCTAATAGTGGGTCTGCTGTCTGCTTTATAAGGGCCTATAAAGGGGGCCACTTTGGGGCATTCCCAGAAAATGTGGTATAGGGATCCTATGTCTTGCATACAACGTCTACAATTTGGAGAAAGGGACTTATTCATTCTGACCAGTTTCAGTGGGGTACAATACATGTTGTTAAGAATCTGAAATTGCATCAGACGTAGTCTATCCTGTGAAATGAACTGGTAAGTGTCTTTCCAGACCTTCTCCCATTCAATTGCCACTTCCAGGAACTGGGAATTCCAGTAGTGGGAGGTTCCATCTTGGTGTGGAAAAGCTTTATCTATTAATATCTTGTATATACCAGAAACCGCATGTGGCTGAGTGGCTAATGTGCTGAGTGGCTGCAGAAAATTACTACCGTCTTCTGTAGGTTGTTTTATTTGTGAGGCAGCCAGCATATGTCTGAGTTGAAACACTTTGAAACTCGAGTGGGGACCTAACTGGTAGCCGTTGAGGATGTCTGTTGTTGCTCTAACTTGGCCTTCATGCCACAAGTCATGCATTTTGGCATCTGCCAGTTGGGGAAGCCAGGAAGCTTTCATTACTCTTCCACCTATCTTGAGATTTGGGTTACCCACCAATGGTTGGATCGGGTCTTGTGTGTGTTTATAGGCAAGGGACGCACGTAGTTGGGCATGGACTTTGACTGAAGTACCAACCAGGGTATCAGCCAATGCATGGGGGAGCAATTTGGTTGGGACATGATAAAGGGCAGGAGAAGAAAAATCTGCTGGGGAGATCAACTCGTTTTCCAGCTCTAACCATATAGGTATATATTGGTCTGTTTTTGGATTTTCGAATCTATCTGACCATCTCATATATTTCACCGTATGACTCATCCAATAATAAAATTTGAAATGAGGGAGTCTCAGTGCTCCTTTTATTTTAGGGACTGTGAGCTTCCCATAGGCCCTACGTGCTTATTTGCCCTTCCATAAAAACCAGGTGATCAGTGAGTGAAGCCTAGAAAACCAGGCATGAGGCAACCAGATGTTTAACATGAAACATAGAAACATAGACTTTGACAGCAGATAAGGACCACTTGGCCCACCTAGTCTGCCCATTTCCGTACCTAGAGGATAAGCTGCAGATCCTATTTAACCAACAGCCTATTTCTTCCTACCCCCCACAAAAATTGCCTTATGTCTGTCCCATGCATTCTTTAATTCTCCCACAGTTTTAGACCCCACAACCACCTCAGGAAGGCTGTTCCATCCATGCACCACCCTCTCTGTGAAAAAATACTTCCTCACATTGCCCCTAAGCCGTCCCCCCTCTATCTTCAAATTGTGTCCCCTTGTTCTTGCACATCTCTTTTTCTGAAAGATGCTACCCTCTTGGACTTTGTTGATTCCACTGAGGTACTTAAATGTTTCTATCATGTCCCCCTTCCCCCTCCCTTCCTCAAGGGTATACATATTAAGCTCCTTTAGCCTGTCCTCGTATGGCTTCTCTTGCAGACCCTGCACAATTTTAGTTGCCCTCCTCTGAACTGCCTCCATCCTGTCTATGTCCTTGCAGAGATGGGGTCTCCAAAACTGGACACAGTACTCCAGATGGGGTCTCACCAACTGTCTGTACAGGGGGATAACAACTTCTTATTTTCTGCTGGAGTGGACTTCAGAGTGGACTCCATTTACAATTACCTTCTGTGTCCTGTTGTTCAGCCAATGTTTTACCCAGGTTACCACCCTGGGATCTACTCCAAGGCTGGTTAATTTGACTACTAATCTTTTGTGTGGGACTATGTCAAATGCCTTGCTAAAGTCTAGGTAGGCCATGTCCACAGCCCCTCCCTGGTCTACTACTTTGGTCACCCAGTCAAAGTTCAAAGTTTAGTAATATAAAAGATGTATAAAACAATACATTTTATCACATCCATATATGACATGTAAAAATAGAATTAGTCAATCAATCAAAGAACAGAATAGACCATTTTAAAACAATATAAATAAATATGTTAAAAGAATATAAATACATAAGGATCACTTTTTCATCTTATTAGCAAAATTGGCAATACCAAACATTATCCTGATATGCTCCAAACCAAGCAGAAGCTTCATACACATATCCTTACTTTCTAAATTATTTTTCATAATTACAGGGGTAATCCATTTATCTCTTTCATTATTCATTTCATCACAATCTAATAGCTTATGACACAGACTTTCAACATCCTCATTATTACAATTACATTTCTTCTTATTCCCAAACTGACCCCACCATTTGTTATACTGTAAATTTTAAATACCCAGACTTTCTAATCTCATATTGCACAAATTATTGCTATGTTTTTTATTTTCACAATACGCTAAATATATTTCCATTTTCCCATTCAATTTTAAATCTGAATAATACTTCTCTATCTAGCTCATGTATTTTGACCAGATCAATTTGGACCGCTACATCAGAAAATCTTTGAACAACAGCTTTTGAAAACATGTTTACATCAATCATGGCTTTATTAGACCATAATTCTTCCAAACCGGAAAACCTCAATAAATTATTTAAACTTTGGAACCATCCATTTATATCATTTCCCCTGTTTAATCTCTCCAAAAAATCAACCCAACATAATTTGGGTAGTCTTTCCATAGATTTAGACCCCACAACCTCCTCAGGAAGGCTGTTCCATGCGTCCACTACCCTCTCTGTGAAATAATACTTCCTCACATTGCCCCCTGAGCCGTCCCCCCTCTATCTTCAAATTGTGTCCCCTTGTTCTTGCACATCTCTTTTTCTGAAAGATGCTACCCTCTTGGACTTTGTTGATTCCACTGAGGTACTTAAACATTTCTATCATGTCCCCCCTCTCCCTTCTTTCCTCAAGGGTATACATATTAAGCTCCTTTAGCTTGTCCTCATATGGCTTCTCTTGCAGACCCTACACCATTTTACTTGCCCTCCTCTGAACTGCCTCCATCCTGTCTATGTCCTTGAGGAGAACTGGACACAGTACTCCAGATGGGGTCTCACCAACTGTCTGTACAGGGGATAACAACTTCCTATTTTCTTCTGGTGATGCCTCTCCCTATACACCCCAGTATCCCCCCAGCCCTCCCTACCACCTTCTCACATTGCTTGCCAACCCTAAGTTCATCTGATATGATTACCCCAGGTCCCTTTCCATTTTTGCTGTTGTTACTACCTCCGCCCCATTGTGTAATCTTCCCCTGGGTTTTTGTTTCCCAAGTGCATTACTTTGCACTTCTTTGCATTGAATCCAAGCTGCCATACTTCTGACCATTCCTCCAACCTTGCCAAGTCCCTTCTCATCCTTTCCATGCCTCCTTGTATATCAACCCTGTTGCAGATCTTTGTGTCATCTGCAAAGAGGCATACTTTTCTTTCCAGTCCTTCTGCAATGTCACTTATAAAGACATTAAAAAGGACTGGACCCAGTATTGAACCCTGCGGTACCCCACTAATAACCCGTCTTTCTTCAGAGTGGACTCCATTTACAATTACCTTCTGTGTGCTGTTGTTCAGCCAATGTTTTACCCAGGCTACCACCCTGGGATCCACTTCAAGGCTAGTTAATTTGACTACTAATCTTTTGTGTGGGACTGTGTCAAATGCCTTGCTAAAGCCTAGGTAGGCCATGTCCACAGCCCCTCCCTGTTCTACTACTTTGGTCACCCAGTCAAAGAAATCAATTAGATTCATCTGACATGACCTTCCCACTGAGAATCCATGCTGCCTTGGGTCCTGTGCCCCACTGGCCTCTATGTACTCCACAGTTCTTTTCTTCAGAAGTGATTCCATCACTTTCCCTACCACAGAGGTCAAACTGACAGGTCTGTAGTTTTCTGCCTCTATCTTGCTCCCACTTTTGTGAAGGGGAATCACATCAGCCTTCTTCCAGTCCTCAGGTACCACACCATCCTCCCATGATTTGTTATGAAGGGTAGTTAACTTGTTAAGAGGATAGAAGATTGGAGGTAGGATATTCATTTTGATTAGGTTCACTCTTCCCCATAGTGATATTGGCAGTGATCTCCATCTATTTAGATCTTGTTGGATTACTTGAACCAGGGTGTCCAAGTTCGGTCTTTTCAGGGATTTAGAGTCTCTGGTTAGATAGTTTTTTAGGCTCCCATTGCAACCCTAAACCCTCTATTTCCCTGCCATAAGTGTGGAAATTAAGAGTGAAGACCTAGAGTTTTGTCCAAATTCAGTTTGTAATTGGCCAGAACTCCAAACTCCTGGATTAGATTCAGGACTCTGATAATTGAAGCCCTCGGTTCAGATAAGTGGAGGAGGATATCATCAGCATATGCTGAGACTTTGCAGTCTCACCCTCCTACCATCACACCCTTGATCACCGGGTCTGTTTTAATCTGCATCAGAAGAGGTTCTAGATAGAGATTAAACAATAGGGGGATGGGGGATAAGAGGCAACCTGGCCTAGTACCAGAGTGTAGGGAGAAATAAGAGGAGAAAGTTCTATTGCAATATATGTGTGCAGTGGGATTAGTATACAGGGCTTTTAGCCATTGCACAAAGAGGGGAGGAAAGCCAAACCAACCTAAAGTCCTAAAGAGGAAGCAACAATCTACTCTATCGAATGCCATTTTGGCATCCAAGGATATCAATATGGCAGGAGCAGCGTTAGTTTGGGAAGTAGAGAAAAATTTGGTCTAGTTTCCTTATGTAGTCCGAAGCTGACCTGCCTTCCATGAAGCCCACTTGTTCTGTACAGACCAAAGAGGGAATAACCCGGCCCAATCTGTTTGCTAGATTTTTGGCTAGAATTCTAACATCATAATCCAGTAGTGAGACAGGGTGGTAATTCAATACTTGTTCTGGGTCCCTTCCCTCTTTGTGCAATACTACTATTAGGGCCTCACAAAGGTGGGGGTCACAGCTCTCTTCTGCCAGGATGGACTGGTATAAACAGAGCAGCCATGGGGTCAGCTCTTCCACCAATGCCTTATAGAAATTGTCAGAGAAGCTGTACAGTCCCGGGGCTTTATCGAGTGACAGACTACTAATGGCCTGTTTAATTTCGGCTTCTGAAAAGTGGAGAGCTCAGAAGGGATTGTCGATTCGTGGACAGAACGGGTAAATTGATATAGTCCAGGTATTCATCTATCTTGGTCATTGAAGGGGGATCGGGTCTGGCTCCATATAAATCTCTGTAAAAGGTATGGAATTCAGCCACAATTTCCCTTGGGGTAGTGAGAAGGAGACCATCTGTCTTAGAACAGACTGCGTTGACCAGCCTCGAGGTTTCCTGCTGCATGACCCTCATGGCTAGCAACCGCCCGACTTTTCACTGTGATCAATATATGTGGAGTTTGTTTTGAGGATTGCATATTCTGCCTTGGCCACCAATAAGTCATTATATTGTGCCCTAACTCGGGTCAGCTCTTGACAGAGCATTTCCATGGATGATGAGGAGATATTCTTCTCCAGTTGCCTAATTTTATCCAGTAATTCTTTAGCTTGTTCTTCCCTCTTGCGTTTCTGTACAGAGGCAATTCTAACAAGTTCCCCTCTAATATAACATTTTAACCCCCCCCCATTCCATGTCAGGATGACTGGTAGAGTTCAAATTACTTTGTGTATATTGCACTATACAGGCCTTTAATTTGTCTAGCACCCATTTGTCTTTCAATAATCTGTTGTTGATTTTCCAGACAGTTTCTACTTATTGGTGCGGTGCGATGGAGATGGAACAAGACACTAAGGAGTGGTCCGAGATAACTTCTAGTGAAATTTAACATGCCATAAGGCCTGGCAGAAGTTGTTTGCTCATTAAAAAATAATCAATGCGGGAGGAGGACCCATGTACTGGAGACTGGAAAGTATATTCCCGCAGATTAGGATGAAGAACCCACCATGGGTCGCACATTCCTAGGCTGTCTATTAGATCCCTGATGGCCCTTTGAGCCAGTGATAAACTGAACTTCTGTTTGCCTGTCCTATCTACATCCGGGGAGAAAGGGAGATTCCAGTATCCGCCTAATAAAATGAGCACAGAGAGGAAAGACAGCAGAAGATTAAGGATCTCCATAAAAAATGATGGGGTATCTGTATTTGGACCATAAATGGATCCAAGAAGTATGTCAGACCTCTCCATTGCCCCCACCACAAATACATATCTGCCCAGAGGGTCTGCAATGCACTGACTACATTTGAAACCCAGATTCCTAGACACCAGGATCGCTACCTCTTTACTCTGAGAACTGGATCCAGCAGCAAAAACTTGTCCCACATGCACCTTTCTTAGCAGGCTAGCCTCAAACTCATGGAGGTGGGTCTCCTGCAAAAATGAAATTTGTCCCCTGACTATTTGAAGATTTTTCAATATTTTATATCTTTTCAGCTTATTGCGTGCCCCCTTAACATTCCAAGATGTTATATTCACATTACTAGCCATATCTTTTTGTCTCTACTGTAAGTTCTGTAATGCCTAGTACAGTCCCATACTAAGCCCTTTGTGATGGTAACATGGGTTCCCCCTCCTCCCCCTCCACCCCGATATATACAGCCAACCCTGTCTGGTTCCCTTCCCTTCTTGATCCCCTCATAGACAAGTTAAGACATTTATAAGAAATATATGAAGATATTCCTCTTGATCTAAATATGTATAAGACAATAATTACTGGTAGCAGTAACAGGAGGTCTGCCCCCCAATATGGTAAGCGATGCTGCCAGTTGGAGCATATAAAGCTCTCGTCCCTCTCCCCTTAAACATGATCATTTATGACAAGAACTTTTAAGACACAAATTCCAACAACCTAGAACAGAGAAACTAACATGAAACAGTTTGAAACTACTCTCATGTTGCGAGAGATGAGCCCAATAAACCCCCCCTTTCCACTTAATAAGCCAAAGGCTGCATCTATTGTTAAATTGAATTCTTTAAATTTTCGACATAATGCTACTTGAACATATTTGCGGCACTGGTGATCGCAGATGAGCCTCAAGGCAGCATAGAAAGCATCATGATACGAAGGAAAAGAAAAATGAAAAATGAAAATGAGCCCTTCCGTCATCAATAAACAGCACAGAAATTTAGGCTACTATCCAGCGTTAGTCTGTGGATACGTTATGCAAGTGTTCATCTTCGAGGAGACAACAGTAGCGTTAATTGCAGCCCCATGATTGTTTGCACCATTGTGGCGGTGCTTCATGCTGAATGAGCGGTTGCAACTGCTCGGTTATGCGCACTACCGAGGAGACTCCTTTCTGATTGCTGCACTATGCCGCTGTACAAGAAAGGAATGCATAGAGTACTGTTGTGCTGCTACTATCCCACAGACCACATGATAAGGCAGGGGAGATAGTGTTAGAACCGGACCTAATGAATCTTACTGTCCCAGTCGCTTGTTTCTATACGGCAACTCTCCTCCAAGTAAACTGTGAGCTGTGAGACTCCCTTGAAGTATGGCCAGAGCTCTTGTGAGGACATGCACCAGTCTGACTCAATCTGCCAGAAACCTGCAAATCTCTCCCTACCTTGATGTCCATAAAGGAGGTAGCTCACCAACTCAAAAGATCCTCAAACCGTGAGACCCTTTTTTACTTTTTAAACAGATCCAGTAACAGCCCTTGCAGCTCCTTTACCGCTTTCTCATTGTTTTCAAATGAGTGCCATTTCTCTTTGAACCCTGACTTGAAACTGTGCAGGATACAGCATCTGAAACGTGCCCCTCTTCTGCCTGACAGACGCTGGTAAATCTTGTGATATTCTGATCTTGTTTCCTTCCCACATCAAGGTCTGAATGCCCTGTAGTTGCAACAGAATGTGCTGCTTGTCCAAGTAGTTTAGGAGTTTCAGCAAGAAGGGGCGAGGGGGAGAGCCAGGAGCTGGTTTGTGGCATAAAGCTCAGTGGGCTTGCTCCACTACATATGCAGCCCATTAGGTGAAGGGCCTGTTACTTTATCCAGCAGTTTCTGGGTGAAGGTGATGGGGGAGGTCCCTTCTCCCTCCGGGAGGCCGATGATTACTAAATTGTTACGGCAGCTGTGGCCCTCAAGATCTTCCAATTTGAGCTCCATCTTGCACACTTGTTTATGGAGGGCTACAATCTCTGGGTCCGCAGTCACCCTCCACTTTTCCAGCGAGACCGCCTGTGGTTCTGTATCTCTGGCCTGTCTCAACATGTCCTTCAGGTCTTTCCTTAGGGTGGATATATCTGCTGTCAGTGTTAGCAAAGCCTCCCTCAGTGGCTTCATCTCTATTAGAAAGCATTCTTCTGTGAGTGGCACTGCAGTCGGTTTAGGCGCAGGAGAGGCCACTGGCTTTATAGGCTGTTGCCTGGATTTATTTAGCGGCCTTGTCAGGGAAAGCTGGAGGGGTATATTGCAGGAGTGCTTGCCTGATCTCTGCCTCCATTTTTCCATTTTTTCTTGCTGCTTCTGATGGTATTCTGTCTGATTGTCATTCAGGTTGACTTCAGTAGTGGAAAAGATAGTTTCTAGGTTATTTTAGTTTAGTTTCTAGCCAAAAAACTAGGCAACATAACGGGAGAGAGATGAGCACTGCTTCTCCTTAGCTAGTTATCACGTGACTCTGGATGTATACTTCTGATCAAGAGAGGGCTTTTAGAGCCGAATGGACTAGTGGTTCTTCCTTTTTGTCATTTGGCCCTGATAGGGCTGATGGCCTGGGTATAGTGTTCTCTTCCTTTGCTTTTTCAGTAACCACATTAATTGATGTAATTCTGGGTGGGTTATTGATTATAGATGGTTTTATGGGACCTACAGAATATCGTCTTATTAACTTTTATGGTGCTCAATCAAAGACTGATGGGGTAAAAATGTTTCATACCCTGCAGCCCTATTTGGTCACTTTAAAACCTGTGATTCTGGGGGAGTTTAACTGTGATCTTAAAAACCCCTCTACATCAGCTGGGAAAAAAATCTGTTGTGATTCCAATGCATTTAGAAGCTGTATTGACACAGCGGATCTAAGAAAATGTAAGCCTTTCTCAAACTTAAGTCATCATTTCACCTATTCTAGCAGGAAACTTTTTTTCACCATAGATAATTTTTTCACTTCAGACTCTCTTCTTATTCCCCAGTTGAAGGTGTACCTTGTGGAATTCACGGATCATTGTTTTTTCTTAATCAGTTTTCAAGAATCTATTCATATGAAACCCTTTCACAATAGATGGAAATTGAATGTAGCAACTTTACAGGATCCACCTGTTCAGAAACTAATATATCAACTCTTATGGGTAAGAACTACAGTAAGCTTTTTATATTCAGACATAGGAGAGTGGTGGGAGGATACAAAACTGGAGATAAAAAATGGTTCCAAAAGTATGAGAAAATAACCAAAACAAATAGATTTTCTACATATTTAAAACCTAGAAAGCAATTGCAATACTTATATACTGTAGCTTCAATGTCTAGACAGGATTTTTCAGCTCAAATAGACAAAGTGAAAACTGAAATGAAAGCTTATCAATATGCCCAAGCCCTGACAGTACGGGCTATGTTACAATACGGTACCCAGAAATCCCCTTTGGGAGACCATTACAAAGTCTGTAAAGCCAGGAAAGCAAAAACTACAATAGAGGAGTTACTTGATGAGAAAGGTAACATTGTTACCTCTGTCCTAGAGATAGCAAGAATAGTTTAGTCACATTTCCATTCACAGCAAATGACTTCCCAGTTTCCTACGGTTCAAGATTTCCAGTCATATTGCCAATCCCTACAGATACCTTGTTTCCCTAAGGTGTCCAAGTCTATGAACAAACCTATTCTAGCAACAAAAATTCTAATGGTGATTAAAAACCTAAAATTAGGAGCATCCCCAGGTCCTGATGGGATCCCATACAAATTTTATGAAACATATGCAAAGGAATTAAGTTCTTGTTTAGAAGTATTTTTAACTACTTTCTCGTTCATTACATTATCCCCACTGCCTTTACAGAAGGCTTAGTAGTTTTTAATATAAAAATGGTGACAAAAGATTAATTCAGAATTGGAGACCTATCTCCATTTTGAATTCTGACTTTAAAATTCTCTCACAAGTCCTTAATAATTGACTTAAAAGTTTAGCACAGTTGGTAATATCTGTGGTCCAATCTTGTGGTATTCCTGGCAGAAAGATCCATAGACTCTTACTATAATAAGAGACATAATTGAATTTTCTGAAGAAAAAGCATCTTAATCACTATATCATATCAGTAGATCAGACAAAAACATTTGATAGGGTTTTCTTCCCCTTTCTTTTTTATACTTTAGAACAATATGGAGTTCCAAAAGATTTTGTAAAATGGGTGCAATTACTGTATTCATCAGCTGCAGTTAGGCCCATAATTAGGAACCAGGTCACTCAAAGCTTTAGAGTTGCTACCGGGGTTCGACAGGGGTGCCCTTTTAGCTCCCTATTATATCAATTCTCCTTGGATCCACTAATTAGAAAAATAAATGATCTGTCTTTATGGCAGGGTATCACACATGGAGCTCATGATGAGGAGTTGCACATTATAACCTATGCTGATGATATGTGTTTATTTTTTACAACATTATCCCATCTAGATTTATTTAGGCAGGAAATGGAAACATTTTCTGCAGTTTCAAATGCCAAATTAAACTTGACTAAAAGTAAATGTTTAATTATTGGCCCAGAAGGAGTTTTAACAGATATCCGCGTGGTATTGTGGTGGCATCAGACCTCCTGAAAATTTTAGGAATTTTATAAGGTCTGAGGAATTTACCCTCTCAAAACTGGGAAGTAGCACTGCGTCTGGCAGAAATGAAGGTCCAAAAATGAAGGCATGAAAATTGTTTACATTTAAAAGAATCCATATAATCAAACAATTTATAATTCCTGTTTTTCTATATATAGCAATGGTATTTCACCCCCTTTAATATGTGAGACTAGACTATATAATTGTTTTTTTCAAATGCTTTAGGGTTCCAGACTTAACCAGATCAAAAGATTCTTTACTTGTCTACCTAAAGGACAAGGGGGGTTAGGGATGGTGGATCCCATCATCTTTTTTCATTCTTTTTTTTTTTTTGTCAGACCATAAGAGTGGGTTTAAGTCCTACAAAGCAGCTTGACAGCAAATGGCCACAAAGACTATAGGTGATTATTTTTCACTTTGGAACCCACAACCCCCAAAATCACATATTAAGCTTAAGTTACCTATCTTTTTAAAACCATCAGCTCAGAAACTTAGGAAATGGGAACTGACAGATGATATTATTAAAAATAACTCAGCTAAACAATTGTATACAGTGATACTACCTTTAATACACCCCGATACCCCAGTGTTTAAGAACAGCTCCCCTGACCATATTGATTCAGTCCTTGTCCAATTAAAAAATAACAGGATTCCTCCTCATATGTGGGAGATATTATGGATCTCTATGTACGGCCATTTAAATGTACATGGTAATTGGAAACATAGCGTGTTAGAGGATAGAAATTGCCCATCTCTCACATGTATTGCAGCAGAGGAATCGATGCATCATTTTTTGTTTGTTCCTTTTCAGTAGCGTTATGGAAGCATTTAGGAACCAAGTGGAAAATGCCTTGGCTAACTACCTTAACTTATGACAGTTTTGTGTTAGGAATATACCCTGCATATTTATATACTTTTCATAAGGATACTTTAGCAATATTTTTTTGGATTTGAAATTTTATTTGTGGCAAGCAAGGTGACAGTGGGTTTCATACCAGAAACAAATGTCATTTGAAACCTTTTCTGTTTTAGTAGGTTAGGCCATGAGGACAGTGCTTCAGAAAGATAAGTTCATGGCTTCCCCTTTGACAGTAATGAGGTGGTGGAAAGGTTTTGCTATCTTTATTAAGTATGAATAAGTTTGGTTGGGGAAACCTTGATTATTTAATTAGAATTACTATAATTGTGTCTTGATAGCCAATGTATGACTATAATACTTGTTTATTTTAGTTATGATTTATTTATTTTTTGTATGATTTACAGTGATTTGTAAGTTTGAACATGATTCATATTGTTTGTACTGATTGTTTTGTGATTTATCACTTTTTTGTATATATTTGTTTTTTGATGTTATAATAAAAATTCCCCATGTCTTTTCAAGAAGTACCATGGAATTTTTAACATCCACCTGAACTACCACCAGAATAGGCAGATGGGACCTCAGTTTAATGTTTCATCTGAAAGACGACACCTCAGGAGTGCAGCACCCCCCTCATGCTGCACTGCAGTGTCAGTATTGGAATATTAACCCAAGTGCCTGGTGTGGGTATAGAACCCACAGCCTTCTCATCTCCCAGCCTCAGGGGCAAGTGTGCTACCTGCTGAGCCACTAACACTGCATTGCGTAGCACCAGTTAGCATGCGCCATCTTTCAGATGAGACATTAAACTGAGGTCCCATCTGCCTGTTCCAGTGGTTGTTCAGGTGGACATTAAAGATCCCATGGCACTTTTAGGAAAGAGTCAGGGAATTTCCCTGGTGTCTGGCCAAAATTCCTCCATTCACTACATCACCACTACAGCTTAATCTGGTTCAATTACAGTTGGTTTGCATCTGTATCCCCCACCCCTGTGATGAGGCTGAACATAGTCAGTACTATTAAGCCTTCCTTTCCCCATCAACAAAAATTAACTGACTAAATAAATAAATAATTTCTAATTCCTAACAATAATTTGAATTCCTTTTGGAGTACAGTAGAGCTTACTGATGGAAAACTTTTTGGCATATGATGCAAGATGCCAATGTGGCCATTTCAATAAAATGAAGGACTGCTTTACAAAACCTTTCAGTAGGAGACAAATTTGAATCAGAATCTGATTCTGATTCAGAAATCCGATTCTGCAGACCTACTTTTGGAATTAGGATTTTCAGACTCAGAATCCAAGAATCCTAAATTTGCACTGGAATCCAATTAAAACCAATTCTGGATTCTGCATTCTGGTCATCCCTAGTAAGAACCTGGGGAACAGCCTACCAATGGAGACAGTGGACATAGTTGACTTGGTATTTAAAAAAAACTAAGTTGATTTATTAAAAAGTTTATTTTATCCAGAAAAATACTCTTAAAACAAAGTAGCATTTACAATAGTGTTTCTGCAGTGCATTAAATTAGTTACAGTTTTACTATAAAAATACATAAAAGATAAATACAGACAGCATGAAAAACAATATCACAACAAAAACTAAAAGCATTCACAAACATGATGACTCATCCTGAGGGTCATGGAGTAAAATCTAGTAATCACACTAGGTGAACCATTCTCCAAACCTATTTTCCCTCTGAGTGTACCTGGATCCCAAGGATGCACTTTGATTTAATACATCCTAGGGGATGGAAGGTATCTGGCCTTAAAATTGTAAAAATAATTTTTAGCCAAACAAGCTCTCTACAGATTGTTAAAGATTACTACATTAGACTTTTATATAAGCAACAGTGATGAATCATCAGTTTACACTTTTCTGCAAATCTTGTTCTTTTGTTGTATAATTTAGCTACTTTCACCAGACTGGAGTAACTTGCATAGCGCAGTACACTAGATTCATAGTCCTGTATTGGAATTAACAATTGCTAGGATGTTTTCTTAGTGCTTCTTGCAGTAAACAATGGGCTAATCTTCTAATCACTCACAATTTCCTCTCGGTTTTTAACAAAATAGAGCTGATATGAGCTGTGTATTTCATCTTCTGATTGTATATTATCACCAAATATTTATTTTCTAAAGTGTTTAAAATGGGAACCTAGTCCAAGGATTTCATATGGAGATCTCTGAGCTCACAACCTGACCTCTTGGGTCCAGAATAAAATACAGACACTGAAACTTCCATAGGTTCATTGAGCATTCCGACCTGGTGAACCACCCCTGCATTGTCCAAATGTCTGTCTGGAGCCTCTGCTCAAGCTTGCAAAAAGTACAAATCAGCGCTATTATTACAGGATCATCTGTGTACATTGTTATATTGATCAAAGACAAAGCTGTAGGAAGCAAAAGATTCATAACAAATATAAACAGCAAAGAGTCAAGAATTTACCCTTGGAGCACACCTGTTGAAATTGGTACTGGGTCGGTCATGGGTCTCAAATTATGTTCCCCACAGCACCCTTTGGAATTCTGCCCATTAAGAAGTATCTAAACCAATTTGGGGGGCTCCCATTACTCCCACTTCTTCAAGCCTATCTGTGACTAGGGGGTGGTTTGTTAGGTCAAAGGCCTTTGTAAGGTCCAAAACGTTGCCTCATTTCCCTCTATTTTTCTAGTAATTCAGCTACTAGATTGTAAAAATAAATCAGAGTGGTGTCAATGGAGCAATTTGCTGAAAGTCCATGGCATTGGGTAATTAATTATTAGCACTTTTCGAGAAGTTCCATGAACCGCAAGTGTACTTACTTTTCCAACACTTTAGAAAGAATTGATAACAAGACAGTAGGCCTAAAATTGAAAGGGTTAACAGAGCTACCCTCTTTGGGGACTGGAATGCCGCTTCTGGTTTTCTATCTTGTGGGAAAAACACCTTCCTCTAAACTCCAATTAAATAACAAGCACTGGCCAGTGCCAAGCATGTTCACTTGCTCCTATTTGCCGTGTAGTTGCTGGACATAGATACTGCACAAGGCAAAATTAACACATGCATAGCACAAAATAATGAACTGTCATACTTGGGATATGAAGTGGTTCACACATTATGTTGCTGCTTTCTTAGACTGTGACCCTGAATTGTCAAGATAGTAATTTTATTACCAAAGCATATGAATATGACAGGTGTCATTTATCAAATGCCACCTGAAATGTGATTTTGCAGAATGACCACATGCTATGTTAAAGATATGGGGTAAAAAATGACTGTAGAAAATGTGGGCTCAAAATGTGAAAAAAAAACAAAAAAACGACATTTATTCATGAGCAGACTAGATGAACCCTTGGTCTCTTTCTGCCGTCTTTTTTTTCTCTGTTTCTAAGTCTCTGTTTGTTGAGACATGTTCAAACAATTACTGTGCTGAGTTGTTTTTTTACTATACAGTATATCTTATTGCTGAATTTTGAACAGTGTGGACACCAACAAGGAACTGTCTTTATAATAAGAGGCTCACTGTCTACACAGTGCTTTAGTTTTTAGCAATACTCCACATATCACTTGGGTATATTGTCAAGCTCAAATTGATACCAGATGTACTGTTGTTGTTCTATTTTAAAACTTCTAAGAATAAAAAATTATTTAAAAAGTAACTAAATTACAGTGTTATGAGTAAGTGTTGAAAAGTGTCAGTTTGTTTATAACTTTGTTTGTTGTTTTTTTTTTGAGATTTTGAGCCCAAATTTTCAACATTGTCTTTTTTGACACCATCTTATGAACATAACCAGTGTCATTTATGAAATCCTGGCTAAGACATCATTATGTGGCATGAGCATGAGAAGAAGTTTTTGGCAGGATTTGAAAAGTGACACCAGTCATACTCATGAGGTGGGGTAAAAAAATGGCTATGTTGAAAATCTGGGGTCAAAATCAATAAAATGATGTTATGGGTAAATGTTGACAAATGTCAATGTTTCTTCATAACTTTGTTGTTTTTTAACATTCTGACCCCAGATTTTCAACATATATTTTTATGACCCTGCCTCATGAACAAGGCAGGTAGACTTTTTAAGTACCATTTGAAAAGTGATGTCATGGAGTGACTGAGAAAACATGCTTTGAAAGGGATTTGAAAAGTTACGACTGCCTTGTTCACGAGGTGGGGTAAAAAAAAGGTTATACTGTATGTTGAAAATCTGGGCCAAAAATGTTAAAGAATAAAATACAATTATGTAAGAACTTACTGGAACAGTAGATCTGTGAGGGATCTCTTGCAGCAGGCTACATCTATGGAACTATAACTGCCAGTCACAAGGACCAAATGGAAACTTTTCTAGTTAGCAGTCAACCAGGGGGCCACCTACCCCAACATCACTACATGCTATAACAGTGGACAGCACTTGCACCCTCCTCAGTTCTCCCACCACAGATCATAAGCAAAAGGGTCCTGCAGAGGAACCAAGGAGGGGCCAAAGGTTCCTGCCAAAAAAGAGATACAGAGGAGAAGCAGACACAGGAGAGCCTCACAGGCCCAGGGGGAAGGAGGGAGGCATGGTTTGCAGCATGAGATCCCCTCACAGATCGACTGTTATGGTAAGTTCTTACGTAACTGTACTATCTGACTTTGTGGGTGTCTCTTGCACTGACACTGTCATGCCACCGACATTGCACACTGTGGGACAACACCACACTGAAGGGAATGCCTCACTACACTGTGCAGGACAGCGAGCCATTAGCATTATGTGACCCATGGAACATATGCCTGCATGCGTGTGTGTGTGTCTGGCAGTGCTCAATGCTATATAAGGCATAATCACTGTCAGTCTTGGTCACACCAGTGTGTGCCACTGGACAGTATGACAGTCCCTATGGGAGTAAGGGTACACTGTGTACCTGGATTACAAATGCATGTCAATGTGAATGATTGTACTGTGAATGTCTTAAATGCCATGTAAAAACAGGACACCCTGTAGAACAGGCAGCCCATGTGTGTGCTTGTCTGTGTGTGTGTGTGTGTGTGTGTGTGTGTGTGCATGCATATGTGTGTGTGTGTGTGTGTGGCACCGATGCATACCTGGGGACACGACTATGCATGGAGCATCCACTGAGTCAACTACTCCCATGCAATGACACTGACAGTCATGGCCCATGGCTGTGGCACCGCCACTGCTATGCACACACTGTAGAGGAAAACCCTGTGCCATACCCATGGTCATGCAGATGGTACAAATGGTATGGATCCACATGGCCTGTATCAGACACACCCTAGAGGCCAGGTGTAAATCATCATGTGGAGCAATGTATTAACACATGAACACTTGCTAGGGGGAACACTGTCCAGCATGTGACATGGCATGCATATGCAGCACTGGCACAGTTGTTACATGGCAGTGTAGCATGGTAGCTTGCGGCCTGTGCCACATGTGGGGCATGCTCCATATGACATATGTACATGTCAGCCCATGCGCTGCATCAATTATGTGATGCCGTACTCAGGAGCTGTTCCATGTACATGCTGTTACCTGAACGATGGTGGTATGTGCCTGGGACTGCTTCTGAATGTGTACGAGCTAAGCATGGGGCATGCGAGAGGTAGACTAACTCAGCCATGGGAGCAAGTCTTCTGTCCATGCATGGATGGTCACCTAGTAATGGGCACTCACTGCATAGAATGGTTTCAGCCAATGGTCGTACAACTGTGCGACCTAGTCTGCGACTGTGTTGGTCCATGGACACACCACTCCAGGGCCATGTCCATCGAGACCAAGGTCATGTGTGCACTGGCATACTACACATCAGGGTCCTTTCAACGCATTGCAGGTGATGGTATTGGAGTTAGCCAGTTGACCATGTCCAGGGCACTGGTTCAGGTCATGGACACACTGTTAGAGCATACGTGGGACCACATACAACTCCTGATGTCTGACGGGGATGTCCCTGCTACAAAGCAGACATTCTGCACATTGCATGATATGCTGAACATGCTTGGTGCTGTGGATGGCATGCACATCAGCTTCCTGACACCCTCAGTATCTGAGGAGGCCTACTGCAACCGTAAAGGCTTCCACAGAATTAACTGCCAGGTTGTGTGTGTTGCTACATGCCCGTTCACCGACGTGTGTGCCAAGTTTTCTGGGTCATGCCATGACTGATACATACTGGATGCAACAGGTCTTGGACTGTGGCTCCGTGCAGGTCACATGGACAGGTGGCTCTTAGGTAGGTATAGTGTTCTACTGTGTGTGAGTTGTCCACATGTACTGTACATTCCATGATTGACCTCTCCCCATTTTCCACAGGTGACAGCAGATATCCATGTGCCCATACCTGTTGACACTCATCCTGGTACCCACAGATGCCTGCAGCGGTGAAATACAACACAGTGCACCATTGGCCAAGGGCCACTGTGGAGACGAGCATCAGAGTACTGAAGATGTGCTTCAGATTCCTGGACCACACTGGGGGAACCATGATGCTGAGTCTGCAACTGCCGTGTCTTTGCAGTCTGTGTGATGCTGCATAACATGGCCATTTGGTACGGCATGCCAATGCCAGACTACCATCTGGCAGATGTACCACTGGAACAGCCTGACGATGATCCAGTGCATGGACAGGAGACAGCTACTGGCTGTGCTGCATGTGCAGTGGTCATTAACGGGTCCTTCAGATGCTAGCCATGTCACCAGTGCCATTCCAGTGCCCCCGACTGGGCATGCCTGACCAACGGCTACAGTGATGGCATCCAGTACGGCAAATATCCCAGTGTGTTACTGCAATATCTCATGTGCAACTGATGATGAGGCCCAGCTGAGGGTGCATGTCATCAACATTTCGGCTTTGGTGTGCGCTAATGGTGCTGGGTAATGTGGCTAGCATTTAGTGACAGGGCACTTGTGTTGCTGCATTAAGCAGCTGTAAAATGACAAGGTAGCCAGCCTAACATTAGTCCACCCAAAACCCTGACTTCCAGTACACATGAACGTGCCCAGTCATCATACTGTGCCACCTCAGCCCATCACCCTATGTCATGTTGAGCTCAAACACTGTGTCATTGTGTGTGTGTGTGTGTGTTTGTGTGTGTGTGTGTGTGTGTGTGTGTGTATGTCCGTGTATGTACGTGTGTGTCCCACATCCTGACACAAGTTGTCCATGCCCATGTTGATGCTCAATGGTCCTGTCCACTCACGTCAATGGCAATCCATACAGGGCAGCCTGCTCTCACACCATGGACCCTGTATCCTGCCAGCGTATGTGCCTCAGTGCCCTGCTGCCCTAGCCCTGTGCCATGGTGAATGTGGTGTGCCTGTAGCATTTGCCATACTGCTCTGCAGAGGTCTTCACATCCTCGTTGTCATGTTCTACGATGGTGTCATCTGCTGTGACATGCCACACATCTTCCACTGCCTGTCTTCATCCTGTGGGGAGGGTGGGGGTGTTCACTGGACTGCTCCATGTACTAGGCCTGTGTCCACAACATGACCAACCCTATACTCACATGTGGTGTCATCCTCCCTTGGCTGTCCCTACCTTGTGTCTGTGGCTGTGTTTGGTGGAAGCCTTGCCAGCACACCACCACTGTGTCTGACAACCCTGAACTGCTCTGTTGGCACAACGGTACAACGTTAGGCATTCAGCAGTCTGCTGATCCCATGACAGGGCATGCTGTGTCTGTGTGCAATACTTACCGGCCAGTGTGTCCATGCCTTCAGTCACCCCGTGGATGCTCTCAACAATTAGGGTGTCCACAACCATCTGTTCTATATGTGTGAGCTGGGTGTCAGGTGTGGGCGATCTGCCACCTGTGTCACACTGTTCCCATGCTCCAGCACCCATCCTTTTCTTCATGGATGTCTGTAGGTCATGCCACTTGTGTTTTATTGCAGTCAGGTCCCGGGCATCCGGCCCTGCAGCATTTACAGTGGCCTGCACATCCAGCTACAGACGAGCCTTCACTTCCTCAGGGGTGGACAAGGTGAGGGCAACATATAGCCAGTCATGGTTGGCACTGATCTCGCTCACCATTGCGGCTACCTGTGTACCAGTGAAGTTGGAGGGCCAGGATCATCTGGTGCCACCACAGCGGACATCTCCAGGTGCTGGCCCTGCTGTCTGACTCTCTTGCTTACCCTTCACATTGCTGTACATGCCACGTTCTGCGGTGGTCTTTGGTTCCACCATCTAATATACTCCTCCAACACCATCTGCATTCACTTCTGCATACGCATGATTGGAGGTGTATATGCCCTTTTATGGCTGGGTCATGGGTTGGGCCCATGTAGCTGGGTCCTTCCTCTGTTGTCTGCACATTCTGCTCCAAGTCTTCCATGGTACTACCCATTGCCACTGCACAGGGATCATTTCTCTTTGTGCCTGCCATGTGTTCCTGTGGTCCTGCATGCTGCTTATATGTCACGTTTCAGTGCAATTTAAGTGCATTCGTGCATAGGGCCCATGGTTTTCTTAAATTCTAATTGTTCATTATTATAATTCTTAGATCCCTCTCCTCTGTTACTGTCTTCAGAATTTGCCCCCCAACAAATATAATACTATTCTATTGTTGACACCAAAATGTATCACTGACCATCTATCCACATTAATCTCCAAGCTGTGATCATATCCCCACTGTTCAGTCATAGTCAGTTCTTGTTGTAGGTTGTCTGTTTCTGCATTATTGGTAACCACAGATCCAATCTTGGTTTCATATGCAAATTCTGACAACAACATTCCCTCATTGCTTGTCGTTGACATAATGAAATATTAAGTAGGCAAGGCTCAAGCACTGAACCTTGTGGCACATCACAGGTCACAGCTGTCCAATTAGATGCCACCCCTCATAGTACCAATTGCTGCTACCTATCCATTAGCAAAGACCTAATCCGTGCTATTAATCTTGGATTTAATCCAAGACTCTTCATGATAAACAAGTAGTTCAATGACAAATTGCAATTGTACTAAGCGGACAGGGCAGCCTGCATGGGATTTTTTTAACTGGACAAACCTGGGGAAGTTCAGTATGGATTTGGGCAGTTCCTTTAGCTAGCCTGAATCCCTAGTAGCAAAGGAACGCTTACCCAACTGAGGTCTGTGGAAAGGTAATTCAAGGACATTTCTGGCCATGCTCCTCATGAAACAATGGTTTATAAACAATTTTTTAGCACAGGGGGTGTTAGACCCAGCAGTGCTTTCTTAGCTAGTAGACAGGTTTGAAATGTTGTTCTACTAAGTAGGGGTAACCAACTGGTTAGTGTGTAAGGGGTACAGCTGTGGGTGCGCTTGTCATCCTCTAACACAAAGTGTCAAGCTTTACTGCATACTATAACACTTTGACCATGTTTAATACTAAGTCACGGACTGCTGCATAGTTAGGTAGTCCATAGTCCACTAGGGACAGGATGGAGCTGGACACAAGGCTGCTTCAATTTCTGAATAGGGCATCTAACCTTCTATTAACTTATGACACCAGATTATCTACATGGGGGGCAAACGATAGAATGTTGCCCAGAACTACCCCAAAATATTTGAATGATTCCCCCTGTTCCAGCATTTGACCATTGTTACTGAGGATGACAAGAGAAGAGACTTTTCTCTTCATCTGAGGGGGGGCGAAAACCATGTTTTTTTTTGTTTGTTTTTTTTTTGTTTTTTGTTAGTCAAGGACTAATTAAGTATGAGGAACTATTTTTTCCAAGGCCTCAAAGTTTTCTTGGAGATTAGTGGTGAGGCTGCTGAGGTCAGTGTTGATAGTGTAGATGACAGCATCATCTGCATACAGAACTTCAGCTGACCAACAGGCATCTGGCATTTGGTTAATAAAAAGGCAAAATAGGAGAGGGCCCATAATAGAGGTCTGTGGCACACCTATGGATACTTTCCAGGTGTCAGACAGGCAGCCATCAGTTTTCAACCTGTGTGCACTCAGATAGGTAACTTTGAAACCAGGCCACTGAGTCACTAGACAGACTGAGGCCCAAGAGCTTACTGAGTAGGAGCTTATGGTTGACCAAATCAAAGGTCTTTGATAGGTCAATATAAAAGGCTCCCACCATCTTATCAGTGTCAAGGGCCTTGTGCATGTAGTTGGTGTATTCTATCAGTGCTGTACTGGTGCAGTGGCATTTCCTAAAACCAGCTCCTGGGCACATTGCAATTCCTACTTCTCTAGGTATGTGACTTGCTGGTTTGACACAATTCTCTCCAGGGCCATACACAGTAGGGATAGAATTGAGATAGGTCAGTAACTGGCTATATTGAAACAGTCACCATTTTTGAAAACTGGTGTGGCCAGGACAGATTTACATTTCTCTGGGAACTGGGCATACCTCAGATGGAAGTTGAAAATTCTGGAGATGGGGAGGGAGAGTTCCTCCAGAGCTAGGGCAAGTAGCTGCATGTCTTGTGTGTCCCACACCTACTCTGGTTTTGCCAAGGACCTTTCTAATATACTTGAGGGTATCTTTAACTGATATGGGCTTGAAGTAAAATTTAGGGTGCCTTAGGTCAGTGTCCTCCATGAACTAGGTTCATGATTAGGAATTCCAGAGAGGGGCTGGTCCAGCAAATTTGGGAGGATGGTGCTGAGATTTGTGAAGGCCTCACTGAATCTACTGGCAATCTCTCAAACATCAAGGACCTCTTTCCCATCAACCATAATCATTCTTGGGAGCATTTTTTTATTTTGCTGCGGAGCTCTGAAACATTTTCTGAAAATCTTTTTTCATTTCTCCAATTATCTGTTTGTTTGGCTTGCAGTACTTAGATTTGACCAGATTTATCTCTCTGGTGCATTTGTTTCTGGCTTCTTTATAATATTAAATGTATTCCATGGGCCCAGTCTCGCTGGCCACAGACCACAATCTATCCCTCACTTTCATGAGAGCAAGGAGCTCAGGGGTGATTCAGGCAGATGGTGTACCCCTTGCCTTAATTTTTTTAAGAGGTACAAATTTGTCACATACTTTTGTGAGTTGTGTGATAAAGAAATCAAGAGCTAAATCAATATCAGATAGTTCACCTAGGTAGGTAGGTACAGTCAACGAGGACAAGATGGGACTTCAACTCAGAAAGCTTACATTTGTTTAAAACTTGGCTTGTGATAAGTCAGGGGGCTTGTGCTGTTTAGCTGCCCATTCACATTGCACTGGTGATTGGTTGTTAGGGTGTTAGGCTGAACCTTGACTGATTTAACCTTGTTGGGGTGAGTTACCAGAACCCAATCATTTAATGTCAAAGTGCCAGTTCTAGAGTTGGCTCTAGTAGTTTATGTTACCATTTGGAATAGGAATAGGTTAGCAATCTTGTCCTTATGGTCAGTGCTGAACTTAGCAACCCAGCTGATATTGAAATCACCCTATAACCCCATGTGGTTAAATTATCTACTTTTACCCACTCACTGTTATCTTAGTTATAGGATTCAAACATGAACTAAAGACTCATCTACAAATAAATCAGTATTTTATACACCTTATCAAAGATGACACTTTTATGCATTTTTCACAGTTATGCTCTGCTCAGTTGTGGAAATTATTCTACCAGAAGGTGGATATAAACTTCCTGTTTTCCCTGAAGCAACATTATCAAGAGAATAGTTGAACCGGCATAATATTCCATGGTAATTTGCATATACAGCCCACGATGCTTTGCATTATGGGGGTATGTGTAATTTTGTATTTCTTTGAAACTTTGCTTCCCGGCCATTGCCTTTTGGGGTAACCATAGCCTCAGTGCTTGTGCACTGATGTACTTTATCTTTAAACTTGATTTTTGTTTTTATTGAATTCACCACAACATAACCCAAACAGGCCACCTTAGGGTAGCTGGTTCATTCCACTGGAGTGGCATGCAGAAGAGGCACACTGATGAGTCCTGTTACTGCACCTAGCGCAATGGCACTTGTGCTGGCGCATCCCCCTGCTCCTCTCTGGCCACTTGCACTGGTGCAGTGCCACTGTGCCATGCGCAATGTGGGTGGCCTCAGTGCCATATTCAACAGTGCTGAGCCATGGTGCAGCACCATTGAATATCACCCTGTCAACGCCCTGGCACATCCCAGTTGTGACGCAACCAGGCTTGCGCCACAGCCTGGCGCAGTCTGAATATCCCACCAAAAGCCATGCTTAAGGCTATACAAAGCATAACAATAAGCAAAGGTTGCTACCACTATATGGATTGCTGTATCTTTGGTCAGTTAGAGCACACAGGCCCTATGGAGAAGTGTAAGAAAGATTTTTGTGTTGTGGTGCCTGGTCCAGAACATCCAGTTAGAGAGTGCATGTGCCTGCCACTAATGACTGTATTTTTGACTATCTTTTTAATTTGCAATGAGAGAGCCTGAAAGCTGATGACAGAAGTGGAGAAGTGCTACAGGACAGCTCTGTCTATTTTGAGTATTGGCAAACCCCTTGATTAAAGAGCTAGTGTACTGCTTGGGATTAATAGTAATTTTCAGATGCAGTCAGCTATCACATCTTATATGTCAATAATTTTTTTCTTTTCTGTTTGCAAATTAAGAGATTTCCACCTGGCAGTACTGGGGTGATGTGTGGAGCAGCACTCTGTCTGGAGAAAAAAAAAAGTAAGTTCTGTTCCTCCTACTACATCGTCAGAAATGAGACCAAACACCCTGAGGAGCCACAATCCTTGCAGCCTGAGCAGTGCCTCTCACAAGCTACCAATCAAAATGCAGGAAATTGTGACATCACTAGTAAACAGGGAGAGCCAGTCCCTGCTGCTTCATGTGAAAGTGAAACATGGCAGTGAGAAGTGGTTTTTCATTGGTTACTAGTGATTTCATAGTCAATGTGGTCTCAGTGTTGATGTAGTGGGAGGAACAGAACTGACTTTTCCCCCTCCAGACAGAGTGCTGCTCCACACATCATCCCAGTACTGGCAGGTGGAAAATCTTCTATTTAGCAAACAGAAAAGAAAGAACACTTGAGATCTAAGAAGTAATTCACACAGCTGACTACATCTGAAAGTTACAATTAATTGCAGGCAGTTCCAGGCAGTACACTAGCTCTTTAAGAGTCCTCCATCGGACAAAGATTAAGAGAGTTCTCTTTTCTGCACTGTATGTCAGTCTAGCCCATGAGTGGGAAATGTTCTAGTGGTGTCCACAAAATGCCATAAAAACAGATCAGCCCCTATGTGTTCAAATTATTATCCAACTTGCTTGACTGAGGGCTGTATATTGTCAGACCCCATCTGCAATATTGATTTTGGGAAGCTAGGTGTATGTTTTGAAGCAGAATCTGCCCTTGAGCTTAAAGATCAATGGCAACCAGTTTTCACATTGTTAAAAAAAAGCCTGAATTCAATACCCTGCATCATGAGTAGTGTTTCCTGAGTATGTCATGTTATTTGGTTTTGTGGTTTTCTTTAAATCAGCATTTGTTAACTTGTTTTGCACTAACTGGAAACAGTCAGACTGTTTCTGTCCCTCTGACTGAGCCTTGGACAGTGGTGACGTCATAGTGGAGTAAGCTACTGCTTCAGCAGTGCAAGTCCCTGCTTGACTGAAGAGCTAAAAAGCTGTTAACTTCCTAATTTGGGCACTCTGTAGAGTTAATTGTTTGCTGTCCAGGGCTTTTACTAACTTAGTCTCTGGTTTGTGTTCAGATGAATTAGCTGAAAATCTATCATTCTGCTCTTATAAAAAGCTGATCATTTGACTTTCAGTGCTGAATCAAAGTGGTATGCATTTGGGAAATCAGCTTGTCTGTATCACATCTGTGAGTTCTGGCCCATCAAAACTCTGTTTTATTTCTAGCTATATAACACTGGGTTGTTTATTTAATAGATATAAAATAAATATAATGAGTGTTAATTCATACAAGTAGTTTGTTTTTGATGTAGCCTCAATAAACCGTTTCATTTAAAAACAATTATTTTCCTCTCAGATTAAAAAACAGGTGCCTGCCACATTCTGCTATATCAGGCACATGTACTATATGAACTCACAAATTTCAGTTCTTTGATGGTTTCTGTGTGAAAAAACAACATGTATATGTACAACCAGAAACACTATTTGGCATCCTGATTCCCCCATCTCCTGCCTACAGTTGAAGCAGCTGTACTCTGCTGCCCGCGGTCACCTGCTCCACAAGTCCCCTGTCTCCTTCCCCACATTTGAGGCTGCTGCTCACTCTCTTCTCCCATAGAGTTGGTGTTACTGCACCCTGTTGTCCTCATCTCCTACCTGAACAATCAGGGTCACTGCACCCTGCTGCCCCTGCCTGAACAGTTGTGGTTGCTGCACCCTGCTGCACTTTGCCCCCCCAAGTCAGAGCTGCTGCTCTATGTTGCCCCCTGTTTCTGTCACCACAGTTGGGGCTGCTGTGCTGTGCTATGACCGAGAGTCTCATGCCCCTTGCCTCCACATTTAGGGTTGCTGCACCATGCTGCCCATGCCACCAGAGGTGGGGCTTTTATTGCACCCTGCTACCTACTTCCATTTTCCAAAATGGGCAGGTCTGCTGCACCACGTGCATCCTGTCTCACAGCCAGGGCTGCTGAACCCTTATGCCCCCCCATGTCCTTCCCCACAATCAAGGCTTCTTCACCATGCTATAGTCTGTCCCCTGCCACCATAGCCAGAACTGCTGCACCCTGTTCCTGTCTATACATTCAGGGCTGCTGTGCCCTCCTGCACCCTACAGCCCCATGTTTCCACTGTCCCATGACTCCACAATTAGCATTGCTGCACCATGCTGCCCCCTGACACCAAGGTCAGATTTTTTGCTGCACTATCCAAATGCAAAACAGAAAAATACTTTTATCTTGTGTTATGGGGATGAAGGACAGAAGGCAGTAAGGTGCAGATGTCTTGACTGTTTGACCAGGAGACAAGGGAGATATTACGGTACAGCAGCCCAAACTGTGGAACAGGGTACAGCAGCTACACCTGGATGGAACTGACACAAATTTGGGGGCAGAGACAGGGTGCAGCAAATGCCATAACTCTTGTGGCAAGTGGCAGCATGGTGCAGCAGCCCTGTGAAGGCAAGGGGCCCAAGGGTGCAGCAGGCCACAGCAGCCTTGCCTGAGTAGGCAGGAGAAGGGTGCAGCAGCTCTGGCTGTGGTGGCAGGGGACTATGGACAGGATGGTGCAGATGCCTTGACTGTGGGCAGAACACGGGGGTAATCAGGGTACAGCATCCCTAACTGTGGGATGGGATGTGCATGGTGCAGCAGTCCTGACTTTTCTGGCACATGATGGGGCAGCAGGGTGAAGCAACCCCAACTATGTGGGAGAAGACAGTAGGTAGCATGGTACAGCAGCCTCAAATGTGTGGCAAGAAACAGGGGACTTGTGGGGCAGGGGATGGGGCAGCAGGGTGCAGCTGCCTCAACTATGGCACAGAAGACAGTGGGCATCAGTATGCTCTTTACTGTTTCTAGTTATATATTATGGCCCAGATGTTCAAAAGAGTTGAGCCATGCGCAATAGGGTTGCTCCTGTGCAAGTCTGAAATTGTGCCATTCTGCGATATTCAGCAGGAGGCAGTTGTGCCCCCGAAATCATGCTGAGCAACAGTGCAATGATAATGATGGCATGAATCAAAGGGGGAGGAACCATGCATAAATGGCGCAGTGCGATATTCAACGACTTGTGCCATGCGCAATAGGGGAGCAAGCGGAAGTTGCGCCATAGCGGAAATGAGCCAAAATAAAAAGGAGCAAGGGAGAGGCACAAGAATGCTACAGGGAAGCCACATGAGTCAGAACTCTAGCCAGACAGACAGGGCAGGAGGCACAAACAGAGCAGGCCAGGGAAAGGGCACTCTGAACACCCAGGCACAGGGAAGGTGTGGGGAGCCACAGCAAGTGCAGAAGGGGGAAGTGCCACAGAGCACAGAGGCCAGCACAGGCAGGTGTTCCCAGTGCAGGGGAAGAAGCAGAGAGGACAGCGGGGGGAATACAGCAACAGCTGCCAGGGGGGCTGAACACAAGTCAGGGACATGGCCAGTGCCACCTTCCAGATGGAGGCCATTATAGGGGGGGTGAGAAGGCAGGCGGCAGGGGGGGCATGGCCGTGGAAGGGCCCGTCGGGGGTATGCCCCCAACAGGCCATACCGAGCCTGCACCAGCTTTGAGCTGTACACTGATACTGAGATTGTGGGCTGGTACCACCTGAATAGGGCAATTCTGAGGTGGCTCTGTGAGCAGTGCAGTGATGTGATGCAGGCACCCACATGACAGAGCCATGCCCGGTCAGTGGAGACTAAGGTAACAGCCTGCATATGCTTGCTCACCACGGATACCTTCCAGAGACCTACTGGGGACACCACAGGCATAACCCAGTCGGCCACGTCACACCACCTCACCCAATTCCTCAGCGCACTGCTGCCACATGCTGCAGAGTACATCCATTTCCCCAGAACAGTGGCAGAGCGCACAGCAAACATACAGGAGTTCCACAGGGTAGCACATATGCCTGGCATGCTAGGGGCAATAGACTGCACCCATGTGGCTACACCTGACACCACCTGGCCCCGAGGGGGTTGCAACATAAATCGCAAGGCTATGCCAGCATCAACTGCCAGGTGGTGTGCGATGCCAGGGGGTGCATAATCAGTGTCTGTGCCACACACCCTGGGGGAGCACACAATTCATTCATCTGGCACCAGTTGGCACTGTGCCACAGATTTGAGAGTGGGGACATCCCCACTGGACACCTAGTGGGTGAGTATGCAAACCACATGGACAATCATAGGGCCTGGGGGGCCATGGCCAGAGGTGACATGGGTAGTGGCCTACATGGCCCGGGGCAGGGCGATGCTGATCACCAAACTAACCTCCGCCCTCTACACACAGGTGACAGTGGATACCCACTCCGTCCCTGGCTGCTCACACCCTACCAGCAGCCCGCAACCCCATCACAGCAACGCTACAATGAGGCACACGCACCACATGTAATGTCATCAAGTGGGTGTTCAGGATGCTGAAGGCATGTTTCCGTTGCCTGGACACCTCTGGCGGTGCCCTACAGTACAGCCCCTCAAAAGCCTGAGGGCTATTCCTGGCCTGTTGCATCCTGCACAACATGGTCAATGAATGTGGGATAGCTGTACAGGTCGAAGAGGGGGACAGCGATGGGGACGATGAGGGCGCCGGTGACGATGGTGATGGGTGGCCCCCTCTTGGCCGACGGGACCCCATACTGATCCAGCTGGCACAGCTGCACCGGGACACCATCACGGAAGAGCACTTCAGCCAACCCAGGTAAGTCATGGGGCCATGTGCAACCACCAATGGCTAAGGCACAACCCACAAACATGCATGGACACACACCAGGGGTGCATGCCATCAAGGGAACTGGCCGGGCACAGAAGCAAACACACAACCAGGGATGGGTGAGGATTAACATGCCACATGGACGGAAACACACACACGCACACACACAACTCACCAAACGTGCACAGAGGGCAGGAGGCACAATGATCCAGAATGCCAACCCTAGCAACACACATGTCCACAGGCCATCACGCCCACTGCCTGTCCATGTGCGTGTGTCAGATGCTGAGCACCATTGCACATTGGTGTACAGCGCAATGCAGGCATCATCATGCACATGCAACTGTGGACAGCAGCCAGGAGGGTGTGCAGGTGGACTGTGTGTCTGCGTGCAGGGCTGGGTACCCACCCATGCACTGCCCACTGAAAAACACAATGCACACAGGGCAGCACCAGACAGTAGCCACACTGGGAGACAGGTCAGTCACGTGACACAGTGGCCTGGCAGCCACGGATGCATGGGCAGCCCCACCGAGACCCGCCAGCACTGACAGGCTGACCACTGGCCTCATGGGGTGGCACCATGGGTCCCCCAGGGTTTCCACTGCGTGAATGCGACCGTGCTCGCTCAGGTGTCTACAGCACACCGAACATGCCTGCACCAAGAGTGCTCGGGATGCCCACAGCTGAACCTGGTGTCGACAGGGTGGGAGTCGCAGGACGCCGGGAATGGGGGTGGATAGTGCACTGCGTGGTGTCCATGATGCATGGGCACCTGACTGTGTGCCCATTGTGGCCATGACAGCAGTGAATGCCTCTGCATGCCTGTCAATGGCAGCGGTCACATCCTCCAGCAAACGGTCCATCCCTGCCAGGATCAGAGCAGTGTCCCTGCTGCGATGCTCCTCTGCCTGTTCCAGAGCCACACGCAGTGCATCCACGGATGTCACAAGCCGTATCTGCTGCTGGACTGATGCTTGCAGTAGGCTGGTGTGCTCGTCCAAGAGGTCATCTGCTTCCTCGGCATCCTGTCCCTCAGGGTGTGCACAGCCCTGATGATCAGCACCCCTTGAGGGTGAGTGCTGCACACCAGGACCAGGTCTGGGCATGTCCACAGGCGGTGCACAGACACTGCCGCTGATCCCTGTACCCCCAAGCCCATTGGCCAACTGCTGATGCTGCCCCTCTGGCTGCCACTCCCCAGGGCTCAGTGGTGCCGCTGCAGTGGCCGCAACAGTCCCACTGACCTGAACAGACACCAGTGCTGCCCCACTGGTGCTGACAGGCACAGGCTGGGACTGTGCTGACACGCAGGCCTCCATGGCAGCACCACCCACAGCCATGGGCGCAAATTGCCCTGCTGTGTGGCCATCCCATGGCACACACGTGTCACTGTCCAGGATGGTAGCATCATCATCACCGGTGATGGACTCTGTACCGGACACAGTCACAGCATGCTGGCATCCGTGGTCACCAGCATGCTGGGACACAGGCAGGGTTTCCTCCACACCTGTTACGACATCAGTGTGGACAGCCAGGTGGCCCCACTGTCACAATGCTCCACATATACCTGTGGAGGTGGATGGGCCCTCCTCCAACTCCAGCTGACTGTCCTCAGTGGACAGGCCCACCACCACTGACCCATGCAGACACTCAGGATCTGTAAGAGAAAACAAAGTCACGTTACTGCATGTGACCTACCCTGCCCCCCCATGGACAGACCATGACTTACCATGCAGTGATGGACCACCACCCATCTGGAAGCCACCACCCAGAACACCCTCAATGGTACTGCGCTGCATGCTTCCAGCAAGCCTCTCCTCCTGTGGGGTCAGCTGTGCCACCTCCGGCTGTCCCCCACCTATTGCAGCACATGCTGCCCTGATGGCAGCCACCTTCTCCTTTATCCTCCTCCTGTCCCTGCCCATCTTCTTCTTATACTCCTGTATGGAGCGCTGGTGGCTGCCATGCAGGTTCACAGCATGTGCCACCTCCTCCCATGCAGCAGCATGGGCTTGAGGTGTTCCCCACCGTCCACTGAGAAGTGGCTCCTGCTCCAGGTAGGCCTCGAACAGGGCCTCAGTTTCAGCCTTTGTAAAGTTCAGCCTCCTCCTCCTCCCACCACTGTTTTCCTCCTCTCCAACAACCTGCTCGGTCATTATGTAGCCTGTAAGAATGGCAGTTGTTACCTGTGACTGTGCAGTTCCATGCATGTCCCTAAATCCACAGTCCACACTCCCAAACAGCATGCAACTCACCAATAGACTGCAGTAACCGACTATGGCCACTGCAGCACAATGTTGCACTTTTATAGCGCAACTCATGCAAATGAGGTGAGGAGCAACTTTAAGTAGATGCAAATTGCATGTGCTGAGCCATTGAATGGCTGATTAGATGATTTGCATATGACGGCTGAATATTGCACTGTTGCGCTTTGCGCAATTGTGTTGAATGTGCTGAGCCAATGGCGCAGTTCTGTGACATGCGAAGTACACCTCACTGCGCATGCCAGGGTTGCTCATGCAGGCATCTGCCACACTGATGACGTGCTGTGCATGGTAGGCAATGCAGGGCATGGCCACCATTGTGCCAGTGGTGCTATAGCGATGGTCTCTACATGGCGCTGTGGCACTGGGCCATCATAGGCGCAATAGGCCAACTGCGCGGTAGGCTGCTATGGCACTGGCACACAGGCAGCCAATCGTGCTACACGTATTGTGTTCCAATGGCACTGTGCATGTCCATGCGCCAGAGACCCTTGACCCTGTGCCCGACCTTTGCCCCCTAGGTGCCATGCGTCAGGCATGGGTGCACCTCGATCGTGCTGTTCGGTGACAGCGCAATAGGGAATGGCAGCGCTGTACCATGCAGCATCTGCATGTGGGGAGCTATGCTGCAGAGCGCCATATTGCCAACTCGAATAGAGAGAATGGCATGCAGAAGGGCAGCCCAGTGGTCTGCAATTGAATTGGCCAACCTAGTGGCCATTGTGGAGCCACACCGTGGGCCTCTGTTTGGGGAGGTGCTCCTGGGCAGGGCCAGGACCCAGGTGTGGCAGGAGGTGGCCACTGCCCTTGAGGAGGCCACTGGACAGGGGAGGAGTGCAGAGCAGTGCACGCACCGATACGGGGACCTGTGGAGGAGGGAGCAGGAGCTATTGGCACACCTGCGGGCACATGCTAGGAGGGGCACAGTGCCACGGCCAGGAGGGGTTCCATCTACACACTTTTATCATCCATATGGGGAACAGTGTTGTATGTGTCCAGCACATAGGGGAGGGACTGTCTGGGGTTGGCTGTGGTGGTGTTCACAGGGTGTGGGGTGGGTGGGTCTGGCTGGGTGGGAGGGCACACACCTGGGGGCAGGGGGACTTTGCTTCAGGATTGTACTGATGTTCCTCTCTCCTTGTTTGCCCCACAAGCCCGGAGGAACACCGCCGTGCAAGGGAAGAGCGGTGGCGGGAGGAGGATGGTGCAGCCAGGCGGGGCGAGGGCCCTCGCCACCCACCTGACTGGCCTGATGAAGGTGAGTGCCATACATCCATGATTACTATTGCATACTGTGTGACAGGGTGGGCAGCGGGGCATGGCCACCATCTATCGACACCACTGCCATGCACGCAACTTGTTACAATCAACACTGTCCAGTGGCAATGCATGTCTGGGAGTGCGTCAATGGTGGTCCATGCATGTACCAGGTACATGGTTGTGCCACTGCCTTTGCACCACATAGCCATGTCACCAAACGGCGACGGTGGTGCTGTGTGTGACTTGGCTGGTGGGTGTGTGCAGCAGTCTGCATGGCTGTATGCACCTGGGTGGGCAGGTCCTGTGGATGTGATCACTGCGGGTGGTCACACACCATCACAGTGGTATGTCCCATGGCCGTATGCCATGCACAGTGGGTGGGCTGTATGGGGTTGTGCATTCACACCTATTGACTGTGGTCCCTTGTCCTAGGTACCCACCAGCTTCAAGAGATCCAGGAGGCACTGCAGAAGATTTTGGTGGTGGCAAGGGCGTTGCTGGACATCTTGCGATACATCGATGAGACCGGGGTACTGAGGAGGCACAGGGCCCGGAGGAGCCAGAGTGGGGAGAGGTGCTCCTGCTAGGGATTGATTGGTCCCAGTATTCCCCTACCCCCCCTGGACCCACCCTTACACCCTTCCTTCCCCATCCCATTTGTCCACTCCTTCCTCTACCCACCCCCACCTTGTTTGTGGCCCGTAAATAGTTCATATGTTATATTGTATATAGTTCTTGTATTTTTGTATATAGTTGATTGTTATATATATATTTTCAATACATTTAATTTTGATATGAATACTGTGGTGGTCTCTGATTTGCAGGGGGCTATAGATGCTCAGCTGCAGTGGTGTGCATGGCGTCAGGGGTGGTGCAGTCATGGGTGTGTGTGTGTGTGTCTGTGTGGAAGTGACTATGCTGTGGGGGTAGCTATCAGTCAGTGTCTGTGGTGTGTGTGTTGTTCCCTGTGCACTGGATGACTGTGTGCAGTGGTCCATGGTGTGTGCTCTGTGTCCATGGCGCACCCATCGGCCCGTCCATGGCCTGTGCAGCTGACACACATGCATGTCTGTGACCTGCATGGTCCACTGGCATGTCAGTGGTGGAAATCCCTGCAGGGCAGCCACTGTACCCGTCACATTGCTGGGTTGCCTCCTGTCACTGGTGTGGTGCATGCCTACCTCGGGTGGCACTGTGGGCACCACGGTTGTTGTCCCACCTCCATGCTGTGCCTTGTGTGTGTTGCAGAGGATGTGCCCCACTGTCTGTGACTTGTGCTCTGGGTGACTGATGGTAGTGTACGGGTCCACAGTGCCTGCACAGGGTGGCTGGCACTCCAGTGCCATGGAGGACTGTGGTTTGTGTGTACACTGTTTACATGGGTCCACACTGGGGGCTTGGTTGCCCCACCACTGCGTCCCTGTGTTGTTGTGCCCTTGGGTGTGGGTGGGTGTCTGTCCATACACTGTGTGGCATCTGGTGTGGTGCATGCTTCCACGCACCGCTGTGGGTGGCTGTGCTGGCTGTTGTGGCCAGTGGTGGGTCAGGGTGTGTCATTGGACTACTGTGCAGGGTGCTGTACCACTAGTGGTGGTGTCAAGGGCATGCCCTGTCCCATGTGGGGTGCCTCATGTGCCAACGCATGGTTGGTCTCTCAGCAGTACCTCGGGGGGACTGTGCGTGGTGGCACTGTGTCTGCTATTGTTGCATTGCTGTGTGCTGCCACCCACTGATGGGTGCTTGTGGTGGGGCTGGCTTGCATGATTCTGTGGTGCACAGGGTTGCAGTGTCACAGTAGGGGTGGTGGCATGCATGGGGTTTCCTGCAGTAGTGGTCAGTTCTCATGGGGGGGTGTCTGGGGGTCATGGTGCAGGGTGTGCTCTGCATTGGTTGGGGATGGTGTGGCACGGGGTGGTCAGCCCTCCTTGTGCGCCAGTCACAGCTTGCCGGTAGGTGTGATGGGGCACTGTGGCCCGGCTGTGGGTTGTTTGCTTGTCTCCATGGGCCAGTGGTTATTCCAGACCTCCCCCACTTGTGCAGTGCATGGGGTGTGGGGGGACGATGTCTGTTCTGCTGTGTGTTCCTGTGCCCATCTGTGGCATTGGTGGTGGGCCCCTACCTCCCTGGTTGTGCAGTTACATTGCTCTGCTGCTGGGGGGTGTCTCTGGTTGTGCTATGGTGCCTCTGGACTGCTTAGCTGAACATCTCTTGTTGCACTATGGCGCATCAGATCTGCTCAGCTTCCCATCTCTAGTTGCGCTATGGCACAGGTGGTGCGATATTCAGTCGTTGGCTGTGGGCGCAGTTTGGCTTGCTCGGTTTTTGAATATCGCGTCTCTTGCGCATGGGCGCAATAGACTTGTGCTTGCTCCTGCTATTGCGCACTTTTTGGGTGCAGTTTGAATATCTGGGCCTATGTATTTTCACACAGAAACCTTCAAATAACTGAAATTTGTGAATTCATATAGTACATGTGCCTGAAATAGCAATGTGTGGCAGACACCTGTTTGTCAATCGGAGAGGAAAATAATTCTTCTTACATGGACCAATTTATTGAGGCTCCATCAAAGACAAACTACTTGTATGAATTAACAAACATTAGATTTATTTTATATCCACTAAATAAACAACCCCGTGTTATACAGCTAGAAGAAAAACACAGAGTTTTGACTGGACAGAACTCATAGATGTGCTGCAGACAAGCTGATTTCTCAAATGCATACCACTTCAGTTCAGCACTGAAACTCAAATGATCAGCTTTTTAGGAGAACACAATGATAGATTTTCAACTAATTTATCTGAACACATACCAGAGACAGTAAAAACCCTGGACAGCAAACAATTAACTCTACAGACTGCTCTAATTAGGAAGGTTACAGCTCTTGTGTCAAGCAGGGGCTTGCACTGCTGAAGCAGTAGCTTACACCAATATGATGCCTTCACTCTCCAAGGCTCAGTCAGAGGGACAGAAATAGCCTGACTGTTTCCAGTTAGTGCAGAACAAGTTAACAAATGCTGATTTAAAGAAAACCATAAAACCAAATAGCATTACATTTTCAGGAAACGCTACTCATAACACAAGGACTTGAATTAGATTTTTTTTAACAATGTGTAAAATGGTAGCCATAGATCTTTAAGATCATCCCATTTTGATTCCTATAATTTCTTAATTAAACATGGTCATAAAGTGTTGACTGTAGGATGTTTCGCCTTTTGGTTTTATTGACCTTGCCCCTTTTTTTAGCTGGCAGTTGCTTCAAATGAGCACACAGCTGGAATGTTCTGATGTTAAAACAATTTACTTGATATAATAAGGGTAACAAATCAAGCCAAGCAGATATACCTTAATTCCATGCATTACAGACAAAACCAAGAGAGACAAAAAATTAAATGGAAAAATGCTAGCACCCAACTTAATCAGGTGCAACCCTTATGCTTATAATGTGGCACTGCCGTCCCCTACACCCCTTCTGGCAGCAGGTACAATCCATATGTGACAAGACCAGTAGTGGCTCCATTCCAGCCTCTGCGGTGGTTCTCCTATTGGGCTGCTATCTGGCTAACAAGCTCAGATACTCAGCAATGTATCAATGGCTCACTGCAGTGGGGGTGGCAGCCAATCACCAGATACTGTGCAGGTAGAAAACAGGATATTCCATAACTATCTGAATGACTCTTGGCTTTGAGTCAACTGGTGACTTATGAGAGACTAATTTCACCAGCCATACTCACACACTATTATAAATGTTGTGTCCCCTTTCTGGACTCTCTCTTCTGCAAGCTCAGTGTAGATAAGGCCCCAGGCTGTGCATCACACACACACACACATATACACACACACACACACCCTCAGCACTCAAGACTCCCAGTATATCCCTCTGTTTCTTAGTTTAGGTAGCAGGTTGTTATCTTGTTACAGTCCTTGGTTATAATCACATGTTTGAAATAAGTACTGCTTGCTAAATCAGTAGCTTTGGGTCAACTGGCTTCTGTCCCAGGCCCCCACCCCAGTTGTTTGGGGCCTCCCTGCAGTAGACCAGTTCCAGCTTCATGAACCAAAGGGCTATCTTTCATCTCAGGCTACTTGGTGGTGTGTGGATGGGTGGCTGCCAACTGGAAAGACTTTGAGACTCTTGCAACACCTTCTCCAGGACATATGGTATCTCTTATAAATCTGCTACATGACCCATTTACTGAACCAATATCATATGTATATACAAAACTGCAAATACCTACTTTTTATGCCTGTTTTCCACATGACTTGTGTTTTGTGCTGTACTTATGTTGTTTGATTCTTCTAACAAAAATGATTAACCACAAAAAATAACAAACTAAAATAAGGTATTACAGCAGAGGTAGAATAGGAGCTCACAGACAGCTGTCCAGTATGGTGGCCATCTTCTGGCAGGTTTATTAAGGAGTCATACCACCCCCCATGAACTCTTGAGTGGAGCCCCTAAACACCCACTTGAAACATGGATTTAGGTCACCCCAAGGTCATATTTTGGGGGTGCTCAGGGGTCCCAACTATGTGTCCATAAGGGGGTGGTATATAAGATACCTACAGGGTAGTGTAATTCTAGCCTATTATAGTAATGTTAGGCTAGTACACCTGGTTAATGGTAGGCTGCCATGGGGATCAGGTAGGGTGGCCACTAATCTACCAGGGAATACTGTATTATACTTTGAAATAGTGATCAGCTGAGGGGACCACTAAACTACCAAGAAATACTGTATTAGACATTGGAATAGTGATTGGGCAGGAGGGCCATGAGATAACCTAGACAACTGAGAATACTATATTATATACCATAGAAACAGAGAATTTGACAGCAGATAAGGACTGCTTTGCCTATCTAGTCTGCCTGTATTTCCCTACCTACTGTATCACCACAGACTTGAATTCATTTCCAGCTTATCCCCCATCTTATCGCTAAAGTTCTTTTAGGCCTATCCCATGCATTCTTGAACCCCATTACAGTTTTTGCCCTCATCACCTCCACTGGTAGGTTGTTCAAGGCATCCACCACCCTGTCTGTGAAGAAGTATGTCCTCACATTTCCCCTGAGTCTACCGCCCTCTAGCTTCATAGCATGATCCCTTGTCCTTGAGCATCTTTTTTTCTGAAAACTGATTGAGTGGTGGGGGCCAGTAGACTACCAGGAAATACTATATTATACATCTGAACAGTGATCAGATGGGAGGCCATTAGAATACCAAGGAATCCTATATTACACATCTGAACAGTGTTTGGGAGGGAGGCACCTTTAGGGCACCAGGGCTAGACATACGCTGCCCTGGAACAGGGATCAGGTGGGTAGGGTGCTGTCCAGGGAACACCTGTTTGCTCCTCAGTCTGTAATGAGGCCATACTGAGATCCAAATGACCCCATAGTGCCACATCTGTGCTATGGGGTCATTTGAATGGGGAGTTTTATTATAGGAGATTGCTCCATAAAATTAGTCACTTTCTGCGAGTTCTAACAGCCCATTTACTCCTCACATCTCAATAGCTACCAGTTGGACACATAACTTGAGTCTCTGCTTTGTGGCTTTATATACCCCTCCTGCAACTGCTCCTGACCTCACTCCTTGGGACCTCTCCTCTGTCCCCTTCCTCTTGTAGTTCCTGGCCTGTTTTCCTTCTGTATTCTCCTCCCCTACTTATTTGCCCCAGTTGGGATTGTTACACTGCTCCTGTCCAAGTATAATTTAATCTAACTTTTGCACCCTGCTTTTTTACACGTCATTGAATATTAACTTGCACAACTGTATTTATTGTACTTCGTGCCTATGTTGACGTTCCATATTGCTAGTATTTACTTAATTATGTATTCAGTTACTGTACTTTCATTCTCTTGCCTATTGTATTTACTTCACCCTGCTCCCCCAAGGACACATTTGGAAACAATCTGTCAACTCAGTTTGTCTTTCCTGGTTTAACTTTTGAAACAAACAAACAGATAAATAAATGCAATCAGTAAATCAATCAGTCATGTGGCCAGTAGGTGGGTGGTTTGTGAAAAGTAAATAGTTGAGTGCTTGCAACCTTCAGCCAATATATTGGAACATGCTTTTAGCACTCACAATGTGCTTCACGCATATTTCAATATCCCTTTAGTATGGTCCAGGCACTAGTAAGCAAGTAAGTTTATTTGTTCAACTATAATATTTAAAATCATTACAGCCTTTACACAATTCTACAATAAATACAATACGTATAAACCTACCCCATTTATTTATACTTGCAACACTCATTTGTCCACAGGATAATAGCTATTGATCAGTAATCTTCAAAAAGGCAGCATTCCAAATGAATAACAGTTTGCTTTCTTATCACAGTAGGAGGGTGAAGTGGGCTGCAAAGCATTATCTAATGCCCTATTTCTTTGGGCATGTAAACATACCGGAGAGTACTGGCAGTCTTGAGAACCTTTACCACCAAATCCCCACTAGGAGGTAATCCCTATACTTACAGATGCTTTATACAAGCAAAAAAGTGCACTTGAATCCAACTTCAACCTCTCATAGTAATGTTCCCATTTTTTTTATTATTATTACAGATGAGAAGAAAAATGCATTCATTTCAGCATCTTTTTGTAATTGGATGAAGAATGATAAACAGAATGTCAAACAAATAACTGGAATATCTTTTTTTAGTGAAGTGTCAAGATACCGCTCTCTTATCTCTTTATAAAGAGTGCACTTCACTGTTACATGATAACATGTTTCTTTAAAGCCTGTTTTACAAGGTCATTCTTCTGTTTTACCTGAAATATTTTGGTTTGAGAGTTTTTTAGGCACATTATACTTAAAATTAAATATTTCTAATCTTACCAACATGATCATTATCCTTTGCTCTGGTAGAATTGATTAGACCAAATAATCTTCCATACTATGTGAAATGTTATTTGTTTTGTGTGAAGGGATACATTTTTGTCCCCTTATTTTATCAATAACCTTCTTTCGTGCCACTTCATGTCATTTCTTTTTGATGCTGGAGATATATATAGGTGATATATAAATTTTTCTCTAATAATCTTTTCAAAGGTGATATAGATTGACTTTGGTTAGGGAAGAGGTTTGAGCAGCTAGCCAATGAGATCTCCTATTTAAATTTAGGCATGTTGCATTTTCTACTAGGCATTCTAATGGGAGTATATTATCCCTGTTGTTTATAATTTTTAGACAGTATACAGTATGACCAATCTAAATTCCACATGTGCTTGTAAAGGTATTCTGCCTAGTTCTGCCCTAACCATAGCTGTGGATGCCACTGCAGGTACTCTTAATAGAGAGTATAAAAGTATACTAATCAAGATTTTAAATAATTTGGAGGTCTTTTCATTTTATGGAGTCCAAATTATTTGGCAATTGATGCCCCAGACTTCTGCACCATATAATAACATAGGATTGTTTTTCATCCCTCCTGCTGTAACACCTGCATTTAGAGTATGACCACCATATTGTATGTATAATTAAATTTGAGTAGTGTCTTTACTAGATGTTTGGCTTTTGAAGTTTGTACATGTAATCACCCAGTCCCCTGGGGTTACTAGAATCCCATCAGTGTTAGACTAGGAAGGTAGTGGGCAGCTGGTTGGGAGTTTATTAGAAGCTCCCTACAGGCAGCTCATTGTTTACTTAGATATGCTAGGTAGGAAATGAGTGATGTCATTTAGAACTCTCGCAGCAGCATAACCCTTTGCCAGCTGCAGGGGAGGGAGTTTAGAATCTTGGGTTCATTTGGACTGTGAGCAGTGTAGTGTCAAGAGTGGAGAGTGGAGTTCTGAGAGTAGAGGTTCCTGTCAGTCTCCCCTAGGCTGGGTGAAGGACCTCTGGTCATTTTCTCACCCTAGAGAATGAGACAACAGCCTTTCTACAAGAAGTGGTGGAGACCTGTGTCAACAGGACCCCCACTGGGTAATTTATGTGCAAAAGAAATGGGACTGAAAAATCAGGAGGTCCAAGGGGCAACCCCCGAGGGACTAGAAGATTGTCCAGCTGCCCAGAGCAGGAACTGAAAGAGTTTGTGACAAAAAGCTATGGATTCAAGGGAAGAATAGGTTTTTCTTTCATTTAAGCCTGATGTCTGGAACAGAGGGACAAACAAACTGTAAGTACAGTATCATTGGGAGAATTTTAGGAGTCGTCTGGTGGTGTATATGCCCAAGATAAGGCTAGATTATACCACTCAGGACCCCAGTGTCACCACAAAGAAGTGCTGAATGTAACTGTAATTTCTGTGTGGAGGCCTTTAGCAATCCATGTGAGATTGAAGGATCCAATGTGTGTCCTGGAAGAAATGGCAGAGGCTGGCTGGGGCAAGTGTGGGCAGACCCTCACCTGGAGCTCTAGTAATGGCTAACTGGTTACCTGAAAGGCACAGGTTACCCTGCAGGTGTTAACTTAGCCCATCTCATCAGGAGGATTTAGAATTTAAAGTGTGTGGCAACCCCCATGTAATAGACACTTAGAGAAAAGAAGTTCAGAGATCCCAAGCAAGAGGGATGGATAGTTTGTTCTGTAGAGACATTTGTGTGAAATGCCAATACTGCCTGTTTTGTGGAGCAGCAAAGTGTTCTTGACTGCATCTGTTGTCTGTAGTGACAGTTCCAAACTTGTGGAGGGCTACTCAGTTTATGCCTACAATCCGAAGAAATAAAGCCATACGATACAATCCCAATTTTCTGGTATTGGACATTCCATCTTTGAGTCCGAGTAAAATATGTATGGGGCCTCCTCAGATAGGAGACATAGAATAGCCCTTGCACCTCTCTCCCAGAACTCAGTTTAACTATAAATGTTATTTTGTGCTCTTACCCCCGACCTCTCATATGCTGAGCCAGATAGTTACCCTAATACCAGGTCTGGTACCTTTGTTTATGCCAACTTGTGGTTTGTTGCCTTGTCTGTGTACAAGAAAGGGGTGGGTCTTGGCTGCAAACCACTGCTCTTGACCGGGGTAAGGGTGTATGCAGTAATATGTTGACCCCATTTTCCATCAGATGTAAACTTAATTCCAAGATAATGCTTTAACAATTTCTGTTTTTTCTTTGTCCATGAAAATGGATGAATTCTTCATGTTAGAATCGAAAATCATAATCTTAGTTTTATTGAGCTTAATTTTTAGTTCTAATGCATCACAGTCCTTTTTAAATTTATTTTCTTCTGTAATCCTGTATGTGAAAAGAAAAGATGAGGATGCCATCTGCATATACAAGAAGTTGACATTATTCATTACTAATTTTGGGTGGGTCAAATTATGATTCCCCTTCTGGTTGCAACAATTAATGTATACAATATGTG
This sequence comes from Neoceratodus forsteri, assembly GCA_016271365.2. Classification (NCBI taxonomy): domain Eukaryota; kingdom Metazoa; phylum Chordata; order Ceratodontiformes; family Ceratodontidae; genus Neoceratodus; species Neoceratodus forsteri. Next base: position 396,812,438 of record CM057454.1, read on the forward strand.
TGTGATATATATATATATATATATATATATATATATATATAGATAGATATTCATACTAAAGAGGACTGATGCCATTAGGCAACCCTGTTTGACCCCACTGTCTGTATTAAATGACTCTGTTAAATTCCCCTTATTATCATATCTAATAACCATTTTGGTATCTGTATATAACTGATGTATGGGGATTGATAGTGAATTATCTATTCCTCTCTCTGACATTATTTACCATAACAATTCTCTATTTATTGAGTCAGAATCTGTTGAAAAATCCACAAATGATGTGAAAAGTGCAATTTTTCTAAGATAAATATATTTTTCTAATAAATGGGCCAAGATATAAACATTATCAACAGCAGAAAGTATTGTTTATTTGTACTCCTGTATCTTCTTTGTACTATATGTTTACTCCTGTATCTTCCTTGTACAATATGTGTATCTACCAATCCTTGTATATTGTCTCTGTATGTTATGCATTGTCCCTTGCAGGACTTTCTTGTAAATGAGCATGCTCAATGGAGTTTTCCTGATGAAAAAAACTTGAACTTTGAACTTGAACTAGAAACTCCTACTCTAAAACATGCCTGGAATTGTGATGGTGGCTTGTTATTCTGTTACCATATAGAGTATCTATTCAATAATATTTTTGTAAATATCTTAGGCATCATGGGCTTGATTCTCAAAGGTCAGCACAAGCTGTATCAAGCTTGTGCTGATTGCCAGGGGCCCTGTGCCTGATTCTCTACCAGGTAGGGTCCTAGCAGCAAAGTCCCACAGCTTGCAGCAACTGTGGCTGTGCTCCTAACAGACAGGTTCACCTGTAAGGTCAGCAGCAAGCTGCGGAGCAGTTGGGCAGCAGCCATGCCCATGGCCAGCACTTTTGAATCAACAGATACATCCTATCCCTGGTGTTCTAGTGGACCCCCCAGCTCCAATCCCCTTTTTAGTAACATTGATCCTGTTCCTGGTGGTCTAGCAGCCCTCCCAGCCCCCATCTCCCTGTTATAAAATTTAATGATGTCCCTGGTGGTCTAGCAGACCCCCTCCACACTGATCCCCTTGTTATTAACATTAATGATATCCCTGGTTGCCTAATGGACCCCTCAGCCCCAATATCCTTGTTATTAAAATTAATGACATCCCTGGTGATCTAGCAGACTCCTCCAGCCCTGAGCCCCTTGTTATTAATAGTAATGATGTCCCTGGTGGTCAAGCAGCCCTACCCCTAACCCCTACAGGCAGTGCCACACCATCTCACTCCCCTAGCCCCATCTTCGATGCAGCAACTGGCACAGCCTTCCCTCTCCACCATGGCTGGCTACCAACTGAGATATCAATGAGCACATAATGTATACAGTACACATACATTGATTGAGGGCTCAGACCAGCTGCCAATCAATGAATGCATACTATATACAGTATGTGCTGAATGATAGCTCAGTCAGTGGTCAACCATGGTGGAGAGGGTGGGGTGTGCCAGTCACCAGCTTGGGGATGGGATGGGGGAGTGAGGTGGTGGGGCACTGCCTGCTGGGGTGAGGGTAGTGTCCACTAGACCACCAGGGACATCATTACTATTAATATCAATGTGATGAGGGTGGGGGGTCCACTAGACCACCAAGGATGGGATCAATTCTAATAAAAGAGAATTGAGGATGATGGGGCTACTGCACATGTTCCCTCCCAACCAGGGAGGGCTCTGAGGGTGATGCAGGTGCTCCAACCCTCCCAGAGGGTGACATTCTAAGTACCCTTAGACCAACACTGGCTAGTCTAAGGGTACTTAGAATGTTGCCCACTGGGAAAGTTTAGAGAATCCCAAATTAGGGGATGTGGCAGCTTCCATCTGCCACATGCCCCCTAGTGCCATGCCACAGCCCATTTTGTTCTGCAAGGATGGCACAAGACACCTTTGTTGCATGTAGACTGCGGTTGATGCAGGCTGTGCTTAAGAATTGCTCCCACTGCATCTGTTGGTGAAAGGGGCACTTTGCTCCATACCTTGTGGCATAAGCTCCTTGCACCATTCTGGAAGCTTTGAGAATCAGGCCCACTATCTAATAAGATAATTGGATGAAAATTACTTGGCTCATAAAATGAGCCTTTTTTTATAAATGGGTACTATTATATTGATCTTCCAAGTAAGAGGAATAAATCTTGCCTTACACATGTATTGATGTATTGAACAAGTTGGTCAAAATAGGGATCCAAAAAAATCAAATGTTCCATGAATGCGTCACATGGAATCACATGTGAGTAGAGCTGGGTGAATTGTATCTTCTGCCAGTGGAATTCTGGAGAAATGTTGATTCTGCTTCCATGAAATTTTGCAAAATTTCCATGAAAATATTGCCAAAATTATGATTTTGGTTATTTCCATTTAAATTACAAAGTATTTGTCCAAATTTCACCAACTTTGGTACAGTGACTTTGTCAATGCCCATACAGAGGTTTACCAAGTTTAATTTATTTATTTATTTATTGGAATATTGGATTACACCTTTGAGCTAAAAGCTCATTTATAAAGGTTCCATGTCATAAGGCAATAGACAAGGTACGTAGACATTACAAAACAGATAGGGAATATACAGCTGGCAAGTACATTATGGTACATACAGATACAGATTCAAGCAAGTACAGTTAAAATAAAATTAATATCTACTGTATGGGCCTGATTCTAAAAGAGTTACGTCTGGCGTAACAGCACTTGTGCCAAAAAGAAGGGCGCAAGTAGCAAGTTACGCCAGCAGTTGCGATGTGCAGGATTCTACAATGTGGCCTGTGACATGTCGCAGGCCACTTGTGCCAAAGAGCAGTTACTCCAGCAGTTGTGCCATAAACACCCTGCGACATGGCGCTGGGGGTTTATGGCAGCAGTTGTGCCCTATTCTAGAAGAGCAGCAACAAAGTTCCCAATGTCGGGATTCTACAAGAACCCCCGGAGGAGAACCAGCAACGTAAGTTACACCAGCATTTAGCTGGCATAACTGTACATATGTCCTCTGGGGGTTCTGGAGACCCGCTGCACCCACTCCAGGTTCCCCCCATGCCCAGAACACCCCCATCGGTGCCCCACAGGGCAGCCCACAACCCCCTGGCCCCCAATCCCCCCAAAGCAGACATGCCCAGCTGGGCAACTCACACCCCCAGCCCCCAGAAGCCCCAAATCCTCAATTCCCTGCAGGGCAGCCCACACACATCATGCCCCCAAACCCCACACCACTAGTGCCCCAAAGGACAACTGTGTCCCCCCCATCCAGTTCCTGACCCGGTTTTCTGCCGCAGCTGTTTAAATATTAAACCCCGAGATCCCTGGCAGTCTAGTGGCCCTCCACCCACCCCACCCAGCAGTGCTAGTCTCCCCCAAACCATAACCCAGCCAGCGACTGGCACAGCCCACCTCTCACCTCCACAGCCAGCCACTGACTGGGCTCTGCATGAGCACTTACTATATAGGCGTGCTCAGAAATGAATGAGTATTCATTCATTTCTGAGACGCGTTATAAGTGCTCATGCAGAAAGATCAATCGACAGTGGAAGGTGACAGTGGAAGCTGTGTGCCAGCTGCAGGCACAGATGGGTTGAGGGGATGCAAGGGACTGGCACTGCTTGGTGGGGTGGGTGGGGCCACTGGTCAAGGGAGCTCAGGGGTTTTAATAGTTCAACTGTTGCGGCACATAACCAGGTCGGGGACTGGATCAGAAGGAGACACAGCTGCCCTATGGGGCTTTGGGGGCACTGATGCTTACTGGGAGAGCTGCGACTTCTGACATGCCCCTCAGGTACACCTTAGGATGGCATACCTGTCCACATGTCAAAAGTCATGGGACTTAGCCTCAGAGACCCTGTCCCTTCTAGAATAGGGTGCAGGGTCCATGTTGCAATGGCGTTTGGCTCAAGTAGCCTTTGGCAGCGACTTGCACCAAGCTTCTAGAATTGGGCCCTACTGTATATGTTTAAAGGTGACTGTGTTATGAGCCTCCAAATGCTCAGAAATTTTAAAATTACACTTCGCAATTATGTAAACTGCTGAATTTGAAGCCCCTATAAGTTTAAAGCTATATAACGGAATATCACCAATGTTATTAGCTTCATGGACCCTAAATATTAGGCTTTGTGGTAACCTCCATGGCCCAGCATGAAAGCAACATGTTACCATGCTAATGACCTGGGTTCAGAAGTGAGCCTGGGAAGTTGTGTTGGGTCATGGCTAAAACTTACAATTTACATAACCAGTACTTCTCTATTTAGCAGTTTTTATGACTCTTCCAAGAAAGTATGCATCTAAGTTTTTAATTATCTTGCTCCAAAGGTGGCTAAGTTGTAAATATAGCACTATTTTCAGAAATATTCACATGAATATGACATTTTCAGACTTTGAACCCTATAATTTCTCCATCCTCCATCCAAATGTTATGAAGTTGGCAAGCTTGTTGGGCCATATAAGACAGTGTACATGACACATATCAGACCTCTAACTGCAACATGGACCGAGGTATAGCCAATTAAAGAATTTCTGAAAATTCCCACAAATTTTGTGAATTAGGAATTTGCTAGTCTCTCCCAGCTCTATTATATATGTGAGTCTGGTGCATTATTTATTTATTTTCACAAAATTGTATATATAATCTTCTACTTCTGCTATAGAAAAGGCTAAAGGAGTAGTTGCATAGTCAAAAAGGGGCTGTAACACAGAGTGGTAAGGCTTGTAAAAATTGATTTCTAAAGTGTTACCCAGGTTTCCTTCGATACATATACCACTATATAAAATTGGAAAGATTTCACCCCTTTAATAACCATAGTCCAAAAACTCTTTTGGTCCTTATTTCTATACATCTGTTGTTCTGAAATTCTGACTTTTGTTTATTCAAGAAGACTTTGTATTGTTTCCTTACTGTACTGAGATAGCTAAAATTAACATTTGAAGGATTTTTTTAGTTCATCTAACAAAACTCATTAATTCCTTTTTAACTTATTTACAGGAATCATTAACCAAGAACGTGTCTTAACAACTCTGTTCTTAGTGTTAATGTATAATATTGGTTGAATTAAAGCAAACAGGCATTTGAAGTTATTCTCCATAACTAACACAGGATTTCATTAGTTTTGTCAAATATTTTCCTGGCTTCTAGTCCATATAAAATATAGTTTACTGAATGAATGAATGGCCTGTAATCTGAAGTCTTTGGGCTCAATCTCAAAGCTTGGTGCAAGCCACACCAATGGTGGCTTGCACCAACTGCTGGTGCACCAGGGACCCTGAACCCAATTCATTATTGGGAAGGGTCCCGTAACAAAGTCCCATTGCTTGCAGCAAATGTGACCATGTGCCAAATAGACATCACATCTGAGAGGTTTGCTGCAAGCTGTAGGGTGGTCAGGCAGCATCTGTACCCAAGAGATGAGACTGGCTGGGAGGCTGCCATAGTTGTGGAGGATGGGGAAGAGCATGGGGAGGGCTGATGGCTCATAGATGGATGATGGGAGAGGTGGCATCTGCACCTCACTGGGGCTGTAGCTTGGCCATTGCCATGCCAGTGTGTTGGGAAACCTGCATGCTGGACACCATGAGGGGACCGCTGTGGGCACCATACCACAAAGGGCTATGGAGCTTTTGCATTAGGATGTATTTTTTACTAGGTTGGTGCACTGGCCATATACAATGCCATTGCGCATAGAATACCATAATGTCATGAGGGCATGGGAGACCTTGGGTGGGAGGTGACACATGTTCCCTCCCACCCAGGGAGGGCTCAGTGGGTAGTGCATGGATCATTAGACCAATCTTGGCTGGTCTAACAGTACTTGAATGTGTGCTGTCTTGGGGGGGTTCATGAATCCCAATGTTGGAGATATGGCAGCTTGCATCTGCTATAAGCCCACTAGCACCCTTGTGCTCCCAGCTGCTTGATGTAGACCTGGAGCAGGACTGGTCAGTCACACTGGGTCCCAGTTTGTTGCAGGCGGTGTTTATGAATCCTGATCTCTGCAAGTTTTAACTCAAGGTGCCCCTTGCATCATTGCTGTGTAATGCAGGCACCTTGCATCAAAGTCAGAGCTTTAAGAATCAAGCCCTTTGTTTCCCTGTGATAGTAATAGGGGTATTAACTGAATTATCATAAATTATATGTTCTCTGTTAGTATCCACTTTCTAATGTGAGTGGGGCATGATCAGTTTCATCTCTCTTTTCTATTTTAAGAGATTCATATACTGTTTGTGGTAGCTTTCTGGATTGCAGATAATATAATCAATTGTACTTTTCCCATTAGGTCCAAAATAATTAGTATTTCCACATTCATCTCCTTTAAGTCTACCATTTAACAAGAGTAGTGGCACTGTCCATTATAAGCTCATGCAATTTTTTACCATTCTCATTTGTGTTATCTTTACTAGTGCATTTCTCAACAGAGCCCAGATCAATATAACAATCTAAGAAATAAATACTATAAAAATTAGCAATTCTAGCATTAAAGTCTCCAGTAATTAATACATTTGCATAAGGAAATCTTTGAGAGGTTATTTCTAGATCATTACACATCCCTATCCAGATATTATGTGTGAGATGTAAAGTAGTTTGGGGGGGGGGATATGGACATGAGCAAGGATGACATTATCATCCTATTTCAATACTATTTAAATGTAATTTTTAACACTTTGAAAATATCAGATATCCTAATCCCCCTTTCTTATTTTTACATATGTAACTAGAGATGGGCAAAATCTGAAAAATTTGCTCTTTAAATTATTTCACAAATTTCATGCAATTTGCAGAGCACAATTCGTGAAGTTTACGAGATTCACAGAGCATGAATTGTGTAAATTTTGCCATGAAGCATGAAATTTCACCCATGACTTTCAGGCTTTGTGGGGGAATTCCACATTTCATGCCAAAATCCATGCAATATGTGGTGAAATTTGTGCAACTTGTGGTGGATCCAAGGTTTCCCATGAGCGGAGAAGCTTCACAAATCTCCACGGAGCGTGAATTTTGGCAGTTCTCGAGAAATTCAAGGACAAACTTTTACTTTGCCACATCTCTTTATGTAACAAAGCTCCCTGTACCTCTTCCAAATTTCTTGGTTTTAATTGCTGGTGAGTTAATGGCTTCATACCCATTCAAATGTAGTAGCTCTGTAGACTATGTTTCTTGGAGCAAAATTATAGTGTATGTAATTATGAATGTGCACCAGTCACTGTCAGGGAATTGATTTGCTAGGCCAGCTATACTCCATGCAAGAAGGTTAATGCCATTAATAACCACCTCAAAGGACCCATTGGATACTTTTGTCTTCTCTAAGGAAGCTTTAAGTCATGCTACAGAACAGATAAGAAATGAATTTCATTCAAGATCATTTAGGTCCACAATGAGGATATCTGAATATTCCAATTTTCTCACATTTTCCTGGATAATTTTATCTACAGTATTTCTGCTCTTTTAACATGTAAATTAATCTGGTGTCCTTCCCAATTATTATATACTCTCTCTATATTATAAACGTCCTCTTGCCTGATATTACATTTCAAAATACCAGATAATAGTAAGGGACTATAAAAGAGATTAGGGAATTATTTTCCATGGATAATCTTTCTACTCCAAAGACTGACAGAATGTTAGGGAAATACTGATTTATAGTAGTAGTAGTAGTTGTTTATTCTTAGCAATCAAGAAAATGATGATCCAGTTGAGCCAAGGTTCATTTGCAATGGGGTCCTTCATACATATAACATACACACAGAGTTACATTATTCATATAAATACAGTTGTAAAATGTCAACATGTAGTTGTCAGTTATAATAGGTAAACAAAATTAATGAAATATACATACCAAAATAGTGCTCTGGTTAGCCCTATTCATAATTAATACAGCAGGTTTTAGGTAGAGTAGAAATGTTTAGATACCAGAATTTTATCTGGTTCCAGGATATACGTCCATTGTCCATCTTTAAGGAGTGTGAGACAGTATGCCATATTCTAGGACTTGAGCTAGCTATGCTTGAATTACATTTAGCTGTTCTGAATACTGAAATTTGGAGTTCCATAATTTCAGCCATTCTAAGATTACTCCTTTTCTGTTGAATTTGAAACAAATTATCAAGATAAATTGAAGTTTTCTTTAACAAGGTTTGGTATACCAAATGAGAACCATGTACATTTCTGCATTCATTCAAGCTTAGCCAGTCTAGTGAATGATACAACAAGCAGTGCTATGTTTCTTGTGGGACATCCAATATAAAATGTGTGAATCTATTGTACATTACATCTAATTTCCCCAATTCCCTCCCAGTCACTCCCCATGTACTGTGTCCCTATAATCAAACAGTGCTATGATCATTGAGTTCACAATATGCTTTCTTGCATCCACAGGAATACATTTTCTAATTCCATATGATGCTCCTAATCTTACATTCACGTTTTTTTTTATTAGATTATGTACGTGGATATCACACTTTAACTGGGAGTCCAATAAAACTCCTAGGTATTTGTAGGAGCCCACTTGCTTCAGGACGGAGCAATTTAAGGTTGAAATTTGTAATAGTTGATTTGAGTTAGTGTATTTATTCCCAAAAATCATCACCTGTGAGTTTTTGTCATTTAATACTAATCCATGAGCCGCAAGGTATTCCTGTATACTGTCAAAATCTCTTTGCAGACTATCTCATATACTGTATCTAATACTGTTTTACCCTGTATATATATATATATAATATTATAAATTGTGTAGGTCATATCCTGCAAACTGATTGGCTGAAAGGGTTCAGAAACCAGTTCCATAAGGCACAACAACCACTGGATTGGGAACCCTTTCTGCAAGAAGTGAGCAGGATAAAATGGAGACAGAATCTTGGATGTCAGCATGGGTGACCACTTGGGATCCAGTGACCCTTGCAAAGTGTGGTTCAATATGAGTACTGAAACACAGTCCTGCCCCACAAAAATGAAGGGTGCTAGATTTCAAGAGGGCAGACTTCACAAAGATGGGACTGTGTCTCACAGACACCCTAGTAAGGGAAGAGAAAAGGGGAAGGGTGGGAGAACTATGGGACCATCTAAAAGTAGCCATTGGGGAAGCAACAAACCTGTGCATTCAGGAAAGAGACAAAGGCAAGAGGAAAAGAAAACCACTATAGTTCATGCAGGAAGTGGCCAGGAAAGTAAAGGCAAAAACAGTGGTGTTCAGGAAATATAAGGAGTCGTCGATGGAAGAAGACAGGGCAATGTATCTAGAAAGCAAAGGGAGGCAGGGAAAGCGGTCAGAAGCACCAAGGCAAGGACAGAGGAAAACATAGCAAAAGATGTAAAGAAAGGAGACAAGACTTTTTATCGCTCTATTAGCCAAAGAAAAATGACAGGGCGGTGTTGTTATGCTAAAAAGGGAGGCAAGAAAGGGAGTTGAAGGAGACTAGGATAAAGTATCAGTCCTGAACAAATACATCTGTTCAGTTTTTACAGAAGAAGGGGGGGGGCCACAGCTAGGACTCAGGACTGGTATGGAAGTAGACAGCAGTCCATTTACAGAGGAGGCAGTCCTAAAGGAACTCAATAAACTAAAGCTGGACATGGCAATAGGACCAGACAGGTTACACCCTAGAGTATTAAAGGAGTTGATGGAGATACTGGCTGCACCACTGACAAAACTGTTCAACAAGTCACTGGACACAGGGGAGGTTCCAGAGGACAGCAGTAGGGCTGATGTAGTCCCTCTCCACAAGAGTGGGAGCAGTGAAGAGGCTGGTAACTATAAACCTTTCTGTCTGACCTCAGTGGTGGGGAAAATAATGGAATCACTGCTAAAAGTAAGGATAGTGGAGCACCTTGAAGTCAGCGGAGTCCACAATTTGAGACAGCATGGATTCACATCAGGAAAATCCTGTCATACTATTCTGACAGATTTTCTTTTTTGACTGGGTGATCAGGGAGGTGGATCGGAGGGAGCAGTGAATGTAGGTGAAAGTAGGATATTGGTTAACTAGGATCTGTAGCTTATACAATAGGTAGGGAAATGGGCAGACTGGGTGGGCCAAGCTATCCTTATCTGCTGTCAAAGTCTATGTTTCTATGTTTCTAGCCTACCTTGACTTTAGCAAGGCATTTAAAACCGATCCACATAGGAGGCTGGTGAACAAGATGGGTAGCCTGGGACTGGAGCACAGGGCAGTGAACTGGGTAAAAAATTGGTTGAGGGATAGAACAGAGAGGGTGTTGGTAAACAGAGCTAAATCTGTGGTAGGGAGGGTGACAAGTGGTGTGCCACAGGGATCAGTTCTGGGGCCAGTACTATTTAATACCTTTATCGGTGACGCTGCAGAGGAGTTGGAAGGGAAGGTATGCCTCTTTACAGATGACACCAAGATCTGTAATAGGGTGGACAGCCCAGGAGGAGTGGAACAAGTGGGAAGCAATCTAGCTAAGCTGGAGAAATGGTCCAGAGTGTGACAGCTGAAATTTAATGGCAACAAGTGCAAAATCATGTACTTGGGGTGCAGAAATCCAGGGGAAAACTACATGATGGGTGGAGTGTTGTTAGAGACCACACAGCAGGAAAGATATCTAGGGGTGATCATATTTGATGACCTAAATGTGGCCGAGCAATGTGCCAAGGCAGTGGGATGAGCCAGTGGGATGCTGGCTTGCATAGGGAGACGTATCACCAGCAGAAGGAAGGAGGTGGTAATGTCACTGTACAGGTCATTGGTGAGGCCTCATTTGGAGTACTGTGTCCAGTTCTGGAGGCCGCATCTCCAAAAGGACATAGACAAGGTGGAGCCAGTTCAGAGAAGGGCAACAAAAATGGTGCAGGGTCTACACCAGAGATCATATGAGTAGAGATTGGAGGAACTCAATATGTATACCTTGGAGAAGAGAAGAGAAAGGGTGACATGACTGAGACTTTCGAGTATCTAAAAGGAATAAATAAGATACAGAAAGGCAGCATCTTTCAGATAAAGATATGCCCTAGAACAAGAGGGCATGACATGAGATTGGAAAGGGATAGACTAAGAAAGTACTTCTTCACAGAAAGGGTAATGGAGGCATGCATCCCAGCAGAGGTTGAGGGAGCAATATTGGTGGGGGAATTTAAACTGCATGGGATAGTCATAGGAGTTCCCTGGGGGGTCAAAGAAAGAGATGAGGTCGGAGATCAAGCAGGATCGGAGGCTTTTGGGTCAGGGGGGAGAAAAGGGCAGACTGGATCGGCCTGGTAGCCCTTATCTGCTGTCAGATTCTATGTTTCCATGTTTCTAAAAATAAATAAATGCTTCTCTGCCTTCTGTAGTAGAATGTCAGTCCAACATTTTAGAACAGTAAAAACACTGAAGTGCCCTAAGATGCAATAGCACATAAAATCATCAAAAAGATGTATTTTTAAAAGTAAATTAAAAAACTGTGCAGAGAGAACAAAATGCATATATAAGCATCTGTTTGTTCTACCACTGACCTTTTGTAAAACCCTCTCATTATTATTGTGAAATACAAGGCTGCAGATTCCAAGTGTAGTAGTAATTTCCACCTGCAGATTACCGACTGCCCATCTGCCATCCTACTAGCAATAGACAAGTACTCTGTGTACCGAAATGGCAAAACAGTGTAACTGGGGTTTGATGCGATCATCACCCTGCAGCTGCAGTCTAACAAAATAAAAAACAACTTATTGAACGACTGCTTTTGAGTTAAGGTGACTGTTTGTGTCAGGGAACAGTAACTCGACATCTACAGGAACCAGACCAGCTGTAAACAGCATCCATCGAGACATGATCATTCCATAGTTGAGTACCGTATTCTACCAGACAGCACCATACTAAAACATTTGTTGGGGTGTATTGTGCCAAGAAAAATACGGAAAGGCATTGAATTACCCAAAACAGCAGAAGGAACAAGATGATGAACTGTGACATTTGAGGAAAAATGCTTAGTGACCTGCCACCAGTCCTACAGTAACATTAAACATGTTCAAGTTCAAGTTTCAAGTTCAAGTTTATTGTAGAAAAACTCCATTGAGCAAGCTCATTCACAAGGAGGTCCTTTGACACATACAGGTAGTTACAGATTGCATAATCGAAAAAACAGTACAAATTCAAGTGCACAATTATGGGCAAGCATTAACACGTTGCATAAAAATGACAATGACATAGAAAAATACCAGTACAGAAAAAAGGTACAGTGCTTGTTTCGGAGTATCAAGGCAGCTAATTTCTAGGTAAGTAAAAGGAAGCAGTGGGCTAGGGTTAGAGCAGTGAGCTAGGATTTAGAAGCAGCTGCACTTGTCTTTTATTTTTGCTGCAGCCAACCTTTTAAATAGGCTGACAGGGACAGTACCGGGAAGCTTCAGTACACCTTGGAGCTGGTTCTAGATAGTTGGGAGTTCGCTCGATATGGCCCGCTTGCCGAGTGAGGTGCAAGTTCTTGGTACATCGAGGAGGAGGAGGTCATTTTTTCTAAGAGAGTAGGCGCTATGGGAAATATGGAAAAGGGTTGTGAGATAGTTCAGTTTGTTCAGGAGTAGCTTAAGAGTCCAGATACCAGCATGAAGCATGCGTCTAGTTCAGAGTGATGTCCAGCCAGTGGCTAAGTACAAATCACAATGGTGGGTTTGGTAGGGTAGGTTTATCATGAACCATATGGCGCGGTGGTAGAGGACGTCTAGTTTGTTGAGTCCTGAGGCTACTGCAGAGGAATAGATTATATCGCCATAGTCGAGTAGTGGCAAGAAAGTGGCCTGGACCAGCCTAGTTCTGGTATCCAATGGAAAGAGGGACTTGTTACAGAAGAAGTAACCTAGCCTGATTTTTAGCCTCTTTGCCAGATCGTTGAGGTGGTCATGAAAGGAAAGCTTGTTGTCTAGCCACATACCAAGATATTTGAATTTGGAGATGATTTCAAGGGGTTCACCTAGGGAGGTAGTGATGAAGTCTTTGTACGTGTTTGCAAGGGAAGTGGAGGTGGTGTTTGGGGCAAAGATCATGGCCTGTTTTCTTGGCATTGAGGAGTAGTTTACATTGATTAGGTTGATTTCTAGTTGTGCAAAGTCGGCTTGGAGTACATCCCTCACTTCAGCCAGTGTAGGGTCTGATGTCTACAGTACAGTATCATCAGCAAAGAAATGCAGATGGGACTGGGATATATGTGTGTCAAGGTTATTGATTCACAGGGAGGAGAAGAAGATGGGACCTAATATGGAGCCTTGTGGGACTCCCCTGACAACTGGGAGGGATGCAGGAAAAAGGCCACCAGCTTTTACTTTCTGGGTCCTTCCAGATAGGTAGCTGGTAAACCACTGGGCAGCAAGGGTGATGCCTACTTTTATTAGCTTGAGACTAACAGATTGTGGTCGACAGTGTCAAATGCTTTGCTGAGATCTAAAAATACTGCACCAGTAACTTTCTTGGAGTCCATGGCTGTGATTTATTCATTGGTAACTTTGGCTAGAGCAGTGACTGTACTATGGTTGGGCCGGAAGCCAGATTGTGCAGAGTTGAGAATTGAAGATGATTCAATATGGAGTTTCATTTGGGAGTAAATTAGCTTTTTGACGACTTTGGAGAGGACAGGTAAGATTGAGATGGGCCTATAGTTGTTTAGGTTGCATGGGTCCCCTGACTTGAATAATGGGAGGATCTGGGCAGATTTACAGCAGGAGGGAACAGTGGCAGTGGAAATGGAAAGATTGAATATGTGGATGATAGGGCTGGTGAGGTCGAGATAGCCTAGTTTAAGAAAAAAAGGTTCTAGACCAACATAAAGAGCAACCGGTGATTTTCCTTTGTGCAAGTCTCCCAACAACTACCATACTCCTGCCACACATATTTCAGTCCACAGTAATTTCACAAACACCTCGGGTCCATATGAGATAAAAACAAAAACTGGGACCCTCAGAAGCAGCTTCTCTCAGTATACTTTCCATGCAGAAGTTGCACACTGGTGTTCTGTCTCACTATTTGTGAAGGAGTGGCTGCATAACATCATGTGTTCCTTTATTATGTATTGTAGTTCAGCACATAGTAAAATACGCATGGGCATCTCTTTAGCAACCCACCGCACAGTCTGTGCAATCATTTATGAGCCATGCAAGTAAACTGAAGATGGCACAACTAAAGGAAACTCTGCACCAGAAGTGGTGGTGGGAAGGGGGCAAGGAAAGATCTGAATGAACAGGAAAACACAAAAAAATAAAATGAAACAAAAGCACATAAAACAAAAAATAAAGATGCTGTAACCTACTGTAATCCTACATACATGTGTACATGAGAGCCTTACATGAAGTTGCAGTATAGTGCAAGCTGACCGCAGCAATTCCTTCAGACACACACTCTGACAGGGCTGATACAGTGTCTCGTATTAACTTAGAACAGTGCACCAGAATGTCAGTGTGCTGTCGGTTGATGAATCACTCTTGACAAAACTATTGAAACCTGTTGATTTCTCCCAACAAACCACCTACAATCTTGAAAGAAAAAAAATCTAAGTTTTTATTTTGAGTTACTACAGTGCCATGCCTGATCTGCCAGAAGTAATTTTCTCACTATTCGGTCATCTCAGGATATGAGAAGTTCTACAAGAATGGCAAAAGACAGAAACTACCTCAGATTCCACCTCTACCTTAGAAATGATAAATGTAGTAGAAGAGGCACGAACCTTCTCCAGTGACAGCAGTGATGCAGAACTGTAAAATGAAACTGATGACACACCCACTACAAGTGACAGTACTACTACTGCCAATGAGACACCAATAGAAGAAAAACAAACTGGAACTGTAAGTAAGTACCTTACCTTAAAGATCAGTTGCAGTGTTTTTAAAATTATAAAAGTGCAATCAGGTGGCTAGAACATTTGACAGAGCCATAGCAAAGTAATCACATACAGCAACAGCAGAACGGCTTCATATCACAGTCAGTTTCACAAAATATCATATGATAGTCAGGGTATAAGCAGAAAAAAGGTTTTTATTGCACAAAATGGCAGAACACAGATATAGCGTGTCCCTCCCCCAAGCAGTCAAATGTTTTCACGTTAACTCTCACGCTTTCTCAAGACTGAGGTAGCTACAACATATGATGCCATTTAAACAGTCCAATTAAAGTGACAGTGCAACATTACAAAATGAATAACACATCAAACTACCAAAATAGCTTCCTAAAAAACACCATAAGTGCACAAGAAATATACTAAAAAATCCAGCAAAAATTCATTCCTAACTCAGTATTACATATTTCATATTTTATAAAAAAAGGTGACAATTGAAAAAAATCATTTAAACCAGGTTTTACAAATGACTTAATGGCATCATATGCTATATCTGTGTTCTGGCGTTTTGTGCAATAAAAACCCTTTTTTTGCTTATATCCTGACTATCATATGATATTTTGTGAAACTGACTGTGATATGAAGCTGTGCTGCTGTTGCTGTTCCTGTATGTTTGTTTTTAAAATGCTATTACCATATTGTATTTGCTCAACATGAGAAAAAACACTCTGGCCCAGATATTCAAAAGGGTCGCGCATGGCACAACACCACTGATGCGCCCCGGTGTGATATTCAAAAGGGAAAAGTGTGCAGCACAAATCCTGATGTGCCGGAGCGCATCAGTAATGTATGCAGGTGCAGGTAGGGGGGCTGTGCCCATGCATACCCTGCATAGCCCGATATTCAGCCCGGGATGTGCAGAGCCAAGCATGTGCAACCCCTACTTGCACCAGCACAAAGTTGATCCAAAAAGAAAAGGAACAACTGATGGCCACCCACAGGTGAGCTGCCATATTGCAGGGTGCAACATGGCAGCTGCCACCTGTGGGTGGCCTCCAGAGCTCTGGCTGCACCTGGTGGCGCCCCCCATGCCCGATTGTGGGCATTTAAAAAAAAAAAAAATTCCGTCAAATATCCCTGGTGGTCTAGTGGACCGCTATCTGCCCGATCACGGGCATCTGTCTAAAAATAGAAAACAGTCCTATATCCCTGGTGGTCAGTGGACCACTATCTGCCGATGGTGGGCATCTGTATCAAAATAGAAAAGAGTCCTATATCGGTGGTCCAGTGACCGCCATCTGCCCGCGTGAACCTGCATCAGGAAATAGTCTCTCTCGGTGGTTCTCTCACCGCTCACTCGAGCTCGTACCACCGGTCTGCCGGTGGCAGGCAGCATTCACTTCACCTGCCGCTCGCCGCCCACCGACTGACACCGTCCGGTGCACGCCCATTGGTTCACAGTGAGCCAATGGCGGCAGAAGATATCGTATTTCACATTCCAGATATGTGAATAAATCATTCACATATCTGAAATGTGTAGTACGTAGTTGTTGCACGCCCATTGGCTCATGCCAGAACCAATGGGCGACAGCCTCACCGATGGTGTCAGGTCAGTGGGCGGCAGGGCGGCAGGTGGATGGGGTGCTGCCCGCCAGCTGACCGAGGGAGGGCGCTGGGCTCAGTGGGCGGTGGGGAGGGGGGTACCCTAGACCACCAGGGATATAGGACTTTTTTCTATTTTGATACAGATGCCCGCGATCGGGCAGATAGCGGTCCACTGGACCACCAGGGATATAGGACTGTTTTCTACTTTTAGACAGATGCCTGCGATTGGGCAGATAGCGGTCCACTGGACCACCAGGAATATAGGACTTGTTTCTACTTTTAGACAGATGCCCACGATCGGGCAGATAGCGGTCCTCTGGACCACCAGGGATATAGGACTGTTTTCTATTTTTAGACAGATGCCGTGATCGGGCTGTGGAGCACATTGCCAGATGCAGGGGGCATCGGTCCCCGATGGCTGCTGCCTGGCAGGACACCAGGCACAAGTCATCAGGGATCGGCGCACCTGCATGCAAATGGGGCCATAATGACATGCAAATGGCCCCATGTGCACCTTGCATATATTATGGCTCCATTTGCATGTTAACTTTTGAATATCGTAGTTGCAGTGCATGGCACAATGGAACTTGTACTAGTGCATCCTCATGCTCCACTCTGGCCACTTGCGCTGGCACAGTGCCACTGCGCCATGCACACTGCGGGTGGCTAGGGTGCGATATTCAATGTTGCTGAGCCATGGCACAGCTCTGTTGAATATTTCCCAGTCCACACCCCCGTGCAGCCAAGTTGAGCTGCGCCCAAGCTTGCACCATAGCCTGGTGCAGTTTGAATATCTGGGCCACTGTATATATTGCAAGTAATGTACAGTAACAGTCATTTCTCATGTTCAGATGCTGTTTTACTGCCTGTCTTTTTTGAAGATTTCACAGAAAATCTCTCTGACATTTTCAGACCAGCTGGCAGAATCTTGGGTGAGTGCCAGTTCCATTCACGCAACAATGACATCATTTTCCTCAAGGTCCTGGCAGCTCAGTGCATCATATTATGACATTTAAAAATCAGTTTTTGCTTCTAATTTTCTGGTGGTGGCCTGTATTAGTCAAAGTATTCCAGTAAAACACCATGAGTAAATATCTGTCAGTTTTCCTAAGCTTGTCAGTACTTGAGGCTCAGTATCACCCCCAAAAAAACATCAACAACATGGCAGGCTCTTAACATGAATATTTTTGTTTCCTTTGTTCTCTTCCTACCCTGAATAAATTCCAGCAGCTTCCTCCTTGTTTTAAAGTATTGTCCCCTAAAACTTATTGATTAATCTGTGAAAGTAACTAAACATTTATCTGTAATGTTGTATCAATAAAATTAATAGGCAAAGATCCTCAGACAACTAAAAGCAAACATGAGTTGTTGCCATTTTGCAATCTGATGCACATTAGTGTGTGTGTGTGTGTGTGTGTGTGCACTGAGCTGCTGGGACCTTGAGGAAAATGATGTCATTGTTGCCTGAATGGAATGAGCACTCACCCAAGATTCCGTCATCTGGTTTAAAAATGTCTGAGGGATTTTCTGCAAAACCATCAACTAGGATAGCATTAAAATAATACATGTACATTACAAATGACAATTTCTTCATTCCATATGTAATAAATAAGGACTGGTTGTCCTTATGTTAGGGAAAAGGAGTAAAGTTTATGATATGTTTGTAGTATATCTGCTGTTGATCTTTAACCAATGCAGAAATAACAGATATAGAGAAATTTAAGGATTAGAAAACACTATGAAAACAACAAATTGAGCTCATCAAATTATCCTTGGGTGGAAAAATGCAAAATGGATATAAACTTACAAACCTTCCCTCTTGAAATGTTAAATACTGTGCTCTGCAAATTCTATACCAAGGTTCACAGTACGACAGGGAAGCAGTATTCTATCTCCAGTTACCTTGGGCTCCATGCAGGACTAAATAGACTACTTAACAGCCATGACATTGGCTGTTGTGTGAGCATCATCACAGATGACCATTTTACAACTATAAGCGATGTGTTTCTTGCCATAGTTAGGCAATATCGACAAGAAAAAAAAAAAGATGTCTCCATGCATCACCAGCCACTAACTGATGATGACCTGCACAAACTGAAGACACCTTCAGTACTGTCACCATCAAGAGTGGCAAGACTCATGGGAAAAGTGTGGGTTGATGTCTAGCTCCATACGGCTCACAGAGGAAGATAGGGGTCAGTGAGACCTACATCCAAATTTGATTAAAGTAGAAACTGATGAAAATGGCATGGAATACATCAGCCTAAAATTCAATGAGGCAACAAAGAACCACAAAAGCCACACCAACTGCAATCGAGAAACCAGTACAAGGGTTTCATATATGCCACACCAGATGACCCACTGTGCCCTGTTATATCCTTCAAGCTGTACCTCTCCAAACTACCACCAGGAGCTCCAGCATTTTTCCTACACCCACTACATGCAAACCAAGAGTACCTTAACAGCAGTCCTATAAGCAAGGCCCTGATTTTTCCACGATTCCACGGCCACAGAGATTACTGCCGAATTTAATGGAAACCGCAGAAAATCTGCAGAATATTATTTCACAGTTTACATGAACTGTGGAATATCATTCCGCAGTTTACATGAACTGCGGAATATTATTCTGCGGTATACAGGAACTGTGGAAATGTTTCTGCAGTTTATATGAACTGAGGAATAGTATTCCACTGTTTGCATGAACTGCAGAATATTATTCTGCAGTTTACATCCACAGCTTATACTGAAGAGTCAGTATTTAGCTGGCCTGCTGGCACAGCAGTACCACCCATAATGATGATGACCTAGGTTTGGGAATAAGCCTTGGAAGTTGATGGGCTGGCCTGAGGAGGCAGATTGAGAATCCTATAGACTGCTTTCCTCCTCTGGAGGGGAGGGTGGGGAAGACACTGGTGTTCAGGTAACCTCCTGTGGTAGCCTGGGGTACAACAGCCAGAACAGACTACATTCGGGAGGCATGTCAAACATTCAGCATGCTGCCCCAATGTTATTGCATGACATGTCTCCTGGGGAGAAAATGGAGGTACCACTGCCACACGATGGCATCCGCCTCCCCGCTCCCATTCTACCATTCAGTCTCCATCGGGGGAATAAGCCCCCCAGTGGCCACACCCTTGGGTTAGACCAGGGGTGTTTGGGAGTGAGGTAAGTCCTAGGTTATGTGGTAGGGCTTGAATATGTGTAGATTGGTTCAATCTTACAAAGGATTTTTATATCCTGCATATGCCCTAGGCCAATGTTCATCACCTTCAGGAATTTAACACATTCTGGGTCTTTGATCTACAGTAACTATCAGTTTTCTGGTCCCCAGTAGCTCACCATGAGTCACTCCGGAACACTCACCCTTGTGACAGTAAACATTTTCAGTCTCCTGCCAAAACTGCCAACTCATAGACTGGGAGGACAAATCCTGCTTCTGATACTGCTATTATGCTTACATGGTGTATCTACTTCTGTTCCAGTCAACAACCACCATGGAGAGAATACCTCACAACACAACTACTTTACTTTCTCCAACCAAATTGCCAAAACACAACATGTGCGTGCCTACACCACCCTTATCCTTCTGATGGGTTGTTCCACACTGCTTGTATGCTCAGAAAAATACAAAATGACACAACTGGTTCATCTCCCATTCCACACTATTAAACTGTGGTTTCTCCTACTCCTCATCATCCTATTGTCAGGGACGTAGAACTTAACCCTGGCCCCTCTGTCCACCACTCTCCCACTGACCTACCGCTGTCTCAGTAAAGGACTTTATTGCCCATATGAATATTAGAGCATTACCGGCACTTTGCTGATCTCGAAGCATGGATGAAAGTGTACAATCCTGACCTACTCTGCCTATCTGAAACATGGCTCAAGCCTCACATTCCAGACTCCTTATGTTCCTTGCCCAATTACTCCTTGATACAGAGAGATAGGCCTTCCCCAAAACATAGAGGAGGGTCAGTCTCCTTTAGAAAAATCATTTTGATGTTACGGTCTGGCCACCCACAATCTCCCCCTCAGTCTGTGAGTCCCTACACTCAACCATTGCTCTTGGCGCAAAAAAACTCTGCATTATCTGCACCTACAACCCACCCACTGGAGGTATCACAGGTCTTCAGGATTTACTTAATCAAACCATCACAAACGCCAAGCAAAACAAGGTCATAATCTTAGGAAACTTTAACCTAAACTGGCTAGGACCAACTCACAGCACACTACTGACACTAACACAAAGCTATAACCTGCACCAGATCTTAACTGAGCCCACTAGAACCACCCCTTCACTAACTACTTCCACCCTTAGACTGGGTACTGGTGAATCATCTTGACTGTGTGCAATCTGCAGGCATCTTGGCAGATGCTATCACAGACCACTCCCACACTTTCTGTGTATGGAGCCTGGAGACTGCTCCCCCACCCCCTCCGCGCTGCATCACAATTACCAACTTTGCCAAACTGGACATGGAAGCTTTCCTCTATGATGTATCCTGTATCAACTGGTCTGATATCTATCACTCCCATGATGTTCAAATAGCCCTTGATATCTTCATTGATAATTTCTCAGCACTTCAGGATAAACATACTCCAAAGGTCACCAGAAGGGTCAGGGGTAAGCAAACAAGATGGCTACACAAGGACCTGCTTGCTAACCTGCGCACATGGGACAAACACTGGAAGAAGTACAACGTGTCCAGACTACTGGATGATTACAATACCTACAGGGCCTCTCGGAGTGCCTGTAAAAAACAAATCAGAACAGCAAAGAGCATCTACTGTAAGGAACTGTTCACAAACTCTGCTGGTAACCCCAGAAAATTCTGGCCACACATCAAGGCCTTTCTTGGGGCTACCCAATCATCGACCTCAGGGGATACGATCCTAAATGACGTGTATTGCAATGACTTGAACACTATAGTGAATGCTTTTAACAGATTATTCATGGACCAGTCTCAGTACACCTCATCCTTTGCTTCACTTCCCACAGCATCTCAGCCTTACTGCACACCCCAGAGATCTGCATTTGATGCTGACCACTGCCATCTAACTACTACACCTCCTTTCCATTTTACCAGTGTCAGTGGCTCAGTAGGTAGCACACTAGCCTCTGAGGCTGGGAGATCAGAGGGCTGTGGGTTCAGTTCCCACATCTGGCACTTGGGTTACTATCCCAGTACTGATACTGTAGTACAGCATGAGAGGGGTGCTGCACTTCTGAGGTGCCATCTTTCGGATAAGACGTTAAAACTGAGATCCCATCTGCATGGATTGGTGGTAGTTCAGGTGGATGTTAAAGATCCCATGGCACCTATCGAAAAGAGTAGGGGAATTTCCCCTGTGTCCTGGCCAAATTTCCCTCATTCACTAAAAATACCACCAATAGCTTAATCTGGTTCAAGGTCAGTTGGCATTCATCTGTATCCTCCTCCCCCGGGTCGTGCCTGAAAATAGGCAGCATTTGTCTAGTGCACTTACCCGGTCAACAAAGCAAAATAAATAAAATAAAATAAAGCTATATCTAGATCCGAGATCCAAAGGCTATTGCCAAACATATCTGACAACACAAGCCCTGACTCAGATTCACTCGAGCCATGACTCCTGAAGCTAGCGGTACCATTGATTGCCTCGCCACTGGCCAAGATTTTCACTCTCTCTCTCTCTCTCTCTCTGCCATTGTCCCAGATCTCTGGAAGATTGCCTGAGTTATGCCTATCCTTAAAAAAGGAGATCCAAAGGATATCAACAACTACAGGTCTATAGCCGTCCTCTCTGTGCTAAGCAAGCTACTGGAGAAGCTTGTTGCAACCCAAACCATTGACTATCACACAAAGAACAACCTTCTGTCAGACACTCAGCATGGTTTCAGAAAAGGACACAGTACCTCAATCACTCTTCTCAAATTCTCCACCGATGTACTCTGCAACATGGACAAAGGCCTACTCACTGGAGCAGAATTTATCGATCTTACCAAAGCTTTCGATCTTGTTGATCATACCCTGCTTCTCTCAACCCTGCATAGACTTAACTTCTCATACTCAGTAGTTGACTGGTTTAACAACTACCTATCAAACAGATTACAACTTGTTAAATTCAACTCCTTTTTCTCGGATGTGACCAGCACTGACATCGGAGTACTCCAGGACTCCACCCTGGGACCCTTCTTTTCTCGCTATACATCAACAACATAGATTATGCCATACTCTCCTGCTCAGCTATCCTATACGCTGATGATGTCATCCTCTACTCCAGCGCTGACAAAGTTAACATCATTAACAAAAACCTCTCCTCAGATTTCAGGAATGTGCAGACATGGCTAAATGCTAATAAGCTCATCCTCAACACAAAAAAGACCAAAGCCATGCTATTTGGCACTGCCCCCAAACTCAGGGCCTGTAAGGAACCCCTCCTAGTCCATGACTTTGGGGGGGTCTCTCATTGACTGTGTCACATCCTTCAAATACCTGGGAGTCCTCCTAGATAAATCCCTTGATTTCAGTCTGCGCATCCAGTCAACCTGCAAAGCAACAAATGCCAAACCTGAAATTGCCTGTAAGACTTGTCACCTACTATCACCATCCACCAGATTGGTAATTGCCAAGGGTATTCTGCTTCCAGCACTGACATATGGTGTCTCCACTTTTGCTAATGCCCATAAGGCTGCTCTCCATAAATGGGATGTCGTGTATAACAACATATGTCAGTATGCCTCCTCTTCCCATTGCCTCACGCACCACTGCACACTGTATAGAGACCTAGACTGGCTCCCTCCAACTGCCTACCGATTATACTCCCTAAGGACCATCACAGACTCTGTAATCCATAACCAAACCACCTCCTTCCCTTGCAGCTTAACTTGTACTACAGACACCTGCCCACGGACTACGCTCAACAAACAAATTTCTACTTATCGTACCCAGGTGTCTTACTTCAAAAGGCTCTGGAGCATTTCACTGCACCACCCCAGCCACCTGGAACTTCCTTCCTCCTGCCCTGAGGCAGGCTAACTCCCACCCAATCTTCAAAAAAGAACTATATCGCCACCTATCCCGGGATCCCTACACATGCTTTGATCCCACTTAATGCCTCACAGCTAACCACCCTATTTCGCCCAAGACACTGCTGCACTTCTAAACAAGGTTTGCTATAAAATGTTTTTATAGCTGCCACTTAGCCCAGATTCAGTTGTTATTTGCATGTACTAATGTCACTTTTGTCATCTCTGCATAGCTATATGTATTATCTTGAGTACTGTCTGACTTGATCTGTATTCTAACCTACCTGTACTATATACTATGTACCTGTACTATATACTATGTATTGTATAATCTCATCTCATTTTATGTATGTATTCTCCTGGTTTGTGCCTGAAAATAGTCAACTTTGGCTAGCGCACCTAACCTGGTTAACAAAAACTAAATAAATAAATAAATAACTCTACACATGCTCATGCCCTGCCACATAATTATGCATTATTGCCTCATCCACTATCCCTCATCAGTCCAATTGGGGCTGGCGGATGAGGCAATAAAGCATAATTAATAAAAAAACAATGAAAAGTCAGTATAAACTGTGAGTAAAACACATCTGCAGACTACATTGAATCTGACCAAGGAAAATTATTCCATGGATTATATAAACTGTGGTTATTTCATGGATCATATAAATCCTGGAAAAGTATTCTGCAGTTTACATTAAATTCCTTACAATGCTTTTTGGAATACTGTGGAATTTAAAACCAAAAATCTGAAAAGTATTTTGGAACAGCCCCGATTAGTTTGTCTGCTGGGGCTTTACCTTAAAAATCAAAAAAGGTAAATCAACCTACATCCAACTCAGCCCCACCACCCTCCCTACCCCATCCTGAGAATCTCAATGAGTCCCTTTATTTGAAGTAGAAATATTTTGATCAGGTCCCATACCATACTGCAATCCTCATCCTTCTAATTTCACCACCAAGCCTGAATTCTGGTTTCATGTCCCAGAAGTCCTTTGAGCACAGCTGCACAAAGCACTACTAGAATAAGAAATAGGCATTTTGGCCTACTGGTAAAACTATAATGATGAGGATCACTGTGCAGTGTGGTGGCTGCTAAAAATATTACTTATGCAAATTTGGTGGATCTGGGGACTCCCAGGCTGGGGTGGGGCTGAGATGGATGGGGTGAGTTTTTTTACTTTCTAATATTAAGAACTCAGGAGTTAATTGACAACCTTCTCTGGTTTATAGTCCCTAGTCCCAAAACTAATATGTTCCCCCTACCTGGTGCTTGGGGGGATATTGCTGACTGCTTCCAAAGCCCCCTACTGCTGCCATAGGATTTCCACAGAAATAGGAAACTAATGCCACAAAAGTTTTGTGGCAACAGGGGGACTTGTCGCAGAATTTAGATGCAAATTGCCACAGAAAAATTGGGACCTTGCCTATATGGTATTCTAAGGAACCTATGGGTGATAACTACCTTTCAGGAATGATGTCCAGATTGAGTAAAGAGTATAACCTCAGCCAAAATTACAAGAACCATTCAATTAAAGCTACAACATGCATCTGTCTACTGCTGGATTACAAGCACAGAAAATGATGGCAGTCACTGGGCACAGGTCAGAAGGTAGTTTGAGAAGTTATTGAAGTGCCTCTGTTGAAGACCACAGAAAGTGGAGTGGAATCCTGGCACACACTGTGGAACACAACCAGCAGATGGAATCTTCAAGCAAGACACATGAAATGGAGCCTACAAGCAAGGAAAAGAAGCTGGAACCTGAAAATGAGGTCACTGACAAAGAACCTGAAGCATCATCAAGTAGACCTACAGTGCTGGAAAATATGGCTTTCAATATCGTGAATCCTGAATTCTATGACAAAGTGCAATTCCTAAATTTCAACAAGTAAAACTAAGATGTTCCATACTGTGGGAAGCTTTTTTTTCTGCTGTTATTTTGGCAGTCCCAAAAAAAGCAGTGTATCACATGGTTGTAAGCGAGTTATTATTTTGACCATTCTCAAAGTTTAATTGGGGACTATTTTTTCTCCCTTTTTTAATAAATTCTCTATTCTTTATTTAAATAAATGTTAAAAAATTTTATAAATGCAAACCGCTTGTCAGTGTCTTTTTTTTCTTAATCATGCCCCATTTTATAAGTGCAATAAGACACTCCAGGGTGGTAGTCTGTGATAACCGCACACCTAGGTGCAGAAGGACACTCAGCCTTCAGCATCATGCCTTACCATACACCTAGGCATGCAGTTATCATGGAAAAAACAATATCCTGGATTGTCTTATTGCTTACATATCATCTGTATACAGGTGGTGTTGGCCTTCCTTTACAAGGGGGCCAGTTCCCTTGTATTGTATATATATTAAATAATATGGGTCCCAGAACTGACCCATGTGGTACATCAGATCTCATACATTCAAAGCGTGACCTGTGATTCCCCAGAGAAACCTACTGTGTTCTTCCCCTCAGGTATTCCCCAAGCCAGTGTGTTGGGCCACCTGATCAAGGCCACATCACTCCAGCTTGCCCAGCAGGACTTCATGGTCCAAGGTGTCAGAGGCTTTGGATAGATATACAAATATGGCCCCAACAAGGTGGCCACTGTCCAGGGCCAACTGGATATCTGATGTAACTTTCACCAGTGCTGTTGTAGTACTATGGTCTGCTTGAAATCCTGATTGATTATGGTAATTCAGATTCTGCACTTCTAAATAATTTTGCAGCTGATGTCCTACAACTCTCTCTCTAATATTTTAGTTGTTGTTGAAAGTAATGAAATTGGCTTGTAACTGCTAAAATCTTCTCTGGGCCTACTTTTATTGATGGGAATAACATTTGCTTGTTTGCAAGCTTTAGGGAAGTCACCAGTATCTAATGACAAATTAAAAATTACAGCCAGAGGATGTGATATTATTGGGGAAGCCATTTTAAGGAATTTTGTAAATATATTATCCAGCCTGCTTGTCTTCCTAGCTGTCATTTCATTTTAAAAGTTCCTTTAAAATTAAATTTAGGCTAACTAGTTCAAAGGAAAAGTTACCTTGTTCTGACTGTTTTTGTGTAACATCTTGGTATGCATCCTCTCTTATTGCTCTATTTGTGTTAAGAGTTGATAAACCTACTTTTGTAAAAAATTTATTACAATTATATGCAACAGCACTTGATAGTGGAACCATCTTTTATTTACTTTTAAAGGTTCCTGGTAGTACAGAGTCCTTTTCTCTCTTCAGTTCTGCAAGCAACTTCCAGAACCTACAGGGGGTCTCATTCTCAGGCTGGGAATTAGTTTTAAAATTCCATTTCATAGAGCCAAGAACATGTTTCAGGACTTTTTGATCTAAAATAGACCTTATCTGGGAAGTATTCGATGTTAGTCTCTGTATCTCTGTACATTATGTAAAACCTGTACTGTAGAAAAGCACCCTATGTATTCCCCCAGGTCGCATCTGGAAATGAGTGGTTCCCCACTCAGTACGCCTGCCTGGTTAAACTCTTAAATAAATTAATAAATAAATAGTCTATCAAGAGATCTCCAAGTTACAGGAGCTGCTGTCTCCAACCCTAATGTGGCTAATCTTTTTTGTTTAGAGTTTACCTGCTTTGCGAACCCCATACTTGAGACCATCACATATATCAGTGAGCCAATGTCTTCTATGTCTCTGTATACAGTTAATGCATTTTTCTTTGCTTCATTTATACCAAGTTCTGCTTTAAAAATAAGTACTATTAGCTCCATCAAGGAGGATATTATCTCCTTGTGTTTATGAAAAAAATCCTACAATGCATACAATGGCTTCATTCCCTATAAGTCTAATGTCTGGGGGGATTTCCCATGTTTGTAGTATTATTTTCTAAAATGTCATTCTCATTAGACACCATAACATCCCTTTCAATCATATGCTGTTTTTTTTTTGTTTGTTTAAATCTGTAATGTTTTCTTCATTATTTCCTGTCTAGGAATGGGATCCTTGGTATTCTTTTGATTCTATACCAGTCTTTCCCCTCTTTTAGTTTTTAAAGTTTACTTAGAAATTATATAAACTCCTTCCATGTTATCCTCATTGATAGTCAGGAGGAAAAATCTATAATTGCTTCTTTTTTATTTACCACATTATCTGCCTGTCTGCCCCCTTTTGTCTCTTGTTTCTTTGTTTTTCATTAGGTCTTGATTTTAAATTTTTTTCTACTGACTGTTTTTCTCACTTCTATAATCCTGGTGTAGATATATTGGTTTTTCCCATTGATATTTGCCTTGTAGTTTTCTTGTTTTATATCAGATTTTCCTATAGCTGTAGAGGTCTGACTCTGATTGTTTGTTTTTATGCGTCTCCAGCTTCAACACTTCTGAGAAACTTAGTTGTTCTTTATTTTCAACAGGGGTTGAGACTCTAATGGTTAAATCCCCTTGAAACACACATAAATTATCTTTCTTTTTTTCCCCTTATAGAGTCTACATGGGTGTCCATACCTTTTTTATGATTTTCCCACTTCTGGTATTCATCATTATAGTAATAATTTCTAAAAGGGAATACCAGAATCATTTAGGACAACTAAATAACTAGGTGCTATTCAGGAGAATTCAGCCCTAGTTGTCAGTCAGGGCCAGTGATCCCTATCTAACTAACTAAACTATAACTCTTTAAATAAATTACTAGTTTGATAGCACAATATAAATAATGTAAACACATATAAACAGCAGACCAAGATTCAAAAAGTCCAATAAGACTGATGTTAATTATAAGGACTAGTAAGATTATAAGACAATAGTGCATGAAAGTCAACTTCTTCTAAAGATGTATAATCAATGGCAGTGGGTTCATGTAAGTCAAAGGTACTTATCAAATTGATTCACACAACAGGTAAACAGTAAAAACTTCACTGATGACCACCGATGATCTAAGCAAACACCAAGTTCTCTGTCAAGTAAAGAGTGAAGTGTAAGTGTCTGTTCTCCTGTTTCCTTTCTGGTGAGGTCCTTCCCTGTATGCAAGCAAAATAATGGTGTAGATTTAAATATTCCATTCTTCCATGATGGATACTCACATTCCTTTTAGTGGCTGTCAATACATTAACAATAAACCAATAGTGACAGTAATTTTACTATAGGTTACAAGGTCCCTACATATGTTATAAACTAGGCTAATCCCCTTCACAGTCTTTAAAAATGATGGCAGTTCTCCATGCAATCCCCACATCTGCATACAAATAACTATACATTTCATATCTGTAAAACCTATGTTTAAAAATGGCCAAAAAAAAGTAAAAATATAAATAATGAACTTACACAAATATCAGGGTAAACTAAGTTTCTTTCATTTCTTATAAAGGTAAGAGGGCTAGTACCAACGCAGGCCTCTATATTTCAAGTTAGTGTTAAGTGCTAAGCCATTTTCCATTAAAGATGGGAACAATCTCAATATCTCCTTACCTAATGAGTAGAAGAATGTCAAAGTTATGGTTATACAGACAAATTGTAAAAGCTATAGGTCAGATTTGTCAAAGAGCATAAACCAACCTCTCACCTCTAGCTAAATGAAACTAAAAATCCCCTGCATTTCAGGTCGACAGAATTTGGTCAGAAATGGAGACTGAGAATGATATTTCAATAAGAACATCAAGTGCTTCTAGGGGCATATAATAGCTATGATAGTTTCCGATGAAGAAGAACAAAATGCAAGCTATGATAGCTACAAACTTATTAAAGCTATCAAAAAAGTAAAAGAAGCACTTGTCTCTCGGTTTCTCGGTTTGACAAGACTCCTCCAACAAAAGTACTTTGACTTACACTAGGGTATCAGGATGTATTAGCACTGTGTTATATTACATGGATTCTAACTGGGGGAGTGATCCATGTGATTGTTAGCCCAGGAAATTCTAAATTCAATCAATAATTATCAAATGTTCTAAGTTTAAAATTTGTGATCCATATTTTATATATCCATATACTGTATGAAAACAAACCAGATAGCATCAGTAATTCCAACATGTTCATACAAGCCCCATACAAATCCCATGCCAAACTCAAAACAAGGCAATGCAAAACAGGAGTCCACATGTCCGTAACCCCAATTGTCCTGGGAGGTAACGAATACCCTAGTTGCACCATGTTTAAAATTCTAGGTCTTCAGAAACTTAAGAATTTTGCTGAGGGGAATAATAAACAATAAAATTAGTACATGTTTAGGTATGAATTTCAACATTCTCCAGCCTGCTCAAAGTCAATTCTTCACCTATCTTGTCCTTGACATTGTCCGTGTTTCTGTACCCTCAGCACTTTCATTATTCTCAAGTCTTCATTATTTGTTATTCCATTCCTTACGTTTTTCCACAACTTAGTGCTGAATACTCTGGTTGCTCTAAATATTCCCTGACTCTTGTCCAGTGTCTCTCTCACTCCACAATGGGGAAGGGGAAGGGTCCTGAATCCTGGGTTCTGGGTACATTCCACCATCTCCTCCTGTCATGAGTAGCTGTGGGTAGACAGAAACTCTGCTTAGGGTAGTTCATGCACTAGCAGCAGGAAAAATATTTTTTTTATTATAAGACAATGTGATAATTATGGCTTACAATTTCAAAATTTATAAGACACAAAATTCATCTGGAGATAGCTGCAGTCCCAAATATCAGGTTTCTCCTCTAATTCAGCTACAACTACAGGTACAAGAGATGCACCATCTTCCTGCCCAGCTCTGACAGTTTCTACAGGGGGATGTAGACAGCTCACTGCAGGCACTAATTTGCCCTTGGAGCAAAGTTTTAACCAGTGCTATTTTCAGGTATCAAAAATCCTGTCCATTATTAGTTGGTGCTGTTTTACAAACTATTAATGCTGTTCTTTTTCTGCACTTACATCTGAGAGGACATCACAAGCAATTGAATCCCTCTGTTTATGCAGCAGATTGTATAGTGTTAGATGTTCTGTTGACTGTATGCTCACCTCTCTGGTCAGAAGATTAAAAGGTCATGGGTACTAGTTGCACACTAAGAACTTGTGCTATGCTAATATCTGACACTGACCCTGTAGTGCAGCACTGTTAAGGTGCTGTCCTTTGGGAGAGACACTAAAGCAAGGTCCTTTCAATTCATCTCAGGTGGCAGTGGATGGTAGTTATTGTAGGTGTATTTCTATACTTTTATTAAAAGCAAAAATTAATATACACAATTGTACATAGAGTAAATAGACAAAAAGAATCCAGATTACTTCTGTAGGATGAGCTTACTGAAGAAAAGAACATTTATTCCCTTAAAGAAATATTTACCTTACTTGAAATTACTAAAGAAATAAGTATAGTCTAAATGATCTGGAAAAAAAGATGAAATACATGGAATCCATAGTAATCCAGGGGTGGTGGATGCATGGAACAGTCTCCCAGCAGAGGTGGTGGGGCAAAAATGGTAACAGAATTAAAAAATTCATGGGAAAGGCATAAGGGAACATTAGTGATTAGGAAATTTGGGATAAAGCCGGAGATCAAGTGGGGTCTGCGGTATTATAGTAGGTAGGGAAAATTGGCAGATGAGGTGGGCCAAGCAGTCCTAATCTGTCATCAATTTCTTTGCTTCTGTGTATGAAAGAAGAAACAAGATTAAGATTCCCCTTAGGTCAGTCTAGCTGGGGCAATACCCCACAAAGCCTACCAAAGATGCTTTTTCTGAAAAAAGTCTTGGAAATACAGTAGCAACCCATCCCAAGTGGTATATTTCAGACACTGATAATACACTTATAAATGACGATAATGAAGGCTGGACTCTAGACTAGTGCAATAAGTAATACTTTAGCATATTAAAAATAAGGCCCCGTGTGTCAGAAGTGAAACTCAAAAAAATCTCCATGAAAAGATCATACAATTTCCAAGTAACACAATGACTGGACTATCAGAGTCTTCCACCTAATTGCCACATGAACATAAAAGTTTTGTGCATAAGGGTGGTGTAGTAAAAAAATGAGCAATTGTTTCTTCTATTTCAGTACAATCTGCCCTAGGGCAATAATCATCAGCAAGCTACTTATGATATGCTTCGTATTATCCCAGACAATTAGTTTCACTTGAAAACATAACAATATTGCATTCTGCATATAGACAGGCAAATGGGGATCAGTAAAGTGTATCCAAGTTAGAACTGACTACCTCTTGTATTTTGTGTGTCACTGATGAATAAGAAGCAACAAAAGTGAATCTACTTCCTCTCCTTTTATCCTCATTTCCCCTGAGTGAACTTTACCTTGTCTGTCTCTATGCAAAATTCTTAGCGTCCTCTACCACTGATGGACTGTATCCCATTTTACAGAACCTCTGAGTTAAATCCACAGCTTGCCTTTCAAAGAACCCCTCAAAGCCACAATTTTGCCTGGCCCAGAGGAATTTTCCCTGAGGGATGTTATTGATTGTGTATTGGGGGTAGCAACTACTGACTAAAAGAATCAAATCTTTGTCAGTAGATTGGTTAATATCATACTAAATTCTTATCTAGTAATTTCTAAATCAGGAAACTCAATTCTAGTCTGATATTTCTAAAAAGCAAATTTAGGATTTGAATTACTTGGATGTAAAAATCTGATAAACTCATTCAGTATATCCCTGCCCCCACCCCACCACATGGCCAACACATCAATAAAAATGCACCGTAAGGAGATAGTGTGAAAAAAAAAAATTTTTATGACTGAATATTCTAATCGTCTTCTTTTTCCCCAGATAAAGATCAGCAAAGATAGACATGAATGTGACACCCATAGCAGTGCCCTTTATCTGGAGGGAATTCTTCTTTTTAATCACAAAGCTGTTAAATTTTAACACAAACTCAGAAACCTTAATCAGAAAAGGCACAATGGGGTAACCCCAGCTCATTTCTGAAAATAAAATTTGAAAACATTTATCCCCTGCTAGTGTGGAATGTTAGAATATTGAGATTCTGTATCCAAAGTTGCCAGCCAGGACTCATATGAAAGTGTCAAATCATTCAGAATTTTGAGTACATCAGCCATATATTTTATATATGACATCACTTCTCTCACCAGATCCACTAGGTATATATCAAATTTCAAAAGAGGCTTGGTTACTGAGCCTGTACTGCTGATGACTGGGCAGGCTGGAAGACTGGTGAGGGACTTATGTACCATTGTAAGGATGTATATATTACAGGATACATTGGGAAATCAGTGGTAAGAAATTCATTGGTTTCTGTATCATTGAAACCACTTTGATGAGCTGTATCCAATTCATTGTCAATAACCCATTTGTGTTCCTGGATTGGATCCCTATCCACTTTAAGATAGAAAGAAGTGTTGGCTAACTGCCTACCTTAGCTTAATAAACTGTATTCATTAATACAATGATGCCACCCTTATCTGCCAATTTGATGATAGCAGCATGGTTGCCAGAAAATAATTGGAAAGCAACTTTTTCCTCTCTAGTGAAAAGCAATATCCAAAACAAACTCTAGCCAGAGCCAATATGGCTGTGGTGAGCTTGTAAAGTTTAGGAGAATGAGCACCACCGCATGCCATCTCCAAGATGGTGGCAGTGATGTAACTGCACATGTGCAGCACTCATGCATGCGCTTGCGGTGAATGGCATTATGCCATTCTGAAGATGGCAGCACAGGTGGAACTGCAAAATAGTATGGCTGTTACTCCATAGTGATTGACCGTGGTGGAGTGTTCCAAGCTCTGTTGGACTTTTAGAATGATACTTCCAAAAGTCCAATGTAAGCGTGACATGGTTGGCTGTTTTTTAAGCTATGAAAGCAAAACAGATGTAGGCTCTGCTCACAGCCATAATAAGTAGACTGTCTCATCAAGTATTCAATATTCAGTTCACACATTTTCCTGAAAGTCTCAATACTACTCAGTGGTAATGGACAGAATATAGATGACTTCTTCAAAATCTCTGACCTCTTGATTGTGGTAATATATATATATTTTTTTAGTTGTTTAACCAGGAATAGCACACTAAGCTGAAAGCTTTTTTACAGGTGTGACCTGGGAGCACAGTAAAGTTAAGTGACTTGCTTAGGGTCACACAGTATGCAAGTGGAAGCTGTGGGATTCAAACCCAGGTCTGGTCTGCTGGATGTCATCAGATTTGCAGCTCAGAGTCTTAAACCACTGTGCTATACTGTCTCCACTGCATTATACTGCCTCTGCTATATCTGAATCACTTTCAGAGATTTACTGCCATCAATGTAGCTGCTTTTTTTAGTCAGTCATTAATGGCCTTGATACTCCATTCCTGACTTATTTTGTGTACGTCAATTATAATAGCAAATGCCCTTAATCCTGCAGTGAAGATGAAGGAGTGCCCCTTGGACACTGCTCAACATTTTCTATCTGTCAACGTTTGTGATGAGATATTGATCACGTTCAGCTCTTCAGTGGGGTGGAGCAGTTGGTTTATAATATATCTGCATATATGAACATAAAAATTTTCCAGCAAATAAAAGCCTTACGGTCTATCAAGTTTGTTTGAGAGTGCAGCTAGCAACCATTATACTGCAGCTGCCCCTCCCTTCTCTCCACTGACCATCCCTTTTACCCTATCCCATCCCCTTTTGAAGCAGTCCACTGTTCTACAAGATACCACTTCCACAGGCAACGCATTCCACCCCAACAGTCTCTCTGTAAAAAAGTGTATTGTCATTTCCCTCCTGAACCTTCCCCCCTCCAATATGAGATTCAGATCTTGAGTGTCCCTACCCCCCCTTAACTTTAATAGTCCCTCTGTGCCTTGTCTTGTTTATTCCCTTCATGTACTTGAAGGTTTCAATCATATCCCCCCATCTCTCCTCTCCTCCAGTGAGTACATGTTCAACTCCCTCAGCCTGCTCATGTAGGGTATGTTCCCTAGTCCCTGGATCATCTTATTGCCCTGCACTGCACCCCCTCCAGTAACTTAATATCCCTCTTCAGGTATGGGTGCCAGTGCTACATGCAGTACTCCAGGTGTGGCCTAACCAGTGACCTATGATTTTGTGCTTTTCCTTTCCTTCTGCCACCAACCTTTCCTCGCATTACCCCCCCACCCCCATCCACACGCACACACAACTTCTGCTCCTCCAAATTCGACTTTTTGCAGTCTGGGGCTCCTTTTCTGAGGTTGCTGCAGCCTGTGTCTCTGGAAGAAGGCTGAACTGCATAAAGCGTATTCTAAATAACCTCTGACGATTCCCTCTTAGTATCGGTGTTGTTTGGTTCAAAGCTTTAATGGAGAAAAAATTGGATTAAACTGTTTCTTTTTTAATATCAATCTCAAATGTTGATTTCCATTTGCATATCTTCACCACCAATTAAAAAATTGATATTGACATAATCACAAGCATCTCCTAAGAACATATTTTGTTTCAACTGTTCAATTTTTGCATCTTGTTTAGCTATTGAATCCTTCAATTTATTACAAAATAGTTCAGAATCTGGATGCTCACTGAACAAAACAAAATCTTAATACTTTGACATCACTTGCTTTGTCAGCACTGTCCTCCTCTTGGATAAGAGCTGCTTCTTCCAAGATACAGTGATTTAGAGAGAGAGAAGCCTCCTGTAGGATATTATCCCACCTATTAATAGAATTAATTCTATCATTGCAAAACAGGCAGATCTTGTCAAAAGACATAATCTTCCAGGGGCTCATTTCACTTGGAGATATGCCTTGACTCTCCATACTTTCATAAGCATTTTTACTAGCTGTTGATACTTATTATTTTTAAAGCTCCAATTACTGGTATCCCTAGCATCTGGAGTCCATTTTTTGTAGCATCCAGGAACGAATTATTGGTACCAGTACATGAAAATACATGATTATAAAAATGCAATGGACAGCCACTTAGTCAGTATTAGCCAAAACTGACATAATAAATCACACTCAGCTCATGTACAATGATGGTTTACTAAACCCACTTGTGTCCTGATAAACACTAACACTTAAACAAACAAAAGGTTTCACCCTAAATAAGGGAAGCCTCTGGTAACCAAAGACACAGTAAGAAAACAAAACTTGGCACTTACCCCATGAACAGCATTCAGGAGTATGGCTACTTGCATAATGTCCAAGCCAGGATTAAGCGGGCAAAAGGTCTTTATTAAAAAGTGTAATAATTTGATGGTGGCAGACCCACAAGTTAGGCACATAGCCTGCCAAACATTTCATACATGATCAGCTGTGTTTTCTCAAATGCACTGTAGCTCCTTACATACATATTATTTATATTGTTCATTTAAAGCTGTAGTACTCCTTGCTTTAATTTAATATCCCTGTGGGTATATAGTCCAAAAATATAAAGTGCTAACCTGTGAAATATAAACAGTGTATAAGAAAACTGACATACAGCTGTTATTGTGATAGTACCATTGTGGCCTGGTTTTACAAGGTAATAAAAAAAAAACACGGGTAATAAACACAAAGGCCAAAGGCCAAGATGTTTATTCATCACCCTGGTCCAGTTATTACTGAGGAAACCCAGACCATTATTGGTATTATTGCTATTATACTGGGAAAATCCCTCCATTTTTTTATGGTAGTCCATGAACATAACAGTGTAGAAAACGGCGATGACAAAAACAGTGACAGAATATAGCGACTACAAGTAAGGTGACTGGTGGTTCCCCCTCCCTGAGTTGCATCCCCCCAGAGTTGGTATAATTAGTAAGAGGGGTATGGGGGCAAAGCCCCTCACAAGCAGGGGTGCGAAGGGTGAAGCCTTCTGAAGACACAGAGATCGCTGTATGTGTAGTTATCCAATTCCATTCACAGTTTTCATGTCACCATTTTATTTTCACTATTTTCACATGAAACCCTTCTGTCCTTAGCCTTATCCTCCTTCTAGCTTCCAGATTTTGAACAACTTCAAGTCACATGCGTAATTCCACACTTCTTTAGGATCCTAATACCCATATGGATTCACAAGATCTGTATATGATTGTACTTCTGTTCCTAAACCCCAACCATTATATTCAGCATGTATCTGCTTCGTCTGCTATTAGCTGCACTGTTACCTGAACTACTACTACAGTTATTTGTAAGTATTGCATACACCAACACTGCTAACCTGTTTTCCTCTGTCTCATTATGCTGTACATATATATTTTGTGTCTACCTCTTTATTCATTGTTACCCTGTATCTCTACTATTGTGTGACTATATAAATATACATAATGTTTTCTTATCAAATCCCTCTTCCCTTCACCACAGGGCTCATCTGGAAACGAACTGTTTGAGCTCAGCATGTCTTTCCTGGTGAAATGCTTTAATAAATAAATAAACAAAAGTAAATAAATAAAAACTAAACTGCAAAATCTGTTTCTTGCACCAGAGTGTGTCAGTGAGAAAGCAGGAATTGCTTTTTTTAAATTAGTATTTTTTTCTGCCTACTGTTGACCTGGCCCCACTTAAATCCAGTCCCCCAGCCCAATCACCCAGTTTCCTTTGGCTTACCTTGCTGTTAATTGTTCTCACCCAGAGACACTGGGAGAGCTCAGTTGCTGGGACTGGGCTTTGAGGACCAGTCCACCAACCTGCCAGATTTAGGGATTTTCCACCTTGTGTTTTCTCCCTGGACCAATGCTAAGTGTAATGATGTATTGTCCGCACTCTGCCTCTGCAGAGATGGCCTGCAGCATTGATGGGTGGAGCACCATTGCTGACATCCTGATGCACTGCCACACAGAACCACTAGGTGGCCACCACTGAGGGAGGTGTCCTGACCTCCCACCCCAAGGGAATTAAGCTGTCTTCATACTCCCCTACCAGCAAGCCCTCAAGTGTCCCATGCCTGTTTCTGAACCAGAGTTGCAGGCATATCAGGAGGTGAGATGCCCAGTGTCTAAGCCCTTCACACCACTGGGCCGGCTTAGCAGGAATTGTTTCTCACAGAAACATTGTAGCATTTCTAGACATCTCTGATTGGCTGCTGCATATTTAAGTGGGAAGGCAAACTGCGCTTGCTCTCTGTCTAAGTACACATACATCACCCAACTAGAATGCACAGCCATGTCCCATTATTGTTCTTAGCCAATCAGAGTGCAAAGTCACTGTCCCATTATTCAGTCTACTGTCTGGTTATCACAGAATAACCGGACAGTAACCCTGCATTCTGACTTGCTATGAGGGATCTTTTCCAGTTTAATAAATGTTACACACATAAACTAAATACTATATATAGATATATATATATATATATATAGATAGAGAGAGAGAGAGAGAGAGAGAGAGAGAGAGAGATAGATTAGGTAGATAGATAGTAGATAGATAGATAGATAGATAGATAGATAGATAGATAGATAGATAGATAGATAGATAGATAAATAGATAGACAGACAGACAGATAGATAAACTTACAATGGCTTCTAGGTTTGTCTTATATACATCTTAGTCCTATGGCTAGTTACCCTAATGTCTCTTGTGACATGTGACACCACAGGTGTGGTATACATAGCATTGTATTCTTGTATATGTTTATATATAGGCAAAGTTGTTAGGAAATTGAGGGTATGGGTAGGTGAGCATGTCAGGGCTACTAAAGATGACAACATTGAAAATGCTACAGCAGCTCATATAGCTGCTCAAAATGATAGGTCCCAGTATCAATTTATATTTATTGGATTAGAGAAAGAAACGAATGCACAAGAGGAAGGGATTTTAATAACCTCCTTCGAAATAACAGGCCATCTAGATTTTTAATTCTGGGAAAGTTCTAGGCCAGATCTGAACAGAGTTGGACCTGCTTCCATTTTAAAGTATACGCCACTTCTCAGTAATCAAGTGGATTATAATGAGATACACCTGTGACTTAGTAGTAGCTTTATTTGTTTAGTGCCCATTCCCAGGTGTTCTGAACACTTTGCAGATATAACAACTCTTGAAAGAAACAATTCTAAACTTATAGCAAC
Organism: Neoceratodus forsteri; assembly: GCA_016271365.2. Classification (NCBI taxonomy): domain Eukaryota; kingdom Metazoa; phylum Chordata; order Ceratodontiformes; family Ceratodontidae; genus Neoceratodus; species Neoceratodus forsteri. Next base: position 396,850,664 of record CM057454.1, read on the forward strand.
AGCTTAATAAATAATGTATATAAAATAACTGCAGTAATAATATAACTATTAAAAGTATCAGCTATTTAGAATGCACATTTTAAATGCAACATAATAGATGCAATGTTTTGCTTGTACTGTATGTCAGGTTTCTGAATATTCTTGAAAATATTAAAAACTAGAAAGTCATACTAAGTGTTTGATATATTTTTGTGTAATGTTTTATTATGGTTTACGCTGAGCTCAGTCCTTTTACTCCTCTTTGTTTTTCTGTGTGCCTGGCATGTTTGCATGTATGGATATGCCTGCACATCAGAGATGTTGTGAATTTAAACTTCACATTCAAAGTTATGTAGTGCAAAGCAAAGAACTTGACAAAGCATTGCAAAGTTCTTGACTTTGGCACCAACTTTACATGGTGGCATTTACAAATCTTTTTTTTTTAAAGAAATACAACCCCCCACCCATTAAGTTATCTAGTACCCACCCCACCATCCAGAGCTTTATAAATTATTTCCACCACCACAATGACCCTCTTCTGTGCAAAACCCATCATCCTTCTCTTCCCTGCAAAGCTCGCTGCTGCCTGGTAATATAATCAGTTATTCCTTTATAACAATAGGAATAATCTTTCCCTCAGCCCACAGATCAAACCCCAGTTCTCCCCACCTGATCCTGAGAACTGAATTCCTCCAAACCTCTCTGAGGCCCCCACCACACTCACCCCCAGCACCACTAAAATATATTTTATGTGCCTGTAAAATAGAGAAATGTCCTGTGTTGCAAAGAGATGTTCTCTTTATTCAGTAAGTATCGAATGAATGAATGAATGAATGAATAAATTACATCTTTGACTATAGTAAAAACTGATTGATTGAGGCCTGGCCAGTCAGGTTTTCTATAGGCAAAGACAACCAACCTTCCAACCAACCAAACCAACCTACCAACCAACCAACCTACCAACCAACCAACCTTCCTTCCTTCCTTCCTTCCTTCCTTCCTTCCTTCCTTCCTTCCTTCCTTCCTTCCTTCCTTCCTTCCTTCCTTCCTTCCTCTCTTCCTTGTTTTCTTTTTTACAGGTACATAAAATATTTTTGGGGTGCTGGTTAAGAAGTGGATGTTGGAGGCCAAAGGGGTGTTTAGGGGGATATTCATTGAATCACTGGGGGACAGGTCAGGGGAAGCAGAGGAATTTGGGTTTTGATGTGCCTGTGGGGGAAAGGGTTAGTACTTGTGCTATAACTGAACACCTGATACATTACTGGGTGTTGGTGAACTTTGCCAGGTAGGTGGAGTGTGGGTTTTGCACAGCAGATGGTGATTTGGAGTGGAGAATATATATTACAAGGCTCTGGGTGGTTGCATGGGTACAGGTAATAGCAAACCGAGGGTGGGGTCAGGATTTTTCTAGAAAAAGTGTTTGTATTGAAACTTTTAAAACATTTTACATAGTTTGTATAGCAACGTTACCACCTTGCCAAACATACATGAAGTGGCACTCGCCAGGTGAAGAACTATGCAAAGTGCTTTGCAAAGTCTGGAAACTTTGTTAAGTTCAGGTACAGCAAAATGTTCTTGACTTTGCACATCTCATTGCACACACATCTATTCAGGGCATGTAGGCATACTCACATGGGCATTTCAGTTATGTGTACATAATGCATATCCATTTTCATTTTCTCCAGCTGTGCCTGTCTACTTCCACACACTTGTCACCTTTCACCCTTCTTGCTATGCCAGATTAATTAGGCCTTACTTGAGCACTCCTCTGCTTGTTCACTCATACTGTGAATCTCCATCACTGTCAACATTTTCTGTTTTCCAGTTTATATTCTTAATGTTGCCTATTATCACTTAGAGCCAGCCACACATCGATTTTCCTTCCTCACATATACAGTATATCCCTTCTTTCCCTCACCTCTCCCTTAACTTTGATATTTTCTCTTTAAGAACAGCTGTGGTCAAAATATCAATTCTAATTTCCATTTTCAGTCTGCATTTAGTATTAACTTTGCATTTTGTTTTCAGCCCACACACTGACAAAGCACCTTGTTTTTGTAACGTTTCTTGTGCTGTATGCCACTTTGTTAAACACTGTTTGTCTTTCGTTTGTTGAGCACTTTATATTTTTGGCCTGGACACCCACAGAAATATTGAATTGGAGCAAGGTGCACTACAGCTTAAAATGGACAATATAAATACTATATATCTCATGTGCCTTTGAAAAAGTGTGTCTGAGCACGTGTGAAACATTAGGCAGGCTACTGGCCTAACTTGTTGGTCCACCAGTCTCACTCTTTGACTCTTCTTAGTAAAGCTTTTTTTTCCCCACTTGATCCTGTCATGGATATTACATGAGGAGCCATACTCATGAATGCTAGCACTGGGGTAAATACCCAGTTTTTGTTGTTGTTGTTGTTTTTTTGTTTACAGTATTAGTGGTACCTCAATATGGATTACATTTTGCACCACAAGAAATAATAAAGATCAAATTGTACACAGCTACAGGACTACTCCAATCAGTAGGATGTGACTAACAAAAGGCCTAAAGGAAACTACTGTATCTACGCAACAATTGTAAACAATGTGCTCATACCACCAATACAAAAACTTATAAACTTTCCTGCAGTGGCGCACTATTTGATATCAATGACATTATAATGTGCTTGACAACAGGTGCTGCTGATTACTTGCTCATGTGGTTTTGGATATGTTGGACAAATGATGAGAGCTTTAAAGTTCAAAGTTCCAAGCACAAAATGCTATAAAGATTTCAAACTTACAGAATTCAGTAGCAAAACACTATCTAGAGAAAACATATAGATTAGCAGCCACCTGCCAATTTGTGGAATCAAACATGTAGACATGAACCTGATGGAAGCACCACTGTTCATCAAAAGCAACTCTGCCAACATCCCCTAGAGTGATGGCACAATGCTGACATGTGGTATTGTGCCACCCAGAAACAAAGTGTTTTTTAAGGGGACTGCGCTCACCGCACCTCCCATGTGGGAGGCTCTACATCCCACACCCTCGCAATTATATATTATCACCTCCAGCTCAGAGTTGTTTCGGAGAAGGGGCAGAACACTGGGAGATGCCAAATCAGTGAAACCTGGACCATTAAAGTGACTTTTGCTGCACACGCTTTTTTTCGGGTTTCGCTGTTGTGTCACTGTGCATTGTGCCACCGGAACCAGATGGGGAAGACAAATAAAAATTACTTCAAAGAGAAGTTTATTTGATTTCAAATCAGGACTGGAAACACTGACCTACAAAGGAATAAATAAAGAACCTTTTCTGCACTTTTTATAGGAAACAAGCTGATATTACCCCAGGACACATTGGAAATGAACTATTTCAGCTCAGTATGCTTTCCTGGTAAACCTTTTTAAGTAAATAAATTCAGCCCCTTTCCAGGACAATATAAATACTTACTGAATATTACCCAAATGTAAAGGTAATATATACCTTTAGATTTATGTACTTTATGTTATGTATATACTAATTCATTCAATTTTACTTGTTTTAGGCTTTGGTATCCACCAACATTTCATCCTGGGTCCCTTTGCTTTTCACAATATATATTAACAGAATTGATGACTGTATCAAAGCCGCCAACATTCATTTGTTCACAGATGATATGGTGCGTTATATCAGTAGACCTACTCCAGAAGCAGCTTGTAGTGACCTTCAGCAGGAATTTACTCAACTGCAGCTTCAGCTGTTAAACCAAAAATTACTTCTAAATTCCAAAAAATCCAAGGCGATGTTATTTTCACCCCTTGCCCATGGAATGAACTTGGTCATCCAGGGAACGTTATCTTGTATCGCTACACTCCTAGGCAAACCATTGGAATATGTAACCAAGTTCAAATACCTGGGAGTTTGGACCACATTGATGAACTAATAAGAAAGCTTAGATAGAGGCTTGGAATTTTTTATTGGATTAATCATCTTCTTATACAGGATGTCAAGAAAAGACTGGTCCAAACCACTTTCCTTTCCCTACTAGATAATGAGACTTCTCCTATAGCCAGGATCCCATTGCTGTGCTTGTTAAACTTGATACGCTCTACCATAGAGCTTTAAAAGTTATTACTGGTCTTCCTTACTCTACATATCACTGCTCTTTATACAGTGCTGTGGGATGTCCATCCCTCCATCACAGAAGAAGAAATGCTGCCCTCTGACCTTTAGAGCCATCACCTAGAAGTTGCCCAATATATCTCATATTGTCTGCCACTAAGTACATTAGGCAAGTATGCATTGAGAAGTGCCTACATCTGTCTGACTGTGTCTAAGGTCAAATCACACTTTGGCAGGGTATCTATAAGTTATTTGTTACCCCTAAGCTGGAACAAGTTGCAAAAAACACTGAGATTGGTTCACCCCATCAATTTAGCAGCTTTCAAAACACTTTATGACCATCTCTTCAAAGAGTCCTGTAATTGCTTTCCCTGATCCTGCTCTATTCCCAGATATCAAAGACCTCCTTTGTTTACTGTCTCACTCCCTGATATTAGAATCCTCCATTCACTGCCCTTCTAAAATTCTGCCCCTTCACTTCTCCAGCCTCATTCTAGTAACCCTATATTCTCTATTGCCCCTGCCAGGTATTAGTGACTACACCCTGCATGTGTACCTTTTTGCACTGAAATGACTTCCCCTACTACCCCTTAGTGTCTGTACTTATTTCAGTTGGCAATGACATCAGCCCCCAGTAATTTTGTTATTTTTGGGGTACTTTCATTCCTTTCCTCCAAACTTCTCCCTCCCCAATACCGGTATCTTCCTTCCACTTTCATACCTAATCCATGAATGCCTTCCTTCTTCTCTCTGATATTCTCCAGGTTTATTTTTTGTAAGGAAACCCATTTTACATTTGTATATATTGTTGCCTAGGCTTTGCTATAGTTAGGCCATCTTTTACATTGTATTTGCTACTAGTTTATTCTCTGCTTGTTTGATATTGTTGTAAACACTGTTTTGTATAATTATCATATATCCTGTCTAGGTCCATCTCAAAAATGAACATTGCTCAATGGTGTTTGCCTGGTTAAAAATTTTGGTTGATTGATTGATTAATTGATTGAACATTCACTTGACACCAATTTATGTTAAGGTCTTGCACACATCTATTACACTATATATTCTTTGGAGGTTGGTTTATTTTATTTAATACTTTTAATAATCATTTATTTAGTATGCATTTTATTGCCTTTTCTCTTCATGTAAATATTTATTGTCTTTTATTGCACTTCCTTATAGTACTGATGAATTTTCTATATATGTTCCATTGGTAATTTGGTTGTGCTTTTAAAAAATATTGATTATGTAGCCACAGCAGCTATCAGTGTCAGTGTTCACTGACACAGAACAGCTACTTTGAATTTACTGTGCACACGTACTCAGACTTTAAAAACCAGCATGGGGATGAAAGTCTTTGCCATTTTAAGGGAGCTGTGGTTATGCTGAAACATCAATGGTTGTGCATGCAACAGGTGCGCTCCCATCTGTAATCCCGCCTGTGAGTAAAACATCACTGGAACTGATGTGCAGGAATTTGTAAATATTTTATTTCTAACTTCAGAAAGTCTTACTTTGCCTCTTTCTGTGAACATATGGAATAAATCCAACCTTGCCCCACCATATAAAGGAAGTTGGATTAGTTTATCAGGGCAAAATGACTGCTGAATATGATGGGCACCAAATAGAATGGTAAGCGCTTGATACAGCCATAGTGGCTTATTTAATACCCCATAAATGTACAAAATAGCTTGTTGGACTGCACCTCACCTTTGCCCACATATTGGACTCACCAGGTGAACATTATCCCTTTCAGTTTTTAAGTGCTCATTGTTTCCAGGTGCTGAAGCTGTGTACTTTGTTATTGTCAAGTGTGTCTGCATGTGTCTGGGTCCACATTTTTTTAAATTTAGTATACTTTATTAGAAAATTTCCAACAACATAACATTACAACAAGAAAGAACAACCCCAAAAACAACCCCCAATACAGAACAATGTGTAGGAGAAAAGACCAGAACACTGCAGGCAGTGTTGTACTAGATGACAAAACAATATGAAATCAGCCCCCCTACCCTCCCAACTGCCTATCTGCAACCCCCTAGAATCACAGAACCTATAACCAGATAGGAGCCCTGAAATCACCCCTTCCTCCGGAGTGAGGGGGGAGGGGACCTTCAGCAGATCAGGAAGAGTTATGAAAGCCCCAGAATGATAAGAGGGTATTAAGAGATTCCCATATGCGGGATAAGTGTTGGGGTCTCTTCCACATAGCAGCTATGTGTTTCTCCAACTGAAGAGCCATCAGAATTTCCTGATGCCAGTCCAGGAAAGAGGGAGGTGCCTCATCCTTTCAATGTCACAACATGACAATCTTAGCTGCAGCTGCACCAAGAGACAAGTGGACTTTCCTAATGATGGGGTGCCAGGTGGAAAGACAAACAGCAAGCAGCTCAGAGGGGGTGAAAAGGTCATCCAACCCAAAAAGGGGGGTCCAAGGCCCTCTGGACGGCAATCTAAAAGGGCCTAATCTTATTGCATTCCCATAAGAGGTGCAGAATGGACCCTGCTGCCCTATGACAACAGTTGCATAAGGGGGAGGGTAGTTTGCCCATCTTGTATAATCTCAAAGGGGTAAAATACAAATCATGCAATATATTAAACTGCACTAAATGATACCTATCTTGTTTTATATATCTGTACAAATTCGATAACGGGACCTGCCAAAATTCTGTATCAGCAGGCAACTGCAGAGCATGAACCCAATAATAACACACCCCATTGAGAAGATGAGAGTCTATGGACTGGAAATACTTATAAAGCAAGGACACTGCATGAGGCTTCATAGCTAAGGATAGAAGGGAATCCTGACCATCAAGACTCCATAGTAGCCATGGCTTGGGACCCAGGAAGTCAAGTATTGTATTTTTAAGCTGGAGAAATTTAAATACACCCTGACTTTTTAAATGAAACTGGGTTTGGAGGGCTTGAAAAGAAGCTATCTCTTTGTTGTGGCAAAAATCGCCCAACCTGCAAGCGCACAATTGACAGCAAAAGACAGTGGGAACTGGGCAGATGGCTATTTTAAAATGGAGATTATAAAACACTGGGAAATTGTCAAAGGCCATGACTAAGACAGATAAGTCTGCAATTGCCCCCATGCCTTGAGGGACCATTCAATGGGGGTAGCACTCAATGGACTAGGTAGATAAGATGGCCTTTAGGTAGAGAAAACTGTCAAGAGAACAGCCCACCCTACTGGTCAGGGATCTCTCAATGTTCAGCCAAAGAGGGATATATGTGAAAAAGCCTGACTGTTTATTGCCGGCACTCCACTTAAAGAGTTTATTGACATGCTGAGAACCATAGTACAAAAATACCGAGGGGAGGGACAATCCACCAATCAGCTTAGGTATAGTCAGTTTAATACAGGCTGTATGGACGATGGAGGATTTCCAAAGAAACAAATTAAAGAGGCACTGTAAATGGAGAAATCAAGTCTTGGGAAGATGGAAACCCAGCATTCCTAGGGGGTGTAATAAGCGGGGCAGCACATTCCTCTTGAGAATGCTGACCCTTTCCCAGAGGGACAAGGGAAGGGCAGACTAATGCTCACGATCAGACTTAAGGACATCAAAAGTCTGGAGAGATCTTCTTGACCATTAATGATATGGACCTTGCAATTTTAATCCCCAAATAGGTTAAAACCGAGACTCCCAGGAAAGGCCCAAACATACTACATCTTGTTTGTGGACAAAACTGTTAAGGGGAAAAATGTTGCTTTTGGAGAGGTTCAACTTATAGAAAGAGACCTTGGAAAAATTAGCAATCTCCTGAAGAAGAGTAGGAAGAGACTGCAAAGGATCCTCCAGATGTAGAAGTAGATTATCTGCATACACCGAGAGTGTATAGTTCCTGCCTGCTACAGGAATCACTCTCAAGGCCGCTGATGTGCATAAATGCTTAATGAGTGGTTCAGATAGAAATTAAATAAAAGGGGAGAAAAGGGACACCCTTGCCAGGTTCCTCGTTGCAGAGGGAATGAGGCAGAAAGATGGTCATTACACCAGATATGAGCATATGGCGCCGAATATAGTAAATGCACTCATTTGATAAAATACTCAGGGAGGCTGAGCCTGCATATGGTGGCATAAAGATAGGACCAGGCCACACGGTCAAAAGCTTTCTCTGCATCCAGAGAGACCAAGCACCCTGGGGATTTGCTTTCCCTGGACGCAGCCAGCAGGTGCATGAGCTTCCTGAGATGGTGACTGGAATTACTGCCAGACATTAAACCGACCTGCTCATGACCGATAACAGGGGCCATGACAGGGCTAACCCAGTGGCCAGAATTTGGAGAGGATTTTAATGTCCATATTCAGCAGAAAGATGGGGTGATGGTTTCAGCTAATAAGGGGTCTCTACCAGGCTTTGGTATGAGAGCAACCAGAGCCTCTAGGAAAGTGGAATCCTTCAACCCATACTCGAACCAAAAGTTAAAAACCTCGGCTAACATGGGGGCAACCTCAGAGACACATGCAACAAAAAAGTTATTGGTCAGACCATACAGCCCAGGCACTTTATCCTGTGGGAGAAGATGAATGGCTGCCTCAACTTCAACCTGCATAACAGGAGCACCCAGCAAAGATGGGGCAGGAGTGGACAATGTCAGAAGAGGAACTGAGTCCAGGAAGGCGTTGACGTCCTCCAGCGAGGGATCTTAAGCTGGGTCGACAACGTATAACTGCATGTAGTAATCATGGAGAACAGAGGACATTTCCTTAGGGTTGGTGATCACCTGAGCATCTGGACTAGGTCACAGCCCTGGTATAAATTTAGCCATTTCTGCTTGATGAAGTCAAAGAGCCAGAAGTCTCCCAGCCTTTTCCCTTACTTCCAGATACTTCATCCTAGTGTAGTGGAGTGCCAGCTTGGCTTTTTGAGCCAGAACACTGGTATACTGAGCACGAAGAGAATGTAATCTGGCCCAGTCCACATCAGATGTGGCTCTAGACAGGGAGCCATCCAAGTGACAAATGTTGGAGAGAAAGCTGTCAAGTTTGGTCTTGCTGGTCCAGGCCTTGGCTGAGGAAAGCTGAATTTCACCCCTAAGTGAACATATAGGGCTGCCCAGAGAGTGTCCATTCTATCCACTGTACCCCTACTGAGCTCCAAAAGAAGATACAAATTTCTGAATATGGGACAAGTATCTGAGCTTGTAGCAGATGGGCATTTAGGCACTAAAGGATGTCTTGCTGCCAACCTTCTCCCAACAGGTAGGTGACGCTAACCGGAACATGGTCAGACAACACCATTGGATGGATATCAGCAAATATCAGACCTGGTAAACATGATGAGCTAATCAGAAAGTAATCTAGCTGGGAAAAAGATTTATGAGGCAGGGATTAGAAAGTGTATTGCCGGGCTGTAGGATTAAAGACTCTCCAGACATCGACTAAACCAGCCCTTTCCATCAGATCATGCAATGCCCTCTGGGCAGGGGAGAGGCAGACTATCCTGGCATTGGATCGGTCCAGAGTTGACTGAAACACCAGATTCCAGTCTCCCCCTAATAAACTGGAAGAAGGCTAAAAGAGAAATAAATTGGGTAAAAAAACTGAGGCGAGTCTGTATTTGGACTGTATACAGAGCCAAGCACTACTGAATGAATGCCAATAGATAATGATATAACAACCCACTGGATCCCAAATCTCCTGGATAAGCTGAAATGGAATAGCCCTTGCAATTAGCAGGACAACCCCACCCCTCCTGGAGGACACCCCATATCCATATACTTGGCCGACCCAGTCCCGTCTGAAGTAGTGGATGTTCTCCCTGTAAAGGTGGGACTCCTGCAGACAGGCCACACCAGCCCGGAGCTGCTTGAGAGGATGTAAAATCATGGAGCACTTACGCCTATGCTGGGCACCCTTAACATTCCAACTAAGCAAACAGTAAGGACCACTCATAAATTAAAACTAGGACAGGATACACTCCTGGGCTGACAATGGAAACCAAACACTGGTCACCTGTAATGTTATGATGATAGGGTCACAGATGCCCACCCCAGTGCACCCACTGAACCCAAACACTCCCCCCCCAAAACCCACATAAAAAAAACCCCACAAACCCCTTAAACCCACCAACACTCATCCCCCCATAATACCCTGAAAGAAAATCGATAAAAATCACCACCCCTGGTCGTAACAACTGTCCTCCATAACAATATATGCCCATGATGATTACCATTCTCACTGCCCCCCAATGTGTCCGGGTCCACATTTTGTGTTGTTAGGTGTGTGTGTGTGTGTGTGTGTGTGTGTGTGTGTGTGTGTGTGTGTGTGTGTGTGTACATGTCAGGGTCCATGCTTTTTAGTGTTAGTGTGTACTTGGTACAATTTAGGACTTTTATTTGAATAATTGTATTTATTTTGTTGTTTATATTGTACTCATCTTTTACTTCTTCAGTTTTAAGTTTGGCACAAGAGATTTGTGGCAGCAATAATGGTTTGATGGGCTAGCTGTCTCAATTAAGATAGGGGCATGGGAGTGAGGAGTGAGGGTCAGAGTGGAAAGCTACTTGCCGTAAATCAATACAATATTGCAATTCTGAGAACAAGGGGCATCAGGTTAAGGAGGTGGGATAGTTTTCAAGCAGCACATGAGAGGAGTCACTTCCCATAAGAAGTTGCCAGCAACTCTGCCATGCTGATGCTCCCTCACGCTAGTTTGGACAGCCAAGCATGATCTGTCAAAAAAGATAAGGAGACTCCTTTTAATGTTAGCTTATACCCCCCCACACACACTTCAGAGCTTGACCTAATTGGAGCAGGTAAAATCTGGGTTCCCCCCTTCCTGTACTCAATTTTGCCACCTTCTGTTTCAGTGTCTATCTATGCCCCCCTCATCTCCCTCATTTGAGCCTCTAATGGCTGTTTTAGTGTTTTAGTCTCTCAGCATGGGGGGGTATGGACTAGGTCTAGATCTGTGAAATACCCTACCCCACTGGTAGAAGAGCACTGAGTGGAGGCATCTGATTCAGTGGCCTCTACCTCCATTCAGGTTAAGCTCTCCACCTGATGACAATGTTTTCACTATTCAGGATTGTTACTGTTCTCTTGTTTGCTTAGTGTTTGTAACTATTACACTGTTTGTTCATACTTAACATTTTGTTGGTGCAGCTAGTATAACCCAGGTGGCATTGGCTCACCACTCACTCAGGTTCTACTTGCCTCTGTTGGGGCAATAGCTATTGGGATGTAGACACAAAGGTTCATCCCTTTGTGATATCCCATGTAGTAGAACTACTTCAGACAGGCATTTTCAGTTATTAGTAGTGATGTAGGATATACAGCAATACATTGTGCATAGCAATTTCTCTGTTGTCTGCAAACCATATGGCCACTGGCTGAATTAAATGGGTGTCTTGGAATGTAAAGGAAATCTATTCCCTGTGAAACGGGAGAATCCAGGATCACCTCGCATAGCTGGTCAGGGATAGCATTTATTCAGCACTCACCGCCACACTCTGAGACAGCCAAACATAAGATGAGTTGGGTCTCCCAGGTGTTTGCAGCACCTTTAAGTCTTAGAACAGAGAGTCACTATTCTGATCCATAAAATGTGCCCTTCAAGCAGACCAGGTGATTCAGCACCTGGAGGGAGGTATGTCATTGTATAGGCAACACTGCACCAATCTGCAGTCACCCTGTTCAATGTATATACATGCAGCCTTCTTATAGCCATAGCTCAGACACTTCAAACCTATCTCATTGGGCATGTAGTAGTGGGTGGCAAGTTTAATATGACACTGGATGATTTTCTTGCTAGGAGAAGTGCTTCAACCGACCTCTGCACCCTGGCCTCACAAGCACTTGACAGCTTGGCGCTTGAAATGTACCTGGTACATCTCAAAGGGCAGGGCTACTCCTTCTACTTCCCCCCACACTAATCATACTACAGGATAGATGTCTGGCTGGTCCCGCATCAATGGATCCTTGAGATCTTGGAGGCAGACATAGGGGTTGTAATAGTCTGAGACCATGCACCAGTCACTTTCACATGGCTGCTGTCAGGTATGGCCTCCCTACACCCAAACAGTGGCAGTTTAACATCTCAATCTACATGACCCTCTTATGTAAAAGTCTCCTGAAAGAGATAAGCAATTTCCTGGAGATTAACTACTGAGGAGATACCTCAGCGGCCACATGCTATGATTCCTTAGAAGCTTACATATGAGGAAGAAGCATAAGCTATGCTTCAGAAGCCAAAATACAGAAACTTAATGACCTGGACATCATTGTTTGCCTTCACAAAATTGAGTAAAACTACAGAAGTTGTCAGACCCTCACCCTAACCTTCTCGTGAGATGTTACTGGCACCACTACAAAGTAAATCTCCCTTTGCACCAGTGTGTGGAATTTGTCCTTGTTCAGGTTACAACAGACCTTTTGGGAAATGGGTAAGAAGCCAGGATGACTCTCAGTCTATCAACTGAAGAAACTGCAGGAAAAATCAAGAATAGTGGCAATATGCACCCACCTGGGCACTGTCGAAACAAAAGGGGCAGATATTAACAAAGCCTTTTTGGACTTCTACCAGACCAATTCTCAGTAGGAGAGAACCCTCTCTTCAGCTGATCTCTCTGCTTCACTGATCCATCAGAGCTCCCTTCCCTGGCCACAGACTTCAAGGAGCAGTTTGAGGCTCCCTTCTTGCTGGAAGAGCTGGATTGTGCCTTTTGCTGAATGCCAGCTGGGAGAGCCCCTAGACAGGATGGTCTCCCAGCAGAATTCCTTAATACATTTAGGCACTTTCTTTTGAAGCTGCTGGCAGACACACTGACTGAAGCTTGTCAGACAAGGATCCTCCCTAAGTCAATGTGCACAGCTGTAATCTCTCTGATCCTCAAACTGGGCAATTACCCCTCCCCATGTGGGAGCTATAGATCAATATCCCTGATCAAGGCAGATTGCAATGCATATGTGAAAAAGCTAGCTACAAGACTACAGGTCATTCCCAAACTCATAGACAAGGACCAAGTGGGACTTGTCTCATAATGACGAGGCACAGACAACATGAGGAGGCTCATGAATACCCTGGGTTAGGCTTCCTGCACCAAAGACCCAGCGATACCTATATCACTAGATGTAGAGAAGGCCTTCAACAGTTTGGAGTGGGACTACATCTTCCATACCCTGGCCACCTTTAGTTTTGGAGACACTTTCATAGGCCTAATTTGTACCCTATACAATGGAACCTCAGAATCCATCTTGACCAACTCAGTATCCTCACCCTCCTTCCCCTTGGGCTAGGGCATGAGGCAGGACTACTCTTGCCCCTTCCTTTTCATGATAGCCTTGGAGACATTATTGCAAGCCATCAGGCAGCATAAGAACATTTATGGCATCCTCCTGAATGGGAGTACTAGGCATTAGCTTATGTGGACCACATTATGATAACTCTGACAAGGCCAGAGGAGCCATTGCTGGCCACCCTGGCCCTCCTGGATATCTTTGAGTCCCTATCTGGCTACAAAGTGAATGTGTCCAAATCTCTTATCCTCTCCACATCTGGCCGTCTGAGTTCATTCTAGAATTCCCTGGGGACTTCAAGAAGATGGAAAAGCCATCAAATATGTGGACATACACTTTTTGGACATTGTGTGATCTGGGGAGACTGAATATCCCCCTGAGCTAGCAGAACTTGATAAAGATTTAGCCAGGTGGAGCTGCTTGTACTTGTCTCATTAACACAGAACATATGCTTTTAAAATGATGGCTGCACCTAAGATTCAGTATATACTGGATAACCTCCCCATCAAGGTGCAGTCAGGTATGTAAAAACAAATGTAAAAAAATGCTTGGCTTCTTGTAGGGGAAAGGCCCCAGGCATATTGAACACAAGAAACGTGATAAGCCTGTTCCTGGTGGGGGACTCAATCTCCCTAATTTTCCCCTCAAACACGCAGTTCATCTACTGCTGCAGATGTACCAAACCAGCATCCATCTACCTCCAGATTCACAACCGAAGGGTGCCCAGTTTGAAGCACATCTCCTGGGCAAATTCCCACAACAGGTGGGAATATCTCCACTGACTTGGTCTTGCATCCCACCCTACTACACACTGCCAAAGTGTGGATGTTATATGCCAAAAAGGCCCCCTGTTTGGAACAACCAGGCCCTCAAAATTGGGGTACGCCCAATCACTTGGCCCAGGTGGGACTTGCAAGGCACAACCCCATTAGCAAACCTCGTAGATCAATCACTGGGACACCTAAAAGCCTTTGGGCAGCTTCAATTGGAGTTTTGCTGAGGGAAACACAAACATCTGCAATACACACAGCTCAGGCATGCACTCACACACATCTTGGGACCCCTATACAAATTTGTTAGTCTGAACATTATGGATGAATTACTGGACTTGGATTAGAACTCCCTCTCCCAAAGTCCAGTCATAGATAGATTATAGACAAGTCAAGTCAAACTTTATTAACAGAAGTGTATAATCAAAAGACAAACACAAATTACAAAGTGCATATTAAAACCATCATCCATAAATAATAAAGTTTTCCATATTATAGCTCTTAATAACAGTTTTAAAATATTACACGTTTCTAGACAGAATGGAGCAAATCTGTTTGCACCCTTTGCAGGCTGTGTGAGAGGCCTTTCGGCACAATGCATTTCTGCTTAAAGTTGAACCAGCATAATATTCTGTGGTGTTTTGTACATGCAGCCCTTGATGCTTTGCATTGTGGGGGCATGTGTGATTCTATATTTCTTTGGGAATATGATGGCCACTTAAAAATCTTAAAATAAGCTCCTCCTTTCTTTGGCCACTTATGTGATGCAGAAATGGTCCCAGCCACTTCTTTCTTATTAGATCTAATAGTGGACATTCAAAGAGCAGATACATAGTGGAAATAATTTCATCCTCTTTACATTTACATATTATTAGATCTTCTGGTTTTTCCCATGACACAAATTGAGACTTATAATGAAAATGTATGTCAAATCTTATCCTGGCTAATATTTTCCTATGTAAAACATTTTGACACCAGGCAAGGTAGTCCTGAGGACCCTCCGAAACACCTATCAACTTATATTGATTAAACATGGAAAAAGAATTCACCTTTAAAGGGACACTGTCAACCTCTTTTGCATCATATTATTTTTAGGTAAAAATCCACATTTTATGATTGCTTACTGTCTCTAAAATTAATCAGGTTGTTTTATCTCCCTCCTTGCTTATTAGAACCAAAATGCATGGTAATGCATAGCTATGCCCAGCTTTGTTTTGCTTCAAATCATTGAACTACTCTTAATGAAAACTTCCTGAACATTAGAAACACCTTCACACAGTGCAACCCCACATGATACAAAAGTCTCCTCTACTCCCACTGCATAATGAGTGGCTAGATTGTGTTGGGGGGGGGGTGTTCCTGAGTCTAGGAAAGATGCAGTGGGAGCTGGTCAAGAAATGTAAACAAACATGTTTTGGTGTGGTAACACCAGTATGGTGGGCAGTCCATTTTTTGCTTTTTAAAAGAAGAAAGGGATCTGAATTAAACTACCAGCTGCATCGACAGTCTCTATAGAATGTGAACAATCATAAAATGTGTTTTATAAATTACGGACACTTTGAGGCCTACAGGGGTTGACATTGTCCCTTTAAGTATCCAATTGTAAATTGATGTCTGTTCCCCTAATTATTACCTCCTTGTTTATCCTGAAATATTTGTTATAATCCATTTATCATAGATATTATTCACCTTCCTTAACATGAAATTGAGTCTATTGAACCATTGTGTGTCATAGATTCCTTTTCAATGGTGTAAAATAGATTCTGCCCAACAAGCATATCTTAACTTGATATCTGAATTTGTACCACTCTTTTCCAGTAGTTTAATGATATTAGTTTGGCTGTAGGTTGTAGTGAAATTATTTTTGCTTCTCTTTTCAGATGAGCACCCAATACTGCTACTGGTAGACCCAAAACAGCTCTTAAGAAAAGATTTTGGATAGGTTCAAGCACAGTGCATGCAGGCTCTATTCCCATAATTCTGCAGTGTAAAGCAAGGTAGCCTTCACCTTGGCAGTGTAAACCTTAATCATTAGTTTGAAAGAGTTATCAGCATACAATTTTCCAAACCTATTATTACTTACCGCTGCTTGTCTACCTTTTTGCTTGGTTATTTTCAAATGTGGAGTCCAATTCATATTATTGGTAATATTTGCCCATAAATAGTATTATTCTTTAACAATTTCAGGTGACTTATTATTTATGACCCATGGATTTTTTGGGTTACAGGCCCTTCCTAAAATCATTATTTTTCATTTATCACTCTTAACTTCTAATGATAACTCATCCAGAGATCTTGTCATGGTATTCAAAGCCCTTTGAAGGACAGCTGCAGATTTAGAAATCAGAAATGCATCATCCCATCCCATCCAAGGACTATCTTATGCATGAAACAGAATCAGAATGTAGCATTATTAATAGTTTTAATAATGTTGGGTCTATCTCCCAGTCAGCTAAGATTTTTCACAGGATATTTCTATTGACATTTCGAACGCTTTCTTTAAATCCAGCAAACAGCACAGTCTGCCATTTTTTAGATTTACTTATTTATCGACCAGATAATTAAAATATAAATATATAATCAATTGTTGATCTTTTATTTCTGAATCCAAATTGATTATCAGAAATTTATATTTTTTTATTTCTGAATCCAAATTGATTATCAGAAAATAATATTTTTTTTCTTCTACCCGTAGCTTCAATCCTTCCTGCAGAATATGCAAATAAATGTTTGTTGGAATGCATATCAGGGAGATTGGTCTGTAATTCTCTGGGGTTTTTTCCTCCCTTTATGTATATGGGAACAATTTCAGTAGTTAACCAAGGTAATGGGATTGTAGCTGTATTATTGATAAAAGTACATAATTTAGCCAGCAGGTTTAACCACCAACTGATATTGACCTTAAGTATTTCAGCAGTAAGTCCATCACCTCCTGCTGCTTTATTAGTTTTCTGACTTTAAAATGTAAGGTACAAGTCACATTAAAATGTTCCTCCATTTAGTTGTTTTAGCATTTCTGACTGAATTGCATTAAGTGTTGCTTGATCCAGCATAAAACACTGAACAAACTATTTCTTAAGAGTTAAGACTCAGTTTTGAATTGCATCATGACTGGACTGCAGATGTAGTCCAAATGAGTTGCAACAACATTTGCAAACATTGCTCTTGAGCTGGCTAGCACTGAAAATAACACAGGATGAGTTGCCAATGCATTGCCAACTGCAATAAACAATGCCAAACCAATTCATTGGTGGAACAATTTAATGTGACTTGTACTGTAGGTCTCTACTTCATTGCTTGGAGGCCACTCATAGAAACACAGAAACATAGAAATTTGCTGGCAGAAAGGACCCATTGGCCCACCCAGTCTGCCTATTACCCCCTCTCTTACTCCCTTTATGTCATGCCATTGTTTCTTTTGTTTAGCCCCATGTAGTTGTCCCATGTGGCATAGTACTAGGGGCTATTGAATTTTCTCACTGAATCTACCCCCACTCACATAAGCATCTCTTAAGGAGTAGAGTATTCTCTTCCTTTGTTTGTGAATTTGTTGTTTCTAGGGTTTGCATATAAATTAGTATAAAATTCCTCCCATATCTTTGAATGTATAACTGCCTCTTTATTACTTGCAACTTTATTTTCTCCACATCGATTAAGTCCAACATTTTTGTAACTTTATTGTCTACTGTCATGTAGCTGTTCCCATAATCTTGTCTGAATACTCTGTTAACTAACAGAGACCTATATTTTTTTTCAACTCCTAAATACCTTTCTTAAGCAGTGGTTCTAGGAATTGAATTACAATTCTTCCTGCTTTATTTATTAGAGACTTACATTGTTTACACTGCATATCATACAGGGGAGTGTTGTCCCTTGTGTACACTTTTTGTTGGCAACAATCATTCTTAGTAATATTATCTGTTTAGAAATTTATCAATGTGTTAACATTTTCCAAGACATCTTATCTGGCTATTGTCTCCTGTTTTAATTTAGTAACCACATCATTTTCCTGGATTGCCAATATTTTATGTGGTAAGAAAGAATTCCTTCTAATTATTTTTATTATAAATATAAAACGACCTGTGGAATTAGAATTTAGATAGTCCTGTGGATTACCTATACATAGTGCCAAAAGAATCGGAGATGATCACTACTAAAATCAAAGCATAATCTAATACTTATCCATTATAATTATGTGTTCTAAAAGAGTATATGAACCTTATATATCACCACTATGACAGCCAATACCTATAGGCATATGATTTTCAGCAAATCAGTTTAGCAGAATTCTACCCTTGGAATTAATCAGTATATCCATAGAGGTTCTGTCTCTTATTCCTAGGGCTGCATCAATTTCTTCTCCTGTCTGATAACTATCACCATAAAATTAACATTTTTCAGTTCTAGCATTAAAATCTCCCTTCCACAATATTACTGGGTCTTTATATTTTAATCTTACATCTATCAATTCTAATTGTAAATCTTCCAGTTGTTGCAAATATACATCAGCTGAAATACTTGGCTAAATATAAGAATTGACAATATACAAAACTATACTGTTTTCCAGATGTAGAAATATTGAAAGACAAAAATCTCTTTTAAAAATCATAGGTTCATGTGCCATTTGCAAATTTGATTAAATCTATGTCATGAGGGCTCTCCTGTTTTGACCACAATTATTAATAGGCTTATTGCATTTTATTTCACATTTCATTAACCCATTTATATATACTGTATGGCTCTCCCCATTCCATGTCTCCTGTAATAAAATTATATTGTATTTTCTTATTTCAAAGATCCAGGTCCTATCGGCTAGTCTGCCTGAAATTCCAGCAATATTCCATAACAGAATTAATAAACATGTTTTTAATACAGAGTTAAGGTCAGAATGGGGGGAGGATCTCATCACACTTCCTTGTCCCATGAACATTTGGTCACTCCAATATAACTTCAGAGAGAGGCTCAAATCTATTAGTATCCACCTAACAAAACAGATTCTACTTCTAATTGTACTGAGCTGCTTCCACTTTCTGAGTTCCATATGCAGTTATTACATATACGGTCTCCCAGAATTTTTCTTCCTCTAATTGCTTTATCCTCTGTAGTAGGACCACTTAGAGAATGCTGTCTTATGACCTTCTTTTGTAGATAATATGTGATGCAAACTTGCCTTGGGTGTTTCCTTTTTGGTTCCTCATTGTTCTTATTTTTAATCTGGTTTCACAAACAATTTCAGGAATTACATGTTGGTCATTGAAGGTATCATTTAAATAGACACCATTGTCTGCCAACAGCAGACAGCCCTGCAGGATTGTTTTACCTAACAGATGCAGAGTTTAAAACTAGGCACATTTTAACTTTCACAGATTTGGCCTTATATCTATACACCAAGGAGATGTTATCCCACCTAAGAGCATCTTTTAAAATAGGTTTCAGTAGGTTGTATACTGTTATCTTAAGCAGAAATGGAGTTCTCTGCATGAATTAGGGAACCCTTTTATGAAGACAGTTTCTGATTTTTTTTCTGTTACTTTATCTGAAAAATCCCCCTGGATTCTTCCTTAAGTCCTTTTAATTTTTCCCATGTATATTATTTATCTGTCTACTCTCCTGGTTAGATATATATTGTATTTCAGTTTGAATCTCTGTAGCCTTGGTCTGTATTCCTATTCTTTTGGTGTAAATGACAAAGAATTTTCAGTTGCACCTCCAGGAAAGCAAAACATGTTGTGAACTAGTGTACAATAAAAAATATACTTTATTGACAGAGACTCATAGTACCCCCTCACACAAGCATCTATGTTTTGCATCGCACCTGAAGCTTTGTCAAGACGTAATCAAACATTATCCATTTACTTAAATAGACCCAGTGTCACATGTGATATTTAAATTATATTTAAAAGGCCCACACCTATAACAAAACATGACTCACACTCAATCATAACTATTGCACAGCTCAATCTCTATCTAAAAAACTGCTGAACAATGTATACAGCACAATTTCAAATTCATTATGCATACAATAAGCAGCATAATGACTAAAGTAGACAAAGGCAGTATCAAGTATTCAATATTCTAACTAAAAAGTGAAAAAACAGGACTGATTTATACAATATACAGCTAGCAGCATGATGACTTAAATGAATAAGGGCAGTTTCAAATATTCAATATCCTGATTAATAAAGTGCAAAATATGGGACTAGTTTATAAATATATATATATATATATATATATATATATATATATATATATATATATGTACACTATACTGATTCCTCCTCAAAATGGGAGCCAGTTAAAAGTGTCCATTTAATCTCCTCACCTTACTGACTGCCCTGCAATGCCCACAGTGGAAACCCTGTTAATGTTGCATGGGTTTACTCACAAGGAGCATGCTTCTCATTTTCTCTGGAATAATAATGACAGGAGGGTCTCAGGACCTAGACTCTCAACCTGATTGCTACTATGCTGATACTTTGCTCCAGAGATGTCCAACCAAATTCTGGACCCCTAATAGCCAACTCTACCTTGGGGTCCCTTAATGACCTTACCTGGGTCACCACAAAGAGCCTGAGAGTTGCTCATATGAATTTCTGTAGCCTGCAACCAAAGTTGCCTGAGGTCCAATCCTTGGTAGACATGTACAAACCCAATGTTCTTGCCATCTCTGTATCCTGGCTGAAGCCTCACATCAACACATGAGGTTGGGCTAGTCAACTATGGCACCTTCAGAAAAGACAGAAAGGGGAAAAAAGGAGAGGGTCCTAATCTAGTTATGATCCTCATTAGAGGCTTCACTAGCCACTCTCCCCCTGCCCAACTCCACAGGCTTTGAATCCATATTCATCAGGATTGTTCTAGGCCAAGCGGAGTACCTTACAATAAGCTGTTTATACAACCCTCCCAATGTTGCCCACTTAGCCTTTGAGGACATAACAAGTTCCCTGGCAGGGGCTGCTCCCACGGACTGTCTGATCCTGGGGGACTTCAACCTAAAGTGGGAAATGTGCACAGAGCAAGGGTATAGGGCCTTGCTCCTTGAAGTCAACCTGACTCAAGTCATCACCAAAATCACCAGGCAAAATACCAAAACTGGGAACCATTCAACCCTAGACTGGATTCTAGCTTCAAATACTGCTAATATCCAAGTGGCTGGTGTGATGTCAGACACCCTGAGTGATCACTCACTCACCTTCTGCATTTGGAAAAACAGGCCGGCTTGGATTCCATCTAGGCTCATTACAGTTAGAGACTTCTCAAGTTTCTCTACAGAGGCATTTCAGAGTTGTCTAAGCAGTGTTGATTGGACCCCAATCAAACTTCTCAACAATGTTGATGAAGCTGCACAATTTGTTTCAACACACCCTCTCAGCTGTAGCTAATCTTCATGCACCCCTAAGGAGAATTTGCACAAACAGTCACTGCTACAGATGGATCTTGTGGGAGCTAAAATCCCTGATGAAAAGCCAGGACAAGGCTTGGAAAAAATACAGGTGCTCAACCCTCTCAGTAGACCTAGTTGACTATAGGACACTGAGGAATCAATGTAAGAAGGCCACAAAAATTACAAAGAGGAAGTACATCAAAAACCTCCAGCAGCAAAACCTGACAGACCCAAAGTCTTTCTGGTCCTGTGTCAATGACCTGATAAAAGGCCCCAAAAAATCACCCCAGATCCAGATAATCTGCAATGGTCAAACCTTTACTGAGGATGGTGAGGCAACTGCCACCTTCAATAAATTTGTCACTGACATGTGCTCTTATAGAACTAACCCACACCATAAACAGGACCTCATGGATACTGAAGTGCTGGATCCTATTACCCCCATTTCACCTAAGGACTGCACACCAAAGAAGTGCTGTCCCTCTTACTATCCATCAAACATACTGGATCAGTGGGACTGGATGGTCTGTACCCTAGGTTGCTCAAGGCTGCCACCCTGCCATTGCCCTACCCATCACTTGGCTCATTAAAAGGTCCTTGCTAAATGGAGCTGTTCCCAAAATATGGAAACAGGCCAACGTGGTGCCAGTTCACAAGGGAGGTCTTCAGGAAACTATAGGTAACTACAGGCCTATCTCTCTACTCTGCACCCTGGTCAAAGTACAGGAGCAACTAGTATATTGCCAACTTAGGGACTACCTGTAAGCAAACCAGTTTCTGGCCCCCAAACAACATGACTTCCAACAAAGGCATGGGAATGACACTGCACTCAACAAATTCACTTCTGATGTCCTCACTGCACTGGACAAAGGCACCCAAACAGGGTCAGTCTTCATTATCCTGACTAAGACCTTTGATCTGGTAGATCACTGCCTCCTGTTAACAAAGCTGAGAAAGTCTGGTCTGGATCAACACTCCCTGAACTGGTCAGCAACTACCTGTCTGGCCACTCCCAACAGGTCAATTGGAGAGGTTCTACCTCTGGAACACCCCCAATAAATGAAGGGGTTCTGCAAGGCTTAATATTGGGTCCCCTCTTATTCTCCCTGTTCATCAATGACCTCAACTACCACTGTGGTAGTAGCTCTGTGGTACAAAATGCTGATAACACAGTTCTATACAGAACTATGACTCACATGGATGAAGTAGTGCCACAACTCCAGTCTGACTTTGCAAAGCCAAAACTTGGCTAAATAGAAAACTGCCTAGTTCTGAACCAAAAAGGAAAAAAAGCACTTATGTTTGGATCTCAATCCCGAGGACCTGACCGTACTCACCTTCTCTTGCTTGTCACAGCATTTGGCTCCACAAGTGAGGTGGTTCAGACCTTCAGATATCTTGGCCTGGTGCTAGATCAAGGGCTCTCTTTAAAAGCCCATGTGGACCTCGTAACAAAAAATATACACCAAAAGCTCAGCATGCTCTACCGTCTAAGCTCTAACATGATTAGATTGGCAATTGTAACGAGTATCCTCCTCCCGACCTTGACCTATGCTGCCCCAATTCTACATGGCAAAGCAAAGCAGGACCACTGTAGGCTGCAAACCCTGTACCACAAAATAGCCTGCTTTGCAACAAAATCTCCCCCAAGGTCTCACCATTGCGATGTCCTCACCTCACTCCACTGGCCTTCCTTCAGCCTCAGACTTCAGTACCCCCTACTATGTTGCACATATAAGCTTCTTCACGAACACCCCCCAGCTGGGCTAACTAGGCTATTAGCACCAAACGTTCCAGCAGACTCCTCCACATCATAGGCAAAAAACTCCTGGAAGTACCCAGGATCAGCTCCGCAGCAGGTAGCAAATCCTATGCCCACACTGCCCCATGCTGTGGAATAAGCTCCCCAGCCACTTACAGGAAGCTACCTCCCTAGAGAATTTCCAGACAGGATTATATGAGTACCTACTAAACTGTAGTCTCTGCTCCTGTCCTAAAGATTGACTTAACATTCACTATCATCACTACCCCACCCCGGTTGTTACCTGTCAGTTGGCCTAGCAGAACCTGCCTTTGCTATCCTTCCTTCCTTCCTTCCTTCCTCCCTTCCTCCCTTTCTTCCTTCCTTCCTTCCATGTTAATGTTTAACTGCATAACCCAGCTGTATATTAACCTGCATTGTACTATTGTAATACTTACACTATCTTTGTTATCCTATTTGATCTGTCCTGAAAAGTACTATTTGAATGTCTATGCCTCGCTATATGTAACTAATCCCTTGGTCGCCCCTGAAAAGGGGACCATCGGGCCAAAACAGGTCTACCGGTTAACAAAATTTAATAAATGAATAAATAAATAAATAATCCTGAAATTTACCTGCAGTCAGTTTAAACTACCAATATGTTTCCTGACAATTAAAAGTGCATTGTTCAAATCTCCCTCCTCCAACGGGTTACCTGTTCCAATCCATAAAGCTTAAAAGTGCCCAACTCAGAATTCTTAACATGATTGGCTAATGCATTTTCATCATACCCTAATCTAATGTGTCTCAATTGTTCCAGTATTCTGTTTTGAATTTTGTTACTGTCTTTCCAATAACAAAACGGCCACAGTTGCACTGCTAGATATAGCACTGATTCAAGTTCCACATGATATATGATTTAGACTGGAAAATCACATTACTATTTGGTAATGAACTAAAGTTCCCCACCTTTATGTGGTTGCATGCAATACAATCACCACATTTGAAATTTCCAGTGAGTAACCTCTGTAGATTTCTCCATAGGTTCTGTTCCACTCCAGCTTTACACCAACATGTCCTTAATGTTCTTTGCTTTTCTGTAAGTGAACTGTGGCCCTCTCTTAGTTACTTGCTGCGGACTTGGTTCCAATTCTAATAAATGCCAATTCTTTCAGATATTTTCTATTTCCTTCATCTGTGTGTTAGAGACAGTAATAAAATTAACATTCTGACCATCCATTTCATCTTCTTTTTTTCTAGGTATTGGCAGATTCTCTCTTGGTAACCTATCAACCGTATTTTTAGCATCTTCAACACAGGTTTTGCTGTAATCTCTATCACAAAGTCTTTTGATAAGCATTTCACTGTTTTTCTGATATCCCTCAATGGTGCTACAGTTCCTTTTGGCCCTCATGTATTGGACAAAGGGGATATTCCTGGCCATATGTTCGGGGTGGCAACTACCAAAATGGAGTATTTCATTGCTGTCCGTGGGCTTGCAAAATAAGTCTGTTGCCAAGCCCCCCTCCCCATTTTAGAATACCATGAGATCTAAAAATGATACCTGGGCAATACTTGCTGTCAGGGAAAAATGTAACTTCTAATTGTCTGACTCCAAATATTGGACAAAGACATTATGTTCCTCCAAATTCCCTTTTAACAAAATGAATATGTCATCCTGGTAACATCTGTAAAAGTCCAGTTTGTCAAAAAGTATATTTTTCTGAACATTATGTATGAACTATTCCTCCCATCGGGCCTGGAAAATCATGGCATGATTGGGGGCCATGGCGACTCCCATCATTGTTCCCTTTATTTGATGGTACATGCCTGATCCAAATAAGAAAATATTTTTTGTCAGCACCATTTTGGTCAGATTTACCAGAAACTCAACAAAGTTATACCCTCATGTAATGCATCCCTCAAGGCATTAAGCTCATCATCGTGAGGAATGTTTGCATACACTGATTGTATGTCTAATGTGACCAATATATATTCAGGCTCCACAGCTATCTCCTGTATTGACTCTAGAAATTGCATTGTATCTCTAATAAAAGATCTTGATTTCTGGGCTACCTCTTTAATAAAAGTATCAATATGCTGTGCCAGGGGCTCAGTGATAGAATAGATACAATGGGTCTGGTAGGAGGACAAAGTAGATTTTTGTGGATTTTAGGCAGTCTATAAATCACCAGTCTAACAGGTGAGTCATCAGTTATATAATCACATATTTCCTGTGAGATCAGTCCCATCTTTACAGCCTCACTTAAATATACATCAATCTCCTGCTTAAATTTAAATGTAGGGTCATAGGACAACATGTTATAGAATTCAATATTTGCTAGTTGTAAAGCCATCTCATTCAAATAAGTATCTCTGTCCATCACTACCACAGCCCCACCCTTGTCCACTGGCTTGATAGTGATGGTAGTGTTGTTTTGCAGCTTTTTTATTGCTTCCCTTTCAACCAACATACAGTTCAAAAACAGATTTAGGAGTTTCCATCGTGATGTCACTGTCCCTTTCACATGACGGCAGGAAAAGGCCCACAATATTGTTCTTGGGGGGAGGGATTTGACTTTTTTCTCCATTTTACATCACCTGGTGTCTTACCTTCATACATATGGGTTTCTCCCTCATTACTCATTTCCTGGATATCATTACCCATGCTGTCATTTTGTAAATTATTATCAGTCTTAGCAAATTGAACCTTGAGAGTTAAGTTCTGTGCAAAAACATGTAGCTCTACCATCGTTTCAAAGTAGTTTATAGTCATAATGGGGATAAATGACAGTCCCTTATTGAGTATCCTTGTCTTAGCCCCAGTTAATGTATAGAATGAAATACTAACCACCAATACATTTTGATTTCACTCTTGCACCTCCCTATTTGTCTTTCCATGAGTATGTTCTCACCCTGAATCTGTTGTGTGGTGGTTTGTATCTCCCCCTTTCTTGCTAACCACCTCTTCTATTTGCCCCTCCCCTTTCCTCTTGTAAGCCTCCTTGTATTTTGTATGGGAACCTCATTAGATGTGGATTGCATCTGAGAAGTCATCTTTGGGGTATTATTGGGAGCTGTGAAAATTCTCTCCACCCTCTCTCTTGATGTTGTACCAGATGTTGTGTTACAGATTACTGTTGTTCCCATTTCAGATCACTACTGGTTTGAGGGGTGTATTTTTCAACACTTCCACTAGTTGGGGGGGAGATCACATGGAGTAGTCTGTATCACTCTCACTGTCCCATCCAAAATCTGCATAGCATCTGCTGGGATACTCAGCTGTTGCGCAGTTCGTTCTGGTAATAAAAAAGACTGTAAAGGGGTATTCTCCATATCCACATTTTCTTCCTCTCTCTCTGAGCTGGTGGCACTTGTATAGGTATCTCTATACACTGACTTTTTTAGGATTGAACGAACGGGATTTACACTGCTTTTTCCACACTAAAAAATGTTCCCATTCTCAGAATTCCTTCTGTCCCTCTCAAATTTATTCATCTTGACTTTTTTAATTCATTCATCATGAGACTGCACTGTTTCTCTAAGTTTGTTGACATACATGTTGTATAAAGAATGTGTATGGAATGAATTAAAAAGAGCCTAATTTTTGTTAAGCTCTAAGTTCATGGCTTTCTCCAAAGGGTCAGAATGTTTTAGAATAATTTTGATTAGTCCTGCAGATGACTCCAAAAGGTGGATTTTCCAATATTTTAAATATTCTATTTGATCAATTTTAAATGCAGGTTGCATAACCCATCTTAAACCCCTCGGGATTCAGTTAACCTCCAGGTAAGCTTCCATAGTCACCCTTTACCAGTATAATCTTTTTGTCTTTAACATGGATTGTTCTAACAGAACATAAGCTTGTTTGATTTCTGTTACTACCGTTGGCCCCCATTCATTTGTCTGGCCTGTGATATTTGCTGAATCATTACTTGATTCCTTATAGTGTACTAACAGGGGATTGCCAACCTGAGTAGAAGAGAACATTGCACCAACAATACTGTGAATCTCCTGAAGTACTCCATTCCTATCAGCTGGATTTACTAGTGGGGGTGCTACTTATGGTATCGACAGTGCTCCTTGCCTCAGATGCCATTATCCAGAACGCAAATGCACTATCTGAGTCCAAGCTACTACAATACTAAAACATGGAAGCAAAAGACAAAACACATCTCAGAACTGTTCAGAGGAGCAGAAACACAAAAATGAACTGGTACAAATGACTAAAACCTTTTGGCTGCACCTCCAGGAAAGCAAAACATGCTGTGAACTAGTGCACGATTAAAAAATATACTTTATTGGCAGAGACTCTTAGCACTCCCCTCACACAAGAGTCTACATTTTGCATAACACTTGATGCTTTATTAAAACATAATCAAGTATTATCCATTTACTCAAATAGCCCTAGTGTCACAGGTGATATTTAAATATATTTAAAAGTCCACTCTTACAAAAGAAATGTGACTCACACTCAGTCATAACTATTGAACAGCTCAATCACTATCTGAAAAAACACTAAACAATGGCCAGGATATTTAGACTGTGCCAGGCAGTGGTGCAAGCCTGGGCACAGTGCAACTGTGATGCACTGGGGCCAGGTCCTGGTGATATTTAATGGTGCTGTGCCATGGCACAGCACTGTTGAATATGGCACAGGCAGCACACACACTGTGCATGGCACAGTAGCACTGCATCGGTGCAAGCCACTGAGAGGGAGCACGGGGATGCACCAGTGCAAGTGCAGTTGTGCTAGGTGAATCACCCATGATATTGAGCAGGGGGCATGCAAATAAGGCCATAATATATGCAAGGTGAAATGGGGCCATTTGCATGTCATTTTGGCCCCATTTGCATGCCTTGCACAGGGCAGGCGGCAACTTTGTGCCTGGCACCCTGCATAGCATGACGGTGCTGTGGGGATCCTGGGGCATACCCCACCCTGTAGTCGCTGATTGTGTGGTAAATGTATCTAAAGATAGTTATGGTAGTCTAGTGCCTCCCCCCCGGTCCCCAATTCCCTGATGAGTATGCAAATGCAACATGTCGATCCCTGGTAGTCTAGTGGTCGTCCCTCCCACCCGAGTCCCCGATGCCCCGATGTATGCCAATATGACCACCCTGGTGGTCTAGTGGAAATCTCCCCCCACCTGTTGCTGCGATTGCAGAACCATCCATATCACAATGCCCTGGCGATCCAGTGGCACCCCATCCTCCCCACCCACACAGAATCCCTTGCCTACCCTGCTCCCCTCCCATCATCAGTGGGTAGCTGCATCCCACTCGCACACCACCTGGCTGCCCGCCGAATGACAGGTACGTTATGGGCTGTAAGCCCATTGATCCCCAGTGTGGACCAATACGCTTACAGGGCATACTGTACTAGGCAGTCCCAGATCTGTGAATCACTCCATTCACATATTTGGGACCATCTAGTACAGTATGCCCTGCAACCCATTGGTCCGCACTGGGAATCAAAGGGCTTACAGCCCACACTGTACCTGTCATTTGGCGGGTGGCTGGGTGGTGCAGTTGGGATGCTGCTGCTACGTGGCGATGGGGGAAATGTGGTGAGCAAAGGGTCTGTGCAGGTGGCTGGGTGTGCGGTACCACTGGATCACCAGGGCGCTATGATACAGATGGTTTTGCTATCATGACAATGGGACGGGGTTCCACTGAACCACTGGATGGTCATATGCAACATTGGGGCATCGTGGCTCGGTGGAGAGAGGACCACTAGTCCACCAGGGATCAATATGTTGCATACTCATTGGTGAATTGGGGACTGCGAGCCACTAGACCACCAGGGCTATCTTTAAATACATTTACACGTGATCGAGGCTTCAGGTGGGGGTCCACTAGACTACCAGGGATGTGTCGCTGAAGATGGTGTTCTGGGTGAGTGGGTGGCCACCCATGGCTAGCTGCTGTGTTGCACCCTGCAACAACAGCAGCCTGCCTGTGGGTAGCTGGGAGTTGCTCCTACTCTACAGGGGCTCAACTTTGAGCCCCCCATGTGGCACAGTGCAGGGGTGCACCAGCATATACGTCGCACATCCCAGGCTGAATATCGGGATGTGCCACATATGCATGGGCACGCCCCCTGCATCTGTGCCACATACATTATAATTGCACCCCATATAATTGCCACCCATGGCTAGGCTGCTGTGTTGCACCCTGCAATACAGCAGCCTGCCTGTGGGTAGCTGGGAGTTGCTCCTACTCTACAGGCTCAACTTTGAGCCCCCCATGGGCACAGTGCAGGTGCACCAGCATATACGTCGCACATCCCAGGCTGAATATCGGGATGTGCCACATATGCATGGGCACGCCCCCTGCATCTGTGCCACATACATTATAATTGCACCCCAGCACATCAGGATTTGTGCTGCGCCATGCAGCCTTCTCAATATCCCACTGTGGGTCGCAATACAGGGTTGTGCCAGTGCAGCCCCATTGTACCAGGTGCAATCCCTTTGAATATCTGGGCCAATGTATACAAAACAATTTCAAATTCATTATTTATACAATAAGCAGCATAAGAACTAAACTAGACAAAGGCAGTATCAAGTATTCAATATTCTAATTAATAAAATGCAACAAAAAAACAGGATTGATTTAGGTTCCAAGTGAAAATCGCGACTGCAGAGGGCGCAACCTCAATAATAGTGAATAAAAAATGGTGAGTGCACTAATCGCGGTGAAGCATTATAGCACCTACATCATAGCGCTTAGGTCAAAAATAGCTACTGACTTACCGACCTCACGCTCTGCATTTCTTGTCTTGTTTACTCTATTTACACAATTACAACTGCTGCCTTAAAGAGTATTTGTTCTATTTCCTGGTACCCACAATGCAGTTGCCTACTGTCACCTGATCTCACCATGATTTTTTTTTTAAAGGCACATGTGTTCTCCTTCCATTTCCCATTTGACATTGCAGCACGGAGTTTTGAGATTGTCACAAGCCAAAATGGTAAGCCATTGGCTGTTTATGGGGGCTACACTTACAGAAAGGATAAAGAGAAGGCTGAGAAAGTGTACTGGCGATGTGTAGATGCCCATAAGTACAGCTGCCTTTCCAGGTTACATACTTCTGGCAATAAGGTGTTGGCTCTTACAAA
This sequence comes from Neoceratodus forsteri, assembly GCA_016271365.2. NCBI lineage: Eukaryota > Metazoa > Chordata > Ceratodontiformes > Ceratodontidae > Neoceratodus > Neoceratodus forsteri. Next base: position 396,881,002 of record CM057454.1, read on the forward strand.
GAATCATATGCATGTCCCTGATGCTGGTGATGTGGTGGCGAGGAGGATAACGGCAAATGTGAGAGAGAGGGCCAGATCAAGTGTAGAGACCACAACACAGGTTCTGGTACAATGTACAACTACAGCCCATGATGCTGTAACTAGCCATCTGCCTGCTGTACCCCTCATCAAACATACCATACAAAGAATCAGGCAGGTAGAACGTGGGTGCCCTGCCACCCCCTACCCCGCTGAGGAGCTACAAATACCACCCGAATTCAGGGAAACATTAGTTGGGGAACCTTTCCTCCTGTTTGACAGTGGAAATGAAAGGGATAGAGTGCTCATATTTGCTACTGATGCTAATTTAAAATGTCACAAGACAGTAGCAACTGGTTTATTGATGGAACATTCAAATCCTGCCCATTATTATTCGATCAGCTGTATACAGTGCACTGCATCAAGACAGGCCAGATTGTTACAGCACTGTATGTTTTAATTTGTAGCAGAATAACAGCAGCGTACACTAGGGTTTTCATCAAACTGCAGGAATTGTGCTCCAGCTTAAAACCAGAGACTGCTCTGATGGACTTCGAGAAGTCTGCATGGCGTGCATTTAAAACTGCATTTCAAGACAGAGAAGTTTGTGGTTGTTTTTTTTATTTTGCACAGGCGATTTGGAGAAAAATTCAAACTTTCCCAGCTATATATGAAAGGTACTGCTCAGATCCTGACTTTTCCCTTCATTTGCGTATGCTACTTTCACTTGCTTTTGTGCCCACAGCGGATGTAATTGAAACTTTTGATGCAATGAAAGAATGGGACTTTTTTTTGAGTAATACAGCACTTCTGTTGCCATTATTGGAGTACTTTCAATCAACATGGGTTGGTAAACCCAGAGGAAGGTCAGGTCAAGATCAGCAATTTTCCACCTGATCAATGGAGTTGTTTGATGCCACCTCTAGGGTCTTGCAAGAACAAATAATGCGGTTAAAGGGTGGCATCGTGGATTTAACAGCCACATAGAGCTTTGCCCCCCAGCATTTGACGATTGATACAGTGCCTGAAAGAGGAACAGAAGTTAACCGAAATGAAATTGGAGCAGATGGTGTCTGGGGCTGGTACAGTTCAGAAACAAAGAAAGTATAAGGACACTAATGAGAGAGTCATTTCAATAATGAAGGAGTACTCGATGCAGAGTAGGTACGAGTACTTAAGAGGCCTAGCATATAATTTTCAGTATCAGGTCTGAATCAGTACTGAATGACAAGTCTCTGCAGTTTTAAGTAAATAAATGGAATAGCGCTGAACAGCTGAACAGCAAAAGAGTAGCTATTCTGACGTCAGATGCTGTGCTGTGAACTTTGAAATGAAAGGAATGAAATGAAAGGAATCTGTGCTACTGATTCACAAGTCTGCTTTCAAGAAATCAATAAATGGAATAAGCACTGAATAGTGCTGAACTACAAAGAGTCGCTATTCTGACGTCAGATGCTGTGCTGTGAACTTTGAACCCACAGTGCACCTGGTGGACTAAAGCAGAGACTTCTGAATCAGTATAATACACAAGCAGTGAGTAGATTTGAGTAGATTTCAGCAGATTTTTGCCATTATTGAGCAGGCGCTAATGTTGTGTATGCTGTGGCAGTTTTCTTTGCTGTTATTGAACTAAGCTGTTTTACTGTGTTGACGATTTAGTGGTAACCTTTGTTTACTCGCCATTTTTCAGTCGTGTTTCTGTAGTCATGATTTTCATGGGATACCTTGATTTATACAACATACAGCAAGCAGAATGATGACTTAAATGAACAAAGGCACTTTTAAATATTCAATATCCTGACAAATAAAGTGCAAACTATGGGATTAGTTTATAGAAATATATATTCTTTACTGTCTCCTCCTCAAAAGGGTACCAATTGAACGTGTTCACCTCATCCTTGAAATTTGCCTGCATTCAATTTAAACTGCCAGTATTTTCCTGACACATAAGTACATTGTTCAAATCCCCTCCCCCCATGGTTACCTGTTCAAATCCATAAAGCTTAAAAAAGTGTGCAACTCTGGAATTCTTAACATGATTGACTAATGCATTTTCATCAGACCCTATTCTAATGTGTCTCAAATGTTCCAGTATTCTGTTCTTGAATTTCTTTACTGTCTTTCCAATATAAAAAGCCACTGTTGCATTCTACCAGATATACCACTGATTTAGTTCCACATGATATAAAAGATTTAGGGTAGAAAGTCACATTACTGTTTGGTAATGAAATAATGTTCCCCACCTTTATGTGATTGCACGCCATACAATTACTACATTTTAAATTTCCAGTGGGTAACCTTTGTAAATTTTCCATAGGTTTTGTTCCAGTCCAACTTTGAACAAAAACATCCTTCAAATTCTTGGGGCTATTTAATTAAATGGATAATACTTAATTATGTATGCTAGTTCACAGCATGTTTTGCTCTCCTGGAGGTGTAGCCAAAAATTTTTTGTCATTTGAACTGGTTCATTTTTGTATTTTGGCTCCTCCAAACAGTCCTGAGCAGTGTTTTGTCTTTTGCTTCGTTTTGTTTTACCAATACTACTTGTTTTTTATTGGAGTTTTTTGCATTTTGGGTAGAATACAACATTTTCTATTTCAACAACTTCCTTTTCCTGAAGTATTTCTATAGTTGCTCTTATTATAGCCACTCTCTGTTTTTTCATTAAATCTCTATTCTCTAATACATTCTCTTAGACTATTTCCTGGACCCATTTTTCATCATTTTGTCATGAATTACACTCACTAGTTTTTCCCTCATCATCTATACCTTTCTTTTGTAAGGACAAATTAATTCCTTTTCCTGCTTTAATAGCTTCTAGAATTTCCCTCAGTAGGAAGTTGTTTTGGATAGATACCAGTTTTATATCATTAGTAAGTTTAATAAACACTGCCATTTTTCCTATTTTTGATTGCTTTTCTGTATATCTCTGATTCATGGTTAGACCAAGGAAATGGGATGCCATGACCCCTTGAAGGTGCATCCAACATGGGTTCCATTGTTTGGTATGTAGTTTAAAATTCCTTATGTTCTCTTAAATATCCATGATCTTCAATTGAATCGTTAAAGGTTGAAGGGTTAACAGGGTGATATTCAGCCATACTCATACTCAGGTCTATTCTCTATTCTGGATTTGCACCCTTTGATCCCTTTACCTCTTCCAGCAACCTAGGAGGAGCAGGTTTGACTAAATAACTGATTATTAGCAGGTAATTCTAATAACGTAACTTTTTCCAAAAAGTTATTGTCCTCTGTTATTTTATCTCTTTCATCATCCTTTAATTTCAGTGAGGAACTATGGGGAGCTCCTGTTTTTTTACGATTGTTGGTTTGGACACCCTGTAAACTCAGTATTTTTTTTATTATTGAAAATTCTCCTTTTTTGAGTGTGTAGCTCCATAGGTTCTGATTTTTTATCTTTTACTTTTTTTACAATTTCTAAGTTTCATTGCTGATTTTCCAGTCATTTGTTTCTCTCCTTCCCCTTTCTTTTTCTTTGGAAACAGTACAATAATACAATAGGTCAAATAGGTAAAAGGGAAATTTAACATCTAGCTGAATGGAAAGAGGTTTAAAAGACAGCATGTAATAGGCAAAACAGTGCAACAAGCATAAAAGCTAATAAGTGCAGTATATGGTCTATTTAAAAATCAGAATTTCTTTAAAACAAAAAGGTCCCAACCATTTAAAAGAGATGCTTCGCATCAACATCGATGTCTCTGTAAAGAAGATGCTTGACAAAATGCAGCTGAACTCTCTGTCCCTAGGGTTCATAAAACTTGTCCATCAGATGTCACATAAAGGATTTTGTAGACTCATAGTGGCAGAGTACATTTTGTGTTTTGCTGGGAGTCAGAAAATGTGCTGATATAAATTAACTGGAGCCAACTTTCCCCGGCTTCCCTTCTAAGATTGAACTGTTGCAACGCTAAGTCCTTGTGCTTCCTATGAAGTATCTGCTTACCAGCAAAATGTGACTTAAACACTTAAAAGTAAAAAAGAAAATACTGTAAATATAAATAAACTAGGATTTTAGAAAAGTCAGGATGTCAGTAACACCAAGCAACATTTTGTCATTAATGCTAATTTTAAATTTAATATGTAAAGGGGTATTACTCTGAACCCCTGCTGCAAGAGTTCATTGTGAATTCATACATTTTAAAGAGCTGATATATAGTACACAGTATGTGGCCCTTTTAGTAATGATAGTATTTATTATCAACCTATGAGCTAAAACACATAGCTCTTACTAGAGGTAATTCTATGCAATAGACGTAGGCTAATAATGATGGCTTAAATGTTAAAACATAGTGTCAGAGTCAGGCTGTTAACCCCCCATCCCTGCAAAATAACTGCTTGTAAACTATAAAACTAAAGCTACCAACAAGAACATATTAGTTACACTTATGGGACAGCACATATATAAAAAAAGATAACGTTTTAAAAGTGCCACAGAGCATAAAAGCACTTCCTTTAAAAAAAAAAACCTCTATGGAACTGAGAGGCTAGACCATCCACCATGGCCACCAAGGTAGTTCCCTGCCCGATAATCTACACAAAACTTCAGCTTCCCAGGAATGAACATAGTGCTGTTAACAAAAAGAACTCTCAGGTACTGACTTTCAAGAGAGATGCAACAGGACCAAGAGCATGCTGCAAGTGCATTCCAGTTGTCAATGGCATCTGAATGAATCTGTAAGCCAAAGTCTGCACATGTGCCTTAAGTGCACTGAGGTCATCTGATCTTGTGGCACAATATCTTAAAAAACTTAAAAACAGAAACTCAGGTAATACTAAACTAAAAATGCTATATAGAGAATAAAGTATGGGTCAGGGTGTGTAACGAGATTTTACACACACCCGACTTATGGGCGAAGCCCAAGGGGTTTGTGAAAAGCATCCCACAACAAGGGTGTGTGTAAAATCGAGTTTGACACACACCCGACCCATTTTTTTATTTTATATAATTGTTGCTTCCTTTTTTCACCCGAGCAATTATATAAAATAAAGAGCTTCGATGCATCCGTGGTTTTTGTCTGTGCCGATTTGAATCGTCAAATTTAAAATTATTTTTTGTCCTGGTTTTCGGGTTTCACTGTGTATGGGAAAAAATAAAACAACTTACCAGAGTTCTTCTGGAGTGCTGTTTCAATCGGGAAAGATGGAGCGGTAAAAAGCGATCTTGAGTGGTGGCACTGCTCGTGAGTATGCGCACAGCAGGAGAAACCATGCACGTGTTTGCCATTATAAACACTCCTTTATAATGGCAAATTATGCCACAGTTTCCCTATGGGAAAAGGGGGAAGCAGGTTATTATATAGAGAATAAAGGATGGGGAAGTGTGTGATATGTAAGCATTAATCCCCAAGAGACATTTCCTAGGAATTAATGCATGGTTGGGGGGTGCACAAGACCGAAGGCTGAGTACTACCACAACCCAACCATGCATTAATTCCTAGGAAATGTCTCCTTTCAAGGGGATTAATGTGCTTGTAACATGGACAATGTTGCAAGATATAGATGTATTTTTAAAAAGTAAATCAAGCAGACTGTTAGACTGGTTATGATTTTATAACAGTATTTCTTTCACTTATACATATGAACAATGTTGGAAAAGACGAGGTGTGCATTAATGCTGTGACTGCTAAAACATTTTGTTGCATGTTGCACTCTCAAGATAACACTTGTATTATTCTTTCACTGAATTCACTAAATCCTTTTCAGAACAGACAATTTTTAACTTACTAGCACACTTGTTAAACACTCGTTAACATTTTCTGTACAACTGCAGTGTTTCTGGGTTGTACATGCCTCATTTGTATTTGTTAGTTACACATTCTTGCTTTTGCTCACCCAACTAGGCTGCTTACAGTGTGGTCAGTTTCCTTTTCAGATTTCAACAGTGCAGTCCGTGTATAGTGAGGCATGAAACACTGAATAGATTGTTAGTGCTCGGACACACATACAGCATACTGTTATTGCTATGCCACTTTTGTTCTGCCAATGTATGTGCTGTCACTGGCGGAGTACCTGCGCTACACATGCTACTCTTGCTTAGTATCACAGAAGTGACTTGTAGGATCTCAGGCTTCCATTCTGTGGTAATACTGGCATATTTAGGTGGCTCTTTTGTTGGGATATACTGTGTGAAACTGCTTTCTTTTCTCTCTCTCTCTTGCTCTGTTGCCCTTCCCTTGGATGTGTGCATTTGACAAAATATTGCATCAGTTTTTTTTTGAGTATGGTGGCAATAAGAACACTCTCAGCCAAGTGGGTGGATGGGGAAGACAAAATGCTAAGATGATTTGTGACTATTATCAGTACTACATTACCAGGCACATCTTAGGGATTAATGCACACTAATTTAGGTGTCACATGTACGGTTTAAGCCAATGAAACTTTCTTATTTCTGGAAAAATTAATCGCCATGTTACAAGAGAATTTAATGGACACACGAGATGTGGGATGCAACACACACACACTGCACACAAAAAGGAGTGTCTTTTTATACTTTGAGTATTATGTTGTTTTTTTACTTTGTACTCATTGTTTTTTTCTTGTTTACTTATGGTTTGTTCTCATAAATGTGATGCACTGGGTGCCTGCCAATAAAGCCATGCTCAGTTCTGAGGCAGACAAGAAGCAGGGTCAACTAGATAGCTATAGCAGTGATTGTGAAGCCATGGCTATTTCCCAAACTGGATGAGGAGCAGGGTCCACCAGATAGAGGTTTTTTTTATACTATAGAATGCAGGATCAACCAGATAGACTTTAAAAAAAGGAGCCACCATGTTTACACAACGGTTAAGCCACCCATGCATGGAAGGAGTGCCAATGAGGGACACACATTTTAAAGGGCAGTGGCATGAATGCCATAATATCCAACCAGTTATTATGGCAAATATCAACTGGTTCAGCCAATAGAGAAAACTTGCTGACCAGTTATCATAAAATTATGTCATGTATCTTTATGATACCAGCTGCCCAAAAGAAGTGAACAGAATGCTTTGAAAAAGGAAAAATGGGGGTGTCAGCATTAATAAATTTAATTTAATTTAACTGCTAATATTGCCACTCAGTGCCCCACTCAGTCAAATTTTCCACTAGAATAACTGGTCAAAAATACGCATAAAACATAAAACCACACATACACTCTGCTCTGAAACTAAGGGAGCACTGCATCAAGCATTCAGTGCAGTAGTTCAATGTATGAGTTCTTTGAGCTTTCTTGGTGTTTTGTGTGCTCTAAGTAACTATGTGTTACACCTGACACACGAGCTGTACTACTTTATGACTTTTTACTACAGCACTGCTTGTACACTTTATCTGTGTTTGTTCACTTGTTTGAGTACTGGAGCCCTACTCCCATAACTGAAGTAGGCAGAGCTGGGCTGTAGTTCGAGCTACTTGCTGAATGGAACTACAGCTCAAGTGTTTTAGTTAAATTTTTGTATTTGGGCACTCATTGCAAGCTTTCTGTGTGCCAGGACCACTAATGGTAAGAAACAACAGGCGTTTTTAAAATATTTTAATTTGTGGAGCAATGCTGTGACCTCTGTCAGGCATTTCGGGGGCACACTTCTTATTTAATCATGCTGTGAGCAGGGCAAGTGTGTGCTAAGGGGCCATGTAAAGCTGAGCACTAAGACTTGGCGTTCTGCACGTGTTTAGCTTGTTTGGCATGAGTGTGGAGAAGAACTTAACAAGTAATCAGCGTGACTCATTATTATTTGGTAAGTCGATTGAGACATCCTATATACCAGTTAATACCTATATAAGAGTTGTGGGCAACTTACTTATATGTTAGGTAATCTCAAAAATTAACTGCTCATAGCATTTGACAAGTCTTGATAAGATTGTCTTAATCACTGGTCTCTGAAACCCATTAATAATAGGTGCCAATATCCCTTACTTGAATAAACAGCACCAACACAATGAATGGTTAGTCTCATTTTAAAGGGACAGTGTAACAGGTCTACGATGCCCATTCAACAATTAAGTTGTCAACTGCCATCACAGCAATGGATTTATGTCCACCACAACTTGTGGTGGACATAAATCTGACTGGAGACCCCGGAGGTTTTTTTCATCAGGGGCTTGCCCCCCCCCCGCACCCCCCGTTCTAAAGGATTCTAACTCTGAGTCAGAGTTGGATCGGGAAGGGGGTGCAGGACTGGAAGAGAAAGTGTTGGGGTTTTGGGCAGACTATTTCAGTGAAAACATCGATGTTGTTGGCATCCACATTTTCACTATTATAGTGTCGCCATCATGGGGGCATACCTAGTGGAAAAGCTCCAATATGTCTGAAACTATTACAACACCAGAAGGGAAAACTGGGGTTAAATGTTTTAGTTGCCACATGTTTTGTATGTCAACCATTATTAATACTAATTATGTGTTCAAATGTGTCAAATGTGCGCGAAATAATGATATGGCTACCAAAATTAGGCTGTTGAACTCCAGGCTTGCTGCACTGGAACCATGTCAAAAAGAGATGGAAATAGTTTGCAGGAAAAAAACTAAAAAGAATACAAGGGCCTTTAAGCAACCTACACCTAAGTTTATAACACAGAAGGATGTTACTAACACTAATCCCTTATCTGCTCCTAATGTGCAAACACTTGAGAACACTGCAGAATCCACTAGCTCAATCAAAAATACATTAAATAAAAAAAGAGTTAGGGAGGAAGATGCTCTGGATGAATCTGAAGAAATGAGGTATAAGATGCAAAGCTCAAACGCTGCAAAAAAAGGTAGAAGAGCAGACCACTTCTCTATACCAATCTGTAACTGCTTTGCTCCACTGGGTATTCAGCTGGAATATAATGAGCCTACACCCTCCACTTCTCTGGAACCACTAGTCACATTTAGCTCTGAACCTAGTAGATATTTTCCATGTTCCACTCCTGCCCATCATGTATGCATATATATATATATATATATATATATATATATATATATATATATAATCTTTGCAAAAACTATGTTAATGCAACAGTTGGGGTTTTCCACAGCAACAAAAGTGAGGAAATTTGGCATTAGGGTTTTCAACCCTAACTCAGACCCCCCCACACACACACACACACTACCACACATACACACAGACAGACAAAGAGATACAGACACACAGACAGAGACACAGAGAAACACACAAACACACACACACACAAAACACACATACAAATGGGGGGCGCCAACAAGGCAAGACAACTAATCACAAAACAAACCATAATGCAGCAGAAATAACAGACAACTTCATAAACATATCACAACAGGCATCCGTCATCATGTTTCAACAACTGTTGTGCTTTTGCTGCCATCTCAGTGTCTTGAATGTCTACACATACATGCAGTAGAAGCATGGGAGATGTTTACTGCATAAAATGTGTATGCTATTGTGCACAGTGCTTCACTTGGACAGAGACATGCTTTACCAGAGTAACAACTAACATGCATATGTGGTTATGGCTGCATAACATCAGATAGCATATATACCGCTATTTACTGTGTCTAAATAAATGATAATGCTATGCTGTCATAAGTCAGACTAGTTTCTTATGTTGAAGTACAATATTGATACATTCATACACATCAAATGGTGGTGTGATTGCTATCATATAATGTATTCATTATGAGATAGTGATTTTCACTATTCATGTAACTAACTGTTTCTCTCTTCATATTTAATACTAGAGAAGAAACTTACATAGATGTTTTAGTGAAGTATGAATGATGCTACTGTGAATGTTCATCATGCTAAGTAATTCTGCACTTTATTACAAAATGCTGTCTACTACTATATAATTAACGGTCTCCGTTTTTTGCCATAGACAAAACCGTGTGTTAAATACCGTAACACCTGAGTAGGTGTTACGGCATTCACGAGCTCCCTTTCTATACCAACGCGCTCGAGACAAGCAAATAAACAGAGCGGGAGCTTCCAACTGTCCCTGTTTCCACAAACAGTACTGACGAGAAAAACACTTTATTATCTGCATTACCTCCATCCCAAACACACTCTTGTGCTTCTAGGCTCACTGGTAAACTGAGGTAATGCAGAGAAGTTAGTATTTTTCTCATCAACTACTTTGCGGAAACAAGAAGAATGGAACTTCACTATTTATTTAAAACCGGAGCCCTTCAATTATATAAAATAAAATATGGGGAGAAGTGTGTCAAACTCGAATTTAACATACCCTCGTTGTTGGATGGCACTCATAAACCCCTCGGGCTTCGCCCTCGGGGTTTATATGCCATCCAACAACTCGGGTGTGTGTTAAATTCTCGTAACACACTTCTCCCCATACTTTATCCTATATGTATTGCTGCTGACACAACTGGGAGCATAGTGAGAAAGCAAATTAGTTATGTCACGGTAACATCTGATATTGTTAACATACACTAAAGTGTTGTTACAATACTACCTGATGCTATCTTTCAGAAATGAGATGCACAGCAGATTTCTTTAGCTTCACATTCAGTACTGGCTGCAAATCTATGCCCATATAAATACAGGAAGTCTTTATTAACAAACTCCGTGCATGTAATTGTTTCTAACATAGATGTAAAAGACCATTTGGTAATACTGAAATACGATAAGAAAATATTAAACAAATATACTGGTGTCAACTGTTCCTTAAGTCATCTGGTAATAGTATCACACTCATTTTCTGTTAGATTGTCTGCAAAGATTGCTATGTCACTGTTTCTATTCTGCAAGACATGGTAGAGATATATACAGTACTCAGTGACTTCTTTTGTGACTGCAGAGTGTTGTTCATTAAATTAATCTCAAATTGTATTTCTCAACGGCAAAATAGTATCCTCAAGTATAAACATATAAAAAATGTTGTGAAAAAACATGTATTTAAGTTATACGGTCATAACATGATGAGTAAAACTATTCCATTAATGAGTATTTTTATGTTTGCTTGCACGCATGTGCAAGAAACATAGTGCCATCATCTGAGTTTTCAGAGGTGTGTCACCCATCTTCCAATTCAGTCAGTGCGTTTGCAGGCATGGTTGCAGTTCTCCAATCAATGCTGCAGCTGTCTATGACAGCAGTTGAAAATGCAGTGCCGTACAGTTGAAAGGAAGAGCTCTGCTTCAGTGAGCAGAGCTTCCCACACGCGCACATGCATAATGCATGCTCATGTGCTCCCTCCATGCACGCAATGTATGGCCGATGGGGGTGCCCAATCACCTGTCAGCTCCAGGCCCCCTCAAACAGCCTTCCAGCTGCCACTCTGGGAGCCCACCCCAGCATGGCAAACATCCCGCATCGTCAGCTTTCCAGGTGCCATTCTGGAAGCCCACCCCAGTGTGGCAAAAATGGTTATTGGCTGATGGGGGTGCCCAATCCTCCGTCGGCTCCAGGCCCCCCAAACAGCCTTCCAGCTGCCATGCTGGGAGCCCAATCCAGCATGGTAAACATCCCGCATCATCCAATAAAAAACCTGTAAAGAACAAAACGTTCCTCGGCGGTTGCCCTACCAACCCATGCCCACCTCTGCACACCCTATCTCCACACCCCCACCTCACCCCATACTTACCTCTGGAGGTCAGCGCGATGATCTTCGGTTGACCGGGAACATGTCTGCACTCTTCAAAGCTGACCGTGAACTGAGGAAATGCCGGTAAGATGTATAATGCAATAAATAGGGTTTTTCCAACTTTAATGCATATCTCAGGCAGTTTTTGGAATTTCTGCACCAAATTTTCAACATGGGGTTTTTGGGACCCCTCCTCATGAATTCTCTCACTGTCATGGCATTAATCAGGCCTGAAGGGTGATTCTGCAGTCACTGTGTGAAATCACCTTTTGGGACTGATTAACAAAACAACAGTGCCAGTGTTCATAAGGTGGGCTCTCAAAAAAGCCTATGTTGCAAATTTGGTGAAAAAATTCCTAAAAATGACTGTTTTACGAGTGTGCATTGCACAGTTCCTACATATGCTCATAAGTTTGCAAATTTTTAATATTTGCACTCCGAATTTTCAACATTGCCATTTTACCACACCTCCTTATGAGCAGTACAGCTGTCATTTTTCACATCTCGCCCAAAATGTGTTTCTGCGCATGTAGCACACAATGATGCAGACGGTGTGCGAAATCAATGTATGAGACACAATAACAAAATCACATTGACACTGTTCACGAGCAGAGGTCTTAAAATGGCTATTTTGAAAATTTGGTGAAAAACTTCCCAAAAATGACTGTTTTAGGAGTGCACGTTGCGCAGTTCCTACACACGCTCGCAAGTTTGCAAATGTTTAATATTTGCACACCAGATTTTCAACATTGCCATTTTATTACGCTTCCTTATGAGCAGTACAGCTGCCATTTTTTCACATCTCATCCAAAATGTGTTTCTGCACATGTAACGCACAATGGTGCAGTCGGTGTGCAAAAGCAATGTTTGGGACAGATTAAGAAAATCACAGTGACACTGTTCATGAGCAGAGGTCTTAAAATGGCTATGTTGAAAATTTGGTGACAAAAGGCCATAAAATGACTGTGTTACAAGTGAGCATTGCGCAGTTTCCTCGCACCCTCGTAAGTTCATGAATTTGTGATATTTTCAGTCTAGATTTTCACCAATGGCATTTTTCCACACTTCCTTATGAACAGTACTGCTGTCATTTTTCACATCATGGCCGGTATGTGTTTTCATACTTTTAGTGCAGAAATGCGTGGTCACCGTGGGAAATCATTGTTCGTGACAGATAAAGAAAATCACAGTGACACTGTTCTTGATCGGAGGTCCCAAAATGTCTGTGTTGACAATCTGCTGTAAAAAATCCCCAAACTATTTACATTACGGGTGTGCTTTGCACAATTTCTACGCATGACTTCACCAGTTTTTTATCATATTTTCACTGCAGATTTTCAACATTGCCATTTTTTACACCTCCCCATGAACAGTACAGCTGTCATTTTTCACATCCTGTTCGGAATTTGTTTTTGCACCTGTGGTGCTAAATGCTGTAGTCACTGTGCAAAAGCAGCTTTCGGCTAACAAACTGATATTGCCACTGTTCATGAGGTGGGGGTCACAAAAAACACATGTTGAAAATTTGGAGTGAAAATACCAACAAATGCGTGAGGCATTAGGGTTTCCGCCATAACACCCCACCCTGTAGAGAATGACAGGCATCAGGGGTGTGACTTGGGATTCTCGCCTGTAGTGCTCATACCATTCCACACCCTGTAGCCACTGAGAGGCATCGAGGTGTGCCTTGACTCTTTGGCCCCAAAGTTCACCCCATTCTCCTATACCGCACCCATCTCATCGTATTTCCTGATGGAATGGGGTGTGCATAAGGGCCAAAGACCCCAAGGCACACCGTGACACTTGTCGGTGTCTGCAGGGTAGGGTGTGGTGAAATGGCATGGCCGTTATGCCTGATGACTCAAAGGCACACCCCAATGCCTATCAGTCTCTGCAGGGTGGTGGTGGGGTTGGCTTCAGTTCAATACTTCACTGCTATTCCTATTATGCAGCTCTGTAACTCCTACACTACCAATGGCAATGCCAGCAAGCAAACATTCGGCATTGACAAATGCTTGTTTTCCAAAGGTCAGGGTAACACCAGACCATGAAAAGGTACAGTAAAGCTTTATATAAATGCTCTATCATGCTATGCATAGATAAGCACATCCTCATGTTACTTGTTGTTCATTAAATGTAACTGCTTATTCATCTTCAGTGGATGGTAGAACAGCTTACAGTTATGCAGCAAGTAAGTGTGAGTAATGAAAACTGTATGCATTTGTTGATAACAGTGAACGAGTCAGGTTCTTCTTCTATAGGGATACTATCATGAAGGATTAATTTAGAGTCATGGGTAGCGTTATGTGGCCATACGTACACTGATATTTTCAAACACAGAAGTGCGACAGTTGTTGAAACATGATGATGGATGCCTGTTGTGGTATGTTTAAGAAGTTGTCTGTTATTTCTGTTGCATTATGGTGTGTTTTGTGAGTAGTTGTCGTGGTTTTGTATGACACCCCTGCTTGTAAGTGGTGTGTGTGTGTGTGTACATCTCGTGTCTCTATCTGTGTGTCTGTCTCTCTTTGTCTGTCTGTGTGTATGTGTGGTAGTGTGGGGGGGAGTCGGAGTTAGGATTGAAAACCCTAGTGCCGAATTTCCTCGCTTTTGTCGCTGTGAAAACCCCTATCTGTTGCAGTAACACAGTTTTTGGCAAAGTATTTCCTTACTTTTTGAGAAAGAAATAAAAATGAGTAGGTTCTCTTACCACAGTACATGTAAACAAGATGATGAAACCTTTAAAAAAGACAGATTTCTAACAATGCCCCCACCCACGCAGACCAGGTACAATATCCTGAGTGCAGAGCCACAGCCCAACTAAAGCCATGGACATCAACAGTATACTTCCCTGCTACCAGATGCACACTACTTAGGGCACTGAGGAGTTGCACGGCCTCAGCCAGGCAATGCTCCCACACTCCCCAGACAAGGTACCAGATCCTGAGTGCAGAGCCACAGGCCAACTAAAGCCATGGACATCAACAGTATACCTCCCTGATACCAGCTGCACACAAGTAAGGATACTGAGGAGTTGCACGGCCTCAGACAGGCAATGCCCACCCCAGACCAGGTACTGGATCCTTAGTGCAGAGCCACAGTCCAACTAAAGCAATGGACATCAGCAATATACCTCCCTGATACCAGCTGCACACAGGTTAGGACACTAAGGAGTTGCATGGCATTAGTCAGGCAATGCCCCATCCCCAGACCTGGTACTGGCTCCTGAGTGCAGAGTCACAGCCCAACAAGCCATGGAGATCAATGGCATACCTCCCTGATGCTAGCTGCACACAGTTAGGACACTGAGGAGCTGCATGACCTCAGCCAGGCAATGCCGTTACCCCCCAAGGCCAGGTTTTGGATCCTAAGTGCAGAGCCACAGTCCAACTAAAGCCATTGACATCAATGGTATACCTACCTGATGCCAGCTGCACACATGTTAGGACACTGAGGAGTTGCATGGCCTCAGCCAGGCAATGCTCCTACCTCCCTAGACCAGGTACTGGATCCTGAGTGCAGAGTCACAGCCCAACTAAAGCCATGGACACAATGGTATACCTCCTGAAACCAGCTGCACACATGTTAGGACACTGAGGAGTTGCACGGTCTCAGCCAGGCAATACCCCCACCCACCCCCCAGACCAGGTACTGGATCCTGAGTGCACAGCCACAGCCCAACTAAAGCCATGGACATCAACAGTATACCTCTCTGATACCACTTGCACACAAGTTAGGACACTGAGTATTTGTATGGAGTCAGTGTCCCCCACCTCCCAACACTAGGTACAGGATCCTGAGTGCAGAAGCAATATCCCAACTAAAGCTGTAAACATAAATGGTATACCTTTGTGATAGGAGCTACTCACAAGTTATAGTATTTATAACAGGGAGAAAATACATGATTGCAAAAGAATAATTTTTTACTTAAAATATAGTTTTACTTTACAATTTAACAAAAAATGTTTTTATTCAAGATTGTATAAAATAAATGTGTTTCTTCACATAGGGTGGAGGATCTAAGGTATAATAAATATAACATATATTAAATAAAAATACATTTAAGGAAAAAATATATATGCCTAGGAGTGGCAGGGAAGTGCTAGCCATTCAGGCTGTTGTGCCTTGGGTAGTAGGGGATGAGAAGGAAGAGGAAGAATGCACAGGAGCTGGTGGTGGGACTTTGTGCCCCTTGTCTATTGTTGTTGGTAGTGTTGTGGGAGGGGCACCTTTGAGGGGCTCTTGCTGCTGAGGAGCTGTGGGGTGTGGCTCATCCTGTAGGTGTTGCAGGTCTTGGCGGAGAAGGTGGTGAATTGCCTCTGTGGCCTCCAACTGGTTCTCAGCCAGCCGCACCATGAGGCCATAGATGATCTCAAGAGATGCAACAGAGGCCTCTCCCATTTCTCGGAGGCTGGTGATGGCTTTGGTGAGGCCTCTGTTGCTACTCTCAAGACCTCGAGTGGCAATTAAGGCTGCACATGCCCCATTAATGCCCATGTCGCTGCAGCAAAGCAACAGTGTCACTGTTTTGTTCAATTATTTTACCTAATTTTGCTGCAGTGACATGGGCTTGCTGGGCTGCAGCCCTGTTGCCACCCTCCACGGCCTCGAGCAGCTGGCTGAGATATGTATTGATAGAGTGTAGAACAGCAAGCAACTCTGTGGACAAAAAATAAGAAGAAGAGATGTATTAGTAAACTGAGTTGTTCTGCAATGTTAAGTTAATGTACTGTACTGAAGTAAATTTTTAATTTATGGATAGAGCCACTGTATTTACATCTATGCTTGATTAGTATAGCTGTCTTGATTTCATAATAGTGTAATTAACAAAGTGCATTGCTGGTAGAATTGATGTGATTATGAGTGGATACGCGATAGTTACTTATGTGATAGCTAATACTGTATATCAGCAAGAGTGACAAGTGAGCTCGAGGGTTATAATGAGTGACATAGCCATGAGTGACTGTACCTTGAGCTCACTTGCCAAGAGGTCTGATATTCAGTTATCACATAAGTAACCATCGCCAGATCAGTTTTATATAATAGGGTTTGCTGATTACAAGGCTGTATTTTCATTACCTTTTCTATGGTACTTTTGTCTTGTTTTGGTGATAGTCCGAAAGTGGCCTTGGAATCTAGTGCGCCATTTTTTTTGCATGTTGACATGTATACAGTGATGATATTGTGAGTTGTGTAGAAAGAGTTGCAATAACTGCTGCAGTTCTTCACTGTATACATGTCATTGATTCATTGTTGCTGTCTAGCAGTTATCTGGAGTTTTATCACATAGCTTGTCAGCAAAACATTCTTATATAATGACTCATATTGAGTCTTAATCTGTTGTCATGTGTGAGTTGTACATTGTGCTTTACAACAAACAAAATAGAAGAAGTGCTTGGTAAAAGTGTGGATTATGTGAAGTTTTACGTAGTTTGTTTTCTTATTACTGATGTATGTGTGTGTGTGTAAGTTTTTTAGTTTTGATATTCTATTTCACATTTTGATTACCATGCAGGATATCATACAAGCACATTTTAGTACATTTAGCATGCATTGCCATGGAGGGGGTGGAATCTTGTAGGTAGGTACAGTAACTATAGCATGTGTGCTCTACAAAGACACGCAGGTGACGGTAATGATAAACTACAAGCAAAAGTAGCTGTTCATAGTTACAAAGAAGGAAGGTTCCTTACTGTTATCACATTTTTTTTTAACATGGTTTGAAGTTGATGAATAAAGAACAGAAATAATATGGTACTGAAGTGCATGAACAATTCTTATAAGTTAATGTATTCTGTTATCATGTGATTGTAAATAATATTGTGATTTACATTGTTCACATGGCGGTAGACATTGTAATTGATTGTGTTTTGTAGGATCAAGTGAGATGGATGCAAATGTGCAACTGACCCTGGTTTGCTATTCAAAAGGTGCAGTATGTGATAATGATAAGAGAACAGAAGCAGCAATTCAATATTGCTGTTTGTGAAGATTCTGACTTTCTGGAGGGGTCATGGGAGCTCTGTGTGTATCACATGTAGTGCATGCAGCAAGGCACAGTTCATAGGTTGTTTTGTTATTGCCATGCATATGGGGTATTATGTCATTGAAATTGTGACATTTTACATTGTGTAACTGATTGTTTGATTTGCATGTGTTTCTCTAAATATGTTGGTCATGTCCTATTGCAAGTATGAATATGGTGGTGGATTTGCAGTGTTGCTTGTTTGGGGATTCTAGTACAGGTTTCTGTAGTTTTCATATGAAGGTCCTGATGTTGCATTCTATGGTATTAGTATTTATGCAACGGGTGTCAGGATAAAAAACTGACACATTACTTCAGTTATGGGAGCATAGATAAATGGGTGGTGATATAATCACTATGTGGATAACTTCAAGATATCTACATAGTGATCACATCATCATTTATTTATCTACACAGTGAGTTCATCACTAGGCACCACCACGTGTGCTGCCTGCTCAGTAGTACTGCCTTACAGTTTCACTTTCACCTTCTTAAAGTGCTGTTTATAAGCAAAGCTATACAGTCCAAAAGACTCACAAAATGCACAACCTAACCAACTCCATCCCAAACCAGAAACACATTTGTAATTCAAACACTCTTAACAAAAAAAAAAAAAACATTTTTGCCTCTTTCTCAGTACAACAACCCTCCAAACCAAAGACAGGAATCAGGCACAGAGAAAAAACCATGGACAGGAACTTAAGAAAAAATAATATATAACAAAACTGAATTCAAAAAGTCCTGTTGCATTACATTATGCGTGTGTGCCTGTGGATAATGAAGTTATTTGTACAGTCATGTTACTGAATCCTCACTTGTGGCTTCGCCACTCATGAGGTTACTCAAGGTCACAGGCTACTGTTCAAATAAGTTGGTTATCCCATAGGTGCACCACGCATTTCCCTTATATATACAGAGAAAGACTGCATTGACTTAGAAGTTTTTATTTTACAAAATGACCAGTACTATTGTACAATGATGTTATCTGCCACAATTACTATGTGTTATACGTGTGGAAAAAAATAGTTCAAGAATATACAACAAATAAAAAAAATATAATGAGATTTGTAACAGTTGAAATCAGGTATTCACATGATGATGTCTAATCATTGGGAAGAAAAACTTTTATTGTGATACAACTTGTTATAGATACTGTATGTAGACCTGGAAAAACAGTTTTGATGTTTACACTCGGTAGCATACCATTATGCCAAGTGGGTGATTCAAGAAATGCAACACGTCTGGCACCATAGCATTAACTGGGTATCTGTTGCTGTTACAAGATTCTATCTGTGGTTAGTATTTCAATGTGTAATGTGTAACCTCTGTTCTTAGGTGGAATGCATTAGGTCAAGTGCCTCATACAGTGAAGAAGTAATGATATCTGATGGTGTGAGAGATGGTGGAGTACATTGTGTTAATTTGAAAATAGCATTGAAGCATTTCTGAATGGAAATTTTGCTTGACTGTGGCATGTTACAGAACATACACGAAATGGGTAAATGTCCAAGTAACCAGAATGTGTTATTTTTTATTCTTTCTATAGGTCACAGCTTCTTGTGCTCTGTTGGTTAAGTGTTAAACAGTGGAATACTCTTTCAAAAGGATATGCTAATTAAGCAATAAGACACAAGAAACAACACATTCTGGATCCTCGTACATTTACCCATTTCTTGTATGGTCTGTAACAAACCACACTCAAGCAATATTTGCCAGTCACAAATGCTTCAATGCTATTTTCAGATTGGCACAATATACTCCACTGTCTCACATCATCAGATACTGTAGAATACAAAAATGCCACGTTACTTTTATTTAGCGGTCCGAGCTTTGTTGAGACATTAGCGCTACAAAATCATCACGCTAATAACAGCTTTTCAGCAGATTTCATAATTGCAAACCAATTGCAAACTAATTGCAAAGTCTAACAATAGCTGATCCATTTACAGGTTTACCGGATCACAGAAGTGCTGCAGTTAGCACTGTTATTATCGCCAATAGCAGCTCTCTTATTAGCTGGTTGAATGTGAGTGAGCATACTTGCTTGCATTTATTGTGTTGCAGTGCTTGTGGTTGTTCGTCCACCAAAAATGTCGCTGGTTCAATGGTTGCAGAGGAAGAGAGTTTAAAGAAATCCTAATGGATTACCTAAAGCAGATTTTCCAGAATGGTACACAGCACTTATAACTTAACAACTGAACAACTGAACGCTGGGTCACAGTCTGAAGACATTAGAGTGGATCTTAAAATATCATTGATTAAATCTAAACATGCTGAATGGCTCGTTCATGCTTTTAAATGCTTAAAAGGCAAACGTGAGGACTGTATCCATGGATTTCTGCAAGCAGGCATTGTTGAGGCTCACAATACATGCTTGAACGCGGTAAGCAACTTTCAGTTTTGTTCAGTATTCTGCAATTACTGTAACAGTTATTGTAGAGAAAGCCCTGATGTTAGGTATTTTTGTTACAGGTTAACGGCAGTGAAAGTGGGATTGAAATGGAATGAACCACCCCTACCCCCACCCATCGCAGATGTCTCAGAAACATACACTTTGAAATAAGGACTCCCTTTATATTTTCCCTATTTTGGCTTGTTTTTTTAGTTTGCATTCAATAAAGATGGCTGTAAATATTTTTAGCTGTTGGTTTAATTTAGAGCTTCTTAATATATCACGAACATAGCATATATTTAGCAGCTAACATTTTGTGTTCTACAGTATCAGGGGATTTACCACGACTGCAGTGGTTTGCCTACAAGGTGCAGCTGAGTAGGTAAATCCTCAAAGCTGTCAGTAAATCCCTGATAACCCACATGTTCTGGGTGGCTTATTGTGAATTTACCAAGGTTAATTTTTTTACTATAATAAAATACAAATACAGTAGTAGCCACAGACATTGCCAGCTAATTCCCATAATTTCTGTGATATTTCTAGAGAAATCTCCTGCTTTCTGCATTACCACAGTAGGGGTAGCAAAGAGAAACTCTAGAAATTTTGTAAAATATCTGGAAATAGCTGCAAATGTCTGTGGCTATTACTGTACCAAATTGCTCTGTTTTTTTTTATTTTTATTGTATTTATTTGTATGCGCCAGATGTTATAGATGATATAGTCATCAACAGCCATTGGTTATCAGAGGATTTACAATAGTGGGAAACTGCCAGAGTGATTATTTCATTGGCTACTCAATTATGTCCATGGTGTAATTAAGTTGCTTACATTCCTCAGTTGGAGGCCCACACAGACCTGCAGCAGCTGTTGGATGACCCACTGCTGGAGCTGTTGTTGTTTCCTTAACAGAGGGGTTGATGGTTACAATTCCGACCCCCTCTGTGGGCTCTTCTGCTCCAACAGCTCCCTCCGTTGATGGTTTGTCCTCTGTGAAAAACAAAGAAAAAGGGAAAACATTATTTGTCTGTAGATTTTGTTATGTGTATGCATACCTCTGAGGAGCATGGCCTCAGTTAGGCAATAGCCCTAACTGCCCAGATTAAGTAGTGGATGTGAATGGAGAGCCATATCTCAGCTGAACCTATATAGTTAAATGTTATAGCTCTCTGACATGGCCTGTACACAATGCCTGCATCACCCATGACAAGATATTAGACCATGAATGCAGAGCCACATGCCTAGTGAAGGCATAAACAGTAAAGTCAAACCTCCCTGATACCAGCTGTACAGAAGTTAGGACTCTGAGTAGTTGCATGCCCTCAATGGGCAGTGCCTCCTACCCTGCAAGACCAGATAGAGAATCCTGAGTACATAGCGATATCTCAACTGAGGCTGTAAACATTAATATTATACCTCCCTGATACCAGGTAAACAGAGGTTAGGACACTGAGTACTTGGACGCTTGGAGAAGGTATTACCCCCATCCCCCAAGACCAATTAGAGGATGCTGAGTGCAGATGCAAATGCAAAGTAATGCTGTTAACATTAACGTTACAGCTCTCTGATACCAGCTGAATACAAGTTAGGACACTGAGCAGCTGCATGGCTTCAGACAGGCAATGCCACCACCACCCAGGAGCAGGAACTGCACCATCAGCACAGAGCCACAGACCTTCTAAATCCATAAACAGTTATGTTATACCTCTATAATAGCAGGTAAACAGAAGTTAGGACACTGAGTACTTACATGCCTGGAGTGGGTATTGGCCCCACACCACCAACAACAAATACACTGACCTGAGTGCAGAGGCACATGCAAAGTAAAAGATGTTAACATTTATGTTATACCTCCCTGATACCAGCTGAATGCAAATTAGAACACTGAGCAAGTGCACAGCATCAGGCAGGTAATGCCCCCACCACCCCAGACCAGGTACAGCATCCTGAGTGTAGAGTCACATCAAAATTAAAGCCATTGACTTCATTAGTATACATCCCTGATACCAGCTGCACACATGTTAGGACACTGAGGAGTCACAAGGCCTCAGGCAGGCAATGCCCGCATCCCCCAGACTAGGTTCCGGATCCTGAGTACAGAGCCATAGCCTAACAAAAGTCATGGACATCAATGGCATACTACCCAGATGATAATAGCTGCATACAAATTAGGACACTGAGGAGTTGCACGCCTCAGCTAGCAATGCCCCACCCTCACAGACCAGGTACTGGACCCAGAGTGCAGAGCCACAGCCCAATTAAAGAGATAGACATCAGCAGTATATCTCCCTGACACCAGCTGCACACATGTTAGGACACTGAGGAGCTGCTCAGCCTCAGCCAGGCAATGCCCCAATCCCAGACCAGGTTCTGAATAATGAGTGCATAGCTCAACTAAAGCCATGGACATCAACAATATAACTCCCTGATACCAGCTGCACACAAGTTAGTACACTGAGGGTTGCATGGCCTCAGCCGGCAATGCCTCCACCTCCTCAGACCAGGTACTGGATCCAGAGTGCAGAGGCACAGCCCAACTAAAGCCATGGAGAACAATGGTATACCTCCCTGATATCAGCTGCACACATGTTAGGACACTGAGGAGTTGCACGGCATCATCCAGGCAATGCCCCCAACCCCCACAGACTAGGAACTGGATCCTGAGTGCAGAACCACAACCCAACTAAAGCCATGGACATCAACGGTATACCTCCCTGATACAAGCTGCACACTAGTTAGGACACTGAGGAGTTAGTTGCATGGTCTCAGCCAGGCAATGCCCCCACCCCTCCCTAGACCAGGTACTGTATCCTGAGTGCACAGCCACAGCCCAACAAAAACTATGAACATTAACCGTATACCTTCCTGATACCAGCTGCACACTACTTAGGACACTGAGGAGCTGCACAGCCTCAACCAGGAAATGCCCCAACCCTCCCCCAGATGAGGTTCTGGATCCAGAGTGCAGAGCCACAGCTCAACTAAAGTCATGGACACTAATGGCATGCTTTCCTGATACCAGCAGTACACAAGTTAGAACACTTAGGAGTTGTACGGCCTCAGACAGACAATGCCCAAACCTCCCAGACCAGGTACTGGATCCAGAGTGCAGAGCCACAGCCCAATTAAAGAGATGGACTTCAGCAGTATATCTCCCCGACACCAGCTGCACACAAGTTAGAACACTTAGGAGTTGTACGCCTCAGACAGACAATGCCCAAACCCTCCCAGACCAGGTACTGGATCCAGAGTGCAGAAACACAGCCCAATTAAAGAGATGGACATCAGCAGTATATCTCCCTGACACCAGCTGCACACAAGTTAGGACACTGAGGAGTTGCTCGGCCTCAGCCAGGCCATGCTCCCACCCCTGACCAGGTTATGAATTATGAGTGCATAGCCACAGCCCAACTAAAGCCAAGGACATAAACAGTATACCTCTCTGATTCCAGCTGCACACAAGTTAGGACACTGAGGGGTTGCATGGCCTCAGCCAGGCAATGCCCCAACACCAACAGATCAGGAAGTGGATCCTGAGTGCAGAGCCACAGCCCTACTAAAGCCATGGACATCAAGGGTATACCTCCCTGAAACAAGCTGCACACATGTTAGGACACTGAGGAGTTGCATGGCCTTAGCAAGGCAATGCCCCCACCCCACCCTAGATCAGGAAATGATGCTGAGTGCAGAGCCACAGCCCAACAAAAGCCATGAACATTAGCAGTACACCTCCCTGAAACCAGCTGCACACTACTTAGACACTGAGAAGTTGCACAGCCTCAGCCAGGAAATTTCCCACCTTCCCACAGTTGAGGTTCTGGATCCTGAGTGCAGAGTCACAGCCCAGCTAAAGTCATGGACACCAATGGCATGCTTTCCTGATACCAGCAGTACACAATTAGAACACTGAGGAGTTTTAAGGCCTCAGGCAGACAATGCCCCACCCAGAGACCAGGTACTGGATCTTGAGTGCAGAGCCACAGCCCAATTAAAGAGATGGACATCAAAGGTATACCTCCCTGATACCAGCTGAACACATGTTAGAACACTGAGAAGTTGCTCAGCCTCAGCTAGGCAATGCCCCCACCCCAGACCAGGTTCTGAATCATGAGTGCATAGCCACAGCCCAATTAAAGCCGTGGACATCAACAGTATACCTCCCTGATACCAGCCGCACACAAGTTC
Source organism: Neoceratodus forsteri (assembly GCA_016271365.2). Taxonomy (NCBI): domain Eukaryota; kingdom Metazoa; phylum Chordata; order Ceratodontiformes; family Ceratodontidae; genus Neoceratodus; species Neoceratodus forsteri. The sequence goes on from CM057454.1 coordinate 396,905,177, forward strand.
AGACACTGAGGAGTTGCATGGCCTCAGCCACGCAATGCCGCCAACACCCACAGACCAGGGACTGGATCATAAGTGCAGAGCCACAGCCCAACTAAAGCCATGGACATCAAGGGTATACCTCCCTGATACAAGCTGCACACTAGTTAGGACACTAAGGAGTTGCATGGCCTTAGCAAGGCAATGACCCCACCCCACCCTAAATCAGGTAATGTATCCTGAGTGCAGAGCCACAGCCCAACAAAAGCCATGAACATTAACAGTGTACTTCCATGATACCAGCTGCACACTACTTAGTACACTGAGGAGTTGCACAGCGTCAGCCAGGCAAAGCCCCCACCCTCCCCCAGACGAGCTCCTGGATCCTGAGTGTAGAGCCACAGCCCAACTAAAGATTTGAACACCAATGTCATGCCTCCTTGATACCAGCTGTACACAAGTTAGGATACTGAGAAGTTGTACAGCCTCAGACAGACAATGCCCCACACTCCCAGACCAGGTACTGGATCTTGAGTGCAGAGCCACAGGCCAACTAAAACCATGGACATCAATGGAATACCTCTCTGATACCAGCTGCACACAACCTAGGACACTGAGGAGATGCAAGGCCTCAGCCAGGCAATATACCAAGCCCCCCCACGATGAGGTAGTGGATCCTGAGTGCACAGTCACAGCCTAACTAAAGCCATGGACATGAATTGATACCTCCTGATACCAGCTCACATAAGTTCGACACTGAGAAGTTGCATGGCCTCATCCATGCAATGACCCCACCCCACAGGCCAGGTACTGGATCCTGAGTGCAGAGCCACAGCCCAACTAAAGCCCTGGCTTTCAAGAGTATACATTCCTGATACCAGCTGCACACAAGTGAGGACACTGAGGAGTTGCACGGCCTCAGCCAGAAAATGCCGCCATCCTCCCAGACCAGGTACTGGATCCTGAATGCCGAGCCACAGCCCAGCTAATGCTCTGGTTATCAATGGCACCCGTCCCTGATACCAGCTGCACAGAAGTGAGGACACAGATGAGTTGCACGGCCTCAGCCAGGCAATGCCCCCACACCCGCAGAACAGGTATTGGATCCTGAGTGCACAGTGACAGCCTAGCAAAAGACATGGACATCAATGGTATACCTTCCTGATACCAGCTGCACACAAGTTAGGACACTGAGGAGTTGTACGGTCTCAGCCAGGCAATGCCCCTCTAGACCATTTACTGGATCCTGATTGGAGAGCCACAGCTTGAGTAAAGCCATGGACATCAACAGTATACCTCATTGATACCAGCTGCACTCAAGTTAGGACACTGAAGAGCTGCATGGCCTCAGCCAAGCAATACCGCCACACACTGACCATGTACTGGATAATGATTGCACAGCCACAGCCAAATAAAAGCCATGGACATCAAAGGTACACCTCTCTGATACCAGCTGCACACCAGTTAGGACACTGAGGAGTTGCACGGCCTCAGCCAGGCAATGCCCCAACCCCCAGAGACCAGGTAATGTAGCCTGAGTGCACAGCCACAGCCCAAAAAAAGCCATGAACATTAACAGTATACCTCCCAGATACCAGCTGCACACTACTTAGGACACTGAGGAGCTGCACAGCCTCAGCCAGGCAATGCCCCAACCCTCCCCAGACGAGCTCCTGGATCCTGAGTGCAGAGCCACAGCCCAACTTAAGATATGAACACCAATGACATGCCTCCCTGATACCAGCTGTACACAAGTTAGGACACTGAGGAGTTGTACAGCCTCAGATAGACAATGCCCCACCCTCCCAGACCAGGTACTGGATCCGGAGTGCAGAGCCACAGCCCAATTAAAGAGATGGACATCAGTAGTATATCTCCCTGACACCAGCTACACACTTGTTCAGACACTGAGGCATTGCTCAGCCTCAGCCAGGCAATGCTCCCACCCCCAGACCAGGTTCTGAATCATGAGTGCATAGCCACAGCTCAACTAAAACCAAAGAAATCAACAGTATACCTCCCTGATACAAGCTGCACACAGGTTAGGACACTGAGGAGTTGCATGGCCTCATCCAGGCAATGCCTCCACCTTCTCAGGCCAGGTACTGGATCCAGAGTGCAAAGGCACAGCCCAACTAAAGCCATGGACATCAGTGGTATACCTCCCTGATATCAGTGGCACACATGTTAGGACACTGAGGAGTTCAACGGCATCAGCCAGGTATTGCCCCCAACCCCCACAGACTAGGAACTGGATCCCAGTGCAGAACCACAGCTCAACTAAAGCCATGGACATCAATGGTATACCTCCCTGATACAAGCTGCACACTAGTTTGGACTCTGAGGAGTTGCATGGCCTCAGCCAGGCAAAGCTCTACCCTCCCCAGAAGAGGTTCTGGATACTGAGTGCAGAGCCACAGCCCAACTAAAGCAATGGACACCAATGACATGCCTCCGTGATACCAGCTGATACAGTTAGACACTGAGGAGTTGTACGGCCTCAGGCAAACAATGCCCCATCCCCCAATACCAGGCACTGGATACTGAGTGCAGAGCCACAGGCCAACTATAGCCATTGACATCAATGGACAACCTCTCTGATATCTGCCGCACACAAGTTAGGACACTGAGCAATTGCACAGCATCAGCCAAGCAATTTCCGTCCCCTCCAGAACAAGTACTCTATCCTGAGTGCAGAGCTGCTGCCCAACTATAGCCATGGACATCAATGACATACCTCCCTGTTACCAGCTGAACACAAGTTAGGACACTGAGTAGTTGCACGGCCTCAGCCAGGCAATGTCCCTGGAACCAATCCCAGACCAGGTAGTGGATCGTGAGTGCTCAGACACAGCATAACTAAAGCCATGGACATCAATTTTATACCTCCCTTATACCAGCTGTATACAAGTAAGGACACTGAGAAGGTGCACGGCCTCAGCCAGGCAATGCCCCCAGCCCCAGGCCAGGTACTGGATCCTGAGTGCAGACCCACAGCCCATTTAAAGCCCTGAACTTCAAGGGTAAATCTCCCTGATTGCAGCTGCACACATGTTAGGACACTGAGGACTTGCACGGCCTCATCCTGGCAATGCCCCCACTGCCCAGACAAGGTACTGGATCCTGAGTGTAGAGTCATCCACCTGAAGCCATGGATATCAATGGTATACCATCCTGATACCAGATGAACTCTAGTTAGGAACTGAGGAGTTGCATGGCCTCAGCCAGGCAATGCCCCACCACCCCAGACCAGGTACTGTATCCTGAGTGCAGAGCCACAGCACAACTAAAGCCATGGACACCAATGGCATGCCTCCATGATACCAGCTGTACACAAGTTGGAACACTGTGGAGTAGTACAGCCTCTGACAGACAATGCCCCACTCCCCCAGACCAGGTACTGGATCCTGAGTGCAGAGCAACAGGCCAAGTAAAGCCATGGACATCAATGGAATGCTTCTCTGATACCAGCTGCACACAGGTTAGGAGACTGAGGAGTTGCACAGCCTCAGCCAGGCAATTCCCCACCACCACAGAACAGGTACTGTATCCTAAGTGCAGAGACACAGCCCAACTAAAGCCATGAAAATCAATGGCATTCCTCCCTTGTACCGACTGCACACAAGTGGGAACACTGAGGAGTTGCACGGCCTCAGTCAGGCAAAGTCCCCAGCCCCCCCGACATCAGGTAGTGGATCATGAGAGCACAGCCAGAGCCTAACTAAAGCCATGGACATCAATTGTATACCTCGCTGATACCAGCTGTAAACAAGTTAGGACACTGAGGAGTTGCACAGCCTCAGCCAGGCAATGCCCCCACTCACCCAGGCCAGGTACTGGATCCTGAGTGCACAGTGACAGCCTAACTAAAGCCAGGTACATCAATGGTATACCTCCTCGATACCAGCTACACACAGGTTAGGACACTGAGGAGGAGTAGTACGGCCTCCGCCAGGCAATGCCCCACCCCCCAGACCAGGGAGTGAATAATGAGTGCAGAGCCACAGACCTACAAAAGCCATGAACATTAACATTATGCCACCCTGATACCAGCTGCACAGTAGTTAGGACACTGAGGAGTTGCACGGCCTCAGCCAGGCAATGCCCCCACCCCCCCAGACCAGGTACTGGATCCTGAGTGCAGAGGCACAGGCCAACTAAAGCCTTGGACGTCAATGGTATACCTCCCTGATATCAGCTGCACACATTTTAGGACACTTAGGAGTTGCACAGCATCAGCCAGGCAATGCCCTCAACCCCCACAGACCAGGAACTGGATCCTGAGTGCAGAGCCACAACCCAACTAAAGCCTTGGACATCAAGGTTATACCTCCCGTATAAAAGATGCACACAAGTTAGGACACTGAGGAGTTGCACGGCCTCAGCCAGGCAATTTCTCACCCCCACAGAACAGGTACTGTATCCTGAGTGCAGAGATACAGCCCAACTAAAGCCAAGGACATCAGAGGCATACCTCCCTGATACTAGCTGCACACAAGTTAGGACACTGAGTAGTTGCACGGCCACAGCCAGGCAATGTCCCTGGCCCCCCAGACCAGATAGTGGATCTTGAGTGCTCAGACACAGCATAACTAAAACCATGGACATCAATTTTATACCTCCCTTATACCAGCTGCACACAAGTATGGACTCTGGGAAGTTGCACAGCCTCAGCCAGGCAATGCCCCCCCAGGCCAGGTACTAAATCCTGAGTGCAGAACGACAGCCCAATTAAAGCTCTGAACTTCAAGGGTAAATCTCCCAATTGCAGTTGCACATGTTAGGACACTGAAGAGTTGCACGGCCTCATCCTGGCAATGCTCCACTGCCCAGACAAGGTAAGGGATCCTGAGTATAGAGTCATAGCCAAGCTAAAGCCATGGACATCAATGGTATGCCTCCCTGATACCAGCTGCACACAAGTTAGGACACTGGGGAGGTGCATGGACTCAGCCAGCCAGTGCCCCCACCTCCCCAAACCAGGTAGTGGATCCTGAGTGCATAGCCACAGCCTAACTGAAATCATGGACATCAATGGTATACCTCCTGATACCAGCTGCATGGAACTTAGGACACTGAGGGGTTCCACGGCTCAGCCAGGCAATGCCCTCACCCCACAGACCAGGTATTGATCCAGAGTGCAGAGCCACGGCCCAATTAAAGAGATGGATATCAGCAGGATATCTCCCTGATACCAACTGCACACATGTTAGGACACAGAGTAGTTGCTCAGCCACAGCCAGGCAATGCCCCCACCCCAGACCAGTTTCTGAATCATGAGTGCATAGCCACAGCCTAACTAAAGCCACAGACATCAACAGTATACTTCCCTGATATCAGCCACACACAAGTTCAGACACTGAGGAGTTGTACGGCCTCAGCCAGGCAATGCCCCCATCCCCAGACAGGTAGCGGATCCTGAGAGCACAGCCATAGCCTAGCTAAAGCCATGCACACCAATTGTATACCTCCCTGATACCAGTTGCACACATGTTAGGACACTGAGGAGTTGCACAGCCTAAGTCAGGAAATGCCCCCACCAACCCCAGACCAGGTACTGTTTCCTGAGTGCAGATCCACAGCCAACTAAAGCCATGGACATCAATGGTATGCCTCCCTGATACCAGCTGCACACAAGTTAGGACACTGAGGAGTTGCACAGGCTCAGCCAGTCAATGCCCACACCACCCTAGACCAGGTAGTAGATCCTGAGTGCATATCCACAGCCTAACTGAAGACATGGACATTAATGGTATACCTCCCTGATACCAGCTGCACACATGTTAGGACACTGAGTAGTTGCTCAGCCTCAGCCAGGAAATGCTCCAACCCCACACCAGGATCTGAATCGTGAGTGCATAGTCACAGCCCAACTAAAGCCATAGACATCAACAGTATACTTCCCTGATATCAGCCACCCACAAGTTCAGACACTGAGGAGTTGTACGACCTCAGCCAGGCAATGCCCTCACCCGCCAGACAGGTAGTGGATCCTGAGAGCACAGCCACAGCCTAACTAAAGCCATGAACATCAACTGTATACCTCCCTGATACCAGCTGCATACAAGTTAGGACACTGAGGAGCTGTACGGCCTCAGCCAGGCAATGCCCCCACCTGCCAGACAGGTAATGGATCCTGAGAGCACAGCCACAGCCTAACTAAAGCCATGAACATCAACTGTATACCTCCCTGATACCAGCTGCACACAAGTTAGGACATCGAAGAGTTTCATCGACACAGCCAGGCAATGCCTCCACGTCCCCGACCATGTACTGGATCCTGATTGCAAAGAAACAGCCAAACTAAAGCCATGGACATCAATGGTATACCTCTCTGATACCAGCTGCACACTAGTTAGGACACTGAGGAGTTGCACAGCCTCAGTCAGGCAATGCCCCCACCTCCACAGACCAGTTACTGTATCCTGAGTGCAGATCCACAGCCCAATGAAAGCCATGAACATTAACATTATACCTCTCTGATACCAGCTGCATACTAGTTAGGACACCGAGGAGTTGCACGGCCTCAGCCAGGCAATGCCCCCCCCAAGACCAGGTACTGGACCCGGAGTACAGGGCCACAGCCAAATTAAAGACATGGACATCAGCAGTATAGCTCCCTGATACCAGCTGAATACAAGTTCAGACACTGAGAGATACACAGCCTCAGCCAGGCAATGCCCCACCTCCTCAGACCAGGTACTGGATCCTGAGTGCAGATGCACAGCCCAACTAAAGCAATGAACATCAATGGCATTCTCCCCTGATATCAGCTGCACACATGTTAGGGCACTGAGGAGTTGCACTGCGTCAGTCAAGCAATACCCCCAACCACGACAGACCAGAACTGGATACTGAGTGCAGAGCGACAGTCCAACTAAAGCTATGGACATCAAGGGTATAACTCCCTGATACAAGCTGCATACTATTTAGGACACCGAGGAGTTGCATTGCCTCAGCTAGGCAATGCCCCCACCGTTCCCTAGACAAGGTGCTGTATCCTGAGTACAGAGCCACAGCCCAACAAAAGCTATGAACATTAATGGTATACCTCCCAGATACCAGCTGCACACTACTTAGGACACTGAGGAGTTGCACAGCCTCATTCAGTTAATGCCCCCACCTCCCCAGGCGAGATCCTGGGTCCTGGTGAGGCCACAGCCCAGCTAAAGCTATGGACACCAATGGCATGCCTCCCTTGCTACCAGCTGTAGACAAGTTAAAACACTGTGGAGTAGTACGGCCTCTGACAGACAATGCCCCACTCCCCCAGACCAGGTACTGGATCCTGAATGCAGAGCAACAGGCCAAGTAAAGCCATGGACATCAATGGAATACTTCTCTGATACCAGCTGCACACAAGATAGGACACTGATGAGTTGCACAGCCTCAGCCAGGCAATTCCCCACCCCCACAGACCAGGTACTGGATCCTGATTGCAGAGGCACAGGCCAACTAAAGCTTGGAGATCAATGGTATACCTCCTGATATCAGCTGCACACATGTTAGGACACTGAGGAGTTGCACAGCATCAGCCAGGCAATGCCCTCAACACCCACAAAACCAGGAACTGGATCCTGAGTGCAGAGCCACAACCCAACTAAAGCCTTGGACATCAAGGTTATACCTCCCTGTATTGTATCCTAAGCAGAGACAGCGAAGGTGAAGCCTTCTGAAGACACAGAGATCGCTGTATGTGTAGTTATCCAATTCCATTCACAGTTTTCATGTCACCATTTTATTTTCACTATTTTCACATGAAACCCTTCTGTCCTTAGCCTTATCCTCCTTCTAGCTTCCAGATTTTGAACAACTTCAAGTCACATGCGTAATTCCACACTTCTTTAGGATCCTAATACCCATATGGATTCACAAGATCTGTATATGATTGTACTTCTGTTCCTAAACCCCAACCATTATATTCAGCATGTATCTGCTTCGTCTGCTAGTAGCTGCACTGTTACCTGAACTACTACTACAGTTATTTGTAAGTATTGCATACACCAACACTGCTAACCTGTTTTCCTCTGTCTCATTATGCTGTACATATATATTTTGTGTCTACCTCTTTATTCATTGTTACCCTGTATCTCTACTATTGTGTGACTATATAAATATACATAATGTTTTCTTATCAAATCCCTCTCCCCTTCACCACAGGGCTCATCTGGAAACGAACTGTTTGAGCTCAGCATGTCTTTCCTGGTGAAATGCTTTAATAAATAAATAAACAAAAGTAAATAAATAAAAACTAAACTGCAAAATCTGTTTCTTGCACCAGAGTGTGTCAGTGAGAAAGCAGGAATTGCTTTTTTTAAATTAGTATTTTTTTCTGCCTACTGTTGACCTGGCCCCACTTAAATCCAGTCCCCCCAGCCCAATCACCCAGTTTCCTTTTGGCTTACCTTGCTGTTGCCAATTGTTCTCACCCAGAGACACTGGGAGAGCTCAGTTGCTGGGACTGGGCTTTGAGGGACCAGTCCACCAACCTGCCAGATTTAGGGATTTTCCACCTTGTGTTTTCTCCCTGGACCAATGCTAAGTGTAATGATGTATTGTCCGCACTCTGCCTCTGCAGAGATGGCCTGCAGCATTGATGGGTGGAGCACCATTGCTGACATCCTGATGCACTGCCACACAGAACCACTAGGTGGCCACCACTGAGGGAGGTGTCCTGACCTCCCACCCCAAGGGAATTAAGCTGTCTTCATACTCCCCTACCAGCAAGCCCTCAAGTGTCCCATGCCTGTTTCTGAACCAGAGTTGCAGGCATATCAGGAGGTGAGATGCCCAGTGTCTAAGCCCTTCACACCACTGGGCCGGCTTAGCAGGAATTGTTTCTCACAGAAACATTGTAGCATTTCTAGACATCTCTGATTGGCTGCTGCATATTTAAGTGGGAAGGCAAACTGCGCTGCTTTCTGTCTAAGTACACATAATCACCCAACTAGAATGCACAGCCATGTCCATTATTGTTCTTAGCCAATCAGAGTGCAAAGTCACTGTCCCATTATTCAGTCTACTGTCTGGTTATCACAGAATAACCGGACAGTAACCCTGCATTCTGACTTGCTATGAGGGATCTTTTCCAGTTTAATAAATGTTACACACATAAACATAAATATATATATAGATATATATATATATATATATATATAGAGAGAGAGAGAGAGAGAGAGAGAGAGAGAGATAGATTAGGTAGATAGATAGTAGATAGATAGATAGATAGATAGATAGATAGATAGATAGATAGATAGATAAATAGATAGACAGACAGACAGATAGATAAACTTACAATGGCTTCTAGGTTTGTCTTATATACATCTTAGTCCTATGGCTAGTTACCTAATGTCTCTTGTGACATGTGACACCACAGGTGTGGTATACATAGCATTGTATTCTTGTATATGTTTATATATAGGCAAAGTTGTTAGGAAATTGAGGGTATGGGTAGGTGAGCATGTCAGGGCTACTAAAGATGACAACATTGAAAATGCTACAGCAGCTCATATAGCTGCTCAAAATGATAGGTCCCAGTATCAATTTATATTTATTGGATTAGAGAAAGAAACGAATGCACAAGAGGAAGGGATTTTAATAACCTCCTTCGCAAATAACAGGCCATCTGGATTTTTAATTCTGGGGAAAGTTCTAGGCCAGATCTGAACAGAGTTGGACCTGCTTCCATTTTTAAAGTATACGCCACTTCTCAGTAATCAAGTGGATTATAATGAGATACACCTGTGACTTAGTAGTAGCTTTATTTGCTTAGTGCCCATTCCCAGGTGTTCTGAACACTTTGCAGATATAACAACTCTTGGAAAGAAACAATTCTAAACTTATAGCAACAGCTTAATAAATAATGTATATAAAATAACTGCAGTAATAATATAACTATTAAAAAGTATCAGCTATTTAGAATGCACATTTTAAATGCAACATAATAGATGCAATGTTTTGCTTGTACTGTATGTCAGGTTTCTGAATATTCTTGAAAATATTAAAAAACTAGAAAGTCATACTAAGTGTTTGATATATTTTTGTGTAATGTTTTATTATGGTTTACCGCTGAGCTCAGTCCTTTTACTCCCCTCTTTGTTTTTCTGTGTGCCTGGCATGTTTGCATGTATGGATATGCCTGCACATTAGAGATGTTGTGAATTTAAACTTCACATTCAAAGTTACTGTAGTGCAAAGCAAAGAACTTGACAAAGCATTGCAAAGTTCTTGACTTTGGCACCAACTTTACATGGTGGCATTTACAAATCTTTTTTTTTTAAAGAAATACAACCCCCCACCCATTAAGTTATCTAGTACCCACCCCACCATCCAGAGCTTTATAAATTATTTCCACCACCACAATGACCCTTTCTGTGCAAAACCCATCATCCTTCTCTTCCTGCAAAGCTTGCTGTTTGGTATTATAATTGTTATTTTTATAATAATAGAATAATTTTTCTTCAGCCATATTAAAATTTGTCGTTCTTTCTTTACTTGATTCTTGAGAATTGAATTTCTCAAATTCTCTGAGGTTTCTTTACTACTTGGGCTTTAGTACTACTAAAATATATTTTATGTGCCTGTAGAATAGAGAAATGTCTCTGTGTTGCAAAGAGATGTTCTCTTTATTCAGTAAGTATCGAATGAATGAATGAATGAATGAATAAATTACATCTTTGACTATAGTAAAACTGATTGATTGAGGCCTGGCCAGTGAGGTTTCTATAGGCAAAGACAACAACCTTCCAACCAACCAAACCAACCTACCAACCAACCAACCTACCAACCATCCTTCCTTCCTTCCTTCCTTCCTTCCTTCCTTCCTTCCTTCCTTCCTTCCTTCCTTCCTTCCTTCCTTCCTTCCTTCCTTCCTTCCTTCTCTTCCTTGTTTTCTTTTACAGGTACATAAAATATTTTTTGGGGTGGTTAAGAAGTGGATGTTGGAGGCCAAAGGGGTGTTTAGGGGATATTCATTGAATCACTGGGGACAGGCAGGGAAGTAGAGGAATTTGGGTTTGATGTGCCTGTGGGGAAAGGGTTAGTACTTGTGCTATAACTGAACACCTGATACATTACTGGGTGTTGGTGAACTTTGCCAGGTAGGTGGAGTGTGGGTTTTGCACAGCAGATGGTGATTTGGAGTGGAGAATATATATTACAAGGCTCTGGGGTGGTTGCATGGGTACAGGTAATAGCAAACCGAGTGGGTGGGGTCAGGATTTCTTCTAGAAAAAGTGTTTGTATTGAAACTTTTAAAACATTTTACATAGTTTGTATAGCAACGTGTCACTTCACCTTGCCAAACATACATGAAGTGGCACCTCGCCAGGTGAAGAACTATGCAAAGTGCTTTGCAAAGTCTGGAAACTTTGTTAAGTTCAGGTACAGCAAAATGTTCTTGACTTCGCACATCTCTATTGCACACACATCTATTCAGGGCATGTGTGTAGGCATACTCACATGGGCATTTCAGTTATGTGTACATAATGCATATCCATTTTCATTTTCTCCAGCTGTGCCTGTCTACTTCCACACACTTGTCACCTTTCATCCTTCTTGCTATGCCAGATTAATTAGGCCTTACTTGAGCACTCCTCTGCTTGTTCACTCATACTGTGAATCTCCATCACTGTCAACATTTTCTGTTTTCCAGTTTATATTCTTAATGTTGCCTATTATCACTTAGAGCCAGCCACACATCGATTTTCCTTCCTCACATATACAGTATATCCCTTCTTTCCCTCACCTCTCCCTTAACTTTGATATTTTCTCTTTAAGAACAGCTGTGGTCAAAATATCAATTCTAATTTCCATTTTCAGTCTGCATTTAGTATTAACTTTGCATTTTGTTTTCAGCCCACACACTGACAAAGCACCTTGTTTTTGTAACGCTTTGTGCTGTATGCCACTTTGTTAAACACTGTTTGTCTTTCGCTTGTTGAGCACTTTATATTTTTGGCCTGACACCCACAGAAATATTGAATTGGAGCAAGGTGCACTACAGCTTAAAATGGACAATATAAATACTATATATCTCATGTGCCTTTGAAAAAGTGTGTCTGAGCACGTGTGAAACATTAGGCAGGCTACTGGCCTAACTTGTTGGTCCACCAGTCTCACTCTTTGACTCTTCTTAGTAAAGCTTTTTTTTCCCCACTTGATCCTGTCATGGATATTACATGAGGAGCCATACTCATGAATGCTAGCACTGGGGTAAATACCAGTTTTTGTTGTTGTTGTTGTTGTTTTTTTGTTTATTAGTGGTACCTCAATATGGATTACATTTTGCACCACAAGAAATAATAAAGATCAAATTGTACACAGCTACAGGACTACTCCAATCAGTAGGATGTGACTAACAAAAGGCCTAAAGGAAACTACTGTATCTACGCAACAATTGTAAACAATGTGCTCATACCACCAATACAAAAACTTATAAACTTTCCTGCAGTGGCGCACTATTTGATATCAATGACATTATAATGTGCTTGACAACAGGTGCTGCTGATTACTTGCTCATGTGGTTTTGGATATGTTGGACAAATGATGAGAGCTTTAAAAGTTCAAAGTTCCAAGCACAAAAATGCTATAAAGATTTCAAACTTACAGAATTCAGTAGCAAAACACTATCTAGAGAAAACATATAGATTAGCAGCCACCTGCCAATTTGTGGGAATCAAACATGTAGACATGAACCTGATGGAAGCACCACTGTTCATCAAAAAGCAACTCTGCCAACATCCCCTAGAGTGATGGCACAATGCTGACATGTGGTATTGTGCCACCCAGAAACAAAGTGTTTTTTTAAGGGACTGCGCTCACCGCACCTCCCATGTGGGAGGCTCTACATCCCACACCCTCGCAATTATATATTATCACCTCCAGCTCAGAGTTGTTTCGGAGAAGGGGCAGAACACTGGGAGATGCCAAATCAGTGAAACCTGGACCATTAAAGTGACTTTTGCTGCACACGTCTTTTTTCGGGTTTCGCTGTTGTGTCACTGTGCATTGTGCCACCGGAACCAGATGGGGAAGACAAATAAAAATTACTTCAAAGAGAAGTTTATTTGATTTCAAATCAGGACTGGAAACACTGACCTACAAAGGAATAAATAAAGAACCTTTTCTGCACTTTTTATAGGAAACAAGCTGATATTACCCCAGGACACATTGGAAATGAACTATTTCAGCTCAGTATGCTTTCCTGGTAAACCTTTTAAGTAAATAAATTCAGCCCCTTTCCAGGACAATATAAATACTTACTGAATATTACCCAAATGTAAAGGTAATATATACCTTTAGATTTATGTACTTTATGTTATGTATATACTAATTCATTCAATTTTACTTGTTTTAGGCTTTGGTATCCACCAACATTTCATCCTGAGTCCCTTGCTTTTCACAATATATATTAACAGAATTGATGACTGTATCAAAGCCGCCAACATTCATTTGTTCACAGATGATATGGTGCGTTATATCAGTAGACCTACTCCAGAAGCAGCTTGTAGTGACCTTCAGCAGGAATTTACTCAACTGCAGCTTCAGCTGTTAAACCAAAAATTACTTCTAAATTCCAAAAAATCCAAGGCGATGTTATTTTCACCCCTTGCCCATGGAATGAACTTGGTCATCCAGGGAACGTTATCTTGTATCACTACACTCCTAGGCAAACCATTGGAATATGTAACCAAGTTCAAATACCTGGGAGTTTGGACCACATTGATGAACTAATAAGAAAGCTTAGATAGAGGCTTGGAATTTTTTATTGGATTAATCATCTTCTTATACAGGATGTCAAGAAAAGACTGGTCCAAACCACTTTCCTTTCCCTACTAGATAATGAGACTTCTCCTATAGCCAGGATCCCATTGCTGTGCTTGCTAAACTTGATACGCTCTACCATAGAGCTTTAAAAGTTATTACTGGTCTTCCTTACTCTACATATCACTGCTCTTTATACAGTGCTGTGGGATGTCCATCCCTCCATCACAGAAGACAGAGAAATGCTGCCCTCTGGACCTTTAGAGCCATCACCTAGAAGTTGCCCCAATATATCTCATATTGTCTGCCACTAAGTACATTAGGCAAGTATGCATTGAGAAGTGCCTCCTACATCTGTCTGACTGTGTCTAAGGTCAAATCACACTTTGGCAGGGTATCTATAAGTTATTTGTTACCCCTAAGCTGGAACAAGTTGCAAAAAACACTGAGATTGGTTCACCCCATCAATTTAGCAGCTTTCAAAACACTTTATGACCATCTCTTCAAAGAGTCCTGTAATTGCTTTCCCTGATCCTGCTCTATTCCCAGATATCAAAGACCTCCTTTGTTTACTGTCTCACTCCTGATATTAGAATCCTCCATTCACTGCCCTTCTAAAATTCTGCCCTTCACTTCTCCAGCCTCATTCTAGTAACCCTATATTTCTATTGCCCCTGCCAGGTATTAGTGACTACACCCTGCATGTGTACCTTTTGCGCTGAAATGACTTCCCCTACTACCCCTTAGTGTCTGTACTTATTTCAGTTGGCAATGACATCAGCCCCCAGTAATTTTGTTATTTTTGGGGTACTCTTCATTCCTTTCCTCCAAACTTCTCCCCCTCCCCAATACCGGTATCTTCCTTCCACTTTCATACCTAATCCATGAATGCCTTCCTTCTTCCTCTCTGATATTCTCCAGGTTTATTTTTTGTAAGGAAACCCATTTTACATTTGTATATATTGTTGCCTAGGCTTTGCTATAGTTAGGCCATCTTTTACATTGTATTTGCTACTAGTTTATTCTCTGCTTGTTTGATATTGTTGTAAACACTGTTTTGTATAATTATCATATATCCTGTCTAGGTCCATCTCAAAAATGAACATTGCTCAATGGTGTTTGCCTGGTTAAAAATTTTGGTTGATTGATTGATTAATTGATTGAACATTCACTTGACACCAATTTATGTTAAGGTCTTGCACACATCTATTACACTATATATTCTTTGGAGGTTGGTTTATTTTATTTAATACTTTTAATAATCATTTATTTAGTATGCATTTTATTGCCTTTTCTCTTCATGTAAATATTTATTGTCTTTTATTGCACTTCCTTATAGTACTGATGAATTTTCTATATATGTTCCATTGGTAATTTGGTTGTGCTTTTAAAAAATATTGATTATGTAGCCACAGCAGCTATCAGTGTCAGTGTTCACTGACACAGAACAGCTACTTTGAATTTACTGTGCACACGTACTCAGGCTTTAAAAACCAGCATGGGGATGAAAGTCTTTGCCATTTTAAGGGAGCTGTGGTTATGCTGAAACATCAATGGTTGTGCATGCAACAGGTGCGCTCCCATCTGTAATCCCGCCTGTGAGTAAAACATCACTGAAACTGATGTGCAGGAATTTGTAAATATTTTATTTCTAACTTCAGAAAGTCTTACTTTGCCTCTTTCTGTGAACATATGGAATAAATCCAACCTTGCCCCACCATATAAAGGAAGTTGGATTAGTTTATCAGGGCAAAATGACTGCTGAATATGATGGGCACCAAATAGAATGGTAAGCGCTGATACAGCCATAGTGGCTTATTTAATACCCATAAATGTACAAAATAGCTTGTTGGACTGCACCTCACCTTGCCCACATATTGGACTCACCAGGTGAACATTATCCCTTTCAGTTTTAAGTGCTCATTGTTTCCAGGTGCTGACGCTGTGTACTTTGTTATTGTCAAGTGTGTCTGCATGTGTCTGGGTCCACATTTTTAAATTTAGTATACTTTATTAGAAAATTTCCAACAACATAACATTACAACAAGAAAGAACAACCCCAAAACAACCCCCAATACAGAACAATGTGTAGGAGAAAGACCAGAACACTGCAGGCAGTGTTGTACTAGATGACAAACAATATGAAATCAGCCCCCTACCCTCCCAACTGCCTATCTGCAACCCCTAGAATCACAGAACCTATAACCAGATAGGAGCCCTGAAATCACCCCTTCCTCCGGAGTGAGGGAGGGACCTTCAGCAGATCAGGAAGAGTTATGAAAGCCCCAGAATGATAAGAGGGTATTAAGAGATTCCATATGGATAAGTGTTGGAGCCTCTTCCACATAGCAGCTATGTGTTTCTCCAACTGAAGAGCCATCAGAATTTCCTGATGCCAGTCCAGGAAAGAGGGAGGTGCCTCATCCTTTCAATGTCACAACATGACAATCTTAGCTGCAGCTGCACCAAGAGACAAGTGGACTTTCCTAATGATGGGGTGCCAGGTGGAAAGACAAACAGCAAGCAGCTCAGAGGGGGTGAAAAGGTCATCCAACCCAAAAAGGGGGGTCCAAGGCCCTCTGGACGGCAATCTAAAAGGGCCTAATCTTATTGCATTCCCATAAGAGGTGCAGAATGGACCCTGCTGCCCTATGACAACAGTTGCATAAGGGGGAGGGTAGTTTGCCCATCTTGTATAATCTCAAAGGGGTTAAATACAAATCATGCAATATATTAAACTGCACTAAATGATACCTATCTTGTTTTATATATCTGTACAAATTCGATAACGGGACCTGCCAAAATTCTGTATCAGCAGGCAACTGCAGAGCATGAACCCAATAATAACACACCCCATTGAGAAGATGAGAGTCTATGGACTGGAAATACTTATAAAGCAAGGACACTGCATGAGGCTTCATAGCTAAGGATAGAAGGGAATCCTGACCATCAAGACTCCATAGTAGCCATGGCTTGGGACCCAG
Organism: Neoceratodus forsteri; assembly: GCA_016271365.2. NCBI lineage: Eukaryota > Metazoa > Chordata > Ceratodontiformes > Ceratodontidae > Neoceratodus > Neoceratodus forsteri. Next base: position 396,921,901 of record CM057454.1, read on the forward strand.
GAAGTCAAGTATTGTATTTTTAAGCTGGAGAAATTTAAATACACCCTGACTTTTTAAATGAAACTGGGTTTGGAGGGCTTGAAAAGAAGCTATCTCTTTGTTGTGGCAAAAATCGCCCAACCTGCAAGCGCACAATTGACAGCAAAAGACAGTGGGAACTGGGCAGATGGCTATTTTAAAATGGAGATTATAAAACACTGGGAAATTGTCAAAGGCCATGACTAAGACAGATAAGTCTGCAATTGCCCCCATGCCTTGAGGGACCATTCAATGGGGGTAGCACTCAATGGACTAGGTAGATAAGATGGCCTTTAGGTAGAGAAACTGTCAAGAGAACAGCCCACCCTACTGGTCAGGGATCTCTCAATGTTCAGCCAAAGAGGGATATATGTGAAAAAGCCTGACTGTTTATTGCCGCACTCCACTTAAAGAGTTTATTGACATGCTGAGAACCATAGTACAAAAATACGAGGGAGGGACAATCCACCAATCAGCTTAGGTATAGTCAGTTTAATACAGGCTGTATGGACGATGGAGGATTTCCAAAGAAACAAATTAAAGAGGCACTGTAAATGGAGAAATCAAGTCTTGGGAAGATGGAAACCCAGCATTCCTAGGGGGTGTAATAAGCAGGGCAGCACATTCCTCTTGAGAATGCTGACCCTTTCCCAGAGGGACAAGGGAAGGGCAGACTAATGCTCACGATCAGACTTAAGGACATCAAAAAGTCTGGAGAGATCCTTCTTGACCATTAATGATATGGACCTTGCAATTTTAATCCCCCAAATAGGTTAAAACCCGAGACTCCCAGGAAAGGCCCAAACATACTACATCTTGTTTGTGGACAAAACTGTTAAGGGAAAATGTTGCTTTTGGAGAGGTTCAACTTATAGAAAGAGACCTTGGAAAAATTAGCAATCTCCTGAAGAAGAGTAGGAAGAGACTGCAAAGATCCTCCAGATGAAGAAGCAAATCGTCTGCATATGCTGAGAGGTATAGTTCCTGCCTGCTACAGAAATCACCCTCAGGGCAGCTGATGTGCATAAATGCTTAATGAGTGGTTCAGATAGAAATTAAATAAAAGGGGAGAAAAGGGACACCCTTGCCAGGTTCCTCGTTGCAGAGGGAATGAGGCAGAAAGATGGTCATTACACCAGATATGAGCATATGGCGCTGAATATAGTAAATGCACTCATTTGATAAAATACTCAGGGAGGCTGAGCCTGCATATGGTGGCATAAAGATAGGACCAGGCCACCCGGTCAAAAGCTTTCTCTGCATCCAGAGAGACCAAGCACCCTGGGGATTTGCTTTCCCTGGACGCAGCCAGCAGGTGCATGAGCTTCCTGAGATGGTGACTGGAATACTGCCCAGACATTAAACCGACCTGCTCATGACCGATAACAGGGGCCATGACAGGGGCTAACCCAGTGGCCAGAATTTTGGAGAGGATTTTAATGTCCATATTCAGCAGAAAGATGGGGTGATGGTTTTCAGCTAATAAGGGGTCTCTACCAGGCTTTGGTATGAGAGCAACCAGAGCCTCTAGGAAAGTGGAATCCTTCAACCCATACTCGAACCAAAAGTTAAAAACCTCGGCTAACATGGGGGCAACCTCAGAGACACATGCAACAAAAAAGTTATTGGTCAGACCATACAGCCCAGGCACTTTATCCTGTGGGAGAAGATGAATGGCTGCCTCAACTTCAACCTGCATAACAGGAGCACCCAGCAAAGATGGGGCAGGAGTGGACAATGTCAGAAGAGGAACTGAGTCCAGGAAGGCGTTGACGTCCTCCAGCGAGGGATCTTAAGCTGGGTCGACAACGTATAACTGCATGTAGTAATCATGGAGAACAGAGGACATTTCCTTAGGGTTGGTGATCACCTGAGCATCTGGACTAGGTCACAGCCCTGGTATAAATTTAGCATTTCTGCTTGATGAAGTCAAAGAGCTGAAGTCTCCCAGCCTTTTCCCTTACTTCCAGATACTTCATCCTAGTGTAGTGGAGTGCCAGCTTGGCTTTTGAGCCAGAACACTGGTATACTGAGCACTAAGAGAATGTAATCTGGCCCAGTCCACATCAGATGTGGCTCTAGACAGGGAGCCATCCAAGTGACAAATGTTGGAGAGAAAGCTGTCAAGTTTGGTCTTGCTGGTCCAGGCCTTGGCTGAGGAAAGCTGAATAAATTCACCCCTAAGTGAACATATAAGGGCTGCCCAGAGAGTGTCCATTCTATCCACTGTACCCCTACTGAGCTCCAAAAAAGAAGATATAAATTTCTGAATATGGGACATGGTATCTGGAGCTTGTAGCAGATGGGCATTTAGGCACTAAAGGATGTCTTGCTGCCAACCTTCTCCCAACAGGTAGGTGACGCCAACTGGAACATGGTCAGACAACACCATTGGATGGATATCAGCAAATATCAGACCTGGTAAACATGATGAGCTAATCAGAAAGTAATCTAGCTGGGAAAAAGATTTATGAGGCAGGGATTAGAAAGTGTATTGCCGGGCTGTAGGATTAAAGACTCTCCAGACATCGACTAAACCAGCCCTTTCCATCAGATCATGCAATGCCCTCTGGGCAGGGGAGAGGCAGACTATCCTGGCATTGGATCGGTCCAGAGTTGACTGAAACACCAGATTCCAGTCTCCCCAATAAACTGGAAGAAGGCTAAAAGAGAAATAAATTGGGAAAAACTGAGGCGTAGTCTGTATTTGGACTGTATACAGAGCCAAGCACTACTGAATGAATGCCAATAGATAATGATATAACAACCCACTGGATCCCAAATTCTGGATAAGCTGAAATGGAATAGCCCTTGCAATTAGCAGGACAACCCCACCCTCCTGGAGGACACCCATATCCATATACTTGGCCGACCCAGTCCCGTCTGAAGTAGTGGATGTTCTCCCTGTAAAGGTGGGACTCCTGCAGACAGGCCACACCAGCCCGGAGCTGCTTGAGAGGATGTAAAATCATGGAGCACTTACGCCTATGCTGGGCACCCTTAACATTCCAACTAAGCAAACAGTAAGGACCACTCATAAATTAAAACTAGGACAGGATACACTCCTGGGCTGACAATGGAAACCAAACACTGGTCACCTGTAATGTTATGATGATAGGGTCACAGATGCCCACCCCAGTGCACCCACTGAACCCAAACACTCCCCCCCCAAAACCCACATAAAAACCCACAAACCCTTTAAACCCACCAACACTCATCCCCCCATAATACCCTGAAAGAAAATCGATAAAAATCACCACCCTGGTCGTAACAACTGTCCTCCATAACAATATATGCCCATGATGATTACCATTCTCACTGCCCCCCAATGTGTCCGGGTCCACATTTTGTGTTGTTAGGTGTGTGTGTGTGTGTGTGTGTGTGTGTGTGTGTGTGTGTGTGTGTGTACATGTCAGGGTCCATGCTTTTTAGTGTTAGTGTGTACTTGGTACAATTTAGGACTTTATTTGAATAATTGTATTTATTTTGTTGTTTATATTGTACTCATCTTTACTTCTTCAGTTTTAAGTTTGGCACAAGAGATTTGTGGCAGCAATAATGGTTTGATGGGCTAGCTGTCTCAATTAAGATAGGGCATGGGAGTGAGGAGTGAGGGTCAGAGTGGAAGCTACTTGCCGTAAATCAATACAATATTGCAATTCTGAGAACAAGGGGCATCAGGTTAAGGAGGTGGGATAGTTTTCAAGCAGCACATGAGAGGAGTCACTTCCATAAGAAGTTGCCAGCAACTCTGCCATGCTGATGCTCCCTCATGCTAGTTTGGACAGCCAAGCATGATCTGTCAAAAGATAAGGAGACTCCTTTAATGTTAGCTTATCCCCCCCACACACACTTCAGGAGCTTGACCCACTGGAGAAGGTAAAATCTGGTTCCCCTTCCTGTCACTTTGCCACCTTCTGTTTCAGTGTCTATCTATGCCCCCTCATCTCCCTCATTTGAGCCTCTAATGGCTGTTTTAGTGTTTTAGTCTCTCAGCATGGGGGGTATGGACTAGGTCTAGATCTGTGAAATACCCTACCCCACTGGTAGAAGAGCACTGAGTGGAGGCATCTGATTCAGTGGTCTCTACCTCCATTCAGGTTAAGCTTCCACCTGATGACAATGTTTTCACTATTCAGGATTGTTACTGTTCTCTTGTTTGCTTAGTGTTTGTAACTATTACACTGTTTGTTCATACTTAACATTTTGTTGGTGCAGCTAGTATAACCAGGTGGCATTGGCTCACCACTCACTCAGGTTCTACTTGCCTCTGTTGGGGGCAATAGCTATTGGGATGTAGACACAAAAGGTTCATCCCTTTGTGATATCCCATGTAGTAGAACTACTTCAGACAGGCATTTTCAGTTATTAGTAGTGATGTAGGATATACAGCAATACATTGTGCATAGCAATTTCTCTGTTGTCTGCAAACCATATGGCCACTGGCTGAATTAAATGGGTGTCTTGGAATGTAAAGGAAATCTATTCCCCTGTGAAACTGGGAGAATCCAGGATCACCTCCGCATAGCTGGTCAGGGATAGCATTTATTCAGCACTCACCGCTCACACTCTGAGACAGCCAAACATAAGATGAGTTGGGTCTCCCAGGTGTTTGGCAGCACCTTTAAGTCTTAGAACAGAGGAGTCACTATTCTGATCCATAAAAATGTGCCCTTCCAAGCAGACCAGGTGATTCAGCACCTGGAGGGGAGGTATGTCATTGTATAGGCAACACTGCACCAATCTGCAGTCACCCTGTTCAATGTATATACATGCAGCCTTCTTATAGCCATAGCTCAGACACTTCAAACCTATCTCATTGGGCATGTAGTAGTGGGTGGCAAGTTTAATATGACACTGGATGATTTTCTTGCTAGGAGAAGTGCTTCAACCGACCTCTGCACCCTGGCCTCACAAGCACTTGACAGCTTGGCGCTTGAAATGTACCTGGTACATCTCAAAGGGCAGGGCTACTCCTTCTACTTCCCCCCACACTAATCATACTACAGGATAGATGTCTGGCTGGTCCCGCATCAATGGATCCTTGAGATCTTGGAGGCAGACATAGGGGTTGTAATAGTCTGAGACCATGCACCAGTCACTTTCACATGGCTGCTGTCAGGTATGGACCTCCCCTACACCCAAACAGTGGCAGTTTAACATCTCAATCCTACATGACCCACTCTTATGTAAAAGTCTCCTGAAAGAGATAAGCAATTTCCTGGAGATTAACTACTGAGGAGATACCTCAGCGGCCACATGCTATGATTCCTTAGAAGCTTACATATGAGGAAGAAGCATAAGCTATGCTTCAGAAGCCAAAATACAGAAACTTAATGACCTGGACATCCAATTGTTTGCCTTCACAAAATTGGAGTAAAACTACAGAAGTTGTCAGACCCCTCACCCTAACCTTCTCGCAGATGTTACTGGCACCCACTACAAAGTAAATCTCCCTTTGCACCAGTGTGTGGAATTTGTCCTTGTTCAGGTTACAACAGACCTTTTGGGAAATGGGTAAGAAGCCAGGATGACTCTCAGTCTATCAACTGAAGAAACTGCAGGAAAAATCAAGAATAGTGGCAATATGCACCCACCTGGGCACTGTCGAAACAAAAGGGGCAGATATTAACAAAGCCTTTTTGGACTTCTACCAGGCCAATTCTCAGTAGGAGAGAACCCTCTTCAGCTGATCTCTCTGCTTCACTGATCCATCAGAGCTCCCTCCTGGCCACAGACTTCAAGGAGCAGTTTGAGGCTCCCTTCTTGCTGGAAGAGCTGGATTGTGCCTTTTGCTGAATGCCAGCTGGGAGAGCCCTTAGACAGGATGGTCTCCCAGCAGAATTCCTTAATACATTTAGGCACTTTCTTTGAAGCTGCTGCAGACACACTGACTGAAGCTTGTCAGACAAGGATCCTCCCTAAGTCAATGTGCACAGCTGTAATCTCTGATCCTCAAACTGGGCAATTACCCTCCCCATGTGGGAGCTATAGATCAATATCCCTGATCAAGGCAGATTGCAATGCATATGAAAAAAGCTAGCTACAAGACTACAGGTCATTCCCAAACTCATAGACAAGGACCAAGTGGGACTTGTCTCATAATGACGAGGCACAGACAACATGAGGAGGCTCATGAATACCTGGGTTAGGCTTCCGCACCAAAGACCCAGCGATACCTATATCACTAGATGTAGAGAAGGCCTTCAACAGTTTGGAGGGACTACATCTTCCATACCCTGGCCACCTTTAGTTTTGGAGACACTTTCATAGGCCTAATTTGAACCCTATACAATGGAACCTCAGAATCCATCTTGACCAACTCAGTATCCTCACCCTCCTTCCTTGGGCTAGGGCATGAGGCAGGACTCACTTGCCCCTTCCTTTTCATGATAGCCTTGGAGACATTATTGCAAGCCATCAGGCAGCATAAGAACATTTATGGCATCCTCCTGAATGGGGAGTACTAGGCATTAGCTTATGTGGACCACATTATGATAACTCTGACAAGGCCAGAGGAGCCATTGCTGGCCACCCTGGCCCTCCTGGATATCTTTGAGTCCTCATTGGCTACAAAGTGAATGTGTCCAAATCTCTATCCTCTCCACATCTGGCCGTCTGAGTTCATTCTAGAATTCCTGGGACTTCAAGAAGATGGAAAAGCCATCAAATATGTGGACATACACTTTTTGGACATTGTGTGATCTGGGAGACTGAATATCCCCGAGCTAGCAGAACTTGATAAAGATTTAGCCAGGTGGAGCTGCTTGTACTTGTCTCATTAACACAGAACATATGCTTTTAAAATGATGGCTGCACCTAAGATTCAGTATATACTGGATAACCTCCCCATCAAGGTGCAGTCAGGTATGTAAAAACAAATGTAAAAAAAAAGATGCTTGGCTTCTTGTAGGGGAAAGGCCCCAGGCATATTGAACACAAGAAACGTGATAAGCCTGTTCCTGGTGGGGGACTCAATCTCCCTAATTTTCCCCTCAAACACGCAGTTCATCTACTGCTGCAGATGTACCAAACCAGCATCCATCTACCTCCAGATTCACAACCGAAGGGTGCCCAGTTTGAAGCACATCTCCTGGGCAAATTCCCACAACAGGTGGGAATATCTCCACTGACTTGGTCTTGCATCCCACCCTACTACACACTGCCAAAGTGTGGATGTTATATGCCAAAAAGGCCCCCTGTTTGGAACAACCAGGCCCTCAAAATTGGGGTACGCCCAATCACTTGGCCCAGGTGGGACTTGCAAGGCACAACCCCATTAGCAAACCTCAGATCCAATCACTTGGGCAGCTTCAATTGAGTTTTGCTGAGGGAAACACAAACATCTGCAATACACACAGCTCAGGCATGCACTCACACACATCTTGGGACCCCTATACAAATTTGTTAGTCTGAACATTATGGATGAATTACTGACTTGGATTAGAACCCTCTCCCAAAGTCCAGTCATGGATAGATTATAGACAAGTCAAGTCAAACTTTATTAACAGAAGTGTATAATCAAAGACAAACACAAATTACAAAGTGCATATTAAAACCATCATCCATAAATAATAAAGTTTTCCATATTATAGCTCTTAATAACAGTTTTAAAATATTAACGTTTCTAGACAGAATGGAGCAAATCTGTTTGCACCCTTTGCAGGCTGTGTGAGAGGCCTTTCGGCACAATGCATTTCTGCTTAAAGTTGAACCAGCATAATATTCTGTGGTGTTTTGTACATGCAGCCCTTGATGCTTTGCATTGTGGGGGCATGTGTGATTCTATATTTCTGTGGGAATATGATGGCCACTTAAAAATCTTAAAATAAGCTCCTCCTTTCTTTGGCCACTTATGTGATGCAGAAATGGTCCCAGCCACTTCTTTCTTATTAGATATAATAGTGGACATTCAAAGAGCAGATACATAGTGGAAATAATTTCATCCTCTTTACATTTACATATTATTAGATCTTCTGGTTTTTCCCATGACACAAATTGAGACTTATAATGAAAATGTATGTCAAATCTTATCCTGGCTAATATTTTCCTATGTAAAACATTTTGACACCAGGCAAGGTAGTCCTGAGGACCCTCGAAACACCTATCAACTTATATTGATTAAACATGGAAAAGAATTCACCTTTAAAGGACACTGTCAACCTCTTTTGCATCATATTATTTTTAGGTAAAAATCCACATTTTATGATTGCTTACTGTCTCTAAAATTAATCAGGTTGTTTTATCTCCTCCTTGCTTATTAGAACCAAAATGCATGGTAATGTATAGCTATGCCCAGCTTTGTTTTGTTTCAAATCATTGAACTACTCTTAATGAAAACTTCCTGAACATTAGAAACACCTTCACACAGTGCAACCCCACATGATACAAAAGTCTCCTCTACTCCCACTGCATAATGAGTGGCTAGATTGTGTTGGGGGTGTTCCTGAGTCTAGGAAAGATGCAGGAGCTGGTCAAGAAATGTAAACAAACATGTTTTGGTGTGGTAACACCAGTATGGTGGGCAGTCCATTTTTGCTTTTTAAAAGAAGAAAGGGATCTGAATTAAACTACCAGCTGCATCGACAGTCTCTATAGAATGTGAACAATCATAAAATGTGTTTTATAAATTACGGACACTTTGAGGCCTACAGGGGTTGACATTGTCCCTTTAAGGTATCCAATTGTAAATTGATGTCTGTTCCCCTAATTATTACCTCCTTGTTTATCCTGAAATATTTGTTATAATCCATTTATCATAGATATTATTCATCCCCACCTTCCTTAACATGAAATTGAGTCTATTGAACCATTGTGTGTCATAGATTCCTTTTCAATGGTGTAAAATAGATTCTGCCCAACAAGCATATCTTAACTTGATATCTGAATTTGTACCACTCTTTTCCAGTAGTTTAATGATATTAGTTTGGCTGTAGGTTGTAGTGAAATTATTTTTGCTTCTCTTTTCAGATGAGCACCCAATACTGCTACTGGTAGACCCAAAACAGCTCTTAAGAAAAGATTTTGGATAGGTTCAAGCACAGTGCATGCAGGCTCTATTCCCATAATTCTGCAGTGTAAAGCAAGGTAGCCTTCACCTTGGCAGTGTAAACCTTAATCATTAGTTTGAAAGAGTTATCAGCATACAATTTTTCCAAACCTATTATTACTTACCGCTGCTTGTCTACCTTTTTGCTTGGTTATTTTCAAATGTGGAGTCCAATTCATATTATTGGTAATATTTGCCCATAAATAGTATTATTCTTTAACAATTTCAGGTGACTTATTATTTATGACCCATGGATTTTTTGGGTTACAGGCCCTTCCTAAAATCATTATTTTTCATTTTTACTCTTAACTTCTAATGATAACTCATCCAGAGATCTTGTCATGGTATTCAAAGCCCTTTGAAGGACAGCTGCAGATTTAGAAATCAGAAATGCATCATCCCATCCCATCCAAGGACTATCTTATGCATGAAACAGAATCAGAATGTAGCATTATTAATAGTTTTAATAATGTTGGGTCTATCTCCCAGTCAGCTAAGATTTTCACAGGATATTTCTATTGACATTTTAATGCTTTTTTAAATCCAGCAAACAGCACAGTCTGCCATTTTTAGATTTACTTATTTATCGACCAGATAATTAAAATATAAATATATAATCAATTGTTGATCTTTTATTTCTGAATCCAAATTGATTATCAGAAATTTATATTTTTTATTTCTGAATCCAAATTGATTATCAGAAATTTATATTTTTATTCTGAATCAAATTGATTATCAGAAATTAATATTTTTCTTCTACCGTAGCTTCAATCCTTCCTGCAGAAATAAATGTTTGTTGGAATGCATATCAGGGAGATTGGTCTGTAATTCTCTGGGGTTTTTCCTCCCTTTATGTATATGGAACAATTTCAGTAGTTAACCAAGGTAATGGGATTGTAGCTGTATTATTGATAAAAGTACATAATTTAGCCAGCAGGTTTAACCACCAACTGATATTGACCTTAAGTATTTCAGCAGTAAGTCCATCACCTCCTGCTGCTTTATTAGTTTTCTGACTTTAAAATGTAAGGTACAAGTCACATTAAATGTTCCTCCATTTAGTTGTTTTAGCATTTCTGACTGAATTGCATTAAGTGTTGCTTGATCCAGCATAAAACACTGAACAAACTATTTCTTAAGAGTTAAGACTCAGTTTTGAATTGCATCATGACTGGACTGCAGATGTAGTCCAAATGAGTTGCAACAACATTTTGCAAACATTGCTCTTGAGCTGGCTAAGCACTGAAAAATAACACAGGATGAGTTGCCAATGCATTGCCAACTGCAATAAACAATGCCAAACCAATTCATTGGTGGAACAATTTAATGTGACTTGTACTGTAGGTCTCTACTTCATTGCTTGGAGGCCACTCATAGAAACACAGAAACATAGAAATTTGCTGGCAGAAAAGGACCCATTGGCCCACCCAGTCTGCCTATTACCCCCTCTCTTACTCCCTTTATGTCATGCCATTGTTTCTTTTGTTTAGCCCCATGTAGTTGTCCCATGTGGCATAGTACTAGGGCTATTGAATTTTCTCACTGAATCTACCCCCACTCACATAAGCATCTCTTAAGGAGTAGAGTATTCTCTTCCTTTGTTTGTGAATTTGTTGTTTCTAGGGTTTGCATATAAATTAGTATAAAATTCCTCCCATATCTTTGAATGTATAACTGCCTCTTTATTACTTGCAACTTTATTTTCTCCACATGCGATTAAAGTCCAACATTTTTGTAACTTTATTGTCTACTGTCTACTGTAGCTGTTCCCATAATCTTGTCTGGAATACTCTGTTAACTAACAGAGACCTATATTTTTTTTCAACTCCTAAATACCTTTCTTAAGCAGTGGTTCTAGGAATTGAATTACAATTCTTCCTGCTTTATTTATTAGAGACTTACATTGTTTACACTGCATATCATACAGGGGAGTGTTGTCCCTTGTGTACACTTTTTGTTGGCAACAATCATTCTTAGTAATATTATCTGTTTAGAAATTTATCAATGTGTTAACATTTTCCAAGACATCTTATCTGGCTATTGTCTCCTGTTTTAATTTAGTAACCACATCATTTTCCTGGATTGCCAATATTTTATGTGGTAAGAAAGAATTCCTTCTAATTATTTTTTTATTATAAATATAAAACTGACCTGTGGAATTAGAATTTAGATAGTCCTGTGGATTACCTATACATAGTGCCAAAAGAATACGGAGATGATCACTACTAAAATCAAAGCATAATCTAATACTTATCCATTATAGTTATGTGTTCTAAAAAGAGTATATGAACCTTATATATCACCACTATGACAGCCAATACCTATAGGCATATGATTTTCAGCAAATCAGTTTAGCAGAATTCTACCCTTGGAATTAATCAGTATATCCATAGAGGTTCTGTCTCTATTCCTAGGGCTGCATCAATTTCTTCTCCTGTCTGATAACTATCACCATAAAATTAACATTTTTCAGTTCTAGCATTAAAATCTCCTTCCACAATATTACTGGTCTTTATATTTAATCTTACATCTATCAATTTAATTGTAAATCTTCCAGTTGTTGCAAATATACATCAGCTGAAATACTTGGCTAAATATAAGAATTGACAATATACAAAACTATACTGTTTTCCAGATGTAGAAATATTGAAAGACAAAATCTCTTTTAAAAATCATAGGTTCATGTGCCATTTGCAAATTTGATTAAATCTATGTCATGAGGGCTCTCCTGTTTTGACCACAATTATTAATAGGCTTATTGCATTTTATTTCACATTCTTTAACCCATTTATATATACTGTAGGCTCTCCCATTCCATGTCTCCTGTAATAAAATTATATTGTATTTTCTTATTTCAAAGATCCAGGTCCTATCGGCTAGTCTGCCTGAAATTCCAGCAATATTCCATAACAGAATTAATAAACATGTTTTTAATACAGAGTTAAGGTCAGAATGGGGGGGAGGATCTCATCACACTTCCTTGTCCCATGAACATTTGGTCACTCCAATATAACTTCAGAGAGAGGCTCAAATCTATTAGTATCCACCCTAACAAAAACAGATTCTACTTCTAATTGTACTGAGCTGCTTCCACTTTCTGAGTTCCATATGCAGTTATTACATATACGGTCTCCCAGAATTTTTCTTCCTCTAATTGCTTTATCCTCTGTAGTAGGACCACTTAGAGAATGCTGTCTTATGACCTTCTTTTGTAGATAATATGTGATGCAAACTTGTCTTGGGTGTTTTTTGGTTCCTCATTGTTCTTATTTTTAATCTGGTTTCACAAACAATTTCAGGAATTACATGTTGGTCATTGAAGGTATCATTTAAATAGACACCATTGTCTGCCAACAGCAGACAGCCCTGCAGGATTTTTTTACCTAACAGATGCAGAGTTTAAAACTAGGCACATTTTAACTTTCACAGATTTGGCCTTATATCTATACACCAAGGAGATGTTATCCCACCTAAGAGCATCTTTTAAAATAGGTTTCAGTAGGTTGTATACTGTTATCTTAAGCAGAAATGGAGTTCTCTGCATGAATTAGGGAACCCTTTTATGAAGACAGTTTCTGATTTTTTTTCTGTTACTTTATCTGAAAAATCCCCCTTGATTCTTCCTTAAGTCCTTTTTATTTTTCCCATGTATATTATTTATCTGTCTACTCTCCTGGTTAGATATATATTGTATTTCAGTTTGAATCTCTGTAGCCTTGGTCTGTATTCCTATTCTTTGTGTAAATGACAAAGAATTTTCAGTTGCACCTCCAGGAAAGCAAAACATGTTGTGAACTAGTGTACAATAAAAATATACTTTATTGACAGAGACTCATAGTACCCTCACACAAGCATCTATGTTTCAGATCGCACCTGAAGCTTTGTCAAGACGTAATCAAACATTATCCATTTACTTAAATAGACCCAGTGTCACATGTGATATTTAAATTATATTTAAAGGCCCACACCTATAACAAAACATGACTCACACTCAATCATAACTATTGCACAGCTCAATCTCTATCTAAAAACTGCTGAACAATGTATACAGCATTTTCAAATTCATTATGCATACAATAAGCAGCATAATGACTAAAGTAGACAAAGGCAGTATCAAGTATTCAATATTCTAACTAAAAAGTGAAAAACAGGACTGATTTATACAATATACAGCTAGCAGCATGATGACTTAAATGAATAAGGGCAGTTTCAAATATTCAATATCCTGATTAATAAAGTGCAAAATATGGGACTAGTTTATAAATATATATATATATATATATATATATATATATATATATATATATATATATATATATATATATATATATATATATATGTACACTATACTGATTCCTCCTCAAAATGGGAGCCAGTTAAAAGTGTCCATTTAATCTCCCTCACCTTACTGACTGCCCTGCAATGCCCACAGTGGAAACCCTGTTAATGTTGCATGGGTTTACTCACAAGGGAGCATGCTTCCTCATTTTCTCTGGAATAAATGACAGGAGGGTCTCAGGACCTAGACTCCTCAACCTGATTGCTACTATGCTGATACTTTGCTCCACAGATGTCCAACCAAATTCTGGACCCCTAATAGCCAACTCTACCTTGGGGTCCCTTAATGACCTTACCTGGGTCACCACAAAGAGCCTGAGAGTTGCTCATATGAATGTCTGTAGCCTGCAACCAAAGTTGCCTGAGGTCCAATCCTTGGTAGACATGTACAAACCCAATGTTCTTGCCATCTCTGTATCCTGGCTGAAGCCTCACATCAACACATGAGGTTGGGCTAGTCAACTCATGGCACCTTCAGAAAAGACAGAAAGGGGAAAAAGGAGGGGTCCTAATCTAGTTATGATCCTCATTAGAGGCTTCACTAGCCACTCTCCCCTGCCCAACTCCACAGGCTTTGAATCCATATTCATCAGGATTGTTCTAGGCCAAGCGGAGTACCTACAATAAGCTGTTTATACAACCTCCCAATGTTGCCCACTTAGCCTTTGAGGACATAACAAGTTCCTGGCAGGGGCTGCTCTCACGGACTGTCTGATCCTGGGGACTTCAACCTAAAGTGGAAATGCACAGAGCAAGGGTATAGGGCCTTGCCCTTGAAGTCAACCTGACTCAAGTCATCACCAAAATCACCAGGCAAAATACCAAAACTGGGAACCATTCAACCCTAGACTGGATTCTAGCTTCAAATACTGCTAATATCCAAGTGGCTGGTGTGATGTCAGACACCCTGAGTGATCACTCACTCACCTTCTGCATTTGGAAAAACAGGCCGGCTTGGATTCCATCTAGGCTCATTACAGTTAGAGACTTCTCAAGTTTCTCTACAGAGGCATTTCAGAGTTGTCTAAGCAGTGTTGATTGGACCCCAATCAAACTTCTCAACAATGTTGATGAAGCTGCACAATTTGTTTCAACACACCCTCTCAGCTGTAGCTAATCTTCATGCACCCTAAGGAGAATTTGCACAAACAGTCACTGCTACAGATGGATCTTGTGGGAGCTAAACCTGATGAAAAGCCAGGACAAGGCTTGGAAAAATACAGGTGCTCAACCCTCTCAGTAGACCTAGTTGACTATAGGACACTGAGGAATCAATGTAAGAAGGCCACAAAATTACAAAGAGGAAGTACATCAAAACCTCCAGCAGCAAAACCTGACAGACCCAAAGTCTTTCTGGTCCTGTGTCAATGACCTGATAAAGGCCCCAAAATCACCCCAGATCCAGATAATCTGCAATGGTCAAACCTTTACTGAGGATGGTGAGGCAACTGCCACCTTCAATAAATTTGTCACTGACATGTCTTATAGAACTAACCCACACCATAAACAGGACCTCATGGATACTGAAGTGCTGGATCCTATTACCCCATTTCACCTAAGGACTGCACACCAAGAAGTGCTGTCCCTCTTACTATCCATCAAACATACTGGATCAGTGGGACTGGATGGTCTGTACCCTAGGTTGCTCAAGGCTGCCACCCTGCCATTGCCCATACCCATCACTTGGCTCATTAATGGTCCTTGCTAAATGGAGCTGTTCCCAAAATATGGAAACAGGCCAACGTGGTGCCAGTTCACAAGGGAGGTCTTCAGGAAACTATAGGTAACTACAGGCCTATCTCTCTACTCTGCACCCTGGTCAAAGCACAGGAGCAACTAGTATATTGCCAACTTAGGGACTACCTGTAAGCAAACCAGTTTCTGGCCCCCAAACAACATGACTTCCAACAAAGGCATGGGAATGACACTGCACTCAACAAATTCACTTCTGATGTCCTCACTGCACTGGACAAAGGCACTCCAAACAGGGTCAGTCTTCATTATCCTGACTAAGACCTTTGATCTGGTAGATCACTGCCTCCTGTTAACAAAGCTGAGAAAGTCTGGTCTGGATCAACACTCCTGAACTGGTCAGCAACTACCTGTCTGGCCACTCCCAACAGGTCAATTGGAGGTTCTACCTCTGGAACACCCCAATAAATGAAGGGGTTCTGCAAGGCTTAATATTGGGTCCCCTTATTCTCCCTGTTCATCAATGACCTCAACTACCACTGTGGTAGTAGCTCTGTGGTACAAAATGCTGATAACACAGTTCTATACAGAACTATGACTCACATGGATGAAGTAGTGCCACAACTCCAGTCTGACTTTGCAAAGCCAAAACTTGGCTAAATAGAAAACTGCCTAGTTCTGAACCAAAAAGGAAAAGCACTTATGTTTGGATCTCAACTCGAGGACCTGACCGTACTACCTTCTCTTGCTTGTCACAGCATTTGGCTCCACAAGTGAGGTGGTTCAGACCTTCAGATATCTTGCCTGGTGCTAGATCAAGGGCTCTCTTTAAAAGCCCATGTGGACCTCGAATAAAAAATATACACCAAAAGCTCAGCATGCTTCACCGCTCAAGCTCTAACATGATTAGATTGGCATTGTAACGAGTATCCTCCTCCGACCTTGACCTATGCTGCCCCAATTCTACATGGCAAAGCAAAGCAGGACCACTGTAGGCTGCAAACCTGTACCACAAAATAGCCTGCTTTGCAACAAAATCTCCCCAAGGTCTCACCATTGCGATGTCCTCACCTCACTCCACTGGCCTTCCTTAGCCTCAGACTTCAGTACCTCTACTATGTTGCACATATAAGCTTCTTCACGTAACACCCCAGCTGGGCTAACTAGGCTATTAGCACCAAACGTTCCAGCAGACTCCTCCACATCATAGGCAAAAAACTCCTGGAAGTACCCAGGATCAGCTCCGCAGCAGGTAGCAAATCCTATGCCCACACTGCCCCATGCTGTGGAATAAGCTCCCCAGCCACTTACAGGAAGCTACCTCCCTAGAGAATTTCCAGACAGGATTATATGAGTACCTACTAAACTGTAGTCTCTGCTCCTGTCCTAAAGATTGACTTAACATTCACTATCATCACTACCCCACCCTCGTTGTTACCTGTCAGTTGGCCTAGCAGAACCTGCCTTTGCTAGCCTTCCTTCCTTCCTTCCTTCCTCTCCTCCCTCCTCCTTCCTTCCTTCCTTCCTTCCATGTTAATGTTTAACTGCATAACCCAGCTGTATATTAACCTGCATTGTACTATTGTAATACTTACACTATCTTTGTTATCCTATTTGATCTGTCCTGAAAAGTACTATTTGAATGTCTATGCCTCGCTATATGTAACTAATCCCTTGGTCGCCCCTGAAAAGGGGACCATCGGGCCTGAGCAGGTCTACCCGGTTAACAAAATTTAATAAATGAATAAATAAATAAATAATCCTGGAAATTTACCTGCAGTCAGTTTAAACTACCAATATGTTTCCTGACAATTAAAAGTGCATTGTTCAAATCTCCCCCTCCTCCAACGGTTACCTGTTCCAATCCATAAAGCTTAAAAAAGTGCCCAACTCCAGAATTCTTAACATGATTGGCTAATGCATTTTCATCATACCCTAATCTAATGTGTCTCAATTGTTCCAGTATTCTGTTTTTGAATTTTGTTACTGTCTTTCCAATAACAAAACGGCCACAGTTGCACTGCTAGATATAGCACTGATTCAGTTCCACATGATATATGATTTAGACTGGAAAATCACATTACTATTTGGTAATGAATTAAAGTTCCCCACCTTTATGTGGTTGCATGCAATACAATCACCACATTTGAAATTTCCAGTGAGTAACCTCTGTAGATTTCTCCATAGGTTCTGTTCCACTCCAGCTTTACACCAACAGTCCTTAATGTTCTTGCTTTTCTGTAAGTGAACTGTGGCCTCTTAGTTACTTGTCGGACTTGGTTCCAATTCTAATAAATGCCAATTTTTCAGATATTTTCTATTTCCTTCATCTGTGTGTTAGAGACAGTAATAAAATTAACATTCTGACCATCCATTTCATCTTCTTTTTTTCTAGGTATTGGCAGATTCTCTTGGTAACCTATCAACCGTATTTTTAGCATCTTCAACACAGGTTTTGCTGTAATCTCTATCACAAAGTCTTTTGATAAGCATTTCACTGTTTTTCTGATATCCCTCAATGGTGCTACAGTTCCTTTTGGCCCTCATGTATTGGACAAAGGGGATATTCCTGGCCATATGTTCGGGTAACTACCAAAATGGAGTATTTCATTGCTGTCCGTGGGCTTGCAAAATAAGTCTGTTGCCAAGCCCTCCCCATTTTAGAATACCATGAGATCTAAAATGATACCTGCAATACTTGCTGTCAGGGAAAATGTAACTTCTAATTGTCTGACTCCAAATATTGGACAAAGACATTATGTTCCTCCAAATTCCTTTTAACAAAATGAATATGTCATCCTGGTAACATCTGTAAAAGTCCAGTTTGTCAAAAAGTATATTTTTCTGAACATTATGTATGAACTATTCTCCCATCGGGCCTGAAAATCATGGCATGATTAGCCATGGCGACTCCCATCATTGTTCCTTTATTTGATGGTACATGCCTGATCCAAATAAGAAAAATATTTTTGTCAGCACCATTTTGGTCAGATTTACTAGAAACTCAACAGTTATACCTCATGTAATGCATCCCTCAAGGCATTAAGCTCATCATCGTGAGGAATGTTTGCATACACTGATTGTATGTCTAATGTGACCAATATATATTCAGGCTCCACAGCTATCTCCTGTATTAACTCTAGAAATTGCATTGTATCTCTAATAAAAGATCTTGATTTCTGGGCTACCTCTTTAATAAAAGTATCAATATGCTGTGCCAGGGGCTCAGTGATAGAATTATTACTAGATACAATGGGTCTGGTAGGAGGACAAAGTAGATTTTTGTGGATTTTAGGCAGTCTATAAATCACCAGTCTAACAGGTGAGTCATCAGTTATATAATCACATATTTCCTGTGAGATCAGTCCCATCTTTACAGCCTCACTTAAATATACATCAATCTCCTGCTTAAATTTAAATGTAGGGTCATAGGACAACATGTTATAGAATTCAATATTTGCTAGTTGTAAAGCCATCTCATTCAATCAGATCTTCGTCCATCACTACCACAGCCCCACCCTTGTCCACTGGCTTGATAGTGATGGTAGTGTTGTTTTGCAGCTTTTTATTGCTTCCTTTCAACCAACATACAGTTCAAAACAGATTTAGAGTTTCCATCGTGATGTCACTGTCCCTTTCACATGACGGCAGGAAAAGGCCCACAATATTGTTCTTGGGGAGGGATTTGACTTTTTTCCATTTTACATCACCTGGTGTCATACCTTCACATATGGGTTTCTCCCCATTACTCATTTCCTGGATATCATTACCCATGCTGTCATTTTGTAAATTATTATCAGTCTTAGCAAATTGAACCTTGAGAGTTAAGTTCTGTGCAAAACATGTAGCTCTACCATCGCTTTCAAAGTAGTTTATAGTCATAATGGGGATAAATGACAGTCCCTTATTGAGTATCCTTGTCTTAGCCCCAGTTAATGTATAGAATGAAATACTAACCACCAATACATTTTGATTTCACCTTGCACCTCCCTATTTGTCTTTCCATGAGTATGTTCTCACCCTGAATCTGTTGTGTGGTGGTTTGTATCTCCCCCTTTCTTGGTAACCACCTCTTCTATTTGCCCCTCCCCTTTCCTCTTGTAAGCCTCCTTGTATTTTGTATGGGAACCTCATTAGATGTGGATTGCATCTGAGAAGTCATCTTTGGGGTATTATTGGGAGCTGTGAAAATTCTCTCCCCAATACCCTCTCTTGATGTTGTACCAGATGTTGTATTACAGATTACTGTTGTTCCCATTTCAGATGCTACTGGTTTGGTGGGGGGTGTATTTTTCAACACTTCCACTAGTTGGGGGGGAGATCACATGGAGTAGTCTGTATCCCTCTCACTGTCCCATCCAAAATCTGCATAGCATCTGCTGGGATACTCAGCTGTTGCACAGTTCGTTCTGGTAATAAAAAAGACTGTAAAGGGGTATTCTCCATATCCACATTTTCTTCCTCTCTCTCTGAGCTGGTGGCACTTGTATAGGTATTCTATACACTGACTTTTTAGGATTGAACGAACGGGATTTACACTGCTTTTTCCACACTAAAAAATGTTCCCATTCTCAGAATTCCTTCTGTCCTCTCAAATTTATTCATCTTGACTTTTTAATTCATTCATCATGAGACTGCACTGTTTCTCTAAGTTTGTTGACATACATGTTGTATAAAGAATGTGTATGGAATGAATTAAAAGAGCCTAATTTTTGTTAAGCTCTAAGTTCATGGCTTTCTCCAAAGGGTCAGAATGTTTTAGAATAATTTTGATTAGTCCTGCAGATGACTCCAAAAGGTGGATTTTCCAATATTTTAAATATTCTATTTGATCAATTTTAAATGCAGGTTGCATAACCCATCTTAAACCCCTCGATTCAGTTAACCTCCAGGTAAGCTTCCATAGTCACCTTTACCAGTATAATCTTTTGTCTTTAACATGGATTGTTCTAACAGAACATAAGCTTGTTTGATTTCTGTTACTACCGTTGGCCCCCATTCATTTGTCTGGCCTGTGATATTTGCTGAATCATTACTTGATTCCTATAGTGTACTAACAGGGGATTGCCAACCTGAGTAGAAGAGAACATTGCACAACAATACTGTGAATCTCTGAAGTACTCATTCCTATCAGCTGGATTTACTAGTGGGGTGCTACTTATGGTATCGACAGTGCCTGGCCTCAGATGCCATTATCCAGAACGCAAATGCACTCATCTGAGTCCAAGCTACTACAATACTAAAACATGGAAGCAAAAGACAAAACACATCTCAGAACTGTTCAGAGGAGCAGAAACACAAAAATGAACTGGTACAAATGACTAAAAACTTTTGGCTGCACCTCCAGGAAAGCAAAACATGCTGTGAACTAGTGCACGATTAAAAAATATACTTTATTGGCAGAGACTCTTAGCACTCCCCTCACACAAGAGTCTACATTTTGCATAACACTTGATGCTTTATTAAAACATAATCAAGTATTATCCATTTACTCAAATAGCCCTAGTGTCACAGGTGATATTTAAATATATTTAAAAGTCCACTCTTACAAAAGAAATGTGACTCACACTCAGTCATAACTATTGAACAGCTCAATCACTATCTGAAAAAACACTAAACAATGGCCAGGATATTTAGACTGTGCCAGGCAGTGGTGCAAGCCTGGGCACAGTGCAACTGTGATGCACTGAGGCCAGGTCCTGGTGATATTTAATGGTGCTGTGCCATGGCACAGCACTGTTGAATATGGCACAGGCAGCACACACACTGTGCATGGCACAGTAGCACTGCATCGGTGCAAGCCACTGAGAGGGAGCACGGGGATGCACCAGTGCAAGTGCAGTTGTGCTAGGTGAATCACCCATGATATTGAGCAGGGGGCATGCAAATAAGGCCATAATATATGCAAGGTGAAAATGGGGCCATTTGCATGTCATTTTGGCCCCATTTGCATGCCTTGCACAGGGCAGGCCGGCAACTTGTGCCTGGCACCCTGCATAGCATGACGTGTGCTGTGGGGATCCTGGGGCATACCCCACCCTGTAGTCGCGATTGTGTGGTAAATGTATCTAAAGATAGTTATGGTAGTCTAGTGCCTCCCCCCGGTCCCCAATTCCCTGATGAGTATGCAAATGCAACATGTCGATCCCTGGTAGTCTAGTGGTCTTCCCTCCCACCCGAGTCCCCGATGCCCCGATGTATGCCAATATGACCACCCTGGTGGTCTAGTGGAAATCTCCCCCCACCTGTTGCTGCGATTGCAGAACCATCCATATCACAATGCCCTGGCGATCCAGTGGCACCTTATCCTCCACCCACACAGAATCCCTTTCTACCTCAGCCCTCCCATCAGGGTAGCCGCATCCACTCGCACACCACTTGGTTGCTCGCTTAATGACAGGTAGTCATGATGGGCGTCAGTTGATTCTCAGTGGACCAATATTTACAGGGCATACTGTACTAGGCAGTCCCAGATCTGTGAATCACTCCATTCACATATTTGGGACCATCTAGTACAGTATGCCCTGCAACCCATTGGTCCGCACTGGGAATCAAAGGGCTTACAGCCCACACTGTACCTGTCATTTGGCGGGTGGCTGGGTGGTGTGGGTTGGGATGCTGCTGCTCACCGGCGATGGGGGGAGTGGGTGGCAAAGGGTTCTGCAGGTGGTTGGTGTGTAGTACCACTGGATCACCAGGGCGTTGTGATACAGATGGTTTTGCTATCATGACAATGGACGGGGGGGTTCCACTAGACCACTGGGATGGTCATATTGGCATACATTGGGGCATCGGTGGCTCGGGTGGGAGGGGGGACCACTAGTCCACCAGGGATCAATATGTTGCATACTCATTGGTGAATTGGGGACTGCGGGGGCCACTAGACCACCAGGGCTATCTTTAAATACATTTACCACGTGATCGAGGCTTCAGGTGGGGGTCCACTAGACTACCAGGGATGTGTGCGCTTGAAGATGGTGTTCTGGGTGAGTGGGTGGCCACCCATGGCTAGGCTGCTGTGTTGCACCCTGCAATACAGCAGCCTGCCTGTGGGTAGCTGGGAGTTGCTCCTACTCTACAGGGGCTCAACTTTGAGCCCCCCATGTGGCACAGTGCAGGGGTGCACCAGCATATACGTCGCACATCCCAGGCTGAATATCGGGATGTGCCACATATGCATGGGCACGCCCCCTGCATCTGTGCCACATACATTATAATTGCACCCATATAATTGCCACCATGGCTAGGGCTGCTGTTGCACCTGCAACACAGCAGCCTGCCTGTGGGTAGCTGGGAGTTGCTCCTGTTTCACAGGCTCAACTTTGAGCCCCCCATGGGCACAGTGCAGGTGCACCAGCATACGCCGCACATCCCAGGCTGAATATCGATTGCCACATGATATGCACGCCCTGCATCTGTGCCACATACATTATAATTGCACCCCAGCACATCAGATTTGTGCTGCGCCATGCAGCCTTCTCAATATCCCACTGTGGGTCGCAATACAGGGTTGTGCCAGTGCAGCCCCATTGTACCAGGTGCAATCCTTTGAATATCTGGGCCAATGTATACAAAACAATTTCAAATTCATTATTTATACAATAAGCAGCATAAGAACTAAACTAGACAAAGGCAGTATCAAGTATTCAATATTCTAATTAATAAAATGCAACAAAAAAACAGGATTGATTTAGGTTCCAAGTGAAAATCGTGACTGCAGAGGGCGCAACCTCAATAATAGTGAATAAAAAATGGTGAGTGCACTAATCGCGGTGAAGCATTATAGCACCTACATCATAGCGCTTAGGTCAAAATAGCTACTGACTTACCGACCTACGTTCTGCATTTCTTGTCTTGTTTACTCTATTTACACAATTACAACTGCTGCCTTAAAGAGTATTTGTTCTATTTCCTGGTACCCACAATGCAGTTGCCTACTGTCACCTGATCTCACCATGATTTTTTTTTTAAAGGCACATGTGTTCTCCTTCCATTTCCCATTTGACATTGCAGCACGGAGTTTTGAGATTGTCACAAGCCAAAATGGTAAGCCATTGGCTGTTTATGGGGGCTACACTTACAGAAAGGATAAAGAGAAGGCTGAGAAAGTGTACTGGCGATGTGTAGATGCCCATAAGTACAGCTGCCTTTCGGGGTTACATACTTGCAATAAGGTGTTGATTTCACAAAGAATCATATGCATGTCCCTGATGCTGGTGATGTGGTGGCGAGGAGGATAACGGCAAATGTGAGAGAGAGGGCCAGATCAAGTGTAGAGACCACAACACAGGTTCTGGTACAATGTACAACTACAGCCCATGATGCTGTAACTAGCCATCTGCCTGCTGTACCCCTCATCAAACATACCATACAAAGAATCAGGCAGGTAGAACGTGGGTGCCCTGCCACCCCTACCTCAGCTGAGGAGCTACAAATACCACCCGAATTCAGGGAAACATTAGTTGGGGAACCTTTCCTCCTGTTTGACAGTGGAAATGAAAGGGATAGAGTGCTCATATTTGCTACTGATGCTAATTTAAAATGTCACAAGACAGTAGCAACTGGTTTATTGATGGAACATTCAAATCCTGCCCATTATTATTCGATCAGCTGTATACAGTGCACTGCATCAAGACAGGCCAGATTGTTACAGCACTGTATGTTTTAATTTGTAGCAGAATAACAGCAGCGTACACTAGGGTTTTCACCAAACTGCAGGAATTGTGCTCCAGCTTAAAACCAGAGACTGCTCTGATGGACTTCGAGAAGTCTGCATGGCGTGCATTTAAAACTGCATTTCAAGACAGAGAAGTTTGTGGTTGTTTTTTTTATTTTGCACAGGCGATTTGGAGAAAAATTCAAACTTTCCCAGCTATATATGAAAGGTACTGCTCAGATCCTGACTTTTCCCTTCATTTGCGTATGCTACTTTCACTTGCTTTTGTGCCCACAGTGATGTAATTGAAACTTTTGATGCAATGAAAGAATGGGACTTTTTTTTTGAGTAATACAGCACTTCTGTTGCCATTATTGGAGTACTTTCAATCAACATGGGTTGGTAAACCCAGAGGAAGGTCAGGTCGAAGATCAGCAATTTTCCCACCTGATCAATGGAGTTGTTTTGATGCCACCTCTAGGGGTCTTGCAAGAACAAATAATGCGGTTAAAGGTTGGCATCGTGGATTTAACAGCCACATAGGAGCTTGCCACCCCAGCATTTGACGATTGATACAGTGCCTGAAAGAGGAACAGAAGTTAACCGAAATGAAATTGGAGCAGATGGTGTCTGGGGCTGGTACAGTTCAGAAACAAAGAAAGTATAAGGACACTAATGAGAGAGTCATTTCAATAATGAAGGAGTACTCGATGCAGAGTAGGTACGAGTACTTAAGAGGCCTAGCATATAATTTTCAGTATCAGGTCTGAATCAGTACTGAATGACAAGTCTCTGCAGTTTTTAAGTAAATAAATGGAATAAGCGCTGAACAGCGCTGAACAGCAAAGAGTCGCTATTCTGACGTCAGATGCTGTGCTGTGAACTTTGAAATGAAAGGAATGAAATGAAAGGAATCTGTGCTACTGATTCACAAGTCTGCTTTCAAGAAATCAATAAATGGAATAAGCACTGAATAGTGCTGAACTACAAAGAGTCGCTATTCTGACGTCAGATGCTGTGCTGTGAACTTTGAACCCACAGTGCACCTGGTGGACTAAAGCAGAGACTTGTGAATCAGTAGCACACACAAGCAGTGAGTAGATTTGAGTAGATTTCAGCAGATTTTTTGCCATTATTGAGCAGGCGCTAATGTTGTGTATGCTGTGGCAGTTTTCTTTGCTGTTATTGAACTAGCGCTGTTTTACTGTGTTGACGATTTAGTGGTAACCTTTGTTTACTCGCCATTTTTTCAGTCGTGTTTCTGTAGTCATGATTTTCATGGGATACCTTGATTTATACAACATACAGCAAGCAGAATGATGACTTAAATGAACAAAGGCACTTTTAAATATTCAATATCCTGACAAATAAAGTGCAAACTATGGGATTAGTTTATAGAAATATATATTCTTTACTGTCTCCTCCTCAAAAAGGGTACCAATTGAACGTGTTCACCTCATCCTTGAAATTTGCCTGCATTCAATTTAAACTGCCAGTATTTTCCTGACACATAAGTACATTGTTCAAATCCCCTCCCCCCATGGTTACCTGTTCAAATCCATAAAGCTTAAAAAAGTGTGCAACTCTGGAATTCTTAACATGATTGACTAATGCATTTTCATCAGACCCTATTCTAATGTGTCTCAAATGTTCCAGTATTCTGTTCTTGAATTTCTTTACTGTCTTTCCAATATAAAAAGCCACTGTTGCATTCTACCAGATATACCACTGATTTAGTTCCACATGATATAAAAGATTTAGGGTAGAAAGTCACATTACTGTTTGGTAATGAAATAATGTTCCCCACCTTTATGTGATTGCACGCCATACAATTACTACATTTTAAATTTCCAGTGGGTAACCTTTGTAAATTTTCCATAGGTTTTGTTCCAGTCCAACTTTGAACAAAAACATCCTTCAAATTCTTGGGGCTATTTAATTAAATGGATAATACTTAATTATGTATGCTAGTTCACAGCATGTTTTGCTCTCCTGGAGGTGTAGCCAAAATTTTTGTCATTTGAACTGGTTCATTTTTGTATTTTGCTCCTCCAAACAGTCCTGAGCAGTGTTTTGTCTTTTGCTTCGTTTTGTTTTACCAATACTACTTGTTTTTATTGGAGTTTTTGCATTTTGGGTAGAATACAACATTTTCTATTTCAACAACTTCCTTTTCCTGAAGTATTTCTATAGTTGCTCTTATTATAGCCACTTCTGTTTTTTCATTAAATCTCTATTCTCTAATACATTCTCTTAGACTATTTCCTGGACCCATTTTTCATCATTTTGTCATGAATTACACTCACTAGTTTTCCCTCATCATCTATACCTTTCTTTGTAAGGACAAATTAATTCCTTTTCCTGCTTTAATAGCTTCTAGAATTTCTCAGTAGGAAGTTGTTTTGGATAGATACAGTTTTATATCATTAGTAAGTTTAATAAACACTGCCATTTTCCTATTTTTGATTGCTTTTCTATATCTCTGATTCATGGTTAGACCAAGGAAATGGGATGCCATGACCCTTGAAGGTGCATCCAACATGGGTTCCATTGTTTGGTATGTAGTTTAAAATTCCTTATGTTCTCTTAAATATCCATGATCTTCAATTGAATCGTTAAGGGTTGTTAACAGGGTGATATTCAGCCATACTCATACTCAGGTCTATTCTCTATTCTGGATTTGCACCCTTTGATCCCTTTACCTCTTCCAGCAACCTAGGAGGAGCAGGTTTGACTAAATAACTGATTATTAGCAGGTAATTCTAATAACGTAACTTTTTCCAAAAAGTTATTGTCCTCTGTTATTTTATCTCTTTCATCTTCCTTTAATTTCAGTGAGGAACTATGGGGAGCTCCTGTTTTTTTACGATTGTTGGTTTGGACACCCTGTAAACTCAGTATTTTTTTTATTATTGAAAATTCTCCTTTTTTGAGTGTGTAGCTCCATAGGTTCTGATTTTTTATCTTTTACTTTTTTACAATTTCTAAGTTCCATTGCTGATTTTCCAGTCATTTGTTTCTCTCCTTCCCTTTCTTTTCTTTGGAAACAGTACAATAATACAATAGGTCAAATAGGTAAAGGGAAATTTAACATCTAGCTGAATGGAAAGAGGTTTAAAAGACAGCATGTAATAGGCAAAACAGTGCAACAAGCATAAAAGCTAATAAGTGCAGTATATGGTCTATTTAAAAATCAGAATTTCTTTAAAACAAAAAGGTCCCAACCATTTAAAAGAGATGCTTCGCATCAACATCGATGTCTCTGTAAAGAAGATGCTTGACAAAAATGCAGCTGAACTCTCTGTCCCTAGGGGTTCATAAAACTTGTCCATCAGATGTCACATAAAGGATTTTGTAGACTCATAGTGGCAGAGTACATTTTGTGTTTTGCTGGGAGTCAGAAAATGTGCTGATATAAATTAACTGGAGCCAACTTTCCCCGGCTTCCCTTCTAAGATTGAACTGTTGCAATGCTAAGTCCTTGTGCTTCCTATGAAGTATCTGCTTACCAGCAAAATGTGACTTAAACACTTAAAAGTAAAAAAAGAAAATACTGTAAAATATAAATAAACTAGGATTTTAGAAAAGTCAGGATGTCAGTAACACCAAGCAACATTTTGTCATTAATGCTAATTTTAAATTTAATATGTAAAGGGGTATTACTCTGAACCCCTGCTGCAAGAGTTCATTGTGAATTCATACATTTTAAAGAGCTGATATATAGTACACAGTATGTGGCCCTTTTAGTAATGATAGTATTTATTATCAACCTATGAGCTAAAACACATAGCTCTTACTAGAGGTAATTCTTGCAATAGACATAGGCTAATAATGATGGCTTAAATGTTAAACATAGTGTCATCAGAGTCAGGCTGTTAACCCCA
Source organism: Neoceratodus forsteri (assembly GCA_016271365.2). NCBI lineage: Eukaryota > Metazoa > Chordata > Ceratodontiformes > Ceratodontidae > Neoceratodus > Neoceratodus forsteri. Next base: position 396,949,538 of record CM057454.1, read on the forward strand.
TCCCTGCAAAATAACTGCTTGTAAACTATAAAACTAAAGCTACCAACAAGAACATATTAGTTACACTTATGGGACAGCACATATATAAAAAAAGATAACGTTTTAAAAGTGCCACAGAGCATAAAAGCACTTCCTTTAAAAAAAAAAAAACCTCTATGGAACTGAGAGGCTAGACCATCCACCATGGCCACCAAGGTAGTTCCCTGCCCAGTAATCTACACAAAACTTCAGCTTCCCAGGAATGAACATAGTGCTGTTAACAAAAGAACTCTCAGGTACTGACTTTCAAGAGAGATGCAACAGGACCAAGAGCATGCTGCAAGTGCATTCCAGTTGTCAATGGCATCTGAATGAATCTGTAAGCTGTGTCTGCACATGTGCCTTAAGTGGCACTGAGGTCATCTGATCTTGTGGCACAATATCTTAAAAAACTTAAAAAACAGAAACTCAGGTAATACTAAACTAAAATGCTATATAGAGAATAAAGTATGGGTCAGGGTGTATAGCAGATTTTACACACACCGACTTATCGTGCGAAGCCCAAGGGGTTTGTGAAAAGCATCCCATAACAAGGGTGTGTAAAATCGAGTTTGACACACACCCGACCCATTTTTTATTTTATATAATTGCTGGGTTTCCCTTTTTCACCCGAGCAATTATATAAAATAAAGAGCTTCCGGTGCATCCGTGGTTTTTGTCTGGTGCCGATTTGAATCGTCAAATTTAAAAAAATTATTTTTTTGTCCTGGTTTTCGGGGGTTTCACTGTGTATGGGGAAAAAATAAAACAACTTACCGCGAGTTCTTCTGGAGGTGCTGTTTCCAATCGGGAAAGATGGAAGCGGTAAGCGATCTTGAGTGGTGGCACTGCTGCGTGAGTATGCGCACAGCAGGAGAAACCATGCACGTGTTTGCCATTATAAACACTCCTTTATAATGGCAAATTATGCCACAGTTTCCCTATGGGAAAAGGGGGAAGCAGGTTATTATATAGAGAATAAAGGATGGGGAAGTGTGTGATATGTAAGCATTAATCCCAGGAGCATTTTGGGAATTAATGCATGGTTGGGGGCACAAGACGAAGGCTGAGTACTACCACAACCCAACCATGCATTAATTCCTAGGAAATGCCTCCTTTCAAGGGGATTAATGTGCTTGTAACATGGACAATGTTGCAAGATATAGATGTATTTTTAAAAAGTAAATCAAGCAGACTGTTAGACTGGTTATGATTTTATAACAGTATTTCTTTCACTTATACATATGAACAATGTTGGAAAAGACGAGGTGTGCATTAATGCTGTGACTGCTAAAACATTTTGTTGCATGTTGCACTCTCAAGATAACACTTGTATTATTCTTTCACTGAATTCACTAAATCCTTTTCAGAACAGACAATTTTAACTTACTAGCACACTTGTTAAACACTGTTAACATTTTCTGTACAACTGCAGTGTTTCTGGGTTGTACATGCCTCATTTGTATTTGTTAGTTACACATTCTTGCTTTTGCTCACCCAACTAGGCTGCTTACAGTGTGGTCAGTTTCCTTTTCAGATTTCAACAGTGCAGTCCGTGTATAGTGAGGCATGAAACACTGAATAGATTGTTAGTGCTCGGACACACATACAGCATACTGTTATTGCTATGCCACTTTTGTTCTGCCAATGTATGTGCTGTCACTGGCGGAGTACCTGCGCTACACATGCTACTCTTGCTTAGTATCACAGAAGTGACTTGCAGGATCTCAGGCTTCCATTCTGTGGTAATACTGGCATATTTAGGTGGCTCTTTTGTTGGGATATACTGTGTGAAACTGCTTTTTCTCTCTCTCTTGCTCTGTTGCCCTTCCCTTGGATGTGTGCATTTGACAAAATATTGCATCAGTTTTTTTTTGAGTATGGTGGCAATAAGAACACTCTCAGCCAAGTGGGTGGATGGGGAAGACAAAATGCTAAGATGATTTGTGACTATTATCAGTACTACATTACCAGGCACATCTTAGGATTAATGCACACTAATTTAGGTGTCACATGTACTGTTTAAGCCAATGAAACTTTCTTATTTCTGGAAAATTAATCGCCATGTTACAAGAGAATTTAATGGACACACGAGATGTGGGATGCAACACACACACACTGCACACAAAAGGAGTGTCTTTTATACTTTGAGTATTATGTTGTTTTTTTACTTTGTACTCATTGTTTTTTCTTGTTTACTTATGGTTTGTTCTCTAAATGTGATGCACTGGGTGCCTGCTAATAAAGCCATGCTCAGTTCTGAGGCAGACAAGAAGCAGGGTCAACTAGATAGCTATAGCAGTGATTGTGAAGCCATGGCTATTTCCCAAACTGGATGAGGAGCAGGGTCCACCAGATAGAGGTTTTTTTTATACTATAGAATGCAGGATCAACCAGATAGACTTTAAAAAAAGGAGCCACCATGTTTACACAACGGTTAAGCCCACCCATGCATGGAAGGAGTGCCAATGAGGGAGCACACATTTTAAAGGGCAGTGCGCATGAATGCCATAATATCCAACCAGTTATTATGGCAAATATCAACTGGTTCAGCCAATAGAGAAAACTTGCTGACCAGTTATCATAAAATTATGTCATGTATCTTTATGATACCAGCTGCCCAAAAGAAGTGAACAGAATGCTTTGAAAAAGGAAAAATGGGGGTGTCAGCATTAATAAATTTAATTTAATTTAACTGCTAATATTGCCACTCAGTGCCCCACTCAGTCAAATTTTCCACTAGAATAACTGGTCAAAAATACACATAAAACATAAAACCACACATACACTCTGCTCTGAAACTAAGGGAGCACTGCATCAAGCATTCAGTGCAGTAGTTCAATGTATGAGTTCTTTGAGCTTTCTTGGTGTTTTGTGTGCTCTAAGTAACTATGTGTTACACCTGACACACCGAGCTGTACTACTTTATGACTTTTTACTACAGCACTGCTTGTACACTTTATCTGTGTTTGTTCACTTGTTTGAGTACTGGAGCCCTACTCCCATAACTGAAGTAGGCAGAGCTGGGCTGTAGTTCGAGCTACTTGCTGAATGGAACTACAGCTCAAGTGTTTTAGTTAAAATTTTTGTATTTGGGCACTCATTGCAAGCTTTCTGTGTGCCAGGACCACTAATGGTAAGAAACAACAGGCGTTTTTAAAATATTTTAATTTTTGGAGCAATGCTGTGACCTCTGTCAGGCATTTCCGGGGCACACTTCTTATTTAATCCTGCTGTGAGCAGGGCAAGTGTGTGCAGGGCCACACATGTGAAGCTGAGCACTAAGACTTGTGCGTTCTGCACGTGTTTAGCCTTGTTTGGCATGAGTGTGGAGAAGAACTTAACAAGTAATCAGCGTGACTCATTATTATTTGGTAAGTCGATTGAGACATCCTATATACCAGTTAATACCTATATAAGAGTTGTGGGCAACTTACTTATATGTTAGGTAATCTCAAAAATTAACTGCTCATAGCATTTGACAAGTCTTGATAAGATTGTCTTAATCACTGGTCTCTGAAACCCATTAATAATAGGTGCCAATATCCCTTACTTGAATAAACAGCACCAACACAATGAATGGTTAGTCTCATTTTAAAGGGACAGTGTAACAGGTCTACGATGCCCATTCAACAATTAAGTTGTCAACTGCCATCAATAGCATGGATTTATGTCCACCACAACTTGTGGTGACATAAATCTGACTGGAGACCCGGAGGTTTTTTTCATCAGGGCTTGCTCTCCGCACCCCCGTTCTAAAGGATTCTAACTCTGAGTCAGAGTTGGATCGGGGAGGGGGTGCAGGACTGGAAGAGAAAGTGTTGGGGTTTTGGGCAGACTATTTCAGTGAAAACATCGATGTTGTTGGCATCCACATTTTCACTGTTATAGTGTCGCCATCATGGGGGCATACCTAGTGGAAAAGCTCCAATATGTCTGAAACTATTACAACACCAGAAGGGAAAACTGGGGTTAAATGTTTTAGTTGCAACATGTTTTGTATGTCAACCATTATTAATACTAATTATGTGTTCAAATGTGTCAAATATGCAAATAATGATATGGCTACCAAAATTAGGTTGTTGAACTCCAGGCTTGCTGCACTGGAACCATGTCAAAAGAGATGGCAAATAGTTTGCAGGAAAACTAAAAAGAATACAAGGGCCTTTAAGCAACCTACACCTAAGTTTATAACACAGAAGGATGTTACTAACACTAATCCCTTTATCTGCTCTAATGTGCAAACACTTGAGAACACTGCAGAATCCACTAGCTCAATCAAAATACATTAAATAAAAAAGAGTTAGGAGGAAGATGCTCTGGATGAATCTGAAGAAATGAGGTATAAGATGCAAAGCTCAAACGCTGCAAAAAGGTAGAAGAGCAGACCACTTTCTATACCAATCTGTAACTGCTTTGCTCCACTGGGTATTCAGCTGGAATATAATGAGCCTACACCCTCCACTTCTCTGGAACCACTAGTCACATTTAGCTCTGAACCTAGTAGATATTTTCCATGTTCCTCCTGCCCATCATGTATGCTATATATATATATATATATATATATATATATAATCTTTGCAAAAACTATGTTAATGCAACAGTTGAGGTTTTCCACAGCAACAAAAGTGAGGAAATTTGGCATTAGGTTTTCAACCCTAACTCAGACCCCCACACACACACACACACTACCACACATACACACAGACAGACAAAGAGATACAGACACACAGACAGAGACACAGAGAAACACACAACACACACACACACAAACACACATACAAATGGGGGCGCAACAAGGCAAGACAACTAATCACAAAACAAACCATAATGCAGCAGAAATAACAGACAACTTCATAAACATATCACAACAGGCATCCGTCATCATGTTTCAACAACTGTTGTGCTTTGCTGCCATCTCAGTGTCTTGAATGTCTAACATACATACAGTAGAAGCATGGGAGATGTTTACTGCATAAAATGTGTATGCTATTGTGCACAGTGCTTCACTTGGACAGAGACATGCTTTACCAGAGTAACAACTAACATGCATATGTGGTTATGGCTGCATAACATCAGATAGCATATATACCGCTATTTACTGTGTCTAAATAAATGATAATGCTATGCTGTCATAAGTCAGACTAGTTTCTTATGTTGAAGTACAATATTGATACATTCATACACATCAAATGGTGGTGTGATTGCTATCATATAATGTATTCATTATGAGATAGTGATTTTCACTATTCATGTAACTAACTGTTTCTCTCTTCATATTTAATACTAGAGAAGAAACTTACATAGATGTTTTAGTGAAGTATGAATGATGCTACTGTGAATGTTCATCATGCTAAAGTAATTCTGCACTTTATTACAAAATGCTGTCTACTACTATATAATTAACGGTCTCCGTTTTTTGCCATAGACAAAACCGTGTGTTAAATACCGTAACACCTGAGTAGGTGTTACGGGCATTCACGCGCTCCCTTTCTATACCAACGCGCTCGAGACAAGCAAATAAACAGAGCGGGAGCTTCCAACTGTCCCTGTTTCCGCAAACAGTACTGACGAGAAAAACACTTTATTATCTGCATTACCTCCATCCCAAACACACTCTTGTGCTTCTATGCTCACTGGTAAACTGAGGTAATGCAGAGAAGTTAGTGTTTTTCTCATCAGTACTTTTTGCGGAAACAAGGACAGTTGGAAGCTCGCGCTCTGTTTATTTAAAAACGGAGCCCTTCAATTATATAAAATAAAATATGGGGAGAAGTGAGTCAAACTCGACTTTATATACTTCGTTGTTGATGGCATCATAAACCCTGGCTTCGCCTCGGGGTTTATATGCCATCCAACAACCGGGTGTGTGTTAAATTCTCAACACACTTCTCCCATACTTTATCCTATATGTATTGCTGCTGACACAACTGGGAGCATAGTGAGAAAGCAAATTGGTTATGTCACGGTAACATCTGATATTGTTAACATACACTAAAGTGTTGTTACAATACTACCTGATGCTATCTTTCAGAAATGAGATGCACAGCAGATTTCTTTAGCTTCACATTCAGTACTGGCTGCAAATCTATGCCCATATAAATACAGGAAGTCTTTATTAACAAACTCCGTGCATGTAATTGTTTCTAACATAGATGTAAAAGACCATTTGGTAATACTGAAATACGATAAGAAAATATTAAACAAATATACTGGTGTCAACTGTTCCTTAAGTCATCTGGTAATAGTATCACACTCATTTTCTGTTAGATTGTCTGCAAAGATTGCTATGTCACTGTTTCTATTCTGCAAGACATGGTAGAGATATATACAGTACTCAGTGACTTCTTTTGTGACTGCAGAGTGTTGTTCATTAAATTAATCTCAAATTGTATTTCTCAACGGCAAAATAGTATCCGCAAGTATAAACATATAAAAAATGTTGTGAAAAAACATGTATTTAAGTTATACGGTCATAACATGATGAGTAAAACTATTCCATTAATGAGTATTTTTATGTTTGCTTGCACGCATGTGCAAGAAACATAGTGCCATCATCTGAGTTTTCAGAGGTGTGTCACCCATCTTCCAATTCAGTCAGTGCGTTTGCAGGCATGGTTGCAGTTCTCCAATCAATGCTGCAGCTGTCTATGACAGCAGTTGAAAATGCAGTGCCGAACAGTTGAAAGGGAGAGCTCTGCTTCAGTGAGCAGAGCTTCCCCCCTACACACGCACATGCATAATGCATGCTCATGTGCTCCCCCCATGCACGCAATGTATGGCCGATGGGGGTGCCCAATCACCTGTCAGCTCCAGGCCCCCTCAAACAGCCTTCCAGCTGCCACTCTGGGAGCCCACCCCAGCATGGCAAACATCCCGCATCGTCAGCTTTCCAGGTGCCATTCTGGAAGCCCACCCCAGTGTGGCAAAAATGGTTATTGGCTGATGGGGGTGCCCAATCCTCCGTCGGCTCCAGGCCCCCCCCAAACAGCCTTCCAGCTGCCATGCTGGGAGCCCAATCCAGCATGGTAAACATCCCGCATCATCCAATAAAAAAAAACCTGTAAAGAACAAAACGTTCCCTCGGCGGTTGCCCTACCAACCCATGCCCACCCTCTGCACACCCTACCTCTCCACACCCCCACCTCACCCCATACTTACCTCTGGAGGTCAGCGCGATGATCTTCGGTTGACCGGGAACATGTCTGCACTCTTCAAAGCTGACCGTGAACTGAGGAAATGCCGGTAAGATGTATAATGCAATAAATAGGGTTTTTCCAACTTTAATGCATATCTCAGGTAGTTTTGATTTTGCACCAAATTTTAACATGGGGTTTTGGGACCCTCCTCATGAATTCTCTCACTGTCATGGCATTAATCAGGCCTGAGTGATTCTGCAGTCACTGTGTGAAATCACCTTTGGGACTGATTAACAAAACAACAGTGCCAGTGTTCATAAGGTGGCTCTCAAAAGCCTATGTTGCAAATTTGTGAAAAATTCCTAAAATGACTGTTTTACGAGTGTGCATTGCACAGTTCCTACATATGCTCATAAGTTTGCAAATTTTAATATTTGCACTCCGAATTAACATTGCCATTTTACCACACCTCCTTATGGAGCAGTACAGCTTGTCATTTTTCACATCTCGCCCAAAATGTGTTTCTACAAGTATGTAGCACACAATGATGCAGACGGTGTGCGTAAATCAATGTATGAGACACAATAACAAAATCACATTGACACTGTTCACGAGCAGAGGTCTTAAAATGGCTATTTTGAAAATTTGGTGAAAAACTTCCCAAAATGACTGTTTTAGGAGTGCACGCTTGCGCAGTTCCTACACACGCCGCAAGTTTGCAAATGTTTAATATTTGCACACCAGATTTTCAACATTGCCATTTTATTACGTTCCTTATGAGCAGTACAGCTGCCATTTTCACATCTCATCCAAATGTGTTTCTGCATATGTAACGCACAATGGTGCAGCCGGTGTAAAGCAATGTTTGGGACAGATTAAGAAAATCACAGTGACACTGTTCATGAGCAGCGGTCTTAAAATGGCTATGTTGAAAATTTGGTGACAAAAGGCCATAAAATGACTGTGTTACAAGTGAGCATTGCGCAGTTTCCTCGCACCCTGTAAGTTCATGAATTTGTGATATTTTCAGTCTAGATTTTCACCAATGGCATTTTTTTCCACACTTCCTTATGAACAGTACAGCTGTCATTTTCACATCATGGCCGTATGTGTTTTCATACTTTTAGTGCAGAAATGCGTGGTCACCGTGGGAAATCATTGTTCGTGACAGATAAAGAAAATCACAGTGACACTGTTCTTGATTGGAGGTCCCAAATGTCTGTGTTGACAATCTGTTGTAAAAATCCCCAAACTATTTACATTACGGGTGTGCTTTGCACAATTTCTACGCATGACTTCACCAGTTTTTTTTAATATTTTCACTGCAGATTTTCAACATTGCCATTTTTTACACCTCCCCATGAACAGTACAGCTGTCATTTTTCACATCCTGTTCGGAATTTGTTTTTGCACCTGTGGTGCTAAATGCTGTAGTCACTGTGCAAAAGCAGCTTTCGGCTAACAAACTGATATTGCCACTGTTCATGAGGTGGGGTCACAAAACACATGTTGAAAATTTGGAGTGAAAATACCAACAAATGCGTGAGGCATTAGGGTTTCCGCCATACACCCCAATTGTAGAGAATGACAGGCATCAGGGGTGTGACTGGGATTCTCGCCTGTAGTGCTCATACCATTCCACACCCTCTGTAGCCACTGAGAGGCATCGAGGTGTGCCTTTGACCTTTGGCCCCAAAGTTCACCCCATTCTCCTATACCGCACCCATCTCATCGTATTTCCTGATGGAATGGGGTGTGCATAAGGGCCAAAGACCCCAAGGCACACCGTGACACTTGTCGGTGTCTGCAGGGTAGGGTGTGGTGAAATGGCATGGCCGTTATGCCTGATGACTCAAAGGCACACCCCAATGCCTATCAGTCTCTGCAGGGTGGTGGTGGGGTTGGCTTCAGTTCAATACTTCACTGCTATTCCTATTATGCAGCTCTGTAACTCCTACACTACCAATGGCAATGCCAGCAAGCAAACATTCGGCATTGACAAATGCTTGTTTTCCAAAGGTCAGGGTAACACCAGATCATGAAAAGGTACAGTAAAGCTTTATATAAATGCTCTATCATGCTATGCATAGATAAGCACATCCTCATGTTACTTGTTGTTCATTAAATGTAACTGCTTATTCATCTTCAGTGGATGGTAGAACAGCTTACAGTTATGCAGCAAGTAAGTGTGAATAATGAAAACTGTATGCATTTGTTGATAACAGTGAACGTAGTCAGGTTCTTCTTCTATAAGGGATACTATCATGAAGGATTAATTTAGAGTCATGGGTAGCGTTATGTGGCCATACGTACACTGATATTTTCAAACACAGAAGTGCGACAGTTGTTGAAACATGATGATGGATGCCTGTTGTGGTATGTTTAAGAAGTTGTCTGTTATTTCTGTTGCATTATGGTGTGTTTTGTGAGTAGTTGTCGTGCCTTGTATGACACCCCTGCTTGTAAGTGTGGTGTGTGTCTGTGTGTGTGTACATCTCTGTGTCTCTATCTGTGTGTCTGTCTCTCTTTGTCTGTCTGTGTGTATGTGTGGTAGTGTGGGGGGGAGTCGGAGTTAGGATTGAAAACCCTAGTGCCGAATTTCCTCGCTTTTGTCGCTGTGAAAACCCCTATCTGTTGCAGTAACACAGTTTTTGGCAAAGTATTTCCTTACTTTTTGAGAAAGAAATAAAAATGAGTAGGTTCTCTTACCACAGTACATGTAAACAAGATGATGAAACCTTTAAAAAAGACAGATTTCTAACAATGCCCCCACCCACGCAGACCAGGTACAATATCCTGAGTGCAGAGCCACAGCCCAACTAAAGCCATGGACATCAACAGTATACCTCCCTGATACCAGCTGCACACAAGTAAGGATGCTGAGGAGTTGCACGGCCTCAGACAGGCAATGCCCACCCCAGACCAGGTACTGGATCCTTAGTGCAGAGCCACAGTCCAACTAAAGCAATGGACATCAGCAATATACCTCCCTGATACCAGCTGCACACAGGTTAGGACACTAAGGAGTTGCATGGCATTAGTCAGGCAATGCCCCATCCCCCCAGACCTGGTACTGGCTCCTGAGTGCAGAGTCACAGCCCAACTAAAGCCATGGAGATCAATGGCATACCTTCCTGATGCTAGCTGCACACAAGTTAGGACACTGAGGAGCTGCATGACCTCAGCCAGGCAATGCCGTTACCCCCCAAGGCCAGGTTTTGGATCCTAAGTGCAGAGCCACAGTCCAACTAAAGCCATTGACATCAATGGTATACCTACCTGATACCAGCTGCACACATGTTAGGACACTGAGGAGTTGCACTGTCTCAGCCAGGCAATACCCCACCCACCCCCCCAGACCAGGTACTGGATCCTGAGTGCACAGCCACAGCCCAACTAAAGCCATGGACATCAACAGTATACCTCTCTGATACCACTTGCACACAAGTTAGGACACTGAGTATTTGTATGGAGTCAGTGTCCCCCCACCTCCCAACACTAGGTACAGGATCCTGAGTGCAGAAGCACATCCCAACTAAAGCTGTAAACATAAATGGTATACCTTTGTGATAGGAGCTACTCACAAGTTATAGTATTTATAACAGGGAGAAAAATACATGATTGCAAAAGAATAATTTTTTACTTAAAATATAGTTTTACTTTACAATTTAACAAAAAAATGTTTTTTATTCAAGATTGTATAAAATAAATGTGTTTCTTCACATAGGGTGGAGGATCTAAGGTATAATAAATATAACATATATTAAATAAAAATACATTTAAGGAAAAAATATATATGCCTAGGAGTGGCAGGGAAGTGCTAGCCATTCAGGCTGTTGTGCCTTGGGTAGTAGGGGATGAGAAGGAAGAGGAAGAATGCACAGGAGCTGGTGGTGGGACTTTGTGCCCCTTGTCTATTGTTGTTGGTGGTGTTGTGGGAGGGCACCTTTGAGGGCTCTTGCTGCTGAGGAGCTTAGGGTGTGGCTCATCCTGTAGGTGTTGCAGGTCTTGAGCGAGAAGGTGGTGAATTGCCTCTGTGGCCTCCAACTGAGTTCTCAGCCAGCCGCCACCATGAGGCCATGGATGATCTCAAGAGATGCAACAGAGGCCTCTCCCATTTCTCGGAGGCTGGTGATGGCTTTGGTGAGGCCTCTGTTGCTACTCAAGACCACTAGTGGCAATTAAGGCTGCACATGCCCCATTAATGCCCATGTCGCTGCAGCAAAGCAACAGTGTCACTGTTTTGTTCAATTATTTTACCCATCTTTGCTGCAGTGACATGGGCTTGCTGGGCTGCAGCCCTGTTGCCACCTCCACGGCCTCGAGCAGCTGGCTGAGATATGTATTGATAGAGTGTAGAACAGCAAGCAACTCTGTGGACAAAAATAAGAAGAAGAGATGTATTAGTAAACTGAGTTGTTCTGCAATGTTAAGTTAATGTACTGTACTGAAGTAAATTTTAATTTATGGATAGAGCCACTGTATTTACATCTATGCTTGATTAGTATAGCTGTCTTGATTTCATAATAGTGTAATTAACAAAGTGCATTGCTGGTAGAATTGATGTGATTATGAGTTGATACGTGATAGTTACTTATGTGATAGCTAATACTGTATATCAGCAAGAGTGACAAGTGAGCTCGAGGGTTATTATGAGTGACATAGCCATGAGTGACTGTACCTTGAGCTCACTTGCCAAGAGGTCTGATATTCAGTTATCACATAAGTAACCATCGCGTATCAGTTTTATATAATAGGGGTTTGCTGATTACAAGGCTGTATTTTCATTACCTTTTCTATGGTACTTTTGTCTTGTTTTGGTGATAGTCCGAAAGTGGCCTTGGAATCTAGTGCGCCATTTTTTTTGCATGTTGACATGTATACAGTGATGATATTGTGAGTTGTGTAGAAAGAGTTGCAATAACTGCTGCAGTTCTTCACTGTATACATGTCATTGATTCATTGTTGCTGTCTAGCAGTTATCTGGAGTTTTATCACATAGCTTGTCAGCAAAACATTCTTATATAATGACTCATATTGAGTCTTAATCTGTTGTCATGTGTGAGTTGTACATTGTGCTTTACAACAAACAAAATAGAAGAAGTGCTTGGTAAAAGTGTGGATTATGTGAAGTTTTACGTAGTTTGTTTTCTTATTACTGATGTATGTGTGTGTGTGTAAGTTTTTTAGTTTTGATATTCTATTTCACATTTTGATTACCATGCAGGATATCATACAAGCACATTTTAGTACATTTAACATGCATTGCCATGGGAGGGTGGAATCTTGTAGGTAGGTACAGTAACTATAGCATGTGTGTCTACAAAGACACGAGGTGAGGTAATGATAAACTACAAGCAAAAGTAGCTGTTCATAGTTACAAAGAAGGAAGGTTCCTTACTGTTATCACATTTTTTTAACATGGTTTGAAGTTGATGAATAAAGAACAGAAATAATATGGTACTGAAGTGCATGAACAATTTTATAAGTTAATGTATTCTGTTATCATGTGATTGTAAATAATATTGTGATTTACATTGTTCACATGGCGTAGACATTGTAATTGATTGTGTTTTGTAGGATCAAGTGAGATGGATGCAAATGTGCAACTGACCCTGGTTTGCTATTCAAAAGGTGCAGTATGTGATAATGATAAGAGAACAGAAGCAGCAATTCAATATTGCTGTTTGTGAAGATTCTGACTTCTGGAGGGGCATGGGAGCTCTGTGTGTATCACATGTAGTGCATGCAGCAAGGCACAGTTCATAGGTTGTTTTGTTATTGCCATGCATATGGGGTATTATGTCATTGAAATTGTGACATTTTACATTGTGTAACTGATTGTTTGATTTGCATGTGTTTCTCTAAATATGTTGGTCATGTCCTATTGCAAGTATGAATATGGTGGTGGATTTGCAGTGTTGCTTGTTTGGGGATTCTAGTACAGGTTTCTGTAGTTTTCATATGAAGGTCCTGGTGTTGCATTCTATGGTATTAGTATTTATGCAACGGGTGTCAGGATAAAAAACTGACACATTACTTCAGTTATGGGAGTGTAGATAAATGGGTGGTGATATAATCACTATGTGGATAACTTCAAGATATCTACATAGTGATCACATCATCATTTATTTATCTACACAGTGAGTTCATCACTAGGCACCACCACGTGTGCTGCCTGCTCAGTAGTACTGCCTTACAGTTTCACTTTCACCTTCTTAAAGTGCTGTTTATAAGCAAAGCTATACAGTCCAAAAGACTCACAAAATGCACAACCTAACCAACTCCATCCCAAACCAGAAACACATTTGTAATTCAAACACTCTTAACAAAAAAAAAACATTTTTGCCTCTTTCTCAGTACAACAACCCTCCAAACCAAAGACAGGAATCAGGCACAGAGAAAAAACCATGGACAGGAACTTAAGAAAAAAATAATATATAACAAAACTGAATTCAAAAAGTCCTGTTGCATACATTAAGTATGCATGGTGTGCCTGTGGGATAATGAAGTTATTTGTACAGTAGTCTGTGACCTCTCGGAAACCTCACTTGTGGCTTCGCCACTCATGAGGTTACTCAAGGTCACAGGCTACTGTTCAAATAAGTTGGTTATCCCATAGGTGCACCACGCATTTCCCTTATATATACAGAGAAAGACTGCATTGACTTAGAAGTTTTTATTTTACAAAATGACCAGTACTATTGTACAATGATGTTATCTGCCACAATTACTATGTGTTATACGTGTGGAAAAATAGTTCAAGAATATACAACAAATAAAAAATATAATGAGATTTGTAACAGTTGAAATCAGGTATTCACATGATGATGTCTAATCATTGGGAAGAAAACTTTATTGTGATACAACTTGTTATAGATACTGTATGTAGACCTGGAAAACAGTTTTGATGTTTACACCGTAGCATACCATTATGCCAAGTGGGTGATTCAAGAAATGCAACACGTCTGGCACCATAGCATTAACTGGGTATCTGTTGCTGTTACAAGATTCTATCTGTGGTTAGTATTTCAATGTGTAATGTGTAACCTCTGTTCTTAGGTGGAATGCATTAGGTCAAGTGCCTCATACAGTGAAGAAGTAATGATATCTGATGGTGTGAGAGATGGTGGAGTACATTGTGTTAATTTGAAAATAGCATTGAAGCATTTCTGAATGGAAATTTTGCTTGACTGTGGCATGTTACAGAACATACACGAAATGGGTAAATGTCCAAGTAACCAGAATGTGTTATTTTTTATTCTTTCTATAGGTCACAGCTTCTTGTGCTCTGTTGGTTAAGTGTTAAACAGTGGAATACTCTTTCAAAAGGATATGCTAATTAAGCAATAAGACACAAGAAACAACACATTCTGGATCCTCGTACATTTACCCATTTCTTGTATGGTCTGTAACAAACCACACTCAAGCAATATTTGCCAGTCACAAATGCTTCAATGCTATTTTCAGATTGGCACAATATACTCCACTGTCTCACATCATCAGATACTGTAGAATACAAAATGCTAGATCCCTTTTTATTTAGCGGTCCGAGTTTTGTTGAGACATTAGCGCTACAAAATCATCACGCTTAATAACAGCTTTTCAGCAGATTTCATAATTGCAAACCAATTGCAAACTAATTGCAAAGTCTAACAATAGCTGATCCATTTACAGGTTTACCGGATCACAGAAGTGCTGCAGTTAGCACTGTTATTATCGCCAATAGCAGCTCTCTTATTAGCTGGTTGAATGTGAGTGAGCATACTTGCTTGCATTTATTGTGTTGCAGTGCTTGTGGTTGTTCGTCCACCAAAAATGTCGCTGGTTCAATGGTTGCAGAGGAAGAGAGTTTAAAGAAATCCTAATGGATTACCTAAAGCAGATTTTCACAGAATGGTACACAGCACTTATAACTTAACAACTGAACAACTGAACGCTGGGTCACAGTCTGAAGACATTAGAGTGGATCTTAAAATATCATTGATTAAATCTAAACATGCTGAATGGCTCGTTCATGCTTTTAAATGCTTAAAAGGCAAACGTGAGGACTGTATCCATGGATTTCTGCAAGCAGGCATTGTTGAGGCTCACAATACATGCTTGAACGCGGTAAGCAACTTTCAGTTTTGTTCAGTATTCTGCAATTACTGTAACAGTTATTGTAGAGAAAGCCCTGATGTTAGGTATTTTTGTTACAGGTTAACGGCAGTGAAAGTGGGATTGAAATGGAATGAACCACCCTACCCCCACCCATCGAGATGTCTCGTGAAACATACACTTTGAAATAAGGACTCCCTTTTATATTTTCCCTATTTTGGCTTGTTTTTTAGTTTGCATTCAATAAAGATGGCTGTAAATATTTTTAGCTGTTGGTTTAATTTAGAGCTTCTTAATATATCACGAACATAGCGACATATATTTAGCAGCTAACATTTTGTGTTCTACAGTATCAGGGGATTTACCACGACTGCAGTGGTTTGCCTACAAGGTGCAGCTGAGTAGGTAAATCCTCAAAGCTGTGGTAAATCCCCTGATAACCCACATGTTCTGGGTGGCTTATTGTGAATTTACCAAGGTTAATTTTTTTTACTATAATAAAATACAAATACAGTAGTAGCCACAGACATTGCCAGCTAATTCCCATAATTTCTGTGATATTTCTAGAGAAATCTCCTGCTTTCTGCATTACCACAGTAGGGGTAGCAAAGAGAAACTCTAGAAATTTTGTAAAATATCTGGAAATAGCTGCAATGTCTGTGGCTATACTGTACCAAATTGCTCTGTTTTTTTTTTTTTTATTGTATTTATTTGTATGCCTCAGATGTTATAGATGATATAGTCATCAACAGCCATTGGTTATCAGAGGATTTACAATAGTGGGAAACTGCCAGAGTGATTATTTCATTGGCTACTCAATTATGTCCATGGTGTAATTAAAGTTGCTTACATTCCTCAGTTGGAGGCCCACACAGACCTGCAGCAGCTGTTGGATGACCCACTGCTGGAGCTGTTGTTGTTTCCTTAACAGAGGGGTTGATGGTTACAATTCCGACCCCCTCTGTGGGCTCTTCTGCTCCAACAGCTCCCTCCGTTGATGGTTTGTCCTCTGTGAAAAACAAAGAAAAAGGGAAAACATTATTTGTCTGTAGATTTTGTTATGTGTATGCATACCTCTGAGGAGCATGGCCTCAGTTAGGCAATAGCCCTAACTGCCCAGATTAAGTAGTGGATGTGAATGGAGAGCCATATCTCAGCTGAACCTATATAGTTAAATGTTATAGTCTCTGACATGGTTTCGTAACAATGCCTGCATCACCCATGACAAGATATTAGACCATGAATGCAGAGCCACACGCCTAGTGAAGGCATAAACAGTAAAGTCAAACCTCCCTGATACCAGCTGTACAGAAGTTAGGACTCTGAGTAGTTGCATGCCCTCAATGGGCAGTGCCTCCTACCCTGCAAGACCAGATAGAGAATCCTGAGTACATAGCGATATCTCAACTGAGGCTGTAAACATTAATATTATACCTCCCTGATACCAGGTAAACAGAGGTTAGGACACTGAGTACTTGGACGCTTGGAGAAGGTATTACCCCCCATCCCCCAAGACCAATTAGAGGATGCTGAGTGCAGATGCAAATGCAAAGTAATGCTGTTAACATTAACATTACAGCTTTCTGATACCAGCTGAATACAAGTTAGGACACTGAGCAGCTGCATGGCTTCAGACAGGCAATGCCACCACCACCCAGGAGCAGGAACTGCACCATCAGCACAGAGCCACAGACCTTCTAAATCCATAAACAGTTATGTTATACCTCTATAATAGCAGGTAAACAGAAGTTAGGACACTGAGTACTTACATGCCTGGAGTGGGTATTGGCCCCCCCACACCACCAACAACAAATACACTGACCTGAGTGCAGAGGCACATGCAAAGTAAAGATGTTAACATTTATGTTATACCTCCCTGATACCAGCTGAACGCAAATTAGAACACTGAGCAAGTGCACAGCATCAGGCAGGTAATGCCCCCACCACCCCAGACCAGGTACAGCATCCTGAGTGTAGAGTCACATCAAAATTAAAGCCATTGACTTCATTAGTATACATCCCTGATACCAGCTGCACACATGTTAGGACACTGAGGAGTCACAAGGCCTCAGGCAGGCAATGCCCGCATCCCCCAGACTAGGTTCCGGATCCTGAGTACAGAGCCATAGCCTAACAAAAGTCATGGACATCAATGGCATACTACCCAGATGATAATAGCTGCATACAAATTAGGACACTGAGGAGTTGCACGGCCTCAGCTAGGCAATGCCCCCCACCCTCACAGACCAGGTACTGGACCCAGAGTGCAGAGCCACAGCCCAATTAAAGAGATAGACATCAGCAGTATATCTCCCTGACACCAGCTGCACACATGTTAGGACACTGAGGAGCTGCTCAGCCTCAGCCAGGCAATGCCCCCAATCCCAGACCAGATTCTGAATAATGAGTGCATAGCTCAACTAAAGCCATGGACATCAACAATATAACTCCCTGATACCAGCTGCACACAAGTTAGTACACTGAGGAGTTGCATGGCCTCAGCCAGGCAATGCCTCCACCTCCTCAGACCAGGTACTGGATCCAGAGTGCAGAGGCACAGCCCAACTAAAGCCATGGAGAACAATGGTATACCTCCCTGATATCAGCTGCACACATGTTAGGACACTGAGGAGTTGCACGGCATCATCCAGGCAATGCCCCCAACCCCCACAGACTAGGAACTGGATCCTGAGTGCAGAACCACAACCCAACTAAAGCCATGGACATCAAGGTATACCTCCCTGATACAAGCTGCACACTAGTTAGGACACTGAGGAGTGTTGCATGGTCTCAGCCAGGCAATGCCCCACCCCTCCTAGACCAGGTACTGTATCCTGAGTGCACAGCCACAGCCCAACAAAACTATGAACATTAACCGTGATACCTTCCTGATACCAGCTGCACACTACTTAGGACACGGAGGAGCTGCACAGCCTCAACCAGGAAATGCCCCAACCCTCCCCCAGATGAGGTTCTGATCCAGAGTGCAGAGCCACAGCTCAACTAAAGTCATGGACACTAATGGCATGCTTTCCTGATACCAGCAGTACACAAGTTAGAACACTTAGGAGTTGTACGGCCTCAGACAGACAATGCCCAAACCTCCCAGACCAGGTACTGGATCCAGAGTGCAGAGCCACAGCCCAATTAAAGAGATGGACTTCAGCAGTATATCTCCCCGACACCAGCTGCACACAAGTTAGAACACTTAGGAGTTGTACGGCCTCAGACAGACAATGCCCAAACCTCCCAGACCAGGTACTGGATCCAGAGTGCAGAAACACAGCCCAATTAAAGAGATGGACATCAGCAGTATATCTCCCTGACACCAGCTGCACACAAGTTAGGACACTGAGGAGTTGCTCGGCCTCAGCCAGGCCATGCTCCCACCCCTGACCAGGTTATGAATTATGAGTGCATAGCCACAGCCCAACTAAAGCCAAGGACATAAACAGTATACCTCTCTGATTCCAGCTGCACACAAGATAGGACACTGAGGGGTTGCATGGCCTCAGCCAGGCAATGCCCTCAACACCAACAGATCAGGAAGTGGATCCTGAGTGCAGAGCCACAGCCCTACTAAAGCCATGGACATCAAGGGTATACCTCCCTGAAACAAGCTGCACACATGTTAGGACACTGAGGAGTTGCATGGCCTTAGCAAGGCAATGCCCCCACCCCACCCTAGATCAGGAAATGTATGCTGAGTGCAGAGCCACAGCCCAACAAAAGCCATGAACATTAGCAGTACACCTCCCTGAAACCAGCTGCACACTACTTAGGACACTGAGAAGTTGCACAGCCTCAGCCAGGAAATTCCCCCACCTTCCCACAGTTGAGGTTCTGGATCCTGAGTGCAGAGTCACAGCCCAGCTAAAGTCATGGACACCAATGGCATGCTTTCCTGATACCAGCAGTACACAAGTTAGAACACTGAGGAGTTTTACGGCCTCAGGCAGACAATGCCCCACCCAGAGACCAGGTACTGGATCTTGAGTGCAGAGCCACAGCCCAATTAAAGAGATGGACATCAAAGGTATACCTCCCTGATACCAGCTGAACACATGTTAGAACACTGAGAAGTTGCTCAGCCTCAGCTAGGCAATGCCCCCACCCCCAGACCAGGTTCTGAATCATGAGTGCATAGCCACAGCCCAATTAAAGCCGTGGACATCAACAGTATACCTCCCTGATACCAGCCGCACACAAGTTCAGACACTGAGGAGTTGCATGGCCTCAGCCACGCAATGCCGCCAACACCCACAGACCAGGGACTGGATCATAAGTGCAGAGCCACAGCCCAACTAAAGCCATGGACATCAAGGGTATACCTCCCTGATACAAGCTGCACACTAGTTAGGACACTATGAGTTGCATGGCCTTAGCAAGGCAATGACCCCACCACCCTAAATCAGGTAATGTATCCTGAGTGCAGAGCCACAGCCCAACAAAAGCCATGAACATTAACAGTGTACTTCCATGATACCAGCTGCACAATTACTTAGTACACTGAGGAGTTGCACAGCCAGCCAGGCAAAGCCCCACCTCCCCAGACTGGCTCCTGATCCTGAGTGTAGAGCCACAGCCCAACTAAAGATTTGAACACCAATGTCATGCCTCCTTGATACCAGCTGTACACAAGTTAGGATACTGAGAAGTTGTACAGCCTCAGACAGACAATGCCCCACACTCCCAGACCAGGTACTGGATCTTGAGTGCAGAGCCACAGGCCAACTAAAACCATGGACATCAATGGAATACCTCTCTGATACCAGCTGCACACAACCTAGGACACTGAGGAGATGCAAGGCCTCAGCCAGGCAATATACCAAGCCCCCCCACGATGAGGTAGTGGATCCTGAGTGCACAGTCACAGCCTAACTAAAGCCATGGACATGAATTGATACCTCCCTGATACCAGCTACACATAAGTTCGGACACTGAGAAGTTGCATGGCCTCATCCATGCAATGACCCCACCCCCACAGGCCAGGTACTGGATCCTGAGTGCAGAGCCACAGCCCAACTAAAGCCCTGGCTTTCAAGAGTATACATTCCTGATACCAGCTGCACACAAGTGAGGACACTGAGGAGTTGCACGGCCTCAGCCAGAAAATGCCGCCATCCTCCCAGACCAGGTACTGGATCCTGAATGCCGAGCCACAGCCCAGCTAATGCTCTGGTTATCAATGGCACCCGTCCCTGATACCAGCTGCACAGAAGTGAGGACACAGATGAGTTGCACGGCCTCAGCCAGGCAATGCCCCCACCACCCGCAGAACAGGTATTGGATCCTGAGTGCACAGTGACAGCCTAGCAAAAGACATGGACATCAATGGTATACCTTCCTGATACCAGCTGCACACAAGTTAGGACACTGAGGAGTTGTACGGTCTCAGCCAGGCAATGCCCCTCTAGACCATTTACTGGATCCTGATTGGAGAGCCACAGCTTGAGTAAAGCCATGGACATCAACAGTATACCTCATTGATACCAGCTGCACACAAGTTAGGACACTGAAGAGCTACATGGCCTCAGCCAAGCAATACCGCCACACACTGACCATGTACTGGATAATGATTGCACAGCCACAGCCAAATAAAAGCCATGGACATCAAAGGTACACCTCTCTGATACCAGCTGCACACCAGTTAGGACACTGAGGAGTTGCACGGCCTCAGCCAGGCAATGCCCCCAACCCCAGAGACCAGGTAATGTAGCCTGAGTGCACAGCCACAGCCCAACAAAAGCCATGAACATTAACAGTATACCTCCCAGATACCAGCTGCACACTACTTAGGACACTGAGGAGCTGCACAGCCTCAGCCAGGCAATGCCCCAACCCTCCCCCAGACGAGCTCCTGGATCCTGAGTGCAGAGCCACAGCCCAACTTAAGATATGAACACCAATGACATGCCTCCCTGATACCAGCTGTACACAAGTTAGGACACTGAGGAGTTGTACAGCCTCAGATAGACAATGCCCCACCCTCCCAGACCAGGTACTGGATCCGAGTGCAGAGCCACAGCCCAATTAAAGAGATGGACATCAGTAGTATATCTCCCTGACACCAGCCACACTTGTTCAGACACTGAGGCATTGCTCGCTCAGCCAGGCAATGCTCCCACCCCAGACCAGGTTCTGAATCATGGTGCATAGCCACAGCTCAACTAAAACCAAAGAAATCAACAGTATACCTCCCTGATACAAGCTGCACACAGGTTAGGACACTGAGGAGTTGCATGGCCTCATCCAGGCAATGCCTCCACCTTCTCAGGCCAGGTACTGGATCCAGAGTGCAAAGGCACAGCCCAACTAAAGCCATGGACATCAGTGGTATACCTCCCTGATATCAGTGGCACACATGTTAGGACACTGAGGAGTTCAACGGCATCAGCCAGGTAATGCCCCCAACCCCCACAGACTAGGAACTGGATCCCGAGTGCAGAACCACAGCTCAACTAAAGCCATGGACATCAATGGTATACCTCCCTGATACAAGCTGCACACTAGTTTGGACTCTGAGGAGTTGCATGGCCTCAGCCAGGCAAAGCTCCTACCCTCCCCCAGAAGAGGTTCTGGATACTGAGTGCAGAGCCACAGCCCAACTAAAGCAATGGACACCAATGACATGCCTCCGTGATACCAGCTGTACACAAGTTAGGACACTGAGGAGTTGTACGGCCTCAGGCAAACAATGCCCCATCCCCCAATACCAGGCACTGGATACTGAGTGCAGAGCCACAGGCCAACTATAGCCATTGACATCAATGGACAACCTCTCTGATATCTGCCGCACACAAGTTAGGACACTGAGCAATTGCACAGCATCAGCCAAGCAATTTCCGTCCCCTCCAGAACAAGTACTCTATCCTGAGTGCAGAGCTGCAGCCCAACTAAAGCCATGGACATCAATGGCATACCTCCCTGTTACCAGCTGAACACAAGTTAGGACACTGAGTAGTTGCACGGCCTCAGCCAGGCAATGTCCCTGGAACCAATCCCAGACCAGGTAGTGGATCGTGAGTGCTCAGACACAGCATAACTAAAGCCATGGACATCAATTTTATACCTCCCTTATACCAGCTGTATACAAGTAAGGACACTGAGAAGGTGCACGGCCTCAGCCAGGCAATGCCCCCAGCCCCAGGCCAGGTACTGGATCCTGAGTGCAGACCCACAGCCCATTTAAAGCCCTGAACTTCAAGGGTAAATCTCCCTGATTGCAGCTGCACACATGTTAGGACACTGAGGACTTGCACGGCCTCATCCTGGCAATGCCCCCACTGCCCAGACAAGGTACTGGATCCTGAGTGTAGAGTCATAGCCCACCTAAAGCCATGGATATCAATGGTATACCATCCTGATACCAGATGAACTCTAGTTAGGAACTGAGGAGTTGCATGGCCTCAGCCAGGCAATGCCCCCACCACCCCCAGACCAGGTACTGTATCCTGAGTGCAGAGCCACAGCACAACTAAAGCCATGGACACCAATGGCATGCCTCCATGATACCAGCTGTACACAAGTTGGAACACTGTGGAGTAGTACAGCCTCTGACAGACAATGCCCCACTCCCCCCAGACCAGGTACTGGATCCTGAGTGCAGAGCAACAGGCCAAGTAAAGCCATGGACATCAATGGAATGCTTCTCTGATACCAGCTGCACACAGGTTAGGACACTGAGGAGTTGCACAGCCTCAGCCAGGCAATTCCCCACCACCACAGAACAGGTACTGTATCCTAAGTGCAGAGACACAGCCCAACTAAAGCCATGAAAATCAATGGCATTCCTCCCTTGTACCGACTGCACACAAGTGGGAACACTGAGGAGTTGCACGGCCTCAGTCAGGCAAAGTCCCCAGCCCCCCCGACATCAGGTAGTGGATCATGAGAGCACAGCCAGAGCCTAACTAAAGCCATGGACATCAATTGTATACCTTCGCTGATACCAGCTGTACACAAGTTAGGACACTGAGGAGTTGCACAGCCTCAGCCAGGCAATGCCCCCACTCACCCAGGCCAGGTACTGGATCCTGAGTGCACAGTGACAGCCTAACTAAAGCCAGGTACATCAATGGTATACCTCCTCGATACCAGCTACACACAGGTTAGGACACTGAGGAGGTAGTACGGCCTCCTCCAGGCAGATGCCCCACCCCAGACCAGGGAGTGAATAATGAGTGCAGAGCCACAGACCTACAAAAGCCATGAACATTAACATTATGCCGCCCTGATACCAGCTGCACAGTAGTTAGGACACTGAGGAGTTGCACGGCCTCAGCCAGGCAATGCCCCCACCCCCCCAGACCAGGTGCTGGATCCTGAGTGCAGAGGCACAGGCCAACTAAAGCCTTGGACGTCAATGGTATACCTCCCTGATATCAGCTGCACACATTTTAGGACACTTAGGAGTTGCACAGCATCAGCCAGGCAATGCCCTCAACCCCCACAGACCAGGAACTGGATCCTGCGTGCAGAGCCACAACCCAACTAAAGCCTTGGACATCAAGGTTATACCTCCCGTATAAAAGATGCACACAAGTTAGGACACTGAGGAGTTGCACGGCCTCAGCCAGGCAATTTCTCACCCCCACAGAACAGGTACTGTATCCTGAGTGCAGAGATACAGCCCAACTAAAGCCAAGGACATCAGAGGCATACCTCCCTGATACTAGCTGCACACAAGTTAGGACACTGAGTAGTTGCACGGCCACAGCAAGCAATGTCCCTGGCCCCCCAGACCAGATAGTGGATCTTGAGTGCTCAGACACAGCATAACTAAAACCATGGACATCAATTTTATACCTCCCTTATACCAGCTGCACACAAGTATGGACTCTGAGAAGTTGCACAGCCTCAGCCAGGCAATGCCCCCCCCCAGGCCAGGTACTAAATCCTGAGTGCAGAACGACAGCCCAATTAAAGCTCTGAACTTCAAGGGTAAATCTCCCCAATTGCAGTTGCACACATGTTAGGACACTGAAGAGTTGCACGGCCTCATCCTGGCAATGCTCCACTGCCCAGACAAGGTAAGGGATCCTGAGTATAGCATCATAGCCAAGCTAAAGCCATGGACATCAATGGTATGCCTCCCTGATACCAGCTGCACACAAGATAGGACACTGGGGAGGTGCATGGACTCAGCCAGCCAGTGCCCCCACCTCCCCAAACCAGGTAGTGGATCCTGAGTGCATAGCCACAGCCTAACTGAAATCATGGACATCAATGGTATACCTCCCTGATACCAGCTGCATGGAACTTAGGACACTGAGGGGTTCCACGGCCTCAGCCAGGCAATGCCCTCACCCCCACAGACCAGGTATTGGATCCAGAGTGCAGAGCCACGGCCCAATTAAAGAGATGGATATCAGCAGGATATCTCCCTGATACCAACTGCACACATCTTAGGACACAGAGTAGTTGCTCAGCCACAGCCAGGCAATGCCCCCACCCCAGACCAGTTTCTGAATCATGAGTGCATAGCCACAGCCTAACTAAAGCCACAGACATCAACAGTATACTTCCCTGATATCAGCCACACACACAAGTTCAGACACTAGGAGAGTTGTACGGCCTCAGCCAGGCAATGCCCCCATCCCCAGACAGGTAGCGGATCCTGACAGCACAGCCATAGCCTAGCTAAAGCCATGCACACCAATTGTATACCTCCCTGATACCAGTTGCACACATGTTAGGACACTGAGGAGTTGCACAGCCTAAGTCAGGAAATGCCCCCACCAACCCCAGACCAGGTACTGTTTCCTGAGTGCAGATCCACAGCCAACTAAAGCCATGGACATCAATGGTATGCCTCCCTGATACCAGCTGCACACAAGTTAGGACACTGAGGAGTTGCACGGACTCAGCCAGTCAATGCCCACACCACCCTAGACCAGGTAGTAGATCCTGAGTGCATATCCACAGCCTAACTGAAGACATGGACATTAATGGTATACCTCCCTGATACCAGCTGCACACATGTTAGGACACTGAGTAGTTGCTCAGCCTCAGCCAGGCAATGCTCCAACCCCACACCAGGATCTGAATCGTGAGTGCATAGTCACAGCCCAACTAAAGCCATAGACATCAACAGTATACTTCCCTGATATCAGCCACACACAAGTTCAGACACTGAGGAGTTGTACGACCTCAGCCAGGCAATGCCCTCACCCGCCAGACAGGTAGTGGATCCTGAGAGCACAGCCACAGCCTAACTAAAGCCATGAACATCAACTGTATACCTCCCTGATACCAGCTGCATACAAGTTAGGACACTGAGGAGCTGCACGGCCTCAGCCAGGCAATGCCCCCACCTGCCAGACAGGTAATGGATCCTGGAGCACAGCCACAGCCTAACTAAAGCCATGAACATCAACTGTATACCTCCTGATACCAGCTGCACACAGTTAGGACATCGAAGAGTTTCATCGACACAGCCAGGCAATGCCTCCACGTCCCCTGACCATGTACTGGATCCTGATTGCAAAGAAACAGCCAAACTAAAGCCATGGACATCAATGGTATACCTCTCTGATACCAGCTGCACACTAGTTAGGACACTGAGGAGTTGCACAGCCTCAGTCAGGCAATGCCCCCACCTCCACAGACCAGTTACTGTATCCTGAGTGCAGATCCACAGCCCAATGAAAGCCATGAACATTAACATTATACCTCTCTGATACCAGCTGCATACTAGTTAGGACACCGAGGAGTTGCACGGCCTCAGCCAGGCAATGCCCCCCCCCAAGACCAGGTACTGGACCCGGAGTACAGGGCCACAGCCAAATTAAAGACATGGACATCAGCAGTATAGCTCCCTGATACCAGCTGAACACAAGTTCAGACACTGAGGAGATACACAGCCTCAGCCAGGCAATGCCCCCACCTCCTCAGACCAGGTACTGGATCCTGAGTGCAGATGCACAGCCCAACTAAAGCAATGAACATCAATGGCATTCCTCCCTGATATCAGCTGCACACATGTTAGGGCACTGAGGAGTTGCACTGCGTCAGTCAAGCAATACCCCCAACCACGACAGACCAGGAACTGGATACTGAGTGCAGAGCGACAGTCCAACTAAAGCTATGGACATCAAGGGTATAACTCCCTGATACAAGCTGCATACTATTTAGGACACCGAGGAGTTGCATTGCCTCAGCTAGGCAATGCCCCCACCGGTCCCCTAGACAAGGTGCTGTATCCTGAGTACAGAGCCACAGCCCAACAAAAGCTATGAACATTAATGGTATACCTCCCAGATACCAGCTGCACACTACTTAGGACACTGAGGAGTTGCACAGCCTCATTCAGTTAATGCCCCCACCCTCCCCCAGACGAGATCCTGGGTCCTGAGTGTAGAGCCACAGCCCAACTAAAGCTATGGACACCAATGGCATGCCTCCCTTATACCAGCTGTAGACAAGTTAAAACACTGTGGAGTAGTACGGCCTCTGACAGACAATGCCCCACTCCCCCAGACCAGGTACTGGATCCTGAATGCAGAGCAACAGGCCAAGTAAAGCCATGGACATCAATGGAATACTTCTCTGATACCAGCTGCACACAAGATAGGACACTGATGAGTTGCACAGCCTCAGCCAGGCAATTCCCCAACCCCACAGACCAGGTACTGGATCCTGATTGCAGAGGCACAGGCCAACTAAAGCCTTGGAGATCAATGGTATACCTCCCTGATATCAGCTGCACACATGTTAGGACACTGAGGAGTTGCACAGCATCAGCCAGGCAATGCCCTCAACACCCACAAACCAGGAACTGGATCCTGAGTGCAGAGCCACAACCCAACTAAAGCCTTGGACATCAAGGTTATACCTCCCTGTATTGTATCCTAAGTGCAGAGACACAGCCCAATTAAAGCCATGAACATCAATGGCATACCTTCCTTGTAACGACTGCACACAAGTGGGGACACTGAGGAGTTGCACGATCTCAGTCAGGCATTGTCCCCAGCCCCCCAACACCAGGTAGTGGGTCATGAGAGCACAGCCAGAGCCTAACTAAAGCCATGGACATCAATTGCATACCTCCCTGATACTAGCTGCACTCAAGTTAGGACACTGAGGAGTTGCACAGCCTCAGCCAGGCAATGCCCCCACCCACCCAGGCCAGATACTGGATCCAGAGTGCACAATGACAGCCTAACTAAAGCCAGGGACATCAATGGTATACCTCCTTGATACCAGCTACACACAAGTTAGGACACTGAGGAGTAGTACAGCCTCAGCCAGGCAATGACCCCCCCCAGACCAGGGAGTGAATAATGAGTGCAGAGCCACAGACCTACAAAAGCCATGAACATTAACATTATACTGCCCTGATACCAGCTGCAGAGTAGTTAGGACACTGAGGAGTTGCACGGCCTCAGCCAGGCAATGCCCCCACCCCCCAGACCAGGTACTGGATCCTGATTGCAGAGGCACAGGCCAACTAAAGCCTTGGAGATCAATGGTATACCTCCCTGATATCAGCTGCACACATGTTAGGACACTGAGGAGTTGCACAGCATCAGCCAGGCAATGCCCTCAACACCCACAAACCAGGAACTGGATCCTGAGTGCAGAGCCACAACCCAACTAAAGCCTTGGACATTAAGGTTATACCTCCCTGATAAAAGATGCACACTAGTTAGGACACTGAGGAGTTGCATAGCCTCAGCCATGCAAGGCCCCCACCCCTCCTTAGATGGAGTACTGTATCCTGAGTGCAGAGCCACAGCCCATCAAAAGCTAAGAACATTAACGGAATACCTCCCTGATACCAGCTGCACACTACTTAGGACACTGTGGCATGGCACAGCCTCAGCCAGGCAATGCCCCCACCCTCCCCCAGATGAGGTCCTGGATCCTAAGTGCAGAGCCACAGCTAAATAAAGCCATGGACACCAATTGCATGCCTCCCTTGATCCCCCAGCTGTACAACGTTAGGACACTGAGGAGTTGTACAGCCTCTGACAGACAATATGCTCCTCCAGACCAGGTGGCATTGGATCCTGAGAAAGCAGTGCCACAGGCCAAGAAAAGCCATGGTCATCAATGGAATACCTCTCTGATACCAGCTGCCACACAAGTTAGGACACTGAGGAGCTGCACGGCCTCAGCCATGCAATTCCTCACCCCCACAGAACAGGTACTGTATCCTGAGTGCAGAGATACAGCCCAACTAAAGCCATGGACATAAATGGCATACCTCCCTGATACCAGCTGCACACAAGTTAGGACACTGAGTAGTTGCACGGCCTTATCCAGGCAATGCACCAACCATCCCATAACAGGTACTGGATCCTGAGTGCAGAGCCACAGCCCAACTAAAGCCATGGATGTCAAGGGTATATCTCCCTAATTGCAGCTGCACACAGGTTAGGACACTAGAGAGTTGCATGAACTCAGCCAGGCAATGCCCCCATGCCCCAGACAGGTACTGGATCATGAGTGCATAGCCACAGCCCAACTAAAGCCATGGACATCGACAGTATACCTACTTGATAACAGCTGCACGCAAGTTCAGACACTGAGAAGTTGCACAGCCTCATCCAGGCAATGCCCTAACCTTCTCAGACCAGGTACTGGAAACTGAGTGCAGAGGCACAGCCCAAATAAAGCCATGGACATCAATGGTACACCTCTCTGAGTGCAGCTGCACACGTTAGGACACTGAGGAGTTGCACAGCCTCAGCCAGGCAATGCCCCCACCACCCCCAGACCAGGTACTGTATCCTGAGTGAATATCCACAGCCAACTAATGCCACGGACATTAATGGTATACCTTCCTGATACCAGCTGCACACAAGTTAGGACACTGAGGGGTTGCACAGACTCAACCAGCCAATGCCCCCATCTCCCCAGACTAAGTAGTGGATCCTGAGTGCAGAGCCACAGCCCAACTAAAGCTGTAGACATCAATGATATCCCTCCCTGTTACCAGATGCACACAAGTTAGGACAGTGAGGAGTTACACGGCCCCAGCCAGGCAATGCCCCCACCTCCCTAGACCAGGTAGTGGATACTGAGTACACAGCAACAGTCTAACTAAAGTAATGGACATCAATGGTATTCCTCCTTGATACCAACTGCACACAAGTTAGAACACTGAGCAGTAGCACGGCCTCAGCAGGCAATGCCCATCCCCCAGACCAGGTCCAGGATCTGGAGTGGAGAACTACAGCCCAACTAAAGTCATGGACATCAATGGTATACCTCCCTGATAAAAGCTGCACACAAGTTAGGACACTTTGGAGTTGTACGGCCTCTACCAGACAATGCCCCCACCCCAGCAGAACAGGTACTGGATCCTTAGTACACAGCGACAGCCAAACTAAAGGCATGGACATCAGCAGTCTACCTCCCTGATACCAGCTGCAGACAAGTTAGGACACTGAGGAGTTGCACGGCTTCAGCCAGGCAATGCCCCACCTCCAGACCAGGTTCTAAATCATGATTGTATAGCCACAGCCCAACTAAAGCCATGACCATTAACAGTATACCTCTCTGATAACAGCTGCAAACAAGTTCAGACACTGAGAAGTTGCACGGCCTCAGCCAGGCAATGCCAAAACCTTCTCAGACCAGGAACTGGATCCTGAGTGCAGAGCCACAGCCCAACTCAAGCCGTAGACATCAACGGTATCCCTCCCTGATACCAAATGCACACAAGTTAGAACACCTAGGAGTTGCACGGCCTCAGCCAGGCAATGCCCCACCACCACAGACCAGGTACTGGATCTGAATGCAGAGCTACAGCCCAATTAAAGAGATGGATATTAGAGTATATCTCCTGATACCAGCTGCACACATCTTAGGACACTGAGTAGTTGCTCAGCCTCAGCCAGGCAATGCCCACACCTCAGACCAGGTTCTGGGTCATGAGTACATAGCTACAGCCCAACTAAAGCTATGGACATCAACAGTATACCTCTCTGATACCAGCAGCACACAAGTTCAGGCACTGAGGAGATGCAGGTCCTCAGCCAGGCAATTCCCCCAATGCCCACAGACCAGGAACTTAATCCTGAGTGCAGAGCCACAGCCCAACTTAAGCCATGGACATTAAGGGAATAAATCCCTGATAGAAACTGCACACTAGTTAGTACACTGAGGAGTTGCCTACTAGTTAGTACACTGAGGAGTTGCATGGCCTTAACTAGGCAATGACCCCAACCCTACCTAGACCATGTACTGCATCCTGAGTGCAGAGCCAAAGCCCATCAAAAGCTATGAACATTAACGGTATACCTCCCTGATACCAGCTGCACACTACTTAGGACACTGAGAAGTTGCACAGCCTCAGCCAGGCAATGCCTGCTCCCTCCCCAGATGAGATCCTGTATCCTGAGTGCAGAGCCACAGCCCAACTAAAGATATGAACACCAATGGAATGCATCCATGATACCAGCTGTACACAAGTTAGGACACTGAGGAGTTGTACGGCCTCAGACAGACAGTGCCTCATCCCCCAGATCAGGTACTGGATCCTGAGAGCATAGCCACAGGCCAACTAAAGAAATGACATCAATGGAATACCTCTCTGATACCAGCTGCACACAAGTTAGGACACTGAGGAGTTGCACGCCCTGAACCAGGCAATGTACCCAGCCCTCCCAGACGAGGTACTGGATCCTGATTGCACAGCCACAGCCAAACTAAAGCCATGGACATCAATGGTATACCTCTCTAATCCCAGGCTGAACATTAGTTAGGAGACTGAAGAGGTTGCAGCCTCAGCCAGGCAATGCCCCCCCACCCACAGACCAGGTAGTGTATCCTGGAGTGCAGAGCCACAGACCTACTAAAGCTTTGGACATTAAGGATATACCTCCCTGATACAAGCTACACACTAGTTAGGACACAGGAGTTGCACAGCCTCAGCCAGGCAATGCTCCCACCCTCCCCCTGACAAGGTCCTGGATCCTGAATGCAGAGCCACAGGCCAAATAAAGACATGGACTTCAATGGAATACCTCTCTGATACCAGCTGCACACAAGTTAGGACACTGAGGAGTTGTACGGCTTCAGCCAGGCAATGTCCCCAGCCCCCCCAGATGAGGTAGTGGATCCTGAGTGCACAGCCACAGCCTAACTAAAGCCATGGACATCAATTATATACCTCCCTGACACCAGCTGCACACATGTTAGGACACTAAGGAGTTGTACGGCCTCAGCCAGGCAATGCCCCCCCACCCCCCCATGCTAGGTACTCGATCCTGAGTGCAGAGCCACAGTCGAAATAAAGCCCTGGACATCAAGAGTATACATCACTGATAACATCTGCACACAAGTTAGGACACTGAGGAGTAGCATGGCCTCAGCCAGGCAATGCCCCCACCCCCCCAGACCAGGTACTGGATCCTGAGTGCAGTGCCCACATGCCATCTAAAACCATGGACAGCAAGGGTATACTGCCCTGATACCAGCTGCACACAACTTTGGACACTGAGGAATTGCATGGCCTCAGCCAGGCAATGCCCTCACCACCACAGAACAGGTATTGGATCCTGAGTTCACAGCTACAGCCTAACAAAAGCCATGGACATCAATGGTATACCTCCCTGATACCAGCTGCATACAGGTAAGGATGCTGAGGAGTTGTAACGCGTCAGCCAGGCAATGCCCCAATACCCCAGATCAGGTAATGTATCCTGAGTGCACAGCCGCAGCCTAACTAAAACCATGGACATCAACATTATACCTCCCTGATTCCAGCTGTACAAAAGTTAGGATAGTGAGGAGTTGCATGGCATCAGCAAGGCAATGCCCCCTGAGACCAGGTACCGGATCTGGAGTGGAGAGCCACAGCTCCACTAAAGTCATGGACATCAACAGTATACCTCCCTGGTACCAGCTGTACACATGTTAGTACACTGAGGAGTTGCACAGCCTCAGTCAGGCAATGCCCCCAACCCCAACAGACCAAGTACTGTATCCTGAGTGCAGAGCCACAGCCCAACTAAAGCTATGAACATTAACATTATACCTCCCTAATACCAACTGAACACTAGTTAGGACACTGAGGAGTTGCACGCCTCAGCCAGGCAATGCCCCACCCCTCCAGACCTGGTACTGGATACAGAGTGCAGAGCCACAGCCCAATTAAAGAGATAGACATCAGCAGTATCTTTCCCTCATACCAGCTGCACACATGTTAGGACACTGAGAAGTTGCTCAGCCTCAGCCAGTGCCCCACCCCCAGACCAGGTTCTGAATCATGAGTGCATAGCCACAACCCAACTAAAGCCATGGACAACGATAGTATGCCTCCCTGATACCAGCTGCACACAAGTTCGGACACTGAGGAGTTGCATGGCCTCAGACAGGCAACGCCCTCACCTCCTCTGACCAGGTACTGGATCCTGAGTGCAGAGGCACAGCCCAACCAAAGCCATGGACATCAATGATATACTTCCTTGACATCAGCTGCACACATGTTAGGACACTGAGGAGTTGCACATCCTCAGCCAAGCAATGCCCCCAACCCCCAGAGACCAGGACTGGATCCTGAGTGCAGAGCCACAGCCCAATTAAAGCCATGGACATCAATGGCATACCTCCCTGATACCAGCTGCACACAAGTTAGGACAATGAGGAGTTGCACATCCTCAGCCAGGCAATGTCCCCAACACCCCACCCCAGACAGTCAGTGGATCCTAAGTGCACAGAAACAGACTAACTAAAACCATGGACATCAATTCTATACCAACCTGATTCCAGCTGCACACAAGTTAGGACACTGAGGAGTTACACAACGTCAGCCAAGCAATGCCTCCAACCCCCATAGACCAGGACTGGATCCTGAGTGTAGAGCCAAAGCCCAACAAAACCTATGAACATTAACAGTATACTTCCCTGATATCAGCTGCACACTACTTAGGACACTGAGGTGTTGCAGCCTCAACCAGGCAATGCCCCCACCCTCCCAAGACGAGGTCCTGGATCCTGAGTGCAGAGCCACAGCCCAACTAAAGATATGAACATCAATGGTATGCCTCCCTGATACCAACTGTACACAAGTTAGGACACTGAGGAGTTGTACTGCCTCAGACAGACAATGGCTCACCCCCTCATACCAGGTACTGGATCCTGAGTGCAGAGCCACAGGCCAAATAAAGCCATTTACATCAATGGCAGACCTCCCTGATACCAGCTGTACACAAGTTAGGACACTGAGGAGTTGCACAGCCTCAGCCAGGCAATGTCACCAACCCCGCCAGAACAGGTAGTGGATCCTGAGTGCGCAGCCACAGCCTAACTAAAGCCATGGACATCAATTGTATACCTCCGTGATACCAGCTGCACAAGTTAGGACACTGAGGAGTTGCATGGCCTCAGCCAGGCAATGCCCCCAGCCCCCCAGGCCAGATACTGGATCCTGAGTGCAGAGACACAGCCCAACTAATGCAATGGATATCAATGGCATACCTCCCTGATACCAGCTGCACACAAGTTAGTACACTGAGGAGTTGCACAGCCTCAGTCATGCAATCCCCCCACCACAACAGAACAGGTACTGGATCCAGAGTGCACAGCGACAGCCCAACTAAAGCTATGGACATTAATGGTATACCTCCCTGATACCAGCTGCACAAGTTAGGACACTGAGGAGTTGCACGGCCTCAGCCAGGCAATGCCCCCAGCCCCCCAGGCCAGATACTGGATCCTGAGTGCAGAGACACAGCCCAACTAATGCAATGGATATCAATGGCATACCTCCCTGATACCAGCTGCACACAAGTTAGTATACTGAGGAGTTGCACAGCCTCAGTCAGGCAATCCCCCCACCACAACAGAACAGGTACTGGATCCAGAGTGCACAGCGACAGCCCAACTAAAGCTATGGACATTAATGGTATACCTTCCTGATACCAGCTGCACACAAGTTAGGACACTGAAAAGTTGCACAGCCTCAGCCAGGCAATGACGCCACACCCCCAGACCAGGTACTCATTCTGAAGTGCAGAGCCATAGCCCAATAAAAGAGATAGACATCAGCAGCATGTCTCCCTGATACCAGCTGCACATATGTTTGGACAGTGAGAATTGCTAAGCCTCAGCCCGGCAATGCCCCGACTCCCAGACCACGTTCTGAATTATGAGTGCATAGCCACAGCAAATTAAAGCCATGGACATCAACAGGATGCCTCCATGATACCAGCTGCACACAAATTAGGAAACTGAGAAGTTGCATGGCCTCAGCCAGGAAATGCTACCAGCTACTCAGACCAGGCACTGGATCCTGAGTGCAGAGCCACAGCCCAACTAAAGCCATGGACATCAAGAGTATACCTCAATGATTGTAGCTGCACACATGTTAGGACACTGAAGAGTTGCACGGCCACAGCCAAGCAATTCCCCTCCCCCCAGAACAAGTACTGTATCCTTAGTGCAGAGCCACAGCCCAACTAAAGCCATAGACATCAATGGCATACCCCATTGCAGTAACAGGAAAGCTGAAATGTAATGGAGACAGGTGTGTATAACTCATGAGTGCATAGAATGGGGTGAGCATTAGGATTGACAACCCCAAGGAGGACTCCACACCTCATTCACTTCAGGGGTGGAGTAGAGGTGTTAGGGTTGGAAACTCTAACATCATATTTTCCTACTTTTTTTTGTATCCTGAACCCTAACAAAAGCATTAACAATTTTCTGTGAATAATTTTCTTACTTTTTTAGATAGTCTAATCATATTGTTATTTGTCTATGGGAGAGCAGGGCCCTCTGGGCCCTGTGCTCAATCCATCCATAGTTTTTGAGATAGAGTAGTCATATCTTTATTTGCCTATGATGCATGTATGTATGTTGCTGTGGAAGTGCAGGGCCCAGCATTTCCATTTTAAGACAACAGCCAAATTGTCTGCATGACCTTCTTATTATCCCAACACATGTACCCTGTACTGAAAATCTCCAAATCCCTGCCAAAACATGATTCACACTACCTCAATATAATTCTACTCTACAGGTGCAAAAAGACAGTTTGGGCAGGATTTGAAAAATGACAGCTGTCGCATTCATGAGCTGAGGTAAAAAAAAAAGGCTATGCTGAAAATCTGGGTTCAGAATATTTAAAATTTCCAAAATTATGAAGCAAGCATAGCAAAACTTCAATGGATGCTCATAACTTTGCCATTTTACATATTTTGACCTCAACGTTTCAACATAGCATTCTTATTACTCCGCTTTATGAACAAGAGTGGTGAAAATGTTCAAATCCAGCCTAAAAGGTGGTTTCACTAAATGACCGTGAAATCACAGTTCAGTTGGGATTTGCTAATTCCACCACTGTTTTCACGAGGTGGGATCCCAAAAAGGTCACATTTCAAATTTGATGTAAAAATATGCAAAAATGGCAAAGTTATGCATCAAAGTTGAAAACCCCATTGAAATACGTTGAACAGCACTTACCTTATTTTGTCATATAGCAGTCGATATTTCCAGCAGCAAGACATGTCTTCCAGTGGCTCTTTACCCTGGGACCTGCACTGGTGAATAAGGATGTGTAGGGGTGTAGGGTGGCGGGTTCTGAGTGGGAGGTTGGGGGGTTGGATTAGCGAAGATCATTTTCTTTTTTACAGATTTTAAGAGAAAAGAAAGACATTGAGGGACCATTTTCTTTATTTCACAAAGGATGGTGATCAGAAGGGTGTGGGGGTGCCACTAGACATAAGGAAAATATAAAAAATCTGAATGGGGACAGTGATTGGAGGTTGGATGGTGTCACTAGATACCAGGGAAAAATTCAGTCATTATGGGGATGGCACTGGAGGGGGTGCCACTACACACCAGGGAAATATTAAATATTATGGGCATGGCAATTAGAGAGGTGGGGGTTCCACTAGACAACAGGGAAATATTTCATAATTACAGGAACAGCGATCGGTGGGTGGAGGGCACCACTAGACACCAGAGAAATATTATATACATATGGGAATGGTGATAAAAATATTTTTTTTATTATAGTTTTCATTCATATGAAAACTTTCTTACTTGAAGTGAGTCACAAACAAGGATTTAAATAAAAAAAAATTCTAGGTCATTTCTCCAAGAGTAAAATGCAGAATCTACCTAATGGAGTTCCGACAAGAAAGATAAGTGTGTTGGTTTGTCAGCAAGATGTCATTTTTGAGTGTTTTAAAATTATTTTTTTAGCAAAAAACAGTAAACAAGATGGCGGCAAATGAAAAATAATTTTTCACTCATGAAAAATGAATTGGCCCATACAAAAAAGGATTATTTTTTTCAGTTCATACAGGTATCATGAAGTATTTACTGAGCATGCTCAGAACCACAAATTTCAAATGTAACAACTTTGGAATGGATTAATATTTTTTCACCAAAACAGGAAAAGGCAAATATGTGGGCCAGTACCTTTCTACACTAAACATTTCAGACCAAAATTCCAAACTATCTGGGTGCTACAGGTGTCACAAAAAAAGCAAAAAAAAACCTTGAAATTTACTTTCTGTACTATCTAGATCTTGTAATCCACACATCCAACAGGAACAAAACTTGGTACATCCAGAGATCTGCTCTATAAAACAGATCATGCAAAATTTCATGTACATCCATTGAATGGTTGCAAAGTTATTAAAGTGCAAAGACTGGGGTTTAACTTTAAGTACCTACTCAGCCCTATATATGTAACTTATTTTTAAAACTGTGCAGGGAGTTATTAATGTGTGGGATTAATAGCGAGAATTAGTGATAATACAAGGCTGTAGAGGAAAGGTGGAAAACTGATGACAAAAACTTAGACATCCTGTATTTGGAAATTAGGTACAGTATTTCCATACCCTTTAGAGGATGCAGGATAGAGAAAACTGTGAAATAGAAGTTCTGTTTAGTTAAAACTAAAGCAGAACCTATGGTGTGTTAAAACAACAGTCTGGAGTGCACATCTCATGTGGCATGTGACCTTAATCAGGCCCTTTTATTCCTGTCATCTGATCCTGAAAAAGACTTTTGGAGATCTCCACTTACTTTCTAAAGCCTGCTGTTATCTTATTTTTTTATGCACGTTTCCATTGGTATCTGACAGGATGACATAGGATAAATTAAATGAGTGTTTGGAGCTGGCAGTATAGCCTAGAGGTTAGAGTAACAAGCTGTGAATGAACTTAGCACAGTACATCCAGTAGACCTTGGTTTGATACCCACATCCTCCACTTGCATACTGTGTGACCCTAAGCAAGTCACTTAAAATCTCCAATGCTCCTGGTTTGCCACTGAAAACAGGCCTTGTTCCTGATGGGCCTTACCCAGTAACCAAAATAAAAAAAAAAACATAGAATGTCTTCTTGTAGTACCAAACATTTACAAATTTTCTCCACAGCTGAATTGTGCTAAAGTATAAAACCTCTGCAGTCCTTCAGTACAGCTGCATGACCCTTACCTGTATAAGACTGCACACTCTTGAAGTAGTCAGATAATAGTATGAGTCTTTCTTGTGATTCACATTAATTCTTTTCCTGTAACCACATATTGTCTTTAACATGACAAAGCCAGTACAAAATGTCAAATACTTTTGTATTATTGAACACATCAGGAGTCTCTACAAAGTCTGGAAGGAATGCTGGAACATCCTTGGGCAAAATCTTTCAGATGACTATAAACAATATGTTACTTCTTCAGATGTGCCTGGTTCTTCCTTCTAAGGATGAACTCCTCTAGGGCCCTGTGAACAGCCTGCTCTGCTAAGTCTCTCTGTTTTCTCTCGCTCTAGTGTCCTTTTGTCCTACCCCAGACTAAAAGGCTCTTTGTGTTTTTCATAACAAGATGTCTCTGTGACTGTAAACACTGGTAAAGATAAGTTTCCATGATAGAAAACACCAAAGTCTTCCCTTGATGCTGGCTAAACTGTGAGTGGGTATTTGAAAGTCATACTTAGATTTTTTTGTATTCTTTTCTGGAACTTTATACTGCAGCTTGTACCTGTTAGACACCTAACTAGGTCACCATTGATCAAAGCAAAAGAACGATGCTGAAGCTTTTATTAATAATTGAAAACATGCTGCTTTAACCAAAAAATGTGCATATTTATGATCATGGTACAGTGTAACAAATGTGCCACAGTGGACGACTTTCCACTTTTTACTTACGGGAAACCACAAGAGGTCACAAAATAAAATGAAATTGATACCTTTTTAATTTATTAGGATATAGTATTCTCCATGTATTTTTTTTTCTTCTCTACATCCAAGCATTTTTAATATTTAAGGTCTAAAATATACATTTGGTCTTAGAGGAACTTTAATATAAGTCTGTATTTAGTGCAGTTGTTCACACTCTATAAAAAACATGTTTCATTCTGATAGGAACAATACACTTAAAGCCTACATTTTGACAAAGGTTTTATATGTGAGAATCTGTGCTGAGAAGATTTAAAGACGTGAAATCAAGCACAATAGCACAAAGTAAAAGGTTAAAGGTCACTCAAAGCTTAGACTATGAAGAAACAGCATTAAAACCTTCAATTTAGAGACTTGGAAAGGATGTAAAGAAGTCAGAAGAGCTAAGACTAATGTAAATAACCAGAGGCACTGCCAGTTGAGCTTAAGAGTTTACTAGGACTCCCATTCATAATCCAGAGAACAAAGAAGCACAGACTAACAAAATAGATAATCGAAAATAAACATTATGTTTAATAATTCAGCCAAAAACAGGTATGTCATCACAGTTTAGTCTACATGTTTTTTACTTACTGAAATAATAACAGGAATTTAATGTTTTATTGTTATTAATAGCAACTCTTACCACTATAAACACTCATAGCAGTTCTAGGGATCACTGCAGTTTAAAAGCATATTATAGGACAGTCACAGAAAAATGAAGGAAGTTTGACCAAGATTTAAAGAGCCAATGATGCCTCCAGAAGAACTTTGAATAACATAACATTTGGACACAACAAAGTTTATATTCCTCATAAGCTCTGTATTTCTTCCTGCCATTATTTATTACTGAGGTTTTATGTATAAAACAAGGATCTCTGTTCCTTGAGGGTTCATCAGCTCCTATTGCTTATTTTCAACTTAATGTCATAATACCTTGCTTATGATGTCACAGTTATTCCCATGGCAACCAACTCTAATGTCACAGAAAAGCATTATGATTTCAGGTAGGGAGTATGTTGAAGGGGCAGATGAACTCCATGAGTTAAAGATCCTGTTTTGTGGGTACTTCTTCAGTAATACATATGAGGAAGGAGAAATCTGTAGATGGTAAATGACATATGTTTTTTTTCCATTTAAAGTTTATTAAGTTTTCTGATACATGACAGATCTTCCATAACAAATATACGTCATATAAACAGTATACATTGGACCAGACCTGTCAATCCCCCACCCCTCCCCTAGTCCCTCCCCATCCCCATAGCACAGACTCAAAATGAAACCTTTCCCTACGATTTCTACAGCACAGACTATACAAAAATACTAGAGTATCTCAGAGGAAGAGAGCCTTACTCTGTAAGGCTCTAAATCGAGAATAAGGTATGTAAGGGGTCCCATATTTTCTTAAACCTGTCCAACCTATTATTAAGACTTGCAATAACCTTTTCCATTCTGAGGTTTGCGAGGAGCTCAGATAGCCATTCTCCATACCTGATTTCAGATTGATCTTTCTAGTGTCTTAAGACAACTTTCTTAAGAGACAGGGATATCAAGGCCATGTAGTATTTTTTGTTAGGGAACCTAATACTTGAAAAATCACCTAAGATACAAATTTCAGGCTTAAATAAATCTTCTAGACTCAGAAGTAAATGACATATATGGTTAAGTGTCTCTAAGTATTATGATTTTCAATGTTTTTCCAGACGTGTCAGCAACTCTTTAATGTACTTTAGTTCAGATATAGGATTGGACTCCTAAGGTCCCCAACAGATCCACAAGCCCTAATTGGATGAAACAAATGTATCTTTTTATTGAAGAATTTAAAGAATGATAGACAGAAACAGTTGGCATCCAGTACATGTTACAGAAAATCAAAAGATGTATACAAATTGTGGGTACCAACAGACAGAATCACTGATAACAGTATAAATAAGACCTGAGACAAGTATAAAAAACATCCCACAGCATAATAGCAAACTGAAAGAAAAATACAGTAGAACAAATGACATATCCCTCAATTTGCTGGGCCATGTTTAAAGCATCCCTTACAGAAATAATTATATGAAATATTTCCATACTGCATGCATAAAACTACCCAATGTGATATGAATGCTGCAAGCATGATTTAGATGTTAAATTGGAATCGACTGCATGCACGTGGCATGCAGCAGCAAGCAAGTGTGGAAGGCATTATTTTATGTTAAATTGGAACAGACTTTATGCATGTGGCATGCATGCAAAGGCAAGGGTCACTGACACCTCACACATAAAGTTTAGTAACTTGCTCAGGATCACACCATATAGAATACAAGTGTGAGTTGGTAAGATTCAACCCCAGGTCTTCAGAGCTCCAAGTCTTCTGGTTTGCAATTCAGTGCCTTTAACCACTAAGCTATACTGTCTGCCCACATGTGGCTCACTTGTACAGTATTTCAATACAAATCTGCATACATCTGCATGCATGCTGCATGCTTATAGCCACTGCTATACTTTTTAGTTTTCTTGACCCTTCTCATCTCAGCTGCACAACTGAACTGTAGCACACATACCAATGGAAACACATGTGGTTCTTCCCACCCCAATACACACAGTTACCCACAAAACTACTTTATCACTTCTGTCTGGCATGTACTCCTACTATTTTCTCTCTCCACAGTTTTGAATGTTTCCACGCAAACAGACATTAAGGGCCAAACACAAAAGTAGCAATAACTCGACATGCACCAACATGGCCAGCCCCCACCCCATGTGCACACACTGCAGCAGGTGCAGCTATGCTGCTACAGACCTAATTCACCAAGTATAGGTATAAGTTGAGAGTCTCTTACCTGAGTACTACGGAAACAGAGGCAGGAGTCTTTAGGAGATGATGTCCCTGGGTCAGCGTGTGGGGGTGAACCCCCTTAAAGTTAATGGAGTTATTTTTTATTACATTTTATATATTATGATGGTGAGTTGGAGAATAATGAAGACCACTGTTCTACTAACAAGGCCCTTGTTAGTTGAGCAGTGGCCTTCATTCACCTCCAACTCTCCATCAATGAGGTATAAAATACAAATTAAAATACCCCCTTTCATTTCAATGGTGCACACCCCTGCAGTTTCCCTTGCTCTATGTCATAATGCACCTGAGCATGGGGATGTGGAGGTCAGCTTCATTGGAGGGGGAGTGCATAAACCTGACTATAGTGGGGCTCCAATAGTCTGAGCACACCATACTGTGGAACTGTCTCTGAATGCAAGGGACAGTCCTCAATTTACCCATGAAAACTGCTCTGCTCTTCATTCATCTCTCATGGGAAACATGCTGCTCACACAGAGGATGTCCTGTAAATTTAGACTTTAAGGCAGGGGCACCGTTTCAGATTTCAGCGGGGGGGGGCAACAACCAGTGGAAGCCATGTGCTAGTTAGCCCCTAGACGGCAACCTCAAGAATGTCTGGAACATCTCTAAAAGGTAAAACCTATTTGTTGTGACTGAAAAGTGATATGCAAATCAGGAAAAATTCAAAAGCATAAGATTCATCTGTCTGTACCTCAGAGCAGTGCATCAGATTTGGGCTTAAACCCACCTAGTTACTAATTATTTTTTTTCCTGGTTGAAGTTCTGAGCCCCCCCCCAAAAAAATTATTATTCCATTCAATACCCATCCCATATGGGTTGTGACTCATGAAGCCACCCAAAGATGCAGAAATGTGAAAAGTACATCAATATTTCAGTCCTTCCTCCTTCCCCAATCCCCTGTAAAAAAAAATATCTACTTTTACTTACCCTGCCTTCTAGCCAGGACCTGCAGCCTGGTCCAGCATGCCAGCAGCCCAGTTTTCAATCTGCTCCTCCTTCATCCTTCTGCCAGAAGCTGGATGATAGAACTGACCAGCCCAGGAGCCCAATGTGGTCTGCAACCAAGTCACCTCACCAACCTGTGTTGCTTGCTTCTTGCTTGGCTGCTGCCATGGCTGCTGCCACATAGCACTGATCAAGGCCTATGAAGGCCATCCACACCACTGTCACTGCTGTTGTTAGGTCTATCTTGCTGCCACAGGGAGTCTGAGCTTTTTTTTGTGAGGAAATCCTAGTACAGTAATTAGGTAGCCTAGTCTTGAGTTAGCCTCTAGCTCACCCTCTGCCCCTTCAGCCACCATGGGAGATGAAGACTCACTAAGAGTAGACCAACAAAAATATGCTGCCGCAACACTGCTATTGAGAGTTCAGTGCTCACTGACTCCTCCAAGCTGTAGTGTGCAGCCTATCTACCCTGTGACAGGGAAGACATGGTCCTACCCATGTGACTCTTGTGCTCTTGCTTGACTGGAGCTCCTCCATGCATGTATGATGGCACCACCACTAACAGATGGAAAGAATGGACACAATACAGACACAGTCAAATCAGGAGTTCACCTACAGCATGAGTGCACACAGGTTATGGGGGCATTCATTGTACACATGATTAAATCCAAATTTAATGCCATAATTGCTACACCATAAGAACAACCTAGGCACAAATGCAGAGGGGGGAGAGCAACTGCCCCCTCTGCCTTACCTAAATGTCACCCTACATTATGGCAGAAATTTATTCTCAGGTGCTAATATCGGTACAAGTAAACACAATGGTTTCCACTGTGTTCTGAGGTACAGTACTTTATCTCCATGTTTCAGGATTTGTACTGATTATAATAAGTATTAGTGTCCCTCATTGTCCCTCATTTTGAGGGTCCATGTCCCTCATTTCAGTAACAAAATGTGAGATATGGTGCATGCTTCTAAGACCCTACTCAGCACAAAGAGTGCTGAACATGGCGATAGTGTATATGCTCCATAGAGAATGACAAAGGGAAAACAAGTAAGCCGGAACAGTTATGGAGAAACACATTTGTAGCAGTAAATATGCATAAGGTGATTTGCATGGCTAAAAACAAAAAGGTCAGGCTTCACAAGACAGAGGCCCCTCTTCACACATCTGGAAAGGAGGATGTTGGCTGACTGTATCCTAGGCATTTTTTTGCATTAAGCAAACACTACGTTATAAATTAATTGAAATTTAATCACAAAATCAAAAGCCATTAAACAAGTTGCAAAAGAAGCAGAATTAATGGGTTTACATCATTTTAATGAAATCAGTGAACAAATGTATTTTAATGACTTTAATTGCTAGTATGAGAAATAGAAACTGATGTGTTTTTTTAGATGAGATCTGCACCAGCTTAGTTGCTGCACACATTGCAAGCATGCAACGTGTGTACCTAATGTGATTTTTAAATGATGTTCACACCAGCTTAACTACTGCACTCATGTCAAGCATGAAACATGCAAACCTGATGTGATTTTTAGAAGATGTTCACACCGGCTTACATGCTGCACACATGTCAAGCTTGCAGCATGTGAACCTAATTTGCTTTTTAGATCTGGTTCACTTAGGTTCACTTTGTGCATGTGAACTGCATGCAAACATTGCACAATTAAGCATATGGCATGCATTCTGCATGTACACAGCACATTTATATTTATGTAAGGGATGACATCCAATACATATACAATTACAGTATTTTTAAAGATAACAGTGAACATAGGACAAAA
Organism: Neoceratodus forsteri; assembly: GCA_016271365.2. Classification (NCBI taxonomy): domain Eukaryota; kingdom Metazoa; phylum Chordata; order Ceratodontiformes; family Ceratodontidae; genus Neoceratodus; species Neoceratodus forsteri. Next base: position 396,993,490 of record CM057454.1, read on the forward strand.
ATATGAATAAAACAGGAAAAAATAACCGGGGCCAAAACCTAGGTGTTCCCTCCAGCAAAACAAAAAAATATATGATTAGAGACAATACACCTGAAATTCGATGAACTATAGATAAGAAAGCATACAAATGGAAATAAAATGTAATACTACAAACAAAAATGTACAGAAGCAATCACCATACATCTGTCCTAGCTAATTGGTCCGTTACTGAAGTACCCTCCAAAGTTTCAACAATAGCAGTAAAGGGATGCCATCGGGAATAAAACCTCTCTAACTGGGATTGAATATGGGCAGTAAGCACTTCTGAGGATATAATCCTCTTGCAATTTAACAGCCAAGTAGTGAGAGGAGGGAAGATGGTTGTAACCAAAATTGAGTAATTGCCTTAAGGGCAGCCACAGAAAGTAAAAGAAAGATTACATTTGTCCCCTGAGCCCACTTCCCATGGAGGGAGCCCAAAGGCCACCTGAACAAATCCTAAAGAAGAGGAAATTAGCAATGGTAGAGCTCAAATGACAGATTTCCTTCCAAAAGGGAGCTAATTGGGGACAATCCCCCCAAAATATGGAAAGGAGTACCCTTTTGTACAGTTCTGCTAACAATAATTAGAGTGGAGAGCCCATACAGAAAGTTTTGTCAGGGGTATAAAAATATCGAATCAAAACTTTCCATTTGAAATCCTGCCACACAGCAGACCCAGAGGTCTTGCAAGTCAGGTGTCATACCTTCCACCATTGCTCTTCTGTCAAGGAAATACTAGCCTCAGATTCCCAGAGAGTCTGAATCTGATTCATCTGAGAAAGGCCAGAGCCCTTATTCAGAAAAGTATACATTTGAGAAATGAAATGAGAACAATCAGGGCATTCAGAGGCCTCTTTCAGCAATACACAAAGAGGCAGAAGCGACTGAGACAGAGCCTCCAAGCAGCCTTGTGTAGTAAGAAAATGCCAAACTTGCAGATACCTAAAGAAATCAGAGGTAGGCAACTGAAACTCTAATTGTAGCTGATGAAAGGAGAGGATGTTGCCCTCCTGAATCAATTGAGAAAGGAAAGCAAGCCATTGCTGGGTTCAGTGATGGAAATCCACATCTAGTTTTGCTGGAGTAAACTGAGGAGCCATTGAAATGAAATTCAGGGCCATTATATTAGGAATGTGGCAAAGTTTTTACTGACAACCACTGGACAAATGTATGACGAGTCCATCTTTAGAAAACTGGATAAGATCAGAAGGATTATGTAAAGCCATGGTTGAACAGACAGAGGCTTGCCCAAAAAGACAAATTCAATATTTAACCAGTCCAAATTAGGGATTGCTTCAAAATCTGAATGATATAAGTAAGTTAAGCAGCCTGAAAATCATCTTTGAAATGAGGACATCCCATACCCCCAAGAGATCGATGTCATTTCAAAGGTACCCACCAAGTTCTAAGGTGCTGGCTCTTCCAAATGAATTTTCTAAGGGCATGATCAACAACCTCCAATCTGACCTGGGTGTGGGAAGTGGCAAAGTTTGATATAAAAAGTAATTGAGGTAAAACATTCATTATAATAGCATCAATTCTATTGGCTAAGAAAAAGGGAGAAAGGACCGCACAAAGATACAAAGAAATACTCTGATGGAGTTAATCATAATTAACATGATATAGAAGGGTCAAATGTCAGGAAAAGCAATCCCTAAATATCAGACAGATGTCTTACCCAACTATATCTGGAGCACAATTGAAAATCAGAAGGAATATTGCGCTGATGACTAGAATCATAGATTTTGAAATATTGACTTTGAAACCTGAAACAGCACCATTTTGATTCAATAGAGCCTCAGCTTGGGACATAAAAACCAGTGGGTCTCGAAGAAAAAACACAGGATCATCAGCATATAACATAACTCAGTTATCCACTCCTCCCCACCTTAACCACCTAGTCAATAGAAGAAGATCACACTGCGTCTGCCAAGGGTTCCATCCTTAATGCCCAAAGAAGCAGTGAGAGAGGGCGCCCTTGTCTGGTGCCCCTCTCAATATGAAAAAAAAGAGGAAAGATGACAACCTGAACTGAGGCCCTGGGTAAATCACACAACATTTTGATCCGTGACAAAGTTCTCCCCAAAGCCCATTTTGTGAAAAGTTTCTTGCAGGAAAACCCAATTAAGCTGATCAAAGGCTTTCTCAGCATCAATAAAGAGGGCTACTTGAGGGGCAGATGATTTGGCTGCCTTTTAAAGGATGTTTAGCATCTGTCTGATAGTATCCCATAGATGCTGTCTGGGAATAAACCCAGTTTCATCAGAATCAGTTAAGGACGTTATCACCCTCTGTAATCTCAAAGTTAATATTTTAGTAAATAATTTAAAATCTTGATTCAATAAAGAAATGGGTTGATAAGATTCAATCAAGAGAATGTCTTTACTGGGCTTAGGGAGTACAGAAATACTTGCTTCATTCCAGGAGGGGGGTATAGTACCAGTAGCTTGGCAATCCCAGAATAAAGTACCAAGAACAGGGGCTAATTGAACTTTAAAAAATTTGTAAAACTCATCATTGTAGCCATCAGGACCATGGGCCTTACCTTTTTTTAAGGAGTCTACAGTATCAAAAACTTTGAGAAGGATAATGGGACTATCTGTCATATCCCGTACCTCAGGGTTAAGGACTGGTAGATGTAAGACTGCAAAAATGTTTGTGTATCACACCGCCTGGCCCAGGTCTTTATTTTCAGAATAAAGAGTGGTTTAATAACTGCAGAAACAGACAGCTATTTCCTCTGGCTGATATTTAAAAGCTAACAAATGGGAGCTGTCCTTAATTTTCAAAACAGTACACTCCACAACTTCTTCTGAAGCCTAAAAATGAACAACTTTGAAGCACAGTCCCTATTTTATGTATTTATGTACACGATAACGAAGGAGATTAATAACCTTACTATGAATTAAGTCAAGCAGCTGGTGTCTAGTCTGAAAAAGCTCTTGGTTAATTTTAGAGGAATCTAGAATGTTTCACATTGTGCCTCTGAATATTTAAGCTTCTGCTTGAGAGCATGCTGTGTGCTTTCCTTTGTTTATTCTTTGCCAAAGCCAAACTAATAATTCTGCCTTGAAGCATGGCTTTCAATGCATCCCATTTAATCCAATATGAAGGAGAGCCACCAGCACGAATCGCAAGCTAGGCCTTCAGTTCAGTGGAAAGCATGTCACCGAATGTCAGATCCTGTAAAAGGCTCAAATTAAATCTCCATAGAGATTGGCGCTTAGTAAACGTCAAATTTCAGATCCTGTAAAAGGCTCAAATTAAATCTCCATTGAGACTGGCGCTTAGTAGAAGTCAAATTAACTGAGCAAGAAACAGGGTTATGATCTGAATAAGTAACAGAATGAATCTTAGCAGAGGCAATGTGATAAGAGTTGTGATTGTGTGCAAAAATAAAATTGATCCATGAATATTGTTGGAGGGGATGGGAAAAAAAGAATAATCGCACTCAGTTGTGTGATAAAGGTGCCATATATCGACCTGTCCTGACTCCTCCATGAGCCCTCTTAGAGTTTTATTGGCTGTTTTATTAGTGTCAGGTCACTTGGAGGTTCTGTCCAATGAAGGCATTAACACAGAGTTAAAGCTCCCCCCCAATAAGACTAAGCCCTCACCAAATGTGGACGGTTTATAAAAAATCAAAACAATTGAAACAAAAAAAGTGAGGCATTAATGTTGAGTGCATATATATTAAGCAAATGTATTTTAGTCACTCTTTTTGATACTGACAATGAAACAAAGTGTTCCTCCTGATCTGCTTCATAGAAAGGAACATCAAATGGAACCCCTCTATGAATAAAAATAGCTACTCCATTACGTTTAGCCTTAAGATCAGATGCCGCATACACCTGATCCATCCACATTTGACGGAGCTTTGAATATTCAGATGCAGAGAGGTGGAATTCCTACAGAAATGCTATAACAGCCCATAATTTACACAGCTCTGCAAGAATCCTTGCCTGCTTCACAACCGTATTAAGTCCCTTAAAATTATAAAAGATCACACATAGTTTATCCATACCAAATTAAAAAGCTGTAGAATAATAAGCAAAAAATTACAAATCGAGGGGAGAGGCATATTAAACCAGACAGGTGATTCGTTAAGCACAAACAAAAAAAAACTACTAAAACAAGGAAGGAACACCAAGGCAAACCCCCAGCATTGAATAAGAATAATAACAATTATAGAACAATCTCGAGTAACAGTAAAACATGACAAAATACAGCCAAATATACATAGATAGAAACAGCTCAAAGGACCATATAAAGAAACGATGAAGTAAGCCCAAGTGGTAGGAACCACGGCCACATAGGGATCAGTACTATAAGGTACAAAATAAGGTCTCCAATGACACGGTCCTTTGAGAACACCTTAGCTTTCTACCAGGAGGATACTCCACACAAGTAGGGAAACAGTGGAAGTGGAAGACAACTCAAGACACTACTACCACCAGTCACAATGCCTTCCCCAAAATAAGACTTCCAGGTAAACCTAACAGAAGTTCAAACTAGCCAAAAGGGCTCCCATTGAACCCAAAATGAACTTAAATATAATCAGCCTGAAAAAAGGGGAACAATTATACCAAAAGGAAAAAGGAGCCCTACCCTGAAAAAAAGAAGAACCATCCCTCCCTCCCATCCAAACCCCTCAAATGTCAATAGATGCTTATAATACAGCAATAGCCAATGGTGAATTAGGTAAGAAAATAATCAAGAAAAAGTGGAACATAAAGGCTAAAATTATAAAACCCATCAAACCAAATATCCAATACCCCCCTTTCATCACCCCATCAAAACCTTACAGCATTTTAAATAGAATGGGAACAGAGGGAAGAAGATATTACTATATGGGAAAAAAGAACCCAAGAGATAAAGAAAGGTTTGCCTCCTCCCCAGCAGAACAACAGTAAAACAAAAAGATTGACACCTAACTAAAGTAGCAACCAACTGGCAAAAGTGAACTTCAAAAGTGTCCCAATATCAAATCCTAGCATCAAAATCGTTAAGCAAGCAGAGATTAACATGACATAACTTAAAACATGCTCCGTACATCAAAGACCCCAGAACAACCTAGTAATAATAGCATAATAATGGAGGCAAACGGACATGAAATGTAAGTAGCCATGACTATAGCACATAGAATTCTTATTAAAGCATATATAATAATCCTTATATAAATGCCCATTCAACAGTCGAAAAACAGAAAAGTTCCCAGGCTCTAATAAAGAGCAGAAGCACACAAAGTCCATTAAAAGGAAAAAAAGCCAGAAAAGTACTAGTCTGAAATAACTCAGCAAACCAAGGATCTACAGGATCCAGCACTGTGGAGTAAAGCCATTTGACAGAGGTGACACATCAGTGCCTTCAAGTGAAATACAAAGTGAAACCTTCAAAGAAGAGGAAAAAAGGTGGGGTGTGGAGGAAAAGAAGAATACAATCCCAGAAAGAAAAACAGGTGAAGGAAGAAGGAAGCAATAAATGCTCAAAGTAGCTGCCCCTCAAAAGACCATCTTGTATTTGAGGGGATCACCAGTGGGTCACAACATGCAGCTTTTCAAAACAACATCAGAACTATCTGGTCAGTCTGGAGATTGCTGATGAAAAGTTTGAAGAAGTTCCTAAATTTCTTGCAGGGTCTGATCTTTTCATCACTTCTTCCCTTCTGGTGAAATTCTAGACCAGGGCCCAGATATTCAAAAGGGTTGCACATGGTGCAACAGTGTTGTACCATGTGCAACCCACTGATGCGCCCCGGAGTGATATTCAAAAGGGAAAAGTGCATGGCACAAATCCTGATGCACCAGAGTGCATCAGTAATGTATGCAGGCACAGGTGGGGGGAGCGTGCCCATGAATAACCTGCACAGCCCGATATTCAGCCCAGGATGTGCAGAGCCATGCATGCGTAACCCCTACCTGTGCCAGCACAAAGTTAAGCCAAAAAAAAAAGGAACAACTGATGGCCATCAGAGGTGAGCTGCCCATTGCAGGGTGCAACATGGCAGCTGCCACTATATGGTGGCCACCTAGTTCCAGCTGCACCTGGTGGCACCCCATGCCTGATCATGGGCATTTGTAAAATAAGATGTCGTCCAATATCCCTGGTGGTCCAGTGGACCAATTGCTGCTCTGATACAGGCATCTGTAAAACAGAAAATGTCCTATTACCCTGGTAGTCTAAATTTTCCCCCCTCCCCACCCACCCACTGAGCCCCACCACCCCTCCCCGGTCAGCGGTAGGTGCTAGCACCACCGCCTGCCCCACCGCACACGACTGACACCTCAGTGGGGCTGCACACCCATTGGTTCACAGTGTGAGCCAATGGAGTGCAACCGCCTATACTACACATTCCAGATATGTAAATGATTTCATTCATATCACGAATAATAATACTATGGGCTGCGCCCATTGGCTCACGCTGGCGAACCAATCGACGCCTCTGCAGGTGTCGGTCGGCGGCTGGGGGTGGCAGGCAGGTGGTGCTGCTGCCCAGCTGACCAGGGAGAAGAGTGGGGCGTAGTCGGGAGGTGGGAGGGGGACCTGACCACCAGGGTAATAGGATGTTTTCTGTTTTACAGATGCCCGCGACGGCAGAGAGTGGTCCACTGGACCACCAAGGATGTTAGCTAAGGGGTTATTTAAACAAATGCCTGCAATCGGGCAGCAATCAGTCCACTGGACCACCAGGGATATTGGACATTTTGTTTTTATTATAACTGATGCCCACGATCAGGCAGCAATCGGTCCACTGGACCACCAGGGATATTGGATGGGGGTTTATTTAAACAGATGCCATGATCGGGCAGAATGTGGTCCACTGGACCACCAGGGATATAGGATTATTCTGTTTTTGGACAGATGCCCACGATTCGGGCTGCAGGGGCGTTGGTCCCGATGGCTGCTGCCTGGCAGGGCACCAGGCGCAAGTCGTCGGGGATCAGTGCACCCCGCATGTAAATGGGCCATAATGACATGCACATGGCCCCATGTGTCCTTGCATAAATTATGGCCCCATTTGCATGTCACCTTTTTGAATATCGTAGGTGCTGTGAATGGCGCAATGGCACTTGCGCTAGAGCATCTCCATGCTCCACTCTGGCCACTTGCACTGGCACAGTGCCACTGCATCATGCACAGTGGGGGTGGCCAGGGTGCGATATTCAAAGCTGCTGAGCCATGGTGCAGCTCCTTTGAATGTCCCCAAGCCACACCCCTGAGCAGCCAAATTGAGCTGCGCCCAAGCTTGCAGCACAGCCTGGCACAGTTTGAATATCTGGGCCCAGGTATCTTTTTCTAAAGGAACATTTCTCCCGCTGATCCTGAAATTTCATGGCTTCCTCTGGAGGGGTAATTGAGGGCAGTCCTAAACAGGCTGCTTCCAAATCTTCAAAAATCTTAGGATTGTCAGGTAAGAAAAATTTCAGTTTGGCTGGATATGGTGTAGTGAACATAAGGTTATTTTTCTTTAACAGTAGAAATAACGAGACAAAAGCATGGTGTCTTTTCTGAAGGGTTGCCAAGTAGTCCTGGAGAAAATAAGACCTGTGGCCTTCATAGATAATAGTACCCATGTGCCATGCCCTTTGCAATATAGCCTCCTTAACTGCAAAATTATAGAAATGCATTATAATAGACCAGGGATGGGCATCTAGATCCACCGGTAGTACAGCAAGAGATCTGTGTGCCCATTCCAGCAGGAGAGGGCAAAGGTCTTTAATGTCGAGAACTGAAAGCAGTAAATCTTGAATGAAATTGGTCACAGGGGTATTGCACTCCAGGCCCTTAGGTAATCAGTAGATCCATAAATTATTGCTCCTGGAGTGATTCTCCTTCCCTTCGTATTTATCCAGACAGGATTGATTATCATGCAACAACTTGGTGAAGAGCTTCTCCAGGTGATCTACCTGCTGATTTATGGTGGAGGCATGATGTTCTAAGGACAAAACCTTTCCCTCCAGGAGTGGACAGCAACTCTGATATTCAAAAATCAAGCATTGGTCTCAGTACTAAAATCTTTAAGTTCCTGCAGAATAAAAGCCACAACATCAGTGGAAATGTCTGCGGGAGGAGCTGCCACCATTAGAGTAAGTGGAGCTGGATCCAATGGTGCAGATGTAGGAATAACAGCAGTCAGAGGAGTGAAGCCTCTGACTTTGATTTTTGTTCTTCACATCAGTTCAAAGACCTCTCTATCCCTCAAATGATTGGAAAAGTAGAAAAATCACAAGTTAGAGAGGTAAGAGCATGGGTTCTCAGCAGAGCAGATAAATCAGCCAGCCATGTACCAATAGATAAACTATATGCACTTAACATAGACCGAGCACTAGTTTATTGGATATCCAACTGTCTAGATAACAGAACTCAGGCAGTCCATATCAGAGGTAGTCATTCAGAGATAAGGAAGTGACAAGCGGGGTCCATGAGAATCTCAGTGTTAGGGCTAGTTCTTTTCAGCATATTTATCTCAGATCCCATTAAAGGTATCACAAACTGGGCAGCTAAATTTGCAGACAACTCAAAATTAGGAGCTGTAGTGCACAACACAAATCAAATAGATAACTTGAAAAGACTTACTGACTATAGAAAATGGGCAAAAACAATAACATGAGCTTCAACTCTGACAAGTGTGTAACATTGTATATGGGAAAAAACAACAACTATGTAAGTTACAGCCTTATGGAGAAAACACTGAAAACAGCAGATGGAAAAATTACTTTGGGGTCTTAATTAACACGTATCTTAATTTTGGGGACCACTGTGCAAAAGTAGTAAGGTAAACAAACACAATTCTGCGATGTATCAAGAATGCTTTTGTATCTAGAATAGGAACTGCATAAGAACACTTTACACACCATACATAAGGCCTCACTTGGACTACTGTTCTGTAGTCTGTGTAGAACAGTGTTTATTAAATAAGCAACTAATATCAGAACACACTGGAGATGGCTAAAAAATGCCATGCTAATGACACTAGGTCGGATTACTGACTGACGTTTTCACTTGCTGTCTGCAGGCTTCCTCAGGGTGAAGACACAGGTAAATTGATTAACTCTAATAGAGTGCAAAACATGTGAACATGCTACATGGGACAACCAATCATTGCAGCTCCACTGTGAAGGTGAATTAAAACCACATGTATGCATTTAAACTATTTGTATCTAAGTGCCTGTGCCAGTTGCAAAGTTTAATTGGTATGGCTACCATTATTGAGAAAATCAGGGCAAAATGCCTATACCCCATTATTTTCAAATTAAGTTACTATGTTGCCCTAAAATTTGTGAATGGAAACCAACTGAAAGTTTCAAGTTCCACCATTAGTAACACTATATGTGGAACCAGCCAGGGCAAACTTTATAATTTAGAAAGCCCAAGCCATCAACCTTGTGGTACACAGAGCCTTATACCTTTTTTTTTTGAACCACTTTTTAAACAAAATCACCTAATGTGATAGGACCACAGACCAAACCTGGCCAGAACACTTAACAGATGGCACTAACGTATGTGTACTACCGCATTTACAGTTACCCAAGTCAAAGAGGGCATGACCTCCCCACGAAGAAAGCAGCACTAACCACATAGCAATTCATACATCACATAGATATCTACAAAATGCTTATTACTTTTTTTAAAAGCTTATTCCTTTCTGGAATCTGAACAAAGAATAATGCTAGATACAGTACAGAGACCACAATAAAACCATAGAGAATATGAGGCATGCCTCCTTTGTGTCTATAAACATACAAATTAGATTTTAGGTAGATAAGCAGCTAATTCAATGTGATCACTTAGACCACAACAAATCTAGCTCCTAGCTCATAAATCCAGAAGCTTTCACTTTTATCAAGTAGCTGTTGTATGTTACTTTCCCTAGGGTCCAACTGGACCTTCTCAATGCCCACAAAATTGATTTGGTGCATTCTATCAGGATATCTGTTAACATGTCTGCCTATGGTATATGTTTCATCTCCAAGTGCCATGGCATGAACATGCTCACCAACACATACTTTGAAACTCCTGGAGGTCTATCCCACATAGAATGCACCACAGCTACAAGTTAGAAGATACACTATCCCTACAGAATCACATGTAATAAAATCTTTCAGAACTATCATCTAATCACTAGTGGGGTTCACACATTACTTGCAAGAATTTATATAAGTGCAGTACATGCATTTACCACACCTATATGTGCCCTTAGGTGAAGACAGTGTCTGGGCCTTTTTGCACAATATGCCTTAGTTTTGGTTCCAGATTTAATAAGTCTTAGTTCTTGGATATAATATCTTTCACCAGATATGATCTATCTGTATAGGTGGTGACAAAGGGACATCTCTGATACTCATTATTGTTATGCACTTTAGGTACCAATGTAGATTCCCTACTAGTTGTCTCCACTTGTTGTATAGCTGATGCTATACATTTAGGGCTATACCCCTCTCTTTACATCTGGATGTCTATACTGCCTTTTCTCCTTAAACACTACTTCTTCTGTGCAGTTACGTAATGTGTGTATCATTTGCCTCTTTGGTATATTCCGAAATACATGTGATGGATAGCAACTGTGAAAGCTCAAGAGGCTATACCTATCTGTTGGCTTTTGAAAAAGTGTGGTACACACAATGCCACCTGATTTCCTGTAAATGTTTAAATCCAGGTAGGTAATCTCTATGGGGCTGATGGTATGCTTAAATTTAAGGCCGCCACCCACCTCTTCCATCCATGGCACAAAACCTGCAAATTGTTCCTCTGTGCCCCTCCACACTACTAGCACATCATCATGCCTCCCCACAAATCCAGACAAGAAGCAGATGGCTTTGTGGTGGCTCTGTCTGATACATGATTTCCCAGTATCCAGCAAAAGATTTGCATAACTGGGGCCATAGCAGCTCCCATTGCAGTACCTCTGATTTGAAGGTAATGTTTACCCTGATGAAGGAAAATATTTTTTCAGTACACACTTTGTGAGTCTGAGTAGGTACCAGGAAGCACTTTCCTCCTCTGGTCTGGTCTCTAGAAAATACTCAAGGGCTATCAACCCTTCAGAATGGGGGATGACAGTGTACAACGATACTATGACAAACATCACAGACTACCAGTCATCTCCCATATCTAAATTCTCAACAAGGTTAACAATTTCCATTGAGTCTCTAACATATGAGCATAGGTTCTAAACCAGGGGTTGTAAAATGCATCTCAAATACATAGATATAGTTTCTGTCACCCACCCTTGCCTGATATTATTGGTCTTCCTGGCAGATGAGTACTTTCTTTATGTATTTTGGACTACAGTAGGTATAAATGATGGGGTGACAGGATATGGAACTGTTAATGCTCAAAATGTTTCCTCTGAGATATAGCCCTCACAAAACCAGTACTCAGTAGTTCATTAATTTCCTGAAAGAACACACATTTACTGTTAGCATCCACCCTTCTATAAAAGTGGTATCATCAAGCTGATTTTGGATTTCCTGTAAGCGTTCTACAGTATTTTGTACAACTATTGCCCCCATCCGCTGATTTAATAACAGTCTCCCTGTTATCAACTAAGGCTTTAATGCATTATATTCTGCCTTACTGAGATTGTAAAGTCTACAAGTAGGGTACCTGCTTTATTCATTCTAAATTATGCTCACATTTCTTAATGAACATACTAACTGTGTTATTAAATGCTGGACAATGCTGAGACCTGGGCTGTAAAACACTAGTAAGGGAGCTTACACTATTGTCACCCTGATTAGGAACTAACATTTCAGGTTCATCTACAAGCACACATTTAAATGTAAGATTTCTACCAAACTTGTGTAGTTCAATCACAGTAGTGAATAAATTAATATCAACAGAGGGAATATATGATAAACCTTTACTGAGTACATCAATTTCTGTATTAGACAGTCCATAATTGGTGATGTTAATAACTGGAGTCACATTGGTATGGGTGGGGGTGTGCAGTGGGAGGTCATTTAAACATGACTGGATTAATAGTCTCTCCTGTTTCTTCCTCCACACCCTCCTTGTCCTCCTCTTCCTCCCTGCAGTGTTGATATGGCTCCTGAAATCTGCTTTTTTTTTACTGCAATTCACATTGTAAGTCCAAGGGCGTTCATGCCCCCCCACCCTCTCGGAAAAAAACTCGAGTTCTGAGCTGTCTGTGTCTGAGGGACCAGTGGTATAATCAAGTATTATTCTATTTGCCACCTCAGTGGTACCCTGATCCATAATATTAACAGGGTTTTTTAAGATGGATTTTACTTGATGTGGCTCAGAAGTTTTATATGACTGCCAGTGAAAAACTCGATTAAACCTGTAGTCATTTTGAATGCAAGTGAACTTTTTTGTTTCTTGTTTTTTGAGTTGTACATCAAGTGCTTCTTTTATCCTCCTCTATGTATGAGCAACCTGTGCTACTACAAAGTGCAAATTACAGAAAAAGAAGATAAGTGCTACCAGGTAAAAGGACTACGGTGCTTGTAACTTTAAAGTTGCAAACAAACAAAAGAAAAACTTGCACCCATAGTAAGGAGCCCAAGAAACAAATGGCACTATGTAAAAATCATGTTTATTAAATAAGCAGCAATTGGAACACACCAGAGATGGCTAAAAAACTGCCAACCAAGGACACTAGGTCAGATTACTGACTGATGTTTTCCCTTGCTGCCTGCAAGCTTCCTCAGAGTGAAGACACAGGTAAATTGATTAACATTTATAGAGTGCAAAACATGTGAGCATACTACCAGTGTTTGGACCAGTGGTACAATCAAGTATTATTCTATTTGCTTCCTCACTGATACCCTGATCCATAATATTAACAGGCTTTTTTTTTTAAGGAGTCACGTGATGCAGCTTTCTGATTAACAGCTCCAGCAGAGCGTTCCCAATAACATAGAAGTTGACGGCAGATAAGGACCGCAAGGCCCATCCAGTCTGCCCATTTCTTTTTCTACCTTATAAATGTGCCATCGACCTTTGCTCTGTCAGTGACCTATCTATTCATAGTCATTTGTATTGCTCCCTTATGCCTATCCATGCCTGTTTGAAGCCCTGCACTGTATTCATAGCCACCACTTCTTGTGGTAAGCCATTCCATCCATCTACCACCCTTTCTGTGAAAAAGAATTTCTCACATTCCCCTTAATCGGCCTCCCTCTAATCTCATGCTGTGTCCTCTTGTCCTGCTATTTTTCTTATATTTAAACATGTTAGACTCTTTCATCTTGTTTATGCCCTTAAGGTGTTTAAATGTCTCGATCATATCACCTCTCTCCTCCTTTGCTCAGGGTATACATATTGAGCTCCATTAATCTGTCCTCATATGTCTTCTGATGCAGTCCCTGCACCATTTTGGTTGCCCTTCTCTGGACTGCCTCAATTTGGTTAATGTCCTTGTGAAGGTGTGGCCTCCAATACTGCACGCAGTACTCCAGATGGGGCCTAACCAATGTCTTGTACAGAGGGATTATTACCTCCCTCTTACGACTGTGATACCCCTACTAATACACCCTAACACCCCCCTAGCCTTACCTACTGCTTTAGAGGTCTGCTTGGATGATTTTAGGTCATCAGTGATGATGATGCCCAAGTCTCTTTCTTCCTTTGTGACTGCTAGCAACTCCCTCCCAGCCTATAAGTGGCTCAGGGTTTCTCTTCCCTATGTGCATGATTTTGCACTTCTTTACGTCATCCAGTTGCCACTCTTCTGACCATTCTGCTAGTTTATCCAGATCTCTTCTCATTCTGCCCACCCCATCTGGATCATCTACTCTGTTGCAGATCTTGGTGTCATCTGCAAACAGAACAAGCCTTACCCTCTAGTCCATCTGCAGGGTCACTAATGAAGATGTTGAATAGGACTGGCCCCAGGACTGATCCCTGTGGTACCCACTTGTGACTTGCATCTCTTCTGACTGTATACCATTTCCACCACTCTCTGTTTTCTGCCAGTCAACCAGTTTGCCACCCAGTTGACCAACTTCTGACCCACCCAGAGCCTACCTAGCTTATTTATCAATCTTCTATGTGGAACAGTGTCAAAAGCTTTGCTGAAGTCAAGGTAGGCGACATCAACTGCTCCCCCTTGGTCCACCACTCTGGTTACCCAGTCAAAGAAATCTATGAGATTAGTTTGACAGGACCTTCCTTTTGTAAACCCATGCTGTCTTGGATCCTGTGCCCCTATGGATTCCAGGTGTTGCACTATCCTTTCCTTAAGGAGTGCCTCCATAATCTTGCCCACTACTGAGGTAAGACTGACCGGTCTGTAGTTCCCCGCCTCCTCCCTGCTACCACTCTTGTGGGTGGGATCACATGAGCCCTTCTCCAGTCTTCTGGGACCTCTCCTGTGCTCAGAGACTCACTAAACAATTCTGCTAATGGCTCTGCTAGTTCCTCCTTAGCTCCTTAAGTACCCTGGGATGTATGCCATCAGGTCCCATTGCCTTATCCACCCTGAGCTTAGCAAGCTCTTGTAGGACCCTTTCTTTTGTGAAGGAGTAGTGCTCACCTCCCTCCCCTGTGTCCATGATGCTGAGCTGTGGGCCCTGCCCTACCTTCTCTTCAGTAAATACTGAGCAAAGTATCTATTTAGGATAGATGCCTTTACAGGGTCCTCCTCCTCACATGCTCCCTTTTCTCCATTAAGCTAGCAATACCCCTCTGGACTTTCTCCTTTCACTAATGTATCTATAGAAAGTCTTGTCACCTTCTTTACTGTTCGTGCTAGTGTTTCCTCAGTTTGGGGCTTTGCCTGCCTTACTGCCTTACCTGCTTCCCTAGGGCAGTTTGGTATGCCTCCTATCTTCATCCCGCTGTGTTCCTTATATTTTCTGAAGGCCAGCCTTTGGCTCTGACCTTTTCTGCTACTGTATTTGAGAACCAAAGTGGTTTCCTTCTTCTTTGCACTTCCTTTTCTGTCTAACACAATGGGATGTTGCTTCAAGTATTGTATCCTTAATGCTTGCCCACTTTGCCTGTACCTCCTCACCTGTGTTTCTTTTTGCCAGGGCTAGCTTAACTCTGTTGGCCATCTTATCAAAGTCAGCTCCTCTGAAGTCCCATATTTTTGCTTTGGAATGGGATGATTTAGATGTAGTAGCCAAATTGAACCATACCATGTGATGGTCACTGGCCCCAGGTGACCTTCTACCTGGAGATCTGTGATCCTTCTTTGTTAGTCAGTACTAGATCTAGGATAGCCCTGTCTCTTGTGGGTTGCTGTACCAGTTGTTTGAGGCCCTCCCCTGCAGGGAATCCACTATGAGTCTAGTTCTGGCAGATGTTCCTGCTGGTATTGACCAATCTGTATCTGGCATGTTGAAGTCTCCCATTATCAGAACCTCCCTTTAGCTGTCATGTTTTGTATATCTTCTAACAGTAATGTGTCTATGTCCTCCCTCTGGTCTGGGGGCCTGTAGACAACCCCAGTTCTTATGGCTGTCCCATTTCCTGTTTCAGGGTGACCCACAGTTCTTCTGGCTCCTTATGTGTATTCTGAATTTCTGTAGCTTTGATATTTTCATTAACATACAGGACCCTCCCCTTTTTGCACCTCGGTCTCTTCTGAACAATACATAGCCAGGTACTGAAGTCTCCCAAGTGTGGTTACTGGTAAACCACGTCTCACTAATTGCTACTATGTCCAGTTTAGCCTCTGACATAATTGCCTGCAGGTCTGGGATCTTATTTCCCAGGCTGTGAGCATTTGTGTACATGATTTTCCATTGGCCAGATTTTGGTGTGTTGGTTGTTGGTGAAGTTTGGCATTACCCTGTGCATCGTGTGGGGAGACAAACCTTTTTCTTACCTGGTGATGCAAATGAGCGGCAAACACGCTGAATTCCTGTTTGACCACTAGCTGAGGGGAGGGGTGTTCTTCCATTTGACGATGGGGTGCTGCACCCTCTCCCCATTTGCTAGTTTAAATATTCTGCAAAGACGCCAAACTTCTGCCCCAATGCACTGACTCCTCTTTAGTCAGATGCAGTCCATCAAATTTAAAGAACTTTCGCTCCCAGAACTGTTGCCAGTTCCCTACAAATCTGTGTCCTTTTTCCTGGCACCAGTCCTTGAGCCACGTGTTTAGCTCCCTATCTCCCTTCTCTGACCTTCCGTCCATCTGCTCCCTTCTCCCAGACTGGCAGGATCTCAGAGAAGGAGATGCCAGACGAAATAGATGATAGTTTGTCACCCAGCCTAGTCAGGTGTTCCTTGGTCTCCACAACTGACCGGCTGGCGATCATTAGTCCCTATGTGTACTAGGACATCAATGTTTCTCCTGCTTTGTGAACAATTTTAGCAATGCGGTCAGTGTCTCTCCATGCTGATGTACCTGGAGACATCTGACCATCACCCTGGCTGAGATGGGTATCAACTCCCCAATCATGGAGTCTCCTATGATCAGTTTTTTGATTTCCTTTGTGCTTGTTTAGTTTTGGTTCCTGATTTGGGTGAGTATTGTTGTGCTAGCTCCTGTGCCACAGTGTCCTGCTCTGCAGTGTCTTCTGCCTCTTTATTTGATTTCAGAGATAGAGGCAGATACCTGTTTGTAGTGTTATATGGTTTTGGAGGTAATGTGTTGGAGTAGAGAGTGATGGGGCACCTGATTTGCTCCTCCTAACCACCTGCCAACCTCCTGGACCAACTACCCTCTGCGGTCGAGGTTTTTCTGTTGGATGCTGGGGAAATGGCGGGTGGTTCTTATAATGTATTTCCTCTTCAATATGAAATTTGAGGTGCAATCTCTGCCCATGCTGCCTGGAGCTGAGACCTAAGATCTCCAAAGGCCCAGCATGTAGGACAGTGTCCTAAATCTTGTAAGACTGTCCTTCTGAAAATTGTTCCACAGTACCTGCAGTTAATGAAATCCATTCCAAATAAGTTGCTGGGTTTGTAACCTAGTCAGAGTAATTAGAAGGAAAAAAAAATGCAAGTAATGGTTTAATTGTGCTTTGTTTAACTTGTTATAACAAGTTAAATTACTAGTGCCTGTAAATGAGATCACCTTGTGGAGGCCCCACTGATCCACCCCTTCCTGCTCTGCCACAGGAAATGTCACAACTGTGGTACCCTATAAAGGAGTGTAGCGTGGGGTGGTTGGGGATGGGGTGGGTGGCTGGGCCCTTCCCCTGCCTAAAAAGAAGAACCACGGACGAAAGAACAAGGAGGTAAGAGCAGAAACAATCAGTCAACAACAAATGCAGTAACCCTGAAAGCTTATCCTAATGTTAGATAAAACTGTAAAACCTGTAAAGCACCACCTGTAATAATTTCAGAGAAGATATACCCTGTAAAAACACTTTGCTCCAGAGAAAAATAAAAGCAGTAACAGAAGATATACCTTGCAAAAGACAATTTGACTCAGAAGATTACAGCAGTAATCTGTTAGCACACACCTGTAGGCACACCTTGTAATAATGCAGAAGAAGGTATACCAGCAACAACAATTTGAATCAGAAAAAAAATAAAGCAATGAAATGTTAGCAACAAACAAACCCAAAATTAATTAAAACTTTCCCACTTCAACATCTACCTTCTTGGTAATTATTTGAGCGAGAGACAGCATAACTTATTGGGGAACACAACTTGGTCCTGAATATCTGAGGATGGAGGTGAAATGAGCTGCATTACTAAACACCACCGCTGCCAGCGCCCGAGAAGGCCAGCAAAAAACAGACCTCAGAGCGGTACCTGCGGTTGTGCAGCAACCGCTCAGGAAGCAAAATTTACTTACTGTGGATAGATTCTTTGCAGAGTTTCAACCATTCAGGAGGAGCTGAGATCACTCACTTTGAATTGAAATCTATGTCTGTAACTTTGGAGGATTTGTCTTAGCGAACTGGAGACAGTGAGGTTTGATTTAGATCTGTAGAAAAGAAAATTTAACAAGTAGATCCAGACATAGTGGCCACCAAACAAAAGCAAGCTCTGTCTCGAAGCCAAAGTAGAAGATTTGGAGGGCTGGAGTTGGAGGAGCAATGCAGTGATAATAGGACTACCCAAAAGAGAAGAAGGGTCTGACCCCATCCTGTTCACCCTGAAACTGATACTCAAACTAGCAGACCCATCTCCATTCAGGCCTACATATGCCATAGAAAGATCGCGTCAAACATTGCACCCAATGCCTCCTGCAGGGGCACCACCTCACCCTTTAATTTTTCACTTTCTGAACTATTTAGAATGGCAGCATTTCCTAAATAAGATCAAGGAATTGCAAGAAGTGAAATGGGAAGCTATGAGTAGCGCAGGACCTACCAGCTTTGGTAAGACAGTGGTAGGCCACATTTCATCCCATTCTTACAAAATTGATTGCTGTGGGTATCAAGTTCAGAATGGAATACCCAGCAAGATTTCTAGTATCCCTATCTGGTACCTGGTCTTGCTTCGAAGATCTGAAGTCAGCGGAAGCAGCATTGATGGAAGCACAGCCCGAACTGTTTAATAATCGCTGAGAGATGGGTATAATGGAACAACCATGACTTAACCAACTTAAGGCCCAGTATACTGATACTTCACTTGAATACTGCATTGAAGTGATACACTGCCATTGAACTTCACAAATTTCAATAACACAGTATAGACTGATCCCCCATTTTTTGTTTCCGTCTGCATCAGTTCATTTACTGACTAACCGCAATTTGCATGGAGAGATGGAACTCTTCATTTCTATGAGCAGCAGTAGTAAACACCAAGAGAGGAAAGGAGAAGTTACAGTGAGTGTTTACTTTGCATTAGTCCTCAGGGGGAAGGTTACAATTTACGTTAACAAGGGAACCCAAGTTTTGACATTACTGGATTTGAAAATCTCCTTGTTGTTTATAGATATGCAAAAGTTCCTGGGTTGCAAAAGTATGACTGCACCACTTCTATTTATGATCCGGAATGTATGTTTCTTTTAAGATGACAGTCCTGACAGTGAATCAAGGAACTTTACATTTATGTTGGACTGAGCTACAATTATCTGGCAATCTAGATTTCTTTAGTTTTGGCACACAATGGCTTAAGGGCAGTAAGTTGCTAAGTGAAGAACATTTAAGGCCCATTGCTAATAAATGCACCGTGAAGTGTTACAGGATCAACCGGATGTCAGTGTTCTGTTATAGGACTAACGAACTAAGTTAAATTTGCAAATGGCTAATATGTGTTATTTAGTTGTTAAGTTGCAAAAGTTACTAGTACAGTGAGAGATAGTAAACTTGGTATATGGTCTACCCCACTGACAGCCTACTCCAAGACTATGGTAAGCAGATAGTAGGGATTAGAAACATAAATGGTTTAGAACAGGAATTGAGAAAGGATGTTCACCCGAAAGGGTTAATGTATAGTTTTGGTTTGAATTAAATGGAAAGGACCCTAAGGATACAAATGTTACATGCATTTTGGGGAGGGTGGAGGAGGGATGGGCACTGGTCGGTGAGACTGAACATCAAGGGCCGAAGAAGATATGAGTTGGCAGGTGAGGGAGAAGTTTTTCTTGTTTCATTACAATATATACAGTTTTCTAGGATTAATGAAGAAGAAAAGAATCAGCATTTATATAGTGCTTTTCATACATAGTATCCCAAAGCGCTTTACAAGCAATGCTAGACTGGTAGTGAAGTGACTGAATGTGTGCTCTGGGGTGGGGACTACGATATTTAGCAAGATGCGATTTCACAGCTAACTAAATTGCAATGTGTATGGGGTGGTGTGGGTCATCATTGAATTGTTTTGGGCAGAAGGGCTCGGGAGGGATTGGCATCAGGAGCATCACTGGATATGGACTACAGGGAACAAGGGTGTCATTTTCCTATAGGGCAAGCACAAACAGACAGAGGTGATGGCTAAGTATATACAAATCATTACATGGAATGTCCATGGGGCCCTCAAAAAATCTAAAAGGTACCAAATTATTAAGCACCTCCAACATCTAAATGGAGACATTTCGTATTTGCAAGAAACAAATTTATTAGAAACAGGCCAACCTATTCCAAGGCAATATATTAGTCAGGTGTTTACAGCAGGGAGTAGCACACAGAGTAGAACAATAGCTGTATTACTTTTACAGAGAACACCCTTTGTCAGTGCACAATGTATTTGGACCCAAATGGGTGTTACTTATTTCTCAGGGGTGCAGTGGCGCAGACAGAGGTAGTCCTGGTTGCATCTATGGTCCCAATGCAGACTTGCTCTCATTTTCATGGAGTTGGTATCAGTTCTGGCCCCTTCCTAACTCTCCCTATCTTTTAGGGAGGATTGGAACCTCCCATTTACTCCAGACCCTATCTCTGGCTCAGAGATCCCTATGGGAACTATCTGACCACTTTGGGCTATTTGACCCCTGGCATACACTGAACCTCAATTCTATAGAATATATGTTTAGTTCTTTGGTGCACAGAACCTCATCAAGAATTGATTTTTTTTGGTTAACCATATGTTCTTGATGGGTGTGCTGGGTTGTGGAATGGAACCATTAGTGATTTCGGATCACTCCTCAGTATGGTGCTGACTTTCCTTTGCCCCTAATCAACTAAAAGAAACCATCTGGAAAATTAATAACCAATTGTTGAAAGAGAAAGGGTTAGTCAAGCAAATATCTACAGCAATTGACCACTTCATTTCGGCCAACCTGAACTCTACAGGTAAAACTGATATGGAATGGGGGGCATTAAAATGCTATGTAGGGGAGAATTAATATGCATAGCATCCACCAGGAAATGCAAGTGGGAGAAGAAGGCCCTAGACATCTTATCCCAAATTCGAGAGCTGGAAGCACATCTCTCACCAAACACCAGAGAGAAAATAGGCAAAAACTTATAGGGCTTCGGGATCAAGACAGTGAGCTGCTACTTGAAAAAGCTGAACTTACTGTATTGAAAACCTGGGCAACTTATACAGATCAGGAGAAAAAGCAGGCCATCTATTGGCCTTCAGGTTTAACAAGAAGCATCAAGAATTATAAAGGCCATCCACTCATCAACAGATGAGTCTCTTAAAGTTAATCCAAAAGAAATTGTAACCGGATTTGAGAATTATTGTCGCAGCCTGTATAGTCCAATGAAGGATTTACCAGACACACAACTGGTGGATGACTATCTTGCTGCCATACCACTGCAAACTTTAAAAGAGGACCAAAAAGAAAGCTTGGTAACCCCCTTCACTGATGCTGATATCAAGATGGCTATCAAAACCTTGCCACTGGACAAAGCCCCAGGCCCAGTTGGACTCTCACCTAATTTTTATAAAGTATTTGCTGAACAATTAAAGCCTTGGCTGCACAAGCTGTTCCAATGTGTGCTCTCAGCTGATACTATAGATCCAAGGCTACTAGAAGCTCTAATAGTAGTGTTTCACAGACCTGGGAAAGAAGAAGACCGAGTTACTAGCTATAGACTAATCTTGTTGCTGAATTACGGCATAAAAGGTTTAGCCAAATTACTGGTGAGCAGATTGAGCAGAATGCTCCCTATATTAATAGGGCAAGAACAGGTCAGCTTTGTGGCAGGGAGGTCCTCATCAGACCATATACATAAACTAGCACACATTTTCTCCATGTCCAGGGACATAGAACAATGGGTTGTCCTGGTGTCCCTGGATGGGGAAAATGCTTTTGATTGAGCAGATTGGCAATTTTTATTCTGGACACTGCACCAGTTCAGATTTTCCACCAGGTTTGTCCAACAAATACGTGGCCTATATGTGAACCCGAGTTCCCGAATATATTATAATGGGGTATTTTCTTCCACCTTTCCTTTATACTCGGGCACTAGACAAGGATGCCTATTATTGCTGTTGCTGTTCAATCTCTATTTAGAACCCCTACTTATGAAGCTCAAAAGGAATGCAGGGATACAAGGCATTAAGCTAGGGTCCCAGGATGTGAAACTATCTGCATATGCGGCGGTATACTGCTACACCTTTCACAACCACAGACCTCTATCTTGGCCACATTAAAGTCCATAAGGAATATAGCTCACTTTCCAACTATAAAATCAATTTGGACAAAACATTGATTTTCTCTCTTAACTCTAGAACCCTTAAAAGTGAGATAGTGGAAGCTGTGCTACAATGCCCCCCTAAATGTCTT
The DNA here is from genome assembly GCA_016271365.2 of Neoceratodus forsteri. Classification (NCBI taxonomy): domain Eukaryota; kingdom Metazoa; phylum Chordata; order Ceratodontiformes; family Ceratodontidae; genus Neoceratodus; species Neoceratodus forsteri. The sequence goes on from CM057454.1 coordinate 397,015,568, forward strand.
AAGTATTTGGGCATAAAATTAGCTAGGAGCAACCTCAAGATGTGACAGCTTAATCTAGATGCATTACTCCAGATAATCCAACAAGAGTTAACCTAGTGGAAAACTATCTTTATCCCCATGGGGCCATATTAGTTTGATTAAAATGAACATATGCTAAATTTATGGCTGCCACTTACAGTGGCATGAAAAATATTGCCCCTTCCTGATTTTTCTATTATTACATATTTGTCACACTGGATGTTTTCAGGTCTTTAGACAAAATATAATATTAGATAAAGGAACCTGAGTGGACAAATCACACTTTTTTTTTTTTACTTATTTCATTTATTTAATGAAAAAGTTAACCAACACCAACTGGCACTGTGTGAAAAGTAATTGCCCCTAGTTAAATCAACCCAATTAAAGGGATAATTAGAGTCAGCTGATTGAACACAGCCAGGCTTGATTACAGCCAGCCCTGCTCAATATAAACCTCACTTATTTTGGCCCTTACCATCAGAGTCACATTGCCAGCACAAAGATTCAACAAGCACATTATGCCATGATCAAAGGAAGTTCCTGAAAAGATTAGAAAACATTTTGTTGCCCTCTATCAGTCTGGAAAGGGTTACAAAGCTATTTCTAAGGCTCTGGGACTCCATCGAACCACAGTGAGAGCCATAATCTCCAAATGGAGAACACTTGGAACAGTAGTGACCCTTCCAGAGTGGGCGGCCTGCCAAAATTACTCCAAGGGCGCAGTGTAAAATCATCCAAGACGTCTCAAAGGATCCTAAAACAACATCCAAAGAACTGCAGGCTTCTCTTGCTTCAGCTAAGGTCAGTGTTCATGACTCCACAATCAGAAAGAGACTGGGCAAAAATGGGCTTCATGTGAAAGTAGCAAGGCGGAAACCACTGCTAACCAAGAAGAACATAAATGCTCGTCTCTCATTTGCCAAGAAGCACCTGGATGATCCACAAGCCTTTTGGAAAATGTTCTATGGACAGATGAGTCCAAAGTGGAACTTTTGGACAACATGGATCCCATAATGTCTCACGTAAAGCAAACACAGCATTCCACAGTAAGAACACCATACCAACAGTCAAACATGGTGGTGGTAGTGTGATGGTGTGGGGATGCTTGCTGCCTAAGGACCTGGATGACTTGCTATAATTAAAGGAACCATGAATTCTGCTCTGTACCAGAAAATTCTTAAGGAGAATGTCCAGTCATCCTTCCGCCAGCTGAAGCTGAAGCGTAGTTGGGTCATGCAGCAAGACAATGATCCAAAACACAAAAGCAAGTCCACATCAGAATGGCTAAAAGAAGTAAAATTAAAGTTTTAGAGTGGCCTAGTCAAAGTCCAGACTTGAACCAATAGAGATGCTGTGGCAGGACCTGAAATGAGCAGTTCATGCTCGAAACCTACCAAATGTTACTGAATTAAAGCAGTTCTGTGAGGAAGAGTGGGTTAAAATTCCTCCACAGCGATGTGAAAGACTGATATTGAATTATAGGAAGTGTTTGGTTGCAGTCATTGCAGCTAAATGTGGTGTAACCAGTTATTAAGTGTAAGGGGCAATTACTTTTCACACAGTGCCAGTTGGTGTTGGTTAACTTTTTCATTAAATAAGTGAAATAAAAAAAAAAACAAGTGTTATTGTTCACTCAGGTTCACTTTATCTAATATTACATTTTGTCTAAAGACCTGAAAACATCCAGTGTGACAAATACGCAATAATAGAGAAAATCAGGAAGGGGGCAAATACTTTTTCACGCCACTGTAAGTGGTTTAAAAAAGTACATGTGATTATCACAGACTTCATATGGTGGAGCAAACCCGCGAGAAGGGCTTATCAAGAAATGGCAGCTCCCAAAACTCGGGGAGGGCTTAGGCTGCTGCATTTTGGGTTGCACTATTGGGCTAGCCAAGCAAGTAAATACCTATGGGTATGGCAGGGCTGGAAGATGTACATGCATCTACATATATGCCCATATGGCTCACACTAGAAAAAGAACTAATTCTTTCAAAGGGAATGTCCCTGAATGTCCTCATGCACATTAGACCAAAAGACTTGCCCAATGGGTTGCGTAACAAAATGATCTTAGTATCAGTGAAGATTCATTCCCAGCTTTGCTCCTTTTTGAGATACAAGCACAATAAGGATCCAAAACAGCCACTTATGGGGAATCCTAACTTTAAAATAGGAGGCAAGACATTAAAAGGACATTGGATCCCCAGCTAATGAAATCAAGTCCTAATGACTTTCTTATAGAAGAGGTTGGCTCTTTTCAGGGGACATAATGAGATGCTTTAAAGTGGAGAATCAAATTTTCAAAGTTTTCCAAATTGACACATGTTGGTTAAGAAAGCGAGTCACTCGTGGTGGAAGATGGTGCCTGAGACTTAATGTATTCACTCTATACCTTAACTATATTGCCGCATGCAATGTCCAAAATATATGCTAGTCTTCATGATAGGGCTTTCCCCTCCATTGATGGCACATTCAGATACTGGTCTTCGCAATTCCCTCAAATAGAGTTAGACTGGGGCAGGATATGGATGAACTGTCACATGTATACTACACAGAACAGGCTGAGGATTATGCAATTCCAAGTTCTAAACAATATGTATTTGACCATGGACAAACTTTATAAAATGGGTAGAGTCCCATGTATGCAATGTGTAAGATGTCACCAATCAGAAGACACTCTCTTCCATATATTCTGGGAATGTCCACAATTAGCTTCATTATGGCTAACCATTAGGCTAAAAGCTGATCCTATGCTGGGAATACTGTAGAGGATCTCTTCTTACCAGAAATTTGTTTATTAGGCAATAATGCTAGGATAAATGTCCACCAACGTAGATATTATATGGCCATGATAGCTTTATCACTTAAAAAAACTAGTGCTGCGTCATTGGCAAGATGCAGATAATATTTCATATACGAGGTGGCTACAAGAATTGTTGCTCAGTCTATGAACTGAGCACATGATTGCCAGCTTGCATAATCGCCTATCCAGGTATAAGAGAAACTGGGAAAAATTGCACATACTTTATTCCACGCAAATGAATCCTGATGAAAGGAATGGATAGTCCCTGTATTCTCTTCACGATAGTATCAGCCTGATGCCAAAGGGGTCGTCTGGATGGAAGGGAGGTAAAGTGGGAAGGGAGGATCATGTGTGTGTATGTACAGAATCAATGTTTTGCATTGCATTGTATGTTTCATGACATGTATAACTTGGAAACTCAATAAAGCAGATTTAATTTAAAAACAAAAAAATATTAACAGGCTTTTTTAAAATAGATTTTACTTGATGTGGCTCAGAAGTTTTACGTGATTGCCAGTCAAAAACTCAATTAAACCTCTAGTCATTTTGATCATGAGTGAACTTTTTTGTTTCCGTTTTTTGAGTTGTACATCATATCGAACACTTTTGTCCGAAGTTTTTTATTAAACTTATCATATTCTTCTTGAGTAGCTGTCTCTTTTAGCAAAGACTCAGTTTCTGCTATGTCCTTCATTAACTGTTCTCTCACTGATACAGCTCTTGTTAAAATAAGTTGCATGTTTTTAATAGAGGCTTCCTACATATTCTTTCTCCATACCAGCATGAACTCTGCATCATCCCGTCAAAGCCAGTTTATTTAAAATTCTAAGCCCTCTCAGTACTCATTTGACTTCAAGGTATGCTTCTAAAGTGATTCTGTGCTAATGCATGTGCCTACCTTTAATGATTAGCTTCTCAAGTTATCTGAAGATGTAAATGGTAGGCTGTTCTGTGCCTGTACCAGTGCTAGTCCCTGTGTGGGTGTGCTGGATCCTCCACCAGAGGAGAGATTGTCCTTCATAGGTCCGAAAGACCAATTCTGTAAATCCACCATGTCCATCTGTGTCTTGATTCATGGCATCTCCCTGTTGTCACCTTCAGTCATTTACAGTCTGACTCAGATACCAAGTTCCGGAACAACAACTGTAGGATATACAGTAGGTATTTTGCCCTGATGTTCTCAATAATAATAGCCATACCAATTAAACTTCGCAACTGGCATAGGCACTTAGTTACAGATAGTTTAAATACATACATGTGTTTTTAATTCACCTTCACAAGGGAGTAGTAATGATTAGTTGTCCCATGTAGCATGTTCACATGTTTTGCACTCTATAAGTGTTAATCAATTTACCTGTGTCTTCACTCTGAGTAAGCTTGCAGGCAGCAAGCGAAAACGTCAGTCAGTAATCTGACCTAGAGTCATTGGCATGGCAGTTTTTAGCCATCTCCAGTGTGTTCTGCTATTAGCTGCTTATTTAATAAACACATTTTTCACACGGTACCATTTGTTTCTTGGACTCCTTACTATGAGTGCTGGATTTTCTTTTGTTTGTTTGAGACTTTACAGTTAGAAGCACTGTAGTCCTTTTACCTGGTGCTACTGGTCCTCCTTTTCTGTTCTGTACTCTGGAGACCCCATTTCAAAATAGATATTTCCAACATAGGAGTATACAGCATAGGACATCCAAGATGGTGGCTGGACTGAGGATAAAACATATGAAAGTAAAGTTAGAGTGCTGGGTCTTTACACACTCTAGATAAGGAGAAGGAGAGGAGACATGCTTCAAATGTTCAAAATTGATAGAGACCAAGATCTGATGGATAGCCTGGGGATGAGTCTGTACCAAAATAAAGACAATCTGAGATGCCATAGCCAGGAAGTTCATACCTCCCACTGTACAATACCAGGAGAGTTTTTTTCTCCTTCAGAGCAGTATAGTGTTGGAACTCTCTCCTGAGAGAACTGGAATCAGCACCTATGTTAAAGATATTTAAAAATAGGCTGGATATATTCCTTATGAGTGAATAATAAAGCCCCACATAGGCAGGAAACAGGCCCGATGGGCTAACACCTTCTCCTGTCTCAACAACCCAGTATAGAATCAGGTATATTGAGTTTTACCACCAGTCTGGATGAAACAAATTTCACTGACATTCTACATATGAACCTTTGTTGTTTTTACTTTAATTGGGGGACATTTTAATAGAATAGTCTAAATTCCAGCAATTTTAGAAATGTTAAAGCTTTTCTTGTGGGAAGTATTTTCTCATAAGGTAAAACATAGGCACCGATGTTAGAAGTAATAATAAAACAAAGCAGGTGTCAAAAAATAGCATAAATCTTTTTCAAATACCATTTCTTAGTATAAGGTATAACTGGAAAAAATAAATGGTTTCACCATACAGGAAGCAGTGACAATCAAGCCCCTAAAGTCTAGTAGTTGAGAGGGTAGACTTTGTATAGAACATAGGCACTATATTTGAAAATTAAGTGCAGCTCTAACAGGCTTTGGGTGACGTTAATTGAGTTTTGTGTGCTGAAAGAGTAGTTACCTACCGTAGCAGTAGATCTTGAAGAGAATCTCCTCCATTGAGCCATATCATGGAACTGTAAGCCATCAGCATCAGGACCACCTTGAAATTTTGCTGGAGGCCGCTCACATTGACACATCTTGTCTGTGCCTACATAATGTGAGCTATCCCTAGCATGCCTGAGTTCCCTGCTGAAGACAAGCTCGGAGGATCATCAGATCATCAGAGACTGAAGAGACAAGGATCAAACCAGGCACGTAAGAGAGGATATGAAACCTGAATAGAAATGCTGTTTCTAGGCAGCATAGGAGACGTACCTTGTGAGAGCAGGGTATTGTCACCTGTCACTCAACAAGGGGTGGGTGAGGGAGGAGGAAGGAGACTATGGCTCAATGGAAAAATTGTCTAAAAGATCTACAGTTATGGTACATAACTATTCTGTCTTCTTTGAGGATTTCACCCTCAATTGCACCACATCATGGAATGATTCCCAAGCAGTACCAAGTACAGAGTAGTGGTGGGCTAAGTATGGCGAAATTAAGCTCCCGCAGTGATTCAATGAGTAACACGGAATCTAAAGTACTCCACTGCAAAGCAGAGCACTTGGCGGCATGATAAGGAACACAAAGTCCATTGAAGTCAATGATTTCACATTATCCCACCTTCCCCAAACCACTTCTCCACCAATTTTAAGGTGAACTAAATTGAAATCGAATTATGCAGTGCTTCTTGGGATTGCAGGTCACATGGGCTCTAGATTGTTCTGCACAGCCTCGGTTCTGTGTAGTGTGTGTGTAGTGGAAGATGGAGACAGTTTTCTCACAGAGCTCTGTGATTCAAATTCTCTAAAAGCTGTTAAAAAAGCCTTTTTGAGCCATTTTTGTTTTGCTCAAAATTTAGTACATCGATTGTAGGAAACCCTCTTGTGCTCATATCATCAAGTGTTTATTGTTTGTGTGTGGATTTTGAATGTTAATTTAGAACAGTCAGTCTGTGAACTGTGAACTGTGTTTTGGGGGGAGGATGTATTTGTGGTGTAGGTAGATTAACTGGGAGAAAAAGGCAGTCTTTCTGTTTTGGTTATATTTTTCTTGTATAACTGTGTTAATGTACACACAGTAATATTTTCAGTAATTCTGACATTTTTGCTGATTGTTGTGGTGCAGCAGTGTATAATTTCAGTTTGTTTAAAACATTTGATTATATTACTAAAGGTTTTCAATTTGCTACACATCACTTGTAGTGTGTGTGTGAGTATGTATGCGATGCATGCCATTAAATCAGACACCTTTTATTGTGCCACGAGTAATTGCAGCAGTGTGAACCTGCTATCCACCACACCTGCATTAATTTTTAATACTGCTTGTGGTATCTTTATTGGTAGTGGAATGTTACTGCCATGCACTACCCCACAACCAGAAAAAGGTATTCTTTTCCAGATATGGATATGTGACTTGTGAGCACTGGTTAGGTGCTGTGCCTTCCGTCTGCATCTCTTGAGTGCACAGCACAATCTTAATTTGTCTGTGTGTTTGCAGTACACCATTAATTCTGAGAGACTTTTCATTTCTTGTTACGCTCTCATTTCACTTCATCAGCACTGGGGAATTTTCTGGATACAAGACAGTAGCATTTTGGGGATGCACGTTAATAATGGTGACTGTGTGTGACCACTGCACACATGATGGAGTGCACCATTTATTCTGTGAGACTTTGCATTTTTTGTAACCCTCTCATTTTACTTCATCAGCACTGGGGAATTTTCTGGACACAAGACATTAGCATTTTGGGGATGCAAATTAATTCTGGTGACTGTGTGTGACCACTGCATGCATCACTGAGTTCACCATTAATTATGGGAGACTTTGCATTTCTTGTTACACTCTCATTTCACTTCGTCAGCACTGGGGAGTTTTCTGGATATAAATCAGTAGCATTTTGGGTATGCGCATTAATTCTGGTGACTGTGTGTGTGCATGAGGGGCTGTCAATATTGTTGTCCGCCGCCTTACTTTGCATTAAGGTGGAATGATAGCAGTAATAATTACAAGGCGGAGCGAGCCTTTGTATTGGCCACCTAACATAGTGAAGTAATAACTCAAAGTGCCCACTCGCAGGCACTTTGCTGGTGAAATTTAAATTCACTACAACTCTAGTACAGAGGGAGTATGGCAGGACCTAACGATCCTGAGTAAGGAGGCCTGGCAGAACACTGAGGCCAAAGTTGGTACCTCTGTGAGAGATGATGTCCAGGATGTAGTGTTTAGTAAATGCAGGAATGGTACTCCAAGTAGCAGCAGCACATATGTCAGCAGCAGACACATTTTAAAAATAGGCCACTGAGTAGCCACCCCACAGGTGGAGTGAGCATGAACCAGACCAGGAAGCTGCTTATTATGCTTCTGATAACAAAATGTAATACAACTGACCAGCTATTTGGACAGGTCCTGTTTGGAAATTGTGGAGCCCACCATCCTCAGGCAAAAGCCACAAACAATTGTGAGGATTTTCTACAATCTTTTGTATGATCCAAGTACCAACACAGTGTGTTTGGATGTTCAGTGTATGTAAAAGAAGTTCCCCACTGTCTGTGGGGGATGCAAAATAAACAGGAAGGTCAATAACCTGATTTTGTGCTCTTTCAAACACAGCCTTTGGAAGGAAGTGAGGATTAGTATTTAATGTATCTCAGTCCTTGTGAGAAATAATAAAAGTAGGGTCTGCAACTAGAGCCTGCAATTCTGAAATACATCTAGCAGACATAATAGCCACTAGGAACAATGTCTTCCAAGAGAGGAAGTGCAGCCCACAAATAGCAGCAGGATCAAAGGGAGGTGCTGTTAGTGGCTCTAAGACCAAATTGAAGTCACACATCACAACCAAATGATGGCTAGAGGGTGCAACAAATGAATATCTCTTGGGAATCTAGGTTAAACCTCCATCTGGGCCACCATCTTGCCCTCTATGAAAGCATGAAATGCCAACACTGCAGCCACGTGGACCTTAATAGAGGAATACCCTAGTCCTGAATCCTTAACGAACAAGAGGTAGTCCAGTACTGTAAGAAACTGACACCTAAACAGGCCAAGGGAATGTCTGGTGCACAGAATCATAAAACATTTCCATTTCTGTGAATGGGTATACCACATGGATGGCTTTTTAGCTGCCAGCAAAACATCTGCACCACCAGGGAAACCTTGACATGGGAGAGCTCTATGTAATCAAGAGCCAGGTGTGAAGGTACAGGGATTGATGATCCAGGTGCACCAGCACACCCTGCTCCTGTGTCAGAAATCTTATCCACAGTGGGAGTGGGAATGGAGATCCCACTGCCAGTTGCTGGAGTAAAGAGAAACACATTTGTTTGGGCCAGTAAGGGACCACCAGAATCATGGTTGCAGGTTTGGCCTGTTTCTTGACAAGAATCCTCCGTATTAGAGGGAATACTTGAATGCATACAGAAGCCTCCTTTTCCAGGACAGCAACAATGTGTCTCACCAGAAAATTCCCGACCCTGCAGTGAGTGAGCAAAAACAAGGCAATTTTACATTGTATGAAGACGTAAATAGGTCTATGTCTGACTAAACCCATTTGTCAAAGAGGCTCTCCATGATGGAATGGCAGTGGTCTCATTCTTGGAACATTGCCTGGGACTGACAAAGGCAATCTGCCAGAGAGTTCTGGGTTACTGGTAGAAACACTGCAGACAGAAATATGACTTGTTCTACTGCCCAGTGCCAAACTCTCATCGCCTCTCTGTAGAGAGGATATGAATGAATTCTGCCTTGTTGGTTGATGTAATACATGACCAAAATACTGTCTGAATGGATCAGAAGCTGAGTCCCCTGGAGGAGGGCTGTGAAGGCTGTAGGGCAGGTAGAAAGCCCTCACCTCTAGAGTGTTGCTGTGTAGAACTGTATCCAGAGGGGCCATTAGACCGAGTTCTGAAGAGTCCCAGATGGGCACCCTAACCTGAACCTAAAGCATCCATGGTCATCACTAGGAGGGGGGATGATCAGAGGAATGAGGATGCCAACTTTAGTATGGAGCAGTCCAACCACCAGAGCATGGTGTGACAAAGTGGAGGAGCCACTTATAGGAGACACTCAAATTAATCAGAATGCTGTGCCTGCTGTGCCCTAAGAAATAATTGAGGGATTCTCATATGGAAGCAAACTAGTAGAACAGTCAATATAGCAGCTGCCATTAGGCTGATTAACCTTAGAAGGCATATGGCCACCTTGAGCCCAGGATGTCAGGAGCAGAGGCTGACAGTGAGGGAGATAGGCATGTCCAGTGGATGTATCCCTCCCAAGGGGTTGGACACTGTGTGCCTTTCTCATAGCATCTCCAGGTGATGGCATAGCAAAGGCATTCTTGGTGGCATGGGTGACACATGTGCTGCCAAATGCCCCTACTCCAAGGATGCCATTGCTGTTGCACAGAACAGGTAGGTGGGTGTGGCCTCAGAAAAAATGGAAAAATGGCTGCCGGTAGCACCAGATGATGGCCTTGGGTACATTTTCTCACTCTATCTAGCTGCATAGCATGTCATTCCTGGCCCACTGAGAGGACTTCCCCAGGTGTCACCCCCCTCCTGGAAGCAGTTTTACATCTTGAGTCATGCCTAACTGGTCAGACAGCTTGGAAGAGTCCTGATGAGTGATATGCAATGGTGAAGCTATCAGCAGCAGTGAGTGGGGCCAGCATGACAGCCTGAAGCAGTGGGGCTCCAGAGTTAAGGTAGGCACCAAAAAAAAAGAAGGCATCTGGCCAAGGCATAGTTGCTGGATGATACCAGTCATGTCAGAGCCACCAGTGGTCCAGTTCTAGCATGGTCTGTGTCCTTCGTATCCAATCCCCCATTAGCAGGAGAAGACCATTCAAAACTTTTTGTATTCGATGAAGAGATTCCATCCTTGAAGTTCTAGTATGGGCCTGAGATCCCCAGTCATTTTTGAAACAAGAAAGTACCAGGAATAGAAGCACAGATTCTGTTCTGAAATAGACAGGTTCTACAGCCCTCTTGGGTGGAGGTTTGAACCTCTTCTGGCAGGAGGAAAGATGTCCAAGAAGCTATCTGCTGGGCAATAGTGGTATGACTGGAAGAATACTAAGGAGTCCTAGGGCATCTCCTTGTTGAACCACCTCCAGGACCCAGGAATCCGTAGTAATTTGTATCAATTTTACAGCACCGTCACCACCTCCTCAGGCACTGTGAACTTTATTCTGTACCTGCATGTTTGTGCTGCAAGTCCTTGCCATGACCAATAGTTTTTGTCTGCCTGTTTGTACATCTTTACTCTAACTCGGTAAATTGTAATTGTAATTGTTTAGTGATTTGTTATTGTAATCTTGTTCTGTTTGTAATTGCCTTCCTGGATCACACCTGGAAACAAGTCTCAGCTCAGTGTGCCTTTCCCAGTTACAAAGTTTCAAATAAATAAAATATCCCTCCATTTTGGTAGGAGGAGGAGATTTGGCCTCCTTCAAGACTTCCTAAGGCAGTGAGGCTGAAGGAATGGGAGGAGTCAGAAAGTGCTACGGGTGGTGGAGATGCCGGTAATGGTCTGACCTTTTGTGAGTCTGGTTTGAGCACCAGAGGCAGGTTTGTAGCCTATGCTGTGGAAGACTCAGGTCTCTGGGACCCATATCCAAGGCCCCATGAATAGCCCTGACTTGGACAGGCATAGGGCCTGTGAAAGGGACCACGACCCCTTCCCCCGATCTAGGGTTCGGAGTATGCAAGGATCTCAAAATCATTTTTGAGAACTGTAAATCCTTTAATGCACTATGTCATTGCCAAACAATTGTTTACCTCTGAATGGAGCGTTCAGTACAGATTGCTGCACACCTGAGGTGAAACCAGCTGCCCTTTTCCTACAGTAGTGGCAAAGGCAAATGCCAAAGGCAACAACCCTGGCAGCAGCACCAGAGGCATCCTATGTAGATCTTAACAGGTGCTTACCAGCTTCCTAACCATTAGCAATAGTCTGCTGTGCCAATATTTTGTCCTAGCCCTCTGACAATTTTTCATCCATGGTGGCCATAGTCTTCCAAAGGTAATTTTGATATTTTATCATGTATGCATGATAGCTGGCAATCCTTAGGACCAGGAAAGCAGAAGTAAAAGCTATTTTCCCAAGTACATCCAATTTCCTTGACTCCTTATCAGGAGGAGGAGACCTCATGGCTTTAGGATCCTTTGTAGTAGTAGTAGTAATTGTTTATTCTTGAAAATCAAGAAAAGGATAGCTCAGCTGAGCCGAGGCTCATTTACAGTGGGGTCCATCATCGATACAGTCATACAGATCAGTTTAAAAAAAAAGTGTGCACAACACTATCAAAATTTAAAAAATGGGCTGGGTAAATCCTAGAAGCCGATTGGTTAGGGCAACCAACCAGCTGGTCCGGCATCAGGCAACAGAGACCAGGAAATATTAAGTCCCTGCCTCTGCTGCCTGATTACCTTCCAAATCCTTATAGCAATCGAATGCTCAGTTTGAAACTGCCACCATGTTCTTCTCTCGCTTAATGAGAGCTACAGCACCCGATGCCCATTTGTACTCTCACTTAGAGAGTGGCGGCAGTTGCTTGTTTCAATAAATAGAAAAGAAAGGCAGCTTCCTACAGAAATGGACGTTTTCTTGCCTTTGCTCTCTGTCTGTTGACTCAAGTCGGACCGTAACTACAAATTCCTCTGCTTGGTTTCGGCAACCCCACCAGGCACCAGCTGGCTGAAGCATGAAATTAAAAAAAAAATTAAAAACTTCCTTCCCTAGTGCTGCAATCTTTCCAGTTTCACCAGCTCCTCTTTCTGACTGCACTCCATGATCCCACAGCTGTGCTCCCTTTACAGAGAAACATAGACGTTGACGGCAGATAAGGACCGCAAGGTCCATCCAGTCTGCCCATTTACCTACTGCATTTCCACTTTCCCCGACTCACACACAGACATGCTGGATCCCGATGCCAGCAAAGAGCTGCCTATTTAAACATAAAAAAAAAAATAATTTAGGCGCTCATGTTTAAGCCTTGAAGTCTGCATTTACACATCCTGGCTTCGTGCCAGGTCACGCAAGTTGCCTAACAGTACGCCAAGTACACTTCCATAGCAGCTGCCCTCTTGATGCCTGATATCCATTTCTGGAAAATGTGTCACTGCTACCAGCTTGCTCTTTCCTGCTGTTTCGTTCTGGGTGCACTCAGGGAACAAGAAGCTGGAGATCCAGACATGGTGTTCGCTTGATGGCGATTCAACACGGGGGACAGACAGCTAGATGCAGCAAACCAGCTTCAAGGAAGAACACTCATACAGGTGGAGGAACTATTCTATTACAAAACTTACTGTAAACTAAGTATTTATTATTTTTTGAATTAAACAATTTTTTTAAAGTTTTTCTGTTGGGGTTGGGGGAGAGGAGCAGGGAAGGAAAAGATACTGCAGAAAAACAAAACTTACAAAGGAAGGCAGTTTTTAAGTACTGTCTTCAGACATAACAATAATCAACTGCAGGCGGAGGAACTATTTTATTTCAAAACTTACTTTAAACTTATTTTCATTGACATTTTACAATTTCTTTTGTTTACAGTACCCATTTCTAAGCGCAATAATACCCTCCAGAATTGGCGGTATTATGCTATACCAGACCTTCCAGGGGCTATAAGGCCCTCCGCCTGCAGCGTCGGGCCTCATTATGCCCCTGGGCGGTCTGGTATAGCACAATATCGCCCACCCTGTTGGGTATTATTGCTTACATAATATGTTGGCATTATTAAAACATGGTTAAATCAAGCAACAAAAGTTTCATAGTTTAAAACAAAGTACAAAATGTCTTAAAAAATAGTATCCCATCAGAAGGGTGCAGTGATTAGGGCACTGTCATTAGGGCACATGGAACAAGGACGCCTCGAACTTTCAGGCATGGTCCACTATGTAACCTTCATTCCGATATGCCTGTGGTGGAGGTGATTATATATTTGCATGGGGGGGGTGCAGAAGTTCCAAATTATTGACTGTCCTTAAGCCATTTTTTACTGTATGGATTTGGAATAAGTTATTTAGGTAAAGTGGAGTTTTTGAAAAAGGTTTTGGTAAGGTAAGTACAGTATATGCGATTTTCTACATTTAGTTAAACTTAACCATCCAAAAGATTGATATAGGAGGCGATGGTGAGTTAGCCATGGCTGGGGCATCCAGAAAGAAACAGGTAAACTTATTATAGACCATGTCCAGCTTGACTAGGTTTCTCCCAGATATCCCCCATAGATAACATCTCCATTGCTGAAAAGAGGAATCACCATAGTATTAACAATACTCTTTCTAGCTTCCATAGGGATACATTTCCTAACTCTATAGAGAGACCCTAACCTAGCATTTAATTTTTTAATCAAACAGTCTACATGTACATCCCACTTGCACTGGAAGTCCAACCAGACTCCTATGTATTTATAGGAGTTACTTGCTTCAAAATTGAGTCTGTTTTCATTGTGATATGTAATGTTAGTTTTATGTTGTTTTGTTTGTTACTGAAAATCTTTACCTTGTATTTTTGTCATAAAATACTAACCTGTGTTCTAAAAACAGTCTTTCAATCTATTAAAATCCTTTTGCAATTTGGCCAGAGTTTCCACTGCTGATTTGTCTTCTAAGTATAAAACTATGTCATCTGCATACAGATGATGCTGAACCTCCATTATAAGAGGCCCAATTCCATCCATATACAGACTAAATAAATTGACCCCTACACTGACCCTGGGGACTCATGTTATCATGTAGTCATGGTGAGATTTGAAACACCACAGTGAGACCAATTGTATTGTCCCCAGGAGATATTCTTGAACCAATATAGGGCCACCTAGTGAAAGCAAGCTTCTCAATTTTCTTAATAGAATATCATGTTCCAATGTGTCAAAGGCCTTAGACACATCCACAAATATGGCCCCAACCAGGAGGCCTTTGTCCATGGGCCAGTTGAATATCCATTCTTACCTTGACCAAGGCAGTAGATGTACTGGGCTGGATTTTCAAAGCCCTGTTGCAAGCTGCGACAATGGCAGCTTGCTCCGAGTGTGGGTGCGTCTGGGACCCTGCACACAATTTTCCATTCCACAGGGTTCTGGCGCCTAAGTCCCAGAGCTTGTGCACATGTGGCAGTGCACCAAATGGATGATGCACCCACCCGGAATGCCGTAACAGCTGCTGGGTGTTTGCAGCACCCACAGACAGGGGCAGGGTGCTGGCTAGAGCCCCTCCCACATCACTGTGCCACCAAAACCCTCACGCCCAAACACACTGGGACCCTGGTGGCTTAGTGGTCCCCACCTGGCATGTAGTGTTCACCTCTCTACTCCCACCCCCTCCTGTACCCTAATCTGGTGACTGGCACAGCTCCACTCATGCCACCACAGCTGGCTGATGAATGAACTGTCAGAGTGCATACTCTATACAGTGCGTGCTCTGACAGTTCATTTGGCAGCTGGCCATGGTGGTGTGCAGAGGGCTGTGCCAGTCTCCGAATCTCGGGTATGGATTGGGGGGTGCGGGGTTGTGGGCACTATGTGCTGGGTGGGGGGGCACTAGAGCACCAGGGAGGCTATCTACAGGCACAGTTAGAGTGGGGAGGAGAGACCACTAGATCACCAGGGACCACCCTTTGGGGATGTATCATGGCAGGCCACACAGTGGCACATACTAGACGACCCTCCCAGGAGATGTCTAATTACCATTAGACCAGCTCTTTGCTGGTCTAATGGTACTTAGCACTTAGTTCCTGGGAGGTCTTTGAAATTCAGGAATTGAGGGCTGTGGCAGTCTGGGTCTGCTGCAATCTCCCTAGCATCATGCTGCAGCCATTTTCATGGCACAAGGCGGGCGCTAGCACACTTTGGTGCAGGCAGCCTGCTGGGTGATGCAGGCTGCCTTTGTAAATAGTTCTTGGCACTGCCCTTGGTGCAAGGTGCCTCTTGCGTCAGACTTGGTTGACGCAAGCACCTTGTGTCATACTATGGCCTTTAAAAATCCGGCCCCGTGTCTTACGTGGAAGCCTGCTTAGTTTGAATTATACTGTATATGTTTTGTATTTCCAGAAAGTTTTTTTAATTGATTTTCAATTAACCTTTCAAAACTTTTCGATATAACTGGGAGGAGGGATATTGGTCTCTAGTTACAGATATCTTCTTTTTGGCCAGTTTTGTACATTGGGACCACATTAGCTTTGATCTGTCATGAATAGCCATTATTACCACTGAGTCTGTTTCAGGCTGTGATGAATAATATGGCTTAACACTAGGGTCTATCTTTTATCAGCCTTTCTTGGAACTCCTGGCAATTGAGCAGGCCTATGCCAAGCAGAAAAAGTTGCCTCCTCGAAGGCAGAGTGCACTGGAGGAATAATTACCATAGACCTCATACATAAAGATTTTTTTGTAGGGGTCCTCCTCTTCTGCTTGAAATGCCAGTTTAGCCTGTACCTGTTTTAGAAAGGATTGAAATGAGGTATCCTCAGGTGGAGACCTTGGAGTCTTTTCACACTCTCTTGAACATGAGGACAGAGCTAAGCTTGAGCTAACATCTATTACCTCTTCTTCATCATCAATGGCCTCCTCCTACTCCTCTATATACTCTGGATTATACTCCAGCACATTGTCAACATTGACAGTCATTGGCTGAGGGTCGATGTGACTCAGAGACAAGTGAGGTGGTCCTATCAATGGAGGCTGTTCAGTGCCCGGCACTGTAGCAGGTACTGAGAGTTGTAATGTCGATGGTAAAGTTGACAGACAAGCCGAGGGCACCAACAGAGCTGGCAATGACTGGGCAGCAGCTGCACTCACTGAAACAACTCCGACATAGTCTGGTACAATAGCTGTGCATCAGCTGGCCCCAAAGGGTCAATGATTGAATCATCAATGGGACTGTGCCCGACAACGGTATAAGTTGAGAATCCCCCAGTTGGGGAGGTGAGGCAGTGCCAGACCACTAAACTGGTGTCTGAGAGATGGTTGTGTGATGGCAAGACCCACAGCTGAAGCCAGGGACCTGTCTTTTCGAGTAGACTTTCCTCCGTTTAGAGGTGAATGGAAATGGTCTGAAGAAGCAGTCTTTTCCTTGAACCATTTAATCTTTCTCAGAGAGGTGGTGTTTTCTGCCAACTGAGAGAATTTATCCCTTTTCTTTATGAGTCAGTGACAGCCACCATTGACCACAGGGACTGATGGATCAGTGGTGAACTGGGAACAGAAGCAGTTGATGATGGTGAAGACATCTCTGCAGCAACCTGTCTCTCCATTTCTTGAAGCTGTAAATGGGCTTCTAAAGGCTTCTAAAGCTTTATTGCAATGCCTCCTGTTTGCCTGCTTAAAGCTCTGGTGGATTGAGCAGGCTTTAATGTTGTGGTTTGTATCAAAACAACTGATACAAATGGAGTTCTTTTTGTCTCTGTAAAGCTTAACAACTCCACAATGGCAATAGCAGCACAACAGTTCCTTGTCTTTTGGTGATAGCATAATGGAAAGTTTTAAATGACATACTTAGAGAACAGTGTTCATTAGCAGTGATGAACAGATGAGTGCTTGACTGCAAAGGAAAGAAGTGAGTCATGCTGGGATGCCCATGTTATATAGGTGCTGATGAGTCTATGTGGGCTGCCCAGACAGCAAACATTTTCAGGTAGCCCTGATGCCGAGGGCTTACAGTTCCATGATGTGGCTCAATGAAGGAGGTTTCCTCAAAGAAGATCAGTGTATTAGCATGGTAGGTGCCATATCTGCAGGCACAGTTAGTGTGGCTGAAAAGTTTAACTGTTAGCAAGTGAGCATTAACTGAACCATGCAAGCATACAAATGAAAAGTAATGACACTGTTCTCTGTCCTCCCCAATCCTAGTGCTGGTGGCAAATAAAGACTGTTAATACAGCCCTCCTCACTGTCCTCCTCAATCCCAGAGTCAATACTGACGTGTTACAAACATGTGTCATTCCACCCCAGTCCTGTGGCAATATCCTGGTTATCAAGGATACCTCGGGGTCATTGGAGGGGTTCTCTGGTGCCTGCAGCTGGTGAAGAATGCAGCAGCCAGGTTGCTGATGGGGCTTCCAAGGTTCTGTCATGTAACCTCTGGTTCTCTGTGATCTGCACTGGCTGGCGGTTAGGTGGAGGATCACCTTCAAGGTGGGCTTGCTCACCTATAAGGCCCTATTGGATCAGGTCCTGGCTACCTGAGTGACATCCTGATTCCTGTCAGTCCCGTGCATTCACTTCGCTCTTCCACCGGGGGCCTCCTAGTGGTTCCCATGGCTGGCCTGAAAACATCTGGAGATCGTTGTTTTGAGGAGGTGGGCCACATTTTGTGGAATTCACTACCAAAATCCTTGTGGGAGGCACCACTGGTGGAGGTTTTAAGCAGGGTCTGAAGGTACATCTTTTAGGGAGGCATTTACTGACTGTTTTGAGTCTTAGAATAGCTGAGTTCTGAACTGTATTTTTAATTAGGATTTATAGGCAATTGTTGTTTGATGTCGCTATTTATTTATGTTTCATATTGATTGTGTATTATTGATTCCTATTCTTGCCTTCCTATACAGCGCCCAGAGCCTATGGGATAAGGCATGACAACTACTAAACTTTACTTATTTTACTTACTTTACTTGTCTGTTGGCACACTTACCCCATCCCCTTCCTGGCAATGGCTTTGCTTTACTTTTTAACATACCCTTCCAAATCCTAGTAATGGCTTTGATTTACTTCTTAACATACTCCTCCCAGTCCCAGTAATGGATCTACTTTACTTCACAATGTGCCCCTTCTCAGTACAGGTAATGGTTCTGCAATAATGCTCAATATCCCCTTGATGGTCCCAGAAATCACTCCACTGTAATGCCCAGTATACCAATTTCACCTTCCTGGTCTCAGTGTCAATATCCCATTTGTATGGTCGGCCCCATGAGACTTTCAATCTCCCTCAGTGACAGCAGCTGGCATTACACTGTGCTCACCTCCATGGCTGGCTGCCATCTGCTGCATGCATGTCTTTTATTGTTATATCAATATGAATAGTAATACAGTGCTTGTGGGACATCCATCGACAACAGGCATTGATGGAACAATGGTGAACCATGAAGAGTAGCAGTTGACAGTGAAGCCACTTTCACAATAACCTGTTTCTCCATTTCTTGAAGCTGTAGTTGGACTTCTAAAGCCTTCTTGTGATGTCTCCTAGTTGCCTGTAATGCTCTGGCTGACTTAGCAGGCTTTAACATTGTGGTTTGTACCAAGGCAAGGGATACAAATGAAGTGTTCATCATCTTTGTAAATCTTAACGTTGCCACAGTGGCAATAATGGAAGAATGGTTCTTTGTGTTTCAGTGGTGACATAAAAGTTTTGAAATTACAAACTTCCGGAAGGAGCAGTGTCAGCAAATACTTGCAAAAGTTCAACAGTATTCTTTAGCAGCTGTGTACCGAGGCGTGGTTGACAGTAGAAGAAAGAATTGGGCATGCTAGGGACACCTGCATTATATAGGCACTGATGAGTCATGTCTACATAGGTTGCTTAGCCGTCAAAAATTTCCAGGTGGTCCTGATTCTGAGGGCTTGTGGTTCCATGATGTGGCTCAATGGTGTAAGATATCCTTGAAGAAGATCAGTGTGTTAGCATGGAAGGTACCATATCTGTAAGCACAGTTAACGTGGCTCTAAAGTTTAACTGTTAGCAAGTGAGCACTAACTGAGCCATGAATGCATGTGAATGAGAGGTATGACCCTGCTCTCTGTCCTCCCCAATCCCAGTTCCAATACCGTCATGTTAACAAATGTGTCATTCCCACCCCATCCCTCTGTCAATATCCTAGTTGTCTGTTAGCACACTTACCCCCATCCTCTTCTTGGCAAAGGCTTTGCTTTACTTCTTAACATACCACTCCTAGTCACAGTAATGGATCTGCTTGACCTCTCAGCATACCCCCTCCCAGAACAGGTAATGGTTCGGTGGTAATGCTCAACATATCCCTGCTGGACTCAGTAATGGCTTCACTGTAATGCCCAATATATCCATTCCCCCTTCCCAGTATTGGTGACAAGATCTCATTTGTATGGTGGCCCCCTCTGATCTTCAACTCCCTCAGTAACAGCAGCTGGTGCAACCCTGTGCTCACCTCTATGACTGGTTGCCATCTGCTGCATGCAAGTCTTCTATTATTATACCAACATGCATAGCAGAATTGTGTTTATGGGACATCCATTGGCCATGGGGATTGATGGACCAAATGTGAACTGGGCACAGAAGCAGTTGGTGACAATGAAGCCACCTTAGCCACAACCTATTTCACAATTTCTTGAAGCTGTAGTTGGATTTCCAAACCCTTGCTGCAATGTCCCCTGGTTGCCTGCCTAAAGCTCTGGGGCATGGGACAAAACACCAAAGGAAATAACAGCACACTGAACTACCACACATAAAAAAAAGCAAAAGGAAAAACAAGGTGGTCAGTGATAATGTTCAGAAAAAATAGTGAGCACTACTACCAAATTAAACATACAAAGAAACAAACTGACCAAACCCCACTAAATTAAAATAATAACCTCTGGGGGGGGAAGGCAATTCAGGGACAGGGAGAAACCTCAGTGGGGGGAGAACTGTTCGGGAAGGGATGGGAAACCAGACACCTAACACAAACAGTAAAAAAAGTGTTCCAGGACCAGGAACTGAACCCCGGTCCACTGACACTCTGCTGCCTCTACTGCTTGTGGCTCTACCCACTGAGCCACAGCTGCTGCTCAGCAGAGTGCCCCCCCCAAGCAGAGTCTTTATCCTCTGCTTCCCTGCATCCTGAAAACCAATAGCTTTTTTAACACACTATTTCAATGTTGCAGTTATAGCTACAGGGATAGCGCAAAACCATGGCTGCGCTATAGTATCCCTGTAGCTATTTCTTAACATGCTATTTTTATGGTGCTGTTTTTGCTGCACTAGACTGAGCTAGCTTTAACATCATGATTTTTACCAAGGCAATGGATACAAATGGAGTGTCTCTCATCTTGGTAAATCTTAACATTGCCACAATGGCAATAATATAAGCAGGGTTCCTTGTCCTTCAGCAGTGACATAAAAGTTTAATATAACAAACTCAGAGAAGTAGCAGCATTAGTGAATACTTGCAAATGTTTGACAGCATTCTTTAGCAGCAGTGGACTGATGAGTATTTGACAGCAGGAGAAAGAACTGAAGCATGCTGGAGAAGCCCACATTATATAGGCACCAATGAGCCACATCTACATGAGTGGCCCTAGCCAGCAAAAATGTCCAGATGACACTCAAGCTGATGATTTACTATTCCTTGATGTGGCTGAATGAATTGAGAGTACCTTGAAGATCAGTGTGTTAGCATGGTAGGGACCATAATTGTAGACACAGTATGGCTGTAAAGCTTAACTGTTAGCACATGAGCACTAACTGATCCATGCATGCTTGCAAATGAGAGGTAATGACAAGCATACAGGGTAAATGGCTTTATTGGATTTGTCTTGGAAGCACACACAGGCTGCCAGATCTATGCCAGTTAGCATTTTCTAAACCCCACTTCTACTAATGTTCACAGCACACCTTAACACTCACTCCCCATCCCATGATCAGTGAGACCTAGCATCTACCCTCCTTTCCTGTTCTCAGTAATGGCCCAAATACATTGTCTGGAGGTCCCCCCAGTTCTGCTACCAGTGGTAAGTAAGGACTGTTAATACAAGTCTGCTGTCTGTCCTCTCCAATCCCAGTGCCAATACTGGTATGTTAGCAAACACATGTCATACCCACCCCATTCCAGTGGCAATATCCAGGTTGTCTGTTGGCACACTTACCCCATCCCCTTCCTGGCAATGGCTACAGATTAATGTCCTCTGGTTCTGGTAGTTCTGCTCCTGCGGGGGGTATTATAGCAGAAGGTAAATACTATAGTGTCCCCTTAGACCCTTCAAATGCACTCAACACCATATTTTACTGAGCTAGACAAATTCAAAAATCTCTTACCTGGATCTCAACAGCCCCCCTCCCGCAATTACCCACTACAAACACAGGACCAGAATTCCATTTCAGATAACTCAGAAGTGCGTAAATGTCTAAGAAAACTCAAAGCTGAAGGGTCAGCGGAGTATAATAAATTGACCCTAAACTTAAAACTAGCTGCCCTGTTATAGCAGCTCCATCAGTAAAGCTCTTCAACAGATCCCTCCTAGAAGGGAAAATTCCAGCAAAATGGAAGGTAGCCTGGTTTTGCCTATACACAAGGGTGGCCGTAAAGGACCAGTAGAAAAGTACCAGCCTATCTCTCTCCTCTGCTGACTGACCAAAGTTCAAGACAGATTAGTCTATAATCATATTCAGAACTATGTGGAACAGTGTGGTTTGCTCACAGAAAGGCAAATAGGTTCAGAAAACTCCATGGAACAGACATGGCTCTGGTTAGGCTAACCACAGATACATACAGGGTCATGTATCAGGGGCATAAAACTGGTGCAGTCTTTCTTGACCTCACCAAATCCTTTGACCTAGTAAATCACTGTTTCCTTTTGGAAAGACTGTCCCTCTGGTGGGTAACTGACTACCTGGCTAAAAGATCACAGCTAGTGAGATGGAAAGGTGTCCTATGAGGTCAGCACACAATTACTGACAGTGCCCCAAAAGGCTTAATCCCTGGCCCACTTTTATTCTCCCTTTTTGTAAACGATATGTTCAGAAAAGTGTGGTGGCGCATGTGGCAAGCTACCCCACTGTTACCCCTTATTTGTAGATATTATTACATAGTATACATGTTTTAATGTAATTCTATGTATTGGTGTTAGCAAAGGCATATAGAGAAAAAAACTGAATTTTCTTTAAAAAAGGGGGTTTGACCTCTCTCTGACTTACAAGGCCAGCCTTGGTTGCAGGAATCTGACATGTTCTTGTCAAAAAGCTTTTGGATACATGATCAAAGAGTACTCCTCTAATGTTAACTGGCCATGGGAAACAGAAGTAATAAAATAAGCTTGTATAATCATATAACGTACAGGATCTTCCTTATAACTATTTAAATCAAGCCAGTTCAAAATCCCAGGATAAGAGAAGCTATTTCCACTGTTGTAAACCCTTAAGTTCAAAAGGGAAATGGTCTTAGACAAGAAGTGACAGAAAAGGTTCCACAGTACACTGACATGTTTTTATAAGTGCCAGGAGACATCCTTATAACAGCCCTGTGTGAGATTATAAACCCTGTATTAACTATGGGGATCTGACATCAAATATTATCAGGAAAATAAGACTTTGGGAAAGCACCAGAGTGACACCTGGTGGCCTAAAGTGGAAGGGCCAGCCTTTATTCACAGAAGGACCAGTCTTTATTCACAGAGTGGGGGGTCTTCTATATAAACTCTCAAGCATAGACACTCAGAGCCATTTTGCCATTCTGTTTGGACTCCTTTCTCCTGACCACAGAGAACACCTGTCAGTACAGAGACTGCCTAAGAACCAAAGGCTGCTACAGAAAGACTGAAATATTTTGCAAACCAGTGATTCTCTGAACTTTGAAATCTTCATACCTCAGGTAGACTAGCTAACTGTTTTAGTGTGTTTCATTGTACATTTTTCCATTTTTGTTTCCTGTATACTGTTACCCAAATTAATATTCTCTTTTTAGTTGTAACTGTATGTATTTAAGTGTTTTAGTAAAACTGTTGTTTTCCTAAAGAATATCTGCCTGAGTGAGAATCCCTTATATTTTATGTGTGACTGTAGAAGGTTTATAAATAGTCTGTGACAATTGTTACTTGCTTAGATGGGTCTCCATAAGCAACCAACTTGAAAAAAAGGTCTGGAGGGACAACTGGAAGAATAAGGAGAATAGCAGAGTCTACAAAGATTTTGAAGCAGGCTATTGTATGTCCTGCAGGGAGAAGGCCAAATCAGGTTTTTAAGCTCCTACCCCGAAGAGAGTGTGATACCTGGGTCTTCCTCCTGTGTGTAATAGACAAGGAAGAGTTCATATTTGGCCTCAAGACTTGAGACTGATATTGTGCCCTTATCCAGAGCTAGAGGGACACCCTGGTTCCTCGTGCTGGAGGTGCAGTCGTGACCTTGGCCAGCATTCCAAAAGGATGAAGAGGATATCCCTGCCCCCCCCATGGATTGCACTTAAGGGTGGGCACTGTGAGCTCAGTGGGCCTGACCCCCAGGAGTGGATTTGTGACAGTGCAACCCTCTTGCTGTATGCAGATGATGCTGTTCTCTATCATAGTTCTAATAGCAATAACAGTGTCAATGCCCAGTTTGTTAAAGTCTTTAATATGCTGGAAGCCTGGTTCACAACCAACAAATGAATTCTAAATTCTAACAAGCATTTGTCAATACCAGATGTTCACCACTGGTACTGTACAGAAACCCTAGGGTAGTAGATGTGTTGTGGTGCACTTTGTGGTTTATGAATATTACCACATGCCCTAGTTGGGGTGTGAGGTATGAGGCACAGCTGAGTGCCATCAACCACCTAGGAACTGCAGGCCAACTGACACAATGACATCATAAGTGGCAAAGCCACAAGTGATGTTATCAGGTTAGTCAGCAGGAGAACAAAAGATATCAGCAATATTTCCAGTAGGGGGGTAGCATATTCCAGTTATGCCATACCTCAAAAAAAGTGAAAAAAAATTGAATTTCCAGCAATTTTTGGCTGATTATAAAAAAATATAAAAGGTATCTATAAATGAAACAACACTCATTTTGTAGATACTTTTGTGCTCAAAGTACCATGCTATCATTTTTCATTTTAAAATAATTTGTATTTGTGCATTGCAAAAAATGAAAAAAAAGTTCTGCAGTTTTTTGCTAATTATAAAAAAAACTAAATGGTATCTATAAATGAAACACTACTCCTTTTGTTGATACTTTTATACTGAACAAATTTTGTTCTCACAGTAGCACGCTATCATTTTTTATTTTAATGTTATTAGCTTTTGTTTGTCAAAAAAGTGAAAATAAAATAGAATTTTCTGCTGTTTTCTTGCTAATTATAAAGAAAATTAATAGGTAGCTATAAATGAAACATCGCTCATTTTGTAGATATTTTTGTGCTATCATTTTTTGTTTCACAGTTATTCACATTTGAATAAAGTTAATACTCTTAGTATACATGTATAAAATAAGGATCTTGGTGTCCTTTAAAGTAATTTGTGTGTGTGTGTGTGTCCCACAAGGAGTCAATGAAGAGTTCAGGGCTGTGCCAGGATATTTGAAATTTCTAGGCCTCATGAAAGATCAGTTGTGTCTGCTGGCCTGCATACATCAAAGGAAAGATCTGACCCATCATTGAGTCAACATTTCTTTTCAACTAGAGAATGTCTCAGCCCAGCAAGCCAAAACTCTATCATGCTTACCCTGCCTGATGATTGGCCATGCCCCCTTAAGAATGCTCTGCATTGGAGGACAGTGTCACACCTCTTTAAACCTAACTATCATAACAAAATGCTCGCTGTGTGCACACGTATGATGAACATAAAAAGATCAAAGTTATCCTAATTGGCCCCAGGCACTTAGGGGCAGCCTAGCAGAACTTGTTAAACATTAATACAAGCCATGGTTCCCCCACTTTCCTCCACTGAGGTTGTGAAGTTCATAAAACACCTGGGAATCTACCAGAACCAAGAATTGTCACTTAGACCCAATGTTGAGCAACCATGCAAGTCTATGCACCAAACAATTGGGCTGCTGTATCACCTCAAGAACTACATAACCAAAGAATCCAGGCTAGATATTGCAAGCTCCACACTACTTTCCATACTGCTATATGTTATGCGATGGGTTATGCACCCCTATTATCCCACATTCATATTACAATGTATTTCTGGCCACATATACTGTGATACTGCTATTTGCACTAATATGTAGATATAGGTACCCATCGTACAAGCATGGGTGCTAGAAATGTGCTTTGCTGCTAATATATGCTACTATATATTATGTTTACATCTTTTATATGATTGTTTTACACTTATCACACATGAAATATTATACTTCACTATAATGCACTTACTTAGGTTATATTTGTCTTTTATGTATTTTACACACATATATTCTGAACCATATCACTGAAAAGAGGGCCTTTTTGGATCATTAGTGATTGTTATATATATATATATATATATATATATATATATTTATATATTGGTGGATATTCAAACTCGCCATTCATAGGCACAAGCCCTTGAGCTGTGCAAAATAGTTGCGTGAGAGTGTGTCGGAGCGATATTCAAAGGAGTTGCGCTATTGAGCAACTCCTTTAAATATCACCCCAGCCACAGTCACTGTCATGGTAGTGGAACCTGGCGCCACCGTAAGTTGACAAAGTGGAGCATTCAACTTGCGGTGGAGCAAGTACCATTGCACCATGCGCAAAATCACGATATTCAAAAGGTGACATGCAAATGGGCTATAATTCATGCAAGGTGCAGGGGGGCCATTTGCATGTGATTATGTCCCCATTTTAATGCCATTAGCATGTAGGTGCCCAATCCCCGAGGACTTGCGCCTGGCAGCCTGCCAGGCAGCAGCCGTCGGGGACCGACACCCCTGCAGCTCGATCGCGTGGGCATAGTGTACTCCCCCCCACCAGCCTGATTGTGGGCAGCAAGTGGCTCCCCCCTCCCGTACATATCCTGGTGGTCCATTGGTGCAGAGCAAGAGCCAATGGCGTGTAGTTCATACCAGAGAGCGATAGTCAGATTTGTGAATGAACATCGTTCACAAATCTGGACTGTCATGTACTGTATGGGCTGCATGCCCATTGGCTCTTGCTCTGCACTAATGGGTGCAGGCCCTACCGGCAGTCAGTCAGCAGGCGCGGGTGGCAGGCGGGTGGATGCTGCTGCCCGCCTGCTGCGGGGGCGGGGTGGTGAGGCTTCGGTGGTGGGTGGGGTGGGGACACTAGCCACCAGGGCTATGTTCGGGGTGGTTTTTTACACATACGCCTCGCGGTTGGGCATTCCGGTCCACTGGACCACCAGGGATATGTGCGGGAGGGGTGGTGTTTTATTACACATACCGCCCAGCGATGGGGCATTTCGTCCACTGGACCACCTAGGATATGTTCGGAGGAGGGGAGCCACATTGCTGCCTGCGATCGGGCTGGTGGGGGAGTACACTATGCCCGCGATCGGGCTGCAGGGGGGGCACAGGGACTGGGTTGGGGACCAGCCACAGGTGCCAGCTGCTGTGTTGCACCCTGACACAGCAGCTCACCTGTGGGTGGCCCTCGACTAAAGCCTTTTTTTTGGCTCAAAGTCCTGCAGGCACAGGTTGGGGTTTGCACTCAGACACTCTGCACAGCCCGCTGAATATCGGGCTGTGCAGTTTATGCATGGTTCCTCCCTTCCAGTTGAGCATGCATTCATTTGCATTGCGCTGTTGCTCAGCCTGTTTTCAGTGGCACAACTGCCACGGTGGCACAATCCTGCACAGATATCACAGAATGGCACAATTTCAGACTGGGCGCATGCATGACCCCTATTGCGCATCGGCGCAACCTTTTGAATATCCCACCTTTATATATATATTCATTGCAAAAAAAGCTTATTTTAATACATCAGTTAGGGTTAAAGTGACAAAAGTGGGGAAATGAGAAGTTAGGGTTGAGCCTCTTACTCCTCTACCACTCCACCATCCCATCCTCCATAGACCGGACAGATGCTGGGTGTGCCATGGGGTCACGAGGCCCACCTCACCTCATTCCATGTGTAAACAGGTTGGCATGCTACAGTAAAGGAGAATGGGGTGAGAGTTAGGCCTCATGACCACATGACACACCCCGGCTTGTGTTGGTCTGTGGAGGATGGGGGGTTGGTTGGAGGGGGGGTTAGGGGCTCAACCCTAACATCTCATTTCCCCAATTCTTTGCTTTAACCCCAACTGATATATTAAACAAGTTTTGCAATGAATTCATACTTTTTAAAAAGTGTATTATAACTAGTAAAGAGCATGTATCGGTGGAGCATGGGGTTGAACCAAGCTGCCCATTTCTGAATAATGATATGTGTCTGTGTGAGCACAGGCCCTCTGGGCCCCGCGCTTCCACTTACACATAGCTACAAAGCCATACAGCATCCTATAGGGCAAGGAACCCTTGTAACTCTAATTTGCCAATATCTCAGGAACAGTAGCAGCTAGGAAAAAAATTCAAGTACCATTGTAATCATGACAGTGGAATGTCCACACAACATAAATTGACCAAATCTATATCTTGAATCATTTACGAGATATGGATACTGAAAAGTGCTATAAGTGCCACAATGTTATCCTATGGGAAAAATCTCAAATTTGTGATGTCATATCTATGGAACCGCTTAATGTTCCAACACCTAGATAGCATAATTCACATCTCTAGGGCACCCCCTAATACCCTGTAAATTGCAAGTCGAAAGACCAAACCATTAATTTACACTGTAGTGGGAACCTTTTTTAAAGTTTAAAAATTCCTAGTTAGTGAAGTAGCAAAATCCCCAACCATCAGATAAACCCCCATTTGTGAGCTGTCAAAATTGCCATCCATGAGAAATTCTTGACAGCCAGATTTTGTCATCTGGTCCCTAAGTGACAGTTAAGGATTTTGCTACCTCATGAAAGAGAATCTGGTGGCAGACTAGGATTTTGACACCTCTTGGACTGCGATTTTGTCAACTCATGAAAGAGGATTTATAAAAACAATCCCCTTTCATGAGCTGACAAAATCCTAGTCCACTAGCCAATCCTCTGTTGCGAGGCAGCAAAATCCTTGACCATCATTCAATCCTTGTCTGCGAGAAGGGCCATCTGGTCCCTAAGTGATGGTCAAACATTTTGTTATCTTATGAAAGAGGACAGGGTGGAGGACTAGGATTTTGACAGCTCACAGACTGTTTTATTGTCAACTCATGAAAGAGGATTTATAAAACCAATCTCCTTTCACAAACTGACAAAATCCCAGTCCATCACCTGATTCCCTTTCACGAGGTAGCAAAATCCTTGACTGTCAAGTCAATCCTCGTCTGCAAAAATGGCCATCTGGTCACAAAGTGACGGTCAAGGATTTTGCAGCCTCATGAAAGGGGATCGTCTTGTGGACTGGGATTTTGTCAGCTCATGAAAGAGGATCAGAAGCGAGTCATGGACAAAGAATTTTTAAATTTGAAACTGCTATTTTTTTGGACAAAATGAAGCAAACCAAAGATTTGGGGTTGTAGAGGGTGTCATCCTGAACAAAACCCACACATTATTACAACAAGAAGTCACCCGTGGAGGAAGGTACAACATTTTGTTTGGGGGGGGAATAAAAACAAGATGGCACCTCGTGGACAAGGAATTTTTCTGATAGACGAGGATTTTTTTAAATCCTCATTCATGAGCTGACAAACTCCTTTACCGTGAGTCCAATCCTCTTCGCAAGACATACATATAAATCTTGGTGTGAACTGAGCATGCTCAGAACCCAAAATTAAACATTAAATAACTTTGGGACAGATCAATATTTTAACTGAACTAATGCTGGATAGTTCTTTGACTCAAACTCTTTCTATGTGCCAAATTGCATACCAGAACATCAAACAGTGTGGTCACAGCGCCACAGGCAAATAATGTGTCAAAATGGCAAAACATGTTTTTCAGCACTTCGCTGTGCAAAATCTGTAACTCTGACCAAAATGTAAGTTGGAAAATCAAGAGGTCTACCACACAAGACTGCACATTCCAAATGTTGTGCAAATTTATTGAATGGTTGCAAAGTTATTAACATGCAAAATTGGGTTTAACATTAAAGTGCCTACCAACTCTAACTATAGGGGCACAACCACACTCTATTATATATATATATATATATATATATATATATATATATATATATATATATATATATAGTATGGTAGCATGGTAGTACTACCATAGTTAGGGTTGAGTAGCCCTTTTAAAGTTAAAGGGTGAAACTTTGTACCTTAATAACTTTACCACTGTTCAATAGATTTGCCTGAACTTTGGCAGGCATGGGGTGTAACCACAGATCTTGGGATCTTCCAACTTTTGTACCAGTCGGATATACAGCTGCAGAGTTATTAGCGACATCCGTTGCGTCTTTACCTTTTGTGTGCATTTTTGCTTCGCGACTACAGGTCCACGGTTTGTGCGACTGACCTAAAACTTCAAGGAACATGCGACGGATTCTGATGTTCCTTTTGAAGATTTCATGAAAAATATTAAACGGTTCAAAGTTATTCAAAAGCAAGTTCCCATTATAAGTCAAAGGAAAAGTTAAAAAGTTCAACACTTTCGCAAATGCACTTTTTAGTGGCGCAAATGGCCCTAGTAGTGTTGTAAGTCAGCCATTTTGTTTTCAGTTACTGATCACAGAAATGCTTGGCATTTAAAATTGAGACCATCTAGGGACATCATTCTTTTTGTGTTTACCTATTCGAGCCCTGAGGATGCTACCCATGTCTTTATTTTGGGGTTAAACACCCCAGAAATATGTTTTTCAAATTTCTGGAAAAGGTAGTGTCACAAAATAGTGTCGCACTCACGACACTTTTGCAAATTTTGCGCAAGCTTTCGCAAATCACAACACTAGTTTTCCAGACTATGGCCAAAATGACAGGAGTTCTTTGCCACCCTGCTGCAAAAGAACGGTTTGATCTTTTGAGCTGAAATTTGGAGGGAAGGAAGCCAACATCAGACAGAAGTGCATTTTGGTGTCTTGGTGACAAAATATTGCATGGATGCCAAGTTGGTACTCCAAAGTTGATGTTTTTCACATAGACTAACATAGTGGCGACACCACGCTTTCGGGCTCAGATCTCGGAAATGGTACGAGATACAGAATTTCATCATGATCATGCATAGCCCTATGGGCTACTCATACAATGAAAACCTAGCCAGGACAGTCATGAATCATGTGTAATTTTAATTTTTTCTCTACGTCGTACGGTTACTGAGATATTAGCATTTTAGTATTACAACTGCTCGGTTTCTGCTCTGAGGCACATTATTATGCATACATTCCTTGTTTTCACTGTCTTTCTCAATTGAGCTTTTCAGGATCAATACAGTGTGCAGTCCACTTACTGTTACATGTAGGCTTTACACTTGTGTTTCCATGCCCATTTGCGTTACCATTACTGTGTACGCCACCGTGCTACTCCTTTGTGTTACGTTCGCGTTACTGTTATCATTTGTGTCTCCACTATGGTTTGTGTTTTGCATAGCATCACCATTTGCATTGCCATTTCTGTTGGTGGCCACCCTTCCACTTTCATTAGCATTTGTCTTTCGTTTTGTGTCATCGTTGTTCTTACCGTAACCATTTGTGTTTCCAATTGTGTTCCCTGCCCGTGTGTTTACGGTTTATGTTTCCATATGTGCTATGTTTGCATTTGTGTTCTGTTTTCTTTGGCATTATTGCTGCAGTTACCATTATATTTGCATTTACAATTGCGGTACCGTCACCGTGCGTGTTACGGTTTGTGTTTTTCCATACGAGCTTGCATTTGCGTTTCCATTTCTGTTTACTTTTACATTACTGTTGCTGTTAGACTTATTGTGCTTACAATAGTGGTAGCGTGACTCTGCAGAGTTACCAGTTGCGTTTACGGATGCGCTTGCATCTCTGTTTGCATCACTGTTCACTTTGGCGTCACTTTACGGCTGCATTTCTATCAATGCTTGTTTTACAATTTATGTTTGTATCACCATGTACGTAACTGTTACCACTTGCGTTTGCATTGCTGTTACTGTTACTATGTCATAAAAAATCATGTGGTGGGAGCATTCCATTCACTATTTTAGTCCTCCTTCTCAAAAAAAAGGGAAATTAGAGGTAAAAAACTCCATTTAATTCATCAGTAAGGGTTGTTCCACAGTAACAAAAGTGAGGAAATTCAGTGTTAGGGTTGAAAAAAACCCTTGCACCCCCTCGGCCCGCCCCCCCAACCAGCATCGGGTTGTGCGTTAGGCTCATCGGTCCTAACTCTCACCCCATTCTCCTATGCCTCTGCTTGTTCACACATGTGATGGGGTGAGATTTAGGGCTGATGAGCGCAATGCATACCCCAATGCTGGTTGGGGGGCAGGCTGAGGGGGTGCAAGGATGGTTTTCAACCCTAACACCTAATTTTCTCACTTTTGTCACTGTGGAACAACCCTAACTGATGCATTAAATGGAGTTTTTTGCTTCTAATATATATATATAGATATTGTAGTGCTACCATAGTTAGAGTTGAGTAGCACTTTTAAGGTTAAAGGGTGAAACTTTGCACCTTAATAACTTTGCCACCGTTCAACGGATTTGCCTGAAATTTGGCATGCATGGGGAATAATCATAGTTTTTTGGGATCTGCCAACTTTTGCACTGGTCAGATATACAGCTGCAGAGTTATTAAGTGACATCCGTGCACACAATTACCTTTTTTTGCACATTTTTTGATTGCACCTACAGGTCACATGGTTTGTACGACTGGTCTGAAAACTTCAGGGAATGTGCGCCAGGATCCCAAATGTGCCTTTTGAAGATTTCGTGAAAAAATATTGAATGGTTCAAAAGTTATTTAAAAAACAATTTCCCATTATAAGTCAATGAGAAAAGTTAACAAAAAGTTTGACACTTTCGCAAATGCAGTTTTTAGTGTTGCAAATGGCCCTATTAGTGTCACAAATCTGCCATTTTGTTTTCAGTTACTGATCACAGAAATGCTTGGCATTTAAAATTGGGACCATCTAGGGACATCATTCTTTTTGTGTTTACCTATTCGAGCCTTGAGGATGCTAGCCATGTCTTTATTTTTAGTTAAACACCCCAGAAATATAGTTTTCAAATTTCTGGGAAAAGTAGTGTTGCAAAGTAGTGTCGCACCTGTGACATTTTCGTAACTTTTGTGAAAGCTTTTGCAAATCACAATACTACTTTTCTAAGCTATGGCCAAATGACAGGAATTATTTACCACCCTGCTATAAAAAACAATTTGGTCTTTTCAGCTGAAATTTGGAGGAATAAAGCCAATTTCTTAGAGATGTGCCTTTTGGTGGTTCAGTGAAAAATATTGCAGGATGCAAAGTAACGGTACTCGAGTTGACATTTTGTTCCATAGACAAACATGGTGGCGACCACCATGCTTTTTGGGCTCGATATCTCGGAAACAGTGTGAGATACAGAATTTTCATCACAACAATGTTATGGGCTATACATTCAGTGAAAACCTAGCCAGGAAACTCATGAATCATGTGAAATTAAAAAAAATTTTCTACGTCTTACGGTTCCTGAGATATAAGCAATTTACTATTCTAACAGCTCATTTTCTGCTCCGAGCTCCATTATTATGCATACATTCTTTGTACACACTGTGTTTCTCTATGCAGCTGTTGAACAAAAACAGGGTGTGCTCTTCCGTTACTGTTACAGTTAGTGTTTCCACTTGTGTTTCCATACCTGTTTGCATTACCATTCCGTGTATGCCACCGTCTGCAGTACCCTTTGCATTCTCGTTTGCTTATGCACTTGCGTTCGCGTTTCTGTTTCCTTTGGCATTATTTCTGCTGTTAACGTTATGAATTTGATTTTCCAGTTGTGGTACTGTGACCTTGCGCATCACGGTTTGCGTTTCCTTATGCGCTTGCATCTCCTTTTGCGTCACTATTCGCTTTGGCGTCACTTAGGGCTTGTGTTTCTACTAACGCTTGCTTTTCCATTTATGTTTCAGTCACCATGTGTGCAACTGTTAGCGTCATGCTTCCCTGCACTTACCATTACTATGTCACAAAAATCACATCACATTCCATTCACTATTTCTACTACACAGTCTCAAAGAAGGAATTAGAGGCAAAAACTCCATTTAATGCATCAGTTAGGGTTATTCCACAGTGACAAAAGTGAAGAATTTGGTGTTGGAGTTGAAAGCCCAATTTGCACCCCCAAGCCCGCTACCCTTAAATCAAGCAATGGGGAGTGTATTGGGGTTTGGTTCCCAACTCTCACCCCATTCTCCTATACCTCAGCTTGTTTACACATTTGATGGGGTGAGAGTTAGGGCCGATGACGCCAATGCACACCCCGTTGGTGATTGGGGTGGCGGGTTCGGGGGGTGCAAGGTGGGCTTTCAACCCTAACACCGAATATCCTCATGTTTGTCGCTGTGGAATAACCCTAACTGATGCATTAAATGGAGTTTTTTGCCTCTAATATATACACACATACACACTCATATAATCATATGTAGTTTGTGTTTTATATTTAAGTAGCACTCCACATGTATTACTGATTATTCAGCATTTTCTTTGTCTGTGATTACTGCTGACACAGGCATTTCCTTTGTCTAACTTCTTACTCATTAGTAATTCTGTTTCCTAAGTAACTACTCAAGGGAGACACCTTGCATCGACCTTATTCAGGATACAATATCCAATGTATTATGTTCCTTATATCCATAACTATACTGTTATCATTGTAACTATGTTGTTATCATTACTATATAACCTTCTCTAAGCCTGCTCCTCACTGAGGATTATATCTTCCCTGAGAATTGGTGAGAAACTGACTGCCTTGTTATTTTCTCTGTCACATGTTTTGGAATGAGTATTGTGATAAACTTTCATTATTACTTACTGCTTGTGTGAGTTCTTTGGCTAAGCACTACAGATATACAAGAATCTGATATGTTTATCTCTAGAGCTGGACTCTAAGATAACAGCAGCAACTGTGTGCAGTAATGTCTGAGTGGTGGTCAAAGTTATGCTTATTTCCTTTGTGGATTTCAACATTGGGTTGAACAATCACCCAACGATGAGCATCTGTTAGCATCTACTGTGTAAATCTTCATGGTCTGCCATTCCCCAGTGTATGGAACTTAGGCACTTGGAACCTCTCTGTTGGATGTCTTAAATCTGTACAGTGAGCTGCCATTCCCCTGGGAGAACACTGAGCTGTAAAATATTCCTTGAAGACAGCAAGAGTGCTATCAAGTGTGGGGACATCCTTTATAGGCACCCACAAATGCCAAAAAAAGCTGCTTGTGTGCCTTCATTTACTGTGGTTTCAAACACAGTTCCTGAACCACAGACAGATGACAGTTTCTCTGTTTTATTTTGACATGTCTAAAAATATGCAGTGTTGAGGTTACAAACCTCACAATACCTAATTAGCAGAGTGGTTTTGAGGATTTTGCTATGGTAGCTAAAGAGAATCCTGTACAGGCTAAATTTGATCATTATAATGATTTAAAGAATGGTACCACAAATAATTATTCTATAGCCTTATTTGTTGCAATGCTGTTTGCTAGCTTAGAACAGAAACTGTCTGCTTTGGAGTCCTGTTACTCTGACTTCAGGTGGGAGAGGGAAGTGTTAAAGGCTGACCTTGCAGAATGTGCAGCCAGACTGGAATCACCGTAAACTGTCTCAGACAGCAATTTTCAGAAATTACATGCTTTGACAGATGAATGTGAAAAAGCAAGGCTTCATAGAAAGCAGATTACACACATGAATGACTTGTCTGAGACTGTGATTACCTTACATAAGGAAAATAAGGAGCTAAGGATGGAGCTGAACCAGGTAAACTGTAAGCTCAAAAGTAAGATTAGGGACCACATTGATGTATGCACCACATACAGATTCTTGCAGAAAGATTTTGTGAGTGGTTTGTGTGTTACCAATTCTAAGATTAATCACATGAAATGCAGAGCAGAGATGGCGAGATTGCACCATCAGCGAGAGGTACTGGCTGGGTGTATTAATGCCATGGATGACTTTCAATAAATACTCATTGACTTTACCTCTTCTGGTGATGAGGAGTCTGATTGTGAGGACTCACAGAGTGCTGTGAAATGGGCTAGCCCAATGGCTGGTCACTCTTCTTTTGATTCACAAAATAGTGAATTGTTAATGTTGGATTCACAAAATGGTAGATGGTTGATATCTCAAAATGGAGGACACACACGTTATCACGTTACATCCCCATATGATCCCCAAGATGGCCGCTCATGGTCATGTGATGGTAGCCATTTTGCCGTAAATCAAGATGGCGGTAACCATGCAGTAACCCAAAATGACTGCACCCAGATTTGCAGTAACACAAGATGGAGGCCCCATGTAGTAGTAACACAAAATGGCCGACCATCACATAATGAAACTATTCATATTCAATCACAGGGACTTGTGATTGTTGCCTTAACCAGACAGAACAAACTGGAGGTTTTAGGTATAATTCATACTGTTATTAGTAACACTGGTATTTCTGAGGAACAGAAGGATCTCCTTAAAAAAGGAGGTTGATGTACTTCTGAGTGAGGCTAGTACACAGATTAATGTTATGAAGTCAGTGGCAGATGCTGCAGCAGAATCAGCAGTTAAAGCTGCCACTTTTAGGCTTACACTCAACAAAATAACACCACCTAGCAACCCTATGAAATCTGCTCATTCAGCCCAGCAGATGGCTGACAGTACTGGGTGCATGCATCCCACTGATAACTTAAGCTGTCACCTTAAAAACAAGGTTGCTGCCATCCAGCAGCCTTCCAGTGTGGATACACACTATGCAGTCGAGGGTAGGGGTAACACTCATTCTGAATACCCCATGGCTGAGATATTTTCATCATCACAGGCCACGTTGGAGGGGGGAGATACAGGTTTGATTTATGAATCTATGCTGCTAGCTGTTCCAGGACCACCTCCTCCACCCTGGAGGCTACTGAACCACAAACCATAGCTGGAGCATTATGTACAGCTTACACACCACTTTTCTCCACTGTGCAGGCACCCTCCATGATGCCAGCACCACCGCACCTGATGCAGGGCCCCTCCACCAGTGCCACCTCGATCATTCCATACTGTGGCTGCAGTAGCAGGCACAAGCCAGGAACAGTTTGGGTTATTCCCAGCACAGACAATAGCAGGCACTTCTGGCAAGAAGGTGCAAGATATTGTAATGTTGATGTCGATGTTTTTCCTTTTAGGATCACTGACCATAGCTCCAGCATTGGTTAATCCTAACCCAGCTTTCCTGTCCCATCTCAAAATGGCTGTGTCAGATATAACCATCTCAGCAGTTTTAGCCCAAAAGTTCAATGGACATATCAGGCCCATTGCTTATGCATCCCAGATGCTTTTCCCAGTTGAGCTGAAGTATAATCTTTGTGAAAGGAATCTTCTGGCCACATACTGGGTGGTGAGACACTTTATGTACATCATTGGATATGCACCCATTGTGCTGCATTCCAATCACATGCCCACAAACATTCTGTTGTCAGACAGAGTGAAAGATGGCTCTGTCTCCAATACCAGACTTGCACACTGGTCTCTTCTTTTACAGGATCATGACATCACTGTTCTTCCTACCAAGACTCCATCCTTATTGGCTCATAGCCTACTGTTTACAGGTTAGCCCTATGATTGATCACTCCAACCCCCTGACCTATCTGACCCTGGGCTCTTCCTGCCAGCACCTCAGGAAGTGTTAAATGGCACTACTGTGTGTCATGTTTTTACTGATGGCTCAGCCTCATGTACTAATGAGGGTCAGATAGCAGGGTTTGGAATTCTCATTGTACATCTTAGTGATGACAGAGTGTGCATTGTGAGGGGTTGTACCATCATTTCTGCACAGTATGTTGAACTAGCTGCTGTGGCCTGTACTCTAGAAGTGCTAAAGTAAGGCACTGCAGACACTATCATCCTTATAGACTCTGATTGTGGTCTGTTCCTCTCTGACCGAATTTCTACCCTTTTGGGGTTAAGAAAACTTTCAATCCTCTTATGGTACTCCTGTAAAATATAGAGACTTGTTTGTATACATCACAATGTTAACCATATAGTTTAAATATAAGCTGTGCTTTCATAATGTTTGAGCATACTGTAAGAGTTAACCTTATTTCCTTTTAACAACGATGCTGACTATCTGGCAAAAGAAGGTGCTCGAGGAGGGGACAGATGGGAAATGAAAACTTCTCTGTCTCAGATACAGCATGCATAGCAACAGTGAATAAAAAGCAACTCCTTTGTGCCCTAGATCTATCAGCTGCACAAAAGAAGGACCCTCATTTGTGAGCAGCTGTTCAGATTCCTTGACAAAGGGACAGAGGAAAACTCCCAACAAACAGCCCCTACAAAAGGTGAAAGATGACCTTCACCCATCCAGTGATAACAGGCAGATCAAGCTCATGTTATCCAAATTCATTCAGGAAAACCCCAAGGACTGGGATTCATTATTGCCTTTACTCCTTATGGCAATAAGGGGACACCTCCAGAAGTACACAGTATACCCCATCTGAAGTCATAACTGGATGGTCCATGATACTACCAGAACACCTACTTCTGGACCTGTGTGCTCCCACTGCTGATAGAGTATCAGTAGATAAATATGTCAAGTAACTCAAACAAGACATCCAAAAAGTACACTTATTTGCTGCGCAATGTATGCGCAAGGCCCAACAACCAGCCAAAATCCAATTTGACAAAACTGTACGTTATGTTAACTGGCAGATTTGGGATCAGGTAATGGTTCTCAGATTTGCACAACCTACTCATGCATTTGAAAACAAATGGAAGGGGCCCTACCCCATTGTAAACAAGCTCAGTCCATCAGTCTACCAAGTCAGACTACCCCAGAACAAGAAACTCACTGAGAAATGGCTACATGCCAATCAGATGAAACTGTACAAAGATTAAATTTATTTTTCAATACCCCATTGGGCGGAATAGTACTGAAGTATGTTTTTCTTTTAGGTTTCAGAGAGAGATGGCTGCTTTGCACTTATTGTATTATTTTTTTTCATTATTTTTTTTTTCCTTTTAGGAATTTTAGTCTTCTTACAAGCCCAACTTGTGTATCGTAACGCAGATAAGAAACCAGTGACCCCCAAACCTAACAAGCTTGTTGAGGCAGAGTACCTCACAATCCACGGGATCTAAAAGCAACCCATGAAGTCCATACTAATGTCCTAGAAGACACAATCACCATTCAGGAGAGCAGCGAGGCCCTACTGAATGTTTTGATCATTGCTTTGGATCAATCCAGTATTGAAATTGAGGGACATACACTTTGCAATAAAGTTCCATTACCAGTAGCCCACCTTTACAAAGGCTCCCTCCAAGGTTGGCCTAATGCCAGGATTTACCCTGATGGTACCCTATCCCTCCAAAGGTATACATCACAAATTCTGGAGTGTACAACCTAACAGCTAGGACCGATCCGGATTCCTGCTTAAAATTTGTTGATAACCAGGAATTCTGCATTCAAAATTACATGGCAACCACTGCCATTGTCCTAATGGTTTTACCCTATGATGCCCAAGAATTTGTAACACCAGATACTGAGCGCCCAAAACAAAAACCTGACCCACTCAGTGATCTAGTCACCACTTCCCTACCAGATGCCCTAGTCAACAATGTGCAGCTCATACACATCCCAGTGGTTTTAAATCTTACCTATTGGAATTTTGAGGAATTCGGTTTATGTTCCACAACAAACCTTTCTGGCTTTTTCCAAATTATGTTATTAGATATTCTGGGAGCTTACCAGGTACAGAGTAATGACCCCTATACAGGGGCTGATAGCACCACACATAGAGGATTTTCAAAACCCAAACTTAGTGGTACATATAAAAGGGTAAAGAACCCAAATGCACTAAGTGTTTTGTTGCAGAAACAGGTTTAGCCTCAGGCTTATTTGGTTCTGGAATGTCTATTCAGAATAGGGCTGATATTGCCAGTATTAAAGCACAAATGTCAAAGGTACATGATGGTATGAAATATAATATCATCCCTCCGCTTTTGCATGGTGTAGATGGCCTCGCTCAGGAAAAGTGTATCTGCAGCAGTATGAATTGCCATCCCTTCATACTCTTTTTTATTTGTCTCTCTGTATATTGATATAACTATGTAGCAAAATAAGTTTTTTCATGATACTTTTATCACTAAGATAGTCTTGCCAAATACCTGCACTTACACACTGTTTTGTCGCGTTGACTAATGTCATGCTTTTTTGTATTGGACGTATTATAGTCATGTAAAAGTTTTTTACAAAGTATGCATGTCTTGATGTCTAATTCAAAGTGTTTATTTAGCCATCCAGAGTGGGTGTTCTATATTTTTGATTTTGTTACAATTTGTAATATAAAATATATTTAATGAATTAATTTCTGCTAACAATAAGGAAGTAGAAGATGAGCAGCACATAGCCAGGGAAGTCCTTTGCACTGCCTATGGCTCTTATGTTCTTACATCCATTAATCTCTTTTTGGGATTTGGAACTAAGATGTATTCCTGATCTCATACATGATAGATGTATGGGACAATGGTATTGCCCCAAATGTACTTCTGCTGCTTGTGTTAACAAATGCTTATCTGACACTGTTTCTATTCCCTTGTCTATGGCAAGGAACCTTGGGTACATCACCAGACATACCAGCATTGCTCTGTGTTTCAGAACATATTCATGCACAATCGAGGACGCCATGTTTGTGACTTTCACAGTGTCGTTGCTGCAGTTTGATCCTTCAATTTCCATCTTTGATCGCTTGGCTATTATCCATTCTCTTGATCATCTTGATGGGAACATTTATCGTGAGAGGCTGGAACCAGTTCCTTTT
Source organism: Neoceratodus forsteri (assembly GCA_016271365.2). Classification (NCBI taxonomy): domain Eukaryota; kingdom Metazoa; phylum Chordata; order Ceratodontiformes; family Ceratodontidae; genus Neoceratodus; species Neoceratodus forsteri. Next base: position 397,055,529 of record CM057454.1, read on the forward strand.
TTGGTTTACCACAAGGTCTTGGATGCATGGTTGACACCCAATGTAGATTGTTGTATGTGGAAAGGATACCACTTCCTGTGCAGATGTCACATCTTTGAACTTGTCAGGCAAATCTGTGGCTACTCACCGAACAATTGGAACTGGGCTTCCACTTTTGATCTATCCATGAGCAATTTAAATGAATCTCAAATGAACCATGGAACTTCATTTAACACTGGAAGAAACCTTGGGTTTATCTCTGGAACTAATCATGGTTTGTGTATCATGGACACTGATATTTTGTGCCCTGTTCAACTGTACAAATGGAAAATGCCATATTCAAATATGGTTTATTCTGCTGACAGAGAATACTGTGTGGTGACTACCTATAAGCTATTTTGGTATGGTTCTAAGTTGTGTGATGTGCACTTTTCTAACTTCTGTTTTTTTCCTAAACAGAGTGTTGTCATACGACATACGGTCATTACCCCTGTTCCCATCCTGCAACCTGATACTATCAAGTCTAGTTTTCCTGACTATGGAGGGAATGAGTCTAGAATGGCACACTGCTGAGTTGTGGAAGAACTCTAAGAGCAGGGACCGCTATAAGCTCATTTTATACTTTTAAAAGGTATGCCACCTATGGAATAATTTAGGAGTCCTTATCAGAATTACTTGTGTTCTGCTTTGGTTGGCGGTCCCCCTCAGGCGTTTTTTGTTCTCTTTACAGGAGGAAGGCCAGTGGTAGCAGTCGGATTGAAGGAGTATCAAAGGAGCCCTTCAGAAAGGCCCAGGCCTGAGTGGAAGTGGAAGTGGATTCCATTATACTCCAGTGGTGAAGAACTGAGGAGTTACTTGCTCTTGCCATTGTTGGAGAAAAAAAAAAGGATATGGCGGATGCTCTGATGGATTCTGCTACAGGGGAAGAGGGGACTGACGTCTGCCTTATTTTAAATAGTTGCATATTTAAATATACCCCGATGTTAGGAAGATTTTTAGTGAGATATTAACATATTACAAAGGTCATGCTGTTAGTGTGAGCCGATTGAACTTATTTTTATGAACATTTTTTTTCAGTGTTTGATATCTGGTTGTCCTCATGTTGATGGGTGTTTCAATCCCCTTTATTATATATAAACTTTAGCTTTTTTTTTCTTTTATTTTTATATTTATATTTTACTGTTTATTTTCGTGCTCTATGGACTATCCTCTATCTGGATTGGTGGTGACTGTCACGTGGTCCTTGTGCTTATAGCGCAAGCATGGTGTTCTACTAGCCAGACCACACTATTTAGGTGAAGGACCAAGTCGCAGTTTGCGAGGTAGCAAGCATAGCAGTTAGTACAGCACTACAAGGCATTACTTTTTTTTCTACTGTAAACTGCCTTTTCTATATGTGGGTTTTCACAAATTGTGATGCGCTGCATGAGAGTTGAATGAGATTATATCTCGGCTCATTCGCTGCACTGTTTTTGTGTTTCAACCTGAGGTTTCTGCTATTATTTTTGCCGCTATTGAAATGCATGCACTTCAGGAACCAATTCAGTAAGTTGCATTTTTATTTTTTTCTGCTTCTGTAAGGTGCCTATGGTGTCTTAAGGAATCTTGTTGTGCTAAGTTATGTTATCAGACAATTTTATAATATATTTAAGGTGCAATTTATGTGTCAGGATTAAGGCCTCTTTTTCCTCTTTTAGGCAGGTTGTTTTACTTTACATGTATTGATATATATATATATATATTGTTTTAATTCTCTTAGATTTGATCATGTGTGTGATACAGAGTCAGAGGCCTTAAAGATCTTGAGGGATAAAAGGGCATTATGGACACTACTTGTATGTGTGAGATCCGGTACAGTGGATCTTCCTTAAATATATGAAATTTGGATATTCTCTTAGATAATTTGGAAAGGGGCCCAATACTCCCAAACGGCCTAGTGGCAGACAGGGCTGGAGAAATTGGACTAGCTGGACGAGCTGGATACTTTTGGACACAATTTGATTATAATCTGGATGTATTTTAATGGACATATTTTACCTGAAGTCGGATTGCTTTGCTGAATTGTCTCAATAAGTATTCACTCTGGGACTTTCAGGGCTTTTACCTCAGATTTGCTATGTCTGGACTTGATTATTTTTTGGAGTGGCATAAGACTGTTGCAGCATCTTATTGAAGAGAGACTGTTGTGTATTAAGTACTAACTGCTAGGTATAAATTATTCTGTATTCAGTATTCAGTGGTCCTTGGGATTATAAAGTGATTATTCAAGACTTTCAGTAATTTTTAGCAATTTAGCTAGTGATATTACACTGTGGTATATATTTACTCAGTGAAGCATGGTGGTTACAAGATCTCAATCTGTAGATGATATAAAGGGATATCCTGGGAGATTAAATCCAGATGCAGTTCCTTTTTCCCCCTTGTTGCCCTCAGGCAAGGAGAGCAATAGGAACAAGAAAAGTAAAAGGACTAATAACAATGGTAATAATAGTACTAACAGTCACAACTATAAAAAACGTGGCTCTAAACCTGAGAATTTTGATGACCTTGTAAAGGTCAAATCACAAAAGACCCTTAAAAAGAAAGAGAAGTGCTTATATGAGGGCTGTAACAAAGCAGAAAGTTCTAAGACAATCTTTAATAAATTATCAAAGTCTCAACTCAAACAAGTTAGATTGGCTGAATGAACCAAACAGATTAACAGACTAAGCAAACAAGTATTCTTGCTCATTGTGTTACAAAGGTAATAAAGGGTAACGAGGGAGATCACATGATGCTGGGTACCGGTAGAAGCTCCTGTACAGCTCCAGCCTCCTAACTGTAAAGTTTTGTTATTTCAGGTTATTATATTTGCCTAAAATCTGGAAAAGCTGCTCACTACCGCCTTCTTAGAACCCTGTGCTCCTGCTGGCTTGATTTTGGTGAATATGGAGGTTTATATGAAAAAAGCTCCACAGAAGCACACCACGCCGGTCACTCCCCAGAAGGCCCCAAAGAAATAAAGGGCCTCAAGTGCAGCAGATAAACCAGAGCCTTTGAACCTGATTACCGAACAAGAGCCGCTAACACCAAGTAGATTTTTGGAGAAGTTTAAACCCTTCCATGAAGAATTAAAAGAAATCTGAGCTGAAATCAAATCCCTTTCTAAAAAGCTGAAGGAGGTCTCAATGAAAACTTCAGATAATGCAGCTCGAATCGCCTCCCTTGAGAAGCAAGTGGAAAAAATCGACCCCAGTCTTGTGGCTATGCGGCTGAAATTTTCTCGATTGGAAGCCAAGCTAGAAGATTTAGAGGGCTGCAGCTGAAGGAATAACATAGTTATTTTGGGGCTCCCAGAAGGAGAAGATGGCCTGAATACAGTTATCTTTGTGCAGAAATTGGTGGAAAAGATCTCCGGTCCCTCTCTCTTCAGGGCCAAGTACATCATAGAGAGGGCGCATAGGTCTTTGCAACTCAAACCTTCCCCAGGAGCAACACCACGTCCCCATTATATGCCGCTTAAATTACTTAGATTGGCAACATTTTCTGGCAAAAGTGAGAGAACTGCAAGAAGTCAAATAGGAGAGTGCCAGGCTCAGAATCGCACAGGATTTACCGGGCTCGGTCAGAGTAAAATGCACAGTGTTTCATCCCATTGTTTCAAAGATCATAGCAGCAGGCCTTCGTTTTAAAATGGGCTACCCAGCTAGATTGCAGGTACTGGTGGCGGGTACCTGGTCAACCTATGAGGACCCTGAAGCTGCTCTTATGGGACTCAAGGCTGCCATGCCTGACCTGTTTCAGGACACCTGACCTGCTTTCTCGGTCTCTGTTAAACCAGCGATGGAAGGGAGAAGTTCTTCTCGAGCTACTATCCAAAATGGGAAAAGAATGCTTGTCTGATTTTGTGTGTTCCTGAGAAGCTATGGCTGAAGGGACTATTCTCATCAGGATTATGTTATTCTCATTGCATACTTTATTGCTTAGTGTTCGGGCAATTTATATCCCAGGAGACTGTTTCAATGGGGATATATTTTGCCTGGGAGGAGGATCCTCTCTTTGCATGGATCGCATTTATTAATCATTCACAGGGGCACCAGAGTATCTCCTTTGCTCAAATGTCAGAGTGAGCGCCTTCAGACTTGTTGTTTTGGGCTGTTGCGACTGTGGTCAGGAGAGTGACTCCTAGTTTCAATTTGGATGGTCGTGCATCACCGAGTCTATATCACCAGAGGGCGCCCTTGCTATTAACTTGGGGGATCAGCTCCATTACTTGTTTGGAGAGCCTGTTTTCCCTGATGGATTTTATTAGTGGGGGCCTGGGAACATGTTGAGATTCTCTACTTGGGAGCATCTAGACCTACCGTTAGCTAGGAACAGTTTTAAAAGGTTTTATTATTGCTGGTAGCAGTAGTTACGATAGTGAGCTCAGCTATCACGTTATACTACCGCTTTCCCATTCCGACATTCGGGTTCTCTAGCTAGCTCAGCAATGGGGAATGCTCTCTCTTCTCTTTCTCGTCTCTTCTCTTCTCTTCCCTTCTCTGAATTTCAGGAGCTTAATGGCTGTGTGTTTTTATTTACACCATTATTCTCTTTGCATAGATACTAACACTTAGTAGTTTTTAATTGGAAGGTTTGCATATAGGGGTAGGGTTTTGGGGCACACATTGGGGAGACTGGAGGGGATGAAGAAAAATAGTATTGTGCTGAATGTTGCTCGAGATAGTTGGGGTGGGGGTGGGTAGGGATAAGGTTATACTCAAGTCCTTCAGTTTACTCAATTTACTCAATTTTGGGTTGTTGAGGGTACTTTAGTGGGGGTTTGTGGGGATCAGAATGGAGGAGGGATGTTGGGTTGGGAGGGGATACAGCAGTAATCAGGGTTCTGGACACTTAATTTTTGTTGTAGTAACTTCGAATGTTATATTGGAGACTTGTTTTTCCTACTTAGATGGTCAATAGTATCAATCTGGCTACTTGGAATGTGAAGGGATAAGGTAAAGAGTTAAACAATATCAAGCATTAATACATCTAAACTTACTGTCTTCTCAGATTATGTTCTTGCAAGAATCTCATTTACTTGAGAGTGAAACTCCGCAACTTAGGAGGCAACAGATTGGGCAGGTATTTAATGCCTCGGGGTCCACTAACAGTTGCGGGGTTATGGTTCTGTCAATGGAGGCATTCCCTTTGTCTCTAAGCAAGTCCTTAGGGACCGGGCGTAGATACATCCTGGTTCAGGGAATCTTTGGTCCATACCAATTTTACTGTGCAGTATATATGGGCCAAACACAGATGATCCAGGCTTCTTTATGAAGCTTATTTCCATCATCCTTCCCATGCTTCCCATTGTTATAATTATGGGTGGAGACTTTGATCTGATTTTGGATCCTGAAGTGGACAGGTCTGGTAGTGGGTCAAGGAGTTTGTCTCCGGGCAGAGGGCATTCAGGGATTTACTGGATCAGTGCGGACTGTGTGATGTGTGGCGTGTATTACATCCCAAGGACAGGGAGTATACCTTCAACTCTCCTGTGCACAGAACCCAGTCTCGCATCGACTATCTCTTAATTTCCCAGGCCCTCTTACTGGAGGTCTTAGCAGCCTCAATTCAGCCAGGTCCAGTGTCCGATCACTCTCTGGTGATTTGCAATTTGGCTTTTCTTAATATTCCCCAAAAAGAAACCTGAAGGAAATTAAACGAACAATTATTGAAAGATGTTAAATATTGTAACCTAATAAAAGAACAGATCAATTTCTTTTTTTCTACCAACTCCTCGGAGGGTATGGCACCTGATATGTTATGGGGTGCCTTCAAGGCCTATATGAGAGGGATTATTATTAGCCTAGCCACAAAGAGGAAAAGGGCTCGAGAGGCTGAATTATTATCCTCATTATCACTAGTTAGGTCTCTGAAGCCAATTTATCCCCAGCACCTCAGAAGAGGATATGAGGAGACTCTTGGTGGCTAAAGACAAATATTTAGATTTGTTGAGGGAAAAGGCAGAGATATCTATTATCTGCACTAAAGCAAGCTACACTGATCGGGAAAAAGCAGGTCGCTTGCTTGCTCTAAGACTAAAACAGCAGGAATCTGCTAGTTTATTCCTCCAATCAGGGGCCCAGGCAGATGGATCCCTGAAGGTATCCCCTTCAGAGATTGTGCAGGAATTGCCTCGTGACTATGAGCACTTGTATAGGGATATGGATAGTCCTCCTTCTTTGAGGCATTAGAGGCATACCTGAGGATTCTCTCTCCTTCCTGTCTGAGTCACAGAGGAAGTTGTTGTCTTCCCCAATATCTCTGGAGGAAATATCAGAGGTCATCGGGGCTTTGCCCTCGGACAAAGTCCCAGGACCAGACGTTTTTTTCTGCATTATTCTATAAAACTTTTCAAACACAACTATTACTGGTACTTCACCGGTTGTACCGTCACATTCTTTCTGGGGTAAGGGTAGATACACATTTGTTTGAAGCCCTGATTGTTCTTCTTCCAAAGCCTGACAAAGACCCAGAGTCAGTTCAGAGTTACAGGCCCATTTCCCTATTGAATCAGGATGTTAAAATTCTCTCGAAGATATTGGCCGACAGAATAACTCGGGTCCTCCCGGACCTGATTAGTATGTCCCAGGTGGGATTCATGAAGGGGCGTTCATCGTCAGACTATTTACGCACTCTTTCACATGTCTTCTTGGTGTCCAGGGACACCACCTTTCCCACGGGATTGGTTTCTCTGGACGCCAAGAAGGCATTTGATCGGGTCAACTGAAATTTCCTGTTCCAGGTCTAAAAGTATTCGATTTTCCTACATTGTTCATAGATTGGATTCTGGCTTTATATCAGACCCCCCTGAAAGAGTTTTTGGCAATGGAGCATTTTCCAAACCCTTTTCTTTATTTTCCAGTACCAGGCAGGGTTGTCCCCTTCCCCTCTTTTATTTAATTTATATTTAGAGCCCCTTATCTGAAATATTCTTAATAATCCTGAGATACGAGGCATACCGATAGAGAATAACATGGTGAAGATCACGGCTTATGCTAATGATCTTCTCCTCCAGCTCTCTCACCCAATAACATCTATCTCTGTTATGTTAGGAGAAATAGCCAAGTTCAGTACTTTCTCGAATTACAAACTGAATGTCAACAAATCTTCCATTTTTCCTCTTAACCACAAGGTTTTTAAGAGTGATGTTTCTCCTTTTGGTCTTGGTTGGTCTCCCCGTGTTCTTAGACACCTGGGTATCAACTTGACGCGTAACACCTCTTCCTGGTTCAAAGAGAACTTGGAGCCCCTTTCCCAAGCGATAGTTCAGGACCTCAATAGATGGTCTAAGCTTCCTGTCTCTCTTTGGGGTTGCATCAATATAATTAAAATGAATGTTTTTCCAAGCTTGTTCTATCCCCTCTCGCTCCTTAATTCCTTTATCCCTTTATCATGGTTTCAGAGAATGCACACAATTTTTATCAATTTTATCTAGTCCAATAAGCAATCCAGGTTGGCATATCATAAGCTGGCCGCTCAGAAAATGGATGGAGGATTGCGAATCCACATCTGGCAATCTATTACTGGGCCAGTCACATTGCAAAATACATGCGCTGGGTGAGTCCGGTCCTGAACACCTAAGACCGGGTCTGGCTTAAAATTGAGTTAGACTTTATCAGTCTGAGAACATGGATCCCTTGTCTATGCTCCATGTTAAAATTGTGTCCCTTCAAGACGCTTGCAGATTTCCCACCCTTCAGACATCTTTAAAGTTCACATACAGTTTTTTGATGTACACCCACATCTGGATTTGTCTCAGTCCATCTGGAACTCCCGTCCTTCACAATAAATAAGCGGAGGATCTCTCATACATGGTTACCCCAAATTGGGGATGTGATAATTTCAACTTTTTGGATGATGAAGGGAATGGCTCTCAGTTTCTAATATAATTCATAAATTTGACATTCCGGTAGTTCATTGTTTCAAGGTGGTTCAGTTAAAACACTTGCTTTCTACAGTGTTCGCATACCCTCCTTGCCCGCCTGCCTTTTCATTTGTATTGAGCTCTCCTCCTTGATGGGTTTACCAGGTGTTATTTCTAAAATATTTGAGTTCTATTTCACTGAAATACGGGAGACCTGAAGGTCCTACTAAGCTCTGGGTTTTTTTCCCCATTACACTCCCAATTGGTCAGTTTTATGGAAGTTCTGTCACAGATGTGTCTCTCAGGACAGATTATACTTATGCAATATCATATTATGCACAATATGTATTACACCCCAGTTAAGTTGAGGAAATGGGGCCTTCTAGGTCGGGGACTTGTACTGGAGGATGTCAGGAGGATGGCACACTTCTTCACATTTTTGGTCATGCCCCAATGAAATCCTGCTCCTTTAGAGATTTAGTACAAAAGTGAGGGGTATCCACAAAAAAGCTCTCCAGCACTGTTTTGTAAAAAGCCTTTCTAGACAGAAAAAAAACTGTTGTCTGGTAACTAACTAGTTTCATCTTCTTCCAACAGGATTGAAAGTAAGGTGATAAACCAACTGGGGCTCTTCTCTGGCCATTGGGGTGGTTTGTGGCCATGCATCCAGCCACTGGCCCATGTGGTCCTTTACCCATGGGATCCATATAGCCCTTGATCCTGTAAGAAGTGGTTTGATATTACCATAAATAAAAATACTGAAAGAGAAAAGTATGAGTTTAATCATATCTATCCCACCCCTCTTTTTCTCCAAATAGGTTATACCCCTTTTTATTGGAATCAAACAGCTCCTACAAAGGCAAGAGAAGAAACAGCTATACAGAGTAGTTTCACACTGTTTCAGTGGAGGAAACACAATACTTAAAAGTGAGAACATTGAGCGTTATGCATGAAGTGGGCAGGGTTACACAGAAAAGTCACATATCCCACCTGTGACCCTGCGCCCCATGGAGAGGTGCACCCATACCCACATTCACCAATGCCGGCCACCTGTCCATGACTCCTTCCCCCAGTTGCACAGGACTCCACAGGGTGGTCGGGGCAGAGTCTTGGATGCTGGCAAGCATCCAATTGGATGCCCATCCTGGGTCCAGGAGTTGATCCCATGCACCCTGTAGGTGCAGGTCCAGGTTGTGCATAGCTCCTGTAGGCACCCGTACCCACACGACCACACTCCATGGACAGTCAAGGAGACTGACCAAAGCATGGTGCAGCCATGGCCCAGGAGTCTGCCAGTGGACCCCCATGGCACCGACACCGCAGGACACCGAACATGTTACTGGTGCCACAATTTAGCTGCCCCAGCCCTCCCAAATCCACCTTGTGGGCTGGGGTGGTACTGTAGGACATTTCCCAGTCCTCTCATGACCAGCGGGAGGCATCCATGGGGGTGCACAGAGGGTCACGGCAGGGTCTACCCTGGCTTACCGTGCACCACCCTCCACACCCATGTGACCAACACTACATGCTTTAGTGAATACCGCATAGTGCTGGCACACCCGCAAAATGCCCCCAGCGTGGTGCTGTCCACAGGCATCAGGAATTGGGTGCAGTGGTCTGTGTGCCCCCAGTTTGTACATCCCATGCAGCGTATACCATTGCGCAGCAACTCCCTGATCTCGAAGACCACTACTGCGACAGGAATCAGGCAAAATCTGCCAGCCGCTGTGATGGTCTCTATGGTGCTCGGGACTGCCTCACTGGGTGTTTGCCTCCCCGATCTAACTCCAACTCAGAGTTAGAATCCTAGAGACTGGGGTGTGGGGTGGAGCTCCCCACATGGGGGTTCAGGGCATAACTCCTTTATGGATAAATGGAGGCATCCCTGACACTGCAATGCCGATAGTTGACACTGCGGCTGTCGCTGTCGGGGATGTCTCATGATAACTGTCGCTGCACCCACAGAGAGCCTCTGGAGGCAGGGGTACTATTACAAGGGGAGGATGGCGGTGTGGAGGAAGGAGAAACCATCAGGGCCAGGATAAATGGTTCGGATAAGAGAGGGTTAAAGGGGACACCTATTCAGAGGGAGTTTGAGTTAAGTGGGCAAAATAGCAAGGGAGGCAGAAAGGGGAGGGTGACAAGGGGTCTCTAGTAAGGCAGGAAGACTCCCACAGGTGAGATCATGAATAAAGGGAAGGGGCTGAGGGCATAGTGGAGGTAACCATAAGGATGATGGCGGTGTTAAGGTTCTGTTATTGGGAGACTCTGATGATTAGGGGTATCCAGAGGAGGGACAGGGGGTGGATGCCATAGCCAGGTGAAGGTAGTGTATCTCTGGGCTGACACTGCACAGAGCAAAGTTCATGGTGTATGAAATAGTTAGGGATTGTGGAGGGAAACCGGATTTCTGGTGCATTTGGGAACTAATGATCTAGAGGGAAATAGCATTTGGAAATCCAAGCAAGGTTCCAAGAACTTGCCAGGGTCTGTCGGGATAATGGATCCAACATTTCCTTTTCGAATATTGCCAGTACCAAAGGCCTCAGTGGAGAAAAATGAAACTCACAGAGGTTAATGACTGGCTCAGGAAGTGGGGTGAAGAGAGTGGTTTGGAGTGTTAGGGAACTGGAATGGAGTTTGGGAGGATAAGGGACTATATGCCACGGACAGGTTTCATCTTGCCCCATTAGGGAAGGAAGTCCTTAAACAGGGGATGGCTGACTACATACAAGAAAGGTGGGGTTTAAACTTGTGAGGGAGGGGAGGGATAAGGGAGGGGCTGACCAGAAGCCCTCTCCTCCAGATGAGGGGAGTAGCCTTCACGTCCAAGGGGGGAAGGGGAAACAGATTGGGGATGGAGGTTTCAGGAGGAGTAGAGGGAGGATGGAAGTATAAGGAATCTGGGTGGGGTTTGACAAAGAGAATCAGGGATAAGGGGTGGGGGTTGGTGTTAGTAAATGCCAGGAGCTTGGGAAACAAGTTGCCAGAGTTCCAGGCCATGCTGTTCGAGGGGTGGATGTGGCGGTCACGGAACGTGGGCCAACAAAAACCATGACTGGGACCTAAACGTACGGGGTACACTATGCTCAGGAAGGATAGAAAGGAGGGCAGAGGGTGGAGTGGCTATGTTCATTAGAGATGACATAGAAATTGCTAGGAGTAGAAGAGGCAGAGGAAACGTGGGCCTTATGGGTCACTTACGATCCTCAGCAGGAAATAGAGTCAGCTGGGTGTAGCATATAGGCCCCGGGATGAGTGAGGTTCTAGAGGATGGTTTGCTGGACAACATCATTGCCCAGTGTGGACAAAAAGGGAAGGGTGGTGTTGATGGGGGACTTTAATATACCAGGTACAAACTGAGGAGCCATGTCCTCTAAGGTGGCCAAGGGCAGAGGCTGCTGGATGGCTTCCAGGATGTTTTCTTAACACAGCATGTGATGGAGCCCACAAGGAGGGCATGTCCTGGATGTGGTTCTGGCAGATGGGGATCTGGTAAGGGACATGGTTGTACAAGACCCCTGACTGGGAGCGACCACAATACTGTCTGGTTTCAAATAAGCATGGAGGGGTGAGATCTAGGACACTGGCAGTGGACTTCAGGGGGCAGACTTCATGAGCATGGGAAATATTCTCAAGGATCACTTGATGGGGATTACCTCAATGACAAGTGTGGAAAGGAGATGGGAGGTCATAAAGCGGGACTTCATGAGGCAGTCAGGATCTGCACTAAGTTGAAGCGTAAGGGAGCAAGGTCACATAAACCATGCTGGTGGTCCAGTGAGGTACAGGTAGCAGTCAGAGAGAAAAAGGCGACCTACAAAATATAAAACAACAAGAGGGCTAGGATAAGGAAATGCACGAGCTTGCATCTAGAAAAGTCACCCGTATGGCGTGGGAGCAAAGTCCAGTAAAAGCAGCGGCTGGCACAGGGATACATGGAGGGAAAAGGGTTCTTCTGGTACATTGGGAGGCGGAGAAAAACTAAGGGCCATCTCAGCAGATTGAGATCAGAAGGAGGTGGGTGGAAGAGGCGAGGACCAGGCAGAGGTATTTAACAAGTACTTTGCCTCTGTGTTCACTAGGGAGGGGATGGGATATCTACAAAGCAAGGCACAAGGGATAGAAACATCCGTAAGTGGGATCAGGGGAGCAACAAAAATGGAGCAAGAGGAGAGAGAGGTACCCCAGGGGTGTCACATCTGGTAAAGATAAAAAGGCCAGTAGGTGGAGGGACGGATGATGCTATCTCTGCCAAAAGGTGTGGTTAGCCTTCAAGGTCCTAAAGAAGACAAATCTCCTGGGCCGGATGGCATTCATCCGAGAGTACTATGGAATTGGCGGACATACTGGCTGCACCCTGGTGGAGCTTTTTCAGCAGGTCACTTGAGACAAGGAGGGTACCTAGGGATTGGCGAGAGGCACATGTGGTACCAATCCATAAAGGGGGGTCGAAGGAAGTACCAGGTAACTATAGAACCATCAGTTTGACCTCGGTGGTGGGAAAATTAATGGAGAGTATACTAAAGGAATGATTGGGGGTGTACTTGGAGGAGGTGGGAGGTCTGGATAGTCGGCAACATGGGTTTATGCCAGGTAGATCATGTCAAACCAACCTTGTGGAGTTCTATGAATGGGTAACATCAGAACCGGACAGGGGTAAGCCTGTGGATGTATTATTCTTGGACTTCAGCAAGGCGTTTGACTCTGTCCCCTACAATAGTCTGGTGGAGAAACTGATGGGGTTAGAGTAGGCCCTTTGATGGTCAGATGGATTGAAACTGGCTAGCTGGATGCACTCAGAGAGTAGTGGTCTGTGGGGAGCTCTCGAACCCTAGAGAGGTTGGTAGTGGGGCACCCGAGGCTCGGTCCTGGGTCCGATCCTGTTTAATGCATACATATCGGACATCAGGGAGGGTATAGGGTGTGAAATGAGTCTCTTCACGGATGACTCCAAGATGGGAGCAGTAGTTGAGGGAGAAGAGGGAGGTTGGCCCTGCAGAGGCCTGGACACCCTGGAAGCTGGGCTCACACATGGAAATTAAATTTCAATATCACCAAGTGCAAGGTGTTGCATCTTGGTTGGGGAACCCTAAACACAGGTACACCCTGGAGGGAGGTACTGGAGGCCCAATAGGGGGAAAAGACCTAGGGTCATGGTGGATGCATGTATGAATGACTCTGAGCAGGGTAGGAGAGCGGCTAGCAGGCAAACAGGATGTTGGGATGCATCGTAAGGGGATCACCTCTAGGAGCAAGGAAGTGATTCTGCCGCTGTACAATGGACTGGTTAGACCACACTTGAGTACTGTGTACAGTACTGGAGACCACACTTAAAGAGGACATACAGCTCCTAGAGAGAGGGTACAGAGAGGAGGCAACAAAGATGATCACGAGGGCTAGGGGATTTGACGTATGAGGACAGACTTAAGGAGCTCTGCCTGTTTTCACTGAAGGAGAGGAGAGACAGGGGGGACATGATTGAGGTCTTCAAGTACCTCAAGGGAATAAATAGGGTAAACATGGAGGGGATCTTTAGACTAAAGCAGGGAGGTATCACCAGAGGGCATGGTTTGAAGTTGGAAGGTGGAAGGGTAAGGGGGGAAAAGAGGAGGAGTTTTTTCACTGAGAGGGTGGTGGACCCTTGGAATACACTGCCTGGTGAGCTAGTTCAGAGATCCACAGTGGAGGGCTTCAAGAGAGGATGGGACAGACACAGAAAGTGGATGTATCAGATGTTGTCCTGTCCCAGGGGGGTGGGGATGGATGATACGGGTTTCTGGAGCACAAGGGATGGGAGGGTCTTGGCACCCAACTAAGGATCTAAAGTTCGAGCAGACTCGATAGACCATAAGGCCTAATCTGCTGGCAAATAGTATGTTAGTATGTTAGTATGGGTAAACCCCCATTCGGAGGGCGCATTGGGTGCAGGGTGGCTATGCGTCTAAGTTACGCGGTGCATACTGCCCATTGTTAGTAAAAAGGTTTTGACAATGTAAACCCTTTTTTGTTTAGACATATGCCACTTATTCCACATTCTTGCCTTATCCATAGACCCTGTAATAGTAGATTCCAATTATAGAAGGCCAAATCCCCCTGCCCAAAATAAATATCTAAGATTTTACAGGGGAGCTTTGAAATTGTTATTCCCATTATGTCCCTCTCTTCCACTGGAAAGTTCCTATTGGTAACACGTGTTTTTGCTAATTGATTCAGGGAACCTGTACCACTAGCAAATACATGTAAAATTCTTTCAGCCTGGAAAAGAGATTCCTGATCTGCAAGCACTAAACATAGGTCATCTGCGTATGCAGCAGTTTTTATTTCAGGGTCTACACAGGACACTGACAATCCTGTCACAGTTTCTGCAGCATTTAATCTCTGCAATAGAGGATAAATTGTAATAACATATAAAAGAGGGCTGAGGGGGCATCCCTGCCTAACCCCTCGGGTGATCTCACACTCTTTCCAACCCAACCATTTATATAAGGAGAGCTCTCTGAATACTTGTAGCAAAGTTGAATCCACCCCACAAATTCCAGGGGAACGCCATAAGCCTGTAAGCCTCTCTAGAGGTACTCATGGGAGACCCTGTCAAATGCTTTTGACTGGTCAATACTAATCAGAAAACCAGACAACTCTTTAATATTGCCATTCTCAAAAAATGTCTCTTAACAAGACCAATGTATTCCATATTTTCCTCCGAGGGATGGCACAGGATTGAGATGGCTGTATAACACAATCCAAGGTGGCAGCCAATCTTATACTGAGTAATTTTGTAAATATCTTAAAATCTGAATTTAACAGCGTAATTGGCCTCTGATTGAAGAACAGCTGTTTGTCTCCAGATTTGTATAGGTATATCTTTAGTCCTTGATACATACCGTGTGGGAGAACAAAGTAATGCAATATGTCATTAAAGAACATCACAAGTTTAGATTTTAAAACAGAGAATATAATTTGATATATTTCATAAGGTAACCCATCTTATTTAGGCACAGTACCATGTTTCAAACTTGCTATTATTTTATCTCATTCTTGTTCAGTAATGGGCCTCATCAAATCCTTTTTTTGCATAAACTAGTAATTGACCTAAAGAGCAGGTATTTGACCAGTTATTCCATGGTTTCTAATGATGAGGAGGATTAAGCTGAACATCTTAGTTATGTACTTTTCAATCTCTCCCATATCTTTATAATTAACCATGAGATACCCTTAAGAAATATAGGGTGTGCTGTGTACATGCAGAATGCATGCTACCATTTAATTGTGCAATGTCTGCATGCAGTTCACATTTACAAAGTGATCCTAAGTGAACCAGGTCTAAAAAGCAAATCAAGTTCGACATGCTGCAAGCTTGACATGTACGCAACAAGTAAGCTGGTGTGAACATCTTCTGAAAATCACATTAGGTTCGGGTGTTGCATGCTTGACATGAGGGCAGCAGTTAAGCTGGGTGAACATCATTTAAACATCACAACAGGTTCATGCAATATATATTGCCATGTGTACAACAGCTAAGCTGGTGCAAATTTCATCTAAAAACACATCCATTTCTATTTCTTATACTACTGCTAGCAATTAGAGTCATTAAAATACATTTTTACTTGAATTCCATAAAATTAGGTAAACTCATTAATTCTGATCCTTTTGTAAGTTGTTTAATGGCTTTTGATTTTTGGCATTAAATCGCCATTAATTTGTAAAGATATTGTTTCTTATTGCATTAAATGCTGGATATATCCAGTCAACATCCTCCATTTCAGATGTGTGAAGAGGGGCTCTGTGTTGTGAAGCCTGTCCTTTTTGTTTTGGACCATGCAAATCCCTTATGCTTATTTAGTGCTACAAATGTGTTCTCCTGTTTCATCTCCTTACTTTCCTTTGTCAATCTGTATTGAGCATATACATTATGGCCATGCTCAGCACTCTTTGTGCTGAGTAGGGTCTTCAGGAAGACATACACCATACCTCACATTTTGTCACTGAAATGAGAGACATGGACTCTCAAAATGAGGGACACTAACCCACATGATGATCAGGACACATCATGAACCATGGAGATACAGTACCTCAGAACACAGTGGAAACCATTGCATTAGCACCTGAGAATGAATTTCTACCATTAAGGAGGTGCCATTTAGTAGGGCAGAGTAGGCAGTTGCCTGCCTCCCCATATTTGTGCCTAGGTTTTTCTTATGATGCAGCAATAATGGTTTTAAATTTGGATTCAATCTTTTGCACAATAAGTGCCCACCTGGCTTTTCTGTGCTCATGCTGCAGGTACTCTCCAGACTTGACTGTGTCTATATTGTGTTGTTCACTCTTCCACCTATTAGCGCAGCACAATAACACGTGATGTGGACAAGCTCCACCCAAGAAAAAGCTCATGAGTCTTGCAAGTGTGACACTGTCTTTCCCGCCACAGAGTAGACAGACTGCACGCTACAACTTGGAGGAGTTAGTGAGCACTGAACTTTCAATAGCAGTGTTGGGGCAGCATATTTGTTTTGAGTACTCTTATTGAGTCTCCATCTTCCTGGTGACTGAAGGGGCAGAGGTGAGCTAGATGCTAACTCAAGACTAGGCTATCTACTTACTCTACTAGGCTTTCCTGCATGCAAAACAGCAGGAACCCCCACAGCAGCAAATTAAGCTTAGCAGCAGTGGTGACAGTGGTGTGGGTAGCTTTCATAGGCCTTGAGCAGTGCAGTGTGGCAGCAGCCACAGCAGCAAACAAGCAAGAAGCAAACAACCCAGGTTGGGTGTGTTTGGTTGGTGAGTTGACTTGGTCGTGGACCACATTGGGGACCTGTGATGGTCGGTTCTAGCATCCAGCTTCTAGCAGAAGGACAGAGGGGGAGTGGACTGAAAACTATGCTGGTGGCACTCTATGCTAGGCTGCGGGTTCTTGCCATATGGCTGGTAAGTAAAAGTAAATCATTTTTTTTACAAGGACCTTGGAGAAAGAGGAAGAACTAGAAATAGTTGTGTGTTTTCACGTTTCTTCACCTTTGGGTGGCTTCATGACCCATAGAGGATGGGTATTGAATGGAATGCAGTCGGGGAGAAAAATCAGGACAAAGTTCTTTTGGGGGGGGCAGAACTTCAGCCAGGAAAAAAATTGGTTAGTAACTGGGTGGGTTTAAGCCCACATCTGATACACTGCTCCAGGGTATATAAAGATGAATCTTATACATTTGAATGTTTTCTGATTTGCATATCACTTTTCAGTCAGAACAAAAAAGTTGGACCTTTTAGAGATGTTACAGACATTCTAGAGCTGTCTCTTGCATTCCACGAACAGTTGGCGATATGGTATCATGCAGGCTATTGGAGCCCATTATAGTCAGGCTTATGCTATCCACCCCACCCCCAGTGAAGCTGACTTCATATCCCACCTCAGGCACATTAGGGAAAGGAAAGAGGGAAATTGTTTAACCAGGAAAGGCACACTAAGCTGGAGCTTGTTTACAGGTGCAACATTATGACAAAGGCCAAAGGAGACTGCAGGGTGTGCAACATTGAAACGATGTAGGTTTTTTATTATTTTATACATTATTGATGGAGAGTTGAGATTAATGAAAGCCACCACTTGACTAACAAGGGCTTTGTTAGTAGAGCAGTGGCCTTCATTATTCCCAACTCACCATCATAACCTATAAAATAGTAATAAAAATAACTCCATTCATTTCAAGGGTATGCCCCAGCATTCTGATCCATGGACATCATCTCTTAAAGGATCCTGCCTCTGGATCCCTGGTACTCAAGTAAGAGACTTTTACTTGTATCTATATTTGATGGGTTGTCTATAGCAGCATGGCGTATCCTGCTACAGTATGTGTGTATGTGGGGACTGGCCATGTGGTGTGTGTGCAGAGTTATTGCTACTGTAGTATTTGCATCTTAAAGTCTGTTTGTGTGGAAGCATTCAAAACTATAGAGAGAAAATAGTAGGAGTACAGGCCAGACAGAAGTAATTAAATGGTGTTGTGGGTAAGTTTGTGTATTGGGGGTGGGAAAAACCACATGAGTTTCCATTGGTATGTGTGCTACATGGGGTGGGCCAAAGTGTGGATTTCTGCCATAGCGGAAGTTCTGCAAAACATTGAAAATTTCGCGGAATTTTCCGCTTTTCCGCCTGTGGCAGAATTCCGAACTTTCATCTGAGACATGTGGATTTCCACCTAGTTCTGCAAAAAAGTCACTTATACATGTGTATTTTTTGTTAAAACCGCAGAAATAATGTTTCTGGTTAATAATTTCACAAAGGAATGTTTTTTTCTGCTATTTGATTGTAAAATGTGGAATGTTTTTCCCCGCCATCAATGTGTGACTATATTTCATTTTCTGAAGGTGGTATCTTAATTGCAATGGTCACATACTGAATGCAATCTCCTTAACTGTTGAGTACCTTAAGTGTGTTATCCTAAAGTAATTGTTTTTGTGTTTTTTTATATTTATTTTTTTCACTGATATGTTGTATATTGCGCTTCTTAGAATTCCGCGGTATTACAAAACATCCACAGTTAGCACCTAAATGTCACAGAAAGTTCAATTTATTCCACGTATAGCTCTGAGCACATGATTTTCAGTTCTGCAGTCACATGGTGTGCAGTCTTGAATTCTGCTCTTATGTCAGAAATCTCGTGGGTGAGGCCATTGTTTTCTGCAACTAGCGATGATCACATTGCTTTCAGTTCTGCAGTCATGTGGTGTGCAGCCTTTGTTAAAAGTCTGCAGTTCAATGCAAATTCTGCAGCTATGCACTGAAATTCTGTGGAAAGATCAAATTACAACGCAACAAACTCTGATCACATGCTTTTCAGCTCTGCAGCCAAATGAGGTTCAGAGGGAGGGGAGAGGAAGCAGCACATATTCCTTACTGTGTAGCTACTCACTGTGAAGGGTTCTATGTGATAATCATGAGCGCTGAATGGCGACTCACATTATCATGACGTCAGGGTGGCAAAAACAATTTTGCCACCCTGACATCCTCGGCGCATAGTAGAATGTCGTTTTAAATACTTTGCGTTCTGTGGGGGGCTTCCTTCTCCACACCACCGCATGCCCCTACTTAAAGATTCTGAACTCCAGGGACTGCATGTAGGGGGTGCAAAAGCAAAATAAATATAAGTTTTGGGCCGGGTGCAACAAAAACACTGTAGTGCCTGGACCCAGACCCGAACCCAGAACCTCATGCACTGCAAGTGGAGGCCAACCCCCAGTGCCACAGTGCAGTTCGACAGCTGACCACTGCACCATCCCCTCCTCCCCCTCCCAGGCCATGCTCGCTCCCCCATGCATGTGTACATATAGTGACATCCTGTTGCTAGGGTCACCCACAACCCCACATCCTGTCACCCTCCCTGCCCCCTCACCTTTCAGGCTTTCACCCACATCTCATTGTCGTTTCAGGCGGAGCCGTCTTTCAGGCACCCACCTCACATGCTACCCTGTGAAGTTAATTTGCGAAGAGGGGAGAGCTGTGTTTGTTGTACAACACAGAACAGTCTTTTGAGTGATTAAATCCACAGTTTCTTCATGGAAGAAGCATAATTTGCTGCCTGTTATCTGTACTTGACTGCTGTGCCACAGTCTCACAGACAGTTCATAATTTTTGGGATAACACAATATCTTGTGTTATTCTGTCTTCTGCAATCTGTCTGTTTATTAGTGTCTCTTTTATTTCTGTAATACTTTCTGGTATTTTAGGGTCCAGCAAAGTACAGGCATAAAGATGTCAGGCAAAGGCAGTGGTAAGCGTGGAGGACGTGGAAAAAGTAAAAGTGTCATGGGTACTGCATCAGTCAAAAGGATGTCAGAACTAGGGCATAGAGAGGGTTCTTTGGAAGGTGCTACTGTTAGCTGCACTGCCAGTTCTACTGGTACTACAATGCCATCCAGATCACATGCTGTGCCAGTGTTGGCTTCTCAGGGAATCAAACCATCAAGCTTCTTTGGCACTCAGCGCAGTACTGCTACTCCTACTCCCACAGCTTAAAAAGACTGCATTTGATGTTGCCACACTACTGTGTGAATCCAAGGGGTCTCAGGATGAGCCTGAGAGTAGTTAACTGTTTCAGTCCCAGGAGCCCCCTGATTTAACTCAGGAGCTGGTAGTGAGTAAGAGCAAGGAGAGGTTTGGTACGGTGGCAGGCAGTATGACAGATGGTGTCAATAAGCACGTTGCAGGACCAGTTACTGCTGGGTGAGTAGATAATGAACAGCAGCAGACAGCACTTTCAAATGTGTCTGAGTAGCAGAAAGATTCTCGTAGTGAACACACTGTTAGTGGCAGTGTTCATGTTGAAGAGACTGTCACTGAGGAAGCAGATGTTGTGTATAGCCAGCCTTTACTGTCTCCGATGGAAATTACAGAAAGCATGCAGGGTAGTATTGATTATGGTTGTGAGGGTGATGATCCAGTATTAGACCCTAGTTGGCAGCCACCACGTCCATAGGCAGCAGCCAAAACAGTTATTGGCAAAGGGAAAGTAATCCCTCTTCCATCAGTCCCAAAGCAGCAACCTGTCATGGTCAAGGGTCAGGAAGTATCAAAAATGATATCTGTGGGAAAGTAGCAGCATGCCAAGAAAACAACTTTGCCCACCCCTATGTCTGTGTTACCATTGCAATCTGCCCCACCACCAACAAAAATCCCGCGTGTGGGGGGACATTCATTGGTATGGGATTTCTTTGTGATTGATGATTCTGATGACAGTGTTGCAGTGTGCAACATCTGTCATTCCAAAATTAGCTGTGGCAAACAAGGTTTACACTATGGCACAACTGGCATGCATAGTCACATGCAGAGCAAGCACCCCATTAAGTGGACCCAACATAAGAGGTTGGTATCCAAGCCCAGTTTGTCTACTTCTACTACTTGAAGCAAGGGTCCACAGCCAGTAGATGATGTAACATTTGACCCCTTATTGTGTTCTACCCCTACACATGCAGATACAAGTGAAGAAGTTAGTCAAGTTGATCCATCTGTACCCATAAGGAGGTTTCTGCAGGGCCGGCATGTCCCTGATACCACCGAAGTCAGCCAAAGCCACACGACCATACTTGGGAAAGCCAAACCACAACCCACAGTGCTGCATACTCAGGGGCTTAAGCAGCCAGATATAAAATCAGCATTAAGCAAGTTTACAAAATATCATCGTAAACACCCAATGACAAAAGAGCTCAATATGGCTGTGGCCAAGATGCTTGCAAAAGACCCTTTGCCATTTTCATTTGTTGAGAATGAGGGATTTAGAGAACTGATGGAGAAGGCTGTGCCTAAATATAAACTTCCTAGCAGAATGTATTTTAGCACTAAGGTTATTCCAGTTATGTACAATGACCTTGCATGCATGGTGTCACATGCCCTGTCACACTCAGCAGTCGCCAGCATTCATCTCACCACGGACATTTGGACCAATGGCCCATTATCAGGTGTTAGTTATACGTGCTTTACTGCACACTGGGCTTTCTTTCCTCATGTATATGCTCTGCACCCTGTCCCTCATCTACTTGCCCCCTGATGCAGCATCAGTACACTACTGGTTTGACAGCATGCCACATTAAGCATGGAGAGTATGCATGGGTCACATCGTCAGACAGAATTCTAACCCGCATCAATGAGGCCATGTACACTGGCTAAAGCCCCATGGATTCAATGCAGCTATATTCCTGTAACAACATCAAAGCCATCACTATGGCTGCTTTTATCATGTACCCTGTTTTGCACATGTGCTGAATCTAATAGATAGGTCCTTTCTGAAGCATGAAGCAGTTAATGCCATGTTGTTGGTCAGCCATAAAATCTGCAGCCATTTTAGTCATTTGGCACTGCCTAGAGCAGACCTTCGTGTGCTCTACAGAAGGCAAACAACGTACCATAGCACTGTTTGAAGGCCGGTATTGCCTCACTCACTGGAATTCCACTTTCTATATGCTTGAGCGGCTGTATGAACAATATAAACCACTCCATGAGTATATCATGCAAGGGATCAGGAAGCCCAGTCAGCCATGTCGCTGACTCTATCCCAATGGTATTTGATGAATAGTGTTATCCAGGTACTACGACCACTGGAACAGGTGACACAGGTGGTGAGCACAGACAATGCATGCTTGAGCCAGGTGATACCATTGCTGCACATTGTACGCCATGCACTGTGCACTGTAAAGGGGCAATTCAAAGTGGCTGCAGACACAGTTGGAGTTCAGCTTGCTGACCTCATCATGCATCTTTGTGATAATGATCCCCATGTCATTCATATTAACAACTCTGAGGCACACATCTTGGCAACTTTGCTGGATCCTGTGTACAAACAGGGCAAGGCTGCACTTCTTCCAGGTGGGAAGGATGATCTGGATCATTATGTGGTCATCCTTTATGGCAAGGTCAAAAATTGGATGAGTAAGTCAGAGGTAAGGGTGCAAAAAACAATAGCAGGGGACAAACACCAAGCTTCAACCACCTCTCACCCAGTATCCTTCCCCTCCACCAGTACAGTGTCTGCTCCTTCACCTTCATTATCCAAAGTTTGTAGTGATGGCACAAACCCTCTCTGGTACATGCTAAAAGACATTGGTGTCTCCACACGACAGCCACCTGAGAGAAGCACAGAGATTCAGTAGTCTGCACACCATAAGTTGCAGTCTTATCTTGATGACCTGCAGAGCTAAGTATTGAGGCTCAACCTCTTGAATATTGGCTTAGCAAGCTCAAAATCTGGCCTGCACTTGCTGCTATTGCCTTTGAGTACCTCAGCTGCTCCTGTGCCAGCGTAAGTTCAGAATGAGTTTTTAGTGCTGCTGGCTCAGTTGTGACTGACTGTCGAAGCTGCCTCTCAGAACGTAATGTGAAGCATCTAACATTTGTTAAAATGAACTCCCATTTCTTCCCAAAGCAGTACATGTTGTCAACAGCCCCAAGATTCCATGATCCTGGTGAAGAAGGTGTTGAGCAACAGGAGTCATCAGAGTATGAAGAATGGTTTGCAGTACCCTCCAATGAAGACACAGCTGAGGGTTTGAGTTCCTCCTAAGTAGGAGAGAGAGATATAGTTTATGTGTCTGCAACCTGCAGGGATGTGCTGACTGCAGCTGTATTATGAGTGAATGGACCGAATGGCTATGGCGCTGAAGTTTATTCAGTCCAGTTTCCGGCTGTTGTGACTGGTTATTACTGTCCAAGTTGGCCGATGTTCCTGGCCCAACCCCCCAAAAAAAACATAAATAACAAAAACATTTTGAGGACTCATGTTTGCTTGTCCCTCCTGTTTAATAATGATTTATGTGTTCTGTGGTGCACCACTTGCTGGGGTTAACATTCAGCAGTCAGATGGTTGCAGTTACTCTCCCAGTTGGCCGATGTTCCTGGCCCTCCCTGAGTCTCTTCCCCAAAAAAGATAAATAGAAATGCCAACAATATTTACTCAACCAGACACATCTTTCCTTGTCATCCCTTATTGTTTTTTTGTAACTACTCATCGTGTTTAGTAAAGTGTTGCACCTCAAGCACTTTTCCAAGTTTTCCAGCAATGCTCACTCAAAAACCAAAATAAATATAGACCAAAATAACTATGATGTTCCCAAAATAATTTTTTTAACAGTGTTTGAAGTAGTTAGTTGCATATCATTATGTTATGGAACTGTAGATCTATGTATGTTGAGAATAGTGTCAGACTTATGTTGCAAGCTAATTACACTTTTCTGCCACGGCTGCTGCCACCAGTACTATGGTTGGGTGGAATAATATACAAATACTACAAACTTTAAGTGACTGACAGCCAGGAAAAACTTAACAAACTGATTAAGTGCTAGTGCTAGACAATGAATGGCACTGCAGGCTGTAGCTGATTCTGCCATATTAACCAAATCTGCAACCGCTGAGATTCCTGCCAGGCCCATGACAAATAACTAAAGTACATCCTCTGGAATTACTGTGCATTACCTAAAATTGTGCTGAAGACCCATTTCCTACCAACAACATACCCTTGGTTCATGTCTCTTGTACCAAATCACGACATCCAAAGGAAGTAATGTGCAGTGCCACTGCATGCTGGCTGATGATGATGAACAATTCCCAGATGCCATCACCACCTCCCTCCACCATGATGTGTGTTATGAGTACTCTTCACACAGAACCACAGAAAGAGTAAACAGTATGTATATGATATGAAAACTAATTCATCTTACACCGTCACAGACTGTCCTTCACAATCATTAACTCTACCCACCAGTGTTGATCTTGTCATTCTGATAAAAAGAAAAAGAGATGGAGGAACTGCCATTGCCCAATATATTAGCAGTAAAGCTGCTGCTGAATCAGATGCTACTGCTGATTCTGAATCCACAGCAATATCACAGGTGTGTATTGTTACTTTGATAGTTCATTCTTCTCACATCATGATATGCATTGCTTAAGTAATGTTAACAACAGTAAATACTGCAACTGAATTGTACTGTTAGTCAAGTCATCTAAGAGGTTATCCTATAGAAAAATGCATTGTTGTTGTAGTGCAGTGTGAGTGTGCAGACACTAAGTTACACTAGGGCCAGAGAGGGTGCTAGTAAGTTTTTTCTGGCATATTATGTCATTATAAAACTGTCTCTGCAGAGAGATGTCTGCATGTATGGCAGTTTAGATTACATATACTGTTTAAACTGCTGTTAACAAGTGCTACATTTCCAATAAAGTCACTGCTTCCACAAAGTTATTTTTCATAATTTATATATATCATAGGTCTTGATATGATGATGATTGTTGTCGCTTCTGCCACACTGCACCATTTCCATTTGATGATTAGACCAACATTCAGTTTCAGACTTCTCTGTTTCCATTGAATGTGTTCTGTGGAACTGTCCATTGACAGGTAAGTCTTGCATGGTGGTATTATGTTTTCAATAATGAAAAACAGGAGTTAATCAGGTAGATATTGCTTTATTATTATCCAATTATGCCAATTTTATAGGAATTGTGATATTATGGATAGCAGAGGATGGTGGGACTGCACAGGTTTAGGGTCATTCCATGATAGTCAGTGTGGTAGGCAGTCATAGTACTAGGCGGAATGGCAGGAGTTGACCATGATGGTGACATGTGTAAGAAAACACTTATTGAATCCTGACAACATAGCATTTCCATGGTCTTGGATATCAACATTACCTTTGTTTCTGTAACTAATATTATGTCACCCTGACTTGTTACCTTTCTGAGTCTATTTTACGCTGCTGCTGCAAAGACAATACCGTTTCCCTTGTTGTTCTTCATGATATGTTGGGATCACAACTAACCAGGTAAGATATATTGTAGGGACACCATTCTGTTTGATACCCTTGATATTTTTCTCTATGTCACCCACTATTAAGGCAGGTAAGTAATGCGAGTGATATTCCTACTGTCATTTGTCAACATGTAGAGGGTGCCGTGAGGAGTAACAGAATCAGTGGCTGTTTGAGGGAGGGGCCACACACAAGGTGGAGGTTTAGGATGATTATTAGGATAGTCAGTGTTAGGGTAGGCATGGTAGGCAATGTATTATGACAGTACCGTGTGTATAAAGACACTGTTCTCTTCACTAAAGTCTGATAAGACAAGAGGTAACAAACAGTTTTACTATCAAAATTGCCTTTTTTTTTTTCTTTATGTAACACTCGGTTTATTTCCTTTCCTTTCCAGGCCTGTCACATGCCTGCTGCTGTTGATGCCAGGATCATGACCTGATGCTCTACTGTTGTGTTTTTTTTCCTCATAGATGTCTTCTATCGTCACACCTGACAAGGTACGTAGGTTGTTGAAAACCTTTCTATTTGCTAGTATCCTTGATCTCTTTCTGTCAATATCAGACAGGGATTCAGGTAAGTACTGTATTGGTGGTATGACCTAATGTCATGACTGTTTCTTCATGATTAGTATTTGGGATCGCAACTAACCAGCTAACAAGAGAACTTCTGGGTCACCTTGGAGACAGGAATGGCATCACAATCCACACAGGGGTTGTATACGAAGACCCCACGTCTCAAGGGAGGAAATGGACAAGAAAATGATAGAGGGCATTCTCAAAATGGCTGAAAAAGGGAGATACTGTTGATGGGGGACCTGAGTATGCCAGATGTTAACTGGGCAGCATGAACTGCAGCCACATCCAAGAGCAGGGTCATTCGATGCCCTACCAGGGAGCATGCCTAGATAGCTAGTGGTGGAACCCACTCAGGAGGGGCAATATTAGACCTGGTACTCTCAAATGGAGAGAGATCACAAACTTAAGTCAGTAGTCATCTAGGAACAAGCGATCACTGCACGATCAATGCTTCACAATAAAACACAACCATGGAGACAAACCCTTTTAAGACAGGATACTGGACTTTGAGAAGGGCTGACTTTGGCATAATGGGTGAATACCTGATGGAATGATTAGCAAATCGGCAGAAAGGAGGATTGAAGAACAATGGAGAAAAATCAAAACTGCCATCATGGGCCATAACAAGCCTTTGTGTGAAACAAATCAAAGAAAACAAAGCAGAATAAAAACACTATGGCTCTCAAAGAGTGTCAGGGAAGGTTAAGGAGAAAAAGGCTGCATTCAAAAGTATAAGGAATCTGGGCGAAGCGACAGGGAACTGTATCAATTAAACAGAAAAAAGTGAGAAAGGCAGTCAGAAATAAAGGGGCCAAACCCAGGAAAAGATAGCCAACTCATTTAAGAGGATAAAACTGTTTATAGGCACCAGGAGCATAGAAAGGTTATGGAGGATAAAGTGAAGATTGGCTGGAAGGAGAGGGGGAGGTGGGCAGAGGGAGGACAGTGAAAAGTGCAGAGATGGTTGGAATGAATACTTTGCTCAGTATCTCACAAAGAGAAGAGGAGCAAGTATCAAAACCAAACAGTGAAACACTCTGGATGAGTGGGGTTGGTCGTTTACAGAAGAAGTGGTACAAGAACTCCTAAAAGCCTCAAGGTGGAGCGAAACAATGTGCGACCTGTGAGTTCACCTAGAATCCTAAAAGAGCTAAGGGAGGACCCTAGTTGACACCACTAACCACTTTTTAACAAATCATGGGAAGATGAGGTGGTACCTGAGGACTGGAGGAGGCAGATGTGATTCCCCTTCTCACAAAAGTGGGGCTTAAGGCAGAAGCAGAGGCTAAGACCTGTTAGTTTGACCTGGTGGTGGGAAAATGATGGAATCACTTCTGAAAGAAAAGAATTGTTGAGTAGAGGCCAGCGGGGCTGGGACCCAAGCAGCATATGGATTCACAGCAGGAAGGTCATGTCAGATGAATCTAATCGATTTTTGGCTGACTGTGACCAAAGTAATTAGACCAGGGAGGGCTGTGGATATGGCCTACCTAGACTTTAGCAAGGCATTTGACACAGTCCCTGCGACAAAGATTAATAATCAAGTTAGCCAGCCTGGGAGTGGGTCCCGGGTGTTGCATGGCCTCATCCATGACAATGACCCCACCCACAGGCCAGGTACTGGATCCTGAGTGCAGAGCCACAGCCCAACAAAAGCCCTGGCTTTCAAGTATCCATTCTGATACCAGCTACTTTTGGTAGAGGACACTGAGGTTACGGCCTCAGCCAGAAATACCGCCATCTCCAGACCAGGTACTGGATCCTGAATGCGAGCCACAGCCCAGCTAGTCTCTGATTATCAATGGCACCCATCTGATACCAGCTGCACAAGTGAGGACACAGATAGTTACAGCCTCAGCCAGGCAAACCCCCCACCACCCACAGAACAGGTATTGGATCCTGAGTGCACAGTGACAGCCTAGCAAAAGACATGGACATCAATGGTATACCCCACATACCAGCTGCACACAGTTAGGACACTGAGGGTTATGCGGTCTCAGCCAGGCAATCCCTCTAGACCATTTACTGGATCCTGATTGGAGGCCACAGCTTGAGTAAAGCCATGGACATCAACCAGGTATACCTCATTGATACCAGCTGCACCTGAGATTAGGACACTGAAGAGCTGCATGGCCTCAGCCAAGCAATACCGCCACACTGACATGTACTGGATAATGATTGCACAGCCACAGCCAAATAAAAGCCATGGACATCAAGGTACACCTCTCTGATCCAGCTGCACAGTTAGGACACTGAGGGTTGCCGCCTCAGCAGGCAAGCCCCACCCCAGAGACCAGGTAATGTAGCCTGAGGTGCACAGCCACAGCCAGGAACATTAACAGTATACCTCCCAGATACCAGCTGCACTACATAGGACACTGAGGAGCTGCACAGCCTCAACCAGGCAATGCCCCACCCTCCCCAGACAGCTCCTGGATCCAAGTGCAGAGCCACAGCCCAACAAGATATGAACACCAATGTGCCTCCTGATACCAGCTGTACACAGTTGGAACTTGAGGGATTGCTGCAGCCTCAGATGAACAATGCCCACCCTCCCAGACCAGGTACTGGATCCAGGTGCAGAGCCACAGAATAAAGAGATGGACATCAGTAGTATATCTCCTGACACAGCTACACTTGTTCAGACACGAGGCATTGCTCAGCTCAATGACAATCTCCACCCCAGACCAGGTTCTGATCTTGGTGCAT
Source organism: Neoceratodus forsteri (assembly GCA_016271365.2). Classification (NCBI taxonomy): domain Eukaryota; kingdom Metazoa; phylum Chordata; order Ceratodontiformes; family Ceratodontidae; genus Neoceratodus; species Neoceratodus forsteri. The sequence goes on from CM057454.1 coordinate 397,083,963, forward strand.
AGCCACAGCTCAACTAAAACAAAATCAAGTATACATACAATACAAGCTGCACAGGTTAGGACACTGAGGAGTTGCATGGCTCATCCATGCCTCCACCTTCTCGAGCCAGTACTGGATCCAGGTGCAGGCACAGCCCGCTAAGCCATGGACATCAGTGGTATACCGATATCAGTGGCACACATGTTAGGACACTGAGGAGTTCAAGCATCAGCCAGGTAATGCCCCAACCCCCACAGACTAGGAACTGGTCCAGTGCAGACCACAGCTCAACAAGCCACGGACATCAATGAAACACCTCCCTGACAAGCTGCACACTAGTTTGGACTCTGAGGGTTGCATGGCCTCAACCAGGCAACTCTACCCTCCCAGAGAGGTTCTGGATACAGGTGCAGAGCCACAGCCCAACTAAACAATGGACACCAAGACATGCCTCCGTGATACCAGCTGTACACAAATTGGACACTGAGGTTATGCGGCCTCAGGCAAACAATCCCCCATCCCCAATACAGGCACTGGATACAGGGCAGAGCCACAGGCCAACTACAGCCATTGACATCAATGGACCTCTCTGATATCACACGCAAAGTTAGGACACTGAGCAATTGCACAGCATCAACAAGCAATTTCCGTCCCTCAGAACAAGTACTCTATCCTGAGTGCAGAGCTGCAGCCCAACTAAAACAACGGACATCAATGACATACCCCTGTTACCAGCTGAACACAAGTTAGACACGAGTAGTTGCCGACCTCAGCCAGGCAATGTCCTAGACCAATCCAGACCAGGTGGATCGTGAGTGCTCAGACACAGCATAACTAAACCATGGACATCAATTTACACCTCCTTATACCACTGTATCAAGCGAGACACTGAAGTGCAGCTCAGCCAGGCAATGCCCCAGCCCCAGGCCAGGTACTGGATCTGGTGCAGACCCACAGCCCATTAAAACCCTGAACCAAGGTAAATCTCCTGATTGCAGCTGCATGTTGGACACTGAGGATTGCAGCTCATCCTGGCAATACCCCACTGCCCAGACAGTACTGGATCCAGGTGTAGAGTCACAGCCCACTAAAGCCATGGATATCAATGGTATACCATCGATACCAGATGACTCTAGTTGAACTGAGGGGCTGTAAGCCAGGCAATGCCCCCACCCCAGACCAGGTACTGTATCCTGGTGCAGAGCCACAGCACAACTAAACCATGGACACCAATGGCATGCCTCCATGATACCAACTGCACAAAGTTTGAACACTGTGTTAGCCTCTGACAGACAATGCCTCCCCAGACCAGATACTGGATCCCAAGTGCAGGCAACAGGCAAAGAAAAGCCAGGACATCAATGGAATGCTTCTCTGATAGCTACACAGGTTGGGAGACGAGGTTGCACAGCCTCAGCCAGGCAATTCCCACACCACAGAACAGGCACTGTATCCAAAGTGCAGAACAGCCCAGCTAAGCCATGAAAATCAATGGCACTTCCTCCCTATGAAGCTGCACAAGTGGGAACACCAAGGAGTTGCAGCCTCAGTCAGGCAAGTCCCAGCCCCCGACATCAGGTAGTGGATCATGAGACACAGCAGAGCTAACTAAATGGACATCAATTGTACCTCGCTGATACCAACTGTAAACAAGTTAAGACACTGAGGTTGCACAGCCTCAACCAGCAATGCCCCATCACCCAGGCCAGGTACTGGATCCTGAGTGCAGTGACTAACTAAAGCCAGGTACATCAATGGTATGCCTCTCGATACCAGCTACACAGGTTAGGACACTGAGGAGATGATGCAATCCACCAGCGTACCCACCCCCAGACAGGAGTGAATAATGAGTGAGAGCCACAGACCTACAAAGCCATGAACATTAACATTATACCTGATACCAGCGCACAGTAGTTAGGACATAAAGGGTTGCCGCGGCCTCCAGCCAGCCACACCCCCACACCGGTACTGGATCCTGAGTGCAGAGGCACAGGCCAACTAAAGCCTTGGACGTCAATGGTATACCTCCTGATATCAGCTGCACACTTTAGGACACTTAGGGTTGCACAGCATCAAGGACAATACCTCAACCCCACAGACCAGGAACTGGATCCTGAGTGCAGGCCACAACCCAACTAAAGCCTTGGACATAAGGGTGACACCCACGTATAAAGATGCACAAGTTAGGACACTGAGGGTTACGGCCTCAGCCAGGCAATTTCTCACCCCCACAGAACAGGTACTGTATCCTGGTGCAGAGATACAGCCCAACTAAAAAAAGGACATCAGGCACACCTCCACGTACTAGCGCCACTGAATTGGGACACTGGTAGTTGCCCGTCAGCCGACAATGTCTACTTAGACAGATATGGATCCCGAAGTGCTCAGACACAGCATAACTAAAACATGACATCAATTTTACCTCCCTTAACAGCTGCACAGTATGGACTCTGGGAAGTTGCACAACCCAGGCAATGCCCCAGGCCAGGTACTAAATCACAGTGCAGAACGACAGCCAATTAAAGCTCTGAACCAAGGATAAATCTCCCCAATTGCAGTTGCACACATGTTGGGACACTGAAAGGGTTGCACTGACCTCATCCTGGCAATGCTCCACTGCCCAGACAGATGAGGATCCCTGAGTGAGAGTCATAGCCAAGCTAAAACATGGACATCAATGGTATGCCTCCTGATACCAGCTGCACACAAGTTAGGACACTGGGGGTGCATGGACACCATCAATCCACCTCCCAAAACCAGGTAGTGGATCCTGGTGCCGCCACAGCTAACTGAAATCATGGACATCAATGGTATACCTCCACACCCATGCATGGAACTTAGGACACTGGGAGGTTCACGGCCTCAGCCGGGCAATGCCCTCACCCCACAGACCAGGTATTGGATGAGTGCAGAGCCACGGCCCAATTAAAGAGATGGATATCAGCAGGATATCTCCCTGATACCAACTGCACATGTTAGGACACGGAAGTTGCTCAGCCACAGCCAGGCAATGCCCCCACCCCAGACCAGTTTCTGAATCACTTGGGTACATAGCCACAGCCTAACTAAAGCCACAGACATCAACATATACCCTGATATCAGCCACAGTTCAGACACTGAGGTTATCCGGCCTCAGCCAGGCAATGCCCCCATCCCCAGACAGGTGGGATCCAAGGCCAGCCATAGCCTAGCTAAAAGATGCACACCAATTGCCTCCTGATACCAGTTGCACACATGTTAGGACACTGAGGGTTGCCAGCCTAAGTCAGGAAATACCCCAACCCAGACAGGTACTGTTCCTGTCTGCAGATCACAGCCAACTAAAGCCATAGACATCAATGGTACACCTCCTGATACAGCTGCACAAGTTAGGACCACTGAGGTTACACAGGCTCAACAGTCAATGCCCACCACTGACCAGGTAGTAGATCTAGTGCATCCACAGCTAACTGAGACATGGACATTAATAGTATACCTCTATACCAGCTGCACACATGTTAGGACACTGGAAGTTGCTCAGCCTCAGCCAGGAATGCCCAACCCCACACCAGGATCTGAATCGCGAGTGCATAGTCACAGCCAACTAAAGCCACAGACATCAACAGTTACTTCCTGATATCAGCACCCACAAGTACTGAGGGAGATGCAGCCTCAGCCAGGCAATACCCTCACCCCCAGACAGGTGGTAGATCCCGAGGCACAGCCACAGCCTAACTAAAGCCATGAACATCAAACATATACCTCCCAGATACCAGCCGCCACAAGTTAGGACACTGAGGCTATGGCCTCCAGCAGGCAATGCCCCCCACCCAGACAGAGTAATGGATCCTGAAACACAACCACAGCTAACTAAAACCATCAACTGTACCTACAGTACCAGCTACACAGTTAGGACATGAAGGTTTACCTAAGCACAGCCAGGCAATACCTCCGACCCCGACCATGTACTGGATCTGATGCAAAACAGCCAACCAAAGCCATGGACATCAATGGTATACCTCTGATACCAGCTGCACACTAGTTAGGACACTGAGGGTTGCACAGCCTCAGTCAGGCAATCCCCCCACCTCCAGACCAGTACTGTATCCAGTGCAGATCACACCCAATAAGCCATGACATTATATACCTCTCTGATAGCTGCATACTAATTAGGACACCGAGGGTTGCGGCCTCAGCAGGCAATGCCCCAAGACCAGTACTGGACCCGGGTACAGGGCCAGCCAAATTAAAGACATGGACATCACAGTATGGCTCTGACACAGCTGAATACAAGTTCAGACACTGAGGAATACACAGCCTCAGCCAAGCCAACCTCCTCAGACCAGGTGGATCCAGAGTGCAGATGCAGCCCAACTAAAGCAACCAACATAATGGCACCCTCACAATATCAGCTGCACATTTAGGGCACTGAGAACCTCGTCAGTCACAATACCCCAACCCACGACCGGAACTGGATACAGGTACCCAAGCGACAGTCAACTAAAGCTATGAGACATAAAATTATAACTCCTGACTACAAGCTGCATACTATGTGGGACACCGAGGAGTTGCATTACCTCAGCTAGGCAATGCCCCACTGTCCCTAGACAAGGTGCTGTATCCTAGTACAGAGCCACAGCCCAACAAAAGCTATGAACATTAATGGTATACCTCCCAGATACCAGCTGCACTACTTAGGACACTGAGGGGTTGCACAGCCTCATTCAGTTAATACCCCCACCCACTCCCCAGACGAGATCCTGGGTCCTGAGTGTAGGCCACAGCCCAACTAAAGCTATGGACACCAATGGCATGCCTCCCTTATACCAGCTGTAGACAAGTTAAAACACTGTGGGTAGCACGACTCTGGACAGACAATGCCCAACTCCCCCAGACCAGGCAGTAATTGGATCCTGAATGCAGAGCAACAGGCCAAGTAGCCACATGGACATCAATGGAATACTCTCTGATACCAGCTGCACACAAGATGAGACACTGATGAGTTGCACAGCCTCAGCCAGGACAATCCCACCCCACAGACCAGTACTGGATCCTGATTGCAGAGGCACAGCCAACTAAAAGCCTTGAGATCAATGATACCTCCTGATATCAGCTGCACACATGTTAGGACACTGAGGAGTTGCACAGCATCAGCCAGCATGCCCTCAACACCCACAAACCAGGAACTGGATCCTGAGTGCAGAGCCACAACCCAACTAAAGCCTTGGACATCAAGGTTACAACCTCCCTGTATTGTATCTAAGTGCAGAGACACAGCCCAATTAAAGCCAAGCAACATCAATGGCACTTCCATATGCACCGACTGCACACAAGTGGGGACACTCAGGGTTGCGATCTCAGTCAGGCATTGTCCCCAGCCCCCAACACCAGGTAGTGGATCATGAGAGCACAGCCAGAGCCTAACTAAAGCCATGGACATCAATTGCACACCTCCCTGATACTAGCTGCACTCAGTTAGGCGACACTGAGGAGTTGCACAGCCTCAGCCAGGCAATGCCCCCACCCACCCAGGCCAGATACTGGATCCTGAAGCACAATGACAGCCTAACTAAAGCCAGGGACATCAATGGTATACCTCCTTGGATACCAGCTACACACAAGTTAGGACACTGAGAGTAGAAACAGCTCAGCCAGTCAATGACCCCCAGACCAGGGGTGAATAAGAGGTGCAGAGCCACAGACCTACAAAACCATAAACAGTAACATTATACTGCCCTGATACCAGCTGCAGAGCAGTTAGGACACTGAGGGTTGCACGGCCTCAGCCGAGCAATGCCCCACCCCCCAGACCAGGTACTGGATCCTGATTGCAGAGGCACAGGCCAACTAAAGCCTTGAGATCAATGGTATGCCTCCTGATATCAGCTGCACATGTTAGGACACTGAGGATTGCACAGCATCAGCCAGGCAATGCCTCAACACCCACAAACCAGGAACTGGATCCTGGTGCAAGCCACAACCCAACTAAAGCCTTGGACATTAAGGTTATAACCTCCCTGATAAAGATGCACACTAGTTAGGACACTGAGGAGTTGCATAGCCTCAGCTATGTGCAAGGCCCCCACCCCTCCTTAGATGGAGTACTGTATCCTGGTGCAGAGCCACAGCCCATCAAAGCTAAAGAACATTAACGGAATACCTCCCTGATACCAGCTGCACACTACTTGAGACACTGTGGCATGGCACAGCCTCAGCCAGGCAATGCCCCCACCCTCCCCCAGACGAGGTCCTGGATCGTGAGTGCAGAGCCACAGCTAAATAAAGCCATGGACACCAATTGCATGCCTCCCTGATACCCCCAGCTGTACAACGGTTAGGACACTGAGGAGTTGTACAGCCTCTGACAGACAATATGCACTCCTCCAGACCAGGTACTGGATCCTGAGAGCAGCGCCACAGGCCAAGAAAAGCCATGGTCATCAATGGAATACCTCTCTGATACCAGCTGCCACACAAGTTAGGACACTGAGGAGCTGCACGGCCTCAGCCATGCAATTCCTCACCCCCACAGAACAGGTACTGTATCCTGAGTGCAGAGATACAGCCCAACTAAAGCCATGGACATCAATGGCATACCTCCCTGATACCAGCTGCACAACAAGTTAGGACACTGAGTAGTTGCACGGCCTTATCCAGGCAATGCACCAACCATCCCATAACAGGTACTGGATCCTGGTGCAGAGCCACAGCCCAACTAAAGCCATGGATGTCAGGGTATATCTCCTAATTGCAGCTGCACACAGGTTAGGACACTAGAGAGTTGCATGAACTCAGCCTAGGCAAATGCCCCATGCCCCAGACAGGTACTGGATCATGAGTGCATAGCCACAGCCCAACTAAAGCCATGGACATCGAGCAGTATACCTACTTTGATAACAGCTGCATACGCAGTTCAGACACTGAGAAGTTGCACAGCCCTCATCCAGGCAATGCCCTAACCTTCTCAGACCAGGTACTGGAAACTGGAGTGCAGAGGCACAGCCCAAATAAAGCCATGGACATCAATGGTACACCTCCTGAGTGCAGCTGCACCATTAGGACACTGAGGAATTGCTCAGCCTCAGCCAGGCAATGCCCCCACCACCCCCAGACCAGGTACTGTATCCTGAGTGAATATCCACAGCCAACTAATGCCACGGACATTAATGGTATACCTTCCTGATACCAGCTGCACACAAGTTAGGACACTGAGGGGTTGCACAGACTCAACCAGCCAATGCCCCCATCTCCCCAGACTAAGTAGTGGATCCTGAGTGCAGAGCCACAGCCCAACTAAAGCTGTAGACATCAATGATATCCCTCCCTGTTACCAGATGCACACAAGTTAGGACAGTGAGGGGAGTTACGGCCCCAGCCAGGCAATGCCCCCACCTCCCTAGACCAGGTAGTGGATACTGAGTACACAGCAACAGTCTAACTAAAGTCATGGACATCAATGGTATTCCTCCTTGATACCAACTGCACACAAGTTAGAACACTGAGCAGTAGCACAGCCTCAGCAGGCAATGCTCCATCCCCCAGACCAGGTCCAGGATCTGGAGTGGAGAACTACAGCCCAACTAAAGTCATGGACATCAATGGTATACCTCCCTGATAAAAGCTGCACACAAGTTAGGACACTTTGGAGTTGTACGGCCTCTACCAGACAATGCCCCCACCCCGGCAGAACAGGTACTGGATCCTTAGTACACAGCGACAGCCAAACTAAAAAGGCATGGACATCAGGTCTACCTCCCTGATACCAGCTGCAGACAAGTTAGGACACTGAGGAGTTGCAGCTGCCCAGCCAGGCAATGCCCCACCTCCAGACCAGGTTCTAAATCGATGAGTTGTATAGCCACAGCCCAACTAAAGCCATGACCATCAACAGTATACCTCTCTGATAACAGCTGCAAACAAGTTCAGACACTGAGAAGTTGCACGGCCTCAGCCAGGCAATGCCAAAACCTTCTCAGACCAGGAACTGGATCCTGAGTGCAGAGCCACAGCCCAACTCAAGCCGTAGACATCAACGGTATCCCTCCCTGATACCAAATGCACACAAGTTAGAACACCTAGGAGTTGCATGGCCTCAGCCAGGCAATGCCCCCACCACCACAGACCAGGTACTGGATCTGGAATGCAGAGCTGCAGCCCAATTAAAGAGATGGATATTAGCAGTATATCTCCCTGATACCAGCTGCACACATCTTAGGACACTGAGTAGTTGCTCAGCCTCAGCCAGGGAATGCCCACACCTCAGACCAGGTTCTGGGTCATGAGTACATAGCTACAGCCCAACTAAAGCTATGGACATCAACAGTATACCTCTCTGATACCAGCAGCACACAAGTTCAGGCACTGAGGAGATGCAGGTCCTCAGCCAGGCAATTCCCCCAATGCCCACAGACCAGGAACTTAATCCTGGTGCAGAGCCACAGCCCAACAAGCCATGGACATTAAGGAATAAATCCTGATAAGAAACTGCACACTAGTTAGTACACTGAGGAGTTGCCTACTAGTTACTACACTGAGGAGTTGCATGGCCTTAGCTAGGCAATGACCCCAACCCTACCTAGACCATGTACTGCATCCTGAGTGCAGAGCCAAAGCCCATCAAAAGCTATGAACATTAACGGTATACCTCCCTGATACCAGCTGCACACTACTTAGGACACTGAGAAGTTGCACAGCCTCAGCCAGGCAATGCCTGCTCCCTCCTCCAGATGAGATCCTGTATCCTGAGTGCAGAGCCACAGCCCAACTAAAGATATGAACACCAATGGAATGCATCCATGATACCAGCTGTACACAAGTTAGGACACTGAGGAGCTGTATACGGCCTCAGACAGACAGTGCCTCATCCCCCAGATCAGGTACTGGATCCTGAGAGCATAGCCACAGGCCAACTAAAGAAATGACATCAATGGAATACCTCTCTGATACCAGCTGCACACAAGTTAGGACACTGAGGAGTTGCACGCCCTGAACCAGGCAATGTACCCAGCCCTCCCAGACGAGGTACTGGATCCTGATTGCACAGCCACAGCCAAACTAAAGCCATGGACATCAATGGTATACCTCTCTGATACGAGCTGAACATTAGTTAGGAGACTGAAGAGTTGCACGGCCTCAGCCAGGCAATGCCCCAACCCCACAGACCAGGTAGTGTATCCTGAGTGCAGAGCCACAGACCTACTAAAGCTTTGGACATTAAGGATATACCTCCCTGATACAAGCTGCACACTAGTTAGGACACAGGAGTTGCACAGCCTCAGCCAGGCAATGCTCCCACCCTCCCCCTGACAAGGTCCTGGATCCTGAATGCAGAGCCACAGGCCAAATAAAGACATGGACTTCAATGGAATACCTCTCTGATACCAGCTGCACACAAGTTAGGACACTGAGGGTTATACGGCTTCAGCCAGGCAAGCGTCCCCAGCCCCCAGATGAGGTAGTGGATCCTGAGTGCACAGCCACAGCCTAACTAAAACCATGGACATCAATTATATACCTCCCTGACACCAGCTGCACACATGTTAGGACACTAAGGAGTTGTACGGCCTCAGCCAGGCAATGCCCCCACCCCCCATGCTAGGTACTCGATCCTGAGTGCAGAGCCACAGTCGAGAAATAAAGCCCTGGACATCAAGGTATACATCACTGATAACATCTGCACACAAGTTAGGACACTGAGGAGTACGGCCTCAGCCAGGCAATGCCCCACCCCCCAGACCAGGTACGGATCCTGAGTGCAGTGCCACATGCCATCTAAAACCATGGACAGCAAGGGTATACTGCCCTGATACCAGCTGCACACAACTTTGGACACTGAGGAATTGCATGGCCTCAGCCAGGCAATGCCCTCACCACCACAGAACAGGTATTGGATCCTGAGTTCACAGCTACAGCCTAACAAAAGCCATGGACATCAATGGTATACCTCCCTGATACCAGCTGCATACAGGTAAGGATGCTGAGGAGTTGTAACGCGTCAGCCAGGCAATGCCCCAATACCCCAGATCAGGTAATGTATCCTGAGTGCACAGCCGCAGCCTAACTAAAACCATGGACATCAACATTATACCTCCCTGATTCCAGCTGTACAAAAGTTAGGATAGTGAGGAGTTGCATGGCATCAGCAAGGCAATGCCCCCTGAGACCAGGTACCGGATCTGGAGTGGAGAGCCACAGCTCCACTAAAGTCATGGACATCAACAGTATACCTCCCTGGTACCAGCTGTACACATGTTAGTACACTGAGGAGTTGCACAGCCTCAGTCAGGCAATGCCCCCACCCCCAACAGACCAAGTACTGTATCCTGAGTGCAGAACCACAGCCCAACTAAAGCTATGAACATTAACATTATACCTCCCTAATACCAACTGCACACTAGTTAGGACACTGAGGAGTTGCACGGCCTCAGCCAGGCAATGCCCCACCCCTCCAGACCTGGTACTGGATACAGAGTGCAGAGCCACAGCCCAATTAAAGAGATAGACATCAGCAGTATCTTTCCCTCATACCAGCTGCACACATGTTAGGACACTGAGAAGTTGCTCAGCCTCAGCCAGTGCCCTACCCCCAGACCAGGTTCTGAATCATGAGTGCATAGCCACAACCCAACTAAAGCCATGGACAATGATAGTATGCCTCCCTGATACCAGCTGCACACAAGTTCGGACACTGAGGAGTTGCATGGCCTCAGACAGGCAACGCCCTCCTCCTCTGACCAGGTACTGGATCCTGAGTGCAAACTGCAGCCAACCAAAGCCATGGACATCAATGATATACTTCCTTGACATCAGCTGCACACATGTTAGGACACTGAGGAGTTGCACATCCTCAGCCAAGCAATGCCCCAACCCCCAGAGACCAGGACTGGATCCTGAGTGCAGAGCCACAGCCCAATTAAAGCCATGGACATCAATGGCATACCTCCCTGATACCAGCTGCACACAAGTTAGGACAATGAGGAGTTGCACATCCTCAGCCAGGCAATGTCCCCAACACCCCACCCCAGACAGTCAGTGGATCCTAAGTGCACAGAAACAGACTAACTAAAACCATGGACATCAATTCTATACCAACCTGATTCCAACTGCACACAAGTTAGGACACTGAGGAGTTACACAACGTCAGCCAAGCAATGCCTCCAACCCCCATAGACCAGGACTGGATCCTGAGTGTAGAGCCAAAGCCCAACAAAACCTATGAACATTAACAGTATACTTCCCTGATATCAGCTGCACACTACTTAGGACACTAAGGTGTTGCACAGCCTCAGCCAGGCAATGCCCCCACCCTCCCCAAGACGAGGTCCTGGATCCTGAGTGCAGAGCCACAGCCCAACTAAAGATATGAACACCAATGGTATGCCTCCCTGATACCAACTGTACACAAGTTAGGACACTGAGGAGTTGTACTGCCTCAGACAGACAATGGCTCACCCCCTCATACCAGGTACTGGATCCCAGTGCAGAGCCACAGGCCAAATAAAGCCATTTACATCAATGGCAGACCTCCTGATACCAGCTGACACAAGTTAGGACACTGAGGAGTTGCACAGCCTCAGCCAGGCAATGTCACCAACCCCGCCAAGAACAGGTAGTGGATCCTGAGTGCGCAGCCACAGCCTCAACTAAAGCCATGGACATCAATTGGTATGCCTCCGTGATACCAGCTGCACAAGTTAGGACACTGAGGAGTTGTATCTGCCTCAGCCAGACAATGCCTCACCCCTCAGGCCAGGTACTGGATCCTGAGTGCAGAGCCACAGGCCAACTAATGCCATGTACATCAATGGCAGACCTCCTGATACCAGCTGCACACAAGTTAGGACACTGAGGTTGCACAGCCTCAGCAGGCAATGTCCCAACCACAACAGAACAGGTACTGGATCCTGAGTGCCAGCCACAGCCCAACTAAAGCTATGGACATTAATGGTATACCTCCCTGATACCAGCTGCACAAGTTAGGACACTGAGGAGGTTGCAGGCCTCAGCCAGGCAATGCCCCAGCCCCCAGGCCAGATACTGGATCCTGAGTGCAGAGACACGCCCAACTAATGCAATGGATATCAATGGCATACCTCCCTGATACCAGCTGCACACAAGTTAGTACACTGAGGAGTTGCACAGCCTCAGTCATGCAATCCCCCCACCACAACAGAACAGGTACTGGATCCAGAGTGCACAGCGACAGCCCAACTAAAGCTATGGACATTAATGGTATACCTCCCTGATACCAGCTGCACAAGTTAGGACACTGAGGAGTTGCACGGCCTCAGCCAGGCAATGCCCCCAGCCCCCCAGGCCAGATACTGGATCCTGAGTGCAGAGACACAGCCCAACTAATGCAATGGATATCAATGGCATACCTCCCTGATACCAGCTGCACACAAGTTAGTATACTGAGGAGTTGCACAGCCTCAGTCAGGCAATCCCCCCACCACAACAGAACAGGTACTGGATCCAGAGTGCACAGCGACAGCCCAACTAAAGCTATGGACATTAATGGTATACGTTCCTGATACCAGCTGCACACAAGTTAGGACACTGAAAAGTTGCACAGCCTCAGCCAGGCAATGACGCCACACCCCCAGACCAGGTACTCATTCTGAAGTGCAGAGCCATAGCCCAATAAAAGAGATAGACATCAGCAGCATGTCTCCCTGATACCAGCTGCACATATGTTTGGACAGTGAGAATTGCTAAGCATCAGCCCGGCAATGCCCCGACTCCCAGACCACGTTCTGAATTATGAGTGCATAGCCACAGCAAATTAAAGCCATGGACATCAACAGGATGCCTCCATGATACCAGCTGCACACAAATTAGGAAACTGAGAAGTTGCATGGCCTCAGCCAGGAAATGCTACCAGCTACTCAGACCAGGCACTGGATCCTGAGTGCAGAGCCACACCCAACTAAAGCCATGGACATCAAGAGTATACCTCAATGATTGTAGCTGCACACATGTTAGACACTGAAGAGTTGCACGGCCACAGCCAAGCAATTCCCTCCCCCAGAACAAGTACTGTATCCTTAGTGCAGAGCCACAGCCCAACTAAAGCCATAGACATCAATGGCATACCCCATTGCAGTAACAGGAAAGCTGAAATGTAATGGAGACAGGTGTGTATAACTCATGAGTGCATAGAATGGGGTGAGCATTAGGATTGACAACCCCAAGGAGGACTCCACACTCATTCACTTCAGGGTGGAGTAGAGGTGTTAGGGTTGAAACTCTAACATCATATTTTCCTACTTTTTTGTATCCTGAACCTAACAAAAGCATTAACAATTTTCTGTGAATAATTTTCTTACTTTTTAGATAGTCTAATCATATTGTTATTTGTCTATGGGAGAGCAGGGCCCTCTGGGCCCTGTGCTCAATCCATCCATAGTTTTTGAGATAGAGTAGTCATATCTTTATTTGCCTATGATGCATGTATGTATGTTGCTGTGGAAGTGCAGGGCCCAGCATTTCCATTTTAAGACAACAGCCAAATTGTCTGCATGACCTTCTTATTATCCCAACACATGTACCCTGTACTGAAAATCTCCAAATCCCTGCCAAAACATGATTCACACTACCTCAATATAATTCTACTCTACAGGTGCAAAAAGACAGTTTGGGCAGGATTTGAAAAATGACAGCTGTCGCATTCATGAGCTGAGGTAAAAAAAAAAAAAGGCTATGCTGAAAATCTGGGTTCAGAATATTTAAAATTTCCAAAATTATGAGCAAGCATAGCAAAACTTCAATGGATGCTCATAACTTTGCCATTTTTACATATTTTGACCCCAACGTTTCAACATAGCATTCTTATTACTCCGCTTTATGAACAAGAGTGGTGAAAATGTTCAAATCCAGCCTAAAAGGTGGTTTCACTAAATGACCGTGAAATCACAGTTCAGTTGGGATTTGCCTAATTCCACCACTGTTGTTCACGAGGTGGGATCCCAAAAAAGGTCACATTTCAAATTTGATGTAAAAATATGCAAAAATGGCAAAGTTATGCATCAAAGTTGAAAACCCCATTGAAATACGTTGAACAGCACTTACCTTATTTTGTCATATAGCAGTCGATATTTCCAGCAGCAAGACATGTCTTCCAGTGGCTCTTTACCCTGGGACCTGCACTGGTGAATAAGGATGTGTGGGGGTGTAGGGTGGCGGGTTCTGAGTGGGAGGTTGGGGGGTTGGATTAGCGAAGATCATTTTCTTTTTTACAGATTTTAAGAGAAAAGAAAGACATTGAGGACCATTTTCTTTATTTCACAAAGGATGGTGATCAGAAGGGTGTGGGGTGCCACTAGACATAAGGAAAATATAAAAAATCTGAATGGGGACAGTGATTGGAGGTTGGATGGTGTCACTAGATACCAGGAAAAATTCAGTCATTATGGGATGGCACTGGAGGGGGTGCCACTACACACCAGGGAAATATTAAATATTATGGGCATGGCAATTAGAGAGGTGGGGGTTCCACTAGACAACAGGGAAATATTTCATAATTACAGGAACAGCGATCGGTGGGTGGAGGGCACCACTAGACACCAGAGAAATATTATATACATATGGGAATGGTGATAAAAATATTTTTTTTATTATAGTTTTCATTCATATGAAAACTTTCTTACTTGAAGTGAGTCACAAACAAGGATTTAAATAAAAAAATTCTAGGTCATTTCTCCAAGAGTAAAATGCAGAATCTACCTAATGGAGTTCCGACAAGAAAGATAAGTGTGTTGGTTTGTCAGCAAGATGTCATTTTTGAGTGTTTTAAAATTATTTTTTTAGCAAAAAACAGTAAACAAGATGGCGGCAAATGAAAAATAATTTTTCACTCATGAAAAATGAATTGGCCCATACAAAAAAGGATTATTTTTTTCAGTTCATACAGGTATCATGAAGTATTTACTGAGCATGCTCAGAACCACAAATTTCAAAATGTAACAACTTTGGAATGGATTAATATTTTTTCACCAAAACAGGAAAAGGCAAATATGTGGGCCAGTACCTTTCTACACTAAACATTTCAGACCAAAATTCCAAACTATCTGGGTGCTACAGGTGTCACAAAAAAAGCAAAAAAAAACCTTGAAATTTACTTTCTGTACTATCTAGATCTTGTAATCCACACATCCAACAGGAACAAAACTTGGTACATCCAGAGATCTGCTCTATAAAACAGATCATGCAAAATTTCATGTACATCCATTGAATGGTTGCAAAGTTATTAAAGTGCAAAGACTGGGGTTTAACTTTAAAGTACCTACTCAGCCCTATATATATGTAACTTATTTTTAAAACTGTGCAGGGAGTTATTAATGTGTGGGGATTAATAGCGAGAATTAGGTGATAATACAAGGCTGTAGAGGAAAGGTGGAAAACTGATGACAAAAACTTAGACATCCTGTATTTGGAAACATTAGGTACAGTATTTCCATACCCTTTAGAGGATGCAGGATAGGAGAAAACTGTGAAATAGAAGTTCTGTTTAGTTAAAACTAAAGCAGAACCTATGGTGTGTTAAAACAACAGTCTGGAGTGCACATCTCATGTGGCATGTGACCTTAATCAGGCCCTTTTATTCCTGTCATCTGATCCTGAAAAAGACTTTTGGAGATCTCCACTTACTTTCTAAAGCCTGCTGTTATCTTATTTTTTACACGTTTCCATTGGTATCTGACAGGATGACATAGGATAAATTAAATGAGTGTTTGGAGCTGGCAGTATAGCCTAGAGGTTAGAGTAACAAGCTGTGAATGAACTTAGCACAGTACATCCAGTAGACCTTGGTTTGATACCCACATCCTCCACTTGCATACTGTGTGACCCTAAGCAAGTCACTTAAAATCTCCAATGCTCCTGGTTTGCCACTGAAAACAGGCCTTGTTCCTGATGGGCCTTACCCAGTAACCAAAATAAAAAAAAAAACATAGAATGTCTTCTTGTAGTACCAAACATTTACAAATTTTCTCCACAGCTGAATTGTGCTAAAGTATAAAACCTCTGCAGTCCTTCAGTACAGCTGCATGACCCTTACCTGTATAAGACTGCACACTCTTGAAGTAGTCAGATAATAGTATGAGTCTTTCTTGTGATTCACATTAATTCTTTTCCTGTAACCACATATTGTCTTTAACATGACAAAGCCAGTACAAAATGTCAAATACTTTTGTATTATTGAACACATCAGGAGTCTCTACAAAGTCTGGAAGGAATGCTGGAACATCCTTGGGCAAAAATCTTTCAGATGACTATAAACAATATGTTACTTCTTCAGATGTGCCTGGTTCTTCCTTCTTAAGGATGAACTCCCCTCTAGGGCCCTGTGAACAGCCTGCTCTGCTAAGTCTCTCTGTTTTCTCTCGCTCTAGTGTCCTTTTGTCCTACCCCAGACTAAAAGGCTCTTTGTGTTTTTCACATAACAAGATGTCTCTGTGACTGTAAACACTGGTAAAGATAAGTTTCCATGATAGAAAACACCAAAGTCTTCCCTTGATGCTGGCTAAACTGTGAGTGGGTATTTGAAAGTCATACTTAGATTTTTTTGTATTCTTTTCTGGAACTTTATACTGCAGCTTGTACCTGTTAGACACCTAACTAGGTCACCATTGATCAAAGCAAAAGAACGATGCTGAAGCTTTTATTAATAATTGAAAACATGCTGCTTTAACCAAAAATGTGCATATTTATGATCATGGTACAGTGTAACAAATGTGCCACAGTGGACGACTTTCCACTTTTTACTACGGAAACCACAAGAGGTCACAAAATAAAATGAAATTGATACCTTTTTAATTTATTAGGATATAGTATTCTCCATGTATTTTTTCTTCTCTACATCCAAGCATTTTTAATATTTAAGGTCTAAAATATACATTTGGTCTTAGAGGAACTTTAATATAAGTCTGTATTTAGTGCAGTTGTTCACACTCTATAAAAAACATGTTTCATTCTGATAGGAACAATACACTTAAAGCCTACATTTTGACAAAGGTTTTATATGTGAGAATCTGTGCTGAGAAGATTTAAAGACGTGAAATCAAGCACAATAGCACAAAGTAAAAGGTTAAAGGTCACTCAAAGCTTAGACTATGAAGAAACAGCATTAAAACCTTCAATTTAGAGACTTGGAAAGGATGTAAAGAAGTCAGAAGAGCTAAGACTAATGTAAATAACCAGAGGCACTGCCAGTTAGGCTTAAGAGTTTACTAGGACTCCCATTCATAATCCAGAGAACAAAGAAGCACAGACTAACAAAATAGATAATCGAAAATAAACATTATGTTTAATAATTCAGCCAAAAAAGGTATGTCATCACAGTTTAGTCTACATGTTTTTACTTACTGAAATAATAACAGGAATTTAATGTTTTATTGTTATTAATCAACTCTTACCACTATAAACACTCATAGCAGTTCTAGGGATCACTGCAGTTTAAAAGCATTTATAGGACAGTCACAGAAAAATGAAGGAAGTTTGACCAAGATTTAAAGAGCCAATGATGCCTCAGAAGAACTTTGAATAACATAACATTTGGACACAACAAAGTTTATATTCCTCATAAGCTCTGTATTTCTTCCTGCCATTATTTTTACTGAGGTTTTATGTATAAAACAAGGATCTCTGTTCCTTGAGGGTTCATCAGCTCCTATTGCTTATTTTCAACTTAATGTCATAATACCTTGCTTATGATGTCACAGTTATTCCCATGGCAACCAACTCTAATGTCACAGAAAAGCATTATGATTTCAGGTAGGGAGTATGTTGAAGGGGCAGATGAACTCCATGAGTTAAAGATCCTGTTTTTTGTGGGTACTTCTTCAGTAATACATATGAGGAAGGAGAAATCTGTAGATGGTAAATGACATATGTGTTTTTTTTTTCCATTTAAAGTTTATTGAAGTTTTACGATACATGACAGATCTTCCATAACAAATATACGTCATATAAACAGTATACATTGGACCAGACCTGTCAATCCCCCAACCCCCTCCCCCTAGTCCCTCCCCCATCCCCATAGCACAGACTCAAAATGAAACCTTTTCCCTACGATTTCTACAGCACAGACTATACAAAAAATACTAGAGTATCTCAGAGGAAGAGAGCCTTACTCTGTAAGGCTCTAAATCGAGAATAAGGTATGTAAGGGGTCCCATATTTTCTTAAACCTGTCCAACCTATTATTAAGACTTGCAATAACCTTTTCCATTCTGAGGTTTGCGAGGAGCTCAGATAGCCATTCTCCATACCTGATTTCAGATTGATCTTTCTAGTGTCTTAAGACAACTTTCTTAAGAGACAGGGATATCAAGGCCATGTAGTATTTTTGTTAGGAACTAATACTTGAAAAATCACCTAAGATACAAATTTCAGGCTTAAATAAATCTTCTAGACTCAAAGTAAATGACATATATGGTTAAGTGTCTCTAAGTATTATGATTTTCAATGTTTTCCAGGCGTGTCAGCAACTCTTTAATGTACTTTAGTTCAGATATAGGATTGGACTCCTAAGGTCCCCAACAGATCCACAAGCCCTAATTGGATGAAACAAATGTATCTTTTTATTGAAGAATTTAAAGAATGATAGACAGAAACAGTTGGCATCCAGTACATGTTACAGAAAATCAAAAGATGTATACAAATTGTGGGTACCAACAGACAGAATCACTGATAACAGTATAAATAAGACCTGAGACAAGTATAAAAAACATCCCACAGCATAATAGCAAACTGAAAGAAAAATACAGTAGAACAAATGACATATCCCTCAATTTGCTGGGCCATGTTTAAAGCATCCCTTACAGAAATAATTATATGAAATATTTCCATACTGCATGCATAAAACTACCCAATGTGATATGAATGCTGCAAGCATGATTTAGATGTTAAATTGGAATCGACTGCATGCACGTGGCATGCGAGCAGCAAGCAAGTGTGGAAGGCATTATTTTTATGTTAAATTGGAACAGACTTTATGCATGTGGCATGCATGCAAAAGGCAAGGGGTCACTGACACCTCACACATAAAAGTTTAGTAACTTGCTCAGGATCACACCATATAGAATACAAGTGTGAGTTGGTAAGATTCAACCCCAGGTCTTCAGAGCTCCAAGTCTTCTGGTTTGCAATTCAGTGCCTTTAACCACTAAGCTATACTGTCTGCCCACATGTGGCTCACTTGTACAGTATTTCAATACAAATCTGCATACATCTGCATGCATGCTGCATGCTTATAGCCACTGCTATACTTTTTAGTTTTCTTGACCCTTCTCATCTCAGCTGCACAACTGAACTGTAGCACACATACCAATGGAAACACATGTGGTTCTTCCCACCCCAATACACACAGTTACCCACAAAACTACTTTATCACTTCTGTCTGGCATGTACTCCTACTATTTCTCTCTCCACAGTTTTGAATGTTTCCAAGAAACAGACATTAAGGGCCAAACACAAAAGTAGCAATAACTCGACATGCACCAACATGGCCGCCCCACCCATGTGCACACACTGCAGCAGGTGCAGCTATGCTGCTACAGACCTAATTCACCAAGTATAGGTATAAGTTGAGAGTCTCTTACCTGAGTACTCGGAAACAGAGGCAGGAGTCTTTAGGAGATGATGTCCCTGGGTCAGCGTGTGGGGTGAACCCCTTAAAGTTAATGGAGTTATTTTTATTACATTTTATATATTATGATGGTGAGTTGGAGAATAATGAAGACCACTGTTCTACTAACAAGGCCCTTGTTAGTTGAGCAGTGGCCTTCATCACTCAACTCTCCATCAATGAGTAAAATACAAATTAAAATACCCCTTTCATTTCAATGGTGCACACCCTGCAGTTTCCCTTGCTCTATGTCATAATGCACCTGAGCATGGGGATGTGGAGGTCAGCTTCATTGGAGGGGGAGTGCATAAACCTGACTATAGTGGGGCTCCAATAGTCTGAGCACACCATACTGTGGAACTGTCTCTGAATGCAAGGGACAGTCCTCAATTTACCCATGAAAACTGCTCTGCTCTTCATTCATCCCTCATGGGAAACATGCTGCTCACACAGAGGATGTCCTGTAAATTTAGACTTTAAGGCAGGGGCACCGTTTCAGATTTCAGCGGGGGGGGGCAACAACCAGTGGAAGCCATGTGCTAGTTAGCCCCTAGACGGCAACCTCAAGAATGTCTGGAACATCTCTAAAGGTAAAACCTATTTGTTGTGACTGAAAAGTGATATGCAAATCAGGAAAAATTCAAAAGCATAAGATTCATCTGTCTGTACCTCAGAGCAGTGCATCAGATTTGGGCTTAAACCCACCTAGTTACTAATTATTTTTTCCTGGTTGAAGTTCTGAGCCCCCCAAAAAATTATTATTCCATTCAATACCATCCCATATGGGTTGTGACTCATAAACCACCCAAAGATGCAGAAATGTGAAAAGTACATCAATATTTCAGTCCTTCCTCCTTCCCAATCCCTGAAAAAAAATATCTACTTTTACTTACCCTGCCTTCTAGCCAGGACCTGCAGCCTGGTCCAGCATGCCAGCAGCCCAGTTTTCAATCTGCTCCTCCTTTGTCCTTCTGCCAGAAGCTGGATGATAGAACTGACCAGCCCAGGAGCCCAATGTGGTCTGCAACCAAGTCACCTCACCAACCTGTGTTGCTTGCTTCTTGCTTGGCTGCTGCCATGGCTGCTGCCACATAGCACTGATCAAGGCCTATGAAGGCCATCCACACCACTGTCACTGCTGTTGTTAGGTCTATCTTGCTGCTGCAGGGAGTCTGAGCTTTTTTTTGTGAGGAAATCCTAGTACAGTAATTAGGTAGCCTAGTCTTGAGTTAGCCTCTAGCTCACCCTCTGCCCCTTCAGCCACCATGGGAGATGAAGACTCACTAAGAGTAGACCAACAAAATATGCTGCCAACACTGCTATTGAGAGTTCAGTGCTCACTGACTCCTCCAAGCTGTAGTGTGCAGCCTATCTACCCTGTGACAGGAAGACATGGTCCTACCCATGTGACTCTTGTGCTCTTGCTTGACTGGAGCTCCTCCATGCATGTATGATGGCACCACCACTAACAGATGGAAAGAATGGACACAATACAGACACAGTCAAATCAGGAGTTCACCTACAGCATGAGTGCACACAGGTTATGGGGCATTCATTGTACACATGATTAAATCCAAATTTAATGCCATAATTGCTACACCATAAGAACAACCTAGGCACAAATGCAGAGGGAAAGCAACTGCCCCCTCTGCCTTACTAAATGTCACCCTACATTATGGCAGAAATTTATTCTCAGGTGCTAATATCGGTACAAGTAAACACAATGGTTTCCACTGTGTTCTGAGGTACATACTTTATCTCCATGTTTCAGGATTTGTACTGATTATAATAAGTATTAGTGTCCCTCATTGTCCCTCATTTGAGGGTCCATGTCCCTCATTTCAGTAACAAAATGTGAGATATGGTGCATGCTTCTAAGACCCTACTCAGCACAAGAGTGCTGAACATAGCGATAGTGTATATGCTCCTATAGAGAATGACAAAGGGAAAACAAGTAAGCCGGAACAGTTATGGAGAAACACATTTGTAGCAGTAAATATGCATAAGGTGATTTGCATGGCTAAAAACAAAAAGGTCAGGCTTCACAAGACAGAGGCCCCTCTTCACACATCTGGAAAGGAGGATGTTGGCTGACTGTATCCTAGGCATTTTTTTGCATTAAGCAAACACTACGTTATAAATTAATTGAAATTTAATCACAAAAATCAAAAGCCATTAAACAAGTTGCAAAAGAAGCAGAATTAATGGGTTTACATCATTTTAATGGGAAATCAGTGAACAAATGTATTTTAATGACTTTAATTGCTAGTATGAGAAATAGAAACTGATGTGTTTTTTTAGATGAGATCTGCACCAGCTTAGTTGCTGCACACATTGCAAGCATGCAACATGTGTACCTAATGTGATTTTTAAATGATGTTCACACCAGCTTAACTACTGCACTCATGTCAAGCATGAAACATACAAACCTGATGTGATTTTAGAAGATGTTCACACCGGCTTACATGCTGCACATATCGAAGCTTGCAGCATATGAACCTAATTTGCTTTTAGATCTGGTTCACTTAGGTTCACTTTGTGCATGTGAACTGCATGCAAACATTGCACAATTAAGATATGGCATGCATTCTGCATGTACACAGCACATTTATATTTATGTAAGGGATGACATCCAATACATATACAATTACAGTATTTTTAAAGATAACAGTGAACATAGGACAAAAATATGAATAAAACAGGAAAAAATAACCGGGGCCAAAACCTAGGTGTTCCCTCCAGCAAAACAAAAAAATATATGATTAGAGACAATACACCTGAAATTCGATGAACTATAGATAAGAAAGCATACAAATGGAAATAAAATGTAATACTACAAACAAAAATGTACAGAAGCAATCACCATACATCTGTCCTAGCTAATTGGTCCGTTACTGAAGTACCCTCAAAGTTTCAACAATAGCAGTAAAGGGATGCCATGGAATAAAACCTCTCTAACTGGGATTGAATATGGGCAGTAAGCACTTCTGAGATATAATCCTCTTGCAATTTAACAGCCAAGTAGTGAGAGGAGGAAGATGGTTGTAACCAAAATTGAGTAATTGCGCATAGAGGCAGCCACAGAAAGTAAAGAAAGATTACATTTGTCCCTGACCCACTTCCCATGGAGGGAGCCCAAAGGCCACCTGAACAAATCCTAAAGAAGAGGAAATTAGCAATGGTAGAGCTCAAATGACAGATTTCCTTCCAAAAGGGAGCTAATTGGGGACAATCCCCCCAAAATATGGAAAGGAGTACCCTTTTGGCCACAGTTCTGCTAACAATAATTAGAGAGTGCAGAGCCCATACAGAAAGTTTTGTCAGGGGTATAAAAATATCGAATCAAAACTTTCCATTTGAAATCCTGCCACACAGCAGACCCAGAGGTCTTGCAAGTCAGGTGTCATACCTTCCACCATTGCTCTTCTGTCAAGGAAATACTAGCCTCAGATTCCCAGAGTCTGAATCTGATTCATCTGAGAAAGGCCGAGCCTTATTCAGAAAAGTATACATTTGAGAAATGAAATGAGAACAATCAGGGCATTCAGAGGCCTCTTTCAGCAATACACAAAGAGGCAGAAGCGACTGAGACAGAGCCTCCAAGCAGCCTTGTGTAGTAAGAAAATGCCAAACTTGCAGATACCTAAAGAAATCAGAGGTAGGCAACTGAAACTCTAATTGTAGCTGATGAAAGGAGAGGATGTTGCCCTCCTGAATCAATTGAGAAAGGAAAGCAAGCCATTGCTGGGTTCAGTGATGGAAATCCACATCTAGTTTTGCTGGAGTAAACTGAGGGGAGCCATTGAAATGAAATTCAGGGCCATTATATTAGGAATGTGGCAAAAGTTATTTTTACTGACAACCACTGGACAAATGTATGACGAGTCCATCTTTTAGAAAACTGGATAAGATCAGAAGGATTATGTAAAAGCCATGGTTGAACAGACAGAGGGCTTGCCCAAAAAAGAGCAAATTCAATATTTAACCAGTCCAAATTAGGGGGATTGCTTCAAAATCTGAATGATATAAGTAAGTTAAGCAGCCTGAAAATCATCTTTGAAATGAGGACATCCCATACCCCCAAGAGATCGATGTCATTTCAAAGGTACCCACCAAGTTCTAAGGTGCTGGCTCTTCCAAATGAATTTTCTAAGGGCATGATCAAGCAACCTCCAATCTGACCTGGGTGTGGGAAGTGGCAAAGTTTGATATAAAAAAGTAATTGAGGTAAAACATTCATTATAATAGCATCAATTCTATTGGCTAAGAAAAAAGGGAGAAAGGACCGGCACCGAAGATACAAAGAAATACTCTGATGGAGTTAATCATAATTAACATGATACAGAAGGGTCAAATGTCAGGGAAAAGCAATCCCTAAATATCAGACAGATGTCTTACCCTAACTATATCTGGAGCACAATTGAAAATCAGAAGGAATATTGCCGCTGATGACTAGAATCATAGATTTTGAAATATTGACTTTGAAACCTGAAACAGCACCATTTTGATTCAATAGAGCCTCAGCTTGGGACATAAAAACCAGTGGGTCTCGAAGAAAAAACACAGGATCATCAGCATATAACATAACTCAGTTATCCACTCCTCCCCACCTTAACCACCTAGTCAATAGAAGAAGATCACACTGCGTCTGCCAAGGGTTCCATCCTTAATGCCCAAAGAAGCAGTGAGAGAGGGCGCCCTTGTCTGGTGCCCCTCTCAATATGAAAAAAAAGAGGAAAGATGACAATTAACCTGAACTGAGGCCCTGGGTAAATCACACAACATTTTGATCCGTGACAAGAAGTTCTCCCCAAAGCCCATTTTGTGAAAAGTTTCTTGCAGGAAAACCCAATTAAGCTGATCAAAGGCTTTCTCAGCATCAATAAAGAGGGCTACTTGAGGGGCAGATGATTTGGCTGCCTTTTAAAGGATGTTTAGCATCTGCCTGATAGTATCCCATAGATGCTGTCTGGGAATAAACCCAGTTTCATCAGAATCAGTTAAGGACGTTATCACCCTCTGTAATCTCAAAGTTAATATTTTAGTAAATAATTTAAAATCTTGATTCAATAAAGAAATGGGTTGATAAGATTCAATCAAGAGAATGTCTTTACTGGGCTTAGGAGTACAGAAATACTTGCTTCATTCAGGAGGGGTATAGTACCAGTAGCTTGGCAATCCAGAATAAAGTACCAAGAACAGGGGCTAATTGAACTTTAAAAAATTTGTAAAACTCATCATTGTAGCCATCAGGACGATGGGCCTTACCTTTTTTTAAGGAGTCTACAGTATCAAAAACTTTGAGAAGGATAATGGGACTATCTGTCATATCCCGTACCTCAGGGTTAAGGACTGGTAGATGTAAAGACTGCAAAAATGTTTGTGTATCACACCGCGCCTGGCCCAGGTCTTTATTTTCAGAATAAAGAGTGGTTTAATAACTGCAGAAACAGACAGCTATTTCCTCTGGCTGATATTTAAAAGCTAACAAATGGGAGCTGTCCTTAATTTTCAAAACAGTACACTCCACAACTTCTTTACGAAGCCTAAAAATGAACAACTTTGAAGCACAGTCCCCTATTTTTATGTATTTATGTGCACGATAACGAAGGAGATTATTAACCTTACTATGAATTAAGTCAAGCAGCTGGTGTCTAGTCTGAAAAAGCTCTTGGTTAATTTTGGGGGGAATCTAGAATGTTTACGGTGTGCCTCTGAATATTTAAGCTTCTGCTTGAGAGCATGCTGTGTGGCTTTCCTTTGTTTATTCTTTGCCAAAGCCAAACTAATAATTCTGCCTTGAAGCATGGCTTTCAATGCATCCCATTTAATCCAATATGAAGGAGAGCCACCAGCACGAATCATAAGCTAGGCCTTCAGTTCAGTGGAAAGCATGTCACGAATGTCAGATCCTGTAAAGGCTCAAATTAAATCTCCATAGAGATTGGCTTAATAAGCGTCAAATTTCAGATCCTGTAAAAGGCTCAAATTAAATCTCCATTGAGACTGGCGCTTAGTAGAAGTCAAATTAACTGAGCAGAAACAGGGTTATGATCTGAATAAGTAACAGAATGAATCTTAGCAGAGGCAATGTGATAAGAGTTGTGATTGTGTGCAAAATAAAATTGATCCATGAATATTGTTGGAGGGATGGGAAAAAAGAATAATCGCACTCAGTTGTGTGATAAAGGTGCCATATATCGACCTGTCCTGACTCCTCCATGAGCCCTCTTAGAGTTTTATTGGCTGTTTATTAGTGTCAGGTCACTTGGAGGTTCTGTCCAATGAAGGCATTAACACAGAGTTAAAGCTCCCCCAATAAGACTAAGCCCTCACCAAATGTGGACGGTTTATAAAAATCAAAACAATTGAAACAAAAAGTGAGGCATTAATGTTGAGTGCATATATATTAAGCAAATGTATTTTAGTCACTCTTTTGATACTGACAATGAAACAAAGTGTTCCTCCTGATCTGCTTCATAAAAGACATCAAATGGAACCTCTATGAATAAAATAGCTACTCCATTCGTTTGTGTAAGATCAGATGCGCGACACCTGATCCATCCACATTTGACGGAGCTTTGAATATTCAGATGCAGAGAGGTGGAATTCTACAGAAATGCTATAACAGCCCATAATTTACACAGCTCTGCAAGAATCCTTGCCTGCTTCACAACAAGTATTAAGTCCCTTAAAATTATAAAGATCACATAGTTTATCCATACCAAATTAAAAAGCTGTAGAATAATAAGCAAAAATTACAAATCGAGGAGAGGCATATTAAACCAGACAGGTGATTAATTAGCACAAACAAAAAAACTACTAAAACAAGGAAGGAACAAGGCAAACCCCAGCATTGAATAAGAATAATAACAATTATAGAACAATCTCGAGTAACAGTAAACATGACAAAATACAGCCAAATATACATAGATAGAAACAGCTCAAAGGACCATATAAAGAAACGATGAAGTAGACCCAAGTGGTAGGAACCACGTCCACATAGGGATCAGTACTATAAGGTACAAAATAAGGTCTCCAATGACACGGTCCTTTGAGAACACCTTAGCTTTCTACCAGGAGGATACTCCACACAAGTAGGGAAACAGTGGAAGTGGAAGACAACTCAAGACACTACTACCACCAGTCACAATGCCTTCCCCAAAATAAGACTTCCAGGTAAACCTAACAGAAGTTCAAACTAGCCAAAAGGGCTCCCATTGAACCCAAAATGAACTTAAATATAATCAGCCTGAAAAAAGGGGAACAATTATACCAAAAAGGAAAAAGGAGCCCTACCCTGAAAAAAAGAAGAACCATCCCTCCCTCCCATCCAAACCCCTCAAATGTCAATAGATGCTTATAATACAGCAATAGCCAATGGTGAATTAGGTAAGAAAATAATCAAGAAAAAGTGGAACATAAAGGCTAAAATTATAAAACCCATCAAACCAAATATCCAATACCCCCCTTTCATCACCCCATCAAAACCTTACAGCATTTTAAATAGAATGGGAACAGAGGGAAGAAGATATTACTATATGGGAAAAAAGAACCCAAGAGATAAAGAAAGGTTTGCCTCCTCCCCAGCAGAACAACAGTAAAACAAAAAGATTGACACCTAACTAAAGTAGCAACCAACTGGCAAAAGTGAACTTCAAAAAGTGTCCACAATATCAAATCCTCGCACATCAAAATACGTTAAGCAAGCAGGGGAATTAACATGACATAACTTAAAACATGCTCGTACATCAAAGACCCCAGAACAACCTAGTAATAATAGCATAATAATGGAGGCAAACGGACATGAAATGTAAGTAGCCATGACTATAGCACATAGAATTCTTATTAAAGCATATATAATAATCCTTATATAAATGCCCATTCAACAGTCGAAAAACAGAAAAGTTCCCAGGCTCTAATAAAGAGCAGAAGCACACAAAGTCCATTAAAAGGAAAAAAAGCCAGAAAAGTACTAGTCTGAAATAACTCAGCAAACCAAGGATCTACAGGATCCAGCACTGTGGAGTAAAGCCATTTGACAGAGGTGACACATCAGTGCCTTCAAGTGAAATACAAAGAGTGAAACCTTCAAAGAAGAGGAAAAAAGCGGTGGGGTGTGGAGGAAAAGAAGGGAATTCAATCCCAGAAAGAAAAACAGGTGAAGGAAGAAGGAAACAATAAATGCTCAAAGTAGCTGCCCCTCAAAAGACCATCTTGTATTTGAGGGGATCACCAGTGGGTCACAACATGCAGCTTTTCAAAACAACATCAGAACTATCTGGTCAGTCTGGAGATTGCTGATGAAAAGTTTGAAGAAGTTCCTAAATTTTTTGCAGGGTCTGATCTTTCATCACTTCTTCCCTTCTGGTGAAATTCTAGACCAGGGCCCAGATATTCAAACGGGTTGCACATGGTGCAACAGTGTTGCACCATGTGCAACCCACTGATGCGCCCCGGCGTGATATTCAAAAGGGAAAAGTGCATGGCACAAATCCTGATGCACCAGAGTGCATCAATAATGTATGCAGGCACAGGTGGGGGGCGTGCCCATGAATAACCTGCACAGCCCGATATTCAGCCCAGGATGTGCAGAGCCATGCATGCGCAACCCCTACCTGTGCCAGCACAAAGTTAAGCCAAAAAAAAAAGGAACAACTGATGGCCACTCAGAGGTGAGCTGCCACATTGCAGGGTGCAACATGGCAGCTGCCACCTGTGGGTGGCCACCTGAGTTCCAGCTGCACCTGGTGGCACCCCCCCCATGCCTGATCATGGGCATTTGTAAAATAAGATGTCGTCCAATATCCCTGGTGGTCCAGTGGACCAATTGCTGCCCTTGATCCAGGCATCTGTAAAACAGAAAATGTCCTATTACCCTGGTAGTCTAGAAATTTTCCCCCCTCCCCACCCACCCACTGAGCCCCACCACCCCTCCCCGGTCAGCGGTGGGTGGTAACACCACCCGCCTGCCCCCCGCCCACCGACTGACACCTCAGTAGGGCTGCACCCCATTGGTTCACAGTGTGAGCCAATGAGTGCAACCGCCTATACTACACATTCCAGATATGTAAATGATTTCATTTCATATCTGGAATATATAATACTATGGGCTGCGCCCATTGGCTCACGCTGGGAACCAATCGACGCCTCTTAAGGTGTCAGTCGGCGGGCAGCGGTGGCAGGCAGGTCAGGTGCTGCTGCCCACCAGCTGACCAGGGGAGCGGGTGGTGGGGCCCAGTGGGCGGTGGGGAGGGGGTACCCTCGACCACCAGGGTAATAGGATGTTTTCTGTTTTACAGATGCCCGCGATCGGGCAGAGTGTGGTCCACTGGACCACCAGGGATGTTGGCCGGGGGGGTTATTTAAACAAATGCCTGCAATCGGGCAGCAATCAGTCCACTGGACCACCAGGGATATTGGACATTTTGTTTTTTTTATTATAACTGATGCCCACGATCAGGCAGCAATCGGTCCACTGGACCACCAGGGATATTGGATGGGGGGGGTTTATTTAAACAGATGCCCATGATCGGGCAGAATGTGGTCCACTGGACCACCAGGGATATAGGATTATTCTATTTTTGGACAGATGCCCACGATCGGGCTGCAGGGGGCGTTGGTCCCGATGGCTGCTGCCTGGCAGGGCACCAGGCGCAAGTCGTCGGGGATCAGTGCACCCTGCATGTAAATGGGGCCATAATGACATGCACATGGCCCCATGTGTGCCTTGCATAAATTATGGCCCCATTTGCATGTCACCTTTTGAATATCGTGGGTGCTGTGAATGGTGCAATGGCACTTGCGCTAGCGCATCTCCATGCTCCACTCTGGCCACTTGCACTGGCACAGTGCCACTGCATCATGCACAGTGGGGGTGGCCAGGGTGCGATATTCAAAGCTGCTGAGCCATGGTGCAGCTCCTTTGAATGTCCCCCAAGCCACACCCCTGAGCAGCCAAATTGAGCTGCGCCCAAGCTTACCAGCACAGCCTGGCACAGTTTGAATATCTGGGCCCAGGTATCTTTTCTAAAGGAACATTTCTCCCGTTGATCCTGAAATTTCATGGCTTCCTCTGGAGGGGTAATTGAGGCAGTCCTAAACAGGCTGCTTCAAATCTTCAAAAATCTTAGGATTGTCAGGTAAGAAAATTTCAGTTTGGCTGGATATGGTGTAGTGAACATAAGGTTATTTTTCTTTTAACAGTAGAAATAACGAGACAAAAGCATGGTGTCTTTTCTGAAGGGTTGCCAAGTAGTCCTGGAGAAAATAAGACCTGTGGCCTTCATAGATAATAGTACCCATGTGCCATGCCCTTTGCAATATAGCCTCCTTAACTGCAAAATTATAGAAACGCATTATAATAGACCAGGGATGGGCATCTAGATCCACGGTAGTACAGCAGAGATCTGTGTGCCCATTCCAGCAGGAAGAGACAAGGTCTTTAATGTCGGAGAACTGAAGCAGTAAATCTTGAATGAAATTGGTCACAGGGGTATTGCACTCCAGGCCCTTAGGTAATCAGTAGATCCATAAATTATTGCTCCTGGAGTGATTCTCCTTCACTTCGTATTTATCCAGACAGGATTGATTATCATGCAACAACTTGGTGAAGAGCTTCTCCAGGTGATCTACCTGCTGATTTATGGTGGAGGCATGATGTTCTAAGGACAAAACCTTTCCCTCCAGGGAGTGGACAGCAACTCTGATATTCAAAAATCAAGCATTGGTCTCAGTACTAAAATCTTTAAGTTCCTGCAGAATAAAAGCCACAACATCAGTGGAAATGTCTGCGGGAGGAGCTGCCACCATTAGAGTAAGTGGAGCTGGATCCAATGGTGCAGATGTAGGAATAGCAGCAGTCAGAGGTAAGGAAGCCTCTGACTTTGATTTTTTGTTCTTCCACATCAGTTCAAAGACCTCTCTATCCCTCAAATGATTGGAAAAGTAGAAAAATCACAAGTTAGAGAGGTAAGAGCATGGGTTCTCAGCAGAGCAGATAAATCAGCCAGCCATGTACCAATAGATAAACTATATGCACTTAACATAGACCGAGCACTAGTTTATTGGATATCCAACTGTCTAGATAACAGAACTCAGGCAGTCCATATCAGAGGTAGTCATTCAGAGATAAGGGAAGTGACAAGCGGGGTCCCGGAGGGCTCAGTGTTGGGGCTAGTTCTTTTCAGCATATTTATCTCAGATCCCATTAAAGGTATCACAAACTGGGCAGCTAAATTTGCAGACAACTCAAAATTAGGAGCTGTAGTGCACAACACAAATCAAATAGATAACTTAAGAAAAGACTTACTGACTATAGAAAATGGGCAAAAAACAATAACATGAGCTTCAACTCTGACAAGTGTGTAACATTGTATATGGGAAAAAAAACAACAACTATGTAAGTTACAGCCTTATGGAGAAAACACTGAAAACAGCAGATGGAGAAAATTACTTTGGGGTCTTAATTAACACGTATCTTAATTTTGGGGACCACTGTGCAAAAGTAGTAAGGTAAACAAACACAATTCTGCGATGTATCAAGAATGCTTTTGTATCTAGAGATAGGAACTGCATAAGAACACTTTACACACCATACATAAGGCCTCACTTGGACTACTGTTCTGTAGTCTGTGTAGAAACAGTGTTTATTAAATAAGCAACTAATATCAGAACACACTGGAGATGGCTAAAAAAATGCCATGCTAATGACACTAGGTCGGATTACTGACTGACGTTTTCACTTGCTGTCTGCAGGCTTCCTCAGGGTGAAGACACAGGTAAATTGATTAACTCTAATAGAGTGCAAAACATGTGAACATGCTACATGGGACAACCAATCATTGCAGCTCCACTGTGAAGGTGAATTAAAACCACATGTATGCATTTAAACTATTTGTATCTAAGTGCCTGTGCCAGTTGCAAAGTTTAATTGGTATGGCTACCATTATTGAGAAAATCAGGGCAAAATGCCTATACCCCATTATTTTCAAATTAAGTTACTATGTTGCCCTAAAATTTGTGAATGGAAACCAACTGAAAGTTTCAAGTTCCACCATTAGTAACACTATATGTGGAACCAGCCAGGGCAAACTTTATAATTTAGAAAGCCCAAGCCATCAACCTTGTGGTACACAGAGCCTTATACTTTTTTTTGAACCACTTTTCAAACAAAATCACCTAATGTGATAGGACCACAGACCAAACCTGGACAGAACACTTAACAGATGGCACTAACGTTGTGTACTACGCGATTTACAGTTACCCAAGTCAAAGAGGGCATGACCTCCCCACTAAGAAAAGCAGCACTAACCACATAGCAATTCATACATCACATAGATATCTACAAAATGCTTATTACTTTTTTAAAAGCTTATTCCTTTCTGGAATCTGAACAAAGAATAATGCTAGATACAGTACAGAGACCACAATAAAACCATAGAGAATATGAGGCATGCCTCCTTTGTGTCTATTAACATACAAATTAGATTTTAGGTAGAAAAGCAGCTAATTCAATGTGATCACTTAGACCACAACAAATCTAGCTCCTAGCTCATAAATCCAGAAGCTTTCACTTTTATCAAGTAGCTGTTGTATGTTACTTTCCCTAGGGTCCAACTGGACCTTCTCAATGCCCACAAAATTGATTTGGTGCATTCTATCAGGATATCTGTTAACATGTCTGCCTATGGTATATGTTTCATCTCCAAGTGCCATGGCATGAACATGCTCACCAACACATACTTTGAAACTCCTGGAGGTCTATCCCACATAGAATGCACCACAGCTACAAGTTAGAAGATACACTATCCCTACAGAATCACATGTAATAAAATCTTTCAGAACTATCATCTAATCACTAGTGGGGTTCACACATTACTTGCAAGAATTTATATAAGTGCAGTACATGCATTTACCACACCTATATGTGCCCTTAGGTGAAGACAGTGTCTGGGCCTTTTTGCACAATATGCCTTAGTTTTGGTTCCAGATTTAATAAGTCTTAGTTCTTGGATATAATATCTTTCACCAGATATGATCTATCTGTATAGGTGGTGACAAAGGGACATCTCTGATACTCATTATTGTTATGCACTTTAGGTACCAATGTAGATTCCCTACTAGTTGTCTCCACTTGTTGTATAGCTGATGCTATACATTTAGGGCTGTACCCCCTCTCTTTACATCTGGATGTCTATACTGCCCTTTTCTCCTTAAACACTACTTCTTCTGTGCAGTTACGTAATGTGTGTATCATTTGCCTCTTTGGTATATTCCGAAATACATGTGATGGATAGCAACTGTGAAAGCTCAAGAGGCTATACCTATCTGTTGGCTTTTGAAAAAGTGTGGTACACACACTGCCACCTGATTTCCTGTAAATGTTTAAATCCAGGTAGGTAATCTCTATGGGGCTGATGGTATGCTTAAATTTAAGGCCGCCACCCACCTCTTCCATCCATGGCACAAAACCTGCAAATTGTTCCTCTGTACCCCTCCACACTACTAGCACATCATCTGTAACGCTCCCCCACAAATCCAGACAAGAAACGAATGGCTTTGTGGTGGCTCTGTACAGATACATGATTTCCCAGTATCCAGCAAAAAGATTTGCATAACTGGGGGCCATAGCAGCTCCCATTGCAGTACCTCTGATTTGAAGGTAATGTTTACCCTGATGAAGGAAAATATTTTTTTCCAGTACACACTTTGTGAGTCTGAGTAGGTACCAGGGAAGCACTTTCCTCCTCTGGTCTGGTCTCTAGAAAATACTCAAGGGCTATCAACCCTTCAGAATGGGGGATGACAGTGTACAACGATACTATGACAAACATCACAGACTACCAGTCATCTCCCATATCTAAATTCTCAACAAGGTTAACAATTTCCATTGAGTCTCTAACATATGAGCATAGGTTCTAAACCAGGGGTTGTAAAAATGCATCTCAAATACATAGATATAGTTTCTGTCACCCACCCCTTGCCTGATATTATTGGTCTTCCTGGCAGATGAGTACTTTCTTTATGTATTTTGGACTACAGTAGGTATAAATGATGGGGGTGACAGGATATGGAACTGTTAATGCTCAAAATGTTTCCTCTGAGATATAGCCCCTCACAAAACCAGTACTCAGTAGTTCATTAATTTCCTGAAAGAACACACATTTACTGTTAGCATCCACCCTTCTATAAAAAGTGGTATCATCAAGCTGATTTTGGATTTCCTGTAAGCGTTCTACAGTATTTTGTACAACTATTGCCCCCCCCCATCCGCTGATTTAATAACAGTCTCCCTGTTATCAACTAAGGCTTTTAATGCATTATATTCTGCCTTACTGAGATTGTAAAGTCTACAAGTAGGGGTACCTGCTTTATTCATTCTAAATTATGCTCACATTTCTTAATGAACATACTAACTGTGTTATTAAATGCTGGACAATGCTGAGACCTGGGCTGTAAAACACTAGTAAGGGAGCTTACACTATTGTCACCCTGATTAGGAACTAACATTTCAGGTTCATCTACAAGCACACATTTAAATGTAAGATTTCTACCAAACTTGTGTAGTTCAATCACAGTAGTGAATAAATTAATATCAACAGAGGGAATATATGATAAACCTTTACTGAGTACATCAATTTCTGTATTAGACAGTCCATAATTGGTGATGTTAATAACTGGAGTCACATTGGTATGGGTGGGGGGTGTGCAGTGGGAGGGTCATTTAAACATGACTGGATTAATAGTCTCTCCTGTTTCTTCCTCCACACCACCTCCCTTGTCCTCCTCTTCCTCCCCTGCAGTGTTGATATGGCTCCTGAAATCTGCTTTTTTTTTACTGCAATTCACATTGTAAGTCCAAGGGCGTTCATGCCCCCCCACCCTCTCGGAAAAAAACTCGAGTTCTGAGCTGTCTGTGTCTGAGGGACCAGTGGTATAATCAAGTATTATTCTATTTGCCACCTCAGTGGTACCCTGATCCATAATATTAACAGGGTTTTTTAAGATGGATTTTACTTGATGTGGCTCAGAAGTTTTATATGACTGCCAGTGAAAAACTCGATTAAACCTGTAGTCATTTTGAATGCAAGTGAACTTTTTTGTTTCTTGTTTTTTGAGTTGTACATCAAGTGCTTCTTTATCCTCCTCTATGTATGAGCAACCTGTGCTACTACAAAGTGCAAATTACAGAAAAAGAAGATAAGTGCTACCAGGTAAAAGGACTACGGTGCTTGTAACTTTAAAGTTGCAAACAAACAAAAGAAAAACTTGCACCCATAGTAAGGAGCCCAAGAAACAAATGGCACTATGTAAAAATCATGTTTATTAAATAAGCAGCAATTGGAACACACCAGAGATGGCTAAAAAACTGCCAACCAAGGACACTAGGTCAGATTACTGACTGATGTTTTCCCTTGCTGCCTGCAAGCTTCCTCAGAGTGAAGACACAGGTAAATTGATTAACATTTATAGAGTGCAAAACATGTGAGCATACTACCAGTGTTTGGACCAGTGGTACAATCAAGTATTATTCTATTTGCTTCCTCACTGATACCCTGATCCATAATATTAACAGGCTTTTTTTTTAAGGAGTCACGTGATGCAGCTTTCTGATTAACAGCTCCAGCAGAGCGTTCCCAATAACATAGAAGTTGACGGCAGATAAGGACATAGGCCATCCAGTCTGCCATTTCTTTTCTACCTTATAAATGTGCCATCATCTTTGCTCTGTCAGTGACCTATCTATTCATAGTCATTTGTATTGCTCCCTATGCCTATCCATGCCTGTTTGAGCCTGCACTGTATTCATAGCCACCACTTCTTGTGGTAAGCCATTCCATGCATCTACCACCCTTTCTGTGAAAAAAATTTCTCACATTCCCCTTAATCGGCCTCCCTCTAATCTCATGCTGTGTCCTCTTGTCCTGCTATTTTCTTATATTTAAACATGTTAGACTCTTTCATCTTGTTTATGCCCTTAAGGTGTTTAAATGTCTCGATCATATCACCTCTCTCCCTCCTTTGCTCAAGGGTATACATATTGAGCTCCATTAATCTGTCCTCATATGTCTTCTGATGCAGTCCCTGCACCATTTTGGTTGCCCTTCTCTGGACTGCCTCAATTTGGTTAATGTCCTTGTGAAGGTGTGGCCTCCAATACTGCACGCAGTACTCCAGATGGGGCCTAACCAATGTCTTGTACAGAGGGATTATTACCTCCCTCTTACGACTTGTGATACCCCTACTAATACACCCTAACACCCCCTAGCCTTACCTACTGCTTTGAGGGTCTGCTTGGATGATTTTAGGTCATCAGTGATGATGATGCCCAAGTCTCTTTCTTCCTTTGTGACTGCTAGCACCCCTCCCAGCCTATAAGTGGCTGAGGGTTTCTCTTCCCTATGTGCATGATTTTGCACTTCTTTTGCGTCAATCCAGTTGCCACTCTTCTGACCATTCTGCTAGTTTATCCAGATCTCTTCTCATTCTGCCCACCCCATCTGGATCATCTACTCTGTTGCAGATCTTGGTGTCATCTGCAAACAGACAAGCCTTACCCTCTAGTCCATCTGCAGGGTCACTAATGAAGATGTTGAATAGGACTGGCCCCAGGACTGATCCCTGTGGTACCCACTTGTGACTTGCATCTCTTCTGACTGTATACCATTTACCACCACTCTCTGTTTTCTGCCAGTCAACCAGTTTGCCACCCAGTTGACCAACTTCTGACCCACCCCGAGCCTACCTAGCTTATTTATCAATCTTCTATGTGGAACAGTGTCAAAGCTTTGCTGAAGTCAAGGTAGGCGACATCAACTGCTCCCCTTGGTCCACCACTCTGGTTACCCAGTCAAAGAAATCTATGAGATTAGTTTGACGGACCTTCCTTTGTAAACCCATGCTGTCTTGGATCCTGTGCCCTATGGATTCCAGGTGTTGCACTATCCTTTCCTTAAGGAGTGCCTCCATAATCTTGCCCACTACTGAGGTAAGACTGACCGGTCTGTAGTTCCCCGCCTCCTCCCTGCTACCACTCTTGTGGGTGGGATCACATGAGCCCTTCTCCAGTCTTCTGGGACCTCTCCTGTGCTCAGAGACTCACTAAACAATTCTGCTAATGGCTCTGCTAGTTCCTCCTTAGCTCCTTAAGTACCCTGGGATGTATGCCATCAGGTCCCATTGCCTTATCCACCCTGAGCTTAGCAAGCTCTTGTAGGACCCTTTCTTTTGTGAAGGGAGTAGTGCTCACCTCCTCCCCTGTGTCCATGATGCTGAGCTGTGGGCCCTGCCTACCTTCTCTTCAGTAAATACTGAGCAAAGTATCTATTTAGGATAGATGCCTTTACAGGGTCCTCCTCCTCACATGCTCCCTTTTCTCCATTAAGCATCAATACCCCTCTGGACTTTCTCCTTTCACTAATGTATCTATAGAAAGTCTTGTCACCTTCTTTTACTGTTGTGCTAGTGTTTCCTCAGTTTGGGGCTTTGCCTGCCTTACTGCCTTACCTGCTTCCCTTAGGGCAGTTTGGTATGCCTCCCTATCTTCATCCCGCTGTGTTCCTTATATTTTCTGAAGGCCAGCCTTTGGCTCTGACCTTTTCTGCTACTGTATTTGAGAACCAAAGTGGTTTCTTCTTCTTTTTGCACTTCCTTTTCTGTCTAACACAATGGGATGTTGCTTCAAGTATTGCATCCTTAATGCTTGCCCACTTTGCCTGTACCCCCTCACCTGTGTTTCTTTTTGCCAGGGCTAGCTTAACTCTGTTGGCCATCTTATCAAAGTCAGCTCCTCTGAAGTCCCATATTTTTGCTTTGGAATGGGATGATTTAGATGTAGTAGCCAAATTGAACCATACCATGTGATGGTCACTGGCCCCAGGTGACCTTCTACCTGGAGATCTGTGATCCTTCTTTGTTAGTCAGTACTAGATCTAGGATAGCCCTGTCTCTTGTGGGTTGCTGTACCAGTTGTTTGAGGCCCTCCCCTGCAGGGAATCCACTATGAGTCTAGTTCTGGCAGATGTTCCTGCTGGTATTGACCAATCTGTATCTGGCATGTTGAAGTCTCCCATTATCAGAACCTCCTTTAGCTGTCATGTTTTGTATATCTTCTAACAGTAATGTGTCTATGTCCTCCCTCTGGTCTGGGGGCCTGTAGACAACCCCAGTTCTTATGGCTGTCCCATTTCCTGTTTCAGGGTGACCCACAGTTCTTCTGGCTCCTTATGTGTATTCTGAATTTCTGTAGCTTTGATATTTTCATTAACATACAGGCCCCTCCCCTTTTTGCACCTCGGTCTCTTCTGAACAATACATAGCCAGGTACTGAAGTCTCCCAAGTGTGGTTACTGGTAAACCACGTCTCACTAATTGCTACTATGTCCAGTTTAGCCTCTGACATAATTGCCTGCAGGTCTGGGATCTTATTTCCCAGGCTGTGAGCATTTGTGTACATGATTTTCCATTGGCCAGATTTTGGTGTGTTGGTTGTTGGGTGAAGTTTGGCATTACCCTGTGCATCGTGTGGGGAGACAAACCTTTTTCTTACCTGGTGATGCAAATGAGCGGCAAACACGCTGAATTCCTGTTTGACCACTAGCTGAGGGGGGAGGGGTGTTCTTCCCATTTGACGTATGGGTGCTGCACCCTCTCCCCATTTGCTAGTTTAAATATTCTGCAAAGACGTCAAACTTCTGCCCCAATGCACTGACTCCTCTTTAGTCAGATGCAGTCCATCAAATTTAAAGAACTTTCGCTCCCAGAACTGTTGCCAGTTCCCTACAAATCTGTGTCCTTTTTCCTGGCACCAGTCCTTGAGCCACGTGTTTAGCTCCCTATCTCCCTTCTCTGACCTTCCGTCCATCTGCTCCCTTCTCCCAGACTGGCAGGATCTCAGAGAAGGAGATGCCGGACGGAAATAGATGATAGTTTGTCACCCAGCCTAGTCAGGTGTTCCTTGGTCTCCACAACTGACCGGCTGGCGAGATCATTAGTCCCTATGTGTACTAGGACATCAATGTTTCTCCTGCTTTGTGAACAATTTTAGCAATGCGGTCAGTGTCTCTCCATGCTGATGTACCTGGAGACATCTGACCATCACCCTGGCTGGAGATGGGTATCAACTCCCCGAATCATGGAGTCTCCTATGATCAGAAGTTTTTTGATTTCCTTTGTGCTTGTTTAGTTTGGTTCCTGATTTGGGTGAGTATTGTTGTGCTAGCTCCTGTGCCACAGTGTCCTGCTCTGCAGTGTCTTCTGCCTCTTTATTTGATTTCAGAGATAGAGGCAGATACCTGTTTGTAGTGTTTATATGGTTTTGGAGGTAATGTGTTGAGAGTAGAGAGTGATGGGGCACCTGATTTGCTCCTCCTAACCACCTGCCAACCTCCTGGACCAACTACCCTCTGCGGTCGGGGTTTTTCTGTTGGATGCTGGGGAAATGGCGGGTGGTTCTTATAATGTATTTCCTCTTCAATATGAAATTTGAGTGCAATCTCTGCCCATGCTGCCTGGAGCTGAGACCTAAGATCTCCAAAGGCCCAGCATGTAGGACAGTGTCCTAAATCTTGTAAGACTGTCCTTCTGAAAATTGTTCCACAGTACCTGCAGTTAATAAATCCATTCCAAATAAGTTGCTGGGTTTGTAACCTAGTCAGAGTAATTAGAAGGAAAAAAAATGCAAGTAATGGTTTAATTGTGCTTTGTTTAACTTGTTATAACAAGTTAAATTACTAGTGCCTGTAAATGAGATCACCTTGTGGAGGCCCCACTGATCCCTCCCTTCCTGCTCTGCCACAGGAAATGTCACAACTGTGGTACCCTATAAAGGAGTGTAGCGTGGGGTGGTTGGGGATGGGGTGGGTGGCTGGGCCCTTCCTGCCTAAAAAGAAGAACCACGGACGAAAGAACAAGGAGGTAGAGCAGAAACAATCAGTCAACAACAAATGCAGTAACCTGAAAGCTTATCCTAATGTTAGATAAAACTGTAAAACCTGTAAAGCACCACCTGTAATAATTTCAGAGAAGATATACCCTGTAAGAAACACTTTGCTCAGAAAAATAAAAGCAGTAACAGAAGATATACCTTGCAAAAGACAATTTGACTCAGAAGATTACAGCAGTAATCTGTTAGCTACACACCTGTAGGCACACCTTGTAATAATGCAGAAGAAGGTATACCAGCAACAACAATTTGAATCAGAGAAAAAATAAAGCAATGAAATGTTAGCAACAAACAAACCCAAAATTAATTAAAACTTTCCCACTTCAACATCTACCTTCTTGGTAATTATTTGAGCGAGAGACAGCATAACTTATTGGGGAACACAACTTGGTCCTGAATATCTGAGGATGGAGGTGGAAATGCGAGCTGCATTGCCTAAACACACACCGCTGCCAACGCCCGAGAAGGCCAGCAAAAAAAACAGACCTCAGAGCGGTACCTGCGGTTGTGCAGCAACCGCTCAGGGGGAGCAAAATTTACTTACTGTGGATAGATTCTTTGCAGAGTTTCAACCATTCAGGGAGGAGCTGAGATCACTCACTTTCGAATTGAAATCTATGTCTGTAACTTTGGAGGATTTGTCTTAGCGAACTGGAGACAGTGAGGTTTGATTTAGATCTGTAGAAAAGAAAATTTAACAAGTAGATCCAGACATAGTGGCCACCA
Organism: Neoceratodus forsteri; assembly: GCA_016271365.2. Lineage (NCBI taxonomy): Eukaryota > Metazoa > Chordata > Ceratodontiformes > Ceratodontidae > Neoceratodus > Neoceratodus forsteri. The sequence goes on from CM057454.1 coordinate 397,124,219, forward strand.
AACAAAGCAAGCTCTGTCTCGAAGCCAAAGTAGAAGATTTGGAGGGCTGGAGTTGGAGGAGCAATGCAGTGATAATAGGACTACCCAAAAGAGAAGAAGGGTCTGACCCCATCCTGTTCACCCTGAAACTGATACTCAAACTAGCAGACCCATCTCCATTCAGGCCTACATATGCCATAGAAAGATCGCGTCAAACATTGCACCCAATGCCTCCTGCAGAGGCACCACCTCACCCTTTAATTTTCACTTTCTGAACTATTTAGAATGGCAGCATTTCTAAATAAGATCAAGGAATTGCAAGAAGTGAAATGGGAAGCTATGAGTAGCGAGGACCTACCAGCTTTGGTAAGACAGTGGTAGGCCACATTTCATCCCATTCTTACAAAATTGATTGCTGTGGGTATCAAGTTCAGAATGGAATACCCAGCAAGATTTCTAGTATCCCTATCTGGTACCTGGTCTTGCTTCGAAGATCTGAAGTCAGCGGAAGCAGCATTGATGGAAGCACAGCCCGAACTGTTTAATAATCGCTGAGAGATGGGTATAATGGAACAACCATGACTTAACCAACTTAAGGCCCAGTATACTGATACTTCACTTGAATACTGCATTGAGAGTGATACACTGCCATTGAACTTCACAAATTTCAATAACACAGTATAGACTGATCCCCCATTTTTTGTTTCCGTCTGCATCAGTTCATTTACTGACTAACCGCAATTTGCATGGAGAGATGGAACTCTTCATTTCTATGAGCAGCAGTAGTAAACACCAAGAGAGGAAAGGAGAAGTTACAGTGAGTGTTTACTTTGCATTAGTCCTCAGGGGGAGGGTTACAATTTACGTTAACAAGGGAACCCAAGTTTTGACATTACTGGATTTGAAAATCTCCTTGTTGTTTATAGATATGCAAAGTTACTTCGGGTTGCAAAGAGTATGACTGCACCACTTCTATTTATGATCCGGGAATGTATGTTTCTTTTAAGATGACAGTCCTGACAGTGAATCAAGGAACTTTACATTTATGTTGGACTGAGCTACAATTATCTGGCAATCTGGATTTCTTTAGTTTTGGCACAATGGCTTAAGGGCAGTAAGTTGCTGAAGTGAGGAACATTTAAGGCCCATTGCTAATAAATGCACCGTGAAGTGTTACACGGATCAACCGGATGTCAGTGTTCTGTTATAGGACTAACCGAACTAAGTTAAATTTGCAAATGGCTAATATGTGTTATTTAGTTGTTAAGTTGCAAAAGTTACTAGTACAGTGAGAGATAGTAAACTTGGTATATGGTCTACCCCACTGACAGCCTACTCCAAGACTATGGTAAGCAGATAGTAGGGATTAGAAACATAAATGGTTTAGACTGGGAATTGAGAAAGGGATGTTCACCCTGAAAGGGGTTAATGTATAGTTTTGGTTTGAATTAAATGGAAAGGACCCCCTAAGGGATACAAATGTTACATGCATTTTTGGGGAGGGGTGGGAGGGGATGGGCACTGGTCGGTGAGACTGAACATCAAGGGCCGAAGAAGATATGAGTTGGCAGGTGAGGGGAGAAGTTTTTCTTGTTTCATTACAATATATACAGTTTTTCTAGGATTAATGAAGAAGAAAAAGAATCAGCATTTATATAGTGCTTTTTCATACATAGTATCCCAAAGCGCTTTACAAGCAATGCTAGACTGGTAGTGAAGTGACTGAATGTGTGCTCTGGGGGTGGGGACTACGATATTTAGCAAGATCGCATTTCACAGCTAACTAAATTGCAATGTGTATGGGGTGGTGTGGGTCATCATTGAATTGTTTTGGGCAGAAGGGCTCGGGAGGGATTGGCATCAGGAGCATCACTGGATATGGACTACAGGGAACAAGGGTGTCATTTTCCTATAGGGCAAGCACAAACAGACAGAGGTGATGGCTAAGTATATACAAATCATTACATGGAATGTCCATGGGGCCCTCAAAAATCTAAAAGGTACCAAATTATTAAGCACCTCCAACATCTAAATGGAGACATTTCGTATTTGCAAGAAACAAATTTATTAGAAACAGGCCAACCTATTCCAAGGCAATATATTAGTCAGGTGTTTACAGCAGGGAGTAGCACACAGAGTAGAACAATAGCTGTATTACTTTTACAGAGAACACCCTTTGTCAGTGCACAATGTATTTGGACCCAAATGGGTGTTACTTATTTCTCAGGGGTGCAGTGGCGCAGACAGAGGTAGTCCTGGGTTGCATCTATGGTCCCAATGCAGACTTGCTCTCATTTTTCATGGAGTTGGTATCAGTTCTGGCCCCCTTCCTAACTCTCCCTATCTTTTTAGGGAGGATTGGAACCTCCCATTTACTCCAGACCCTATCTCTGGCTCAGAGATCCCTATGGGAACTATCTGACCACTTTGGGCTATTTGACCCCTGGCATACACTGAACCTCAATTCTATAGAATATATGTTTAGTTCTTTGGTGCACAGAACCTCATCAAGAATTGATTTTTTGGTTAACCATATATTTCTTGATGGGTGTGCTGGGTTGTGGAATGGAACCATTAGTGATTTCGGATCACTCCTCAGTATGGTGCTGACTTTCCTTTGCCCCTAATCAACTAAAAGAAACCATCTGGAAAATTAATAACCAATTGTTGAAAGAGAAAGGGTTAGTCAAGCAAATATCTACAGCAATTGACCACTTCATTTCGGCCAACCTGAACTCTACAGGTAAAACTGATATGGAATGGGGGGCATTAAAATGCTATGTAGGGGAGAATTAATATGCATAGCATCCACCAGGAAATGCAAGTGGGAGAAGAAGGCCCTAGACATCTTATCCCAAATTCGAGAGCTGGAAGCACATCTCTCACCAAACACCAGAGAGAAAATAGGCAAAAACTTATAGGGCTTCGGGATCAAGACAGTGAGCTGCTACTTGAAAAGCTGAACTTACTGTATTGAAAACCTGGGCAACTTATACAGATCAGGAGAAAAAGCAGGCCATCTATTGGCCTTCAGGTTTAACAAGAAGCATCAAAAATTATAAAGGCCATCCACTCATCCAACAGATGAGTCTCTTAAAGATTAATCCAAAGAAATTGTAACGGTTGAGAATTATTGTGTAGCCTGTATAGTCCAATGAAGGATTTACCAGACACACAACTGGTGGATGACTATCTTGCTGCCATACCACTGCAAACTTTAAAAGAGGACCAAAGAAAGCTTGGTAACCCCTTCACTGATGCTGATATCAAGATGGCTATCAAAACCTTGCCACTGGACAAAGCCCCAGGCCCAGTTGGACTCTCACCTAATTTTATAAAGTATTTGCTGAACAATTAAAGCCTTGGCTGCACAAGCTGTTCAATGTGTGCTCTCAGCTGATACTATAGATCCAAGGCTACTAGAAGCTCTAATAGTAGTGTTTCACAGACCTGGGAAAGAAGAAGACCGAGTTACTAGCTATAGACTAATCTTGTTGCTGAATTACGGCATAAAAGGTTTAGCCAAATTACTGGTGAGCAGATTGAGCAGAATGCTCCCTATATTAATAGGGCAAGAACAGGTCAGCTTTGTGGCAGGGAGGTCCTCATCAGACCATATACATAAACTAGCACACATTTTCTCCATGTCCAGGGACATAGAACAATGGGTTGTCCTGGTGTCCCTGGATGGGAAAATGCTTTTGATTGAGCAGATTGGCAATTTTATTCTGGACACTGCACCAGTTCAGATTTTCCACCAAGGTTTGTCCAACAGATACGTGGCCTATATGTGAACCCGGTTCCGAATATATTATAATGGGGTATTTTCTTCCACCTTTCCTTTATACTCGGGCACTAGACAAGGATGCCTATTATTGCTGTTGCTGTTCAATCTCTATTTAGAACCCCTACTTATGAAGCTCAAAAGGAATGCAGGGATACAAGGCATTAAGCTAGGGTCCCAGGATGTGAAACTATCTGCATATGCGGGCGGTATACTGCTACACCTTTCACAACCACAGACCTCTATCTTGGCCACATTAAAGTCCATAAGGGAATATAGCTCACTTTCCAACTATAAAATCAATTTGGACAAAACATTGATTTTCCTCTTAACTCTAGAACCCTTAAAAGTGAGATAGTGGAAGCTGTGCTACAATGCCCCCCTAAATGTCGTAAGTATTTGGGCATAAAATTAGCTAGGAGCAACCTCAAGATGTGACAGCTTAATCTAGATGCATTACTCCAGATAATCCAACAAGAGTTAACCTAGTGGAAAACTATCTTTATCCCCATGGGGCCATATTAGTTTGATTAAAATGAACATATGCTAAATTTATGGCTGCCACTTACAGTGGCATGAAAAAGTATTGGCCCCCTTCCTGATTTTCTCTATTATTACATATTTGTCACACTGGATGTTTTCAGGTCTTTAGACAAAATATAATATTAGATAAAGGGAACCTGAGTGGACAAATCACACTTTTTTTTTTTTTACTTATTTCATTTATTTAATGAAAAAAGTTAACCAACACCAACTGGCACTGTGTGAAAATGATTGCCCCTAGTTAAATCAACCCAATTAAAGGGATAATTAGAGTCAGCTGATTGAACACAGCCAGGCTTGATTACAGCCAGCCCTGCTCAATATAAACCTCACTTATTTTGGCCCTTACCATCAGAGTCACATTGCCAGCACAAAGATTCAACAAGCACATTATGCCATGATCAAAGGAAGTTCCTGAAAAGATTAGAAAAACATTTTGTTGCCCTCTATCAGTCTGGAAAGGGTTACAAAGCTATTTCTAAGGCTCTGGGACTCCATCGAACCACAGTGAGAGCCATAATCTCAAATGGAGAACACTTGGAACAGTAGTGACCCTTCCCAGGAGTGGGCGGCCTGCCAAAATTACTCCAAGGGCGCAGTGTAAAATCATCCAAGACATCTCAAAGGATCCTAAAACAACATCCAAAGAACTGCAGGCTTCTCTTGCTTCAGCTAAGGTCAGTGTTCATGACTCCACAATCAGAAAGAGACTGGGCAAAAATGGGCTTCATGTGAAAGTAGCAAGGCGGAAACCACTGCTAACCAAGAAGAACATAAATGCTCGTCTCTCATTTGCCAAGAAGCACCTGGATGATCCACAAGCCTTTTGGGAAAATGTTCTATGGACAGATGAGTCCAAAGTGGAACTTTTGGACAACATGGATCCCATAATGTCTCACGTAAAGCAAACACAGCATTCCACAGTAAGAACACCATACCAACAGTCAAACATGGTGGTGGTAGTGTGATGGTGTGGGGATGCTTTGCTGCCTAAGGACCTGGATGACTTGCTATAATTAAAGGAACCATGAATTCCTGCTCTGTACCAGAAAATTCTTAAGGAGAATGTCCAGTCATCCTTCCGTCAGCTGAAGCTGAAGCGTAGTTGGGTCATGCAGCAAGACAATGATCCAAAACACAAAAGCAAGTCCACATCAGAATGGCTAAAAGAAGTAAAATTAAAGTTTTAGAGTGGCCTAGTCAAAGTCCAGACTTGAACCAAATAGAGATGCTGTGGCAGGACCTGAAATGAGCAGTTCATGCTCGAAAACCTACCAAATGTTACTGAATTAAAGCAGTTCTGTGAGGAAGAGTGGGTTAAAATTCCTCCACAGCGATGTGAAAGACTGATATTGAATTATAGGAAGTGTTTGGTTGCAGTCATTGCAGCTAAATGTGGTGTAACCAGTTATTAAGTGTAAGGGGCAATTACTTTTTCACACAGTGCCAGTTGGTGTTGGTTAACTTTTTCATTAAATAAGTGAAATAAAAAAAAAAACAAGTGTTATTTGTTCACTCAGGTTCACTTTATCTAATATTACATTTTGTCTAAAGACCTGAAAACATCCAGTGTGACAAATACACAATAATAGAGAAAATCAGGAAGGGGGCAAATACTTTTCACGCCACTGTAAGTGGTTTAAAAAGTACATGTGATTATCACAGACTTCATTATGTGGAGCAAACCCTTGAGAAGAGCTATCAAGAAATGGCAGCTCCCAAAACTCGGGGAGGCTTAGGCTGCTGCATTTTAGGTTTGCACTATTGGGCTGTAAGCTAAGATAAATACCTATGGGTATGGCAGGGCTGGAAGATGTACATGCATCTACATATATGCCCATATGGCTCACACTAGAAAAGAACTAATTTTCAAAGGAATGTCCCTGAATGTCCTCATGCACATTAGACCAAAAGACTTGCCCAATGGGTTGCGTAACAAAATGATCTTAGTATCAGTGAAGATTCATTCCCAGCTTTGCTCCTTTTTGAGATACAAGCACAATAAGGATCCAAAACAGCCACTTATGGGGAATCCTAACTTTAAAATAGGAGGCAAGACATTAAAAGGACATTGGATCCCCCAGCTAATGAAATCAAGTCCTAATGACTTTCTTATAGAAGGGGGTTGGCTCTTTTCAGGGGACATAATGAGATGCTTTAAAGTGGAGAGGAATCAAATTTTCAAAGTTTTCCAAATTCGACACATGTTGGTTAAGAAAGGCGAGTCACTCGTGGTGGAAGATGGTGCCTGAGACTTAATGTATTCACTCTATACCTTAACTATATTGCCGCATGCAATGTCCAAAATATATGCTAGTCTTCATGATAGGGCTTTCCCCTCCATTGATGGCACATTCAGATACTGGTCTTCGCAATTCCCTCAAATAGAGTTAGACTGGGGCAGGATATGGATGAACTGTCACATGTATACTACACAGAACAGGCTGAGGATTATGCAATTCAAGTTCTAAACAATATGTATTTGACCATGGACAAACTTTATAAAATGGGTAGAGTCCCATGTATGCAATGTGTAAGATGTCACCAATCAGAAGACACTCTTCCATATATTCTGGGAATGTCCATAATTAGCTTCATTATGGCTAACCATTAGGCTAAAAGCTGATCCTATGCTGGGAATACTGTAGAGGATCTCTTCTTACCAGAAATTTGTTTATTAGGCAATAATGCTAGGATAAATGTCCACCAACGAGATATTATATGGCCATGATAGCTTTATCACTTAAAAACTAGTGCTGCGTCATTGGCAAGATGCAGATAATATTTCATATACGAGGTGGCTACAAGAATTGTTGCTCAGTCTATGAACTGAGCACATGATTGCCAGCTTGCATAATCGCTATCCAGGTATAAGAGAAACTGGGAAAATTGCACATACTTTATTCCACGCAAATGAATCCTGATGAAAGGAATGGATAGTCCCTGTATTCTCTTCACGATAGTATCAGCCTGATGCCAAAGGGCGTCTGGATGGAAGGAGGTAAAGGGGGAAGGAGGATCATGTGTGTATGTACAGAATCAATGTTTTGCATTGCATTGTATGTTTCATGACATGTATAACTTGGAAACTCAATAAAGCAGATTTAATTTAAAACAAAAAATATTAACAGGCTTTTTAAAATAGATTTTACTTGATGTGGCTCAGAAGTTTTACGTGATTGCCAGTCAAAACTCAATTAAACCTCTAGTCATTTTGATCATGAGTGAACTTTTTGTTTCCGTTTTTTGAGTTGTACATCATATCGAACACTTTTGTCCCGAAGTTTTTTATTAAACTTATCATATTCTTCTTGAGTAGCTGTCTCTTTTAGCAAAGACTCAGTTTCTGCTATGTCCTTCATTAACTGTTCTCTCACTGATACAGCTCTTGTTAAAATAAGTTGCATGTTTTTAATAGAGGCTTCCTACATATTCTTTCTCCATACCAGCATGAACTCTGCATCATCCGTACCGAAAGCCAGTTTATTTAAAATTCTAAGCCCTCTCAGTACTCATTTGACTTCAAGGTATGCTTCTAAAGTGATTCTGTGCTAATGCATGTGCCTACCTTTAATGATTAGCTTCTCAAGTTATCTGAAGATGTAAATGGTAGGCTGTTCTGTGCCTGTACCAGTGCTAGTCCCTGGTGTGGGTGTGCTGGATCCTCCACCAGAGAGGAGAGGATTGTCCCTTCATAGGTCCGAAAGACCAATTCTGTAAATCCACCATGTCCATCTGTGTCTTGATTCATCGGCATCTCCCTGTTGTCACCTTCAGTCATTTTACAGTCTGACTCAGATACCAAGTTCCGGAACAACAACTGTAGGATATACAGTAGGTATTTTGCCCTGATGTTCTCAATAATAATAGCCATACCAATTAAACTTCGCAACTGGCATAGGCACTTAGTTACAGATAGTTTAAATACATACATGTGTTTTTAATTCACCTTCACAAGGGAGTAGTAATGATTAGTTGTCCCATGTAGCATGTTCACATGTTTTGCACTCTATAAGTGTTAATCAATTTACCTGTGTCTTCACTCTGAGTAAGCTTGCAGGCAGCATTTAAAACGCTCAGCAGTAATCTGACCTAGAGTCATTGGCATGGCAGTTTTAGCCATCTCCAGTGTGTTCTGCTATTAGCTGCTTATTTAATAAACATTTTTCACACGGTACCATTTGTTTCTTGGACTCCTTACTATGAGTGCTGGATTTTCTTTTGTTTGTTTGAGACTTTACAGTTAGAAGCACTGTAGTCCTTTTACCTGGTGCTACTAGTCCTCCTTTTCTGTTCTGTACTCTGGAGACCCCATTTCAAAATAGATATTTCCAACATAGGGAGTATACAGCATAGGACATCCAAGATGGTGGCTGGACTGAGGGATAAAACATATGAAAGTAAAGTTAGAGTGCTGGGTCTTTACACACTCTAGATAAGGAGAAGGAGAGGAGACATGCTTCAAATGTTCAAAATTGATAGGACCAAGATCTGATGGATAGCCTGGGGATGAGTCTGTACCAAAATAAAGACAATCTGAGATGCCATAGACAGGAAGTTCATACCTCCCACTGTACAATACCAGGAGAGTTTTTTTCTCCTTCAGAGCAGTATAGTGTTGGAAGCTCTCCTGAGAGAACTGGAATCAGCACCTATGTTAAAGATATTTAAAAATAGGCTGGATATATTCCTTATGAGTAACGGGTAATAAAGCCCCACATAGGCAGGAAACAGGCCCGATGGGCTAACACCTTCTCCTGTCTCAACAACCCAGTATAGAATCAGGTATATTGAGTTTTACCACCACCGGAAGTCTGGATGAAACAAATTTCACTGACATTCTACATATGAACCTTTGTTGTTTTTTTACTTTAATTGGGGGACATTTTAATAGAATAGTCTAAATTCCAGCAATTTTAGAAATGTTAAAGCTTTTCTTGTGGGAAGTATTTTCTCATAAGGTAAAACATAGGCACCGATGTTAGAAGTAATAATAAAACAAAGCAGGTGTCAAAAAATAGCATAAATCTTTTTCAAATACCATTTCTTAGTATAAGGTATAACTGGAAAAAATAAATGGTTTCACCATACAGGAAGCAGTGACAATCAAGCCCCTAAAGTCTAGTAGTTGAGAGGGTAGACTTTGTATAGAACATAGGCACTATATTTGAAAATTAAGTGCAGCTCTAACAGGCTTTGGGTGACGTTAATTGAGTTTTGTGTGCTGAAAGAGTAGTTACCTACCGTAGCAGTAGATCTTGAAGAGAATCTCCTCCATTGAGCCATATCATGGAACTGTAAGCCATCAGCATCAGGACCACCTTGAAATTTTTGCTGGCAGAGGCCGCTCACATTGACACATCTTGTCTGTGCCTACATAATGTGAGCATCCCTAGCATGCCTGAGTTCCCTGCTGAAGACAAGCTCGGAGGATCATCAGATCATCAGAGACTGAAGAGACAAGGATCAAACCAGGCACGTAAGAGAGGATATGAAAACCTGAATAGAAATGCTGTTTCTAGGCAGCATAGGAGACGTACCTTGTGAGAGCAGGCAGTATTGTCACCTGTCACTCAACAAGGGGTGGGTGAGGGAGGGAGGGAAGGAGAGCTATGGCTCAATGGAAAAAATTGTCTAAAAGATCTACAGTTATGGTACATAACTATTCTGTCTTCTTTGAGGATTTCACCCTCAATTGCACCACATCATGGAATGATTCCCAAGCAGTACCAAGTACAGAGTAGTGGTGGGCTAAGTGGCAGAAATTCGCTCCACGAAGTGATTCAATGAGTAACACGGAATCTACGAAGTACTCCGCAATGCAAAGCAGAGTACTTGACGGCATGATAAGGAACACAAAGTCCATTGAAGTCAATGATTTCACATTATCCCACCTTCCCCAAACCACTTCTCCACCAAGTTTAAGGTGAACTAAATTGAAATCGAATTTTGCAGTGCTTCTTGGGATTGCAGGTCACATGGGCTCTAGATTGTTCTGCACAGCCTCGGTTCTGTGTAGTGTGTGTGTAGTGGAAGATGGAGACAGTTTTCTCACAGAGCACTGTGATTCAAATTCTCTAAAAGCTGTTAAAAAAGCCTTTTTGAGCCATTTTTGTTTTGCTCAAAATTTAGTACATCGATTGTAGGAAACCCTCTTGTGCTCATATCATCAAGTGTTTATTGTTTGTGTGTGGATTTTGAATGTTAATTTAGAACAGTCAGTCTGTGAACTGTGAACTGTGTTTTGGGGGGAGGGATGTATTTGTGGTGTAGGTAGATTAACTGGGAGAAAAAGGCAGTCTTTCTGTTTTGGTTATATTTTTCTTGTATAACTGTGTTAATGTACACACAGTAATATTTTCAGTAATTCTTGACATTTTTTTGCTGATTGTTGTGGTGCAGCAGTGTATAATTTCAGTTTGTTTAAAACATTTGATTATATTACTAAAGGTTTTCAATTTGCTACACATCACTTGTAGTGTGTGTGTGAGTATGTGTGCGATGCATGCCATTAAATCAGACACCTTTTATTGTGCCACCGAGTAATTGCAGCAGTGTGAACCTGCTATCCACCACACCTGCATTAATTTTTAATACTGCTTTGTGGTATCTTTATTGGTAGTGGAATGTTACTGCCATGCACTACCCCCACAACCAGAAAAAGGTATTCTTTTCCAGATATGGATATGTGACTTGTGAGCACTGGTTAGGTGCTGTGCCTTTCCGTCTGCATCTCTTGAGTGCACAGCACAATCTTAATTTGTCTGTGTGTTTGCAGTACACCATTAATTCGGAGAGACTTTTCATTTCTTGTTACGCTCTCATTTCACTTCATCAGCACTGGGAATTTTCTGGATACAAGACAGTAGCATTTTGGGGATGCACGTTAATAATGGTGACTGTGTGTGACCACTGCACACATGATGGAGTGCACCATTTATTCTGTGAGACTTTGCATTTTTTGTAACCCTCTCATTTTACTTCATCAGCACTGGGGAATTTTCTGGACACAAGACATTAGCATTTTGGGGATGCAAATTAATTCTGGTGACTGTGTGTGACCACTGCATGCATCACTGAGTTCACCATTAATTATGGGAGACTTTGCATTTCTTGTTACACTCTCATTTCACTTAGTCAGCACTGGGGAGTTTTCTGGATATAAATCAGTAGCATTTTGGGTATGCACATTAATTCTGGTGACTGTGTGTGTGCATGAGGGGCTGTCAATATTGTTGTCACTTCGCCTTACTTTGCATTAAGGTGGAATGATAACGCGAAGTAATAATTACAAGGCGGAGCGAGCCTTTTGTATTGGCCACTCCACATAGTGAAGTAACAACCCAAAGTGCCCACTTCGCAGGCACTTTGCTGGTGAAATTTAAATTCACTACAACTCTAGTACAGAGGGAGTATGGCAGGACCTAACGATCCTGAGTAAGGAGGCCTGGCAGAACACTGAGGCCAAAGTTGGTACCTCTGTGAGAGATGATGTCCAGGATGTAGTGTTTAGTAAATGCAGGAATGGTACTCCAAGTAGCAGCAGCACATATGTTAGCAGCAGACACATTTTAAAAATAGGCCACTGAGTAGCCACCCCACAGGTGGAGTGAGCATGAACCAGACCAGGAAGCTGCTTATTATGCTTCTGATAACAAAATGTAATACAACTGACCAGCTATTTGGACAGGTCCTGTTTGAAATTGTGGAGCCCACCATCCTCAGGCAAAAGCCACAAACAATTGTGAGGATTTTCTACAATCTTTTGTATGATCCAAGTACCAACACAGTGTGTTTGGATGTTCAGTGTATGTAAAAGAAGTTCCCCACTGTCTGTGGGGGATGCAAAATAAACAGGAAGGTCAATAACCTGATTTTGTGCTCTTTCAAACACAGCCTTTGGAAGGAAGTGAGGATTAGTATTTAATGTATCTCTATCCTTGTGGGAAATAATAAAAGTAGGGTCTGCAACTAGCGCCTGCAATTCTGAAATACATCTAGCAGACATAATAGCCACTAGGAACAATGTCTTCCAAGAGAGGAAGTGTAGCCCACAAATAGCAGCAGGATCAAAGGGAGGTGCTGTTGGTGGCTCTAAGACCAAATTGAAGTCACATCATCACACCAAATGATGGCTAGAGGGTGCAACAAATGAATATCTCTTGGAATCTAGGTTAAACCTCCATCTGGGCCACCATCTTGCCCTCTATGAAAGCATGAAATGCCAACACTGCAGCCACGTGGACCTTAATAGAGGAATACCCTAGTCCTGAATCCTAACGAACAAGAGGTAGTCCAGTACTGTAAGAAACTGACACCTAAACAGGCCAAGGGAATGTCTGGTGCACAGAATCATAAAACATTTCCATTTCTGTGAATGGGTATACCACATGGATGGCTTTTTAGCTGCCAGCAAAACATCTGCACCACCAGGGAAACCTTGACATGGGAGAGCTCTATGTAATCAAGAGCCAGGTGTGAAGGTACAGGGATTGATGATCCAGGTGCACCAGCACACCCTGCTCCTGTGTCAGAAATCTTATCCACAGTGGGAGTGGGACTGGAGATCCCACTGCCAGTTGCTGGAGTAAAGAGAAACACATTTGTTTGGGCCAGTAAGGGACCACCAGAATCATGGTTGCAGGTTTGGCCTGTTTCTTGACAAGAATCCTCCATTAGAGGGAATACTTGAATGCATACAGAAGCCTCCTTTTCCAGGACAGCAACAATGTGTCTCACCAGAAAATTCCCGACCCTGCAGTGAGTGAGCAAAAACAAGGCAATTTTACATTGTATGAAGACGTAAATAGGTCTATGTCTGACTAAACCCATTTGTCAAAGAGGCTCTCCATGATGGAATGGCAGTGGTCTCATTCTTGGCACATTGCCTGGGACTGACAAAGGCAATCTGCCAGAGAGTTCTGGGTTACTGGTAGAAACACTGCAGACAGAAATATGACTTGTTCTACTGCCCAGTGCCAAACTCTCATCGCCTCTCTGTAGAGAGGATATGAATGAATTCTGCCTTGTTGGTTGATGTAATACATGACCAAAATACTGTCTGAATGGATCAGAAGCTGAGTCCCCTGGAGGAGGGCTGTGAAGGCTGTAGGGCAGGTAGAATGCCCTCACCTCTAGAGTGTTGCTGTGTAGAACTGTATCCAGAGGGCCATTAAACCGAAGTTCTGAAGAGTCCCAGATGGGCACCCTAACCTGAACCTAAAGCATCCATGGTCATCACTAGGAGGGGATGACAGAGGAATGAGGATGCCAACTTTAGTATGGAGCAGTCCAACCACCAGAGCATGGTGTGACAAAGTGGAGGAGCCACTTATAGGAGACACTCAAATTAATCAGAATGCTGTGCCTGCTGTGCCCTAAGAAATAATTGAGGATTCTCATATGGAAGCAAACTAGTAGAACAGTCAATATAGCAGCTGCCATTAGGCTGATTAACCTTAGAAGGCATATGGTCACCTTGAGCCCAGGATGTCAGGAGCAGAGGCTGACAGTGAGGGAGATAGGCATGTCCAGTGGATGTATCCCTCCCAAGGGGTTGGACACTGTGTGCCTTTCTAGCATCTCAGGTGATGGCATAGCAAAGGCATTCTTGGTGGCATGGGTGACACATGTGCTGCCAAATGTCCCTACTCCAAGGATGCCATTGCTGTTGCACAGAACAGGTAGGTGGGTGTGGCCTCAGAAAAAATGGAAAAATGGCTGCCGGTAGCACCGGATGATGGCCTTGGGTACATTTTCTCACTCTATCTAGCTGCATAGCATGTCATTCCTGGCCCACTGAGAGGACTTCCCCAGGTGTCACCCCTCCTGGAAGCAGTTTTACATCTTGAGTCATGCCTAACTGGTCAGACAGCTTGGAAGAGTCCTGATGAGCGATATGCAATGGTGAAGCTATCAGCAGCAGTGAGTGGGGCCAGCATGACAGCCTGAAGCAGTGGGGCTCCAGAGTTAAGGTAGGCACCAAAAAAAAAGAAGGCATCTGGCCAAGGCATAGTTGCTGGATGATACCAGTCATGTCAGAGCCACCAGTGGTCCAGTTCTAGCATGGTCTGTGTCCTTCGGATCCAATCCCCCATTAGCAGGAGAAGACCATTCAAAACTTTTTGTATTCGATGAAGAGATTCCATCCTTGAAGTTCTAGTATGGGCCTGAGATCCCCAGTCATTTTTGAAACAAGAAAGTACCAGGAATAGAAGCACAGATTCTGTTCTGAAATAGACAGGTTCTACAGCCCCCTTGCGGTGGAGGGTTTGAACCTCTTCTGGCAGGAGGGAAAGATGTCCAAGAAGCTATCTGCTGGGCAATAGTGGTATGACTGGAAGAATACTAAGGAGTCCTAGGGCATCTCCTTGTTGAACCACCTCCAGGACCCAGGAATCCGTAGTAATTTGTATCAATTTTACAGCACCGTCACCACCTCCTCAGGCACTGTGAACTTTATTCTGTACCTGCATGTTTGTGCTGCAAGTCCTTGCCATGACCAATAGTTTTTGTCTGCCTGTTTGTACATCTTTACTCTAACTCGGTAAATTGTAATTGTAATTGTTTAGTGATTTGTTATTGTAATCTTGTTCTGTTTGTAATTGCCTTCCTGGATCACACCTGGAAACAAGTCTCAGCTCAGTGTGCCTTTCCCAGTTACAAAGTTTCAAATAAATAAAAATATCCCTCCATTTTGGTAGGAGGAGGGAGATTTGGCCTCCTTCCAAGACTTCCTAAGGCAGTGAGGCTGAAGGAATGGGAGGGGAGTCAGAAAGTGCTACGGGTGGTGGAGATGCCGGTAATGGTCTGACCTTTTGTGAGTCTGGTTTGAGCACCAGAGGCAGGTTTGTAGCCTATGCTGTGGAAGACTCAGGTCTCTGGGACCCATATCCAAGGCCCCATGAATAGCCCTGACTTGGACGGGCATAGGGCCTGTGAAAGGGACCATGACCCCTTCCCCCGATCTAGGGTTCGGAGTATGCAAGGATCTCAAAATCATTTTTGAGAACTGTAAATCCTTTAATGCACTATGTCATTGCCAAACAATTGTTTACCTCTGAATGGAGCGTTCAGTACAGATTGCTGCACACCTGAGGTGAAACCAGCTGCCCTTTTCCTACAGTAGTGGCAAAGGCAAATGCCAAAGGCAACAACCCTGGCAGCAGCACCAGAGGCATCCTATGTAGATCTTAACAGGTGCTTACCAGCTTCCTAACCATTAGCAATAGTCTGCTGTGCCAATATTTTGTCCTAGCCCTCTGACAATTTTTCATCCATGGTGGCCATAGTCTTCCAAAGGTAATTTTGATATTTTATCATGTATGCATGATAGCTGGCAATCCTTAGGACCAGGAAAGCAGAAGTAAAAGCTATTTTCCCAAGTACATCCAATTTCCTTGACTCCTTATCAGGAGGAGGAGACCTCATGGCTTTAGGATCCTTTGTAGTAGTAGTAGTAATTGTTTATTCTTGAAAATCAAGAAAAGGATAGCTCAGCTGAGCCGAGGCTCATTTACAGTGGGGTCCATCATCGATACAGTCATACAGATCAGTTTAAAAAAAAAGTGTGCACAACACTATCAAAATTTAAAAAATGGGCTGGGTAAATCCTAGAAGCCGATTGGTTAGGGCAACCAACCAGCTGGTCCGGTATCAGGCAACAGAGACCAGGAAATATTAAGTCCCTGCCTCTGCTGCCTGATTACCTTCCAAATCCTTGTAGCAATCGAATGCTCAGTTTGAAACTTCCACCATGTTCTTCTCTCGCTTAATGAGAGCTACAGCACCCGATGCCCATTTGTACTCTCACTTAGAGAGTGGCGGCAGTTGCTTGTTTCAATAAATAGAAAAGAAAGAGCAGCTTCCTACAGAAATGGACGTTTTTTCTTGCCTTTGCTCTCTCTGTCTGTTGACTCAGTCGGACCGTAACTACAAATTCCTCTGCTTGGTTTCGGCAACCCCCCACGGCACCAGCAGGCTGAAGCATGAAATTAAAAAAAAATTAAAAACTTCCTTCCCTAGTGCTGCAATCTTTCCAGTTTCACCAGCTCCTCTTTCTGACTGCACTCCATGATCCCACAGCTGTGTCTCTTTACAGAGAAACATAGACGTTGATTGCAGATAAGGACCGCAAGTTCCATCCAGTCTGCCCATTTACCTACTGCATTTCCACTTTCCCCGACTCACACACAGACATGCTGGATCCCGATGCCAGCAAAGAGCTGCCTATTTAAACATAAAAAAAAAAATAATTTAGAGCGCTCATGTTTCGCCTTGGAAGTCTGCATTTACACATCCTGGCTTTACGTGCCAGGTCACGCAAGGTTGCCTAACAGTACGCCAAGTACTCTTCCATAGCAGCTGCCCTCTTGATGCCTGATATCCATTTCTGGAAAATGTGTCACTGCTACCAGCTTGCTCTTTCCTGCTGTTTCGTTCTGGGTGCACTCAGGGAACAAGAAGCTGGAGATCCAGACATGGTGTTCGCTTGATGGCGATTCAACACGGGGGACAGACAGCTAGATGCAGCAAACCAGCTTCAAGGAAGAACACTCATACAGGTGGAGGAACTATTCTATTACAAAACTTACTGTAAACTAAGTATTTATTATTTTTTGAATTAAACAATTTTTTTAAAGTTTTTCTGTTGGGGTTGGGGGAGAGGAGCAGGGAAGGAAAAGATACTGCAGAAAAACAAAACTTACAAAAGGAGGCAGTTTTTAAGTACTGTCTTCAGACATAACAATAGTCAACTGCAGGCGGAGGAACTATTTTATTTCAAAACTTACTTTAAACTTATTTTTCATTGACATTTTTTTACAATTTCTTTTGTTTACAGTACCCATTTTCTAAGCGCAATAATACCCTCCAGATTGCGGTATTATGCTATACCAGACCTTCCAGGGAGTCATCCCGCCCGCAGCTGGCCTCATTATGCCCCTTGGGCGTGTCTGGTATAGCACAATATCGCCCACCCTGTTGGGTATTATTGCTACATAATATGTTGGCATTATTAAAACATGGTTAAATCAAGCAACAAAAGTTTCATAGTTTAAAACAAAGTACAAAATGTCTTAAAAAATAGTATCCCATCAGAAGGGTGCAGTGATTAGGGCACTGTCATTAGGGCACATGGAACAAGGACGCCTCAAACTTTCAGGCATGGTCCACTATGTAACCTTCATTCCGATATGCCTGTGGTGGAGGTGATTATATATTTGCATGGGGGGGTGCAGAAGTTCCAAATTATTGACTGTCCTTAAGCCATTTTTTACTGTATGGATTTGGAATAAGTTATTTAGGTAAAGTGGAGTTTTTGAAAAGGTTTTGGTAAGGTAAGTACAGTATATGCGATTTTCTACATTTAGTTAAACTTAACCATCCAAAAGATTGATATAGGAGGCGATGGTGAGTTAGCCATGGCTGGGGCATCCAGAAAGAAACAGGTAAACTTATTATAGACCATGTCCAGCTTGACTAGGTTTCTCCCAGATATCCCTCATAGATAACATCTCCATTGCTGAAAAGAGGAATCACCATAGTATTAACAATACTCTTTCTAGCTTCCATAGGGATACATTTCCTAACTCTATAGAGAGACCCTAACCTAGCATTTAATTTTTTAATCAAACAGTCTACATGTACATCCCACTTGCACTGGAAGTCCAACCAGACTCCTATGTATTTATAGGAGTTACTTGCTTCAAAATTGAGTCTGTTTTCATTGTGATATGTAATGTTAGTTTTATGTTGTTTTCTTTGTTACTGAAAATCTTTACCTTGTATTTTTTGTCATAAAATACTAACCTGTGTTCTAAAAAACAGTCTTTCAATCTATTAAAATCCTTTTGCAATTTGGCCAGAGTTTCCACTGCTGATTTGTCTTCTAAGTATAAAACTATGTCATCTGCATACAGATGATGCTGAACCTCCATTATAAGAGGCCCAATTCCATCCATATACAGACTAAATAGAATTGACCCCTACACTGACCCCTGGGGACTCATGTTATCATGTAGTCATGGTGAGATTTGAAACACCACAGTGAGACCAATTGTATTGTCCCCAGGAGATATTCCTTGAACCAATATAGGGCCACCTGGTCGAAGCCAAGCTTCTCCAATTTTCTTAATAGAATATCATGTTCCAATGTGTCAAAGGCCTTAAACACATCCACAAATATGGCCCCAACCAGGAGGCCTTTGTCCATGGCCAGTTGAATATCCATTCTTACCTTGACCAAGGCAGTAGATGTACTGGGCTGGATTTTCAAAGCCCTGTTGCAAGCTGCGACAATGGCAGCTTGCTCCGAGTGTGGGTGCGTCTGGGACCCTGCACACAATTTTCCATTCCACAGGGTTCTGGCGCCTAAGTCCCAGAGCTTGTGCACATGTGGCAGTGCACCAAATGGATGATGCACCCACCCGGAATGCCGTAACAGCTGCTGGGTGTTTGCAGCACCCACAGACAGGGGCAGGGTGCTGGCTAGAGCCCCTCCCACATCACTGTGCCACCAAAACCCTCACGCCCAAACACACTGGGACCCTGGTGGCTTAGTGGTCCCCACCTGGCATGTAGTGTTCACCTCTCTACTCCCACCCCCTCCTGTACCCTAATCTGGTGACTGGCACAGCTCCACTCCATGCCACCACAGCTGGCTGATGAATGAACTGTCAGAGTGCATACTCTATACAGTGCGTGCTCTGACAGTTCATTTGGCAGCCGGCCATGATGGTGCAGAGGGCTGTGCCAGTCTCCCGAATCTCGGCATGGATTGGGGGGTGCGGGGTGTGGGGCACCATGTGCTGGGTGGGGGCACTAGAGCACCAGGGAGGCTATACAGGCACAGTTAGAGTGGGAGGAGACCACTAGATCACCAGGGACCACCCTTTGGGATGTATCATGGCAGGCCACCACAGTGGCACATACTAGACTGACCCTCCCAGGAGATGTCTAGTACCATTAGACCAGCTCTTTGCTGGTCTAATGGTACAACACTTAGTTCCTGGAGGTCTTTAAATTCAGGAATTGAGGGCTGTGGCAGTCTGGGTCTGCTGCAATCCCTAGCATCATGCTGCAGCCATTTTCATGGCACAAGGCGGGCGCTAGCACACTTTAGTGCAGGCAGCCTGCTGGGTGATGCAGGCTGCCTTTGTAAATAGTTCTTGGCACTGCCTTTTGGTGCAAGGTGCCTCTTGCGCCAGACTTGGTTGACGCAAGCACCTTGTGTCATACTATGGCCTTTAAAAATCCGCCCCGTGTCTTACGTGGAAGCCTGCTTAGTTTGAATTATACTGTATATGTTTTGTATTTCCAGAAAGTTTTTTTAGTTGATTTTCAATTAACCTTTCAAAACTTTTCGATATAACTGGGAGGAGGGATATTGGTCTCTAGTTACAGATATCTTCTTTTTGGCCAGTTTTGTACATTGGGACCACATTAGCTTTGATCTGTCATGAATAGCCATTATTACCACTGAGTCTGTTTCAGGCTGTGATGAATAATATGGCTTAACACTAGGGTCTATCTTTTATCAGCCTTTCTTGGAACTCCTGGCAATTGAGCAGGCCTATGCCAAGCAGAAAAAGTTGCCTCCTCGAGGCAGAGTGCACTGGAGGAATAATTACCATAGACCTCATACATAAAGATTTTTTTGTAGGGGTCCTCCTCTTCTGCTTGAAATGCCAGTTTAGCCTGTACCTGTTTTAGAAAGGATTGAAATGAGGTATCCTCAGGTGGAGACCTTGGAGTCTTTTTCACACTCTCTTCGAACATGAGGACAGAGCTAAGCTTGAGCTAACATCTATTACCTCTTCTTCATCATCAATGGCCTCCTACTCCTCTATATACTCTGGATTATACTCCAGCACATTGTCAACATTGACAGTCATTGGCTGAGGGTCGATGTGACTCAGAGACAAGTGAGGTGGTCCTATCAATGGAGGCTGTTCAGTGCCCGGCACTGTAGCAGGTACTGAGAGTTGTAATGTCGATGGTAAAGTTGACAGACAAGCCGAGGGCACCAACAGAGCTGGCAATGACTGGGCAGCAGCTGCACTCACTGAAACAACTCCGACATAGTCTGGTACAATAGCTGTGCATCAGCTGGCCCCAAAGGGTCAATGATTGAATCATCAATGGGACTGTGCCCGACAACGGTATAAGTTGAGAATCCCCCAGTTGGGGAGGTGAGGCAGTGCCAGACCACTAAACTGGTGTCTGAGAGATGGCTGTGTGATGGCAAGACCCACAGCTGAAGCCAGGGACCTGTCTTTTCGAGTAGACTTTCCTCTGTTTAGAGGTGAATGGAAATGGTCTGAAGAAGCAGTCTTTTCCTTGAACCATTTAATCTTTCTCAGAGAGGTGGTGTTTTTCTGCCAACTGAGAGAATTTATCCCTTTTCTTTTATGAGTCAGTGACAGCCACCATTGACCACAGGGACTGATGGATCAGTGGTGAACTGGGAACAGAAGCAGTTGATGATGGTGAAGACATCTCTGCAGCAACCTGTCTCTCCATTTCTTGAAGCTGTAAATGGGCTTCTAAAGGCTTCTAAAGCCTTATTGCAATGCCTCCTGTTTGCCTGCTTAAAGCTCTGGTGGATTGAGCAGGCTTTAGTGTTGTGGTTTGTATCAAAACAACTGATACAAATGGAGTTTTTTTTGTCTCTGTAAAGCTTAACAACTCCACAATGGCAATAGCAGCACAACAGTTCCTTGTCTTTTGGTGATAGCATAATGGAAAGTTTTAAAATGACATACTTAGAGAACAGTGTTCATTAGCAGTGATGAACAGATGAGTGCTTGACTGCAAAGGAAAGAAGTGAGTCATGCTGGGATGCCCATGTTATATAGGTGCTGATGAGTCTATGTGGGCTGCCCCAGACAGCAAACATTTTCAGGTAGCCCTGATGCCGAGGGCTTACAGTTCCATGATGTGGCTCAATGAAGGGAGGTATCCTCAAAGAAGATCAGTGTATTAGCATGGTAGGTGCCATATCTGCAGGCACAGTTAGTGTGGCTGAAAAGTTTAACTGTTAGCAAGTGAGCATTAACTGAACCATGCAAGCATACAAATGAAAAGTAATGACACTGTTCTCTGTCCTCCCCAATCCTAGTGCTGGTGGCAAATAAAGACTGTTATACAGCCCTCCTCACTGTCCTCCCTCAATCCCAGAGTCAATACTGACGTGTTACAAACATGTGTCATTCCACCCCAGTCCTGTGGCAATATCCTGGTTATCAAGGATACCTGGGGTCATTGGAGGGGTTCTCTGGTGCCTGCAGCTGGTGAAGAATGCAGCAGCCAGGTTGCTGATGGGGCTTCAAGGTTCTGTCATGTAACCTCTGGTTCTCTGTGATCTGCACTGGCTGGCGGTTAGGTGGAGGATCACCTTCAAGGTGGGCTTGCTCACCTATAAGGCCCTATTGGATCAGGTCCTGGCTACCTGAGTGACATCCTGATTCCTGTCAGTCCCGTGCATTCACTTCGCTCTTCCACCGGGGGCCTCCTAGCGGTTCCCATGGCTGGCCTGAAAACATCTGGAGATCGTTGTTTTGAGGAGGTGGGCCACATTTTGTGGAATTCACTACCAAAATCCTTGTGGGAGGCACCACTGGTGGAGGTTTTAAGCAGGGTCTGAAGGTACATCTTTTTAGGGAGGCATTTACTGACTGTTTTGAGTCTTAGAATAGCTGAGTTCTGAACTGTATTTTAATTAGGATTTATAGGCCGAATTGTTGTTTGATGTCGCTATTTATTTATGTTTCATATTGATTGTGTATTATTGATTCCTATTCTTGCCTTCCTATACAGCGCCCAGAGCCTATGGGATAAGGCGCTTGACAACTAAACTTTACTTATTTTACTTACTTTACTTGTCTGTTGGCACACTTACCCCATCCCCTTCCTGGCAATGGCTTTGCTTTACTTTTTAACATACCCTTCCAAATCCTAGTAATGGCTTTGATTTACTTCTTAACATACTCCTCCCAGTCCCAGTAATGGATCTACTTTACTTCACAATGTGCCCCTTCTCAGTACAGGTAATGGTTCTGCAATAATGCTCAATATCCCCTTGATGGTCCCAGAAATCACTCCACTGTAATGCCCAGTATACCAATTTCACCTTCCTGGTCTCAGTGTCAATATCCCATTTGTATGGTCGGCCCCATGAGACTTTCAATCTCCCTCAGTGACAGCAGCTGGCATTACACTGTGCTCACCTCCATGGCTGGCTGCCATCTGCTGCATGCATGTCTTTTATTGTTATATCAATATGAATAGTAATACAGTGCTTGTGGGACATCCATCGACAACAGGCATTGATGGAACAATGGTGAACCATGAAGAGTAGCAGTTGACAGTGAAGCCACTTTCACAATAACCTGTTTCTCCATTTCTTGAAGCTGTAGTTGGACTTCTAAAGCCTTCTTGTGATGTCTCCTAGTTGCCTGTAATGCTCTGGCTGACTTAGCAGGCTTTAACATTGTGGTTTGTACCAAGGCAAGGGATACAAATGAAGTGTTCATCATCTTTGTAAATCTTAACGTTGCCACAGTGGCAATAATGGAAGAATGGTTCTTTGTGTTTCAGTGGTGACATAAAAGTTTTGAAATTACAAACTTCCGGAAGGAGCAGTGTCAGCAAATACTTGCAAAAGTTCAACAGTATTCTTTAGCAGCTGTGTACCGAGGCGTGGTTGACAGTAGAAGAAAGAATTGGGCATGCTAGGGACACCTGCATTATATAGGCACTGATGAGTCATGTCTACATAGGTTGCTTAGCCGTCAAAAATTTCCAGGTGGTCCTGATTCTGAGGGCTTGTGGTTCCATGATGTGGCTCAATGGTGTAAGATATCCTTGAAGAAGATCAGTGTGTTAGCATGGAAGGTACCATATCTGTAAGCACAGTTAACGTGGCTCTAAAGTTTAACTGTTAGCAAGTGAGCACTAACTGAGCCATGAATGCATGTGAATGAGAGGTATGACCCTGCTCTCTGTCCTCCCCAATCCCAGTTCCAATACCGTCATGTTAACAAATGTGTCATTCCCACCCCATCCCTCTGTCAATATCCTAGTTGTCTGTTAGCACACTTACCCCCATCCTCTTCTTGGCAAAGGCTTTGCTTTACTTCTTAACATACCACTCCTAGTCACAGTAATGGATCTGCTTGACCTCTCAGCATACCCCCTCCCAGAACAGGTAATGGTTCGGTGGTAATGCTCAACATATCCCTGCTGGACTCAGTAATGGCTTCACTGTAATGCCCAATATATCCATTCCCCCTTCCCAGTATTGGTGACAAGATCTCATTTGTATGGTGGCCCCCTCTGATCTTCAACTCCCTCAGTAACAGCAGCTGGTGCAACCCTGTGCTCACCTCTATGACTGGTTGCCATCTGCTGCATGCAAGTCTTCTATTATTATACCAACATGCATAGCAGAATTGTGTTTATGGGACATCCATTGGCCATGGGGATTGATGGACCAAATGTGAACTGGGCACAGAAGCAGTTGGTGACAATGAAGCCACCTTAGCCACAACCTATTTCACAATTTCTTGAAGCTGTAGTTGGATTTCCAAACCCTTGCTGCAATGTCCCCTGGTTGCCTGCCTAAAGCTCTGGGGCATGGGACAAAACACCAAAGGAAATAACAGCACACTGAACTACCACACATAAAAAAAAGCAAAAGGAAAAACAAGGTGGTCAGTGATAATGTTCAGAAAAAATAGTGAGCACTACTACCAAATTAAACATACAAAGAAACAAACTGACCAAACCCCACTAAATTAAAATAATAACCTCTGGGGGGGGAAGGCAATTCAGGGACAGGGAGAAACCTCAGTGGGGGGAGAACTGTTCGGGAAGGGATGGGAAACCAGACACCTAACACAAACAGTAAAAAAAGTGTTCCAGGACCAGGAACTGAACCCTCGTCCACTGACACTCTGCTGCCTCTACTGCTTGTGGCTCTACCCACTGAGCCACAGCTGCTGCTCAGCAGAGTGCCCCCCCAAGCAGAGTCTTTATCCTCTGCTTCCCTGCATCCTGAAAACCAATAGCTTTTTTAACACACTATTTCAATGTTGCAGTTATAGCTACAGGGATAGCGCAAAACCATGGCTGCGCTATAGTATCCCTGTAGCTATTTCTTAACATGCTATTTTTATGGTGCTGTTTTTGCTGCACTAGACTGAGCTAGCTTTAACATCATGATTTTTACCAAGGCAATGGATACAAATGGAGTGTCTCTCATCTTGGTAAATCTTAACATTGCCACAATGGCAATAATATAAGCAGGGTTCCTTGTCCTTCAGCAGTGACATAAAAGTTTAATATAACAAACTCAGAGAAGTAGCAGCATTAGTGAATACTTGCAAATGTTTGACAGCATTCTTTAGCAGCAGTGGACTGATGAGTATTTGACAGCAGGAGAAAGAACTGAAGCATGCTGGAGAAGCCCACATTATATAGGCACCAATGAGCCACATCTACATGAGTGGCCCTAGCCAGCAAAAATGTCCAGATGACACTCAAGCTGATGATTTACTATTCCTTGATGTGGCTGAATGAATTGAAGTACCTTGAAGATCAGTGTGTTAGCATGGTAGGGACCATAATTGTAGACACAGTATGGCTGTAAAGCTTAACTGTTAGCACATGAGCACTAACTGATCCATGCATGCTTGCAAATGAGAGGTAATGATAAGCATACAGGGTAAATGGCTTTATTGGATTTGTCTTGAAGCACACACAGGCTGCCAGATCTATGCCAGTTAGCATTTTCTAAACCCCACTTCTACTAATGTTCACAGCACACCTTAACACTCACTCCCCATCCCATGATCAGTGAGACCTAGCATCTACCTCCTTTCCTGTTCTCAGTAATGGCCCAAATACATTGTCTGGAGGTCCCCCAGTTCTGCTACCAGTGGTAAGTAAGGACTGTTAATACAAGTCTGCTGTCTGTCCCTCTCAATCCCAGTGCCAATACTGGTATGTTAGCAAACACATGTCATAACCACCCCATTCCAGTGGCAATATCCAGGTTGTCTGTTGGCACACTTACCCCATCCCTTCCTGGCAATGGCTACAGATTAATGTCCTCTGGTTCTGGTAGTTCTGCTCCTGCGGGGGTATTATAGCAGAAGGTAAATACTATAGTGTCCCTTAGACCCTTCAAATGCACTCAACACCATATTTTACTGAGCTAGACAAATTCAAAAATCTCTTACCTGGATCTCAACAGCCCCTCCGCAATTACCCACTACAAACACAGGACCAGAATTCCATTTCAGATAACTCGTAGCGAAGTGCTAAAATGTCTAAGAAAACTCAAAGCTGAAGGGTCAGCGGAGTATAATAAATTGGACCCTAAACTTCTAAAACTAGCTGCCCTGTTATAGCAGCTCCATCAGTAAAGCTCTTCAACAGATCCCTCCTAGAAGGGAAAATTCCAGCAAAATGGAAGGTAGCCCTGGTTTTGCCTATACACAAGGGTGGCCGTAAAGGACCAGTAGAAAAGTACCAGCCTATCTCTCTCCTCTGCTGACTGACCAAAGTTCAAGACAGATTAGTCTATAATCATATTCAGAACTATGTGGAACAGTGTGGTTTGCTCACAGAAAGGCAAAATGGGTTCAGAAAACTCCATGGAACAGACATGGCTCTGGTTAGGCTAACCACAGATACATACAGGGTCATGTATCAGGGGCATAAAACTGGTGCAGTCTTTCTTGACCTCACCAAATCCTTTGACCTAGTAAATCACTGTTTCCTTCTGGAAAGACTGTCCCTCTGGTGGGTAACTGACTACCTGGCTAAAAGATCACAGCTAGTGAGATGGAAAGGTGTCCTATGAGGTCAGCACACAATTACTGACAGTGCCCCAAAAGGCTTAATCCCTGGCCCACTTTTATTCTCCCTTTTTGTAAACGATATGTCAGAAAAGTGTGGTGGCGCATGTGGCAAGCTACCCCACTGTTACCCCTTATTTGTAGATATTATTACATAGTATACATGTTTTTAATGTAATTCTATGTACATGCCAGTGTTAGCAAAGGCACATAGAGAAAAAAAACTGAATTTTCTTTAAAAAAAAGGGGGTTTGACCTCTCTCTGACTTACAAGGCCAGCCTTGGTTGCAGGAATCTGACATGTTCTTGTCAAAAAGCTTTTGGATACATGATCAAAGAGTACTCCTCTAATGTTAACTGGCCATGGGAAACAGAAGTAATAAAATAAGCTTGTATAATCATATAACGTACAGGATCTTCCTTATAACTATTTAAATCAAGCCAGTTCAAAATCCCAGGATAAGAGAAGCTATTTCCACTGTTGTAAACCCTTAAGTTCAAAAGGGAAATGGTCTTAGACAAGAAGTGACAGAAAAGGTTCCACAGTACACTGACATGTTTTTATAAGTGCCAGGAGACATCCTTATAACAGCCCTGTGTGAGATTATAAACCCTGTATTAACTATGGGGATCTGACATCAAATATTATCAGGAAAATAAGACTTTGGGAAAGCACCAGAGTGACACCTGGTGGCCTAAAGTGGAAGGGCCAGCCTTTATTCACAGAAGGACCAGTCTTTATTCACAGAGTGGGGGTCTTCTATAAACTCTCAAGCATAGACACTCAGAGCCATTTTGCCATTCTGTTTGGACTCCTTTCTCCTGACCACAGAGAACACCTGTCAGTACAGAGACTGCCTAAGAACCAAAGGCTGCTACAGAAAGACTGAAATATTTTGCAAACCAGTGATTCTCTGAACTTTGAAATCTTCATACCTCAGGTAGACTAGCTAACTGTTTTAGTGTGTTTCATTGTACATTTTCCATTTTTGTTTCCTGTATACTGTTACCCAAATTAATATTCTCTTTTTAGTTGTAACTGTATGTATTTAAGTGTTTTAGTAAAACTGTTGTTTTCCTAAAGAATATCTGCCTGAGTGAGAATCCCTTATATTTTATGTGTGACTGTAGAAGGTTTATAAATAGTCTGTGACAATTGTTACTTGCTTAGATGGGTCTCCATAAGCAACCAACTTGAAAAAAAGGTCTGGAGGGACAACTGGAAGAATAAGGAGAATAGCAGAGTCTACAAAGATTTTGAAGCAGGCTATTGTATGTCCTGCAGGGAGAAAGGCCAAATCAGGTTTTTAGCTCCTACCCCGAAGAGAGTGTGATACCTGGGTCTTCCTCCTGTGTGTAATAATAAGGAAGAGTTCATATTGGCCTCAAGACTTGAGACTGATATTGTGCCCTTATCCAGAGCTAGAGGGACACCCTGGTTCCTCGTGCTGGAGGTGCAGTCGTGACCTTGGCCAGCATTCCAAAAGGATGAAGAGGATATCCCTGCCCCCCATGGATTGCACTTAAGGGTGGGCACTGTGAGCCCAGTGGGCCTGACCCCCAGGGTGGATTTGTGACAGTGCAACCCTCTTGCTGTATGCAGATGATGCTGTTCTCTATCATAGTTCTAATAGCAATAACAGTGTCAATGCCCAGTTTGTTAAAGTCTTTAATATGCTGGAAGCCTGGTTCACAACCAACAAATGAATTCTAAATTCTAACAAGCATTTGTCAATACCAGATGTTCACCACTGGTACTGTGCAGAAACCCTAGGGTAGTAGATGTGTTGTGGTGCACTTTGTGGTTTATGAATATTACCACATGCCCTAGTTGGGGTGTGGTATGAGGCACAGCATGAGTGCCATCAACCACCTAGGAACTGCAGGCCAACTGACACAATGACATCATAAGTGGCAAAGCCACAAGTGATGTTATCAGGTTAGTCAGCAGGAGAACAAAAGATATCAGCAATATTTCCAGTAGGGGGGTAGCATATTCCAGTTATGCCATACCTCAAAAAAAGTGAAAAAAAATTGAATTTCCAGCAATTTTTGGCTGATTATAAAAAAATATAAAAGGTATCTATAAATGAAACAACACTCATTTTGTAGATACTTTTGTGCTCAAAGTACCATGCTATCATTTTTCATTTTAAAATAATTTGTATTTGTGCATTGCAAAAAATGAAAAAAAAGTTCTGCAGTTTTTTGCTAATTATAAAAAAAACTAAATGGTATCTATAAATGAAACACTACTCCTTTTGTTGATACTTTTATACTGAACAAATTTTGTTCTCACAGTAGCACGCTATCATTTTTATTTTAATGTTATTAGCTTTTGTTTGTCAAAAAGTGAAAATAAAATAGAATTTTCTGCTGTTTTCTTGCTAATTATAAAAGAAAATTAATAGGTAGCTATAAATGAAACATCGCTCATTTTGTAGATATTTTTTGCTATCATTTTTGTTTCACAGTTATTCACATTTGAATAAAGTTAATACTCTTAGTATACATGTATAAAATAAGGATCTTGGTGTCCTTTAAAGTAATTTGTGTGTGTGTGTGTGTCCCACAAGGAGTCAATGAAGAGTTCAGGGCTGTGCCAGGATATTTGAAATTTCTAGGCCTCATGAAAGATCAGTTGTGTCTGCTGGCCTGCATACATCAAAGGAAAGATCTGACCCATCATTGAGTCAACATTTCTTTTCAACTAGAGAATGTCTCAGCCCAGCAAGCCAAAACTCTATCATGCTTACCCTGCCTGATGATTGGCCATGCCCCCTTAAGAATGCTCTGCATTGGAGGACAGTGTCACACCTCTTTAAACCTAACTATCATAACAAAATGCTCGCTGTGTGCACACGTATGATGAACATAAAAAGATCAAAGTTATCCTAATTGGCCCCAGGCACTTAGGGGCAGCCTATCAGAACTTGTTAAACATTAATACAAGCCATGGTTCCCCCACTTTCCTCCACTGAGGTTGTGAAGTTCATAAAACACCTGGGAATCTACCAGAACCAAGAATTGTCACTTAGACCCAATGTTGAGCAACCATGCAAGTCTATGCACCAAACAATTGGGCTGCTGTATCACCTCAAGAACTACATAACCAAAGATCCAGGCTAGATATTGCAAGCTCCACACTACTTTCCATACTGCTATATGTTATGCGATGGGTTATGCACCCCTATTATCCCACATTCATATTACAATGTATTTCTGGCCACATATACTGTGATACTGCTATTTGCACTAATATGTAGATATAGGTACCCATCGTACAAGCATGGGTGCTAGAAATGTGCTTTGCTGCTAATATATGCTACTATATATTATGTTTACATCTTTTATATGATTGTTTTACACTTATCACACATGAAATATTATACTTCACTATAATGCACTTACTTAGGTTATATTTGTCTTTTATGTATTTTACACACATATATTCTGAACCATATCACTGAAAAGAGGGCCTTTTGGATCATTAGTGATTGTTATATATATATATATATATATATGTATATATATATATTTATATATTAGGTGGGATATTCAAACTCGCCATTCATAGGCACAAAGCCCTTGAGCTGTACAAAATAGTATGGCTGGGTAGTGTCCGAGGCGATATTCAAAGGAGTTGCGCTATTGAGCAACTCCTTTAAATATCACCCCAGCCACAGTTACCGTCTGGTAGTGGAACCTGGCGCCACCGTAAGTTGACAAAGTGGAGATTCAACTTGGCGGTGGAGCAAGTACCATTGCATCATGCGAAAATCACGATATTCAAAAGGTGACATGCAAATGGAGCTATAATTCATGCAAGGTGCAGGGGGGCCATTTGCATGTGATTATGTCCCCATTTTAATGCCATTAGCATGTAGGTGCACCAATCCCCGAGGACTTGCGCCTGGCACCCTGCCAGGCAGCAGCCGTCAGGGACCGACACCCCTGCAGCTCGATCGCGGGCATGTGTACTCCCCACCAGCCTGATTGTAGGCAGCAATGGCTCCCCCCTCCCTCCATTACATATCCCTGGTGGTCCATTGGTGCGAGCAAGAGCCAATGGGCGTGCAGCCCATACCGTACGATGACAGTCAGATTTGTGAATGAACATCGTTCACAAATCTGAACTATCGCTCATACTGTATGGCTGCGCTCATTAACTCTTCTTGCATAATAGGTGCACCCCTACCGGCAGTCAGTCAGCAGGCGCGGGTGGCAGGCGGGTGGATGCTGCTGCCCGCCTGGCTGCGGGGGCGGGGTGGTGAGGCTTCGTGGGTGGGTGGGGTGGGGACACTAGCCACCAGGGCTATGTTCGAGGGTGGTTTTTATACACATACCGCCGCGGTTGGGCATTCCGGTCCACTGGACCACCAGGGATATGTACGGAGGGGGTGGTTTTATTACACATACCGCCAGCGATGGGGCATTTCGGTCCACTGGACCACCAGGGATATGTTCGGGAGGAGGAGCCACATTGCTGCCTGCGATCGGGCTGGTGGGGGAGTACACTATGCCCGCGATCGGGCTGCAGGGGGGGCACAGGGACTGGGTTGGGGACCAGCCACAGGTGCCAGCTGCTGTGTTGCACCCTGCAATACAGCAGCTCACCTGTGGGTGGCCCTCGACTAAAGCCTTTTTTTTTGGCTCAAAGTCCTGCAGGCACAGGTTGGGGTTTGCACCTGCACAACTCTGCACAGCCCGGCTGAATATCGGGCTGTGCAGTTTTATCATGGTTCCTCCCCTTCCAGTTGAGCATGCATTCATTTGCATTGCGCTGTTGCTCAACCCTGTTTTCAGTGGCACAACTGCCACGGTGGCACAATCCTGCACAGATATCACAGAATGGCACAATTTCAGACTGGGCGCATGCATGACCCCTATTGCGCATGGCGCAACCCTTTTGAATATCCAACCCTTTATATATATATTCATTGCAAAAAAAAAAGCTTATTTTAATACATCAGTTAGGGTTAAAGTGACAAAAGTGGGGAAATGAGAAGTTAGGGTTGAGCCTCTTACTCCTCTACCACTCCACCATCCCATCCTCCATAGACCGACAGATGCTGGGGTGTGCCATGGGGTCACGAGGCCCAATTCTCACCTCATTCCATGTGTAAACAGGTTGGCATGCTACAGTAAAGGAGAATGGGGTGAGAGTTAGGCCTCATGACCACATGACACACCCCGGCTTGTGTTGGTCTGTGGAGGATGGGGGGTGGGTTGGGGGGGGTTAGGGGCTCAACCCTAACATCTCATTTCCCCAATTCTTTGCTTTAACCCCAACTGATATATTAAACAAAGTTTTTTGCAATGAATTCCCATACTTTTTGAAAAAGTGTATTATAACTAGTAAAGAGCATGTATCGGTGGGAGCATGGGGGCTGAACCAAGCTGCCCATTTCTGAATAATGATATGTGTCTGTGTGAGCACAGGCCCTCTGGGCCCCGCGCTTCCACTTACACATAGCTACAAAGCCATACAGCATCCTATAGGGCAAGGAACCCTTGTAACTCTAATTTGCCAATATCTCAGGAACAGTAGCAGCTAGGAAAAAAATTCAAGTACCATTGTAATCATGACAGTGGAATGTCCACACAACATAAATTGACCAAATCTATATCTTGAATCATTTACGAGATATGGATGCTGAAAAGTGCTATAAGTGCCACAATGTTATCCTATGGGAAAAATCTCAAATTTGTGATGTCATATCTATGGAACCGCTTAATGTTCCAACACCTAGATAGCATAATTCACATCTCTAGGGCACCCCCTAATACCCTGTAAATTGCAAGTCGAAAGACCAAACCATTAATTTACACTGTAGTGGGAACCTTTTTTAAAGTTTAAAAATTCCTAGTTAGTGAAGTAGCAAAATCCCCAACCATCAGATAAACCCCCATTTGTGAGCTGTCAAAATTGCCATCCATGAGAAATTCTTGACAGCCAGATTTTGTCATCTGGTCCCTAAGTGACAGTTAAGGATTTTGCTACCTCATGAAAGAGAATCTGGTGGCAGACTAGGATTTTGACACCTCTTGGACTGCGATTTTGTCAACTCTGTGAAGAGAAGTTTATAAAAACAATCCCCTTTCATGAGCTACAAATCTCTAATCCATAGCCAATCCTCTGTGCGAGGCAGCAAAATCCTTGACCATCATTCAATCCTTGTCTGCGAGAAGGGCCATCTGGTCCCAAGTGATGGTCAAACATTTTGTTATCTTATGAAAGAGGACAGGGTGGAGGACTAGGATTTTGACAGCTCACAGACTGTTTTATTGTCAACTCATGAAAGAGGATTTATAAAACCAATCTCCTTTCACAAACTGACAAAATCCAGTCCATCACCTGATTCCCTTTCACGAGGTAGCAAAATCCTTGACTGTCAAGTCAATCCTCGTCTGCAAAATGGCCATCTGGTCACAAAGTGACGGTCAAGGATTTTGCAGCCTCATGAAAGGGATCGTCTTGTGGACTGGGATTTTGTCAGCTCATGAAAGAGGATCAGAAGCGAGTCATGGACAAAGAATTTTTAAATTTGAAACTGCTATTTTTTTGGACAAAATGAAGCAAACCAAAGATTTGGGGTTGTAGAGGGTGTCATCCTGAACAAAACCCACACATTATTACAACAAGAAGTCACCCGTGGAGGAAGGTACAACATTTTGTTTGGGGGGGGAATAAAAACAAGATGGCACCTCGTGGACAAGGAATTTTTCTGATAGACGAGGATTTTTTTAAATCCTCATTCATGAGCTGACAAACTCCTTTACCGTGAGTCCAATCCTCTTTCGCAAGACATACATATAAATCTTGGTGTGAACTGAGCATGCTCAGAACCCAAAAATTAAACATTAAATAACTTTGGGACAGATCAATATTTTTAACTGAACTAATGCTGGATTGTTCTTTGACTCAAACTCTTTCTATGTGCCAAATTGCATACCAGAACATCAAACAGTGTGGTCACAGAGCCACAGGCAAATAATGTGTCAAAAATGGCAAAAACATGTTTTTCAGCACTTCGCTGTGCAAAATCTGTAACTCTGACCAAAATGTAAGTTGGAAAATCAAGAGGTCTACCACACAAGACTGCACATTCCAAATGTTGTGCAAATTTATTGAATGGTTGCAAAGTTATTAACATGCAAAAATTGGGGTTTAACATTAAAGTGCCTACCCAACACTAACTATAGGGGCACAACCGCACCTATTATATATATATATATATATATATATATATATATATATATATATATATATATATATATATAGTATGGTAGCATGTAGTACTACCATAGTTAGGGTTGAGTAGCCTTTTTAAAGTTAAAGGGTGAAACTTTGTACCTTAATAACTTTACCACTGTTCAATAGATTTGCCTGAACTTTGGCAGGCACGGGGTGTAACCACAGATCTTGGGATCTTCCAACTTTTGTACCAGTCAGATATACAGCTGCAGAGTTATTAAGCGACATCCGTGTGCGCATTTACCTTTTTTTGTGTGCATTTTTTGCTTGCGATACAGGTCGCACGGTTTATGCTGGATCTGACCTAAAAACTTCAAGGAACATGCAGCCGGCATTCCCGATGTGCCTTTTGAAGATTTCATGAAAAAATATTAAACGGTTCAAAAGTTATTCAAAAAGCAAGTTCCCATTATAAGTCAAAGGGAAAAGTTAAAAAGTTCAACACTTTCGCAAATGCACTTTTTAGTGGCGCAAATGGCCCTAGTAGTGTTGTAAGTCAGCCATTTTGTTTTCAGTTACTGATCACAGAAATGCTTGGCATTTAAAATTGAGACCATCTAGGGACATCATTCTTTTTGTGTTTACCTATTCGAGCCCTGAGGATGCTACCCATGTCTTTATTTTGGGGTTAAACACCCCAGAAATATGTTTTTCAAATTTCTGGAAAAAGTAGTGTCACAAAATAGTGTCGCACTCACGACACTTTTGCAAATTTTGCGAAAGCTTTCGCAAATCACAACACTAGTTTTCCAGACTATGGCCAAAATGACAGGAGTTCTTTGCCACCCTGCTGCAAAAGAACGGTTTGATCTTTTGAGCTGAAATTTGGAGGAAGGGAAGCCAACATCAGACAGAAGTGCATTTTGGTGTCTCGGTGACAAAATATTGCATGGATGCCAAGTTATGGTACTCCAAAGTTGATGTTTTTTCACATAGACTAACATAGTGGCGTACACCACGCCTTTCGGGGCTCGTATCTCGGAAATGGTACGAGATACAGAATTTTCATCATGATCATGCATAGCCCTATGGGCTACTCATACAATGAAAACCTAGCCAGGACAGTCATGAATCATGTGTAATTTTAATTTTTTCTCTACGTAGTACGGTTACTGAGATATTAGCATTTTAGTATTACAACTGCTCGGTTTCTGCTCTGAGGCACATTATTATGCATACATTCCTTGTTTTCACTGTCTTTCTCAATTGAGCTTTTCAGGATCAATACAGTGTGCAGTCCACTTACTGTTACATGTAGGCTTTACACTTGTGTTTCCATGCCCATTTGCGTTACCATTACTGTGTACGCCACCGTGTGCGTTACCCTTTGTGTTTCCGTTTGCGTTACTGTTATCATTTGTGTCTCCACTATGGTTTGTGTTTTGCATAGCATCACCATTTGCATTGCCATTTCTGTTGGTGGCCACCCTTCCACTTTCATTAGCATTTGTCTTTCGTTTTGTGTCATCGTTGTTCTTACCGTAACCATTTGTGTTTCCAATTGTGTTCCCCTGCCCGTGTGTGTTACGGTTTATGTTTCCATATGTGCTTATGTTTGCATTTGTGTTTCTGTTTTCTTTGGCATTATTGTTGCAGTTACCATTACCATTTGCATTTACAATTGCGGTACCGTCACCGTGCGTGTTACGGTTTGTGTTTCCATACGAGCTTGCATTTGCGTTTCCATTTCTGTTTACTTTTACATTACTGTTGCTGTTAGACTTATTGTGCTTACAATAGTGGTAGCGTGACTCTGCGAGTTACCAGTTGCGTTTACGGATGCGCTTGCATCTCTGTTTGCATCACTGTTCACTTTGGCGTCACTTCGGCTGCATTTCTATCAATGCTTGTTTTACAATTTATGTTTGTATCACCATGTACGTAACTGTTACCACTTGCGTTTGCATTGCTGTTACTGTTACTATGTCATAAAAATCATGTGGTGGGAGCATTCCATTCACTATTTAGTCCTCCTTCTCAAAAAGGAAATTAGGGTAAAAACTCCATTTAATTCATCAGTAAGGGTTGTTCCACAGTAACAAAGTGAGGAAATTCAGTGTTAGGGTTGAAAAAAACCTTGCACCCCTCGCCCGCCCCCAACCAGCATCGGGTTGTGCGTTAGGGCTCATCGGTCCTAACTCTCACCCCATTCTCCTATGCCTCTGCTTGTTCACATGTGATGGGGTGAGATTTAGGGCTGATGACAATGCATACCCCAATGCTGGTTGGGGGCAGGCTGAGGGGTGCAAGGATGGTTTCAACCCTAACACCTAATTTTCTCACTTTTGTCACTGTGGAACAACCCTAACTGATGCATTAAATGGAGTTTTTGCTTCTAATATATATATATAGATATTGTAGTGCTACCATAGTTAGAGTTGAGTAGCACTTTTAAGGTTAAAGGGTGAAATCTTGCACCTAATAACTTTGCCACCGTTCAAACGGATTTGCCTGAAATTTGCATGTATGGGGAATAATCATAGTTTTTGGGATCTGCCAACTTTTGCACTGGTCAGATATACAGCTGCAGAGTTATTAAGTGACATCCGTGCACACAATACCTTTTTGCACATTTTTGATTGCACCTACAGGTCACATGGTTTTGTCTGACTGGTCTGAAAACTTCAGGGAATGTCGCCGAGGATCCCAAATGTGCCTTTTGAAGATTTCGTGAAAAAATATTGAATGGTTCAAAAGTTATTTAAAAACAATTTCCCATTATAAGTCAATGAGAAAAGTTAACAAAAAGTTTGACACTTTCGCAAATGCAGTTTTGAGTGTTGCAAATGGCCCTATTAGTGTCACAAATCTGCCATTTTGTTTTCAGTTACTGATCACAGAAATGCTTGGCATTTAAAATTGGGACCATCTAGGGACATCATTCTTTTTGTGTTTACCTATTTGAGCCTTGAGGATGCTAGCCATGTCTTTATTTTGGGGTTAAACACCCCAGAAATATGTTTTTCAAATTTCTGGGAAAAGTAGTGTTGCAAAGTAGTGTCGCACCTGTGACATTTTCGTAAATTTTTGTGAAAGCTTTTGCAAATCACAATACTACTTTTCTAAGCTATGGCCAAAATGACAGGAATTATTTACCACCCTGCTATAAAAAAACAATTTGGTCTTTTCAGCTGAAATTTGGAGGGAATAAAGCCAATTTCTTAGAGATGTGCCTTTTGGTGGTTCAGTGAAAAAATATTGCAGGGATGCAAAGTAACGGTACTCCGAAGTTGACATTTTGTTCCCATAGACAAACATGGTGGCGACCACCATGCTTTTTGGGGCTCGTATCTCGGAAACAGTGTGAGATACAGAATTTTCATCACAACAATGTTATGGGCTATACATTCAGTGAAAACCTAGCCAGGAAACTCATGAATCATGCGAAATTAAAAAAAATTTTCTACGTCTTACGGTTCCTGAGATATAAGCAATTTACTATTCTAACAGCTCATTTTCTGCTCCGAGCTCACATTATTATGCATACATTCTTTGTACACACTGTGTTTCTATGCAGCTGTTGAACAAAAACAGGGTGTGCTCTTCCGCTACTGTTACAGTTAGTGTTTCCACTTGTGTTTCCATACCTGTTTGCATTACCATTCCGTGTATGCCACCGTCTGCATTACCCTTTGCATTCTCGTTTGCTTATGCACTTGCGTTCGCGTTTCTGTTTCCTTTGGCATTATTTCTGCTGTTAACGTTATGAATTTGCATTTCCAATTGTGGTACTGTGACCTTGCGCATCACGGTTTGCGTTTCCTTATGCGCTTGCATCTCCTTTTGCGTCACTATTCGCTTTGGCGTCACTTTGGGCTTGTGTTTCTACTAACGTTTGCTTTTCCATTTATGTTTCAGTCACCATGTGTGCAACTGTTAGCGGTTGCGTTTCCCTTGCACTTACCATTACTATGTCACAAAAAATCACATCACATTCCATTCACTATTTCTACTACACAGTCTCAAAAAGAAGGGAAATTAGAGGCAAAAAACTCCATTTAATGCATCAGTTAGGGTTATTCCACAGTGACAAAAGTGAAGAAATTTGGTGTTAGGGTTGAAAGCCCACCTTGCACCCCCCCTGCCCGCCACCCCAACTGCCAACGGGGAGTGCATTGGGGTCGTTGGTCCTAACTCTCACCCCATTCTCCTATACCTCAGCTTGTTTACACATTTGATGGGGTGAGAGTTAGGGTCGATGACGCCAATGCACACCCCGTTGGTGAGTGGCGGGACCGGGTGCAGGTGGCTTTCAACCCAACACCGAATCCTCATGTTTGTCGCTGTGGAATAACCCTAACTGATGCATTAAATGGAGTTTTACCTCTATATACTACACATACACACTCATATAATCATGTAGTTTGTGTTTTATATTTAAGTAGCACTCCACATGTATTACTGATTATTCAGCATTTTCTTTGTCTGTGATTACTGCTGACACAGGCATTTCCTTTGTCTAACTTCTTACTCATTAGTAATTCTGTTTCCTAAGTAACTACTCAAGGGAGACACCTTGCATCGACCTTATTCAGGATACAATATCCAATGTATTATGTTCCTTATATCCATAACTATACTGTTATCATTGTAACTATGTTGTTATCATTACTATATAACCTTCTCTAAGCCTGCTCCTCACTGAGGATTATATCTTCCCTGAGAATTGGTGAGAAACTGACTGCCTTGTTATTTTCTCTGTCACATGTTTTGGAATGAGTATTGTGATAAACTTTCATTATTACTTACTGCTTGTGTGAGTTCTTTGGCTAAGCACTACAGATATACAAGAATCTGATATGTTTATCTCTAGAGCTGGACTCTAAGATAACAGCAGCAACTGTGTGCAGTAATGTCTGAGTGGTGGTCAAAGTTATGCTTATTTCCTTTGTGGATTTCAACATTGGGTTGAACAATCACCCAACGATGAGCATCTGTTAGCATCTACTGTGTAAATCTTCATGGTCTGCCATTCCCCAGTGTATGGAACTTAGGCACTTGGAACCTCTCTGTTGGATGTCTTAAATCTGTACAGTGAGCTGCCATTCCCTGGGAGAACACTGAGCTGTAAAATATTCCTTGAAGACAGCAAGAGTGCTATCAAGTGTGGGGACATCCTTTATAGGCACCCACAAATGCCAAAAAAAGCTGCTTGTGTGTCTTCATTTACTGTGGTTTCAAACACAGTTCCTGAACCACAGACAGATGACAGTTTCTCTGTTTTATTTTGACATGTCTAAAAAATATGCGCAGTGTTGAGGTTACAAACCTCACAATACCTAATTAGCCAGAGTGGTTTTGAGGATTTTGCTATGGTAGCTAAAGAGAATCCTGTACAGGCTAAATTTGATCATTATAATGATTTAAAGAATGGTACCACAAATAATTATTCTATAGCCTTATTTGTTGCAATGCTGTTTGCTAGCTTAGAACAGAAACTGTCTGCTTTGGAGTCCTGTTACTCTGACTTCAGGTGGGAGAGGGAAGTGTTAAAGGCTGACCTTGCAGAATGTGCAGCCAGACTGGAATCACCGTAAACTGTCTCAGACAGCAATTTTCAGAAATTACATGCTTTGACAGATGAATGTGAAAAAGCAAGGCTTCATAGAAAGCAGATTACACACATGAATGACTTGTCTGAGACTGTGATTACCTTACATAAGGAAAATAAGGAGCTAAGGATGGAGCTGAACCAGGTAAACTGTAAGCTCAAAAGTAAGATTAGGGACCACATTGATGTATGCACCACATACAGATTCTTGCAGAAAGATTTTGTGAGTGGTTTGTGTGTTACCAATTCTAAGAGTTAATCACATGAAATGCAGAGCAGAGATGGAGATTGCACCATCAGCGAGAGGTACTGGCTGGGCGTATTAATGCCATGGATGACTTTCAATAAATACTCATTGACCTTACCTCTTCTGGTGGTGAGGAGTCTGATTGTGAGGACTCAAAAGTGCTGTGAAATGGGCTAGCCCAACGGCTGGCCACTCTTCTTTTGATTCACAAAATAGTGAATTGTTAATGTTGGATTCACAAAATGGTAGATGGTTGATATCTCAAAATGGAGGACACACACGTTATCACGTTACATCCCCATATGATCCCCAAGATGGCCGCTCATGGTCATGTGATGGTAGCCATTTTGCCGTAAATCAAGATGGCGGTAACCATGCAGTAACCCAAAATGACTGCACCCAGATTTGCAGTAACACAAGATGGAGGCCCCCATGTAGTAGTAACACAAAATGGCCGACCATCACATAATGAAACTATTCATATTCAATCACAGGGACTTGTGATTGTTGCCTTAACCAGACAGAACAAACTGGAGGTTTTAGGTATAATTCATACTGTTATTAGTAACACTGGTATTTCTGAGGAACAGAAGGATCTCCTTAAAAAGGAGGTTGATGTACTTCTGAGTGGAGGCTAGTACACAGATTAATGTTATGAAGTCAGTGGCAGATGCTGCAGCAGAATCAGCAGTTAAAGCTGCCACTTGTTAGGCTACACTCAACAAAATAACACCACCTAGCAACCCTATGAAATCTGCTCATTCAGCCCAGCAGATGGCTGACAGTACTGGGTGCATGCATCCCACTGATAACTTAAGCTGTCACCTTAAAAACAAGGTTGCTGCCATCCAGCAGCCTTCCAGTGTGGATACACACTATGCAGTCGAGGGTAGGGGTAACACTCATTCTGAATACCCCATGGCTGAGATATTTTCATCATCACAGGCCACGTTGGAGGGATACAGGTTTGATTTATGAATCTATGCTGCTAGCTGTTCCAGGACCACCTCCTCCACCCTGGAGGCTACTGAACCACAAACCATAGCTGGAGCATTATGTACAGCTTACACACCACTTTTCTCCACTGTGCAGGCACCCTCCATGATGCCAGCACCACCGCACCTGATGCAGGGCCCCCTCCACCAGTGCCACCTCGATCATTCCATACTGTGGCTGCAGTAGCAGGCACAAGCCAGGAACAGTTTGGGTTATTCCCAGCACAGACAATAGCAGGCACTTCTGGCAAGAAGGTGCAAGATATTGTAATTGTTGATGTCGATGTTTTTCCTTTTAGGATCACTGACCATAGCTCCAGCATTGGTTAATCCTAACCCAGCTTTCCTGTCCCATCTCAAAATGGCTGTGTCAGATATAACCATCTCAGCAGTTTTAGCCCAAAAGTTCAATGGACATATCAGGCCCATTGCTTATGCATCCCAGATGCTTTTCCCAGTTGAGCTGAAGTATAATCTTTGTGAAAGGAATCTTCTGGCCACATACTGGGTGATGAGACACTTTATGTACATCATTGGATATGCACCCATTGTGCTGCATTCCAATCACATGCCCACAAACATTCTGTTGTCAGACAGAGTGAAAGATGGCTCTGTCTCCAATACCAGACTTGCACACTGGTCTCTTCTTTTACAGGATCATGACATCACTGTCCTTCCTACCAAGACTCCATCCTTATTGGCTCATGGCCTACTGTTTACAGGTTAGCCCTATGATTGATCACTCCAACCCCTGACCTATCTGACCCTGGGCTCTTCCTGCCAGCACCTCAGGAAGTGTTAAATGGCACTACTGTGTGTCATGTTTTTACTGATGGCTCAGCCTCATGTACTAATAGGGTCAGATAGCAGGGTTTGGAATTCTCATTGTACATCTTAGTGATGACAGAGTGTGCATTGTGAGGGGTTGTACCATCATTTCTGCACAGTATGTTGAACTAGCTGCTGTGGCCTGTACTCTAGAAGTGCTAAAGTAAGGCACTGCAGACACTATCATCCTTATAGACTCTGATTGTGGTCTGTTCCTCTCTGACCGAATTTCTACCCTTTTGGGGTTAAGAAAACTTTCAATCCTCTTATGGTACTCCTGTAAAATATAGAGACTTGTTTGTATACATCACAATGTTAACCATATAGTTTAAATATAAGCTGTGCTTTCATAATGTTTGAGCATACTGTAAGAGTTAACCTTATTTCCCTTTTAACAACGATGCTGACTATCTGGCAAAAGAAGGTGCTCGAGGAGGGGACAGATGGGAAATGAAAACTTCCTCTGTCTCAGATACAGCATGCATAGCAACAGTGAATAAAAAAGCAACTCCTTTTGTGCCCCTAGATCTATCAGCTGCACAAAAGAAGGACCCTCATTTGTGAGCAGTGTTCAGATTCCTTGACAAAGGGACAGAGGAAAAACTCCCAACAAACAGCCCCTACAAAAAGGTGAAAGATGACCTTCACCCATCCAGTGATAACAGGCAGATCAAGCTCATGTTATCCAAATTCATTCAGGAAAACCCCAAGGACTGGGATTCATTATTGCCTTTACTCCTTATGGCAATAAGGGGGACACCCTCCAGAAGTACACAGTATACCCCATCTGAAGTCATAACTGGATGGTCCATGATACTACCAGAACACCTACTTCTGGACCTGTGTGCTCCCACTGCTGATAGAGTATCAGTAGATAAATATGTCAAGTAACTCAAACAAGACATCCAAAAGGTACACTTATTTGCTGCGCAATGTATGCGCAAGGCCCAACAACCAGCCAAAATCCAATTTGACAAAACTGTACGTTATGTTAACTGG
Source organism: Neoceratodus forsteri (assembly GCA_016271365.2). NCBI lineage: Eukaryota > Metazoa > Chordata > Ceratodontiformes > Ceratodontidae > Neoceratodus > Neoceratodus forsteri. Next base: position 397,166,266 of record CM057454.1, read on the forward strand.
CAGATTTGGGATCAGGTAATGGTTCTCAGATTTGCACAACCTACTCATGCATTTGAAAACAAATGGAAGGGGCCCTACCCCATTGTAAACAAGCTCAGTCCATCAGTCTACCAAGTCAGACTACCCCAGAACAAGAAACTCACTGAGAAATGGCTACATGCCAATCAGATGAAACTGTACAAAGATTAAATTTATTTTCAATACCCATTAGGCGGAATAGTACTGAAGTATGTTTTCTTTTTAGGTTTCAGAGAGAGAGATGGCTGCTTTGACTTATTGTATTATTTTTTTTCATTATTTTTTTTTTCCTTTTAGGAATTTTAGTCTTCTTACAAGCCCAACTTGTGTATCGTAACGCAGATAAGAAACCAGTGACCCCCAAACCTAACAAGCTTGTTGAGGCAGAGTACCTCACAATCCCACGGGATCTAAAAGCAACCCATGAAGTCCATACTAATGTCCTAGAAGACACAATCACCATTCAGGAGAGCAGCGAGGCCCTACTGAATGTTTTGATCATTGCTTTGGATCAATCCAGTATTGAAATTGAGGGACATACACTTTGCAATAAAGTTCCATTACCAGTAGCCCACCTTTACAAAGGCTCCCTCCAAGGTTGGCCTAATGCCAGGATTTACCCTGATGGTACCCTATCCCTCCAAAAGGTATACATCACAAATTCTGGAGTGTACAACCTAACAGCTAGGACCGATCCGGATTCCTGCTTAAAATTTGTTGATAACCAGGAATTCCTGCATTCAAAATTACATGGCAACCACTGCCATTGTCCTAATGGTTTTACCCTATGATGCCCAAGAATTTGTAACACCAGATACTGAGCGCCCAAAACAAAAACCTGACCCACTCAGTGATCTAGTCACCACTTCCCTACCAGATGCCCTAGTCAACAATGTGCAGCTCATACACATCCCAGTGGTTTTAAATCTTACCTATTGGAATTTTGAGGAATTCGGTTTATGTTCCACAACAAACCTTTCTGGCTTTTTTCCAAATTATGTTATTAGATATTCTGGGAGCTTACCAGGTACAGAGTAATGACCCCTATACAGGGGCTGATAGCACCACACATAGAGGATTTTCAAAACCCAAACTTAGTGGTACATATAAAAAGGGTAAAGAACCCAAATGCACTAAGTGTTTTGTTGCAGAAACAGGTTTAGCCTCAGGCTTATTTGGTTCTGGAATGTCTATTCAGAATAGGGCTGATATTGCCAGTATTAAAGCACAAATGTCAAAGGTACATGATGGTATGAATATAATATCATCCCTCCGCTTTTGCATGGTGTAGATGGCCTCGCTCAGGAAAAGTGTATCTGCAGCAGTATGAATTGCCATCCCTTCATACTCTTTTTTATTTGTCTCTCTGTATATTGATATAACTATGTAGCAAAATAAGTTTTTTCATGATACTTTTATCACTAAGATAGTCTTGCCAAATACCTGCACTTACACACTGTTTTGTCGCGTTGACTAATGTCATGCTTTTTTGTATTGGACGTATTATAGTCATGTAAAAAGTTTTTTACAAAAGTATGCATGTCTTGATGTCTAATTCAAAGTGTTTATTTAGCCATCCAGAGTGGGTGTTCTATATTTTTTGATTTTTGTTACAATTTGTAATATAAAATATATTTAATGAATTAATTTCTGCTAACAATAAGGAAGTAGAAGATGAGCAGCACATAGCCAGGGAAGTCCTTTGCACTGCCTATGGCTCTTATGTTCTTACATCCATTAGTAATCTCTTTTGGGATTTGGAACTAAGATGTATTCCTGATCTCATACATGATAGATGTATGGGACAATGGTATTGCCCCAAATGTACTTCTGCTGCTTGTGTTAACAAATGCTTATCTGACACTGTTTCTATTCCCTTGTCTATGGCAAGGAACCTTGGGTACATCACCAGACATACCAGCATTGCTCTGTGTTTCAGAACATATTCATGCACAATCGAGGACGCCATGTTTGTGACTTTCACAGTGTCGTTGCTGCAGTTTGATCCTTCAATTTCCATCTTTGATCGCTTGGCTATTATCCATTCTCTTGATCATCTTGATGGGAACATTTATCGTGAGAGGCTGGAACCAGTTCCTTTTTGGTTTACTACAAGGTCTTGGATGCATGGTTGACACCTAATGTAGATTGTTGTACGTGGAAAGGATACCACTTCCTGTGCAGATGTCACATCTTTGAACTTGTCAGGCAAATCTGTGGCTACTCACCGAACAATTGGAACTGGGCTTCCACTTTTGATCTATCCATGAGCAATTTAAATGAATCTCAAATGAACCATGGAACTTCATTTAACACTGGAAGAAACCTTGGGTTTATCTCTGGAACTAATCATGGTTTGTGTATCATGGACACTGATATGTTGTGCCCTGTTCAACTGTACAAATGGAAAATGCCATATTCAAATATGGTTTATTCTGCTGACAGAGAATACTGTGTGGTGACTACCTATAAGCTATTTGGTATGGTTTAAGTTGTGTGATGTGCACTTTTCTAACTTCTGTTTTTTCCTAACAGAGTGTTGTCATAGGACATACGGTCATTACCCTGTTCCCATCCTGCAACCTGATACTATCAAGTCTAGTTTTCCTGACTATGGAGGAATGAGTCTAGAATGGCACACTGCTGAGTTGTGGAAGAACTCTAAGAGCAGGGACCGCTATAAGCTCATTTATACTTTTAAAAGGTATGCCACCTATGGAATAATTTAGGAGTCCTTATCAAATTACTTGTGTTCTGCTTTGGTTGGCGGTCCCCCTCAGGCGTTTTTTGTTCTCTTTACAGGAGGAAGGCCAGTGGTAGCAGTCGGATTGAAGGAGTATCAAAGGAGCCCTTCAGAAAGGCCCAGGCCTGAGTGGAAGTGGAAGTGGATTCCATTATACTCCAGTGGTGAAGAACTGAGGAGTTACTTGCTCTTGCCATTGTTGGAGAAAAAAAAAAGGATATGGCGGATGCTCTGATGGATTCTGCTACAGGGGAAGAGGGGACTGACGTCTGCCTTATTTTAAATAGTTGCATATTTAAATATACCCCGATGTTAGGAAGATTTTAGTGAGATATTAACATATTACAAAGGTCATGCTGTTAGTGTGAGCGATTGAACTTATTTTATGAACATTTTTTCAGTGTTTGATATCTGGTTGTCCTCATGTTGATGGGTGTTTCAATCCCCTTTATTATATATAAACTTTAGCTTTTTTTTCTTTTATTTTTATATTTATATTTTACTGTTTATTTTCGTGCTCTATGGACTATCCTCTATCTGGATTGGTGGTGACTGTCACGTGGTCCTTGTGCTTATAGCGCAAGCATGGTATTCTATAGCCAGACCACACTATTTAGGTGAAGGACCAAGTCGCAGTTTGCGAGGTAGCAAGCATAGCAGTTAGTACAGCACTACAAGGCATTACTTTTTTTCTACTGTAAACTGCCTTTTCTATGTGGGTTTTCACAAATTGTGATGCGCTGCATGAGAGTTGAATGAGATTATATCTCGGCTCATTCGCTGCACTGTTTTTGTGTTTCAACCTGAGGTTTCTGCTATTATTTTGCCGCTATTGAAATGCATGCACTTCAGGAACCAATTCAGTAAGTTGCATTTTATTTTTTCTGCTTCTGTAAGGTGCCTATGGTGTCTTAAGGAATCTTGTTGTGCTAAGTTATGTTATCAGAACAATTTTATAATATATTTAAGGTGCAATTTATGTGTCAGGATTAAGGCCTCTTTTCCTCTTTTAGGCAGGTTGTTTTACTTTACATGTATTGATATATATATATATATATATTGTTTTAATTCTCTTCAGATTTGATCATGTGTGTGATACAGAGTCAGAGGCCTTAAAGATCTTGAGGATAAAGGGCATTATGGACACTACTTGTATGTGTGAGATCCGGTACAGTGGATCTTCCTTAAATATATGAAATTTGGATATTCTCTTAGATAATTTGGAAAGGGGCCCAATACTTCCAAACGGCCTAGTGGCAGACAGGGCTGGAGAAATTGGACTAGCTGGACGAGCTGGATACTTTTGGACACAATTTGATTATAATCTGGATGTATTTTAATGGACATATTTTACCTGAAGTCGGATTGCTTTGCTGAATTGTCTCAATAAGTATTCACTCTGGGACTTTCAGGGCTTTTTACCTCAGATTTGCTATGTCTGGACTTGATTATTTTTTGGAGTGGCATAAGACTGTTGCAGCATCTTATTGAAGAGAGACTGTTGTGTATTAAGTACTAACTGCTAGGTATAAATTATTCTGTATTCAGTATTCAGTGGTCCTTGGGATTATAAAGTGATTATTCAAGACTTTCAGTAATTTTTAGCAATTTAGCTAGTGATATTACACTGTGGTATATATTTACTCAGTGAAGCATGGTGGTTACAAGATCTCAATCTGTAGATGATATAAAGGGATATCCTGGGAGATTAAATCCAGATGCAGTTCCTTTTCCCTTGTTGCCCTCAGGCAAGGAGAGCAATAGGAACAAGAAAAGTAAAAGGACTAATAACAATGGTAATAATAGTACTAACAGTCACAACTATAAAAACATTGGCTCTAAACCTGAGAATTTTGATGACCTTGTAAAGGTCAAATCACAAAAGACCCTTAAAAAGAAAGAGAAGTGCTTATATGAGGGCTGTAACAAAGCAGAAAGTTCTAAGACAATCTTTAATAAATTATCAAAGTCTCAACTCAAACAAGTTAGATTGGCTGAATGAACCAAACAGATTAACAGACTAAGCAAACAAGTATTCTTGCTCATTGTGTTACAAAGGTAATAAAGGGTAACGAGGGGAGATCACATGATGCTGGGTACCGGGTAGAAGCTCCTCTGTACAGCTCCAGCCTCCTAACTGTAAAGTTTTGTTATTTCAGGTTATTATATTTGCCTAAAATCTGGAAAAGCTGCTCACTACCGCCTTCTTAGAACCCTGTGCTCCTGCTGGCTTGATTTTGGTGAATATGGAGGTTTATATGAAAAAAGCTCCACAGAAGCACACCACGCCAGTCACTCCCCAGAAGGCCCCAAAGAAATAAAGGGCCTCAAGTGCAGCGGATAAACCAGAGCCTTTGAACCTGATTACCGAACAAGAGCCGCTAACACCAAGTAGATTTTTGGAGGAGTTTAAACCCTTCCATGAAGAATTAAAAGAAATCTGAGCTGAAATCAAATCCCTTTCTAAAAAGCTGAAGGAGGTCTCAATGAAAACTTCAGATAATGCAGCTCGAATCTCCTCCCTTGAGAAGCAAGTGGAAAAAATCGACCCCAGTCTTGTGGCTATGCGGCTGAAATTTTCTCGATTGGAAGCCAAGCTAGAAGATTTAGAGGGCTGCAGCTGAAGGAATAACATAGTTATTTTGGGGCTCCCAGAAGGAGAAGATGGCCTGAATACAGTTATCGTTGTGCAGAAATTGGTGGAAAAGATCTCCGGTCCCTCTCTCTTCAGGGCCAAGTACATCATAGAGAGGGCGCATAGGTCTTTGCAACTCAAACCTTCCCCAGGAGCAACACCACGTCCCATTATATGCCGCTTTCTAAATTACTTAGATTGGCAACATTTTCTGGCAAAAGTGAGAGAACTGCAAGAAGTCAAATAGGAGAGTGCCAGGCTCAGAATCACACAGGATTTACCGGGCTCGATCAGAGTAAAACGCACAGTGTTTCATCCCATTGTTTCAAAGATCATAGCAGCAGGCCTTCGTTTTAAAATGGGCTACCCAGCTAGATTGCAGGTACTGGTAAGGGTACCTGGTCAACCTATGAGGACCCTGAAGCTGCTCTTATGGGACTCAAGGCTGCCATGCCTGACCTGTTTCAGGACACCTGACCTGCTTTCTCGGTCTCTGTTAAACCAGCGATGGAAGGGAGAAGTTCTTCTCGAGCTACTATCCAAAATGGGAAAAGAATGCTTGTCTGATTTTGTGTGTTCCTGAGAAGCTATGGCTGAAGGGACTATTCTCATCAGGATTATGTTATTCTCATTGCATACTTTATTGCTTAGTGTTACGGGGCAATTATATATCCCAGGAGACTGTTTCAATGGGGATATATTTTGCCTGGGAGGAGGATCCTCTCTTTGCATGGATCGCATTTTATTAATCATTCACAGGGGCACCAGAGTATCTCCTTTTGCTCAAATGTCAGAGTGAACGCCTTCAGACTTGTTGTTTTGGGCTGTTGCGACTGTGGTCAGGAGAGTGACTCCCTAGTTTCAATTTGGATGGTCGTGCATCACCGAGTCTATATCACCAGAGGGCGCCCTTGCTATTAACTTGGGGGATCAGCTCCATTACTTGTTTGGAGAGCCTGTTTTCCCTGATGGATTTTATTAGTGGGGGCCTGGGAACATATTGAGATTCTCTACTTGGGAGCATCTAGACCTACCGTTAGCTAGGAACAGTTTTAAAAGGTTTTATTATTGCTGGTAGCAGTAGTTACGATAGTGAGCTCAGCTATCACGTTATACTACGCTTTCCCATTCCGACATTCGGGTTCTCTAGCTAGCTCAGCAATGGGAGATGCTCTCTCTTCTCTTTCTCGTCTCTTCTCTTCTCTTCCCTTCTCTGAATTTCAGGAGCTTAATGGCTGTGTGTTTTATTTACACCATTATTCTCTTTGCATAGATACTAACACTTAGTAGTTTTTAATTGGAAGGTTTGCATATAGGGGGTAGGGTTTGGGGGCACACATTGGGGAGACTGGAGGGGGATGAAGAAAAATAGTATTGTGCTGAATGTTGCTCGAGATAGTTGGGGTGGGGGTGGGTAGGGATAAGGTTATACTCAAGTCCTTCAGTTTACTCAATTTACTCAATTTTGGGTTGTTGAGGGTACTTTAGTGGGGGTTTGTGGGGATCAGAATGGAGGAGGGATGTTGGGTTGGGAGGGGATACAGCAGTAATCAGGGGTTCTGGACACTTAATTTTTGTTGTAGTAACTTCCGAATGTTATATTGGAGACTTGTTTTTTCCTACTTAGATGGTCAATAGTATCAATCTGGCTACTTGGAATGTGAAGGGGATAAGGTAAAGAGTTAAACAATATCAAGCATTAATACATCTAAACTTACTGTCTTCTCAGATTATGTTCTTGCAAGAATCTCATTTACTTGAGAGTGAAACTCCGCAACTTAGGAGGCAACAGATTGGGCAGGTATTTAATGCCTCGGGGTCCACTAACAGTTGCGGGGTTATGGTTCTGGTCAATGGAGGCATTCCCTTTGTCTCTAAGCAAGTCCTTAGGGACCCGGGCGGTAGATACATCCTGGTTCAGGGGAATCTTTGGTCCATACCAATTTTACTGTGCAGTATATATGGGCCAAACACAGATGATCCAGGCTTCTTTATGAAGCTTATTTCCATCATCCTTCCCATGCTTCCCATTGTTATAATTATGGGTGGAGACTTTGATCTGATTTTGGATCCTGAAGTGGACAGGTCTGGTAGTGGGTCAAGGAGTTTGTCTCCCGGGCAGAGGGCATTCAGGGATTTACTGGATCAGTGCGGACTGTGTGATGTGTGGCGTGTATTACATCCCAAGGACAGGGAGTATACCTTCAACTCTCCTGTGCACAGAACCCAGTCTCGCATCGACTATCTCTTAATTTCCCAGGCCCTCTTACTCGAGGTCTTAGCAGCCTCAATTCAGCCAGTCCAGTGTCCGATCACTCTCTGGTGATTTGCAATTTGGCTTTTCTTAATATTCCCCAAAAAGAAACCCGATGGAAATTAAACGAACAATTATTGAAAGATGTTAAATATTGTAACCTAATAAAAGAACAGATCGATTTCTTTTTTTCTACCAACTCCTCGGAGGGTATGGCACCTGATATGTTATGGGGTGCCTTCAAGGCCTATATGAGAGGGATTATTATTAGCCTAGCCACAAAGAGGAAAAGGGCTCAAGAGGCTGAATTATTATCCTCATTATCACTAGTTAGGTCTCTGGAAGCCAATTTATCCCCCAGCACCTCAGAAGAGGATATGAGGAGACTCTTGGTGGCTAAAGACAAATATTTAGATTTGTTGAGGGAAAAGGCAGAGATATCTATTATCTGCACTAAAGCAAGCTACACTGATCGGGGGAAAAAGCAGGTCGCTTGCTTGCTCTAAGACTAAAACAGCAGGAATCTGCTAAGTTTATTCCTCCAATCAGGGCCCAGGCAGATGGATCCCTGAAGGTATCCCCTTCAGAGATTGTGCAGGAATTTGCCTCGTACTATGAGCACTTGTATAGGGATATGGATAGTCCTCCTTCTTTGGAGGCATTAGAGGCATACCTGAGGGATTCTTCTCTCCCTTCCCTGTCTGAGTCACAGAGGAAGTTGTTGTCTTCCCCAATATCTCTGGAGGAAATATCAGAGGTCATCGGGGCTTTGCCCTCGGACAAAGTCCCAGGACCAGACGTTTTTTTCTGCATTATTCTATAAAACTTTTCAAACACAACTATTACCGGTACTTCACCGGTTGTACCGTCACATTCTTTCTGGGGTAAGGGTAGATACACATTTGTTTGAAGCCCTGATTGTTCTTCTTCCAAAGCCTGACAAAGACCCAGAGTCAGTTCAGAGTTACAGGCCCATTTCCCTATTGAATCAGGATGTTAAAATTCTCTCGAAGATATTGGCCGACAGAATAACTCGGGTCCTCCCGGACCTGATTAGTATGTCCCAGGTGGGATTCATGAAGGGGCGTTCATCGTCAGACTATTTATGCACTCTTTCACATGTCTTCTCGGTGTCCAGGGACACCACCTTTCCCACGGGATTGGTTTCTCTGGACGCCAAGAAGGCATTTGATCGGGTCAACTGGAATTTCCTGTTCCAGGTCTAAAAGTATTCGATTTTCCTACATTGTTCATAGATTGGATTCTGGCCTTATATCAGACCCCCCTGAAAGAGTTTTTGGCAATGGAGCATTTTCCAAACCCTTTTCTTTATTTCCAGTACCAGGAAGGTTGTCCCTTCCCTCTTTATTTAATTTATATTTAGGCCCTTATCTGAAATATTCTTAATAATCCTGGATATCGAGGCATACCGATGAGAATAACATGGTGAAGATCACGACTTATGCTGATGATCTTCTCCTCCAGCTCTCTCACCCAATAACATCTATCTCTGTTATGTTGGAGAAATAGCCAAGTTCAGTACTTTCTCGAATTACAAACTGAATGTCAACAAATCTTCCATTTTCCTCTTAACCACAAGGTTTTTAGAGTGATGTTTCTCCTTTTGGTCTTGGTTGGTCTCCCGTGTTCTTAGACACCTGGGTATCAACTTGGCCAATAACACCTCTTCCTGGTTCAAAGAGAACTTGGCCCCTTTCCCAGCGATAGTTCAGGACCTCAATAGATGGTCTAAGCTTCCTGTCTCTCTTTGGGTTGCATCAATATAATTAAAATGAATGTTTTCCAAGCTATTCTATCCCTCTGCTCCTTAATTCCTTTATCCCTTTATCATGGTTTCAGAGAATGCACACAATTTTTATCAATTTTATCTAGTCCAATAAGCAATCCAGGTTGGCATATCATAAGCTGGCCGCTCAGAAAATGGATGGAGGATTGCGAATCCCACATCTGGCAATCTATTACTGGGCCAGTCACATTGCAAAATACATGCGCTGGGTGAGTCCGGGTCCTGAACACCTAAGACCGGTCTGGCTTAAAATTGAGTTAGACTTTATCCAGTCTGAGAACATGGATCCCTTGTCTATGCTCCATGTTAAAATTGTGTCCCTTCAAGACGCTTGCAGATTTCCCACCCTTCAGACATCTTTAAAAGTTCACATACAGCTTTTTTGATGTACACCCCACATTTGGATTTGTCTCAGTCCATCTGGAACTCCCCGTCCTTCACAATAAATAAACGGAGGATCTCTCATACATGGTTACCCCAAATTGGGGATGTGATAATTTCAACTTTTTTGGATGATGAAGGGGAATGGCTCTCAGTTTCTAATATAATTCATAAATTTGACATTCCGGTAGTTCATTGTTTCAAGGTGGTTCAGTTAAAACACTTGCTTTCTACAGTGTTCGGCAATACCCCTCCTTGCCCTCCTGCCTTTTCATTTGTATTTGAGCTCTCCTCCTTGATGGGTTTACCAGGTGTTATTTCTAAAATATTTTGAGTTCTATTTCACTGGAAATACGGGAGACCTGAAGGTCCTACTAAGCTCTGGGTTTCTTTTTTTCCCCATTACACTCCCAATTGGTCAGTTTTATGGAAGTTCTGTCACAGATATGTCTCTCAGGACAGATTACGACTTATGCAATATCATATTATGCACAATATGTATTACACCCCAGTTAAGTTGAGGAAATGGGGCCTTCTAGGGTCGGGGACTTGTACTGGAGGATGTCAGGAGGATGGCACACTTCTTCACATTTTTTGGTCATGCCCCAAGATAAGGTCATTATGGGTGGCTATCCAGACTAACTTAGATCCTATTCTAGGTTTGCAGGATTGCTTCACCCCAGGCATATGTTTGTTGGGAGATCTATCCTCTATCAAAGTTAAAATCAGGAGATTTCACATTTCCATGATTGCATTATCTGTAAAAAAAATTGTACTTCAGCATTGGAAGGATGCGATAAATCCAACATATCAAGAATGGGTTAATGAAATCCTAGCTAACCTTCGTACAGAGAAAGTGATAGCGAGCCTCCACAATAAGATGCAGAGATACAAGAGTATTTGGGATCCCCTTCACACTCTAATTATGATCAGTATAGATAAATGAGTTACTGTAATAGTGAACCTTAATTTACGTCAGCATAGTGTATTGTTTTTATACTACAACATGGATTTTTTACTGCTGTATTGGGTGGGGGAAGGGCGGGATGGGGCAGATCATGTAACATTCTGTACATATGCAGGGCATGTTGTAACTTTCTGCCTCCTGTATTGTGAAAATCTGTTAATAAAGTTTGAATTGAAAAAAAAAATAAAGGGTAACAAGGATAGTAAAAGAAAAAAGCAGGAGGAGGTAAAAGGTGAGGGGGGTGTCCAAAAATAGAATGCTTTAACATCTTTAACATCAAAAAACTTTACCTCAATACCGAATTTAATGGTATCAGTGAGATCTAAGCTAGAAGAATCAGCTCATGTTAAAGATAGTTTTGATCATCAGATGTCTTTGCTCAAAGTAGTAACTCCAGTTAAAACTGGGAAAAACTTTGAGATATCAATAAATGCTAATCAGAGGCTATCAAATGTTTCTGTAGTAGGGACTGATGTTGACTCTTTGTCAGCTTTTTATGAATCGCGTAACTGGATACCTTCTGGTGTTGAAGTGAGTCCTCAGACCCCCGTGAGACCTATGACAGTCAGGTCTGTTATTTAAAGAGATTTCCTGGGAAACAAAACTTCCCTTAATTCTAATTTAAGTGAGATAATGTTGGATCTACAAAACACGATACTTGGTCTAAAATCTTTAAATACAAATTTGATATTAAAGCATTTACCCAAGGTAAATGATTCAGTAACTCCAGGTAATGCCAATGAAGAGATTTTAAAAACCTCAATGATGTATTATCCAACAGCGTTAAGTCAGGATTTAATTGATATAATGAAGAATCAGCACACAGCTAATTTAATTTTGATGGAGCAGTTTGTGATGGTGAAAGAAAGTTGGATAACCTGAAAGTAAATATAGCTGTTAACAGGGTAAAGATGGAGGATATACTTAGAACATTGAATAATATTTATCCACCAAAGTTTCTTCCTCCATTCTCCTGATACATGCAGAAGATTTATGTAATCCAATAGTAATTAGTAGCCCTGATTCCTTAACAGTTAAGGATAATAGTTTTGAATCCTTGATAGTGAGGATAAGTCAATAATGCAGAAGAAACAGAGGAAGGGAAATAATAGAACAACTTTAAATAAAGACAAAAAGAAACCATGAAAAGCTGGAAAATCTAGAAGGCAACAACAAAATCAACAACAAAGGTATATTAACAGTAAAGATATAACTGCTCCACAAAATATAAATAAAATAAGGAAAAAGAAACATAGAAACAAAAAGGATAGGGTGATCTCCCTTGAAGGCTCCTGTACTGATAACAATAATTTAGCTGATTTAGAATCTAATGATGTGACAGAGGGACAACCTGATGGTTCTGTACAATCTACTGAGTTTGAATTTGTTCAAATTAGTAAGCAGGATGACAGTAAAACTGATTCAAAGAAAACCTGCCAGGAAGGATATAATGAGATTAGGGTATTTATTTATTTATTTATTTATTTTTGTCTTTGGTAACTGGATAAGGTCCACTAGGCACAAGTGCCTGTTTTCAGGGGCAACCTGGGAGCACTGGGCAGTTAAGTGATTTGCTCAGAGTCACACAGTATGCAAGTGGAGGTTGTGAGAATCAAACTCAGGTCTGGGCTGCTAGATGTATCAAGCTCGTTCACACCTCATTCCTCTAACCTCTAGGCTATACTGCCAGCCACTGACAGTAATAATGAAAAACTTATGAGTATACCTGATTTTGAAAGCTACATCAGAATTTTGGGTTTGCAGTTGGAGTCTGATGTGACTGAGGAGCACTTGAAGAGATAAATCCTCTCCCTCCTTAGAGACACTTTGTGTCTCTCTGTGGGGGATGATGATCTTATCTTTACCAGGGGTATATCCCCTGGTGATGTGTCTACAGTAATTAACATTATCGGTTGTCATAAAAGAGTTCTGTAATATATTTGGAGAAATGTAGAGGGGTTATCCTTTGGAAACTTAAGTTCTGAGTTCGTGAATGACTGTGATAAACAAGAGGAGGTGGAGGACAGTGGATGCAGCCCTGTCTCACTCTCATTATTTGCTTTAAGACAGATGTATAAAAAGATCAGTGATATGCTTAGATTTTCACTTTGTAATTTCCTCTCAAATATTATTGGGATTAGATTAGGAAGAAATGGAATTATGGATGCATTTAGACATCCTAGTTTGCATCAAGATAGCCAGGTAGATTTACTATGTTATAATAAGGAAGTAACAGAAAGAATCATGGCTAAGGAAGTGCTCCTTGACAGTATGGGAATTTATATTGTTGATTCATCAGTGATTTCTAACTGTTCTGTTTCGGTTAAAGTTAATCTAGTTGCTAATAATCAGGTGCAAAATGTTATGGGTAATCTAGCACAGCAGGATCGAAAACAAAGTTGTTCTGATTTGAAATTAGAAAATAGATTTGAGCCACTTTTAGACTTGGTGGATTGACAAATGCCAAAAATTACAGATCTCCCCCATGATTCAGTACTTAATACACAAATAGTCCAGCCTCTTAAGAAGTCATTAAATCATTTGACCTTCATATCATGGAATATTGCCGGGTATAGGGCCGAATTGGTGGATATAGAATTAGTCGAGTTTCTGTCTGGTTTTTCTGTGATTTGCCTTCAAGAAACTCACATGATGATGATATTAATATGGATGGTTATCAAACTTTTCTTATTCCAGGGAGTAAAATATCTAATCTCAGAAGAAGAGCTGGAGGTCTGATTATTTACGTTAAAACAAATATTTTTGTCAACTGTTTTCAAATAGAACTTAACAATCAGTATGGAATCATAAGATTAACAGGAGATGGTTTCTCTATAATTTTATGTAATATATACATTCCACCTAAGACCTCTAAGTTTTTTGACTAAGGAGTTTGGTATAAGTTAGAGGGTCAAATTATTAAAATTGCTGGAGATTTTCCAGATGACCATCTTTAATTGATTGGTGACCTTAATTCAAGAATTGGTAAATATGATGGGTTGGCTGATGACACAATATTAAAGTATATGTATCCTGAAGCTGCAAAATTTATTAGGAGATCCAAAGATTTGATCACAGATAGAAATGGAACTAGGTTAATTGAAATGCTTAAGTTAAATGGCATTTTGCCAATAAACAGCAGGTTGTGCAGTGATGAAGATGGGGAATTTATGTACCACTCTTCTGCAGTGGCTGAATCGGTCATAGATTTAGTATTATGGAGAGGTTCCCTGAACTTTGGTCATCACTCAGAACTGATGCCAGAACAGAGAGTGATAACTATCCTGTTTGTTTGACCGTAAACAGTGAATTAATTAGAACTGAACCAATAATACCACAAACTTTTAATAAGGTTAATGTGGAGGTTTGTAATAAGAAAAGGTTAATTTGGAAAAATATTTTTGATCAAAATATATGTGCAGATTTGGAATTGCTTTTTGATAAATATACTAAAATCACTACTATAGATTTTGAGGTTAAAAATAAATTCATGATGGAGATTATAGAAATGATTCAACAAAACATCTATATGGAGGTGTCTAATAATACATTTATTAAAAAACAGAAAGGTTGGTTTGATAATGAATGTTTAACTCAGAAGCACCTATTGATTGTGCAACTGAGAAAATATAGGAGATCACCTACTGTTAATAATTTAGCGCTTTTGAGAACTGAAAGAAATAAATATAGGAAATTATTGACAAAAAGAGACAATATTATTTACATCAATGGCAACAAATGAACCAGGTAATTATAGCCAGGGATTAAACAATTTTCTGTCAGTTGGTAGCCTATGGATGTAAGCAGGCATCAAATCAAATAGAGAGTGCTATTGGGGATATGAATTGGTGTAATTATTATGCACAGATTTTATTTCAAGAATCACATAACTCTATTCCCTGATTTGAGTTAGATGTGACACCTCAGCTCAAAATTATTATCAACATTGAAGTGAGTGAGGCAACAGATAGCTTGAAGAACAATAAGGCTCTGACCAAATTCCCAGTGAAATTTATAAATATTTGAACCATAAATGGGTCGAGATTCTGGTGGATTTTTATAACATCTGTATAAAAAAAATATCATATACCTGATTCATGGAGGGGTTCTGCTATTGTACCCATTTTCAAGTAAGGTGATAGGGAGCTTCCAGCCAACTATCACCCTATTAGTTTAACTGATATTATGGAAAAAAATATTTCAAAAATTCTTCTTAAATGATTGGTTTTGAATATTCAAGAACTGAGTGACTTTTCCCAGGGACAAGCTGGCTTTCATGAGTTTTTTTTGACTCTTGACAAAATCTATATACTACAGTATTTACAAGAAAAATATGTATAATTAAGAGGTCGGAAGTTATATTTGGAATTTATCGATTTCTCATCAGCTTTTGATATCATAAATAGAGAACTATTGTGGTGTACTATGAGAAGTGAGGGAATTGATCCTGCTCTTATTAATGCAATTAAACTATTATACACCAATACTTGGGCTCAGGTTAGGAATAGTGGGGGGGAGATAAAATGAATGTTTTGATACCAGTTGTGGTGTGAGACAGGGCTGCATCCTTGCTGTCTCATTTTTTTCAATTTATATAAACAGCTTCCTAGAAAATATAAATTAATTACATGCTAACTCTCCAAAAATAGGAAGGGATATATGTGGAATCCTTGCTTATGCTGACAATTTATTGCTGTTGTCATTGGCTCCAAAGGGACTTCAGATAAAGCTAGATGAGTTGGCTACTTTTGCAGATCAGAACTTTATCAGAATAAATATGAACAAATCAAAGGTTATGATACTGGGAGGTACTACCTGTAAATTTAATTGGTTTATAAAGTCTGAAAAGATGGAACTTGTGAATGAATTTCAGTATTTGGGAATTGCGGTATCTCCTTCCTTTAAGTGGAACAAGCATTGTGTGGCTATCTCAGTGAAAACTGAGAGACCCATTGAAGCTCTGAATAGCTTTAACTACAAATATGGTGGTAATTCACTTGTTCCCCTTTTAAGGAATATTGAGGCCAAATACAATTCCCAAGTTCTTTATAGGAGTGAGATATGGAACCATAAATATATTACTAAGCTGGAAAACCCAGTAATACAAGTTCTTAGAAGAGCCATTGGTTTTCCTAAAATAACTACTGCCCATTTTGTTAGTGCCAAATTGGGTTCTTCTAATTTGATTGCTTTAGCTGTGTCCCATATAGTTAATTTTTGGATCAGGCTTAATCTTCTACCAGACCAACATTATGCTAAAAAAATGTTTACTTGAAAAAGTGCAATGGGAACTTTCGGACTGCAAAAAATCTAAATGGTTGTCTCTGGTTAAAGATATATTGAAATCGGTTGGTCTTTTGTATTTGTTTGAACTGACAACTCAACGAATTGGTATTTCTGAGAGTTATGGTCCATGTCTTAAGCATCCGATTATTGAGAAATATAGGTTTTATGACTTACAGTATATACAAAACTCAAAATTTACAATCTGGTATGCTTGGAATGATTGTTATCATAACTTTCGTTATTATCTAGAATACCTAGAGTGCCCTGAGATGCGTGGGGCTTATGCAATATTCCAGATTGTTTTTTTTTTCTTGTCTAATGTTCTTGTGTGCAGGTTTAATAAGAACTATGACCAAGAGTGTACTTATTGTTTCTGTAGTAATAATGAGCTGGAAGACTTGGAACATGTAGTCTTGAAATGTCAGTGGTACAGGGCAGCCAGACAGGGATGGCTGGGCCCCATTCTTGTCTCCTTCACAGACTGCTCAAATGAGATAATATTAAGGACATGCTTTGTTACAGAGGATGGTTCTATTATAAGAAATACTGCTCTCTTCTTATGTAATATACAGAAAATAAGGAAACGGATAATATGTACTATTCAGGGCTAATTCTCCTGGTTAAATACTGCTGGAATTATTTTATTGTTTTGTACAAACCATAGATATGTATAGTCTATTTATTGCCATTTTTGTCTTTTGGAATTAATTGTTTTGTAATGATCTTTTTATGATTGAACAAAAAAAATAAATACACATACAAGTCTAGCCCTGATTACCTTGATGCACTGACAGAGTTTTTATCAATATTCAATGTTCACATTGGCAACTTGAGTTTGTCTCTCCAATCTCTTCTCAATAGAACAGCTACACACCTCATTTACATCAGTGACAATGTTACCAAGGGTCAGGAAGCACTTGCCAATCTGATCAGTGATGACATTGCTATGATTTTGGAAAATCCAGTGACCAGTTTAAGTTCCTTTACCAGGTTTATGCCATGTGGATGTAAATGAATGGTGCCTAACCATCTTCTTTTTGTTGTGTTGCCTCTTCTACAAGGCAACAAGGAGGGGATTATGTGATGGGTTATGCACCCCTATTAACCCACATTACATAATGCAATGTACTTCTGGTCACTTATACTGTGATACTGCTATCTGCACTAATATGTAGATGTAGGTACCCATCGTACAAGCATGGATACTAGGAATGTCCTTTGCTGCAAATATATGGTACTATATATTATGTTTACATCTTTTATATGATTGTTATACACTTATCATGCATGATGCATTATACCTCACTATAATGCATTTACCTAGGTTATGTTTGTCTTTTATGTATTGTACACACATATATTCTGACCCAAATCACTGATAAGTGGGCCTTTTCGAATGGTCAGTGATTGTTTTATATTCTTATATACATCATATAATCATATGTAGTTTGTGTTTTATATTTAGGTAGCACGCCACATGTATTTATTTTTTGAAATTCAAGTTTATTGCATTTCAGTTATACATGGCAGGTGCAATAAGAGACAGTACAACATCATCTCGTAACAGTCCATACCAAATGCACCTACCCCTTTCCCCACCCTACCCCTTTCCCTGACCTTGAAGTCTGGTCTAGAATTTATAATTGGAAGAAACTACCATCCAGGTACATACTTGACATTTACACCACACAGAGGACCATACGGTTATTGAGATATCATCCAGCAGATAGGGTTCAAACCTCAGACAAATATAAAGTTTGCAACCTATTCCAAATCTTACCATATTTGGGGAGAGCATTTCTTATACTCACACCCATTTATTCTACTTGAAGATTCAAAAACAAAACCCCCAGCCATTCCACATAATTCAAGTGTAGATCATCTAACCAATGCCTCAATATGAGGCTCTTAAGGGAGGAGGAAATTAATGCCATGTAATACCTTCTATGCCTAACTTTAATCCTCCTGTAATCCCCCACTAGACAGATCTCTGGGGTATATAGCTCATCTAAGCCTAATAGGGGATCTACCTTAGATTTACTCAGGTCCCACAGATGCCTAACTGGCGGGCAATCACAAATAATATGCTTTAGGAAGCCCTCCTCCTGATGACATCTTTTAAATAGAGGCTGAGATAATCTCCCAATGTTATGTAATCTCATTGGTGTCCAGTACATATTGTTAATGATTTTATACTACATTATCATTAGATGGTGCTGAGTGATATATTTATAGTCATCCGACCATACATTGGGCCATCTCTCTAACAATTCAGGGAAAACATGTAGACCAATAGGAGGGAATCCCCTTAACATCTGGAAAAGCCCGGTCATATAATGAAGTTTATAAAGTAGACACCGCATGGGGATTCTAAGACACAGGGCTAGGGCTTCAAATGGACCTGCCTCTTTCACAACCCTGCTCATTTTATCCTGAATTTGCAAAAGCAGATGTCTTAAATGGAATACCTTAAACACTTGTTCCTTATTCAAATTAAATTGCTTTACTATACCTTCTACCGACAAACATCCCACATCAGTTAAGAAGACTTTTATTCTGGCATCCTTCATCTGAGGGATCCATGACTTTGTTATCACCTTCCCTCCAATTTTGAAGTTAGGATTATTGATAAGAGGTTTGTTAGACTCTTTACCTCTGTCATATTTAAGGAAAGAGCAGAGCTGTGAGTGAATTTGGAGTGAGACAGCTATAGGAGACTCCACTAAGATCCTGGGAAGAGACCTGTAATTGGAATAAAGAATAGCAGCTGGGGAAAAAACAGCCTTCCTAATCAGGTCTAATTCCAGACTTACCCATGAAGGAATATATTGTTTGGCTTTCATCTCTTCAGGGTTAATTAGCCACTTCAAATACTTACTGGCACTGCTGTTCCAAAAGTATAGACCAAAATGTGGGAGTCCCAACCCCCCCCTTTAATCCTAGGAGTGGCTAGTTTATGGTAGACCCTTCTAGGAGCTTTGCCCTGTCATATGAACTCTGGAACCATTGCATGCACCTTTTTAAACCATTTCAGAGTGACCCAGTTATTAATCATAAATGGGATAAAACACTCTAGGCAACACATTCATTTTTATGACATTGATACACCCCAATATCAGTAATGGTAATCCCTTCCAGACATTGATACACCCCAATATCAGTAATGGTAATCCCTTCCAGACATTGATACACCTCAATATCAGTAATGGTAATCCCTTCCACTGAGAAAACCTTGTTTGATTGTTTATACAAGGGCATCCAGATTAAGGAGAGTCATTTTACTGGAGCATCTAGTCAGTGTTATTCCCAAATACTTTAAGGTTTTCAGACTCCATTGCAATCCCAAGTCAGCTATGTCCCCTTTCTGTAACCTATTGTTAAGTGGAAACACTGTAGTTTTGCTTACATTAAGTTTATAATTGGAGAATGAACTAAAAATTTGAATTGTTTCCAGGGCCACTGGGAAGGAAGAGTGGGGATGGGCCAAATGGAGTAAAGTGTCATCAGCATATGCTGAGACTTTAAATTCATGTGACTCGATAATCACTTCCTGTACTCGGGATTAACCCTCAGTCTAGCAAGGAGGGGTTCTAAATATACATTAAAAAGCAAGGGTGATAATGGATACCCCTGTCTGGTACCAGAATATAATGGAAATGAGGAGGAGAGGACACCATTGCAATAAAGCTTCACCCTTGGGCCATTTTAGAGCGAAGAGACCCACTTAATAAAAGCTGGTGGGAAGCCTACTCTCTCCATAGTACAAAACAAAAATTACCAATCCACCCTATCAAAAGCTTTCTCTGCATCCTGGGACAGCAGCCCCATCAGAGTGCTGGAGTGCCTGGAAGCAGAGAAAATATGAGACAATTTTTGAAGGTTTTCTGAAGACATCCTTCCTGCCATAAACTCACTTTTTCTTGATGTATGTATGGGGTAGGACCATAGCCATCCTATTTGCTAAACTTTTGGCAAGAATCTTAACATCATAATTAAGTAATGAAATAGGATGATAGCTAGTCACCTCATCCAGTGGTTTTTCAGGTTTGGGAATCACAATAATAAGTGCTTCTAATAAGTGAGGATCTATTACATCAGCTTTAGTAATCTCTAAGAATAGCTGTTTAAGACAGGGGATGAGGTGTTCCATGAAACATTTATAAAAATTTGAAAAGAATCGGTCAGGTCTGGGTGATTTATCCAAAGGGAAGGCTTTAATTACTTCTAGGATCTCAGTCTCCCAAATGGGGGGCACCAGTCCATCTCTAAGCTCCAAAGGAATCTCTACTAGTGGAGTGGAGGCCAGATATTCTTTAATCTCCCCTTTCCAGGTAACAGTAACATAGGACTGTACAAGTCTCTATAATAATCCTCAGACTCACTCACAATGTCTTGGGGGTGGGTTTTGACTGAATTATCCCTTCTTGCCTGGATACTATGAATAATCCTAGAGGATTCTTCTTTCCTTAACCTCAGAGCCAGGAGCTTCCCTGGTCTACATATTTCCCTTTTGTCTTGAGAATGGCATATTCAGCCTTCTCCTTTAATAACACATTATACTGGTGTCTATACCCTTTGAGCTGGCTACGTACCTCCTCTGTAGTATGGGGAGACAAATTCTTCTCTAACTCCTGGATATGAGACAACAGTTATAATGCTTTGGCCTCTCTGTTCTTTTTCCACCTGGCCACTATTTGAATCAGTTCTCCTCTTAAGACACATTTCAATGCCCTCCATTTTATATCAGCTCTTCCTGTAGAATGCAAATTTGTTTCCTGGAATTGCTCAAGCTTCCTCTTTATCTCTTCCACTACCTTTTCTTCCTTAAGTAGCTGATCATTACATTTCCAAATAGTTTGCTTGGGAACATTTGGAGATGGGACAAAACTACAAAGAACCAATGAATGGTCAGAAACTACTCCTGGGTCTATTCTGCAAACTCTGATCCCGGGTAAAAGAGACTGGCTCATCAATAAATAATCTATTCTCGATAGAGAACCATGCACCACTGATCAAAAAGTGAATTCCCTGACATCAGGATGCATGGTCCTCCATGGATCACATCATCCTAACTAAACATTCAGGTCTCTAATAACTCTTTGTGCTGGTGTAAGGCCTTAAGGTTTCTTCCCTGACTTATCCAAGTCAGGGGAGAAAGGCAAATTCCAGTCCCCCCAATACTATAGGAAGGTGAGAGAAAGGCAACAAAACATTGAGCAATTCCATGAAAAAGCTAGGTAAATCTGCACTGGGCCTGTAAACACTGCCCATAAGTAACTCTGTATGATCAAGCAACTCTCTGAGCAAAATAAATCTACCCCTAGGGTCTCTAATACATTGCTCACAAGTAAAAGACATATTTCTGGAAAGCAAAATCACCACTCCCCTACTACCCATAATATCTCCCACCATGTAGACCTGCCCAACAAATTGTCTCCTAAATAAATGGGCTTCTGCCTCAAGTAAGTGCGTTTCCTGCAAAAACAATATACTCCCCCCCAGTAGTTGCAGGTGCTTTAAAATTTTATACCACTTAGATTTATTGAGAGCCCCCTTTACAGTCCACGAGATCAACGCTGTATAATTTGTCATCATTCCTTATCCAATTACCCTTTCTTGTATCTGAATTAGCAACCACAGGTTGTCAGAGCCTCCATGTGAAGTGCCTACAATTATAAATATGCCAGCAAGATCCCTAATTCTACCCAACCCCCAAACCCTAATATCCACCCCTTCCCTTACCCCCTTTCCCAGTCAAAGCCCACGTAAACAAAGCTCGACCCCCCAACCAACACAAATTCCTTCAGTACTTGATATGCGCCTATTGGTCCATGCTCTCTCTATCCTCCTACCCCAACTTGCCACCTAAAACCAAAAACCCTTAATATATTCTCCATATGTCAAACACTATGCTCTGTTAACCCTAATGACTATAAGTCCTAGTAAGCCTTCTATCATACTTCCCCTAACCAGATTGTTAATAGATAATATTGTGTTTACCCAGGTCCTTACCTCCAGATCCTAAAGTATTCCCCATCCAGAAAATACCTTAAGTGATTAAACATTTAACTGTCATTACAAAACCTCCATCAAACCAAAATAATAGAAAGGGGGTGTTATAACCATGGGCCCCGCTTATTAAGGAAACAAATGCCATCAAACCCCCAAGCTAGCTCTTACTCCTAGCTGAAAAACACATCACAAAAAAACATAAATTAAGTCTGTGGGATGTCCCCCTACTAAACTTTCATGCTCTGAACAATAGCCCTTTTTTCAAACCCCTTCCAGTATCCCTCCAATTAAAGAAAAGTTAAAACTGTGAAAGTGAAGAAATCAGAAAATAAAAAAATGAGAGAAGGGAGCCTCTAAGATAATGACTCTCCACTCAGAGACTCTTCCCATCATACAAACCTTTTTTTCCCACATATAAACAAAACTGGAAGCCAGCCCCATCGAGGTGCAGTAATAATCCAAGTAAAAGGGAGCTAAAAACCAATTGTAGTGGGAGACTGGAGCCCAGTATTAAGATAAATCAAAGTAAGAGAACAAACTAAAGAGGCCCACTACAAATTCAGTAAGGCAGTATTTAACTGCTCCCCAATAAGCAGGATGTATAGAGCTTACAGGTATTCAGCCTCACCAGATTCTTATTACTTATCTGATGGTGCTGGTCTCCTATCTCCAACCATAACTCCCCTCAAATAAATACACCAGAAAAAAGCTCCCCAACAAACTATAACACTATTCAAAGTGAGGGATAAACTATAATCCCATATTAAATCAAAACATTTTACAGTGTCCAGAGTCCATGCTAAGGAGAGCCGGGTAAAGAGAGCCACTACAGCTTCTGAGCTGCCCTGGAGACAAAGTTTTTTAAACAGTTCATGCTGGGGTATTCAGCATACTGCACTTTAAAATCTTGCCAGGAATCTGAGGAGTACCTTCATATTTTCTGATTATTACCAGAGGTCTATCCTCTCGATAGATGTCATCAAAGTCCCAGTTATTAAATTCTCAAACTTCTGCACATCAAAGAGAATGAAAAAGACTGTTGTCACAAACACAGCCCTGGACTCCCAAGTGTATATAATGTACCCATTAGTTGCAAAACAGCTCCGGTATCTTCTCTTTCAGAGATGCTTCTGCCCCTTGGGGTCTTCATAAGACTCCCACATACCTCCTTGATTCATCTGAAACTTCACAGGGTATCCCACACAGATTTTTATACCTGCTGTCATCAACTTGGTTACTATGTGGTGAAACTCTGCTCTTCTCTGCCTGACAGAAAGAGGAAGATTCCTGAGTTACTCATAGTTTTACATTATCCCATCTCACTTCTTTAATTTCTCTCACTATACTCAAAAAGTGCTGCTTTTCAAGATAATTGAGAAAGCAGAACATGAATACTCATGGAGGTGCCTTCAGGGGTGGGATAGGTCATAATGCCTGATGTGCCCACTCGATAATATAATAGGGACCATAGGGAGAAGGGTCTGTAATTTTGGCCACTAACGTTTGAGTGAATTTGATGGAATCTGTGCCCTCCTCATGTTCTGGTAAGCCAGTTATCACAACATTATTTCTACGACTTCTTCCCTCCAGGTCCTCCACTTTATTTTCCAATTGAGAGATTATCTGTCTCATAGCTAGGAGTTTGGGATCTAGTTTTGCCACTGCACTTGATTGAGATGACTCAGGCCTCCACATCTCTGAGGACACCTCATAGTAGTTTCCAGCACACCAGTCACAGCTTTAAGTTCTGCCGTGATAGTTTTGATTTCATCTCAGAAGGGGTCAAACTCTGCCAGGAACCTCTCAAGGTAAGTGCATCTTGTTCAGCTGTAGCCGCAGATGTTTTTGTTGATTCCCCTGGTTGGGAGTGATTCTTCTTTGCTGATTTCTCTGGGGTTTGTGGTGGGGTGTGTCAGGGGAGAGCAGCCTTCATCTCCACCTCCAGAACAGGTTGTGTAAAAACAAAACCACACTAAAATCAGATATTTATTTTCACTAACCACTCCAGACACATGGAGTGTTGAAATCATGCCTGTGTATGCTGAATAAAGCTGCCAAAAAACTGAATTGCTGGTGAGGGAAGCAGGAGCTCCAACAGACAGCGGCCTACCCCATCGGCCACAGCACGTGATCTCGCCACATGTATTTCTGATTATTCAGCATTCTCTTTGTCTGTGATTACTGCTGACACAGGCATTTCCTTTGTCTAACTTCTTACTCATTAGTAATTCTGTTTCCTAAGTAACTGCCCAAGGGAGACGCCATTCATACACCTTATTTAGGATAGAATATCCAATGTATTTGGTCCTTAAATCCATAGCTATGCTATTATCATTGTAACTATGTTGTTATCACTACTATATAACCTTCTGTAAGCCTGCTCCACACAGGATTGTATCTTCCCCGAGGACTGGTGAGAAACCAACGCCCTTGTGATTTTCTCTGTTACATGGTTTGGCATGAGTATTGTAATAAACTTTCATTATTACTTACTGCTTGTGTGTGTCCTTTGGCTCAGCACTACAGACATACAAGAATCTGATATATTTATCTCTAGAGCTGGACTCTAAGGTAACATATATGGTACTCCAATATGCAGAGCTGCCAGGGTAACAAAAATGCAAAAACTCAAATCACTCTATTATAGAGTTTTTCACTTTGCAACAGGGTCCCCCAACAGGGAGCATCACTGTAAGGTACTAAAGTTACTCAATTGGCCCACACCGGAGGGCAGACTGGAATACTTACTACTCAGCCTAGCATTCAAATTAATAAAAGGCCCTGCACCATCCAACCTGAGGGACATTCTGACAACAAAAGAAGGATGCTCTAGTCCTCTATCCAAACATTATTAGAAGTCCAATGAGTGAGGTCCAATGTAGAGGAAAGATCTTTTGCCACTCTAGCCCCATCACTATGGAATAATCTTCCACCCTCCTCCCTTCAAGATTGCTCATCCTTTTTTGGATTCAAGAAAGGGATAAAGACCTCCGTACTAGAGAGTAATATATGCAACTGTCTTAACTGAGAAGGTCTATCCTCCTAAAAGTTTTATTTTACCTCTACTCAGCTCTTGACTCTCCTCCTATAACTGCCCACCTCACTTGACTATGGGCATGACATACCCAACCTCCCTTGAGCTCTAATCATATCTTCCATAAGTGTTTGGTTCCAAAACTATGTAATACCAGTTCTATGTACCTATCTGCTCTATGTAAATAACTAAGCTTTAGCTCCAACTATTACTGTATGTCTAAATTCTTCTGTCTACAATGTAATTAATTCTGGGTCACCTCTGAAAAAGGGACACTTAGTCTCAGTGGGCCTACCAGTCAACAAAATTCAATAAATAAATCAATAAATAAACTTATTAACATGCCCCACCAAATCCCAGGAATGGCTCTGTTTTATTTCTTAACATACTCCTCCCAGTCCCAATAAGGGGTCTGCTTTACTTCTTAACATACCCCTCCCAGTACAGGTAAAGGTGCTGCTGTAATGCACAAAATATCCGGTGCTGGTCCCAGTAATGGCTCCACTGTAGTGCTCAACATACCCATTTCCTCTTCTCGGTCTCAATGCCAAGATTCAGTTTGTATGGTGGCAGCTTAGACTGTCAACCCCCTCAGTGACAGCAGCTGGAGCAACCCTCTTCTCACTTCCATGACTGGCTGCCATCTGCTGCATGCAAGTCTTGTATTGCTATACCCACATGTATACAATACAATGCTTGTAGGACATCCATTTACTGCAGGTCTTAAATTGTTATACCAACATGAACAGCAATAAAGTACTTGTGAGACTTTATTTGAATTCCAGCGTATCTGTGATTTTCGAAAGACACCCCACGTGTACTGTATTATTATGCATGCTTGCATAGTAATACAAGACTTGGGTATGGCAGATGCCAGCCAACCAGCAGAGGGTTGTGCTGGCTACAATCACCAGGGAAGGAGTTTAGAGTCTGAAGGGGCACTAGACAAACAAGATAGTGACACTGGGACTGGGGGAGGTATGTTGAGTATCATAACAGAGCCCTTACTGGGACTTGGAGGAGATATGTTGAGCATCACAGTAGAGCCATTTCCAGGAAAAAAGAGGGGTATGTTGCAAAGTAAAGTGTGGGCATTACTGGCACATGGAAGGGGCTATGTTGAGAAGTACAGGGGAGCCATTATCATGACAGGGGTGCTATATGGATACCATAAATATTGCCACAGGACACAGTGAGGATGACATGCATTAAAGAGCACCTTGCCCTGGTATTCTGAGCCTTCAATTTAAACAAACAGGAGGTTCTCTTACCTGCATGGGAGTTACTCCATAGCAGTTTTAAAATAATAGGATTTGCCCCCCACGGAAGGATCGTATTTTGCCCGAAGGGGCTAGCCACTTGATCCCTTCCAATTCCTGATCTCTGACGCCATCCCTATGCTTCCTTTTTTTGTGATGTCACTATAGGACCAGCACAGGGACATGCTTAATGCAAGTCTATGGAGCATCATTTTAAAAGTTATTTTCAGTATTTTAATCAGACTTTTGGTACAAATGGAAGCCTGTGTTCAAGTAACAAGGCTCTTATTACTTGAACATAGGCTTCCATTTGTACCAAAAGTCTGATTAAAATACTGAAAATAACTTTTAAAATTATGCTCCATAGACTTGCATTGAGCACGTCCCCGCTCTGGTCCTATAGTGACATCACAAAACAAGGAAGTGTGAGAATGGCATTGGAGATCAGAAAGTGGAAGGGATTGAGTGGCTAGCCCCTTTGGGGGAAATGCGATCCTTCCCTTCCATGGGGGGCAAATCCTATCATATTAAAACTGCTATGGAGTAACTCCCATGCAGGTAAGGGAGCCTCCTATTTGTTTTCTAATGCATGGAGAAAGGTGCTCTTTAACTAAATATTGGCAGCAGGATCAGGATGAAGGCAGATAGCTGTGCTGCATTATCAGCCTTTACTTTCAGCCAGCACTGGGATTGAGATGAGGCTGCAGACACTATATTCAAGCCATTATTTTTTTTTTATTTAATATACTTTATTGAAAGCATCATAAAAATACAAATACAGCAATACAACAACAACAATGAATAAACAACCCCAAAAAATTCACCCTTCCCCTTCCCCCACCCCTCCCTCACCTGGCAGAGTGGTGCAACTTAAATTGGCTAATGGAAGTATAATGTTACTCATGTAAGAGGAAACTCAATATCTAACAATAAAAAAAGGGTAAAACAGATTAGAAATTCAGGCCGTTATTGAGCGAGGGAGAAGGAAAAGAGTGCCACTAGATGCAAGAGATGTCCAGTAGTGAAAGGGCCAGGACACAAGTCCTGATCAAAAGAGTGACAACTCTATGCTTAACTCTAGGAACAAGTTATCTCAGATTTAAATAGGTCACTAATGGATTGCTAATGACCACATAGGGCCTTGGCTGGGGCATGGGGTCATTTGCATATGGGCATTTGAATATGGCAAATTAGTGTGACAGTGAAAAGTCCTTTGGCAAGCAGCAACAGTATTTGGTATTTTACAGACTATTAATAAGAACAGATAGTCTGCATGGAATTGTAGCAGACAAGATTTTGTCAATGATCTGTCCCTCCTGCTACCTGGATATCAGTTTGTTAAGGCTCCTCCCCTTTGGACAAGAGCTATGTAGGGCCACCTGCTGGTCATAAAATGTCAGCAAGTGTAGTTGGAGCATGAGGGGTTAAGAGAGCAGGCACAAACTCTGTTCGCCCTCTTTCTCCTTCACCACCAACTGTTTTGCTCACATAGTGAGAGGAAGAGCATGTGTCAATACATAGAAGGCTGCAGCAACCAATAGGATAAGCAATGGATTGTGGCCATGTGATTGCAGCATTCAGGGAGGCCTACCCATCTGGTTGAAGTGTTCCTGCTTCTGCAGTTAATTCGTTTGGGGTTTCAGAACAATGGGACTCTTAATCCTACATAGGCTAATTGAAAGCAGAGGTCAATTTAAGAATTTTGAATGGAACAGTAGATAGCTATGCCCTGTGCTTAATTAAAAGATGACTGGGGAGCTTCGGCATTCAGGGCAAGGTATATAATTTGAAAATAAATAAATAGACAAACAAAAATAAATAAATAAACACACACAGAAATAAATAAAAGACTAAGAAAGTACTGCATGTATTAAACAGATCAATTGCCCAGCAGTGGCTAAAAATGCACCAAAAAACTATAACAGTCATCTTAAATGGATCAATATAAACTAAATAAATAGGATGAAAGGCAATCAACTCATTTCATGGTTCCAGACATCCCCTCTCCCCCCAGAAGTGGTGCCATTCGGCTCGCAATATTATAAAACAAATTAGGATGGCACCAGTTATGGTGGCATGGGGACTCCCATCCTTGTTCAGTAGTTCAGTCCAGGGAATGTAGAAAAAAAAAGGTGGAGAAACAATTTGATTCAAATTGCTATTCAGGCTGTGTGAGTTAACTACCTATCCTCCCTATATTAGAAGTTGATGTAAGGTTCTGATAGATGAAGAGTTTGCAGCAAGCTGAACTGCTGCAGTAAGGGTCTCCCTTACAGGTTCAGAATCAGTATAGCTGATTTATGTATAGATAAGAAAGATACATTCAATTACTATTTGTTTTTAAGTCCGTCTGCATAGTACAGAAGGGGGTGGCACAACTGTGTTTTTAGTTTCCAAACAGTTTTCCCAGATCTCAAGAAGCCCAGCAAAAGGAAAACAGTCAGGCATAAGAAGAGTGCAGTTGTGGTGCTGGAGGAGCAGCTGCAGGCTCTGCTCATGATTAAAGAAAGGGCCTGGCTAGAAGCTTGTTTGAAGTTTGACAAGGGGAGGGGGGTGCCCAGTGACAACCGCAGCAAATAAAACTCTGAAGAACAGGAAGCCACTGGTGAAGAGCTGGCCTATAACACTGAAGCCTAAGGTACCTAAACCAGGAACATCACTGGGATGTAAGATTGATCTAAACAGTTTAAATGGAAGGTAAATGTACATTATTTTGATAAAGATTTTTTGAGGTGGAAAGCCAAGGGAAGAACCAGCACCCAAATGATCCAGGGGTGGCGAGCACCAGTGAGACACAACAAGGACATGGTGCTGATCATTCCTCTTGTAACCTCTTTCTTGCTCCTTACCCAGCGGGACAGCAAGACCCTGCAATTTCTTTGTTGTCTCTCTCTCAGATTGGTGAATCTACAACAGCTGGTGTAGATTCCAGTGGCCTCTCCCCCCACTTCTTTCCTGGAGAAGCCACATCAGCTCATGGTGCTCCCAGTGCAACCCTCTCCCATGCTCACTTGGGTCCTAGCAGCACCTCGGCACTTGAGCTGAAGCTGAATAAGCTACTGGAGGTCATGATGGACCAGGCCCAATATAACGCAGCACCCCTCACCAGTAGACTGAGCCCACAGACTCCCAGCCCCATGGATTTTGCTCAGGATCAAGCAAAAAGATAAAAGTTTTGCCTGAGTGGCTGTGCAGTGCTGCAATAATGAGCAGCAAAAAAAATACCAGCACCAGCACACTCGGTGAGACATACACTGAATAAAGTGCAGTAAGTCTGGGGATGGGGGGGGATGTGGGAATGGGTATCCCATGATATGGGCGGAGAAAAAAAGGTGACTGCAATTATGGTGAAGGAAAAACGGTTTGTGCAAAAGAGCGACTGGGAATAATGGCGATAATGCAAAAGGCCCCTGGCAGCTTTCTCTCCCCCAACCCTAGTTTAGCCCCTCCAAGTTGATTATCTATGGAAAGGGGGGGTGTAATGCAAAACAGTTTTGTTGCTCCATTCGGCCATCGCTGTATATTTCTGATCACTCTTTGCTTCCTCAATATTTTTCCTTAGCTGTTTTTTACTCACCATGTTTCCTTTACCCATATCACATAGAACCGGGGGAATAAGGGAGTCAACCAATGCATATATTTGCCTGTGGTGAAAATGTATTATCTTTCAAGTGACACCTGGATTCCATGATCTGCCAAGTCTTAGACTGCATTTCAGATATCAATGTAGCCTTTCACTATTTCTATAATTTCTTTTCTGAGATTTGTAATCTATTTGCCTTTCTCTCCCCAAAAGAAAAGAATAAAAAGAGACCAGAATAATTAGCTGACTTCTGAGCCACTTGCTGAGTTTAAGGAATGGTATAAGTATCAGGAACTGTACAGAAGCTCTGGCTCATAACTTCATCTTACAAAATACAGGAGCTGAGAACCTGCTGTAAAAAATAGGCAGGAAGACAAAAAAATGACTACTGTAAGACTAGGCAACTGAATGGCAATAATGTCCCTCAGACACTATGGAACTATTTAAATTGTATAGTAGGCAGACATTTTCATCAATCATCTTTTGTTCCAAAGACCAAAAGCAATAGTTTAACTGACCCTAATGGCTATTGCTAACTATTTTAATCATTTTGTTTGCAAACATGGCACAATATTTTTCTGTGGGTGCTCAATCTTCCAACTTTGACTCTTATTGTGTGGCCAGTTCTAACGTACCAAAATTTTACTTTCAGCCATTATCAACCAACACTCTTGGGAAATATTTGATGAAATCCCCCACCAGAACTAGAGTGGGTTCTAACATCTGACCAAATAGATATGAAATTGTTCAGGCTGCTACCAATGAAAATTGTATTCCCAATTCAAAAGCCATTTAACCTTCATCACACTATGGCTTTTTACCTGATATTCAGAAAAGAGCCACTGCTGCACCAGTGTGTAAGTTGGGGGAACATGTTCATGTCTTTAATTACAGGCCCATCTCTCTATTGTCCCCCTGTCCAAGACTCTGGAGAAAATCATCAACAGTCAGCTGCTGGATTACATTTCCAGGCATGATCTCCTTGCCAAGGAACATCATGGCTTTCAAAAATATCATAGTACTGATACTGCTTTGATCGAATCAACTAAGGATCTCTGTGGTCCTGACAGAAGGGAATATGTTGGTGCAGCCTTTTTGGACCTTTCTTAGGCCTTTAATTTGGTTGACTATGATCTGATGATAACAAAACTTCTGGAGATGGGCCTGTTGGACAAGACTGCTGCATGGTTCTTGGATAATCTGGGCAATAGACCACAAATGAAAAAGGGGTTGTGATGTACTCTAAAAGAAACTGTGCCTTAAATCTGGTGTTCCCCAAGGCTTTATCCTTGGCCATTATTATTTAGTTTGTTCATTAACAATATTCCTATAGGCTGTGAATCCTCCAGAACCTTACTGAATGTGGATGATGTAGTCATTTTCTTTAGAAACTGGGATCTGCCTTCCCTTGAACAATGTCTGCAGCATAACTTTAATAAAGTCTGTAACTGGTTTCAGCAAATAAATTGATAATCACTGCACCAAGAAGTAAAACAATGCTGTTCACAAGTAGACACAGACTCAAGGACAGTCCCAACCTGAGCATCATTACACATTCTGGGGACCCTATTAAACAGGTGAAGGTGTTTAAATATTTGGAGGTTATTCTTCATCCAGTGTTATTTTCTGCACATGGTGTTGTGGTTGGAAAAATTCCCCAATGGCTTGGTTTACTTTATCTGAATAAGAATAACTTCACAAAGGAGGATAAACTGATGCTGGTCCAGAGTCTAATAGTACTATTTATAGACTATGGTGTGGTGGTGAATTCTGCTGCTAACAAAGCTGATCTTGAAAAACCTCCTTGACTTTTAACTGAGTTTGAAAATGTGTGCTTGATGTCAAGCATGATGCTCACACATGTGATTTGTAGATTAATATAAATTGGTTTCCCTTCTACCACAGAGTGCCCTTCCAGCTGGCACAGTTGTGTAGAAAGGTTGTACTAGGACTCATGCAAACTGTCATTCAAAACTTTTCAACACTGTTTCCAACGGGTACGTTTTACATGCTATGTGTGGTGGCAGGCTGTAAACACCATTGAGAAAGACTTCCTGGGGAAGCGGTCTCTTCTTTAAATGACCACCAAAATATGGAACTCACTACCTACTGACTATTGTGAAATTAATTCCTAGTTTCCCTTAAAAATGTGTGAGATCTTTCTTCTCTGACAAAATGTTGTGTAGGTGTAACTAGCCTGAGCTAGTTTCGTTATTACATTATTATCTGTTCCATATGATGTCTATTGTTGAATAGTCTTATGCACTACTGCTCATTACTAATATGCTGTCTGCTGCTGAACTGTTTTGTACACTACTGTTTGCTATTTATTGTTTTGTATTGCAGATTGTGTAGTATGTCTTTTTGACATGGACATCTTTGACAAAGGACTGTGAGCTAAAAAGGTCTTCCGAATGTGAATAAATGAAATGAAACCCCCTGGATGCTTGTGGGTTTCTAATTTTAAGTGAGTAAAGTGATTCAAGATCATAAACAGTTAACTTCTCAGTGCTAGAGACTGTTGGCCTGATTCACAAAGCCCCTAGAATGAGGCAAGATGCTGGCATCAAACATAAATGATGCAAGTTGCATGTTGCACCAAAAGATGCACCAGGAGCTATTTTAAAAGGCAGCCTGCATCAAATGCAGGATACAGGTGCCAAAGTGGGGGTTTGCACCAGCCTTCCGCCACAAAATGGGCTGCAGCATGATGCTAGGAGACGTGTGGCAGATGCAGGCTGCCATAGCCCCCATTTCGGTATTCATAAACTCTCCCAAAGGGCAGCATTCTAACCACCATTAGACCAGCCAGAGCTGGTGAATTTGGGATAACCAATGAAGAGTGCATCTGGAAGAAGGGAACAACCAATTTAACTGATGTAATAAAGTGCAGTGGTGTTCATTCCACTTGGACTTTAGAATGAACTGTAAAAGATAATAAACAGTATTCACTGGAATGACACCTCAAGCATTGGCATGACGGTAAACAGTGCCACTATAATCTAGCATGTGAAGGATGGCTTAAGCAACAATATGTTTATGATCCAAAATGCAAAAATAAGAGAGAGAGTCAATGAGTTCCCTTCCAGTTAATGTACTATGCAGTTTGTTATGGGGCTGGAGTACGGATAATCCAATGTTCAGAAAATAAAGAAAGCTAGCCACTTAATATTTTTGTAAAAGCTGATTTTTTTTATTTTTTGAAGTATTTCATAGAATTAATGATCCTCTGTGTTTACTTAACATTTCACCCACATTAGGCTTCCTCGGGGCCAGGATCTGTGATTCTGGAGTCATTTATTTTCTAGTTGCATGTATCATCTTTGTTTCCATACTAAGTTTTTCTGAATTGCTTTTTCTCCTCTGGCTGTGTTACAGCTTCTATCATGTTATAATACATAGTCCGAGGGAAGCAGAAAGGCTCCAGTAGTTCACTATGATGAGGTAAATGATATGTGAAAGTCAACCTCATGGCCTACACTCCTTTCAAGCCTGAATTAGGGAAAAACAATTCAGAAAAACTTATTATGGAAACAAAGAGGATACACATAACCAGAAAATAAATGACTCCTGAATTACAGATCCTAGCCCCTGAGGAAGCCTGATGTGAGTGAAATGTTGGGCAAGCACAGAGGATCATTGATTCTAAGACATACTTTGAAAAAAAGTAAAATCAGCTCTTAAGAAATATTGAGTGGCATGCTTTCTTCATTTTCTGCATATAATTAAAGTTCCAGCCCCCCCCCATGTTGCTGCATCAAAGCCTGAATATTTTTTAAAGTAACTCCAATTTTCTTACTTGTCATACATTTTGGAGGGGTTCTTGGTCTCATTATCCAGCTGAACCATGAGTAAGCCTGACCACTTTGGCAAAGTGACCACCTCCATCACATTTTAACTTGCCATGTCAGAGCTGAGATCTTCCTGCTTTCTCTATTTTTCGTTGTAATAATTTTTTTTGTTTTTCAGAAAAAAATGAAAGACAAGAAGAAAAAGACATAATATGCTTTCTCTGTTTTTAATGAAGAGACCACTCTCCTGGCTTCATTACTTATATAGTGTGCTCTGGCCAATGAAAGGCTCACAGGGGGTTTAATGGGGAGCTCATCAATCAGAAGAAGACCACAATTCTCCTATATTTAAATCAGTATAAAGGGTTTGGCAAGCTCAACCCCTGCATTTACAATGTAACTTAGTAAAATTAGTGGGATGGCACCTGGTGTGTGACCAAACAGAAGCATATAATTAAAGTACCAGGCCCCCCCATTTTGTTGCATCAATGCCTGCAATTTTTTAAAGTAACTCCAATGTTCTTACTTGTCATACAGAATTGCAAGTATTGAGGCAGCAAAATGTTTCTGTGTGGGGGGGGGGAGCCCTGGTATTTTAATTATATGCTTCTGTTTGGTCACACAACAGGTGCCACCCCACTAATTTTACTAAGTTGCATTGCAAATGCAGGGGCTGAGCTTGCAAAACCCTTTATACTTTATTCATTTTCTGAACACATGATCCAAAATGGATAGACAATGCCTTTTGCATTTTAAATGAACTAGGCATTGACAAACTTTTAAAATGGTTTTGTCGATGTGGGATTTGAAAGTTAGGGAAGCATCAAAAGTGAGACAAAGGTATTTTAATTTGCTTACATGTTCATGGGGGATGTTGTTTAGAGTAATAGAGAAGGAAGAGTTTATTAAGAGTGCAGTGGACTGGGGCTCAAACAGCATGATTTGAGTCTTTTTACTATTTGAAAGTAGACGATTATTGAAAAACCAGTGTATGATTTTGTCTAGCTCATCCTGAAGAATTGAAGAAAGAAAAGAGGGATTCTTGTGAGCGTAGTAAAGAACCGTCATTCAAAAGAACAGATTGATTTCTCTTGTGTAAATAAGAAGAAAACCAAGTGACTACAGTAGTAGTGAAACCATAATAATATAGACAAGATAAAAGTAGTTGATGATTAAGCACATCAAAAGCTTTAGATAAGTAAATAAAAACAGTACCAACAAGATATCCCTTGTCCAAAGCCCTGGAAACAGAATCATGAAAATCAATCAGTGTTGTTTGGCTTCAATGATTGTATCTGAAACCTGGTTGAATTATCAATAAATTTGGAAATAACAGGAAGCAAGGAAATTGGGCAATACTTCTCTGCCAAAGTTTTGTCCTCAACTTTATGCAAGAGGACAACTACAGAATGTTTCC
The DNA here is from genome assembly GCA_016271365.2 of Neoceratodus forsteri. Taxonomy (NCBI): domain Eukaryota; kingdom Metazoa; phylum Chordata; order Ceratodontiformes; family Ceratodontidae; genus Neoceratodus; species Neoceratodus forsteri. The sequence goes on from CM057454.1 coordinate 397,201,453, forward strand.
ATGCCGAGGGAAAAGTTTGGGTAGTGAGGGATAAGTTAAATATATGAGTGAAGAGAGGAGCTAAAATGTCAGCACAAGATTTAAGAAGTGAGTTGTCTAGATTATCAGTTTCCTTGGCTGTATCCTCACTCAGTGAAGACAACAAATGAAATACTTCTTCAAAGTTAATGTACCTAAAGTTAAATGTAGGTCTTGAGTGGGGAGGCATTGCCAGGGGATCAAAGGACAACCCAGCAATAGGTAAGCCAGCTTTTTTCAGTAGCAGAGAAGCCTAAGAAAAGAATGTGTTGAACACACCACTAATACCTTTTCAGAGTACACAGGGGAGCCAGCATAGGATAAGTTTGTAGTACAGGATGCAGAAGGAACTCTCCAAATGGAATCAACCATATGCCAACATTTCTTGGGTCTTTTTCTCAAATCAGCCAAGCTGGTCTTGTAATAAGAAGATTTAAATTTTCATATGATGGTAACATAATAGTTATGGAATTTAGGAAAAGTCTGCCAGGCCTCTGGAGTATCTAATTCCTTTGCCTTTTGATACAGTTTATCTCAGAAAGTCAACTGGAAGATGAAGAAAGGCGTCACCCAGGGGACATGTTTGAATTTAGCCCTCTTTTCTAGAAAAGAGGCATGTTGAATAGAAAGCAGATTAAACTGAAGAGAGAAACAATCCCAGGCAGCATCCACATTAGAAATGGAAAACACTTCCCCCAGTTAATTTTAAGCAGGCTAACATGAAAAGCTTCCAAATGAAAATGCTTAAAACAGTGAAACTTAATAGTGCTAGGAGTAAATTTAGGGGAGAAAGATTTATCGAGCAATAAATAAGAGCATGATCACTACATATGTTTCCCTGGCACCCAGAAGAGCTGATCGGGAGATCGGGGAAACAAAAATCAAGTCTATATTAGAGAAAACATTTCTAACAAGAAGCAGAGGGCTATAAGCACATTCTTGAAAGCAGTCTGACTAAATATCAGGAGCCTGGGGATCACAGTTCTGGAGCACCTACCTAAGAAAAGACAAAGACAGGCTAAAGATGGTACAGCATAAGGTAACCAAAATGATTCAGTGCCAGCAGGGCAGATCCTGTGAAGATTGCCTAAGGCCCTGAATATGAACTCGCTGGAGACCAGAAAGGAGACAGGAGATATAACAGAGACCTTTAAGTTCCCGAAAGGAATGAACAGGGTAAATTGTGGAGAAATAGTCAGCAGGACTGGTGAATCAAGACTAGAGAGGCATGAGTGTAAGCTGGCAGTGGGGAGATTAAGGAGGAATGTGAGACAGTTTTATTTTACAGAGAGAGTGATTGAAACATGAAACAGCCTACCGGTGGAGGTAAAGGACTTAAATGTTACACAGGGAGAAGCAGTAAGGCAGAGGGCAAGGGGAGGGAGGTGAGGCAATACCCCTGACTTGACATTACATCCCAGAGTGTAGGATAGGGTAAAACAGGGCAGACTGGTTGGACCAGTGGTCTTTTTCTACTGACATTTTCTGTTTCTATGATGTGTGGGATCTCTGATTGATTGGTTCAGGCCAAGAGGGGAAAGGGAAGATTTTAATCTGAGTCCCCTGCCTGAAGGTCAATTTGGATTAAAGTCCCTCTATAAAATAGCATGTTTAAACTCACCAAGAGAATAAACCAATAAACACAAGTGTGGAAATTTGGTTATTTTAGGTTTGGGAGTAATAAAATGCTGCCAACTAAAATCTCCCCTCTCTGATAAGTTTAAAGAAATTAATTCAGCATTAATCAAACCACCCATACTGTCAGTCTTAACAAAAAAGCATGGAATGGAGGAGTGGATGGATAAATAAAGCAGAACCAGCCCCCATGTCTATACCTATCGGATCTAAAAACTGCATAATTTGGGAGATTAATTTCAGAGTCAGGTATTGAAGAATCCAACAAAATCTCAGTTGCAGCAAGTGCAGAAAGATATGAGGAGACAGGCCAACTTAGCAACAAATCTCTTTTAGGGAGGAGATTTTGACATTGGAATGAAAGAAATTTAGGTTATGGAGGGAAGGACCATGGTTAGTTTCTATATCACCTGCAACAAATAATAGGGAAAGATGTAACCAAATACAAATCAAGAAAAAGGGGTACTTAGAATGTCTTTTTGGCCAACATAGCCAACTAGGGCAAAGTGAGAAAAAGCTGAGTGAGCAGAATTTAATGTCTCTCAAAGCAGAATGATACAGATAGGCCACAGAGGGAATATCTGACCTGGGAGGGGGAAAGGTAAAAGCTTACTGAAGCTCACTCTGCAAAGACTTAGCAATGGGTGTAGAGGATACCAAGGTGAAATCAAAGAAATAATGCAATAATAAAAGAAAAATATATGTAAAACAGAGGGATGTGGGGATTGGCATTTCATCTTGAAGAAACTGTCTAAAGTATTAGAATAATGAGAAAAAATAAAAATTCTGACTCAAAATAGTAAATAACAAATACAAAAAAAATCAGAGCATTACAATATAGCATTTTTATAAGGAGAATCAATTTAATTTCATTTATTGATCATCCAATGCAGATTATTGACACTACAATAAATTCAAGTAACAAGTAAAACATTTTAATATCATTTAAAACATAGATAAAGTGCAAAACAGTGCGGATCAATGCACCATGGATAAAAAACAGTAGCTCTGTATCAGTAGTACTTATAGTACTTATATATATAGTTATACTCCCTCACTTATTAATCTTTCTCATTTTCTTGATTTTAAGTACTGATCCTAAGAAACATGCAATCATTTCTTCATCCACTGTAGTCATTGAATGTACTAAAATGAAGCATAAATGGGGAGTCACGTGATGCAGGCAGTGGATTGACAACGTTCTAGCCAAGCTCCACTTCTTAGGCTGCAATTAACATTTTAAAACCAAATCCAGCACTGAAATTGTTCACAGCTTTGCTTATAATGTTGTCTGCTTAAGTGGGGATGTCATCAGAGCCATCCCAGATTGACATCAACCCTTTGGATGCAGAACTATCAGCTCCATGTGAGGGGCCTGAAAATTAGCCACTGCTGACGATGGAAGCCAAGCGGCCCTGCTGGAGTGCTTCACCCTCTCAGGCCTGGCTACCTGAATAGGCAACAGACTCAGAAGTCATTACTCCTTCTCAGAAAACCCTGGAATTGTATACTAGCAATACTGCAGTTTTTGCGATCTTTGAGGCCTTGAAAGACATTAAGCCAGCCCTCAGAGATCTCGCTGTTCAGGTTGGTGATGCTGAGTCCTGCGTCTCCTCCCTGGAAGCCAGACACGCAAAAACAAAACTTGCAATGGTGAACATTTACTGGAGAGTGAGTAAAGTGGAGGACCAAGTGGATGATCTGGAGGGCCATAGCCAGTGCAATTAGAGATGCAGCGAATTTAAAATCCACTGGCGAAGTGAATGTGAAGTGGCCACTTCGCATTGCACTTCACTACGCAGAGTGCCCCATAGGAAATGCTCACTTTGCATTGTTATTATTACTTCGTGTTGTCATTCTGCCTTAAACAAGAAGAACGGCAGATTGACAACAATATTGGCAGCATCCCACACACACAGTCACCAGAATGAATGTGCATCCCCAAAGTGCTACTGTATTGTGTCCAGAAAACTCCCCAGTGCTGATGAAGTGAAATGAGAGCATAACAAGAAATGCAAAGTCTCCCAGAATTAATGGCACACTCAGTCATGCACACAGTGGTCAGGTCACGCACAGAGTCACCAGAATTAATGTGCATCCCTAAAATGCTACTGTCTTGTGTCCAGAGAATTCCCCAGTGCTGACGAAGTGAAATGAGAGCGTAACAAGAAATGCCATCTCCCAGAATTAATGGTGCCATGCAAATGCACAGACAGATTAAGATTGCGCTGCACACTCAAGGGATACATATGAAAAGGCACAACAACACCTAACCAGTGCTCAAAAGTCACAAATCCAAATCGGGAATGGAATACATTTTGCCAGTTGTGGGATTACTGCAAGGTAGTAACAATCCACTACCAGTAAAGATACCACAAAGCAGTATAAACAAACATTTGTCAATGCCGAATGTTTGCTTGCTAGCATTGGCATTGGTAGTGTAGGAGTTAGAGAGCTGCATAATAGGAATGGCAGTGAGGTATTTAACTGAGCCAACCCCACCACCACCCTGCAGAGACTGACAGGCATTGGAGTGTGCCTTTGGGTCATCAGGCATAACAGCCATGCCATTTCACCACACCCTATGCTGCAGACACCAAGTGTCACGGTGTCCCTTGGGGTCTTTGGCCCTTATGCTCACCCCACTCCATCAGGAAATACAGTGAGATGGGTGCTGTATAGGAGAATGGGGTGAACTTTGGGGCTGAAGAGTCCAAGGCACACCTCAATGCCTCTCACTGGCTGCAGGGTATGTAATGGTATGAGCATTACAGGCAAGAATCCCAAGTCATAGCCCTGATGCCTGTCAATCTCTACAGGGTAGGGCATTATGGTTGGAAACCCTAACGTCTCAGGCTTTCGTTGGCATTTTCACTCCAAATTTTCAACATGGGTTTTTTGTGAACCCCACCTTATGAACAGTGGCAATATCAGTTCGTTAGCTGAAAGCTGATTTTGCACAGTGACTACGCCATTTGGCACCACAGGTGCAAAAACACATTTCTAACAGAATGTAAAAAATGACAGTTGTACTGTTCATGGGGAGGTGGAAAAAACGGCAATGTTAAAAATCTGCAGTTAAAATATTAAAAAAACTGGTGAAGTCACGAGCATGTGTAGAAACTGCACAATGCACACCCATAATGCAATTAGTTTGGGGATTTTTACAGCAGATTGTCAACACAGGCATTTTGGAAGCTCCACTCATGAACAATGTTACTGTGATTTTCTTAATCAGTCCCGAACAGTGATTTCCCACAGCGACCACGCATTTCTGCGCTGGAAGTGTGAAAACACATTTTGGCCATGGTGTGAAAAATGACAGCTGTACTGTTCATAAGGATGTGTGGAAAATGCCAGTGGTGAAAATCTGGACTGAAAATATTAGAAATCCATTAACTTACGAGGGTGCGTGGAAACTGCGCAATGGTCGCTCGTAACACAGTCATTTTCTGGACTTTTTTCACCAGATTTTTAACATAGCCATTGTAACACCTCTGCTCATGAACAGTGTCACTGTGATTTTCTTAATCTGTCCCAAACATTGATTTTGCACAACGACTGCGCCATTGTGCGCTACATGTGCAGAAACACATTTTGGGCAAAATGTGAAAAATGACAGCTGTACTGCTCATAAGGAGGTGTGGTAAAATGTCAGTGTTAAAAATCTGCAGTGAAAATATTAAAACTTCATGAACTTACGAGCCTGCGTAGGAACAGCGCAACGCATTCTCAAAAAACAGTCATTTTGCAGAATTTGTTCTCCAAATTTTCAACACAGGGTTTTTGGGGGCCTACCTCATGAACTGTGACACTGTCATTTTGTAAATCAGTCCCAAAAAGTTGTTCTGCGCAGTGACCCCGAAATCACCTTTTGCGACCGATTGACAAAATAGCAGTGACAGAATTCATGAGCTGGGGTCTAAAAAAAACCCCTGTTGAAAATTTGGTGAAAAAATTTCGCCAAAATGTCTGAGATATGCATCAAAGTTGAAAAAATCCTATTTATTACATTATACAGCTTACTGCCATTTCCTCAGTTTGTGGTCGACTTTGAAGAGTGTAGTCATGTTCCCAGTCCACTGAAGATCATCACGCCAGACTCTGGAGGTAAGTATGGGGTGAGGGGTGTGTGGGAGGCAAGGGCGCACAGAGGTGGTGCGGGTGGGGGGCGGGGGTTAGGACAGTCAGCGAGGAAGGTTTTCTTTCTTTTCTTTTTCTTGGATGACGCTGGACCTTTGCCATGCTGGGGTGGGCTCTCAGCATGGCAGCTGGAAAAACTGTTTGGGGTGGGGGCCAGTGGAGCCGGAGAGTTGGGCACCCCATTGGCCATATGGACTGTTGCCAGCTGGTGGGCTTCAGCATGGCACCCGCTTCTCTGTTGGGGAACATTGGAGCTGATGGGGATTGGGCACCCCATCAGCCATACAGTGTGTGGGGGAGGAGCACATTAGCATGCACATGCATGCATGCATGTGTGTGGGGAGCGCATCTGGGCATGGCTATTTTTTTAAGTATGGTGGCAATGTTCCAAACTAGTGTCACCAGCTGTCTCCCCCATTATTGATGGACATCACACATGCCCCAAAATGCCATGCCGGTATTGGCAACAACATTGCCACACCTCCAGAACCTGCTTCAGCACCAAGCTGCTGCAATATGTTTCTTGCGCTATGCGCAAGCAAACATAAAAATTCATGCAGGTGCGGTGGATAGCAGGTTCACAATGCTGCAATTATTCTGTAACACAATAAAAGGTGTCTGATTCAATGGCACGCATCCCACACACACACTCACATGCACACTCAAGTAATGTGCAGCAAATTGAAAACCTTTAGTAATATAACCACGTTTTAAACAGACAAATTGTACACTGCTGCACCACAACAATCAACAAAAAAAGTCAAAAATTTCTGAAAATATTACTGTGTGTACATTAACACAGTTATACAAGAAAAATATAACCAAAACAGAAAGACTGACTTTTTCTCCCAGTTAATCTACCTACATCACAAATACACCCTGCCCCAAAGCACACTTCGCAGTACACAGACCGTTCTAAATTAACATTCAAAATCCACACACAATAAACACTCAATGATATGAGCACAGAAGGGTTTCCTACAATCGATGTACTAAATTTTGAGCAAAAAATATTACTCAAAAAGGCATTTTAAACAGCTTTTAGAGGTTTTGAATAGCAGAGCTCTGAGAGCAAACTGTCTCCAGCTACCACTGCACACACATTACCCAGGCCAGAACTAAGGCTGTGCAGAGCAATCTAGAGCCCATGTTACCTGCAATCCCAAGAATAACTGCAGAATTTCATTTGGAGTTCAATTACAGGGTGAAGTGAGGCGAATTACATTGATTTCAATGTACTTGGCCTTAAAATTGGTGGAGAAGTGGTTTGGGGAAGGTGGAATATCGCAAAGTCATTGGTTTCAATGGACTTTGCGTTCCTCATTATGAAATGAAGTACTCCGCTTCACATTGTGGAGTTCTCCGTGTATTCTGCGTTACTCAGTGAATCACTTCATGGAGCAAATTGGGGCCACTTTGCCCACCACTACTTGCAGTATTGTTACTCACATGCTGTACGGAAAGGAACATGAATTCCTATGGCTGTACTTCCCTGATGAGCTGTAGCACAAAACTCCCCAACTTAAAAACACTCATTAATGAGTACAATGGTGGGGTGGTGAAGCCTGGAGAAATGTTACAAAACATGCTTACAATACATCCAAGTAACTAGTCAAAAAATCTGTGTTGTGATTCGTGACATGATTGTGAATCATGATTTGTGACTGTGTTTATGACCGCGATGGTGAAGAACGTGATTTGGTGTCAATGGTGTGAAATAAACAATATGGAAATGTATTGGGAATGCGAATGCCTATGGCTGTACTTCCCTGATGAGCTGTAGCACAAAACTCCCTGATCTAAAAACACTCATTAATGAGTACAATGGTGGGGTGGTGAAGCCTGGAGAGATACTACAAAACAGGCTTACAATACATCCAAGTAACTAGTAAAAAAATTAATGTTGTGATTCGTGTCATGATCGTGAATCGTTATTTTGACTGCATTTGTGACTGTGATGATGAAGAACGTGATCTGTACCACGAGTGACTCGTGATGATGGTCCTGACTTAAAAACATATATTAATGATACAATGTTCATGCAGAATTATGCACCACACCAGTCCAGTACTCTGAAGGCAAGCCAAAGAAACAACTGTGACTTAAGTTACAGACGGAGATTGGGCCCTAAAGAGATGCAAATGCTCAGACAGATTAAGATTACGCTGCACGCTGAAGAGATGCAGACACAAAGGTACAACACCTAACCAGTGCTCACCATCAGAAATTCAAATCTGGAAAAGAATACCTTTGCTGGTTGGGGTGTGCCGTGGGGGGGGGGGCAGTGTACTGCAATGCTACAGTAACAGTCACTAGTACTAGTACCAGTAAAGATACCACAAAGAAGTATAAAAATCACACAGCTGCAGTGGATAGCAGGTTCACATTGCTGAAATTACTATGTGGCAAATAAAAGATGTCTGATCTGATGACATGTCTCACACAAATACTCACACACACACTAAGTGATGCGTAGCAAATTGAAAACTTCAATAATATAACCACATATTTTAAACAAACTAAAATTATGCACTGCTGCACCACAACAATCAGCAAAAAAAAAATTGCAAGAATTATTGAAAATATTACTGTGTGTACATTAACACAGCCATACAAGAAAAATATCACCAAAACAGAAAGAACTGTCTTTTTCTCCAAGTTAATCTACATACACCACAGATACGCCCCTCCCCAAAGCACACTTCCACTGTCTCTCAGTACACAGACTGAATGTCATACATGAACATTCAAAATCCATATACAAACAATAAACGCTCGATGATATGAGCACAGGAGGGTTTCCTACAGACAATGAACTAAAGTTTCAGCAAAAAAAAAAGCTCAAAAAGGCTTTTTTAACGGCTTTTAGAAGGTTTGATTCACAGAGAGCTCTCAGACCAGACTGCTACAGCTTCCTACACACACTACCCAAAACTGAGGCTGTCCAGAACAATCTAGAGCCCATGTGACCTGAAATCCCATGAATCACTGCAAAATTTGCCTTGGGAGCTTAAAAACAAGGCAAAGTGAGGCAAAGTACATTGCATTCAATGTAATTCACCTTAAGAATTGGTGGAGTATTGTTTTTGGAAGGCGGAGTAACATGAAGTCATTGTTTTCAATGGACCTCGCGTTACTCATTATAATGCGAAGTACTCCACTTCGCGTTGCGGAGCACTCCGCGAATTCGCTTTCACTCTGCGTTCCACTTCGCAGAGCGAACTGGGGCCACTTCGCCCATCTCTAGGTGCAATAACCTTGTTCTTCTTGGTCTTCTAGAAGTTTAATAGGGGCCAAACATCCTGAAGTTTCTGCAGCAATTCTGTGTCAAAATAGGAGGTCCAACCCCAAATGGGCCTGCTTATGTGATAGAGCAGGGCCACAGGACTCTGAGGGCTAAGCCCTCATCCAACCCACCTCGTCCGATTATATTTAAGATGTTAAACTATTTGGACAGAGACCATATTGTACAGGCAGTCAAAGAAGTGCAAGTGTGCAGTGGGAAGGCAAGTCTCTTAAGATTGCTCCAGACTTGACTTTAAAAGTTTGTCAGGTGAGACAGGCGTATAGACCTATACTATTTAAATTGTGGGTTGCACAGATAAAACATTGATTGATGTTTCCAGCAAAACTAGAAATTACTCTGTCTGCTGGTACACAGTGCTATGACTCTGCTGATCTGGCCCTTAAGGAACTTTCCAGGCTGCTCTTGGAACTTTTTAAAACCTGAGTTCATCGTTTTTCAGGGAGTGATCAGCTTGGTTTATTTTGGAGTTTTATGTCAAACTGGTTTATATGAAGGAGAAAATGTTTTTCTTTTACTGAATGCTCTTGCCGATTTGTTCTCGGAAGTCTTACCAGCTGCAGAAATTGAGTTTTTTCAATTTGGTCAGTGTAACCCTGGGATGCCTGTTTTACTTTAATTTGGGCAGAGTGGACCCTTATTTTACTTTCAAAATAGATGCCCTGCCAATTTTTTTGGTTTTAACAAGCAGCCCTCAGCTTTCAGTGATCTGATTTCCAAGCCAGGGAACTTTCTAGAAATAAGTCTGGTGATATATACAGATCTTAGCCCCAGCCGACTCTCCAGCCGCCGCTGCTTGACCCTCCCATGGAACCCAAGCCAAAACCAGGACCGTAGGAAGTGAGTCCAGCCTTCAGGGACTCACACCTGAGCGGCGCTTCAGATCACAGGTGGTGCGCCCCAGCTGACTCTCCAGCCGCTGCTGCTCGACCCTCCCACAGAACCCAAGTCAAAACCAGGACTGTAGGAAGCGAGTCCAGCCTTCAGGTATGTCCACAGATTTCAACTTTGGAGCCGTTCCGGCTGATCGATCCCGATTGGTGCGGAGCTCGTGCAGGCAGATACTGATTGGCCCACCTGCTATGCTAGCACACAGTGATTGGTGCGCCTTTGGACATTACTTTTAATCAGGATTTTTGCTTGCCTCTCCCCTTGTAACTGCTGCTCACATGTTCTTGTTTTTTTGTTTTTCCTTAAACTGCCTGTACCTGTAGATATTATTTTCTTTTTCCCTCTCTACCTAAATCAATAATGTATGTATATAATTACCGTATAGAAGTAGTCTTCTGAACTTAGCCTGAACATATGTTTAGGGCTCATTGCCACAACCCGTTGTTTAAGTGTAACTTGATGGTGTGACCTGAACTGAAAGTATCCCTTCTCTCTCTCTTCCCCCTTTTGCCTGGCATTCTCCACCTAAATGCTTCCTTGCTCTGGATTGAAATACACCTCTTAAAACCTGTCTGCGTTTACCTGCACCTATCTTTCAGAGAATTCCCTGTACCTCTCCTGTAGTCTAAGCCCTTCCCTCTCTTCCATCTGCTTCTGTGATTTCCCGTACCACTAACCCCTCAACTATTATCTGTTGCCCATCCCACCCCTGTCTACTTAATCTGCCTTCCTTTGTCTGTATCTCAAGTACCCTCAACCCCCGCTGATGATCTGCCGCCAGCTGCCCGCCTTCCGATTATTTGTCTGCCACTGTATATAACACTGTGTCTCCTCTTTCTTTCTTAGGGACTCATGCCTGAACGGCGCTTCAGATCACGGGTGGTGCGCCCCAGCTGACTCTCCAGCCGCCGCTGCTCCACCCTCCCACAGAACCCAAGCCAAAACCAGGAGCTTAGGAAGTGGGACCAGCCTTCAGGTATAGTCGCAGATTTCAACTTTGGAGCCGTTCTGGCTGATCGATCCCAATTGGTGTGACACTCATGCAGGTGGACACTGATTGGCCCACCTGCTACGCTAGCACACAGCGATTGGGGCGCCTTTGGACATTACTTTTAATCAGGATTTTTGCTCGGCTCTCCCCTTGTAACTGCTGCTCACATTTTTCTCCCACCCCCCTCCCCCTCCCAGGCCTCCATGAAATACAAGTCTCACTCCTCCCTCCCTGCTACCTGGCTGCCCCATTGGCTTACTCTTACCTCATACACCTCCAATCACAAGTAAGAGTAACAGGGCTCTCCAGCCACTACCTACTCATTATATTGCAGTCTGCAGTTGCTACCTATTAAACCTCCACCTCTTGCCTCTGTGCAAACCCTTCCAAGAGCCATGGCTTACCTTATTTTCACACTGGTAATACTAGCAAACAACATATTCATTGAAACAATACGGCATGATGAGAAAGGCCATAGCCCAACCCTGGAACTCACCCTCTCCACTTATGCTGCCCCTACCCTCTGCACTTCCATGCTGATGGTGCTTCAACCCTTTTACTATACTCTCCATTCCTCCCACTCCCCTTTCCTACTCCCCTCACCTATGTCTATTCGTGCACTCACAGTCACATCCCAATACTATAGAATTAGCCTCCTTTTCCCTAGCACTAAACCTATGCCTATGGCAATAACCAGACGATGATTAACAAAAAAAAACAAACATCTATACTGAGTTCCACGAAAAAATTGATGCTCTTACTTTTCCTCTGCTCTGGTAATGTGGCGCTAAATCCTGGTCCCCCGATACAGCTTAACTCACCGATGTAATTTGCAGCTGCCCTGGGCTCAAAATGATGCTAGTAAATATACTGAGCTTGACTAAAAAATTCGACCAGCTACAAGCATGGGCTGCTCACACAGAACCAGATCTTATAATTATTACAGAGTCTCAGCTCAAAAAGGCCACTACTGATCAACAAATTGCACTACCAGGCTACAAACTATACAGGGCAGATAGGGAATCTGGGGGGGGGGGTGTTGTCATCTATTCTAAATCCAAATTTACAGTTAGTGATATCTCCTATAAATCTAAACAGAAGAAATACAAGATTGTATCCCTGAAGCTTCACCTTCCCTCCACAGAAGTTATCACTATTATAGGTGGATACAGGCCCCCGGCTGTCGGAATTGATATTCTCAAGGAACTTAAATCTATAATCATCGCTTCCAACTTTGAGACGAATAATCCTCGGGGATTTTAATATGGACTGGCTCACCCAGAAATCTCACAGCCTGAAATCCCTCTGTGATGAGTTTGGTCTCGTAAAGCTTGTTAGTGAACCAACAAGGAATAACACATTGAACCTTGCCAACAGCTCACTCCTAGATGTCATATTAACCACTCACCCACACAAAATTCTATGCCTCGTGGTGTTTCATAATGATATGAGTGACCATGGGGTTGTTGTTTGCATAAGATCACAGGTCAAGAGTTAGCAGCAGCCTAAATACATTTCAAAAAGGTCTTTCCGCAAATTCTAGGTAAGAAATTACCTGACCGATCTACGGGAGGTTAGATGGCAAGATCTTTATCTTGCCAAATCCGCAGATGAGGCTGTCGCTGTCCTCAACAACAACCATGTTACACTGGTAAATAAGCATGCCCCCTTTATTAAGGTCAGGGTACTCCATACCTCCCATCCCTGGTTCACTCCAAGTCTTAAGGCTGCAATCACTAATAGGGACAAGTCCTTGGCTCAGGCCAGGTGCACCAAGAGTCACTCAGATTGGCAGGCATTTAGAACAGCCAGAAACGAATGTGTAAAAAGCATTCGGGCAGCAAAAGTGCACTACTATGTTTCTGCCCTAGAACAGGTCAAAGAGAACCCATAGAAGATCTAGAGGACACTTAATTCCATTGAAGGACGGCCTAGTGCTCCCTCCCTTCCAGCCAAGATCCTTACCAATGGCAGAACTATCGAAGGTAATTCCCAAATTCTGGAAGAACTCAACTCCCATTTTGTCACTGCTGGCTTAGCTTTTGACTCCTTGTCTTATGCAGGTCGAGGGGTTAATCAAGCCAGTGCTAGCCATACTACCTGTACCTCGACCTGTTCTTTCCAGCTGTGTGCACTTAATTACAGAGAAGTAGAAGACGCACTACTCAATCTTGACTCTAAGAAAAGTGCAGGAGATGATGGATTTGAACCTTTTTTTCTAAAACTAGGTTATGCCTATCCCACATCCCCTATTCTTCATATTCTCAATCTCTCTATCTCTACTGCCACAGTTCCTTCTTGTTGAAAATCCACCCATATCCTTCCCCTATTCAAATCAGGTGACCCTTGTGATCTAAATAATTACAGACCTATCTCAATTTTGCCTGTTCTCTCTAAAGTATTTGAAAAACTGATCTATAATCAATTAAAACTTCATATTGAAACCTCCTCACTGTTAAACCTAGCACAATCTGGTTTCCAGTCTAAGCACAGCACTATCATGGCTTTGGCTAAAGTTACAAATGATTGGATCTCTGCAATAGACAATAAAAAGATCACTGGTGCAATTTTCTTAGACCTGAGTAAAGCTTTCGACACAGTTGACCACAACTTACCGATTGCCAGCCTTATAAAACTAGGTGCCACTCCCTCCACCGCTCAATGGTTCACCAGCTATCCTTCAGGGAGGACCCAGAAAGTGAAAGCTGATGGCATATTCTCAGGCTCATTACCGATTGCCAGGGGTGTCCCTCAAGGCTCCATCCTAGGACATATCCTTTTTTCCCTGTATATCAATGATCTTGATTCTCACATTATCATTCCAACCTTCACTTCTTTGCTGATGACACAGTACTGTACACCTCTGGCTCTACAATGTCTGAAGTTAGGGACGTACTGCAAGCTGGCTTTGCTCAGCTGGAAATTAACCTCATTAATGCCAAGCTTCTTCTTAATGCCAAGAAAACTAAGGCTATGATTTTTACTCATAGTAACTCTTCTCCCTCCCTCCCCCTCTGGACCACCGAAGGACTTTGTTGTCACCTCACTAGGTGAACCCTTGGAAGTTGTCCCCAAATTCAAATATCTTGGCATTTGACTGGATAACAAACTTTCTTTCAACGATCATCTTAAGGACCTCTCTAGAAGGATAAAAGCCAGGTTGGGTTTCTTTTATGGAAACAAGTCTCTCTTTCCGAATGAGATTAGAACCAGGCTAGTACAGGCCACATTTCTTTCCTTGCTTGATTATGGGGACCTAATTTACAGCTCCGCTGCAACCTCAAACTTAAATAAATTAGATGTACTCTATCACCGTGCCCTGTGGTTCATCACCAATTCACCGTACCGAACCCATCACTGTGACCTTTACACAGCAGTCGGATGATGCTCTTACCACTAAGCGGCTGTTTCATGCGTTATCTGGACCCTTAAGATACTCTTGAACAAACTTCCAAGCTACCTCACATCCTTCATCAGTATCTCTCACTGTGCATATTCCCTCAGGAAATCTGACTTTATCTTCCTGGATGTGCCTAGGACTTGCACCACATTTGGTAAATGTGCAATCACATATGCTCTTCCAACAATATGGAATCAGCTCCAAACCACTCTGAAACTATCCAGTATGGTCTCAGTCAACTTCTTTAAAGAGCTAGCAGCATCCAAATTAAAAGATACAGTATCTGTAACTGCTGTTAAGCCTCTTCCTGAGCCCTTATAGCCTCAAGATCAATCACCTCAAACCTGTACCTACCAGGACATGAAACCATTCGGCTAACCACTAAATTCTCACCTATTATTGCCTTCGTTATCTCTATCCTCTTCACCCTACTCTCCCTAGCACTATTCCTTTACTCATCTCATATTCTCTAACCCCTCCTTCTTATTCCACTACTCCCTTCTGTTATCTTTACACCCTCCTCTTACTCACCTACTATCTCCTCCCACAGTACACTCCCAACCTGCCCAGCTCCCTACTATCCTACACTAATAATCCCTACCTGTTCGGTTGCATTTCTGCATCAGGTAATACATGAACCTAACTGTGCCTCTGTTTGTCAGACTGTAATTTTATAAACTGATGTATAGCAATCCTATGTGTATATGTTTTTTTATGTTACTTTTTATATGTTGTCTTTTTATGTCAAGCCACTTGGCTATTATTATGATCTAGGACCTCCTTGTGAATGAGCTTGCTCAACAGAGTTTTCCTGCAATAAACTTGAACTTGAACTACAAATTTGTTCTACTCTGCGGATTTGTGTTGGAGCTCCCCTGCTGGTGGCTGGTATTTTCTTCTGATGGCACCACAGATAAACTGATTGTCCTGTTTTCATGGACAGAGTTTCTACTTGAGTATTCACTGAGAGCAAGAACGTTGCTAATAATGGGACATTTACAGAGTTTGCTCTCTCTGGATTTTTCTCTTTTTTAATTTACTTAATTTGTTTTCTAGTCAACACTTTGTGAATTGCAATTTTAGGTTGGGGGTTACATTTGCTACTTTGAATTTCATACAATCATTTACTGGTTGTTAGTTACAAGGGCTACTTTTATGGGCCTCTCCCTTCTTCCAATCTGAAATTGTAATATGTTATAATCAAATTGGAATGCTATATATTGTTATCTTAGTGAAACAGTTTATTTGAGGGGGGTAAATTTTAGCAATAAATTGGGTGCTATATATGGACTTTACAAATTTTCCTCGTCCTGCAAATTTTTGTTGGAGTTCACCCCCACTGGTGGTTCTAGTTTACTTCTGATGGCACCATGGATGGATTGACTGTACTGTTTTACGGGCTGAGTTTCCAATTGAATATATACTGAGACCATGAACCGGTACTGAAAATAGACATTTACAATGTTTGCTCTCTCTGAATCTTTTATTTCCTTATGTATCTAACTTGTTTTCCTTATACTGATGTGTGATTTACAACTCCTGGGTTGAGAATAGAATCTTTTGCTGACATTCGTTTTGATCTTTCACTAGCTGTTGTTAGTTACTAAACAAATTTGGTGGGCCTCCCCCTCTTTGAACTTTTAATTCTATTATGCTCTTATCTGACTGAAGTCTTGTATTGGATAGCAGGATCCAGTTCTGGGCTAGATTTCTCCCATCCTGTTTATGAATCAGCACACCTTTTTTGTTTTCTCCCTGGATGGGGCTTTTAAGGAGCATCAGGTATTATTCTATGCTTCATAACCAGACTGTATTTTAGTAACTACTCCTGGTTCTATTACTATTTTGTGGCTCTGCTCTATTGCTCTAGACTACTGCTCCTTGTATTTTTCTTTTTCACTTTCCAAGTTTATCCAACTCTGCTTTTTAGAGTTGATTATTTAGTGGGGAGGCTCCTGGCTTACTAATTAGGCTGGATTCTGTCATAACATTTCATATCCTGTTTAGATGCAGTTGCGGATGCGGAGACTCCACTGGCTGCACATGGACTGCAAAATAGGGAGTAGGCATTTGGCCTGGAATTTGGAAGCCTTTTACATTTATTTTTATAGTACTAATCCACAATACATGGTGCAATTTACATATTTGGGGACAGCTGTGACTTTTGGTGGGGGGGAGGGTTGGAAGTGGTGCAGGGCAGGTCAGGACATACATGCTAGACACCTATCTTGCTGATCGCCTTTAGGCCCAAGGTCTTAAGCTACTTACTTGGAATGTTAAAGGTTGCAGAGACAATAAAAAAAAGTATATGGTATTATGACATCTGTCTAAGTTCTCCCCACAAGTGATCTTTTTGCAGGATACCCACCTCCCAGAGTCCCAAATTCAGTTATTTAAGAAAATGTGGGTGGGACAAGCCTTTGGGGCAGGACTGAGCTCTAGGTGGCGGGGAGTTACTATTTTGGTGAGTAAGTCCTTATCCTTTCACTCTAAGGAGGAAATACAGAACCCAGAAGGGAGATTTTTGTTGCCTAGAGGTCTGCTTTGTAATACTGAAATTACCACAGGTACTATTTATGGCTCAAATGTGGACTCTCCATCCTTGTTTACCAATTTGGTATCCACCATAGCACCTTTTTCCCACTTACTGAGTCTCCTGGGAGGAGATTTGAATTTAGTTTTTGTTAATGCAATAGACTGGTCATATAGTTCCTTGACTGATCTGTCCCCAGCGCAGAGAGCATTACAAGACTTTGTTGATCTTTTAGGGTTGGCAGACCCATGGTGGGCACTACACCCAACAACTATTGATTATACCTTTTTATTCCATTCCCCACCAGGTCTTTTCCAGATTAGACTATTTTTTAATTTGTAAATCCCTACTTCCCTTTGTGTTAGACAGCACTATACACCCTAGAGTAATGTCTGACTACTCTCCAGTGCAATTAATTATTAACTTTCCACAAATCACCCATTGTCCCCATACCTGGTCCTTAAATAATCTTCTTTTGAAGGAACAAATATTGGTTGAAAGGTTCTGGGGATTTCTGCAACAGACTATTCAGGCAAACTTGGACTCAGTCCCTTCCTTTGATACTCTCTGGGCTGCCTTGAAATCTACCTGGGGGGGAATTAATTAGATTAGCAACAGTTCATAAAAAAGAAAGGTCTCCAACAAGCTGACAAGTGGCTTAGTCAAATTCTATCCTTGGAACAGTCTTTATCTTCATCCTCTCCAGAGGCAGATTAACTTGAATTGGCAAGGCTTTGTACTCACTATTTGATCTAACTGATGGATAAGGTGGACATGATGACCTCTCGAATGAAGGCCACCTATCTAGGTTAAGGTGAAAATGCCAGAAAACTATTAGCCCTGCATTTGAATCAACAAAGTTCTTCTAGGTGGATCTCTTCTTTAGCTCAGCCTGATACAGGGATGGTAATGTGTGATGCTAAGGAGATACTAGAAATTTTTAGGCAATATGACCAGACTCTACTCTACTTCTACTTCTGATGCCTCCTCTGAGCGAGTGATGTCCCAGTTTGTACATTGTGCCCAGTTACCTGTTTTATCTTCTGATCTTCAGGGACTGTTCAGTGGTCTTATTAGTGAACAGAAAGTTGCCCAAACTATATCTACTCTACCCTCCAATAGGGCCCCTGGGCCAGATGGTTATACCACCCTTTCAAAAAAATGTTTTTGACCATTCTAACTCCCTTATTGACTACTTTGTTTAATTTTTGGTCCACCTCCATAATGTTGGAGAAATCTATCTTTGAGGCATGTATTATTTTATTACCTATGCCTGGGAAGGACCCTCTCAAGCCGGAAAGCTACTGTCCAATTTTGCTTATAAATAATGATGTCAAAATCTTTGCTAAAATTGTGACTCTTAGTTTGTCTGCTGTTTGGACATCACTGATTGGCTCTGAACAGATTGGATTTATCTTGGGGCATAATGAAAGTGATAATTTTCAGAAACTTTTTTATCTTATCTCTGCATCTAGGGACCTTGGGGTGGAAGCTGCCCTAGTGTCCCTGGATGCAAAGAAAGCTTCTGACAGGGTGACCTGGTCCTACTTTTTTTTTGTGCTACAACGGTTTGAGTTTCCAGAAGATTTTATTCAGAAAATCCAGGTCCTTTATTGTTTCCCTTCTGCCAGGGTGTTGTGCAACAATGAACTCTCTGAGCTTATTTGTCTCTCAAGTGGGATGAGACAGGAGTGTCCCTTGTCCTCATATTTGTTTAACCTTTATATACAGCCCTTGATTGGTAGATTGAAATTGGAAAAAGAGGTTACTGGCATTTTGATCGGGGACCACCAATATAAGATCTCAGCTTTTGCTGATAACTTATTGTTGCATGCAGCCAACTGGTGTTCCTCCTTATCAGTGGCTTTTGACCTTATTCACCAGTTTAGTTTGTTCTCTGGGTATAAGTTGAACAAAACTAAAATGTTGGTTTACTCGTTATCCCCAGCACGTATAAAAACTCAAGTATTGGAGTTAGGCCTACAATAGAAACCTGGTCCGTTGACCTATTTGGGCATCAAAATAACCTAGGATTTATCTAAGTTGCAAGAACTCAACTTAGATCCTCTAATAAAAGTTTTGAATGAAGACCTTCAGAGATGGCAAGGCCTACCCACATCCTTATGGGGCGGGCTAGTATTGTGAAAATGACAGTCCTTCCTTGTCTCTTTACCCCTTGTCCATGCTTAGCCTCCTGCTTCCCTAAAAATGGTTTGGGGCTTTGCATTCTTTATGCTCTAGATTTTTATGGGTGGGGAAGCCTTCTAGGTGATCACATGACAAACTGACTAGGGTGAGAATGATGGAGGGCTTCAACTTCTAGACTTTTACCTGTACTGCTTGGCTATCCATAGCTCAAAGTATCTTAATTTAGGGCCTTTGGAATCTCAGGATGGATACCTACCTAACTGGTGAGATATCGGAACAGTGTGTTCTTAATGAAATGTAGCATTTCCCTCTCTTCTTTGCCCTATTTGGCTTGAACAAAATTCCCCCAAATCCTTAAGGGCACTTCTGTGGAATTGAACTTTTCAGCTTACTTACAGCATTGTCATAGGTGTGGGGTTTGGCCTAGAAGTGATCTTTCTCAGCCCCTTAATAACAACTTGAATATTCAAATTGCTGGGAAACCTATCCCTGCCTCGTTTTGCCTGGCTTTAGCCAGGACACTTTTTAGTGACCTTGTGTTGGATAAGGGCCTGCTGTCACCTATTAGACTTACATCGAAGTATGTTCTGGCAGCCAAATACTTTTTTAAGGTGGTTCAAATCCAGTCCTCCACCTCAGTTTTTAGGTCCACCTCCCTGGAGTTCACAAGTTGGGACATGGTTCCAGGATCTGGTTACTTTAGCTTCTAGACCCAAACCTATTTCTGGACTCTACAAGGAACTCTGCTCCCGAGCTTACAAAGCTGCCCCCCATGGCCTGTTATTGGAACTCTGCCTTGACTATAAACAAGTCCCTCATGTTTTGGCACACAATATGAACCAGTGTAAACCACTTTGTCAGACAAGACAGGGTTTGCCTTTTACAGTTTAATATGTAACACAATTTGTATCTTACCCCAGTAAGGTTGCATACTATACGTAGATGCTCTTTCCCTAAATGTGATACCTGTGGACTGGAGGAGGGAACACTACATTATAAGCTGTGGACCTGTTTTAAGATCAAAGGCTCATGACAAATGGTACAAACCAAATTACAAGTAATTTTTCCCTATTCTTATTTTACTCCTGAGGTTTTCCTTCTAGGGAAATACTCCTGAATATCTTCAGTTGTGATTAAACATCATATGGCTTTAGTGGCTTCTGTTACCAAACTACTTATTTAACATCACTGGAAGGCTGACTGGAACCATCTTTTGATGAATGGTATCAGGAGTGTTTAATGGCACTGGCAGCATAGTGGGCAGTAGCTTGGTCCACTGGTGCTTGGTTTAAGTTTCAGAGGTGTTGGTCCTTCTTCCAGTCCCAGTGTCATCGATTATAGATTAACAGCTATTTTCTAATTGTTATTGTTCTCCACAGTTCTTGTCCATGCTAGTGCTCTAAGACTTTATTAGTTATAGTGAAGTATTTTTAATTTCCTTTTACAAATGGCTGATGGTCCTGACTTGTCCTGTACCGGGGTTAGAGGAGTGGGTGGGTGGGTGTTATGTTCTGGTATTTTTAATTGTATCTTTAGTTGATGCAGTGTATAGGCTTATATGTTTTCATGTATGCTTGTTGGCTGTTCTGTTTGTTTTTCTTGTTTGTATGTTATTAAGTGAAAATTAATAAAGTTTATTAAATTGCAAAAAAAAGTGAAGCATAAATATAGCATTTTAAATTTACAGCCAAAATAAATTATGTCAATAATAGGCAGATTCAATTTAATGATTTAAAACACAAATAACAAAACACAGAAACATAGAAACATAGAATCCAATGGTAGATAAGGACAGCTTGGCCCACCTAGTCTGCCCATTTCCCCTACCTGTTTCATATACTGCAGATCCTGAATGATATGTGGCTGACCGTCTTTTTCCTATCACTAGAGTTCCCTTATGTCTGTCCAATGCATTTTTGAATTGCCCTACCATATTTACCCCTACAACCTCTGCCAGGAGGCAGTTCCATGGATCCACCACCCTGTCCATGAAAAAATACTTTCTCATGTTACCCCTAAGTCTACCCCCCATCTTCATATCATGGCCCCTTGTTCTTGAACATCTTTTTCTTGAAGGATGCTACCCTCTTGCACCTTATTTACACCCCTGAGGTATTTGAAAGTCTCTATCATATCATTCCTCTATCTCCTGTCCTCCAGGGCATACATGTTTAGATCCTCTAGTCTCCTCTCATATGACTTTTGGCATAGCCCCTGCACCATTTCTGTCACCCTTCTCTGAACCACCTCTATTCTGTCTATGTCCTTCAGGAGATGTGGCTTCCAGAACTGGACACAGTACTCTAGATGAGATCTTGCCAATGCTCTATACAGTGGCATCACCAGGTCCTTCCTTCTGCTGGATACACCTCTCCCTATCCACCCCAGCATTCTACTGGCTCTCCTCACAGACTTCTCACATTGTTTGGTAACCTTTAGATCATCAGATATGATTACTCCCAGGTCTCTTTCCTGTTTGGTGGCTGTCAGTACCTCTCCCCATCATATACTCCCCCTCTGCATTTCTGTGCCCCAAGTGCATAATCTTCCACTTCTTTGCATTGAATCTTAGCTGCCACACCCTAGACCACTCCTCAAGCTTGTTTAGGTCCCTTCTCATTTTTCTCTACCCCTCTTTCTGTTTCAACCCTGTTGCAGATCTTCATATCATCTGCAAAGGGACACACCTTCCCTTCCAGCCCCTCTGCTATGACACCAATGAAGACATTAAAGAATGCTGGTCCAAGCACTGATCCCTGCAGGACCCTGCTGGTCACCCCTCTCTCTTTGTATTCACCACCACCCTCTGTGACCTATCGTACAGCCAATTTTTGACCCACTTTACCATCCTGGAATTCACTCCTAGACTGCCCAGCTTGTTTACAAGTCTCCTATGTGGGATGGTGTCAAAGGCCTTGTTGAAATCCAGGTAGACCACATCCACCACCCTTTCCTGATCCACCTCCCTAGTCACCCAGTCAAAGAAATCTATCAGATTTGTTTTACAAGATATTCCCATTGTGAATTAATGCTGCTGCAGATCCTGTGCTCCACTGGATTTGAGATATATCACAAACCTTTCTTTTAGTAGTGCTTGCATTAGTTTTCCTACCTTCAAAGTCAGGCTGATGGCCTGTAATTGTCAGCCTCCTCCCTGCTCCCACTTTTGTGGAGAAGGACTACATTCCCCTTCCTCCAGTCCATTGGTACCACACCTGTTTTCAGTGAACTGTTGAACAGGGCTGTCAGTGGTGCTGCCAGCACCTCCTTCAGTTCTCCTAATACATTGGGATGTATCCTGTCCGGCCCCATTGCCTTGTCCACTTTCAGATTAGTGAGTTCCTTTAAGACTCTCCTCCTTAAATGGACTGGTGTCCACCTCCCTTCCAGTGGTGCTTCCATCGCCTAACTTTGGTCCTTCCCCTTCCCCTTCTTCTGTGAATACTGAACAAAAATACTTGTTCAGGATTTCTGCTTTTTCTTGGTCCCCCTCTGCACACTTCTTTCCTTCTTTTTTTAGTCTCACAATCCCACTTGTAGTCTTTTTTCCTTCACTAACATACCTGAAAAAGTTCTTGTTCCCAATTGTTATTGCCTGGGCAATTGTTTTCTTCTGTGTGTGCCTTTGCGCTCCTGACTGCTTTCCCCACCTCACTCTGCTTTTCCTGATACAGTTCCCAGTCTTCTTCCCTCTGTATTTCCTTGTACCTCCTGAATCCCACCCTTTTTGCCCTTACCTTCTCGACCTCACAAGTAAGTAACAGTCTTTTGTAGAAGAGCATTTAGAAAAAAGGGAAGGAGTAATCCCCGTTGGTTCTCATCCAGAGATGGGATCCAGAATGACTTAAACTGGTAACCTACTAGCTGCCACCAAGTAGGAGACCAGATCTGTAACTGAGAAACAAGTGATAGCCACAATGCGAACTTTGTAGCCACTAAAAATCATAAATTAATGAATGAATTGTGATAAGAATAACAATCACTAGATGAATTTTGTAGCCACTAGTAATCATAAAATAAAGGATGAATTGTAGTCACCTTGGCTTTTACCCAAGAAATATGTAAGGTAGGCTTTTTTCTGCAACCCGACTTACTGCCACTAAGTATGAAGCAGGATTAAGTGTAATAAAATAAAGAACAAAATGTAGTCACCCTGTCTCTCACCCAGGAAGTGTATAAATGGTCTTATCCTGCAACTTGACTTAAGGCCACTAGTTGAGAAACAGGATTAAGCATGAGAAACAACTGAATCATGAGAGAAAAAGACCAAAGAAGATTTACAATTACAATTATCTATGACTGTCTACCTTTGACCTTACTATTAAGCACAGTATATTTAGTACAAGTTGTCATAAAAAATCAGTGTGTATTATAAAACAGGGACATAGATCTGTAAGAGCTGTATTGACTATTCAGCTGTTGCATATGAACTCTTTAAAAGTTACTCTCGTGGGAGCACAGGTTCAGTTTGCTAGAAGAGCAGATTATCAATTAAAAACTGTCAAGTAGATCATAAGCAGCCTTCAGAGTGAAAGAACCCTTCCAGCCAACTGTGCATTGGTGGCTGTGTGCCCATCATTAGGGCACCAACTTCAGGAGTTCACTCCCTCCCCTAGGTCCACCTCCCCCCCTGGAGTCAGTATATATAGAAAGGTGGGGCCTGGGGGACACATCCCCCTGCATGGGGAGCTTGGGGAGCATAGCCACCCACAAAATGAGGTGCCCGTGACCTCAAAATATGGCACCCTAATGACCAGGCACACTGCTACCAGTGCCCTAAATGGGTGGATCCACAAAATAACACATATAAAACTAAAATGAAATACTGATTAACACTGACATTTTTCACTGGCCCAGTGGCATGGAGGGCTGAGGTATCACTGCCTTACCTCCTGCCATGCTGGCGGCCTGTGTTCATGGTGCAAGTGTGTTGCCGGAGGTCAGTCAGGAAGGGAGAGGACTGAGTGTCAGAAGGACATCTCTCCTTTCCCTGGGAGGGGTAGGGCTGGAGACTGGAGCACACCTGGCCCCTGGCTGCTGGAGGCAGGCACACCAGCTCCACAAACAGGGGCTGGAGGTGGAGTTTCCCGGTGTGCTGCGTGCGGAAGTGTGCATGGCTTGGCCATTGGCGCAATTGCACACTGAGCTCTGCACTCAGGGACCACCAGAAAATGGTGGCCGAAAATGCCACCAACTGGCAGGATGATACCGGACCCTCACATGTGCTGCAACCAGCCAGCTGGTACCTCTGGAACACCAAGAGGTGAGTCCGGTAGATGCCAGGGTGACAGGGTTGGGGGCTGGTGGAAGGGGGCCAGTCAGTGGTGGGAAAGAAAGTCAGAACTCCACCCCCTAGTGACATTACCTGGTTGCTGGATCTCCTGACCCCCCCACACACCAGTACTGTCCGTGGGTCAGCTGTTGGAAATGGTGTTGTGGCTGGAGGCAGCAGATGGTAAAAGTTAGCACAAACAGCAGCCTCCTGCTTTCCTGTGGACTTCTGGCACTGGGAAAGATACTGACACTCAGGCTGCAGGTACCCAGGCTGACACTGACACTCAGGTTGTAGGTGTAATTCCCAACATGTGGGCAGTGCAGGCTTTTGAACAGTCACAGCACCCCGCCTCCGGGTGCCGGGTGACATGTCATGGCTGCTGACTCTCCTGAACTGCCTCACACCAGGACTGTCCATGGGTTAGCTGTTGGAAATGGTGCTGTGGCTTGAGGAGCAGATAATAAAAGTTAGCACAAATGGCAGCCTCCTGCTGTTCTTTAGACTTCTGGTGCTTGGGCAGAAACTGACCCTCAGGCTGCAGATGTAATTTCTGACTTGTGGGTGGCGCAGGCATTTGAACCATTAGAGACTCACCCCCTAGTGACGTGACCCGGCTGCCAACTCTCCTGAGTCCCCTCACACTGGGCCTGTCCATGGGTCAGCTGTTGGAAATAGTGCTCTGGCTGGATACAAAAGATGGTAAAAGGTAGCACAAATGGCAGCCTCCTGCTCTCCTTCAGATGTCTGGCACTTGGGCAGACACTGTCCACTCAAGCTGTAGGTACTCAGGCTGGCACTGACACTCAGGCTGCAAGTGTACTTAACAGTTCCTAAGTGCAAAGTGAGGGATATATTTTAGGAATGTCTTAAATGAGAACAGCTTGCCACTGGGGTCCCTGAGGACCTTAGCTCAGTGATAGCTGAGGATGATCAAAATTCAGAAATGTAAATTGTGGCCAATACTTTGGGGTGCTGCACACCCGTGCACCATTTAGACTGTTTCATCATCTCTAAACTGTCTGCAAGGAATTATACTTTGTCAGTCACAATAAAATAAGTGCTTGGACTCTGACCCCTTTGGGTGACTATTGGAGCAGTGCTACAAAGAAAAAAAAACAAAGAAATGAATTGCCTTAAAGATATACTTCATAGTTTCTTGGCATTGAAAGGTATGGGTCTGTTGGCACAGGCCAATAGAGACTCACCACATATATGTGATAATATATAGTACAAGTAACTCCAAAACAATTGTCCAATGATCTCTTAAAAAGCTCCATACTAGTGCTCAGCACTACAGAATCTGGCAGGCCATTCCATTCTGATACCACACACTGGTGTATCTAACACCTCTCCTTCTTGTTCTATAAATCCCTCCTTAAGTTCTATTTTATAGAAATGCCATTTATATTTCTGCAGAGACCTGCACATGCCTATAAATCTTAATTTTTTAAAAGCTTGATACAAAAAGAATAAATTTCCTCTAAGTGTCCTGTATTCCAAGGAATAAAGTCACAAGTCAGTCAACATTTCCTGGTATGCTTTATTCCTTACATTTTTTAATTTTTTTAGTGACTTTCTTCTGAACCCCCTCCATAAGTCTAATCCTACCTAGATCTTGTGGTGCACTAAAGGGGAACAGTACTCTAGATGTAGCCTGACCATAGCTGAGTATAGAGTAATTATTATACTAGCTTCTCTGCTTTTAATATGCCTAAGAATGCAAACAAGTATCTTACTGCACTCTTTGATTGCTTCTCTGGCATGATATACAAATGATAGTTTGTTATTAATAATCACACCTAGATTCCTTTCTGTGTCTATTAGTTGTAAAATGTTACCACTGAGTTTGTATTGTATCATTATATTGCTATGGCCAAAAAGTATCACCCTACACTTATCTTCATTGAATTTTAGTTGATAATATTTTGCCCACTGTTCTAATATTTGTAAATCCTGCTGGAAAACTTGTGCTGCTTCTTCGTTATTAACAATTTCCCCTAGTTTTGTGTCATCAGCAAATTTGCTTATCCATGAGCCTGACGACATTCACATGGAAGAGATAAATAAATTGAAAACGCTGGGCACAACACAGAGGCTTGGGGTACCCCACTCGTTACTGGTCCCCAGATGGAGAAATATATCCAGATGAACAGATGTTGCTGCCTATTTTCCAGCCACAATGTTACCCAAATTATTAGTAATTGTGGAAAATTGAGCTCAACTATTCTTTCAATAAGTTCTCTGTGAGGGACCATATCAAAGCCTTTTGAGTAATCCAGGTAGACCACATCCACTGGGAGACCCTTGTCTATGGCACTATTAATTGGCTCAAAAAATTGTAACAAATTGCTTAGACATGATCTGCCAGACACAAATCCATTCTGGGTAACATCGACCAGTCCCTTACTCTTCAGATATTGAACCATCATCTTCTTGATATATTCTTACAAAAACTTACCTAAGAAAGAGATTAAGCTGATAGGATGGTTGTTTCCAACATCATGTATTGTGCTTTTCTTAAGTATGGGGGTTATATGGGCTATCTTCCATTCTTTTATGACCTCTCCTTCTTTAATAGAAGAGTTAAATAAAGAGGCTCAGCTAGTTTGTTTGCAAGCTCTTTTAAAACATTGGGATTGGTGTTATCAGGACCATCTGATTTATTAGTCTTAGTGTTATTGAATTTTAATTTAACAGTCCTATCTGTTGTTATGATTTGTAAAACTGTAGAATAATCATTATAAGATGACATTTTAAGTGAATCTTTCTGCTGGAAAACTGATAGAAAGAAGTTATTGAAGGTATTCACCATCTCTTGTTCACCCTCTATCAGAACTTCCCCTACTTGGAGGGCACCTATTGTTTTCTGGCAACCTTTTAACTCCCCCATATAGGTGAAGAATTTTTTTTTTATGGTCTTTTGCCATAGTTGCAATCTTTACTTCAGTATCACATTTTGCTTTTATAATTATTTGTTTGGTTTTCTTTACCAGATCTTTATATATATTCCAGAGGTCCGGATTGGCTTCTTTTTTGAATTTTTTATAGATTTTGGTCCTTTTTCTTAATCAGTCTCTTGATATGGTTATTAAACCACTGTGGAAGTCTTCCAGTTTTATTGTACTTTTGAATTACATGAATACAATTACTGATGCAATAATCTAACTTGTTTTTCAATATTTTCCATTTTTCATCTAAAGATACTCCATTCATGTCTGAAAACCAGTCCCACATTTTCAAATAAGCTCTGATCTCTTCATAATCAGCCTTGTTATAATGCTTGAATGTGGAATACTTTTTATGGGGTCAGGATGCCCATTAATGGTAAAATAGACCATATTTTGGTTGCTATCACTAAGGGGTTGTCTTACATTTACATCTGGTCTTTGTTCATCCATGTTAAAAAGCACTAGGTCTAAAATGCTGTTACCTCTTGTAGTATCTAATGCATGTTGCTAGAGATTCATATAGAGATATAAATCCCAAAGCCTGTTTTCTAATGGTGTAGTTCCTGTTAAGTAGATCCAATCTATCCTTGGGATGCTAAAATCTCCCATATGTAATACTTTTCCTTCAAGATCCATACTTTTGATAGCTCCCAAAACAAGTTGTTCTCCTCACCATTGAAGCTAGGTGACCTATAACATACTTAACTTGTAATATTACCTGAATTCTGTATAAGCTGTATGCATACAGTATTTGTTCTATATTATTGGAATCATTAACTGTCAGTTTGATCTCTTTTGCTCTTAATGTGTCTGAAATGTAAAGAGCTACACCACCACCATCTCTTCTTTCAGGATGAGCTTTGTTAAAAAGATTGTACCCATTTATTTGTTTTCCCAACCAACCTCCTTCCACCAAGTTTCCATTATGGCACAAGTATGTATTTTCTAACTATAAAGAATTTGTTTGAATTCTTCCATTTTATTTAGCTGACTCCTAGCATTTATCAACAATGTTTTTAATTCTCAACAGTGACTTCTTGTTGAGTATTTTTAGTTATTAACTGTGATTTTTATTGGGTTAAGAGAAAGGACATCCCACCCACTTTCTATTTAGTGTAAATGTTTAGTCATAGCTGTCATAAAGATATTTCTTAAAAGCCGAGACCCCTTCCTATTTAAATGGAGTCCATCTTAACAAAATAGGGATCTTTTTTCTATGTATAATTCCCAGGTTTTAATATTCTACATTTTTGAAGAGACACCACTGCGTAAGCCAGTTGTTTATTTTCAAAATCTTTCTATTGTGTTTATAGGATGCCCTAGGTATGGGGAGTATTTCAGAAAGTATAACCCTGCAGTTATTATCCTTTAAGTATGTGTATATTGATTTAAGACCATTAAAGACTTCTTCCTCTGACATGTGTGTTATGTCATTAGTTCTGGGGTGAATCAAAACTACCAGACAAACCAGGGTCTGTTTCAATAATTGAGGTAGACAATCAATGACTTAATTCACCCCTGTTCAGGGAAGGCTATTACTTATTGTCCATTATTTATTCCCATTAGTTGTAAAATGATCTGTATATTTAATAACAGAGTCACCTACTATAAGGATTTGCTTTTCAGTAATTTCATTACTTGTGACTTCCATCAACAAGTCAGATGGTCCTATGCAACCTGTATTATAATCATTCTGATTATCTGGGATGATAGCTTTATCATTTGAATGATATGGACTACTGACATGTATATCACACTCCACAGAAGTTAGATCATGTTTGTTTAGTTTGTTTGAATCTATGTTAAGGATATTCTGATTGTCATGACTAGTAAAAATATTTAATAACTCCTGAGCCTGTTCCTATAATGTCTCAATTAGTTTAAGTAATGATGTAAACTGATTACTTGGAACTGCAAATTCATGGCCTGTCTACCTTTCTTTTTCTTTTTCTGAGTACACCATGCTCTACTGGCACTGTCATCATCATTACTCTTTCCTTCCCTTTTAGATAATCTTTCAGATAATTTTAGATAATATACTGCTTGAGGAGACTGGAGATTTCTGAGTTCAGTGGGGATGTGTTTTCCTGTTAAATTGCCCTGCATCACCTTCCTTCCAACTGGATTGGATTTGAGACTGAAAATGGACTTAAAAAGTAAGATAATTAACCGTGTATATCAAGGTTTTCCAGAGATCCTTTCAGCTCCCTTCTGTCTCTTAGTGCTTTGCCCTCCCCCCCACTCCTTCCTCCATCATTTATTAAATAGCTTAGGGTTGTGTGATATGGTTGTGCTGTACTATATGTTGAAGCCTGTCTGTTGTATGCTTCTTTTGGGAGGGTGATCACTGTCATGTAGTCATTAGCAATTCCTACTTGTCTTGTGCTACCAGTACATTCAAGGTGCAGTACTACTGTCAACTAGTGGTGGTCGAAGTGGCCAAAATTCACTCTGTGAAGTGATTCGTGGAGTTACGTGGAATCTGCGAAGTACCCACAATGCGAAGAGGAGTACTTCACGTCATAATGGGGAATGCAAAGTCCATTGAAAACAATGGCTTTGTGTTATTTGCTTTCCCAAAACCCATTTCTCTACCAATTTTAAGGTGAAGTACTTTGAAATCAGTGTACTTCGCTTCACTTCGCCTTGTTTTTGAGCTCCATAAGTGAATTTTGCAGTGCTTCATGGGATTTCAAGTCACATGGGCTTTAGCTTGTTCTGCACAGCCTCAGTTCTGTGTAGCATGTGTGTAGTAGAAGATGGAGATAGTTTCCTCTTAGAGCTCTGCAATTCATATCCTCTAAAAACTGTTTAAAAAACCTTTTTGAACTATTTTTTTTGCTCACAATTTAGTACATCGATTGTAGGAAACCCTCCTGTGCTCATATCATCGAGTGTTTATTGTTTGTGTGTGGATTTTGAATTTTAGTTTAGAACAGTCAGTCTGTGTACTGTGAAGTGTGCTTTGGTGGAGGGGTGTATATGTGGTGTAGGTAGATTAACTGGGAGAAAAAAGCAGTATTTCTGTTTTGGTTATATTTTTCTTGTACAAATGTGTTAAAGTGCACACTGTGATATTTTCAGTAATTCTTGACTTTTTTTGCTGATTGTTGTGGTGCAGCAATGTATAATTTCAGTTTGTTTAAAACATTTGGTTATATTACTAAAGGTTTTCAAATTGCTATGCATTACTTGTAGTGTGTGTGAGTGTGTGTGTGATGCATGCCATTAAATCAGACACCTTTACTGTGCCACCGAGTAATTGCAGCAGTGTGAACCTGCTATCTACCACATCTGCATTAATTTTTTATGCTGATTTGTGGTATCTTTATGGGTAGTGGACTGTTACTGCTGTGCACTAGCCCCCCCCATGGCAAAAGGTATTCTTTTCCAGATTTGGATTTGTGACTTGTGAGCACTGGTTAGGTGTTGTTGTGCCTTTGCATCTGCATCTCTGGAGTGCACAGCGCAATCTTAATCTGTCTTTGCATTTGTGGTACACCATTAATTTTGGGAGACTTCACATTTCTTATCATGTTCTCATTTTACTTCATCAGCACTGGGGAATTTTCTGGACACAAGACAGTACCATTTTGGGGATGCACATTAATTCTGGTGACTGTGTGTGACCACTGCATGCATGAAGGAGTGCACCATTAATTCTGGGAGGCTCTGCATTTCTTTACACTCTCATTTCACTTCGTCAGTACTGGGGAATTTTCTGGATGCAAGACAGAAGCATTTTGGGAATGCAAATTAATTCTGGTGACTGTGTGTGACCACTGCACGCATGACTGAGTGCATCATTAATTCTGGGAGATTTTGCATTTCTTGTTATGCCCTTATTTCACTTCAACATCACTGGGGAATTTTCTGGACATAAGACAGTAGCATTTTGGGGATACACATTCATTCTGGTGACTGTGTGTGACTACTGCATGCATGACTTCTGAGTGTGCCATTAATTCTGGGAGGTTTTGCATTTCTTGCGCTCTCATTTCACTTTGTCAGCACTGGGGAGTTTTCTTGACACAAGACATGAGCATTTTAGGGATGTACATTAATTCTGGTGACTATGTGTATGAAGGGCTGCCAGTATGTCAATTTGCCTTACTTCACGTTAAGGCAGAATGAAAACATGAAGTAATAATTACAAGGTGAAGTGAGCCTTTTGCATTGGCCACTCTGAGTATTGGAGTGACAGTGCCACTAGCGGGTACTTCGTCGGTGAAATTTAAATTCGCTGCATCTTTACTGTCAACCTACCCAATACTATTTTATTTCTCTGGTTTCCAATGTTAGCCCTCCCTTCTGCAACTCTGCATTCTGTTCCCTCCCTCACCATGCACTCTCTGTTTTCTTCTAACCCTTCTCATTTCTCTAGCTCTTCCCCTCCATATAACAACTCCCCCTCCCCAGCACTCCCCCTCTGTCCTCCCATACTTTTCTACTTCATTCTTAATAATGCTGTTTCCCCCTCTTCTCCTTCTCTTCCTTGGAATCTCTTCCCTCTTCACCACTGTACCTCTCTTATGTTCATCCCTCTCTACTTTACATTTTCACACACAATTTGCTTTCTTCCTCCTACTGATGGACCCCTTCCCTTCCTACTAGGCTAGCCTCTAAGATACCCTGGTATAAGAGTGCTAAACTTCATTATTTAATCATTGCACTCCTGCTCCTATTATCCTGAGACATAAATCCTAACCATGGGCCTTGCTCCCTAATTGGCACAATGCCTCCATCTGCTACCCCTGTAGCTCCACTACCTCACCCCTCTGCCTTAGCACAAGGTTTGAAAACTCTGCACCTAAACATACATAGCCTTCTCCCTAAAATTGACTTATTCCAGCCCCTTGTTGCTTTGTTAGGCCCTGACATAATTATTCTGACTGAAACATGGCTTAATAATAAAATAGATGACCCCCCACTCACCATCCCGGGCTTTTCTATTTTGTGACATGACCAGTCCAGGAGGAGAGGAGGTGCGGCAATATACATCTCCTCGGGTATCCAATTCACTACCATTTATTCTGCCTCTGTCCCCAAAGTGTACAAAGTACTCCTCTTACAATCATCTCTCCATTCTCAATCCTATTTTTATTGCAGAGGCCTACTGCTGCCCTGGTCTCAACCCCTCCCTGGTTAGTGACCTCATCTCTAACATAGTTTCCCACATGTCCTCGAGTGAAGTCTATATCATGGGCAATGTTAACCTAAACTGGTTATCCCTTCCCTACTCAAAGTACGAAAACAACATTGCTGCCCATGCTTTAACCCAACTCATCCTTGAACCTACTAAGATAAACCCGATAACAAGCAATCATTCCTTAAGTGACTCAGCTCTCAATTTCCACCCACACAGAGTCATCCAATCTGGAGTGTTATCAGATGCTCTGAGTGACCATCACATGACCTTCCTAGTATGAAGAATCCACCATACCAAAGACCCCCACAAAAGCTTAGTGACTCGCTCATACAAATCCATGCAACTTGGGATGCACCTACTTGACCTTTCATGCACAAACTGGTCCCCTATAACCTCAGCGGACATCATCAGTGTAGCTGCAAAATATTTCAAAGGTAAATTTTTCAAAGTTTGGAACTGGCACGCCCCTTTATGCAAAGTTAGAGTCTGTGGGAACCACCTTCCTTGGGTCACACCAGAACTTATAGCATGCCAAAGTGCAAGGGACCAAGCCTGGAAGCAACATAAAATCTCCAAACTCCACAAAGACTATGACAACTATCGTCAGCTTCACAACAAATGCACCAAAGCCACTCATTTGGCTAAAGCCGACTACTTTACCTCAACCTTCAATCGAACATAAACAGCCTCTCAAAATTTTGGAAAGTCATTCACTCTCTCTTCTCCTTCCCCTTCTTCTCCTCCCCCCTTCTTCTCCTCCTACCCCCTTCTCACTATAAACAACACTGTTACCTCTGACCACTTGAGTGTCACCTCTGAATTTAATTATTTTTTCACCTCCTGTGCCTTTGCCCTTTTATCCTCCTTACCATCTCCTCAGTCTGATCCTTCTCTTAACTCACCACACACCTGTCTCCAGCCCCTTCCTTTTTCATTCACTATCATAACCCCCTCTGACACCCTGGATGTCCTGCTCACCCTAAACCCTTCTAAAGGCAGTTCACCTAATGGGCTGGACCACAGACTGCTTTACCTCTCTACTATGGCTATCTCTGCCCCACCAACGGAGCTACTCAACCTCTCATTTACATTGGAAGCTATCCCCTCTGTCTGGAAACATGCCATTGTTCTTCCCCTCTCTAAGGGTGGTGACCCATCCTTCCCTGGGAACTTTCACCCCATATCCCTACTTCCCACCCTCACTAAGCTGCAAGAACACCTAGTTCTTACCCAACTCTTTGTCTGTCTCTATAACTCTAACTTTTTCACCCCCTTCCAATCTGGCTTTCATAAACACCACTCCACCACCACCTCCTCCCTGATTAGGCTCACTGACTCCATCCTCACTGGGATGGACAGTGGTAAAATCACATCTGCCATCTTTGTTGACCTAACCAAGGCTTTCAACACTGTCTCCCCATGCTAGTCTGTTACACTCTCTCTCTGCTGAAGGCTTGTCAGCTGCCACCACAAACTGGTCCCATGCCTATCTGGTAGGTCAGACCCAGTCAGTTAGAATAGCGGATTCCATATCCTCACCCCTCCATATTGACCCAGGTGTCCCGCAGGGATCAGTGTTGGGTCCCATACTCTTTTCCATCTTTTTCAGTGACTTGCTGTCTATCTGCACATCTACCTCTGTTCATGTGTATGCAGATGACACAGTTCTTTACACCTCCAGCCACTCCCCCATTGATGTTGCAACCAGACTTCAGAATGATTTCAACAATGTTCAGTGCTGGTTTTGCTCACATTGCTTTTCCTAAATGCCAAGAAGACTGTCTCCATGACTTTCGGCACTAGGCAGAGACTCTCAGGGGTCCCCTCCCTACCCACCTTCCACATCCTCAATGGGTTGTTCCTTGAGGACACCTCCTTATTCAGATATCTGGAGGTTTTGCTTGACCAACACATCACCTTCTCTGGTCACGTGGATGCCATCCTGTAAAAGCTGCACCCCAAGTTAGGTACACTATTTAGGAATTGGAACTGTATCCCACTCCCGGCTATGCGTGAACTTGTCCAGAAGATGACCCTCCTCATCTCTGACTACTGTGACATAGTCTACAATGCCACACCTAAGACCTCCTTAGCCAGAATGGACACAGTCTTTAACTCCTTCTGCCACTTTGCAGTTGAAGCTTATACCCTCACTCATCACTGTCAACTTTACCACACTTTGGCTTTACCATCTCTTGATAACAGCTGTCTCCTCCACTGTGCTAAATTCATCTCCAAATTCTGGTTTGGCTCCCTCCCTACTTATCTCAACTCTTCCCTAACAATCCCCCCACCATCAGCCCATTCACTTAGGTCCTCAGTTTCCAGTACTTTAGGTGTCTTGTGCCTTATGACTACAATCAGCCAGGTAGCCTTCTTGTGCCACTTCCCTAAACTGTGGATTTCCTTCCCCCCTTAGATTCACCTTTCTTCTTTCCCCTCTTCTAGCTCCTCAGCCTTACACAATTACCTATCTGTGAACTGCAACTGCATCTGAGCAGACCATGTTACATCTAAATGGGCTGTAATAGTTATCATATTACCACACTGGCAGACCTTCTGCTCACTAGGATGTAATGGAATATACATACCAACTGTAATTTCTTGATGCCTGTTACTGCTTGTTAATTGTTCTCTACTTGCTAATATACCCTATGCATAATTGGCACTATATACAGTTTTGTAGTTTGCCTATGACTTATTTGTATGGCTTCCAATTCCCATAGATTGGCAATGTATACTGTTGTGTTGATTACATTTTATTGTATGCCTTCCAACTCCCCAACCCCCCAGAATGCACCATGAGATGAGCAACTTGTTGTTCAGTGTGCCCTTTCTGGTAAAACTCTTAAATAAATAAATAAATAATCTTGCTGTACTAATATCTATAGATTTAGTGCATAAGGGTCCCTCTGAAGCAGTTTATTTGTTAATTGATAGGTTTTTCAAACATTTGATTTCAAGTTTGAGCCCTATAAACCTTGACCCTCAGTTCCTTCAGTTCTTTACATTGCTGTTAAGTGTACTGAGTGAAATCTGTGTTTTCCTCTGTACTCAATTTTTTGCATTCTTCACAACATACACCAATCTCACCACTAATTAATGTGACGACATTGCTCTCTTTAATGAAATATTCACAGCTAAATGTTGTGCAGTGAATAACAGCTCTCATGGGGTGTAAATTAAATGTCTAAATTCATAACCAAAAGTCTAAGGAGGTTTAAAGAGATTTCTGTCACAAACTATGCTTCCCCAAACTATATGTTTCTGGAGACCTTACCTATGTAAGGACATAGACAGGGTAGAGAAGGTTCAGAGGAGGGCAACAAAGATGGTACATGGATTGCATCACAAGTCCTATGAGGACAGGTTGAAGGAACTGAATATGTACTCCCTGGAGGGGAGGAGGGAGAGAGGGGATATGATAGAGACATACAAGTATCTTACAGGGAGTAACAGGGTGCAGGAATACACTATTTTAAGCAAAAGATGTTCCAGGACTAGAGGGCATAGGATGAAGTTAGAGGAGGACAATTCAGAGGAAACATGAGGAAGAATTTCTTCACAGAATGGGTGGTGGACAAGTGGAACACCCTGCCAGAGGAAGTGGTGGGGGCTGAAACAATCACAGGATTTAAGAATGCATGGGATAGACATAAAGGAATTCTGGAGGTCAGGGGTAAGGGGCAACAGACTTCTAGGAAAACATAAACTGAGCTTACAAGCTCAAATGGGCAGACTGAGTGGGCCATAGGCCCTTATCAGCCAACACTGTCTATGTATCTATGTATCTATGTTTCATACAGCAACACTGTGATCTACAAGCCCCTGAACTTCCTGAAGTTTTCGCGGGCAACAGGCTCCTGTAAAAGTAAGATTATAACACCTATATAGTTGGGTAGCTACCCAGTTACATTAGCATACACAAGTGTATATGTTATATTAATCTGAGAAGGAGTTGTTAGACAAAATGCCACAGTACCTTCTCTCTCAGTTATGGGGTAATAACAATTGTTTTGTACCTCTCTGGACTTCATGATCCAAATTAAAGCAAACAATCCCTATAGAGTTAGTGTAACTTATGTGAAGTTTCAGGTCACCTTCCCTGCCTTCCCTGCCTGAAGCCAGCAGATGCCACTGGCCTCAACCCATGTCACCTAAGCAACACGCTAGACTCTGCTTGTTTGGGCTTTGCTTTAGTACACTCTGAACTAAAAGTGACTCTCCCCAAGGTCTGATTTGATGCTCATGACACCCCAGAAGTTAAAGGCTTAAAAACATTAAAAAAAAAAAAACAAGAGCAGGGCCATTCTTGATCCCCTACAGGGGACATGCCTCAGACAGCTAGTGTTGGAACCCACTTGGAAGGAAGCAATCTTAGACCTGGTACTGTCAAATGGGGATGGAGAGAGGATCTCAAATTTAGAAGTGGGTAGTCACCTGGGAACAAGTGACCAGTAAACAGTTTGGTTCATGATAAACACAGCCGTAGAGTCAAGCCATATAAAAGTGAGGGTACTGGACTTTAGGAGGGCTGACTTTGTCAAAATGGGAGAGTGTCTCAGAAAAGCACCAGCAAATGAGCAAGAAGGAGGTGTGGAGGAACAATGGGAAAACATCAAAACTGCCATCACAGAGGCAACAAGCCTTCGTGTAAAGCAAATAAACAAATTGAAATGAAGGAATAAAACACTATGGTTCTCAAAAGAGGTGCTGGGGAAGGTCAGGGAGAAAAAGATAGCATTCAGAAAGTATAAGGAAACACAGAAGGAGCAGGACAGAGAACTGTACCAGTTAAAGCAGAAGGAAGTGGGGAAGGCAGTCAAAATAGCAAAGGCAGAAACCAAGGAAAAGATAGCCAACTCGGTTAAGAAGGGGAATAAAACCTTTTATAGGTACACATTAGGAGAAGAAAGACCAAGGGAGGGATTGTGAGGCTTAATAAAGGGAGGGTGGTGGGCAGAGGGTAACAGTGAAAAGCAGGGATATTGAATTAATACTTTGCTCAGTATTCACAAAAGATGAGGAGAGGGAGGAACCTAGTCCAACCAATAGAAGTACTCTGGACAGGGGGGTCAATACCAGTCCATTCACAGAAGAAAGGGTTCTGAAAGAACTCCTAAAACTAAAGGTGGGCAAAGGAATGGGCCCTGAATGGATTCACCCCAGAATTCTAAAAGAACTAAGGGGAGAACTAGTGACACCACTGACTAACCTTTTTAACAAATCATGGGAGGATGGTGTGATTCCCCTTCACAAAAGTGGGAGCAAGGCAGAGACAGGAAACTACAGACCTGTTAGTTTGACCTCAGTGGTGAGAAAATGATGGAATCACTTCTGAAAGAAAGAATTGTTAGTACCTAGTGGCCAGCGGGGCACAATAATAATAATAATAATAATAATAATAATAATAATAATAATAAAATTTATTTAATTGAGCGCCTTTCCAAATTTCAAGGTGCTGTACATCAAGAACAAACATAAAACATGTTCAATACATTGGATAAAATCAAATATGAACATATATTCCAGTACAGCAATATAAAATCAGGACAAAGAAGGAAACGCTTTTTCCCATAAAAAAGTCTTTACTGCCTGCTTAAAGCTCCCCACCATCCTACATTCCCGGAGCTGACTGAGCAGAGCATTCCAGAGGGTAGGTGGAGCAAATCCAAATGCACGGGCACCAGATGACTTCAAATTTACCCTTGGAATCTCCATCAACCCCTCGTCAGCTGAGCGGAGCTGTCTCAGAGGGGTGTAAGGCACCAGGAGTTCTTTCAAGTAGTTGGGACCCAGACTGTGTAGGGCTTTGTAGGTCAAAAGACCCACTTTAAAGATGATCCACCACTGTATTGGCAGCCAGTGCAGAGCGCGCAGCATAGGGGTAATATGAGAACTTCTAGAGGCCCCAGTCAACAAACGTGCTGCCTCGTTCTGCACTAGCTGCAAGAGGCGAATATCAACCCCAGGAAGTCCTAGGTAAAGGGAGTTACAGTAATCAATGTGAGATGTTACAAAGGCATGGACCAAGACCGGCAGGTCACTGGGTAGAACAAGATGCCTAATCCTGGCAATGTTCCTAAGATGGAAAAATGCCAGCTTGACAACTGCAGATACCTGATAATGGAGGGTCAAACCAGCGTCAAGCTCCACTCTCAGGTTACGCACCTGTTCAGAGGTGAGGATCTGGTCCATCCCCAGGATTAATCCAGAGGGGAGACCAGTTCTCAAACCCTCTACCCTGTGACCCGGGTCCACAACCATAACCTCAGTCTTTCCTGGGTTCAACTTTAAACTGCTGGAATTCATCCAGTCTTGGATGTCTGCGAGGCAGTTGTTCAGTACCAAGATAGCACTGACCTGGTCAGGTACAAAAGACAGGTAGAGCTGAGTATCATCAGCATAGCAGTGAAACCTCAGCTCATACCATCTTACAATGTCTCTGAGGGGTAGCATATATACTGCGAATAACATGGGGGAAAGCACCGAGCCCTGAGGCACCCCACAAGGCAGAGAGAAGGCCCCAGAAGAAAACAAACCCGAGACCACTCTCTGCATTCTCCCTTAGAGGAATGATGAGAGAGAACCATCTGAGGACTGTACTCGATAGTCCACAAATGGACCTCAGGCGTTCGAGCAGAACCCCATGATCCAAAGTATCAAAAGCTGATGATAGATCAAGGAGAACCAAGATAGAATGGTGTCTCCAATCTCTCACCATCAGGAGATCATTGAGCACCAGAACCAGAGGAGTCTCAGTACTATGCCTCTTGGGAAAACAAGACTGGAGAGGTTTGTATAAACTATGGATGGTCAAATGGTTATCCAATTGAGCCGCCACAACTTTCTCAATAACCTTCCCCACAAAACGGAGGTTAGAGATTGGCCTGTAGTTTGCTAGGTCATCCGGGTCTAAACAAGCTTTCTTCAGAAGGGGAGTCACCACCCCTTCCTTCAGAGAGCTAGGAAAAACTCCCATATCTAAAGAACACTGGATAATCCTAGCTAAGACCGGGCCAATGATCTCACTACAACCCAAAATCAGGGAGGTAGGGCCAGGGTCTAAACTACAGCATGTGGGATGCATCTCTTGGACAATCCTCATAGTGTCTACGAGATCCAGCAGGTCAAAGGTACTCCAGGAAACTCCGGCTCTGCGACAGGACACCGATCAACTGCAACAGTCTTGGAATGAGGTTGGAGGCACTCCCTCCTGATATCTTCAAACTTATTCGTAAAGAATCGAGCGATCTCCTCACAATCAGTTTGAGTAAAGACTCGATGGATCTGCTGACAGGCTGGGTTGCACAGTCTGTCAACAGTTCTGAAGAGCTGAGCCTGTCAATTCCGTGTGACAGAAATTGCCCTGGACAGGAATTCTGCCTTCTTATGGGAAATTGCTGTTTGGTAGAGTTTATAATGCTCTAGAAAAATAAGGTGGTAGGCATCAGTGGTGGTCTTCCTCCAACAATGCTCCAACCTACACCCCATCCTCTGCAACCCTCTCAGAGCCCCATCAAACCATGGGGCAGTGGGACAACGTGGAAGGGGGCGAACATGGACTGGCACAATCTGATCGAGTGCTACTGATGGCCCTATTATAGGCCACTAGCAGCTGCTCAGGATCAGTGCAGAACCCGTCAAACAATGAGAGGTCAATAACCACCATCAGGTCTTCAGGGACGATGTCCCGTAATGGGCGGTACCTGACCAACTCCACTGGGGCTGACCTACCCAGGGGGGCCTCAAAATTGAACCCAACTGAGTAGTGATGGGACCAACCGACTGGTTCCACCACCAAATAGGAAGCCTCGATCCCCATGAGGAAGACCAGGTCAAGAGAGTGACCTTCCTTGTGTGTAGCTGAGGAATCAACCTGTGTGAAGCCCAGAGATGTCATCTCCTGAAGGAAATGTTGACCAAAAAGTTAAGATTCGTCGTCGACCAAAGCATTGAAGTCACCCTGAACCGTCAATCTGGGCGACTCCAAGGCCATGTCGGTGGCAAAATCTGCTATTTCTTGCAGAAAAAGCTTCTCATCACCTGGTGGACGATAAATGAGGGCAATCCTGCACCCTACACCACAATACACTCAAATGACCTGGCCTCCTCAACTGGTATACCAGTTAGACCCAATTCGGTCTTGAAACAGACCGCCACCCCCCACTGCGATCCAATCTTGGGCGATGTATAAGCCAGTACCCGGTGGGAACAGGAGCCTTTAAAAGGGAGGCTGCATTCCCATCCAACTAGGTCTCGGTAATGCAAGCCAGAATGCAAGGATCCAAGACAACATGGATTCACAGTGGGAAGGTCATGTCAGATGAATCTAATAGGTTTCTTTCACTGGGTGACCAATGTAGTAGACCAGGGAGTGGCTGTGGACATGGCCTACCTAGAATTTAGCAAGGCATTTGACACAGTCCCACGCAAAAGATTACTAAACAAATTAGCCAGCCTGGGAATGGGTGCCAGGATCATAGCCTAGGTAAAAAAATTGGCTCAACAACAGGACACAGATGGTAATATTAAATGGAGTCCACTGCAAAGAAAAGGGGGTAACTAGTGGGGGTACAGCAGGGTTCAGTACTGGGACCGGTCCTTTTTCATGTCTTTATAAGTGACATTGCTGAGGAACTGGAAGGAAAAGTATGCCTCTTTGCAGACAACACAAAGATCTGCAACAGGGTTGATACACAAGGGGGGTGGAAAGGATGAAAATGGAATTGGTAAGGTTGGAGGAATGGTCAAAAGTATGGCAGCTTAGATTCAATGCAAAGCAGTTCAAAGTAATGCACCTGAGAAACAAAAACCCAAGGGAAGAGTACACAATGGGGGAGGGGGGGTACTAACAACAACAAAAATGAAAAGGGACCTGAAGGTAGTCATATCAGATGACTTAAAGGTAAGCAAGCAATGTGAGTAGGCAGTAAGGAGGTCTTGGGGGGGATACTGGGATGTACAGTAAGAGGCATCACTAGTAGAAAACAGGAAGTTGTTATCCCTCTGTACAGACAGTTGGTGAGACCCCATCTGGAGTACTGCGTGCAGTTCTGGAGACCCCATCTCCGCAAGGACAGAGACAGAATGGAGGCAGTCCAGAGAAGGGCAACTAAAATGATGCAGGGTCTGCACCAGAAGCCATATGAAGAGAGACTAAAGGAGCTTAATATGTATACCCTCGAGGAAAGGAAGGGGGGGGACATGATAGCAACTTTCAAGCACCTCAAGGGAATCAACAAAGTCCAGGAGGGTAGTGTCTTTTAGAAAAAGAGATGTGCAAGAACAAGGGGGCACAATTTGAAGATAGAGGGGGGATGGCTCAAGGGCAATGTGAGGAAGTATTTTTTCATGGAGATGGTGGTGGACGCATGGAACGGCCTTCCTGAGGAGGTTGTGGGGTCAAAAGCAATGGGGGACTTCAAGAATGCATGGGACAGACATAAGGCAATTCTGGTTGGGGGGGTAGAAAGAAGTAGGCTGTTGGTTAACTAGGATCTGCAGCTTATCCAAAAGGTACGGAAATGGGCAGACTGGGTGGGCTAAGCAGTCCTTATCTGCTGTCAGTCTATTTTTCTATGTTGTGCATCTAGCAGAGTTTTTCCTGCCTTTAAAAAAAACAAGTAAACATCTATTTTCAGTGCTGTATTGGGCACCAACTCAGTGCTCTAATGGGCAGCAACACTGTAGTTTAGAACCATAGCAGCCACCCACTTGTAGTGGGGTCAAGAGTCAAACACTCTCAACAGAGTAAAACACAATGCCTCTCAAGCTGAGAAGTGAATAAAGAATATACTGCGGCTCATCCTGCCATGACACCGAGCATGCCAAATTCATTGTCAGTTTGCCTATGGCATTCCCTATTTAGACTCTAACCATTGTGGACATTGCTTACATTTAAAAGAATTGTTCTGTCACTAACTTTTGCCTTATAGACCTTTGCCAGTGACACAGATATACTGCCACCACTAGAAGGTTATCATGGATCTAGAAGGTCAAGTAAATGCACAGTTTTATAATATATGTACAGCAGCCCTACCAGAATGTCACAGTGGAATGTTTGGACCAATTTTTATACTACTTTAGACTGCCCTTTTTCTCTTGTCTTGTAAGATGCCTTTTTCTCTATTTTGAGTCTGCTTTAGTTTTTTTGCTCCACCTAGGCCTCTATGGTACCCCACATTTTTGTTCTCTTAGCACTCTGACTGACTGCCTAATTCACCTCTCGCCTTCCAAGCCTCCACCTCTAGGCACCCCAGTTTCTCCATCGTCCTTCAGTTACGAGCTTATCTCAGCAGCCTTCTTGCTGTCACCTGGGTGGAAAGTGCCTTGGGATATTAGGATGACAGTCCAGGTGGGAGATGGGTGCCAGGGGACAAGAGGGACATCACACAGTGTGCCAGAATAGATGTATTCTGCTATTATGTCCCTATCTCTATCCATCGTGCCACATTGGTATGAACATCATGGTGTCCTGGGGGAATGCATGGCAATGTGTGACCCCCACACTGACAATGCACCTCAGCTGAACCACCATCAGTAACCACTCTAGAGCAGTTCAAGCCAAACCATCCCACAAGGAGGCGAGCATAACACACATGCTTCTCCCCCTTCTGGTTTCCACTCCAGTCATCCTGGGCACAAGGTGCAAACCAAGATCATCAGCATTGTGAGAGGGCACCTCTCCTTTCAATCCCTTGGAAATGGACCTGTTACTATTTTCTAAATAATTAAGAGACATCATCTTTAAATATGGCTATATCCAGGGTTTGTTTATTAGCATCAATTGTTATTAGGCAGCCATTGTTCCATAAGATCAGGGAGGAGTGTCTTTTAAGTGCTAGTTCATCTTAGTCACAAGAAAAGTTATGTTTAACAATGTCAGAAGCATTGGAATGGGAAGGAAACTGGGTTGGGTGCTGTGAGGGTGAGGGTGGGGGAAGGGGAATTCATCTAAATGTTTTAGGAATGGGTGGGAGGGTGCTGTAAGGGTGGGGAGATTTTTTTTATGCCAAATACTAAATATCAAATGCCCAAATATTTAGCTTCTGAAAACGAAATACATTAGGTGAATATTCAAGAAAAGGTACTTGCACAGCCCTACAATATACTAACTTAAGAAGGCAGTATAGCGCAGTGGTTTAAGGCTCTGAGCTACAAACCTAGAAACCTGGGTTTGAATGCCACAGCCCCCACTTATATACTGTGTGACCCTAAGCAAGTCACTTAACTTCCTTGTGCTCCCAGGTCACACCTGTTAAACAACTTTCAGCTTAGTATGTCTCTCCTGGTAAAAAATAAATAAATAAATAAAAACTGCACTGCAGCTGCATAGACCTTGATATGGGCCATATGTTGATGCACTGTACTTTGTCTGTGCAGTCCCTATTATTATGATAAGCATCTCAAGAATGCTGAACTCTGATTGGGTGTCAGCATTCTGAGAGTCTTATGTTAATTGCTTTATTAATATACAGTCAGACCTGGTTTATCCAGATGCATTGGTGATCTTGTAATTATAGCCGGATTACAAAACTACAGGCTAACCATGCCCTCTTAAATCATACAGTGCTTGGACATCCTTTTGTTTCAA
This sequence comes from Neoceratodus forsteri, assembly GCA_016271365.2. Taxonomy (NCBI): domain Eukaryota; kingdom Metazoa; phylum Chordata; order Ceratodontiformes; family Ceratodontidae; genus Neoceratodus; species Neoceratodus forsteri. The sequence continues at coordinate 397,245,484 of CM057454.1, forward strand.
AAAATATTTTATTTATTTCATATTGCTAAAATCATATTAATTAGTGTCATAATAGTGATTTAATGGTTTGCTTCATTCCACAAATGAACTTCATACTGAACGTTATGCATACGGAGTAGGCTGCTTCAATCTAGGGAGGAATTTAAAAAAAATTATGCAAAACTTTCATTGGGAGGAAGGGGATTCTGGAAATGGGAGAGGAATCAGCTTCGATCTGGAAAGCCTCTTCATTCTGCTTTGTCTTCAGCAAAACTTAAATTGAGCTGGGGAATCAGTTTCCATCTGCAGAGTATCGAACAAATCAGACAATGGGAGGGGAATCAGCTTCAATCAAAAATGACTGACAACATGGGGGGTGTTAAAGCAGCTTCGAATCAATAGTAAAGCAGCTCTGACTGGCAACAAACATAGGGAGTCAGACAGACTAACATGAAAAGACAAAACATGACAAAAAATATTCAACAAAATGGGGAGGTAAAGCAGCTTGGAATCAAATCAGACAATGGGAGCGGAATCAGCTTAAAACATTGTCTGTGAAATGTTCCGTGATGTGCTTCTGTTTAAGAGTTCCAGTGGACTGTGCGGAAATACATTTTTTCATGCCAAGCAAGGAATCGATGTGCTTTCTAGATTCATCAGCCAGTTGCTGTTCGAGATGGCAAAGCAGAGATTTCACATGGTTGTTAGCAGCTGACGCTGTAACTGGTGAAGAGGGGACATCTGAAAGTGTATCTTGTGAGTCCGGTAGATCATTCTCTTCTTCATCTTCTTCTCGGTTGTCTTTTGGGCTCACAGTGTCTAAGTCGTCTGCATCTGTGAGTGGTAGGGCTGTGTCTAGCTCATCCTCGGCAGCGATGTATTGATGTGCTGTGATAGACCTTAAAAATGAAGCTGGTAGATGCTGTATAATAACCTGCAACTCCATCATTTCTGCAGGTGGCATCATGGGTTCATAGATTTGAGTTTGTGGCAGATCAGTTTCTGGCAGGATCTTAACGTGTCTCCAGCAGTTTTGGATGGTGTTTTCAGTTACCGATCTCCACGAGGAGTGTATGAATTACCGTGCCTGCCTTACAGTAACTTTCATGTCTGTGCCTGACTCAGCACAGGAAATGAAATGCTTGCAAAGCTCTTTTTTATAAAAACATTTGAAATTTTTAATGATGCCTGCATCCATGGGCTGAATATGTGCTGTTATACTTGGAGGCAGAAAGTGTACTTTAACAATGGAAAGAATGGATGGCACAGCATGGCTAGTGACATTATCCACTAATAGAAAGACATGCCATCTTTGCAGCTGCATGCTGCGGTTGAACTCCATAACCCAATCTTTAAATTCGCCTGAAGTCATGCTTTAGTGTTTGCTCTATAACGGGCATATAATGTGGGGTCAAAATTACCTGCAAAACACAGAGGCTTTTTGGCTTTCTCTATCATAAAGGGCTTGAGTTTGTGATTGCCTTCTGTGTTACAACACAGTGTGATAGAGTCTGTCTTTTGATTTTTTTGTCCCAGAAACAGGGGCAAACACGGCTAAGGGATTTAGAATTGCTTGAAGCTGACAGCCACTTTTCCTTTGCCTTCCATATATCGCTGCATGTGCTGGTGCCTATTTTAAGTATAAAAGCATCCACCAAATATGTTACCATGTCTACTTTCATAGCTGATGGGTTGGATTGCTTTCATACACAAAGGTCTCGCTTTTGTGAAATCATGATTTCACTCCTGCCCCATTTCTCTTTTGTGGTTAGTGCTAGTGCTGCCATTGTTTCAGTTGCAAAAGCAGGGTGAAAACACTCAAGCCTGAGAGGTGATTATGTACCTAAGCATTTACAGGTGATTTGTGATTAGGTGATTAGTCATTATCACCTAGTGAAATTAACATGCAGACCCTTCACTCAGACACGCTGATAGCATCAAGCAGAACAGTTAAAAAACATTTTCAGAATGCAACACAAAGTGTTAATTAATGTGTTAAATGACAGACTGACTACAGCTTTATCAAACGGAATACAGACTGCAAGAATTACGGATTAATGAGGAAATTAAAATGGTACTTTTTCGGTATGGTATATGAGAGCAACGGATAACGAGGTAAATGGATTAAAGGGACACGGACTTATCAGGTCTGACTATACTTGTAGATCCTGATCACTTGAGTATTGATTTAAAGAATTAAGGTCCTACTTGCATTTGCAGCATTCTATGCCTGGAACTGATGGCAAACATTACAGCTAGGCCAGGAATCATTTACCCATGTTTGAAAGAAAGGTCAAATTAAACACTGCACTGCTACTTTTTCAAGTTATTATGGCTGAGCTGTGCTAGATGGTGGGATACAGCATTTAATAATTAAACTCTTTTGCATACATGTGATATGTCCAACTTGCTTAAGAGGGAGATTTGGGTCAAATTATGAGGGAGATTGGCCTGCCAACTTACTTAAGAGGGAGATTTAGGTCAAATTAGGAGGGAGATTGACCTACTAGTAGGGAGATGCGGTAACGTCGTGAGTTTGTCCCTAAATGGTGTCCAAAAAATAAGAAAAAAGTCATTACAAAAATGTAATGTATTTCATTTTGTCAAGAATAAGCACTAAAAAGAATGAACAACTAGTTATATAACATTATCAGATACATTGTTCATCACTGATTTCATTTTTATGTGTCTTTATCTGCCCAAAAAACATGGATATTTTGGACAGAATTTTACTTAAGCAGGAGATTTTGTTTCCCGGGAGGGAGGGAGGGAGTTCAGTCAAAAAAAACAGGAGTCTCCTGTGTAAAGAGGGAGATATCACATGTGTGCTTTTGTAGGACACTTCTTTGAAGTACTGTTACCAGCGGGGCTAAAGAAACGGACATTTGAATTTCAATTTCGAATAAAAGAGTTGCCGCACAGCTGAGTAGAATGAAGTTCCCCCTTCCAGTTATTATGGCTGAGCTGTGCTAGATGGTGGGATACAGCATTTACTAATTAAACTCTTTTCAAAAGAGTTTAATTAGTAAATGCTGCATCCCAGTACTTCAAAGGAGTGTCCTACAAAAGTTTTGTAGGACACTCCTTTGAAATACCGTAACCAGCGGGGCTAAAGAAAACGGACATTTGCATTTCAATTTTGAATAAAAGAGTTGCCACACAGCTGAGTAGAATGAAGTTCCCCCATCCCCCACACATCAAACTCACTGCTGACTCACAGCCAAAGAACACATTTGTTTTTCCCATACAAACCTTTGGCTTAGGGACTATTTTATGTCAAGGGTTAAGAATAACTAAAATAAATACTATATGTCATTAGAAAACAGCAAGAAAGACTGAACCCAGTTATAATAATAGCAAATAATAGCAATAAGGTACTCCCAGGGGTTATGTTAATGTTCAAGTTAATCACCCCCCTGGGGGCAATATGGTACTCAGCTGTACCTCGTGCCACATTACGCACCCAGGGGGTGATTAACTATAACAATAATATGTCCCCCGCCATGTCCACTGCATCTGGAGGCAGCTTCCCCAAGGGGCACATAACCGGCCATGGTGGCTTACAGCTGCCTTCCAGATGCAGATCAAGCAGCCCCTCAAACAGCACTCTGCACATTCATGAATGCATGGAGTGCTGGCTCACCGCCCCCCATACCACTCCCATTTCTCACCCCACGTGGAACTCCATGATTTGCCAGGGGATCAGGTGCATGGGGGGGCATATCCCCATCCTGAATAGGGTGGAGGGGGCACAGTGGGCACAGGCAGCTGTGCAGTGGCTATGTACCCGAGTTACATGGGGCATTGTCACCTGATTCTTTAGTGAATAGAGCCCATTGTGATTTAGGTTAACTACAAAATACTACCCACCATGACCGAAAACATGAGTCAACTGTATTCTTCTCCGTATGCGTAATTTCCAACACAGAATGTCTTATAAGACAAAAAAGTTGATCCTGAGAAAGCTCTAGTTGTTGCAGCAACAGTTTGCACATTGTGATCCAAATATGGTATTTAATGCACAGTAATATCAAATGCATTGTATAGTAGTTATACTTCTGCCACTGTAATGGCATTACTCTGAAAAATAGAATCTCTGGATTTAGAGAAGAAAATGGGGAGCTGTTCCACTGTTGTCCCAGCAATTTCCCAAATGGTGTGACTTATGGACATTGAAAATATAGGTGATCCATTGTTTTGGGGATAGCAGTACAGGAATCCATGGGACAATACAACTCTTCCATTACTTTATGTTTAAAGTTGTTTTCAGCATTTAACTTGCCATGGGTGCTTAACCATAACACATCCCACATGTGTTCTGGGACCCTTTTATTGGTTAACATCCTGCCAATGAAATCCTGCTCCTTTAGAGATTTAGTACAAAAGTGAGGGGTATCCACAAAAAAGCTCTCCAGCACTGTTTTGTAAAAAGCCTTTCTAGACAGAAAAAAAACTGTTGTCTGGTAACTAACTAGTTTCATCTTCTTCCAACAGGATTGAAAGTAAGGTGATAAACCAACTGGGGCTCTTCTCTGGCCATTGGGGTGGTTTGTGGCCATGCATCCAGCCACTGGCCCATGTGGTCCTTACCCATGGGATCCATATAGCCCTTGATCCTGTAAGAAGTGGTTTGATATTACCATAAATAAAATACTGAAAGAGAAAAGTATGAGTTTAATCATATCTATCCCACCCTCTTTTCTCCAAATAGGTTATACCCCTTTTATTGGAATCAAACAGCTCCTACAAAGGCAAGAGAAGAAACAGCTATACAGAGTAGTTTCACACTGTTTCAGTGGAGGAAACACAATACTTAAAAGTGAGAACATTGAGCGTTAATGCATGAAGTGGGCAGGGTTACACAGAAAAGTCACATATCCCACCTGTGACCCTGCGCCCCATGGAGAGGTGCACCCATACCCACATTCACCAATGCCGGCCACCTGTCCATGACTCCTTCCCCCAGTTGCACAGGACTCCACAGGGTGGTCGGGGCAGAGTCTTGGATGCTGGCAAGCATCCAATTGGATGCCCATCCTGGGTCCAGGAGTTGATCCCATGCACTGGGTGCAGGTCCAAGGTGTGTAAGCCCTGTAGGCACCCGCTACCCACCACCACACTCCATGGACAGTCAAGGAGACTGGCCAAAGCATGGTGCAGCCATGGCCCAGGAGTCTGCCAGTGGACCCCCATGGCACCGACACCGCAGGACACCGAACATGTTACTGGTGCCACAATTTAGCTGCCCCAGCCCTCCCAAATCCACCTTGTGGGCTGGGGTGGTACTGTAGGACATTTCCCAGTCCTCTCATGACCAGCGGGAGGCATCCATGGGGGTGCACAGAGGGTCACGGCAGGGTCTACCCTGGCTTGCCGTGCCACCCTCCACACCCATGTGACCAACACTACATGCTTTAGTGAATACCGCATGGTGCTGGCACACCGCAAAAATGCCCCCAGCGTGGTGCTGTCCACAGGCATCAGGAATTGGGTGCAGTGGTCTGTGTGCCCAGTTTGTACATCCCATGCAGCGATACCATTGCGCAGCAACTCCCTGATCTCGAAGACCACTACTGCGACAGGAATCAGGCAAAATCTGCCAGCCGCTGTGATGGTCTCTATGGTGCTCGGGACTGCCTCACTGGGTGTTTGCCTCCCCGATCTAACTCCAACTCAGAGTTAGAATCCTAGAGACTGGGGGTGTGGGGGTGGAGCTCCCCACATGGGGGGGGTTCAGGGGCATAACTCCCTATGGATAAATGGAGGCATCCCTGACACTGCAATGCCGATAGTTGACACTGCGGCTGTCGCTGTCGGGGATGTCTCCATGATAACTGTCGCTGCACCCACAGAGAGCCTCTGGAGACAGGGGTACTATTACAAGGGGGGAGGATGGCGGTGTGGGGGAAGGAGAAACCATCAGGGCCAGGATAAATGGTTTGGATAAGAGAGGGTTAAAGGGGACACCTATTCAGAGGGAGTTTGAGTTAAGTGGGCAAAATAGCAAGGGAGGCAGAAAGGGGAGGGTGACAAGGGGGTCTCTAGTAAGGCAGGAAGACTCCCACGAAATTGAGATCATGAATAAAGGGGAAGGGGCTGAGAGGGCATAGTGGAGGTAACCATAAGGATGATGGCGGTGTTAAGGTTCTGTTATTGGGAGACCTGATGATTAGGGGTATCCAGAGGAGGGACAGGGGTGGATGCCATAGCCAGGTGAAGGTAGTGTGATCTCTGGGCTGACACTGCACAGAGCAAAGTTCATGGTGTATGAAATAGTTAGGGATTGTGGAGGGAAACCGGATTTCCTGGTGCATTTGGGAACTAATGATCTAGAGGGAAATAGCATTTTGGAAATCCAAGCAAGGTTCCAAGAACTTGCCAGGGTCTGTCGGGATAATGGATCCAACATTTCCTTTTCGGAGATATTGCCAGTACCAAAGGCCTCAGTGGAGAAAAAAATGAAGCTCACAGAGGTTAATGACTGGCTCAGGAAGTGGGGTGAAGAGAGTGGTTTGGGTGTTAGAACTGGAATGGAGTTTGGGAGGATAAGGGACTATATACACGGACAGGTTTCATCTTGCCCCATTAGGGAAGGAAGTCCTTAAACAGGGGATGGCTGACTACATACAAGAAAGGTGGGGTTTAAACTTGTGAGGGAGGGGAGGGATAAGGGAGGGGCTGACCAGAAGCCCTCTCCTCCAGATGAGGGAGTAGCCTTCACGTCCAAGGGGAAGGGGAAACAGATTGGGGATGGAGGTTTCAGGAGGAGTAGAGGAGGATGAAGTATAAGGAATCTGGGTGGGGTTGACAAAGAGAATCAGGGATAAGGGTGGGGTTGGTGTTAGTAAATGCCAGGAGCTTGGGAAACAAGTTGCCAGAGTTCCAGGCCATGCTGTTCGAGGGGTGGATGTGCGGCGGTCACGAAACGTGGGCCAACAAAAACCATGACTGGGACCTAAACGTACGGGGTACACTATGCTCAGGAAGGATAGAAAGGAGGGCAGAGGGTGGAGTGGCTATGTTCATTAGAGATGACATAGAAATTGCTAGGAGTAGAAGAGGCAGAGGAAGCGTGGAGGCCTTATGGGTCTCTACGATCCTCAGCAGGAAATAGGTCAAGCTGGGTGTAGCATATAGGCCCCCGGGATGAGTGAGGTTCTAGAGGATGGTTTGCTGGACAACATCATTGCCCAGTGTGGACCAAAAGGGAAGGAGTGGTGTTGATGGGGACTTTAATATGCCAGGTACAAACTGAGGAGCCATGTCCTCTAAGGTGGCCAAGGAGCAGAGGCTGCTGGATGGCTTCCAGGATGTTTTCTTAACACAGCATGTGATGGAGCCCACAAGGAGGGCATGTCCTGGATGTGGTTCTGGCAGATGGGGATCTGGTAAGGGACATGGTTGTACAAGACCCCTGACTGGGAGCGACCACAATACTGTCTGGTTTCAAATAAGCATGGGGAGGGTGGAGATCTAGGACACTGGCAGTGGACTTCAGGGGCAGACTTCATGGGCATGGGAATATTCTCAAGGATCACTTGATGGGGATTACCTCAATGACAAGTGTGGAAAGGAGATGGGAGGTCATAAACGGGACTTCATGAGGCAGTCAGGATCTGCACTAAGTTGAAGCGTAAGGGAGCAAGGTCACATAAACCATGCTGGTGGTCCAGTGAGGTACAGGTAGCAGTCAGAGAAAGAAGGCGCCTACAAAATATAAAACAACAAGAGGGGCTAGGATAAGGAAATGTCACGAGCTTGCATCTAGAAAAGTCACCCGTATGGCGTGGGAGCAAAGTCCAGTAAAAGAGCGGCTGGCACAGGGATACATGGAGGGAAAAGGGTTCTTCTGGTACATTGGGAGCGGAGAAAAACTAAGGCCATCTCAGCAGATTGAGATCAGAAGGAGGTGGGTGGAAGAGGCGAGGACCAGGCAGAGGTATTTAACAAGTACTTTGCCTCTGTGTTCACTAGGGAGGGGATGGGATATCTACAAAGCAAGGCACAAGGGATAGAAACATCCGTAAGTGGGATCAGGGAGCAACAAAATGGAGCAAGAGGAGAGAGAGGTACCCCAGGGTGTCACATCTGGGTAAAGATAAAAAGCCAGTAAGGTGGAGGGACGGATGATGCTATCTCTGCCAAAAGGTGTGGTTAGCCTTCAGGTCCTAAAGAAAGACAAATCTCCTGGGCCGGATGGCATTCATCCGAGAGTACTATGGGAATTGGCGGACATACTGGCTGCACCCCTGGTGGAGCTTTTCAGCAGGTCACTTGAGACAAGGAGGGTACCTAGGGATTGGCGAGAGGCACATGTGGTACCAATCCATAAAGGGGGGTCAAGGAAGTACCAGGTAACTATAGAACCATCAGTTTGACCTCGGTGGTGGGAAAATTAATGGAGAGTATACTAAAGGAATGATTGGGGGTGTACTTGGAGGAGGTGGGAGGTCTGGATAGTCGGCAACATGGGTTTATGCAGGTAGATCATGTCAAACCAACCTTGTGGAGTTCTATGAATGGGTAACATCAGAACCGGACAGGGTAAGCCTGTGGATGTATTATTCTTGGACTTCAGCAAGGCGTTTGACTCTGTCCCCTAATAGTCTGGTGGAGAAACTGATGGGGTTAGAGTAGGCCCTTTGATGGTCAGATGGATTGAAAACTGGCTAGCTGGACGCACTCAGAGAGTAGTGGTCTGTGGGGAGCCTCTGAACCCTAGAGAGGTTGGTAGGGGCACCGAGAGGGTTCGGTCCTGGGTCCCGATCCTGTTTAATGCATACATATCGGACATCAGGGAGGGTATAGGGTGTGAAATGAGTCTCTTCACTGATGACTCCAAGATGGGAGCAGTAGTTGAGGGAGAAGAGGGAGGTTGGCCCTGCAAGGGACCTGGACACCCTGGAAGCTGGGCTCACACATGGAAATTAAATTTCAATATCACCAAGTGCAAGGTGTTGCATCTTGGTTGAGGAACCCTAAACACAGGTACACCTGGGAGGGAGGTACTGGAGGCCTCAATAGGGGAAAAGACTTAGGGTCATGGTGGATGCATGTATGAATAACTCTGAGCAGGGTAGGAGAGCGGCTAGAGGCAAACAGGATGTTGGGATGCATCGTAAGGGGATCACCTCTAGGAGCAAGGAAGTGATTCTGCCGCTGTACAATGGACTGGTTAGACCACACCTTGAGTACTGTGTACAGTACTGGAGACCACTATAAAGAGGACATACAGCTCCTAGAGAGGGTACAGAGGAGGCAACAAAGATGATACTAGGGCTAGGGGATTTGACGTATGAGGACAGACTTAAGGAGCTCTGCCTGTTTTCACTGAAGGAGAGGAGAGACAGGGGGGACATGATTGAGGTCTTCAAGTACCTCAAGGGAATAAATAGGGTAAACATGGAGGGGATCTTTAGACTAAAGCAGGGAGGTATCACCAGAGGGCATGGTTTGAAGTTGGAAGGTGGAAGGGTAAGGGGGAAAAGAGGAGGAGTTTTTTCACTGAGAGGGTGGTGGACCCTTGGAATGCACTGCCTGGTGAGCTAGTTCAGAGATCCACAGTGGAGGCTTCAGAGAGATGGGACAGACACAGAAAGTGGATGTATCAGATGTTGTCCTGTCCCAGGGGGGTGGGGATGGATGATACGGGTTTCTGGAGCACAAGGGATGGGAGGGTCTTGGCACCCAACTAAGGATCTAAAGTTCGAGCAGACTCGATAGACCATAAGGCCTAATCTGCTGGCAAATAGTATGTTAGTATGTTAGTATGGGTAAACCCCCATTCGGGGGGCGCATTGGGTGCAGGGTGGCTATGCGCCTAAGTTACGCGGTGTATACTGCCCATTGTTAGTAAAAAGGTTTTGACAATGTAAACCCTTTTTTGTTTAGACATATGCCACTTATTCCACATTCTCGCCTTATCCATAGACCCTGTAATAATAGATTCCAATTATAGAAGGCCAAATCCCCCTGCCCAAAATAAATATCTAAGATTTTACAGGGGAGCTTTGAAATTGTTATTCCCATTATGTCCCTCTCTTCCACTGGAAAGTTCCCTATTGGTAAACACGTGCTGTTTTGCTAATTGATTCAGGGAACCTGTACCACTAGCAAATACATGTAAAATTCTTTCAGCCTGGAAAAGAGATTCCTGATCTGCAAGCACTAAACATAGGTCATCTGCGTATGCAGCAGTTTTTATTTCAGGGTCTACACAGGACACTGACAATCCTGTCACAGTTTCTGCAGCATTTAATCTCTGCAATAGAGGATAAATTGTAATAACATATAAAGAGGGCTGAGGGGCATCCTGCCTAACCCTCGGGTGATCTCACACTCTTTCCAACCCAACCATTTATATAAGGAGGCTCTCTGAATACTTGTAGCAAAGTTGAATCCACCCCACAAATTCCAGGGAACGCCATAAGCCTGTAAGCCTCTAGAGGTACTCATGGAGACCCTGTCAAATGCTTTGACTGGTCAATACTAATCAGAAAACCAGACAACTCTTTAATATTGCCATTCTCAAAAATGTCTCTTAACAAGACCAATGTATTCCATATTTTCCTCCGAGGGATGGCACAGGATTGAGATGGCTGTATAACACAATCCAAGGTGGCAGCCAATCTTATACTGAGTAATTTTGTAAATATCTTAAAATCTGAATTTAACAGCGTAATTGGCCTCTGATTGAAGAACAGCTGTTTGTCTCCAGATTTGTATAGGTATATCTTTAGTCCTTGATACATACCGTGTGGGAGAACAAAGTAATGCAATATGTCATTAAAGAACATCACAAGTTTAGATTTTAAACAGAGAATATAATTTGATATATTTCATAAGGTAACCCATCTTATTTAGGCACAGTACCATGTTTCAAACTTGCTATTATTTTATCTCATTCTTGTTCAGTAATGGGCCTCATCAAATCCTTTTTTTGCATAAACTAGTAATTGACCTAAAGAGCAGGTATTTGACCAGTTATTCCATGGTTTCTAATGATGAGGAGGATTCGCTGAACATCTTAGTTATGTACTTTTCAATCTCTCCCATATCTTTATAATTAACCATGAGATACCCTTAGAGAAATATAGGTGTGCTGTGTACATGCAGAATGCATGCCACATGCTTAATTGTGCAATGTCTGCATGCAGTTCACATTTACAAAGTGATCCTAAGTGAACCAGGTCTAAAAAGCAAATCAAGTTCGCATGCTGCAAGCTTGACATGTACGCAACAAGTAAGCTGGTGTGAACATCTTCTGAAAATCACATTAGGTTCGCGTGTTGCATGCTTGACATGAGGGCAGCAGTTAAGCTGGTGTGAACATCATTTAAACATCACAACAGGTTCACATGCAATATACTTGCCATGTGTACAACAGCTAAGCTGGTGCAAATTTCATCTAAAAAAACACATCCATTTCTATTTCTTATACTACTGCTAGCAATTAGAGTCATTAAAATACATTTTTACTTGAATTCCCATAAAAATTAGGTAAACTCATTAATTCTGATCCTTTTGTAAGTTGTTTAATGGCTTTTGATTTTTGGCATTAAATCGCCATTAATTTGTAAAGTATTGTTTTCTTATTGCATTAAATGCCTAGGATATATCCAGTCAACATCCTCCATTTCAGATGTGTGAAGAGGGGCCTCTGTGTTGTGAAGCCTGTCCTTTTTTGTTTTGGACCATGCAAATCCCTTATGCTTATTTAGTGCTACAAATGTGTTTCTCCCTGTTTCATCTCACTTACTTTCCCTTTGTCAATCTGTATTGAGCATATACATTATGGCCATGCTCAGCACTCTTTGTGCTGAGTAGGGTCTTGGAAGCATGCACCATACCTCACATTTTGTCACTGAAATGAGAGACATGGACTCTCAAAATGAGGGACACTAACCCACATGATGATCAGGACACATCATGAACCATGGAGATACAGTACCTCAGAACACAGTGGAAACCATTGCATTAGCACCTGAGAATGAATTTCTACCATTAAGCAGGGGTGCCATTTAGGTAGGGCAGAGTGGGCAGTTGCCTGCCTCCCCATATTTGTGCCTAGGTTTTTCTTATGATGCAGCAATAATGGCTTTAAATTTGGATTCAATCTTTTGCACAATAAGTGCCCACCTGGCTTTTCTGTGCTCATGCTGCAGGTACTCTCCAGACTTGACTGTGTCTATATTGTGTTGTTCACTCTCTCCACCTATTAGCGGCAGCACAATAACACGTGATGTGGACAAGCTCCACCCAAGAAAAAGCTCATGAGTCTTGCAAGTGTGACACTGTCTTTCCCGCCACAGAGTAGACAGACTGCACGCTACAACTTGGAGGAGTTAGTGAGCACTGAACTTTCAATAGCAGTGTTGGGGCAGCATATTTGTTTTGGAGTACTCTTAGTGAGTCTCCATCTTCCCTGGTGACTGAAGGGGCAGAGGGTGAGCTAGATGCTAACTCAAGACTAGGCTATCTACTTACTCTACTAGGCTTTCCTTGCAAAAAAAAAAACAGCACAGGAACCCCCCACAGCAGCAAATTAAGCTTAGCAGCAGTGGTGACAGTGGTGTGGGTAGCTTTCATAGGCCTTGAGCAGTGCAGTGTGGCAGCAGCCACAGCAGCAAACAAGCAAGAAGCAAACAACCCAGGTTGGGTGTGTTTGGTTGGTGAGTTGACTTGGTCGTGGACCACATTGGGGACCTGTGATGGTCGGTTCTAGCATCCAGCTTCTAGCAGAAGGACAGAGGGGGAGTGGACTGAAAACTATGCTGGTGGCACTCTATGCTAGGCTGCGGGTTCTTGCCATATGGCTGGTAAGTAAAAGTAAATCATTTTTTTTACAAGGACCTTGGAGAAAGAGGAAGAACTGAAATAGTTGTGTGTTTTTCACGTTTCTTCACCTTTGGGTGGCTTCATGACCCATAGAGGATGGGTATTGAATGGAATGCAGTCGGGGAGAAAAATCAGGACAAAGTTCTTTTGGGGGGGGCAGAACTTCAGCCAGGAAAAAAATTGGTTAGTAACTGGGTGGGTTTAAGCCCACATCTGATACACTGCTCCAGGGTATATAAAGATGAATCTTATACATTTGAATGTTTTCTGATTTGCATATCACTTTTCAGTCAGAACAAAAAGTTGGACCTTTTAGAGATGTTACAGACATTCAGAGCTGTCTCTTGCATTCCACGAACAGTTGGCGATATGGTATGCACAGGCTATTGGAGCCCATTATAGTCAGGCTTATGCCATCCACCCCACCCCCAGTGAAGCTGACTTCATATCCCACCTCAGGCACACTTAGGGAAAAGGAAAGGAAGGAAATTGTTTAACCAGGAAAGGCACACTAAGCTGGAGCTTGTTTACAGGTGCAACATTATGACAAAGGCCAAAGGAGACTGCAGGGGTGTGCAACATTGAAACGAATGTGGGTATTTTTTTATTACTATTTTATACATTATTGATGGAGAGTTGGAGATTAATGAAAGCCACCACTTGACTAACAAGGGCTTTGTTAGTAGAGCAGTGGCCTTCATTATTTCCCAACTCACCATCATAACCTATAAAATAGTAATAAAAAATAACTCCATTCATTTCAAGGGGGGTATGCCCCAGCATTCTGATCCATGGACATCATCTCTTAAAGGATCCTGCCTCTGGATCCCTGGTACTCAAGTAAGAGACTTTTTACTTGTATCTATATTTGATGGGTTGTCTATAGCAGCATGGCCGTACCCGCTACAGTATGTGTGTATGTGGGGGACTGGCCATGTGGGTGTGTGTGCAGAGTTATTGCTACTGTAGTATTTGCATCTTAAAGTCTGTTTGTGTGGAAGCATTCAAAACTATAGAGAGAAAATAGTAGGAGTACAGGCCAGACAGAAGTAATTAAATGGTGTTGTGGGTAAGTTTGTGTATTGGGGGTGGGAAAAACCACATGAGTTTCCATTGGTATGTGTGCTACATGGGGTGGGCCAAAGTGTAGTTTCTGCCATAGCGGAAGTTCTGCAAACATTGAAAAATTCTTATGAATTTTTCCGCTTTTCTCCTTCTGTGGCAGAATTCAATCTTCATCTGAGACATGTGGATTTCCACCTAGTTCTGCAAAAAGTCACTTATACATGTGTATTTTTGTTAAAACCGCAGAAATAATGTTTCTGGTTAATAATTTCACAAAGGAATGTTTTTTTCTGCTATTTGATTGTAAAATGTGGAATGTTTTTCCCCGCCATCAATGTGTGACTATATTTCATTTTCTGAAGGTGGTATCTTAATTGCAATGGTCACATACTGAATGCAATCTCCTTAACTGTTGAGTACCTTAAGTGTGTTATCCTAAAGTAATTGTTTTGTGTTTTTATATTTATTTTTTTCACTGATATGTTGTATATTGCGCTTCTTAGAATTCCGCGGTATTACAAAACATCCACAGTTAGCACCTAAATGTCACAGAAAGTTCAATTTATTCCACGTATAGCTCTGAGCACATGATTTTCAGTTCTGCAGTCACATGGTGTGCAGTCTTGAATTCTGCTCTTATGTCAGAAATCTCGGGTGAGGCCATTGTTTTCTGCAACTAGCGATGATCACATTGCTTTCAGTTCTGCAGTCATGTGGTGTGCAGCCTTTGTTAAAAGTCTGCAGTTCAATGCAAATTCTGCAGCTATGCACTGAAATTCTGTGGAAAGATCAAATTACAGCAACAAACTCTGATCACATGCTTTTCAGCTCTGCAGCCAAATGAGGTTCAGAGGGAGGGAGAAGCAGCACATTCCTTACTGTAGCTACTCACTGTGAAGGGTTCTATGTGATAATCATGAGCGCTGAATGGCGACTCACATTATCATGACGTCAGGGTGGCAAAAACAATTTTGCCACCCTGACATCCTCGGCGCATAGTAGAATGTCGTTTTAAATACTTTGCTTTCTGTGGGGGGCTTCCTTCTCCACACCACCGCATGCCCCTACTTAAAGATTCTGAACTCCAGGGGACTGCATGTAGGGGGGGTGCAAAAGCAAAATAAATATAAGTTTTGGGCCGGGTGCAACAAAAACACTGTAGCGCCTGGACCCAGACCCGAACCCAGAACCTCATGCACTGCAAGTGGAGGCCAACCCCAGTGCCACAGTGCAGTTCGACAGCTGACCACTGCACCATCCCTCCTCCCCTCCCAGGCCATGCTCGCTCCCCATGCATGTGTACATATAGTGACATCCTGTTGCTAGGGTCACCACAACCCCACATCCTGTCACCCTCCTGCCCCTCACCTTTCAGGCTTTCACCCACATCTCATTGTCGTTTCAGGCGGAGCCGTCTTTCAGGCACCCACCTCACATGCTACCCTGTGAAGTTAATTTGCGAAGAGGGGAGAGCTGTGTTTGTTGTACAACACAGAACAGTCTTTTGAGTGATTAAATCCACAGTTTCTTCATGGAAGAAGCATAATTTGCTGCCTGTTATCTGTACTTGACTGCTGTGCCACAGTCTCACAGACAGTTCATAATTTTTGGGATAACACAATATCTTGTGTTATTCTGTCTTCTGCAATCTGTCTGTTTATTAGTGTCTCTTTTATTTCTGTAATACTTTCTGGTATTTTAGGGTCCAGCAAAGTACAGGCATAAAGATGTCAGGCAAAGGCAGTAGTAAGCGTGGAGGACGTGGAAAAAGTAAAAGTGTCATAGGTACTGCATCAGTCAAAAGGATGTCAGAACTAGGGCATAGAGAGGGTTCTTTGGAAGGTGCTACTGTTAGCTGCACTGCCAGTTCTACTGGTACTACAATGCCATCCAGATCACATGCTGTGCCAGTGTTGGCTTCTCAGGGAATCAAACCAGTAGTTAACTGTTTCAGTCCCAGGAGCCCCCTGATTTAACTCAGGAGCTGGCAGTGAGTAACAGCAAGGAGAGTTTTGGTACGGTGGCAGGCAGTATGACAGATGATGTCAATAAGCACGTTGCAGGACCAGTTACTGCTGGGTGAGTAGATAATGAACAGCAGCAGACAGCACTTTCAAATGTGTCTGAGTAGCAGAAAGATTCTCGTAGTGAACACACTGTTAGTGGCAGTGTTCATGTTGAAGAGACTGTCACTGAGGAAGCAGATGTTGTGTATAGCCAGCCTTACTGTCTCCGATGGAAATTACAGAAAGCATGGAGGGTAGTATTGATTATGCTTGTGAGGGTGATGATCCAGTATTAGACCCAGTTGGCAGCCACCATGTCCACAGGCAGCAGCCAAACAGTTATTGCAAAGGAAAGTAATCCCTCTTCCATCAGTCCCAAAGCAGCAACCTGTCATGATCAAGGGTCAGGAAGTATCAAAAATGATATCTGTGGGAAAGTAGCAGCATGCCAAGAAAACAACTTTGCCCACCCCTATGTCTGTGTTACCATTGCAATCTGCCCCACCACCAACAAATATCCCGCTTGTGGGGGGACATTCATTGGTATGGGATTTCTTTGTGATTGATGATTCTGATGACAGTGTTGCAGTGTGCAACATCTGTCATTCCAAAATTAGCTGTGGCAAACAAGGTTTACACTATGGCACAACTGGCATGCATAGTCACATGCAGAGCAAAGCACCCCATTAAGTGGACCCAACATAAGAGGTTGGTATCCAAGCCCAGTTTGTCTACTTCTACTACTTGAAGCGAGGGTCCACAGCCAGTAGATGATGTAACATTTGACCCCTTATTGTGTTCTACCCCTACACGTGCAGATACAAGTGAAGATGTTAGTCAAGTTGATCCATCTGTACCCATAAGGAGGTTTCTGCAGGGCCGGTATGTCCCTGATACCACCAAAGTCAGCCAAAGCCACACGACCATACTTGGGAAAGCCAAACCACAACCCACAGTGCTGCATACTCAGGGGCTTAAGCAGCCAGATATAAAATCACCATTAAGCAAGTTTACAAAATATCATCGTAAACACCCAGTGACAAAAGAGCTCAATATGGCTGTGGCCAAGATGCTTGCAAAAGACCCTTTGCCATTTTCATTTGTTGAGAATGAGGATTTAGAGAACTGATGGAGAAGGCTGTGCCTAAATATAAACTTCCTAGCAGAATGTATTTTAGCACTAGGTTATTCCAGTTATATAGCAATGACCTTGCATGCATGGTGTCACATGCCCTGTCACACTCAGCAGTGTAGCCATTCCATCTCACCACACGGACATTTGGACCAATGGCCCATTATCAGGTGTTAGTTATACGTGCTTTACTGCACACTGGGCTTTCTTTCCTCATCTATATGCTCTGCACCCTGTCCCTCATCTACTTGCCCCCTGAGTACTGGCATCAGTACTACTGGTTGCCGACAGCATGCCACATTAAGCATGGAGAGTATGCATGGGTCACATACGTCAGACAGAATTCTAACCCGCATCAATGAGGCCATTACACACTGGCTAAAGCCCCATGGATTCAATGCAGCATATATTCCCGTAACAACATCAAAGCCATCACTTATGGCTGCTTTTATCATGTACCCTGTTTTGCACATGTGCTGAATCTAATAGATTGGTCCTTTCTGAAGCATGAAGCAGTTAATGCCATGTTGGTTGTCAGCCATAAAATCTGCAGCCATTTTAGTCATTTGGCACTGCCTAGAGCAGACCTTCATGCTCTAGAGAAGGCAAACAATGTACCATAGCACTGTTTGAAGCCCGATGTGCCTACTCACTGGAATTCCACTTTCTATATGCTTGAGCAGCTGTATGAACAATATAAACCACTCCATGAGTATATCATGCACATGAGGGATCAGGAAGCCCAGTCAGCCGTGTCGCTGACTCCATCCCAAAGGTATTTGATGGATAGTGTTATCCAGGTACTACGACCACTGGAACAGGCGACACAGGTGGTGAG
The DNA here is from genome assembly GCA_016271365.2 of Neoceratodus forsteri. Taxonomy (NCBI): domain Eukaryota; kingdom Metazoa; phylum Chordata; order Ceratodontiformes; family Ceratodontidae; genus Neoceratodus; species Neoceratodus forsteri. Next base: position 397,263,341 of record CM057454.1, read on the forward strand.
CACAGACAATGCATGCTTGAGCCAGGTGATACCATTGCTGCACATTGTACGCCATGCACTGTGCACTGTAAAGGGGCAATTCAAAGTGGCTGCAGACACAGTTGGAGTTCAGCTTGCTGACCTCATCATGCATCTTTGTGATAATGATCCCCATGTCATTCATATTAACAACTCTGAGGCACACATCTTGGCAACTTTGCTGGATCCTGTGTACAAACAGGGCAAGGCTGCACTTCTTCCAGGTGGGAAGGATGATCTGGATCATTATGTGGTCACCCTTTATGGCAAGGTCAAAAATTGGATGAGTAAGTCAGAGGTAAGGGTGGAAAAAACAATAGCAGGGGACAAACACCAAGCTTCAACCATCTCTCACCCAGTATCCTTCCCCTCCACCAGTACAGTGTCTGCTCCTTCACCTTCATTATCCAAAGTTAGTAGTGATGGCACAAACCCTCTCTGGTACATGCTAAAAGACATTGGTGTCTCCACACGACAGCCACCTGAGGAGAAGCACAGAGATTCAATGTAGTCTGCACGCCTAGTTGCAGTCTTATCTTGATGACCTGCAGAGCTAAGTATTGAGGCTCAACCTCTTGAATATTGGCTTAGCAAGCTCAAAATCTGGCCTGCACTTGCTGCTATTGCCTTTGAGTACCCTCAGCTGCCCCTGTGCCAGCGTAAGTTCAGGAAAGAGTTTTAGCTGCTGGCTCAATTGTGACTGACTGGTATGCTGCCTCTCAGAACGTAATGTGAAGTATCTAACATTTGTTAAAATGAACTCCCATTTCTTCCCAAAGCAGTACATGTTGTCAACAGCCCCAAGATTCCATGATTCTGGTGAAGAAGGTGTTGAGCAACAGGAGTCATCAGAGTATGAAGATAGTTTTGCAGTACCCTCCAATGAAGACACAGCTGAGGGGTTTGAGTTCTCCTAAGTAGGAGAGAGAGACATAGTTTATGTGTCTGCAACCTGCAGGGATGTGCTGACTGCAGCTGTATTATGAGTGAATGGACCGAATGGCTATGGCGCTGAAGTTTATTCAGTCCAGTTTCCGCCTGTTGTGACTGGTTATTACTGTCCAAGTTGGTGATGTTCCTGGCCCAACCTCAAAAACATCAAATAAAAAAACATTTTGAGGACTCATGTTTGCTTGTCCCTCCTGTTTAATAATGATTTATGTGTTCTGTGGTGCACCACTTGCTGGGGTTAACATTCAGCAGTCAGATGGTTGCAAGTTACTCTCTCCCAGTTGGCCGATGTTCCTGGCCTCCTGGAGTCTCTTCCCCAAAAAGATAAATAGAAATGCCAACAATATTTAGTCAACCAGACACATCTTTCCTTGTCATCCCTTATTGTTTTTGTAACTACTCATCGTGTTTAGTAAAGTGTTGCACCTCAGCACTTTTTCCAAGTTTTCAGCAATGCTCACTCAAAACCAAAATAAATATAGACCAAAATAACTATGATGTTCCCAAAATAATTTTTTTAACAGTGTTTGAAGTAGTTAGTTGCATATCATGTTATGGAACTGTAGATCCATGTATGTTGAGAACAGTGTCAGACTTATGTTGCAAGCTAATTACACTTTTCTGCCACGGCTGCTGCCACCAGTACTATGGTTGGGTGGAATAATATACAAATACTACAAACTTTAAGTGACTGACAGCCAGGAAAAACTTAACAAACTGATTAAGTGCTAGTGCTAGACAATGAATGGCACTGCAGGCTGTAGCTGATTCTGCCATATTAGCCAAATCTGCAACCGCTGAGATTCCTGCCAGGCCCATGACAAATAACTAAAGTACATCCCTGGAATTACTGTGCATTACCTAAAATTGTGCTGAAGACCCATTTCCTACCAACAACATACCCTTGGTTCATGTCTCTTGTACCAAATCACTACATCCAAAGGAAGTAATGTGTAGTGCCCTGCATGCTGGCTGATGATGATGAACAATTCCCAGATGCCATCACCATCTCCCTCCACCATGATGTGTGTTATGAGTACTCTTCACAGAACCACACAGAAAGAGTAAACAGTATGTATATGATATGAAAACTAATTCATCTTACACCGTCACAGACTGTCCTTCACAATCATTAACTCTACCCACCAGTGTTGATCTTGTCATTCTGATAAAAGGAAAAAGAGACGGAGGAACTGCCATTGCCCAATATATTGCAGTAAAGCTGCTGCTGAATCCAGATGCTACTGCTGATTCTGAATCCACAGCAATATCACAGGTGTGTATTGTTACTTTGATAGTTCATTCTTCTCACATCATGATATGCATTACTTAAGTAATGTTAACAACGGTAAATACTGCAACTGAATTGTTACTGTTAGTCAAGTCATCTAAGAGGTTATCCTGTAGAAAAATGCATTGTTGTTGTAGTGCAGTGTGAGTGTGCAGACACTAAGTTACACTAGGGCCAGAGAGGGTGCTAGTAAGTTTTTTCTGGCGTATTATGTCATTATAAAACTGTCTTTGCAGAGAGATGTCTGCATGTGTAGCAGTTTAGTTACATATACTGTTTAAACTGCTGTTAACAAGTGCTACATTCAATAAAGTCACTGCTTCCACAAAGTTATTTTTCATAATTTATATGTATCATAGGTCATGATATGATGATGATTGTTGCCGCTTCTGCCACACTGCACCCATTTCATTTGATGATTAGACCAACATTCAGTTTCAGACTTCTTGTTTCCATTGAATGTGTTCTGTGGAACTGTCCATTGACAGGTAAGTCTTGCATGGTGGTATTATGTATTTTTCAATAATGAAAAACAGGAGTTAATCAGGTAGATATTGCTTTGCATTATTATTATCCTAATTATGCCATGCTATGGGAATGTGTTATTATGGATAGCAAAGGATGGTGGGACTGCACAAGGTTTAGGTCATTCCATGATAGTCAGTGTGGTAGGCAGTCATAGTACTAGGTCGGAATGGCAGGAGTTGACCATGATGGTGACATATGTAAGAAACACTTATTGAATCCTGACAACATAGCAATTTCCCATGGTCTTGGATATCAACATTACCTTTGTTTCTGTAACTAATATTATGTCACCCTGACTTATTGCCTTTCCCAGTCTGTCACACGCTGCTGCTGCCTGGACAATACCTGATGCCACCTTTGACTGTTTCTTCATGATATGTTGGGATCACAACTAACCAGGTAAGATATATTGTAGGGACACCATTCTGTTTGATACCCTTGATATTTTTCTCTCTATGTCACCCACTATTAAGGCAGGTAAGTAATGCAGTGATATTCCTACTGTCATTCGTCAACATGTAGAGGGTGCCGTAGGGGTAGCAAGTCAGTGGCTGTTTGAGGGAGGGGCCACACACAAGGTGGAGGTTTTAGGATGATTATTAGGATAGTCAGTGTTAGGGTAGGCATGGTAGGCAATGTATGGTATGACAGTACCGTGTGTATAAGACACTGTTCTCTTCATAAAGTCTGATAAGACAAGAGGTAACAAACAGTTTTTACTATCAAAATTGCCTTTTTTTCTTTATGTAACACTCGGTTATTTCCTTTCCTTTCCAGGCCTGTCACATGCTGCTGCTGCTGTTGATGCCAGGATCACACCTGATGCTCTACTGTTGTGTTTTTTCCTCATGATGTCTTCATCGTCACACCTGACAAGGTACGTAGTTGTTGAAAACCTTTCTATTTCATAGTATCCTTGATCTCTTTCTGTCAATATCAGACAGGGATTCAGGTAAGTACTGTATTGGTGGTATGCCTAATGTCATGACTGTTTCTTCATGATGTGTTGGGATCACAACTAACCAGCTAACAAGAGGAACTCTGGGTCACCTTGGAGACAGGGAATGGCATCACAATCCACACAGGGGTTGTATACAGACCCCCGTCTCAAGGGGAGGAAATGGACAAGAAAATGATAGAGGGCATTCTCAAAATGGCTGAAAAAGGGGAGATACTGTTGATGGGGGACCTGAATATGCCAGATGTTAACTGGGCAACATGAACTGCAGCCACATCCAAGAGCAGGGTCATTCTCGATGCCCTACAGGGAGCATGCCTTAGATAGCTAGTGGTGGAACCCACTCGGGAGGGAGCAATATTAGACCTGGTACTCTCAAATGGAGAGAGGATCACAAACTTAGAAGTCAGTAGTCATCTGGGAACAAGTGACCACTGCCAGTGTGCTTACAATAAACACAACCATGGAGACAAGACTACGACAGACAAGGATACTGGACTTAGAAGGGCTGACTTTGGATAATGGGTGAATACTCTGATGGAATGCATTAGTAAATGGCCAGAAAGGAGGGGTGGAAGAACAATGGAGAAAATCAAAACTGCCATCATGGATTAACAAGCCTTTGTGTGAAACAAATAAAGAAACAAAGCAGTAATAAAACACTATGGCTCAAAAAGAGGTGTGTCAGGAAGGTTAAGGAGAAAAGGCTGCATTCAAAAAGTCTAAGGAATCACAGACGGCACGACAGGGAACTGTATCAATTAAAGCAGAAAAAAGTGAGAAAGCAGTCAGAAAAGCAAAGGCCCAAACCGAGGAAAGATAGCCAACTCATTTAAGAAGGGGGATAAAACCGCTTATAGGTACACTAGGGAGCATAGAAAGGTTAAGGGAGGGAGTAGTGAAGATTAATAAAGGAGAGGAGGTGGGCAGAGGAGACAGTGAAAAGTGCGAGATACTGAATGATTACTTTGCTCAGTATTCACAAAGAAGAAGAGGAGGCGTTATCTAAACCAAACAGTAGAAGCACTCTTGGATAGTGGGGTTGACATCAGTCCATTTACAGAAGAAAGAGTACTGAAAGGCACCCTAAAACTCAAGGTGAGTAAGCAATGGGGCCTGACGGGATTCACCCTAGAATCCTAAAAGAGCTAAGTGGAGGACTAAAGATACCTCACTAACCACACTTTTAACAAATCATGGGAAGATGAGGTGGTACCTGAGGGACTGAGGAGGCAGATGGATTCCCCTTCACAAAAGTGGAGCAAGGCAGAAGCATGAAACCACAGACCTGTTAGTTTGACCTCAGTGGTGGGAAAATGATGGAATCACTCTGAAAGAAAGAATTGTTGAGTACCTAGAGACAGCGAAGGTGGGGACCCAAAGCAGCATGTGGATTCACAGCAGGAAGGTCATGTCAGATGAATCTAATCGATTTCTTTGACTGGGTGACCAAAGTAATAGACCAGGGAGGGGCTGGGATGTGGCCTACCTAGACTTTAGCAAGGCATTTGACTGAGTCCGCTGAAAAGATTAATAATCAAGTTAGCCAGCCTGGGAGTGAGTCCCAGGTGGTAGCCTAAGGTAGCAAACTGGTTGCACAAGAGGACACAAAGGTAATAGTGAATGGAACATTCTGAAGAAAGGGGTTACTTAGTGAGTGCCTCAGGACTCAGTACTGGGTCCATTCCTCTTAACGTCTTTATAGGTGACATTGTGGAGGGTCTGGAAGGAAGGGTATGCCTCTTTGTGGATGACACAAAGATCTGTAGCAGAGTTGATACACAGGGGTAAAAGGATGAGAAGGGACTTGTAAGGTTAGAGGAATGGTCATGATATGACAACTTAGATTCAATGCACAGAAGTGCAAAGTAAGGCACCTGGGAAATAAAATCCAGGAGAAGAGTACACAATAGCAGGAGGTACTATGACAACAATAATGGAAAGGATCTGGGTGTAGTCATATTTATGACCCTAAGGTAGTGGCAATGTGAAAAGTCGGTAAGGAGAGCCAGGGGGATACTGGGATGCATAGGAAGGGGCATCACAAGTAGAAAAGGGAAGTGGTTATCTCTATACAGACAGTTGGTGAGACCCTAACTGAGTACTGCGGCAGTTTTGGAGACCCCATCTACACAGGGACATAGACAGGATGGAAGCAGTCCCAGGGGAGGGCAACTAAAATGGTGCAGGGGTCTACATCCAGAAACCATATGAAAGAGACTGGGAAGAGCTTAATATGTGTACCCTTGTTCATGAAGGAGGAGGAGGGACAGGGGGACATGATAGAAACTTTTAAGTACCTCAAGGAATCAACAAAGTCCAGGAGCGTAGCATCTTTCAGAAAAGAGATGTGTAAGAACAAGGGGGCACATTTCAAGTTAGAGGGGATGGCTCAGGGGTAATGTGAGGAAATTCTTTTTTTCACAGAGAGTGGTAGACATGGAACCACCTTCCTGAGAGGTTGGGGTCCAAAACAGTGGGGAATTCAAACGTGCATGGGACAGACATAAGGCAATTATAGTGGGGGGTTGCAGGAAGTAGGCTGTTGGTTAACTAGAATCTGCAGCTTATCCAATAGGTAGGGAAATGGGCAGACTGGGTGGCCCAAGTGGTCCTTATCTGCTGTCAAAGTCTATGTTTCTATTCATCAAGATGTAGAGGGTGCCGAAGGGGTATCAAGTGCATAGTTGTTTGGGGAAGGGGCACACACAAAGTTGAGGACAGGTTGTCTGAAAATTTTAGAATAGTAGGTTGGTTAAGCTGGCACAGTTGACAGTCAACTCTGAAAGATAGTACCATATCTAAGAAAATGTTTACAAAGCCTCATAAAAGGTTATTGTCTTGCCTAGCCAGATGTCCAATATTTGTCTATCTCAAACTGACTTATTTCCTTTCTAGGCTGGTCACACACTGCTGCTGCTGTTGCTGCCAGAATCACATGTGATGCAGCTATCACGATTTCTTCATATGTGTTCATCCCACCTGCACAGGTACGTAATCTTTTGCAAATAAAATTTAGTTAAATATAACCTATTATTCTTAGAAAAGAAATTGTGCAATTTAATTAAGCAATAAGGGGGGTTAGATTAACACTCTGTTAATCACCCCTAGTGGTGTAATATGGTACGAGGTGCAACCGAGTGCCATATTGCACCTCAGGGGTTTTTAACTGACTGGTAATCTAAGTCCTGTGAGAGCCTTATTACTACTATAAAAAAATATTCTACAAGAAAAGTGTTAGAAGTACACTTTTTGAATGATTTTATTTTCCTGATTTAGAGGGAGATTTTTATTAAAATAGTTCTTCCACAAGCAGTGTAAGAATGCTGATTTAAAATCAGACTACAGCATTCCAGTCATTCAAGCAGTGCTAAGGATTTGAATGCTGATAGGACGAATCCATGTTCCATGGTGCTCGTGGGCGAGGTTAAGGACATTATAATATGGCTATAAAAAGTCCAGTAATCTGATTGGTTGAGAAGCTCGGAACCCAGTGCTGATATCCCATGATGCAGCACAGGAAGAAGGTCCAGTAAGCTCAACACAATAAAATCAATAGTACCAGCCATTCCTGCAGTCTGCCATCACAAATGTGGCTGTCACCTTTACTCACTAAAAACCTTCAACTAGGCCCTAAAAATAAAAGTGTCTTAAATTTATAAGAATTAAATGTTATTTGCCTTCATAATACTCTTGTTATAGACTCATTCATAACTTCAAAAATGACGTACTAAAGTACTTAGAATTGTGATATATGGTGTTTCTTTGCTGACCATGAAAAATCCCCCTCCTATCCTCACCTGCTAACTAGGGAAATCAGTCTTGTTTAAGCTGTTACAGATAAAACAGAAGCCCTGGTTCCATCTGAGGCCTTCTGTTGTGTGCTAGTGGGAGTAAACATTCTGTCAGCAGAACTGAGCAGAGGTTTGAATTCTTGCATTCTATCTGTAGTAAACATTCCATCTCTTGAATGATGTCACACAGAAAATAAAGCAAGACAGAGAAAAGGGAGGGAATATTATAATGATTGTTAAGGTGAGGGAAATGGGTAAATAGAGGTTTGGGGAAAACCAGAGGTTTAGCTTGTATTATTACAAATACACATAATTTTGCTGTACATAGTATTTAAACCTGAGATTGCATGCCAGTGCCGGGATGTGCTGGGACTGTTTTTAAGAAAGTCATAAACATTTTTCTTTTTTGATTTGCTGCATTTCTTCACCCCCCCCCAAACATCTTGGACCCATTTTATAATCACAGTAAGACACTCCAGGGTGTTCATTGTGGTGGGTTAACAGCACTTCTTGGGTGGCTTAAGTGAAGGCACTCGGCAATGCCTCATGCCACACCCATGTTGTGCCACTCTCCAACCACAATGCATACCCTGTCTTGTCTTATTGCTTCACTATAACATGGATTAATGTAAGGCTGTTAGAATCCTAACAGCCAGTCAGACTGCTGCAGCATTTGTGCGACCCTTCACTGAACCTTGAGATACAGTAACTCAATAATCTCATCCCATCCCATCCCATCCCAAGGCAAGGAAGAGTACACAACTGTGAATGGATTATTTGTATATTTCAAAACACAACGGGAAAAAGTTAAAAGTGATAATGATGAATGACAACAATACAACAAAAGAGTAACTATTTACAATAAAACAGTGTTAGTTATAAAACTGAACAAGTATCAAACAACAGGTTAAAACTATGTTTATGTAACTTAACTGCCAACTGGCAATTATTTTTTGGCCTGCATGGCAGCACGGGAAACTCTACGTTTCTGAATCTGGCGATGCTGGGGAAGGGGGAATGCTGACCAGCGGCAGAGCTTAATCTTTGGAGTATGTCGTCTTGCAGTCAGCTTCCTGAGCATAGGCAACATTTTATCCTGGTTCTCTATTCATTTTGCCATGCTGACCTCCAGTACTCTCATCCTTTTTTAAAATTTTGCTGTCCTGGTCCCTCCTCTGGTAAGTGCTTGTTTCACCTTGCTGTACTTCCTGGGTGCTTGCTGGTCTTCAGCTGCTGTGCCGGATCTCCCTGTGCTTGATGGCTGCTATTCGGTGTTCCTTGATGCAAGCCTGGCCAGTTCACGCTGGATCTTCACGATCCTGTTTTTCCTCCTAGTACACTGTTCCTTGGCTGCCATTTGGTCTTCCGTCACTGTTGCTGAGGTGGTCACCAAAGCTGCAATAAAGAAAGATAGGCTGGTGAGGGTAAGGACAGACACTCATTGTGTTTCTGGCTACACTCCAGGCATGTATGTATGTATGTGCATCTTCTTTGTTCGCAAACCAGTTGAGCGGAGAGCTCTGAAGCCGGCAGAATGCATGTATTCCATGTTATCATTCTGTGTGTGTGGGAGGGGGGCATTGTACTACTAGAATAATGTGGAGCTTTGCATTGTCCTATTCCATGTTAAACAATCAAACACAATGTATTGGGTGTGCACTTGAAGGAAGACATATGACAGACTGACAAGTGAGAAGCATCTAAGGAGGAGGAGGAGTCAAGGATTATACATTATTTAGCAAGGTTTCATATTAAAGGTGGACTTATAACATTTTTAGAAGAACTTTTTGTTTTGCAACATTGTCTGTGGGATCATTTAATATAAGCATCACACACTGCCACTAAGACAGGTCTGTGTGTCGTCAGTGCTGAGATACCCGCACAGCCAAAGAGTGACAGGAAGGTACTTGGCCTGCTGTGTCATGCATAGCCATGCCTCGGGGTGTGTAGGTATCTCAGTAACACCAACACACATCTGTCATGTGTTATTGCTTACATAATGTATGATCGTACTTGCTCATATGCATCTTGTGATCAATTCCAGTGGTTACCTTGACAATGAAGCAGGGCATTTTTGGGATTATCATAACAACCCACAGAAGCAATTTCAGCAAGGTTCATTAACACAACAGTAAAATGCCTTTTACACTATCAGATGCTACTAATGAATAATATAATCACCATCATCACAGTGTGGGTGAGAAAATTGAAAATTTTAGCCATACGTTTTGAAGGTTCAGTAGCACCAGTCCAGTATACAGACTGGTTAGGGTGGAAAGATGGTTGCGGAAGCTGAGGCTACCTCAGGGGATCAAAACAGGAGAGAAATACTTCTTCCACTACATAAGACAGAAAAGGAAAAGCAGGGAACAACTAGTGGGGAGTAAGACGGATGGGGTGCTGGGAGAAAAAAGGTGCTGGAGCAAGCTGATGCACTGAATGAGTGCTTCTGCTCTGTGTCTATGTAGGAGAAGTGGGGGCAAATACCTCAGGCAACTGGGGGGCAAGGGTGGGAGATGACAACAGATGTGGGGATTACAGAGGGTGCTGGATGGTTATAAGACTGGACAAAGTGCCTAAACAGGATGGCATCCACCCTAGGGGACTGAGGGTGCTGGCAGAGGTACTGGGCAAGGCCACTGCAAGTCCAGTTCTATACTTCCCTGTTCCCTGTACACAGGATGTATACTTCATGATTTTGGGATGTCCCATGTGGTGCCCATCCATACAAATGGTCTGAGGGATGATACAGGGACCTACATGCAAGTGAGCCTCACCTCGATCATGGGCAAAATATTGGAGACCATCCAAAATGAGAAGCTTATGAGCTTGTTGGAGACAAATGGTATTCATGTTGAATGTTGACATGGGTTTCTTGCAGGAAGATCATGCCAGACAAACCTGGTAAAGTTCTATGACAGTGCGGGTGATACGAGGAATGGACAAGGGCCATGCTGTGGATGTTCTGGACTTGGACTTCACTAAGGTATTTGATTCAGTGGTGCATGGGACATTAGGGGAAGCTGCAAAATGTAGGGTCCATATAATAAAAAATGGAGACATGGATTAAAAACTGGCTGATGGTAATACAGCAGAGAGTACTGGTAAGGGTGGCTGTCATCATCAACAGCGCTGCACCGGTGATGAGCAGGGTACCACAGGGATCAGTTATGGCCCTGGGACCACTAATATTCGAGATTTACATTGCATATATCTCAAATGTGATCCAGGGTAAAATCACTCTGTTCATTCACATTACAAAGCTGGGAGCTGTGTTTGTACACGACATGGAGGGGGTTATGGGGTTGCAGCGCAGGAGGACCTGAATAAACTACAGGAGTATGCTGCCAAATGGCAGCTGGGGTTCAATGCCAAGAAGTGCAAGGCTCTGCCCTAAGTTCTGAGCCTGGAACCAGGGGAAAGACTATCAGTTTCATACAGTTGTGATGTTCCACTGAAGAGAAGGACCTAGGGGTGATCATAACAAGGAGCATGAACAACTATGCTCAGTCAGTGCAGTATGGTGACCGCAAGAGCCAACAAGAGCTGGGGTACATAGCTAGAGTGATCTCCTAAAGAAGTCGGGAGGACATCCTGTTCCTGTATAGGTCACTGGTCAGGCACCACCTGGAATATTGAATGTGGTACTGGACTTGCAACCATTTCTGAATAAGGATATCAGATTGCTGGAGGGGGGTACAGTGGACAGCTACAAAGATGATTCTGGAAATTGCGGGTAACACATATAAGGAAATGTTAGGGTAGGTGAATATGTACACCCTGGGGAGAGAAGGGACAGGGTGGGGTAACATGAATGATACCTTTAAATAGGTGAAAGGTATAAATAAGAGTAAAACTGATGTGATTTTCAATATTTAAAAAGGTAGAGATACTAGAGGTCTCTGTCTTACATTGGGGGGTAGGTTTAACAGAGAGATGAGGAGTCATTTCTTCAGCATGGTGGACAAGTGGAACACCAAACTGAGAAAGGTGGAGGCATCCAAGACGATAAACAGTTTCAAGAAGGGGGTGACAGGGAGAGGTGAAGGGCAATGTGGTGGAAAGTGAGAGAGGGGCAGCAGCGATATAGGGTGCTATCTGCACACTCTAGCAGACTCACTAGGCAATGAGGCCTACTTCTGCTGGCATTTTAGTATGTTCATAACAAAGGATGGGACGGTGTGTGTTATGACTTTTTATACACACTGCAGGTGTGACATGCTTCATAATAAAACCCATGTGCAAGCCCGAGGCGTTTATGAGAAGCATCCCACACAGATGGTGTGAGTAAATTAAAATTGAGTTTTACAGACTACACCATCTTTTTTTTATATAATTTCTGGTGGGTGCTTTTTTGCTACAGCAGTTATGTGACATAAAAGAAAGCAACCGTTGGTATTAGTTACCACACAGCAGTGGTTGTAGGACTGGCAGGTGTCCATCATGAATAAAGGAAGAGGGCAACTAGCACATACAGGGAGCCATGGAACAACATGCATGTTTCATGTAATAAGAAGATGGTTATTATTATGGCACATAGCAACCTTGTTTGATATTTTCCTTAGGGAAAAAGTGACCAACAGTAATTATATATATATAACAATTTGTGCACAGTCTACTGACCCTATTTAATCCTTATCAGCATAAAAAAAAATCATCTTGTCATCAGAAGGGCTGGGGGTCTCCACAATGCTGCTGCTTGCTCCTTCCTCCACTCCATCTGCTGGAACTGTGGTGCTGGACTCCACAGTACCGGAAGCAGCGTTAGAGCTGCTCTTGGCAGCACCTGTTAACAATAAAGAGAAGAATACTGAAATGAAATGCAGTTGTGGCAATATTTGTAGTCTTGCCATAACAGGTTGATTGTCATAGCAGCAAAAGGCCATCATTGTCTGTGCTGCTCGAGCATGCAGTTATCTCCCTATTTAGCAGCCAGCTGCCACACCCAGCCACCTCGCAGTACCTCCCTTTGCCCTGTCCCACCCCTTCTTAAAGCATTCTACTGTGTTACATGCCACCACCACCTCAGCTGTTAGTGCGTTCAACTTTTCCATCACTGTCTCCATAAAGAAATGCCTCCTCATATCCCCTCCTGGATCTAACACCCTCCAATATTATGTCATGGCAACTGACAACTGATGGTAGTAAAAGTTAGAATAATAAAAGTAATATACTCACTTGTTCTGTCATCTTCCACTGTGGCTCTGGTGTTGGGCTCTGCTGCTGGCTTCTTCCACTGTGTCCTCTTCCTCTTCCTACTACCATCATTCCCTTTTTGGGTCACAGCTCCCCGTAGTGCCTCCAGTAACTGCCTGTCATGCCTCTGGATGTCATCCCACTTATGTTTCATTTGCTTCATAGAGCGGGGGTGGACACCATCTCTCTCTCTCTCTTTGGCAATACTTGCTGTATGGCCTCCCACAGTTCCCCCCCTCTGTTTTATGGGGAGTCTGTCAGGCCAATACAGCTCTGTTGCATGCGCTGTCAGCTCCCTTGCTAGCACTGCCACCTCCTTATGTGTGAAGGCTGGTGCAGGTTTTTTAGCAGTGTCAGCGTCAGCACTGGTTGAGGGCTGAGCATGAGGCTGATCTTGCTGGCCTTGCTCCTGCTGCTGAACATTGCTGGTGTTTTCAGCAACTTCAACTTCCCCTTCCCCCACATTCTGCTGCTGCTGGTCACCTTCCTCCTCCTCCACATACCTGCTGCTCCCCGCAATCCTGATAATGCAGTTGCAAACATATTTCTCAGTCTCAGTCTCAACTCAACTAAACTAGCTGTCCATTCTCTCAGTCTGAGTCTGACTGTGACTTTTCCTGTATTTCTGGCAATCGTGGATTCGCAACACAGGAAATGGCGAAATGTTCCATTTTCAGTTCCGCCTTTATTATAACAACCTTTTCTTTTTGCATTTGAAGGGTAATCACACACTTATAACTGGAACACAGTGTGCACTGCAGCACTTTGTCTCAGCGGTTAATACACACATGCGAAAACGGTCACCATAATTAAGGTATTTCAGTTTTGATATACGGAAATGTTTTTCACTCACATACATCACAGAATTGAGACACTATCTGTGATTACAACTAATTATGCAAAATTGTTTTCCACAAATAGTGTGCAGAGGTCAGGACATTTTGCTTATTATAAAAAGGGTCTGAGAAATTGAGGTTTCTGATTGGTTGTAAACAGTCTATCAGCCCTATGTTAATGTTTCAATATCAACATACATGTATAGCCTAATCACTTGCTGAACAAGGTTGAACAGTATAAAAAACTATTTTATTATAATAGCAATAAGACACTATCAGGGGTTATGGTAATGGTCAGAGACAGTTAACCACCATCTAGGAGCATGTAGCACTAAGCAATGCCTTGTGCCACATTTCACCCCTAGAGGATGATTACCAGGCCATTAACATAATCCCTGATCAGTCATTATTGCTTAAATGAGGTATAGTATTATTATTTTAAATTTTTGAGTAACATACTTTTTAAAAACACACAACTTGTTCAGAAGGGGGACATGATATGTTACTGATAATGTTCATGTAGGGTGGAAAAGATGTTTTTTATCATATTAAACTTTAGATGGTTAAGGGGAGGTCTGGGGGGGCATGTGAACGAATAGGCTGGTTGTTACAAAGGTTGTCTGCACATTAGTTAGGGAGTGCTGGCACACTACGTAGTGAGAGGATGTACACAACTGTTGGTCCAGCAGCACATGTGTGCCACGTCCACACTGTTGTTACTTGTTATTAATGTGTTGTTTCCTTCTGGTTCCTCAACTATATGATTTTTTCACTTTTCAGGTCTGCATCTCTAATGGTTGCTGGTGATACTACTGCTCATGCTGTCCTGGCTCCAAATGTTCCCATGCCAGGGGCAGCCATGCCAGTAGCTGTATTGGTTGGCAATGAAAAGTGCAAAGGTACATACTTCAAGCCTTCACACAAACATTGATAACTGAGAAACATGCATTATTCTTGGCATTTACAGAATGTTTATTTCCTGGTAGTGTAATAGATGAGAATAGATTATGATTAAGTTCAAACTAAAGCAGGTGGGTGTGCATTGCGGGGGGGGGTAGTGTCGGATTAACTTCTGCAGGCACAGATGACTTGTCCTTAATTTACAGTATGCAAATTGACAGCATATTCTCAGTAGGTAGTCTGGCATAACTGCTGCGTGCTACTGTTGTGTCTCAACAAAATACTCACAGTTATGGTTCTTTGATGTATGTCTGCAACTGTTATGTGTTTTTTTCCCTTTCAGGCATTCCTCGGAATTCCCTAAGGCTTTCTGACTCCTGCTGTTGACCCTGCACTGTAGCTTCATCATGGCATTGCCATGCCAGCTTTCCAGGTAAAGTATGTAATATTTATTTTAATTTTTAATGACCGAATGCAATTGATTTAGTTGTTCTATTAAGGGTTGATTCTGACTGTCTTTGAGACAGGCATTTTAAGTTCGGTTTCCAGTGGGGTGGGGGCAGTATATTGGCAGTGGTTATACTGACTGCAGTAGTAGGTACAGCAGACCATTTCTGCTGGCGCTGAAGGTTTATTAGGTAAAGTAAAGTAGTCTCTTGTTTTTTTTTTCCCTTGACAGAGCAGGTGTTGTTTACAAGCTAAGTATTATCAATCCATGCTTGTCTTGTGTTTCTCTTACTGTACATGTGCTTCCCTTTCAGGTTTGCCTCACTATGGTTTTCTGACTGCTGCTGCCATTGCTTCTACTGTTGCTGTGAGCCTCCCTTACTCCAACATGCCTGTGGCTTCCTGATGTGTTTATCACACAAATGCCTAGGTAAGTCCTCAATATTTTTTTAAATAACAAATATGTGTATCATAATGAGATAGCAGGAGGTGCTGATGGTCTTTGAGACAGACTGATGGTGGTGGGGAAAATGGTGGGGGAGTGTGTGGACAGTGATAGTAGTAATGGTGGAGAATTACCGGCTTAAGTTCGGATGCATATGTGTCATGTAAAGTGACACTATGTTCTGTGTGAGGTTTTTTTTCCAGGTAAATAAGGTATTTTTAACACAGACTGATAGTAATTCATTCCATTGTGTCTCCGTAACTAAGGGTGTGATTGCTGTTTCTGGTTTTTGACACTGTAATGCTTTATAGATACAGATGCAGCCACAGCTGACCTGAACCTGAATTTACCCAACAGCCAAGACTGCTGCATCATGGTTTGTTGACAATCACAAGTGCACAGGTAAGTATCTTTGGTGCTTGCTTTACTTTAACCTTCTTTTTCCACAACCAGGTACAAATATATTGGAATTGGATGCATTTCTTTACAGTTACAGAAATAAGGCCAGGTATGGGGTGGGGCGGGCAAAACAGGGGACAGAGAACACTAAGAAAGTAGTAGAAATAAATACTTTGTGGCACATTAGGTAGTATCAGTTGGGTGAATAGGTGCTGCTGGGTAGTGAATTGATATGATGTTCAGAATCTTTGATGTAGCCATACAGCAGTAATCTATAAGCAATAAGACACGACACGAAAGGGTGTGCATAGAACATATTTTACCATGTGGTCAGAGGGTATAATAAGGCATGAGACCTTGGGTGAGTGTCTTTAGCCCAGGTCGTGCAGTAAAATATGTTCCATGCACACACCTGGAGCGTCTTATTGTGCTTATAAAATGGACTACATTTTTTTTTTGTATTACAGTAAGAAAAACTTATGCTTTTTGTACAAAAAAATAATTTGAATATGGAAATTTATGATAAAAAAATAGTCCTTCTGCCTACTTGATAATGACATCATGGACAGGACAGGAGACAGAGAGGGAATGCATACCAAAGAGCTGAAATCATCCAATACTGGGGTGAGATACTAACAACAACAAAAATGGAAAGGGACCTGGGGGTAGTCATTTCAGATGATTTAAAGGTGGGCAAGCAATGTGAGAGGGCAGTAAGGAGGGCTGGGGGGATACTGGGATGCATAAGGAGAGGCATCACCAATAGAAAACAGGAAGTTGTTGTCCCTCTGTACAGACAGCTGATGAGACCCCATCTGGAGTACTGTGTGCAGTTCTGGAAACCAATCTCCGCAAGGACATAGACAAGATGGAAGCTGTCCAGAGGAGGGCAACTAAAATGGTGCAGGGTCTGCACTGGAAGACATATGAAGAGAGACTAAAGGAGCTTAATATGTATAGCCTCGAGGAAAGGAGGGAGAGGGGGACATGATAGAAATGTTCAAGTACCTCAAGGGAATCAACAAAGTCCAAGAGGGTAGCATCTTTCAAAAAAAGAGGTGTGCAAGAACAAGGGGGCACAATTTGAAGATAGAGGGGCGGCTCAGAGGTAATGTAGGAAGTATTTTTTCACAGAGAGGGTTGTGGATGCATGGAATGGCCTTCCAGAGGAGGTTGTGGAGTCAAAAACAGTGGTTGAATTCAAGCATGCATGGGACAGCCATAAGGCAATGCTAGGGTGTGGGTAGAAAGAAGTAGGCTGCTGGTTAACTAGGATCTGCAGCTTATCCATTAGGTAGGAAAATGGGCAGACTGGGTGGGCCAAGCGGTCCTTATCTGCCATCAAGTTCTATGTTTCTATGTGACTCTGCAAGTATTCAGTGATGACTGACAGAGACTGCATGCAGCAGGTTGATGGCTGGTTAAAAAATCTGAAACAATGACACCCCGCAATTCTGCAGTCGATCCCTCGCACCTGCGTTAACTTCAGTGTCCCATGTAACACTTGAGTCTTCATTTACCTGATCGTGGTGAGAGAGAAACTGCACACTCTGTTGTCTTCACTCCATGACTGGCCTTGCTAGTCAACCGGTGCCCAAGCCTTGTTTCATTGCCAAGCGGCTATTATATTGTTTAAAAAACATGTAAAAGAGCTGCCACCCATTGATTATAATGGCCACAGTGTGTGTGCTTGCAAACAACTGGGAAGTCCTTGAGACCCTGTAAATACAAATTTACATGGGATGAAACTTTTTTATACATGTAAGATTACAGATTATTTGAAAGCCAAACATTATTGGAATCTGACAGTATGTAGGTAAGGCACCAACAGATAGGGTGCAGGACCTAATCTTGGTTACTCTCTTTAAGAAATGCAGCAACTTACATGACTGCTATTTCAGATGTGGAATTATTTTTCCATGGAGCACAGTAACATAGAATTCGTGAAATGTGGTAGAAGTACTCAATCCGCAGATTACTGGAAAAAATTATGCATGACTACTGATTATTCGCATCAAAAAAATTCAAACACACTGGGCTTTACAACTATGTTTCCATGAAAAAATAAAAAGCTGCATCATTACACACAAAACAAAACGCATGTATTGTGGAAATTCCTCGGAAGTTGGGAAAATGTCTTCAAACTTTCACGGAACTGAAAATCCACATTCTACAGAAATTCCGTTGGCAGAATTTTATTTTCGCGACACCTCTAGTGCTACAGTTCAACTGTGAAACTGAGATGAGGGCGAGAAACTGAAAAGCATAACATTGATTACAAGCATGCTGCATGTGTGCAGATGTATTCAGATACAGTATGTATTGAAGTACAAGTGACCCTTATGTGTGCAGGCAGTTTGGCTTAGTGGTTAAAGGCACTGAATTGCAAGACATGAAGACCTAGGTTTGAATCTCATCAACCTCCACTTGTGTATGGTGTGATCCTGACCAAGTCACTTAACTTTTATGTGTGCAGTTATCAGTGACCACTTGCTTTTTGCACACATGCCACATGCATGCAGTCTTTCCCAATTTAACCTAAAACTCATGGTTTCCACACTTGCTTGCTGCATGCATGCCATATGCATGCAGTTGGTTCCAATTTAACATTTAAATCATACTTGCAGCACTCATATCACTTGGGTATTTTTATGTGTGCTGCATGAAAACATTTCATATAATTATTTCTGTGAGGGTATCCTCTTCTGTTACGAGAGACTGCATTAATTTAGTTTTCCTTCTTTGGCACAATTTTCAAAGTGATTTACACAGGCTTGAGAACTCTGCCTTCAAAACCTCTGCACCCTCTCCAGGGATTTCATACCATCATATTGTGTGTGCCCCATTTCAAATTTAAGAGCAGCCAATTGTTCCAAATCTAGTGACCCTCTCTAATTTTGTAATGACAACAAAGCATAACATTTTGACCTGAGTTCTAAATATCTGTTGTTTTTCTCCCAGCCTTTTAATTTTCATATAGTTTTGTAATAGTCTCTGATTTCCCTTTTGGTATCCTCCCACCAGTCTGGGAGGGAATCATATACAAAGAAAAATGATTTTCTGGCTTGTAAAATATATTGGAGACCTTTTATAGGATCTTCTGATAGACTACAGGTAGTCACCAATAATCCCAGCCATTAGAGATTTCTGAGAAATTGGAAATTATCACACTCAAAAGACCATGGTCCGAGGAAGCCACTCGGATGACTTTGGCTTTTAATATTGGTAGGAAGGGGAATAGAAACCAATAATCTATCTGAGTAGAGAGTGAGCCCCTAAAAAAAGGCATTGACTTTTACCCCCTGATTGGGAGAAAACATCCTGGAGACCAGTCTGTTGAATCAAATCATTAAGTCAGGCAGAATCACAGAAAGTTTTTCCTGTTTTTAAACTGCTATCCTTTTGAAATGACTACAATTAAAGCCCCCGGTAGAATGTGTTTAGAAGTAAATAAATAAGTTTTCACCATGTTCAATAACTCAACTGTCTGAGCCTTCATCTGAGGTGCATATACATTAATGAGACAAAAGGCAAAGAAATTAAACTCAATATTTAATATCAATGCCCTCCCGGCCAAATATCTACTATACGAATCATTTTAATGTTGTCATTATTAATACAGATCTCTACCCCACTAGACCTATCATCCCCTATAGACCAAAAGGTCTCTCCCACACCCAAGCTTCCCTAGTGACCTGTATATCTTGAGTGGTATGAAGCCTTGTGTCTTATAAAAATACAATGCCATACTGTGTTTCAGAAAATAAGAAAAAGATAGTTAATATTTTCTTTTCTGATAAGATTCTATTCGTGTTGAGGGAAGCCAGGGTCAGGCCATTTAGTGGGGTTTCCATAGTCCATAGTTCATAGTTAGGAGATCAGGTCACTTTCTTTTTGCATGGTCTAGGCCCCATCCTTCATCTTGTGGGTTTGTTTTTAGCTTTCTCTTTAGTTTTTAAATCCAGTTGTGGATTTTCCATGTCAGACACCACATCTTTTTGGAAGCATGAGATAGAAGCAATGTTAGATCCTTACTCAACCTCCATTTCATTCCACTGGAGGACTGAAAATGAATGTTGTAGATGTACAATTTCTGTATAAGACTCAGGCATCTTCTTGGTGCTGGAAGCACCCTTCTTGGTAACAATTTGGAAACCTTCTGCATTTGGTATGATGGGGGATGGCATGACCACTGGGTCTGGCTCGCCACTTGAGGATGCAACAGACTCAACTATGTTTTATCCATCTATGACAGATTGTAAGGCAGGGGGCAAATTCCCACTATGTTTTGCAGGGGGAATATCCTGTCATCCTGGGGGTTATGTGGGTGTTTTAGCAGAAATTCTGGCTGTTGATATATATAAAAGTCCTGCACCCCATAATCCTGATTTTTGGTGTTGTGTGAAGCTCAGGAACAATCTGTAAAGGAGTGCCATTCTTCGCATAAATTACATTTATGCACCTTCCTGCAATACAAGCCAGAATGGCCAATTTCCCCACATTGAGCACACTTTACAATCTCACACTGACTGCTGAGATGTCTAGGTGAGTCGCATTTGTAACAGTGGTGGGGTTGGCCAGAGTAAAATATGAAGCCTTTGATCACAGCCCAAAAAGAAGCAACTGGGCAAGTGAATACGTCCAGTGTCTGTTTGTATACACAGTCATGGCACTCACCTACACACCACCAATAAAAAGATCAAATGCATAAGCTTAAGCCCACAATTGGGTGAAACATAAGAAGATTTGTGCTGTGTCCACGCTGTTCATTAAGCTGCTGTTGCTTCAGTAAAGACAACACTTTTTGCATAAGCTTATGCATTTAGGTCTCTTTATTGGCGGTGTGTAGATAAGTGCCATGACTGTGTATGCATATAGTGCTTCCTTGTCACAGAGCACCCCATACCCTGTTGTGGCCCTTTCTGTGCTGGACATTCCTGTGTCTGTTTGTTCTTGTTTAACCTTTATGCACCACTGCCCATTGCAGAATCCTTCTGCATCAAAGATAGGTTCTGGGATGCCCTGAACCATGCATTTTTTCTCCAGCCAGAATACAACATCCGTAATGTTTACACCCTCATTTTGAAATAGGATTGTGATGATTTTTGTTGGGCTTTTTGTTAGGGGAATAGCTTGGAATGGTACCCATGAAGTATTTGTCTTTAGCACAGAATACTTAGCCCAAAATTTATTTAGTGAATCAGGAGAATAAAAGCTATTGTCAAATGTGCTCTCCCCAGGTGCATAAAGGCATATTGATCAAAAGGTCATTGGGATTCACCCCAGCTGGGGTGAATCCCAGTGACCTTTTGATCAATTCCCTTCCAACATAAAATTGATCTGAGGAAGGGGGGTTTCCAGCCCACCCAGGTACCTTAACTGTACAGCATTTCTCCATTTTGCCAATTCCACCAGTTTATAGAATAAACTGGGATAGGTGGGAGCAGTGGTATTAGCAGTACAGTAATGTTCTGTATTAGCAGAGTTATTGTCATTAGTGACAACTGACTGTTCCTTAAGGGAACAACCTTCGTTATTATGTCCTTGTGTCCCAGAGATAACCCCAGTCTGTGCATAATAAAAGACCTCAGATTGGCTGCTCCAAGGAGAATAGGAAGATATATTGGGCATTTTAACAGCTACAGTTCCTGTGGCAGTTTCCCCTGTCTGCTTTATTGATGTATTTATATTTTCATTTGTGTCAGCACTTATGTGGGAAGGTTCTGCTCCCGGTAGTGGAATATCTTGGTCAAGAGACCATGCACCATCCTTGGATTGCATCCACCCTGGTGCTCATAAAGCTTTGTCTGGTGACCACTGTCCCTTGTCAACAGTCAGATCCTCTGGTGAATGCTTCTCAGCAGCCTGATCCATGTTCCATTGACCAGCACCAAAAACAAAAACTTTTACCTGGTTATCCAAAGAAGTGCCCGGTGAATTGCCATTACCCCTCTTACACTTTTTTCCTCCTCCAGTCTGTGTTTAACCTCCAAATATTCCTGTTCCACATCTGACATCTGGGACTTTGAGGGATGTCTCTTACATTCTAGGTCTTGCTGCAAACTCTTGTTGGCTTCCAAAAATTCTGTCTCCATAGCTGTCTCTGTCACTGTGATTGCATCCATATGGTTGTTGTCCTTCTGAGCACAGGAAATCTCCTGAATGTCATTGAGCACCACACCAAAAGCTTTGGCTGCTATTGTAGCCTCTCGACCTCCTTCCAGCTCCATGCCTGTTTTGAGACTGGGCTCCTCCATCACTCCAAGCACATCACCCCCTACAAAGAGTAGGGGAATGTCCCCTGTGTCCTGGGTAGATTTCCTCCATTCACTAATCTAACAACAGATAAAACCAATTCAAAATCAGTCAGTACCTTTGGTATCCCACTTCCTGCTTGCACAACTCCTGCACTTACCTAACAATTCCTCTGCCTCTCAGCTTTTTCTCCAGAAACCGAAAGTGTACCTGGAATCTCTCAGACAGGATATTGCTATAAATAGAACTTCATCTGCAATGTTTCTAGTTTTAACATAACTTTTTAAATAGTACTCTATTGTGTAGCTTCTCTTCTGCTTCATATGCCCCCTGACCTTCATGTAGAATAGGTTCTGCACCTAAACATGACTAGCCTGTTAGCTCTGACCTGTATTTGCTGATTTTATTTAAATTGTTCTGTCTGTTTTTACCACATTTTTCACATTGAAAAGTTGTAAAGAACTTAAAAATATTATGTGTGGCAGTATACTGATGTGCAAAATTCTTATATATACACTCTGCATCCTTGTAAATGAGAATATAATTCTAATTTGTGTCTCTGTGTTGCGCAATGAGAAAGGTATGTGTCTATGGGAGTCCTGGATTTTCAGCTGTCTTGGTAGCTTAACATGTATAGCAGTGAAACATTATTCCAAGCAAGTGTGGAATTCAATCCCAGTTAGGGCACTTTATTTCATATTCATTTTCAAATTGTAGTCAAAATATGTGTACATCTGAGAACAGGAACAGTGGCTCTGCATGCTGATTGGCTGAAACCACAATAGTGATTTATAATTAAAATAAAAAAGTTCAAGAAAATCACACACATCAATATCACTTTTGTGATACATAAATGTTAATGATGCTTGTGAGTATTTTTCTAGAAAATATTTATTTACTTAGTTTGTCAGTCTGTCAGTAATAAATGTGTCATTAGTTTGCTCCAGGTATGTGTTGTGGAAAGGAAGGATAAACGTAATTCAGTACATAGAATAATGCAGCCATGCAACATATTTGCAGCACAAATATTTAATTAATTATTTATAAAATGTTACTTTTCATTATCATAAGCTTTTGGTGTAATATTTTTGTAAGCTGTATTGATTGTTGCATTGCTTTCTTGATATATTTGCTATTGTATCACTGCAGGGATCTCTGGGGAAGGGAAGGATAAATATAATTCAATATATAGAATAATGCAGAAGTACAGCACATTTGCTGCACAAATACAGTAGATATGAATATTTTTTAAAACATGTGACTTTTAATTACCACCTGCTTTAGTGTGTAATATTTTGATAAGCTGTATTGATTGTTGCATTGCTTTCCTGCTACTGCATTGTTTACATTTCAATAAATATTGTCTACCCATTTATGGATTACATTAATGTTATGTAATAACCGGGGACTGTGTTTTTGCATTGCAGAAGCTGGTTATAATTTGTCATTATAACCCATGGGTTATAATGGTGAACACATGCCAGCTTCTCTACTGCACAGCTCATGCTCCCCCAGCTAAGCGGCTAACTCCATAAGTGCTGTGAGTGAATCGTTTTCAAGTACTGTGTTAATCTCTGTAATTTTTCTCCATAAACTCACCTCAAGAAACCAGTTTCAGTCACCTGCTCTACAAAAGACAATTCAAGAACACCCTCTAAGAACCTCTATCTAAAATGCCGTCACCCTCTCTCCTTTACCACAGAAACCTTGCTGACTTCTGAACTGTGCTTATTTGCATATCTCCATGACAACAGTACTTTGGAGTGGCACAAATCATGCAATCAGCATAACGTCTAAATGTTTTAATAATTTTTTATTATTTAAAGCAACAGTTTCTGGCTCTAATTCACATTAGTTAACTGTTTTTGAGTACTCTAGCCTGTATTTTAAACTGGACTGCTGTTCTTGGTCTGTTCCCATTTTCTGGCTATTCACTGTCCAGTTCAGTCAGTAAGACACTTGAGTTTCCCTTCCCAAAATTGAAATTAAATTCATTTTGTGCACAAAATAAACATATTTCAAAGAACAGGTATGTGCTCTTTATACTACATTGCAGTCTCTGCCTGTAAAAGTGGGGGAGAAACAGATACAGAGTTTTATTTTGGCTACCAGTTCAGTGGCTGGCAAAAAACAGTCCCCAGCAATTACATAAAACAATGCATGGAAAGAAGTGCAAACTCAAATTTTATGCACACCCTCATGTGGGATGCTTTAATAATCCCTCAGGCTTTGCCCTCGGGGTTTATGTAGCATTCCACACCTCGGGTGTGCATAAAATTCTCATTATGCATGCCTCCCCATGCATTATTCTATATATAATAGCTGGTTAGATATGCTGCTGGTTAGATATGCTGAGAAAACAGTTATTATTAAGTTTGAATTCAGGTTTATTGTTTTAGATGGTGAGATCCATTGAGCACAGTTCATTTTCAAAGATACCACGGATTAGGCATGTTACAAAGTTTCTGTAATAGCAACAGTAATACATTTAAAGATACAAGAAACATTATGATAAATAAAACAAGAACAACATAATTTGATGCTACTGATAACAAAAGGTAACTGATTAAATTTAATAGATACAACAGGAACTTTTGTAGACAATTAACTTATTAAAGATGTTGCAAAGTGTTCCTTTGACCGCAAAAATATGGTGAAGTCATAAACTTCGGCCTTTGCAAAGACCTGTCAAGGTGACCCCACTTTGCCAAATGTAGAACTATGGGCGGTGCTTCACTGGTAAAGCCAGTGTTACTTTGAGAAGAGTGAATAGCTGTGCAGGTGAGAAAAGCAGAATACGGAGTTGCACTGCTGCAGGTAGTATGTGACAATGTGACACCATGAAGACTTAACATGTTAAGAGAAAATGTAGGATGTGTCTCCACTATGCTGTAAAGAAAACCAGGCTGAAACAATTAGAAAAGAATTGATTTAGTGTAGTTATTATTGATAATCTGTATCTGTATCTGCATGATCTCCTCTTCCCCTATCACTCCCTCCACTTACTCTGCTCCTCTAATGAGGGATTGCTAGAGGGTCGCAAGGTTTGTTTGAAGACCTTGGGTGCCCGATCATTTGCAATCATGGCCCCAACCCTGTGGAACTCGTTACTTGGTTGGGTGAGGGAGTGCCTGACCATGGAGAGTTTTAAATCAGCGCTTCAGACACATCTATTTAAAATTGCTTTCCCTGATCTTTGATAAATTCTGGCTACTGTTTTTACTAGAATTTTTAGTACATTTTAGATATTTATAATTTTAAGTTTTCTTTATATATGTACAAGTGCTTTGATCACTGTGAATTGTGCTTTTTACAAATAACATTTTGATTGACTGAGTGATAATTTGTGTTTGAAGTGTTCCCAGGCATTGCTGGCAGTGAAATGGGTTTCAAAAAGCATCTTTCAACACCAATATTTGTGATGTACTGT
The DNA here is from genome assembly GCA_016271365.2 of Neoceratodus forsteri. Lineage (NCBI taxonomy): Eukaryota > Metazoa > Chordata > Ceratodontiformes > Ceratodontidae > Neoceratodus > Neoceratodus forsteri. Next base: position 397,288,789 of record CM057454.1, read on the forward strand.
AGATACACAGTTATAATATACCATTCTTATTTTCAATGCTCCTAGCTATTTGAAAATGAACTGGGTTTCAGAAAAAATGTTTTAGCATGTACATTTTTACAAAAAATTAATTGGAAACTCTCAGTGCTAGTAGATGCAATTAGAATTGACATAAAAGTGTGCTGAGGTTGGGGTGGTTTGTAAATCTGGTGTCAGTAAGATGTATAGTAGGTGCACACAGCAGTCCACAGATGTAGGATGCCACTGTTTGTCTGTGGTCCCCATGCTACCCCTGGACAAGATTATTAGATGTTAAAAATAAAAAAGAATTAAAAATAAAAAAAAATAAAATGTTAAGGGCTTAGGCTTCATTGCTATGTCGATGATACCCAACTCTATATGTCTTTTGCTCCTGGGACACCAGATGCTGTTGATGTAAACAATAGGTTCCTGGCCAAGTGCCAAGACTGGATGTCATCGAGCTGGCAGAAACTCAACACTGAGAAAACTGCAGTCCTAGTGATTGAGCTGGGCAATACTGGTTGTGAGGCAGCTGCCAGGAGAGAGATCGGGGCTTCACCTTGGTCCCTCTTTGCCTTTAGCGGCTTCTAGGGTGAAGAATCTTGGAGTCATACTGGATGAGGTTTTGACAGTGGAGCCCGGTATTAGCTGTAGTCTGGAATGGCTTTTTCCACCTGTGGAGTATTCACTAGATCAGATACCCTATCACACCCGGTTACCTGGACACACTGGTGCATGTGTTTGTGACCTTCAGGCTAGACTACTGTAACACTCTTTATCTTGGGGTTAGCAGGGGTATGCTGTGATGCCTGCAGCTGCTGCAGAATGCAGCTGCTCTGTTACTTATGGGCCTTTCTAGATTGTTTCATATTTCACTGGTGCTGCGAGATCTGCATTGATTGCCAGTGGAGTAGCATATCTCATTTAAAGTGGGTTTGTTAACCTACAAAACCCTACACAGGCTGGGCCCAGACTACTCTGCTGAGCTCTTACACAGACACATCCTTGCTTGCTTGATTCGCTCCACCAGGGAGGGCCTTATGGTGATATGTAGGGCTTGATTGAAGACCTCTAGGGAACTGGTTTTTGAGGTAGCGGGCCTGGCCCTTTGGAATTCTCTACCCAGAGCCTTGAGGGTGGTCCACTCAGTGGATGCCTTTAAGAGCTTAAAACCATACCTGTTTCAAAAAGCATTTGGGGATTTTTAGTGACATGTATTTCAGCACATTCTAAATTGTTAATCTAGCTCTTGTTAAGTTTGTTGTATAAGTTATATATAGTCATTTATTTGTTGTTTATTTCTGTGGTTTTAATGTGGTTGATTAATTATATCTATGGTTTTATGTATTATTGTTATATTGTAATGGTGCCATGGACAACCTCCAGGGAAGGGTGCCACATACAAATAAAAAGTACTACTTGCTAGACTACTACTGTTTCAAAACATTATATGTCTGTCATGTTTATTGTTGCAAGCATACTAGCAGATTCAGCAACCAACATAGTAGGGCTCTACTGTCTCAAAAAATGATTCCGGTCTGGCATATTTATTGTTTCTGGCAGAATAGTAGCTATAGCAGCCCACATGGCAGGCCTCTGCTGTCTCAAAAAATTGATTCCTGTCTAGTATGTTTAATGTTGCTGGCAGAACAGTAGCTACAGCAGCCCTCATGGTAGGCTGCCAGTGTTTCAAAAAAGTATGCCTATCTGGCATGGAAAGGGGAAGAGGCGGCTTGCAGTGACTGATGGAAGGTCCACTTGAATAGGCCCCTGAGGAAGATGGGATTGCCTTACAATGCTCTTATAAGTATTTTTAAGATGGTCAGGCCAATGAATTTATGTATCAGTGACAATTTCATCTAATGGATTATCCTTGTTATTATCTTCATATTAGAATTCCCCTTCTCCATCTTCAGTATCTAAATTGGAACCAGATGGGATTTCAGGTGGGTCATCTGATGCAATGCTTCTTTCATCTCAGGCACAGAAACATTATTTTGTTTGTGATTAAGCTGTTATTTATTTTTATTAATGTGGGTCTCAATATTTTGGGGTGACAGATTTGTGTGTTTGTTTGTAGTGATGGACCATGACAAGTTCAACATACTTTAGGAACTGACAATGTTGAGCATCTCAAATAGCATATTGCCACATAAGAATTATAACCATGGCTGAACCTTTCTTGCCCAGTAAAAAAGTGACTCCATCCTGACCAATATTCAAGTTCTGTGAGTCAGCCAGCTAAACCTCTACCATACATTCTGCAGACTTATGGTTGATGACTCCTGTTCCTCTTCCATCTCCACCTGTTCAATACCCACCTGTGATAATACTGCCCACAGAGGATAGAAACTGCCACTACTAGTGTGGCCCTGAGAGGTGAGGGTGCTGGGGATACAAGGTATCCATTGATGTGTCAGATTCACTATTTAGATCATTTTGAAAAGATTGTGCTTTCTAGGGTTTTGATCCCATTTTCAACTTGGTTTGCTTTGCTTTGCTGTCACTTGCTGTAAATACACTTTTTTATCAAGTGATTCTTTATCTGTGTAAAATGTATCTGCTCCATCTTTCAGGAAGTGCTGGGAGTATATGAGTGTAAGGTGAATACACTTTACTCAGAGAATTCTTGGATCTATTATAAAAGATCATCTTTATCCAGAAGCACTTTCAGGTGTTCCAAGAATGCGGTGCAAGCAGAGTTGCGTTTGTCACATACTTAGAAATGTAGATGCTCATTGCAAAATTCCTGCCACAGCACAAGTAGAAGTGAGACTGCTAGATTAATGGATGCTGTGTAACTACTAACTGCCAGGTTGGAACATTCAAAGACCATTAGATAAGATTCTGGCAATCCATGTGATGCCCCTGGTCTGTTGGCACAGTCCTGAAAGCTCCTGAGGCATCAGTGGTGATGTGAATGAGCATATGCCATAGCAGACAGCACCTTGCACTGCTGAGCATATGCTCAGTCATGCAGAGGGTGAAGTTTCACCATGTGACCACTTCTTGCTTAATATGGTGCCAAGACAGGTTACCTTTATTTGTAGCTCCCACAACTACTGCCTTGCCTTAGATCAGATAGCAAATGGCCACAAACACAGTGACATACTCACAAAGCAGCAATCGTATTTCTGCCCAACTGAGAAAACATGCACTGCCTGGTTAACACAATGTGCCAATGGTAAGGATCAGTGGCCATTTTCTCCAGTAAAGTTTTGCATTTGCTCTTTGAAACTTTACTGCAGTTTTAGGGACTTTTTGTACTCATTTCTGAGAGAGTTGCAAGTGTTATTAGTGTGGTATTTAATGTTCTGTATTGCACTGAGGTCTTACTGTTCCATGCTGACAATACAGTGTGAGTCCAAGTGTAACCAATTTTTGTTTGTTTAATTAATTCGATGTGCCATATATAGAAACATAGAAGTTGACGGCAGATAAGTAATACAAGGCCCATCCAGTCTGCCCATTTTTTTCTACCTTATGAATGTGCCATAGGCCTGTACTCGGTCAATGGCCTACCTATTCATACTCATCTTTATTGTTCCCTTGTGCCTGTCCCATGCCTGTTTGAAGCCCTGCACAGTATTCATATCTACCAATTCCTGAGGTAAGCCATTTCGTGCATCCACCACCCTTTCTGTGAAAAAGAACTTCCTCATATTCCCCTTAATTGGCCTCCCTCTAATCTCATGCTGTGTCCTCTTGTTCTGCTATTTTCTTATATTGAAACATGTTAGACTCTTTCACCTTGATAATGCCCTTAAGATGTTTGAGTGTTTCGATCATATCACTTCTCTCCCTCTTTTGCTCTAGGGTATACATTTTGAGCTCCGTTAATCTGTCCTCACATTTTCTGATGCAGTCCCTGCACCATTTTGGGTGCCCTTGTCTGGACTGCCTCCATTTTGTTAATGTCTGTGTGGGTGCAGCCTCCAGTACTGCATGCAGTACTACAGGTGGGACCTAACCAGTGTCTTGTAAGGAGGGATTATTACCTCCCTCTTATGACTTGTGATACCCCTACTAATACACCCCAAAATCCCTCTAGCCTTACCTACTGCTTTAGTGGTCTGCTTGGATGATTTCAGGTCATCTGTGATAATGATGCCTAAGTCTCTTTCTTCCCTTGTGATTGCCAGCAACTCCCGTCCGAACCTATAGGTGGCGTCAGGGTTTCTCTTCCCTATGTGCATGATCTTGCACTTCTTTGCATTAAAATTCAGTTGCCACTCTTCCGACCATTTTGCCAGTTTATCCAGATCTCTTCTCATTCTGCCCACCCCATCTGGATCATCTACTCTGTTGCAGATTTTTTTTTTGAAATATTAATTTTATTGATTTTCCAAAACACAAATAGTACAGCTCACAAACTGAAATCAAAACATCAATTGTTACATGTAAAAAGACTGACTATAACCTATAATAATGACAATGACAATGGACACTTACAAACACTGGCTGACAAAAGAAAAGGAAAACAAAACCAAAACCCTAGGGCACAGGGCTAGAAATGGCTTTTTAAATACTGTATAGGTAAGACTAAAACCACCCAAAATCTAGATGGGGGGGGTAAGGTTATATGTATGGGGACTCTAAGTTAGATAACCAATGCATACATGGAGAATTAATTGTATGAGAGTAAGGGTCAGGGATTAAACCAATCTATGGAGCTTTGTATCTAGCAAAAAATGTAGATATGTGAGGGACCCGCCCACTTAGGTATACTGAGCCATTATTTCCGGCACTGTTTTATTTTCCTTCTCCGCTTGGTAATGGAAAAAAGGTAACCATTTCCCCTTGAATTTTTCCATCTGGAATCTTAGCTGAGCAATCAACTTCTCCATCAACTGAATTTGTAAACAAATGGGATACCAAAGATCAAGAGTTGGGGGATTCTTTTCCAACCAATTTTTTGTAATACTCTTTTGAGTGGTTGGTAGTAAAATAAAAAATAGGAACTTCTGGGCTTTAGTGGTGAGTTGTGTGGGGACCCAACACCCAATGCCTGGGATCTGAGGGAAGTTGCATCCAGAATATCTTCCCAAACTCCTGAACTATCTGGCCCCAAAATCCTTTGGTCTGGGGGCAACCCCAGAAGATATGAACGTGAGTGAGCCTCTTCCCACATCCCTTCCAGCATAAATCTAAAGTAGATGAACCATAATGCTTAGTAATGACTTGGGTATGAAAAAATCTCATATTAATTTTCCAGCAAAATTTTCACCATGAGGGGGAGGACAAGGTGGAGTGCACCTCTATCCAAATCCACTGCCAGTCCTCAGCTCCTAACTGACACCCCAGTTCTCCCTCCCATGTGGACTCTAGTCTGCCCAAGATATCTGGTTCAATTGAGGTGAAGAAAGTGACCATTCAGGAGACCAGGCATGTCTTTTCCCTGCTAGAGAGTATTGGAAGAAGAAATTCTACTAGGGAGTTAGGGTCCAAGGACCCCGAAAAGGTCAAACCCTTGCTCATGAGAAAATGCCATATTTGTAGGAATCTAAAATGGTCTCTGGTCAGAAACCCAAACTCCTGAGCTAACTATAAGACACTTTTAAAGTGTTGGGAACTATACAATTGGCCTATACAACTAAGGCCTACCCTTTCCCACCTGCGAAAACCCAAATCCATTTGCAGTGGGAAGAAGTCCACACAAGCTCTGACAGGGATCTGTGGAGTCAGCCTAAGAGGGAATCCCCAATGTATAGTAACCCAGATCAACACCTGCTTTGGTACCACTGCCCAGGGGTTTACTACCCAGAATTGTGAGAGGCCATCCTGGTCCAAAAAAACTATATCAGCCAATTGGGCCCCCAGCATATTGGGTTTCTCGAACTCCATCCAAAGAGGTCAGTTTGTACTGGGCCATAATGAGCTCAATACCTGGAGCTGCACTGCCCAATAATAATTTGTAAATTTAGGAAGACCTAATCCCCCAGCCCACTTAGCCCTCTACAGAACCTGCCATTTAACTCTAGGGAGTGTATGATTCCATATAAATTTAGAGGTGGCTGATTTCAGACTTCTCCAGAAGCCCACGGGGTCCTTGAGTGGGAGAGACAAAATCAGGAAAAGAAGCCAAGGCAAAACATTCATCCTCACCACTTCTATGCATCCTGAGAGGGAGAGAGGGAGAGAGGGAGCTCCTTCCATCTATTATAGTCACCTTGAATAGTTTTAAGCAGTTTAAGGTAATTAGAACCATATAACTTATCCAGGTTTTCAGGAATCCAAGCTCCTAAGCATTGGTAACCGTCCCTGGCCCAATGGAAAGCCCCCACGGCAGGGAGACCCCCAGGCCCTGGTTTGGAGATGGGGAGCATCTCCATTTTAGATTCATTTACCCGAACCCTGAGATGGCCCCAAACTCTTGTATAAAGGATAACACTTGAGGAACTGAATTCACTGGATCAGCCAAATATAATAATGTATCATCAGCATAAAGGGAAATCCGGACCTCCGACCCCTCCACCTGGATACCCCTGTATTATTCCGATTGTCTAATTAAGGCTGCAAAGGGTTCCATACTTAATGCGGACAGCAGAGGGGAGAGTGGATACCCCTGTCTAGTCCCAGGTTCTATGCTGAACCTATTTGAGAACACCCCATTCACTCTGACCCTGGCACCAGGATTACTATACAGATTAAATATCCAGTCCCGAAATTTGCTCCCAAATACAAACTTTGCTAGTGTTTTATTCAGGAACATCCAGTCCAAGCGGTCGAACACCTTTTCGGCATCTAATGAGATTAAAGGCCTGAGTCCCTGGGGGGGGGGGCGGCTCTGAGGACAACACGTTAAGCAACAGCTTAATTATTGTCCTGTATGTGCTGGATGGGGACAAACCCAGTCTGGTCAGGGTGCACCAGATCCGGGACAATCCTTATAAGTTTCTCCCCAATGAGTTTAGCAAAAATTGTTGCATCCACATTTAACAGGGAAATAGGCTGATAACTGGGGCACTCCACCAGATCTTTACCAGCTTTAGGTAAAACTGAGATGGTAGCCTCCGCCCAGGACCCAGGGACTGCACCTTGTTCGTGGGCCTGATTACAAACAGCTAGCAAAATTGGAGCTACCTCCTTACTGAGTACTTTATAAAATTCAACAATAAAACCATCCAGTCAGGGCGCTTTCCCCAAACTCAGGGATGCTATCACAGACCTTAGTTCCTGCTCTGTAAACGGGCACTCCAGGCTGGTAACTTGCTCCACAGTGAGAGCCGGGAGCTCCACCTTCTCCAAAAATGAATCTACACTCTGACTATGATCAGAACCTCTCTCTTGTTTGTAAAGTTGGGAATAAAAGTCTGCAAATGCCCCTGCTATAGCAGAAGGTTTAACCAGTAATTCTCCCGTACCCTTTGTATCTCTGATTTTAGGGATATGCGTATCCAGTTCTTGCTTCCTAATGTGCATGGCAAATAACCTACCTGCCCTGTCCCCACCCTTGTAATATCTTTGATTTGTGAAGCATAGGGAGTTGAGGGTACGGTGTACCATCAATTGATTATATACCTCCCTAGCTTCTTGCAATTTTTGATATGTGGCAGGGACCTGGGTTAGTTTATGCTACATCTCCAATGAGGCTATAGAGGCTAATGCATGAGATAATTTAGCTTTATGAACCTTGTTCTGATAGGGAGAAAGACTGATAAATTTGCCCCACAGGACTGCCTTGAGAGCATTCCAAATAAATTTTAGCAGAGTATCTATTACTCTGTTCTCTTCCAAATACCACTTGATATCCTCTTTCAATTTTGTTACAAGGGTCTTATCCAATAAAAGGCCAGGGTCCAACTGCCAAGAACCAGTGGGGGCTCCTGGCTCCCAGACTGCCACAACCTGGACCACAGCATGATCTGAAAAAGAGACTGGGTGTATCCGAACTTCTTCAAACACATAAGCCTTTGATTGCCAGGAGTATATCCTGTCCAGTCTGGAATAAGCATCTGCGGCTGGGGTATAAAAAGTATAACTCCTGGCTGAGGGGTCCTGCCACCACCACAGATCCACCAGACCTGATTCAGCAACAAGGGTTCATAGGAGTCTGGAACACACCCCCATACCTCTTGTGCTGGGTGAATTATTGTCTAACTTGCAATTTTCCATGCAGTTCCAGTCACCTGCACAAGGAGGTGTCCAGGCTCCAGGTTCCCAATAATTGAGAATAGCTCTCTAAAAAAAAGCCCCAGATGGAGGCTGACAGGACATGTGTGAGTTGTCCATCCAGCTCCCCCCTATAATATGACCCATCTACCGCTACCTTCCTTTAAGACTGAGTGGGTTTGAAAAGGAAGATGCTGCTTCAATAAAATAACCATACCAGCTTTTGCAGATGAGGGTTGTGAGTCTGAAAAAACTGTGCCAACCCTGGATCTCCGTAACTTAGTATGCTCCAGCGGAGTAAGCTTAGCTTCTTGTAAATATACTATGTCACACTTTAAATCTTTTAATTCGTTCAAAATTCTGGCCCTTTTGGTGACATTGTTAATGCCTTTCACATTCACTGTGCAAATATTAAGCGACCCCATTGTGAAAAAAGGAAATGAAAGATCTATCCCCCACCCCATCTTCCCCCTCCATTGTCTAATCCCAGAGCCCACATAAAACAAGTTAATACTAGAATAAACAAAATAACAGACAAAGAAAACATATTATCAAGAAACATTTAAGTTATCCAGCAATCTCAACTGGAGATGCAAGGTAACCACAACTATAGTAAACTATCCAAAGGATTCAGGGGAAAAGATGGCCAATCTGCCCTAGGGTACAATGCTAATAAAGCTGTACCTGGGTGACCTCCTGCAGCCGCAGGTCAGTCATTGAGGACACAAAACCCTCCAGAAAGAGCAGAAGAGTACAGCACTCTCTGTGCAAAGGGTAACTCAGCGTGCAATGCAGGCTGGGATACACCTTCCCTTCTAGCAAGAAGACTTCCACTGAGGCAGGTCCAAAGCCCCTGCCCACTGGCCCTGGGTCCAAAGATTTAACCTGAAACCCTGCCATCTTATTGAACACAAGAGGATTTATGGGTTCTATCCCCCATTTAGTAAAAGACAGCATTATAAGCAAACAAGCCTGCCAAATGGACTATCCATCTCCTGTCTAATTAACTCCAAAGTGTCTATATGGATTGTGGGGTGCCAGGTATGAAAAAGAAACCCATAAAGCATTAATCAAGACCTAAACCAAGGCTAGTAAAAGCTATGGGGGGCTGACTGAAACCTGCTGTAAGACCCCATAAACTTGTAGCTCTTTTATAGTAAAAAAATACAAACAACTTATGTAGTTCTTAAGTAAAATAATTCCAAACTTAATACCCATAATGCAGAGCAAGATCGAGAGGGAGCTCACAGGAAACCCTAATTTTTCAGTCCTGACTCCCACCCCAACATTAGACTTGTTTACTGACAGGAGTAAGGAAAGTGGGTAGGAGAGGCCCAAAATCTATACGGAACCAACATTTAACTATGAGCCATATCACCACTCCCACCATTGCAGAAAAATGTTATGCTCTCAAGTCTAAGTTATACAGTCTACTTTCCCCTGGCCGTATTTAACAAGAAATTCAAATTTAGTGATAATACTAGCTGTTAAAATACTATGCCAATAACTCACAACAGTCCCCAACATGGAGTTCAAAAATTGAGAGCATTCATTCTGAAGGGCAACAGTCTCACAGCTTGTGTGGGTGGTAGGCAGCCACACTAGGAAGGGGGGACCATTTGGGGGCACACATAGAAACATAGAATTTGATGGCAGATAAAGACCACTGGGCCCACCTAGTCTGCCCATTTCCCTACCTAATGGATAAGCTCCAGTTTCTAGTTAACCAACAGCCTACTTCCTCCTACCCCCCACTAGAATTGCTTTACGTCTGTCCAATGCATTCTTGAATTCCCCCACTGTTTTTGACTCTACGACCTCCTCAGAAAGGTTGTTCCATGTATCCACAACCCTCTATGTGAAGAAATACTTCCTCACATTATCTCTGAGCCGTCCCCCATCTATCTTCAAATTGTGACCCCTTGTTTTTGCACATCTCTTTTTCTGAAAGATGCTACCCTCTTGGACTTTGTTGATTCCCTTGAGGTATTTGAAAGTTTCTATCATGTCCCTCATCTCCCTCCTTTCCTCGAGGCTATACATCTTTAGTTCCTTTAGTCTTTCTTCATATGTCTTCTGATGCAGACCCTGCATCATTTTGGTTGCCCTCCTCTGGACAGTCTCCACCCTGTCTATGTCTTTATGGAGATGGGGTCTCCAGAACTGTACACAGTTCTCTAGATGTGGTCTTACCACATGTCTGTACAGAGGGCCAACAACTTCCTGTTTTCTGCTGGTGATGCATCTTCCTATGCATCCCAGTATACCCAGCCCTCTTTACTGCCTTCTCACATTGCTGGCCCACATTTAGGTAGTATGATATGACTACCCACAGGTCCCTTTCCATTTTTGTTATTTTCAGTATCTCACCCCTCATTGTGTACTCTTCCCCTGGGTTTTTGTTTCCCAGGTGCATTACTTTGCACTTCTTTGCATTCAATCTAAGCTGCCATACATTTGACCATTCCTCCAACCTTGCCAAGTCCCTTTTCATCCTTTCCACCCCACCTTGTGTATCAACCCTGTTGCAGATCTTTGTGTCATCTGCAAAGAGACATACTTTCCCTTCCAGTCCCTCTGCAATGTCACTTATAAAGATATTAAAAAGGACCTGCCCCAGTACTGAACCCTAGCGGTACCCCACTAGTAACCCTCCTTTCTTCACTGTGGGTTCCATTTACTATTACCTGCAGTGTCCTGTTGTCCAACCAGTGTTTTACCCAGGCTACCACCCTGGGACCCACTCCCAGGCTGGCTAATTTGTTTATTAATCTTTTGTGCAGGACTGTGTCAAATGCCTTGCTAACGTCTAGGTAGGCTATGTCCACAGCCCCTCCTGGTCTACTGCTTTGGTCACCCAATCAAAGAAATCAATTAGATTTGTCTGACATGATCTTACCACTGTGAATACATGCTGCCTTGGATCCAGTGCCCCACTGGCCTCTAGATACCCAACAATTCTTTCCTTCAGAAGTGATTTCATCATTTTCCTTACCACTGAGGTCAAACTGACAGGTCTGTAGTTTTCTGCCTCTGCCTTGCTCCCACTTTTGGGAAGGGGAATCACATCTGCCCTCCTCCAGTCCTCAGATACCACCCCATCCTCCCATGATTTATTAAAAAGGGTAGTCAGTGGTGTTACTAGTTCTTCCCTTAGTTCTTTTACAATTCTGGGGTGAATCCCATCAGGCCCCATTGCTTTGTCCACCTTCAGTTTTAAGAGTTCTTTCAGAACCCTTTCTTCTGTGAAAGGACTAATATCAACCCCCCTATCCAGAGTGTGTCTATTGACCGGATTAAGTATTTCCCCTTGCTTTTCCATTGTGAATACTGAGCAGAAGTATTCATTCAGTGGTCCTGCTTTTTCACTGTTGCTCTCTGCCCAACCACCTTCCTCTTTGTTCAGCCTCAGTATCCCTGCCTTAGTCTTTCTTTGCTGCCTAATGTACCTATAAAAGGTTTTATCCCCCTGCTTAACCGAGTTGGCTATCTTTTCCTCGGTTTGGCCTTTGCTATTCTGATTGCCTTACCCGCTTCCCTCTGCTTTAACTTGTACAGTTCTTTGTCAGGAAAGAACATCCGTTCCACAGGCTACCATCCAGAAATGAGTATCAAATCCCTAGAATTCCTTCCCGGTACTAAGAACTCAGTCTCAGGATACAATCCAAAGCACAGCAAGACCGGTTTTCAGGGACCAACAAATCAAGAACTCAGACATCTAACAAGTCCTCAGAGTGAAGCCATCCAAAGCTACCTCAAAGAAACTTGCAGGTTCAATAGGGGAGTTGTCGAGGGAGAACCCATTGAGCTACATCAGCATGTAGAGGTAGGAGAGATTCATTCCTTCTGTCCTGGGCATGCTGTCCTCCTGGAGCTATTTCACAGAGCAGATTTTCAATTTCAAATTCTGCTTGCTCTGAACTGGTATCTGGGACAAGGATACCCAGCCTCTCCAACACCGGGGTTGCCTGCAAGAGGTTGTCATAGATCTGCACACTCTCCCCATCATGTAGCCGCAGCTGCGAGAGGTAGCGGAGATTGGCCCTCAACTCCTTCTCCTGCAGAGCATTAACCACTTGAAGCACTTTTTTACACTTGGCCATCATGCTCAGGGGGAAGTCCTGGTCAAAGAACACCTTTTGGCTGTCCAGATTTAAATCTCTCTTGTCCCAGGCTAATTGCAATATTTTCTCCGTAGTGGGGAATTTAAGAAATTTCACCACGATAGACCTGGGGGGAGCCCCTGGTTTAGGTTTTGGGGCCACTGCCCTGTAAGCCCTCTCAATGGCAAACTTGAAATTTTCTGGTAAAGCGAGTTCCTGTTGCAGCCATGGCTCCAAGTACCCCACCACATCTGCTTGCTCACTACCCTCAGGAATTCCAAAGATACAGATATTATTCCTCCTGGCTCTCTCCTCTCACCTGTGTGTTAGCTTGCATTCCCTCCAATGTAGAAAAGCAAGGGAATGCCTGAATGCCATATGTTCATTTTGCAAGGTATCTAGGTGGGTTTCCATAGCCGATGTGCGGGATTCAAGCTTTTTGAAATCTGTTTGTAGGCTAGAGATCTTGGAGTCAATCCAATGAAGAATGCTCAGCATGCACTGACTATCTGCCTTTGTGAACATAGACATAGATTCGGACTCTGAGTCTTCATCTCCTGAGGCCATTGCTACAGAGGACCTTAATGGTGAGGGGCTAGCAGGCTGCTCCTCTGTAGATGCTATAGAATGCTTAGTTGGTGCAGCAAAGTCCTTCTTTTTAGTTTTCCCCATTCTGCCCAGTGTCTACAAGTCTGAAGGGGATCATATTCATATGAAGTTGAGGCTTGATGGCTTTCGATAACTGTTTTAGTCAACCCGAGGCTTGGTAGCAGTGGAGCTAAGCCGCCATTAGGTTTGTTGTGTCACCGGAAGTCCCACTCTGTTGCAGATCTTGGTGTCATCTGTAAACAGACAAACCTTACCCTCCAATCCATCTGCAATGTCACTGATAAAGATATTGAAGAGAACAGGCCCCAGGACTGATCCCTGAGGTACCCCACTTGTGACTTGCATCTCTTTTGACTGTATACCATTTATCACCACTCTCTGTTTTCTGCCCGCCAACCAGTTTGCCACCCAGTTGACCAACTTCTGACCCAACCCAAGCCTACCCCGCTTGTTAATCAATCTTCTAGGTGGAATAGTATCGAAAGCTTTGCTGAAGTCAAGGTAGGTGACATCAACTGCTCACCCTTGGTCCACCACTCTGGTTACCCAGTCAAAGAAATTTATGAGATTAGTTTGACAGGACCTTCCTATTGTAAACCCATGCTGTCTTTGATCCTGTGCTCCTATGGATTCCAGGTGTTGCACTATCCTTTCCTTAAGGAGTGCCTCCATAATCTTGCCCAGTACTGAGGTAAGACTGACTAGTCTGTAGTTCCATGCCTCCTCCCTGCTACCACTCTTGTGGAGCAGGATCACAAGATGCCTTCTCAAGTCTTCTGGGACCTCTCCTGTGCTCAGAGACTCATACTAGTTCCACTCTTAGGTCCTTTTGTACCCTGGGATGTATACCATCAGGTCCAATTGCCTTGTCCACCCTGAGTTTAGTGAGCTCTTGTAGGAACCTTTTTTTGTGAAGCGACTAGTGCACACCTTTCCCCCCCCGTGTCCATGGTGCTGAGCTGTGGTCCCTGCCCTACCTTTTCCTCAGAAAATACTGAACAGAAGTATCTATTTAGGATAGATGCTTTTCCTTGTTCCTCCTCCTCACACTCCCCCTTATCCCCTTTGATCTTAGCAATACCCCCTCTGGACTTTCTCCTTTAACTAATGTATCTATAGAAAGTCTTGTCACCTTCTTTTACTGTTCGTGATAGTGTTTCCTCGGTTTGGGCCTTTGCCTGCCTTACTGCCTTTCCTGCTTCCCTTAGGGAAGTTTGGTATGCCTCCCTATCCTCGTCCCACTGCGTTTCCTTATATTTCCTGAAGGCCAGCCTTTTGGTCTATGACTTTTCTACTACTGTTCTTGAGAACCAAAGTGGTTTCCTTCTTCTTTTGCTCTTGGTTTTCTCTCTAACACAATGGGATGTTGCATCAAGTAAGTAGCTTTACAGAAACTATCATCCTCTATCACTTTACTCATGTGTTACCCATTATTGCTAGCAATGAAACCGCTTTTTTGGGATAATGACCAAGATGTTAATGCAGTGTATGCTTGTGGCATGAGGGTCATGGATAGTCAGGTTGCTTGCTGATGAACCTTGGTCTGGGGTTGGATACAATTTCTAGACATGGTACATGGGCCCAATGGCTGTTATGGATGTCTACCAATCTTTGACTACTGTGATGTGGTCTATAGTGTTGCTCCCAAGTCTTCCCTAGCCTGATTGGATGCCCTTTTTAACTCCTTCTGTCGCTTCGCTCTTGACTCCTCCCCTCTCACCCATCACTGTGATCTCTACCACTCACTGGCTTTTTCCTGAAAATTGTAGACACCTCCATTGCGTTAAATTTGTGTCTAAACTTTGGTTTGGTATGCTCCCCATCTTACTGGCTTACTATTTATCCTCCCTCCACCTGTCCATTTCCTTAGATCCTATGGCTCCCATCTAATGGTAATGTCTCAGACGACCTCTGTAGGCCAGGCAGCCTCTCGTACTGCTTCCCCAAACTATGGAATGCACTTCCCTACCAGATCCACCATTCATCCTCCCCTTATTCCATCTCTTGTGCCCTGCACAACTTCCTCTCAGTCATGCCGCCAAACAGTAGCTTGACACTGGGGTGCCTAATCTCCCATGTTGGAATGTCTCTCATCTCCCCTGTAAAGAACAAAACTGCCAAACACTGTTTTTTTTTTTGTTCCTGCAAAAATGAAAACAGTACAAAATGTAAAAGAACCAGCTCAGGCTGGCCCACTGGCCAGTGGTAGGGCTTCCATCTGTGATGCTGACATCCTGGATTCAGAAACGGTCTTGGGAGTCAGAGGACCAGCTGTGGGGAGAAGGATGGCATGTCCAGTTGACAGCTCTCCTTCTCTGGGGGGGGTGAGTGACCAATATAATACTGCTCTTTTACAGAGGCTGGGAATCGATGATTACAGGTGTTGGTTATGTGGGGAGGTGTGACAGTTGTTGTGCGATGAGCACACATGTCATTGCACATCACAGTTCCCGGGGGTCATCAAGGAAAAATCAGGGGTTCCACCTCCGCTAGATGATGCCCACCCCACAGAGTGGACCTCATGCTACCACCTGGGCTTCTGGTCCCAAGCCACCCACCCATCTCCATTGAGGGATAGGGGGACCTCCCAGTGGTCCCAACCCTGGGGGGCATACTATGGGTGTTTGGGAGCTGGCATCTGTAGTGGTGGCATGAAGCAGAGTGAGGTGGGAAGGTGACAGATGGGTGTGGATGCTGAACCCTAGCAAGAAAAAAAAAGAACCAGTGCATTAACAGCCACATTGCAGCATACAGTGATTTATTTTATATTGACACCAATAATCATGGACAGCCTGATGAAGAGGCAGTGCACCTCAAAGCACTGGGGATCAGGCTATCAGTGTCAGTATAAAATAAATCACCGTTTGCTGCAAAGTGGCTGTGAGTGTGCCGGTTCATTTTGTTCTGGTACTAATACCTGACGTTTCACCAGTCGCACCTCTGCTCTGGTTTGGTGTGTTGTAACTGTTAGAAGAGAAGAAAAAAAAAACAGTCCCTCGCTGATATGACCTCCCACTCAGCACCCCCTCTCTCCACACCCTCACCACATGCTCCACACATCCTCACTCACCTGAACATGTTCCACAGCGATGATCCATTCTCTGATCAAAGACACATCTTGCTGCTAGAAATACCGACTGTAATATGAGAAACTAAGGTAAGTGCAGTTCAATGTATTGCAATGGGGTCCATTGCTGCACTTCTGTTGGTGGACAGAGTCTTTCCTTGGTGCAGGGCATCTGCATCTGTTCACGCATGTCCCTGTGTGAATGAGGATACAAGTCCACTATCTCAAAAAGGAAATTATTTGCAAAAATCTTTGTTAAAGCACCAGTTAAGGTAACTTAACAGTGCAAAAGAAGGGAAATATGGTATTAGGATTTCTAACCCTAACTCCCTATCCCCACCTCGCAAGTAGCACAAGGAAAAAACATTAGGGTTTTGGGTCTCCAGAGTCTTGGCAAATCAGTTGTGGGGTTTCCTTTGGGACTGTCAACCCTAATGCCTCACCCTGTTCTCTAAGCAAACAGCATTACACATGATCTCCTTTCTTCACGCAAGGCCCTGCATGAAGAAAGCTGCAACAAAATGTGTTGGCAACAAGTGGCGAGATGTACCTTGTGGTGAGACTTACTTCTTTACTTCTGAAGAGTGTATCACTACCAATGATGTGGAACTGTACCTTGTGCTGTGGACTGGAGATTACAGTCTGAAGGGGGTGAACATTAGGGTTGACAACCCCAAGGAAGACACCACCACTGATTTGCCAAGACTCCATTGACCCAAAATCTTAATGTTTTTTCTTTGTGCTGCATGGAAGGGTGGGGGTAGGGAGTAAGAGTTGGAAACCCTAAGCCACATTTCCCTACTTTTGTGGTGTTATGTTACCCTAACTGGTGCATTAACAAGGTTGTTTTGCAAAGAATAACTATATGTTTTAGGACCGTACTGCTGTAGGGTATCTGGTGCATGCACCCATTAATTTCTTGTAACTGCATTTTGTGGTGTCTTATGTATTCTCGACATTAGTGTATTTGTATTTATTCATTCATTGTTTATTTTGTGCCCCCTTTTTCCCCTTTCCTGGATCTCACCTCAAAATGAGTTTTTGCTCAGTATACCTTTCTCAGTTGCCAATTTTCAAATAACATAAACAAATGTGTGCTGATGAATAACAGTTTCCCGTGATACTGTACCTCATCAGCTTTGCTCTGCTGTTCTGTCCAGATCAGCTGATGATTGTCTACCATGTGAGTGTGCTGCCCACCAGTGACAAGAAGTGAGTGCTAAGATTTAATGCAACTACAGATGATAAGTGCTGCTTTTCCTTCTCCTTCTCCTTCTCCTTCTCTTAACACTGAGTGAGCCTGCTCTGATCTTTCTTACCTCTATATTTTCCTTGACTTCCCCAAGTTTTTACCACTCTGTACTGTGCTACTTCACACCCCAAAACAAATAACTCAGACTGTTGTCTGGCACTGTCCCATAATATTTTTTTATAATATTTAAAAATAAAATGTGTTCTCTTAAAGCATTGAGGTGCCCTGGACTGTTGCTTTAGAGACCTCAAGTCAAAACGTTAGGGTGGTAACAGGAATAACCAGTGTGCTGCAAGACAAAACAAAGCACCCATCCACAAGGACTGACAACTCAAATGGTAAATATCATAATTATTTTACTGTTTTATTGATACATCCTTTCAAAAAGTGTATGTAGAGTATACAACTTCACCCTGGCCAGCTGTATATAGCATGCTGGCACTGACTAATTAGATCATAGGAAAAATATTCAAAACTCAGCCCCAGGGCAAAATTAGCACTGCACTGCATGCAAAAATAGCCCAGAACCATTTTCATGCTATATTCAAAAGGAATAGCCCAGGGGCTAAATCAGTTGAATATAGCGAGCAGACGAAGTTGTGCAAACAGGGCTGAGAGTGCAGTGTAAAAATAGCCCAGCAAATAAGTCAGCTCTGAATATAGCAACTGGGAAGGCCAAACTGCAACAGCAGCCCAGTGCACACAGAGGTGGAATAATGCAGAGTTGCAGTAGGTGGCCTATGTGGGTGATAGCAATAAAATGGTATACAACAAATGCAAACAACATCACAGGCCAAATACAGCAGAACTGTGCTATGGATTTGACAGGTTAGCTCAGTGCAAACACATTAGCCTGGCGCTAAATTTTGCTATATTCAAAGCTCCTATGCAAATGAGCCTACCTAGGCAATCTGTGTGCAAACAGCCACATTAGCATCTCATCTCGGCCTGCTTTGTATAAATTACCATGTAGTTTGCCTGACACTATTGCATGGTGCACACAGCTCCACCTGTAGATCAGACTGGAATTACAGGTCGGTAGCTGCAGGCTGGGGTCTTCCCACAGCACCACCTGTATGTCAGACTGGATCAACATGTCGGTTGCTGCAGGCTACATTTGTACACAGCAGCAGACTATTGTGACCCATGGGACTAGAACCACAGGTACAGGTGGTGGTGCTGCATGCCATGGACATATTGTAGTCCCTGTTACAGTGCTCAACAGATGCTAGAGGCACAGCAGTGGTCATGGTGTGTCAGGCATCAATGACTGCTGCTCTCCACACAGTGACAGGCCCAGCTGGTAGGTATGTTCTGAGTGTGGACACCACTGTTATGCTGTCCTGTGACTGACATACACTGTGCCACTGGCATGGGATACTCACAGTAACATACACATGGTTGGTCATGTGTGCAGTGTTGTCTGTTCAGATGTGCAGAATGTGCCCCAGGGAGGAGGGTGACATATACCATCAGACAGGCACACTGGTGTTGGGTTATTCTCGACACTGGAACACTGTGTGGATTGCCCCAGCCTTGTGGCAGCATCTACTATGTTGTGCAGCCTGCCCACCTGTGCACCCTCCCCTCAACTCCCTTTATTCCCCCAGTGCTGCATGCATGTGCTGGATTGTGTTGGTGTACCCCAATGGGGTTCCAAAGCTGTGTACTGTAAGGGCGCACTGCAGTTGTGTCCACTGGGTACTGGGGCACTCACTAATGCCTGTCAGGGTTGGGACTGGTGCCAGATGATGGTGACATGGGCAGTGCCATCAGTGTGCAGCATGACTGTACCATTCCTTTGTTATTATTCATTTTATGTATTACTTTGTTGACTGGGGTAAGCACACTGGATCAAGGCCCATATTCAGGAATGACCCAAAGTCATTACATATGTGGCTGAGATGATACAGTGTACAATACATATACATAATGAACAACACACAATTCACAAATATCAGCATAGTGTTACATTACACACAATTACAAATAGTTTGTTACTGCAAGTGGAGTTTTGGTTCAGTTTTATTATTTGCATTATTGTTATCTTCTAAGCAATGTTAAGGCATTGTATTTCACAGTTTGGGTGCCTGTGCATATGGAGTGGCCAAGGGTGGCTGTCCACCCTCACAGCCTCCTCATTAGTTGCATGCAGCCTTGTTCCCTGTTGTTGCTGTGTCCACGCCCCCCATCCTTGGTTTGCCCGGAGTTAAGACTACCTTTTCATAAGCAGTAATTTGTACTGTGCTACATGTCACGCTAATGCACATTGCGCAGTGCTATTGTTTTGAATATACCATTGCAGCTGTATGCATCTCCCAACCCCTCACTTTGCACTTGTATACATTATCTTTTAGCATCTGCTCTAACACATTGTTTCAATACAGCAATCTGAGGCAAATGTGGTGCAATCGCAGCACAATTGGTTTGCACCCGGTGAATAGTTTTGACTATCTGGCCCCTGATGTTTTGCCTACATAATGAAGCCTACTAGCGTGTAAATGAAATGTCAGGTTTTTGTCATATGATGTAATTAGTCAGTGCCAGCACACTATATGCAGCTGGCCAGGGTGACATTTGTCAACTCTGCATATTGCACTTTTTAAAAGGATGTACCATTAAAACAGTAAGGTGACTATGCCATTTATCATTTTAGTTGTCAGCTCTTGTGTGTGTGTGTGTGTGTGTGTGTGTGTGTGTGTGTGTGTGTGTGCTTTGTCTTTTTAACTTGGACCATTGTCTGTTATAGCCCCTGACAATTTGTTACAAAATATTTATTCATACTTTAAAAACAAAAAGGTTCTCTGCCTAATTATTGAGGTGCCATAGTTTGGTGCATTTGGTCTACACATGTAACTTGGATTGCTGCCTGGCAAAGCCCCAACAGATGTTTTAATATAATATTTATACTTTAAAATCGTAAGGATGCTCTGCCTAAACACTGGAGTGTCCTTGACTCTTGCTTCACAGAATTACACAAATAACTTGGACTACTGTCTGATATAGCCCTGAAAGATTATTTTTATACAAAAATGATATTTAATAAAAAAATCAGTTTACTTCCAAAATTGCAGATATGGTGGACAATGGTCACCTACAATCACTAGTCAGCAGCACAAACCATAAAACAAAAAGCTGCACTGAAAACAAACATTAAGGGTTACATTTCTGGAATGAGTGTGTGCATCCTTTATTTAAAAAAAGTTCTAGATTTGTGACACTTTTGCTGCTTTATAGCGGAAAAACACACATACAAATTTTTTTTTTATGAATGTGGCATTTGCTTTGTGTAGCTTGTGGTATATTTTTTCATATTTAATTTATACTTAATTTGGCTTAGAAGTGTGCAGAGGTATACAAAGCTCTATAGTCACAATTTAATACAGGTCTTAAAGTCATTCGATAGGCATATAGAAAGCAAATCCAAATTTTCTGTCAGTGAGTAGAAACCACAAATCACAAGTACCTCTGCAGTGAAACTAAACATCTAAAGTGACCTATAACCCATACTCCCCCTCCCTCTACTAACAGTCCCTCCAGTACAAGAGTAAAGATAGTCAGCAAATCTTTAATGTCCAACCCACATGGGTTGCATTGGGTTGCAGGATACAAAGGTAGTGTAAAAGGTAAAGCTCATGAAACAGCACCATGAGGAAGGTCAGGCCTGAGCACAGTCACATGATGGTAGGGTTAGTAAGGTCAGTAATGGTTCCCAAATTTGCTTCTATCTAGCAAATTTGCCAGACATGTTTCCAACCACCCTTTCCTCCTGAAGTGCAAATAATATACCTCTGTGCCATTCCAAGAAGCCCTGGACATCTTGATCCAGCCAATGCCGCAATATAAGTTTCTTTGCACACGCGGAGATTAAAGCGATATGGGCCTTTCGATTGCCTATAAGGGAGTCAGGGAAATCCCCCAATATAAATATTTCTGGAAGGAATGCCTCTGAAAGATCAAGGAGAGGGTCTAAACAGGATTGAATTAAGTTCCAGAAAGGTGTGATTTTAGGACAAGTCCAGAGGATATGATATAAGGAACCAGGTTCTTGGCCACATCTGGAGCACTGGTCACTGAGAAGGTGATCCATTTTATGAAGGCTTATTGGAGTGTAATTAAGGTTATGAAGAATAAAAAATTGCATGAGATGGTATCGGTACCATTTTATAAATTGATACAAGTGTTTCCAGCTGAGTGGCCAGTTTCTGGATGAATTAGCAGGAGGAAGAACCTGGTCCCAGCTATATATATGAGTGTGTCATTATTAGACAGGAAAGTCTGTAGGGAATGGTAAAAGTGAGATATCAGATGGGAGAGAGGGGCTGATACAATTATTGGAAGGATTATTGAACCAAAGGGACTTTGCCATTGCCCAGCCCCAAACTGTCATGCAAGAATATGCTAGATCTGGAAATACTTAAAGTATTGTGCATTTGTCCATTGGCATAGGTCCCTAGCTTCCTGGAATGAGAGTAATTTACCATGTACAGTTAAGTCCATAATAGTTTTGACTCCCATATTAGGCCAGTAAGTCCTAGACAAAAGCTGTCCAGCAATTTATAGGTTTGGATTCCCTATAAGGGGCTGCAGGATATCTTGGGCAGAGAATATTTTAAAGAAGGAGCATAATTGAAAATGCGTAATTAGGGAGGAGCCAAGAGGTGCATTCTGCAGAGGGGGTGGTAACTTTGTCCTGGATAAATAGGGGAGTGCTTCATGGGCTAGGGCCTGCATGGAACAAAGGGAGTGTTCTATGTTGACCCATTGAGGAATGTATTTATTGTTATCTACTGGACGTATCCAATAGGAAATCTTGTGTAAATGAAGAGCTAGATAGTACCTATAGAAATTAGAGACTCGGAGACCACCATCCTGTTTGTTTTTCATTAATTTGATAAGTGCCCGATGTGCAGCCTTTCCCTTCCAGAGAAAAGATGTTAAGACTTTATTTATCTGTGTAAACCAACCCTGAGGTAAGTCCCAATTGTACATTTGTAGGGGGTACAAAAGTTAGAGTAGGACATTCATTTTTATAATGTTAAGTCTGCCTCAAAATGAGAAAGGAAGAAGAGACCATCACTCCAGATCGATCTTAACTCTGGAAACAATGGCGTCTAAGTCATATTGTTTGAGTTTTTTAGGAGATGTGCTAAGAAAGATGCCCAGATATTTGAGTTTATTTTTCTTCCAAGTCAGGCCCCGGTGAGCTACATCTGCTTGGTGTGTTCTATTATTAAGAGGCATAATCTCTGTTTTACTAAGATCAAGTTTGTAATTGGATATGGCCCCAAAACAGGAAATGATCTGCAGGGCAGGAAGTATTGAAGATACTGGAGAGGCCAAATGCAGAAGAATGTCATCTGCATAGACTGAGAGCTGGTAATTTATGTGGTGAATTGGGATGCCGGCAACTTGTTGGGATGATTTGAGCTTCCTGATAAGAGGTTCCAGAAGCAGGTTAAATAGAAATGGAGATAGCAGGCATCCCTGTCTGGTACCTTGATGTAGAGAAAAAGACTGAGAGAGCATGCTGTTACAGAGTACCTGAGCTGTGGGAGAAGAGTACAGTACTTGAATCCAGTTTATAAATTCAA
Organism: Neoceratodus forsteri; assembly: GCA_016271365.2. NCBI lineage: Eukaryota > Metazoa > Chordata > Ceratodontiformes > Ceratodontidae > Neoceratodus > Neoceratodus forsteri. The sequence continues at coordinate 397,311,526 of CM057454.1, forward strand.
TGGGAATATTGAACAGGGGTAACAATGTGAAGAGGTAATCCCAGGAGACTCCATCGAATGCTTTCTCAGTGTCCAGGGATAGCAACACTGCCAGGGTATCCAGGTCCCTGGATGCCGAGAGAAGATAAGCAATTTTATGAAGGTGATCTGCCAAGACCCTCCTTCTAACGAACCCGACCTGCTCTGGGCTGAGAAGGTATTCCCATACAGCTGCTAGTCGGTCTGCTAGAACCTTGCAGAGGATCTTGAGGTCTACATTTATAAGAGAGATCAGACGATAGTTAGTGAGAATTGTGGGGTCTCGGTGTGGTTTAGGAATCACCACAATGGTGGCTCTATTCAATGAGAGATCCAACAGGCCATTATAAAAAATATAGTTGCATGTAGAGAGAAGAATGGGAGCTATCTGATCCTTAAATGCTTTATAAAAATTTGTAGTAAAACCATCAGGACCCAGGGCTTTATCAGGTGCCAGGGAATTTATTGCCATGGAAATCTCAGTCAAGGTCAAGGGGGCCTTCAAGAATGCCTGTTGGGAGGGTGAAAGTGTAGGAAGTGAGAGATCTTGGAGGAAGTAATGAAACTGTGTCTGATCGAATAGGGAAGATGAGGGGGCATATAACTGCTGGTAAAATTTCCAGAAGGCCTCGACAATATCTCTAGGGGATGTGAGGAGTTGTCCAGATTCACTATGAATCGAAGGGACAATTTTGTCCCCTGCTTGTGACTTGAGGCAAAGTGCCAATAACTTCCCTGCTTTTTCTCCCTGATCAAAGTATTTCATCTGGAGCATAAAAGCAGATGCTCTGCCTTTTCTCCTAATAGGATGTTGTACTGGTGCCTAAGTTGTTCTAGTCTTTGCCAGTCTGATTCAGGGGAGGAGGAAGAAATGTGTTCCTCCAAGTGTTTGATGCTGGAGAGTAATGAGGAAAGTGAAGCTGACATTTGAACTTTACGTTTCATAGAAAAATGAATAATTTCACCCGTGAGGGCACACTTTAATGCACCCCAGAGCATGTCAAGCCTGGAAGACGAGAGAGAGTTTTCTGCTATAAAGGCGGTGATAAAGTTTTGAATGTGTTGCACAGATTCCTCAACTTTAAGTATTTGATTGTTCAGAATCCATATCTTATCTCTGGAATGGGACGGGCTTAAATTCAATAGAAGAAAAACAGGATGGTGGTCGGAAATAACTTTAGGGGGTAATAGCACAATGTTACCCCAGAAAGCAGGTGTGCACTCCATAAGAAATAATCAATTCTGGAAAAGGAGTTATGTGGCAGGGAATGAAAGGAAAATTGTGTTGCAGATGGATTAAGGGTACGCCATGGATCTACCAGGCCGACTGATCTCATGATGTCCATGAGAGCTATCTGACTTGGGAGGATGGCCTGGTGGGAGGGTCCTGATCTATCTGCCTCATTACACTGGACCAGACTCCAGTCACCACTTAAAATTATTGGTAGAGAACTCCAGGAGGCTAAAATTGACATTAGGGTGGTGAAGAAACCGGGGTCTTCAGAGTTGGGTCCATATATGGCCCCTAGAACTACCTCTAAGTGGCCTAAAAGGGCCCGTATAAAAATGAAACAGTCATTAGGATCCAAACTCTCTTGCAAGAGTCGAAAGGGGATTTTCAGGGCAATTAAGATGGCAACCCCTCTCTTGCAGGTGTCCAGCCCTGCCCCAAAGGCCTGCCATACCTAGGGCCTCCGAAAGAGGAGGGTCTGAGAAAAGGGCAGGTGGGTTTCATGCAGAAAAGCAATATCAATGTGGAGCTTCTGTAAGTGGAGTAATACCTTGGCCATCTTCGTAGGGGATTGCGCTCCTTTAACATTCCAGGAACAAAAGTTAAAGGCTGCCATTACCTCCAAGAAAATGTGTTAATGGGATATTTAATCCCTGACAGTTCCTGCATCCCAAAGGGAAGTACATTGCCCATGGAAGAAAGATTCGCTCTTGCGCAGCACTTCCCCCTCAAGCCAATAAACTCCCCCTTTCCCTTCCCCCTAGTTCAACACCCAAGTCACAACAAAAGACAATACCCTTTCCACCCATGTTTCCCACCCAGCCTCCATAAATCATCTTTGTAAGAAGAAGAATATGTAATACTCTATGCCAAACCACCAGACCAAACAGCCTCAAGACCCATAATTTCCCGGAAGGTGGTAAGGCCCCCCCCCCTAAATTTAGAGCATGATGCTGCCAGGTAAAGAAAAGATACTCCCCGCCCCTCCCGCTCCCCCCTCCACATCCCCAAACTGTATAAACTCTAATGTGAGAACAGCTAAATGAGAACAGTAGCATGACAAGGAAAATAGAAAGGAAAACACAGTTGTCTCCGATCACCCTTGGGAACTTCTATTTATTTTGCTGTGATATTAGGAATAAAAATGACACAAACAACAAAGAAGGGATCTCCAAGTGGATCCCGATAACATCTATAATAATTCTTGTAAAGTCTAACCCTGAACTAAGGTAAATGATCCCCACTACATCCAGCATTTGATACTGAGTCCCAACTATTCTAAATGACCACCCTGAGAGTGAACCAAAGAAATAAAATAAGCGTTAGGGATGCCAGTTCACACTGACAGCTAGTTCTTCACGATGGTGTGCACAGTCATGGGATAAAGAGTGTGCACCACTTCTTGTTGCTGCAGCAGGGCTCCTCGACAGTGCTTACATCCGTGTGTCACTGCAGCAGGCTTCTTCAACACAGCACATGGCTGCAGTCCCAATCGGGGTGTACTATCCCCAGCTCACCAGTAGGGGACCAGTTGAGCATTGCTAGGCCCAAGATCCATGGACATTACTTAGTGGCCTTGCCAAATCCAGACCAACATCGCAAAGCTGGGGAGAAACGTCCCACTGGTAGAGTCTGCCCCTGTTGCAGGTAGGAACTAATGCTCAGTAAACATGTTAATGTCCATTCTGTCTTTCAAAGAACTATAGGAGGAGCTATGACTGATGAGGTGAGCTGATTTCACAGAAAAAAGAAAAGTGTCTGTGTACTGTGCTCTGATTACCCCAAACTAATAGACTCTTAGTAGAGCAACAACAATAACCTGCATGGGTACATTCCCTTCCTTATTGTGTGTTTGGCTCACTTCTTGAAAAGGTCAGGGAGAAGGCACTGAAGCTCTAATACAGCTTGTTCATTAGAGTCAAAGAAGTGCCATTTTTCCTGCACTCTGACTTGCAGTTGAGTGGGGTAAAGCATACAGAAATGTATGCAGGCGGGGTTTAAATGAGTGACCTTGGAATGAAAGGTTCCCTGTTTCTGCCTAACTGAGACTGGCAAGTCCTGTGAGATGCGGATCTTATGGTCCTCCCACATTACTGCTTGGATATTTCTTAATTTTGCAAGTATATGTTGCTTGTCCAGGAAATTAAGAAGTTTCAATGGAAGGGCCTGGGAGGAGATCCTGGGGTTGGTTTGGGGTGTAATGCCTGATGTGCTCATTCCACCACATATGAGGGGCCATTTGGGATGGGACCAGAAACTTTCTCAAGCAGTTTTTGAGTGAAAATGATAGGGATGGCCCCTTCCTCACTCTCCGGGAGCCCCAGGACCACTAAATTATTTCATCGGCTGCATCCCTTGAGGTCTTCCAGCTTCAGTCCCATGCTGTGGAGTTGTCGTTTTAAGGAGGTGAGTTCAGGCTCGGTGGAGGCTTTCCATTTCTCCAGAGATATGGCCTGGGCTTCCATGTTACTGAGATACATCCCCCAGGTCCTTTTTTATAGAGGAGATTTCGGCAGTAAGCAGTGTTAAGGCTTCCTGAAGTGGTTTCATTTCAGCCAGGAAGCGCTCCTCCAACAGCGGTATAGTAAAGACTTTGCTGGTGACGGTTGTAGGTAGTTTGGCAGGCTGCGGCCTGGATTTCTTTGTGGCCTTATCCGGGGAGGGCAGTGGAGTGTGGTGAGGGAGCTCTGACTTCATCGGGACCTCCATTACAGTTAGGCAAATTCTTGCTAAAGAACGTGGCGCTGTTGAAATTTAGGAGCACTGTATCTCCTGTTGTTTGAAGAATTAGATTGCTAAGATGTTGTAATTCAAACAGTTTGTGGAGTGAGGAGAGCAGAAGAGGAGCAGAAGAGCTGCTTTTTCCAGCCAGACATCACGTGACTCCCCAGCTTGTGGTATTTGTGTCAAAAGGGTAGACCACACTTTATGAGGTCTAACAGTTTTGCTACAGGTAACTATGTGCTAAAAAATTGGTGCAAGGGGCTGAAAACCTAGCCCAACATTTTAAAACATTTAAGCCCCCATTTTCCAATGGTTAGCATAGCACTAACTAGATTAGCACTACACTAATCATAAATAGCACCAGTGATGGGGCAGGACCATATTTAAAGGCCTCTGCTGCACTGAGCTGAGCCAATAATGCAACTACACAAACTGTACTACTGCAGCCCTGCAAATGAGGGATCCCCAATGCATTCTTGGCACAATGGTATATTCATTGGTTTCAACAGCTCTAAACAGCCACCATCACAGTGTTGTTTAATTTTGCTGAAAATCTGCCCTAATCCCTGCACAACAGTGTGCTTCCACCTCCCCAAATGCCCACCTGGCCAAGTTCCAATCACATCTCTCCCATCCTGGTGGTCAAGCAGTCTCCCACTTCTGACCAGCTGACAGTGCCATATAGCCATAGATAAAGATAAATGATTCCTGGTAGTTCAGTGGCCCCCATCTCCCAAAGATCAACAGCTCCCCTCCTGACCCACACAGCCTCTCAGTACCATTTTCCCTGCCCCTTACCTAGTTAGCAATGCTGTTTGGTGACCAGCACAGTCCTCCATTCACCACCTCAGACAGCGGCCAGCCAAGGTGGTGGTTGTAGGGAGTGCTGGTCACTCTCTCCACTGCCATACATCAGCATTGGGGAAAAGGCAGGTGGGGTGTGGGAAGGAGGGTCATAAGTGGATTTTGGCCAGGTGGGTGATCAGGGTGGTGGGGGATGTGACTTTAACTTGGACATGTCAGACACATGGGGGCGGCATGCATGCATGTTTATGAGTCTATAATGGGCATGCTAATGACACCTTAGTGTCTTGCATATCCAATGGGCATATTAACATGCTAGTGCTGAATATGACCTACAGGATCCCTGACACTATCCTGTTTGGGACATTGTCTCTCCATTGGCTTCTGTGAGCCATATTCAGTCTCGGCTATATCAGTGCAGTGCATAGTCACTATGCATTACACTGGTATGTCCCCACATTCAGACAGTTTATTTATTTAAGAGTTTCACCAGGATGACACACTGAGCAATTTGTTCATGTCCAGATACATCCTAGGGGAAAGGAGATGTGGTACAGTAATGAGTACAAGATAGTAACAGTCAATTATTTACAATAGTCAAAAATACAAATGAGATGGAAAAACAACAGTGGTACAAGGTAGTGAGGATGTGTCCATAGGATGGAGGTACAGGTAATGAGTGTGAGGCAACCAATACCAATAGTCAATTACTTACAAATGGGCAAAAAACATGCACTATGAAACAAACAATGCAATGGCACAAAGTATGATGAGGACAAGTTGCAGGATACAATGATAATATGATAACAGTAAACCAGTTCAATTGTTAACAAGCAGTAGGGGGAAGTGCTTGCGATATCATATCATAGCTAGACTCCCCCGAGCAAGGCAGGTGGTGGTGACCCAGCAGATAATGGTGGGTAAGTGCTTGAGAATGGGCATGGCTTGGCTCTCTTAATAGGGACAGGGAGGGAGAACTTGTGAAGGGTTAACTAGGGAGAGGGTTAGCGAGGAAAAGGAAGTGCAGAGTGATTTTGCAAGGGAACTGTAAGGGAGATGAGGGATGAGTAAGGTACAGTTGCAGGTGGGGGAAGCGAAGGACCACATGAGGAAGGAGAGAGAGCAGAATGAGGGGGCATTTCAAATAGGGACAGGAAGTGAGTTACAGAGCTTGGAGAAATGATAGGAGAAAGATGCCTGGCTGGATGTTGAAGACCTGAAGGTGATGGCATGGGAGAGCGCATCACTACTGCTAAGGGAGCGAGATGAGGTGGGAGGGGGAGAGAGAGTAGTTGACAGGCATGAAGGGAAAGTGGCGAACCAGACTTTGCCAAGAAAGTTGGCACAATGAGCTAAGCAGCGATCATTGAGGGAGGGGAAATCCAGGGCTTGATATAGGGAGCAATGGTGAGTGCAGGAAGGGAAGCTTAGAGTAAAGCAGCAGAAGGAGTGGAATAGGGTGTCCAATTTGGCAAGAGTGGTTTTGGGGGTGGCACTATAGACTATGTCACCACAGCGAACAGTTGGAAGTATCTATTTCAGCAGAATGTCTCTTCGGGCCGGCAATGGGACGCATTCATTGTTTAAAATATTGCCCTGAGCCAGCAGTGCGCTAACTGCCAGGCTGTACTCCAGTCTGTGCAGTGCACATGACCAGTCTGAAAATGGGTGCCTTAGTCAAATAAAAACTGAAAGTGAACCTGACTCTCCCCTCCTACTACAGATTCAACACAGGTACATCCAAATGAGGTCAGAATAAGCAGAGTAAAACCTCTCAAAATTAGTTCTAAAAATGTCTCTCAACCCTAGCTCAAAGTTTCAAAAGTCAAACTCAGCAAATATTTCTGCAGTAACTGATCTTTTTTCAGCCAGATCAGAATTTTTTGTTCACCAGTGACACATCTGACTCCTGATTTGACTCTCTGAGTACACAAACAAGGGCCCCATGGTGGAACATTTTACAGCAGCATGTACCATGTCACCATCCTTTTGGACAGGAAATCACCTACTTCAAGTAACCTGTTCTCTGACATGCAGTTCATGAACTATAGAAACATAGAAACATAGACTTTGACGGCAGATAAGGACCACTTGGCCCACCCAGTCTGCCTATTTCCCTTCCTATTGGATAAGCTGCAGATTCTAGTTAACCAACAGCCTACTTCCTGCAACCCCCCACTACAATTGCCTTATGTCTGTCCCATGCATGTTTGAATTCCCCCACTGTTTTAGACCCAACAACCTCCCCAGGAAGGCAGTTCCATGCATCCACCACTCTCTCCGTGAAAAAGAATTTCCTCACATTACCCCTGAGCCGTCCCCCCTCTATCTTTAAATTGTGCCCCCTTGTTCTTACACATCTCTTTTTCTGAAAGATGCTACCCTTCTGGACATTGTTGATTCCATTGAGGTACTTAAAAGTTTCTATCATGTCCAAGCTGTCCCTCCTTTCATCGAGGGTATACATATTAAGCTCTCTCATTTTCTCTTCATATGGTTTCTGATGCAGACCCAGCACCATTTTAGTTGCCCTCCTCTGGACTGCTTCCATCCTGTCTATGTCCTTGCATAGATGGGGTCTCCAAAACTGCACACAGTATTCCAGATGGGGTCTCACCAACTGTCTGTACAGAGGGATAACCACTTCCTTTTTCTACTTGTGATGCCCCATCCTATGCATCCCAGTATCCCCCTGGCTCTCCTTACTGACTTCTCATATTGCTTACCCACCTTTAGGTCATCTGATATGACTACCTCCAAGTCCTTTCCATTTTTGTTGTTGTTAGTACCTCCTGCTATTGTGTACTTTCTCCTGGGTTTTTGTTTCAGGTGCATTGCTTTGCACTTCTTTTCATTGAATCTAAGTTGCCATATGTCTGACCATTCCTCCAACCTTGCCAAGTCCCTTCTCATCCTTTCTACTCCCCGTTGTGTATCAACTCTGTTACAGATCTTTGTGTCATCTGCAAAGAGGCATACCTTTCTCCCTCCAGACCCTCTGCAATGTCACCTATAAAGATGTTAAAGAGGACTGGACCCAGTACTGAGCCCTGAGGTACTCCACTAGTAACCCCCTTTTCTTCGGAATGTGTTCCATTCACTATTACCTTCTGTGTCCTGTTGTGCAGCCAGTTTGCTACCCAGGCTACCACCCTGGAACCCACTCCCAGGCTGGCTAACTTGATTATTAGTCTTTTGTGCAGGACTGTGTCAAATGCCTTGCTAAAGTCTAGGTAGGCCATATCCACAGCCCCTCCCTGGTCTATTACTTAGGTCACCCAGTCAAATAAATCAATTAGATTTGTCTGACATGACCTTCCTGCTGTAAATCCATGCTGCTTTGGGTCCTGTGCCCCCGCTGACCTCTAGGTACTCAATAATTCTTTCTTTCAGAAGTGATTCCATCATTTTCCCTACCACTGAGGTCAAACTTACAGGTCTGTAGTTTCCTGCTTCTGCCTTGCTCCCACTTTTGTGAAGGGGAATCACATCTGCCATCCTCCAGTCCTCAGGTACCACCCCATCCTTCCATGATTTGTTAAAAAGTGTGGTCAGTGGTGTCACTAGGTCCTCCCTTAGTTCTTTTAGGATTCTGGGATGAATCCCGTCAGGCCCCATTGCTTTGTCCAACTTGAATTTTAGGAGTTCTTTCAGGACTCTTTCTTCTGTGAATGGACTGGTGTCAACCCCCCTACCCAGAGTGCTTCTATTGTCTGGTTTAGGTAACTCCTCCTCAACTTCTTTTGTGAATACTGAGCAAAAGTATTAATTCAGTATCTCTGCCTTTTCACTGTCTCCCTCTGCCCACCTCCCCTCTTTTTTATTAATCTTCCCTATCCCTCCCTTAACCTTTCTATGCTTCCTAATGTACCTATAGAAGGTTTTATCCCCCTTCTTAACTGAGTTGGCTATTTTTTCCTCGGTTTGGGCCTTTGCTATTCTGACTGCCTTCCCCACTTCTTTCTGCTTTAATTGATACAGTTCCCTGTCATGCTCTTCTGTGATTCCTTATACTTTTTGAATGCAGCCTTTTTCTCCTTAACCTTCCCTGCCACCTCTTTTGAGAACCATAGCGGTTTTTTATTCCGCTTTGTTTTCTTTATTTGTTTCACACAAAGGCTTGTTGCCTCTATGATAGCAGTTTTGATTTTTCTCCATTGTTCTTCCACCCCTCCTTTTTGGCCATTTGCTAGTACATTCCTCAGGTATTCACCCATTTTGCCAAAGTCGGCTCTTCTAAAGTCCAGTATCCTTGTTTTGTATGGCTTGGCTCCATGGTTGTGCTTATTGTGAAGCATACTGTACAGTGGTCACTTGTTCCCAGATGTCTACTGACTTCTAAATTTGTGATCCTCTCTCCATTTGAGAGTACAAGGTCTAGTACTGCTCCCTCCCGAGTGGGTTCCAACACTAGCTGTCTAAGGCCTGCCCCCTGCAGGGCATCGAGAATGACCCTGCTCTTGGATGTGGCTGCAGTACATGTCATCCAGTTAACATCTGGCATATTCAGGTTCCCATCAACAGTATCGCCCCCTTTTCAGCCATTTTGAGAATGTCCTCCATCATTTTCTTGTCCGTTTCTCCCTTGAGATGGGGTTCTGTATACAAACCCTGTGCGGATTGTGATGCCATTCCCTGTCTCCAAGGTGACCCAGAGTGCCTCTTGTCCTCCCCCTTTACTTTTTAGTTCTGTAGCTTTGATCCTTTTCCTTACGTATAGAGATACGCCACCTCCTCTTTTATCCTCCTCATCCCTTCTGTAGACTGTGTACCCCAGTATGTTGACATCCCAGTCATGGTTCTCCATGTACCATGTTTCAGTGACTGCCACAATATCCAATTTTTCATCTTCCATCAGGGCTACTAGCTCAGGAAGTTTGTTTCACAGACTGTGGGCATTGGTACTCATTGCCCTCCATTTAATGTTGGCTTTATACTTTTTCCCCCATCCCTGCTCTTATTGCCCTTGTCTATTTTTCCATTTACCCCTGTCCTGCCCTCTGTTGAGCTCTGTACCTCAGTTTTTACCTTACTACCTGCCATGTTTTGTGGGGGGAGGCTTGACATTTTCTGCCTCTTATCATCACCTCCTCCCTTGGCTAGTTTAAAAGCTTGCCAAGGAATCATTTAAACCTGTCACTTAGGAGCTTGGTTCCCTTTGTGGACAGATGCAGACCATCATGCCAGTATAGACCTTCATCTCTCCAGGTGTACCCCCAGTCCCCAATGAAGCCAAAGCCCTGTGCTCTGCACCAGTTTTGCAACCATTCATTAAACTGCATGGTATGCAGTAGCCTAGCCTCACCCCTGCCATGGACTGGCAGCACCTCTGAGAAGGTAACCATGCTTGCTACCTGTCTGAGGCCCCTCCCCAACTCCACAAATTCATCCTACACTGCACTGATTCCATGCCTAGCTAGGTCATTTGTCCCAAGGTGGACAATGATATCTAGTTCCCTCTCCTGTGATGCTGCTTCTGCAATTGTGAGGATCGCTTCTTGTCCCTCCAAGCCATGGCACCAGGCAGGCACCTTACTTCCCTCTCCTCTCCCTTCCCCAGTTCTACACCCCTAACAATTGAGTCCCCTATCAGAAGCTGTTTCCTTCCCCTGTGATGTCCCTTGCCACCCTTTTGTGGATCTCCCTTGTGGATGTCCTCAGCATTCTTCTTGGTCTCTACTGAGGGTGCCATCATAGAGGAATCTTGATCTGCCAGACTGGCGTATGATTTGTGCAGAGGTACAACTAGGGGGCTTCGCTTCAGTGTGGAAGTTTGGTAATCATGATTCGTGAGACTACATGAAGCCGTAGCTCATCTTCTTCATGGCAAAGTCATGTGAAAAAGGCACATATATATATATATATATATATATATATATATATATATATATATATATATTTTTGTTTCACCATGAAGACAATGCAAGGAATAGCAGATGGATGTCACCCATCCCTAGTTATCATATAAATAAAATATGGGGGCGCGTATAAACTCATTTTTTTACACCTTTCAGTTTTTTTTTATCTTGTATTTATCCCCTGTATTGCCACTAGCCCTCCAGTCCCATTACCCACCATCCCCATGACTTATTGGGTTCTAGCCAGTACCTGATTAGTGGTGTGTTACCTGCGAGGGACTGGCATGCAGGCATCATCTTGCCAGTTGAGTTTTTTCTTTCATTTTTCTGCCCCAATTCCCTGAGCTTGGAGCATGCGCTCGGCATAAACATTCGGCATGCAGATACTGCACACACTCAGTGTCTGACCTGAGCCCTATGAGAAATACCTCAGAATCTGGGCCCTTTTTCAGTCCTGGTTACTGTGGAAGGGCTCCTAGGTTTCAGTGGCAGCACTTCTTTGTTTCTATGGCATGAAATATTCATTCCTGTGGCAAAATGTAGTCATGCCAATAGCTGAAATGTTATTTGCCCAGATTCGGACCTGCTACCCCCTGAGGACCTAGCCTCACTAGTACAGGCTTTTGTAATGTCCAGGCTGGATTACTGCAATGCCCTGTGTGGCACTTAGACAGCCGGTTCTGATCGCTCTATGATTTTGTAAAATAAAAATATGTTATTGAGTGTATCTCATGAGACATCCTGTGCTCCTGGGATGACCCCTCCTCTCAGGTTTCAGTTCAGGACAGAAAACATACTAGATCAAAGGAAAGACTCAAGATCAAAAGGTCATATGGGGAAACGAGTTTTTGCTGATGTTACCTTATTTAATATGCACCATGGTGCAACACTGTTGCGCCATGCACAACCCTTTTGAATATCTGGGCCCCTGTGTGTATTAATTTTTATATTTTACAGGAAGGAGCTAGGTGACATCATGGAAGGGGCAGGTTTAGAAACAGTTTAACTGTATTCTGTATTTCCATTTAGAGGCATTCCTGTTTGGACTGTCTTGAAACAACAGCTAACTAAAGCACTGTAAGAAGGTTTACATTAGATAGACAAGTCTAAGTGTATTGTGGTAGGACTTTATGTTTGTAGTTTACCTTGTTCTTTTAAGTGTTTGTATGTTTTGTGATATATTGTTCTGTGATTACATTTTATATATTTTATTCATTTTAAGTAAAACCTCTTATTTTAAAGAGAGTGCCTGTGTCTTCCAAGTCCTCCCTTTTTGCCTGTGATGTATGGATGGTTAAGATTTGACAACACTGTTCATAATCTTAATGGTATACCAAACTGGGAAAAGGTAAAAATGTATCTAAGGTCTTTCATAGAGTTTTAAGGGGTTCATTTTGTGTACCTGGTTAGGTGACCGTAGGTGAAAGATATCTGGCATTCCCCAAAGAGCAGAATTATCTGAGCCTGTACAGTTGGGTATGCTAGCAAGAGGTTCACAGTTTGAATCCCTCCAGAACTTGAGACCAAAGGTGATTCAGACCCAAAAACAGACAGGAGGGTTACCCTGTTCTGTTACCCTGTTCACAATACTGCACTCAGAGGTTGGCACTGTGGGGGCAGAGGGCCTGACCTGCTGAGTGGGGTTGTGACACCCTGCACCTAGGACTATCTGGAGGTAACCTCTGCCAACTACAGCTGGTGCAGAATGCGGCAGCAAGATTACTGACAGGTGCTCGCAGGTGAGATCATATTATGCCTGTCCTCTATGAACTGCACTGGCTGCCAGTTAGGTGTCGGATTGCCTTCAAGGTCAGATTACTGACCTATAAAGCCCTACACATTGGGAGACCAGTCTACCTGCAAGATGTCCTTGTGCCCCACTAACCATTCTAGGTCCTCCCTTCCACCGAGGGTTGCCTCCTTAGTGTTCCTAAGGTTAGGTTACATCACTTCAGTGATAGAGCGTTTTCGGTGGCTGCACCTACCCTATGGAACTCTATACCTATATGCGGGAGGCACCCTTGGTGGAATCCTTTCAAAAAGGACTACAAACATTTTATTTAAGCAGGATTTTAATTTTTAGATAGTTGAACCAGATTTCATTATATGGATAGATAGTTTTAAATATGTTACTGCTCGTATACTGCTGCCTGCTCCAACTCCGTATTTTAATGAATGTTTTAAAGTTGTTGTACTGTGTTTTAATTGTGAAGCACTCTGAGTCCCTGGAAAGGGGCTCTATAGAAATAAAGTATCTGTCTGTCTGTTTATCTATCTATCTATCTATATCTATCTATCTATCTATCTATCTATTTGATGTCATCAATGACATCACATGCTAAGCATGGAGAAGTCTTTTCAGGATAAACAAGAAAGAGATGAGACAGATGCCCAATGGTAAAACTGTATAGTTGCATGAAATATCACCAAGATCATGGGATTCTATGCATTACACATATTCTGTGGTATGCTACAAGTTATATGAAAGAGTCTGTGGACATGAAACAATAGAATTCCAGGGGCATAGCTCTTAACAGCCTAGTAGCTAACTTGAAATGTTTGTCCAAGCCTGCCATTTTGATCACGACGATCCACATTTTCACTCAGCACAATACAAACTTTTCTTCAGACCCTGCAGTTTCTGTCTGAAGTTTCCCTTCAATAACAAATGGCATGCAGACAATCAAAGACATTTCTATTACTTTTAAGGCACACACACTAAGTCAATGTCCAAATTGAATTGATATGCATATGTCTGTGGTTTCAAATGTAGGAGAAACATCTTATCAATATCCTTGAATCTGATGATTAATTTAAGAGATTAAGAGTAATAAGAGAGACTAAACTGCCAACCTGGCTTTTGCAAGAAAACAATTTCCATGATTTGATACTTATGTTACAGCAAAATTCATTTGTTTGAAGTTAAGATTTCTGCAAGATAAACACAATAAGCTTCAAGCTATGAGGACATGGAATGTAACTTTAATGGCACAGGGGACTATAAACTTCAGGAGCACTGAAATTCCATTGTAATTTCTGTTATCTCATGTATAAGATTTTAAGGACTTAGAAAAAGTAAGGTTTTTCTCATACTACGTACTTGCTCTAATGCACAACAAATATGTTGTTCAGCACCAAATATAATTCCATAAATTCATCAAAAGCCATACAAATTCAGTAAATAGGACACACCAGTGTATTGTTAGATGTAACATATTCAAGAATATTGGTGGGGAAACTTTGCAGCAGTTTGTGGCTGAGATTTGCAAGACAGAGGTTAGGCATGGCATTAATCCTTCTGGCACTGGGACCTTATCAATCTCTAGGGCTGTCAGCCCTTTCAGGACCCTTTCACTGGTAAATGTTGGCCGCCTCATTACCATGCTTCCTAAATGGCTGCTTTGATGCCACTTTTTGGTAAGGTCCCACCATCCTCCCTAAAGAACACTGAGCACAAGCATTTGTTAAGGAGAGCAGCCTATTGCCTGCCAACCTCAATCACCCTATTCCACTTTGTTGGCCTCACAAATCCCCCTCCCTTCTTCCTTTTTTCAGTAATATACCTGAATAACTGTTTTCTCCTATCTTGAGCCCCTGAGCAATATGCAGCTCTTTGTCTGCTTTTGCCTCCCTATCTGCCCTTTTTGCCTCCCTGTTTTTCAGCAAATACTGTATTCTTCCTATTCTTCCTCACATTGCTTTTCACTAAATTTGTATAAGGCCTTTTCTTGGCCTTCCCCACTTCCCTTATCCTTGTTGAGAACCATAGTGATCTCTCAAAACTGTTCTTTTTAGTTACTGATCTCATGCATACCTTAGATACCCTGAGAATGGACCCCTTAATTGACCCCATCTCTCTTCCACCCCATCTTGGTGGTCTACCCCTACTAACTTATCCCTGACTAGCTCCTTTAGCCTATTGAAGTCTACCCTTCTAAAATCAAGGACTTCCACTTTCCATTGCAGTTTACCAGATCCAAGGGCTAGGTTGAACTAAACACAGTTATGGTCATTGTTGCCTAATGGCTCCCCTACTTCCACAACTCCTACCATAGCCAAGTTGGTGAACAACACATCAAGAACTGCCTAGTGGTTCTTTAACTAACTGTACTAGCAGACAGTCCTGGAATGCATCCAGCAAGACCTAGCTTCTGGTGCTGCTGGACACTGGAACATCTGAATCAATGTCCGGAAGGTTCAGATCACCACCCACCATTATGTCCCTGTTAACTATCCCTCTTTTCAGTCCTTCTCTGAGCTCTCTATCCCTCTCCTTCCCTTGTCCTAGTGGTCTACAGATCATCCCCAAGTGCACTTTTTTGCCTGAGGTTGACATAAGTTGCACCCACAGCAACTCAGTCCCCCCATCACTGCCCCGATGCACTCATCTTCCATCACCTTTATGCCCTCCTTGACATAAAGGGCTAATTCTTCTCCTCTACCTGTTCCTTAATCCCTCCTGAAAAACGAGTAACCAGGTACCATCAGTTCTGTTGTTTTTTTCCCAAAGCCCATGTTTCCCTTATGGCCTATTTTAATCCCTGATTAAAAAAAAAGTCTCAGTATTCAAACTGAGAAAAAACTGATGTGGTAATTGTGATTTTTCAAACAAATATTACTTATGTTGTTCACCATTCAAGGACACATCCATTTAATTTTTTTCACAATCTGCAAATCATGGGTCACTGTGGGCACACCCTTCAGTAGCATGTACCATGTGATCATCCTTTTGGACAGGAAATAACTGTGACCTGCTCATAAGTACATACTTTATGGAGTATACTGCACTGTAAAGGTAAAGATTAGCCGTCACAAGAATACACATGGCCCCATCCCTTCCACTTTGAGTAAAAATCTTCACACAAATGGTAAAGTGTTTTTGTTTTGTTTTTTATTTCCACATAAAGGCTGCATAGAACTTTGACCCACAGTCCCTGCCTGTGACATCACAGATTATTTCCACAGCAACTTAATGTGATTTCACAAACAGAGGATTATAACTTCAAGTCATGACCAGCGCTGGCTGGAAAATGTGGATTTCAAAGTTATGAAAGGTTTGCAGAATTTAATACATTTTGTTATATTTTCTAAAATTCCAACTTTGGCAAAATCCAAATCTCAGAATGTGTTGGGTGAATTTTCATCCTGTTCTGCAAGATTTTCTGACTACATTGTGGAATGATACACAGGAACTGCAGAATGACAGTTCTGTAGAATTCTATTCCGCAGTTTAATACATTCATCTGCAATTCATGCATTGATTCCACTGTTTGGAATTTCATGAAAGTTACCAAAGTGCATTCTGAAATTGTGACTTTCACAATAATTCCATAGGTGTCATTTTATTTTTGCACACCACTAGTGGGGACAAAGCAACTGTACCAGTTATATTTAAAGAGACAAACCGTCTGTTTTCATTCAAATGTCCTAAATAATGAAGAATAGAGGGAAGGGAACTACAGAAAAAAATGTGAAATGTAAGCATGGCCTTATCATGATATAATTTTTTTCAACTTTTTTCCAAAGGTGCCGGTTTATTTTTTCCTTCCTGTGCTTGCAGCAAAATATTTTCCAAATGTGTTCAACTAAGGGAAATTACTCTGCAGCTGGGAAAAACTGCAGTATTTAATTCTGAGATAAAATTCTAAAGCAAGCATGGCTGTTTACTTATGTGTTTAATAAGAAGAGTACTAAATGTTAAGATTTGGATCCAGTCACAGGGTGTGTTATTAAAACAACTGAAATGTTTGACATTGCTTAATCATCCTGGAGAATCCTTCTATAGTGGATGCCAGGAACTCCATCTTTTAATTTTCAAGTAATGCAGCAGACTTATGGAATAAAAGTATCATGTGACATAAATCCTGTGTCAACAGCAAGTTTACCTCTCTAACAACACAAAAAGCTAATACCTTAAATTACTTGAAATGCACATTCATCTTCTAGACTTTTCAAGGGGCTAAGGTTACCTGACAAGCTTATTTAATAAATTAAGTGACAGTATACCTTTCTATTTGTTTTCATCTGTAATTATCCATTTATTCCGTCAGTACATATAATTTCGTAGTGTTGATTCCCTCTTGACCTTGTGCTTGTAACTGTATCCTGAGATCTGGCTTGTGGCCCAGAAATATGTAGAAAATTGTTTATATTAGCAGTGAGTTGCCTTGAGCTGCACTTCTTTGATTCCACTTTATAACACTACTAAAAGTAGCAGAGCTTTCCCATGTACTTTCTATTCTGTTCAAATCCCTTGTCATTATAACAGATGTTTGGATTATTGTTCTGTAAACTATGTCAGAATTTCAATCTCTAGTATCTGTTTATTATTCTCCAAGGGTGATATTACAAATGTTCTCATGCACAGTTAATGCTCATAATACACTCCGTCTTTTTCCCATAAAAAATTCAAGCTAGAGATAAACTTGTAGTAAATAAGTCTGAAAAGGCCTTTTTAAGAATCAGAATGGTACTTGTTGCCTCAAATGGCATTGTATCAGCCTTCATCATTAAGCATAATTTGAGCCTGAAATACTTTGTTGGATTTACTAGACAATATACAGAATAATAAATATGGAACTGTGAATTATATTAGAAACAATATACACCCAACCAAACATAATAACGGTATTATACTATTGATGGTTAATGATACTTTATATTTGTCTGCAGAGTCCTGAGGTAGCATTGCACCCCTACTGTATTTCTGTAGATGTTGGGTATAGTGTTTGCCATATCATATGCATCTTACTGAATGTGATGCGAGCTCTGAGTAATTACAAATTTATAAACATTCAATGCTTATGTCACAGTCTGCGCAGTGCTGGTGTAACAACTGAATAATTATGAGACTCTAAATTCCTATGTTTTCTACAGGAAGTAGAGTTAAGTAAGTATTATAAAGTTTGAATACCTCCAAGATCTGCTGCAGACATTATAAACCAAGGGAGCAAACTCCAAGTGGTCCATGCTGTACCAGGTTCCCCTGATATAATATTAGCTTTTTCATGGTGGTAGTATTATTATTAATTATTTCTTTATTATGGATTTCTAAATAAGGATGAACACAAAGTGAACAGAAAAATGGTAAAATATCCCAAAGATCATGGAGGCACAGTAAAAAAAAAGAAAACTTGGAAGAATTTTCATCCTTGTAACTTATAACTGGGAAATCAAAGTAAATGGATTGAGGGTCTGCCTTTCTAATTCCCCCCTCAACATTGAGTAACCAGCCAACAGTTTCAGTGAAAAGTCTAGAGGTGGGCAAGGAAAGTCTTCGGTATTTAATTGAGGTTTAATCCTACTTCAGGGAATGTTGACTGTGTAGAATGAAGGGCATTGTAATAGGACAAAGCTTTAGTCTTAGTTATTATAAACAAACAACCAGAGACATCTCCAAGGAGTGTCAATACCCACAAGAGGGCAAGAATTGACTCTATTGGGTGGGTAGTAAAAAGCAATGCATCGTCAGTGTATTATGCCATTTTATAGTTATCATCTCTGAGTTTTACACCTTTAATATAATGGATAATGCTGTGCAAAATGGGCAAGATGTCCAATATACAGGCAAATAAAACTAGTTTAGGAAGCAACTCTGATGATTACCCAACCAAGCAAAAACATTTACTTAGACAATGGATCTGAATAGCCATGCAAAAAGGTTCCTAACAGACAAAGTACACCATGGCATGGTATAAGAAATCTATGGAAAACCTATCAAATGCTTTTCACCATGTTGACACTAAGGGCGGAGGCATTTTTTTATTTTGTTTATTTTGTTAAGGTAAGTGTGTTTGAAACATAGAAACAGATCTGTCAGCAAAAAGAGACACACTGGTGGACCATCTTGTCTGCTCATTCCTACCTAATGCTCACTCTCCCCTCCCATTCTGCTTGGTATATCTGCCCCACCCTCTTTTGAATCCTCCCCACTGATTTTACACAGACTATGTCCTCCTGCGGACTATTCCACCCTTCCACCACCATCTCTGTGAAAATGGATGTCCTTGTTTCTCTCTTAAATTTCCCCTCTGCCATCTTCATATAGTTGCCACTGGTGCTTGTGTTGCCACTCAATCAAAGTAATTCCTGACCATCACTTTATTTAACCCATGGAGGTATTTGCATGTTTCAATGATATCCCCTCTTTCCCTTCTCACTTCAAGCATTCACATGTTAAGATCTGCTATCTTCTCCTCTTCTGTCCTTTCCTGCTTTTCCTGTAAATCTTGTTTACCCTCCTCTGCACTGTCTACACCATGGCCCTGTACTTCATATACATACTCCAAAACAGCACAAAGTACTACAGGTGAGGTTGAACCAGTGACTTATACAGCGACAGCAACACCTCCCTTCTCATGCCGGCAATCCAGGTTCCTGCCTCCTATTCACATTGCCCACTGCCCTTTTGCATTGTCCTTAAGCCTTCAGTCTGCCTCATATTATTACTCCAAAGTCATTTTCCTCAGTACTGTTCTCTGCTACTATCTCCCACTCTATATTGAACACTAAAATGTTTGCCCCCTGTGCATCACCTTGCATTTGAATTTTAACTGCTATACCATTGATAAACTTTACAGGCTAGCCAGGTACTCCTTCATGACACTCACCCCCTCCTCACTATCCACCTAGTCACAGAGTTTATTCCGTCAACAAAAAGGCATATCTTGCCCTTGATCCCTACTCCTATATCACAGATAAAGATGTTGAAGAGGACCTGTCCCAAGACCAAACCCTGTGGTATGCTGCACGAAGGCATCAAAGTATTTGGCAATATGAGGTAGTATTATTATTATGTTATGATTATGATTATTATTATTTACAGAATATATGTATAAAAAAGAATAGGTAAGTAGGGGAAGCATGTTTGAATTGGACTTTGTTGCAATTTGAAACTTGGCTTCCCGGCCAATGCCCTTTGGGGTAACCCTTGCCTCAGTGCTTGCGCGCTAAGGTTTATTGTCATTTAAAAACTGTTTGCTTTGAGGCATTCTTTGATTTCATATTCTGTTTGTTAAGGATGCCAGAAAGTCAGCATTAAAAGTTCTGGGCCTGATATTCAAAAATGTGCTAATCAGAGTGGATAAATATGTGCTGAGCTTAGCGATATCCCAGGTGCCTGAAGATGCTATATTCGGTGCAATACCGCACTGGCACTATTCAACCGAATATAGGGCCATGTGGGCCCAGCACTAAGTTACTTAGCACTGGCAAAAATGGCTCCCAAAAACAGGGTGCCACAATGGCTTGCACTCAGGCTAAATTTGTGATGTTCAAACTGACCCATGCAAATAAGCCCATTGGGCATGCCAGGTTCTAAGGGCTCCTTCGCATGCCTATTATGGGGTTATTTGCATGGGGAGAGAGGCTGGATTGGGTGGTAGCCCCCCTTATTGCTGAGTCCCAGAGAGCTATCCCTGGTGCTAGTGGTTCCCCCCCTCTCCAATTCCACTCCCGTATAGAATATAACATATCCATGGTGTCCACTGGTTCCTCACCACACCTGATGCCTTCCTGATAGTAGATATAAATTTCCCTAGTGTCCAGTGGTCCCTCCCTCCACCTGATGTCTGCCAGACAGTAGATATAAATTTCCCAGGTGTCTAGTGGTCCCGCCCCCACCTGATGTCCGCCCAATAGTAAATAGCAATTTCCCAGGTGTCCAGTGGTCCCTCCCCCACCAGATCCCCATCCCTGAACTGAGGAAAGCCCACCCCAGTTCATCAATTCTCCCACACCAATGGTGGTCCCTGACCTGCCACTGCTGTGTGGCATGTCTTTTGTAACTAAGTCCCTCCTCAGCAACAAAGCCCAGGCCCTGTTCCCATTCAGTGATCTGTGGCCCTCCACAGCCCATCCTTCAGTGGTAGTTATTGGCCCCCCTCTAATCAGTGGCACTGACAACCTACCCCCTTGGTGCCCTATACCCACCATGGTGCCACTGGATTGTGAGTGACACAGCCCTCCACACACCACCTCGGCCACCCATTGTCTAATAGTAGCAGTGAGTGTACTGCTTATTTATAGGGCAAGCACCCTATAAATAAGCAGTGCTCTTCCTGCTCCATTCAGATGGTGGGCGGCTGAGGTGGTGTGAGGAGGGCTGTGTCATTCACCATTCACTGACTGTGGCACTAATAGACAGGTGCAGGGGACCAAGAGGGTGGGTTGTCAGTGTTGCATGTGGGAGGGGGCCACTAACCACTACTTAGGGATGGGATGTGGGGGGGAACAGATCACTGTTTGGGAATGGGGCTGGGGCTTTGTTGTGGGGAGGCTTATTAACAAAAGGCATGCTGCATGGCAGTGATGGGCTGAGATCACAGGGGGGAGAACTGACAAACCGGAGGGTCTTTCATTGGTACAGGGATGGGGATGAGGTGGGAACAGGGACTACTGAACACCAGGGAAATTTCTATTTACTATTGCGTGGACATTGGTTGGGGATAGGGACCACTAGACACCAGGGAAATTTATATCTACTATCATACAGACATCGTGTTGGGGGGCACCAGGGAAATTTCTATTTACAGTATGATCAGGTGGACATCAGATGGGGAAGGTATTGCTGGATACCAGCAAAATTTCCATTTACTATCAGGCAGACATCGGCTGGGGGGAGGGACCACTGGACACCAGGAAAATTTCTATTTAAATTGGGCAGATGTTGCATTGGGAGAGGTACTACTAGACACCTTGGAAATTTATATGTACTATGGGGTGAACAACAGGTAGGGGGAGGGATCACTGGACACCAAGGATGTGTTATATTCTATACAGGAGTGGGATCGGAGGGGGGGCACCACTAGATATGAGGGACTACCGTATTGGGGGTCAGGAGGCTGACACATTTCCTCTGCCAACCATTAGGGTAGAATGAGAGTAAGTCATGGTTTAGGTGGGCAGTATTTGAACCATGCAAGGGGACCTCGCAAAATGCCCTTGCATGGGCCAACTACTCTGAATATCAGACTGCGCCAGTATTCAGGGCCCACCCCTCAGTTTGCATTGTGCCCCTCCACAGTTTGCCAGGCTGCAAACCCTATTTGCCCCTGCTAACCGAGCTTTTGAATATGGGATATCTGTGCAAAGCCCAGTTTGTGAATGCAAACTAGGATTTGCACCAAGGCAAACTTTTGAATATCTGGCCCCGGATGTCAAATGATTTGACTTCACCCTTAATAATACTAGTTATTCATATATTATGAATATCTATTGTGCTTAGCAGTTCTTGCATCTGGCTTTCAGGGTCATGCCTCAAAAAAAAAAAAAAAACATGACCTTCACATCAGGAACACAAATTAGGACTAGATGACCAAAATAAGGGAAAATATGTCAAGTACGGTAATATTAACTCTAGTAGCTATTAGAAGAAATTATTTAGTGTATCTGTCACTTTTAAAGAACTGCAACTTGTGTTTGACATTGGTTTCAGCTCCTCAATAATAACTCTTTGATGATAGAAACATAAGTTTTAAGAAGGAACAGAGGAACATATTGATTTAAAGTCAGGGGCATCCATGAAAATCAGGGACACTTGAGACTAAACAGTATAGCACGTTCAGTGCTCATTAAAGAAATGATACCGGGTTTTGCACTTGGTAAGTATCCCTTCTAATTGATGTTTCAGGGAGGTGACAGTTACAAACCCGGAAAGGTCATTTTCTGGACTCGCTTTAATGAGTCCATCATACGCTACTTGTTCCTTAAAGTCATTATAAAAAAGGAGCCCACATTTATTTTGATAGATTGCCTTTGGACAGCTGTACATCCATTTGAGATCATTATTTCCTTTCTCCAATCAGAGAACAGGTTACAAGTACAGTTTTCATGATTAAGATTGCAAAAAAAATCTCAAGAAGTGTATATGCACTTGCAGTCAAGGTGCAGTTAATTAATTAGCATGTCCCGAAGAAAGAATGACCCCCTATTATACCACTCTCAGCTTGGACATTACATTAATCATCTAATTACAAAGGAAGTTAAAGGCATGTTGGCTGGAATGAAACATATAACCTTATTGAAATGGCATATTTAATGATGATGTGTTCTGTTCATAATTAGGGAGAGGGGGCCAGATTTGCAATAGATTTTGATATAACAGAGTTTTCAGTGGAGTGGATGAAAGTAATTATTTTTGTTTGGCAAGAGTTAGAGCTTCAGCTAGAGATCCCTTCTGTCTGCAGGAGAGTAGTCACCGAATCATTAAACTAACTCTAGCTGTTTTTTTACAAAATAGTTTACACAGCTTGAAATATTATTACCTTTCTTTCATTTCATGAAGGCAGAATTCTTGGCTATTTTTTTCTGGAAAAATATTTAAGCAAGCTCATGAAAAGTCTACCTACATTCGTTTCAAGCAAAGAATGAGACAAATAGTGCAGATGAAACAAAGTGCAAAACACTAGTCTATCACAGCTAAAGCCCCAAGGGTTCTGGAATTTCAAAAGGATATGCACATTGCATGCTAGTTACAAGGATTGTTGCTAAATGTTTATCATATGTGGCCATAAGAAATTATAGAAACAGGAAATAATCATTTGTCCAGCAGGCACGCTCCACCTCAATCCCTCCAACTTGCTTTACCACCATGTCCTTCAACTCCTGCTTTCTCGAGAAATACATCAAGTTGCCTCTTATAACCACATATACTATTTACTTCAGTGTCCTACTCTGGGAACCTAATCGATATGTTTGTTATTTTGAGTGAAAAAGTTCTGCTCTCATTCCCTATTCACTCCTAGTTTCCATTTTACACCCAATTGTGTTCAGCCACCTTCTCCAGTAAAAAGAACTTGTAACGATCAAACATTTCAGCCCTTTGATATTTTCCTTTTTGTCACTTTGAACTTTTCCTTTTTCCAAGGACAGTAAAACTAATTTTTTATTTTGAAGACTTACCAAAATGCTACTTACCAAGGCAATCATTTTCATTGAGGTCTAAGGTTAGGAACCCGGAAGGTTAAATTACTGTAATTACTTTAAGTAATAAGGTATGACATGGCACATATTATGCTTGGGAAAGCATCATTCCTCAAGTGTGCTGTGAGGAAAGAGTGATGTAAATCAGCATAACACATGCCCTAGAGTTCCTCACTGTGTGTGTAAAATGGATCCTACAGAACTAAATAAACGTCTTTTTTTGTAGGTTCTTCTTTAGGTTAGTTTCTGACTGTGCTGATATACTACGAAAACATCACAGCTGGAACTACTTTTTGACCAATCAACTTTCAGGATTTCTTTCTATCCATCTTATACCCGCATTTACCTGCAAACCAGTATTTTCTGTGGAAGTCATGTTTTAAATATTGTTTCACATTCTGCTATTGTGCTGTCTTAACTAGCCTTGTAGTAAATTCATTGGGTGTTCTGATTTGTGCAGTGCTGATAAGAACCACTATATGAAGCAGTTTATGCCCTTGGTAAGTACTTACGTTGTTGTTGGAATGCATATGTGTTCTACTTTAACTTAATGTGGTTCAAATGTAATTACAAAAAGGGATGATGAAATAGAGCTTCCTGGTTGGCTGTAAACATTCAGGCATGTGTTAATCTTAGTTAAACATACATGCAGAGTCTTATTAAATCCTCAGAAGGGTAAAACTTTATTTTAAAATACACATTTTTATAATAATAACATGGCACTCCTAGGGGTTATGTTAATGGTCAGGTAACCACCCTCTAGAGGCATGTAGCACTTGGCTACTGTATTCTCTGTGCCCCAATTACACCTCTAGATGGTGATTAACAGAACATTATCGTAACCTTGGTCTTTCCTTTTTACTTAAACAGTCTACATCATAAAGTTCTAAGAAAGTACTACTTACCATTGTGTGTAATTCAGGAACAACCACAGAGTTTACTTATTGGCAAGTAAAGAATGAACACAAATTGTAGTGAGAAAGAAATAATGTGACCTACTGGGAATCATCACATTATTTCTTTCTCACTACCATTTTGTCATTTAAATTACTTAACAGTTGCTTATACTGCACCAAACAACATCTAATTGTCATAAAGATTGAACAGCTACAGAATGGAAATCAATTTTTAAAAGGCAGCTTCTACAGAAAAGTGTGACTTACAGCTCACCAGTTCCACACTTAAAGACCTGGGGCTCACTTTTCCAAGGGTCAAGAATGACACAAGGTGCTTGTGTCAAAGAAGCATGATGCAAGGGGTGCACTGCACTGCACCTTGCACCATTCCCGATTTTCAGATGGTGGTTGCAGCACTGTCAGTACCCCTTGCAGCAGAGACCTTGGCATTCAGCTTGTAGCATGCTGCAGCTAGTACCATGGTGCTGAGGGGTGGTGCACTACTATGTGGTTATCATATCCCTGACTGTAGGATTTTCACTTGCTTGCAGTGGCTGCAAACATCACCCTATGTTAGACCACACATACCGGGTCTAATGGCCCCTACACCACCACCATCAATGAGACAGTAGGTTGGTGCCTCTTGTAACTAATCAGAGTTACATAGAATCCCATGTGCAAGTCACTTGTGCCCTTGGTCCACAAATTCAACCTTCTCAAAATGATCACGGTAGGTACTACATCATAGCAACTCTTGCATAACGGGGAGGTGTGAACTAGGATACAAGTAAGATGCTAACAGGTCTACCAAACAAGACATTGTACAATAGTAATGTTATAAATGCAATGCACTGCATACAGTATGCAAGTGGTCAGGGACAAAGCACATCAAAAGCATTAGTAGCCAGAGCCCCTGGCTGAGATTTCTGCAGTACAAAACACAGTAGCTGCTTGTTTCGCCTGCCGCTACTGAGAAAAAGCACATCCTTCTGGAGGGGGGTACAGTTGGAATGTCCATGACAAATGTATCGCTATGCTGTCAGTTGCAATGATTGGGTACTGGTAGACAAGTTAGAAAGTAGCTTTGTTTCTGACTGTGAATGCCCATGCAGCAACTTTGAAATGCACCTGCACCACAAGAACTTGAGCACCATACATTTTAATGTATTCATTGGGATATTGTTGTGACCATTCAATATTATTAGATTCTAACAAGGTGCTGCAGTAGTGTGGCTGGGTCACCTTATCACCCTCCTCACTGACCCATGCAGATGCCCCAGGACCCCTGCAAGATGGGCAGGTCGTGACAGGTAGGTGGGGGCATTTACACACTAGATAGTTGCATAGGGTGGCACTTGTTGTGTATATCCTGCAGTGAAACTGTTATGGCACTGACATTTTTGTGAGTGATTGTACTATTGTATTAGACAGTGTACTGTGTACTGTGGGCTACAAGTTTCCTGGGGGCACTGGTGGTGGGGTGTGTCACAGCCTCCATCAAACCCCTGCTGTGCACCTTTTCTTTGATGCATGGGAGCGATTGTGGCAGCCCTTGGGGTGTTTGGTGCAGGGGCCTCTTCTGTACCAAAATCTGGTGTAATGCCCCTGGTGTACTGGGCTTTGATGCAAGCTGCTGTCTGCTATACCTTACGTCGATTTCAGGCCCCTTCTGAAAATCAAGTCCTAGTATCGTTTTTAGTGCCCTACACAGTATTGCCTGCTGGGCAGAAAAACAAGGATATGGGTTTCTGCTGATTGCCAGATAAATTAACAGAGCTGGAGAAACCCAATTGGTCTAATTTGCCTGAGTCACAAAAACACTTTCTTTGCAGAAATTGAAATCCTGAAAATGCTAATGAAATTCGTGAGGCCAGATTTTCAAAAGGATCCATCCAAGATGTATTCACCTTTGTTCTCAAGCAGGCAAGGCTTGTAAACTTTTAGCCAATTGATTAGATGATATAGAAGCATTCTGATTTTGTGACAAAAGAAAGCTGCAACTGTATCAAACAAGCATTTGTCAATGCCAAATGCTGTCTTGCTGGTTTTGACACTGGTAGTGCAGGAGTTAGAGAGATACATAATAGAAGTAGCAATGAAGTACAGAACCAACATCAACCCCACCCCACCCTGCAGAGAGTGACAGGCATTGGGGTGTGCATTTGGGTCACTGGCAATAACGCTCATGCTATTTGACCTCACCCTACCCTGCAGAGTCTGACAAGTGACACGTTATGCCTTGGGATCATCTGGCCTTATGCTCACCCCATTTCATAAGGAAGTACATTGAGATGGGTGCAGCATAGGAGAATGGGTAGAACTTTGGGGCTGAAGAGTTCAAGGCACACCTTGAAGCCTGTCAGTGGCTGCAGGGTGGAGGTGGAGGACCAATGGCATGAACAGTACAGCAGGCAATCCAAAGACACCCCCCTGATGCCTGTTAGTCTGTACTGGGTGAGATGTAATGATTAGAAACCCTAACGCCCTAGGCGTGTGTTGGTATTTGCACTCCAAATTTTAAAAATATGGCCTTTTTGTGACCCCCACCTCATGAAAGCATTTGGGACCTCTGTTCATGAACAGTGCCCCTGTGATTTTGTTAATCTGTCTCGAACGTTGATTTCCCACAGTGACTGCTCCATTCTGCACCATATGAAAATGTCAGCGGCACCATTGATAAGGAAGTGTGAAGAGATGGCAATGTGGAAAATCTGGAGTGCAAATATTAAACATTCTTGAAGTTACGAGCGTGTGTGAAAACTGCACATCGCACGCTCATAACACAGTCATTTAGTGGAATTATTTCACCAAATTTTTAACATAGCTATTTGGGGATCTCTGCTCATGAACAGTGGCACTATGATTATCTTAATCTACCCGAATATTGATTTCCCACAGCGACCATGTGATTGTGCACCAGATGTGCGAAACTACATTTCAGGCAGGATGTGACAAATAACAGCTGAACTGTTCATAAGAAGGTTTGTAAAAATAAAAATATTGAAAATCTGGAGTGAAAATATTACAAATTCTCAACTTACAACTGTGCATGGACATTGCACAATGCATGTTTGTAACATAGTCATTTATGGAATTTTTTCACCAAATTTTCAGCATAGGCATGTTGTCACCTCTGCTCATGAACAGTTTTACTGTGATTTTCTTACTCTGTTCTGAACATTGTTTTTCTACAGCTACTGTGCCACTGCTCGTCGAATGTGAAAAAAAACACAGTTTAGGTAGGATGTGGGAAATGAAAGCTGTACTGTTCATAAGGAGGTGTGAAAAAATGGCAATGGTGAAAATTTGTAGTACAAATATTAAAAATTATTGAAGTTCCAAGTATGCGTGGAAACTGCACAACGCACACTTGTAAAACTGTCATTTTATGGACGTTTGCCATTTAATTTTCAACACTGGCATTTTAGGACCTCTGCTCATGAACAGAGTCACTGTGATTTTCCTAATCTGTCCCAAACACTGATTGCCCACAGTGACCATGCTATTCTGCACCAGAAGTGCAAAAACACATTTCGGCCAGGATGTGAAAAATGATGAGGGTGCGTGAACACTGCACAACGCACGCTCATAGCACAGTCATTTAATGGACTTTTGTCACCAGATTTTCAACACAGGCATTTTAGGACCTCTGCTCATTAACAGTATCACTGTAATTTTCTTACTCTGTCATGAACACTGATTTCTCACAGTGACCACGCTATTTTGCGCTGGAAGTGCAAAAGCACATTTCATCCAGGATGTGAAAAATGACAGGTGTACTGTTCATAAGGAGGTGGGGAAAAATGGGAATATTAAAAATCTGGAGTGAAAATATTACAGATTCATGAAGTTACGAGTGTGCGTGGAAACTGCTCAATGCACACTCACAAAACAGTCATTTAATGGACTTTCGGCACCAAATTTTCAACATAGGCATTTTAAGACCTCCGCCCATGAACAGTATCACTGTGATTTTTCTTACTCTGTCCCAAACACTGATTTCCCACAGCAACCACGCTATTCTGCGCTGGAAGTGTGAAAACGCATTTTGGCCAGGATGTGAAAAATGACAGCTGTGCTGTTCATAAAGAAGTGTGGAAAAATTCCATTGTTGAAAATCTGGAGTAAACATATTACAGATTCGCAAAGTTATGAGCGTGCAAGGCACACTTATAAAAAAGTCATTTTTTTGATTTTTGTTGCCAAATTTGCAACATAGGCTTTTTGAGAGGCCACCTTATGAACAGCAGCACTGTCGTTTCATTAATCAGTCCCGAAGGGTGATTCCGTGCAGTGACTGAAAAATCACCTTTTGGGACTGAATAATGCCTTGACAGTAACTGAATTCATGAGCAGGGGTCCCAATAACATCATGTTGAAAATTTGGTGGCAAAATTCCCCAAAATGCCCGAGATATGCATCAAAGTTGAAAAAACCCTATTTATGCCATTATACAGCTTACCGGCATTTCTGTCAGCTTTGAAGAGTGCAGACGTGTTCCTGGTCCACAGAAGATCATCGTGCTGGGCTCTGCAGGTAAGTATGGGGTGAGGGGGGGTGTGGGGAGGTGGGGCAAGCAGTGGGTGGGCGTGGATTGGGGAGGGGGCTGCAGACTGCGAGGGACCATTTTCTACTTTACAGGGAAAAGAAAAACAATGCAGGAAGGTTTTGGTTTTTACAGGTACTTTTGACACGCTGGGGTGGGCTCCCAGCATGTCACCTGCATGTTTTTTTGGGGGGGGACTGGAGCCGACAGGGAATGGACACCCCATCAGCAAATAAAAAAGAGTGTTTTGGGGGGTATGATGCAGATGGGATTGGTCCCTCCATCGGCAATTAACTGGGAAGGGGGTGTCACCTGCAGGTTTTGTTTCGGGGAGACTGTAGCTGATGGGGATTGGGCACCCCATCGGCAAATAAAAAAAGAGTGTTGGGGGATGATGCTGATGGGGATTGGGCTCCCTCATCAGCAGATGAACTGGGGAGGGGGGCATGATGATGCCGACAGGGGGATTGGGCACCATCCTAAGTCGGCTTTTCTGGGGACTATGCAAGGTGGGCGGCACATCCGCCACCTTGTCGCACTGAAACTTACACCAGGAAAGGCATGCCCTGCAATGAGGTGGAGAGCCCTCATTACAGCGGCTAAAACCTTTCAAGGTGGTGGGCACGCTTTTGCACTGCTGTCATATGGGTCAGGAGGCACGTACTGATGCCCTTGCATCAGTAGGGTAGGAGGGGCAGGGGAAGAAATGGTGGAAAAAGAGCCTGGCATACTGTGTGATGGCCCGCTGCATCCCATGGTCCACCCATGGTTTCTGGATTGGGTCTCCAGGGGGGAGCCAGCACCCTCCTCCCTGGCCCCTCCTTGGGTGGTAAGCCATGGGGGAATTTTCAGGGATCGACAGGAGCGGGAGCACATGGGACAAGACAGTGAGTCCCTCTGCAAGGAGGGCTACAGCTGTCTGCCAGGGCTCCAGGTGGAAAAACAAATAATAGAAGAAAAAAAAGATTTCAGTCAGGCTCTTCTGAATCTGATGGTGCTCCCGGCCCTTTCCTTATGTCGTGATGGTGGCTACTGTCCTTGGGTCTGACAGGACTGAACAAATGTTTCAGCAGATCCTGCAGGAGATAAAATCCATCTAGATTAAATCAGAGTAGAACACAGAGTCCATTTCTTAGTTACACACCCACAAGGACATAACTGAACAGCAAGGACATAAGAATGACTCAGCACTACACGACCTACAGGTGCAACTGAGAGAATGGCAGAAACATATTCACCAGCTATAAGATAAAGTCGATGACCTGAAAATCAGGGTTGCTGCAATAACCTCCAGTCTGTGGGCTTCCCAGAGCGGGCAGAGTTCAGGGATCCCATCAGCTTTCTGTGCCACATCCTGCCAAGTTTGCTCAAGTTTCCTGGTATCCCAGATTCATGATTGAGAGAGCCCATAGATCTCTGGTGCCTGCCCCAAGGAAGGGAGAAGAGCTGAGGCCCATCATCATCAAATTCCTCTGCTTCCAGATGAAGGAGGACATCCTTATGATAGCCAGAGAACTTGGGACAGCTTCAATGGCAGGGCCACAGGACCATGATATTCAAAGATTTCTCCTGTGACCTTACCAGTAAATGAAAGGCCTTTGTGGGAGTGTTATACCTTCTCCACCAGCTGGGTATACCTTTCTCACTGAGATACTCAGCCCACCTCTGCATTACCCATGACAAAACCGTGATCACGCTCACCTTGCCAGAAGCAGCAGTTGAATATATCCACAACCACTTGCCTTCTTCGCAGAGTACTTTCTACCACTTCCCCAAGCAGGCCGATCCCATTGCATCAGGTGAAGAAATGAACACCATGTAGAGCAAGCAGAGACTCCCTCTCACCCACCTGAGAAAAACCCTGGATTCCCCCAAAACAATGATGAAAACAAAGAGGAAAATAAAAAAATGGAAAGACTTGGCACCATCTTCAATCTGCTCATGAAGCTATAGCAGAAGCAGGCACTTTGCAGACAATGAAGATAAGCCGTCTGTGCTGACGGCCCCTAACAGATATGCTACCCTGACAACCATTACAACAGAATCTCAAGGCCTCCCACAGCAAGCACAGCAACCAGGCCTTCAATCTAAGGTACTGCCATCACCTCTGAATAAGCCTGTCCTGTGTAATGACCCTTACTCAGGGCCCAGATTGGATCACGAACCTGCTTCCTTCACCTCACAGGTCCCACTCCCATTCTCAGGTTCCAGCAGACCTGAAGAGGAGCCCCCAACCATAATCCTCCCTGGATTGCCTAACCTGAGTTGGGCCACTATCATCATTGCTGATGCCTCTCCCCACAGTGCAAAGCCCACGATAAAAACTCTCTGGTCCATCTTCAGAGTACAGTAATATTTCCCCTAAGCCAAATCAAGATGTCTTGTCCTCCTCAACCTGAATGTCAGGTGGTTAAGTGTGATGCATTTTACTTTTGCTCTGTTTTGTCTGCATTGCAGGAATTTCCTATGTTAGTTGACTTTGCTGTACACTAATCTCCATCTGCAGACTGATCCAGCTCTCCTCCCCATCTTAGCCTGAGTTCAGTTGTGTTGCCCAAGCTGGTTTCTCCCTGTCTGCACCCAACTAGACCTACCCATACAGAGGTGCTCCTTCTACTAGTACCACTGTAGACCCAATTGTCATTATACAAACAGCCCCTTCTACATGGCTACAGATCTACATTTCATCACCTGCTTGAACATGAGCTTGCAGAACCTCTTCTTGATTGTTTCTATGTGCTGATTGGTTTTCTGGAAATCTCTGATGTGCAGCGGTGGGGGGGATGCTGAAGCACAAACGGGTTCTGTCTACTTTGCTTTCCTCTGCTAGCTACCATCACTCCCTGGTAAATAATTTCTTCAAGGTACTAGTGAAAACAGAAAGAATGCCGAAGTAACCAACTCAATCACCACAGATACTGGATTAAGCAGGGCATGAGCCACAAATAAAAAAAAAACACAATCAGTTCCAGTGTCTTTCAAAAAAAATGCACTGCCACCATTGTGATGCTCCCCAAAAAAGGCAGTGACTCCTCATCCCAGGCAAGTTATTGCCCAATATCCCTCATGACAGCTGACAGCAAGGTCTAGGAAAAAATCTTCATGCTTTAGATAGAGCAGTTCCTCCCAGCTCTCATTCATCCATCACATGTTGGGGTTCATCAAGGGATGACTCAGCTCTGACCACCTTCAAACTGTGGTGAATCTTTTACGCATAGCAAAACACTCCCCCTCAGCTTCTGCTGCTGTGGCCATTGATTCCATGAAGGTATTCACTTCTGTTGAGTGGGGATATTTATACAAGCTTCTCAGCAAAATGGTGTTTGGCCCAGTTTTCTCAAGTCTGATCCACACCCTATACACAGCATCTGCCACCAAAGTACTCACTAACCAAGCACTGTCAGAGGAGAGCCACCTGGAGAAAGGCACCAGGTAGGTGTGCCCTCTTCCCCCCCATTCATTTTGGCAATAGAGCCACTTTTGGTGGCTATACAGCAAAACCAAGAAATCCCAAGAATCAAGACTGGACCCTCAAGCTGCAAAACCTTCTCTACATAGATGACCTGCTGTTGCTCACCGAGTACACTTCTACTGCTCTCCCATCCCTAATCTCACTACTATCAGCCTTTTCTCTGGTCTCTGGGCTTAAAGTCAATTGCTCCAAAACAGAGGTGCTTCCCCTCAACTCCTCTTGTCTGCTTTGTATGGTACACATGGTGGGGCTTATATGGTCACCAAACCAAATCACATATTTGGGGATCCAAATATTTTAAAAGCTTGACTTGCTTTAAATTTCACCCCATTATTACATGAATTGAGCATTGAGCTTGAATTTGAGAGATGGAAACCATTGGGGAGGTGGAAGCTATAAAGATGGTGTCAGTTCCCAAGATATGCTCTCTCACATTCCCACCCCTATCGCTCAGCAATGGTTCAATATATTGGATTCCCTGATAGGTGGCTTTTTATAGGGAAGATTCAAACCTTATTACAGCAGGGCACTGCTCCATGCTCTATAGACCAAAGGCATTTGGGACCTTCCTTGGCTCAAGGGTTATTATCTGGCCTTTAACACAGCATAACTACTATGTTGCTTTCCTAGTCAAGGAACTGACATCCCCTTTGGGCATCTGTCAAGACCCACATCCGGGTAGTAGAATCCCAGCTTCTGTCCCAGTCTTTGATAAGAGCTGCTGCATGCCCACCTATCCCTTTATCTCCCACTCCAGCCACATTTGGGCCCAACTTTTCATATTTGGACACACTTTTCACTGGATCTGGCCTAACCAACTCTAAGTTCACTTTGGAATAACCCACAAATCAAGTGGATAACAGCACCATCTCCTGGAATGCCTGGGCATTGGCAAGTATTCATAATCTGTGTGACGTTCTTACCCTAAATCTCAGAACCCTGAACACATTCACGAACATTCAACAGAGATATAATCTAAATCCTCATGATCTCTGAAAGTACCTCCAACTCCACAGTGCCCTGGTACTCATACTTTATAGATGAAATCGCTTAATTCCTTTAGAGCTAACCCACCCCTTGTCCACTGGCTGAAGACTTCCAAAGGGAGGGCCAGTCAGATCTATAAAGTTTTAAGAGACAATCCCTTAAGGCCAAGGATACCTGGGCTGGCCTCCTAAATCATCCCATCCCTCTAGAAGAATGGGAACAATGTCTAAGGGTGGTGCACATTGTGGTTAGAGATACCAATAGTAGGCTGTTGCAGAACAAGGTTCAGCTCTTATGGTACAGCACTCCTGCTGCCCTGCATGCTGTGCATTTACTTCAAGATTGTCACTGTTGGAGGTGTGGGCAAGCAGTTGGGAACCTCTAGCATATATTATGGCAATGTGCTCCACTCCTTGCCTACTGCAGTCAGGTCTTGTCAAATTTGAGAGGTTGTCCCACATTGCCTCTGGAACCCCAGAGAAGTTCCAAAAGATATGGTCCCCTTTCCTAAACCTTTTGAGGGAAACAGATTTCTCTCTCTCTCCCTCTCTCCCTCTCTCCCTCTCTGTCTCTCTCTCTCCCTCTCCCACACAACACCACACACTGGGATTGGTTGAAACACAGTATCTCCTGCATCTGTGTCACCTGGGTCCATAAATTCTTAGGGTCACATAGAGGCTGGTATGTCTACCTGAATTCATACCCTATCAGTGGCAAGGGCATAGGTAGGAATCGCTGTTTTAAGCATCTCTTCCCTTTGTGTGTTACAAGACTGTAAATAAGTTATTGCAGTCTTTAGATCTCTAGTTCTACCCCTTTCCCATTAGTCATGTTTTTCCTCCTTGACTCATGCATCAGTCCTAGGTATTAACCAGTTTTTAAAGGCATGACAGAGTTGGTAGCATCTACTTATTAGATTGGTACTCCTTATTACTGTCTAGGTATTTTTCTCCTTTCTAGTACGATACTACAAAATGGTATGCTGGGACTAAGCTCACTCGTTTTTCTGTCTGGCTTTCCTGTTGCACACTCTGCATTCATATGTATGGACTATTGTCTGTTACTGTTGCATTGTATAAACATACTCTGTTATTCTTGAAAAGTATTAATAGACAAATTAACTGCATAAAAGCACAAAAAAAGAAAAAAAAGTTGAGTCCCCAAATTAATCATTACCCTAATCTCCATACCTATAAAATGGTTAGGAGCCTTCTGATTCACTGAATCCAGCTGCCCCCACCCCCACCTCAATTAATTGCCTGCCCTGACAGGAGGGATCATCCATGTAGTGCCCTGGACCCTTGTTGCCTACCACTGACCATCTTGACAGGGATTATAATCATTGTCAAAGCTGGGTGGGCCCCTCCAGTGTTACCCTAGTCTGCCACTAACTGCCTGGACAGCCAGGTCACCAGTGTCACCCTTTCCAATGTCCCTCCTCTTAATACTACTATTCCCCCCTGTTATACAGTAATGAACTTACTTTAAGATTTGTATGTAAACCCTGATATGAACTTGAAGTAATTCTAATAATTTCTGGTAAATATGCTTTGACATTTGCACGTTTTTAATGGTTTTGGGTATATAAGTAATCACTGTAAAATGTGTAAAGTACTCTTGAAGACTGTTGATAATTGAAACTGGCCTGGTGTTTTGAGGCTGGGCTTGTTCCCAGACTCTGGTTCCTCTGTCTTTGTTGTTGCAATGAAAAGGAATCAACGAAATTCAACACGGATATCAGGTGCTGATTTTGAGGGTTATATACCCTCATTTATGCTGTTATGTATCAGTAAATAGAATGATATTTAAGACCCTGTCCTTACATTGTTTTCATTAAACACTTGAAAATTTAAGGGCAATCTTTGAAAATATCATGCAAATGTAAATTCCCTTTTAAAAGGGTCTCTCCTCCGTGACTTCATTCAAAACCTGGCTGCAATCATAAGTGAAATAAATCTGGTGGTTTCATTCAGTTGATCACAGAGCTTCAGAGGATTTGGCATTGAATCCACTGTGCTTAAAGACTAGATTGTGCTCTCATGCTACAGAGTGTGCTGTGCCCCCTGTAGGACTCAGCATTATGGGATTTGTTTGTTTGTTTGGTTGGTTGTTACTGTACCTAGTGGCACTGTACATGGCTGGTGGCAGTTTCTAATGGTAGAAAGGTTCAAATGCCCCCTTCCAACATTAAATTCACCACTAGAATTAAAAAAAATAACTTGGAACAAAATAGCTGGGGGATAACATAACATAGTACTGTGCTACTTCCCTCTCACTTTGACTTTTATAGCATTTATCATACTTTGTGCTAATGGTGATCACAATCTGAAATCATCATGCATTTTTTAATGCACAGTTTTATCATGTCATGGAGAAAAGTTTGCTTCAAAACCTCATTATCTGTTTCTAATACAGACAATAGCTTCTGATTTTGAAATGAGTGCTACCCCATATGTTTCTACCTTATTGTAAAAGAAAGTTACATTTATATTTCTTTTCAGTGAAGAAGCTTTTAATACTAGGGAGGAAATGCTTGTGGTGGGGGAAGGGGGAGCTATGTAAAAAGGTTCTGTTAATGCCAAGGGGAAACATGCTCTTATTGTGCAGTATTTGTTGCAGAAATCTTGGAAATCTTATGAGTGCTGTATGTATTTGCAGAAGCTGTATTATGCATTTGGGATAAAAAAAAAAAAGCGGCCAGCATCGGAAATGATAAATGTCTTTTTGCTGAAAGCTGTACTGAACGTCCTTGAGTTTAATCAAAACTATTTGTTTTTAGTCAGCTTTGCTGTTGTCTCTTTTACTCTTGTCCACTGATAGCTTGACATTAATGACATCATAAATCATGTGAAGTGGCGGCTTGGGTTTGGTAGCATTTCAAGTGTTTGTTGAGATGTCCTGGACTATCTGAGAAACTTGTGTGAGGATGGATGTCAGCCTGATCTAAACCTTCAGTCTCTGTCTTTGCTGTTAAACATAAGCATGTTTTAACAAGGAGGAGGGCTTCACTAGAACATTATACCAACTTTCTTACTCACTTTATTTTCTCTTGGGGCACATTTCTAGATATTATTATCAAGGTACAAAACAGAAAATTGGAAATAGGATATTCTGATTTGCTTTATACTAAGTTCAAGTAGGCAGCATTGTCTGTGGCTGGAGTTCTGGCTTGGGATCCAGGAGGCCCATGTACAAATCTTATCTGAGCCACTTGCAAGTAGTATGACCATAAGAAACTCACTTAACCTTCCTGTGCTCCCATTCTCCCAGCTGTAAAAATGCATAATAATCAGAACACCATTTAAATAGAGAATAATGTATGGAAGGTGGTGTATTATGATTTTTTTATACACCTAAGGTGTGAAATATCCATAAAACACCAGATAACAGTTCAAGAGGTTTACATGGACATGGCACACCAAGAGTGTGTAAAATAGCAAATTGTGAAACCACTTTCCATGTTTTTTTTATATAATTGCTGACTGGAGTGGTTTGAGATTAAGCAGCCACTGCTGGAGGAGCTGTGCCTTTGGGAGTACCCAAGTGCTGCTCTTTGAAGGAAAATAAAATTAGATTTAACATGTCTCGCAGAAAAATAGAGCCCACTGAGTGGCAAGTTTAAAAAAAAAGTTGAAGTGGGGGGGTTCTTGAAGTGTTTTTTTTGTCCTTGGTAGCATTTTAATCTTGCAAGAAAGAGCTGGAGAACTGTTCAGCAGATGAAATTAGACCAGGTGCAAGCCGTCATTTCCCACTCCAGGAGGCTAGCATTGCTAGGTTTGCACAAACAGTCAATTAGAGGACTTATAAAGCTGTTGTGAGGCTGTGCACAACACAACCTCTGTAATACTCAGGCTGTATTACACATATGTGCATTATCACTTGTGTATTATAGCATTTGAATGAGGTCAAAATCCATGCATTATTTAATATAACTAGCAATTATGTAAGTGATAATCCATGGCAGGGTGTGCATTATAGGATTTTAATGCACAGCTCAGGGGTGTACTAAGGCATGAGGCCAAAGACTGAGTGTTCTTATGCCCTTGGGAAGTGCATTAAATCCTACAATGCACACTCTGGAGGGACTTATTAAACTTATAAAATGGTTCTAAGTACTTTTTTTTGAGGGGGGGTTTGAGATTTAGTACCTAACTGTTCATTTATAGAGATTTAATGCGCAGTTAGGTGGTGTCTCTTGGCCAATGACATTTCTAGACTTTTTCTTGCCATTTTATAAAATAAGATATTGCACCTAGAGTTGCTTGGATAGCACATTAATGGCACTGTTCATGCTCTACCAGATAGCTCCACTATCTGATTATTAACCTTACCTTGGGCAGATCTACTTTGGGGCAAATTGTTATAGTAGTATTGGGCCATGTATAGGGAGGCAGTACAATTTAGAAGACTAAAAGCACTAAGCTGTGAACCTGGACTGCCAGCAGTCCTGGGTTTGATTCCCACAACCACTACTTACATACTTTGTGACAATGAGTAAGTCACTTAACTTCCCTCTACTCCTGGGACACAATTGGAAATTAGCTTTGGCTCAGTGTACCTTTCCTGGATGAAAATTTAAAACAAATAAAGTATATCTTCTTTGGCTGGTCTGGATTCATTTGTAAGATTTCTAAACAGTGTCCCTCTAAGGCTTGGAGTACCTGTTCAATACATAACCTGGAATAGAGAGGCTGCCATCACATAGCATCAGCTGATCATTTGATTGGGCTCCCTGTACCTAGTCAACAGAGGGGTTGCTTTCTGGGGTGGATATTGGGACTGGCAACACCCCAGGAGGAGGTCCCAGCAGGCTACCCTCAGGGACAGGGGATGGGCCAGGGGGAGGAGGCAGGGGAGACATTTAGCCTTTGTTAGCCAACATATTCTCCCTCTCTCTCCTCCATCCAGTGGATCACATATATTAGAGCTCAGCAGTTAAGGTAAGCAGCCCCTGAGGCCTGCCTCGAAGGAGGAGCAGAATGTGCTCCTGAGTAGCAGTTTTCACTCTGGGCTACGAGCCTGAGCAACTGCATTAGGGCTTAGGGGCTTTTACTTACTATTCCTAATGTAGCATTGTGCTTCAAAATGCTGGCTGTATATATGCAGTTATAAATAATTATGGTTCTTCCCTGGTTTACGTTAGACCCGTGGATGGAGTGTGAGGCTGATTTGGGGATTTCGTTGTTCCTTTTAGGAGATTTCTGTGCGATCTTATGTGGGGTCAGTGTCACCTTTGGCACCAGTGTTGGGACCTGGGGGGGGCTCCAACACCCGAGTTATCATTTTGCCATGTTCCCAATTCGCGGGGGTGACCATGTACGGCATGCTTAGAGGAACCGGTTGACATTTGGTGCCTCTCCTGGTATGGATCCACAGTGGTTTCTTGGCTCCTGGGGTGGTTGGAGCTTTGTAACCATGGCCCACACTGAGTTCTTTGTTGGACTTCATGGGCCATGGCTGACATCCTGCAAGATGCTAGTTGCGTAACTATTGGTTGGGTGGCATCTTGCATGGGATGGGATTCTCATCAGCCATCCTGGTGTAGGTAGATTGTGGTGAGAACAGAAATATTAATGTTGAGAGAGGGTTTGATTCCTGTACACTCCAGAACCTGACTTACCTGCAAAAAGAACTATACATTGGGGTAGTTTAAAAAAATATATAAACAAAATGGTACCAAGAGGGCAAATAGGTAGCTGCTTGCAGTGGTATGCCCAGCAGCTGGGTGATTCCTCAACTCCCACTTAAATTTCAGTGACCCTGAACAAGTCAATTAACATTTGGTGATCCCTGGCTACCCTCTAGTCTCCAGATTAGATTTTCTTGTATTTGGTGTCGGTCTGTCCTCTTTTTCTCCCAACTCCCCAAAACAAAAATGAACTGCTTAACCTGGAATTAACTGTGTTTTGGGGTGGCTTTAGTTGTCTTTACAGGTGACATGTCTACAAGTAAGAAGACTCCATTGGGCAAGAGACAGGTGGCCATTAAGGAGCAGGTGTGGCAGATGTATAAAAGTAAAGGGTCAGCGTGGCCTGAGGAATGCCTTGATGGATTGAAGGTTCATTGACTTCAGGAGAAGCAGCCATGAAAAAAGGCCAGCCAATGAGAAGGTGTTGCCTCCCATGAAGATCCCTTGGGCCACAGGTAAGGGGTGGCCAGGTGTGCCTCAGGTAAGGGCTCAGGTGGTCAGGGAGATGCTTGAAGCCATTCAAGGAGAAAGTTCTGCAGTGAGGTGGAGTTTGTTGAGGTGGGGCCAGGTGCTGCAGGTTGGAATGGTGATGGGGACCCCAGGAAGTAAGGAGTGCCAGTTGAGCCCCTGATAGTGCTAATTCCTGCTTTGCAGGCACTGCTTGGGGTGGACTTATGGATCACAATGGATGAGAGGTTGGCTAAACTGGCAGATGTGTTAGCAGTGCTGGCATCCAAGGTAATCAGGTGCTACCAGCACCTGAGGCAGTGCTTGCAACACCGGCGCATACCCAGCCACCACTGGCCAACCCTTATATGGGATTGAATGTGACAAGGTACCTTTGTAAATGAGCCTATGGCTCAAAGGTTTTCCAAACTGCTGTTTAAATAAAATAAATAAAATAAAATAAAAATATGCCATTGGGAACACACTTGTGAGACAACGTTCGACAACAAATCTGGAATCAGGAGTATGTGGACATGTTCTCCCTTTTGAACTAGATGGTTGAACCAGAGGAGGGTAAAACGGACAAAGGAGAGAGGGCTAAGGTCCACCGTTCCTCTGAGAATTGGATCACGGCATTCTCAGTGTATGCCATGGCTATTCTTCAAGGGGATGAGACTCAAGAGATAGAATTGTTTAATTATATGAATCACATCACTATGACATGTCAGTAGAAAGGTGGGATGGCTTGGTTGGAGTACAGTGAGGAGTTCCTGCAGTGGCAGCAAGTTGACCCCACCTGGGGTGGGGTAGCCTTGACATGCCACTGTTGGTGGATGTTATGAAGGGTGGATGGGGTGATGCACACAGACAGTGGATTGCCTATTTTGGTGTCCTCCCTTCAATGAGTGGAGGTCTGTCCTAGGCAGCTGTGTTATGCCTTCAATCAAGGGAGCCGCACTAGGGCAACCTGCTGGTTTTGTCATACATGCATGGCATGCAACAGGCAGCCCCCATTTGTGCAGTGTTCTGTACCTTGATCAGCATGAGGGGGGGTTTTGGGGCGGAAAAGGGTAGCCGCCAAAGCCACAAGGTGATAAGCCTTCCCACCCCGGTATGGGTGAGAAGGCTTAAGACTTGGTTGGACCAGTACCCAGACAGACCAGCTGCTGCCCTGCTACAGGAGGGTTACTGGAAGGTTTCAGTTTGCAGTGCTTAGGCCCCAGATGGGTGTATGAGGTGGAGAACCTGAAGTCCATGTGGGAATGTCAGCAGGTGGTCTGGAACAAACTGGAAAAAAAAGGCCGTTGGGGCGGGTCAGTGGCCCATTCAAGTTTCCACCATGGTCCAACTTGAGAATGTCACCCATGGACCTGGTGCCCACAAGGGTGCCAGAGGAATTCCACATGAACAATCACCTCTCATACCCAGAAGGGGACCCAGTGAATGCCCACACTGTCCCAGCCTATACCTCAGTTCATTATAAATCATTTGACAGGGCCATTGAAGTAGTTCAGGTGGCAGGCCCAGTAGCACTGATGGCCAAGGCTGACATTGAGTCTGCATTTCGGCTGCTGCCCATGCACCCGAATGACAAAGTGTTGTTGGCATGAAGTTTGCAGGTAAATTTTATGTGGACAATTGTATGCTGATGGGGTGTGCGGTGGCCTGTGTGGTCTTTGAAAATGTCAGTGCATTTTTGCACTGGGTGATGTCAGAGGTGGCCGATAATGATGATGTCATTCACTACCTTGATGAATTCCTGTTTTTGGGCCCAGCTGGGGCCATGACATGTGGAGTAACCCTGGAAGCGCTTCAAGAGCCTTCATCAGGATTTTGGGGTTCCACTGGCTCCGAGCAAGGTGGAGCTTCCTATGGCTGTCATTACCTTTTTGGGCATAGAGATTGACACTGAGAGACAGCAGTGCAGGCTGTCAGCAGATAAACTGGATTCCCAAAAGAGGTTACTGCGTAAGGCAGAGGAGGCCAAAAAGGTCACACTGCAGGAAATACAGCAGTTGGTGGGGCACCTGAATTTAGCATGCAGAGTCATACTGAGTGGGAGGAATTTCATGAGACACTTGGCAAAAAGGGGCAAGGGTTGTAAAAAGCAGCACCACTGGGTTAGGGTGACATCGGACTTTTAGGAAGATCTCCAGGTCTGGAGAACCTTCTTGGATCACTTCAATGGCATAGATCTGTGGCAGGATCCAGGGAAGGTCAACCTTTGGAAATGTTCATGGACACAGCTGGAGGGCTTGGGTTTGGTGCTGACTTCCAATGGGAGTGGTGAACTGGTCAGTGGCCACAGAAGTGGTTGGAGGCCAGGCTGGGAAGGCAGATAACCCTCTTAGAGTTCTTCCCAGTGGTGGTGGCACTCTGCCTCTGGGGGCCGAGGTTGTGGGATAGGAAAATCCTATTTTGCTCTCATAACATAGGGGTGGTGCACACCATTAACAGGTAGTTTGAACTGAGAGGCCCTATGGGAGACTTGATGTGGATTTTGTATTAAAATGCTTGCAGCTGAATATTCAATTTCAGGCAGCCCATGTACCCGGAGTGGATAATGGAATTACTGATGCTTTGTCTCATTCACAGTACCAAAGATTCAGGAAGCTGGCAGCTGCAGCAGAACAGCAGCCACTGATGGTCCATCCAGTCCTCTGGGAGGTGGTGACTATGAAACGTGGACATGCATAGGTAATTCCATCTTACCATGGACAAGGATAGCTTACTGCTGTGGAATGGAGCACTACATGCAAGTTCAGGAAGCAGCTGGGTGGCCGGATGCCTGGCCTATTCTGGTGGACCAACTCTGTGCTTATGTTGTGTGGGTGAAGGGTGGCTTGTCACCAGGAACAATGGGCCGACACCTAGCAGGGCTATCCTGGCTGGCCAGGGTCATGTGTTTGGCCAACAACACCAGGGCCATCAAGGTCCGCAAAGTGTTGGAAGGGTGGAGAAGGTTGCTTAGGGCTTAAACAGATGACAGGTGCCCCATTACATCGATGATCTTGGCCCAGATTTGGATGGCATTGCCTCTGGTGTGCTGGAATGCCTACAAGGCAACATTATTGAAATTATGGGCCTGATTCCAAGATAGTGATGAGATCAAGGTGTAAAATACACCAGTGCATAAAGTTACGCCAAAATCCCTATGACATGCGAGCTGCACCATATTCCAAGAGAATCACCAGATACAACAGAAAATGCAGAATTACGCATGTCATAAGTTATTCCCTTAAGACATGGCGCAACTCACAATAGTGGCATAGCAGTACACATGTCACAACTCACAATACTGTCAGCAGTGCATACCTCTCGACTGTCCCACAGTGCATGGCACTGTTCCTTACTGTACATCCCATCACTTCTCTGTTCCACAGTGTGATGCCATGTCCCACAGTCTGTGTTTGGCTATTGTGCTACATGCTATGGTACATGTTACACCAGGTATGTATTTCACTTACTATTGGCCTGTCTGGTCATGCTGCTACCTATTTCACCACGTCCTGGGCTTCCTAGGGCACATTTGCTTGGGTG
The DNA here is from genome assembly GCA_016271365.2 of Neoceratodus forsteri. Lineage (NCBI taxonomy): Eukaryota > Metazoa > Chordata > Ceratodontiformes > Ceratodontidae > Neoceratodus > Neoceratodus forsteri. Next base: position 397,354,659 of record CM057454.1, read on the forward strand.
TTCCACTATATGCCCATTAGTTCCACATTCATGGTCTACTGGTTGGAGGTATGCTGTGGTCTGGCTCTGTGGGGTGGTGTTTCTATGGCCTGTGCTCTGGTTAGGACAGCATTTCCTTGTTCTAACTTACATTACTATCCTCTGGCAAGGTTCATTATGCCACCCGTTCTGGAATACTGTAGCAGTTCTGTGGTACTGGTGTATTACGCATGTCATAAGCCACATTATGCAGTGGCGTAAGCATTTTTTGGCATAACTGCAGTGCAACTTGTGTTTTTCGTAGCATTTGTGGGATTGCTGCGTAAGTGTTCTTTTGGAATCATGCAAATCACTGGTGTAATGTGCGATTTGCACTTTCAGGACTGGTGTACTGCATTTACACCCGGCATAATGGTCTTGGAATTGGGCCCTATGTTTTTAGTGGCCCTATGTGGGGCTTTCAGAGTATCAGAATTGACTCAGCCAGCACAGACTCATGGGTCACCAGATTTGATGGCGGATGATGTTACGCTTTTGGCAGAAGCTGTCTATGCCCATCTAAGGAAGACTAAGATGGAGCAGAGAGCATCTGGACACTAGTATAGGCTGAAGTCTCCTCCTAGGTTGTTGTGGTCAGTTGCAGAAAAGGTTCAGGACTCTGAGTCATAGACTCTGAGTCTATGACAATGACTTCCTAGCCAGCTTAATCAGGCCTCAGTCTCAAATTCGGTCAACTAGCAAGTTTGATAAGTATCCTTAGCTACCTCGATGTATAGGCCTGTAACCCCACCTGTATACAATTTGTAACAGTTCTTAAAATCCTGCTGTGTTCCTACGATATTTGTACCCTGTACCCCTGTATTGATTATGTCTATAAGAAATGCTCATATGTAATTGATTGTACTTCTCTGTAACTTTGACATGGAGCCTTTGGAAATGAGTCCGTGACTCAAAGGGTTGTAATTCCGATGACTACAATAAATAAATAAATAAATAAATATGTACAAGTCTTCCCAGCACAGGGGAGGCATTCTTTCACCACAAGGATGGGAAGCCAGTGTCAGCTTATCAATTCTGATACATATTAAAACAGGCTACGTAGCACATTGGCCTGGAGGCATGTGAGTTTAGCACCCATTCATTTCAGACTGGAGTGGCAATGAATGCTCAGGGATAGGGCCTGTTGGATCATGAGATCCAGGTGCTGGGGCACTGGAGGTCCCAGGCATTCTTGCAATATGTTTGACCTCATTTGCAATAATGTACCTTTTGTTTCTGTTGCAGATCCCTCGGATGGTCCCAGGAGCATATGGGTGTGTGGACATTCCTTCATCTACTGGTCAGCAAAGCCGAGCAGCCGTTCAACTTGGGGGGGCAACCTGAGCATTTCACTATAGACAGCATGGATTGTTTGGCTTGTAAGGGAAGGCATGTGCTTGGGGGATTGCTCCCATTGCTGCAAGAAGAGATTGGCCAGCGAGGGATCCCAGATATCTTTCTGATCCACTTGGGTGGGAAGATTTAGGGACATCAGATGACAGTGAACCTCCTGCTAGAGATTAAGGAAGATTTACCTGCCATTAGAGACTGGTGGTCCCATACGGTTCTCATCAGGGCATACATTCTTCAGAAAATGCATTAGAAGCATGCTCAGGTACAAGGTGCATTAAATTTGGCATGCATAAGACTGAATTGAGAGATGAAAGCATTTATGGTTTCTGTGGGGGGTGCACTATTGAGACATAGGGACATTTATGTCTCTTGCTGGCTCATTTTCGTGGGGGAGAATGGGCAAGTGCAGGCTGTAGATTTAGATAGGATGCTGCTAGCATTTAGGAGTACCTTGCAGGAACATCTTGAGCAAGTGGCTTGGTGGGTCAGACAGGGTCCAGCCTGTGGCAGCTTGAGAGGAGCACAGAATGAAGGTATCGGGGGAAGAAGGGGGACAAGGCCAATTCTCCCGAAGGACTTGTTGTCCCTGGTCAAACATGAGGTCAGGGGAATCACTAAATTATGACCCAAAGGGGGGTTCACAGTCCAACCTCATCAGATGATACTGCAAGGCTGGTGGTGCTAGACGGGGGAGGCAGCCACAGGAGCCTTGGCCATATGATGTTCCTCTGGTTTGAGGGGCACGTCCTCCCAGCAGCACATGCTGCTCAAGAGAGGGTGCTTTGATATCAATAAATACATGGCAACAGCCATTTCTTCCAAGATCGGTATACTTGTCTTTATTTGGGAAAGCGAGAAGTTGGGGGGGGGGACCAGGCAATCAATTATCCTGGTTTTCCAGGTTTTGGCTGTGTCAGCAATATGACTCCCAAATATAGGAAACTGATTATTAGGGAGTTGAATATTGTGAATGTACTTTCCAAAAGTCAGTTTTTTTCAAGGGTTATTACATGAATTCACTTAATGATGATGCCACAGACTGTGGCTGGCAGGCAATCAGGTGAGCAGGCAGTTATCAAGGGTAGCCAAGTAAGCATGGTAGCAAAAGAATGTTACCTGGCAGTGTCATATTTGGTATTTGGATGAAATGCTTTAGATAAAAGAGTAAACATGTCCATATGGAGTAGGAAAAAAGTAGATTTGACATGGGCGGGTTTATGATGATACAGAGTGGATATCTTGGTTCTATGAATTCACCTTGTTCTCTCTAGCAGACTCCAGATCTACTCAGTCCAATTCCAAGCAGATAATCAGATTTATGTGAAGCAAAATGAGACACAAATTTCAAAAACTAATGACAGAGCAGAATGGAATAAAACTAATAAGGTAAAGCAACAATTGTGAGAGGGATAGGCATTGGAATGAAGAATTGCAGTTACAGAAGGATAATATTTGACTGTGTGCCTGGCATGGTCCTGGTGCATATGAAGTACTATGCCAATGGCTGCAGGTCCTACAATGCAGCTGCAATCCTTTCATAGTAATTAATATTCTTATTGATGCCTATTCACTAAAGTGGGTGGGATTATGCACAGAAGGCACATATCTTTCCTGCACAGCTCCACACCCTCGGGAGTTCTGCCCATTTGCCGTATTCTCAAACACCAGCCAATGGATGGCTCCTGTCTGCAGCCCACCCCCCCATTGCACAGTTTCACTAGGGTAGTCTGGAGTGGTGCTGCAGACCCGGGCAGGGAGCCAATCAGCTGTTCATCCCGGGTCCCTTGCTGGGTCTCCTGCACCCATGGTGTTCCATGTTGGCAGCAGGCATGAATGCGCCTACAGTACATGGGGGTGGGGGTCCCCCAGTGTGACAGAGGATTTCCCTGCCACAGAAATGGGCCGCTTACTGACTTCTGAACTCTGTTGCAACAGTTCTTATCTGTTCTTTGCACTATCCCTTTTACATTTCCAGTCTGGAAGGTTGGCCACCTTCAGGCAAATCCCCCTCCCTCTCCTTTTTCTATCTCCTGCTAAATTTCATGCACTTTCTTAAAGGTCCAGACATAGGGAGGTTAATGTATGATGACCTCTGTAACATGGTAGCATGGGTAAATGAAATATACAGTGGCGTGAAAAAGTATTTGCCCCATTCCTGATTTTCTCTATTATTGCATTTTTGTCACACTGGATGTTTTCAGGTCTTTAGAGAAAATGTAATATTAGATAAAGGGAACCTGAGTGAACAAATAACACTTGTTTTTTTTTAATTTCACTTATTTAATGAAAAAAGTTAACCAACACCAACTGGCACTGTGTGAAAAAGTAATTGCCCTTACACTTAATAACTGGTTATACATTTAGCTGCAATGACTGCAACCAAACACTTCCTATAATTCAATATCAGTCTTTCACATCGCTGTGGAGGAATTTTAACCCACTCTTCCTCGCAGAACTGCTTTAATTCAGTAACATTTGGTAGGTTTTCGAGCATGAACTGCTCGTTTCAGGTCCTGCCACAGCATCTCTATTGGGTTTAAGTCTGGACTTTGACTAGGACACTCCAAAACTTTAATTTTACTTCTTTTTAGCCATTCTGATGTGGACTTGCTTTTGTGTTTTGGATCATTGTCTTGCTGCATGACCCAACTACGCTTCAGCTTCAGCTGACGGAAGGATGACGGACATTCTCCTTAAGAATTTTCTGGTACAGAGCAGAATTCATGGTTCCTTTAATTATGGCAAGTCATCCAGGTCCTTAGGCAGCAAAGCATCCCCACACCATCACACTACCACCACCATGTTTGACTGTTGGTATGGTGTTCTTACTGTGGAATGCTGTGTTTGCTTCGCTGAGACATTATGGGATCCATGTCGTCCAAAAGTTCCACTTTGGACTCATCTGTCCATAGAACATTTTCCCAAAAGCTTGTGGATCATCCAGGTGCTTCTTGGCAAATGAGAGACGAGCATTTATGTTCTTCTTGGTTAGCAGTGGTTTCCGCCTTGCTACTCTCACATGAAGCCCATTTTTGCCCAGTCTCTTTCTGATTGTGGAGTCATGAACACTGACCTTAGCTGAGGCAAGAGAAGCCTGCAGTTCTTTGGATGTTGTTTAGGATCCTTTGAGACTTCCTGAATGATTTTGTGCTACGCCCTTGGAGTAATTTGGCAGGCCGCCACTCCTGGGAAGATTCACTACTGTTCCAAGTGTTCTCCATTTGAGATTATGGCTCTCACTGTGGTTCGATGGAGTCCCAGAGCCTTAGAAATAGCTTTGTAACCCTTTCCAGACTGATAGAGGGCAACAAATTTTTCTGATCTTTTCAGGAACTTCCTTTGATCATGGCATAATGTGCTTGTTGAATCTTTGTGCTGGCAACGTGACTCTGATGGTAAGGGCCAAAATAAGTGAGGTTTATATTGAGCAGGGCTGGCTGTAATCAAGCCTGGCTGTGTTCAATCAGCTGACTCTAATTATCCCTTTAATTGGGTTGATTTAACTAGGGGATGACTTTTCACACAGTGCCAGTTGGTGTTGGTTAACTTTTTTCATTAAATAAATGAAATAAGTAAAAAAAAAGTGTTATTTGTTCACTCAGGTTCCCTTTATCTAATATTATATTTTGTCTAAAGACCTGAAAACATCCAGTGTGACAAATATGCAATAATAGAGAAAATCAGGAGGGGCAAATACTTTTCACGCCACTGTATATGCCTGTGTACCCATAGATGCTATCTGCCTTGAAAATGAATAAGAATATATAAAGAGTATTGATGGAGCTCTGTGAGCTATGGAGCCAGCAACCCCAGTGTCCCCTTTTGTTTTCTTTACCCATTTTCCCTGTGTATCCCTATGTAGGGATTATGAAGAAAAGTACTGATACCAGTAATGAAATGCCTTGAACAACAGTACGCTCAGGACAGGAAAGTATAACCTGTTACTTGTCAGAGCAAATGACCCTGATGTTTAGTTGACGGAGTGGCCCCCTTTTAATGTTTCTGTATCCCTGTAGTTTCCCTGCCACTCCATAGTATTGTGTAAAAAATTGCTGCGCTATTAGTCAGAACCCCATCTTAGGAGAGATGCAGCTGTCAGGTCCTGTATAGGTACAGTGGCTTTCTGTGGATATGTACCTAAAAACTAACTAGAAACAAGCCAAAACCTTCAAAGAATATTGAACTTATATATTGTTTTCTTCTCAGGTCTTTGACCATAAAACAAATGCAAGAGGGCAGTTTTAATGTAAGAATAACAAGAACTTGTGTCTGCTATTTCTACATGTAAGCAGCCCCCCCCAAGATATATTTTGCAGCAGATATCACAGGGTAATAGGATCCTGCAAGACAGTTTAAGAGAGCACAGAGTGTTTTGACCTTGACTCTGACCTTTAACAATGTTGTAAACAAATTATGTAATGTGCTCCAGGTGGCTGCCAGATAACTGTTCTCTACGGAGCAACAGTGGCCCCTAGTGGCTAGTTTTATGTTACGTCTGCTGTTAATCAGAAGGGCAGTGGAAAATTTCTCTAACTTCTAGTGAACTTATGAAAAGCCCTACCTCAGTTCTGAAAGAGGAGAGTCAGTAGCTGCTGACTGATGCAGGTGTAGGACTAGGAGAGTCTGTTGCTGTACATCAGTGGAAACTAAGGAAAAGTTTGCCACAGTTCATTGATTTGCTTTATGCCTGATTTGTTTTCTTTTCTTTGCAAGTATTGCAGGTTTTTGCTTTCTTTTGTTTTGTATAAATAAACATCATACAAAAACAAGTGTGTTAAGTTGTAGTTCCATTGCTGTGTCCATCTGTTGTCCCACACCTTCACACCCAGCCCTCCCAATGTGCCCAGAAATCAGTGTTTAGTCCATTGACCCCCACCATCCCTGCCGTGACCAGCAGAGGCATATCAGGGGGTGCATAACACTTACAGCTGCCTTCAGAAGGCATAGCCATCGCCCACCTATGCATTGCACCATTGTGAATGACATGGAGTGCAGACACGCCCCACACCAGCCCTCAGCCTGTCCCCATGTGGAGCTGTGCATTCCACAGGGGATTTAGCCATGTGGGGGGGTGTAATGGGGTCATGTATAGCATGAGGGGGGTGTAATGTGCATGGCCTGGGTGCCTATTCACTAAAGCGGGTGGGCTATGCGCTGGGGTACATGGCTCATAGCCCATCTGCACCTTATTATCATCATGATGTGGAAAACACAGGTAGCGGGCCACCCAATGGTCAAGTAGAAGCATTTCACACTTCAATACAGGAGTTGGTTCAGGAGCAGATTCATGGAGTAAGGATTGTGGCCACCAGGGCTAGAGAGTGAGTGCCAATCACAATATGAGACAGCCCAGGGAGGGTGATGACAGGGTTGTGGTGTCACAGTGGTGCCTAACAGCGGGACAGGAAGTCTGCTCCCTTGTGATGGGTGGAGCTTGCACAAAAGTATACTGCAACAAGTAAATCCAACAAGTGACATGGTCAGCCATCGGAGAGGGATTAAAATGTCTGGTAAAAACTAGGGCTGTATGAATCTCTAAAAGTTCAACCACAGGAACTTTGAATGTTGAACCAGCCAAACCAAAGTCCACCAAAGCTTTCTTACCGGTGACTTAGTCTACAATGGTTCAACCATTAAAAACATTAGGAAATTAATTAAAACCAAATAACACAATCTACTGGGCCAATGAAACATCCCAAAAAAGCAGGATAATGCTGTGGTCCACAATACAGGCTACTGTTCCAAATCATACAGTCAGTGCCAAACATGCGTAAGGCTTGTACACAAGACAGTGTGGCCAACAATCCTCACAATAGAATGTTTTTTATAAAGACTATTTATGCCCACACAATACAGTGCAGCATCCCACAGTATAGGTTACTGGTACCAAACATTGTGTCCACTGGAACAGTGTCACACATGGGCTAGGCTCCCGTTATGCCATGGATAAGTGTTATACACACTGGTTATATGGCAGCCAACATTGCCCGAAAATTATTTATTTGGCCTCTGTAAGCCTGAAAATGTACAAAACATTGTATTCTGAAGGAGACTGAATGAAGCCAGCAGTGCAGCTTCCTGCAGTGTAGGCTACCATTTCAAAATTGTATCCATTGAGACAGTGCCGCACATGGACAAAGCTCTCATTATGCCATGGATATATGTTGTACACACTGGTTACACGGTAATACCACACAGAACCCTTGCCCTACGCTCCCCCATCATGGTGGGCAGCTGCATCACCTGCACCTGCAGCCACCCACTGAATGAAAAGGTACAGTATGGGCTGTAAGCCTATTTGGTCCCCAGTGTGGACCAATGGGCTTGCAGGGCATACTGTACTAGACATTATTTGGGACTGTCGAGTATAGTATGCCTACAAGCCCATTGGTCCACACTGGGAACCATGGGGTTACAGCCCACACTGTACCTGTCATTGGCAGGTGGCCAGGCAGTGTGTGGTGGGGATGCAGCTGCCCACCGATGATGGGAGGGGGAGTGTGGGCAAGGGGTTCTGTGTGGGTGGGTGGTGAGGGGGTGCCACTGGATCACCAGGGCATTTCAGGTCAGGATTTTGCCACGATCTTGGAAACGGTTGGGGGGGGTTCCACTGGACCACCAGGGACATGATAATGTCATGTATTGGGGCATCAGGGACCCGGGTTGGAGGGGGGACCACTGGACCACCAGGGTTTGACATGTTTCCTACACATCAAGGATTTGGGGACTGGGGGAGACACTGAACTATCAGGGCTTTCATTATAACCATATGCCATGCAATCACGGCTACAGGGCGGGGATGTCCCGGGATCCCGACAGCACACGTCATGCTGTGCAGGGCACCAGGTGCAAGTCACTGGCCTGCCCTGTGCAAGGCATGCAAATGGTGCCATAATGACATGCAAATGGCCCCATTTGCACCTTGCATATATTATGGACTCATTTGCATGCCCCCTGCCGAATATCGCGGGTGATGCGCCTAGTGCAACTGCACTTGAGCTGGCGCATCCCCGTGTTCCTATCTGTGGCTTGCACTGGCACAGTGCCAATGTGCCATGCACAGTTTATGCACTGCCCATGCCATATTCAATGGTGCCGTGCCATAGTGCAGCACAATTGAATATTACCTGGCCTCAGCACATCGCAGTTGCGCTGCGCCCAGGCTTGCGCCACTGCCTGGCGCAGTCTGAATATCCCAGCCAGTATTTTTATTAATTGTCAAAATACATTAATATGCAGAAGGAACTAGCCCTGCTTGCATTATTTTTAATTTTTAGTAATCTTCAAAAGGCATTGTCTTCCAGGAGGAACCGATCTGCTTGCCTATATTCCATAAACCTATTGAATTCTTATTCCCTCACCCTGGCCCAGACTTCATCAATTCAATCTTCTAAAAATATTCATCTGTTATTTATCTGTGTTAAAATAAATGCGTTATTAAATTCCTTCTCAATATGTTTTTATAATATACTTTCAATGTGCATTGAAGAAGCAGTGCAGAAAAACTTGCCTGTTTTAGATCAGCGCTATATTTAATTTTCATTTTCTTCTGTGGTGGGCTCTCTGCAAAAAATACCAAAATGCAAACTTAGAGCAGGAACTCATCTCTCCATTACAGTAGCTATACTAGCTATCTCAAAATGTGATATTATATTTTAAATTCATCTCCAAATTGAGTTTATAGTGGATTTCATATACAGATATAGTTTGCTTTTCCTGTTGTTGGTAATAGGGGGCTGAGCCATTATATAATTGGATGCATGATATAGTGGCCCACCCCTCCTCACCAGGAACAGAGAAGCCTTTCAGTTAAGCTTTTGGCATCTGGCATAATGGCGATGCTATGCATGCAGTGGGAAACTTGAAACAATTTGTTCTTTACAAAATGAATAGCAGACTATATGTATATATGAAATCCACTATAAATTCCAGTTGCAGGTGAGTTTAAAATGTATTATACAATAGGGGTGAAGTGATATGCCATCACTTAAAAAAGCATATCTCCACCCCATACTCATAATGAAAACTGACGTGTACACAGCACAGAAGAGCTCCAGATATTAATACTGTGTACATGTCATCCTAAAATATCACCCGTCTACACGTCATTTCAAAATATCACCCTAATGCACATGTCACATCGAGGTCTTGCCAAACTACATTTTCACATTTCCTTGTAATGAATCTATCCCACCTACATAATATTAAAACTAAATACAAGCACTATTCCTCTTGTAACAGTCATCACGAACACTTCAAAAACACCCAAGAAACTTGTATTAGAACAATTTATTACCTGTGACAGTAACTACGATTCCCTCTGACAATTCTGCTCCCCACAGACCTCTCTATTAAATCCAGTATATAGTTAGATGCTGGCACCATGTACAAACAAAATAAAGCATCACTTTACCAAAAGGGAAAAATTAAAAACTACCTAAGCAACCAAAAAATGGCAACATAAACAGAAAGAAAATGCCGACTATTGACACCACCAAAATCGGAAAAAGCAAATAAAAAAAAGCCAATAGAAACACACAAAAATGCAACCACCAATCAAACAGCAGAACAGAAATATAACAGCCAATCAAAATAAGATAGGAATACTCCATTCAAAAAACAGCTAGGTTTACTTTGTACCTTGATATTGGCTGCTATTCTTCAATGTAATATTATGAAGTTATTTTTATTGGCTGTTGTATTTCTCTTCTGCAGTCTCATTGGACTGCACACATCAACCCAACAAACCATATTGCAGAAGACCAGTGACAAACGAAAAAGAACACCACATATCAGGTAAGAAAACAATTACTAACATAGCATAAATTTGCCCAAAATGAATATAAACTCCCTATTGCATAAAACGCAAATGCGATGGCATGATGTTTGATATGGGAGATATCTTAACTTGTGGCAAGTGAGCTTGGGAATACACACTGATGGCTCAGCTATGCGGAGCCATTCATGATATTCTGAGCTCACTTGCCACTCGTTAAGATATCTCCTATATCAAACACCATGCCATCGCGTATTTCCTTAATATCAAATTTTGTGGTAGCTAGTATAATAGAGAGATGAGTACCACATCTAAATCTGTATTTTGGTGTTTTTTACAGAAAGCCCACCACAGAACAAAATGAGAAATTAAATATAGTGCTGGTCTTAAACGGGCATGTTTTTTTTGGTTGTGGGGGCACTTCATAAATTCACTTTAAAAGTATAACAATTGAAAACATATTCAGAACAAAACTGGCTCCAACCAGAGGGCAAAACAGTCCCACAGATCATCAACATGTTTTCAATGGAGCAATTCATCAACAGCCTCCCTAGAGACATGCAGCTTTGGGTAAAAGAACACCAACCAGAAAGTGGGGAAAAGACCATTTCTTTTACTGAGGACTATCAGATGGCTAGACAGACACCACAGCAGCAAAGTTACAGCCAAGGAATGATAAGAGCCTATTTTTCCACAGTTTAACTCCAGATCAGATAAGAACTCTGATGGGGTTGAAAATTTGCACCCAAAGACTTTATTTGCTGTATCTTAAATACACCAGTATCTTTTTACAGAGTGTAAGTGTAAATGTTATTGAATGATAATGTTGAGACATATTTATATATATCTCTATGTGTATATTTCTTTTTTGTTATTTGTATTTTCTTTTTAAGTTGTATGTATTTTATATTGTACTTAACTGTTATTTGTACACTGATCACCCATGAAAATGGGTCATTTTGGCCCATGGTCCTATCAGTGTAAATAAAACAAACAAACAAACCAGGCCATATTACAAGAAACTGTCGTAAAAATAAGGAGAGTAACACTGGAGCAAATTTGGCCCAAGCAAATTGAGTAAATATTTAACATATGTCAAGGTAAGAGATAAGTTTGTGAAGAGACTTGTAGATTTGGGAAGCAGACAGACCCTGGTGCATGTTGTAGTTCAGGGAAAAGGCTGAGAAAAAGAACCGGTTACTGAAGACATCTGAATCCATGGGGACACTTGATACTATTCCACCACCCAAATGACTCTGAACATTAATGGAGTGGTGCACCATCCATGGAAAGCACCTTTTTTTCTGAAACATACTTCCCTCTTGTACCTTGTTTACCCCTGTGAAGTATTTAAAGGTCTATATCCCATCCCCCCTTCCACGATGTACACATTTAGGACCTTTAATCTCTCCTCATAGATCTTCTGATGCAGACCCTGCACAATTTTAGTTTGTTTTATTGAAAATCTAGAAAAATGTATGGGCCAAAGATCAATTTATAGGTGACCAGAACAAGTAGCAAAAATACACATTAACAAAGTTACACAGAATAAATAAGCAGTCGACACAAAATATACAGCAATAATCTTAAATGACTATTTAGTTAAACATTTACAGTACATCTTTTACTGGAGAAGAAGTTCTTTTTTAAGGCTGTTCTGAAAGTATATAGCGAGTTGTTAACACTAGTTGTTCCAGATGGTAAAGCATCAAGAGCTACAGGCAAAGTGTATACCAATGATCTCTGACCAGTAGAAATTTTCATCATAGGAACAGTAAACTGAATACATTGGGATGATCTGGTTTAGCAGTAGTAACATGTCTTTTGAAAATTACATGAAAAGAGCCAGGTATCGTATCCAGGATTACTTTCCTGGCTAAGATATCAAGTTGAAACTGATACCACTGATCAAACTGCAGCCAACCCAGTTGCTCATACAAGTTACAATGGTGAGTAGTATATGGTAATCAAGGCCCCTGGAATTCTGTGATTCTGTGTTTGTGGAATTTTGCGCAGAATTTGCATCATGCTGCAGATTTCATATAGTGCTGCAGAATTCATTGTTTTTGGTGAATTTTCATTCAAATATACAGTTTTTCCATAGCGCCAGGCTCCCATATCCATCTTGTTTATCCTGAAGTCCCTCCTCTATGCTTGGCAGGTGATGTCATCTATGACATAACATCATATTTTAGCCAATGGTAGGACTGCATTCTGCCATAGAAATGAATAAATCATGCCGCAGAAATCAGAAAATGCCACCGCAGAAATCAGAAAATTCTGCCACAGAGCACTAGGGGCCCTGATGGTAATTGAGAAACTAATATAGCAATATGATTCAGTAAAGTCTATCATTATTTAGTAACCCCATTCCTGCTGAGTGATAGAACTATAATCCACAGTCTATCAGAGGCAGAAGGAAGCTCTGAGACAACAACAACCTAGTGGATGGAACAAGTAATGAATTAAGTCTATAAAGAGAACTTAATCTTTGATGTGTTAGTTGAATCATGGTATTAATATGCTGTTCATAGATTAAAGATTCATCCAATAGAAGTCCTAAATATTTAAAGGTACTGACTTGTTTAATGTCATCGCCCCTTAACATGCGCAATGAAAGAATAGGTTCATCAGCCAACTTTTTTCTTTGGTTATAAAAAATCATGGATTTTGTTTTTTTTTCATTTAATTCCAAGTTGTTAATGCAAAACTATTTTTGAACTGCAACAAAATCACAAGCCAAATCATTTTGTACATCCAAAAGATTGGGGCCACCAGTAAAGTAGTAGTAGTAGTAGTAAAAATGTTTATTCATACAAAAAATGAATAAGGATATCTCCACTGAGCTGAAGCTCTTTACAGTGAGATCCAGGTGTCATTTCCAGTTACTCTTATAAGTTAACAATATATAATGAAGGAAAACACATATACACTATAATTATACATCAATAAGTATAACACAGTTCCGAAATCATAAAACAAACTAGGACAAGAAAAACATACAAAAAACAATAATTAATTCAAAGTATACATTTAATGCAAGTTACAATCTACCATCCTAAAATTCAAACTATTTCCCATCATAACTAGTGTTCTCGATAAGCCATTGGTTAATTTCGTGCAACTGAAAATTTCCCTCAAGGGGTCTAAACTTCCCAGGCAATTTATTCCATATAGAAGGTCCGATTTTTAAAATGCTTATCCCCCAGTCGCTTCTACGACTTGGGACTGCTGAGTCCAAGTAATTAGCAGAACGCAGACCCTCAATAGGTCTTTTTATTCTAATGGACTCAGCCATATATTTAGGGACTTTTCCTGAGATACATTTTAACATTAACATAATTGTACTAAGAGCCCGCCTTTGATACAAAGTATGCCAGTCTAATTCTTTATACATATCTACTCTGTGTGCGCTCTTTGCAGTTTCCAGTATAAATCTAATTAATTTATTATACATAACTTCAAGCCTATGTAGTTGCTCTTTAGATGCACCCATATATATCAAATTACCATACTCCAATATGGGTAGTACAACAACAGTTACAATTAATTTTCTAATTTCCAAAGACATACTATTTCTTACTCTATATAATGACCCCAAGCACTTACCAACTTTAGTCAAGGTACTATCTATATGACTGTTCCATTTAAATTTTGTATCTAAATACACCCCCCAGATATTTATCACTAAAAACTTGTTGCAAGATTCTTCCTGAAAATGTTTTAATTTGTAACCCCTCATATTCAGCTTTAGGCCCGTAACCCCTATGAAACACCATTACCTGAGATTTTTTTTCATTCAAAACCAATTTAGATCTAAGCAACAATTCCTGTACCTGATCAAAAGCCTGTTGTAATACTATTTGAATAGTTCTCACTGATGAATCAGCAAAATATACAACTGTATCATCAGCATAAAGATGGTATTGTAGCTTTGGTTGTTCAAACCCCAAATCATTCATATATAAATTATATAGTATAGGACCCAAAATGGATCCTTGTGGGACTCCTGACACAATCAATTTCAAATCAGATGACCACTCTCTAATAGTCACTTGCTGCAATCTTGAGTCAAGATAATTTCAAACCAATTTATAACTGACTCAGACATACCACAGGTTTTAGTCTGGACAGGAGGATGCAATGGTCCAGCGTGTCAAAGGCCTTTGAAAGGTCTACAAAATTGCTGCCACTGGCATTCCCTGTCCATACTTCCATTATATCTCCTTGACCTTTATAAGGGTAGTGTTTGTTCCATGCTCGGCTCCAAAGCCGGATTGATAACTGTTAAGGATTTCATTATCTTTCAGATATACCTGTAATTGTTTTGCAACTATTTTCTCCAAAATTTTAGAAATTGTTGGTAAAACAGAAATTGGTCTGTAATTTTCTAATAATAACCTAGATCCTGCCTTATAAATTTGCACAATCTTGGCAGTCTTCCAAGTTTGAGGTAACTCCGCAGAGAGAAGAGACAAATTAAATAAGTTTGCTAAGGGTAAATCAATAATAGTGGCTGCATACTTTAATAAGATATTAGGGATACCATCCATACCTTCTGCTTTATTAGTATTAATTTGAAATAATAAATCCCTAACATCTCCTCTAGTAATAGAAGTAAACTCAAACTCAGCTTGTTTACCAGATTGTACATAAACTCTATCTGTATCATTTGCCTGAGAATTTCTCTGTAGAATCTGATTTACATCTCTCCACCCAATTGTAATTCATTAATACCTATATTTGTAAAAGGTATTAAACTCATTAACTACCTTGTTTCCAAATCAATCTTATTACCATTAATTAGGAAATGATTAGGATATCCCAAACTAAGTCCCTATGCATCTTATTTATTGTGTTCCAAAATACTTTGAGTTTTCCATCATTTCTTTAGACAATTTTTGTTACAATAGGCCAATCTAGCCTTTCTAATTTCCTTTGTATATAAATTTCTTAATTGTCTATATTTATACCAGTCCTGGTCTCTCTTTGCTAATTTAGCTTGTTTCCATGCCTTATCTCTAGCTCTTTTAATTTTAAACAAACCTGAGTCATACCATGGTGCTTTGTTTGATTTTATCAACCTAGTTTTTATAGGAGCATGTTTATTGCAAATTTGTATTAAATCCTTTTGAAACATATCCCACGCATCCCCACACTGGGAATTAGTTCTAATCTCTCCCAGTTATAATTTTATAATTCCTGCATAAATTGAACATAATCAAACTGTTTAAAGACTCTAATTTGTACAACATTCTTAAATGTCTTTCTAGATTTCTGATTTCTAATACAGAAAATTATCTGATGATCTGACATTGAGTCTGGTAACACCCACTCTTTATAAACTTTTCTGGATTTGTAGTAAAATAAGATCTAACATAGTTGAATTACTGGGATTTACTGCATTTAACCTAGTAACATATTTTATCAGTTGCACCAAATTCAATGTAGTAGCCATATCAATTAAGGCTATGATGAGGCATCTATATTTCCCCAATCAACATTTAAATCCCCAATTATCAAAATTTCATGTGAATTTTGATAATTCTTCAGTACATCCTGTATTTCAGAGAAGACCATTAGCTGCTTTTAGGTGGACGGTAAATGCCAATCAATAAGATGGGTTTAGAATAAGGTAGCTTTAATTCTAATGGTAACAATTCTGAATCAGTCCAATTATACAAATCTTGCAATTCCTAACATCAATCCAATTTTTAATATAAACTAATACTCCCTCCTCTTTTGATCTGTCTTTTCTATATATATGGAAATTTTCAAGGCTATATCATTATCTTGAATTTTGTATGCAGCCATGATTCAGTAATTATTAAAATATCAGGCTTATAATTAACCACCCACTCTCTTAAATACTCAATTTTCTTAGCAAACTACAAATATTAATATGCACAATTTTCAATCCTTTTTCATTCAACATTTCAAATGTATAATCATGATTCAAATCAGCAACAGGCCCAGGATTTAATTGAACATCCCACTTAACATTAACCCTATAATTACAAACCATTTACCCATTCTAGACATTTTAAAATATAAACATTTCCCTTCACTAAACAATTTCTAGATTTGGCACTTTAAACAACATTATGTTCCCAGCCACATAGAAGTTCACTACCCATATACACACATTTGATCAAAGTTGTCTCAATATGGATATTCAATAAAGAGGCATGAATGTCCCCTTGCCACCCAATTAGAACATTTCTCTCTCCCATCATAGTTCCCTTATACTCTATTGTCAAGTATGGATATTCTATAAAGGATTTTCCATTCTGAGCAGAATTTTCACATACTAAAAACTGGCACCCTACCAGAACAATTCCCCACCATAACATCAACATTGTGAAAATTTAAGCCACCCTGTTAATCAAACTTTAATAAAATAATGAGCAACTACCTCATTATATCAGGGATAATCCTATAAGGTAGAGGAAATCTCAGGTAATCCACTTAGTAAATACCACATAAAACGTGCACATATGAGCAACCCCCCGCAGAATATATTAAATAAATTAAATAAAGAATAAAAAATAAAACAAATAATAGAACTCAGTATAAGATTAACATTAAATGAAACAAATAACCTACCCAGACTCTCATAAAAATATTCAGCTTCCAGTTAGATTAACCCTAAGTTTATAAGTAAATCTCAGCAGAAATACTACTCAAGTTTGCTCCTATTGTTACTAATAAAATTTCTAATACCGAGTGGTGCACGCGCCACTCACACTCCCGTGCTCGCGCTGCAGGCAGCGTGGTTCTTTTATATTGTACTGCCCCTCCTCCTTGATGAAGTGTGCTCCGTTACACCTGGCCCCCTCACTAGATCACAGGAATGCAGGGTCAAAGGGGAGCAAAGGCACAGAAGAAATGAGGTTATACAAAGTGCTCACAGTTTTAACAGATATCAGGCACACTGTTCGAATCCCCCAACAGGCAGCAGCACGCTCCTTTAGATCTCAGTCTCACAGTCCAGCAAAACGAAACAGCAGATGGAATAATCAGTCTCTCAGATGATAGATACAAATGGCATACCTGTTCTGGGTTTAGGCAGCGTGGTTCTTTTATATTGTACTGCCCCTCCTCCTTGATGAAGTGTGCTCCTTTACACCTGGCCCCTTTACCTGGTAAAGATCACAGTGTCATCAGCATAAAGAGAAAAATGTGTGTATTACAACAAGCAGAGGGTAGTATATTTAAAAATAAACTAAATAAAAGGGGACACAAAATAGAACCCTGAGGAACACCCAGTGGAACTACAGATGAGGGTGAAATGCTTCCCTTAATTTTTATAAATTGAGAGCAGCTAGAAAGGTAGCTTTCAAACCAACCAACAACCTCAGAAGACAGGCCCAATTTAAGAAGTACAGACAAAAGCAAATTATGATTCACCAAGATGAAGGCCTTGACCAGGTCCAAAAAGGCAGCTGCAGTAAAACATCCCCTGTCTAGGGCCTGGAGGACTGCCTGGGTGAACCCGACCAAAGCTGTTGATGTGCTGTGACCTAGGTGGAATCTATGTTGGACTGGAGTCAGTATGTCATACTTAAGTAAATAAGCAATCATCTGATTGAAGACTATCTGCTCAAGAACCTTTGATAAAAGAGCCAACAAAGAAATAGGATGATAGTTTTGTACATTGGCCATGTCCCCAGCTTTAACTATAGGAACAACTATTGCCTGTTTCCAAATGTCTGGAAATGAGCCAATGTAAAGTGACATATTAAATATTTGATTGAGTGGAAAACAAATAATGTCAGTGGTGATCCTCTCGAGCCTGAAGTCCCCTCATCATTACCCACTATAGGGTGAGGACTAAGGTTAGAAAGATAGGAGAGGACTTCACCAGGGGTAAGGACCATACAATAAAAATTTGGGTGAGTAGTACCCAACATCAGATCACTAGTACCATGACTATCTGGCAAATTAGTTGCCCTCCTCTGGACCACTTCCACTCTGTCTATGTCCTTTCTGAGATATGATCTCCAGAACTGGACACACTACTCTAGGTGGGATCTTAAACAGACAGCACCACCTCTCCCTTTTTGCTAGTGATACCTCTCCCTATGCACTCAAGCATCCATTTTACCTCCCAACTGCCTTTTTGAAGTGCCAGGCTACCTTTTAGTCATCCAATATGATCACCCCAGGTCTCTTTCCTGCTTGGTGGTCATCAGTAATCCCCCCATTTTGCACTCTGCCCTTGGGTGTTTGTACCCCAAGTGCATTATTTGGCACTTTTCACATTAAAACCCAGCTGCGAGGATCCACGACTGGTCATCGACAAAAATGTTGTTGAATGACCAGACAGCGAAACTGACAGGTTGACCACATTTTGTAGTTGGCTGCTGATTTTGTACAAAAACTAGCGTTTTCTTCAGGGAGCTTCACCCCATCCCCTCACACGGGGGGGGCTGCACCCCCGCACCCCCACTTAGAATGCTCAATTCCGAGTCGAAGCTGATTTGGAGGGGATGCAGGACTCCCGACAGACAGTGCTGGGTTCCAGTGGGTTCCCTACAGCATAGTGGCACTGTAGTTGCTGTAGGTGACTGTGCTGTCGAAATGTCGCTGTACCTGTGGTATACCCTATTGCCATACCCTTGGCCAATGTTTTCAGTTGAGTTTTCTCAGGTAGCTGCTCATCCTTTCCACCCTTCCCCCAAGTGTCCACCATATTCCAGAGTTTGGTGTCATCTGTAAAGAGGCAGACATTCTCTTCCAGCTCCTCTGCAATGTCATTTATAAAGACATTAAAGAGGACTAGTAGCAGTACTGATCCCTGAGGCACACCACTGGTCACCCTCCCTTCCTCTGAGTGAATTCCATTTACCACCACCCTCTGCCACCTATCCCTTAACCAATGTCTTACCCAGTTTACAATCTTTGGACCCACTCCTAAGCTACCCAGTTTGCTTACTAGTTTCCTGTGTGGAATGGTGTCAAATATCCTGCAGAAATCTAGGTAGGCTATGCCCACCACTCCACCCTGATCTAGCTCATTGGTCACCCAGTCAAAGAACTCTATCAGATTTGTTTGATATGACCCCTTCCCTGTGAATACATGCTGCCATGGTTCTTGTAACCCATAAGATTCAAGATATTCCACAATCCTTTCTTTCAGCAGTGATTCCAGCAATTTTCCCACCATGGAATTCAGACTGACTGGCCTACATTTACCAGGCTTTTCCATGCTACCACTTTTTGTAGTGGGACTACTCTGCTCTCTTCCTCCAGTCCTCCAGGACCACTCCTTTTACCAATGAACTATTAAATAGAGCCATCAGAGGTGGAGCCAGTGTCTCCCTGAGCTCCCTCAATACCCTTGGGTAAACCCCGTCTGGCCCCATTCTGTTTTCCACTTTCAGAGTTGCGAGTCCCACTTTTAGATTTTGAGTCCCTTCAGACTCTGTCCTCTGAAAATGGACTAGTATCCATCTCCCTCCCTTCAATGCTCCTGTTATTGTACCTTTTTGTGGCCCTTCCCTGTTTCCCTCCTCTGTGAACACTGAACAAAAATATTTGTTCAGGATGTCTGCCTTTTCCTGCTCCACCTCTGCACAGCCCCCCCTTTCCTTCTTAACCTTAAAATCCAACCCCTTGTCTTCCTTTTTTTCACTTGCATAGCTAAAAAAATGTTTGTCCTCTATTGTTACTGCCTTAGCTATTTTCTCTTCAGTTTGCACCTTTGCACTCCTTACTGCTCTCCCTGCTTCCCTCTGTTTCCCCAATACACCTCCCTATCCTGCTCCCACTATGCCTCCTTGTACGCTCTACCTGCTCTACTCTGTCATTTCTTCTTTATGTTTTTGATCTCCCTTGCTGAACATTCAAACTGTTTTGCAATTCTGCCCCACACCTTATGTACAGTTCTCAGTTCTCATACCTCATCTATCTATCTGTATATAATTTATATGCTCTAGGGCCACACTGCTGTATAGTATTTTGTACAAGTACCCATTAGTTTGTTGTAACCTCATGTCATGTTTGTCTTATTTATTCATGTTGTTTTGTACTTTGTATGTGTTCATTATTTACTTTGTATCCCCTTTTTCCCCTTCATTGGGTCACACCTGGAAAAGAGTTATTGCTCAGTATGCCTTTATCAGTTGCCAGTTTTCAAATTAATTAAATAAATGTGTGCTGATGAATAACATTTCCCCATGATACCTCATCAGCTTTGCCCTGATCAACAGATGATTGTCTTTCAGGTGAATGTGCTGCCCACCAGTGCTAAAAAGTGACTGTTAAGATTTAAAGAGCTAATGGAACCAAAACAAGAAGGCAGACCAATAATGTTTTATTTCTGAAGTATTTTTCTTATTCCTTTAGGTTATTCGAGAGGCTTCTATGTGATAACATTGTGCTGGATGTGTAGAACAGCTCTCAGGCTGGCAGCTGACATATCTATCTTTATCCCTACCCCCACTTCATAATCAGCATTATGATCTCACTTACTGTGACATCACAGATGACTGACCTGGCAGTTACTGAGTGGCTTTTCCTAAGCAACAGTGACGTCACAGTCAGTGAGATCACAATGTTGATGATGTAGTGGGGGGAAATATACAGTAGATAGATATGTCAGTTGCCAGGCACAGTGCTGTCCAACACATCACACCTATTAAAGTCTGGTAAACAATCTTCTAAGTAACCAAACGGAAAATGAAAAGTACCTCAGGTATAAAAGGTAATGGTGGACTGCTTTTAAAATCTAATATTAGTTTTGGGCAGTAAACTATCTCTTTAATACATCTACTGATGATGAGCTCTGCTTTTCCTTCTCCCTATCCTAACACTGAGTGTCCCTGCTCTGACCTTTCTTACCTCTATATTTTCTTTGACTCTTCCAGTCTTATACCACTCTCTACTCTGCAGATTCTCAGTCCAAAAGTCCTGAAGAGCACATATTACCTCTCACCTTATTTGGTCATGGAATGGGGTGAGCATTAGGGTTGAGAACCCCAAGAAAGACCCATACCCCTGATTTGCCAACAGCCATAGCAGTTAATTGGATGCCAGAATCTTATTCTCTGAGTTGGGTGAAGGCTTCTCGAGGATTGTAGACTGAGTGGTACTTCAGGGACCAGAATCTCTGTCTGTAGGTTTCTCCAGAGATGTCATGGGCCTGATTCCAAGTTGCATAGAGCAACTCGTCGGCGTATGTGAGTTGTGCCATGAGCCACTATGCCAGGGACCCTGACCCCTATTCTAAGACAGATAGGGTCCCCGGTACCTATGCCCCATGACTTGTGGCAGCCACAGGATTACACCACAGGAATGTCACAATGGACCTGGGTGCCACATGTCACAGCCTACAGTTAACTGCCCCCCTAGAGCCCCCCACCCTGTAACACTGCTGCAATCACCTAGGGGCCTTGGGGGAGGCTAGCTGGGTTGCACAGATGGTTGGGGGCAAGTCAAAAAATGGACCCGGGAGATCCCTGAAATTTGGGGGTTGGGGGGCATGACTGTGCTGGGGGGTGCATGGGGCAAGTCACTGTGCTTTCTGCAGCACTGTGGGGGGGCATCTGTCATTGTGCCTGCATGGATGCTCCTTAGACCAGCTAAGTGTTGGTCTAACCCTGCTGCAGCATGTGTGGTCTTGGTGAGTTACGGCAGCCGCCCTTTCAGAACTGGGTGCAGGTGCTGCTGTAATCCATCCTTGTACCATGCCACAGCAGGTTGTAGGCATAGTGGGTGGTGTATCCCACCTTTGGCACAACCTGCATGCAGCATGGTGCAAGCCACATCTTGGAATACCAACTTTCATATCGTGATGGTAGTGCGATTTACGCCCTAGTGTTTGGCATAAATTGCTTTGCGCCAGGCATAACACAACTTGGAATCAGGCACACATCTTTTAAGGAATTCTCTTTTCAAAATATTATAGTTTTCTGACTGTACAGTGTCCATATTTCTATTCACAAGATCATAGTTTTCTGACTGTACAGGTTCCATATTTTTATAGGCAAGTCAGGCTTTACCTGTCAGATAAGGTACCAGCCTGATTGCCTATTACTGTTTTGGCCATTGGCAGGCTCCGGTGCCCTTTCAAAAGTTGCCAGGTATGTGTAGACATCATCTGAGGGACACAGCTTTGCAAAGCATTGTAAGTTTAATGTCTTTTAAAGAGCAGGTGATGCCTTTGAGAAAACTTTGGAAAACATGATATTTAGACACAGCTTAGCTTGAATTTCATGTATATTCAATAGATTTATCATCATCATTATTTATTACTGAAGAAATCCCCACAAAACTGATCATGTTCCCATAGAGTTCATCAGGCTCAGTAGCTTATTCCCTACTTTAAATTGTAATGCTCTGTTGTGACATCACAGTCAGTTGCCATGAGAATAATTGTGATGTCACAAGCAGAATATTATTACATCAGGTTGGGAAGAAGCAACAGGAGCTGATGAACTCTCAGGGAACAGATTTATTGTTTCAATGCATATGACCTCAGAAAGTGAGAAATATGAGCTGCTGTGTAGCCAAATATTAAGTTTTTTAAAGTTCTTCTCATGGTGTCGGTGGATCTTTAAGTTGTTTGTGTTTTGTTGATCTGCTGGATCTGTACCAGATCTTCCATCTTTGATAGCTTGCAAGGCATCCAACCATCAATGCTTCCGAAACTGCATTGCTTTCCTTCCTCCCTCCTCTCCTCTCCTCTCCTCCTCTCCTCTCCTCTCCTCTCCCTTCCTCCTTCCCTCCCCTCCCCTCACCTCCCATCTCCTCTCCTCCTCCCTCTCCCCTCCTCCCCTCCCCTCCCTCTCCTCCCTTCCTGCCCTTCTCTGTTTCATAATCTTTCTTTGTTGTATAGCCCACCATTTAAAGAAGGCAAATATGCTTTCAGTTTCTGTCTCTGCCTGTTCTTCTTTCCTCATTGGTACTGGCTGTTCAGTCTCAGTCTGGACCTTTGTTTCTACTTCTAGTTTGGATGCCATGCCTCTGAAAATCACTCCTGGTCTTGCTGTTGCAAGATCAATACCTTTCTTCTGTGTTTCCTTTGTACCAGATCTAGCACACAGATATAAAACTCCTGGCAAAGAGTATACATGGTATAACACCCACTTCTAAAACCAACTGTCATAGAGGCATGCGTTAGGAAGCATAGGCAAACCAGGAGAAGTTATACAATTTGCAAATAGCATTTTATTATTCTCTATAACAATAAACTAGGAAAAATAAAATTGTACAACAGTTCAAATGAAAAATCCACCATCTTAGACTCTCTCAATTTAAATCTCAATCTCTGTATATCTCTCTAAACATGACATTGCTCTCTTTATATAAAAGGTTTTTTCTTGTCAGCTCAAAGTACATCCTGTTCTTGTAAGAGTCATCTCCTGTCTTTCACATAATGTACCAAAACGTTGACAATTTCCTTCCTGAAGCAAGTCTGAAGAGCACATCTAATCTTAACTGCTGCATAGAGCTGTGCAAAAAAAAAATTCACCAGCAGAATTTCCATCAAAGTCAGATTTCCACTTCCACGAAAGTTCAGACATCAAATTATCAACTGTTGTGGAAATTCTGATTTAGAATGGTGAACTGTAGAATAAGTTTAGTCTGGTTTTGTGTTCTATTTGTAAAAAAAAAAAATTAAAGCTGTTGTAATGTTTTTATTTTTGTACCTGTTACACCCAACCAGTGGGCGGCTGTTGTTTGAGTGTCTTGAGCGGTCATTGAAACTCTGACATCACTCACTTCAGATGTCACTCTCCCAGTGTCCACAGCTATGGATGTAAATGATGGTGATGCAAGCAGCTCTCAAGATCAGTTTTTCAGAGATGAAACTAAAGAGGGAGTATGGTTTGGCTTCAGTTGTAGGCAGAAAGTCCTACAACTGTACATGTATGAGCCTCTCTCTACAAAAAAAATTGATGTGCTGTCTTGGAGTATGAATTTAGCAAGCCTGACAGTCTAGTGCTGTTGTTATTGAAAGTGATGTCAAACCTTCTAACAACTCGAGCCTATTTTCCAAAAATGTAGTAACGTCGTATACTATAATTACTGTTGTTAATTTAATACTAATGCTACAATTTTTGATAATTTAATTCATGAAATGTTCTAATGAAATTGTTACAAGTTCATACTGACTTAAGGGAAAGATGTGCATCCTACTTGATGGGGTCAGGCTCTGGGTCAGTGGAGGGACTGTGTGATTGGGATGACTTAGTAAAGGTGGAGTATAGCAAGGAAATCCCCTCCCAGTCCCAATCAATTCAAGCTGCCAGTTCAATTACATACCCTAACAGTGATATACTTTGGTCTGGGGGCTTGGGAGGAGGTATACTGTACTTATGTAAATGGAAATGGAAGGCTCAGCCATGGTCGTGAATTGTCCTGTCATGATGCATCTTGGTATTGCTGCAACACATCAGATGCTGTGAACTCCAGTAAGAGGTTGTGTTTTATGATAATTTGTGTAAGTGTTCTGATTATGTTGGTTTCCAAAACCAGATTCCTTGATGTAGATTCATTGATTGCTTGCTCTAGAAAATGTTAGAGTCTGTAATAATACCACGTTATAAAATGTTTATCAAGGAATGGTTCCAGTAGGTGAAAATACAATCTTTATAAATGTGGATGAGATGGTTGGACCAGTGGATTCTGAAGGGTTAAATATGTGCCACATTAATAATAGAGTTTTTTGAACAGATCTGTTCTGATGGGTAAAGCGAGTATTGACATTTCTAATCCTTGACTATTAAGAGGTATTTGCAGAGGTGTTTTTTGTGTGTGTGTGTATTAAATAATGGGGATCATCTCCAACTTACGACTGTATTGTAACATCGTGGTTGATGTCTTTGGGGGAGTGTAGCTTTCATGGTTGGATTACATCTGGTAGACATTAAAATATTGACCTAGGTAAGGTAAAATTTATTGTTCAACTCATAGAGCCATCAACAAATACAATTTAAAATACCTTCAGGTTACAATAAATACATACATCATTTACATTACATATTAAAACATACATAATACATCAATTTAGACAGTAATATGTAAAATTCCTTACTTCATATATTTGCATCCTTATTTCCTAGTAGCACAAATAATCTGTTGCACACTAATCCAGATATTACACTTTATACGTGATAAATACATCAATTGAAAGCACACACTCAAACTCTATATAATTGTACCATTAATTCTTTGTTTCTTTTTACAATTGCCTTAAAATAATTTGCCAATCTTTGTATAGACCAGCTATCCTCAGTTTGCAATATAATGGAAGTCAGTGTTTCTAGATCGGTCTCATATTTAGTGTCCATAAAAGGAGCTAACCAGTACTTCCGTTCCTTTAAATACCAAGTACAATGCCACATAACATGTAGCAAATCCTCACATTTTCCCCGTGTGCAACTACATTTTTCAGCAACTGATTCTTTATATCTAAATCTCAACATATTACCATCGAACTACTCAAATTTATATTTGACAAATATTTTCCAGGTTTCTGGATCACTAAGGACATTCAAATAGCTTTAGTAACCAAATTTTTCATTGTTCTTAACAAACCATCTTACGTTTTTATTCCTTTTAGATCTTGGATTTGCCAGAACACTTTAATTTTTGAGAACAGGTATTTATTATACTTATAGCTTAGTTGAATATTCCTCTCTGTGTATTTTAATAATACATTAAATTTGTATTTATTTATTATTGAGTATATCTTTGAATACCACAAATTCTTTCTATATCCTAATTTGTGCAAATTGTGTTTCTCCTTTAAACACTGAGAGGACATTCGACTTTGTGGAAGCCTTTTTAATCTTAATCAAAAACCTAGTTATTTACATTCAAAGAGTGTATTTATATTTGTTATTCCCAGTTGATATCTTATATATATGTGGAGGGGCATAGATTTCCTATACCCGTTATTTTTCTCAGCATTTTAAATAATGATACTACTAACTTTTCTCTATACTTCACACCCCATATTTCTGCACCATACAAGAGTTGAAATTCTACTTTTACTTTTATCACATCAATTAACAGTTTAGTACTTGCCCCACCAAATCTGTAATTGAATCTTGACAATGCAATTTTTTTCATAGTTTGTAGAGTTCTTTGGAACTGTGTGTTCCAGTTTCTATTTTCATTGAATTCTACTCTGAGGTACACATAAGTTTTAACTCTATCTACTTTTCCTTGGGAAATACTCCAGTTCCCATTCCTGTTACATCCTTTAGGTCCAAATATTACCAATTTGGTTTTGTTCGAATTAATTTTTAACTATAGTTCTCTTGAACCACTATCCAGCTTGTTAAACATATTCTGTAAACCTTTCCGTGTTAAAGACAATAAGACCAAATCATCGGCGTATGTCATTACAGACCACCTTTGCCCATTTATTTTGGAGAATCGAGCTCAGCAGCTCCAAGTTCTTTTAAAAGGCCATCTATGTATAAGGAGAAAAGTGTAGGTGCAAGGACACAGCTTTGTCATACACCTCTCTTCACTTCAAAATCATTAGTCATCTGCCCCTATTTTCCCATTCTAACACGAGCCCAAGTATCCTGAAACAGATTGGCCATAATTTTTACCAGTGCCTCATCAACTCCCTTCTTTAACAGGATTTCCCATAAAAGTTTTCTAGAGATAGTGTCAAAAGCTGTAGAATAGTCCACAAAAGCTACATACAGTATATTCTTTGTCCTCTTATCATTGCATATTTCTCAATTAGATGATCCAAAATAAACACATTGTCAAGAGTCGAATAATTCCTTCGAAAACCTGCTTGGTATAGAGATACACCCCCCAGTTTATCTATTTCTTCCATATGTCTATTCAATACAATCTTTGAAAATTTTTTAGATTTATGTCCAATAAACTAATAGGAGTGATACATGGCTGGATTTGTTAAACTTCCTTTTTTGTGAATTGCTGTTATATACACTCCTTTCCATGTGGTAGGATAATTATTTTCTTGTATACATTTATTAAATAGTGCTACAAATAATTTTGTCCAAAGTCCAGTTTGACATTTGTAAACGTCTGCTGGTATGTTATCTGGTCCTGGTGCTTTATAATTTTTAATGAGTTGCTAGCTAACATAACTTCACAGTTATCTATAACAATAGTATTCCTTACTTTTCTTTCAGCTATTTCTATCCGAGTTCTTTTCTCTTGATAATCACTAAAAATCTGAGAGAAATAATCTGTCCATACCTGTTCTGAGATATAAGCATCAGTCTCCTCTTTGTAGACACTGGTGCCCTTTGCCACCAATCTCCAGAACCCTTTCTGTTTCTATTATTCACTACTTCACTCATTTCCTCCCACTGCTTATTATAATATTGTTCACATTTTTCCTTAATGAAACTATTGTATTCCTTCCTTTGGTTATTTATATGTTTTAATAGTTCTCTATTTTTACACCACATATACTGCTTATAACTTTTTCTTAATTTTTTTTGTCTTTTGCATTCATCATCAAACTATCCTCCTTTCCATTTTGTCCTTTTAACTGTATTTTTACCTAATTTATTTATGATTTTTTGAAAGATTAGATACAAAGTTTCAATCATTTGATCACTATTTAGTTCTAAGAAATGCACTAGACTCTCTGCAGTAATTTCACTCACTAAGAAATGAGTCAAACAATTATCCAGTTTAGGTCACCACATAATTTTTTTATTAGACCTAATTTCCATCTCCAAAGGTTGTATTAGCCTTGACTTCTCTTCACCATTTAACTTGTTCTGTGTCAACACTATAGGGAAATTATCACTCTCTGAGCAAGGTATAATTTCCATTTTTTTCCATTCTTCTAACATACTGGACCATAATGCTAGATCTATTACCAAGGATCCTTTAGTGGAAATAAATCTCCTGTTATGTCTCCATTTAGGTGTCCATTTAATGCATCTAAATTGCACTCTTTCATAATCAAAATCAATTGTTCACCCACCTTATTCATCATGTGATCCTTTATTTCTCTTTGTTTCCACATATATGGACTAATTGCATTTGTAAAAAAGGAATTATCTCCTAAACCATCAAATTTACCAATCCATGCATTTAAATCCCCCACTAATAAAATATCTTGTTCTGGATATAAATACATAGTTTTGACAATAGCTATATTAAGTTGCTCCCTCACTGACCCCTTATAAAATTTTGAGTTCGCAGGAGGAATATATCCATTAATCACTATAAAACACTGATCTTCATGTTTGATTGAGACAAGGATGCAATTCTCTATTTTCTTAATTAATGATACCTGTGCAAAACAACCTATTCTAATAAAAATTACAACTCCACCAGATTTCCTTCCCTTAATCTTGTCCTTTCTACCTATCTGATGAAAGCACTCATACCCATTATTTCAATAAAATATTCTACACCATGCCATTCTCTTGCAAGCATATTACATCAAAACTTGATATATATTTCATCCATTCTTCATCAGCTTGTTTTTCCCTTAATCATGCAATGTTCCAAGAGACTATTTGTATCCCCTTACATTGACATTTAGAACTACATTTAGAGCTAGCTCCATCTTGGATTTCAACAGCACTTAATATACTATTGGGGTTTATCTCTGTATTTCCTGTCATTCATCATCGTAATCAGCCAATAACTGGAATTTATTTCTGAGCGGAATTTGACTTTCTTCATCATTTACATCATAGGAACCTTTTAACTTTCTAGTCTTTCCAGTTATTTCCTCTAAGTCCATCAAATTTAGTCCCATCACATCTAGGACCATCATTTTTTTCCAAAATTTGATTGGCCACTATTCTGTTTTTCACCAAAATATTGATCTTTATATCCTGTTCTTTCCCAATTCATTCCACCACTTCTATTTCATTCCATCCTAATTGGATGTCCAAGAAATTTCTTAACAGATTATATATTTCCCTTGTTAATTTAGCATTTGTTCCTCTATATAGCAGTTTCATCCCAAATAGAACTAGTTCAACTTTCTTTTCAACTAGAACACATTTCCCTTTATCCGTCTTTGTAAAGTGCTGTCTGTTTGGGAACATTATAGTAATATCTTTACATTTCATTTGTGCTGCGTTTAACCATACATAATTGGCATTTCTGGGAGAGTTAAAATATATATCCAATATAATTGCCAGATCAACCTTCGTATTTCTAATCTCGAGAATATCTTGTATCTAGTTCTCAATTTAGTCTTTCTACTACTAAATGAGGTACATTTACACTTTCTTTTGACATCCATTCTTGGGGCTCACAATCCTTATTACTGGCACACTCATTCTTTCCTTTCACTACTATTTTCACTACTGTTTAGGTAACAGTTAGATTTTTCTTTTTCTTTTGTTTCTTTGATGCGATTGTCTCCTCATAATTGACCTTCCCATCCATTTCACTTTCTTCCTTTTCAGCATCTATTACTATGCTATTTTGTGATGGGATTCCCCAGTGTCTTACTCTACTTTTAATTTGATTGTTCAAATTTAAAATCTTCTTCTCCAGAAGCTTCAAATGGCTGTCTAGACATACATTATCAGTCTGTAATTCTTTTTCCTTATTTATCATACTGTGTTCACTCTGTATTTCTCCTTGTATTTCTTTAACATTTGGATCCAGACCATGACAATTTCCTTTTTCAGCCTTTGTCCCCTTTCTTTTCTTTCCTCTTATGCTTTCCTTTCCCCTTTCTTCCATTTACTGTATTCAGTGTCCTAACCTTTAATTGATTTTGCCTTTGGTTACTCAGACTCCTTCCTACTTTTCTTGTTTCTTTCTTTATTTTCCCTTCCCCTTAATAGTCTTACCCTCTTTTGGTATTTCTGGGAACTCCATGCTACTAAAGTCTGGTCTAAACTTTTCTTCTTGAGGAATCTCTAACTTTTCATTATATGCTCCTCCTTCCATTATTTGAGGCTTCTGGTTCTGCATAAGTTCAAACAAAATTGAGCCCTGTTTATCTATATTATGCTTCATAATATCTAACATGTCCCTATTAATGAGCAGTTTTTCCATTATTAGAATGTTGGCTGTGTGCTGCTTAGCTAATAGGTTTACCAGTTTTTCACTTAAAAAGCTTGTTTGATATTCCTTATTACTCCCCACTGTTACATCCTCAATACGTTCTTGATCCTCTTTTTGATCATAATGGGGTTCGTGATTGATCTGTTTTAGTCCTGTAATAATACCTCTCAACTCTCTAGATACTTCTTCTATTGTTATTTTACTTTTTGCTGAATAATTGGAATTACTCCCATTTTCTGATCGTATCTCATCACTTAAGCCCATCAGTATAGAATCTTCATTCCAGCAATCATAGTAATTCAAAGTCTCACCATAGTTTTCTATAATCAGACAATCTGTATCCAACTATATACAAACTTGATCTAAAGCTCCTACTTTCTCTCCATGTGCACCATGTACAAAAATTCCTTTATTTGTATTTACCCCCTCTATATCCATTAGGTCTAATTTTGTATTTCCAGCACATGGGGTTGAAGTCTTACTCACATTGGCATTTAACTTATTTTTTACTCTAGCTATATGCTCCGTTATTTTGGATTGTTTATAACTTCTTTGTCTCATGATAGGCTCATCTAGTTTTAATTTATTAGAAGAAATACTTTGTGTATCCTGCATCTTTTGTTTTCTAATTTTCATCATTGTTTTACCAACCTTGTTATAGCACTTAGCAGACACTAAACAAGCACTAATGAGACAAAAGAAAAATTAATTTAAGTTACTAACAAATAGAAGTTAGATACACCAGCTAAAAAATCCAACAGATAACAAGACAAATATTCAAATAGTACTTAAGATTTAGGGGACAACAAGGGCAGCAGTTCAAAAAACCAAGATCTTCCACCAGTATATTCACTCAAGCTGCACTTGTTCCACAATATCCCCTGTAAGTTATTGGCAAGATTAAGAAGCATTTAAGCTTTTAAATTAAGTTTCTTCTAAAGTGTTCTTTATATCTTCCTTTTCAGTTCTTTAATTTGTATGAGTTTATTCACAATTCTCCCCTTGTTTAGATCAGGTACTGTTTTTGCACTTTGGATCGACCACACAATCCCTTGGAAAATATTTTGCTCTCCTATCACAGGAGCTCCTGTTTTATTTAATTCGATGGAACTTTTCCCTGGAGCAACTCTTTAAGGAAATAAGGAATGTAATCTGTAATAATCAACAATATTCAGTGAATAAATATTCTACTCTGTTAAAGTACCACTCTGTTTTTAGATTAAATAATATTGACTGAGAAATGACTAGTGTTTGTGTACCAGTCTATCTCTGTTATCCCCACCCCCAGGTTTGCAAATCAACTATATCTCATCAATATTATGACAACAGTAATATAATATTAAATTGGCATGAGTAAGACATTAACAGCAAATAAGACAAATAAAAAGAACTATATAAAAACTAGTAATATAAAGTGCTTACTTAAGATTCATGTTATCTCCCACTTTACTTTGCTTGTTTAAAAGGAAAGATTCTTATCGTCTCCATGTCAGCTTAGCAGCTTATACCAACACAAGATACTTTTCCTTCAGTAACATGCTACGAGATCAAAGTGGTTCTCTGTCCTCACTACTCATAATTCACAGGTCACAGCTTGAGGATTCCTCTAGAAGGGAACTTCTGAGTAACCGAACACCACACATGTACATTAAATAGCCAAGCCACCTGACCTAAGCCCGTGAACTTCAAAGAGGAAAAGAAAATATCGATTAAATCTATTAAATATCTAACCAAATTACAAGTAAAATGTCAACAAATTATTCAGGTTGAACTGTTAACTGTGTCTGGCTACATAGGTCTACTACGTATACTGACTGTCATTTAAAACATTTAACTATGTGAACCATAAACATTTAACCACTCAATAAACATTTATTCAGCACCTCAATACTTCCTTTTAAAACCATGAAGACTCTCCCATTTCTCCAATTCTCCAGTTTTATGCCTTTCTAACTTTCTGTGTTCTGACTTCTGCTTTTCTTCCTCTGTTCTCTTTCTGTGCCATCTGGTGCCCCATGACGCTTTCTTCTAAACCTTTTGCCAGGCTCCGCTGCCTCCACCTTCAGCACTCTAGGCCTGCAAAGGAAAGAAAAGACAGCAACAGGTGGAAAACCCAGAGATAGCCACACAAGATGGCCCGTAAAGCTGTTCCTCAGGCAGGTAATAAGCAATACTTAGGTGGCATGCCTCTCCTGGATAAAAAACTTGCTTTAGAACAGCTTCTGCTCTGTAGGCTTCTCCACAACCTGCTAGTGTGCAGCAGTCCATCTCTGATCCAGCAAGAGTCAAGCCCCCTAACACCAGCATCTGCGCTTGCAAACAGACCAGGTCTGCCTCCCCAACCAGTTCAGATCAGCTGTGAAACCATGCTACCATGATATGTTAAAATATGAAATAAATAGTGTATTGGTAAAATTGAGGATACTTTAATACACACGTAAAAAATGATTAATCTGAAGTTGGTGAGCATTTGATTTGTTAATCATCATGATCAATGTACATATGTATATAGTGAAACTTCAACCTATAAACATAATAAATGTCACAGTTTTTCAAAATGCACATCTGCTCAACCTATCCACAATGAATACAGTCTTATTAGTCCATTAGAAAATGAGTAAAACACATGCTCACTTCTGATTGACTCAGAGAGTTGTTTAGGTCAGCACTTATGAGACAAAAATGCCCACCTTAAACAAGTCCATCTGCCAACTACAGATGTTGTGAAATAAAAATGTTGCCAGTGAAACTGCAGTGAAATCAGCAATTTTGCAGTGTGTAATGCAAAATTTCAGCCCAAAATTGGGAAATTTCACATTTTGCAGTGAAATTTCATAATTTGTGAGTGAAATTTCACAATTTTTGGGTGAAATTTTACATTTCACACAGACAAATATTTTGAGAAATGCGCGAATTTTGTGAAATATTTCTCATAAATGAAATTTCTCAGTTTCGCACAACACTATTGCCAACTGCCTATGACCCACTGAAATCCATTTGATACCTCAGAATAAAACATCAAAACACCCATTTTTTTTCTCTCTCTTAGCAGGCAAGAGATGATCTGGCTGAAAGTAAAACTACTGAAGTGAAAGATATATCCCCCCCCACATACCGAAAGAATCATTCACCAAAAACAAACAGCTTAATAAATTTAAAAAAAAGATTTTCAGTCACAGCAAACTATCATAAGGTGACAGAGCTACTCACGGCTGTTGTGCCATGAAAATCTGGTTGATATAGTAAGTGTAGGAACCCAACAATGTGTATCTGTGTCCAAGGAGCCATAGTTAAGAAAGTGCCACCACCACTCCTCAGCCTAATTCTCCCAATTGCTGAAGTATTGAAATAGTAGCCCACCTAAGTCCCTGCTAACTACTGCCCACACACACACCACAGCCACTATTCAGAATAAATGTATATTTTTTTTGCACACAGTGCAACTTTTTCTTTCTCCTGGCAGCTCACTCAACCTCCAGTGCAATTGAACAGTGCATCACACCTAAGTCCAACACCATGCCATTCTCAGTCCTCACTAACCTATCACTCCCTGGTCACACTGTGCAACACAAACAACTTTTCAATGTAAAAAAATGCAAAAAGGCTACCTCTATCGCTGTGAGTAAACTCATTGGGGGTAGACTTAAACAAATAGACTTGCAAGGCACCCCAGCTAGAAATGGAACACTTAATCCATCCAAAAACCACAGAAATAACTTGCTTTTTGCAGCATTACTTTTCTTTTCCTCCCAGCATCTAAATAAAATTACTTTTAGTACTTCCTCAGCAGCTGTATAGTACAGCCATCTGTCTGTTACCACAACTCTTCTGCCTGCTTGTGCACCCCACTGACTTCTGTTAATGGAACCCTGCTTACTACCCCAGCTGCAATCACAACAAAACTGGGGAAGTTACAAAAATGTACCTCTCTTTGTTTTCATTTTTTATTTATATAATTGGAAAGTTTAATAGTAATAGTAATAATAATAAAAAAGTAATAGTAAACGGAGTCCACTCTGAAGAAAGGGGAGTTCCTAGTGGGGTACTGCAGGGTTCAGTACTAGGTCCGGTCCATTGAAATGTCTTTATAAGTGACATTGCAGATGGACTGGAAGGAAAAGTATGCCTCTCTGCAGATAACACAAAGATATGCAACAGGGTTGATACACAACGGGGCATGGAAAGGATGAGAATGGACTTTGCAAGGTTGGAGGAATGGTAACAAGTATGACAGCTTGGATTCAATGCAAAGAAGTGGAAAATAATGCACCCAAGAAACAAAAACCGAGGGGAAGAGTATGAATTGGAGGGGGGAGGTATTAACTACAACAAAAATGGAAAGAGACCTGGTTGCAATCATATCAGATAACCTTAAGGTTGGCAGCAATGTGAGAAGGCCATAAGGAGGGTTGGGAGGATACTGGGATGTATAGGGAGAGTCATCACCAGCAGAAAACAGGAAGTTGTTATCCCCTCTGTACAGCCAGTTGGTGAGACCCCATCTGGAGTACTGCGTCCAGTTCTGGAAACCCCATCTCCACAAGGACATAGACAAGATGGAGGCAGTCCAGAGGAGGGCAACTAAAATTGTGCAGGGTCTGCAAGAGAAGCCATATGAGGAGAGACTAAAGGAGCTTAATATGTATACCCTTGAAGAAAGAAGGGGGGAGCATGATAGAAATGTTTAAGTACATTAGTAGAATCAACAAAGTCCAAGAGGGTAGTATCTTTCAGAAAAAGAGATCTGCAAGAACAAGAGGACACAATTTGAAGATAGAGGGGGGACAACTCAGAGGCAATGTGAGGATGTATGTTTTCACAGAGAGGGGGGGTGGATGCATGGAACTACCTTCCTGAGAAGGTTGTGGGGTCTAAAACTGTGGGAGAATTCAAGAATGCATGGGACAGACATAAGGCAATTCTTGTTGGGGGTAGGAAGAAATAGGCAGTTGGTTAACTAGGATCTGCAGCTTATCCACTAGTAGTGGTGGGCGAAGTGGCAGAAAGTGATTTGTGGAGTAACGTGGAATCCGCAAAGTACTCCGCAATGTGAAGCAGAGTGCATCACGTTATAATGGGGAACATAAAGTCCATTGAAAACAATGACTTTGCATTATTCCACCTTCCCCAAACCACTTCTCTACCAGTTTTAAGGTGAAGTACATTGAAATCAATGTACTTCACCTTGTTTATGAGCTCCAAAGGTACATTTTGCAGTGCTTCATGTGATTGTAGGTCACATGGGCTCTAGATTGTTCTGCACAGCCTCAGTTCTGTGTAACATGTGTGTAGTGGAAGATGGAGACAGTTTTCTTTCAAAGCTCTGCAATTCAAATCCTCTAAAAGCTGTTAAAAAAAGCCTTTTTGAGCTATTTTTTTGCTCAAAATTTAGTATATCGATTGTTGGAAACCCTGCTGTGCTCATATCATCGAGTGTTTGTTGTTTGTGTGTGGATTTTGAATGTTAATTTAGAACAGTCAGTCTGTGTACTGTGACGTATGCTTTGGGGGAGGGGTAGATGAACTGGGAAAAAGGCAGTCTTTCTGTTTTGGTTATATTTTTCTTGTATAACTGTGTTAATGTACACAAAGTAATATTTTCAGTAATTCTTGACATTTTTTGCTGATTGTTGTGGTACAGCAGTGTATAATTTCAGTTTGTTTAAAACATTTGGTTATATTACTAAAGGTTTTTAGTTTGCTACGCATTACTTGTCATGTATGTAAGTGTACGTGCGATGCGTGCCATTAAATCAGACACCTTTTATTGTGCCACAGAGTAATTGCAGCAGTGTGAACCTGCTATCCACCATACCTGCATGAATTTTTTTATACTGCTTTATGTTATCTTTACTGGTAGTGGACTGTTACTGCCATGCACTATCCCCCAACCAGTAAAAGGTATTCTTTTCCAGATTTGGATTTGTGACTTGTGAGCACTGGTTAGGGGTCGCTGTGCCTTTGCTTCTGCATCTCTTGAGTGTTCAGTGCAATCTTAATCTGTCTGTGCATTTGTAGTATACCATTAATTCTGGGAGACTTTGCATTTCTTCTTAAGCTCTCATTTTATTTAGTTGTTTAACCAGGTATAGCACACTAAGCTGAAAGCTTTTTTACAGGAGCGACCTGGGAGCACAAGGAGGTTAAGTGACTTGCTCAGGGTCACACAGTATGCAAGTGGAAGCTGTGGGATTCAAACCCAGGTCTGGTCTGCTGGATGTCACCAGATTTGCAGCTCAGAGCCTTAGACCACTGCGCTATACTGCCTCCTAAATTTTATGTCAGCAGCACTAGAGAATTTTCTGGACACAAGACACTAGCATTTTGGGGATGCACATTAATTCTGGTGACTGTGTGTGACCACTGCACGCATGTCGGAGTGTACCATTAATTCTGGGAGACTGCATTTTTTGTTATCCTCTGATTTCATTTCATCAGCACTGGGGAATTTTCTGGACACAAGACAGTAGCAATTTGGGGATGC
The DNA here is from genome assembly GCA_016271365.2 of Neoceratodus forsteri. Taxonomy (NCBI): domain Eukaryota; kingdom Metazoa; phylum Chordata; order Ceratodontiformes; family Ceratodontidae; genus Neoceratodus; species Neoceratodus forsteri. Next base: position 397,391,288 of record CM057454.1, read on the forward strand.
AAATTAATTCTGGTGACTGTGTGAGATCACTGCAGCATGTGACTGAGTGCACCATTAATTCTGGGAGACTTCAAATTTCTTGTTATGCTTTCATTTCACTTCATCAGCACTGGGGAATTTTCTGGACACAAGACAGTAGCATTTTGGGGATGCACATTAATTCTGATGACTGTGCGTGTATATGTGTGTGTGTGTGTGTGTGTGTGTGTGTGTGTGTGTGCCAATATTGTTGTCACTTCACCTTACTTCGCGTTAAGGTGGAATGACAATGTAAAGTAATAATCACAAGACGAAGTGAGCTTTTTGCATTGGCCACTTCACATAGCAAAGTGACAACGCAAAGTGCCCACTTGGCAGGCACTTCACCAACGGAATTTAAATTTGCTGCATTTTTATCCAGTAGGTAGGGAAATGGGCAAACAAGGTGGTCCAAGAGGTCCTTATCTGCTGTCAAAGTCTATGTTTCTATGTAAACAGGAAGTACATACTGCGCAGATAACAGCTTGATTCCAGATGAGCCCTGGGGGAAGAGGGGAAGAGGAGATACCTAACAATATAGTATAAGGTAAAACACAATAAAACAGTAATAAAAGCAGAAACATAAAACTAAAGGCAAACATTTTAAAAAATAAGTCAATTAGATAATAAAAACACTCTTAATATATACAGAAACTAAACAACAGCAGAACAGCAAGAATAGAGCAAGACAAAGAAAACAAGAAAAGGAAAGGTCAAAGGCAGTTGCAGGTAGGATGATGAAAGTCAGAAAGAAGAGATTTAAGGGAGGAAGGAGAAGAGGAGAATAAATAGAAAGGGAAAGGGAGAACCAAAGTTTAAGAAAGTGGTAAGAAAAAGCAGATTGGCCAACAAAAGTTTTTCTAGGAGGGGTATTAAAAGAATGGAATGTATTGTTTCAGCCACCTGCACCACCAGCTGTTAAGATGGAGCCCACAGTTAAACAAAAAAAAAGTGTGCCACAGCAAGACAATGTGATCACATACATCATTCATCCTGTCACATTTTAAACTGTCAGGTACCCAACTTATTCACGACTAGCCACTGAACCAGCAAAAGTGGCAAAATGGAATGGAACAAAATGACAAACCTGTCCATGAGTTTTGACCTTGTCAGCACAGAAACTGTTCATAAAATGCTGAATGACATTGGAGAAAATGCTATCCAACATCCACCTGAGAAAAAGAAATGTAGGCTAAAGAAACAACCCATGTTGGCAGTGTCAACACAGAAGAGCTAGAGGCAACAGAAACAAGTCATTTACATAGAAACCTAGAAAGTGCAGAAGGGGACTGCTAGGTCCATCTAGTCTGCCCAGTGTTTTTGTATTGCATTTCAGCAGTGTCACCTCACAAGAGGTAGACAGTATACAAACAGAGCCTGAGGGGGCTCTCAGTGAACAAACTGTGCATAAAATGGAGAATCATACTAAGTCAAATAGTGTCCAACCTGCACCTGACAAAAAAATTAAAAGGGGGGGCAACAGAAAGAATTTGTTTCAGCAGTGTCACCACAGAAGTGCTTGACACCATAGAAGAAGAGCATGAGGAGGTAAACATCAGAAAAAAAACACTAACTGGGCTCCAAACATTTTCATGGAATGGGCTGCCTCAAAAAATGCTAGTATTGACTGGACAAGTGACAGTTTTGACCAGATTAAAAGGATTCTCTTTCAGTTCTTTGTGGAGGTTAGAACAACAGTGGAACAGCAGTACTTAGTGTCCAGGTACTGCTCTCTCTGTAAGGGAATCAACAAGCATGTAAACAGCCAGGATGTGGGCAGAAATGTAAGCTTGATAAATCACCCCAGCTTTCGGCCAGCAAACAATGTGTTAACCTCTGTTATAAAAAAAAAAACTAAGAAAAGAACAAAAGGGCAGTGCTACCCACCACCCATCTCTCAGCGACACAGACTTCCAAAAACTGAGGAATTCACCACTCCTAATTCCCAACATCGTGCCTGGCTTAATAAGAAAAGTGTGGTTTGACATACAAATGCAGTACACATGGCCAGACAGAAATGGGAGGGTCTCAGAGAGCTGACACCTTAATCATTCAGCATCCACGCAGGAGAGAATGTCCTCAGATACATCTCACTCAGCCACAATGAAGCAACAAAAAATCATAAGAACCCCACAGAAGCTAACTGGAACAGAAACAGAGTGTTTATGTACAAATTAAGTAGTAGAGCACTGTGTCCTGTCAAATCATTTATGAAGTACCTCTCTAAGTTGCCAAAGCATTTTACTGTCATCCTCTTAGACAGCCACAGAGCATCATTAACACTGCTTAAATTCATAGCTGATTGGGGGAAGTTACAGAGTACAACATATAGCATATCTCTTGCAGCCCACAGAAATTCATAACTACTAGTAGGATTAAATTAAAGAGCACTACTTAGAACCCATGTAAAGTAAGCCAATAGTGAGGAAAAAGGTATAAAAATGGGATTTATAAATTGCAACTGGTGTGGGGCCCTTATCTCCAGGGAGACCATGTGGAGGGTGGGCTGCTGCCCAATATGGCAAAATCTAGATGAGATCAGGGGTCAGCTGAAGGTAGCCTGGGGGAGATATCCAGGCTGCGGCACCTGCTTACCTGGGGCTCTATCCCACCACTTGTGCACCCACAGAGCCTCATCAGCCTAGGAGGGTGAAGGTTGGTAAGGAGGAAGGGTGGGGGGGAGGAAAAGGGTTGGCTGTGGCAGCACAGTTCTGGTTGTCAACACCCTGACACAGAATCATTATGAGCCCCTGGGAGGGGAACAGTTGCCTGTCTCAATAGGGAAGGACCAAAGATTGACCAGGGTGATAGAAGGGAGCCAAAAAGCATCATTCACTGAGGGAAAGGTAGATGAGAAAAGGAGAAAAAAATAAAGTATTGGTGGTAGAGGACTCTATGGTTAGGAGGGTGAGGGACAAATTGGTGGGGGAATGCCATTTAAAGGTGTCAGTTAAATGTCTCCTGGGAGCATCTGCTAAAAGGGATATAGAAAAGATAGGTAAAATGATTGACAATGAGGAGGAGGGACTGGGGGTGCTAATTCATATAGGTACAAATGACCTAGTTCAACAACCAGTTGATGAGGTCAAGCATAGTCTGACAAAGATGGCAGAAAGGCTGGAGGCAGGTGCATCATTGCTGGCCTTCTCAGATGCCATACCAGTGTGGGGTAGGGGAGAAAAGAGGGACAGAATCAGACAGGATGAGATAGTGGAACTAAATGAGTGGATGAAGGAATGGTGGCAGTCAAGGGGTACCACTTCATTGGCAACTGATGTGCCTTCTGGGAAAGGAGGTTTTTTAAGGGAGATGGTCTCCACCTGACATGGAAGGGGGTTAGTGTGTTAGCACAAAAGTTCAACATTTACATTAGTGAATTAGGATGACTAGTGCAGGCAGTTGGACAACAGGAGGAAGGAAAGAAGGGAAGGGATACCAGCAAATCAATGGGAGGGGGCATAAAAGAGAGCTTGGTTGTCAGAAAAACACAAGGAGAAAGGAAGGTAGTTGGGAACTATAGGGGCAACAGAAGGGAAGGGGAGTTTATAAGTGACAGTCCTAAGCAAGGCAGAGTGGGGGTCACTAAAGAGGAGGGACAAAGAAGTGGATCTGAGGTATGGAAGGTCATGAGCACCAATGCTAGAAGTCTACCTATGCATCTCCAAGTTTTGCAAATACAAAGTTTAGGTATGCTGAATACCGAAGATAAACCCCTCTTTTGTAATGGAATACTGGATGCTGGAGACAGAATCCTCATCTGAAATGGAATGTTGTATGGTGGAGATGAAATCCACTTCAATAATGGAATGCAAGAATCCAACCCAACTGTTGGCAAAATCCCTAATCTGTGAACGGGGATAATTCCTAGCCGACATGATTCACTTCTGGGTTTGCTGTAGCAGACACAACCTTTGGTAACACAGCTCTGACTCTTTAGACCAACCACTAAACTTTGTACTCAGCCATTGTGCAATCTACTACCCAATGTACACTGTGTTTCCTTTGGTAAGCAGAAATGTGTCCAGGTTTACCTTAAATGCCTGCACTGTGTTTATATCAGTAGCAGTAGTTCTATTTGGGGTGGCTGTCAAAGTCTCATAGTTGGAAGGGAATTCTTGTCTGTCTGCTGCTTGAAGTATAAGTGCTTTTATCTAATTTTGTCTGATGATTTTGAATACAGTCCACATACCTCTGTTGTTGTTTTTTTTTTGGGGGGGGGGATAGAGAGGAGTCTGTGACTAGCTAGCCAGAGTCTCTAGATTTTGTGTCTGGCCTAACAGTCCTTTGCAAGGTAACCTTTACCCCTTCCTCATGTCATCACATCATGCTTTTTGATCAAACATGGAAGGGCTGTGGCCCATATTATGCAGGGCACTTAGCAACAGTCTCTTTTAACTGTGTTGTAATGGCATCTTTGAACCACCACTATCACTATCACATCCAATTTATTGGCTGACTGCAAAGGGAGACATTAAGCAGTCTTTTGTCTTCACATCACACCAGCAAAAGCAAGACAAGAGAACCAAGCTCATGGATACCATTACAGACCATCTTATCAGTAGTATCAGTCAACTAACAGTCACAGCCACTACAACAAGCAAGCCACCACTTACTATCACCTGCCAAAAAAAACAGACCTCCAAAGGGGAATGACCACACCTACCTGAAGACACCCTAGAAATCTGTGCAACCCAGTAGACAACTATGTCCTAAGCGAGCACAGCCCCTGGCCAAACATGTACCATCTAATATCTTTCCAGCATAACTGGCATATTAATTTTGGTCAGTGAGTTAGAGAATGAGTGACAAATTACTATGGACTGTGGACAAAAATTTGAAGAATCCAACTTTTACCATTTACCAGCATACACTATAAAAGAGAGAAACAAACTGTTACCTAAATATATATTACACTAATTGCATGCATGCCATATTTTCTGTCCTGTAGTGTGTTTGAATAAATGTTTAGCAGAGCAACTCTGAACTCTGTCATTGTGCAGAATAGTAGGGTTGTCTTTCTCAGCCCAAAGGACAACCCTATATGAGATTTATGTGGCCATCTCCTATACTGAGGTAGAATATATTTTAATTAGGCTAGCAAAAGTCAACTTCCTTTTTTTATACACATTGAGGATATCAAGTTGATGGTAAATTATTAACTCAGTTTGAATTAGGCATGCTGTGACCATTTGGTATGTGGCCTGTAGAATGAAAGAATTCAGTGAAGACTTATAGTTGAGAAAGAACTTACTGTAAGAAAATCATTTTATATTGCCTAGGTAATTGAATGAGCTGGAAAAGGCCAGGGAAGGTACATTTACTTGTTATTCTTGTAAAGTAAAGTTTAACTAGTTTAATAATCAACATTTGCTTTATTGTTGTTTCTTTTGTCAATATGTGTAACCACAATATTGTGAAATATCATTGAAAAAATTTTGTCCTCTACAAAAGTTTGAAATAAAGGGGCATAGCCAATATGCATGAATATATGGTGCAGAGCAGCACAGATTGAAATCAAAACATTACTGCAAGGAATAGTATTTGGAAATAGAAGACACAGCTATACCAATGTACTGAATGAAATCTGAAGTAACTTCAGTAGAAGATATTAACTGCTTAATATAATACCTGTTATTTACTCTGTGGAGCTGTTTACCAATTTTTTTTTGCAACTAACTTTATTTTTCAGAAAGATAAGTACATAAACAATAAGACCTGAAAAGAAAAATACATTCCATAACATACAAAATTAAGCCCCAACCCTCCCTAAAGACACCGTAGTACCCATAACATAGTTACAACAGGAAGAGGGAAACAAAACCCAACCCCGCCCCTGAAAGAACCCCCCCGGCAGCATAGGTATACAATTTGTAATTGGTAGCTTCCTACCTTGTCAACCTTCACTCCATGCAGGCCAACGCTCTGCTCCATCCCTGAAGGAAAGACCAAGAAACACTATATATCACATTTGTGCTTAGAGGGAGAGACAAGAAAAGGAGGACCCAAGTACTCACCTTTAATATCTGTACACTACAAATAATAAGTGGGAAAATTAAAGCAAAACAAAAAAAAAGGGAGTAATTACCCTAATTAGGGAACCGTAGCTTAACCCACCTCTGATCACTTGAGTATCCCCCTTACTAGTATCCGAATTTATTTTTCAACCCTAAATAGAAGCCCCCCCAACACTTCTGGAATTTCTCTGCTGAATTAAAAAAAATAGTAGTTGATCTTTCAGCGTTTAACGCATTCAAGAACTCATCCCACCACTCTCTGAAAGAAGGTTCCCAACTGGTCTGCCAATGCCTAAGAATTATTAATTTAGTTACTGAGGTTATAATTGCCATTTGCCACTTTTGGGACTTAGTTGGGATTTGAGCATATATCCCCAAGACACACATCTCAGCATTAAAGAAAGCCGAAATATTGCAATGCGGACTCATCCATTGCCTAACCAATTCCCAAAATTTAAACACCTTAAGGCACATCCAGAATTTATGGTATGTTGTGGCTAGCGGACTCCCACAGTCCACACATGCAGGCGACCGAGACCTGTAGATTCTTGAAAGTTTTGCAGGCGACAAATAAAGGTTGTGCTGTTTACCAATTTGCCTTTAATATTTTATGATTATGCATCTTTGAAATACTGTATTACTGTATATGGCTCCTATTTTTATATTTTAATGTTAATAACACTGTTTAGCTTTCTCCATTTCCACTTTCCCAAGGACATATCTGGAAATGAGCTGTTAGCAGCTCAATATTTCTTTCCTGCTGAAATGTTTGAAATAAATAAATACAAAAATAAATCAACATAGAGGATTGTGTATGGGTAGTCATACACAACAAGGATATTCTCAGATCGAGAGGTCTCCTTGGTAATGAAAGACCTTGAGAGCAAAACTTTAGAGTTCTTCCATTACCAAGTCTCTCCCCACCTTCCAAGATTTACAAGTTGGGTTTATGCTGGTTACATGCTAGAAGCTGACTTTTCCTCCCCTCAAGTTTGCAGTTTAAAAGAACTAGAAATGTCTGCATATTGAAAATGGACAGTGTAAGAGACAGCAGAATACGGGAGAGATAAACGAGAGGGTGAGTGAAATAAGCAAAGATTTAAATTATTTCAATAATGGCATACCGTTTCCCTGAAGTACTAAATATTGGTTCGGGGAGTGGCGTGCATGATCTGTTATTTCAAACACAAGGTGAGGAAGGGATTCTTTGTGAAGGTATTCAGCCTTCATATAGTGCTGGTAATGGTGGAAATGCAGTAAATAGGAATATGGGAGAAGGTGAAATGACAATTTATAATGCCTTTCAATAGCTTGAATGAACTGCTTTAAAAGCGAGGCATCATTTTTGGCACAAAAGTTATTTAGAGGCTGCTTTAAAAGTGGAGAGAATACCAAGGGGAGTAAGAGTAACCAAAAGAGCAGGATATGGATGAGAGAGGAATTGCGAACAGACTGGGAGACAGCTCAACAGGACGGCTCCACAGCATTAACTAAATGTGTGGTGAGAGACTATATAAGACAACAACCAGTACTGCAGGAGGAATTGAAACAGCAAGAAGAACAAGTAGCGAAACTTAAAGAAGATCCTCAGTTTCAAGAGTTGGAAAGAAAGTTAAAAGAAAAATTAGATAAACAAGATGCAAAATTTAAGGAACAAAAGAAAGAAAAATATGAGAGAGACAGAATGATTTTGCTCAAGGCAATGCATTTACATGGCCTAAACTGAGTTATAATGATAAAAGGAACTACAGTAAAAATAATAGCAATAAAAACAAAAAGCAACTTAAATAGCCAAAATGCATTTTAAAATCCTAAAGTCCTTCCCCAGCACCTCAAACTATACATCAACAAGTGCTAGTGGCTCTGATAGTGAAGTACCTGAGGAATGTTTCTGAGGAAGATATGACACAATTGGACCCAAATCTGGGACCTCATATGAATCTGAGAACACAGAGAACTGTGAGCTTTCAGAGTGCCAGACAAGTAACAGGAATACAGGGACAAAAAGAACCTGTTGTGGAGGGAAGAAAAGAGCAACCACACAGAGGCCTTGGAATGGGGAGGGGCAGCAGATCAACGAAGGAGAAATAAATGTGATTAATTTATCAAGTAGAACATTAAATGCTTTAGAGATAAGAATGCTACATAAAGGACTGACTTTTGTTCCAACTTCTGAAACTTTGCAAGCTGAACTGCTTTTCAGACTTTAATCTGTTTACTAGAAATTTTAACTTGAAGGCATTTTGGAGTAGAAATGAACCTATGGAAACAGCTGATAATCCTTCTAATGCTGACCATCAATTAGAATTATTTAGCGTGGGGAGTGATTTAATTGAAAATCTGTCTATTTATAGTACTGAAGATCATTTAACATCAGAAGAGGGAATAAGCCCTAAAATGTTAACTCAGGATGTGGACTTACAAAAGTTTAAATCACGCTCCAAACTTTTGTCCACTCTATAATCTTAGTGTTTCAGTATTTGAGAGAGTGTGTGAGGTAGAGTTCAGAAAAATGTTTAAAGAAAAGCAGGAGAATAAACAGTATGGGGATATTACCAAAAAGGAAAGGGAAATAATTAAACAGTTGGAAGCAGATAAAACCATAACTGTTAAAAGGGCGGACAAGGGTGCAGCGGTAGTTATACAAGACACAGACAGATTTGTCCAATAGTGTCTTAGACAACTTAACAACAGAGACCACTATGAACTAATGAAAGGGGACCCTACACCCTCTTTTAAACATTTAGTAGACAGTTTACTTGATGAAGCACTAGATAAAGGAATTATATCTCAAACTACACATGAAATTTTGAGGGTAACACATCCAGTGAGAGCCTGTTTTTATATGCTCCCTAAAGTTCAAAAAGGTTTAGTTGAACCTCCTGGATGACCAATTGTGTCAGGGATAGGGAGCTTATTAGAACCAATATCCCAATTTGTGGATGCACACATAAAGGACTTGGTGACCTGGTTACCTGCTTACCTAAAAGATACAGGTCAGGTTTTGAACATTCAAGATGAAATACAAGTGGAGCAAGACTGGTATCTAGTGACATTTGATATAGAATCACTTTATACAAATATTCCACATGGGGACGGAATTCAGGCTATCAGATTCTGGCTAGAATATGGTACAGAATTTGATCCTGGTCTGACTGACTTTTTATGTGAGAGTGCCCGTCGGGTGCTGAAATTGAATGTATTTTTATTTCATGGCCTCTATTACCTGCAAGTTAAAGGAACGGCTATGGGGGCTACTTTTGCCCCCAATTATGCCAACCTACACCTTGGGTATTGGGAGAGAAAAAATGTCTATTGCCCTGAGACTAAGCTTTTTCATCATAAAATAGATCTCTGAAGGCACTTTGTAGACATTTTTATGGTGCTGAAAGGAGGCAGGGAAGAACTGGATGAGTTTACGGAGTGGATGGACTCTACCAACCCTAACTTAAAATTTACAGTTCACACAAGTAAGAGAGAGGTGTGTTTCCTAGACCTGTCAATATCTAAAAAATAGATGGTACAGTAAAGACCAAAATGTACTGTAAGGAGACAAATAGGAACACCATCCTTTATGTGACAAGCTGCCATCCACAACATATGAAAAACAGCATTCCTAAGTCCCAATTCCTAAGAGTGAAAAGAAACTGCAGTGAGGAGGAAGATTTTCAAATAGAATGTAAGAATATGAGACAAAGATTTCAGCACAGTGGTTACTGTCAGGAAGCATTAGACCAAGCAGAAATAGAAGTGACATTAAGAAATAGAGAAGAATTGATTAAACAATCAAAACAACCAGAAATGGGGGAATCTCAGAGCCTGAATTTTGTGACAACCTATGGAAGTAAGTCAAAAGAAGTGAGGAGTATAATTATAAAACATTGGAAAATCATAAGTTCAGATTGTATATTGGGTAAGATTTGTTAATCAGTACCTAGATTTAGTTATAAAAGAGGAAAGAATTTGGTGGATATGTTAACACATAGTCTTCAGCCAACAGAAAATAAAGACAAACAGTCGGGTTGCAGAATTGCCTGCAGGCAGCCATAAATGTTGTAGATGTAAATATTGTTCTGGGATGGAGAAAACTGTTCTATTTACTAATCCTAATGGTACCAAGGTATTTAACATCAGGAATTGTATTAATTGTGACAGTACACATGTGGTATCTATAGCGACATACACTTGTAACAAGTTCTATGTGGGTAAAACCACTAGACAGTTAAAAGTGCGGGTGGGAGAACATATGAGGACAATAGAAAACATTGATCTTAGGAATGCACTTGCAGTCCATGTCTTTGAGAGTAATGACAAAAATAACCATAGATTCAGCTGTAAGGGCATATAGAGAGCATATGTAGGGAAAAGGGTGGGGGGGGGAATTTAGAAGACATGTTACTATACAGAGAGGCATTGTGGATTTTCCAGTTGGGAGCACAGTATGATCCAGGTTTAAATGAGAAACTGTACATAATGCCAATTCTGAATAGGAATAAGTATAGACACTGATTCAAAAAGGAAGGAGAAGCCTTCAAAAGATTATTTAGTTAGGAATATACGCCACATGATTGTAGGCAGAGTTTATAGGGTCACCAGATGTTTATGTGTAATTGGGAACAATGTATCTAAAATAGACTCTTAATAATATAAACTGTCCATAAATATTTAACTCCTGGTAAGGATCCTGTAGATACAGCAGCACATGTTTAAAGTATTTTTCTCCTCTCCATTGTGGTCCCCTTTTCTATATTTTTGTCTTTATTTTTTATTTTTAATGTTCCCCTTTTTCCATTTTTCTTCTTTTTCCAACCCCTCCTCCTCCTTTCCCTTTCTTTCCTTTCCTTTCCTTCCCTTCCTTTTCCTTCTCTTCCCTCCTTTCTCTTTTCTCCCCTTTTCCTTCCTCCCTTATTCTTTTTCTTTCCCCTTTTCCTTTTTCCCATTCCCTTTCCCTCCCCTTTCCCCTATTTTTGAAGTACCAAATAGTTTACTGTATATTTTCCCACTAAAGCCAATTATGTAGGGTAGCTATACTAATGAACAAATATAAATGTATTGAATGCACAATTATAACAAAAATGAATTATGAAGAAATCATAATAATAAGTGAATCCTTTATATTCTTGTAGAAATTGATTATAGTTCATAACAATATTTGCTGCTACATGTTTTAAACATCTTTTAACATTTGGTATGAGGTTAATTAATTTCATGAATGTGTAGTATGGTATCTTAGTAGGTAATTTATAAATCCACAATTTGTCTGCACTTGTCACTTTAAATTAAAAGTAAGCCTTTAACTAGGCAGCTTTCTGATAGGTGGATGGTGATTTTAAAAGTGTTGTTTGTTCTCCTCATGAGTGTTCCCTTGAAAAAACCAAGCACAGTGAAACCGGTCGGGAGTGTTGTCTGCTGCTTTTGAATTTTTTGCACAAATAAATAAGTCATATCTAGATTCAGCGAGTCCTGGTGCCAGTTTGTTTGTTGGTCTTGTCTGTGTATGACTACCCATAAATAATCCTTTTTAGTGTATGGGCAGTCTACAACATTTTTTAAATATGAAAGAACAAAATTACACACAAAATAACAATCAGTATGTTTTTTTTACTGGGTGAGATAGCATTACATTTATCACTGGCAGCACGATCGTCTACCATTTCTTAACAGGCTTTCACAATTAGAACAACTAACACACACTTTGTACAGACTGCGGTAAAAGACAAAAAAATACATCGCTGTCAAATACATAAATAACTAACAACATCGGGCATATCTGAGTGTAGTCATTGTGAAGAACTAGCACTGGAAAACACAACTAAAAACAAATAGCCCTATATTAATAACTAGATTGGGCTTATCTGGCAAATGTTCATCCTTCGATCCAAACAGTGAGAACAATCATTAAAAGCATCACTGGTTACAACCTCCTCCAATCATTAGCAAACACCGTCTGTTTATGAGGTGCAATACTCTGTACTTCCAAACCGACCCTAAAAAAAAATTTGTGAAAGAAACAAAGTAAGGTAAGCAGTAAGGGGACTGGAAGCACTTTTGAGAAAAAAATTCAGAAGTGGGGTGGGAGGTTACTAACCTTTTTTGCCCTCTGAACTGTCGCAGTCTCTAAGGACGGTCACATGGCTTTTCCTCTTCCATGAACCATAAATGTGGACGACGTTCATGGTAAATGGGTTCTGGAATATGCAGTCCGCACCAAAAATATTGACTTGAGAACCGGAGCTGAAGGGCACTTTGGACTTTTGAGGTTGCTGATGATGCATCTCTGGGCTTGTGGTAATCACTGTTGCAGAGAACATTGAGCTAGTGGGCTGACAAGAAATATCTAGCAACTCGGAATTTCTTTCTTGTTTCTCCTCAGATGGGCAACTGTAGTTATTAATAGACTGCAAACACCGGTGCTCAGAAACTTGCTGGACTTCGTTGGGAGGTACCTCATGGTCCACCAGATACTGGACTGCCATTTTTCTAGTAAAGTGATTGGTTATTTGTTTCTGTTGGGGCAGTCTAGCATGTGCCTTCATTCATTGCAGCACGCACCTTATCTTGTTTTCACCAACTGCCATAGATCTGTACCACAACAAAGCACCAGGCTTGTAGTTTATGTCTGGGGCAAGATAAAATGGGGGAGTCTGCTGCAAGCATAGTGGGTGGCCTTTGAGAGGAGTACAGTTCATATACTGCAATAGGGTCCTGGTTGGGGTTTTCTGTGTTTTGATACATCCTGGGCTTGATTGAACAAATGTCCCTTGGGTTTTCTCCTGTGCGGGTCTTTGTTTGCCTCTCATTGTATTGTATGTATTTTTTACCAAATGAATCAGTCAGGAGCTGCAGTCTCCCTATTGCAGGGCATACTGTTCTGTGGTGCATAATGCATAATATAAGCCATTGTCAAAAAATACCGTATTTAAAAGGTTTGTGGGATTTTGCAGACCCAGTGCTCAAGATGAGTATAGCTTGCCTATTTCAGACATTGTCAGGGACACAGACTGCATGGGTTTGTTTTCCTTCCCCAACTTCTTCAAATACTTTTGCTTGCCTTACAGGGTAGAAAGGGTTTCTTTGAACACTTCACTGTTGGCATGAAAAATAGAGTGGTCATATTTATGCCTAATTAAGTACCTGTCTATGCTGCCAAGAATACCATGAACAGTACTTGGTTCATACTGTTCACCATCAAATCTTTCCAGCTTAAATATGAACTCTGCGACTAGCTCATCAAGCTCACTGACTGGTATTTCATGTATGGTGCGCATTTCTCCACTGTTTGCTAAGAAACTTTTGAATATCTGCATGTCGTTTTCTGTTTTTTTTTTTATTGTTCTTGCATTTTCCTGCTGTGCAATAAATTTTGCTCTGTCCGACATTGGATCTGAACTGCTAACTGATGCCTAACTGTTGCCTGTGAATGCCGCTCCTGATTCTGTCACACACCAGGGTGCACTTACAGACAGTTGACAGCTCAGGAAACAGCAGTGGCATCTTGAGGTTACAACAGCTTGAGAAAACGTTCAATTGTGTTGTGCTGCACTACTGACACACTGAGTGCAGCACAACAAGATCCTGACATACCCAGTGCAGCAGAACAAGGCTGTTCTAAGCATGAATTTTCATGTTTAACATCATTCTACCATACATTATAAATATATAAATAAACCAGAAGGGATGCAAGTTAAAGTGGGAAAGTAATGTAGTTTAGTAAACTGATTTTTATACACACTGTATCCCAAAGTGTCTTACAATCCATACACAGTTGCAGTAGCCATCGGACAAGATCAGAAGGATGTAAAATTGAGGGAGGTCAAACAGCAGTTCAGGGAGGTAAAGCACAGAGGGGAAGGTAAGTGGTTTGTTAACTAACTTGCTCAAACTCATACAGTACATAAGTGGTGGTGGGATTCAAACCTATGTCTCTAGGGTCACAGTAAATTAGAACAAGGTCAAAATAGCAGTATCATTGTTCAATCAGTATCAAAAATGTCCATCTTTTAGTCAAACGAGTTGCAAATCTCTTTTTGAATTGTTCAAGCAGTAGGACAGTTAACACTTTGGTTTGGAGATCATTTAAAGAAGAGGGTGCAAGGTATTTAAAGGACTTTAAAATCAGTGCTTAACCTTTGGGAATCACAACATTTATGGAGTGATTGGAATACAAGACTATATAGGCTAAACTCAGAATAATTTATAACAATATTATTAGATTTGTGACTGGACAGCTGAGGGGAACACACCATTGGTATCCATACCAACCTTTGGGTTATTTCTCATTGGAAAATGGGTTCCATTATAGGCCTGCAATGTTTCTGCACAAATTCTCTCTAGGCCTTATGACAGACTGTGTGTTAGAACGATTTCAAAAATCCACCAATACACTGGGGAATAGATCCCAGAGCAAATTCACATTCAAAACCCAATGTTTTGCACTATGTTGGGGGAGCAAAACTCACTCTTATCCAGAGCTACTAACTTGTACAGTCATTTCCCTTTAGATATTTCTGTTGGCAGATGATTTCTACTTTGAAGAACAAGCTTAAGACAACTTTACGTGTTCATCCTACTTGCATTTGTTAGTAATGTTAATGCTACTTTTGCTCTATTACTGATGAGTGTAGTATATGCATGGATATGTATGGTAGTATATACATGGGTATATATGGTAGGAAGTTGATTAGAGTTGTCATTTATACATGTGGGTATTGTAGTCAATTATATATGTAAGTTCCTGTCATGCACAGTAAGCCTGTCTTTGTGTTTGTCCAGTGATGCAAGACTACTATCTCAGGGTAGAATAAAAGATGGCCACTAACTGACATACCGTGTATGAATCTCCTTTGTACTGACCCACAATATATCACATTGGTGATAAGGATCAACACCAGAACTTCTAGGAGTGCAGCTGAAGGATCAAGTAAATTAATGCATGTTTTTTTTTTTATTTAAATTACATAGTAAATCATTCCATCTCTTTGCTTCGATTCTGTTCATTGGGTTGCTTAACTGTCTCTCTCTCTCTGGCTACTTGCTGAAAACTCCATAAATCGCTCACTTGTATGCTCTGGGTACAGATTTATCTACAGACAGATAAAACAGAAACCTAAAGAGCTATTTGCTACTTTGATGTATTGAAAAACACACAACACAGCTAATAGCAGGTCTGCAAGGGGCACAAAAATTATGGTTTCAACCTGAAACCTAACATTCCTTTGCTTCATCTCGGCTGGTGTATGTCCTGGACACTGACAACAGTAGCAAAAAAAGAAACCTCTTGAGGCACACCACAGAAACTGCATCACACACTGAGAAAAAAAAGTCAGAAAAAGATACTTTTTAATTTTTGTGTGTGGACACTGCAGCTCCTGAGCACCTACCTGTAGCCACAGACATCATGACTACAATTGGCAGAGTACCTGAATTTCATGAATCCAAGGAAACATTTGATTTATAGCAAGAGTGTTTCCAACATTGGCTTAAGGCAAACAAAATTGCAGAACATGAACAAGTAGATGTCTTCTTAGCAGTCTTACAACCACATATTTATGCCCTTCTGTGGAATTTAACAGCCCCAGCTGACATCCTGACCCTGACATATGAGCAAGTCACTGAGGCACTTGCAAAGCATTTCAAACCCCAGCACCTTCTCATTGCTGAATGGTACACCTTCTACTAGTGCAACCAAGTGGAAGAGAAACCTATTGCTGACTACAACATCACATTAAAACATCTAGCACACACTTGTGAGTTTAGCCAGTCCTTGGATGATGCCCTCCAGGATCACTTCATCTGTGGTCTGAGAGGGGAAGCTTAGAGAAAAAGGTTTTTGCAAGAAAAGATACTAGACTTTAAGACAGCTTGTGACATTGCAATTGCTATGGAGCTCACTCAGAAAGGCTCCCAATCACTGGTGGGACATTCAGAACCCCAAAGAAATGAAGTTCATAAGGTTACCCATACCCTAGAACAGAAGAGACATGCCACACCACACAGTGATCCATCACATGCTGGTCAGAAACCCTAAACATTTAGGAAGCCAGCACCACAGGGCACTTCTGCAAAGTCAAAACTGAGTTATTGATGTGGAGGTAACCATCATCAAAGCACATGCCGCTTTCGACATGAGAAATGCCGCAGTTGAAGAAAAGTGGGTCACATACAAAGGGTGTGCAAAAGTACATCACGGGCTGCTACTGCATTGTATGTCACAGATGGTACTGCAACCACTGAAACAGAGGATGAGGCATTGCGCCTGTTCATGGTTTATGCAACATAGGCAACCGGAAAGGAAATTTACCTCAGGCTTGAGCTATCAGGCAACCCAGTGAGCATGCAGCTAGACATCAGAGCCTCAGTATTTCTTGTGCCAGAGAACATTTACAGAGAAAAATTTCAGCAGTGCCCATTGCAACCATCATCTATTCAGCTCTTGACTTACATGGGAGAACAAATCCCGTGCAAGGGGAAATTCAATTGCCAGTCACCTACGAGGGAGGAAGGTAGACCTTGCCTCTGGTGGTGGTACAAGGAGAAAGACCTGCATTACTAGGTAGAGACTGGCTCATGCAGATCAAATTGAACTGGTAAAAGATCTTCAGCTTGAATACAATGACCAAAGCACTGCAAGATGCGATAAAGAAAATTTTGGACAAATATGGTCCTATTTTCCAGGACGCTTACAGCACGATCCGAGATTTCAAGGCAAAGAACCGAGTGCAACTGGGAGCCATTCTAATTTTCCACAAGCCTTGACCCATACCGTATGCTTTAAGGGAAGCAATAGAGAAGGAAATGGACCTTCTTGAAAGCCATGGTATCATCTCTGAGTAGAGAGGAGCAACTGGGCTGCCCCTATCATTGTGGTACTGAAACAAGACAAAGCAGTGAGGTTGTGTGGTGACTACAAGGTTACAGTGAACCATTGTATACAGTAAGATCCATACCCATTATCCAATGCAGAGGACTTGTTTGCTACACTCTCAGGGGGCAAGTTCTTTAGCAAGTTGGACTTATCCTTTGCATACCAGCACCTGGAACTGGAACCAGAGTTAGAACCATATCTTACGATTAACACCCACAGGGGACTTTACCAGTATCATCACTTACATATGGAGTTTCCACAGCATCAGCAATTTTCCAGAACACAATAGACCAGATACTGCATGGACTGTACCATGTAGTATGCTTTATGGATGATACTTGGTAACTGCACCCACAGTGTAAGAGCAGCTGACAGTCCTGGACCACGTTCTGACCAGACTGCAATGGTATGGACTGAGAGTAAAGTTACTGTAGCAAAATGCCAGTTTCTGCAAAATTCTGTTGAGTACCTAGATCACCAGATCAACACACAAGGCCTACACCCAACAAGGTGGATGCCATAGTCAAGGCACCTGCACCAACAAATATGACAGAGTTAGATCATTCTTAGGTCTCTTGAACTACTATGGACAATTCCTAGCTCATCTGTCCACATTGTTGGAACCACTCCATGACTTGCTACAGAAAGAAGTTCAATGGAATTGGTCCCCACATTGTGAGGAAGCATTCCAGATTTACTGAAACACTCCTCACACAATCACAAAGTGTACACCTGCTGAACTCTTCCTAAAACATCAACTTTATCCCATTTGCCATTGCTCAAGCCAGACTTGGCTGACACTGTCACAACACATCACCTACAACAGCAAAAGGGTCATGACAAGTCACCCAAGCCAGTATGGAATTTTCATCCTGGGGAGAGGGTGATGGCTTGAGACTGTAGACATCCCAAGGGTTCTTGGATTCCTGGGGTGGTGAATGAAACATGTGGACCTTTGACTTATGCAGTTCATGTGGGACAGAGACTTGTTCACATACATGTGAATCACCTGCTGCATTCCAAGGTTTCAACAAATGCAGCAGAAGACATCACTCCATCTGAGGACAATGACACAGAGGACTTTGCTCCTACCCGTGAAGTTCCACTGGGGCCGGTACCAAATAATAATAAATCTCCTGTTCCATTAGCAGCAGTAATTCCAGCCCACAGATATCCCCTGAGGCATCGAAGACCACAACAAAGACTTGATCTGTAAAGTCATTCAATGAACTTGTACCTCTGTGTAACTGAACTCTTTTTGACTGTTACTTAGTAAGTGACATCTTTAACCAAGGGGCAGAATAATCCCTTGAATTTGTTTCTGGCTACCAAGCAGTCTACTTCAGGCTGGAATTTAGAAATGTTACTGTTGAAGTATTTTAGACAAGTTTCTGTCAAGGGGTGAGGAGTGCAGTGTATGCATGGATATGTATAGTAGTATATACATGGGTATATATCTTAGGAAGTTGATTAGAGTTGTAGTTTATGCATGTGGGTGTTGTAGTCCATTATATATGTAAGTTCCTATCATGAACAGTAAGCCTTTCTTTGTGTATGTCCAGTGATGTAAGACCACTATCTCGGGGTAGAATAAAAGATGGCCACTAACTGACATACCACGTATGAGTCTCTTCTGTACTGACCCACAATGTATCACAGTGTTAATTCTGCCCCTGTTATTGATGTCAATATTGCCCCATTTTTCTGTGTTTGCTAATGTCTCTTTATCTTATTGTGACTGGACACATATTAAAATAAGCATGTATTTTTCTTACTTGACTTCCAGTATAACAAATGAAATATGAAAAGGCTAAATTATAAGTAAGGAAAGTAACCTCATTCAGTATAATGCCTTTCTTACAATACTGTATCCCAAAGAACATTACAAGGCATAATGATTTGGCAGTAGTCATTACATACTCACATAAAGGCCAGGCGGTTAGGCAAAGTGAACGAGAGAGAATTAGGCACAGGGAGGTTAAGTGACTTGCACAGGGTCCTATATTAACTTAATGACAGTTATGAGAATGACACATGAGGCTGCTGGGTCTCCATGTTCCCAGTTCTGTGCTCTTTAAAATAGTACATTCTGCCTTCCTGCAGCCAATTATAAGATACACTCATCATGAGTTACGGAATTTCTATTTATATAGCACAATTCCAATGTTAAGCATGTTGTCCTGGAAATGTAAATTACACATTTAATATGTCTATGTGAGTTAAGAACAATGATGAAAATACTTACAGTATTTAAACTATATTACAAACACATGGCTGTTAGAAACTGACTACAGGGTTGCAAAATAATACAATAATCATAACACGCTAATGAAATTGAAACCCAAATGTTATAATTCAAAATTTAGTTTAAAAAGAAAGAGCTCTGATTTTTTTCCATTGACTTTAGAGCTGTTACCCTAGCAAGTTTGTTTCAAATCTAGTAGCAATGGCGGCAGAATTGAATGTTGTGCTCAAGAAACATTTGAGATGGGAAAGGTCCTTTTCTTGCTATCAATGTTTCAGAACAATTAACTGCAGTCAGCAACTGTGCCAACACGTTTTAATAAAAAGGTAGAAAGGCCTTTGCATTTGCAGCACCAGAATCATGGAACAAACTCTCCAGCTGATGAATGCTTCTACTGTAGCTTGCAAACCTTTATGTCCAGTCTTTCCAGTCACCTTAGAACCCCTTGTGTTTGCTTTGATCCTGCATCCCCATCTAACGGACCATGATCATCTTGCATAACAATGTTCTTGCTCTTTATTTATTTATTTATTTGATTTTGTTAACTGGGTAAGCACACTAGACAGCCAAGTGCCTATTTTCAGGTGTGACCCGGGAGGGTTACAAGGTAGATACATACAAGAACAGTGAAGAGAAGTCAAATTAAACATACAGAAAATAACAGGCATAACAGGTATTGAATAGATAGCTAACAGCATTAGAGACAATTAGGCACATGATGGAACATGTCTGGATAAATACAGAATGGTACATACAGGATGAATTAGGTAGCGAACAGCATAATACATAACAGGTTCGATCAGTGCAAACAGGACTAAAAAATAAGTGCCAGCAGGGGGAGGATGCACTAGGCAGGTACTCAGGAGGAAGAAAAAACAAGAGGGAAGAAGCAGTGTATCTATTTTGTTAGCTTGGTTTGATTACTGTTTGAATGTACTTACCTTTACAGCATGTTTGTTTCTTCCTGTGAATATTCTAGCCTGTGTATAACTATTCCTGCTGAACTATGTTAACCTGCTGACTGTTGTGATCCTCCCTGGGACTTCCATGACAATGAGATGCTGCATCTCATGGGGTTATCCTGGTTGGAGTAATTTCAAACAAATAAATTGCTGCCCTTATAGTGTGAAGACATATTTTTCTAGGTAGTATTTCAATTGTTGGCATTTGATAGCCAACAATGTATATCCATCAGTGGGCTTCAATGTACTGTAGCAGGGAAAGCTTCAAAAACATAAAAGTAAGGGACTAGAACCTTCTCTTGTTCCAACACGCCTTATGGTAAGAAGGCACAACGTGATTTGTTCAAACTGGAATATGGAACAGAAAATGATAAATGGTCTATCAGTCATTAGAATACCAACATTTATTTACCAGGGTGGAACCAGCCTGAAGTCATACCAGAATGAATTTGCTGCATCCTGACATCTGAGTAAGAGTCAGCCCAAAGCAGTCAAATCAAACGATATCTTGTGCCTCCTCCAAGGGTGTTGCAAAGATTAGTTTGGGTCTATCAGTCAGGTTGAAACGCTTCAGTTGTAATCCAATCTGAGTAATTGGAATAGTCACTCCAAAACATGGACCACTGATGTGATTGAAGTGCAGGCAAGGGAACTTGGAAGTGTTACACAAGACAGATTATGAAAAGCAGAGAGTTCCAGACCACAGTTTCAGAAACTATTTCCGAAAAGAAAACTCTGGGACATGCCTTTCCCGTTGCTGAGTAATGAATATACAGTTGAATGTCAGCCACCAAGGAAATGTCAATAACCAGGGCAGATACAGAGCAACAGCATTAGATGTGTATTTTATACTTACAATTCTGCAGGATTTCAAGTCCAAAAATGATATTCACTACTGCCAACTCAGATGCGCAGACATTTCTGGAGTGAAAATGTCTTGAGTTTGAAGAGTCACTTTTAGGTTCTAAGGGGCTAACATGCTGCAAGTATTTTACAGACTTTGTGGATGGTGTGGTGCTTTTCTTTTAGAAGACAGTGCCACATTAGGGGGAGTAAACAAAAGTTTTGGCAACTATAATAAGTCACTAACCTGCATTATGTCCTGAGTTTTTACAGGATAGGAAGCAGTGAGGCAAATTTGAGGGTCAGGACTGTGGAAGATGGGACAAGCTGAAAAGGAGCCAGTTAGGAACTAGGGAGTGGGAATTTAAAAGCTCAGTCAGTTTTTAAATTTGGCACACTTTTTCTTTTAGAAGCAAGCACTGTTGCAGAAGTATTAAACAAAGGTGTTGGCAAATATACAGTAACTCACTAACATGCTTTGTGCCCATTCTTTAGTTTTTCCAGGGCAGGAAGCAATGAGGCAAAGTTAGGGATTGGGACTGCTGAAGGTGGGATAAGCTTAAAAAGGAGCCAATCAGGACAAGCCAGGAAACCCAGAATCCTATATAAATTCCAATCTGTCCAGTGTATTCCATCACTCTCATGTCCCAGAGCATGAGTGGAACTGAGCAGGAGAGGGACAAGTGAAGTGATTGGCATCTTAGGTGTTGGCAGATGTCTGCATATGGCAATAAGATGCAGGGGGCTCTGCCAGTCTTGTGAGGTTCAATACCTATTGCTTGTATTTGCCTATGTAGAGAGTTACTGGTGGGGCCCCCCATGGTTCGTGATTAGGACAGTTTTTCTTTCCTTAGTTACATGATTTCTCATTTTATGTGTCCTGAGGCAGCTCTAATATTTTTCAGGACATCAATTACCCTCTGTGGAGCTGGGGTATCTTTTCATGTGCAAATTATAGTGCTTTGCAATATTTCATTGCAGTTGATGGGCATGTTTCTGCCTGCAAGTTTGTATGTTTCCGTGTGTGGTTTGACCTCTTATTGCCTCTGGATGGTGACATTTCAACAATGTTTCAGTGTCCTC
This sequence comes from Neoceratodus forsteri, assembly GCA_016271365.2. Taxonomy (NCBI): domain Eukaryota; kingdom Metazoa; phylum Chordata; order Ceratodontiformes; family Ceratodontidae; genus Neoceratodus; species Neoceratodus forsteri. The sequence goes on from CM057454.1 coordinate 397,413,317, forward strand.
TTCCCTATCCCTGCTCTCATGGTTCCCTGCCATGTCTGCCTTCTCCGCTTGCTCCATCTCGCCTGCTATTGTACTTTCTTTGGGCATCCCTATCATGGTTCATCTGCTCCTATCCCCCCTCATCCGTCTCGCCTGCCTGCTCCTCTGCTACACCCTTGAATTTCTCTTGGGGTTCTCCTATCCTACCATGTACCAGCTGCCTCAGTCTGGCCTGTGTGCCAGCTTTCATGGCCTCAAGCTCTGGTGGACTCCTACTACTTGCTCTATTACAGTTCTCCTTCCATTCCTGATGCCACCTCATTCAGATCACCTTCTGCCGTTCTCCTCCTGTATCGATTGGGTCCTATGCTACCCTATTGACCTCCCTCCGTCCTTTGTCCTTTCCTATCTCGCTTTCCTATACCAGCCTCCATGGCTTCAATCCCTCTTCGTACCTCATTCATTTCCTAATTTACATTTCTTGTCCTAGCGCCTTCTAGTACCAGCCATCATGGCTTCACTCCTCTCTTTGCTTCGCTCCTTCTCTTACCGCGCCCATTTTTTTCCTTGATTGATTGACTTGTGTTGCCTCCCTCCTTTTGAGGAGCCTACTTCCATTTACTTCCTTTGTACAGGTTAATTTTCATGTTCTTTCCTGTCTCCTCCTCTTCTGATTCCCCTCTCCTTGGCTCTCTCGACAAATTCAGCCATTTGGGATTCATTCGTGTCTTGGCTTCTGTCTCCTCATGTTACAACTTATCTATTCATTTCCTCTGCCATTCCTATCCTTGCGCCATCCATGGCTGACTCCATCTGACCTCCCATTGATCTGGGCCTACTGGCCACCTCATCCAGCTCACCCTCCTGCCCTCTTGCAGAGCCTTCCTCCTTCACGAGTCTACTTGCACCATGTCATCCGTAATTGCTCCCCTCATCGGAGATCCTTCGACTCATTAGCCCCCTCAGCTCTGTAATGCCTGGCCTCACCTTGTTCATCTGATTCAATCCCTCCCTCTCTCTGTATACCTTGGCATGGTTCGCTGCCCCGCCTGAGCTATTTCCTTGCTCCGTCTGGCCATACCTATCATGGATTGTATACCGCCTATTCTGACTCACCCTCATGCAGTTCTCATCCCATATCGGCTGGGTCCTATGCTACCCTATTGACCTCCCTACCATCCTTCATCCTTTCACACCTCGCTTTCCTGTACCTGCTTTCCTGGCATCAATCCCTCATCATTCCTCTTCCATTCTTGTTACCTTCCTCAGCCTATCGCTTCTTCTAGTTCTGAGTTTCATAGATTCTTTCCACTCATGGATTCCCTCCTCATTGTTCATCCTCTGATTTGTTTCCCTGTGATCACCGTCCTGTGCTTACCTTCTGATTTGCATACCTTTGGTTCCTGTCATGCCTTCTTGGCCTCGGAGTCTGCCTCCTTTTGGGGAGCAGCATGGTTCGGGTCACTCCATGGAGCATGATACCTTTGTTCGGGTGGTATTTCTGTTCCTTCCCATTTACTCTTCTTCCGCTTCCATGCCAGCTCTTCAAGATTCAGTCTCTTCATGGCCTAATGTCAATATTCCTTTTTTGGGCATACCTATCATAACTCCTATAATGCCTATCAACCATGGCCATCCTGCCATATCTGCAGAGTTCATAACTCCAGTCATATCGAGTTCATAATTTCAGTCATCATTCACTCAGCATTACCTCAAAGCTTATCTATTTTCATCACTTATTCTAACATTCCTATCTTTCAATTCCATACTACCTCATCGACTACAACCTCAGGGTCTAATCGTTCAGGGTCTAATAATTTACAATGCAAAATCAAGCATGCCTCTTCAACCTCAGTGTCTGCTCACTTGGATCGCTCAATGAAGTGCATTGCTCCATCAAGCCAGTCTGCAGTATTATTTGTCTCCTCATCGGACATCTGGAATATCCTCATGAGCACATCTGAATGCCTCTTGCTGCTTTGACTTATACATGGATTTACTCCCTCCCATCCTTGCTCCCCAATCTACTATCTCCCATCTACTACTTGTGCATAACCTCCTTGGGTCCAGCAAGGTTTATCTAGTTTCATCATTCCCTCGGGCATTCCATCATTGACTCTGATGCTACTCATTGACCACAACAGCAGTATCTAATTGATCACATCACATAAACATGCCTTATCAACCTAAACGTCTACTTCCTCACCTCACTCAATTGATCATACCTATTATCAGATCTTATGCTACCTCATCGACCTGCCAAACTCCTGCAGTAATCATCACCATCAGTATTCATTGTTGCCTTATGTTTGTATTCGATCTGCATGCAGCCTCATGTTCCATCTTCAATATGTGCTTTCTTTTAGGGATCTTCCCTATTCCATCATCATCATCCCTACTTGTATCCCTCTAGTTATGGAACCCTTTCTTTTAAAGATGTACATCCTCAAATCAAACATAATCAGCCTGGAGGGAAGGCGACCTAGGCCTTGGATCCCCAGAGGTTTCCTCCTCAAAGGGTTTTTTTTCTCTCCTCCATGCCAATGGTCATAATATAAGTTAGAGTTAGTGTTTTCTTCTCGTTAGTTAGTTAGATTCTGCTGTTGGATGGAGGCGGATGGTGGTCCGGCTTTCCCCTCTCTCCTCAGGAAGTTAGACCTTCTTCTCACAGAATTCATTTATCATCCTCACCTTTTCAAAGCTTGACATCTCTGGGTATTCTTTTTGGGCTTCTTCCTAATCTACCTTTAGCCAACTCATTCATTCCTGGCACCTGTAGGGTGGGAACCATCCTCTAGGGTTCCTTGTGTTGTACCCCTACACGGTGGTATATCCCACGGATAGAGAGGCAGAAAGCCACAAAGCAAATCAAGTTACACAAGCATCATCTCATATTACCTCATTCTGTTGCATAAACACATTGAATGGCAGGGCTTTAAGCCCGTGGTTTGATGGGTGGAGCAACAAACATCACCCCCCCATTGAGCTTAAAGCATTACAACATCCCGGGCTTGCCATGATTCTTTTTTGTTGCCCACCATCCTCCCCTCCTCCTCCAGCAGCTCATCTCTCTTCCCCATGGGCTTCTTCCTAACCTACCTTTAGCTGACTCATTCATTCCCGGCATCTGTAGGGGAGGGAACCCTTCTCTAGGGTTCCTTGTGTTGTACCCCTACAGGGTGGTATATCCCATGGATAAAGAGGAAGAAAGCCACAAAGCAAATCAAGTTACACAAGCATCATCTCATATTATCTCCTTCAGTTGTGTACGCACATCAAAATGACAGTTGTCACATTCATGAGGGGATGTGCAAAAAAAGGCTATGTTGAAAGTTTGGGATCAAAATACTGAAAATTGCCAAAGTTTTGAGCCTGCTTTCACAAATTTTAATGTAGGCTCATAACTTTGTTGTTGTTTAATATTTGTACTGTGAATTTTCAACATAACCTTCTTATGACCCCATCTCATGAACAAGAGTGGAGAAAATTTTCAACTCCAGCACAAAAGGTGATTTCTCACATGGACTACAAAAATCAAGTTTTGGAACAGGTTTGCCTAATTTCACTGCCATTAATAATGAGGTGGGGTCCCAAAAAAAGGTATGTTGAAAATTATGGGCAAAAATATTCAGAAATGACCAAGTTATGCCACTAAGTTCAAAACCCCATTAAACCACATACCTGATTTCCTCAGTTCATGGTCCAGCATTGAAGAGTGAACACATGTCTGTGGTCCAGAGATGATTATGGCATTGGACCCCTGGTGGGTAAATAAGAGCTTGGGGGGTGGGTGCTGATTTGGAGGGTCAGATAGGGGAGCAGTAATGGCAACAACAGACATCAATGGATATTTTTCTTTTTTACAGGGTTTAATTAAAACAACAAAACTATGAGGTACATTTTTCTTTACTTCAGGTTGCGACACTGGGGGGGATGGGCACCCATGGTGTCAGTGTTATGTTTGGCAGCACCGGGAGTGGGCTCCCTGGTACTACAGAAGTAAAACTGGGAAGGTCGGGTTGGGAGACAGTAATAGCAGCAACAGGCATTGAAGGATGTTTTCCTTTTTTTACAGGGTTTATTGTAAAAAACAAAACTATGAGGGATGGTTTTCTTTATTTCAGATGGTGACACTGGAGAATTGGGGTACCCTAGTGTTAGTGTTATATTTTGGCAGCACTGAAGGTGGGCTCCCCAGTGTTGTAGATCCAAAATGGGTGGAGTGGGTGGGGTAGAAGCCAGCATGGGGGATTGGGCACCCCCATGCAGGAGAATTAACATGGGTTGGGCTTTGGGGGAGGTTAGTTATGCCGTGGCAGCAACAGACATCCATGGACGTTTTTCTTTTTTACAGGGTGTATTTAAAAAAATAAACTATAAGTGATGGTTTTCTTTATTTCAGGTAGAGACACAGAGGGACTGGGCATCCCCAATTTCAGTGTTATGTTCATAGCACCAGGGAAGGGCTTCCTGGTGTTGTAGAAGTAAAAAGGGGTGAGGTGGTAGTATCTGGCACAACAATATATTAACATGGGTTGGGCTTCAGTGGCACAGTTATGACTGTGGAGCAACAGACATCGATGGACAGGTTTTGGTTTTTCAACAGGACGATCATGACAGATCAACTGTGCTTGCTCGCTGGTATTTTGTAGATCAAAGGAAAGAGCTGACCTATGATTGAGTTGGCTCTTTCCTTTGAAATACACAAAGTTTCTGGCCAGCAAGCCAGAACACTGTCATGATCGCCTGGATGATGATTTGTGTGACACTGACAAGTCCCTTACAGACCACTCCACATTGGACTGACAGTGTCATACCTCTAAAAAGACACTCTCATAGCAAGATGTTGCTGCACATGCACACACAGCAAACATACAAATTTATGAATGCCTCAGAGATGACTTACCAAGGGGGGGAGGGTGGTGGTCCAGAGGGGCAAATTAAGGGATAGCATAGTGAAGGCAACAAACGTATGTGCACAAGAAGTGATCAACAACACGAGAAAAAGGACACTGCTATAGTTCTCAAAGGAAGTGGCTGCAAAGGTTTAGTCTAAAAGGATATTATTCAGGAGGTACAAAAAGATGTAGAGGGAAGAGGATATAGTGGTGTACCAGGAGAATCAGAGAGAAGCAGGGGAAGTGGTGAAGCATATAAAGGTGCTAAGTGAGGAAAGGATAGCCATGGGGTAACTAAGGAAGTCAAGGCATTTTTAGATACATTAGTGAAAATAGGAATATAAGGGAAGGCATTGTGAGGCTAAGAAGGGAAGTGGGGATTGTGCAGATGTGGATCAGGAAAGAACAGATATCCTGAACAGATATCCTGTTCAGTCTTAACAGTGGAAATGGAGGGGAATGGGACACATAAAAGTAGCTGGAACACTGGGGGAGGAAGATAGACATAAGCCCATTAACAGAAGACAGAATCCCAAAGGGGCTTGCAAATCTGTAAGTGGAAAAAGCTATGGGGCAGGACAGGGTGCACCCATCGGTGCTGATGGAGCTTAGAGAGGTAGAGGCTGCACCTCTGAAGACCTATTCAACAACTTACTTAAAAAAAGTGATTCAGGAGGGTAGGAGGAGGGCAGCTGTAGTCCCACTTCATAATAGTGGCATCAGAGAGGAGGCTGGCAACTGTACACCAGTCAGTTTGATGTTAGTGGCGGGAACATTAATGGAGACACTTTTAAAAAAAAGGCTTATGTGGTATCTTGAACCCAGCTTGTTGCAAGACTGATGTAGCACAGATTCATGGGGTTAAGGTCATGTCAGGTGACTCTGATTGATTTCCTTAATTGTCTGATCAGAGAAATAGATCAGGGTGGGGTGCTGGACTTGGTTTACTTAGATTTCAGCAGGATCTTCAGCACCATATCACATAGGAGGCTCAAAATAAACTGGGAGGTTTGGGGCTGGATTCTAAGGTGTTAAATGGGTACAAAAGTAGTTGATGGCTAGATGACAGAGGCTAGTGGTAAGTGCCATGCATTTCGGGGAGGAGAGGGTGACCAGTGGAGTTACTCATGGCTCAGTACTGGGACCAATCTTGTTTAGTGTGCTTATCAGTGACATTGCAAAAGAGCTGGTAGGGAAGGTATGCATCATTGCAAATAAGACCAAATATCTGCAATAGGGTGGCTACTCCTAAGGGGTGGAGAAAATGAGCAGAGATCTGAGAAAACTTGAGGAGTGCTCTAAGGTTCGGCAGCTGAGTTGCAATGTGAAAAAGTTCAAAATAGTGCACCTAGGGCACAGAAACACAGAGGCAGAGTGTAAAATGGGGGAAGAAATATTAACAGTTACCGAACAGGAATGGGACCTTGGTGTAACATATTGGATGACCTCAAGGCAGCAAAGCAGTGTGACAAGGCAGTAGGTAGGGCCAGCGGGATGCTGGGGTGCACAAGGAGGGGTATTACTATCAGAAAGAAGGTGGTTTTACCACTGTATAAATTAGTTGATGAGGCACCATGTGGAGTGCTGTGTCCAGTTCCAGACACCATATCTCTGGAATGACATAGACAAGATATAGGCTGTCCAGAGGAGGGTAACTTAAATCATTCAGGGGCTGAATCAAGAGGAGAGATGGAGGGAACTCAATATGCATACCCTGGAAGAGAGAAGGGAAAGGGGGACATGATAAATACCTATAAATACTTCAGAGGGGTGAATACAGGTACAGTAGGGGAATATTTTTTAGCGGAGGAGTTGCTCAACAAATAGAAGGCATGCAAAGAAGCTGGAAGGGGAGAAATTTAGGAGGGATGTAAGGAAGTACTTCTTCACTGAAAGAGGGATGGATGCCTGGAATAGTTTTCCAGTTGAGGTAGTGAGGTGAACACAGTGGTGGGCTTCACACATGCATGGGATAGACACAAGGAACCCTTGGTAGAGAAGCATAGCATATCAGGTGGGGTCTACAGTGGCAGTATAGGCAGAGAACAATGGGCAGACTAGGTGGGCCAAGTGGTCCTTATCTGCTGACAAATTCTATGTTCCTATGTTTCTCCACCACCAGTAGCATTTCATGGTTAGTACCAAGGATGATAATTATTCCCACAACATCAAACTGGCTGACTACTGCTGCTATTCAGAAATGATGTACATCAGCACAAAGGGCAGAGTGGAAAGTGATCAGATGGCATAGAATTCTCTGGGAGCAGAAATTGCTCAGTGGATGAGTGTAAATGCATCTTTTTAGATCTATGAAGAGTTGATACCGGAGTGATTACTCTTATCACCAGTGGTTCTTCCCAGGAAGAGAACAAAAAGAATGTTTAAGTTGACCATTCAGTTTGCCATGGACAGAAATGGTATACAGATGTGGTACAATTGTTCTAATAAGTCCAATAGTAATTGTATGAATTTAGTGTCTTTTGTTGTACTATATAGAGAATACTGGTTGAGCAACTGTGCAGAACCAGCCTGTTCTGCAGGACTTCTGCTTACATCAGACCTCTAAATTGAAGCTCGAGAGGTCTGATGTAATCAGAAGCCCAAGGTGGCAGCACTGGCCAGCTGGGAATGTGGTTGACTAATCAGTACTTTTTATAGTGTAATGTTTTTTTTTTTTTGCTTTAGTTTTTGATTTCTTTTAACTAAAGTGTTTTCAGAACACTCCATGGCGGCAGTGAATGTGCTAGTGGAAGTTCAGAACTTGACCTGATTGCTGTGCTCCCGGCAGTGTTGTGTAAAACACTGGCTGCCATTAGGATTTCCAATCAGCTGGAACATTGTTGTACTGCAGAAGGGTACAACTGTGGTCCATGACCTTTGTACTGTGGTACAATATTTCAGATGGCATGGAAATCAAAACCCTCACTATACACTTCAAGATGTTAACAGCGTACAATGGCAGGCACGTGGTTGTGCTACAGATCACCAGAATTTCAAATATGGATTTCTGCCTAGTGAAAGAATTGTTTGTGCAGTTTTTCCACTCTTATACATTATTATAGTTTTTATAGTATATATATCTTTTTTAAGTGGCTAGTTTCCATTAGCATGTTATACAGATCTGCCACTAGCGGGATCTTTTTTCTTTCATTTAAAAAATGTTACCCTCTTAAAGTCACAGTTGCTTTACTTGCTATATACCTTCCTTCTACTGCTTCCCTACTAAATCCTATTTGCCGAAATTTTCACTCAGGATTATTTCAGCCTACTGTACTGATTCAAATTGGGAAATTCTGTTTTGGGGAAATGCTTATATTGTACTGCTTCTAATTTGGGAATTTGGGGATTTTGTCTTGGGGAAATGTTTTACTGTTTAAAGTTGATTGAACTCCTGTGAAATATCCTCCCCCCACCCCCCATCTACCTTAGTTAAATACGCTCTTGCTCTGCCCCTCTTCCTCACACTCCACCCTTGATTGCCTGCTGGTCCCTCCTATTGGCCTACAACACTTGCTTGCCTTTTCTCTTCCTTTCTGTCTTGCCTAGCTCCAGCCTACACTGCTCTCTCTCTCTCTCTCTCTCTCCAGCTGCTCACATACCCCATCCTTGCCATTCTTGCTCACTCTCAGCTCTCTTTTCACTACCTCTCCCTGCCTGTTTCTTTTTTTAATTTTCTTTCATCTTACACCAGCTATGAGTTCCCTCACCCACCTGCTCCTTCCCCTTCTCTCCCTCCTTGTCCTTCCTCCCTTGTTCTCTCTCCCAGGCCCCTACCACCCCCACCTCGTACCCACTGTCTACTTAACACCAGCAGCACCTTGGCAACGCTCCACTTCTCAACCAGTCCTCCCCATGGGCCTCCACTTAGAACTATCTGGCTGCTTCTTAACACCACTAAGATTGGTCTTAATGCCAGCCTATCCCTACTGTACCATACTGCATATCATCGGGGCTGTCACATGGACGCTACCTACTGCCCATACGCTAAAAGGAAACACAAATTATCACTACTGGACCTGCGCCTCTGTTCAATGAAGCTCCTCCTACTTCTCCTACTGATCTCAGGCAGCGTCCATCGAAACCCTTGCCCGGGCTGTTCAAGCCTTCTGAAAAAGGCAGGGGCCCTCACCATTGCAACCATTAACATCTGCAGCCTGTTACCAAAGCTTGATGCAGTCCAAGCCTTTTTCAACCGACATACTCCTGACATCCTTGCTGTAGTTGAAACATGGCTGACACCAAAAGTTCCTGATCTGGCAATTACCTTAAAGGGCTATAAAGTTTTCAGACTAGACCGTGTCTCTAAAAGGGAAGGGGGCTGTGCCATCTTCATTAAGGATAATCTCCTGGGGCACCTTGTTCGAACCCCAGTCCCTGCCTCCTCGGCCCAACTTCTACCCATTAACATTCTTCTAGGTCCCAATCAAAAAGCCCTCACCATTGTCTCTGTATATATTCCACCTCGAGATCAAGATCTTGGCATCAAAGAAGTTTTTAACTTCCTCAGCTCCCAACCTCCTGGCTCTGAACCCATTCTGCTTGGTGATTTCAATATAACCTGGCTCACATCTGATGTCTACACTGATAAGGATGCCCTTGCAGATGCCGAACTCTCAAAATTGGTCACCACACCAACTCAGATAAATTACAAAACTGGCACCAGTACCCTGCTGGACTGGGTTCTCACCAATCACCCTACCAGGATCTCTCATACCTCCTTTCTCCCAGACTCTCTCAGTGACCACTCCCCGGTTATATGTGAATGGTCTAATAAATTTCTAAAGCCACCCCCTATAATCATTACCAGCAGAGTCCTCCCCCGTGGTCAACTTACCCATCTCAAAAAGTACCTATCCTTGCAAGACTGGCTGCCCATCTATAAGGCTACGGATGTTAACCTAGCCCTTGGCTACTTCATCACCACCTTCAATAAGGCCTGTGACCTCTTTGCCCCTTCACAAAAATGGAAAACAAAAGCTCTCTGTAACCCTTGGATAACTGCGGAGCTCCTTTCCCAGATGAAATCTAGGGACCACCTGTGGGCAGTGGTTAAAGCCACAGGCAAACAATCTGACATCCAAAAATACAAACATGCCCATAATGCCTGCACAAAATCCATTTGTCTCATGAAATGCTCATATTATTAGGACATCCTCACCAACACCTGGGGAAATGGTCGTGCTTTCTGGGACAATATCAAGGACATTACTGGGAAACAATCAAAGTCCCCTCCAGCCATGTTAATTGTTGAAGGGTCCACTACCCTTGATCCCATGGTCATTGCAAATACCTTTAACACAGCTTTTACTGACCTCAGTACTGTTCTACCACCTGATTTCTTCACAGTCAGTCACACCCCCTCTAACACACCCTGCACTCTGTCAAACCACCCTCATTTTTACTTCAGGGAGATTAAGATGAATGAAGCTTGCTGCCACATCGCTTCAGCCATCTCAGCTTCCAGAATCAGCAGTGACACCCCGGACCTTAAGCTACTATCACTTACACTTGACGAGGTCCTCAGTCCCCTAACTAAAATTCTTAACCTCTGTCTCCACACCAGTACATTCCCTGAAATATGGAAAACTGCCACTGTGACCATGGTCCACAAAAGTGGGGATAAGACCTGCCACTCTAACTACAGCCCGATCTCCACATTGCCACCACTGTCCAAGGCCCTAGAGTGTATTGTTGCAGACCAGCTCACTGATTATTTGGACAAATATAATATTCTGTGCACACAACAGCATGGTTTTAGAAAAGGGCATAGTACCACCACTGCCCTGCTTGAATTTACCAGTGCAGTGCGTAGTTCCCTTAATAAAGGTCTTCTTACTGGGGCTGTCTTCAACGACCTCTCGAAGACATTTAACATGGCTCATCATTGGCTGCTGTATGACCAACTACTCCTTGCTGGCCTCGCACCAGACTCAGCCCGCTGGTTCAGAAGCTACCTTGACAACCACTCTCAAAGAGTAAAAATTGTCAGTGCTATCTCAGACACCTTACCTGTCCGCTCCGGAGTCCCTCAGGGGTCCATACTGGGTCATCTCCTTTTCAGCCTCTTTTTAAATGCCCTACCACAATCCTGCTCGGAACAAATTATCCTATATGTGGATGATGCTGTTGTCTTTTCTATGCATAAGGACCTTTCACCAGTACACACAGCCTCCAACACAGATTCAGTGCCATTGAAACATGATTCTCCAATTATAAACTAGTCCTTAATCACAAGAAAACCAGGTCATTGTTATTCTGCAGTTCACATAACCATTACAAGCAACACCAAGCAAGGGACTGTCCTCGAACAAGTTTACTCATTCAAATACCTAGAGATTCTGCTTGACCCCAATCTTTCCATTACTGCTCACATTGACAGCATGGCTAAAGCTGCTAACACACACCTTGGATTACTCTACAAGCACAGGCAGCACCTCACCCCAGAGGCCCTAAAGATTGCCGTCCAGAGATCTGTGGTGTCAATTATTGATTATGGCCTCATTATCTATGGCTCCACCAAGACGTCCGCCTTCTGACGTATAACAACTGCACTTAAAGCATGCTGACTCACAGCTGGTGCCCACCGCCTCACCCACACCTGTGCCCTTGATGAACAATCCAGATGGCTCCAACTCTCCAACCATATGAAGTATTTCATGTGCTATGGCGGGAAAAATCAACCTTAGCCTCACACCCCCCAGTGTTACTGTCGTGTTACCTCAAAACACTAACCAACAGAACACCAGGAGCTTGACAACCCAGATTCTACAAGTTCCTCGCTGTTGAACTACACAGGGCCAAAGCTCCTTCACCTATAGGGCTCCTCTATGGATGAAAGGTCTCAGCCACACCATCTCCTCTGCCTCAACACTAGGTCTGTTCAAAACCAGGATCTGGGCCCATCTCATTACCTCTAGCTCCTGTGATTGCCCCTCCTAGCTGATGACCTACACAGCTTTAATCCTAACTTATATACTGCTTAACCCCAGGCCCCCGTCCCCCTCCCCCAGCTTCTGAGGTGCCACTTCAGATCTCAGGTCTTCATACCACCCTCATTAGTCTCTCTTCCTTGCCCCATTAGAGCACTTGACCACCTCACCTTGCCCCCTTTTCTCTTCTATCACTCCTTCCCATTTATTTTTCGACAAATGCCTCCGGCTGCATCTTCATCCTCCCCCTCTCCTCTCATCCCTGTTTCTCTGCCACCTCCGGGTGCCTGACCATACCCATTCCTTGTGGGCACATGCGTCCTAGCCATGTTCACCATTTTACTATAGCTACCTCTGTTAACTACCTACACTTCTCCTCCTCCTCCTCCTCTACATCTTATTCTTCCTATAATTGACCCCTTTCAATACACTGTTGTACATAAATTGTTTACTGTTATTTTACTGTTGCTTCCTTATTGTTTGTTATTTCTGACGTGGAACCTTTGTAAAAGAACCTTGGCTCAAAGATACTTGTAATCCTAGAATAAATAAAAAAAATAGTCTTCCAGTTACACATTGGCATCTCAGGAGAATGGCTAATGGTAGGTCTGAAACAGAGTTTCTGCCCACTTTCAAACAACTGCTTCCTAGACCAACATGTTGAACAGGGAACTTTGTTTAAGGCCACCATTGGCCTTGTTCTCAGCAGTGAGGATGGGGTCATCTCAAGGGTGAACCTCAAGGAACTGTTGGAAAGTGACTAGATGGCAGAGAATTCTGATGAGTGTCAATGTACATTGCTACATTTGTTTTGCAGTCCTGTGTAAATGCACCTTTTTAGATCTGTTTGGTTTCCCTGTGTTGCAACTTGGTGACTGCCTCATTGTTCTTAATGTATTGAGGAGACAAAAACTGCAATCAAGACTCCAGGTGGGGCCTGACCAGAGCCTTGCAAAGTGTCAGGATCGCTTCCTCTGCTCTACTGGATGCTCCTTTTATTTGGCTCCAGCATTCTGCTGGCCATCATGGCTATGGCAGTGTATTGCTTGTCTTGATTTAGCCCTTGTCTATTCTGACCCCCAGATCATTTTCTTTCTAGAATGCAACAAGAGAGGCCCTACATCCTGTAGGTCCTAGTGTACCACTTAGCATTTAGCTACATTGATTCTGAGTCTGCAAGTGTCAGCCCAATTGCCCAACTTGTTCAGCTTCTCCTGAACTAGTGTCATATACAAATTTAAGCACCCTACTAGAGACCCCAATGTCCAGATTGTTGATGAAAATGTCAAACCTGACCATGAGCAGCAGCACTAAGTATTTCTGTCCACTCAGAGTAGCTCCTATCCACTACCACCCTCTGCTTTACTTCCTGCTGCCAAGCCACCAGAATTTCAAATATGGATTTCAGGAAACACTTTAAGTTTCCTTAACTGCTCTGTAACTGACTTGCAATTGCAATATATAGTTACATGCAACAAACATGTAACTACAGTGTACTTCACCCATTGCATGTAATTAATCGTTATCTACCCTGCAATTACATTCCAACTGACACTTAAAGTGTGAGCAGACTTCCTATGGCGAAAAGGATTATGCCCAGAGAAGCTAATGTTTGTAGTTCTTCTGCTCTTATACATTATTCTAATGCATAAGAGCAGAATAAGAATTTCTAATTCTAATCCTCAGCCTGTTCTTGAACCACCTCCCCATATCATGTCTGGACAAGGTCCTCCTCTATGCTGATGACACGGTGCTTTTCCAGCCAATCAGACCCAGTAATGCTGGAAAACAGATACAACTTAATTTTGCTGTCTCTGAGTCCTGATTCGTCAACTCTAAGCTCCTATTAAACCACAAAACAAAAAACTATGCTGTTTGTCTCCATAACCGGCACAAATCTTATCAATTGCACATAATGAATTCTCAAAATGCCCCCTGAGAGATGGTTCGGAGTTTCAAATACCTCCGGGTCATCTTGGATGATTCCTTTCTTTCACTCATCATATTGACCTAGTAGCTAAAGCAGCCAATGTTAGAATTAGCCAACTATTTAGACACAAGCACTGCCTAACAGATGGTGCTCAAACCTAGCTGTTACCAGCTCTGTCCTATCTGTGATTGATTACAGACTGGTAGTATACAGCTGCCACTGATACAACCCTCAAGAGGGTCAAAGTGTCCCTCACCAAAGCCTGCTGGCTTGTCTTTGACACTCTTGCCTAACACATACCCATGACCTCTATTCCCAGTCAGGTGGCTACACCTGGACTGCAGAATTTGGTACCAGGTATACCTTCTAGCTAAAAAGTCTATCCTAAGGCTTGCATCTCCTGGTGTTCAAAGCCTTTTCTCCCCCACTGACAGTACTTGCACCACTAGGGGGTCCAACATCCTGACCTTAAAAGTCCCTTTCCGCTGCCCTGCCCAGGGCCAGCACTCCTTCTTATATCATGCTCCCCTCTGGCTGAACTCTCTCAGCGAGAACATGCTATTCAGTACTAAGCTTGGCCCATTCAAAGCTAAGCTTCGTGACTATCTTGCAACTCTAAGCTGTTATAACTGCTACCTTTAACCTTCTCAGATCTCAAACCCCTATCAACACCTCCACTTCCCCCTACATACCCCCTGCCTTCATGTTTCTTTCAATGCCTCCCTCAGTTTACCCAGCCATGTCCCTCCATCTCCCCACCCCCACCCATATCTACATGCCCCTGCCCTTCCCCTCACTCTCCTCTATCTACTCCCTCATCTGCTAAATTTTGACAAGGCCTACTTCGCTGTTCCAGTCCTCGCCTCATCCACACTCTTAGTCCTTCCTTCACTATCTCTCTCTCCTCCCCTCACCCCTACTACCAGTCCCTTCCCATCCATGGTACTTTCTCCTTTTACTGCCTTGCATTATTAGTGCACTTATGTTGCACATGATTTTGTTGCTGCATATACTGTACCATACTACCTGTACTTTTATAATCCTACATGCTAAATGCCTGTAACTAAACTGCCTGTTTGTTTTCTTTGTTAACACTGTTTTAACTTGTATACTTTAACTACTGTATCCCTGTTTTGTCATGACATGGAACCTTTGGAAAAGAGCTTCCCGCTCAAAGGTTGTAATCCAAGATTTGAATAAAATAAATAAAATAATCACTGAGGTGTAGACTGGCACCTCACGATGGCTGTATTCAGTCTTTCACATACTTATGGGTAACCAGGTTGAACACTTGGAGATGTTTGATTTTTTTTTCTGCAACAGGATATTGGGTAATGCCCTGATGCTCAGGGGTGGTAAATTCAGGGATTAAGTTAGGTATCATATTTTTGAACAGAACATAGTGAACCTATGAAACACCCTACCAATAGAGAAAGTTGACAAAGTGGACATGAAGACAGCTCAGGCCTTTCGGGTAAACATAGACAAATTTGTGCTTAACAAGAAGCTACTGTTTACCCTGGCTAGTAGAGTGAATAGGGAATCTATTGTTTTATGTTTGCACGGCAAACTTATTTCATCACCGCTATGAAATATCTGGTGGTAATGATGAACCAGAATCCCTCTTGACCTTAAATTATTAGTACTGTGTTACTAGGGTAGAAGATTAGAAGAGTCATCTGCTGTGTAAAAGCACTGACAATTTTTTAATCTAATCTTTGTTTTCTTGTGCATGTGCAAGAAACATCTTACAGTAGAATGATATTTGAGAGGTGTGTCAGGGACGAGTCCAATGCAGAGCACTCTACTGTGGGCTTGTCTCTCACAGACCAATGAGAATGCAACCTGACTGTGACACTAGTTTGAATTTCACAGATGGAAGCTGTTCTGTAGTTGAAAGAAATTATGCCCAGTGAGAGCTTCATTTCTTTCATTTGCATAGTGCTGTCGCCCAACCTCTAATCCCCATCTCAGCAGCAAATAACCCTCCCACTTTCCTCTGTGTGCAGTCCACCCTGCTCCCTCTGTCCCCATCCTGTCAGCACAATAACCCTCCCACTCCCTCCTCTGCCTGCAGTCCACCATGCTCCCTCTGTTCTCTCCAGCAGCACAATAACCTCTCCCACTCTCTCCCTCTGCGTGCAGTCTACCTCGCCCCTCTGTTCCCATCCTGGCACAACAACCTCCTGCTCCCTCCCTCTGTGTGCTGTCCACCCCCGCCCTCTGTTCCCCATCCTGGCAGCACAATCACCCTCCAGCTCCCTCTCTGCATGTAGACCACCCCACCCTCTGTTCCCTTCCCAGCAGCAATAACAACCACTCCATCCTTCTTGTGCAGTCCACCCGCCTCTATTCCCCATCCCAGCAGCACAAATGCCTCCCACTCCCTCCCTCTGCATTCTGTCCACCCTGCTTTCTCTGTTCCCCATCCTGTGTTTACATCGGTGTGCCCAATCCCTTTGTTAGCATTATCTACCCCACCTAGACACTGGGAAGCCCACTTCCAGTGTCCTGAAATAAACATATTTTATGTCCTGTAAAAAAAAGAAAACTGTCCCCGATGTCTTTTTTTAAGCCTGTAAAAAAGAAAACTGTCCCTCGTTGTCTTTCCCAACCCCCTGCACCATCCTGACCCTCCCTCTGAGCACCCCACTTCCCCTTATCCCCCTTACCCCATACTTACCTCCAGAGGTCAGCAGCTGTGATCTTCTCTGGACTGGGACATGTCTGCACTTTTCAAAGCTGAACTGCAAACTAAGGAATCAAGGTAAGCCTTTATAATGGCTGTCAATAGGGTTTTCAACTTATGCTGATATCTCAGCCATTTTTAGCAATTTTATGCCAAATTTTCAAAATGCAGTTCTTGACCACCCCATGAACACTAGCACTGTCATTTTGTTACCGGTCCTGAAAGTGATTTCATGGTCACTGCAATGAATCACCTTTCAGGACCGATTAATGAAATGACAGTGCCAGTGTTCATGAGGAGAGGTCCTAAAGCCCATGTTGAAAAACTGGTACAAAAATCCCTTAAATGACTGTGTTATGAGCGCGTGTTGTGCAGATTCTACACACGATCATAACTTCACCAATTTTTAATATTTTCACTCCAGATTTTCAACATTGCCATTTTTTCACACCTTCCCATGGAAAGTATAGTTGTCATTTTTCACATCCTGCCTAAATGTGTTTTCGCACTTGTGGTGCAAAATGGTATAGTCGCTATGCGAAATCACCTTTTGGGACCAACAAATGAAATGACAGTGGTACTCTTCATGAGGTGGGGTCCCAAAAAGGCCATGTTGAAAATTTGGTGAAAAACTCCAAAAAATAGCCGAGTTACACATGGTCGTTCAAAGTTTTCTGCACACGTGTATAATTTTGGTCATTTTCAATATTTTCACTTCAAATTTTCAATATAGTTATTTTATCACGCCACCTCATGAACAGTACAGCTGTCAATTTTCATATCCTGCCCAAAATGTGTTTTTGTACCTTTGGTTCGGAATGCCATTTTCCCATGAATTTGAAAACTTTCACCTATGGGGTTCATGAAGTGGAGTGATAAGAAGACTGTGTTCAACATTTTGGCTCAAAATACTAAAAAATGACAACGTTATTCTCATTCATTGCAATTTCAGCATGCATGCTTGTAAATGCGTAAATTTTAAATATTTGCAGCCCACATTTTTAACATAGCCAAATGCTGTCTAAAATATGACAGCTTGTCAAAACATAGTTTAGGCAGGCTTTTCCTCCCAACAGAAGTTCAACTAACATAATACACCCCTGCCACATAAACCATACAAGGAAACATTCAGCATTGACAAATGCTTGTTTTAAGACATAATCCTATAATAATGCAACAAAAACTGGAGCACGTTTGAGATTTTCTGCTGAAAATTGGGCTGCTGCAAGGAAATAGCTGTCTTTAGATGCTACATTCTCTTCACACAGGAAGAATAAACTAAGGGTGGAGACAATGTCTGACTGACCTAGCTCATCACTATGAAAAAGTAACGCTTTTGCTGACTTCTTCCTGATAAGAGAAACTCTGGTGTCATGGGGCTACCTAGGAAGATATGGTGTACAAAGCAGAAAAATAAAGTTGTAGTCATGCCCTACAAAAAGCAAAAATTAGCCCAGTATCTCTTTGTTCACCAGATGCTCATATACACCTAATGAATTGCCCAGTAGGGCACAGCAATACAAAGGTAAATTATAGCTCAACAAAGCAGAAATGAAGCTAAACACAGCTACAAATCATGCAGCATACAGCCTTCAGCCTCGATCAGATTGATGGAATTATTTAAAGCCCTGTACATATCTAGGTCATAGGAATAATATACAGTACAGGTGCACATGGTGTCCACATAGTCTGAGAACTGAGACAAAGGCAAAGCATCACTAAGTTAAGGGTCCTGTTTGTATTGCAAAAAAAAAAAAACCTTTAGCTTTTATATGTTTTCTGCATCTTTGACAGTACTGTTTTAAAATCAGAGTGGATGAAAACAATATGCAAATTAGAAGGTATCAAATACTGCAGAACTATAGTAACACCCTCCTTCCCATCACTGATGAGGATAGCTTGTTTCAGTTGTGTGCAAAGCAAGACCCCCCAAAAGTCAAAATCCCACTTTCTCCTACTACATAGCCCATCTTAACTACCAGTATTGCATTTTTAATGCATATGTTTTGAAATGAGCCCATCCTACAACATATGGCACTCTTCATAGGATGGGTTTTAATTATGATGATTTGACTTGACATAACAGTGACTGTTTAACTATATTTTACCACAAGCCTTATGCATAGTTTTAAATGTGTCAGTGGCATAGTTTGAAGTACAAAGGTGACGTCATGAAAATTACAGCAGCTTGTATTAATTATTGACATACACACACACACACACACACACACACACACACATCTAGAGCTATTAAAAAAACTTGGAAAATCCTAGTCTGTCAAAGCCTGTCACATGACATTACAAGTTTTTAATTATTGCCCAGTTTCAAACTAAACTGGTCAATATTTTAGTTTGAAACTGGTGAATAGTTCATTAAATGGGGCAATAGTTTTTGAACTATTGCCCACCAACATGTCAATCATTCTTCACCACACACACACACCCAAAACTGATTCAGTTCCTCTTGCCACTCTTCCATTTTTTTTAATCTTTTAAAGTTGTTATTTACTTTGTTAAAGTTTATAAACATTTCCTGATTTACAACATATCCCTGGTAGTAGTAGTGGCCAACCCACCCTCCCATTCACACTCACTGTCCATTCCCCCTGCCCTTCTCTTCTCACACTGTCAGATGGCCAGGGAGATGATGTCTGTACTGGCTTCATCTCCACTACCAGGCTGCCATCACCTGAAAGGGCTGGTATGTTATACTGAAGCACAGAACTGGAAAACAAGTCTTTTTTTTCTAGTTCCTTGCACACAACTTTTGGCAGTTTTGTTGGGTGATGGGAGATGCTGGAACCTGATAGTGCGATCTCTGCAGGCACTATCAGGCCAGCTAAACATCAGAAATGCCCCTTAACTGTCTCTACCAACTACTGGCAGTGATTGAGTACCTGCAGGCACTTGTTGTCTTCCGCGTGTGTTCATACTCCACACAACTTATTTTCTAGCTCTCTCTCCTGGTGCCACCACCACCTTCTGAAGGCAGTTCTGATTATATTGCTGGCATACCAGCAACACTGAAAAAAAAACCTTCTCTAAAGAGAGCTTGCTTACTATCTCTTTCTCTCTCACTCACATTGCCACCACCACCTCCAGGCAACCACTTTGCTACATATGCAAGCATGCCAGAGGAGCATGCTATTTAACTAAATGCTCTGTCTCTTTCACTCCCACCTGCTTCTAAAAAGGGCACCGAGAAAGACAAGCTATAAGGCTATTTGTGCTGCACAGCCCTCCAACTGACCACATAAGGCTATTATGGATATTTGACTGCACACAGTTGAGTGGAGAAATCAATGAAGTCTGCAGGAAAAAAGAAGAAATAAGAATCAAGAATTTCAGTGCAAAATAAAAGGCAAGAATACATTTATGTTGGGGGGCATATAACTCTTAAAAGGTTTTATAAAACAGATATTAACCAGAGTTGTTTCAGGCTGTAGTGGAAAAATTTTGACCCCTTGAGATGTTCTGTTGCCTTTAAATGGTCATATTGCCCTCAGCCTTTGACTTCATGTGATATAACAATTGTTAGGCAATAGTTTACCCATGGGGTCAATATTTTCCCACTATAGCCTTCAGCTCGGGTCAATAAATGTATAATATATTATCTATATATATATATTAGAGGCAAAAACTCCATTTAATGCATCAGTTAGGTTTGTTTCCAGCGGTTAAAGTGAGGAATTTGATGGGTTGAAAATCCTTTGTACTCTTCGGTCACCGCGGTCCGGCATCAGGGTGCATTGTCGCCGGGCCCAACTCTCACCCCATCACATGCATGAACAAGCTGAATCATAGGAGAATTGGGTGAGAGTTAGGACTGATGACCCCAACGCACACCCCAATGCCGGTTGGGTGGGGTGGGCTGAGGGGGTGCAAGGGGGGTTTTCAACCCTAACACCAAATTTCCTCACTTTTGTCACTGTGGAGAAACCCTAACTGATGCATTAAACAGAGTTGTTTGCCTCTAATTTCCCTTCTTTTTGAGAATGAGGACTATAAATAGTGAATGGAATGTGGTGATGGGAGCACAGGGCCCGCGCTCCCACCATGTGATTTTTTTGTGATGTAGTAATGGTAACAGCAAGGCAAATGCAAGCAGTAATGGTTATGCACATGGTGACCCAAACATAAATTGTAAAGCAAGCATTAATAGAAACACAGGTACAAAGTGACACCAAAATGAAAAGTGATGCAAACGGAGACACAAGCACATACAGAAACACAACTGGTAACACGCATGGTCATGGTACCACAGTTGTAAATGAAAATGATAACTGTGACAGCAACAATAACATGAAAGGAAACAGAAATGGAAACGCAAACACAAGCATGTACGGTAACGCAAACCGTAATGCGCACGGTCATGGTACTGCAATTGTAAATGGAAATGGTAACGCTAACAGCAACAATGACGCCAAAGGAAACAGAAATGCAAATGCAATTGCATATGGAAATGCAAACTGTAATGTGCATGGGCATGGGAATGCAATTGGAAATGCAAATGGTAATGTTAAAAACAACGATGACGCAAAACGAAAGACAAATGCAAATGGAAACAGAAGGGCGGCCACCAACAGAAATGGTAATGCACATGGTGATGCTTATCAAAACACAAATAGAAAAAGTAGTGGAGACACAAATGGTAACAGTAATGGAAATGCAACTGCAAATGAAAACGCAAAGGGTAACGGGCATGGTGGCGAACATGGGAAAGCTAATGCAAACGGGCACGGAGCACAAGTGTAAAGCCTACGTGTAACAGTAACTGGAGCTCACACCCTATTTGTACCCAAAAGCTCCATTGAGAAACACAGTGAAAACAAAGAATGAGCATAATAATGGGCCTTGGAGCTGAAAATGAGCAGTTGTAATGCTAAATTGCTAATATCTCAGTAACCGTACGACGTAGAAAAATTTATTCACATGATTCTCACTTTCTGGCTATAGCCATTGATGCTGAGCCCCTATAGGGCTCAGCATTTTTCAGCCAAAACCGATCTAGTGCGGTTTCCAAGATACGGGCCCGATAAGGCACAACCGACGAACAATGTTGGTCTGTGGGAAAAGTGCCAACTTTAGAGTATCATAACTTTGCAACCCTGCAATATTTTTTCACCAAACCACCAAAGGCACATCTGTCAGGTGTTTGCTTTCTTCCTTCCAAATTTCAGCCCAAAAGTCCAAACTGTTCCTTTGCAGCAAGGTAGCAAATAATTCCTGTCATTTTGGCCATACTTTGAAAGTAGTGTCGTGATTTGCAACACCTTTCACAAAAATTTGCAAAAGTGTTGCAGGTGCGACATTATTTTGTGACACTACTTTTCCCAGAAATTTGAAAAACATATTTATGGGGTGTTTAACCCCAAAATAAAGACATGGCTAGCATCCTCAGGGCTTGAATATGTAAACACAAAAATAATTATGTCCCTAGATGGTCCCAATTTTAAATGCCAAGCATTTCTGTGATCAGTAACTGAAAACAAAATGGTGGATTTGCAAAACTACTAGGGCCATTTGCGACACTAAAAGTGCATTTGTGACACTTTCAAACTTTTGTTAACTTTTCCCATCGACTTATAATGGTAACTTGTTTTTGAATAACTTTTGAACCGTTTAATATTTTTTCACAAAATCTTCAAAAGGCACTTTGGGGACCCTGGCCGCACGTTCTGTGAAGCTTTTGGACAAGTCATGTAAACTGAGCGACCTGTAGGTGTCAGCAAAGAATGCGCAAAAAAAACATAATTGCACGCATGAATGTCACTTAATAACTCCGCAGCCGTATATCCAGCTGGTACAAAAGTTGCCATTTCCTAAGATCTATGGTTATGCCCCATGCCTACTTAATTTCAGGCAAATCTGTTGAACAGTGGAAAAGTTATTAAGGTGCAAAGTTTCACCATTTAACCTTAAAAGAGGTACTCAACCCTAACTATAGTAGCACTACCGTGCTACCATAATATATGTATATATATATATATAGAGAGAGAGAGAGAAGTAGAGACAGACTGACAGATTAGAAAAATTGACAAATGGGTAGAAATAGCTAGATAGATATATTGTGGATTGTAAAACAAAAAACTACTTAAATGCATCTGTTGTGGTTTAAGAATGAAAAGTAAAATGTACAAAAGTAAAAATTAAGGAAAAGTCACCAGAGCACTGGAAAATCTGTAGTATGCCACTCCTTGGGTTTGAATTATCACACAATGCAGCTTAGCATTACCTTAACTTTGACACTATCTGTTCAACCTTTACTGTCAGCATTTTACTTTATTTGACAAGGCAGCACCAAAGTAAGTGTAAAGTCAGTGCTATGTCTCATGATTGTTCACACCCTGAGAAACAGCTAATCACAGATTTACCAAGGTTCCAGGAAGTTTTTCCTAACTTTTGATTTCCCTACTATTCAGTATTTGTGCTTCAGTTCTAACAGAGGCTTTAAGATGTTTTTACAATTTAGTTCCTCACTTTTGGAAAAGATATGTAACAATGGATACCTTTAGCTTTCTTTGCAAAACATCCTCTGGGCCTATGTACAGCAACCCCACTGGACATGGTGCTGGATCTGAACCTTGCTTTTACAGGGCTCTACATAAAGCAGCAGACCAGCTGGGCACAGCACCAGATTTGTAGTTTGCTTCCTGAAGGGCCAAGGTGGAGGGAGGGTTGTGCAGATCACTCATCATATCACCAATCATTAAAATATGTAATGCGGTGGACATGGGGGCGGAGGGTACATAGATGCACAGGGGTTGGATGGGGTGGGCAAGGTAATCTTTTGGTTGACGGCTGGGTTGGGGAAGAGTTGGGGTATGTTTTGCATAGAAGTTGGAGGGAAGGGTTTACTTGCCAGTGTGGTAAAGCAGGGTGGCACTGGTGGCAGAGGGTGGGTAATGGCAGTAGTTTAGCTAAACTTGCAATGAGCATTGTAAATGATCAACTGGAGTTCAGCTCCTGGTGGATGCAATAGTTTCAATTCTTTTTAAATAACATACACATGTCACTGGGGTGTGTAACCCAATGTCAGGAAGGGGGGAGTTGGGGTTTTTACAACATCAGGATTTGGCCCCCAGTGTCAGAAATGGAATACAAATGATAGGTATTTGTTTCTTTTGCGATAGAATTAGAAGTCAACCACGAAGGAACAAAAACAAATTTTTCATGTTCGTGGCAGAGTATCATGAATCGTGGTGGGCTGGAAGTAGATATATTTCTTTCCATCCATGAGTGACTTGAAAGTCAAACACAAATTAAAAAAAACTTTTTTATATATTTGCTTCAAGATTGTTTTATTCATTTGTGCATGTGAGTGATCTGATGGTTTTTAAACACAACATTTTTTGATTTGGCCTTTTTTTTCATTGTGAAGAAAATGAAAGGCCCTTATCTGGCCCAATATCTATTGATCATGAAAGTTTTTTTTTTCATTTAATGTACTTTATTATGATTTTCAAATAAGTGTAAGCTGGTGACAAATGACAAGCATATTACACAATCATTAAAACAGCAATTACAGTGCGTATATAACAAAATAATACAAATCGTAGTCTGCAGCTTACCAATTCCCCCTCCCATGAGCATCTTCCCTCCCCCCCATATCCCCCAGTCTGCCACCAAAATAGTAGATTCAATCCTTGCATATAAGAGATTGTCCAGTCTACTGGAATACAACAATACCAAGTAATCGATCTCCCCAGCTCGTTAGTTGCTTATTAGAAGAGTATAGAGGCTCCCATCTCTTAACATATTTCTTGGTATTATTAGACATTTAGCAATCGTATACTCTGCTTGCAGGGCAAACATGATTTCATGAAACCATTCTAGATAAGTAAGGGGCAACAGAGTCCTTCCACCTTCTTAATATGACATTTTTCAAGACATGTCGATATCAGAGCCATGTGGGCTCTCTGATTGCCCCAGGTATTAGTGTGTATTCTCCAATAAGACATATTTCAATTCGAAAGAAACCTGTCAAAGCCAGCAAGGATTTAACCTGCTCTCTATACTTCACCAGAAGGTAATTATTTTCTCACAAGACCACAACATGTGAATCATATCAGCAGCCTCTTGTTGGCATCTAGAACACTGCTGTTGTGCAGAGACCAAATCGATGTAATTTGGGGAATAATATAAGTTATGAATTATGCGAAACTGCATATATCTATATTTAATCCCATTTAATATACTTATATAGATGCGCCTAAACAAGGGACCAGTCTATAGAACTGGTGGGATCCGGGAAATCTTGTTCCATTAGGTATAACTGTGGTTATCCACTGATTCAACCGTTGATCTAATAAAATCATAAGAAAATGATATTACATGGGAAAGAGGGATGGTTTCTAAATATGGGGCTAGCTTTTTAGAAAAAGAGTCATGCCATAACCCTGCCCCAAGGTGCTGCCTTAATAGATGTGATAACTGCAAGTATTTAAAATTGATTTTTCTCCCAGTGGAACAGAGAGCAGCCTTCCTGAAAGAAATCATTCTTTGGTCAAGGACCAGCTGTTCAACCCTCTCTACACCTATCTGAGGCCAGAACGTCTGGGCTTTATTAGCTTGCCAGCAATACAGAAATTGGGATTGCCGAATATGGGTTGGGCTATGTCCTTCAGTCTATCTGTTTTAAGGGAGACACTGAGTTGTTGCTGGGTCCATATCAGAGAGTATAAGGGGGTGTCTCACAAGGTTCTAGGAAGCTTTCTTAATGGAATAAATGGTAGGGCTTCCGTCTCCAGCCCTGTGTCCAGACAAAGGTCCTGCTCAATCCTGACCCAGGAAGGTAAATGACAAATATCTTGACTGGGCCAGTATCGGACTCGAGCCAGATGTATTGCCAGGTAGTATGTATAGAAATTGGGGACCTGTAAGCCACCCTCTAATTTTTTCTTTGCTAGTTTTAAATAACTTCTTCTCGCCTTTTTATTTTGCCATATAAATTTACTCAAGATACCATGCAACCGAACAAACCATGAGTGTGGTAAGGTTTGGTTCAACATTTGAAGTGGATATAATAATCGTGGCAACACATTCATTTTAATAACATTCACTCACCCCCAAAGAGTTAATGGTAATTTGGACCACCGTTTGAAGTCCTCCATTAGACTATGAACCAAGTTGTCCAAGTTAAGTTGTCGCATAACTTTTGGGGAGGGGTGAATGTACATTTATTTATTTATTTATTTGCTTTTGTTAACTGGGCAGGTCACACTAGACATCCAAGTGCCTATTTTCAGGTGAGACCCGGGAGGGTTACAAAACAGGTTACAGAGAGCTTACATACAATCATGAGTGAAGTTTACATCGAGAAGCAGGATGAGCATACACAGGGGAGAGAGAGTTGAGTGCAACAAACAGTAAGTTTTAAGCTAAGGTTTACATGTTACATGTTTACAAATGCCAAGGTATTTCATCTTGCCCGGGTTCCACTGTATCCCTAGATGTGTCACATCTGCTTTCATTGTATATTTATTTAAAGGAAGGATTTCAGTTTTGTCCCGATTTAGCTTGTAGTTTGAGAAGGTTTCAAAATGTGTTATAATCTGGAACACCTTGGAGAGGGATTGCCTTGGGTCAGTAATATGTAGCAGCAGATCATCTGCATATGCAGAGACCTTGTATTCCTGATGACCTACTCGAATACCCCTAACCATTGTAGAAAGATTAATCTTTCTAATAAGAGGTTCTAGATATAAATTAAATAAGTAAGGTGACAGGGGACATCCTTGCCGTGTGCCTTGTGTCAGGGTGAATGGGCGAGACATGATACCGTTGCATTGTATTCTGGCTGATGGAGTGGTATATAGTATTTTAATCCATTTTATAAATTCCTGGGGTATTCGGTATTGGGGGAGTAAAAGGAAAAGGTACTCCCATGAAACTCTATCGAACGCCTTCTCCGCATCCAGGGACACCAGAGCAGCAGAGATGTCCGAGTCCCTGGACACGGAGAGGAGATATGCCAGTTTTCTAAGATGGTCTGAGGAGAGTCTGTTTTTGACAAAGCCTACTTGTTCAGGGCTAACAAGATGTTCCCACACCTGGGCAAGTCTTGACAAGAGAATTTTGCCTAGAATCTTAAAGTCCACATTAATAAGGGAGATCGGTCTGTAGTTGGACATTCTAAGGGGGTCCCTATTAGGTTTCGGAATAAGAACTATAGTGGCCGATTATAACGAGGAGTCTGACAGACCATTTTGAAATAGATAATTAAATGTTTCGAGTGATATGGGGGCAATGGTATCCTTGAGGACCTTGTAGAAATTGGTTGTGAAGCCATCCGGCCCAGGTGACTTGTCGATTGCAAGGGAATCAATAGCATCACAAACTACGGATACAACAATGGGGCGTTTTAATAAGTCTACTTGAGGGTCAGATAAAACAGGGAGTGTAACGTCTTGAAGAAATGATTCCATTTGACACGAGAGATGATGGTTGGGGGGGCTGTGTAAAGCTGCTGGTAGTATTCTTGAAAGGCGTTTACAATGTTTAAAGGCGAGTTGAGAAGAGTACCTGAAAGGGAATAAACCGATGGAATTATTCTCTCGGCCAATTGAGTACGTAAACGTAAGGCTAATAATTTGCCTGCTTTCTCACCTTGATCAAAATATTTGATCTTTGAGCGTGCAACCATATGCTCCACTTTTTCAGTAAGTAGTTTATTGTATTGGGCCCGAAGAGATTCCAGTTTAACCCAATCCCCATCAGGGGATGATGGGGAAAGGGAATTTTCTAACTCAGAGATCTGACCTAGTTTTAAAGACAGTTCCGCATTCTTTTACTTTTTATGTATGATTGATAGACGGATTATTTCACCCCTCATAGCACATTTGAGGGAGCACCACAAAATGTCTTTTTTGGACACGGAAGTGGTATTATTCTCCATGTATATACTGATAAAATCTCGTATCTCTCAAACATGTTTATCCGAACTTAGAATCTGGTTGTTAAACATCCAGACCCGTTCCCTGTGAATATTTGGGAAAAATTTGACTTGGAGATAAGCCAGGCCATGGTCTGAGATGGCCTGAGTTGAGTAGTATACTGCAGAAACCCCTGAGTTGCAATCCGCAGATAGGAGAAAGTAATCTATACGGGAAGAAGTATTATGGGGTATAGAATGAAAAGAGTATTCCCTCTCCTCTGGGTTTACAAGCCTCCAAGGATCAATTAGTCCCAAAGAGGAGCTTAATTTATGTAGAGCTCTCTGACCGGGAGATGAACGTGGCCTGGTGGGCCCCAATCTATCTAATGTGTTTGAGAGCACTATATTCCAATCACCCCCGAGTAAGATTGGCAGCTTAGACCAAGGAGCCAATATGGACATAATGGAGGTAAAAAATTGTGGGTCATCTGAGTTCAGGCCGTAGACCGAGCCCAGTATGACTTCTGTATGAATCAACAGGCCTCTCACTATAACATATCTACCTTCAGGGTCTACTATGGATTGTAATAGTTGAAAGGGCACCCTGCGTGCAATGAGGATGGCAACACCACATCTCTTGGTTTCTTTGCCCGCATCATATACTTGCCCTACCCAATTTCTATGAAAGTAATGCGAATTTATAGATCTAAGGTGTGTCTCTTGCAGAAAGGCTATGTCAATCTGCAAGTTTTTAAGGTGAACTAAAATTTTGGAGCGTTTAGCGGGGGAGTGTACCCCTTTGATGTTCCAAGATCCATATTTAATCCCCATTGTGGATCTTATTTAAGGGCTCAAAACAGATAGAGACTAGCAAGGTAAACATACAAAGACAACAAAGGTGCATTAAATCAGTGTGGTATTCCTTGGTGGCAGACAACCCAGACCCCAGTATCCTTCCCCACCTCCCCCCATGTATCCCCCACACGTCATAAGAATCAGAAATTGAACCATATAAATATAGATATATCACCCAATCCCCAGAAATATAACAATAAAACTTGTCCAATAATATAAATCAAAATCACTAGTCACATCAACCCATCGAAAATGAAGATTGCTAAATGTGCTAGATATTTGACACACATATGTCATGTATAAGCTTAGTTCTAACAGGTACCAAAATGAAGGGTTGAATCTGACTGTGATATTCTCCCCTGCACATCTGTAGCACATGATGCACTGTTAGTGTGCCGGTTGCTGATTGGCCACACACCCCCGAGTGCCAGTCTCCCCCTTTAAGAGATTAGATTAATCACCAAATCTGTCCTGAACACCTTGATGCAAAAATAAACCAGCATACTGCGATGAAATCAAATACAAAGCCTTAATTTGGTAAGAAATTATAATAATTTGGTACTTGCATGGGATGTATAGCTCCACATGCACAAACCTGACCCCTTGTTATATTGGTTCACCAAAACAAGTAATTTACACGCAGTGGCCGAAACAAGTCTTAATAAGAAAACGGAGGGTCTTCCCCACTTAATCTTGGGCTCACCATGCACAAGTAGACCTGGGGTAAGTAAACTGAGCAGTAAGAAATTCTGATACCCCTTTAAACTGCATCAGACCCAAAATTGACAATAAAATAAAATAAAATACACGGGAGCATCAGAAGAGTCACTACGAATACAGCAATCCCTGATGGAGATAAAAGTCCATCTCGCAGTCTGTCCAGACGTCCATGAGCTCAAAAGAGAAAAAGAAGACAAACAAATGGTAAAGATTCTTCAGGGGCACGATATCCTCTTGGACTTACATGCAAAGAGCAGGGAAAAGAGTTTGAATCCCGCTGCGCCTCCCATTGTAATGCTCAGCATTAGGTTCCTGCATGCCATCGTGCTGTTGGTGTTTGGGATATTCCCTATAAAGCATTCCTTCCATTCTTCTGATAAGTCTTTTGGGGTTCACAGACGTTGATCCACAGGAATCTTTTATGAGAGTGGAGAGACCCTTCCTTTTCACTTGATCAGTACTCGCTCCAGATCCCAGAATAGCTAGACCAAGCTTTAGTATTTCTGTGTTGCTCCATTAGCCAGTATAAGTCTATGAATTAAAAGAGGGAAATAAAATAAAGTACGAAATGCTGAATCGAAGGACCGCTGCCCATGTGCTGGTCCCTGATAAAGTTGAAAATTGTGAGCAGGGTTAATGCATGGTCTAATACTTAAGGAAGGAGACGCATATTAAAATTATTGATTCACGGGGCTTGCTAGCCCATGCTTAAAATATGACGGGGACAGAGGTTCAAGTCCCGTTGTATGATTAACTACATAGTTCTTCAGTAGCTCCTTGAATGATAATCCAACTTCAATCGTTGGTGATCCAAGACACAAGACGTGTCTTCAACTCGTGAAGATTTCAGCGGGCCACAAAAAGATCAGGTAGAAGGGATTGCAGAGTCAGAAGTGCTTGCAGGGCACTTTTGAAGTTGTGCCATGAGCCTGCAACATTTACAGAGAGGCGCGATGGGTATGAAACTCTGAACCGGATCCCCGCTGCTATCAGTTTCGTGACCATAGGGTGGTATTCTGCCCGTCTCTGTCTAATGGTGGCTGGTAAATCTTGCATGAAAACGGTTGCCGACCCTCCCACAAAACTTGATGTGACTCTTTGGTCTGCTTCAGCACATGCCATTTATCTTGATACTTCAGGAATTTGATAATGAGTGGTCGAGGAAGTTTCCTAACTTCGGGTTTGGGGCGCAAGGAGCGGTGTGCCCGTTCAAATTACATATGTAGAATTGTTAGGTGATGGCCCCACAACTTTAGTTAGCAATTTTTGTAAGAAAGTGATGGGAATTGCACCTTCCGTGTCCTCTGGCAGAGCGAGTGATCATGAAAGTTTGAGGTTTTATATTAGTGTATTGTTTTCATTATCTGGCTGCAAATAAAGCATCCTTATTTGGGGATATTTTATGTCATGCATGCACTTCACAGCAGGAAAACTACTACCCCCCTTGTTCTGAACATTGTCATGCACTTAGCCTGTAGGACTAGAAGGGTGCATGCTCAGTTTTAAATCCCTAGGTCCTAAGGCAGATGAGTTATAATCTAGCAAACATATGGGCTTTGACATGACCACTAACTAAAATCTAATATACTGGTGTTAATGCACCAGTATAAACACCTATATATATATATATATATATATATATATATATATATATATATATATAGATATATCTCTATATATATGTTTTTATTATAGGGCACAGTTGTGCCCCTATAGTTAGGGTTGAGTAGACATTTTAATGTTAAAATTCAATTTTTGTGCATCAATAACTTTGCACCCTTTAAATGGATTTGCACGGAATTTGGAATGTGCAGTCTGGCATGGTAGAACTCTTGATTTGCCAAGTTGTGTTTCAGTCAGACTTATGTGTTTTGCACAGTAAAGTGCTGAAAATGCATTTTTCGCCACTTTTGACGAGTTTGTTGCCCATGGCGGTGCAACCACACTGTGTGGTCTTTTGGTCTGAAATTTAGAATGTAGAAACAGTTTGGGTCAAAGAATAATCCAGCACTGGTTGGGTTAAAAAATATTAATCCATTCCAAAGTTATTTAATTTTACATTTTTGGGTTCTGAGCATGCTCAGTTGACTCCAAGATTTATATGTATATTTTTCAGACTAGGATTGGGCTCACGGTCAAGGATTTTGTCAGCTCATAGACAAGGATTTAAAAAAATTCTAGTCCATCAGAAAAATTCCTTGTCCGTGAGTCATCTTGTTTTCTCCCCCCCCAAAAAAATGTTGTAGCTTTCTCCATGGGTGACTTTTTGGTATAATGAGGCATGGGTTTTGTTGCGGATGATGCCCTCTACAAACTTATACCTTTTGTTTGCTTCATTTTGTCCAAATAACAGCCTTTTAAAATTTAAAAATTCTTTGACTGTGACTCACTAATGATCCTGGTCTGTGAGCTGACAAAATCCTAGTCCATGAGCTGTCAAAATCCTAGTCTGTGAGCCTATCCTCTTTCACGAGGCAGCAAAATCCTTGACTGTCACTTTGTGACTAGATGGCCCTTCTTGCAGACAAGGATAGACTCACAGTCAAGGATTTTGCTACCTTGCAAAACAGGATTGGCTGATGGACTAGGATTTTATCAGCTCATGAAAGGGGATTGATTTTTTGAATCCTCTTTTATCAGTTGACAAAATTGCAGTCCGCGAGCTGTGAAAATCCTACTCTGCCACCCGATCCTCTTTCGTGAGGTAGCAAAATCATTAACTGTCACTTAGGGACCAGATGACCAAAATTTAGGGTTAAGGATTTCTTGAGGGCAGCGATTTTGACAGCTCATGGACGGGGTGTATCTGATGGTTGGGGATTTTGCTATCTCACAAACTAGGAATTTTTAAACTTTTAAAAACTTTTCCACTGCATTGTAACTTAATTGTTTGGTCTTTTGACTTGCAGTTTTCAGGGTATTACTGGGATGCCCTAGAGATGTGAATTATTCTATTTAGGTGTTGGAAAGTGAAGTGGTTCCATAGATATGCCATCATGAAGTTGAGATTTTTCCCATTGGATAACATTGCGGCAGCCATCACACCTTTCAGTGCCTGTATCTCAAAAATGGTTCGAGATATGGATTTTTCATTGCAAAAATTCTTAGTCCCTCTCAAGGGGGACAAAGTGCAGAAGTAGGTTGGAAAGCCATGACTACCATGAATTTTGAAATTTTTTTCTACTTTGTACGGTTACTGAGATATTTGAAAAATAATATTCCAATTGCTCATTTTCAGGTCCGTGGGCCAGTATTATGCCCTCAAAGCTAGTACCCGCAGTGCTTTACAGTGCCCATATCTCATAAGCAATGCAAGATATGGATTTGGTCAATGTATGTCCCATGGATGTCTCACTGTCATGATTACAACAAAACTTGAATTTATTTCCTAGCTGCTACGGTTCCCCAGATATTGGCAAATTAGTGTTACAAGGGTTCCTTGCCCTATAGGGCTGCTGTATGGTTCCATAGCTATGTGTATGTAGGAGCAGAGGCCCAGAGGATCCACTCTCCCACAGACACATATTATTATCTAAGCAGGCAACTTGGGTAGGAGCAGGGGCCCACACACAACACGTGCTATTTACTACTTATATGACACTTTTCAGAAAGTAAGGAAATTCATTGCAAAACAAATTTTTTAATGCATCAGTTAAGATTAAAGTGACAAAAGTGGAAATAACACATTAGGGTTGAACCCCTAACCCCCCACCCTCATCCTACACAGACCGACAGACACCGGGGTGTGCCATGGGGTCATCAGGCCTAACTCTCACCCCACTGTCCTTTACTGTAGCATGTCGACCTGTTTACACATGGAATGGCATGAGAGTTGGGCCTGATGATCCCATGTCACACCCGGCATCTGTTGGTCTGTGTTAAGATGGGGTGGTGGCTGGGGGGCTCAACCCTAACATCTCATTCACCCACTTTTGTCTCTTTAACCCTAACTGATGCATTAAATTAAGTTTTTGCAATGAATATATATATATGTATATATATACACACACACACACACATATACATAAATAGAAACTACAAAAACTATGTTAATATATTTATTAGGTTTAAAATGCTTGTCACCTCCTCCAAAAATTACCTACTCTTCTTCATAATCTTGAAGCTATTCTGGTTAGCATACATGGGCAAACACAAGTAAGGACAAGTAAGGATCTCGTTGGAAATGAGCTTGTCTCAAATGAGTCTCCTATTCATTTTTAATGAATAAAATATTTTATTACTCCTTACTACTACAAGTTGTCTTTTTTCTGAGTGCAAATTCCTTTTTTCTAATTTGAGTCCTTAACAGCATAGTCTTCATTTATTTCAAATTTAGTGTTAGTCCATTTTCATCAAGTAAATTGTGTAGTTTCCAAAAAGCATCTTTCAAATCATTATTTGAATCTTCTAAATGTTTGCCTCCTTATATAGGACAGTATCATCAACATAAAACAGTGGGCTCAGCGAGGGTGAGGATGGTGGAACAGAGGCACACCCAGTTAGTTGTTCCACTCACAATCCATACACCATTCTGGGGAGCATAGCTCCCCTATGGATCACCCACAGAGGAGACTAAGGAGGCTGAGGACAACTGTCACAAGGGAGGCCCACAGGAAGGAGGCAGAGGACACCACAAGGAAAGGAAGCAGCTCTGGTGGGGACTCAATTATAGGGGATAGAACTGGGGAGCAGGGAAAACTGAAGTAAGGTGCCTGCCTGGTGCCATGGCTTGGAGGGACAGGAGCGCATCCTCAGGATTCGAGAACAGCTGCGGGAGTCTGAGCTGGACGTCATTGTCCACCTAGGGACAAATGACTTGGCTCATCATGAGATTAGAGCAGTGCAGAAGGACTTTGTAGAAGTGGGGAGGGGCCTAAGACAAGTAGCACACACAGTATCCTTCTCAGAGGTGCTGCCTGTCAATGGCATCAGTGAGGCGAGGGTACTTTGCACCATGCAGTTTAATGAATGGTTGAAAAAATGGTGTGGAGCACAGGGGTTTGGCTTCATTGGGGACTGGGGTTCCACCTGGAGGGACACCAGCCTATACTGGCAGGATAGTCTGCATCTGTCCAGGAAGGGAACAAGTCTTTTGAGCAATCGGTTTAAATGCTTCATTGGCAAGCTTTTAAACTAGTCAAGGGGGGAGGCACTGATAAGCAGCAGGAAAATCCCAGCCTCTCCCTACAAAACAGGGTACTAAATGAGAAAAAGACCGAGGTAGAAGGTCAGTGGGGATGCTGCAACAGAAGGTAAAGCCATCAAAAATGGAGCAATAGTACCAATGCCCGTAGTCTGAGTAACAAGCTTCCTGAATTAGTGGCCTTGATGGAGGAGGAACATCTGGATATCGTGGCAGTCACAGAAACATGGTACACACAAAACCATGACTGGGACTTAAACATACCAGGATACACTATCTACAGGAGGGACAGGGAGGGTAAAAGAGGAGGAGGAGTAGCTCTTTACATAAGGGAAGGAATCAAAGCAACAAAACAAAAGGGTAAACAGGGAGGAGAAGAAGCACTGTGGGTAAATTTATAACCATCAATGGCACCACAATCTGCACAGGGTTGTGTACAGATCCCTTCTCAGGGAAGAAATGGACAAGAAATGATAGAAAGTATACTTAGAATGGCAGAAAAGGGAGATATTGCTGATGGGTGATCTGAATATGCCAGATGTTAACTGGAGTGCAGTTGCAGCAGCACTTCGAAGAGTGGGGTTATTCTAGATGCCCTACAGGGGCATGCCTTAGACAACTAGTATTGGAGCCCACTAGAGGGAGCAATCTTAGACCTGGTTCTCTCAAATGGAGATGAAGAGGATCACAGATGTAGAATTGGTAGCCATCTGGGAACTAGTGACCATCGAACAGTATGGTTCACAATAAACACAGCAATAAGTCAAGCCATACAAAGGCAA
This sequence comes from Neoceratodus forsteri, assembly GCA_016271365.2. Taxonomy (NCBI): domain Eukaryota; kingdom Metazoa; phylum Chordata; order Ceratodontiformes; family Ceratodontidae; genus Neoceratodus; species Neoceratodus forsteri. Next base: position 397,448,118 of record CM057454.1, read on the forward strand.
AAGTACTGGACTTTAGGAGGCCTGACTTTGCCAAAATGGGTAAGTGCCTAAGGAATGCACTAGCAAATGGGCAGGAAGGAGGGTGGAAGAACAATGGGAATAATAAAACTGCCATCACAGAGGTAACAAGCCTTTGTGTGAAGCAAATAAACAAAATGAAATGAGGTAAGAAACCACTATGGTTCTCAAAGGAAGTGGCAGTGAAGGTTCAGAGAAAAGAAAGCATTCAGGAAGTACAAGGAATCACAGAAGGAGCAGGACAGAGAACTGTATCAGTTAAAGCAAAGGAAGCTGGGAAGGCAGTCAGAACAGCAAAGGCCCAAACCGAGGAAAGATAGCCAACTCAGTTAAGAAGGGATAAAACCTTTTATAGGTACATCAGGGGCGAAGGAAGACCAAGGGAGGGATAGTGAGGCTTAATAAAGGGGAGGGAGGGTGGGCAGAGGGTGACTGTGAAAGGCAGAGATACTAAACAAATATTTTGCTCAGTATTTACAAAGGAAGAGGGGAGGTACCTAAAACAAACAGTAGAAACACTCTGGATACAGAAGTTGATACCAGCCCATTTACAGAAGAAGGGTTCTGAAAGAACTCTTAAAACTGAAGGTGGACAAAGCAATGGGGCCTGATGGGATTCATCCCAGAATTCTAAAGAACTAAGGGTAGAACTAGTGACACCACTGACTACCCTCTTTAACAAATCATGGGAGGATGGGGTGGTACCTGAGGACTGGAGGAGGCAGATGTGATTCCCCTTCACAAAAGTGGGAGCAAGGCAGAAGCAGGAAACTACAGACCTGTTAGTTTAACCTCAGTGGTAGGGAAAATGTGGAATCACTTCTGAAGGAAAGAACTTGTCGTATCTAGAGGCCAGAGGGCACAGGACCCAAGACAGCATGGATTCACAGCGAAAGGTCATGCCAGACAAATCTGATAGATTTCTTTGACTGGGTGACCAAAGTAGTTGATCAGGGAGGGGCTGTGGACATGGCCTACCTAGACTTTAGCAAGGCATTTGACACAGTCCACACAAAGATTAATATACAAGTTAGCCAGCCTGGGAGTGGGTCCCAAGATGACAGCCTGGGTAAAAATTGGCTGGAGAATAGGACACAGAGTAATAGTAAATGGGGTCCACTCTGAAAAAAGGGGGGTTACTACTGGGGTACCGCAGGGTTCAGTATTAGGACCGGTCCTCTTCAATGTCTTTATAAGCAACATGCAGAGGACTGGAAGAAAAAGTATGTCTCTTTGCAGATGACACAAAGATCTGCAACAGAGTTGATACTGAGTGGGGTGGAAAGGATGAGAAGGGACTTGCGAGTTAGAGGAATGGTCAAATGTGGCAGCTTAGATTCAATGCTAAGAAGTGCAAGGTAATGCACCTGGAAACAAAACCAGGGGAAGAGTACACAATGGGGGGTGAGATACTAACAACAACAAAAATGGAAAGGGACCTGGGGGTAGTCATATCAGATGACCTAAAGGTGGGCAAGCAATGTGAGAGGGCAGCAAGGAGGGCTGGGGGGATACTGGGATGCATAGGGAGAGGCATCACCAGTAGAAAACAGGAAGTTATTATCCCTCTGTACAGACAGCTGGTGAGACCCCATCTGGAGTACTGTGTGCAGTTCTGGAGACCCAGTCTCCGCAAAGACATAGACAGGATGGAAGCTGCCCAGAGGATGGCAACTAAAATGGTGCAGGGTCTGCACTGGAAGACATATGAAGACAGACTTAAGGATCTTAATATGTATAGCCTCGAGGAAAGGAGGGAGAGGGGGGACATGATAGAAACTTTCAAGTACCTCAAGGGAATCAACGAAGTCCAAGAGGATAGCATCTTTCAAAAAAAGAGGTGTGCAAGAACAAGGGCACAATTTGAAGATGGGGGGCAGCTCAGAGGTAATTTAGGAAGCATTTTTTCACAGAGGGTTGTGGATGTATGGAACAGCCTTCCGGAGGAGGTTGTGGAGTCAAAAACAGTGGTGGAATTCAAGCATGCATGGGACAGTCATAAGGCAATTCTAGGGGGTGGGGGTAGGAAGAAGTAGGCTGCTGGTTAACTAGGATCTGCAGCTTATCCATGAGGTAGGGAAATGGGCAGACTGGGTGGGCCAAGCGGTCCTTATCTGCCATCAAATTCTATGTTTCTATGTTTCTATTTAAGAAATATTTTTGGTACAGTGGGCCCAATTCTAAGACACATGTAGCAACTAACTGGCATATGTGTATTGTGACATGGGCCGCTATCAGGGACCCTACACTCTATTTCAAGATAGGCAGGGTCCCTGGCACTTACGGCCTGTGACTTGCGGCAGCTGCCGTGTTCGCCACCCAGAATGGTGCAAATAAACCTGGGTGCTGCAAGCCACCGACCACAAAGAACAGTCCCCGAACTCCCCAGCCATGAAAAAAGCCTGCAAGCCCCCATGGGCCATGGAGGTCAGACAGTGTGGCAGAGGTGCAAGTGTGGCACTGAAAAAATGGACCCAGGTACCAGCGGGTGGCACCCTGGTATTGGAATGGGGGTGTCACAGTGATGAGGGGTCCATGGGCACAGCTGTTTGCATTGCATGTTACTATGGGGAAACTGCTGTTTGGCCAGGATGGATGCTCCTTAGACCAGCTAACAGCTGGTCTAACCCAGTGCAACAATTTGACTTGGAATAGTATAAGAGGGTTATGGCAGCTGCCCTTTCAGAATAGGGTGCAGTTGCTGCTCTAGCCCCTCTTCCACCATGCCATAGGGGCTGCGACCAGCAGAAGTCCCCTTGGGTGCAGGCCACCTCCTGGAATCCAAAGCGCGTAACGCATGCTGCAAAGTGCGACATCGTAACCATTTTAGAACTGGGGCCCAGTATGTTAGTTACAAAACTGAAAAAGAACTAACCCTGGTATATAACCCTGTTATATATCATGAGACACTTCAGCAACTGAAGATGCATCACCAGTGGCAGATTATAGAAGCACCCAATTCCCTTTCCTTGTTTTACCATCTCTGCCTCTTCTTAACAATTTTCATGTTAACCTCAGAGGTGGCATTTTCAAACAGCTGCATCCATTTTTCAGACACGGACCCATGACATCTGCCTAGATAGTTAGACTACCTAATAAAGTGGCCTGTCTTCTGGGTATAAGTGCCACAACTGTGCTCCAAAAATGATGCATGCATCAAAGTACAATACTGCGATGTCATTTTTTTCCTTTTTTGCAGAAAGTGGGTAAACAGTCAACAAAATGTGTTGGTGTTTGAAAATATGTCTACAGCATCCCAACTTATATGTCAAGATACAGCATGCATCTGAAAAAAGGACATAAGTGTTATGTTCTCTCGTTTGAAAATCCCCACCTGAATCTTTAACATGAGGTTTCAACCATGACTCAGAGCCAAAATATCTGGATAGTATTTTCTTATCCAGATTTTTTAATTTAGCCCTTTTAGCACAAGGCTACAGATATTAAAATGACACAGCTTTACATTCTTGATGCAAGTAATTTAGGATATTCTGCATTTATTGAAACATTCATTATCGCTCAGTATCCCAGGATTTATTTCAACATTACTCAATAAAGCAGAAGCATTAAAGAACTAATGTTCTAGGTGGAATTACAGTAACTTTCAGAAGTAGTCAGCAATCACTTCCTGTATCTGAAATATTTTTGCTTTTCTGTTTTGCTAATTAGAAGATTTTCTACCTGACAGTACTAGCTATGATGCATGAGACAGCACTCTACCTGGAGACTGACATAGTCTATTGTACTTCTCATTATACAGCAACAGCAATATGACCTCACTGACTGTGATATGACTAGTAGCCAGGAAGAGCCAGTCTCCTGCTGCTTGATTGGTAACCTGTGGCATACATTACCAATCAGGCAGCAGGAGCTTAATGATGTAACAATAAGTGAGGTCACATGCTGATGATGTACAGTAGTGAGAGGAACAAAACTACTGTACATATGTCAGCTTCCAGGCAAAATATTGCTTTTCACATCACACCCAATATTATCTACAATAAAAACATCTAATGAGCATATAGACATGGAAAAGACTTCTGAAATAAAAAAGAAATAAGGGACTCCTTTTTTATTCAGCAATAACTATAGATACTGTAAAGTAAGTTTTTATAGTAGCACTTAATTTGTGGTATAATCATTAGAAAAAATATATATCACTGTCTTATCTAATAAACTCTCATATTTCTATATTGTAATGATCCATAGAATACAGGAAATGTTTAAATTGTCAGTGTCAGTGGCTCAGCAGGTAGCACACTTGCCTCTGAGGCTGGGAGATCAGAAGGCTGTGGGTTCTATCCCCACACCAGGCACTTGGGTTAATATCCCAATACTGACACTGTAGTGCAGCATGACGGGGGTGTTGCACTCCTGAGGTGCCATCTTTCAGATGAGATGTTAAACTGAGGTCCCATCTGCCTGTTCTGGTGGTAGTTCAGGTGGATGTTAAAGATCCCATGGCACTTCTTGAAAAGAGATGGGGAAAGTCTTATTGAAACAAAAGAAATCATACAGTACCAAAACAAAAGCACTTTGCAAAAACTCATGTGGACTCAAAACTGAAGTAAACAAAAAAAACAGAACAGAACTATGTATATCAAGAGACAATCCATCAGGTCACTGCAAAATCAGAGTCCGTGATCCAAGGAAGAGCTTTCCAAAGTTCAAGTAATGTCTCCTTGGAAAATAATGTACGTTCATGTACATAAATGTTAGTTAGGTCTGTTACGATTTTCTTCTCAAGCTCTGAATAAGAACAGGTTTTTGGCTGTAGAGTAAACAGACATCGAGCCATCCAAATATTCCATTTAATTACTACAAAAACTAGATTTAACGTGTCCAGAGTCCAAAGGGACCACTGGGGAGAAAAACACCATACATAATATTCTGGTAAGAAACCATTTGAAATAATGGAGTGGCCCAGACTCTTGCCAAAAAACACACCAGTGCCGAATAAAAGAACACTCAAAAAAATAAGTGCGATATAGTTTCCAATTTAGAAATACACAATAGTCTAGAACATTGTCGGTCTTGAGACTGCTTGTGTTTATGATTATCTTTGACGTTAATTCTTTCATGACACGACAGCCAATGAAAGTCCCACATGTGAGCAGGCACCCTTTTACACCGTAACAAAACCAATAGGGAAGGAAGATGTTGGCTAGGGCACTTTTCAAAGAGCAACTGTATTGCACAAATGGTCAGGAGCAGATTATTATATGATACTTTATGAGAATTCGTTAACAACATCTGGGTAGATATCCTCCACTGTTTCAAATGTAAAAACATGTGTTTAATATATACCGGTATACCCAAAGTTTGTCGTATCACAGTTAATGAATCACATTCCCATAAATGAAACCATAATCTGCAAGAATCATAGAACCAAGGTTCCCACCCTCTCTGAGTATTTATCAATAGAGGCTGAAGATTTGCAGTCAAAAAAATACATGAAAAAAATAACAGAGGATTAATCATGTTAACACCCCCCTCAGAAATAGATAAGTAAGTAACATTCCGTTTTACCGGATTAAGCCGGCTTCCCCACAGAGCTTGAAAGAAGAGACCAAGAACTGCAGTTTCTAATTGTTTAGGGATTGGGAATACATAGCTTAAATAAAGAAAAGTCGGTATCAAATAAGTCTTGATCAGGAAAATGCGCTTCTTCTTCCCAATCTGCCCCTTATTCCATGAGGCAACCTTAAGTTCGCCTTGTTGTAATTTAGCAGACCAATTAAAAAGGTCAGAATCTACAGTCCAAAAATAAACTCCCAAAATGCATTGAGGCCCCTCAACAAGTTTTAAAGGACCAATATGTGAAAAAGGGGCTATTTTCGATCTTAACAGAATACCAAAACTTTTGGTAAAATTTAAATTTGCACCAGAAAAATCACCAAAGGAAGAACATTCCTGGAGGACAGTAATCACAGAGGCCGCATTAGCCACAATAATGCAGACATCGTCTGCATATGCAATTGCCATATACGGCGAGATTAAACTAGAGCTAGAAAGGGCATGAATCTGAGGATGAGTATTCAGAAGGCAAAGCAAAACATCTAGAAAAATACATATAACAGAGGGCTCAAAGGACACCCTTGGCAAACCCCTCTTTTTATGGGGATCATAGGTCCAACCCAACCATTCACAACAGGCACAACAGAGGCAGTCCTATAAAAAGTCTTAATCCAGCAAATCATTTCACTAGGCACATGCATAAAATGTAGTGCCTTCCATAAAAAATCATGGTTAACTGAATCAAAAGCACCTTCTGATCTACCGATACAATAAAACCCGAAACAGAGTCTGCGTAGCCATGAGGAAAATAATTCTCGAAGGTGAATAAAATGGTCAGAGATTCTCCTGTTCGGTACAGAGCAGGACTGAGCAGGGTGAAAAACCACTTCAGCTATCCTCATAAGACGTTGTACAATGATTTTCATTAATAACTTAAAGTCAGTGTTTAGCATACATAAGGGGTGCCAATTCTCAAGAGAATGTATATCTCCTATCTGTTAATAGATATAAATCAAATTACCCTTTGTAAAATCTAAAGGGATAAACTCACTAGCTAAAGGAGGTAAATACTGAAGTTAATTCAGGGATCAGGTGGTCACCAGTACCTTATATAAGGCAGCGGGGTCCATCTGGACCAGGGTCCTCCGTAAGGGTAAGGAAGAAATAACCGACTTCCAATTCTAACTCAGTAACAGGTATACAGGCTGAGTCAGAACATGGCTGTGAAGGGATAGGGATGTCAAGGTCCTATACAACACCGCAGGATCAACATCTGCAGCTGGAAAGGAAGAAAAGAGGGCAGTCGTGTAACATGTCACTATCCGACAGATGTCTGACTGAGAGGTACATAAGGTGCCATCAGAATCAACAAGACACAACATATTCTTTTGTGTAATTTGTTGAGAATTCGACTCAAAGGGGCAAACAACAGCCCTCGTGCCTACCACATTAAATTTGCGTTGATGATAAAGTTGCTGTGATTGTCTAGATTGGAATTTCAACATATCATTCTGAATTAGGTGCAATTGTTGAGAAAGATCTTGTCCTGTCATATAAGCTATTGTCAACAAGGACTGAAAATGTACCCTTTCTGTAAATATTCAAATATTCTCTTGACATTTTTAGCGACTATATTTTTCAAAAGAGCACCAAATCATGTTTAGTGTCAATCCACCATGCAATAGAGTCTGCGTAACAAATAAAACGGATTTCGGGCCTGAATAAAGGATTAAAGGGACTGCATGAAAGTGAATTTGCAACAGAGATATGTTGAATTTCAGAGTCTGGTTCTTTGCAGAACAGTGACATCAGAACCAAGGCCTACGGAAAGCAGTTTATGATCAGAAAATTCCACAGCTTGTACAGTAGCAGAGGTAATTGGGGTGTGTGGGACAAAACACAAAATCAATTCTGGTAGCCAGCTTACCCTTTTGAAATGTAGGAGTATGTTTTTTAGTAAAAAGAGTAATAGGCATCCGTGAGATGAGCAGTACAGACCAACTTCCCTAATTCGTGGGAGTCACAAAACAATTTCTGGGTAGTAGCAAAAGAGCTTTTGTCAAGAAGACTTAAGCCACAGTTAAAGTCACCAGAAAATATCAACTGAAAGGAGGTAAGCAAATAAGGGTGGAGTAAAGAAAATAAAGCTATACATTCAGACTTAATTTGGGGAGCATAAATATTAATAACCCGATAAGGACAGGGCCCAATTAAAAAATCTAAGACTAACACTCTGCCAGGGGCTACGTCAATCAATTTTAGCAAACAAAAATCTGGGATATTGAATAAGATTCCAAGTCCGGAAAAGGAGTCCAGGCCAATGGACCAAAAAGAAGGACCTAGAAGCCAGTTCTGTTGTGCCTGTCGAATCTTGTGGGTGGTATGGAGTCGTGTATCCTGCAACAGAAAGATCCCCATAGGTAAGAGCTGTAAACAGGAAAAAATCAATCTTCTTTTTGCCAGACGCTTAATACTATTCACATTAATAGTATGACAAACAAAGTGAGACATAACACAAGGAGAACAGAGACGCCTTACGATTTCCTTTTCCCTATCACCTTTTTCCTTTTAGTTTAACCCTGGCCTTCCACTTCTGAGAAAGACCAGTACCCAGTTGAATCTCAGAATCAGTAATACCAACCGGGGAAGATGCAACAGAGAGGAAGTCAGACTTGCCTCCAGCATCATCAGAAACAGTTTGGAGAGTAGCTCAAAGGCATTAGACAAAACCACAGGGGTTCCAAAAGCGAATGAGGCAATGGTAATGCCGGGGTAATTCTCATAGACCTCCGATGCATAACACTAGTGGGTACCTGGGAGGTGGCATAGTACTCAGGCCTGGAACAGGGTCCAGGACAAGCTGGACAAATTGGACAGGGTCAGGGGTAGGAGGGGTCATCTCAGTGAGCGGTGCCACACAAGAGGCCACCGGGGGTACCACAACCTGATCTTCAACAGGCTCAGGGACCTGCAATAGAGGTCGAGTGACTACTGAAGCTGGCTCTGCTAAGGTGGTCCTAAGACGAGCCTTCTGGGCTTGCGTGATTACAAAACGTTGATCAGCACCATCATCATGTGTGGCCTGATTATGAGCAGCCCACGGACAATTTTGAAATGTATGACCCAGCTCATCATACAAAGATTACATTTACACTCATTTAGACAGTGAATCCCACATGACCCACCTCCACAGGTATTATATTTCAGCTTATCACAGACATTACTAAGGTGAGAGGGTCTCCCACACGGTGTAAGCTTTCCGGTTGTCCAGGATAAAACAAGACCCCCTATCACGACCTATAAAAAAGAATGGTAGGTGCACTGGACCAGAATCATTAGAGTGTAACAAAACCTTAACCTTCCAGCCTCCAGTCCAAATATTCTCCATGTCCAATATTGCCTCAGGCTGACCCTGAACAGTACAATGTTGTTTTAGCCAATAGACAATGTCAGTGACGTCAACACCTTCATTCCGAAACAGGATGGTAATATTTTTAAAGGCTGGTTTGGAAAGGGGAATGGCCTTAAATGGGGTCCACAGGACAGTATTTCTTAAGGCATGATATCGTGACCAAAAATGCTCCAAGCCGAGGCGTTTGGAGCTGACATCAAACATAGTTTAAGCCGGAATATGAGATCAGTGCATATATTTCATGAAAAATTTCAGAGTCCTTGAGTTAGTGTCAGAACTACATACACTCGGTCCGGTGGCTCAGGTAACGCCCATATAAGCCAATCATACGCATTATGCCACTTTGCAGCCAGAATTGGAAATTTAAACAATGAGAGAAAAAACGATTTGGCTCTATTTTCTTTTGAGGGGCTCCACTACTGCAGGAGCTGTATTCTCTGTAATGGTAGGGGAGAAGCAGCACAAATAAAAGAACCCCACAAGGTTCCAAGACTGGGTGCTGGGTAAGTCCCAATTCCTGGGGAGACACAAGGGGTCAGAAATAGGCAGACTTCTGTTTGGTGAATGCTGCAGCTCAGGAAAATCATTGAGACAGGGGACCGAATAGGGATGGACCAGAAACCCACTTCCCTCTATAGGTTCCTGCCCAACCAACTCCTTGCAATGCTGTTTCCACAGACCAGGTAGGTGTTGTAGCAGGATTGGTATCAAGAGATAGCAATTGAGAGGGAGTGTGTCACAACAGGCAAACTAGGCACTGTATGCAATGATGTCACTGTAGTCTGCAGGGGCAGCTGAGAAGCAGGTGGGAGTATTCCAGCTGAGAACTCGCCAGGATGGACTGCACAGGGCAGCACCTCAGCTGCTTGAAAAGGCAATGTAGGCTGTTCAAAGTATTATTGTGGGCTGCAGAAGACATACATCCTGCCAATCTGACTTCGCGAATCCGTTGCAGTTCTCTGTTCAAATTCTTCTTTGTAATCTCAAATCAATGTTCTGCATCACCCAAACGGTCCTGAAGCTCATTTTCAGCCAAACAGACAGTAGCAGAGTCAAAAGTGGAAAAATCCCTCATTGGGATGGCAAGGGGTAAAGAAGTTTAAGAGTCCATGTCAGGTTGACCCAGCAGAGGTTCTAAAGTTGTAACCTGTAGTGTAGATTAATTTTCTGCAGTAGACACAGAAACCAGCTTTGCTTCAGTAGTTGCAGACGTGGTCTCTACACACACAGAGGCATGAGTTGAGACCAGGTCTCCCACCTCCATCGCCACCTCCTCAGCAAGAAAGGGTGCGTCCGCCATCTTGGACAGAGGTTCCTCCTCTGAAGAGTAGGGGAATTTCCCCGGTGTCCTGGCCAAATTTCCCTCATTCACTGAAAAAAAATACCACCAACAGCTTAATCTGGTTCAAGGTCAGTTGCCATTCATCTGCATCAACAACTAACACACCAAAATCTGGCCAATGGAAAATCATGTACACAAATGCTCACAGCCTGGAAATAAGATCCCAGACCTGCAGGCAATAATGTCAGAGGCTAAACTGGACATAGTAGCAATTAGTGAGGCGTGGTTTACCAGTAACCACCTAGGAGACTTCAGTACCTGGCTATGTATTGTTCAGAAGAGACCGAGGTGCAAAAAGGAGGAGTGGCCCTGTATGTTAATGAAAATATCAAAGCTACAGAAATTCAGAATACACATAAGGAGCCAGAAGAACTGTGGGTCACCCTGGAAACAGAAATGGGACAGCCATAAGAACTGGGGTTGTCTACAGGCCCCAGACCAGAGGGAGGACATAGACACATTACTGTTAGAAGATATACAAAACATGACAGCTAAAGGGAGGTTCTGATAATGGGAGACTTCAACATGCCAGATACAGATTGGTCAATACCAGCAGGAACATCTGCCAGAACTAGACTCATAGTGGATTCCCTGCAGGGAGACCCTCAAACAACTGGTACAGCAACCCACAAGAGACAGGGCTATCCTAGATCTAGTACTGACTAACAAGAAGGATCACAGATCTCCAGGTAGAAAGGTCACCTGGGGGCCAGTGACCATCACATGGTATGGTTCAATTTGGCTACTACATCTAAATCATCCCATTCAAAGGCAAAAATATGGGACTTCAGAGGAGCTGACTTTGATAAGATGGCCAACAGAGTTAAGCTAGCCCTGGCAAAAGAAACACAGGTGAGGGGTACAGGCAAAGTGGGCAAGCATTAAGGATGCAATACTTGAAGCAACATCCCATTGTGTTAGACAGAAAAGGTGCAAAGAAGAAGGAAACCACTTTGGTTCTCAAATACAGTAGCAGAAAAGGTCAGAGCAAAAGGCTGGCCTTCAGAAAATATAAAGGGAACACAGCGGGATGAAGATAGGAGGCATACCAAACTGCCCTAAGGGAAGCAGGTAAGGCAGTAAGGCAGGCAAAGTCCCAAACTGAGGAAACACTAGCACGAACAGTAAAGAAGGTGACAAGACTTTCTATAGATACATTAGTGAGAGGAGAAAGTCCAGAGGGAATATTGCTAAGCTTAATGGAGAAAGGAGCATGTGAGGAGGAGGACCCTGTAAAGGCATCTATCCTAAATAGATACTTTTGCTCAGTATTTACTGAAGAAGGTAGGGCAGGGCCCACAGCTCAGCATCATGGACACAGGGGGAGGTGAGCACTACTCCCTTCACAAAAAAGGGTCCTACAAGAGCTTGCTAAGCTCAGGGTGGATAAGGCAATGGGACCTGATGGCATACATCCCAGGGTACAAGGAGCTAAGGAGGAACTAGCAGAGCCATTAGCAGAATTGTTTAGTGAGTCTCTGAGCACAGGAGAGGTCCCAGAAGACTGGAGAAGGGCTCATGTGATCCCCTCCACAAGAGTGGTAGCAGGGAGGAGGCGAGGGAACTACAGACCGGTCAGTCTTACCTCAGTAGTGGGCAAGATTATGGAGGCACTCCTTAAGGAAAGGATAGTGCAACACCTGGAATCCATAGGGCACAGGATCCAAGACAGCATGGGTTTACAAAGGAAGGTCCTGTCAAACTAATCTCATAGATTTCTTTGACTGGGTAACCAGAGTGGTGGACCAAGGGGAGCAGTTGATGTACCTTGACTTCAGCAAAGCTTTTGACACTGTTCCACATAGAAGATTGATAAATAAGCTAGGTAGGCTGGGGTGGGTCAGAAGTTGGTCAACTGGGTGGCAAACTGGTTGACTGGCAGAAAACAGAGAGTGGTGGTAAATGGTATACAGTCAGAAGAGATGCAAGTCACAAGTGGGGTACCTCAGGGATCAGTCCTGGGGCCAGTCCTATTCAACATCTTCATTAGTGACCTCGCAGATGGACTAGAGGGTAAGGCTTGTCTGTTTGCAGATGACACCAAGATCTGCAACAGAGTAGATGATCCAGATGGGGTGGGCAGAATGAGAAGAGATCTGGATAAACTAGCAGAATGGTCAGAAGAGTGGCAACTGGGATTTAATGCAAAGAAGTGCAAAATCATGCACATAGGGAAGAGAAACCCTGAAGCCACTTATAGGCTGGGAGGGGAGTTGCTAGCAGTCACAAAGGAAGAAAGAGACTTGGGCATCATCATCACTGATGACCTGAAATCATCCAAGCAGACCTCTAAAGCAGTAGGTAAGGCTAGGGGGATGTTAGGGTGTATTAGTAGGGGTATCACAAGTCATGAGAGGGAGGTAATAATCCCTCTGTACAAGACACTGGTTAGGCCCCATCTGGAGTACTGCGTGCAGTATTGGAGGCCACACCTTCACAAGGACATTAACCAAATTGAGGCAGTCCAGAGAAGGGCAACCAAAATGGTGCAGGGACTGCATCAGAAGACATATGAGGACAGATTAACGGAGCTCAATATGTATACCCTTGAGCAAAGGAGGAGAGAGGTGATATGATCGAGACATTTAAACACCTTAAGGGCATAAACAAGGTGAAAAGAGTCTAACATGTTTAAATATAAGAAAAATAGCAGGACAAGAGGACACAGCATGAGATTAGAGGAGGCCGATTAAGGGGAATATGAGGAAATTCTTTTCACAGAAAGGGTGGTGGATGCATGGAATGGCTTACCACAAGAAGTGGTGGCTATGAATACAGTGCAGGGCTTCAAACAGGCATGGATAGGCATAAGGAGCAATACAAATGACTATGAATAGATAGGTCACTGACAGAGCAAAGGCCGATAGCACATTTATAAGGTAGAAAAGAAATGGGCAGACTGGATGGGCCTTGCGGTCCTTATCTGCCGTCAACTTCTATGTTTCTATGTTTCTATGTTTCTATGTATCCCCCTCCCTCGGGTCATGCCTGAAAAGAGGCAGAATTTATCTAGTGCGCTTACCCGGTCAACAAAAACTAAATAAAAATAAAATATTTAAAGTGATGCAGTCCAATATAGCAATGAGACTATATATTCCCATCAACTGCCTTTTGCAATGATCCCCGGATCTCCCAATAGATATTTAACTGTTTATTGGTGAAATAAAACATTTTTCTCAACTGTCATGGTTTCTAGAAAGAGATTTTTCCATAAGTCTTATGATGGGATAGTGGGTCCTTCGTCATTCTGGCTATACACCTCCTGGTGTTTATAAGTACCAGGTTTAACAACTTTGACCTGCTCCTGCAGGTAATTTTTGGAAGGAAGATGTTCCCAATAAAAAATGTTCAGTCTCATTTACAGTTTTAATGTTAAAAATTATATTTAGGGTACTGAATATTTTAGACCATAATAATCTCAAGTCTTGACAAAGTACCATCACATGTGATAGGGTCGCTTTTTTTACGTCTATAATAATAACATCAAATAGTGGGGCTGAGCTTGTTGAGGGGATACAGAGTACAATAAAAATTGTTAATTTCAGATAATCTATTACTCAAAGACACATTCCAAGGTGAACAGATAAATTCCTATTGTGTTGATTGAATAGGAATTTGAAGTTCTTCCCATATGATTTTTAAATTTTGTAAATTAACCAAATCCTGATTCAGTATATACATATATATGTGGATATTCTTTTTTTCTATTCAGAGCTACTTTAATTAATTTAAACATTTCCATTGCCCCATCACATATTCCCTGATTGTGTTTGTTTAGTTTCATAAGAAAAGATTTTATTTGCAAATAACTGAAAAAAGAGTATTCTCGGTTAGCCATGTTGATGTTGTAGTGGTTGGAATGACTTTAAAACATTACTGGTACATGAATTATTAATGGTCTTGATTACATGTCGTGTCTGCTTTTTAATAAAGTTCTCCCAAAACACCAAATGGTAATTATTCCTCCCTATAGAAGAGTTTTAGATTGATCTGGACAGCTGCCTTTCTTTGGATTTTTTTTTCCTAAACAGAAAGGGTATCTCTTAAAAATATATTATCTATACATTCCCATTTTTTGTAGTTGCAGTTTTGAAAATAATAAATCTACTTTTTCATAGGGTATGTTTTGTGTTTTGAAAAACACCCATGGATGGGGTTACTATCTAGCAGTTCTTTTAAAGATCATATGCAAAATGTCTACATACATCTCAATTTGCTGTTGTTTGTGATTCATTGACAGGCTGCTGAAGGGTCATATGTGGTGATTTCTGGTCTGTGTTGCTGAAACACCCAGAAAAGTAAGTTTACTGCCCTTACACATACTGCAGCATATGTTCTGCCTTCAGTTTGCACTGCCTATAGGACGTCTAGCGCAATGACATAATTTGGTGTGCAAGTGGGACTGTGGAGGGACTGACAGTACAGACTCATACTGTATTAGCCACCTTAGTAAATGTGTTAATTGAATAAAGTCATGCCAGCAATGCAGTTTAAATTACCCTTCCTCACTAAATCCTGCTGTATATTCTTGCCCTCTTAAATGACAAGTTTAACTTAAGTACTTAGAGTGCGGCGGCAGCGCAGCCAATTGGATCATGGGCGCTTCGCCTCCCACTTCAATTGGCCAGGATTTTCCTCCTTTCTTTGCCACCTTGCGCTCCTTGAATAAGCTGATTTACAGTTATTTTAGCAAATTAAGCTACCTGCATTCTATATTGCAAAAGAAAGAAAGAAAGAAAGAAAGAAAGAAAGAAAGAAAGAAAGAAATTTGGCCTTCCCTCCCACCAGCACACCTCCACCTCCACTCTTTAAATACACTATTTCCCAGCCCACTTTCTTTCTCATTCTCCCATTTGCTACATTGATCCTCCTGCAATTGGTTATCAGTCCCACTCAGGACCCTATCATATTCCCTCACCCACCACCTCTCTGCTCTCCCCCCTCCTCCTCCACAGTGCTGCCTCTGTAGCCAGGGTGCCACCCTCCCAGCAAGATAGCTATGTCCCTCCTGCCTGGCTGCCATCCTTACTTATTTCCATCCTCATCTGCCTCCTCCTCCTCTCAACCATGCCACCAACCACCCTAAACTCCCCTCTCCCTCCTGCTAATCCCTGGAGGACTCCATAACATCACCAGCTTGGCAACTACCTATCCTCACTCCCAACTCTGGGCCCACTTGGTCACATCCCTGCCCTTCCTTTTCAACTCAACAATTTGGACCCAAATCTCCTCTACCTCTCTGCCCCTGCCATAGCTGCCCCGCTTGCAACCTACTAAACCAGTCCTTCATTGCTGCAGCCATCCCCCAGGCATGGAAGCATGCTATAGTCATCCCCTTCCATAAAGGGGGCCCCCCTACCTCGACGTCAAACTACCAGCCTATCTCTCTCTCTCTCTCTCCTCCTGGCTCTTGCAAAACTGCAAGAGCACCTTGTGCTCACACAACTTACCTCCTTTTTCACTGACTCTAACTTCTTCACGGCTTTCCAGTCTGGGTTCAGGAAGGGTCAATCTACTGCTTTCTCCTTGACTAGACTCACTGACACTATACTCACCGGCATGGATAAAGGGAAGATCACCTCTGCCATCTTCATCAACCTAGCTAAAGCATTTGACACTGTCTTCCATACCTTACTTCTTTCCAGCCTCTCTGATTCTGGCCTCTCCATTGCTGTCACCAACTGGTTCAGTTTCTACCTCCCTGGCAGAACACAGTCCGTAAGATCTCCAATGATATATCTGCCCCCCGGCCCCATAACTACCGGTGTCCCACAGGGATCAGTGCTCGGAACCATTCTGTTCTACATTTTTCTGAATGACTTACCACTTATCTGCTCCACTTCCACAATCCACATGTATGCAGATGACACCATTCTCGTCACCTCAGACACCTCCCAAGAAGCCGTAGCTGCAAATCTCCAAGCTGATTTTGTCAATATCCAGCAGTGGTGCAGCTCTCAGCAGCTCTTCCTCAATGCTAAAAACTGTTACTATGACTTTCAGCAACGTCAATGCTTGTCCAGACTCCTCCCTTCCCATCTTCCACACCCTAGATGGGCAAATACTTGAGGATGTCATCACATTCCGCTATTTAGGGATCTGGCTCGACTGGCAATTATCCTTTGCTGACCACATTGATGCCACCATAAAAAACTGTGCCCCATGCTAGGTACCGTGTACAGAAACTGTAGAAGCCTCCCCTCTAACCATACACCATGAACTAGTCCAGAAGATGATACTCCCCTCCTTCAACTACTGCAACATCATTTTCAGCACCGCCCAAAGTCCACCTTAACCAAACTAGATACCCCCTTCAATGCCTTCTGCCACTTTGTACTCGACACCCCACCCCCCACCCATCACTGCAAACTCTACCGGTCTCTGGCATTTCCATCCTTCAAAAACCGATGCATTATGAACTGTGCTAAATTTGTCTCTAAGTACTGGTTAGGAGTCCTCCCATTTTACCTTTCCACATTGCTTTCTTCAGCCCCAACCCCCACTCATGCCCTCAGATCCCTTGACTGCCGCCAACTAGTAATCCCTGAGCGGAGGACCACTGCTGGCCAGGCAGCCTTCTCTCTCTGCTTCCCTAAGCTCTGGAATGCACTGCCTCTACAAATTCATCACTCCTCCTCTGCCAATTCTCTCTCTCCACCACCCTGGCAAATTACTTCATGGTAAACTGCTTGTGCACCTGATTCTCAGTCCTGCCCCACTTCCCCTCTCCCTGCCTAACCAGTGGCATCTAGCAAATGCTACAAAGCTGGCCTATTTTTAGTTCAACAGATGTACTTTGTATCTATTCACTTAATTTGTTTCTTGAGAGTTTACATCCGCAATTGTTCTATCCGAGTTATCACTACTACTGTGTATTCTTATATGTGGACTAAGTGTATTATGTGCCTATCTGTAACCTAGTTGTACTTTGATCTAGTCTGTAAATCACACACATTGTAACCTATGGCCCAGATATCCAAACTGTGCCACAAAGTAGCACAATAGCAGGAGTAGGCACAAGTACAGTGCACCTGTGTGCAACACGCACGATATTCAAACATTGCGCAGGGCTAGATGCGCTTGTGCCACACAACTGAATATCACAGCAACTGCACCATGGCGCAACCAGGAATGCGCAGTGACATAGGTCTGGTGCACAATAGCACAACCAGGGATGCACAGTGGAGCAGGGTAGCAGCACATCAGCACAACCAGGGATGCTCAGGGACAGGATGCAGGGGTCCCCCACACATGGAAGATATGGGCTGAGGAGCACACAGCAGAACAGACAGTGCACTCCATACCCCATGAACCACCCAACCAGAGAAGAGCTGGAAGAACCACCGGCCCATGGAAACCAGCCACAATCCCACAGCTGGGGCATTGTGCCTCAGCACACCCCCTGGCAAGCTGTGACTGACAAACAAGGAGGTCTGTCCACCCTGTGCTACACCATCCCACCAATGCAGAGCACACCCTGCACAGCATTCCACAGACACCCTGCCCAGGAACAGTGCCCAACACTGCAGGACACCCCATGCATGCCACCACCCCCACTGTGACAATGCAACCCTGTGCACCACTGAGACATGCAAAGCAGCCCCACCGCAAGCACCCTGAAGCATGCGGCAGCAGATACCAATGCAACAACTGCAGATACAGTGCCACCATGCATGGCCCCCCGATGTACAGCTGAGAGACTGACCATGTGTCGGCACATGAGGTACCACACATGCGACAAGGCATGCCCCGGACACCACCACCAGCAGTACAGCACCCTACACACCCTCCCAAGGACACACCCTGTCCCAGCACTGGCTTCAACAGCCAGCAAAGAAACCCACAATGGTGCATAGAAGCATGCGCCACACAGGATGCAACACAGTGCATGGAAAACACCAACACATGCCCAAGTGCACACCAACATAGGGACACAGTAGTGGGTCAACAAACCCACTGGCATTTGGCCACAGCAGCTGTGTACCCACAGCTAGCACCCCTCCATGGCACAGGTGTACCAGCCACCCTGTGCATGCACCATGAAGCTGTACGCCACCAGCATGTGGCTGAGCACAAGTGACAGACAGTGGAGCACATCACTGCAACAGACACAAGCGACAGCATGGAAGGGGAACAAAACAGTGGAGACCACAGTGCCACCTGAAGCAGATGTGCACCACACTGGTGACAGGAGGCAACCTGGCATTGTGCCAGGTACAGTGGTTGTCCAGCATGGACGGCCACAACTGACATGCCAGCAGATGGTGCATATCATAGACATGCAAGGGTGTCAGTTGCACAGCCCATGGACATTCTGACAGGGGCTCCATGGACACAGAGCATGCACCATGGACCACTGCACAGGCAACCAGTGTGCAGAGAACAACACACAAACCACAGACAGTGACTGATTCCCCCACCCACACCATAGGTGGTTCCCCTCTGGACACACACACACACACATGTCTGCAACAACCCTGATGCCATGCACACCATTGCAACTGAGCACCTGTAGCCTGCTCCAAATCATAGACCACCACAGTTGTCATAACAAAACAAATGTATTATAAATTTCCAATAAACACAACTATATATATATATATATATATATATATATATATATATATACACAAGTGGGGAGGATAGTGCCACAAACCAGGTGGGGCGGTAAGGGCAGGGGTGAACAACTGGAAGAGGGAGAAAGGGGTGTGAGGTGGGTCCAGGAGGTAAAAATCATCCGAGGGCACTGAGGGGCCTAACGTCTGCCCGCTCTTCAGTTCTGTACCATCTGTGCGACCTCCTTCTCGCACCATGGCCTCTCTAGCCACTGTAGTATCTCAAGGATGCCCTTGACAGCTGCAGCAACTCCTGCAATGCCCTCTACATAGCAATCCAACACTGACCACCTAGGACAAGTGAGCAGAGTCAATAGGTGTGAATGTCCATCCCCTGCAGCCTACCCATTGTGCATGGCATACAGTCATGGGCCATGCCCTGTGATGGTGTGTGACCACCCACAGTGATCATGTCCACAGAACCTGACCACTCATGTACACAGCCATGTGGACTGCTGCACACACCCACCGCCCAAGTCCAGCACAGCACCACCGTGGCTGTACAGTGACATGGCTATGCGGTGCGAAGGGAGTGGCACAGCCATATACCTAGTGCATGCATGGACCACCAGTGACGCACACCCACACATGCAGTGCCACAGGACAGTGCTGAGTGCACCATGTGGTGTGCACGTTAGTGGTGTCATTGGATGCTGGCCATGCCCCGCCGCCTACCCCGCAACAAAGCATGCACAGAATATCCATGAAGAAAGGTACTCACCTGCATCTGCAACATCTTGGCACTGACGTACATGTTGCCTGCCATCATGTGGCTGTTGCCGGGCAGCCTCCTGCTCCACCCATGCCTTTCAGGCTCATTGCATCTCCTCAGGGCCTGGGATACAAACATGGAGAGGGGAACATCAGTACAAAACAGTAGCAAAGGCCCCCCTGGTGTGTGTGATCCCTCACAGCCCAGCCATGCCACAATCCCACCATGACCAAAACTGCCCACGCTGGACAGCCCCCCCAGGGTGGACACATGCCCACCATGAAACCCGGATGTACACTACCAGTGTATGGATGGAGCACCTACCTGGAGGTGGCACTGCGCCTCTCCTGGCGCGAGCCCGTAGATGGGCAAGCCTGTCTGGGTCCCTCTGCCTGAGGCCCCCATAGCAGTGTCCACACTGCTCTGGAGTCCTGGAGATGCCAGTGGCCTCCTCAAGTGACACTGACGCCTCCTCCCACACTGCACTCCTTGCCCTATCCAAGGGCACATCCCCAAACAGGACCCCAGCATGGGGCTCTACAATGACCACCAAATTGGCCAGCTCAAGAGGGCTCCACAGCACTGCTCTCCTGCGTGCCATTGCTAAAGTTGCTAGGATAACAAAATGGTGCTCTGTAGTGCACATCCGCCACGTGCAGATGCTACGCGGTACAGCACTGCCATTCCCCATCGTGCTGTCACCGAACAGCACGATAGGTGCACCCATGCAGATGCATGGTGCCTTGGGGCAAAGGTCAAATGGAGGGTCAAGGGTCTGTCACGCGTGGACCACAACAGCGCAATTGGGACTCCCTGCATGTAGCGTGATCGGGTGCCTGTGTGTGACATCCTGCAGTGGCCTACTGCGCTGTGGCACCATGGTGCCTATGGTGCTCCAGAGCCCAAGCGCTATACATGTTAACAGCACACTAGCACTTCTGGCACAGTGGTGGCCATGTCCTGCACTGTCTCCATGCTCAGCACGCCATCAGCATGGCAGGCGTTGGCATCAGCACCACCGGGCATGCGTGTGCGGTGCCTACTGGGCACTTCACAGAGCTGCGCCTTTGTCTGAACATGCTCAACACAATTGCGCAGGTGCAACAGCGTGATATTCAGCCAGCATATGCAAATCAGCTCATCAGCAATTCCACGGTGCAGTCACTGCATTAGCATCCACTTAAAGTTGCACCTCGCCTCATTTGCATGCCTTGTGCTATATAAATGCAACATGGGGCTTCAGAGGTCATTGTTTGGTATTGCAGTCTATTGTGGTGGGTTGCATGCTGTTTGGAAGTGTGGACTGTGGTGTGTGGGAGATGCATGTGACTGCACATTCAGAGGTAACACCTGTCATTCCTACAGGATCAATAATGACCGAACATGAGGAGGAGGAGGAGGAGAAAAACAGACGTGGGAGATGGAGGAGGCCCAACTTCACCAGGGCAGAATCAGATGCCCTGTTGAGGCCTACCTCGACAGGGAACTGCTGCTCAGCGGACAGCAGGGAACACCATAGGCCCGTGCTGTGGCATGGGATGAGGTAGCGCGTGCCGTCAACCAGCATGGCAGCCACCAGCGGTCCGTGCAGGAGTGCAAGAAGAAGGTGGGGATGGACAAGAGGAGGAAAAAAGATAAGGTGGCTGCCATCAGGGCAGCACATGCTGCAACTGGTGGTGGACAGCCGGATGTTTCACACCTGATGCCACAGGAGGTGGGTGGCTTGCAGCATGTGGCATTGTGCCCTGTGGGCATTCCAGGTGGTAGCTTCAGACAGGTGGCAGCCCATCACTGCATGGTAGGTCCTATTCTGTCACTGTGTGGGGGTGGGGGAATGCCACAGAGTAGGGCAGAGACATTAATGCCACTGTGTTCCTTACAGCTCCTGAGCATCTCCATTGGTCAGCGGTGGAGGGTGTGTCAACTGAGGGCGATACCCTGGACATGGAAGAGTGCCCATCCAGCTCCACAGGTGTCCGAGTCAGGACAACAGTATATCTGCCTGCCTGTCTGTACTGAAGTTGGTGGTGCTGGTGCGGAGGAGGCCCTGCCTGTGTCCCAGCATGATAGCATCCATGAATGCCAGCATGCTGTGACATGGACTGGTGCTGGATCCGGCACCGATGATGATGATGGAGCACACATCATGGACAGTGATGCGTGTGGGCTGCAGGATGGCCCCACAGCAGATAACAGCATGGGCATAGCCATGGTTGGTGCCGCCGTGGAGGCCTGCGTGACATCACTGTCCCAGCCTGTGCCTGTATGCACCAGTGGGGCAGCACTGGTGTGCTTCAAGCCAGTGGGGCTGTGCGGCTGCTGTGGCAGCACGGTGAGCCCTGGTGAGTGGCGGCGGGACGACGTGTCGGCAGTCAGCCAGTGGTGATGGGGACAGTGTCAGGGGCTGCGTCAGTGCACGTGTGTGGACATGCCCTGGTATGGTTCTGGTGTGCAGCACCCATCATCAGGGGTGATGCACAGCATGGCCAGGAACACCATGAGGGACATCATGCTGATCCGGCGGATGACCTCTTTGATGAGCACAGCTGACTACTCCAGGCTTCCGTGGATCAGCAATAGCAGCTTGTTAGGGAGATGGATGCACTCAGTGCGGTTCTGCACCAGGCAGAGGATCGGTGCAGCAGAGACCATGCTCTGCTCCTGGCAGAGATGGCCTGGCAGCAGGAGGATATGACCACTGCCACTGACAGGCAGACACGTGTATTCACAGCTGTCATGGCCACATTGGGCACACAGTTTGTTGCACATGCGCTGCAGACACCGCGCAGTGTCAAGTTCCCCCCCCATTCCTGGTGTCGTGTGACACTCTCCATGTCAACACCGGGTTCAGCTGTGGGCATTCCGATCACACCTGGCACTGCCCAGACCCCTGCTCGAACATGGTTGCGTTCCCGCAGCGTCACCCCTGGGGGACCATCGGTGCCACCCCATGAGGCCACTGGTCAGCCTGTCACAGCTGGCAGGTCTCAGCGGGGCTGCCCACGCACCTGTGGCAGCTGTGGCACTGTGCCGCATGACTGACCTATCTCCCACTATGGCTACTGTCTGACGCTGCCCTGTGTGCAGTGTGTTGTGCAACGTGTGATGCCCGGGTGGGGTACCTGGCCCTGCACACACACACGGTCCATGTGCACACCCTCCAGGCTGCTGTGGCTTGTGCATGATGATGCCTGCATTGCGCTGTCCGCCAGTGTGCAATGGTGCCCAGCATCTGAGACACGCACAATGACGGGCACTGGGCATGATCATCTGTGGATCTGTGTGTGGCTAGGGGTAACAGTCAGGGTCAGTGTGCCTTCTACCTCTTGTGCATGTCTTGTGGGCTGTGTTGGTGTGTGTGTGTGTCTGTGTGAGAGAGACCACGTGTCGTGTTAGGCCTTGCCCATCCCTGATGGCATGTGTGGTTCCATGCTCAGCCAATTCCCTTGCCACCATGCACCCCTGGTGTTCGTCCATGCATGTTTGTGGGTTGTGCCCTTGCCATTGGTGGTTGCACATGGCCCCATGACCTACCTGTGTTGGTTGAAGTGCTCCTCTGTGATGATGTCCCAGTGCAGCTGCAACATCCAGATCAGGCGGGGGTCCCTTCTTCCAAGGGGTGGCTGCCCATCACCATCTGTACCAGCATCCTCATCGTCCCCATTGCTGTCCCCCTCTTCGACCTCTACTGCTATCCCACAGTCATTGGCCATGTTGTGCAGGATGCAACAGGCCAGGAAGAGCCCACAGACCTTCAAGGGGCTGTACTGTAGGGCACCGCCAGACGTGTCCAGGCAACAGAAACATGCCTTCAGCATCCCGAACACCCCCTCTATGACATTACGTGTGGTGGCATGTGCCTCATTATACCATTGCTGCGATGGGATGTGGGGTGCCAGTATGGTGTGAGCAGCCAGGGATGGAGTGGTAGCCACTGTCACCTGTGTGTAGAGGTGGACATTAGTATGGTGGTCAGAGTCGCTCTGCCATGGGCCATCAAGGCCGGTACCCATGGCAACTCTGACTATGCACCCCCCACCTCAGATGGCCATGTCATCCTGCGTGATGTGCATACTCACCCACTAGGTGGCCAGTGGGGATGTCCCCACTCGAACCTGTGGCACAGTGCAGACTGGTGCCAGATGAAGGCATGATGTGCTCCCGCAGGGTGCGTGGCACAGACATTGGTTATGTGCCCCCTGGCATTGCACACCACCTGGCAGTTGATGCTGGCTTAATCCTTTCTGTTGATGTATGCTACAACATCCAGGCCAGGTGGCATGCGGATGGCCACATGGGTGCAGTCAATGGCCCTGAGCATGCCAGGCATACGTACTACCCTGTGGAACTCTTGTATGTGTGCTGTGCACTTCACCTGTGTCCAGGGGAAATGGATGTACTCTGCAGCATGTGGCAGCAGTGCACTGAGGAATTGTGTGAGTAGGCGTGATGCGGCCAACTGGGCTATGCCTATTGTGTCCCCTGTTGGTCTCTGGAACGTGCCCGTGGCTGAGCAGGCACATGACAGCTGTCACCTTTGTCTCCACTGACAGAGCATGGTTCCATTGTGTTGGTGCCTGCATCTCATCACTGCACAGCTCACAGAGCTGTCTCCGGATCACCCAGTTCAGGCGGTACTGGCCCACAGTCTCTGTGTCATTGTAGTGCTCGAAGGTGGTGCGGGCTCGGTACTGCCTGTTGGGGGCATACGCCGATGGGCCCTTCCATGGCCGTGCCCCTGCTGCCTGCCTTCACACCCCTTATTACTGCCTCTGTCTGGAAGGTGGCACTGCCATTGCCCTGGCTGGTGTTCTCCAGGGCTGTTATCCTGCTCCCCTGCTGTCCTTGTGATGCTCCCCTGCACCGGTACACTCCAGCCTTTGGCTGTTCTGCCTACTGCCACTGCCCTCAGTCCACTGTGGCACTTTCTGTCTCTCCTGCACAGTGGCACAGGCTTCACACTCATGTCCTGTTCCTGTTCATTCCCAGGTGTTCCCTGTCCTGCTCCTGCCCAGTCACACTCACTGCTACCCTCTCTCCTGTTGCTGTCACCTTGCTCCCACCTCTGGCTTCCCTGTAGCATTCTTGCACCTCTCTCTTGTTCCTTTTTATTTTGGATCATTTCCGCTATCGTGCAACTTCCGCTTGCACCCCTATTGCGACATGGCGCATGCTGTTGAATATCGCAGTGTGCCATTTATTCATGGTTCCTCCCCACGGTTGTGCATGCATTCATTATCATTGTGATCTTGCACATTGCGACTTGTAAGGTGCCGTTGCCTCCCGCTGAATATCACAGAATGGCTCAATTTCGTACTTGCATTGGCGCATCTCTATTACGCATGGCACAACCCTTTTGAATATCTGGGCCTATATGTTTTCTGCTGTTAAATGTTACTCAATTAATAACCTGTGTGTTATCCCTCCCCTGTTCCCCCTCCCCCCCAGATCGTGCTGGGAGATGAGCAGCTCGTTGCTCAGTGTGCCTTTCCTGGTGAAACAATTTCAATAAATAAATAAAATAAACATCAAACAGAGGATTCTTTAGCCCTTTTGTTTGCTTCTCTGGGAGTGCCCCTGCATGCTCATGATCTGAGGATGTGCCTCCAGACGATAACCCTGAGCAGCCTGAAGATTCATGCAGGGAATAATTTGCATATTGTGAGCATAGTAGGACAAATAGGTTTTTCCAATATCGTGATGAATGCTGACCTTAACAAAACAATCCTTTAGTTGAAACAAGCACTGCAACCATTAAAATTTACATGCAAAATATTGAAGCCATGGCTCTACTCATGCATACCAGCATCGCCCTACTGCACATTCACAGAGCCATGGCTCCAATATTTCACAAGTTAATATTTTAATGGTTGTAGTGCTAGTTTCTGCTAAAGAATCTAGGTGTCTGACCTTCCCATATGAAAGAGGCTATGAGCATATCAATTCTCTTCCAAACTGAAGAGGAATTGAGAGGTGGAGATTATTCAAGCAGTAGAACAGCCTAGGCCTAGGCAATGCCATAATTTTGAAGGTGGCACTCTTGCCGGGTACAGATAAGGACAATGTTTTCCACCCATCTATATCTTGGAAAAGTTTGGGCAGTAAGGGGTTTAGGTTAGAGCCCACTAAGTACTGCCACCTCCGGATAATGGTCATCCCTAAGTACTTAAAGTCCTGTGAGCCCATTTCTGGGTCTTCTCCCCTATCTGGACCATGTCTTGGGAGCAGCCCCAGATGGGAAGGATCTTGTCTTGGCCCACTTGACTTGAAGACTGAAAATATCCCCGAATGATGATAAAATATCTAACACTATTGGAAGCAACTCTGGGAGAGAGTAAAAAGGAGATCATCTGCATATAGTATAATTTTGGAAACTATAGGTCCCAACTGGATACCCTTGACATTCTTCAGTTGCTGGATTTTTACTAGCAAGGGTTCCATTGCAATAAGAAACAGGAGAGGGGAGAGGGGGCAGCCTTGCCTCATCCCCCAATATAAAGCAAAGGGAGAAGACAACAGCCTATTTGTAAGGACCATAGCTTCTGAGAGGCATAAAGAGTTCTAAAGCAAGCTATAAAGTTATGGCCTATTCCTATTATATGCATCACTTCAAACAAATAGCTCCACTCCATGAATCAAAGGCCTTTTCTGCATCTACAGCGACCAAACCCGATGACATTGATCTTTGTTGGTCTAAAATATCTGCAGCAAGCTTAAGGTTGTCCGCCGCTTGTCTGCCCTTCATGAAACATGCCAGGGATTTATGGATGATAGTGAGCAAGACACATTGCAACTAGAATGCCATCATCTTGCCAAGATTTTACGTCCAGCATTGAGGGACATGGGATGGGAACTAGCATAAAGTGCATTTTCTTTGGGACTTTTGGAGAACTATAATTACTGCCTGCCTCATAGATGGAGAATCGCACCATTTTGATGTGTTCCTTGGAAGAAATAAGTTAAGTGGGGAGTTAAGTTATCTGAAAAAAATTGATAGAAGTCTGGTGGCAGGGCATCTGGGCCCAGAGCGTTGCCTTTGACCAATGATCAGATGGCCATAGTGACTTCTTGTGTCATAATGAGGCTTTCCAGCTGAGTGGACATCTCTGGTGTGATCTGAGGAAGATGAATTGCACTCAAAAACTGGTCCACCGTCCCTTCCTGGAAAGTGCCCTGCAAAGTGTAAAGGGCCTGATAGAACTCCAAGAAAGTGGAGTTAATATGGGTAGGATTAGAGGAGAGGGTCCCATCTGGCAAGCGAATGCGAGGGATCAATGTCTCTCCTTGCTTCTTCTTCAGCAAGCACACCAGGAGTTTTCTGTCTTTCTCCCCCTGCTCCCAGTAATGCTGACACATAAAAAAGTGCCCTCTCTGCCTTTTGCATGTGTATGGTGTTGAACGTACTTAAGGAAAGCAAGGGTGAGAATATCTACCTCTGATCTAGTGGCAGGTGTAGTATTTTTGTCAGCAACTCACAACTGAGACTTTAGATCTACTTCTTGTCATCATTTGTGATTTTTATGAGATGCATAACTGATGATGCAACCCTGAACAAATGCCTTGAATGAATCCCAAGCTACCTCCTTTGCCATCTCTGGTGTAGCGTTGACCTTTAAATACCATTGACTTTCTTTGATGAGCCACTCCCAAATTCTGGCTTCAGGAGCAGGATGGGGTTAAGCCTCATACCTTGGAGACCTTGCAATGGTGTTAGCAAACCACAGTGAGTGTCACTGGTGAATGGTCTGAGAGCACAATATGCTGTATTGTCACGTCTGTCACTTCTCACACAAATCTGGAGCTGACCAGAAAATAGGCCACGCACTACGCATTGAATGATGGGAGGAGTGGATGGTGTACTTCATTAGACATTATGCTGTCTTAACTGCCAGATATCCACCAGGCCCTGTTCCTGGCATATCGTAGGAAGGGCCTTTCTGGCCATCTTATGAGAGTGGTCTCCAGTATGCCTGAAAATGCTATCCAAAATGGGATCTAACACCAGATTGAAATCACCCCCATGACCAAAAAGGGATTCAAGGAACCCATATCCTGCAAAATCTGGGTCAAACACCAGAAAAATTGGTCATTGTCCACATTACAAGCATAGACGCCAGCTCTAACTATAGGCCTCACCTGAATGTTGCTCGAAAGGACTATCCATTTCCCATCCTTTTCCTTATTCTTATCCTCCCTATCAATTTGGATGGCATTTCCTTTTCTAGTCAGGATGGAAGCTCCCCTCTTTTTGGTCATATACCCGCTGGAGTATTCTCTGTCCACCCATCCATGTGCTAACTTCACCACTTCTGCCTTCAAAAGGTTGGTCTCCTATAGCAGAGCTATGTCACAGTTAGTGGAATTAAGGTAATGACAACATTTTTTTCCTTTTCATTGGGTGTCTAACCCCTTGCATATTCCAAGACACCCACTTTAGCTCTGCCACCCAGGCCACTACCCTCTTGGTCGATAGATGTAGTGCCTCCTCCTGAGAATGTCCCATCATGGCATCAGTCCTAGGAAGCAAGATTGTATAGGTGGGTAAAACTAAAATCTGCAACAAACTTATTTAAGTGGCAGGTTGGGATTAACAGGAAAGTATACACCAGGAAAAGAAACCCAAGACAGACTGACATCAGGAGCAATAGTAACTTGATGAACTATGAAACGTAACAGCAACATAGTAAGCTTTGTCCAAAACAACATAACCATGTCATTGATGGGAGGGTGTCAGATTAGAAGAGGCATGAGATACCCTGCCCAACTTCTGCTGCCCACCCTTGCTACACCATAAACCCCATATCTCTGGAGGTATGAACACCGACCGGTTACTTCATAGCTCCCCAAGCTGTAAGAGTGAGTCACCCAACCACCCACCCTGAGATTTTGTCCAGAATGGTTTATCCCATAATAAGCAAGACACACTGAAACAGCCAAGAACTATAGCATAAAAGGTGTGCCAGTCCTAGGGACCTACCAGAAAGGCAGGTAGGTCTCCTGGGGCATCGCTCCATCCAGAGCTGTGCAGTACAGAGAGGAGGCATGTGAGATAGGCCTTTAAAAAGTACCAGTCACTGCAGTAGTTAAACTGACCAGCACTGAGGGAAAAGAGGCCCTACCATAATGAAATGGAATAGACTAATACATGTTGAGGGGCACCAAGGACCTCCCAATGCCAACAAGTGTCTAGAGTCATAAACACTGATCACCCACACCATGCCCCCCACCCACCCATAGAGAATTTCCATAAAATTGCCAGGAGTGCCCTCCCTGTCTCCAAATGCCATACCCTGTGACCCCGACCTCAAAGGATGGCCTAGGGGCAGCACCAGTATCTGTGACTCAGCTCCACCATTCCACCCCTAAGCCCCATTATTAATGCATCTTCACACCCTCTCATGAAACCAAAGAAGCACATCTGTTATTTCCACAGAAGGGGCAAAGAGAACCTTGGGCTGAGTGGTCACCCCATGCCAGTTTCACTCAGAAATCAGACCTAATGTGGCTAACCGGGTAGCCCCAAATTTGCAGGGGATCTTAGCCCCTCCCCAATCAAATTAAACTCGACATTAAAATGACATTGAGGAAAGCATGCCAAGGAAACCCCATGGTTTTAACCTCAACCAGCCTTCCCCCCCCAGGTACAATAGGTCTAGGAAGCCATATACTTTTGTGACTACAGTGCTGCCCAATCCCCCCTGGATGTCCTGGAAAAAACAGCAGCCTATTACCATAAAGTTGGAGCATGGGGGTACATTACACCAATGCTTCACCACTCACATTTCCTGCCAGAGGAACCAACTAGTGTACCACCATAGCATGGCTAATGGAAAATCTTTGGGAATATTGTACTAGCCACCTCCCCCCACCATGTGTTGACTGAGAAACTGCAATGCCTTTAAAGCCAGGTCCCAACAGAGCTATCATGCAAGCACATACATCTACCCCATATCACAGACTTGATGCTCTCATCATTGAAAACAAACTGTCATTTCATAGGAGGGTATGAGCACTGTAAGAATTCATCTCACCCCTGCATCACCACCGATATTACTATATTGAGGGTGTAAACACCCCCCAATCAGCCACACATTCGAGCTTGAGCAAGGAGAGGCAGAGCAGTGCAGATACTCATCCCTGTAGCCATAATTCCCCCTCTTCCCCTCCCCAGGAAACAGACATGACCAACCTTGAAACAGGAGCAAATTAAAATGTAATTATAGCTCACCCAGCTAGAGCCCATCCCCCAGCATCAGCACATTTGGCTTGAAAGGAGTTATCCTCCATACAGCACCTTGTTTGAAGGAAAACCCGCTGAGTGGGAGAAAGCTAAGTTAACCAGAGTAAGAAGGGAAATGGGGAAGGTGAGAAGGACAGAGACAAGCGGAGAGAGATACAAAATGAGGAAGGAAGAAAAAAAAACAAAATAAAATGAATCCACATCATTTCCACCCAAAACATTCCTATTATTACAATACTGTGAGTCCTTAGGCAATCAAAATGGTCTTCTGGCTTTCAGCCACCGAGGTGACTGCAAAGTGTTCAGGCCATTTGAGGTCAATGGGTTCCATGTCATAATAGCGATCATAAAACAGTGATCGCTATTATGGTGAGTGTACATTGCTGAAAAGCAAATCGGCAATATACACTTTATGGTGACTTGAAATCTGGATATCAAGTAAGTGTTTTTGTGGAGGGAAAACTGTAACGTGCTCCGGTCCTGAACCCAGTACCTGCTCTGCCAGAGTTAGCCTCCCATGCCACCATGCCACACGGATAGCTCGGCAGGAGTAGGTACTCCAGTCACTGAAAACCCCTGCCCTGTCCCTCCTCTTCCCCTCACTATTTCCCACTTCCATTCACCCTTCCCTATAGTCGCTGTCCCATACTCTCTCTATTTTGCAGGGTAGCACACAATATTAGCACCCAAAATGAGTCGCTATATTTCTAGTCGCCCATTTTGGGTCACTATTATGATGTGATACCAGTCAATGAGCAGGTCTTAGACTGGTAGATGGAAGTACTGGGTGGTTCTTCTTCAGCTTCATCCCCCCTGCTTCTTTCACCACAATGAAAGCCCAACTCAGTCACAACAACAGTCCCTCGTCTGATGGTGTGAAGCAGTCCATGACCTCCATGACATTAGCTTCAGGCCCCAGCATTGTATCTTCCTCCTCATGCAAATCCTGAGCCCCCCTTCAAAGCTTGTAAGGGGACTCCCACCCCAAGGAAGAGGTACTCAAACCCAGAGATAAGTGCCTTGATTCTCAGCTGTGGCTATGTTGTCTGAATTTTGGTGATACAGATTGGCTCCAGGCATCCTTGTCCTGAGGTCTACCTCACTGCCGGTGTCTATTAGGCTTAACCACTGGTCAGCCGTCCTCTGACCCAGAAATATCAGGGTGGGCTGTTTGATGAAAAAGTGCCATAGGAGGTGGCAGATCTACAGGTCTGGGTCTATTTAGGGTACTTGCATGTTCTGGAGATAGTGACTCATAGTCCTGTCAGTGTGGTCCCACCAGCCTCTGATTTTCTGGGACATGAAAGCAACTTCTTCATGAGGGGAAGGAAAAGAATACTATTTCTTCATTCAGTAGACTTGTAGTGTTTCAGAGTATCGAAGAGAGTATTGCAGATTAGCCCTAGTCTACTTTATATTCACATTTGCCAAGAAAGACGCCTTTTTTATCTTGCTCTGTGCAGAATAAATTCTTGGACAATATAACATAAAAAGTAAGCCAGGATGAGGTGCAGTGGAGCTCCTCGAGCAGGTTTTTGTGCTAAAGTCCTGTGGTACCACTCCACTTTTAACAGTCCATCCCAATAAGAGTTGATCAGCTTCGAAATTAAAGACCGAACAAAGGCATTCATGTCAGGGCCCTCTGACCCCTACAGGATCCCCACAATGTGAATGTTATTGTAACAACCTCTATTTTCGAGGTTGTTAACTTTCTCCCAAAGCTGTGCCATCTGCTGTTTTAATGCCGCTACCCAATCCTCCTGTACCGTGGCTTTAAATTCAACTTGGAGCATGAACAATTCAGCATCTACAGTCCTTACTTCAGCAGCTTCCATATGTTGCTTGACTGCTGTGATGGATTATCAGATCGCCAGGATGTCAGCAGTCATTGCCGTTAACATATTTTTTATTTCCAATAGGTCATCATTTCCCGGTGGTGGCTGGAATATTGCTGCTTTGGCCTGCTGCACACTTGCTGCCATTCTCTGCTATCCCTCACAGAGTGTCAGTGTCTGGATGTAAGGAACGACCACCTAAATAAACCCACAGTTGGAACAGACCTGGTTTGATCCGGCAGACTCCTTACTACTTGCTCGGCAGGACCTTAACTTTAAACCCTACCCAATCAGAATAGCGCTACACTAATGACACATGCTACTACAGTGCAGTCTATACCATGCTACCCTGGACAGTGACAGGGGAATTACAACACGATGCAGTAAGTGCTACCCTGGTCACTGTCCAGGGTACTAGTAGCTGGGATAAGAGCCGGGGAATGGAGGAAGCTGGCCAAGCTGCTCCCATGGTGTGGAGTGGTAATGCAGGAGCAGCTTGATTAGAGAAGGTGGCGGAGATCAGGGTTCTAACCTGGTCTCCATAATTTTACATTTTCTCCATGATCCAACTCTGACTCAGAGTTGATTATTTTAATTACTGGGAGTGAATGGGGGCAGAGACCCCACGTCAGGGGTGGGGGTATAGCACCAAAAAATAACGATTTTTAGTGGTACCGATCATGAAACACACTTGAAATTGCTACCATTGGCACTGATGTTGTTGGCAGTA
This sequence comes from Neoceratodus forsteri, assembly GCA_016271365.2. Classification (NCBI taxonomy): domain Eukaryota; kingdom Metazoa; phylum Chordata; order Ceratodontiformes; family Ceratodontidae; genus Neoceratodus; species Neoceratodus forsteri. The sequence continues at coordinate 397,480,539 of CM057454.1, forward strand.
TTGTTTCCTGCTGCTTTTGCTGTGAGCTGTTTGGATGGCGCTGTTTTCACAGCTCTGGTCAGACAGGCACTATTCTGACCTAGTGCCCTTTAAATGGCTGTTTGGTGGCTGAGACTAGTGTAATGGTCAAACAAAAAAATGACTGAAAGGGCTCGAGGATTACACAGCCATCTTGGTTGGTGGCTCTCTAGTGTCCCTCCACAGCCAGTTCTGATATTTTAATGTAAAATGGTGTTTCATATTTTACTGGTTCCATGACTGTGAATGACATCCAAATCAATAAAATTAACAAAATAGGTTTTGTAAAACCATTCCTATCCTCAGACTTCAGTTTTGCACCTGTGCAGAAATGGAATGAATTTAGCAAAAATATAGCCAAAAAAAAGTGAAATACAGAAGTTATCCTTGGGCCAAACTGTAATTTACAACTTTCAAATTCCAACATTTTTTGTTTTCAGTGAGCAAAAATGACTGCATTTTGGGGAGGTAATGTGTTTACAACCTTCTAAAACATTTTAATAGCAAAATTGATTGCTATAAAATTTTAAAGTTCCCAAGAACCTGGCACTGACTCTCTGCATGCCAAATTTCTAGTAAATTGGACCAAGGATGGATGTGCTATTAGTGCACAAAATTGTGGTTTAACATTAAACTACCTACTCTAGTTTAATATAGAAGCACTACCGTACCAGTATAGTATACAGTACATATCCTATCTGTCTTAACGCTTGCTTTTCTTCCCCTTGGATGTGGTTCCTAACCCCTCCCAATAAATTCTTTGACCCACACAAAAGATTAATGATCAAATTAACCAGCCTGGGAGTGGGTCCCAGGGTGGTAGCCTGGGTAAAACACTGGCTGGACAACTGGACAAAAAGTAATTGTAAATGGAGTCCACTCTGAAGAAAGAGGGTTACAAGTGGGGTACTGCAGGCTCAGTACTGGTGCAGTCCTTTTAATGTCTTTATAAGTGACATTGCAGAGGGACTGGAAGGAAAAGTATGCCTCTTTGCAGATGACACAAAGATCTGCAACAGGGTTGTTACACAAGGAGGCATGGAAATGATGAGAAGGGACTTGGCAAGGTTGAAGGAATGGTCAGAAGTATGTCAGCTTGGATTCAATGCAAATAAGTGCAGAATAATGCACCTGAAAAACAAAAACCCAGGGGAAGATTACACAATGCAGGGGGGAGGTAGTAACAACAACAAAAATGGAAAGGGACCTGAGGTCAATCATATCAAATGTCCTTAAGGTTGGCAAGTAATGTGAGAAGGCAGTAGGGAGTGCTGGGGATACTGGGATGTATAGGAGAGGCATCCAGCAGAAAGCAAAAAGTTGTTATGCCTCTGTACAGACAGTTGGTGAGACCCCATCTGGAGTACTGCTCAGTTCTGGAGACCCCATCTCCACAAGGACATAGACAGGATGGAGGCAGTCCAGAGGAGGGCAACTAAAATGGTGCAGGGTCTGCAAGAGAAGCCATATGAGGAGAGACTAAAGGAGCTTAATATGTATACCCTTGAGGAAAGGAGGGAGAGGGGGACATGATAGAAACTTTAAGTACCTCAGTGGAATCAACAAAGTCCAAGAGGGTAGCATCTTTCAGAAAAAGAGATGTGCAAGAACAAGGGGACACAATTTGAAGATAGAGGGGAGATGGCTCAGGGGCAATGTGAGGAAGTATTTTTTCACAGAGAGGGTGGTGGAAGCATGGAACAGCCTTCCTGAGGAGGTTGTGGGGTCTAAAACTGTGGGAGAATTCAAGAATGCATGGGACAGACATAATGCAATTCTTGTTTGTTGTAGGAAGAAATAGGCTGGTTAACTAGAATCTGCAGCTTATCCATCAGGTAGGGAAATGAGCAGACTAGGTGGGCCAAGTGGTCCTTATCTGCCATCAAAGTCTATCTTTCTATGTTTCTATAATACTTGTTTGAATTCTTGTCTCATGTATATTACTGCAGATTTGTAATCTACTGTTTAGTGTAACTGTTATTGCACTGAGTTGGAAATGCCAGGGTTGCCCTATTGTGGACCACAGTTAGTTGGTACTATTTCCAGGAGGAAGTACTAGTTTCTGACCTAGCCCACTTATATTTCCTGGGTGGGATCACTGCACAATTTACATCTGAATTTGAACATAACATCTTTGGGTAACAATTCCCAAAGAAGTTAATGACCCAGGACACTCAATCTTATTTAAGACCATGAGGTGGTGGCAGTGCATTGACCTTCTACAGTGACCTGGTGTATATATAATAATGCCTGCACAGGTGTGTGTTATGAGATTATCACACATCAAGGGTGTGTGAAAAATCCTCATAAGACAAACCTTGCACATGCATTATTGTTTATAACTTGTGCAAGGTTTCCAAAACCATAATTGGTATGTGTGTGATCATGTCCCTAAGTAGCCATCATGTTGAGTGGCTTTTGTTTCCCATTTTAAGTTTTATAAAGAAATGTGTTTTAGGTTCTTGCTGCTATGATGTACAGCAAGGGGTTTCCAAGGGCAGAAATGTAAGTGTGGTAGTATAGCTTTTTTTGTGGGGACAGACAGTGAAAATATGGTCTCAAGCCACTGCACTTTTGTCCTGCTTCAGTGAAGTGACAGGATGAAATGCCATAATAACCTCATCACGTTATGGAAGTCAGTGGGTTATTATGGCATTTTTATCAGTAGTGCATATCCAGTCATTATAGGAGGTCACCAGCTGTTATATGTATATTTATTGCACCAAACTGCATTAAAACATGAGTTATGGTTCAATTTACCATCACAAAAGTAGGGAAATGTGGTGTTAGGGTTTCGTGTTAGGGTGTCCAACCCTAATACCGAACACCACCCCTAAGCAGCAAAAGGACAAGACCCCACAAGCAACAACAGACAGTCATCATCAGGTAAAACAAAGAACATACAACTGTTTCCAAATTACACTAATGCAGTAGTACTGAAATGCCATCTTCATGCATTTCTAATTGTGATACACACACTGCAAGACATGCACAGTCACTTCTAGATGTAGATAGAAATACAAAAAGCACAACACTACTTCTGTGTGTCAAAGCACAAGCTCCTGCCGTTACAAACACAAATCCACAATGCCCAAATTACAAGAGTAATTTTGTCAGTAGAAGTGCAGAACTCTATGGGGTCAGTGCTTCTGTAGCTACAGGTACGTTCACATTGCAAGACATACACACAGTTCTGGCCCCAAAGGGGCCTGCACTTCCACAGCCACAGGTGTAAGACATACACACTGACCTCTGGCTACAGAAATGCAGGCCCCTTAAAATCCATAATACTGAAATTGCAGCAGTACTTCTGTCTGCAGAAGCATAGGCCTCTGTGGGACCTGCACCTCTACAGCTGCAGGTGTAAGGTATACACATCGACTTCAGGCTGCAGAAGCATAGGGCCTGTAGGGCCTGCACTTCTGAAGGTGAATATAGAAATCCATAATTCAAAAATTACAACAGCACTTCTGTCTTCAGAAGCAGGCCCCTTGGTGCTCGCACTTCTGCAGCCACAGGTGCTTATACATGCTGTAAGACATACACAAACAGTTGTGGCTGCAGTTAGAAATCCATGAATGTGTATATCAGTACTATTGCATTATTTGTGTCATCTGGAAACAGTTGTATGATGTCTTACCTGATGATTGCTTGTGTGGTTTTCTTCTTTTGCTGTTGGGGAGTGCGATGGGGAGTTAGGGCTTGAAACCCTAATGTCATATTTCTCTACTTTTCTGGTACTAGTTGAAACCTAACTGATGCATGAACCCTGTTTTTTCAATGAATTTATTTTCTTTTGGAGTTTGTGGAATCATATCTTCATTCTCACAGGACCCTGCACTTCTGTACTACAAAGGATGTCAAGAATTTGTGGGGCTGTGTGTCAGGCTATGGACACAGCCCTGACTTACATGTGGCTGCAGATACAGATGCACAGGGCAAAGAGTCCATCTGTCAGCAAAAGTGCAAGTTCCTCGTGCAGCCATAGGATTATAGATGCATGGCCCTATGCAAAAGAAGAGTTCTGTTCATTATACAGTACATTGGCCTGCGTGGCCAACACCGCACCTTCCTTCACTCCTTGGGTGGGGTTCCAAATGGCAGCAGCATCCCTCAGCCTCAGCCCATGCAACTGGCTCATTGAGCTTGCCCTGAACTCAGCTCACTGGCACAGGATCACAAAGATCTAATCTGGGGCAAAAGGCAGGCCCTTTACAAAATTTCCTAATTTTTTTATTTTGACCTCAAATTTTCAGCTTAGTCATTTTATGACTCCACTTTATCTGCATGACAGGTGGCATTTCTAGAATACTGGCTAAAACATTTCATGCCACAAGTGCAAAAACACACTTCAGCCAGGATTTCAAAAATGACACCTGTTGTATTTGTGAGGTGGTGTGAAAAAGTGTCTGTGTTGAACGTTTGGAGTCAACATATTGAACATTTACAAACTTATAAGAAAACATGAAAGAATGTCAATGTACCTTTATTACTTTGTTGTTTTGTTTAAATTTTTACTCTAAATATTGAACATAATCTTCTTTGACTCCATGTTATGAACCCAGTAGGTGAAAATGTACAAATCTCACTGGAAAAGTGATTTCTTTTTTTTTTTTTTTTTTAAATTCAACTTTATTGATTTTCTTATTAACAAAGCGACAAAAGACCAGTACATATCAGCAAAGACTTAATTAAACTAAAACACAGAAAAACAAAAAAAAACTAACACCTATTACATTATAAAATAAAATTAGACATTTTCTTGTAAAACCTCCCTCCCCCCTCCCCATATAATCATCCAATCTACCCTCCCAATCCCCCTACCCTCCCACCCTACTGCTGAAATGCATTGGGAAGATCCATTCATCAGTGTGCTTACCAGAATTATGTTACCTTCCATTACTTGGCCTGGGCTGAAGCAAATAAAGCGTATGAAAGGAGCTCCATATCGATTCGTATTTTGCCAGATTATCCCTTCTCCTATCCCCAAGTTTTTCCATATTCAGGTTGAATAATAATTCTTGTAACCATTCCGTGTAAGTAACTGGGGTGTCATCCAACCAATGCTTTAGCAGCACCTTCTTGAGCGAGACTGAAATCAAGGTCATATAATATCTTCTAACTTTGACTGCAATACCAGTATAATCACCTATTATACAGACTTCTGGGGTAAAATATTGGCTAATGCCCAATAATGGATCTGCCTTATATTTAATTTGATCCCACAGCATTTTGATCGGTGGGCATTCCCAGAAGATATGATATAGGTCCCCAACTGCCTGGTTACATCGAAAGCATGTCTGATCAGGCCTACGTCCAATTTTATATAATTTAGAAGGGGTCCAAAACAAGTTGTTTAAAAAGTGAAACTGCTTAACCCTTAACCTATCCTGGATTATATATTGGTAAATGTGGCACCAAATTCTATCCCAATTCCTCTCTTGACCCCCCAGTTGACCTAACCAGAAACTAGGTTTATTATTACTATCTGCGTATGCTTGGTCAAACGGGGCCAGATATTCAAACTGCGCTCAAAATGTGTGCAACAGCAGGAGCAAGCACAAATCAATTGCGCATATGCACAACAGACACGATATTCAAACATGGAGCAGAACAAATTGCGCAAGCAGCCAACGTCTGAATATTGCACAAACTGCGCCATAGCGCAACCAGGAAGGGGAAGCTGAGCAGTAAGGATGCACCATAACGCAACAAGGGCAGCCCAGCTGAGCAGTCCAGAGGTGCCATAGCGCAAGCACAGTGCCCCTCCAGCAGAGCAATGGAACTGCACAACCAGGGAGGCAGGCTGGGGCCCACCGCCAGCCATGCCACACATGGGCACAGGAACACACTGCAGAACCAACAAGACACCTGCACACCCCAAGCACAGCATCACTGGGGGTGGGACGGATGATCTACTGGCCCATGGGGACAAGCCAACAAAGCACAGCAGAGCCATGATGCCCCAGCACAACCACTGGCAGGCTGAGACTGCCACACACAGGGGGTTGACAACCACAGTGCACATCAGCCCCCCTTACGCACAGCACACCCTGCACCGTGACCCCAAGACACCACCCATGTGCAGTGACTGGCACTGCAGGAAACACCATGCATCCCCGGCACACGTCAACCCCGTGCAGCAGAGAAGCATACAAGCCAGACCCACCCTGTGCACCCAGCAGTGGGTGGCAGCAGATGGCAAGACCAACAGAAAGTCACTGCCATGCTGGAGATACCTCCCCATGCACACACACACGCAGCCACACACACACACACACACACACACACACACACCCAGGACCATACCACCCCAGATGGCATGCACACCACTGCAACTGAGCAACCATAGCCAGCTGCAAAGCAGAGACCAACACAGTATTCATATCAAAATATGAATGTATTATAAAATTGTAAATCACAAAACCAACAACACCATAACTATTTACAAGGGGGGGTAGGGGTACAAGGTAGAGGTGGGCAAGGGGTAGGGATGAACAACTTGGAGAGGAAGGCAGGGTGGGAGGGATGGGTGAAGTGGGAAGGGAATCTGGCCTAAGGCCCTAGCAGGCTGGTCCTCCTCTGCCTGGTGCCGCTGTGCCTGGCCATGCCTCCTCCGAGCCATGGCGCTGGATGTTACTGAGGATAGCTCGGTTGTCCAAGGACACTTGTGTCAGCGGATGCAGTTCTCGCTGTATCCTCCTGAGAACACTGAGGCCTAGGAAAATGGGAACACAGTCAATGGCTGTGACTGACCACAACCCTGAACACCACCCAACCTGCAAGTCATATAGCCCAATGTCCCGCACCTGTGATGGTATGCACCCACCCACAGTGAACATGCACATGGCCATCACACACAGGCGGCACCAGCTATGTGCACCACTGCACACACACACTGCCCATGTCCATCACAGCACAAACAAGGCTGTCAAGTGACGTGGCAATGTGGTGCGATGCCAGTTACACAGCCATGTGCCCAGTGCATGCATGGACCACCAGTGATGCACACACAGACGTGCAGTGACACTGGACAGTGATGAATGTCACCTGTGTCGTGCATGGTTGTGTTGTGCATGGCTGGTGGTCATGCCCTCCCCCTCCAGCATGCAATAGCATCCATGATGTAATGATACTCACGTTCCGCAAGAAGCTGTGTCTGCTGCTGCTGCTGTTGTGGCCCACCTCCTGCTGCACCACCAGCTGGCACCGGGGCCCTGTCACGGCCCTCCTCAGCACATGCCTGCATCCTCACAGCCCAGCCTGTGGGAGACATATGTTGAGAAAAACATCAGTCTGACTCAAAGCAGACTGCCCCTGCCCAGTGAGGTGCCTGCCCACACAGCCAGCCCCATGCATCTCACACCTGCACACACACTGACACAGCCAACCATGTCAGAGCCATCACCTATGCACAGCCACCAAAACACACTCACACCCCTACAGAGAATACAGGTGCATAGACGGTACACCCACCTGGCCTAGGCACCACGCCCCTCCTGGCACGTGACCGTAGCCGCTCATGCAGGTCAGGCTCCCTCCTGTGGAGGTCACTGTATCTGTGCCAGCACTGCTCAGCAGACCAGCGCTGCCCAGTGACCCCCACCAGGTCACTGGCCACTTGCAGCCAGACCTGTGTCCTAGCCATGGTGAGGGGCACCTCACCATACAGTGCCCCATAGTGGGGCTCCACCAGGGCCACCAGGTTGGCCACCTCCATGGGGCTCCATTGCATTGCCCTCCTGCGTGCCATGCTACCAAGTTTACAGCAGGCAATATGGTGCCCCGCTGCGCGGGCAACGTGGAGATGTTACTTGCAATAGACCTCGCAAGTTCCAATGCGCTGTTCGCACAAGCGCCGTGCCAATCCCATAGTGCTGTCACCAGACAGTGCAATAGGGCCGTACACATGGCAGCCGAACAGTGCCAGGGGGCAACGGTCGGACACCAGGTCAGGGGTCTATGACACAAGGCCACGCACAGCGCCATCTCACGTATACGCATCCTGCGCAACCGACCACCTGCGTGACAATGCCACAGTGGACTATTGTGCAGTAGTGCCACAGCGCCATATAGTGCCCAGTGCTGTGACGCCACTGGCACAATGGTGGCCATGGCCTGAATTGCCGATCGCGCACAGCACGTCATCAGCAGCGGCAGATGCCTGTGTAAGCTACCTGGGCATGCGCAATGCAGTGTACCGCACAGTCACAGATCTGCGCTATTGGCTCAGCCGGATCAACCGTCTTGCGAAAAGCGCAATGGCGCGATATTCAGCCGACACATGCAAATCATCTGATCAGCCATTCAAAGGCGCAGTGGCGTGATTTGCATCTCATTACAGTTGCTCCTCTCCTAATTTGCATGCATTGCGCTATAAAAGTGCAACAGTGGGCTGTGCTGGACAGAGTCGGTTACTGCAGGTGAGAGGTGAGTTGCATGCTGTGGGATGTTCTGGACAATGGGCATGGGATAATGCTGTAGACTGCACAGTGACAGGTGTCCACTTACACCCATACAGATCGCCATGACTGAGCAGAGACAAGGTGAGGGTGAGGATGGTGGGCGAAGGAGGAGGCCTAACTTCACCACGGCAGAGACTGAAGCCCTTCCAGGCCTACCTGGAGGATGAGGCACTCGCGGGAAGCGGGGCACCCCTCAGGCCCGTGCGGCTGCATGGGAGGGGGTAGCCGGGCAGTGAACCTGCACGAAGCCACCAGCGCTTGTGCAGGAATGCAAGAAGAAGATTCGGACAGACCGCAGGAGGGTGAAGGAGAAGCTGGCAGCCCTCAGGGTGGCACGCTACTGGCACTGAGTGGGGGCCAGCCAGCGGTGGTGGAGAGCTGACCCCGACTGAGGACCGACTGGCTGCAACTATGCAGTGCAGTGCTATTGAGGGCGCATTCAGGAGGTGGATTCCAGACAGGTGGAAGCCCATCACTGCACGGGTATGACATGGTGGTGGTGTTGGGGGAGGAAGGTTGTTCACATGCACTCACATGTCCTCTCTTCTGTTACAGATCCTGTTCATCTTCAGGGGACAGTGGTGGTGGGTCCAGGCAGTGAGGATGACCTGCTGGACATGGAGGAGGGTCCATCCACCTCTGTCACTAGCCAGCATGCACTGCACCAGCATGCACACTGGGCTGCCAACTCTGGTGTCGGTGAGTCGGGTGTGGGGGGTGAACAGCCTGTGTCTCAGCAGTCTGGCATGCAAGCATGCCAGCACGCTGTAACTGTGGCTGTAGCACGCACCTGCACCATTGATGATGCAAGGACTGCAATGGCAGTGATATGTGTGTCCCATGATGGACACACAGCAGGCCATCGCGCGCCCCTGGGCCTTTGCTGGTTCCAACTTGTGTGCCGCAGCATGTCGGCACAGTCCCAGGCTGTGCCTGCTCAGCACCGGGTGGGCAGCACCGGTGGCTGTGCAGCTGTCTGGCACTGTTGCGGCCACAGCGTGGAATGAGTGGACTCTGGGGCACAGCTGTTGGAGGGGCAGCAGCAGCAGTCACCCACCAGGTCTGGGGGCAGTGTCCAGTGGTGGCACATGCCCGCCCCCTGTGATACACTCCATTCCTGGTCCTGGCAACAGCGCCCACCTCAAGGGGTGTTGCATCAGGACCTTCAACACCCTGGAGGACAGGCTGCCGCTGTGGCAGAGTACCCATTGGACGAAAGCACACCCACCTGCTGTGGGAATCAGTACAGCAGCAGAGGCGGGTTGCAATGTCCGTGAAGGCACTGTGTGTGGCTGTGGAGCGGCACAGCAGGGAGTGTGCTCTGACCGTGCAGAGATGGTCCACATGGATGGATGTGACCGCCATTGACAGGCTTGGACCCAGGCAGTGGTCTCTGTCAGGATGCATTGGGCACACAGTCAGGGGTGACCCTGTACCACACCCCACACAGTTCACACTCCACTCTCATTCCCTGCGGCATCGTGCGACACCAGGCCTGTCGGACGCCTGGGTTCTGCTGTGGGCATCCCGAGCACCCTGGTGCAGGTGTGTGTTCGGCATGCTGCAGACCCTCTGCGGGCAAGGTCGTGTTCGCGCGAGTGGGGACTTCTGGCAGGGTCCAACAGTGCCACCCCATGTGGCCCCTGCCCGTCTGCCAGTGTTGTTGTGTCATGGCGGGGCTGCCCATGCATCCGTGGTGGCTATGGGACAGTGCCACATGACTAACCTGTCTCCCCAGCGGCCCTGTCTGGTGCTGCCCTGTGCGTGCAATGTGTGTCATGGTGGGCAGCACTGCTGGGTGCTCTGCTCAACACGCTGGACACACGGACCACCTGCACACCCTCCCAACTGTTGCCCACAGGTGGTGTGCATGATGATGCCTGCATTGTACTGGGTACACCAAGGTGCAAGGGTGCCCAGCATCTGACACGTACTTGGACAGTACAGGTGGTGGGGGTGGTCGTGGTGCTGTGTGTTAGCAATGTCGGTTCTGCTTGTGCTGCATCTGCCCATGTACGCTCTGTGCCTGGTGTGTGTGTGTCTGCATATGAGTGTTCACCCTCCCTGATGGTGCATTTGTATGCCGACCCTTCCACTCCTGGCCGTCATGCACCCCTGGTGTGTTACCCTGTTTGCCTGTGGTTTTTGCATGGACAGTGTTGGCTGCATATGTCCCCTTGACTTACCTGTGCCGTGCATAGTGCCCTCTGTGATGGTGTCCCGGTGCAGCTGGGCCTCGCCGGATCAGTCGGGGGTCCAGCTCGCCCTAGGGGGCTGCTCATCAACATCAACACCGGCACCACTGGCGTCCCCATCGCTGTCCCCCTTCAACCTGTATGCGTTATCCCGACAGTCCTTGGCCATGTTGTGCAGGATGCAACAGGCCAGGAATATCCCACAGGCCTTTGGGGGGCTGTACTGTAGGGCACCGCCGGAGGTGTCTAGGCATCGGAAGCATGCCTTGAGCATCCCAAACACCCGCTCTATGATGTTGCATGTGGCGGCATGTGCCTCATTATAGCGTTGCTGCGATGGGGTCATGGGGCGCCGGTATGGTGTGAGCAGCCAGGGACGGAGTGGGTACCCGCTGTCACCTGTGTGGAGATAGTGGAGATCAGTGTCATGTTCAGGTCCATTTTGCCTATATCCCTGTGTGCCACTACCATGGCACCTGTGGCATTCCCACCCTTGCCCCAAGTTTGCATTCCATACATGCGTACTCATCCACTAGATGTCCTGTGGGGATGTCCCCACTCTCAAATCGATGGCACAGTGCGGACTGATGTCATATGAAGGCATCATGTGCTCTGCCAGGGTGTGTGGCACAGACATTGCTTATTCGCCCAGTGGCATCACACACCACCTGGCAGTTGACACTGGAGTATCCCTTTCGGTTCCTATACACTGCCCCATCGGGGCCAGGTGGTGCGAATGGCCACATGGGTGCAGTCTATGGCCCCTAGCACGCCAGGCATACGTGCTACCCTGTGGAACTCCTGCATGTTTGCTGTACGCCTGCTGTGGTGCTGGGGAATGGATGTGTCGCAGCATGTGGCAGCAGTGCGCTGAGGAATTGGGGTGAGGATGCTTGATGTGACCGATCAGTGGATGCCTGTGGTGTCCCCTGTCAGCTCTCTGGAAGGTGCCCGTGGCAAGCAGGCACATGCAGGCTGTCACCTTGGTCTCCACTGACAGAGCGTGACTGGCCGTGGAGGGTGCCTGCATCACATCACTGCACAGCCTCACAAAGCTCTCCAGTATTGCCTTCTGTTCAGGTGGTACAGGCCCACGATCTCTACATTCTGTATACAGCTCATAGCTGATGCGGGCACAGTACTGCTCTGTTGGGGCGATGCACGACGAGCCCTTCCAAGGCCTCGTCCCCTGCAGCTTGCATTCTCACCGCCATTACAGCTTCCCATGTGGAAGCTGGCACTGTCCATCTCCCTGGCTTCTGCCCCCGCTGGTGCTTGCTGTGTTACCCCCCTGTCCTGACTGCTACTTCCACTGCACCGGCACCCCCCATGAGCTCTCTGCAGCCTATCGGCCCACAATGCTTGCCTTGCCTGCCCTAGCCTGTCACTGTCTGTCTGTCTGTCTCTCTCTCTCTCTCTACCCCATTTGGCATCCTTGTAGTGTTCTTTGCTGCTTCCTTGAGCCTTTTTATTTTGGCTCATTTCTGCTAGTGTGCACTCTCCGGCAGTTCTGCTCTTGCGCAATGAGCAAGTCTTTTGAATTTCGTGATTGGCGCTTTATGCATGGCTCCACCCCCGTCGGTTGTGTATGCCTTCCTTTGTACTGCGCTTGTTGCTCAGCATGTTTTCGGTGGCGTAATCTGCCTCCCGCTGAATATCGCAGAATGGCGACTTTTGGTCTTATGTGAGAATGAACCCTATTGCATGGCTAACCCTTTTGAATATCCCACCCCAGTGTCTTGTATACTTTGAGACCGTATGTGGTTCCCAAACCATCTTAACTAGAGATTCAAACCAGGCCTGGCCAGATACCCATTTCCAAATTTATGTTGAGATTGCTCAATTAAATGCTTGAGCTGGTATACCTTGAAAGTCTGATTAGGTTCCATACGATGCTTTTACTAATAGCTCTGCAATTGGAAGACACTATCACCCTGTAAGATATCCTCTATCCTTAACCTTTCAGCTGGGGAGCCAGACTCTGTTATCATTCTACTCCAATCTTCAGGTTAGGTTGTAACATATTGTTGATGTCTGTCTGTATTCGGGGAATAATGCAAAAGTGCATAGTTGATTATGAATACATAAGAACTCTTTTATTGTGGTGACTGCTAGTTTAGGGGGCAGTGTTCTTGGAACAGAATAGAGAAGAGCTTTTGGATCTATATTTACTGTTATTTTACTGTTGCTTCCTTATTGTTTGTTATTTCTGACGTGGAACCTTTGTAAAGAACCTTGGCTCAAAGATACTTGTAATCCTAGAATAAATAAAAAATAGTCTTCCAGTTACACATTTGGCATCTCAGGAGAATGGCTAATGGTAGGTCTGAAACAGAAGTTTCTGCACTTTCAAACAACTGCTTCCTAGACCAACATGTTGAACAGGGAACTTTGTTTAAGGCCACCATTGGCCTTGTTCTCAGCAGTGAGGATGGGGTCATCTCAGGGTGAACCTCAAGGAACTGTTGGAAAGTGACTAGATGGCAGAGAATTCTGATGAGTGTCAATGTACATTGCTACATTTGTTTTGCAGTCCTGTGTAAATGCCTTTTAGATCTGTTTGGTTTCCTGTGTTGCAACTTGGTGACTGCCTCATTGTTCTTAATGTATTGAGGAGACAAAACTGCAATCAAGACTCCAGGTGGGGCCTGACCAGAGCCTTGCAAAGTGTCAGGATCGGCCTCCTGCTCTACTGGATGCTCCTTTATTTGGCTCCAGCATTCTGCTGGCCATCATGGCTATGGCAGTGTATTGCTTGTCTTGATTTAGCCCTTGTCTATTCTGACCCCAGATCATTTTCTTTCTAGAATGAACAAGAAGAGTCCCTACATCCTGTAGGTCCTAGTGTACCGCTTAGCATTTAGCTACATTGATTCTGAGTCTGCAAGTGTCAGCCCAATTGCCCAACTTGTTCAGCTTCTCCTGAACTAGTGTCATATACAAATTTAAGCACCCTACTAGAGACCCCAATGTCCAGATTGTTGATGAAATGTCAAACTGACCATGAGCAGCAGCACTAAGTATTTCTGTCCACTCAGAGTAGCTCCTATCCACTACCACCCTCTGCTCTACTTCCTGCTGCCAAGCCACCAGAATTTCAAATATGGATTTCAGGAAACACTTTAAGTTTCCTTAACTGCTAGTAACTGACTTGCAATTGCAATATAGTTACATGCAACAAACATGTAACTACAGTGTAATACACCCATTGCATGTAATTAATCGTTATCTACCCTGCAATTACATTCCAACTGACACTTAAAGTGTGAGCAGACTTCCTATGGCGAAAAGGATTATGCCCAGAGAAGCTAATGTTTTGTAGTTCTTCTGCTCTTATACATTATTCTAATGCATAAGAGCAGAATAAGAATTTCTAATTCTAATCCTCAGCCTGTTCTTGAACCACCTCCCCATATCATGTCTGGACAAGGTCCTCCTCTATGCTGATGACACGGTGCTTTTTCCAGCCAATCAGACCCAGTAATGCTGGAAAACAGATACAACTTAATTTTGCTGTCTCTGAGTCCTGATTCGTCAACTCTAAGCTCCTATTAAACCACAAAACAAAAAACTATGCTGTTTGTCTCCCCATAACCGGCACAAATCTTATCAATTGCACATAATGAATTCTCAAAATGCCCCCTGAGAGATGGTTCGGAGTTTCAAATACCTCCGGGTCATCTTGGATGATTCCTTTCTTTCACTCATCATATTGACCTAGTAGCTAAAGCAGCCAATGTTAGAATTAGCCAACTATTTAGACACAAGCACTGCCTAACAGATGGTGCTCCAAACCTAGCTGTTACCAGCTCTGTCCTATCTGTGATTGATTACAGACTGGTAGTATACAGCGCTGCCACTGATACAACCCTCAAGAGGGTCAAAGTGTCCTCACCAAAGCCTGCTGGCTTGTCTTTGACACTCTTGCCTAACACATACCCATGACCTCTATTCCCAGTCAGGTGGCTACACCTGGACTGCAGAATTTGGTACCAGGTATACCTTCTAGCTAAAAAGTCTATCCTAAGGCTTGCATCTCCTGGTGTTCAAAGCCTTTTCTCCCCACTGACAGTACTTGCACCACTAGGGGTCCAACATCCTGACCTTAAAAGTCCCTTTCCGCTGCCCTGCCCAGGGCCAGCACTCCTTCTTATATCATGCTCCCCTCTGGCTGAACTCTCTCAGCGAGAACATGCTATTCAGTACTAAGCTTGGCCCATTCAAAGCTAAGTCTTGACTATCTTGCAACCCTAGCTGTTATAACTGCTTTTAACCTTTCTCAGATCTCAAACCCCTATCAACACCTCCACTTCCCTACATACCCCCTGCCTTCATGTTTCTTTCAATGCCTCCCCAGTTTACCCAGCCATGTCCCTCCATCTCCCCACCCCCACCCATATCTACATGCCCCTGCCCTTCCCCTCACTCTCCCTCATCTACTCCCTCATCTGCTAAATTTTGACAAGGCCTACTTCGCTGTTCCAGTCCTCCTCATCCACACTCTTAGTCCTTCCTTCACTATCTCTCTCCTCACCTCACCCCTACTACCAGTCCCTTCCCATCCATGGTACTTCTCCTTTTACTGCCTTATTATTAGTGCACTTATGTTGCACATGATTTGTTGCTGCATATACTGTACCATACTACCTGTACTTTTATAATCCTACATGCTAAATGCCTGTAACTAAACTGCCTGTTTGTTTTCTTTGTTAACACTGTTTTAACTTGTATACTTTAACTACTGTATCCCTGTTTTGTCATGACATGGAACCTTTGGAAAAGAGCTTCCCGCTCAAAGGTTGTAATCCAAGATTTGAATAAAATAAAATAAAATAATCACTGAGGTGTAGACTGGCACTCACGATGGCTGTATTCAGTCTTTCACATACTTATGGGTAACCAGGTTGAACACTTGAGATGTTTGATTTTTTTCTGCAACAGGATATTGGGTAATGCCTGATGCTCAGGGGTGGTAAATTCAGGGATTAAGTTAGGTATCATTTTTGAACAGAACATAGTGAACCTATGAAACACCCTACCAATAGAGAAAGTTGACAAAGTGGGACATGAAGACAGCTCAGCCTTTCAGGTAAACATAGACAAATTTGTGCTTAACAAGAAGCATTGTTTACCCTGGCTAGTAGAGTGAATAGGGAACCTCATTGTTTTATGTTTGCACGCCAACTTATTTCATCACCGCTATGAAATATCTGGTGGTAATGATGAACCAGAATCCTCTTGACCTTAAATTATTAGTACTGTGTTACTAGGGTAGAAGATTAGAAGAGTCATCTGCTGTGTAAAAGCACTGACAATTTTTAATCTAATCTTTGTTTCTTGTGCATGTGCAAGAAACATCTACAGTAGAATGATATTTGAGAGGTGTGTCAGGGGCAGGTCCAATGCAGAAACCTTCTACTGTGGCTTGTCTCTCACAGACCAATGAGAATGCAACCTGACTGTGACACTAGTTTGAATTTCACAGATGGAAGCTGTCTGTAGTTGAAAGAAATTATGCGCTCCAGTGAGAGTACTCATTTCTTTCATTTGCATAGTGCTGTCGGCCCAACCTCTAATCCCCATCTCAGCAGCAATAACCCTCCCACTCTCCCTCTGTGTGCAGTCCACCCTGCTCCCTCTGTCCCCATCCTGTCAGCACAATAACCCTCCCACTCCCTCCCTGCCTGCAGTCCACCATGCCCCTCTGTTCCCTCTCAGCAGCACAACAACCTCTCCCACTCTCTCCCTCTGCGTGCAGTCTACCTCGCCCCTCTGTTCCCATCCTGGCAGCACAATAACCCTCCTGCTCCCTCCTCTGTGTGCTGTCCACCCCGCGCCCTCTGTTCCCCATCCTGGCAGCACAATCACCCTCCAGCTCCCTCTCTGCATGTAGACCACCCCACTCCCCTGTTCCCTTCCCAGCAGCAACAACAACCACTCCATCCTTCTTGTGCAGTCCACCCGCCTCTATTCCCCATCCCAGCAGCACAAATGCCTCCCACTCCTCCCTCTGCATTCTGTCCATCCTGCTTTCTCTGTTCCCCATCCTGTGTTTACATCGGTGTGCCCAATCCCTTTGTTAGCATTATCTTACCCCACCTAGACACTGGGAAGCCCACTTCCAGTGTCCTGAAATAAACATATTTTATGTCCTAAAAAAAAGAAAACTGTCCTCATGTCTTTTTAAGCCTGTAAAGAAAACTGTCCTCGTTGTCTTTCCCAACCCCTGCACCATCCTGACCTCCCTCTGAGCACCCCACTTCCCTTATCCCCTTACCCCATACTTACCTCCAGAGGTCAGCAGCTGTGATCTTCTCTGGACTGGGACATGTCTGCACTTTTCAAAGCTGAACTGCAAACCAAGGAATCAAGGTAAGCCTTTATAATGGCTGTCAATAGGGTTTTCAACTTATGCTGATATCTCAGCCATTTTAGCAATTTTATGCCAAATTTTCAAAATGCAGTTCTTGACCACCCCATGAACACTGGCACTGTCATTTTGTTACTCGGTCCTGAAAGGTGATTTCATGGTCACTGCAAGAATCACCTTTCAGGACCGATTAATGAAATGACAGTGCCAGTGTTCATGAGGAGAGGTCCTAAAGCCCATGTTGAAAAACTGGTACAAAAATCCCTTAATGACTGTGTTATGAGCTGTGTTGTGCAGATTCTACACACGATCATAACTTCACCAATTTTAATATTTTCACTCCAGATTTTCAACATTGCCATTTTTCACACCTTCCCATGGAAAGTATAGTTGTCATTTTTCAATCCTGCTTCAAATGTTTTCGCACTTGTGGTGCAATGGTATAGTCGCATATGAATCACCTTTGGGACCAACAAATGAAATGACAGTGGTACTCTTCATGAGGTGGTCCCAAAATATGTTGAAAATTTGGTGAAAACTCCAAAAATAGCCGAGTTACATGGTCGTCTCAAAGTTTTCTGCACACGTGTATAATTTTGGTCATTTTCAATATTTTCACTTCAAATTTTCAATATAGTTATTTATCACGCCACCTCATGAACAGTACAGCTGTCAATTTTCATATCCTGCCCAAAATGTGTTTTTGTACCTTTGGCTCGGAATGCCATTTTCCCATGAATTTGAAAACTTTCACCTATGGGGTTCATGAAGTGGAGTGATAAGAAGACTGTGTTCAACATTTTGGCTCAAAATACTAAAAATGACAACGTTATTCTCATTCATTGCAATTTCAGCATGCATGCTTGTAAATGCGTAAATTTTAAATATTTGCAGCCCACATTTTTAATATAGCCAAATGCTGTCTAAAATATGACAGCTTGTCAAAACATAGTTTAGGCAGGCTTTTCCTCCCAACAGAAGTTCAACTAACATAATACACCCCTGCCACATAAAACTATTAAGGAAACATTCAGCATTGACAAATGCTTGTTTTAAGACATAATCCTATAATAATGCAACAAAACTGAGCACGTTTGAGATTTTCTGCTGAAAATTGGGCTGCTGCAAGGAAATAGCTGTTCTTTAGATGCTACATTCTCTTCACACAGGAAGAATAAACTAAGGGTGGAGACAATGTCTGACTGACCTAGCTCATCACTATGAAAAAGTAACGCTTTTGCTGACTTCTTCCTGATAAGAGAAACTCTGGTGTCATGGGGCTACCTAGGAAGATATGGTGTACAAAGCAGAAAAATAAAGTTGTAGTCATGCCCTACAAAAAGCAAAAATTAGCCCAGTATCTCTTTGTTCACCAGATGCTCATATACACCTAATGAATTGCCCAGTAGGGCACAGCAATACAAAGGTAAATTATAGCTCAACAAAGCAGAAATGAAGCTAAACACAGCTACAAATCATGCAGCATACAGCCTTCAGCCTCGATCAGATTGATGGAATTATTTAAAGCCCTGTACATATCTAGGTCATAGGAATAATATACAGTACAGGTGCACATGGTGTCCACATAGTCTGAGAACTGAGACAAAGGCAAAGCATCACTAAGTTAAGGGTCCTGTTTGTATTGCAAAAAAACCTTAGCTTTTATATGTTTTCTGCATCTTTGACAGTACTGTTTTAAAATCAGAGTGGATGAAAACAATATGCAAATTAGAAGGTATCAAATACTGCAGAACTATAGTAACACCTCTCCTTCCCATCACTGATGAGGATAGCTTGTTTCAGTTGTGTGCAAAGCAAGACCCCCAAAAGTCAAATCCCACTTCTCTCCCTACTACATAGCCCATCTTAACTACCAGTATTGCATTTTTAATGCATATGTTTTGAAATGAGCCCATCCTACAACATATGGCACTCTTCATAGGATGGGTTTTAATTATGATGATTTGACTTGACATAACAGTGACTGTTTAACTATATTTTACCACAAGCCTTATGCATAGTTTTAAATGTGTCAGTGGCATAGTTTGAAGTACAAAGGTGACGTCATGAAAATTACAGCAGCTTGTATTAATTATTGACATACACACACACACACACACACACACACACACATCTAGAGCTATTAAAAAACTTGGAAAATCCTAGTCTGTCAAAGCCTGTCACATGACATTACAAGTTTTAACTATTGCCCAGTTTCAAACTAAAACTGGTCAATATTTTAGTTTGAAACTGGTGAATAGTTCACTAAATGGGGCAATAGTTTTTGAACTATTGCCCACTCAACATGTCAATCATTCTTCACCACACACACACACCCAAAACTGATTCAGTTCCCTCTTGCCACTCTTCCATTTTTTTTAATCTTTTAAAGTTGTTATTTACTTTGTTAAAGTTTATAAACATTTCCTGATTTACAACATACCCTGGTAGTAGTAGTGGCCAACCCACCCTCCCATTCACACTCACTGTCCATTCCCCCTGCCCTTCTCTTCTCACACTGTCAGATGGCCAGGGAGATGATGTCTGTACTGGCTTCTATCTCCACTACCAGGCTGCCATCACCTGAAAGGGCTGGTATGTTATACTGAAGCACAGAACTGGAAAAACAAGTCTTTTTTCTAGTTCCTTGCACACAACTTTTGGCAGTTTTGTTGGTGATGGGAGATGCTGGAACCTGATAGTGCGATCTCTGCAGGCACTATCAGGCCAGCTAAACATCAGAAATGCCCCTTAACTGTCTCTACCAACTACTGGCAGTGATTGAGTACCTGCAGGCACTTGTTGTCTTCCCGCTGTGTTCATACTCCACACAACTTATTTTCTAGCTCTCTCTGGTGCCACCACCACCTTCTGAAGGCAGTTCTGATTATATTGCTGGCATACCAGCAACACTGAAAAAACCTTCTAAAGAAGCTTGCTTACTATCTCTTTCTCTCTCACTCACATTGCCACCACCACCTCCAGGCAACCACTTTGTTACATATGCAAGCATGCCAGAGGAGCATGCTATTTAACTAAATGCTCTGTCTCTTTCACTCCCACCTGCTTCTAAAAAGGGCACCGAGAAAGACAAGCTATAAGGCTATTTGTGCTGCACAGCCCTCCAACTGACCACATAAGGCTATTATGGATATTTGACTGCACACAGTTGAGTGGGAGAAATCAATGAAGTCTGCAGGAAAAAGAAGAAATAAGAATCAAGAATTTCAGTGCAAAATAAAAGGCAAGAATACATTTATGTTGGGGGCATATAACTCTTAAAAGGTTTTATAAAACAGATATTAACCAGAGTTGTTTCAGGCTGTAGTGGAAAATTTTGACCCCTTGAGATGTTCTGTTGCCTTTAAATGGTCATATTGCCCTCAGCCTTTGACTTCATGTGATATAACAATTGTTAGGCAATAGTTTACCCATGGGTCAATATTTTCCCACTATAGCCTTCAGCTCGGTCAATAAATGTATAATATATTATCTATATATATATATTAGAGGCAAAAACTCATTTAATGCATCAGTTAGGTTTGTTCCACAGCGACAAAAGGGAATTGATGTTAGGTTAGAAACCCCTTGCACCCTCAGTCACCCCCAACCGCATCAGGGTGCATTGTATCGCCGGCCCAACTCTCACCCCATCACATGCATGAACAAGCTGGAATCATAGGAGAATGGGGTGAGAGTTAGGACTGATGATTCTAACGCACACCCCAATGCCGGTTGGTGGGTGGGCTGAGGGTGCAAGGGGTTTTCAACCCTAACACCAAATTTCCTCACTTTGTCATGAGGAGAAACCCTAACTGATGCATTAAAAGATTGTTTGCCTCTAATTCCCTTCTTTTGAGAATGAGGACTATAAATAGTGAATGGAATGTGGTGATGGGAGCACAGGGCCCGCGCTCCCACCATGTGATTTTTGTGATGTAGTAATGGTAACAGCAAGGCAAATGCAAGCAGTAATGGTTATGCACATGGTGACCCAAACATAAATTGTAAAGCAAGCATTAATAGAAACACAGGTACAAAGTGACACCAAAATGAAAAGTGATGCAAACGGAGACACAAGCACATACAGAAACACAACTGGTAACACGCATGGTCATGGTACCACAGTTGTAAATGAAAATGATAACTGTGACAGCAACAATAACATGAAAGGAAACAGAAATGGAAGCATAAACACAAGCATGTACGGTAACGCAAACCGTAGTAATGCGCATCGTCATGGTACTGCAATTGTAAATGGAAATGGTAACGCAACAGCAACAATGACGCCTAAAGGAAACAGAAATGCAAATGCAATTGCATATGGAAATGCAAATGTAATGTGCATGGGCATGGGAATGCAATTGAAATGCAAATGGTAATGTTAAAAACAACGATGACGAAAACGAAGACAAAATGCAAATGGAAACAGAAGGAGGCCACCAACAGAAATGGTAATGCACATGGTGATGCTTATCAAAACACAAATAGAAAAGTAGTGGAGACACAAATGGTAACAGTAATGGAAATGCAACTGCAAATGAAAACGCAAAGGGAAGCAGCATGGTGGCGAACATGGGAAAGCTAATGCAAACGAGGCACGGAGCACAAGTGTAAAGCCTACGTGAAACAGTAACTGGAGCTCACACCCTATTTGTACCCAAAAGCTCCATTGAGAAACACAGTGAAAACAAAGAATGTATGCATAATAATGGCCTTGGAGCTGAAAATGAGCAGTTGTAATGCTAAATTGCTAATATCTCAGTAACCGTACGACGTGAAAAAAATTATAATTTCACATGATTCATGACTTTCCTGGCTATAGTTCATCTGATGCTGAGCCCTATAGGGCTCAGCATTTTCAGCCAAAAACCGTATCTAGTGCGGTTTCCAAGATACGGGCCCGTAAGGCACAACCGACGAACAATGTTGGTCTGTGGGAAAAGTGCCAACTTTAGAGTATCATAACTTTGCAACCCTGCAATATTTTTCACCAAACCACCAAAGGCACATCTGTCAGGTGTTTGCTTTCTTCCTTCCAAATTTCAGCCCAAAAGTCCAAACTGTTCCTTTGCAGCAAGGTAGCAAATAATTCCTGTCATTTGGCCATACTTTGAAAGTAGTGTAAGTGATTTGCAACACCTTTCACAAAAAATTTGCAAAAGTGTTGCAGGTGCGACATTATTTTGTGACACTACTTTTCCCAGAAATTTGAAAAACATATTTATGGGGTGTTTAACCTCAAAATAAAGACATGGCTAGCATCCTCAGGGCTTGAATATGTAAACACAAAATAATTATGTCCCTAGATGGTCCCAATTTTAAATGCCAAGCATTTCTGTGATCAGTAACTGAAAACAAAATGGTGGATTTGCAAAACTACTAGGGCCATTTGCGACACTAAAAGTGCATTTGTGACACTTTCAAACTTTTGTTAACTTTTCCCATCGACTTATAATGGTAACTTGTTTTTGAATAACTTTTGAACCGCTTAATATTTTTCACAAAATCTTCAAAAGGCACTTTGGGGACCCTGGCAGCACGTTCTGTGAAGCTTTGGACAAGTCATGTAAACTGTCGCGACCTGTAGGTGTCAACCAAGAATGCATAAAAAAACATAATTGCACGCATGAATGTCACTTAATAACTCCGCAGCCGTATATCCAGCTGGTACAAAAGTTGCCAGTTCCCAAGATCTATGGTTATGCCCCATGCCTACTTAATTTCAGGCAAATCTGTTGAACAGTGGAAAAGTTATTAAGGTGCAAAGTTTCACCATTTAACCTTAAAGAGGTACTCAACCCTAATTATAGTAGCACTACTGGTACACCATAATATATGTATATATATATATAGAGAGAGAGAGAGAAGAGAGACAGACTGACAGATTAGAAAAATTGACAAATGGGTAGAAATAGCTAGATAGATATATTGTGGATTGTAAAACAAAAACTACTTAAATGCATCTGTTGTGGTTTAAGAATGAAAAGTAAAATGTACAAAAGTAAAAATTAAGGGAAAAGTCACCAGAGCACTGGAAAATCTGTAGTATGCCACTCCTTGGGGTTTGAATTATCACACAATGCAGCTTTAGCATTACCTTAACTTTGACACTATCTGTTCAACCTTTACTGTCAGCATTTTACTTTATTTGACAAGGCAGCACCAAAGTAAGTGTAAAGTCAGTGCTATGTCTCATGATTGTTCACACCCTGAGAAACAGCTAATCACAGATTTACCAAGGTTCCAGGAAGTTTTTCCTAACTTTTGATTTCCTACTATTCAGTATTTTGTGCTTCAGTTCTAACAGAGGCTTTAAGATAGTTTTTACAATTTAGTTCCTCACTTTGGAAAAGATATGTAACAATGGATACCTTTAGCTTTCTTTGCAAAACATCCTCTGGGCTCTGCGTGACAGCAACCCCACTGGACATGGTGCTGGATCTGAACCTTGCTTTTACAGGGCTCTACATAAAGCAGCAGACCAGCTGGGCACAGCACCAGATTTGTAGTTTAGTCCTGAAGGGCCAAGGTGGAGGAGGGTTGTGCAGATCACTCATCATATCACCAATCATTAAAATATGTAATGCGGTGGACATGGGGGCGGAGGTGACATAGAATGCCAGAGGTTGGATGGGGTGGGCAAGGTAATCTTTTGGTTGACGGCTGGGTTGGGGAAGAGTTGGGGTATGTTTTGACAGAAGTTGGAGGAAGGGTTTACTTGCCAGTGTGGTAAAGCAGGGTGGCACTGGTGGCAGAGGGTGGTAATGGCAGTAGTTTAGCTAAACTTGCAATGAGCATTGTAAATGATCAACTGGAGTTCAGCTCCTGGTGGATGCAATAGTTTCAATTCTTTTAAATAACATACACATTGTCACTGGGGTGTGTAACCCAATGTCAGGAAGGGGAGTTGGGGTTTTACAACATCAAGTTTGGCCCCAGTGTCAGAAATGGAATACAAATGATAGGTATTTGTTTCTTTTGCGATAGAATTAGAAGTCAACCACGAAGGAACAAAACAAATTTTCATGTTAGTGGCAGAGTATCATGAGATAAGTGGTGGGCTGAAGTAGATATATTTCTTTCCATCCATGAGTGACTTGAAAGTCAAACACAAATTAAAAAAACTGTATTTTTATATATTTGCTTCAAGATTGTTTTATTCATTTGTGCATGTGAGTGATCTGATGGTTTTAAACACAACATTTTTGATTTGGCCTTTTTTCATTGTGAAGAAAATGAAAGGCCCTTATCTCAATATCTATTGATCATGAAAGTTTTTTTCATTTAATGTACTTTATTATGATTTTCAAATAAGTGTAAGCTGGTGACAAATGACAAGCATATTACACAATCATTAAAACAGCAATTACAGTGCGTATATAACAAATAATACAAATCGTAGTCTGCAGCTTACAATTTCCCCTCCACCCAGAGCATCTTCCCTCCCCCATATCCCCAGTCTGCCACCAAAATAGTAGATTCAATCCTTGCATATAAGAGATTGTCCAGTCTACTGGAATACAACAATACCAAGTAATCGATCTCCCCAGCTCGTTAGTTGCTTATTAGAAGAGTATAGAGAGGCTCCCATCTCTTAACATATTTCTTGGTATTATTAGACAATTTAGCAATCGTATACTCTGCTTGCAAGGCAAACATGATTTCATGAAACCATTCTAGATAAGTGGGAGCAACAGAGTCCTTCCACCTTCTTAATATGACATTTTTCGCACATGTCGATATCAGAGCCATGTGGGCTCTCTGATTGCCCCAGGTATTAGTGTGTATTCTCCAATAAGACATATTTCAATTCGAAAGAAACCTGTCAAAGCCAGCAAGAGGATTTAACCTGCTCTCTATACTTCACCAGAAGGTAATTATTTTCTCACAAGACCACAACATGTGAATCATATCAGCAACCTCTTGTTGGCATCTAGAACAACGACTGTTGTGCAGAGACCAAATCGGTGTAATTTGAGAGAATAATATAAGTTATGAATTATCGAAACTGCATATATCTATATTTATCCCATTTAATATACTTATATAGATGCGCCTAAACAAGGGACCAGTCTATAGAACTGTAGGGGATCCGGGAAATCTT
This sequence comes from Neoceratodus forsteri, assembly GCA_016271365.2. Taxonomy (NCBI): domain Eukaryota; kingdom Metazoa; phylum Chordata; order Ceratodontiformes; family Ceratodontidae; genus Neoceratodus; species Neoceratodus forsteri. The sequence continues at coordinate 397,505,694 of CM057454.1, forward strand.
GTTCCATTAGGTATAACTGTGGTTATCCACTGATTCAACCGTTGATCTAATAAAATCATAGAAAATGATATTACATGGGAAAGAGGATGGTTTCTAAATATGGGGCTAGCTTTTTAGAAAAGAGTCATGCCATAACCCTGCCCCAAGGTGCTGCCTTAATGAATGTGATAACTGCAAGTATTTAAAATTGAGTTTTCTCCCAGTGGAACGAGAGCAGCCTTCCTGAAAGAAATCATTCTTTGGTCAAGGACCAGCTGTTCAACCCTCTCTACACCTATCTGAGGCCAGAACGTCTGGGCTTTTATTAGCTTGCCAGCAATACAGAAATTGGGATTGCCGAATATGGGTTGGGCTATGTCCTTCAGTCTATCTGTTTTAAGGAGACACTGAGTTGTTGCTGGGTCCATATCAGAGAGTATAAGGGGTGTCTCACAAGGTTCTAGGAAGCTTTCTTAATGGAATAAATGGTAGACTTCCGTCTCCAGCCCTGTGTCCAGACAAAGGTCCTGCTCAATCCTGACCCAGGAAGGTAAATGACAAATATCTTGACTGGGCCAGTGTCGGACTCGAGCCAGATGTATTGCCAGGTAGTATGTATAGAAATTGGGGACCTGTAAGCCACCCTCTAATTTTTTCTTTGCTAGTTTTAAATAACTTCTTCTACGCCTTTTATTTTGCCATATAAATTTACTCAAGATACCATGCAACCGAACAAACCATGAGTGTGGTAGGTTTGGTTCAACATTTGAAGTGGATATAATAATCGTGGCAACACATTCATTTTAATAACATTCACTCACCCCCAAAGAGTTAATGGTAATTTGGACCACCGTTTGAAGTCCTCCATTAGACTATGAACCAAGTTGTCCAAGTTAAGTTGTCGCATAACTTTTGGGAGGGTGAATGTACATTTATTTATTTATTTATTTGCTTTTGTTAACTGGGCAGGTCACACTAGACATCCAAGTGCCTATTTTCAGGTGAGACCGGGAGGGTTACAAAACAGGTTACAGAGAGCTTACATACAATCATGAGTGAAGTTTACATGAGAAGCAGGATGAGCATACACAGGGAGAGAGAGTTGAGTGCAACAAACAGTAAGTTTTAAGCTAAGGTTTACATGTTACATGTTTACAAATGCCAAGGTATTTCATCTTGCCGGGTTCCACTGTCCCTAGATGTGTCACATCTGCTTTCATTGTATATTTATTTAAAGGAAGGATTTCAGTTTTGTCGATTTAGCTTGTAGTTTGAGAAGGTTTCAAAATGTGTTATAATCTGGAACACCTTGGAAAGGATTGCCGGTCAGTAATATGTAGCAGCAGATCATCTGCATATGCAGAGACCTTGTATTCCTGATGACCTCTGAATACCCTAACCATTGTAGAAAGATTAATCTTTCTAATAAGAGTTCTAGATATAAATTAAATAAGTAAGGTGACAGGGGACATCCTTGCCGTGTGCCTTGTGTCAGGGTGAATGAGCGAGACATGATGCCGTTGCATTGTATTCTGGCTGATGGAGTGGTATATAGTATTTTAATCCATTTTATAAATTCCTGGGGTATTCGGTATTGGGGGAGTAAAAGGAAAAAGGTACTCCCATGAAACTCTATCGAACGCCTTTCTCCGCATCCAGGGACACCAGAGCAGCAGAGATGTCCGAGTCCCTGGACACGGAGAGGAGATATGCCAGTTTTCTAAGATGGTCTGAGGAGAGTCTGTTTTGACAAAGCCTACTTGTTCAGGGCTAACAAGATGTTCCCACCTGGGCAAGTCTTGACAAGAGAATTTTGCCTAGAATCTTAAAGTCCACATTAATAAGGAGATCGGTCTGTAGTTGGACATTCTAAGGGGTCCCTATTAGGTTTCGGAATAAGAACTATAGTGGCCGATTATAACGAGGAGTCTGACAGACCATTTTGAAATAGATAATTAAATGTTTCGAGTGATATGGGGCAATGGTATCCTTGAGGACCTTGTAGAAATTGGTTGTGAAGCCATCGGCCCAGGTGACTTGTCGATTGCAAGGAATCAATAGCATCACAAACTACGGATACAACAATGGGGCGTTTTAATAAGTCTACTTGAGGTCAGATAAAACAGGGATTATAACGTCTTGAAGAAATGATTCCATTTGACACGAGATGATGGTTGGGGGGCTGTGTAAAGCTGCTGGTAGTATTCTTGAAAGGCGTTTACAATGTTTAAGCGAGTTGAAGAGTACCTGAAAGGAATAAACCGATGGAATTATTCTCTGGCCAATTGAGTCTATAGCGTAAGGCTAATAATTTGCCTGCTTTCTCACCTTGATCAAAATATTTGATCTTTGAGCGTGCAACCATATGCTCCACTTTTTCAGTAAGTAGTTTATTGTATTGGGCCGAAGAGATTCCAGTTTACTTAATCCCCATCAGGGATGATGGGGAAAGAGAATTTTCTAACTCAGAGATCTGACCTAGTTTTAAAGACAGTTCGCATTCTTTTACTTTTTATGTATGATTGATGACGGATTATTTACACCTCATAGCACATTTGAGGAGCACCACAAAATGTCTTTTGGACGGAAGTGGTATTATTCTCCATGTATATACTGATAAAATCTCGTATCTATAAACATGTTTATCCGAACTTAGAATCTGGTTGTTAAACATCAGACCCGTCCCTGTGAATATTTGGGAAAATTTGACTTGGAGATAAGCCAGGCCATGGTCTGAGATGGCCTGAGTTGAATGGTATACTGCAGAAACCCCTGAGTTGCAATCCATGAGATAGGAGAAAGTAATCTATACGGGAAGAAGTATTATGGGGTATAGAATGAAAAGAGTATTCCCTCTCCTCTGGGTTTACAAGCCTCCAAGGATCAATTAGTCCCAAAGAGGAGCTTAATTTATAGAGCTCTCTGACCGGGAGATGAGCGTGGCCTAGTGGGCCCCAATCTATCTAATGTGTTTGAGAGCACTATATTCCAATCACCCCGAGTAAGATTGGCAGCTTAGACCAAGGAGCCAATATGGACATAATGGAGGTAAAAATTGTGGGTCATCTGAGTTCAGGCGTGGAGCCGAGGCCAGTATGACTTCTGTATGAATCAACAGGCCTCTCACTATAACATATCTACCTTCAGGGTCTACTATGGATTGTAATAGTTGAAAGGGCACCCTCTGGTAATGAGGATGGCAACACCACATCTCTTGGTTTCTTTGCCCGCATCATATACTTGCCCTACCCAATTTCTATGAAAGTAATGCGAATTTATAGATCTAAGGTGTGTCTCTTGCAGAAAGGCTATGTCAATCTGCAAGTTTTAAAATGAACTAAAATTTTGGAGGCGTTTAGCGGGAGTGTACCCTTTGATGTTCCAAGATCCATATTTAATCTCCATTGTGGATCTTATTTAAGGGCTCAAAACAGATAGAGACTAGCAAGGTAAACATACAAAGACAACAAAGGTGCATTAAATCAGTGTGGTATTCCTTGGTGGCAGACAACCCAGACCCCAGTATCCTTCCCCACCTCCCCCATGTATCCCCCACACGTCATAAGAATCAGAAATTGAACCATATAAATATAGATATATCACCCAATCCCCAGAAATATAACAATAAAACTTGTCCAATAATATAAATCAAAATCACTAGTCACATCAACCCATCGAAAATGAAGATTGCTAAATGTGCTAGATATTTGACACATATGTCATGTATAAGCTTAGTTCTAACAGGTACCAAAATGAAGGGTTGAATCTGACTGTGATATTCTCCCCATCTGTAGCACATGATGCACTGTTAGTGTGCGGTTGCTGATTGGCCACACACCCCGAGTGCCAGTCTCCCCTTTAAGAGATTAGATTAATCACCAAATCTGTCCTGAACACCTTGATGCAAAAATAAACCAGCATACTGCGATGAAATCAAATACAAAGCCTTAATTTGGTAAGAAATTATAATAATTTGGTACTTGCATGGGATGTATAGCTCCACATGCACAAACCTGACCCTTGTTATATTGGTTCACCAAAACAAGTAATTTAACGCAGTGGCGAAACAAGTCTTAATAAGAAAAGCGGAGGGTCTTCCCACTTAATCTGGGCTCACCATGCACAAGTAGACCTGGGGTAAGTAAACTGAGCAGTAAGAAATTCTGATACCCTTTAAACTGCATCAGACCCAAAATTGACAATAAAATAAAATAAAATACACGGAGCATCAGAAGAGTCACTGAATACAGCAATCCCTAGATGAGATAAAGTCCATCTAGCAGTCTGTCCAGGCGTCCATGAGCTCAAAGAAAAAGAAGACAAACAAATGGTAAAGATTCTTCAGAGGGCACGATATCCTCTTGGACTTACATGCAAGAGCAGGAAAAGAGTTTGAACCCGCTCGCCTCCCATTGTAATGCTCAGCATTAGGTTCCTGCATGCCATCGTGCTGTTGGTGTTTGGGATATTCCTATAAAGCATTCCTTCCATTCTTCTGATAAGTCTTTTGGGGTTCACAGGCGTTGATCCACAGGAATCTTTTATGAGAGTGGAGAGACCCTTCCTTTTCACTTGATCAGTACTGCTCCAGATCCCAGAATAGCTAGACCAAGCTTTAGTATTTCTGTGTTGCTCCATTAGCCAGTATAAGTCTATGAATTAAAAGGAAATAAAATAAAAATACGAAATGTGAATCGAAGGACCGCTGCCCATGTGCTGGTCCCTGATAAAGTTGAAAATTGTGAGCAGGGTTAATGCATGGTCTAATACTTAAGGAAGGAGCGCATATTAAAATTATTGATTCACGGGGCTTGCTAGCCCATGCTTAAATATATGACGGGACAGAGGTTCAAGTCCGTTGTATGATTAACTACATAGTTCTTCAGTAGCTCCTTGAATGATAATCCAACTCAATCGTTGGTGATCCAAGACACAAGAGCGATGTCTTCAACTCGTGAAGATTTCAGCGGGCCACAAAAGATCAGGTAGAAGGATTGCAGAGTCAGAAGTGCTTGCAGGGCACTTTTGAAGTTGTGCCATGAGCCTGCAACATTTACAGAGAGCGCGATGGGTATGAAACTCTGAACGGATCCGCTGCTATCAGTTTCGTGACCATAGGGTGGTATTCTGCCTGTCTCTGTCTAATGGTGGCTGGTAAATCTTGCATGAAAAAGTTGCCGACCCTCCCACAAAACTTGATGTGACTCTTTGGTCTGCTTCAGCACATGCCATTTATCTTGATACTTCAGGAATTTGATAATGAGTGGTCGAGAAGTTTCCTAACTCGGGTTTAGCAAGGAGGCGGTGTGCCCGTTCAAATTACATATGTAGAATTGTTAGGTGATGGCCCCACAACTTTAGTTAGCAATTTTGTAAGAAAGTGATGGGAATTGCACCTTCCGTGTCCTCTGGCAGAGCGAGTGATCATGAAAGTTTGAGGTTTTATATTAGTGTATTGTTTTCATTATCTGGCTGCAAATAAAGCATCCTTATTTGGGGATATTTTATGTCATGCATGCACTTCACAGCAGGAAAACTACTACCCCTTGTTCTGAACATTGTCATGCACTTAGCCTGTAGGACTAGAAGGGTGCATGCTCAGTTTTAAATCCCTAGGTCCTAAGGCAGATGAGTTATAATCTAGCAAACATATGGGCTTTGACATGACCACTAACTAAAATCTAATATACTGGTGTTAATGCACCAGTATAAACACTATATATATATATATATATATATATATATATATATATATACTGTATATATATAGATATATCTCTATATATATGTTTTTATTATAGGGCACAGTTGTGCCCCTATAGTTAGGGTTGAGTAGACATTTTAATGTTAAAATTCAATTTTGTGCATCAATAACTTTGCACCTTTAAATGGATTTGCAGAATTTGGAATGTGCAGTCTGGCATGGTAGAACTCTTGATTTGCCAAGTTGTGTTTCAGTCAGACTTATGTGTTTTGCTGATAAAGTGCTGAAAATGCATTTTTCGCCACTTTTGACGGGATTTGTTGCCCATGGTGCAACCACACTGTGTGATCTTGGTCTGAAATTTAGAATGTAGAAACAGTTTGGGTCAAAGAATAATCCAGCACTGGTTGGGTTAAAAAATATTAATCCATTCCAAAGTTATTTAATTTTACATTTTTGGGTTCTGAGCATGCTCAGTTGACTCAAGATTTATATGTATATTTTCAGACTAGGATTGGGCTCACGGTCAAAGATTTTGTCAGCTCATAGACAAAGATTTAAAAATTCTAGTCCATCAGAAAAATTCCTTGTCCGTGAGTCATCTTGTTTTCTCCCCCAAAAAAATGTTGTGCTTTCTCCATGGGTGACTTTTGGTATAATGAGGCATGGGTTTTGTTGCGGATGATGCCCTCACAAACTTATACCTTTTGTTTGCTTCATTTTGTCCAAATAACAGCCTTTTAAAATTTAAAATTCTTTGACTGTGACTCACTAATGATCCTGGTCTGTGAGCTGACAAAATCCTAGTCCATGAGCTGTCAAAATCCTAGTCTGTAGAGCCTATCCTCTTTCACGAGGCAGCAAAATCCTTGACTGTCACTTTGTGACCAGATGGCCCTTCTTGCAGACAAGGATAGACTCACAGTCAAGGATTTTGCTACCTTGCAAAAAAGGATTGGCTGATGGACTAGGATTTTATCAGCTCATGAAAGGGATTGATTTTTTGAATCCTCTTTATCAGTTGACAAAATTGCAGTCCATGAGCTGTGAAAATCCTACTCTGCCACCTGATCCTCTTTCGTGAGGTAGCAAAATCATTAACTGTCACTTAGGGACCAGATGACCAAAATTTAGGGTTAAGGATTTCTTGAGGGCAGCGATTTTGACAGCTCATGGACGGGGTGTATCTGACGGTTGGGGATTTTGCTATCTCACAAACTAGGAATTTTAAACTTTTAAAAACTTTTCCACTGCATTGTAACTTAATTGTTTGGTCTTTTGACTTGCAGTTTCAGGGTATTACTGGGATGCCCTAGAGATGTGAATTATTCTATTTAGGTGTTGGAAAGTGAAGTGGTTCCATAGATATGCCATCATGAAGTTGAGATTTTTCCCATTGGATAACATTCGGCAGCCATCACACCTTTTCAGTGCCTGTATCTCAAAAATGGTTCGAGATATGGATTTTCATTGCAAAATTCTTAGTCCCTCTCAAAGGGGACAAAGTGCAGAAGTAGGTTGGAAAGCCATGACTACCATGAATTTTGAAATTTTTTCTACTTTGTACATGTTACTGAGATATTTGAAAATAATATTCCAATTGCTCATTTTCAGGTCCGTAGGCCAGTATTATGCCCTCAAAGCTAGTACCCGCAGTGCTTTACAGTGCCCATATCTCATAAGCAATGCAAGATATGGATTTGGTCAATGTATGTCCATGGATGTCTCACTGTCATGATTACAACAAAACTTGAATTTTATTTCCTAGCTGCTACGGTTCCCCAGATATTGGCAAATTAGTGTTACAAGGGTTCCTTGCCTATAGGGCTGCTGTATGGTTCCATAGCTATGTGTATGTAGGAGCAGAGGCCCAGAGGATCCACTCTCCCACAGACACATATTATTATACAAGCGGGCAACTTGGTGGGAGCAGGGGCCCACACCAACACGTGCTATTTACTACTTATATGACACTTTTCAGAAAGTAAGGAAATTCATTGCAAAACAAATTTTTTAATGCATCAGTTAAGATTAAAGTGACAAAAGTGGGAAATAACACATTAGGGTTGAGCCCTAACCCCCCACCCCTCATCCTACAGACCGACAGACACCGGGGTGTGCCATAGAGTCATCAGGCCTAACTCTCACCCCACTGTCCTTTACTGTAGCATGTCCACCTGTTTACACATGGAATGGCATGAGAGTTGGGCCTGATGATCCCATGCACACCCGCATCTGTTGGTCTGTGTTAAGATGGGGTGGTGGCTGGGGGCTCAACCCTAACATCTCATTCACCCACTTTTGTCTCTTTAACCTAACTGATGCATTAAATTAAGTTTTGCAATGAATATATATATATATGTATATATATACACACACACACACACATATACATAAATAGAAACTACAAAAACTATGTTAATATATTTATTAGGTTTAAAATGCTTGTCACCTCCTCCAAAAAATTACCTACTCTTCTTCATAATCTTGAAGCTATTCTGGATTAGCATACATGGGCAAACACAAGTAAGGACAAATAGGATCTAGATTGGAAATGAGCTTGTCTCAAATGAGTCTCCTATTCATTTTAATGAATAAAATATTTTATTACTCCTACTACAAGTTGTCTTTTTCTGAGTGCAAATTCCTTTTTCTAATTTGAGTCCTTAACAGCATAGTCTTCATTTATTTCAAATTTAGTGTTAGTCCATTTTCATCAAGTAAATTGTGTAGTTTCCAAAAGCATCTTTCAAATCATTATTTGAATCTTCTAAATGTTTGCCTCCTTATATAGGACAGTATCATCAACATAAAACAGTGGGCTCAGCGAGGGTGAGGATGGTGGAACAGAGGCACACCCAGTTAGTTGTTCCACTCCACAATCCATACACCATTCTGGGGAGCATAGCTCCCTATGGATGCACCCACAGAGGAGACTAAGGAGGCTGAGGACAACTGTCACAAGGGAGGCCCACAGGAAGGAGGCAGAGGACACCACAAGGAAAGGAAGCAGCTCCTGGTGGGGGACTCAATTATTAGGGATAGAACTGGGGAGCAGGTAAAACTGAAGTAAGGTGCCTGCCTGGTGCGCTATGGCTGGAGGGACAGGAAGCGCATCCTCAGGATTACGAGAACAGCTGCACGGGAGTCTGAGCTGGACATCATTGTCCACCTAGGGACAAATGACTTGGCTCATCATGAGATCAGAGCAGTGCAGAAAGACTTTGTAGAATTGGGAGGGGCCTAAGACAAGTAGCACACACAGTATCCTTCTCAGAGGTGCTGCCTGTCAATGGCATCAGTGAGGCGAGGTACTTTGCTCCATGCAGTTTAATGAATGGTTGAAAAAATGGTGTGGAGCATGGGGTTTGGCTTCATTGGACTGGGTCCACCTGAGGGACACCAGCCTATACTGGCAGGATAGTCTGCATCTGTCCAGGAAGGGAACAAGTCTTTTGAGCAATCGGTTTAAATGCTTCATTGTGCAAGCTTTTAAACTAGTCAAGGGAGGCACTGATAAGCAGCAGGAAAATCCAAGCCTCTCCCTACAAAACAGGGTACTAAATGAGAAAAAGACTAAGGTAGAAAGGTCAGTGGGATGCTGCAACAGAAAGTAAAGCCATCAAAAATGGAGAGCAATAAGTACCAATGCCCTGTAGTCTGAGTAACAAGCTTCTGAATTAGTGGCCTGATGGAGGAGGAACATCTGATACTGTGGCAGTCACAGAAACATGGTACACACAAAACCATGACTGGGACTTAAACATACCAGGATACACTATCTACAGGAGGGACAGGGAGGGTAAAGAGGAGGAGGAGTAGCTCTTTACATATGGGAAGGAATCAAAGCAACAAAACAAAAGGGTAAACAGGGAGGAGAAGAAGCACTGTGGGTAAATTTATAACCATCAATGGCACCACAATCTGCACAGGGTTGTGTACAGATCCCTTCTCAGGGGAAGAAATGGACAAGAAAATGATAGAAAGTATACTTAGAATGGCAGAAAAAGGAGATATTGCTGATGGGTGATCTGAATATGCCAGATGTTAATTGGAGTGCAGTTGCAGCAGCCACTTCGAAGAGTGGGGTTATTCTAGATGCCTACAGGGGCATGCCTTAGGCAACTAGTATTGGAGCCCACTGAGAGGGAGCAATCTTAGACCTGGTTCTCTCAAATGGAGATGAAGAGAGGATCACAGATGTAGAAATTGGTAGCCATCTGAGGAACTAGTGACCATCGAACAGTATGGTTCAAAATAAACACAGCAGTAGAGTCAAGCCATACAAAGGCAAAAGTACTGGACTTTAGGAGGCCTGACTTTGCCAAAATGGGCAAGTGCCTAAGGAATGCACTAGCAAATGGGCAGGAAGGAGGGTGGAAGAACAATGGGAATAATAAAACTGCCATCACAGAGGTAACAAGCCTTTGCGTGAAGCAAATAAACAAAATGAAATGAGGTAAGAAACCACTATGGTTCTCAAAGGAAGTGGCAGTGAGAGTTCAGGAGAAAAGAAAGCATTCAGGAAGTACAAGGAATCACAGAAGTAGCAGGACAGAGAACTGTATCAGTTAAAAGCAAAAGGAAGCTGGAAGGCAGTCAGAACAGCAAAAGCCCAAACCGAGGAAAGATAGCAAACTCAGTTAAGAAGGATAAAACCTTTATAGGTACATCAGGAGGCGAAGGAAGACCAAGGCAGGGATAGTGAGGCTTAATAAAGGGGAGGAGGGTGGGCAGAGGGTGACTGTGAAAAGGCAGAGATACTAAACAAATATTTTTGCTCAGTATTTACAAAGGAAGAGGGGAGGTACCTAAAACAAACAGTGAAACACTCTGGATACAGAAGTTGATACCAGCCCATTTACAGAAGAAAGGGTTTGAAAGAACTCTTAAAACTGAAGGTGGACAAAGCAATGGGTCCTGATGGGATTCATCCCAGAATTCTAAAAGAACTAAGGGTAGAACTAGTGACACCACTGACTACCCTCTTTAACAAATCATGGGAGGATGGGGTGGTACCTGAGGACTGGAGGAGAGCAGATGTGATTCCCCTTCACAAAAGTGGAGCAAGGCAGAAGCAGGAAACTACAGACCTGTTAGTTTAACCTCAGTGGTAGGAAAATGATGGAATCACTTCTGAAGGAAAGAACTGTCGAGTATCTAGAGGCCAGAGGGCACAGGACCCAAGACAGCATGGATTCACAGCGAAAGGTCATGCCAGACAAATCTGATAGATTTCTTTGACTGGTGACCAAAGTAGTTGATCAGGGAGGGGCTGTGGACAAGGCCTACCTAGACTTTAGCAAGGCATTTGACACAGTCCACACAAAGATTATTATACAAGTTAGCCAGCCTGAGAGTGGGTCCCAAGATGACAGCTTGGGTAAAGAATTGGCTGGAGACTAGGACACAGAGAGTAATAGAAAATGGGGTCCACTCTGAAAAAGGGGGTTACTACTGGGGTACCACAGGGTTCAGTATTAGGACGGGTCCTCTTCAATGTCTTTATAAGCAACATTGCAGAGGGACTGGAAGTAAAAGTATGTCCTTTGCAGATGACACAAAGATCTGCAACAGAGTTGATGCACAAGGTGGGGTGGAAAGGATGAGAAGGGACTTGGCAAGGTTAGAGGAATGGTCAAATGTATGGCAGCTTAGATTCAATGCTAAGAAGTGCAAGGTAATGCACCTGGGAAACAAAACCCAGGGAAAGAGTACACAATGGGGGTGAGATACTAACAACAACAAAATGGAAAGGGACCTGGGGTAGCATATCAGATGACCTAAAGGTGGGCAAGCAATGTGAGAGGGCAGCAAGGAGGGCTGGGGGGATACTGGGATGCATGGGAGGCATCACCAGTAGAAAACAGGAAGTTATTATCCCTCTGTACAGACAGCTGGTGAGACCCCATCTGGAGTACTGTGTGCAGTTCTGGAGACCCAGTCTCCATGAAGACATAGACAGGATGGAAGCTGCCCAGAGGATGGCAACTAAAATGGTGCAGGGTCTGCACTGGAAGACATATGAAGACAGACTTAAGGATCTTAATATGTATAGCCTCGAGGAAGGAGGAGAGGGGGACATGATAGAAACTTTCAAGTACCTCAAGGGAATCAACGAAGTCCAAGAGGATAGCATCTTTCAAAAAAGAGGTGTGCAAGAACAAGGGCTCAATTTGAAGATGGGGGGCAGCTCAGAGGTAATTTAAGGAAGCATTTTTTTCACAAGAGGTTGTGGATGTATGGAACAGCCTTCCGGAGGAAGGTTGTGGAGTCAAAAACAGTGGTGGAATTCAAGCATGCATGGGACAGTCATAAGGCAATTCTAGGGGGGTGGGGTAGGAAGAAGTAGGCTGCTGGTTAACTAGGATCTGCAGCTTATCCATGAGAAGAGGAAATGGGCAGACTGGGTGGGCCAAGCGGTCCTATCTGCCATCAAATTCTATGTTTCTATGTTTCTATTTAAGAAATATTTTTGGTACAGTGGGCCCAATTCTAAGACACATGTAAACTAACTGGCATATGTGTATTGTGACATGGAGCGCTATCAGGGACCCTACCTCTATTTCAAGATAGGCAGGGTCCTAGCACTTCACGGCCTGTGACTTGCGGCAGCTGCCGTGTTCGCCACCCAGAATGGTGCAAATAAACCTGGGTGCTGCAAGCCACCGACCACAAAGAACAGTCCCCGAACTCCCCAGCCATGAAAAAAGCCTGCAAGCCCCATGGGCCATGGGGGTCAGACAGTGTGGCAGAGGTGCAAGTGTGGCACTGAAAAAATGGACCCAGGTACCAGCGGGTGGCACCCTGGTATGGAATGGGGAGATGTCACGGTGATGTAGAGTCCATGGGACACAGCTATTTGCATTGCATGTTATGGCACTGTGGGAAACTGCTGTTTGGCCAGGATGGATGCTCCTTAGACCAGCTAACAGCTGGTCTAACCCCAGTGCAACAATTTGACTTGGAATAGTATAAGAGGGTTATGGCAGCTGCCCTTTCAGAATAGGGTGCAGTTGCTGCCGTAGCCCCTCTTCCACCATGCCATAGGGCTGCGGCCAGCAGAAGTCCCCTTGGGTGCAGGCCACCTCCTGGAATCCAAGCCAGCGTAACGCATGCTGCAAAGTGCGACATGCGTAACCCATTTCTAGAACTGGGGCCAGTATGTTAGTTACAAAACTGAAAAAGAACTAACCCTGGTATATAACCCTGTTATATATCATGAGACACTTCAGCAACTGAAGATGCATCACCAGTGGGCAGATTATAGAAGCACCCAATTCCCTTTCCTTGTTTTACCATCTCTGCCTCTTCTTAACAATTTTCATGTTAACCTCAGAGGTGGCATTTTCAAACAGCTGCATCCATTTTTCAGACACGGACCCATGACATCTGCCTAGATAGTTAGACTACCTAATAAAGTGGCCTGTCTTCTGGGTACAAGTGCCACAACTTGTGCTCCAAAATGATGCATGCATCAAGTACAATACTGCGATGTCATTTTTTTCCTTTTTTGCAGAAAGTGGGTAAACAGTCAACAAAATGTGTTGGGTGTTTGAAAATATGTCACAAGCATCCCAACTTATATGTCAAGATACAGCATGCATCTGAAAAAGGACATAAGTGTTATTTTCTCTCGTTTGAAAATCCCACCTGAATCTTTAACATGAGGTTTCAACCATGACTCAGAGCCAAAATATCTGGATAGTATTTTCTTATCCAGATTTTTAATTACACCCTTCAGCACAAGGCTACAGATATTAAATGACACAGCTTTACATTCTTGATGCAAGTAATTTAGGATATTCTGCATTTATTGAAACATTCATTATCGCTCAGTATCCCAGGATTTATTTCAACATTACTCAATAAAGCAGAAGCATTAAAGAACTAATGTTCTAGGTGGAATTACAGTAACTTTCAGAAGTAGTCAGCAATCACTTCCTGTATCTGAAATATTTTGCTTTTCTGTTTTGCTAATTAGAAGATTTTCTACCTGACAGTACTAGCTATGATGCATGAGACAGCACTCTACCTGGAGACTGACATAGTCTATTGCTTCTCATTATACAGCAACAGCAATATGCCTCACTGACTGATATGACTAGTAGCCAGGAGAGCCAGTCTCCTGCTGCTTGATTGGTAACCTGTGGCATACATTACCAATCAGGCAGCAGAGCTAATGATGTAACAATAAGTGAGGTCACATGCTGATGATGTACAGTAGTGGAGGAACAGAACTACTGTACATATGTCAGCTTCAGGCAAAATATTGCTTTTCACATCACACCCAATATTATCTACAATAAAAACATCTAATGAGCATATAGACATGGAAAAGACTTCTGAAATAAAAAGAAATAAAGGGACTCCTTTTTATTCGCAATAACTATAGATACTGTAAAGTAAGTTTTTATAGTAGCACTTAATTTGTGGTATAATCATTAGAAAAATATATATCACTGTCTTATCTAATAAACTCTCATATTTCTATATTGTAATGATCCATAGAATACAGGAAATGTTTAAATTGTCAGTGTCAGTGGCTCAGCAGGTAGCACACTTGCCTCTGAGGCTGGGAGATCAGAGGCTGTGGGTTCTATCCCACACCAGGCACTTGGGTTAATATCCCAATACTGACACTGTAGTGCAGCATGGCCGAGGGGTGTTGCACTCCTGAGGTGCCATCTTTCAGATGAGATGTTAAACTGAGGTCCCATCTGCCTGTTCTGGTGGTAGTTCAGGTGGATGTTAAAGATCCCATGGCACTTCTTGAAAAGAGATGGGGAAAGTCTTATTGAAACAAAGAAATCATACAGTACCAAAACAAAAGCACTTTGCAAAACTCATATGGACTCAAAACTGAAGTAAACAAAAAACAGAACAGAACTATGTATATCAAGAGACAATCCATCAGGTCACTGCAAAATCAAGTCCGTGATCCAAGGAAGAGCTTTCCAAAGTTCAAGTAATGTCTCCTTGGAAAATAATGTACGTTCATGTACATAAATGTTAGATTAGGTCTATTCGATTTTCTTCTCAAGCTCTGAATAAGAACAGGTTTTTGGCTGTAGAGTAAACAGACATCGAGCCATCCAAATATTCCATTTAATTACTACAAAAACTAGATTTAACGTGTCCAGAGTCCAAAGGGACCACTGGGAGAAAAACACCATACATAATATTCTGGTAAGAAACCATTTGAAATAATGGAGTGGCCCAGACTCTTGCCAAAAAAACACACCAGTGCCGAATAAAGAACACTCAAAAAAAAAGTGCGATATAGTTTCCAATTTAGAAATACACAATAGTCTAGAACATTGTCGGTCTTGAGACTGCTTGTGTTTATGATTATCTTTGACGTTAATTCTTTCATGACACGACAGCCAATGAAAGTCCCACATGTGAGCAGGCACCCTTTTACACGTAACAAAACCAATAGGGAAGGAAGATGTTGGCTAGGGCACTTTTCAAAGAGCAACTGTATTGCACAAATGGTCAGGAGCAGATTATTATATGATACTTTATGAAATTCGTTAACAACATCTGGGTAGATATCCTCCACTGTTTCAAATGTAAAACATGTGTTTAATATATAGCGGTATACCCAAAGTTTGTAGTATCACAGTTAATGAATCACATTCCATAAATGAAACCATAATCTGCAAGAATCATAGAACCAAGGTTCCCACCCTCTCTGAGTATTTATCAATAGAGGCTGAAGATTTGCAGTCAAAAAAATACATGAAAAAATAACAGAGGATTAATCATGTTAACACCCCTCAGAAATAGATAAGTAAGTAACATTCCGTTTTACGGATTAAGCCGGCTTCCCACAGAACTTGAAAGAAAGAGACCAAGAACTGCAGTTTCTAATTGTTTAGGGATTGGGAATACATAGCTTAAATAAAGAAAAGTCGGTATCAAATAAGTCTTGATCAGGAAAATGCTTCTTCTTCCCAATCTGCCCCTTATTCCATGAGGCAACCTTAAATTCGCCTTGTTGTAATTTAGACCAATTAAAAGGTCAGAATCTACAGTCAAAAAATAAACTCCCAAAATGCATTGAGGCCCTCAACAAGTTTAAAGGACCAATATGTGAAAAAGGGCTATTTAGTCCTAACAGAATACCAAAACTTTTGGTAAAATTTAAATTTGCACCAGAAAAATCACCAAAGGAAGAACATTCCTGGAGGACAGTAATCACAGAGGCCGCATTAGCCACAATAATGCAGACATCGTCTGCATATACAATTACCATATACGGCGAGATTAAACTAGAAGCTAGAAAGGGCATGAATCTGAGGATGAGTATTCAGAAGGCAAAGCAAAACATCTAGAAAATACATATAACAGAGGCTCAAAGGACACCCTTGGCAAACCCCTCTTTTATAGGGATCATAGGTCCAACCCAACCATTCACAACAGGCACAACAGAGGCAGTCCTATAAAAGTCTTAATCCAGCAAATCATTTCACTAGGCACATGCATAAAATGTAGTGCCTTCCATAAAATCATGGTTAACTGAATCAAAAACGCCTTCTGATCTACCGATACAATAAAACCAAACAGAGTCTGCGTAGCCATGAGGAAAATAATTCTCGAAGGTGAATAAAATGGTCAGAGATTCTCCTGTTCGGTACAGAGCAGGACTGAGCAGGGTGAAAACCACTTCAGCTATCCTCATAAGGCGTTGTACAATGATTTTCATTAATAACTTAAAGTCAGTGTTTAGCATACATAAGGGGTGCCAATTCTCAAGAGAATGTATATCTCCTATCTGTTAATAGATATAAATCAAATTACCCTTTGTAAAATCTAAAGGATAAACTCACTAGCTAAAGGGAGGTAAATACTGAAGTTAATTCAGGGATCAGGTGGTCACCAGTACCTTATATAAGGCAGCGGAGTCCATCTGGACCAGGAGTCCTCCGTAAGGGTAAGGAAGAAATAACCGACTTCAGTTCTAACTCAGTAACAGGTATACAGGCTGAGTCAGAACATGGCTGTGAAGGGATAGGGATGTCAAGGTCCTATACAACACCAGGATCAACATCTGCAGCTGGAAAGGAAGAAAAGAGGCAGTCGTGTAACATGTCACTATCCGACAGATGTCTGACTGAGAGGTACATAAAGGTCCATCAGAATCAACAAGACACAACATATTCTTTGTGTAATTTGTTGAGAATTCGACTCAAAGGGCAAACAACAGCCCCGTGCCTACCACATTAAATTTCGTTGATGATAAAGTTGCTGTGATTGTCTAGATTGGAATTTCAACATATCATTCTGAATTAGGTGCAATTGTTGAGAAAGATCTTGTCCTGTCATATAAGCTATTGTCAACAAGGACTGAAAATGTACCCTTTTCTGTAAATATTCCAAATATTCTCTGACATTTTTGACGACTATATTTTTCAAAAGAGCACCAAATCATGTTTAGTGTCCATCCACCATGCAATAGAGTCTGCGTAACAAATAAAACGGATTTCCGGGCCTGAATAAAGGATTAAAGGGACTGCATGAAAGTCGAATTTGCAACAGAGATATGTTGAATTTCCAGAGTCCGGTTCTTTACGAACAGTGACATCAGAACCAAGGCCTACGGAAAGCAGTTTATGATCAGAAAATTCCACAGCTTGTACAGTAGCAGAGGTAATTGGGGAGTGTGGGACAAAACACAAAATCAATTCTGGTAGCAGCTTACCCTTTTGAAATGTAGGAGTATGTTTTTAGTAAAAGAGTAATAGGCATCCGTGAGATGAGCAGTACAGACCAACTTCCTAATTCGTGGGGAGGTCACAAAACAATTTCTGGGTAGTAGCAAAGAGCTTTTGTCAGAAGACTTAAGCCACAGTTAAAGTCACCAGAAAATATCAACTGAAAGGAGGTAAGCAAATAAGGGTGGAGTAAAGAAAATAAAGCTATACATTCAGACTTAATTTGGGAGCATAAATATTAATAACCCGATAAGGACAGGGCCCAATTAAAATCTAAGACTAACACTCTGCCAGGACTACGTCAATCAATTTTAGCAAACAAAATCTGGGATATTGAATAAGATTCCAAGTCCGGAAAAGGAGTCCAGGCCAATGGACCAAAAGAAGGACCTGAAGCCAGTTCTGTTGTGCCTGTCCGAATCTTGTGGGTGGTATGGAGTCGTGTATCCTGCAACAGAAAGATCCCCCATAGGTAAGAGCTGCAAACAGGAAAAAATCAATCTTCTTTTTGCCAGGCGGCTAATACTATTCACATTAATAGTATGACAAACAAAGTGAGACATAACACAAGGAGAACAGAGGCGCCTTCGATTTCCTTTTCCTATCACCTTTTTCCTTTTAGTTTAACCCTGGCCTTCCACTTCTGAGAAAGACCAGTACCCAGTTGAATCTCAGAATCAGTAATACCAACCGGAGGGAAGATGCAACAGAGGAAGAGTCAGACTTGCCTCCAACATCATCAGAAACAGTTTGGAGTAGCTCAAAGGCATTAGACAAAACCACAGAGGGGTTCCAAAAGCGAATGAGGCAATGGTAATGCCGGGGTATTCTCATAGACCTCCGATGCATAACACTAGTGGGTACTGGGAGGTGGCATAGTACTCAGGCCTGGAACAGAGTCCAGGACAAGCTGGACAAATTGGACAGGGTCAGGGGTAGGAGGGTCATCTCAGTGGCGGTGCCACACAAGAGGCCACCGGGGTACCACAACCTGATCTTCAACAGGCTCAGGGACCTGCAATAGAGGTCAGTGACTACTGAAGCTGGCTCTGCTAAGGTGGTCCCTAAGGCGAGCCTTCTGGGCTAGTGATTACAAAAGCGTTGATCAGCACCATCATCATGTGGCCTGATTAAGAGCAGCCCACGGACAATTTTGAAATGTATGACCCAGCTTCCATCACAAAGATTACATTTACACTCATTTAGACAGTGAATCCTCACATGACCCAACTCCCAGGTATTATATTTCAGCTTATCACAGACATTACTAAGGTGAGAGGGTCTCCCACACGGTAACAAGCTTCCGGTTGTCCAGGATAAAACAAGACCCCCTATCACGACCTATAAAAAAAAATTAGGTAGGTGCACTGGACCAGAATCATTAGAGTGTAACAAAACCTTAACCTTCCAGCCTCCAGTCCAAATATTCTCCATGTCCAATATTGCCTCAGGCTGACCCTGAACAGTACAATGTTGTTTTAGCCAATAGACAATGTCAGTGGCGTCAACACCTTCATTCCAAAACAGGATGGTAATATTTTTAAAGGCTGGTTTGGAAGGGAATGGAATAAGCAGGGGTCCACAGGACGAGTATTTCTTAAGGCATGATATCAGTGACCAAAAATGCTCCAAGCCATGAGGCGTTTGGAGCTGACATCAAGCGTAGTTTACGCGAAATATGAATCAGTGCATATATTTCATGAAAAAATTTCAGAGTCCTTGAGTAGTGTCCGAGCTACATACACTCGGTCCGGTGGCTCAGGTAAACCAGCCCATATAAGCCAATCATACCGCATTATTGCCACTTTGCAGCCAGAATTGGAAATTTAAACAATGAGGAAAAGAAACGATTTGGTCTCTATTTTTTTCTTTAGAGGGGCTCCACTACTGCAGGAGCTGTATTCTCTGTAATGGTAGTGGGAGAAGCAGCACAAATAAGAGAACCCCACAAAGGTTCCAAGACTGGGTGCTGGGTAAGTCCCAATTCCCTTGGGGAGACACAAGGGGTCAGAAATAGGCAGACTTCTGTTTGGTGAATGCTGCAGCTCAGGAAAATCATTGAGACAGGGGGACGAATAGGGATGGACCAGAAACCCACTTCCCCTCTGTAGGTTCCTGCACCCAGCCAGCTCCTTGCAATGCTGTTTCTACAGACCAGGTAGGTGTTGTAGCAGGATTGGTATCAAGAGATAGCAATTGAGAGGAGAGTGTGTCACAACAGGCAAACTAGGCACTGTATGCAATGATGTCACTGTAGTCTGCAGGGGCAGCTGAGAAGCAGGTGGGAGTATTCCAGCTGAGAACTCGCCAGGATGGACTGCACAGGGCAGCACCTCAGCTGCTTGAAAGAGCAATGTAGGCTGTTCAAAGTATTATTGTGGGCTGCAGAAGACATACATCCTGCCAATCTGACTGAATCCGCTTGCAGTTCTCTGTCTAAATTCTTCTGTAATCTCAAATCAATGTTCTGCATCACCCAAACGGTCCTGAAGCTCATTTTCAGCCAAACAGACAGTAGCAGAGTCAAAAGTGGAAAAATCCCTCATTGGGATGGCAAGGGGTAAAAAGTTTAAGAGTCCATGTCAGGTTGACCTAGCAGAGGTTCTAAAGTTGTAACCTGTAGTGTAGATTAATTTTCTGCAGTAGACACAGAAACCAGCACTTTGCTTCAGTAGTTGCAGGCGTGGTCTCTACACACACAGAGGCATGAGTTGAGACCAGGTCTCCCACCTCCATCGCCACCTCCTCAGCAGAAAGGGTGCGGCCCTACTTTATCTCTGGACAGAGGTTCCTCTGAAGAGAGAGTAGGGGAATTTCCCCGGTGTCCTGGCCAAATTTCCCTCATTCACTGGAAAAAATACCACCAACAGCTTAATCTGGTTCAAGGTCAGTTGCCATTCATCTGATCCCTCCTCGGGTCATGCCTGAAATGAGGCAGAATTTATCTAGTGCGCTTACCCGTCAACAAAAACTAAATAAAATAAAATATTTAAAGTGATGCAGTCCAATATAGCAATGAGACTATATATTCCCATCAACTGCCTTTTTCAATGATCCCCGGATCTCCCAATAGATATTTAACTGTTTATTGGTGAAATAAAACATTTTTCTCAACTGTCATGGTTTCTAGAAAGAGATTTTTCCATAAGTCTTATGATGGGATAGTGGGGTCCTTCGTCATTCTGGCTATACACCTCCTGGTGTTTATAAGTACCAGGTTTAACAACTTTTGACCTGCTCCTGCAGGTAATTTTTGGAAGGAAGATGTTCCAATAAAAATGTTCAGTCTCATTTACAGTTTTAATGTTAAAAATTATATTTAGGGTACTGAATATTTTAGACCATAATAATCTCAAGTCTTGACAAAGTACCATCACATGTGATAGAGTCGCTTTTTACGTCTATAATAATAACATCAAATAGTGGGGCTGAGCTTGTTGAGGGGATACAGAGTACAATAAAATTGTTAATTTCAGATAATCTATTACTCAAAGACACATTCCAAGGTGAACAGATAAATTCCTATTGTGTTGATTGAATAGGAATTTGAAGTTCTTCCCATATGATTTTTAAATTTTGTAAATTAACCAAATCCTGATTCAGTATATACATATATATGTGGATATTCTTTTTTCTATTCAGAGCTACTTTAATTAATTTAAACATTTCCATTGCCCCATCACATATTCCCTGATTGTGTTTGTTTAGTTTCATAAGAAAAGATTTTATTTGCAAATAACTGAAAAAAAGTATTCTCGGTTAGCCATGTTGATGTTGTAGTGGTTGGAATGACTTTAAAACATTACTGGTACATGAATTATTAATAGTCTTGATTACATGTCGTGTCTGCTTTTAATAAAGTTCTCCCAAAACACCAAATGGTAATTATTCCTCCCTATAGAAGAGTTTTAGATTGATCTGGACAGCTGCCTTTCTTTGGATTTTTTCCTAAACAGAAAGGGTATCTCTTAAAATATATTATCTATACGTTCCCATTTTTGTAGTTGCAGTTTTGAAAATAATAAATCTACTTTTTCATAGGGTATGTTTTGTGTTTTGAAAAACACCCATGGATGGGGTTACTATCTAGCAGTTATTTTAAAGATCATATGCAAAATGTCTACATACATCTCAATTTGCTGTTGTTTGTGATTCATTGACAGGCTGCTGAAGGGTCATATGTGGTGATTTCTGGTCTGTGTTGCTGAAACACCCAGAAAAGTAAGTTTACTGCCCTTACATACTAGCAGCATATGTTCTGCCTTCAGTTTGCACTGCCTATAGGGCGTCTAGCCAATGACATAATTTGGTGTGCAAGTGGGACTGTGGAGGGACTGACAGTACAGACTCATACTGTATTAGCCACCTTAGTAAATGTGTTAATTGAATAAAGTCATGCCAGCAATGCAGTTTAAATTACCCTTCCTCACTAAATCCTGCTGTATATTCTTGCCCTCTTAAATGACAAGTTTAACTTAAGTACTTAAGTGCGGCGGCAGCGCAGCCAATTGGATCATGGGCGCTGCTTCCCCACTTCAATTGGCCAGGATTTTCCTCCACTTCTTTGCCACCTTGCGCTCCTTGAATAAGCTGATTTACAGTTATTTTTAGCAAATTAAGCTACCTGCATTCTATATTAAAGAAAGAAAGAAAGAAAAGAAAGAAAGAAAGAAAGAAAGAAAGAAAAAGAAAGAAAGAAAAGAAGAAAGAAAGAAAGAAATTTGCCCTCCTCCCACCAGCACACCTCCACCTCCACTCTTTAAATACACTATTTCCCAGCCACTTTCTTTCTCTTCTCCCATTTGCTACATTGATCCTCCTGCAATTGGTTATCAGTCCCACTCAGGACCCTATCATATTCCCTCACCCCACCTCTCTGCTCTCCCCCTCCTCCTCCACAGTGCTGCCTCTGTAGCCAGGGTGCCACCCTCCCAGCAAGATAGCTATGTCCCTCCTGCCTGGCTACCCATCCTTACTTATTTCCATCCTCATCTGCCTCCTCCTCCTCCTCAACCATGCCACCAACCACCCTAAACTCCCCTCTCCCTCCTGCTAATCCCTGGAGGACTCCATAACATCACCAGCTTGGCAGCTACCTATCCTCACTCCCAACTCTGGGCCCACTTGGTCACACATCCCTGCCCTTCCTTTTCAACTCAACAATTTGGACCCAAATCTCCTCTACCTCTCTGCCCCTGCCATAGCTGCCCGCTTGCAACCTACTAAACCAGTCCTTCATTGCTGCAGCCATCCCTCAGGCATGGAAGCATGCTATAGTCATCCCTTCCATAAGGGGCCCCCTACCTCGACGTCAAACTACCAGCCTATCTCTCTCTCTCTCTCTCCTCTGGCTCTTGCAAAACTGCAAGAGCACCTTGTCTTCACACAGCTTACCTCCTTTTCACTGACTCTAACTTCTTCACGGCTTTCCAGTCTGGGTTCAGGAAGGGTCAATCTACTGCTTTCTCCTTGACTAGACTCACTGACACTATACTCACCGGCATGGATAAAGGGAAGATCACCTCTGCCATCTTCATCAACCTAGCTAAAGCATTTGACACTGTCTTCCATACCTTACTTCTTTCCAGCCTCTCTGATTCTGGCCTCTCCATTGCTGTCACCAACTGGTTCAGTTTCTACCTCCCTGGCAGAACACAGTCCGTAAGATCTCCAATGATATATCTGCCCCCGCCCATAACTACGGTGTCCCCAGGGATCAGTGCTCGAACCATTCTGTTCTACATTTTTCTGAATGACTTACCACTTATCTGCTCCACTTCCACAATCCACATGTATGCAGATGACACCATTCTCGTCACCTCAGACACCTCCCAAGAAGCCGTAGCTGCAAATCTCAAGCTGATTTTGTCAATATCCAGCAGTGGTGCAGCTCTCAGCAGCTCTTCCTCAATGCTAAAAACTGTTACTATGACTTTCAGCACATGTCAATGCTTGTCCAGACTCCTCCCTTCCCATCTTCCACACCCTAGATGGGCAAATACTTGAGGATGTCATCACATTCCGCTATTTAGGGATCTGGCTCGACTGGCAATTATCCTTTGCTGACCACATTGATGCCACCATAAAAACTGTGCCCCATGCTAGGTACAGTGTGCAAGAAACTAGAAGCCTCCCTCTAACCATACACCATGAACTAGTCCAGAAGATGATACTCCCTCCTTCAACTACTGCAACATCATTTTCAGCACCGCCCAAAGTCCACCTTTAACCAAACTAGATACCCCTTCAATGCCTTCTGCCACTTTGTACCGACACCCCACCCCCACCCATCACTGCAAACTCTACCGGTCTCTGGCATTTCCATCCTTCAAAAACCGATGCATTATGAACTGTGCTAAATTTGTCTCTAAGTACTGGTTAGGAGTCCTCCAATTTTACCTTTCCACATTGCTTTCTTCAGCCCCCACCCCACTCATGCCCTCAGATCCCTGACTGCCGCCAACTAGTAATCCCTGAGCGGAGGACCACTGCTGGCCAGGCAGCCTTCTCTCTCTGCTTCCCTAAGCTCTGGAATGCACTGCCTCTACAAATTCATCACTCCTCCTCTGCCAATTCTCTCTCCACCACCCTGGCAAATTACTTCATGGTAAACTGCTTGCACCTGATTCTCAGTCCTGCCCACTTCCCCTCTCCTGCCTAACCAGTGGCATCTAGCAAATGCTACAAAGCTGGCCTATTTTTAGTTCAACAGATGCACTTTGTATCTATTCACTTAATTTGTTTCTTGAGAGTTTACATCGCAATTGTTCTATCCGAGTTATCACTACTACTGTGTATTCTTATATGTGGACTAAGTGTATTATGTGCCTATCTGTAACCTAGTTGTACTTTGATCTAGTCTGTAAATCACACACATTGTAACCTATGGCCCAGATATCCAAACTGTGTGCCACAAAGTAGCACAATAGCAGGGTAGGCACAAGTACAGTGCACTGTGTGCAACACGCGATATTCAAACATTGCAGGGGCTAGATGCGCTTGTGCCACACAACTGAATATCACAGCAACTGCACCATGGCGCAACCAGGAATGCGCAGTGACATAGGTCTGGTGCACAATAGCACAACCAGGGATGCACAGTGGAGCAGGGTAGCAGCACATCAGCACAACCAGGGATGCTCAGGGACAGGATGCAGGGGTCCCCCACATGGAAGATATGGGCTGAGGGCACACAGCAGAACAGACAGTGCACTCCATACCCCATGAACCACCCAACCAGAGAAGAGCTGGAAGAACCACGGCCCAGGAAACCAGCCACAATCCCACAGCTGGGGCATTGTGCCTCAGCACACCCCTGGCAAGCTGTGACTGACAAACAAGGAGGTCTGTCCACCCTGTGCTACACCATCCCACCAATGCAGAGCACACCCTGCACAGCATTCCACAGACACCCTGCCCAGGAACAGTGCCCAACACTGCAGGACACCCCATGCATGCCACCACCCCACTGTGACAATGCAACCCTGTGCACCACTGAGACATGCAAGCAGCCCCACCCAAGCACCCTGAAGCATGCGGCGGCAGATACCAATGCAACAACTGCAGATACAGTGCCACCATGCATGGCCCCGATGTAGCTGAGAGACTGGACCATGTGTCGGCACATGAGGTACCACATGCGACAAGGCATGCCCCGGACACCACCACCAGCAGTACAGCACCCTACACACCCTCCCAAGGACACACCCTGTCCCAGCACTGGCTTCAACAGCCAGCAAAGAAACCCACAATGGTGCATAGAAGCATCGCCACACGGATGCAACACAGTGCATGGAAAACACCAACACATGCCCAAGTGCACACCAACATAGGGACACAGTGGTGGGTCAACAAACCCACTGGCATTTGGCCACAGCAGCTGTGTACCCAGAGCTAGCACCCCTCCATGGCACAGGTGTACCAGCCACCCTGTGCATGCACCATGAAGCTTGCGCCACCAGCATGTGGCTGGAGCACAAGTGACAGACAGTGGAGCACATCCACTGCAACAGACACAAGCGACAGCATGGAAGGGGAACAAAACAGTGGAGACCACAGTGCCACCTGAAGCAGATGTGCACCACACTGGTGACAGGAGGCAACCTGGCATTGTGCCAGGTACAGTGGTTGTCCAGCATGGACGGCCACAACTGACATACCAGCAGATGGTGCATATCATAGACATGCAAGGGTGTCAGTTGCACAGCCCATGACATTCTGACAGGGGCTCCATGGACACAGAGCATGCACCATGGACCACTGCACAGGCAACCAGTGTGCAGAGAACAACACACAAACCACAGACAGTGACTGATTCCCCACCACACCATAGGTGGTTCCCTCTGACACACACACACACACATGTCTGCAACAACCCTGATGCCATGCACACCATTGCAACTGAGCACCTGTAGCCTGCTCCAAATCATAGACCACCACAGTTGTCATAACAAAACAAATGTATTATAAATTTCCAATAAACACAACTATATATATATATATATATTATATATATATATATATACACAGTGGGAGGATAGTGCCACAAACCAGGTGGGGCGGGTAAGGGCAGGGGTGAACAACTGGAAGAGGGAGAAAGGGGGTGAGGTGGGTCCAGGAGGTAAAAAATCATCCGAGGGCACTGAGGGCCTAACGTCTGCCCGCTCTTCAGTTCTGTACCATCTGTGCGACCTCCTTCTACGCACCCATGCCTCTCTAGCCACTGTAGTATCTCAAGGGATGCCCTTGACAGCTGCAGTAACTCCTGCAATGCCCTCTACATAGCAATCCAACACTGACCACCTAGGACAAGTGAGCAGAGTCAATAGGTGTGAATGTCCATCCCCTGCAGCCTACCCATTGTGCATGGCATACAGTCATGGGCCATGCCCTGTGATGGTGTGTGACCACCCACAGTGATCATGTCCACAAGACCTGACCACTCATGTGTACACAGCCATGTGGACTGCTGCACACACCCACAGCCCAAGTCCAGCACAGCACCACCGTGGCTGTACAGTGACATGGCTATGCGGTGTGAAGGGTGGCACAGCCATATACCTAGTGCATGCATGGACCACCAGTGGCGCACACCCCACATGCAGTGCCACAGGACAGTGCTGAGTGCACCATGTGGTGTGCACGTTAGTGGTGTCATTGGATGCTGGCCATGCCCGCCGCCTACCCGCAAACAAAGCATGCACAGAATATCCATGAAGAAAGGTACTCACCTGCATCTGCAACATCTTGGCACTGGCGTACATGTTGCCTGCCATCATGTGGCTGTTGCGGGCAGCCTCCTGCTCCACCCATGCCTTTCAGGCTCATTGCATCTCCTCAGGGCCTGGGATACAAACATGGAGAGGGAACATCAGTACAAAACAGTAGCAAAGGCCCCCTGGTGTGTGATCCCTCACAGCCCAGCCATGCCACAATCCCACCATGACCAAAACTGCCCGCTGGACAGCCCCCAGGGTGGACACATGCCCACCATGAAACCCGGATGTACACTACCAGTGTATGGATGGAGCACCTACCTGGAGGTGGCACTGCGCCTCTCCTGGCGCGAGCCCGTAGATGGGCAAGCCTGTCTGGGTCCCTCTGCCTGAGGCCCCACTAGCAGTGTCCACACTGCTCTGGAGTCCTGGAGATGCCAGTGGCCTCCTCAAGTGACACTGACGCCTCCTCCCACACTGCACTCTTGCCCATCCAGGGCACATCCCCAAACAGGCCCCAGCATGAGGCTCTACAATGACCACCAAATTGGCCAGCTCAAGGGGCTCCACGCACTGCTCTCCTGCGTGCCATTGCTAAAGTTGCTAGGATAACAAAATGGTGCTCTGTAGTGCACATCCGCCACGTGCAGATGCTGCGGTACAGCACTCCATTTCATCGCGGCTGTCACCGAACAGCACGATAGGTGCACCCATGCAGATGCATGGTGCCTTGGGGCAAAGGTCAATGGAGGGTCAAGGGTCTGTCAGCGCTGGACCACAACAGCGCAATTGGGACTCCTGCATGTAGCGTGGATCGGGTGCCTGTGTGTGACATCCTGCAGTGGCCACTGTGCTGTGGCACCATGGTGCCTATGGTGCTCCAGAGCACAAGCGCTATACATGTTAACAGCACACTAGCACTTCTGGCACAGTGGTGGCCATGTCCCGCACTGTCTCCCATGCTCAGCACGCCATCAGCATGGCAGGCGTTGGCATCAGCACCACTCGGGCATGCGCTGTGCGGTGCCTACTGGGCACTTCACAGAGCTGCGCCTTTGTCTGAACATGCTCAACACAATTGCGCAAGGTGCAACAGCGTGATATTCAGCCAGCATATGCAAATCAGCTCATCAGCAATCCACGGTGCAGTCACTGCATTAGCATCCACTTAAAGTTGCACCTCGCCTCATTTGCATGCCTTGTGCTATATAAATGCAACATGGGCTTCAGAAGGTCATTGTTTGGTATTGCAGTCTATTGTGGTGGGTTGCATGCTGTTTGGAAGTGTGGACTGTGTGTGTGGGAGATGCATGTGACTGCCATTCAGAGGTAACACCTGTCATTCCTACAGGATCAATAATGACCGAACATGAGGAGGAGGAGGAGGAGAAAAACAGGCGTGGGAGATGGAGGCCCAACTTCACCAGGGCAGAATCAGATGCCCTGTTTGAGGCCTACCTCGACAGGAACTGCTGCTCAGCGGACAGCAGGAACACCATAGGCCCGTGCTGTGGCATGGGATGAGGTAGGCGTGCCGTCAACCAGCATGGCAGCCACCAGCGGTCTGTGCAGGAGTGCAAGAAGAAGGTGGGGATGGACAAGAGGAGGAAAAAGATAAGGTGGCTGCCATCAGGGCAGCACATGCTGCAACTGGTGGTGGACAGCGGATGTTTCACCTGATGCCACAGGAGGAGTGGGTGGCTTGCAGCATGTGGCATTGTGCCCTAGTGGGCATTCCAGGTGGTAGCTTCCAGACAGGTGGCAGCCCATCACTGCATGGTAGGTCCTATTCTGTCACTGTGTGGGGGTGGGGGAATGCCACAGAGTAGGGCAGAGACATTAATGCCACTGTGTTCCCTTACAGCTCCTGAGCATCTCCATTGGTCAGCGGTGGAGGGTGTGTCAACTGAGGCGATACCCTGGACATGGAAGAGTGCCCATCCAGCTCCACAGGTGTCCGAGGTCAGGACAACAGTATATCTGCCTGCCTGTCTGTACTGAAGTTGGTGGTGCTGGTGCGGAGGAGGCCCTGCCTGTGTCCCAGCATGATAGCATCCATGATGCCAGCATGCTGTGACATGGACTGGTGCTGGATCTGGCACCGATGATGATGATGGAGCACACATCATGGACAGTGATGCGTGTGGGCTGCAGGGATGGCCCCACAGCAGATAACAGCATGGGCATAGCCATGGTTGGTGCCGCCGTGGAGGCCTCGTGACATCACTGTCCAGCCTGTGCCTGTATGCACCAGTGGGGCAGCACTGGTGTGCTTCCAGGCCAGTGGGGCTGTTGCGGCTGCTGTGGCAGCACGGTGAGCCCTGGTGAGTGGCGGCGGAGGACAGTGTCGGCAGTCAGCCAGTGGTGATGGGGACAGTGTCAGGGCTGCGTCAGTGCACGTGTGTGGACATGCCCTGGTATGGTTCTGGTGTGCAGCACCCATCATCAGGGTGATGCACAGCATGGCCAAAACACCATGAGGACATCATGCTGATCCGGCGGATGACCTCTTTGATGAGCACAGCTGACTACTCCAGGCTTCCGTGGATCAGCAATAGCAGCTTGTTAGGGAGATGGATGCACTCAGTGCGGTTCTGCACCAGGCAGAGGATCGGTGCAGCAGAGACCATGCTCTGCTCCTGGCAGAGATGGCCCGGCAGCAGGAGGATATGACCACTGCCACTGACAGGCAGACACGTGCATTCACAGCTGTCATGGCCACATTGGGCACACAGTTTGTTGCTATGCGCTGCAGACACGCGCGGTGTCAAGTTCCCCATTCCTGGTGTCGTGTGACACTCTCCATGTCAACACCGGGTTCAGCTGTGGGCATTCCGATCACACCTGGCACTGCCCAGACCCTGCTTCGAACATGGTTGCGTTCACGGCGTCACCCCTGGGGACCATCGGTGCCACCCATGAGGCCACTGGTCAGCCTGTCACAGCTGGCAGGTCTCAGCGGGGCTGCCCACGCACCTGTGGCAGCTGTGGCACTGTGCGCCATGATGACCTATCTCCCACTATGGCTGCTGTCTGGCTGCCCTGTGTGCAGTGTGTTGTGCAACGTGTGATGCCGGGTGGGGTACTGGCCCTGCACACACACGGTCCATGTGCACACCCTCCAGGCTGCTGTGGCTTGTGCATGATGATGCCTGCATTGCGCTGTCCGCCAGTGTGCAATGGTGCCCAGCATCTGAGACACGCACAATGACGGCACTGGGCATGATCATCTGTGGATCTGTGTGGCTAGGGGTAACAGTCAGGGTCAGTGTGCCTTCTACCTCTTGTGCATGTCTTGTGGCTGTGTTGGTGTGTGTGTGTGTCTGTGTGAGAGACCACGTGTCGTGTTAGGCCTTGCCCATCCCTGATGGCATGTGTGGTTCCATGCTCAGCCAATTCCCTTGCCACCATGCACCCCTGGTGTTCATCCATGCATGTTTGTGGGTTGTGCCTTGCCATTGGTGGTTGCACATGGCCCCATGACCTACCTGTGTTGGTTGAAGTGCTCCTCTGTGATGATGTCCCAGTGCAGCTGCAACATCCAGATCAGGCGGGGTCCCTTCTTCCAAGGGGTGGCTGCCCATCACCATCTGTACCAGCATCCTCATCGTCCCCATTGCTGTCCCCTCTTGACCTCTACTGCTATCCCACAGTCATTGGCCATGTTGTGCAGGATGCAACAGGCCAGGAAGACCCACAGACCTTCAAGGGGCTGTACTGTAGGGCACCGCCAGACGTGTCCAGGCAACAGAAACATGCCTTCAGCATCCCGAACACCCCTCTATGACATTACGTGTGGTGGCATGTGCCTCATTATACCATTGCTGCGATGGGGTAGTAGGGTGCCAGTATGGTGTGAGCAGCCAGGGATGGAGTGGTAGCCACTGTCACCTGTGTGTAGAGGGTGGACATTAGTATGGTGGTCAGAGTCGCTCTGCCATGGGCCATCAAGGCGGTACCCATGGCAACTCTGACTATGCACCCCCACCTCAGATGGCCATGTCATCCCTGCGTGATGTGCATACTCACCCACTAGGTGGCCAGTGGGGATGTCCCCACTCGAGACCTGTGGCACAGTGCAGACTGGTGCCAGATGAAGGCATGATGTGCTCCGCAGGTGCGTGGCACAGACATTGGTTATGTGCCCCTGGCATTGCACACCACCTGGCAGTTGATGCTGGCTTAATCCTTTCTGTTGATGTATGCTACAACATCCAGGCCAGGTGGCATGCGGGGCTGACACATGGGTGCAGTCAATGGCCTGACATGCCAGGGTCACGTATACCCTGTGGAATCTCTTGTATGTGTGCTGTGCACTTCACCTGTGTCAGGGAATGGATGTACTCTGCAGCATGTGGCAGCAGTGCACTGAGGAATTGTGTGAGTAGGCGTGATGCGCCAACTGGGCGCCTATTGTGTCCCCTGTTGGTCTCTGAACGCCCGTGGGTGAGCAGGCACATGACAGCTGTCACCTTTGTCTCCACTGACAGAGCATGGTTCCATTGTGTTGGTGCCTGCATCTCATCACTGCACAGCTCACAGAGCTGTCTCCGGATCACCCAGTTCAGGCGGTACTGGCCCCAGTCTCTGTGTCATTGTAGTGCTCGAAGGTGGTGCGGGCTCGGTACTGCCTGTTGAGGGCATACTGCCGATGGGCCCTTCCATGGCCGTGCCCCTGCTGCCTTCTCACACCCCTTATTACTGCCTCCGTCTGGAAGGTGGCACTGGCCATTGCCCTGGCTGGTGTTCCCCAGGGCTGTTATCCCGTTCCTGCTGTCCTTTGTGATGCTCCCCTGCACCGGTACACCTCCAGCCTTTGGCTGTTCTGCCTACTGCCACTGCCCTCAGTCCACTGTGGCACTTTCTGTCTCTCCTGCACAGTGGCACAGGCTTCACACTCATGTCCTGTTCCTGTTCATTCCCAGGTGTTCCCTGTCCTGCTCCTGCCCAGTCACACTCACTGCTACCCTCTCTCCTGTTGCTGTCACCTTGCTCCCACCTCTGGCTTCCTGTAGCATTCTTGCACCTCTCTCTTGTTCCTTTTATTTTGGATCATTTCCGCTATGTTACAACTTCAAACGCACCCCTATTGCTACATGGCGCATGCTGTTGAATATCGCAGTGTGCCATTTATTCATGGTTCCTCCCCACGGTTGTGCATGCATTCATTATCATTGTGATCTTGCACATTGCGACTTATAAGGTGCCGTGTACTCCCGCTGAATATCACAGAATGGCTCAATTTCGTACTTGCATTGGTGCATCTCTATTACGCATGGTGCAAACCTTGAATATCTGGGCCTATATGTTTCGCTGTTAAATGTTACTCAATTAATAACCTGTGTGTTATCCCTCCCTGTTCCCCTCCCCCCAGATCGTGCTGGGAGATGAGCAGCTCGTTGCTCAGTGTGCCTTTCCTGGTGAAACAATTTCAATAAATAAATAAAATAAACATCAAACAGAGGATTCTTTAGACCTTTTGTTTGCTTCTCTGGGAGTGCCTCTGCATGCTCATGATCTGAGGATGTGCCTCAGACGATAACCCTGAGCAGCCTGAAGATTCATGCAGGAATAATTTGCATATTGTGAGCATAGTAGGACAAATAGGTTTTTCCAATATCGTGATGAATGCTGACCTTAACAAAACAATCCTTTAGTTGAAACAAGCACTACAACCATTAAAATTTACATGCAAAATATTGAAGCCATGGCTCTACTCATGCATACCAGCATCAGCCCCTACTGCACATTCACAGAGCCATGGCTCCAATATTTCGCAGTTAATATTTTAATGGTTGTAGTGCTAGTTTCTACTAAAGAATCTAGAGTGTCTGACCTTCCCATATGAAAGAGCTATGAGCATATCAATTCTCTTCCAAACTGAAGAGAATTGAGAGGTGGAGATTATTCAAGCAGTAGAACAGCCTAGGCCTAGGCAATGCCATAATTTTGAAGGTGGCACTCTTGCGGGTACAGATAAGGACAATGTTTTCCACCATCTATATCTTGGAAGAAGTTTGGGCAGTAAGGGTTTGGAGGTTAGAGCCCACTAGTACTACCTACCCGGATAATGGTCATCCCTAAGTGCCCAAAGTCCTGTGAGCCCATTTCTGGTCTTCTCCCCTATCTGGACCATGTCTTGGAGCAGCCCCAGATGGGAAGGATCTTGTCTTGGCCCACTTGACTTGAAGACTGAAAATATCCCAGAATGATGATAAAATATCTAACACTATTGGAAGCAACTCTGGGAGAGAGTAAAAAGGAGATCATCTGCATATAGTATAATTTTGGAAACTATAGGTCCCAACTGGATACCCTTGACATTCTTCAGTTGCTGGATTTTAACAGAAGGGTTCCATTGCAATAAGAAACAGGAGAGGAGAGGGGCAGCCTTGCCTCATCCCCAATATAAAGCAAAGGGAGAAGACAACAGCCTATTTGTAAGGACCATAGCTTCTGAGAGGCATAAAGAGTTCTAAAGCAAGCTATAAAGTTATGGCCTATTCCCATTATATGCATCACTTCAAACAAATAGCTCCACTCCATGAATCAAAGGCCTTTTCTGCATCTACAGCGACCAAACCCGATGACATTGATCTTTGTTGGGCTTGGTCTAAAATATCTGCTAGCAAGCTTAAGGTTGTCCGCCGCTTGTCTGCCCTTCATGAAACATGCCAGGGATTTATGGATGATAGTGAGCAAGACACATTGCAACAGAATGCCATCATCTTTGCCAAGATTTTACGTCAGCATTGAGGACATGGGATGGGAACTAGCATAAAGTGCATTTTCTTTTTGGGACTTTTGGAGAACTATAATTACTGCCTGCCTCATAGATGGAGAATCGCACCATTTTGATGTGTTCCTTGGAAGAAATAAGTTAAGTGGGGAGTTAAGTTATCTGAAAAAATTGATAGAAGTCTGGTGGCAGGGCATCTGGGCCCAGGCGTGCCTTTGACCAATGATCAGATAGCCATAGTGACTTCTTGTGTCATAATGAGGCTTTCAGCTGAGTGGACATCTCTGGTGTGATCTGAGGAAGATGAATTGCACTCAAAAACTGGTCCACCGTCCCTTCCTGGAAAGTGCCCTGCAAAGTGTAAGGGCCTGATAGAACTCCAAGAAAGTGGAGTTAATATGGGTAGGATTAGAGGAGAGGGTCCCATCTGCTAGCGAATGCGAGGGATCAATGTCTCTCCTTGCTTCTTCTTCAGCAAGCACACCAGGAGTTTTCTGTCTTTCTCCCTGCTCCAGTAATGCTGACACATAAAAAGTGCCTCTCTGCCTTTTGCATGTGTATGGTGTTGAACGTGTACTTAAGGAAAGCAAGGGTGAGAATATCTACCTCTGATCTAGTGGCAGGGTGTAGTATTTTTGTCAGCAACTCACAACTGAGACTTTAGATCTACTTCTTGTCATCATTTGTGATTTTTATGAGATGCATAACTGATGATGCAACCCTGAACAAATGCCTTGAATGAATCCCAAGCTACCTCCTTTGCCATCTCTGGTGTAGCGTTGACCTTTAAATACCATTGACTTTCTTTGATGAGCCACTCCCCAAATTCTGGCTTCAGGAGCAGGATGGGGTTAAGCCTATACCTTGGAGACCTTGCAATGGTGTTAGCCAAAACCACAGTGAGTGTCACTGGTGAATGGTCTGAGAGCACAATATGCTGTATTGTCACGTCTGTCACTTCTCACACAAATCTGGAGCTGACCAGAAAATAGGCCACGCACTACTCGCATTGAATGATGGGAGGAGTGGATGGTGTACTTCATTAGACATTATGCTGTCTTAACTGCCAGATATCCACCAGGCCCTGTTCTGGCATATCGTAGGAAGGGCCTTTCTGGCCATCTTATGAGAGTGGTCTCAGTATGCCTGAAAATGCTATCCAAATGGGATCTAACACCAGATTGAAATCACCCCATGACCAAAAAGGGATTCAAGGAACCCATATCCTGCAAAATCTGGGTCAAACACCAGAAAAATTGGTCATTGTCCACATTACAAGCATAGACGCCAGCTCTAACTATAGGCCTCACCTGAATGTTGCTCAAAGGACTATCCATTTCCCATCCTTTTCCTTATTCTTATCCTCCCTATCAATTTGGATGGCATTTCCTTTTTCTAGTCAGGATGGAAGCTCCCTCTTTTTGGTCATATACCGCTGGAGTATTCTCTGTCCACCATCCATGTGCTACTTCACCACTTCTGCCTTCAAGGTTGGTCTCCTATAGCAGAGCTATGTCACAGTTAGTGGAATTAGAGTAATGACAACATTTTTTCCTTTTCATTGGGTGTCTAACCCTTGCATATTCAAGACACCCACTTTAGCTCTGCCACCCAGGCCACTACCCTCTTGGTCGATAGATGTAGTGCCTCCTCCTGAGAATGTCCCATCATGGCATCAGTCCTAGGAAGCAAGATTGTATAGGTGGGTAAAACTAAAATCTGCAACAAACTTATTTAAGTGGCAGGTTGGGATTAACAGGAAAGTATACACCAGGAAAAGAAACCCAAGACAGACTGACATCAGGAGCAATAGTAACTTGATGAACTATGAAACGTAACAGCAACATAGTAAGCTTTGTCCAAAAACAACATAACCATGTCATTGATGGGAGGGTGTCAGATTAGAAGAGGCATGAGATACCCTGCCCAACTTCTGCTGCCCACCCGCTGCTACACCATAAACCCCATATCTCATGGAGGTATGAACACCGACCGGTTACTTGATAGCTCCCCAAGCTGTAAGAGTGAGTCACCCAACCACCCACCCTGAGATTTTGTCCAGAATGGTTTATCCCATAATAAGCAAGACACACTGAAACAGCCAAGAACTATAGCATAAAAGGTGTGCCAGTCCTAAGGGACCTACCAGAAAGGCAGGTAGGTCTCCTGGGGCATCGCTCCATCCAGAGCTGTGCAGTACAGAGAGGAGGCATGTGAGATAGGCCTTTAAAAAGTACCAGTCACTGCAGTAGTTAAACTGACCAGCACTGAGGAAAAAGGCCTACCATAATGAAATGGAATAGACTAATACATGTTGAGGGGCCC
Organism: Neoceratodus forsteri; assembly: GCA_016271365.2. Taxonomy (NCBI): domain Eukaryota; kingdom Metazoa; phylum Chordata; order Ceratodontiformes; family Ceratodontidae; genus Neoceratodus; species Neoceratodus forsteri. Next base: position 397,541,376 of record CM057454.1, read on the forward strand.
CAAGGACCTCCCAATGCCAACAAGTGTCTAGAGTCATAAACACTGATCACCACACCATGCCCCCACCCACCCATAGAGAATTTCCATAAAATTGCCAAGTGCCTCTCCCCTGTCTCCAAATGCCATACCCTGTGACCCCGACCTCAAAGGATGGCCCTAGGGGCAGCACCAGTATCTGTGACTCAGCTCCACCATTCCACCCTAAGCCCCATTATTAATGCATCTTCACACCCTCCTCATGAAACCAAAGAAGCACATCTGTTATTTCCACAGAAGGGGCAAAGAGAACCTCAGGCTGAGTGGTCACCCCATGCCAGTTTCACTCAGAAATCAGACCTAATGTGGCTAACTGGGTAGCCCCAAATTTGAGGGGATCTTAGCCCCTCCCCAATCAAATTAAACTCGACATTAAAATGACATTGAGGAAAGCATGCAAAGGAAACCCCATGGTTTTAACCTCAACAGCCTCCCCCAGGTACAATAGGGTCTAGGAAGCCATATACTTTTGTGACTACAGTGCTGCCCAATCCCCCTGGATGTCCTGGAAAAACAGCAGCCTATTACCATAAAGTTGGAGCATGGGGTACATTACACAATGCTTCACCACTCACATTTCCTGCCAGAGGAACCAACTAGTGTACCACCATAGCATGGCTAATGGAAAATCTTTGGGAATATTGTACTAGCCACCTCCCCCACCATGTGTTGACTGAGAAACTGCAATGCCTTTAAAGCCAGGTCCCAACAGAGCTATCATGCAAGCACATACATCTACCCCATATCACAGACTTGACGCTCTCATCATTGAAAACAAACTGTCATTTCATAGGAGGTATGAGCACTGTAAGAATTCATCTCACCCTGCATCACCACCGATATTACTATATTGAGGGTAACCCCCCAATCAGCCACACATTCGAGCTTGAGCAAGGAGAGGCAGAGCAGTGCAGATACTCATCCTGTAGCCATAATTCCCCTCTTCCCTCCCCAGGAAACAGACATGACCAACCTTGAAACAGGAGCAAATTAAAATGTAATTATAGCTCACCCAACTAGAGCCCATCCCCAGCATCAGCACATTTGGCTTGAAGGGTTATCCTCCATACAGCACCTTGTTTGAAGGAAAACCGCTGAGTGGGAGAAAGCTAAGTTAACCAGAGTAAGAAGGAAATGGGGAAGGTGAGAAGGACAGAGACAAGCGGAGAGAGATACAAAATGAGGAAGGAAAAAAAAAAACAAAATAAAATGAATCCACATCATTTCCACCCAAAACATTCCTATTATTACAATACTGTGAGTCCTTAGGCAATCAAAATGGTCTTCTGGCTTTCAGCCACCGAGTGACTGCAAAGTGTTCAGGCCATTTGAGGTCAATAGGTTCCATGTCATAATAGCGATCATAAAACAGTGATCGCTATTATGGTGAGTGTACATTGCTGAAAAGCAAATCGGCAATATACACTTTATGGTGACTTGAAATCTGGATATCAAGTAAGTGTTTTGTGGAGGAAAACTGTAACGTGCTCCGGTCCTGAACCCAGTACCTGCTCTGCCAGAGTTAGCCTCCCATGCCACCATGCCACACGGATAGCTCGGCAGGAGTAGGTACTCCAGTCACTGAAAACCCCTGCCCTGTCCCTCCTCTTCCCTCACTATTTCCCACTTCCATTCACCCTTCCCTATAGTGGCTGTCCCATACTCTCTCTTATTTTGCAGGTAGCACACAATATTAGCACCCAAAATGAGTCGCTATATTTCTAGTGCCCATTTTGGGTCACTATTATGATGTGATACCAGTCAATGAACAGGTCTTAGACTGGTAGATGGAAGTACTGGGTGGTTCTTCTTCAGCTTCATCCCCTGCTTCTTTCACCACAATGAAAGCCCAACTCAGTCACAACAACAGTCCCTCGTCTGATGGTGTGAAGCAGTCCATGACCTCCATGACATTAGCTTCAGGCCCCAGCATTGTATCTTCCTCCTCATGCAAATCCTGAGCCCCTTCAAAGCTTGTAAGGGACTCCACCCCAAGGAAGAGGTACTCAAACCCAGAGATAAGTGCCTTGATTCTCAGCTGTGGCTATGTTGTCTGAATTTTGGTGATACAGATTGGCTCCAGGCATCCTTGTCCTGAGGTCTACCTCACTGCCGGTGTCTATTAGAGCTTAACCACTGGTCAGCCGTCCTCTGACCAGAAATATCAGGGTGGGCTGTTTGATGAAAAGTGCCATAGGAGGTGGCAGATCTACAGGTCTGGGTCTATTTAGGGTACTTGCATGTTCTGGAGATAGTGACTCATAGTCCTGTCAGTGTGGTCCCACCAGCCTCTGATTTTCTGGGACATGAAAGCAACTTCTTCATGAGGGGAAGGAAAAGAATACTATTTCTTCATTCAGTAGACTTGTAGTGTTTCAGAGTATCGAAGAGTATTGCAGATTAGCCTAGTCTACTTTATATTCACATTTGCCAAGAAAAGACTTTTTATCTTGCTCTGTGCAGAATAAATTCTTGGACAATATAACATAAAAAGTAAGCCAGGATGAGGTGCAGTGGAGCTCCTCGAGCAGGTTTTTGTGCTAAAGTCCTGTGGTACCACTCCACTTTTAACAGTCCATCCCAATAAGAGTTGATCAGCTTCAAAATTAAAGACCGAACAAAGCATTCATGTCAGGGCCCTCTGACCCCTACAGGATCCCACAATGTGAATATTATTGTAACAACCTCTATTTTCGAGGTTGTTAACTTTCTCCAAAGCTGTGCCATCTGCTGTTTTAATGCCGCTCCAATCCTCCTGTACCGTGGCTTTAAATTCAACTTGGAGCATGAACAATTCAGCATCTACAGTCCTTACTTCAGCAGCTTCCATATGTTGCTTGACTGCTGTGATGGATTATCAGATCGCCAGGATGTCAGCAGTCATTGCCGTTAACATATTTTTATTTATAGGTCATCATTTCGGTGGTGGCTGGAATATTGCTGCTTTGGCCTGCTGCACACTTGCTGCCATTCTCTGCTATCCTCACAGAGTGTCAGTGTCTGGATGTAAGAGCGACCACCTAAATAAACCCACAGTTGGAACAGACCTGGTTTGATCCGGCAGACTCCTTACTACTTGCTCGGCGGGACCTTAACTTTAAACCCTACCCAATCAGAATAGCGCTACACTAATGACACATGCTACTACAGTGCAGTCTATACCATGCTACCCTGGACAGTGACAGAATTACAACACGATGCAGTAAGTGCTACCCTGGTCACTGTCCAGGGTACTAATAACTGGGATAAGAGCCGGGAATGGAGGAAGCTGGCCAAGCTGCTCCCATGGTGTGGAGTGGTAATGCAGGAGCAACTTGGCTAGAAAGGTGGCGGAGATCAGGGTTCTAATCCTGGTCTCCATAATTTTACATTTTCTCCATGATCCAACTCTGACTCAGAGTTGATTATTTTAATTACTGGGAGTGAATGGGGGCAGAGACCCCCACGTCAGAGGTGGGGGTATAGCACCCGCAAAAAATAACGATTTTAGTGGTACCGATCATGAAACACACTTGAAATTGCTACCATTGGCACTGATGTTGTTGGCAGTATTGTTTCCTGCTGCTTTTGCTGTGAGCTGTTTGGATGGCGCTGTTTTCACAGCGCTGGTCAGACAGGCACTATTCTGACCTAGTGCCCTTTAAATGGCTGTTTGGTGGCTGAGACTAGTGTAATGGTCAAACAAAAAAATGACTGAAAGAGCTCGAGGATTACACAGCCATCTTGGTTGGTGGCTCTCTAGTGTCCCTCCACAGCCAGTTCTGATATTTTAATGTAAAATGGTGTTTCATATTTTACTGGTTCCATGACTGTGAATGACATCCAAATCAATAAAATTAACAAAATAGGTTTTGTAAAACCATTCCTATCCTCAGACTTCAGTTTTGCACCTGTGCAGAAATGGAATGAATTTTAGCAAAAATATAGCCAAAAAAAAAGTGAAATACAGAAGTTATCCTTGGGCCAAACTGTAATTTACAACTTTCAAATTCCAACATTTTTTGTTTTCAGTGAGCAAAATGACTGCATTTTGGGAGGTAATGTGTTTACAACCTTCTAAAACATTTAATAGCAAAATTGATTGCTATAAAATTTTAAAGTTCCCAAGAACCTGGCACTGACTCTCTGCATGCCAAATTTCTAGTAAATTGGACCAAGGATGGATGTGCTATTAGTGCACAAAATTGTGGTTTAACATTAAACTACCTACTCTAGTTTAATATAGAAGCACTACCATTACCAGTATAGTATACAGTACATATCCTATCTGTCTTAGCAGCTCTTTTCTTCCCTTGGATGTGGTTCCTAACCCTCCAATAAATTCTTTGACCCACACAAAGATTAATGATCAAATTAACCAGCCTGGGAGTGGGTCCCAGGGTGGTAGCCTGGGTAAAACACTGGCTGGACAACTGGACACAAAAGTAATTGTAAATGGAGTCCACTCTGAAGAAAGAGGGTTACAAGTGGGGTACTGCAGGCTCAGTACTGGTGCAGTCCTTTTTAATGTCTTTATAAGTGACATTGCAGAGGGACTGGAAGGAAAAGTATGCCTCTTGCAGATGACACAAAGATCTGCAACAGGGTTGTTACACAAGGAGGCATGGAAATGATGAGAAGGGACTTGGCAAGTTGGAGGAATGGTCAGAAGTATGTCAGCTTGGATTCAATGCAAATAAGTGCAGAATAATGCACCTGAAAACAAAACCCAGGGAAGATTACACAATGCAGGGGAGGTAGTAACAACAACAAAATGGAAAGGGACCTGAGGTCAATCATATCAAATGTCCTTAAGGTTGGCAAGTAATGTGAGAAGGCAGTAGGGAGTGCTGGGGATACTGGGATGTATAGGAGAGGCATCACCAGCAGAAAGCAAAAAGTTGTTATGCCTCTGTACAGACAGTTGGTGAGACCCCATCTGGAGTACTGCGTTCAGTTCTGGAGACCCCATCTCCACAAGGACATAGACAGGATGGAGGCAGTCCAGAGGAGGGCAACTAAAATGATGCAGGGTCTGCAAGAGAAGCCATATGAGGAGAGACTAAAGGAGCTTAATATGTATACCCTTGAGGAAAGGAAGGAGGGGACATGACAGAAACTTTAAGTACCTCAGTGGAATCAACAAAGTCCAAGAGGGTAGCATCTTTCAGAAAAGAGATGTGCAAGAACAAGAGGACACAATTTGAAGATAGAGGGGAGATGGCTCAGGGGCAATGTGAGTAAGTATTTTTCACAGAGAGGGTGGTGGAACAGCCTTCCTGAGGAGGTTGTGGGGTCTAAAACTGTGGGAGAATTCAAGAATGCATGGGACAGACATAATGCAATTCTTGTTTGTTGTAGGAAGAAATAGGCTGTTGGTTAACTAGAATCTGCAGCTTATCCATCAGGTAGGGAAATGAGCAGACTAGGTGGGCCAAGTGGTCCTTATCTGCCATCAAAGTCTATCTTTCTATGTTTCTATAATACTTGTTTGAATTCTTGTCTCATGTATATTACTGCAGATTTGTAATCTACTGTTTAGTGTAACTGTTATTGCACTGAGTTGGAAATGCCAGGGTTGCCCTATTGTGGACCACAGTTAGTTGGTACTATTTCCCAGGAGGAAGTACTAGTTTCTGACCTAGCCCACTTATATTTCCTGGGTGGGATCACTGCACAATTTACATCTGAATTTGAACATAACATCTTTGGGTAACAATTCCACAGAAGTTAATGACCCAGGACACTCAATCTTATTTAAGACCATGAGGTGGTGGCAGTGCATTGACCTTCTACAGTGACCTGGTGTATATATAATAATGCCTGCACAGGTGTGTGTTATGAGATTATCACACATCAAGGTGTGTGAAAAATCCTCATAAGACAAACCTTGCACATACATGTGTTTATAACATGCAAGGTTTCCAAAACCATAATTGGTATGTGTGTGATCATGTCCCTAAGTAGCCATCATGTTGAGTGGCTTTGTTTCCCATTTAAGTTTTATAAAGAAATGTGTTTTAGGTTCTTGCTGCTATGATGTACAGCAAGGGGTTTCCAAGGGCAGAAATGTAAGTGTGGTAGTATAGCTTTTTGTGGGGACAGACGGTGAAAATATGGTCTCAAGCCACTGCACTTTTGTCCTGCTTCAGTGAAGTGAGAGCACAAGGAGGAAAATGCCATAATAACCCTCTATCACGTTATTATGGAAGTCAGTGGTTATTATGGCATTTTATCAGTAGTGCATATCCAGTCATTATAGGAGGTCACCAGCTGTTATATGTATATTTATTGCACCAAACTGCATTAAAACATGAGTTATGGTTCAATTTACCATCACAAAAGTAGGAAATGTGGTGTTAGGGTTTCGTGTTAGGGTGTCCAACCTAATACCGAACACCACCCTAAGCAACAAAGGACAAGACCCCACAAGCAACAACAGACAGTCATCATCAGGTAAAACAAAGAACATACAACTGTTTCCAAATTACACTAATGCAGTAGTACTGAAATGCCATCTTCATGCATTTCTAATTGTGATACACACACTGCAAGACATGCACAGTCACTTCTAGATGTAGATAGAAATACAAAAAGCACAACACTACTTCTGTGTGTCAAAGCACAAGCTCCTGCCGTTACAAACACAAATCCACAATGCCCAAATTACAAGAGTAATTTTGTCAGTAGAAGTGCAGAACTCTATGGGGTCAGTGCTTCTGTAGCTACAGAGTACTCGTTCACATTGCAAGACATACACACAGTTCTGGCCCCAAAGGGCCTGCACTTCCACAGCCACAGGTGTAAGACATACACACTGACCTCTGGCTACAGAAATGCAGGCCCTTAAAATCCATAATACTGAAATTGCAGCAGTATACTTCTGTCTGCAGAAGCATAAACCTCTGTGGGACCTGCACCTCTACAGCTGCAGGTGTAAGGTATACACATTGACTTCAGGCTGCAGAAGCATAGGGCCTGTAGGGCCTGCACTTCTGAAGGTGAATATAGAAATCCATAATTCAAAATTACAACAGCACTTCTGTCTTCAGAAGCAGGCCCTTTGGTGCTCGCACTTCTGCAGCCACAGGTGCTTATACATGCTGTAAGACATACACAAACAGTTGTGGCTGCAGTTAGAAATCCATGAATGTGGATATCAGTACTATTGCATTATTTGTGTCATCTGGAAACAGTTGTATGATGTCTTACCTGATGATTGCTTGTGTGGTTTTCTTCTTTTGCTGTTGGGGAGTGCGATGGGAGTTAGGGCTTGAAACCCTAATGTCATATTTCTCTACTTTTCTGGTACTAAGCTGAAACCTAACTGATGCATGAACCCTGTTTTTTGCAATGAATTTATTTTCTTTTGGAGTTTGTGGAATCATATCTTCATTCTCACAGGACCCTGCACTTCTGTACTACAAAGGATGTCAAGAATTTGTGGGGCTGTGTGTCAGGCTATGGACACAGCCCTGACTTACATGTGGCTGCAGATACAGATGCACAGGGCAAAGAGTCCATCTGTCAGCAAAGTGCAAGTTCCTCGTGCAGCCATAGGATTATAGATGCATGGCCCTATGCAAAAGAAGAGTTCTGTTCATTATACAGTACATTGGCCTGCGTGGCCAACACCGCACCTTCCCTTCACTTCCTTGGGTGGGGGTTCCAAATGGCAGCAGCATCCCCTCAGCCTCAGCCCATGCAACTGGCTCATTGAGCTTGCCCTGAACTCAGCTCACTGGCACAGGATCACAAAGATCTAATCTGGGGCAAAGGCAGGCCCCTTTATACAAAATTTCCTAATTTTTTTTATTTTGACCTCAAATTTTCAGCTTAGTCATTTTATGACTCCACTTTATCTGCATGACAGGTGGCATTTCTAGAATACTGGCTAAAACATTTCATGCCACAAGTGCAAAAACACACTTCAGCCAAGATTTCAAAAATGACACCTGTTGTATTTGTAAGGTGGTGTGAAAAAGTGTCTGTGTTGAACGTTTGGAGTCAACATATTGAACATTTACAAACTTATAAGAAAACATGAAAGAATGTCAATGTACCTTTATTACTTTGTTGTTTTGTTTAAATTTTTACTCTAAATATTGAACATAATCTTCTTTGACTCCATGTTATGAACCCAGTAGGTGAAAATGTACAAATCTCACTGGAAAAGTGATTTCTTTTTTTTTTTTTTAAATTCAACTTTATTGATTTTCTTATTAACAAAGCGACAAAAGACCAGTACATATCAGCAAAGACTTAATTAAACTAAAACACAGAAAAACAAAAAAAAACTAACACCTATTACATTATAAAATAAAATTAGACATTTTCTTGTAAAACCTCCCTCCCCTCCCCATATAATCATCAATCTACCCTCCCAATCCCCTACCCTCCCACCTACTGCTGAAATGCATTGGGAAGATCCATTCATCAGTGTGCTTACCAGAATTATGTTACCTTCCATTACTTGGCCTGGGCTGAAGCAAATAAAGCGTATGAAAGGAGCTCCATATCGATTCGTATTTTGCCAGATTATCCCTTCTCCTATCCCTAAGTTTTCCATATTCAGGTTGAATAATAATTCTTGTAACCATTCCGTGTAAGTAACTGGGGTGTCATCCAACCAATGCTTTAGCAGCACCTTCTTGACGAGACTGAAATCAAGGTCATATAATATCTTCTAACTTTGACTGCAATACCAGTATAATCACCTATTATACAGACTTCTGGGTAAAATATTGGCTAATGCCCAATAATGGATCTGCCTTATATTTAATTTGATCCCACAGCATTTTGATCGGTGGGCATTCCCAGAAAGATATGATATAGGTCCCCAACTGCCTGGTTACATCGAAAGCATGTCTGATCAGGCCTCGTCCAATTTTATATAATTTAGAAGGGGTCCAAAACAAGTTGTTTAAAAGTGAAACTGTAACCCTTAACCTATCCTGGATTATATATTGGTAAATGTGGCACCAAATTCTATCCCAATTCCTCTCTTGACCCCCAGTTGACCTAACCAGAAACTAGGTTTATTATTACTATCTGCGTATGCTTGGTCAAGCAGGCCAGATATTCAAACTACGCTCAAAATGTGTGCAACAGCAGGAGCAAGCACAAATCAATTGGCATATGCACAACAGACACGATATTCAAACATGGAGCAGAACAAATTGCGCAAGCAGCAAGCGTCTGAATATTGCACAAACTGCGCCATAAGCGCAACCAGGAAGGGAAGCTGAGCAGTAAGGATGCACCATAACGCAACAAGGGCAGCCCAGCTGAGCAGTCCAGAGGTGCCATAGCGCCAAGCACAGTGCCCCTCCAGCAGAGCAATGGAACTGCACAACCAGGGAGGCAGGCTGGGGCCCACCGCCAGCCATGCCACACATGACACAGAGAACACACTGCAGAACCAACAAGACACCTGCACACCCCAAGCACAGCATCACTGGGGGTGGGACGGATGATCTACTGGCCCATGGGGACAAGCCAACAAAGCACAGCAGAGCCATGATGCCCCAGCACAACCACTGGCAGGCTGAGACTGCCACACACAGGGAGTTGACAACCACAGTGCCACATCAGCCCCCGTACGCACAGCACACCTGCACCGTGACCCCAAGACACCACCCATGTGCAGTGACTGGCACTGCAGGAAACACCATGCATCCCCGGCACACGTCAACCCCGTGCAGCAGAAGCATCACAAGCCAGACCCACCCTGTGACCCAGCGGTGGGTGGCAGCAGATAACCAAGACCAACAGAAAGTCACTGCCATGCTGGAGATGCCTCCCCATGCACACACACAGCAGCAGCACACACACACACACACACACACACACACACCCAGGACCATACCACCCCAGATGGCATGCACACCACTGCAACTGAGCAACCATAGCCAGCTGCAAAGCAGAGACCAACACAGTATTCATATCAAAATATGAATGTATTATAAAATTATGAAATCACAAAACCAACAACACCATAACTATTTACAAGGGGTAGGGGTACAAGGTAGAGGTGGGCAAGGGGTAGGGATGAACAACTTGGAGAGGAAGGCAGGGTGGGAGGGATGGGTGAAGTGGGAAGGGAATCTGGCCTAAGGCCTAGCAGGCTGGTCCTCCTCTGCCTGGTGCCGCTGTGCCTGGCCATGCCTCCTCCATGAGCCATGGCGCTGGATGTTACTGAGGATAGCTCGGTTGTCCAAGGACACTTGTGTCAGCGGATGCAGTTCTCGCTGTATCCTCCTGAGAACACTGAGGCCTAGGAAAATGGGAACACAGTCAATGGCTGTGACTGACCACAACCCTGAACACCACCCAACCTGCAAGTCATATAGCCCAATGTCCCGCACCTGTGATGGTATGCACCCACCACAGTGAACATGCACATGGCCATCACACACAGGCGGCACCAGCTATGTGCACCACTGCACACACACACTGCCCATGTCCATCACAGCACAAACAAGGCTGTCAAGTGAGCGTGGCAATTGTGCGATGCCAGTTACACAGCCATGTGCCCAGTGCATGCATGGACCACCAGTGATGCACACACAGACGTGCAGTGACACTGGACAGTGATGAATGTCACCTGTGTCGTGCATGGTTGTGTTGTGCATGGCTGGTGGTCATGCCCTCCCCCTCCAGCATGCAATAGCATCCATGATGTAATGATACTCACGTTCCAAGAAGCTGTGTCTGCTGCTGCTGCTGTTGTGGCCCACCTCCTGCTGCACCACCAGCTGGCACCGGGGCCCTGTCACGGCCCTCCTCAGCACATGCCTGCATCCTCACAGCCCAGCCTGTGGGAGACATATGTTGAGAAAAACATCAGTCTGACTCAAAGCAGACTGCCCCTGCCCAGTGAGAGTGCCTGCCCACACAGCCAGCCCCATGCATCTCACACCTGCACACACACTGACACAGCCAACCATGTCAGAGCCATCACCTAGCACAGCCACCAAAACACACTCACACCCCTACAGAGAATACAGGTGCATAGGCGGTACACCCACCTGGCCTAGGCACCACGCCCCTCCTGGCACGTGACCGTAGCCGCTCATGCAGGTCAGGCTCCCTCCTGTGGAGGTCACTGTATCTGTGCCAGCACTGCTCAGCAGACCAAGCGCTGCCCAGTGACCCCCACCAGGTCACTGGCCACTTGCAGCCAGACCTGTGTCCTAGCCATGGTGAGGGGCACCTCACCATACAGTGCCCCATAGTGGGGCTCCACCAGAACCACCAGGTTGGCCACCTCCATGGGGCTCCATTGCATTGCCCTCCTGCGTGCCATGCTACCAAGTTTACAGCAGGCAATATGGTGCCCCGCTGCGCGTGTTACGTGGAGATGTTACTTGCAATAGACCTCGCATAGGTTCCAATGCGCTGTTCGCACAGCCAGTGCCAGTCACATATAGTGCTGTCACCAGACAGTGCAATAGGGCGTGACACATGGCAGCCGAACAGTGCCAGGGGCAACGGTCGGACACCAGGTCAGGGGTCTATGACACAAGGCCACGCACAGCGCCATCTCACGTATCGCATCCTGCGCCCAACCGACCACCTGCGTGACAATGCCACAGTGGACTATTTTGCAGTAGTGCCACAGCGCCATATAGTGCCCAGTGCTGTGCGCCACTGGCACAATGGTGGCCATGGCCTGAATTGCCCGATCGCGCACAGCACGTCATCAACCGCGGCAGATGCCTGTGTAAGCTACCTGGGCATGCGCAGTGCAGTGTACCACACAGTCACAGATCTGCGCTATTGGCTCAGCGGATCAACCGTCTTGCAAAAGCACAATGGCGCGATATTCAGCCGACACATGCAAATCATCTGATCAGCCATTCAAAGGCGCAGTGGCGTGATTTGCATCTCATTACAGTTGCTCCTCTCTAATTTGCATGCATTGCGCTATAAAAGTGCAACAGTGGGCTGTGCTGGACAGAGTCGGTTACTGCAGGTGAGAGGTGAGTTGCATGCTGTGGGATGTTCTGGACAATGGGCATGGGATAATGCTGTAGACTGCACAGTGACAGGTGTCCACTTACACCCATACAGATCGCCATGACTGAGCAGAGACAAGGTGAGGGTGAGGATGGTGGGCGAAGGAGGAGGCCCAACTTCACCACGGCAGAGACTGAAGCCCTCTTCCAGGCCTACCTGGAGGATGAGGCACTACTGCGTGGAAGCAGGGGCACCCTCAGGCCCGTGCGGCTGCATGGGAGGGGTAGCCGGGCAGTGAACCTGCCGGAAGCCACCAGCGCTCTGTGCAGGAATGCAGAAGATTTGGACAGACCGCGGGAGGGTGAAGGAGCTGGCAGCCCTCAGGGCGACGCGCTGGCACTGTGGGGTCCAGCCAGCGGTGGTGGAGCTGACCCCGGCTGAGGACCGACTGGCTGCAACTATGCAGTGCAGTGCTATTGAGGCGTACCAGGAGGTGGATTCCAGACAGGTGGAAGCCCATCACTGCACGGTATGACATGGTGGTGGTGTTGGGAGGAAGGTTGTTCACATGCACTCACATGTCCTCTCTTTCTGTTGCAGATCCTGTTCATCTTCAGGAGACTGTGGTGGTGGGACCAGGCAGTGAGGATGACCTGCTGGACATGGAGGAGGGTCCATCCACCTCTGTCACCAGCCAGCATGCACTGCACCAGCATGCACGCTGGGCTGCCAACTCTGGTGTCAGTGATTTGGGTGTGGGGGTGAACAGCCTGTGTCTCAGCAGTCTGGCATGCAAGCATGCCAGCACGCTGTAACTGTGGCTGTAGCACGTACCTGCACCATTGATGATGCAAGGACTGCAATGGGCAGTGACATGTGTGTGTCCCATGATGGACACACAGCAGAGCCATCGCGTGCCCTGGGCCTTGCTGGTTCCAACGTGTGCCAGCATGTCGGCACAGTCCCAGGCTGTGCCTGTCAGCACCGGTGGGGCAGCACCGGTGGCTGTGCAACTGTCTGGCACTGTTGCGGCCACGCGGTGGAATGAGTGGACTCTGGGGCACAGCGGTTGGAGGGCAGCAGCAGCAGTCACCCACCAGGTCTGGGGTACAGTGTCCAGTGGTGGCACATGCCCGCCGCCCTGTGATACACCCATTCCTGGTCCTGGCAAACAGCGCCCACCCTCAAGGGGTGTTGTGCATCAGGACCTTCAACACCCTGGAGGACAGGCTGCCGTTGTGGCAGAGTACCCATTGGACAGAGCACACCCACCTGCTGTGTGAATCAGTACAGCAGCAGAGGCGGTTGCAATGTCATTGAAGGCACTGTGTGTGGCTGTGGAGCGGCAAGCAAGGAGTGTGCTCTGGACCGTGCAGAGATGGTCCACATGCGGATGGATGTGACCACGCCATTGACAGGCTGACCCAGGCAGTGGTCTCTGTCATGGATGCATTGGGCACACAGTCAGGTGACCCTGTACCACACACCCACACAGTTCACCTCCCTCCCATTCCCGGCATCGTGCGACACCAGGCCTGTCGGCGCGGGTTCTGCTGTGGGCATCCAGGCACCCTGGTGCAGGTGGTATTCGGCATGCTGCAGACCCCTCTGCGGGCAAGGTGGTGTTCGCGCAGTGGGACCCTGGTGGTCCAACAGTGCCACCCCATGTGGCCCCTGTCAGTCTGCCAGTGCTGTTGTGTCATGGCGGGGCCGCCCATGCATCCGTGGTGGCCATGGGACAGTGCTACATGACTAACCTGTCTCCCAGTGCGGGCCCTGTCTGGTGCTGCCCTGTGTGCAATGTGTGTCATGGTGGGCGTGCACTGCTGGGTGCTCTGCTCAACACGCCGACACGGACCACCTGCACACCCTCCCAACTGTTGCCCACAGGTGAGTGTGCATGATGATGCCTGCATTGTACTGTACACCAAGGTGCAAGGGTGCCCAGCATCTGACACACGTACTTGGACAGTACAGGTGGTGGGGGTGGTCGTGGTGCTGTGTGTTAGCAATGTCGGTTCTGCTGTGCTGTGCATCTGCCCATGTACGCTCTGTGCCTGGTGTGTGTGTGTCCATATGAGTGTTCACCCTCCCTGATGGTGCATTTGTATGCCTGGACCCTTCCACTCCCTCTGGCCGTCATGCACCCCTGGTGTGTTACCCTGTTTGCCTGTGGTTTTGCATGGACAGTGTTGGTTGCACATGTCCCCTTGACTTACCTGTGTCGTGCATAGTGCTCCTCTGTGATGGTGTCCCGGTGCAGCTGGGCCTGCCGGATCAGTCGGGGTCCAGCCGTCCTAGGGGGCTGCTCATCAACATCAACACCGGCACCACTGGCGTCCCCATCGCTGTCCCCTCTTCAACCTGTAGGCTATCCCACAGTCCTTGGCCATGTTGTGCAGGATGCAACAGGCCAGGAATATCCCACAGGCCTTTGGGGGCTGTACTGTAGGGCACCGCCGAGGTGTCTAGGCATCGGCGTGCCTTGAGCATCCCAAACACCCGCTCTATGATGTTGCATGTGGCAGCATGTGCCTCATTATAGCGTTGCTGCGATGGGGTCATGGGCGCCCGGTATGGTGTGAGCAGCCAGGGACGAGTGGGTACCCGCTGTCACCTGTGTGGAGATAGTGGAGATCAGTGTCATGTTCAGGTCCATTTTGCCCATATCCCTGTGTGCCACTACCATGGCACTGTGGCATTCCACCCTTGCCCCAAGTTTGCATTCCATACATGCGTACTCATCCACTAGATGTCCTGTGGGGATGTCCCACTCTCAAATCGATGGCACAGTGTGGACTGATGTCATATGAAGGCATCATGTGCTCTGCCAGGTGTGTGGCACAGACATTGCTTATTCGCCCAGTGGCATCACACACCACCTGGCAGTTGACACTGAGTATCCCTTTCGGTTCCTATACACTGCCCCATCGGGGCCAGGTGGCGCGGAATGGCCACATGGGTGCAGTCTATGGCCCCTAGCACGCCAGGCATACGTGCTACCCTGTGGAACTCCCGCATGTTTGCTGTACGCCTGCTGCGGTGCTGGGGAAATGGATGTGCTCCAGGCATGTGGCAGCAGTGCGCTGAGGAATTGGGTGAGGATGCTTGACGTGACCGACTGTGTGATGCCTGTGGTGTCCCTGTCAGCCTCTGGAAGGTGCCCATGGCAAGCAGGCACATGCAGGCTGTCACCTTGGTGCTCCACTGACAGAGCGTGACTCCGTCGTGAGGGTGCCTGCATCACATCACTGCACAGCTCACAAAGCCGCCTCGAGTATTGCCCTGTTCAGGTGGTACAGGCCCACGATCTCTACATCTGTATACAGCTCACTAGCTGATGCGGGCACGGTACTGCCTGTTGGGCGCGTCACGCCGACGAGCCCTCCAAGGCCTCGTCCCCTGCAGCTTGCATTCTCACCGCCTCATTACAGCTTCCATGTGGAAGCTGGCACTGTCCATCTCCCTGGCTTCCCCCCCGCTGGTGTTGCTGTGTTACCCCGCTGTCCTGACTGCTACTTCCACTGCACCGGCACCCCCACTGGCCTCTGCAGCCTATGGCCCACAATGCTTGCCTTGCCTGCCCTAGCCTGTCACTGTCTGTCTGTCTCTCTCTCTCTCTCTCTCTCTACCCCATTTGGCATCCTTGTAGCGTTCTTGTGCTGCTTCCTTGAGCCTTTTATTTTGGCTCATTTCTGCTAGTGTGCAATTTCCGGCAGTTCCGCTCTTGCTCAATGAGCAAAAGTCTTTGAATTTCGCATTGAGCTCTTTATGCATGGCTCCACCCCCGTCGGTTAGCGTATGCCTTCCTTTGCATTAAGCTGTTGCTCAGCATGTTTTGGGTGGGCGCAACTTCCTCCTGCTGAATATCGCAGAATGGCGACTTTTTGGTCTTCTTTGGGCGCAACCCTATTGCGCATGGACGCAACCCTTTGAATATCCCACCCCAGTGTCTTGTATACTTTGGAGACCGCATGTGGTTCCCAAACCATCTTAACCAGAGATTCAAACCAGGCCCGTCAGATACCCATTTCCAAATTTATGTTGAGATTGCTCAATTAAATGCTTGAGCTGGTATACCTTGAAAGTCTGATTAGGTTCCATACGATGCTTTACTAATAGCTCTGCAATTGGAAGACACCTATCACCCTGTAAGATATCCTCTATCCTTAACCCTTTCAGCTGGGGAGCCAGGACTCTGTTATCATTCTACCTCCAATCTTCAGGTTAGGGTTGTAACATATTGGTTGATGTCTGTCTGTATTCGGGAATAATGCAAAAAAGTGCATAGTTGATTATGAATACATAAGAACTCTTTATTGTGGTGACTGCTAGTTTAGGGGCAGTGTTCTTGGAACAGAATAGAGAAGAGCTTTTGGATCTATACCAGCTTCCTTATCAGTTCTATCTCCAACTCAACCATGAAGGTACATAAGGCAGAGACCCATGCTCCATGGGAGGCGTAAGCCATCGTAAATATTTACTGACATTACTTGCCAATAATATAATCCAAAATGTAGTAGTCTTAACCCCGCTCTCTCTGGGAGCGGCCAGTTTATAGTAGGCTCAGCGGGAGTTTTCCCTCTCCAAATAAAATCTGAAATAATTGAATGTAGTGCCTTATACCATTTTAAAGTTAGCCACACATTAAGCATATTTAAAGATAATAAATCCTGGGTAAAATGTTCATTTTGATTATATTAATCCTCCCCAGAGAGAGCGGAAGTCTATCCCATCTTTTAAAATCTTGCTTTATATTATTCTTAAGAGCATCCAGATTGAGTTTCACTAATTTAGAATCGTTCTTGCCAGAAAGATTCTAGGTATTTCAATGTATGTGGAGCCCACTGCATGCCCATGGCCGCGCATCTGATCCATATACCCTCAAGTTAAGTGGAAATATCTGGGTTTTCCTACATTTATTTTATAATTGGATAGCTTGCTATATTCTGTAATAATTCCCATTACGACTGGGATTGAGGTTCAGGATGGGTAATATGAAGCAAAATATCATCCGCATGCGGGAGATCTTAAACTCCTGTGACCCCATCTTTATCCCCATAACCCGAGGCTCGTCTGATTTTAAATAAGAGGGTTCTAAATATAAATTAAACAAAAGGGCGATAGGGGCAACCTGTTTGGTACCAGTAAGAGGAAACCCTGATGAGAATACCCAATTACGATATATTTTAGCACATGGGTGTCTGTATAAAACAAACACACTGTTAATGAAGAGAGCAGAATGCAAATTTCTCCATAGTCAAGATAAAAATCTCCAATCCACTCTGTCAAATGCCTTCTCTGCATCCACAGACATCAATCCACATGAAAATTTGCTATCCTTGGATGCAGAGAGATGTGGGACAACTTACGGAGATGGTCTGATGCCATTCTGCCATTCATAAACCCAACCTGATCCTGATGAATTAACCCAGGCATAACTTTAGCTAAGCGAACCGCTAAAATCTTTGCCAAGATTTTAACATCATAGTTGATTAATGATATAGGCCTATAATTTGAGACCTTATCAGGTTCTCTCCTCTTTTGGATAAGCACTATCAGGGATTCAAAAGATGGTTGTCTACTGTGTCAGAAAAAAGTATACTCTGAAATAATCTTTTTAACCCTGGGCTTAACTGCTTTGCAAAACATTTATAAAAGTTGGGTGAGAAACCATCTGGTCCGAGCTTTATCTAATGAAAGTGTCTGTTTGCCATTAAAATTTCAGTCTCTGAAATGGGGCAGGAAAGCATTTCCTTCTGATCCTCTGGCACCAGAGGCAAATTACAAGAGGAAAGATATACTCTTACTTCTTCACTACTGGTTGGGAAATCATCCGGGCTATATAAATCCTTATAGTATTCTTCAAATTCTATTTCACAAAGGGAAGTTTTAATAGACCCATCTGTCAAGGAAGTAATACTTTGAATAATTCTGGATGCTTCTATAGCTTTTAAATGCATAGCAAGAAGCCATCCTGACTTTTCACCTTGATCTAGATATAAAGCTTTTGTCTTACCGATGGCATATTCCGCTTTATCTCTCAAAATCTCATCATACTGATGCGAGTCTAGTTAGCTCTTCCTAATCTCTACTAGGGCGCCCTTTGAGAAGAGTGTTCTCAATTTCTCTAATCTGTATCAATAGCTGCCTGGCCCTGCCTTCTCTCTCTGTTTCTTCCTAGCAGCTGCATTTGAATAAATTCACCCTTAATACACATTTCAGTGCTTCCCATTCTATATCCCTCTACCTGTTGAATTACAGTTTTCTTTCTCATATTGTTCAATTCTCTGAACTACACAATCTCTTATCTCCTCAGAGTGGAGAAGTTGATTATTTAGCTTCCAGATGGTCTGTCTAGGAATGTAAAAAACAAGATTAAGGGTGCAACTCACCATAGAATGATCCGATATGATCCCTGGAATAATGCTACTATGTACCAATCCAGGAAGCATACACTGCTCATTAAGAAATAGTCAATCTGGGACCTAGATTTGTGGACTTCCGATAAAATGTGTACTCCTTACGGAAGGAAATAACACCCTCCATGGGTCACACAAACCCAAATTGTCGGACAGGTGTCTGATAGCTCTCTGTGCCGGAGAGAGGCCCCTACCTCGTTTACCTTCTTTATCAAATCTGGAGAAAATGGTAAGTTCCAGTCTCCACCAGCAATATTGGCAGGTGAAGAAAGCGGGGACAAAACATTTAATAATTCATACTAACATACTATTTGCCAGCAGATTAGGCCTTATAGTCTATCAAGTCTGCTCGAACCTAGATCCTTAGTTGGGTGCAGAGACTCTCCCATCCCTTGTGCTCCAGAAACCCTATCATCATCCCCACCCCGGGACAGGCCATCATCTGATACATCCACTTTCTGTGTCTGTCACCCTCTCTTAAAGCCCTCCACTGTGGATCGCTGAACCAGCTCACCAGGCAGAGCATTCCAGGGTCCACCACCCTCTCAGTGAAAAACCTCCTCCTCTTTTCCCCCTCACCCTTCCACCTTCCAACTTCAAACCATGCCCTCTGGTGATGCCTCCCTGCTTTAGTCTAAAGATCCCTCCATGTTTACCCTATTTATTCCTTGAGGTACTTGAAGACCTCAATCATGTCCCCCTGTCTCTCCTCTCCTCCAATGAAAACAGGCAGAGCTTCTCAAGTCTGTCCTCGTAAGTCAAATCCCCTACCCTCGTATCATCTTTGTTGCCCTCCTCTGTACCCTCTCCAGGAGCTGTATGTCCCTCTTCAAGTGTGGTCTCCAGTACTGTACACAGTACTCAAGGTGTGGTCTAACCAGTCCATTGTACAGCGGCAGAATCACTTCCTTGCTCCTTGAGGTGATCCCCTTGCGATGCATCCAACATCCTGTTTGCCTTGCTAGCTGCTCTTCTGCACTGCTCAGAGTTATTCATACATGTATCCACCATGACCCCTAGGTCTTTTTCCCTGTTGAGGCTTCCAGCACCTCCCCTCCCAGGGTGTACCTGTGTTTAGGGTTTCCCGACCAAGATGCAACACCTTGCACTTGGTGATATTAAATTAATTTCCATGTGTGAGCCCAGCTTTCCAGGGTGTTCAGGTCCCCTTGCAGGGCCAACCTCCCTCTTCTCCCTCAACTACTGCTCCCATCTTGGAGTCATCCAGAAGAGACTCATTTCACACCCTATACCATCCCTGATGTCTGATATGTATGCATTAAACAGGATTGGACCCAGGACCGAGCCCTGTGGTACCCACTACCAACCTCTGTAGGTTCGAGAGCTCCCCACAGACCACTACTCTCTGAGTGCGTCAAGCTATCCAGTTTTCAATCCATCTGACCATCAAAGGGCCTACTCCTAAACCCCATCAGTTTCTCCACCAGACCATTGTGGGGACAGAGTCAAGCCTTGCTGAAGTCCAAGAATAATACATCCACAGGCTTACCCTGTCCAGTTCTGATGTTACCCATTCATTAGAACTCCACAAGGTTGGTTTGACATGATCTACCTGGCACAAACCCATGCTGCTGACTATCCAGACCTCCCACCTCCCCCAAGTAAACCCCAATCGTTCCTTTAGTATACTCTCCATTAATTTTCCCACCACCGAGGTTAAACTGATGGGTCTATAGTTTCCCTGGTACTTCCTTCGACCCCCTTGTATGGATTGGTACACATGTGCCTCTCGCCAATCCCTAGGTACCCTCCCTGTCTCAAGTGACCTGTTGAAAAGCTCCTGCCAGGTGCAGCCAGTATGTCCGCCAATTCCCATAGTACTCTCTGATGAATGCCATCCGCCCAGGAGATTTGTCTTTCTTTAGGGCCTTGAGGGCAAACCACCCTCTTTGGTGGGATGGCATCATCTGTCCCTCCACCTTACTGGTCTTTTATCCTTATCCAGATGTGACACTCCTGGGGTACCTTTCCCTCCTTTTGCTCCATTTCTGTTGCTCCCTGATCCCACTCCTGCCACTTCTATCCCCTTTGTGCCTTGCTTTGTAGATATCCCATCCTCCCTAGTGAACACAGAGGCAAAGTACTCATTAAATACCTCTGCCTGGTCCCTCGCCTCTTCCACCACCCTTCTTCTGATCTCAATCTGCTGAGATGGCCCTTAGTTTTCTCCGCTCCCCAATGTGCCGGAAGAACCCCTTTTCCCCTCCATGTATCCCCTGTGCCAGCCGTTGCTCTTTACTGGACTTTGCTCCCCTCACCATACGGGTGACTTTTCTAGAATGCAAGCTGGTACATTTCCTTATCCCTATCCCTCTTGTTGTTTTATATTTTTTGTAAGCCGCCTTCTTTTCTCTCTGACTGCTACCTGGACCTCACTGGACCACCAGCATGGTTTATGTGACCTTGCTCCTCTACGTTTCAACTTAGCGCAGATCCTGACTGCCTCATGAAGTCCCGTTTATGACCTCCCATCTCCTTTCCACACTTGTCATTGAGGTAATCCCTTCAAGTGATCCTTGAGAATATTTCCCATGCCCATAAAGTCTGCCCCCTGAAGTCCACTGCCAGTGTCCTAGATCTCACCCCACTCCCCAATGTTTATTTGAAACCAGACAGTATTGGTCACTCCCAGTCAGGGGTCCTGTACAACCATGTCCCTTACCAGATCCCCATCTGCCAGAACCACATCCAGGACATGCCCCTCCCTTGTGGGCTCCATCACATGCTGTGTTAGAACACATCCTGGAAGCCATCCAGCAGCCTCTGCTCCTTGGCCACCTTAGAGACATGGTTCCCAAGTTTGTACCTGGCATATTAAGGTCCCCATCAACACCCTCCTTCCCTTTTGGACCACACTGGGCAATGATGTTGTCCAGCAAACCATCCTCTAGAACATCACTCATCCCGGGGCCTATGCCTACTCCCAGCTTGACCTTATCTCCTGCTGGGGATCGTGAGTGACCCATAAGGCCTCCACGTTTCCCTCTGCCTCTTCTACCATAGCAATTTCTATGTCATCTCTAATGAACATAGCCACTCCACCCCTCTGCCCTCCTTTCTATCCTTCCGAGCATAGTGTACCCCATTACATTTGGGTCCCAGTCATGGTTTTTGTTGTTACGTTTCCGTGACTGCCGCCACATCCACCCCGAACAGCATGGCCTGGAACTCTGGCAACTTGTTTCCCAAGCTCCTGGCATTTACTAACACTAACCCCACCCCTTATCCTGATCCTTTTGTCGAACCCCACCCAGATTCCTTATACTTCCATCCTCCCTCTGCTCCTCCTGAAACCTCCACCTCCAGTCTGTTTCCCCTCCCCCTTGGGCTTGAGGCTACTCCCTCATCTGGAGGGAGGGCTTCTGTCAGCCCTCCTTATCCCTTCCCCCTTACAAGTTTAAACCCCACCTTTCTTGTATGTAGTCAGCCATCCCTGTTTGAGGACTTCCTTCCCTAATGGGGCAAGATGAAACCTGTCCTTGGCATATGTCCCTTATCCTCCCAAACTCCATTCCAGTTCCCTAACACCCCTAACCCATTCTCTTCACCCCACTTCCTGAGCCATTTATTAACCTCTGTAGTCTTCATTTTTCTCCACTGAGGCCTTTGGTACTGGCAATATCTCCAAAAGGAAATGTTGCATTCATTATCCGACAGACTCTGGCAAGTTCTTGGAACCTTGCTTGGATTTCATAATGCTATTTCCTCTAGATCATTAGTTCCCAAATGCACAGAAATCCGGTTTCCCTCCACAATCCCTAACCATTTCATACACCATGAACTTTGCTCTGTGCACTGTCAGCCCAGAGATACTCACTACCTTCACCTGGCTATGGCATCCATCCCCTGTCCTCCCAATGGATACCCTTAATCATCAGAGTCTCCCAGTAACAGAACCTTAACACATCCATCATCCTTATGGTTACCTCCACTATGCCCTCTCAGCCCCCCCACTTTATTCATGATCGCAAGTTCATGGGAGTCTTCCTGCCTTATTAGAGACCCTGTCACCCTCCCTTTCTGCCTCCTTGCTATTTTGCCCATTAACTCAAACCCCTTCTGAATAGGTTTCCCTTTAACCCTCTCTTATCTGAACCATTTATCCTGGCCTGATGGTTTCCCTTCCCCCACCCCATCCCCCTTGTAATAGTACCCCTGTCTCCAGAGGCTCTCTGTGGGTCCCCTTTAGCTAGGGCCCCATCCTTGGTACTGACCTTCCTGCTGAAGGGGCTCCTCTCCCACCTCCTTGTCTCCCAGTTTCTCTCCAATCATGCTCTCCTCCCTCATGTCCATAAAAAGTCTGGTGCATCTCCGTTTGGGCCATACACACTGCCTAAAACTATCCTAGTCTGGTTTAAGAGACCTATTATAATTATGTAGCGGCCACCAGGATCTGTCAGTTGCTTCTCACACATGAAAGCAATGTTCTTGGTGATTAGTATGGCTGCCCCTACTAGCTGTGCTATCCCCAGCCTGTATATACTTGGCCGACAAACTGGCGCCTCATCAAATTAGATTCCCTTTCAAGTAAATGTGTTTCTTGTAAACATATTATCTGGCCCCCTGTAATTGCAGATGTCTCAACATCTTGTTTCTCTTTATTTTCTTCTTGCCTTTGATGTTCCATGTGATGAATTCGTATGTGCTACCCATCATCCAAATACCCATTCTGATCCCATCGGATATTAGCCTCCATAGTATCCTTCTCAATTATTCTCAGCACCACCTGATGAACCAATCTTCCCATGCGCTTTTCCTTTAACCCAATTCTACTTATCCCTTTCCATCATCTCTGTTTCCTTAGTACTCCCATATTTCCCATTTAACCCTCTTACCCCAAACTGTACATGCAACATTGACCATATATGTTTCTGGTAGAATCTCCCCCTCCCCAACAGAACAACATTACGACCCATGATATCCAAGATTCTATTCCTCCTGATCTCCCTCCAGCCTCCCCCCTCTAACCATTATATATCTAACTTTCTAACAGGTGATAGCCATTATCGTCTAAGGCTCGAGGAAAAGAAAAACCATTTAACCATAAACTACTATACATCAGACTTTCATTAGTAATAAAATTAACACATCAGCTGTTTCCAAAACTAAAAAAGGCTGTTCCTTCATTGCCCAATTACACAATTGACTAATTCTTTAACTTCAGGTTTCTGTTCTTTGAAACCCCATCGAAACAGATCAAAACATATCCCCATCCTACTACAAAATTGTTCCAAACAAGACCCCTATTCTTAGATTACCAAGCGTTGAATAAAGCATACAGTTATACTGCACAGCCCCAAAGTCTACACCCCCCACTCCAGAAGCATGAGGAAACTAAAAAGAATACCCCCCATCATATGCATATGCATATGCCTTAAAAGTCACTGCTTCCTCAGCCACAGCCCCTATCTGGGGTTACTCTTTATGAAAGGAAAGAAAAAAAATAGAAAACTAAACTAAACTAAGCAGACTTTTACTACAGTCCACACGATCAAAATCACAGGCACTAACTAAGGGGAAGTAATATGAGAAGTAATATGGAGCTCCTCTTGTGGCTAAGAGCGACACAGTTTCACCGTTTCAGTTCCTTTTATCGAGTTAACTAAATGATCACAGGCGGGAGATTCCGTGATTAAATATCAGTCCCATTCAAATTCCATCAACTGCCTGGAGCCAGGGGCCCACACTTCAAGAGGATATCCTTCTCGATCTCCTAAGCAACAAAGTGGTACCCTCATAATCGAGTCAATGGTAATCCAGATCGAGGTACTGTTAATAGCGACAAATATTTCCCCTTAGTTCTTAATACCCACATACAGACGGTTCAGTGCACCGATATCTGATTTCCTCAGTGTCTCTCCTCGTTTCTCCATATTCCGCAGGTTCCAACAGCTTCTGAAACAAAAAGAATAACTGCCTGTTAGATCCCCAAAGTGAGAAGTGGCTGCGATTTCTGATTCCTGAATAAGCCGAAGTGGAGAAACTGCCTCTTGCTGAAAGGCGCTTAGACAGAGCCAAATACATGATTTACAGACTTGACTACTCCTGCAGCCCGTAATTTTACTTATGTTGGGAGACTAACATATCTTGTTACTCTTTTATTTTCTTTATTCTCCTGTACTTAATTGTGTTTCCTTTCGACTTTAAAGGCTGATCCTCTTCTTCCCCTTCACCCTTGCTTGAATAAATCTGGGAGGGCTTCCTGTAACCCTTTCCTCGCTGATTGGGCATCCTCAAAACTGGACCACTGTCCTGCCAGTAACACTTGTAGTCTGCGCTGGGTATCCCATTCTGAGCGGGTACTTGAGGCAATCAATTTGGTTACGATCAGGTGGTACTCAGCCCTCTTCTGACATACCGATAGTGGCAAGTCCTGTGTGGATTCTTAACGGGGTCCTTCCCACCTTACTTCCTTTAATTCCTTAATTTTAGACAGCACAAACTGCCTCTCCTGAAAGTTTAGAAACTGGAAAATTAACGTCGTGTGGGGACCCTGATGGTGGCATTGCCTGTAGCGCCAGGATCCCACTCGATCGTGTACTTTTCCAAAGGCGTAGGGCCTGCAATCTTTGCAGTTTCTGAACAAACAGGATTGTATCTGCTCCTCTTCTTTCGGGAGACCAATAATTATCATATTGTTCCTTCTGCTCCGTCCCTCAGGTCTTCGATTTTTAGATCCATTTTATTAATTTTTGCCTCAGGTTCACAATCTCAGGTTCCTGTTTAGCCACCCGCTTCTCCAAGGAGGTAATTTTAATTTCCGTATCCCTGTCATGACGAGATAGATCCTCTAAAGCCTGAGTTACAGCTTTCAATTCTTCCATTACGAGCAAAGCTCCGATCGGAAAAGGTTTGAATTGACGAGAAATTGTGCCAGTGTCAGGGGTTCATTCTCCGGACTGTTTATTTCTCTCGGGCCTCCCGTGAGTATGGAGACTCTGGCTTTTTCAGAAGGGCCTTTGCGGGGATACTGGCGGGTATGTTTAGATGGAATCCTCCTCATCTCCGCTTCCATCTGTTCCCAATTTCCATATATCATGTTCTAGAAACCTTTAGAAGACTTAATCTGGTAAATTCTTTATGTAGATCCTCTGGAATCCGTGTAATAATGACTTATATTGGAGTGGGAGGCTGGAGCTATTCGACCAGGCTGCTAGCACAGAACTTGCATCATGTGACTCTCTCTGGAAAAGTGATTTCACGGAGTGACAGCAAAATCAGCTTTAAGTTCAGATTTGGGAAAAATTTCACCTGCTTTATTCATGAGGTGAGGTCCCAAGAGCCTTGTTGAAAGTTTAGGGAAAACAAACTAGTGATGTCATGAGTGAACATTGAAAGATTTCAGTGTTCACTATAACCTGTTCATTTACTCTATTTTTCACCAAGGTTTCAGCATAGTCTTCTTCTGACCCTACCTCATGAATCTGGAATAATGAACATTTTCAAATTTTGTTCAAAAGGTGATTTCACAGAGCAACTGAGAAATCACCTTGTGGGTTGACTTAAATAATTTCACTTACCTTGTTTATATATGGTCCAAAATGCCATGTTGAAAATTTGGTTCACAAATATTTAAAAATGACAAAGTTATGAGTAAAACTTTAAAATACATTGAAATACATTAATTGGGCTTACATTATTTCCTGATATCACAGTTATGCTTCCCACAGCATGATGTCTTTCAGATCAAAAAGTGGATCTATGACATGGGATAAATCTTTAGGTGAGTGAGGGTGTGTGGGGTGTTTGGGTGGTGGGTGCTGAGTGGTGGATCGGGGTTGGGTAGGTGGAGGGTGGAGGAGACAAAGATCAATGAGGGACCATTTTATTCCTTTCAGGTTCATGTTATAAAATGGAAGATCAATAAGGGATAGTTTTCTTTTCTTCAGGAGACTGGACAGACATTGGGGATTGGGCACACCCAATGTCAGCATAGTGTAAAACAGCAACAGGAATGGACACCCCAGTGTCAGCACTTGTATGTCTGGTGGGGACAGTAATTTGGAAGGGAGAGAATTTGAACTTGTGTATGGAACCAGGTGTGGGCACCCTGTTCTGCTTGAAGGAGAACAGCTGTAGCATTAACATAATTCATAGCAAAAGAATTGATTGCAATAACAGTAGTAACACTTGTTGTATAATTTTCCATTTGATTCTTATATCAGTGCCTGTGATGAAAGGAACTAATTTTGATGTTTACTTCTCCCTATTTATCAGTTCACTCATTTTCACGTTCTTACTTTGTGAGATAACTTAACCAAAAAGATGTTGCTATTTATTATAACATTGTAGTGAACAAGTAAAGATACCACCTTCTTCTGATTAGTTTTAGGTTTACTAATACTAAAGTGCAGAGCATGCATGGTATTGTCTATGTGAGGTAAAGGCCAGAAACAAGCTGTGCCTGGATTGATGTGACTGCAGTATCAAATAGAACAAGCATTTGTCAATGCGAATGTTTGCTTGCTGGCATTGGCATTGGTAATGTAAAGTTACAGAGCTGCATAATAGGAAACGCAGTGAAGTATTGAACTGAAACCAACCCCACCACCACTCTGCAGAGAGTGACAGGCATTAGGGTGTGCCTTTGGGTTATCAGGCACTCATGGCCACGCCATTTCACCACACCCACCCTGCAGACACGATAAGTAACACGGTGAATTGGGGTCTTTGGCCCTTATGCGCACCCCATTCCATCATCGGAAATACAGTGAGATGGGAGCGGTATAGGAGAATGGGGTGGACTTTGGGGCCGAAGAGTCCAAGGCATACCTCGATGCCTCTCACTGGCTGCAGGGTGTGGAATGGTATGAGCATTACAGGCAAGAATCCCAAGTCACAGCCCTGATGCCTGTCATTCTCTACAGGGTGGGGCATTATGGTTGGAAACCCTAACACCTCAGGCATTCATTGGTATTTTCACTCCAAATTTTCAACATGTTTTTTTGTGACCCCACCTCATGAACAGTGGCAATATCAGTTTGTTAGCCTAAAAGCTTCTTATGCACAGCAACTACGGCATTTAGCACCACAGGTGCAAAACACATTCTGAACAGGATGTGAAAAATGACAGCTGTACTGTTCATGGGAGGTGTAAAATGGCAATGTTGCAAATCTGCAGTAAAATATTAAAAACTGGTGAAGTCAAGAGCGTGTATAGAAACTGTGCAACACACACCCGTAATGTAATTAGTTTGGGGATTTTTTACAGCAGCTTGTCAACACAGGCATTTTGGGACCTCCGATCATGAACAGTGTCACTGTGATTTTCTTTATCTGTCCCGAACAATGATTTCCTACAGCAACCACGCATCTCTGCGCTGAAAGTGTGAAAACACATTTTGGCCATGTTGTGAAAATGACAGCTGTACTGTTCATAAGAAGTGTGGAAAAATGCCACTGGTGAAAATCTGGACTGAAAATATTACGAAGTCATGAACTTATGAGGGTGCATGGAAACTGCGCAATGCTCACTCATAACACAGTCATTTTATGGACTTTTGTCACCAAATTTTCAACATAGCCATTTTAAGACCTCTTGTCATGAACAGTGTAACTGTGATTTTCTTAATCTGTCCCAAATATTGCTTCGCACACCGACTGCAACATTAGCGCTACATGTACAGAAACACATTTTGGGTGACATGTGAAAATGGCAGCTGTACTGTTCATAAGGAAGTGTAATAAAATGGCAATGTTGAAAATCTGGATTGAAAATATTGAAAATTTGCAAACCGCGTGCGTGGGAACTCGTTAATGCACGCGTAAAACAGTCATTTTAGGAATTTTTTCACCAAATTTTCAACATAGCCATTTCAAGACCTCTGCTCATTAACACTGTCACTGTGATTTTCTTAATGTGTCCCATACATTGATTTCGCACACTAACTGTGCCATTGTGTGCTACATGGTGGAAACAGGTTTTGGGCAAGATGTGAAAAATGACAGCTGTACTGCTCATAAGGAGGTGTGTAAAATGGCAATGTTGAAAATCTGGAGTGAAAATATTGAAAATTCATTAACTTACGAAAGTGTGTGTAGGAACTGCTAATGCACGCCATAAAACAGTCAATTTTAGGAATTTTTCACCAAATTTGCAAGATAGGCTTTTTGAGAGCTCCACTCTATAAACACTGGCAGAGTCGTTTCATTACTTGGTCCTGAAGGTGATTTCACACAGTGACTGCGAAATCACCCTTCGGACTGATTAACGCCATGACAGTGAGACCATTCATGAGAGAGGTCCCAAAACCCCATGTTGAAAATTTGGTGCAAAATTCAAAAAATGCCTGAGATATGCAGCAAAGTTGAAAAACCCTATCTATCCCATTATACAGCTTACCGGCATTTCCTCAGTTCGCGGTCGGCTTTAAAGAGTGCAGACATGTTCACGGTCCATCAAGATCATCGCGCCAGAGTCTGGAGGTAAGTAGGGTGAGGGGGTGGGGAGGCAGGGTGCGCAGTGGGTGGTCACGGGTGGGGGCAGAGACAGTGAGGGACCATTTTCTATTTCAGGGTTTTGTTTTATTTAAACCAAGGGCGAGGCGATGAGGGATGTTTGCCACTCTGGGGTGGGCTCCCAGCATGGCACAAGGATGGCTTTTGGGGGTGGAGATAACGGGGATTGGGCACCCCTCAACAGCGACAGCATCTGTTGCCATGCTGTGGTGGGCTCCAGTGTGGCACAAGGATGGCAGTTTGGGGGGCATGGAGCCGATGGGGATTGAGCACCCCCTTCAGTGACAGCATCTGTTGCCATGCTGGCTTGGGCTCGAGCATGTCACTGTACTCGGGGGAGACAGTGGAGCCGACTGAGGTTGGGCTGCGTCAGCTATACGTAGCCATGCTGGGGTGGGCACCCAGCGTGGCATGAACTCTGTTTGGGGAAGCAGCACAGCTGACAGGGAATTGGGCACCCTGTTGGCTATACAGTGTGTGTGTGGGGGCAAGCACGCAGTATGCGTGCATAGTGTGTGTGTGTAGGGGAGCGCACGCATGACCAGGCGACATCTTATCGCTGCTCACTGAAGCGTAGCTCCCCTTTCAACCGTACTCCACTGCATTTTCTACTGCTGTCATAGACAGCTCCAGCAGGCATTGGAGAACTGCAGCTGTGCCTGCAAACACACTGACTGAATTGGAAGAGGGCTGCCACACCTCTGAAAACTCATATGATGGCACTATGTTTCTTGCACATGCGTGCAAGCAAACATAAAATAGTGAGCTGCTTGACAATTTTTGATTTATTGAGCTACTTGTTGAAGTCAGAATGCCCTCAGGGCTTAAGTATTATAAGGTAGGGCTGTCTGAGCTGGGAGGGCAGGAAAATGTGACTATCAGTGTTTTGGAGGGTAAGCTGAAAACTCCCCGTCATACCACATTACCATGTGCAATAGGGGAACTCTCAGATCACAACCTGAAAAACAGATCCTTTTGCCAAACTGGGAACAGAACACAAGATTTTTGGGTGCCCTGAAAATGTATTTTCTGGGCAGATTTATAGTAAACACACCAGAATCTAGCTAAACATGTCCTGATTACCTAAATTCAGGTGTTTGTTTTGTGATAATACATCATTTTATGTATTTTCCATGTGTTTTAATAAAAAAATAAGGTGGCAATCATAACCCAAATATTTTTTCTCATGACCCAAAAACATTAATTTGTGTGAAAACAAAATGCTCATAAAAGTAAAGTTTCTGTGTCATATCGAGTTATCCTGAAACCCTACTGAGCGTGCTCAAAAAAAGACTTTTAAATCCTTGTAACTCTGGAGATGATTAATGTTTTTTTTTACAAAACCTTTGAGATGCACTAGCTTTACACAGTACCATTCTACCTGAATGTTTTGGGAAAAAATACTGTACTAGTCAAGGCTG
Source organism: Neoceratodus forsteri (assembly GCA_016271365.2). Lineage (NCBI taxonomy): Eukaryota > Metazoa > Chordata > Ceratodontiformes > Ceratodontidae > Neoceratodus > Neoceratodus forsteri. The sequence continues at coordinate 397,571,674 of CM057454.1, forward strand.
TAGGTGAGAGTAAAAAGTGCAGTAGAAGCCAAAAAATGTTTAAAATCTCTGTAAAAATGACACATCAGGATCACAGAAACCACATAAGCTGCTGTCACAGAAATTCACATGTCATGAGAAATTGTCTCCCAGGCAATGCATACCAAATGTGGAGCAAGTCCACTGAACACCACAAAATTTCTTAAGGTTCAAAGGGGTTTAACGCTGGACCTCCACTCAAGCCTAACTATACTGGTACTACCATAACCACTACATATATGTATAAATGATGCAACACAGTGTCTCGAGTTACTGGATGGAAAAGGAATTAATTCCCATAAAAATTGCCTTGTTTACTGCAGTAACTCATATTATATACATATATCTATATATATATATATATATATATATATATATATATATATATATTGTCAGTGCAAGCAAGGGTGCGAGGGTGTTCAGCCAAGGAGCCCTCCTGAACCTCCCCCAACAGAAGCGCAGTTCTCCTTGGACAGCCCACAGCTGTCTGAGTGCAAGCAAGGGTCACAAGGGTGTTCAGCCGAGGCCCTCCCGAACCCCCCAAACAGAAGCGCAGTTTCTCCTTGGACAGCCCACAGGTAATTCACCAGTAGCACCGGCTCCAATGGCTCTGTGCGGAAGGTTTATTTGAATTCTGGATTTTGGCGCCAAAGACAACAGCCCTTTATGTCGGCTCAGTAATGCTGATAGTTTTTTTTTTTCTTTAGTCTAGCACACTGTATTGGGAGCCTTTCTCCACACTACTTTGATACAGACTTGCATCCTTAAGCCTTCTCCTCACTTTAAAAGACTGCATATGTTCTTAGGGAGCCTTTCTCTGCAGCTAGAGTTAAAGTTAGAAAAGGACTGCAAATGTATTTAGGGAGCCTTTCTCCGCAGCTTAAGTTAAGAGAAACTGAAATGTACTTTGAAGCACTGCTATAGAGTCAGTCCCTCCTCCCCTTTATTTGTTTCTATCAGTCCCTCCTCCTACCTCCTTAAATTGAAGCTGTGTTCTTTCCTCCACAGCTGTCCAAGTGCAAGCAAGGGTGCAAAGGTGTTCAACTGAGGCCCTACCGAACCCCCCAAACAGAGCGCAGTTTCTCCTTGGACAGCCATGAGTAATTCACCAGTAACACCTGCTCCAATGGCTCCATGTGGAAGGTTTACCCGCTGGGTGCTACGCACCGCTGCCCCATCACCCCCGCCACCACCCTTGGTCGACATTGTAATTTATACCTTATGTCACGTGTGAAAAACCGATCAGTGGCTTTTCCCATTTGCAGGTTATCAGAAACCACCACTAGTGGCCACTGTTCCTATTCCCTGCACTTCTCCATCCTCCACCTCCCCTAACATCACATTCTGTTCACATAGGAACTACTCGCTAGGAATATGGCTATCTGTTTTGTCCTCTTCCCATAACTAATCCAACCTCTGAATACCTTTCCCCATCAATGCCCCAACTCAATGGAAGTCTTTTCCTGCTGGCTACATGTTGTTTGGTCTACTGCTCACAATAGATTCAGTGGCATCAATTCTAGCTACTGAAGAAAAATTCCTTCACCACTGCACCCTACTCTCAGCCTGCCCAACATGGCCCCAAATAAGGTCACACCACTAGTATCATTATTTCTGGTGCCTATCAAACAAAGAACAAAGACAACTAGGCTATCTGATTCATTCTGCCATGATCAAAAACACCACTGGCATCTCCCAACCTGCCCCCTCCTGTCCCTCCATCTGCAAGCCCTGCTAGCAGGTGACATTGAAACCAACCCAGGACCTATAAACGAACACATTGACCACACTAATGCCACATGGGCTGGATGCCATGGTATCAAGATCGCTCACCTAAATGTATGTAGCCTTCCTTCCAAGTTCACTGAGATAGAGTCACGTGATGCTAGCTCTGTGAATGCAGCCTGACCCACCGCTCCAGCCTCCACCTCTCTAAAAACTAATTTTATTTAGGCTTTGAGAAGCCAGCAACTCCAGTACAGCCTAGCAAGTGTTAACGCCCTGAAACTTTTCAGTGTGAGACTGGGCATGAATGGAGGTGGAAATGCCGAAAAATATGCCCAAACACACCCGCCTGCATCCCCAGCAAAGGCCTTGCCAAAAGGCAGTGTCTATGGCGACTGCAAGCCCTGACAGCAAGTGTGTGAGTCAGGAGAGTAAACCTTTGACATTGGCACAGTTTCTTGCAGAGTTCAAACCTTTCCGGCGCAGAACTATGTGCTGTGACTGAAGAACTTATAGCCGTGACAGTAGCTCTGGAGGATTTAACATGCCTGACGGGATACCGAGACGGGTTATATCCTTGAGAAAAGATTGACAAACAGGAGCCTGAAATAGTAAGCCTGAGACAGAAATTAAATAAAATGGAAGCAAAGATTGAAGACCTAGAGGACGGACGAAGCGAAATAATATCATCATCATCAGGCCTGCCTGAGCGAGTAGAGAGCAGGTTCCATTCAGTTTGTGCAGCAGTTTTTAAAGAGACTGTAGGCCCCACGCCTTCTCGTGATAAATTATAGTCGAGCGGGGCGATAGGGTACTATGTGCAGCTCTCCGCTTGGTTCCCCGCACTCATGATAGTGCGTTTCCTTAATTATCAGGAGTGCCAGTTTGTACTGAACAAAGTAAAGGAGCTGAAGGAAATTAAGTGGAAGGGGCTCTGGTGAGAATACACATGATTTGCCTTGTCAGTCCGCCAGAGAAGGCGGAATATCTACGTTGATTTCGAGGCTAGTACCTGCGGGTATTGATTTAGGATGCTGTACCGGCTCGATTACAAGTATCCTCTCTGGGCAATGGTCCACTTTTGAAGATCCTGCAGCGGCACGGAAAGGACTGTCAACAACTCTCCCGGAGCTTTTAGATAATAACAGGGGCTTCAGTTGCGTATGGGCAGCCTGTGAAGTGATAAGAGGCACTGGTTTGGAAGGGCAGACTTTTGTGGGGACTGTGTTTCTCAACTAATTATTTCTCCTGGACTTTCGTTACAGTGGTTGGTGGTCTTATCGAGGAGCCTCATGGACTTTGGGTCTTTGGGGAACATATGTAAGGCTGATGAATAGTGGAGCCCGTGAGTAGCAGAAAAATGTCTGGATGCATGCTGTGAGGGAGGATCGCCTTTCAAGGAATAATGGGCTTTCAAGGAATTCTAATCATGGCTTTAGTGGGGCCATCGTTGTGGATATTGTATATTGGTCATCGAGGCCCTGGTTCTCTGATGGCAGACGGCTTTTGATTTTCTGGCTTCCTGCCGTCCGAGGGCCCTCAGTGATATCTGGCATGCAAAGTGACTTTGTCCAATTGGTTGGCCATTTTATCAGTGCTCAGGGCTCAGGCTCTTGAGATCTGGACAATCGCAGCACATCATTGGTCCCAAAGGAATGAGGAATTTTATTGCTCAAAGGCGCCCTCGACTTATGGACTAGTTGTTTCTTTACTGACTCGATGTTTCCTTTTACTATGACAGCTATTTTTACATTCCTGCATCTCTGGTTTAAATATCTCGGGTTCAGAATGTTATGCTGGGGTTATACGTGCTTGAGGGATTATTCCTATGTATTTAGTATATTTCTCTTTTTACCACTAGTACCTCAGTCGTATTGAATGCATTGAAGTTCAATTGTCATGGACTTTTCTTTTTTTTTTTTTAATTCATGGTCTTGGGGAGAACCTGTCAGGTTTTGCTTTCTGGTGGTCGCTGGGGTACTGTTGGTAGTTGGGTGGACTTGGGGAGTGATAGGTTCTAGCACTGGAGTGTGCCTTTATGAGTTATTATATTTTTATCTTTCCTCTCTCTTGGGAGGGTTAAATGGATATTTAAGGGCCTTTAAGAGATTGTTTTGAGTGTGCTAGGAATCTTGATGGCATTATGGGTGGGGAGGCTGGAGGGCGGGTTCGGATCTTGTGGAGCTATGAATGTCATGGGCCAACTGGGTGTGGGAGGGGAGGAGGGTGGGGGGTGTCGGGGGTGGGGTTGGGGTGGGTGGTTTGGGGTTTTTCTATACTGATGTTTGGTATGGGAAGGGAGGTGGGGGAGGCGGGTTTTGTTATGATGGGATGGAGTTGGAGGGGAGTGTTAGGGAGGATCTGGTCACCCAGTGGGGTTGGACGGACTTGGGATTGGAATGATTGAGAGAGTAGTTCGATGGGCCTATGATGATTATTTAGTGGATGGGAGTCTTCTTGATTTCATTAGTGGAATGTTAAAGGGTCAGACAAAAATAAAGAGATATAAGATATTAAACATCTTCAATTACAAAGAGGGCAGATAATCTGTCTACAAGAAACACATTTACTCATGAAAGAATTAAATGCACTTAGATGTCTGTTTGTTGGGCAGGTATATGGGCTGGAAGCAGCACAACGGGAAGGGAGTGGCGCTCTTAATTCATAGGAGTTTGGCTTTTATTTGTGAGAGCAAAATAGTGGACCGGAGGAAGGTATATATTAGTGGTTGGGCTTTTGAATCAAACAAGATTAGTAATTGGTAGTATTTATGGGCCCAATGCAGATACCCTGGGTTTTTACAGACTTATTAAATGTTTTGAGCCCGTTCCACCATCTTCCAATATTGTTGGGGGTGATTGGAATCTTCCTTTACTCCGGATTTAGATAAGGATAGTAAACGTAACCAGGGTCTTTCTCCTGCACAGAGAGCTATTAGGGACCTGTCTGACAGTTTGGGTTTAAGCGATCCATGGAGGTTTTATATCCCTCAGGTAGGAATATACATTTGTATCGGAGGTTCATAAGTCTAGATCTCGGATCGATTATTTTCTGGTGAGCCGTGGATTGCTTTCTGGTCTGGAGCACAGCAGTATTATCCCGAGGATCTTTTGGACCATGCCATGGTTCGCTGCTCCCTACACTGGTCCCTAATACTCCCAGGCAGACTATATGGAAGTTAAACAACCAGTTGCTTCAGCTCTTCAGAGATAAGGAGTATATTGGTCATCGGATTAAACAGTATGAGGAGGAAAATTCCCACTTGGCTACAAGGGTGATATATGGTGGGCCGCTCTAAATGTGTCTTGAGGGAGAGTTTATACAGCTGGCGGTTGCAAGGAAGAAGAGAGGAGGAAAGGGCTAGGCATTTGCTGGTACAAATTAGAAATATAGAAAGTTCTTTCAGGGGACACCTCTGTAGAGACCAGGAGTCATTGATTAAGTTGCGTCATGAGTATGAGGGATATTATGCTAGAAAGCAGAATCGCACTTAATAAGACTAAAGCTCTATATTTGGGCCAAGGAGAAGTCAGGGAGGTTATTGGCAATGCGTGGGGGCTTCAGAAGCGTCCAGGATAGTCCAGAGCATTACCTCTCAGGTGACGGATCTGTTAAAACATCGTCAACTGAAATTGTGGGGAATTTGAGAGTTATTACAAGACCCTGTATAGTCCTATGGACCTAGACCTAACTTGAAGGAGGTGGAGAATATTTATCCGCCTGTAACACCCAAGTAACTGAAGCTCAGAAGAGGAGCTTGCTTCCCATTTCTGAAGTGAAATCCTGGAGGCAATCAAGCGTTAGCAAATGATAAGGCACCTGGCCGGACGGCTTTTCCTCGAACTTTACAAATGCTTTGCAAACCTGTTATGCCCTGGTTTACATAGGCTATTTCGAGTATCTTCACTTCTGATACCGTAGATGGTCACTTATTTGAAGCCCTGATTGTACTTATCCCGAAAGGGAAGGAGTTAGATAAGATTCTGAGTTATCGACCTATCTCCCTGATTAATTGTGATATTAAGATCTTGGTGAAGATCTTAGCAACTAGGTTGTCCAAGGTCATGCCCAGTTTAATACATCATGATCAAGTTGGATTTATGAAGGGCAAACTGGCCTTGGACCACCTCGTAAGCTGTCTCATATCTTCTCTGTATCCAAAGACTGCAGAACTCCTTGTGGTTTGATGTCGGTGGATGCAGAGAAGGCATGTACACAAGTGGACTGGAGGTTCCTGTCTGTTGCTATGGAGAAATTTGGTTTCCGTCTCAATTCATTAAACATGTGTTTGCTTTATATAGGGACCCCAAAGCCAAAATATATTGTGAGGTTTTTCAGCCTGCTTTTCCCTTTATTCTGGGACTAGACAAGGTTGCCCCTAACCCTTCTTTTTAATTTATATTTAGAGCCGCTCCTTACTAAAATTAGATTGGATCCCAGGGTTGCGGGTGTCGAATTGGGTCACAGGAGCTAAAGATTTCGACATATGCCGATGATATTTTACTACATGTAACCCAGCCATGTAACTCATTTCCAGCTGTACTGGATATTATTGAGAATATGGTAGATTATCTAATTATAAGATTAATGTGGGAAAACTCAAATTTTCCGCTTAATTCTTGAATGCACAAATCGGAGTGTTGGAAATGGGTATGCAATGGACCCACTCTTTGAAGTATTTGGGTATTTAGGCTAGATCCAATTCAGAAATTAGTGAAGCTCAATTTGGATGCCATTAGGAATACTATTAAGCAGGATTTAAATAGATGGGCCAGCTTACCGCTCTCTCTCTGGGGCAGGATTAGCATAGTTAAAATGAACATTCTCCCCAGGATTTTTATCCACTCAATATGCTCAATGTAATGTTGCCTCTAAAATGGTTCAGGGAGTTGCATCTGTATATCTCAGATTTTATCTGGAATGGGAGAAACGCCCGTGGGATACTGCAAGCTGGCTGCCCTAGGGAGAAAGCGGGCTGAGACTTCCACATTTTGGTTTATATTACTGGGCTAGCAATTTAAGTAAGTACTTAAAATGGTTACACCCATAAGTAAGCTTGATTCTTTGCCCTATGTACCCTCATGGGTTGGGCTGGAAATAGGCGATTAGAGATAGTGGAACTGATCCGGTTGCATTACTTTATTCCATTCCTAAGACAGTGCCCTCTAAGTTGTTTGTCACCCCTATAGTGAAATTCCTGCGTATTCATTGGCAATAGTATAGAAGTTGGGTTTTGTCTCCGGACAAGGATAAACATCAACCGATTTGTCATAACCCCAATTTGAAGATTGGGGAAAATGATACTTGTTAAATGGTTCCCACAGCTTAAGGGATTACGGATAGATGATTTCCTCGGGGACGATAGGATGCTGTCAATAGAAGAGATTTTAGAGAGACATAATATTGACCGTAAGCAAGTGTTTAAGTTATTTCAGATAACTCATTTGCTGCATGAGTAAGGACTAAACTTAGGGTTCTTGGTATAAATGGTAGCTGGTTTGAGTCATTAGATCAGGTGGTATGGGAACGCATTCGGTTTCAGAATATATAATTTATTACTTGACCAATCTCTTGTTGGTATTGAGCATATACCTAGATATTGGTTTGGCTGTATGGAGGAACAAGAGGGTAGGTTAGTATCTGGAGTCACTTGTACAGATATGTCAAACAAGACAGGTTGAGAGTGATGCAATTTCACTTCCTGAATAACATGTTTGGACCCCCTCAAGTTATATAAAGTAGGTCGAGCCTGACCATAGCTGTTTCGGTGTCATAAGCGGTTGGAGACTTATACCATATTTTTGGGACTGCCCATTGATTAAGCAGTTGTGGATGCAAATCAAGCAGAGAGTGGACCCATTGTTGGGTATTGACCAGTATTTTACTCCAGAGATCTGCTTGATAGGGATTATTCTAAAATTAAATCTAAGGACCGTAGATATTATATGGCCCTGATCTCATGTTCGCTTAAAAGGTAGTTTTGAGACATTGGATGAGCGGATACCTCGATCACTTATCTAGAGTGGTTACAAGAGATGTTGTTCAATTTGAACATGGGTAAATTTGAGGGGAAGGAAAAATCAGCTTCATCTATATGAGAGATATGGAATCGTTTTCAGATGTTATACCTTCCCAGATGGTTGGTAATCAGCAAGATAGTTTGGATCTGGGCCATGGGTGAGCAGATCTTCCTCTAGGGGTTTGGGGGAGGGGTGGTGGTGGGGGATGGTTGGGTGGAGGCCCTTTTTGGGGGTTGGGGAAGGAGGGAGGGAGGAGGGAGAGAATGGGTGAGGTAGAAATAATATGTCTGACTCAATTATTAATTCAATTCTTACGAGGTGTAAAATTTTTCTTGTCATGTATTTGGCTTTGAATGTTTGGCTTATCATAATAAAAGTTCGAATTTTAAAAAAGTTCACTGAGATAGAGGCCTGGGTGACCCTATACAAGCCCCATGTGCTAGGTATCTTGGAGACCTGGCTAAAACCATACCATGACAATGCTTTGTACCAACTCCAGGCTATTCCTTCCTCCGGCTAGATAGGCGGGCAGGAAGAGGAGGTAGCGTTGCACTGTATGTCCAGGACCATATATCAGCTGCCACTGTCGCCTGCTCCACTGCCATCTCACTTAGTGATGGATTATTACTGAGCTAGCCATTAGCACCTCAAAAAAAACTGTACATTGGTTGTTGTTACAACCCCCTCCAGCTTCTACCCAGGGACTATCTAGCTTACTGTCTGGTCTAGCAGGCACCACCCCATCTAGAAATGTCTTCCTACTGGGGATTTCAATCTCAATTGGACAGCAAACTCAATCCCAGAATACACAGCCCTACTAAAGCCACAAAACCTAGAGCAAGTAATCTCGACAACAAGATTCAAACAACACACACAACCACTCTATCCTTGATTGGATTCTAACTAGAGGTCTGACCTACTGCTCCTAACAGGCACCATGTCAGATGCCAGTGCGACCACTCTCCCGCCTACATAGTTATGAACAATAAGTCAGTTAGCCCACCAGCAAAACTACTGTCCTTCAGAAATTTCAGCAGCCAGAATCATGAACCTGTGACTAGGAAAGTGATGTCCTAAACTGGACCTCCCTATACCAGGTTGAAAATGTCTCTGCTGCTGTCCAATACTCACCGGCACCCTTCAGAAACTTCAGGACCACTATTTTCCCACCCAAACCAGAAGGGTTGGGGGAGGCTGCAGTGCTGGATAACAAAGAACTGTTACTGCAAATGAAGGTCAGGGACTCATGGAAAGCATTCAAAGAGTCTCCATCCCACAACTATGGAGCAGCCTACAGGCAACTCGCGAAATGCCTGTAAGCAGCTGGCAAAGTCACTGAAAAGAAATACTTCACTGAGCTCCAAAAAACACCCTGGGAATCCATGTAGTTTCTGGGCCTCAGGGTCCATCTTAAGCCCAAAGACCAGTAAGCAAATAACTAAACTTGCCTCCCAGCAGGCACCATTGATAACCCTTCTCTCATCGCTGACCTCCTCAATAATATGTTTACCAACCTGATCCCTTATCTTAGCAAGCTCCCTCCTTACCCTCCCTCCAACCCAAACAGCAACAGTAGCCCCCACTCCTACAAACACGAAGCTTCAGCCCCTCCTTTCTATTTCAGGGCCATTACTCACAAGACCATTATAAAACTTCTGAAAACCCTCCTTCTAGCGGCAGCCCTGGAAGTGACAGGCTGTACCCTGCTTTCCTAAGGATCATCTCCCTGCCCTTGTCAAACCACTAACACACATTTTAACCTTGCCTGGTCTACATCAACAGTGCCGACACCTGAAACATGCAAGTGTGATTCCCATCTCCAAGGCGGAGACCCCAGTTGCTCTAGAAAACTATCGGCCCATCTCCCTGCTACCACACCTCAGCAAACTACTTGAGAAAGGTAGTCCATTCCCAACTAACTGAACATCTCAATAAATATAACCTCCTGTGTCCTTCTCAACATGGCTTCTGCAAACACCACAGCACCTCCTCTGCCCTGGCAGCTTTCTCAAACCATGTCCTCAGAAATATGGACACAGGTATAGCCACAGGTGCAGTCTTTGTTGATTTATCAAAGGCGTTTGACCTTGTTGACCATCAACTTCTCCTCTCCCATTTCAACATTTTGGTTGTGTCTCTTGGACCTGCAGCCTGGTTTCATAGCTACCTCACAAACAGGTCCCAGTCAGTGCTTATAGGCAAAATAGCCTCAAATTCCTTCCCACCAGCACTGGAGTTCCTCAGGATCAATCCTTGGCCCCTTCTTTTCTCCATGTTTATCAATGTGCTACCGGTATATAGCCTAAACTGCAACACTCTCTCTATGCAGATGACCTAGTCTTATACCACAGCAACAAATCCTAGAAGCCATCTTCTCCTCTCACTGACAGCTATGCAGTGGCTGTTCACTAGTTCACATCCAGGAAACTCCTTGTAAATGGGAAAAGATGAAGGCCATGCTCTTCGGATCAAAGCCTTTCCAAAACAAGTCAGCTAAGCTAAACTCTTCCTCACCATATATACACCTGCGGACTTCCACTGGAACAGGTCAACTCTTTCAAATATCTCAGTGTACCCTCGACCCATCGCTCAACCATAATAATCACATAACCCTGACTATCAATAGGATAAACCTGAAGCTAGGAGGCGGCATACCGAGCAAATGACCTGCTATCGTCCAGAGCTCATCTCGCCATTGCACGGAAACTTCCTACCACTCCTTGACTACTGCTCCCCATCTACCCCAAGTGTCCATAAAGCAGCACTCCTGCATCAACATGACATACAATGCCATCTGTCGCTTTGCTCTCAAAGCTCCCTCCTTAACTCATCACTGTACCTCTTCCAGTCCCTTGGTTGGCTCCCTCTCCAGGCACACTTTGACTATACTGCAGGCTGCCTAGTCAACAATGCCTTCAGAAGTAACCAGCTGTCCCTATATCCCCTACTCATACACAGATCGTCCATGAGGGCCCTTGGGCATCCTCCATCCAATCCTTGGAAGTTCCCCATGTCTCTACAGTAATGGGCAGTAAGGCCTTCTCTCTCTGCCCCCTCCCTCTGGAATTGTTTTCCCATGCCGTCCATACATCTACATCCCATGTGTCTTTCAAATCTAACCTAAAGGCCTGGTTATGATAGGCTCCACCTGAAATGCACACAGGGCAGCGCAGGAGACCAAAAGCCACCATAATCCTACCACGGACAGGCGCTTTCTGCCCATATAACTCTCCACTGCACCGCTATCCTAAAACATTAACCCACTGACTTGACTCTCTTACTGCCTCTCAAACCAACCTGTAAGACCTCCTCCCACATCTCTGAACCTGGTCCAGGCAGGCCATGGCTCAAGGTAACACCAAGACTTAGTGCGAGCTTAACACAAATCACCCTGCTCTCCAGTTTACTCAGACTATGCTCCCTCAGTGCCTAGACTCAGCGCACTGTCTGGAAGCCTTGCCCAATTATTACCACAAGCTCTCAGGTCAACCTGCTCTCTTTCTCAAGACAGGTGTGTTACCTAGACTAGATATTATTAAGTCTGTTATGTTAAACTACTCCTTGTGAATCTGTAACTTTTCTCCCATTGTACTGCGAAGGTATCCCTATTGTACCTCACTTACCATTGTTTGTTTAATACAAGTAAGCTTTTGTCTATTGTTATCTATTGATGATTGTACAGTATATGTAAATTGTATTTTATATCTACTGCTTGTATCCATGTACTGCCACCTTGTGCTCCAGGTCATGACTGAAAATGGTCCACTGGATCAGCGCACTTACCTGGTTACCAAAATGTAAATAAATAAATATATATATATATATATATATATATATATATATATATAATATATATATATATATAGCCACACAGTATCCTTCTCAGAGGTGCTGCCTGTCAAAGGCATGGGGAGGCGAGGGTAATTAGCACCATGCAGTTTAATGAATGGTTGAAAAAATGGTGGAGCACAGGGGTTTGCTTCATCAGGGACTGGGGTTCCACCTGGAGGGACACCAGCCTATACTGGCAGGATGGTCTGCATCTGTCCAGGAAGGAACAAGTCTTTTGAGCAATCAGTTTAAATGCTTCATTTGCAAGCTTTTAAACTAGTCAAAGAGGAGGCACTGACAAGCAGCAGGAAAATCCCAGCCTCTCCCTACAAAACAGGGTAGTAAATGAGAAAAAGACTGAGATAGAGCGGTCAGTGGGGATGCTGCAACAGAAGGTAAAGCCATCAAAAATGGAGAGCAATGAGTACCAATGCCCATAGTCTGGGTAACAAGCTTCCTGAATTAGTGGCCTTGATGGAGGAGAACATCTGGATATCATGGCAGTCACAGAAACATGGTACACACAAAACCATGGCTGGGACGTAAACATACCAGGATACACTATCTACAGGAGGACAGGGAGGTAAAAGAGGAGGAGGAGTAGCTTTTACGTAGGGAAGGAATAAAAGCAACAGAACAAAAGGGTAAACAGGGAGGAGAAGAAGCACTGTGGTAAATTTGGAGACAGGCAATGGCACCACAATCTGCACAGGGTTGTATACAGCCCCTTCTCAGGAGGAGGAAATGGACAAGGAAATTATAGAAATATACTTAGAATGGCAGAAAAGGGGAGATATTGCTGATGGGTGATCTGAATATGCAGATGTTAACTGGAGTGCAGTTGCAGCTGCCACTCGAAGAGTGGAATTATTCTAGATGCCCTACAGGGGGCATGCCTTAGACAACTAGTACTGGAGCCCACTCGAGAGGGAGCAATATTAGACTTGATTCCCTCAAATGGAGATGGAGAGAGGATCACAGATGTAGAAGTGGGTAGACCATCTGGGAACTAGTGACCATCGAACAGTATGGTTCACAATAAACACAGCAATAGAGCAAGCCATACAAAGACAAAAGTACTGGACTTTAGGAGGGCTGACTTTGCAAAATGGGTGAGTGCCTAAGGAATGCACTAGCAAATGGGCAGGAAGGAGGGTGGAAGAACAATGGGGAATAATAAAACTGCCATCACAGAGGAACGAGCCTTTGTGTGAAGCAAATAAACAAAACAAAATGATGTAAGAAACCACTATGGTTCTCAAAGGAAGTGGCAGTGAAGGTTCAAGAGAAAAAGAAAGCATTCAGGAAGTACAAGGAATCGCAGAAGAAGCAGGACAGAGAACTGTATCAGTTAAAGCAAAGGAGGCTGGGAAGGCAGTCAGAACAGCAAAGGCCCAAACCGAGGAAAGATAGCCAACTCAGTTAAGAAGGGGATAAAACCTTTTATAGGTACATTAGGGAGCGAAGGAAGACCAAGGAGGGATAGTGAGGCTTAATAAAGGGAGGGGTGGGCAGAGGAGACTGTGAAAGGCAGAGATACTAAACAAATATTTTTGCTCAGTATTTACAAATGAAGAGGAGGTACATAAAACAAACAGTAGAAACACTCTGGATACAGAAGTTGATACCAGCCCATTTACAGAAGAAAGGGTTCTGAAAGAACTCTTAAAACTGAAGGTGGACAAAGCAATGGGGCCTGATGGGATTCATCCCAGAATTCTAAAAGAACTAAGGGTAGAACTAGTGACACCACTGACTACCTTTTAACAAATCATGGGTGGATGGGGTGGTACCCGAGGACTGGAGGAGGGCAGATGTGATTCCCTTCACAAAAGTGGGAGCAAGGCAGAAGCAGGAAACTACAGACCTGTTAGTTTAACCTCAGTGATAGGAAAATGATGGAATCACTTCTGAAGGAAAGAATTGTTGAGTATCTAGAGGCCAGAGGGGCACAGGACCCTAGGCAGCATGGATTCACAGCAGGAAGGTCATGCCAGATGAATCTGATAGATTTCTTTGACTGGGTGACCAAAATAGTAGATCAGGGAGGGGCTGTGGACATGGCCTACCTAGACTTTAGCAAGGCATTGACACAGTCCCACACAAAGATTAATATACAAGTTAGCCAGCCTGGGAGTGGGTCCCAAGATGACAGCCTGGGTAAAAGAATTGGCTGGAGAATAGGACACAGAGAGTAATAGTAAATGGAGTCCACTCAGAAGAAAGGAGGGTTACTAGTGGGGTACCATGAGGTTCAGTATTAGGACCGGTCCTCTTCAATGTCTTTATAAGTGACATTGCAGAAGGACTGGAAGGAAATATGTCTCTTGCAGATGACACAAAGATCTGCAACAGAGTTGATGCACAAGGTGGGTGGAAAGGATGAGAAGGGACTTGGCAAGGTTAGAGGAATGGTCAAATGTATGGCAGCTTAGATTCAATGCTAAGAAGTGTAAGAGTAATGCTCCCGGGAAACAAAACCCAGGGAAGAGTACACAATGGGGGTGAGATACTAACAACAACAAAATGGAAAGGGACCTGGGGTAGTCATATCAGATGACCTAAAGGTGGGAAAGCAATGTGAGAGGGCAGCAAGGAGGGCTGGGGGATACTGGGATGCATAGGGAGAGGCATTACCAGTAGAAAACAGGAAGTTATTATCCCTCTGTACAGACAGCTGGTGAGACCCCATCTGGAGTACTGTGTGCAGTTCTGGAGACCAATCTCTGCAAAGACATGAGACAGGATGGAAGCTGTCCAGAGCAGGGCAACTAAAATGGTGCAGGGTCTGCACTGGAAGACATACGAAGAGGCGAAGGAGCTTAATATGTATAGCCTCGAGGAAAGGGGAGGAGGGGGACATGATAGAAATGTTCAAGTACCTCAAGGGAATCAACAAGTCCAAGAGGGTAGCATCTTTCAAAAAGAGGTGTGCAAGAACAAGAGGCACAATTTGAAGATGAGAGGGCGGCTCAGAGGTAATGTAAGGAAGTATTTTTTCACAGAGAGGGTTGTGGATGCATGGAACAGCCTTCCAGAGGAGGTTGTGGAGTCAAAACAGTGGTGGAATTCAAGCATGCATGGGAGAGTCATAAGGCAATTCTAGGGGTGGGGTAGGAAGATGCTTTGCAACCATAAATACACATGCACAGTGCAAAACATACACCACTTCTGGCTGCGATATGCTGGTACATGCGGGACCTGCACTTCTACAGGTGCATATAAAACTCAGGATATCCAAATTACAACACTACTCCTATTTGAGGAAGCCCAGGCCACTCTGAGGCCAGTGCTTCTGAAGCCACAGATATACATGCACACTGCAAATCATACACACATACTTCTGTAGGTGCACTGTTATGTTTCTAAACAGCACTGTTGGAGTATTTTATTTTTGTTAAGTGATGCTTGCTGTATGCATATTTTTCTAAGGGACACAATTAGTGCTACTGCATTTGTGCAATATAGAAAAAGTTGTGTTGTTTGCCTCATCTAATGATGGCTGCCTGTGGTTGCTTATGTGGTCTTGTCCTTTTGCTGTTTGGAGGTTGGGGAGTTAGTGTTGGAAACCCAAACACCACATTTCCCTACTTTTGGCATTATGTTGTATCCTATCTGGTGCATTAACACATTTTTGTTTGTTTCAGTGAACTTACTTTCTTTTTGAGCCATTTTCTTTTCCTTTTGAGAAAGTTAATACATTCAAATTACAACAGTACTTCTGAAGCCAGAGATATACATGCACACTGTAAGACATATATAACCACTTCTGGCTTTAAAAGCAAAGCCACTCTGTGGCCTATTAACTCTCACAGAGGCAGATAGAACCATGACACCCAAAATAATACCCACTTCTGGGTGCAGAAGTGCAGCCTGGTTATGCATTATATGGTGTGTGATTTGCATACTTCTCCCCACGCTAACACCATAGAACATAATGTATGTATCTGCTAATGCATGCATACACAATTTGCGTGGTGCTCATTGGTCCCCATGCAGATCATTTATCACAGAATTATGTGCTTCTTCAGAGTTTGTGTAGGGCCCTTTGAGCCCTATGCATATCCTGCAGTCCAGCGTTACATGCGGGCAGCAGGATTGTACTGCGTTGCACATCCCATTTTTTAACATGTATGTCCAAAATTCTCAGAACTTTTTAAGCCTCCATGACATCCACATGAGTGAAGGACTTGTAGTCTGACCTTTAAAATGTTTCTTATGACAGTACAACATAATAACACATTTTGTTCTGGACATGACAGTTTGGTTCACACAGGTCGTGGTGACAGGAAGAACCATGAATGTCATTAGGGGTGCAAGCACAATGCTGATGGTGAACATCACATTCTGCAATTGTGCAGACTGACCTCAGGGCAAATTCCAATGCCCCGCACATTCTGCTTGTTGTAGGGGCTGTGCCCTGTGCACTCCCCACTGCAGGGGACTTCACACCCCACACCTCCCATACCTAAATATAACCACCTCCAGGTTGGAGGTGTATGGAGCAGGGGGAAACACCTGGTGCAACACTTGGACAGCATCCTTCCTGTTGAGCACCACAAAATCTAATTTGCCTGCATGATAGGTGAACTGGTTGCAGTGCCCATATAACAGTATACCTGACAGTTCTCACCCACTGTGTTCATCTAAGGGCCATAAAAAGATTTTTGAAAATTCAATGAAAAATGTTAAAAATTGCTGAGTTATGAGTAACAGTTGATGCTGAAAATTTGGTGAAAAATGTAAAAAAATGCCGAGTTATGAGTAATGGTTGATCCTGAGTAAAAGTCCAAATTTCATTTTGCAAACAAATAATTCTTGCTTTGCACTTTTCTGTGCTGCAAAAATAATTCTTTGTTTACACTTTTTACAGTATGTCATGAACAAAGATTCGTTATTTACAGTTCTGCATTTTGGGTGGAAATTACAGTTGTCACCCATTGTGCTGATGTAAGGGCCTTAAAAAATAACATTGTTGAAAATTTGATGAACAATGTTAAAATGGCTGAGATGTGAGTAACAGCTGATTTTGAGTAAAAAGTCCAATTTGTATGCTGCAAACAAATAATTCATTGTTAGTGTTACTTTTATGTCAAGAAAAAATCCTTTGTTTGCACTTTTATGTTGCAAACAGTTTTTGTTCACATTTTTATGTTATTAACAAAAAATATATTTGTGAGACTCTGTGTTTGCACTTTCTTGTAAACAATGAATGCCACAAACAATTCTTTATTTGTGAGACTCTGTGTTCACTTCCTTGTAAACAATGAATGTTACAAAAATTATTATTTGTTTGTGAGATTTTTTCTTCACCGTTTCTCAGGAACAAAGATTTCTCAGGTCATGACACAAGAAACATAATCCTCCCTAAACTGGCAACCTAAGATTTTGGGGTACTCAGAAACATATTTCTGGGTAAGATTTTGTCAAATAAACTCCAGAATCTAGCTAAATGGGTTCCATTCACCTATGTTTAGGTGTCTGATTTTTGAAAAGGATCATTTTATGATTCAAAAACCTTTTGCGTAGAAGAAACAAGATCGCTGCATTCACAACCAGAAATGTCTTCTGGCAAACCTAAAAAAACATTTTACATAGAAACATAGATGGTGTGGACTGAAAAGACCATGTGGCCCATGGTCTGCCTAATGTCCCTACCTACTGTTCCACCTTAGACCATAATTGATCTCCTGCCTTACACCGCCAGCCCTGTAACTAAGGTCCCTCTGTGGCTATTCCATGTGTGTTCAAAACTGTTACCATTTGGTACTCACCACCTCTGCTGGGAGTCTGTTCCAGGCATCCAGTACCCTTTTCATGAAGAAATGTTTCCTCGCATCCTCTAAGTCTCCCCTTCAGCTTCATATCATATCCCTTGTCCTTGAACATCTCTTTCTGTGCAATATGCCACCCTCCTGTACCTTATTAATACCCTTGAGGTATTTAAATGCCTCTATAACTTCTCCCTTCTCTCCTTTCCTCAATGAGTACATATATGACTCCTTAAGTTTTTCCTCATAGGGCTTCTGATGCAGGCCATACACCATTTTGGTTACCTTTCTCTGCACCTCGCCACCTGATCTATGTCCTTCCTGAGATGGGGCTCCAGAACTGAACACAGTACTCCAGGTGTGGCCTCATCACTAAGCTATACAGGGTAACACCCTTTTCTGCTGGTGATACCCTTTCCTATGCACCCCAGCATCCTACTATCCTTTCCCACTGCCTTATCACACTGCTTTTCTACATTCAGGTCATCAGATATGATGCCCCCAGATCCCTTTCCTGTTGTGTGATTGATAACACTTCACCCAAACTGATATGTTGACCTTGGGTTTCTGTGTCTTATGTGCATAATTTTACATTTTGGTATTAAGCCCAGTTGCCAAACCCTTGATCAATTTTCCAGTTTTCTTAGATCTTCCTTATTTTCACTCCCCCAGTGTGTTCACTTTGTTGCAGATTTCTGTGTCATTTGTGAACAGGCATACCTTTCCTTCCAGCTCCTTAGCGATGTCCATAATAATGACATTGAACAGGACCAGTCCTAGTACTGACCACTGAAGCACCCTGCTGGTTACCTCACCTCCCTGTGACTGAACTTCATTTACCACCACTCCGAAGTTCTGTTACTTAGTCAACTTTGTACCCATTTTATTGTTTTTGACCCACCCTAGACTGCCTAGCTTGCTTACCAGTCATCTGCATGGAATGGTATTGAAAACCCTACTGAAATCCAGGTAGGCCCCATCCACTCTCCTCTTCCCTGATCCACCTCTCTGGTAACCTATTCAAAAACTCTATCACATTTGTTTGGAAAGATCTCCCCCTGTGAACCCACCACCTCAGATCCAGCAACTCCTGTTTTTAGGTGTTTCTCAATCCTTTCTTTAAGTAGTGTTTCCATAAGTTACCCACCACTGAAGTCAGGCTTACAGGTTGGTAGTTTCTTGCTTCCTCCCTATTTTCATTTTTCAGTAGTGGGACCAAATCCACCTCTTTCCAGTCCCTGAACCTCCTCCATTTCTAGTGAAAGCCTGAACAGGACTGTCAGAGGCACAGACTGCTCCTCCCTAGTTCCTTTAGTATTCTGGAGTGAATCCCATCTGGCCCCATTGCCATGTCTACTTTTAGTTTTGCTAGTTTCCTGAGTACTCTCTCCTCTGTAAAGGAGCTAGTGTCCACCACCCTTCCCCTAATGCTCTTCTGTACCATATGTGGCCTGTCACCTACCCTTCCTTTGTGAATACTGAATAAAAGTACTTATTTAGTATGTCAGCTTCCTTCTGGTCCTCCTCCTCCACACTTCCCCTCCCTTTGCCTCTCAGTGTAACTATCCCTGCCTTGTTTTCTTCTTTTCATTATGTACCTAAATAATGTTTTATCCCCTTTTCTGATGATTTGGCAATGTTTTCCTCCATCTGTGCTTTAGCTCTACTAACTGCCCTCCTGCATCCCTTTGATTCTCCTGGTAACTCTCCCTGTCCTCTTTCTTCCTCATCATCCTGTACCTTTAGAATGACTGCTCCTTTTCCTTTACTGTCTCTGCTACATTCTTGGAGAATCGTAGTGGTCTCTTTCTTCTTTTGCTGTTCTTAACCTGCCTGACACAGAGGTTTGTTACCTTCTCAATGGCCTTCCTTATTTTGGTCCAGTTTTCTCTACCCCACCCTTTTCCTCTATTTCTGATATTGCTTCCTTGTGGCACTCTCCCATTTTCTTGAAATCGGCCCTCCTGAAGTCCAGGACCCTTGGTTTAGTTTGATTAAGTTCTTGCCTGGTCTTTATGTTGATCCATACCGTCGCGATGATCACTGGTCCCCAGGTGGCTTCCACTGTGACATCAGCAACACTGTCCCTGTTTGACAATACCAGGTCAGTAATACCCCTCACAAGTGGATTCTTTAGAAGTTGCCAGAGGAATGCTCCTACAGGGACTTTAGGATTTCCTACTTTTTACTTGATACTGCAGCAGGAGGCTCCATTCACATCTGGCAGATTGAAGTCCTCCACTAGCAGTACCTCACCTTTTTAGCCATCCATTGGATTTCTTCTATCATACCTTACCTCCCTCCTCTTCCAGTGCTGGAGGTATGTAGATCACCCCTATCCTAATAGGGCCCCTTCCCTGTCCCAAGTGACCCACAGTGCTTTGCTTTGCCCTGCCCCTCATATTTGTATGGCCTTTATGTTGTCCCTTACATAAAGAGCCATCCCTCCTTTTTTCTGCACTGTCCCTCCTGAATAGTGTATATCCTGGTATGGAACCTCCCAGGCCAGGTTTTCATTACCAGGTCACTGTAATTGCTACTATGTTTTTTTTCCAATTGTTTAACCAGGTGAGACACACTAAACTGAAAGCTTGTTTACAGGTGCAACCTGGGAGCACAGGGAAGTTAAGGGACTTGCTCAGGGTCACACAGTATGCAGGTGGGGCTGTAGGATTCAAACCCAGGTCTCCAGATGTGCAGCTCAGAGCCTTAAACCACTGCGCTATATTGCCTCCAGGTGTCCAGGTGTCCTGCTGCCATGGTGACCTCTAGGTCTGCCATCTTGCTGCCCAGACTTTGAGCATTTTCACACAGCTCTCCAATTTGTACTACTACCTCCTCTGTTCTTGCCCTCTTGCTCTCCCTCTTTTCTGACACTATTTTCTTTCTTTCTTCTTTCCTTTCTCTCTTCCTCTTGGTTACCTATTTGGGTTTGTCCTGTCATTTTCTCATGAAACAAAATCAGCATGAGAACATAAATTCTTTGTTTACACCAGGCAGCTAACCTGAAAACTCTTCTGAACATACTCATAAGCCAAAATGTAAAACCTTATAACTCAAGAACCAAGTAATAATTTTTCAAAACCTTGAAAAATTATATATTTAGACCAAGCCTCCACTGAAAATATCAGAACAAAATTATGAACTGTTTTCATTCTGGAGATAAGCAAAAAATGGCAAAAAAGTGCATTAATAAAGGCTTTCAAATTTCTGAATCTCAGAACCCAGACATGGCCACATGAAACTTGCCAAGTCTGAAGATCTTGACATGCGAAATGTGCATGCAAACCTTCCTGCAACTTCATCACCCAGTGCCAAAGTTATTCAGCTGCAAACATTTGGTGTTAACATTAAACAGCCTGCTCAACTCTACTGCGCCTGTATAATAAAGCAGCTATCCCGAAACCCTTTTGAGAATACTCAAAACAAAATGTTTAAAATCTGTAACTCTGGAACCAATAATATTTGTTCACAAAATTTTCAGACATCTTCTTGTCATGAGCTGCTTCTACACTGAACATTTTGGAACACAAATCCTAAATTTGCTTATTCACGACACAAGCAAAAAGTCCCAAAAGTGTGTTTTAAATGTAATTATTTATTGAAATGTTACACCAGGAAGGGCACACTGAACAACAGGTTACCTCATCCATGGTGCATCCTGGGAAGAGGGTACAGGGAAAGCAAACATGCAGTCAAAACAAACACTCAATTATGCAATAAAAGTAAAATCATGATCAGTCACATATAGTTGATGAGTACATAACAATAAGATTAATGTACAAGAGAAGTGCAGCATAGGAATGAAATTATGCAGAGTATCATTTGTGAGCATATAAGTGCAACTGACAGAGTGCTTACTTTGTCCAAGTGTGATGTAACATATAACCAGCTTTCAGGAGGCCAGTGAGAGAGCTAGATTCAGGTCAGGTAAGGAGTGGAAGGTAAGCAGTTGGGGACAGTTGGGCGCAGTATTAAGAAAGATATACAGAAGAGAAGATGAAGCTTGGGATTAAACTCAGGTACAAATGGTTTAGTCACAGGTACAATTTACAGAGAGAAAGTTCTGAAGGGCTGATGTGATAGAGTAGAGGGAGGATGAGTGGCAAATCTGAATGGGAAGTGTGTTCCATAGTTTAGGAAATAGTGTGAGAAAGCCACCTGATCTACAGTGGTCAATCATTGAGGGACTACCATTAAGGGAGTCAAACGGTCTAAGGGCATGAGTAAGAAGGCAGATGGTGAAAAGTGAGGAGGCAAGATAGGAGGGAGATGATTTTACTCTTCCTGTATTTCAGAATCCAGACAACTGGCCATCACAAAACCTGTTAAATTGTGAGAACATGGTACCCTGACCGTGTGTGCAAAATTTTGTGCAGTTTTATTGTAAGGTGTCAAAGTTACAAAGGTGCAAAACTCGGGGCTGTTTAATAATCAAATTCATGATCATAAATGTTTTCTCACAAACATAAAAAATTCTCATGAAACAGAAATTGGCTTGCAGGCATACATATTTTGCTCATAACAGACAGTTATCCTAGAAACCCTACACAGCATGCACAGAATCACTTCCTGAAATGAAAACACAGCCTCAGTTGTGGATGATCAACCATCTGCTGTTTTATATAGTGTATGTTTTTTTTTGTTGTTCCACATCCATGAGGTAGTAAGGTACCTTATATGTTGTGCTCCCTCACCCCTACTCACTTCAGCTCCTCATTGTGACTGGGACCATGTTGGTCTAGAGAATTGCTTTGCCCCAGTCATGACCATCTGCGGCCACACTGTTTATTTAAAAAAAAAAAAAGAAGGAGTCCAGTTTTGACAGAGCCATGCATGGCTCTCTGTGTCCAATATGTGTGGGTCCACTGCCCAGCACTCACTAAATTTCATTGCCATTTTATGCAGATTTTCTTGTTTGAGCCATGCCATCAGCCAGTCAGGTGGCAGGTGAAGGCTGAGTTGTTATGGTATTGTTCTGACATCAAAGCAATACCATAACAACTATTTATTACCTTGAACTCAGCACTATCAAGAGTATTATTCTGTATGGAAATCCATAAGCAACAGGAGCTAACCATACACTGTAAACATTTTCTTGTGAAAGAAAAATTGGCTTGCATACATAAATTCCATGGGCTGGATTTTCAAACAAGGGTGCAGGGCTTGCGGTGAACCCTGCACCATGGGACTTTGGTTTTGCCAGTGCTCGGAACCCCTTTGCTGCAACATAGTTGTGACAGTTTTCTCGTTTATGGCAGCTTGCACCAAACATCTAGAGCAAGCTCCATAACTTAGCCCCAGGAGTTGTACATGCTAGACCACAGATATGTGATCTAAGGACCTGTGCCTGGTGCAAGAGATGGAACGTACCAATCATCCTCAGGTGACTGCAGCAAGCCCCATGTGCCAAATATTCAGTGCACTGGGGCTTGCGGCATTCTTGACTTTCTGAAAATCTGGCCCCATGTTTGCACTAGACAGTTATTCTGAACACCCTACTGAGCATCCTTAGAAGCCAAATTCTAAAACCTTACAACTAGAGAAGCAACAAATACTTTTTCACAAAACCTTAGAAAGCATACCCTTTGGCCAAGCCCTTCAACCCTGAAAATTTTGGAACAAAATTCAAACCATTGCACTTTGCAGCTGAGAAGAAAATGGCAAACAAATCCATTTGAAAGGCTTTTAAATTTCTGGATCTCAGAATCAGGATCAGCGGCAATCACAAAACTTGTCAAGTCTTGCCACCTGGACTCTGCATTGCAAACATTAATGCAGTTGGAAACTATAGCTCTGCCCTGTAACCACCCTGTTCAGGCTACACACCCTCCTAAACTCTTTCTGTCGTTTCACCACAAACTCACCACTGTGATCTTTACTCCATCCTTGACCTCCACCCACTATCATACAGACGTTGTATACACTCCCTCCCTCCCTCTCTCTCATATCTATATTTTGGTTCAACATGCTTCCCTCCTACCTAATGGACAGTCTCTCCGGACTCACTCCTCCTACGAAATAAGGCACAGAAATGGAAGATACTACACCCTGCCTCAACCAGCTTCCTCAGCCAGCAAAGCTGTTTTCTTCTATTGGCTCCCAGTTTATGCAACAATATCTCCCCATACTAGAAACTCCTCCTCCCACCTTGGCTGCAAGCAATAATTTTGTCCTTCTCCACCCCCCGTCACTGTTACAATTGAACCTGCTCATGCTCCACTCCTCTCTACCACTGGAAGATGCCCCCACAAAGCACTTATATCAAATTACCTTGATGCTGCAACCTGCTATCTCTTGTAATTGTACCCTGTATTGTGTATTTTGCTCTTAATGACTGCTCTGTAACTGCATTTGTACAGCCTAAATGCTTACCTGTTGTGTCTTGTAAACCTTGCTGTAATGTGGCTTATTTGTACTTGGAAATGCTGTATTCAGCCCACCCTCTGCAGGCACACTACTTTTGCTGCCATTGCCGCTGGTAGCAGATGGCCACCAATTCTCATGGTGCATGCGTGAGTAGTTGTGCATGCGCACTCAGGATCGGTGGTCATCATGGGCACGGCAGACTGTTCCACCATAAACTCCGTGAACATGGCTGCAGTTGTGTCAACTCTGGCTAGAGTTTGTTTACATAGGTATCACAGCCAGAGACAGGGGACAGCATATTTGAGTTGTTTAAAAACAAATGTTTGCAAATTACTGTCCTGGTAGAAAGTTATGTAGGCAAACTATTTTCAGAACAGACTGATTTCCATTTTGCAAAAGTCATTGTCATGGTGTTTTGTGACTTAAAGTTTCAATGAAGTTAGTATAAAAGCACATAAGGAAAAAAGTGAAGTGTGACTTGATTAGAACTGCTGGGGCACTCAGCCAGGGATTGCCACAAAGCCATATAATATGGCATTTAAAAGTTGTAGTGAACCAAATGTTAAAAGAGCTCACAAGTAATTGCTATACAGTATATGAATACTGATACACTGTAGAAAATTGGTAAAGGTCAATAGTAGTGTGTCTGGCCTTTGAAAGGCAAGGCAACATTTATTTCTAAGACCCTTTCCAAAAGGTTCAGGGTGCTCTACAGGAAACAGAATCAAATTACACAAACAGAAGTGTTAATAATAATAAATAACATATAAATATAAATAATCTAACTAAAACTATGTGCATGTCCAAACACATAGTTTTTTAAACACTCTCAGAGGCTTCTACTGTGCAGGCAGAGTGAGCAGCTGGGGAGCTGAATGTTCCAAAGGTATGGCATGAACACCCAAACACTCTATCCATGACAGATTTAGGTGACATCAGGGGACTGCTAACAGGTCTACATCCATGGAGTGAAGAAGGCAAACAGATCATAAATGGACTGGAGATCTTCTAGACAACTGGGACCAAAACCATGTCAGGCCTTGTATATTAACAAGCATATGTTGAAGCTGATGCACCACATGATAAGCAAAACTGATATGATGTGCCCACCATAAGATGTTCCCACCATCAGTTGGACTGCTGCATTCTGAACAAGCTACAGGTGGCACATCAGATAACCGTAATAGAGAGCATTTATTTACTTAGTTTTGTTGACCAGGAAGGGAGGGTTAGATAATACTGCATATTTTTCACCTCCTCCTGGGTTTTTGGGGGAGGGTGAAACAGATGCAAACCAACTGAAATTGAACCAGATTAAGCTACTAGTGGTATTTTTAGTGAATAGCAAACTCTGACCAGTACACGGGGACATGATCATACTGTTCTCAAGAGTGACATGTGCTTTCTGATGTCCAGCTGAACAATTACCAGAAAAGGCAGAGGGTCCTTGGTTTAATGTCACATCCAAAGAACAGCATATTCTGACAATACAGCATCTCCCTGTACTGAACTCAAATGACAGCATTTATGGTATGAGCCCAATCCCAGTGCGGGACTAAAACCCACTACCCTATGGCCAAGAGGCTGATTTACTACCAACTGAGCCATGCTGAGTACACCAGTAGTCCAATCCTGATGTGACAAAGGCATGGACTACCATCACCAAGTCTCCAGGTGCAAGATGTGGTTTAATCTTGTTGATTCTTCACAGATGAAAAGCACTGTGTTCTACAGCTGACACCCGATGTTCCAGACATCCAGATTTCTCACTGCATCCACAGCTCAAAGTGTGCTTCCATTTAAAGATGGCAATATAGCATCTGCACTTTTCATTGATGATCTATGGTGCCCTATTTGTCAGTCATCACCTCTGTTTTACCAGGGCTGAGACTCAGTCAGTTAGAGGTCATCCAATCTTTTATCTAACAAGCACACTACTCTAGCACAGAAACAGCATGTTGCCCATCAGTTGCACAAGACAGATACTAAATAGCTAAGTATCATATGCATAGCAGTGAAACATAACACCATACTGCATTCTGATCTCACTCACTGTGTCACGTAAATGATGAAAACCATGGGTGTAAGGATAGTACCCTGAAACACACCAGAGTCAGGTACAGCAGTTCTAGAAATGGAATTACTGAGGGTCACCTGCTGTGCTCTCCCAGTGAGGTTGGACTCATACCAGCATAGTATGGTGCCAGTGGAGGCCCATGTAGTGTGTCAGGTGATCCAGCAGCACTCTATGATCCATGTCAAATGCTGATGACAGATCTAGAAAGACCAAGATTGAACAGTCCCTCCATTCCTTACAGTGAGGAGATTATGGAGCATTCTGATGAGAGCAGTCTTAGTGCTGTGGCAAGGCCTAAACCCAGACTGGAAAGGTTCATAGTTGTCCAGCTGTTCCATGTGAGCCCCAAGCTACACCACCGACACCTTTCTAATAACCTTCCCCAAAAATGGAAGGGTCAAAATAGGTTTGTAATTTATGAGACTGTTGGGGTCCAGAGATGGTTTCTTCAGGAGGGGTCTTAATACTGTACCTCCCATTTCAAGGCTAAAAGAAAGAACCCTCATTCAAGGATCCAGCAATTTCAGTGAAAAGTGGCTTAGTGATTCCTGGCAGCTAAAAGCAGCCAGGTAGGCCCAGGGTCCAAAATACAGCAGGTAGGCTACATCTCCGAAACCTCATGGAGCACCTCCTTTTCTACAACTGGGTGAAACTCCACCAAGGATGATAGATTGTCTAAGCCCATTGTCAAAGGGCCATTCGACCCTTGACAGGCCACTTGAAGAGATCCAATCCCAATAAAGAATACCTTGCCAAAAAATAATTTGTTGAACTCCTCCCACTTTTGTGAAAAGATCTTGTTCAGACCCCATGAGTGAGGGTAATTAATCAACCTTTCTATGTTTTGGAAGTGTTAAGATGGCTGATTCTTTCCTGATTTAATCATAATTGACAGGAATACTGTCTTTTTCAGGGTGATTTCAGGGTGATTGCCAATTGATTCTCACCCTAGTGAGTTCTCAGCACTAATTTGTCCACCTCTGGGTGGACCATTATTAAGAATGCTCCAACTTTGTCCCTTGGTCTTCAACCACCTCAGCTCATCACACTGCCTTGATGAGCCGATGGATGTCAATGGACAGACATGGCAGAGTGCTACTGAATTCAGTGTGGCTACTAGGGTCATATTATAGCACTCCAAAGCTGAATTGCCTCCCTGAGCACAGACTGTCATTATGCCCATGGTGTTCAATACCTCTCACAACTTTACTAGGCTCCAAATTATGTTCAGGGTAGCATCAGATCATCTCCACTTGGGTGGGGTATTAATACAGGAGGCCCCACAAAGGAATTACACAGTGTGATGATCAAACCAAATGACCACACCAACCTTGATGTTGCCAATGTCAATATCTACGAGAAGACCAGGTCCAATGTGCCAGTGCTGCAGCATGCTGTGTGGAGCAATGTTATTCAGTAGCAATTAAGCCATTTTGTCAGGCAGTATTTTGGGACCTGTTATTTACTACAGGTATTGTGTTGCATCCAGGCTTCCTCCACTGTAAAAACAACTAATTTAAAAGCTTTACATTTTAAAATACATTTCATAAATTGGACACATAATAGCCTGATTCAGAATAAGAAATTTATCAACACTCATGAGTGGGCAGGGCTTTCATAACTCTCTTGTGGATGTGCTTATTGTATATGTGTACATGTGTATGTGTGTTTTTTAACAAATGCTGAGAGGAAAAGTATGATGTAGCAGATTAGATACACCTAAGACCACAGTCAGGCTAAAGAAATATCGACGATGCCCTTGCAGTAATCTTAAAGGAACTTGTCCTGCTGGGTGGTGTCAGAGGACTGACAAGTGGCCAGTGTGGTCTGTATCTTCAAGAAGGAGGTATGCTCAGACTCAAGCAACTACAGGCAGTTCAGCCTGCCATACGTGCTGGGCAAGGTCCTGATGGCCATTATCCAGGGCAGAATAATTAGGCACTTGACTGAGGCCTAGGTATTTGCCACCCTTCAGGATAACCTTCTAAAGGGCACATCATGTCAAATTAACCTGATTAAATTCTTCGAGGGGTGATTTTTAAGCTGTATGAAGTGTAACTTTTAAAGCAAGATTGTGGGACTCATTTGTAAATGGACCATAGCTTGAATCTCGTTTCATCTTTTCAAAATAAACAAGTTCTGAACCATGAATAAGGTGGTTTCTAACTGACTTGGGGGCAGGAGAAGAGGGTCATGGTGATCAAGCACTACTCCAAGT
Source organism: Neoceratodus forsteri (assembly GCA_016271365.2). Taxonomy (NCBI): domain Eukaryota; kingdom Metazoa; phylum Chordata; order Ceratodontiformes; family Ceratodontidae; genus Neoceratodus; species Neoceratodus forsteri. The sequence continues at coordinate 397,599,703 of CM057454.1, forward strand.
GAAGATGAGTACTTAACAGTGTCTGTCATGCATAGGTTCTGAGATCACTGGGGTCTTCAGCAGGCTGCTAAGATTTGTGAGTGGCATTATACTTTCCAGAGTGGTGGACCCTTTGAAGATGGGGACAAGCTTCAAGAGAACCCAGACAAGCTGGGTGACTGATCTGAATACTGAAGCCTCAGATTTAAGGTAGCCAAATACAAAGTGCTAGGTTCAGGGAGGAAAACAGAGATACTGTAAGAGCTACATTCTTTGTGGGGTTCCTCTTGCTGCAATCAAGGAATAAAAGGATCTGGAGATCATAATAATGATATTAAGCAGAGCCAATGGTATGCAGTCACTGTCAAGAGGGCAAGCAAAATGCTGGGATGCATTGGGTGAGGTGACCAGCAAAGCAGGAGAAGTAATCTTGCTACATCACAAGGACATGGTCAGGCCTCACCTGAAGTCCTAAATGTAGCATATGTGTGTTTCAGTGAGTGCCTGACCTCCGTGTAGTTGTGTAGTCATTGTGGGTTGACAGCCCTGGTCAGTGATCCCAGATCAGAGTTGGAGCACATTGCACTATATTTCTACACTCACTTTGAGGACTGCATGCTGTTCTGGACTTCTGAATATAAAGGGACATAAAAACAGTTAAGAAGGTGCAACACAGGGACACCAAAATGATCTACAGGATGGGGATAATGCTACAAGGAGATACTGTGAGCCTTTAGCATGTTTACCCTAGAGAAAAGGTGGCTGAGAGGGATCAGATCTTAGTCTTTGTATAAACATACAAAATTTGCCAGCAGATGAAGGCCTAGTGGTCAGTTAAGTCTGCTTGAATGTGCAGCTAGCTCCCCTTATTCTGCAGTTGCCCTTCCTCCCACCTTCTCCTCCCTTGACCCTCCCCTTACCCTGTCCCAGCCCCTTTGAGAGCAGTCCACTGTTCTACTGGATATCACTTCTGCTGGTAAAGCATTTCACCCAGCCACCACCCTCTCTGTAAAAAGTGTCTCCTCATCTCCCTCCTGAACCTTCCTCCCTCCAGTCTCATATCATGGCCCCTGGTTAGAGATGCAGCAAAATTAAATTCTGCTGGTGAAGTAAACATGGAGTGGCCAATAGGAAGAGCTCACTTTGCCTTGTAATTATCACTTCACATTGTCATTCTGCCTTAGCAGTAAAGGCTAAGTGGCAACAATATTAGCACACCCAGTGCCTCCACCACACACAGTCACCAGAATTAATGTGCATCCCAGAATGCTACTGTCTTGTGTCCAGAAAACTCTCCAGTGCTGACAAAGTGAAATGAGAGCACAAGAAATACAAAGTCTCCCAGAATTAATGGCACACTCAGTCATGCAGGCAGTGGACTTGGTCACATCACACACAGATACTAGAATTAATGTGCATACCCAAAATGCTACTGTCTTGTGTCCCAAAATTACCCATTGCTGATTAAGTGAAATGAGAGCATAACAAGAAGCATAAAGTCTCCAAGATATTGATTAGGCTCTGTCATGTGAGCAGTGGCCACACATAGTCATCAGAATTAATTTGCATCCCTAAAATGCTACTGTCTTGTGTCCAGAAAATTCCCCAGTGCTGGCAAAGTGAAATGAGAGGGTAACAAAAAATGCAAAATCTTCCAGAATTAATGGTGCACTCTGTCATGCTAGCAGTGGCCACACAGTCACCAGAATTAATGTGCATCCCCAAAATGCTACTGTCTTGTGTCCAGAAAATTCCTCAGTGCTGGTGAAGAGAAATGAAAGGGTAACAAAACTGCAAAGTCTCCAGAATTAATGGCACACTCTGTCGTGCATGCAGTGGTCACACACAGTCACCAGAATTAATTTGCATCCCCAAAATGCTATCTTGTGTCCAGAAAATTACCCAGTGCTGACAAAGTGAATTGAGAGGGTAATAAAAATGCAAAGTCTCCCAGAATTAGTGGTGCACTCTGTCATGCGAGCAGTGGTCACACACAGTCACCAGAATTAATGTGCATCCCCAAAATGCTACTGTCTTGTGTCCAGAAAATTTCCCAGTGCTGGCAAAGTGAAATGAGAGGTAACAAAATGCAAAGTCTCTCAGAATTAATGGTGTACTCCGTCATGTGAGCAGTGCCACACACAGTCACCAGAAGTAATGTGGATTCCCAAAATGCTACTGTCTTGTGTCAGAAAATTCCCAGTGCTGACAAAGTGAAATGAGAGAGTAACAAGAAATTCAAAGTCTCCCAGAATTAATGGTGTACTGCAAATGCACAGACAGATTAGGATTGCACTATGCACTCAAGAGATGCAGATTCAGATGCAAAGGCATATCAACACCTAACCAGTGCTCACAAGTCACAAATCCAAATTTGAAAAGAATATCTTATGCGGTTTGGGGACAGGGGTAGTGCATGGCAGTAACAGTCCACTACCAGTAAAGATACCACAAAGCAGTACAAAAAAATTCATGTAGGTGCAGTGGATAGCAGGTTCACACTGCTGCAGTTACTCTGGCACAATAAAAGTTGTCTGATTTAATGGTGTGCATCACACACACACAGACACACACACACACTACAAGTATTACGTAGCAAATTAAAAACCTTTAGCAATATAACCAAATGTTTTAAACAAACTGAAATTATACACTGCTGCACCACTACAATCAGCAATAAAATGTCAAGAATTGCTGAAATATTACTGTCGTACATTAACACAGTTATACAAGAAAAATATAACCAAAACAGAAAGACTGCCTTTTCTCCCAGTTAATCTACCTACACCACAAATATGTCCCTCCCCAAAGCACACTTCACAGTACATAGACTGACTGTTCTAAATTAATATTCAAAATCCACACACAAACAATAAACATTCGATGGTATGAGCACAGGAGGGTTTCCTACAATCGATTTTTAACAGCTTTTAGAGGATTTGAATTGCAGAGCTCTGAGAGGAAACTGTCTCCATCTTCTACTACACACACACTACACAGAACTGGGCTGTGCAGAACAATCTAGAGCACATGTGACCTGCAATCCCATGAAGCACTGAAAATTCACCTTAGAGCTCAATAACAAGACAAAGTGATCGAAGTACATTGATTTAAATGTACTTTGCCTTAAAATTGGTGGAGAAGTGGTTTGGGAAGGTGGAATAATGTGCAGTAATGGTTTCAATGGACTTTGCATTCCCCATTATGACACAAAGTACTCCGCTTCACTTCGTGTAGCTCTTCGCGGATTCCACATTACTCACGAATCACTCCATGGAGCAAATTTTGGCCACTTCCCCACTTCTACCCTGATGTCAATCCCTCCCTCCTTACTTTGAACAGCTCCTCCATACCGGTCTTGTTTATTCCTTTCATGTACTTGAAGGTTTCAATCATATCCCCGTCCCTCCTCTCCTCCAGGAGTACATGTTCAACTCCTCAGCCTCTTCTCATATGGTAAGTCCACAAGCCCTTGATCATCTTTGTCACCTTGTGCTGCACCCTTCCAGTAACTTAATATTCCTATTCAGATATGGGTGCCAGTACTACACTCAGTATTCAGGTGCAGTCTAATGATCTATACAGTGGTAGAATAATCTCCCCTCTCTTCAAGGATATACCCCTTGCAATGCAACCCATCATTTTGTTGGCCTTTGCAGCTGCATTCTACATTAGTGCCAAGTTGATCATTGACCCCGTAATGAGCACCCCAGATCTTTCTCCTCCTCTGTCTTAGCTAGCTGCACTCTCCTCAGCTGGTAACTCCTCCTTGGGCTTTTGCCCCAAATGAAACACCTTGTACTTTTGTCATTGATCCCCAGTTGCCAGGTGTCTGACCAGGTTTCCAGCTTTTCCAGATCATCCTGCAACCCTGCCATCCCCCTAGATCATCCACCACTGCTCCCATCTTGGTGTCATCAGCAAACAAACTGATCTTCTCTTTATGTCCAATGATATGTCTGCAATGAATATCCCAAACAATAATGGTCCGACACACGAGCCCTGCAGAACACTGCTCATCACTACCCTTGGGGATAAGAGGCTCCCCACTCACCACCACCCTCTTTTGCCTTCCCTGAAATGATTTTCTACTCATCTCCCCAGCTTTGCACCTGCCCTGTGCCTTCTAACTAACTCCTAGCCTCTCATGCAGCACAGAGTTAAATGCATAACTGAAGTCCAGGTGCAGGACATCCACTGCATGGCACCTGTCCAGTTGCCTAGTTATCCATTCATAGAACTCCACCAGGTTGGTTTGGCAGGATCTGCATATACAAAGCCATGCTGTCTGCTGTCCTGTAATCCTCTGGCCTCCAGGATGGCCACCAGCCTCTCCTTCAGTATAGTCTCCATCAGCTTACCCATGATGGATGTGAGGCTCACCAGTCTGTAGTTCCCGGTTAATCTTTGGGGCTGCTCTTGTAGAAGGGCACCATTCAAGGTCATCAATAAGTTTGAACACTCAGAGATGTTTGATCTGGTGTCATGCAGTAGAAGATGTGGACATGCCCTGAAGCTCAAGAGTGGCAAATTCAAGGGTAATGGTGGGAGTTCTTTTTCTCCCATAAGGTAGTGAGCCAATTGAACAGCCTACCAGTGGAGACACTGGACATGAAGACATAACATGCCTTTATTATAAGCCTGGACTTACCAAAGGAATCACTGGGTACCCTGGGTAATAGAGTTGGAAGAGAATCCTAGAACTTGCTACATGTTTACATGGCCTACTTATTCCATCTCTACTTTTGAACCAGTGGGTTATACAGCATGGACTTACAGTCCCTTTTCACCTTAACTTAGTCTGTTACTGTGTTAGAGCCCTCCTTTCTTTGAAACACTGAATGTCTCCATTTTTGATACCATGTGAATACATTTTTTCAGTCTTCGGAGGTTAGCAGAATTTGTCAAATTGTTTCAGTTTAAAAACATTTTTATGGCAGCCATCATAGAGGTTTATATTTCATGGTTACATTATTAATTTGTAAAAAGAAAATCTTAAGGGATGAAAAATGTTAAAGACATATACATCCACCATCTTTCCGTAAAATGCCCTGTCCTGTTAAATAAACACTCTTGTGTACTTATACTCTTGCCTATAAGCAATATTTTACCATAAAAGCATGGAACCCTGCTGGCATGTGTAATTTAATGTGCAGCATGCTCCCCTAATTCAATCAGGTTCCTACATCCCTTCTTTTATATTCCAATTGATTCTGTGCTAAAGCCATCAAGATTTTCAGGATGGAATGAATGTTCTATTAATCCAGCAATTTCCATTTAAAACACAGCATTGACTTGATTAATAAGGTTTGATGCTGAATAATTATTTGGCAAATATGTAGGATATAGGAAACACACAGATGTGACCACCAGGCAAAGCCTTGTGGGAGAAGGGGTCAAAGGGAAGCAATGGCCATGACTGAGGTGATGAATTCTGTGGCTGTTCTCTTATGCAATTAACAGGCAGTGCTTCTATTAATTTGCAGCCCTAGAGCCTTGACTGGTCAGATGTCTCAGGGTCCAAGGGTCACAGGGCAGAGCAGGGTCAGCAGCCCATCAGCACTGAAACAAAATGGAAAGCCTAAGAATGAATCCAAATTAAAATGCAGCACCAACATTTTGCACTAATACAAGGTATCTATTTAATACGAGGGCTACTGTTTTAGCATAATAAAACTGCTCAATGCACATTTAATTCAGAGTAATCAATCTAAGGTGAAGTGCTTGAGCATCCAATAAAAGAAAATCAATGTGGTCTCTGTATCGGAAGACAAACAATGCTAGCTTTTACTAAAGGGATTATAGGTTAACATTTATTCAGTGCATTGTAATGTGATGTCAAGTGGTATAAAATCAAGCCAACAATCCATTACCACCCGTTACAGGCTAGGTGCTGATCTCATGCAAATTGACTTTTCATAGAACTTATTAAATCATTTTTGTGTGCCAGCAATAGAACATTTTTCTTCAGCTGCTGAACTTCAATAAATTTCACTTCACATCTTTGTATGTTAACCATTATCAAACAGAGAGACATTTGTCATATCTGGGTGTGCTTCATCATTTTGTACAGGTAGTTTCCAGGTAGCTTCTTATCATTAATTCATTAAACAAAGCCGCTTTATTTTATTTTGAATTAGAATCAGCTTTTTATTCATTGTTATAGTAAATTACTCCCCAGCACTGCAGCATAGTCAATCACAATGCATGTATTTGCGTTTTTAGCATAACACATTGCAGTATATTCTGTTTCTGGTTATTCAGTGATTAGATTACTATGGTAAATATTGCAGTGCGAGGGAGTATTAAGTATAACTGAGTACCTTTAATAATTAAAAAAATGGTTCTTCCAAAGATTTGTTTTATTTTTCTGTGGTCAAAAGACTGAAATGGAGCCCTTCCTCCCCCTTCCCAGAGAACATCCTTTCTGCTTTACATTGTGGTTCTGTATGTGTGTTTGGTCCCCACTCCGATACCAGCTAACACAAGCCATCCATGCACAACAAATCAGAAAAAGAGGCTTTTCTACTTAGTGTCACTGGTTTGAAGAACTGAGGTCTTTGCACACTAAAATAAAATCATAATTGGATTTTAAGAAGCATGCCATGAGCTTTGAGGAAAGGTATATTTCCATTTTCTATCCCTGACATTGAGGGTGATGTAAATACCTGGTATTAGACCACAGCAGGAGATAAATATGCAGGAGTACTACATACTGTTTGTGCACATATGCACTGGGGCACTGTGGGCTATGTTCTCCCCTTGTCATTGTGGCATTAGTGATAAGCCTTTTCAATGATAACCTGCAGAAACTGCTTTATAAATGATTGGGCCCTGCTGAGCTATCAAAAGAAATTTTGTGATCTCAAGGTTAATATGGGGAACAGAGCAGAGAGAGTTGCCTAAACTCAGCGTCCCTCATCCAAGGCATTGCTTCTCATCTTGCCAGGGCCAGCTAGGTTGCTTTATGTGTAAGGAAAGCATTTCCACATGTTTGAAAATATTGCTGATATTACCGAGATTGGGTTACACCATGGCCCTGTGTTGCTTCACAACATTTCATTGTTTGATGGCAGTTGAAAGGAAATGGAACTTGACACTATTTTTATTATAAAAACTAAGTTTAGCTTTACCACCCCTGCTTAAATGGACTATTTAGTTGCAGGGCTTATCACACTGGCAGTTTGTGCATTTTGCATTCACACCCTTAGAGTCTTTTTTTTATTTCTGAAAGATGAACTTTTGCTTACATAGTCCCAAGTGAATTCTGTTGCACATTTATAAGCCACAGACTGTTGCCATTTGTGCAAGTGATGGATGCATGAGTCAGCTGTGCCCTTGCTCAGATTCTGGCAGGGATTTCTGGGAGTCTGAACCGGATGATCGAGCTGACTCAAGATAGCCCATCCTCACTCCCCTCAAAGTGGGCCATCTCAGATAGATTTGGATCATCTGGTTCAAATTCCTAAAGATTTGAGCTGGTACCTAAACTAGATTGCAGATGACCCTTTCATCTTCCATTTGTATGCATAGCAACAAGCTGTGACTTGTAAATGTGTTATCGCTTCCTGTGTTTGGCTGCCAGTCATTTATTTTGCTTGTGTTCGTGCCTCAGTTTAAAAGTGCATGTGACTAAGGTGAATAGGCGCCCTCATTAGTGGCACAGCTCCAGTTCTGGCCTGGATCTCCATAAATTTTACCCAAATGATCCAAGCCAATCTGAGGAGGTCAGCCTTAGGAAAGGGTTCCAGATATGAATGAAAACAATTTGGCCTATCCTTAGTACAGGTATTGTCATCTGCTAATGGGGATCACAAAAATAAAAGAATCACAGCTTGCAGTACAAGGATTATACTCTAAGTCTGAGTTTTCAAAGCTGTAAACTTAAAACATAAAATTAATAGCAACTGTTATAATTAAGTGTGCAGCACTGCAGCATTTTAATAGTTCTGTGGAGTTTCATGTAGCATGCACCATATGTGATGTGTACTGTATGAAGAACAAAGAAAATACAACAGAGGCAATGTTGCAATGCTGTCAAATCTGGTGTTGGATATATTGTAAACTGTAAAAGGTGAGTGGCTGTGACGGATTGAGTAGTACTTATTACCCCTGTCATTGTGAAACTTTAATTCATTATTTTAACGGAACAAACAGCATTGTTGTTTTACACAGGACATGGACACAATATCGATCTTATTTCTCCAGAGTCTCGTCTTAGGATGCAGAGTGCAGTCAAACATACACAAACACATTCACCCCTGATTCCGTCATGTGCTCCTTTTTGCATCGAACTAAAGCAGCCTTGAGATACCGAAAATGCCTCTTTAGTTGAAGGCAGTCAGGGCTGTAAGCCTGGCTCAGGGGCTTATGCAGATGTGTTGACCTTTCTTCTAGAGACCAAATTTTACACTCAAATTGCCATTAGAGCTCTTTTTTTCCCTTGAGGTCCACAGTCAACTTGTGTGTTTTCTTCATCAGGGTTAAAAGTCAGTGTGGCACCATGCCCGCATTGCATACTAAATGGTGTGGAACACAAGTAAACTGCAAAGTGGACTTCAGGCAAGAGAAATAATGTCAGTGCATTGGAGGCATGCAGGCAGCCAGACTGTTGGTTGTTTTTTTTTTAATTTATTTAACCTGGTCAGTCAATGGAGATGCAGTGTCTCTTTCAGTGGGGTCCTGATTCCACTCAATTTTATAGCTGAGTAGATGGAAGCACAGAGATCAAAAATAAAGAGAGGCACAGACAAGCAGGGATATGTAATCATTAGAACTGCACTACTACTACTTGCTCTGAGCATTCACTACCATAGACTATTTCTTACTGCTATTCACAACATATTTGCAATGTTTGTTTAATTGCTGCTATTTACTATATCAAAATCTGTACTATATTGCTATCCCAAACCCTTCCCGTAGGACACATCAGTAAATGAGATTTCCTATGTATCTCTGTGTTTTCTACTATATTAAACAAATACATACTTACCTAAATAAATAAAATGATATTTAAGGTTTATTTAAAGAAAATGGCCAAAAAATCATCAGGTTCAGCACAGTGGCCAGACTCTCTTACATAACAAGGGTAACTGTCTCTATATCTCCCCTTTGGCAAAGACACATTGATCTTCATATGTAGGAGACTCTGATCACTTTGCTAGCCAGGGCTAGAGATATATTTTGATGTTTTTCTATGTGATAAATGTCTAACATGATGTTATTTTCATGCTTGTGTGTACTGTCATTTTCTTTATTGTTGCTCATATTGCCAGTGTGGCATGGCGGCAACTCTGTATGAGCACTGAGTGTGCCTTTTTTTCCTTTTCTTTACTAGACTGAAGACCAACTAGGAGACCAAGGAACTTGCTCAGTGTCCCACAGAAGGTCAGCTGTTGTGGTGGGATTCTAACCAATGATCTCCTGTTTCACCTGCTCACTGGAACAGATACTGTATGAACATAGGCAGTCTTGTTGCTGGTGCAGAATTTAAAACATTTCTGTTTTGCAGAAAAATGACTGTCAGGAAGTGGCGTGGATGGCTGAGGCATCACACCTTACCTCCTACCACACTGGCAACCCATGTTAGCATACAGACATGAGTTGCTAGTGGTCGTGAGGGAGAATGGAGGAGAGAGAAGACTGAGCATCCAGAGAATGGCTCTTCCCTCCTGGGAGGGTGGTTTGGCAGTCCCACTGCATGATTGCCCCAGATGGAGGTCTAAGGATAGGATGGGTCAGGGATGCCAAAGGAGGTGGGTGCTGCTGGACTGTGCAGCATGCACACACCGCCACATATGCACGTTGGCACGTCATGCCCAAGCAACAGGGAGGGAAGGAGAAAATGAAGGAAAAACCTCCCAGGTGGCAGGATGATCGATCAACCCTCCACAGGCCATGCACCAGTGGCTGGGCACAACCCTTGTCCTTGGGCTGAAGACAAAGGGTACAGTTAAGCCCCTGGAGGAGCTGGGTGACAGGGCTGGGGGTTGGTCAGAAGGGGCCACAAAGGAGTAGGAGGCTAATCCACAATATAAAAAGAAGATATTCCATGGACATTAACAGAAATTATAACTTGTAAATTCTGATCACAGTCCTAGAAATTCTGGACGGTCATTTTTGTGACAGATAAAAGAAAAGTGTTTTAAATCTTATGCTGGCAGCTGAAGTGTGCATGCAAATGTTTGGAATATCTAGCCCAAGAGCTCTAATCTCTAGAACGCACAGGGGCTCAAATTTTAAGACCCTGACTGCGCAAGCCCAGGTATGCCGAAGATATGGAACATGGGACTTGAAACAATTACCCAGCAGCCAACTGAGAGCTTCACCCTATGTATCAGGTGCCACAGTTAGACCAACTTTTTCTGGTCTATCTTGCAGCATTCTTGGAGGCTGTTTTACAGAGCTAGTGTAAGATATTTGGTGGAAGCTGCTGTAAATTGTGGAAACGTTCACAACTGCATCCTGGATTCAAGAAGGTGCAGTTGTGGCAAAGGGCTCATCACACCACCAGAACCTAAGTGTTGTGGCACAGGAAATGGTGCAAGCCCTGCACCATGCTTTGAAAATCGAGCCCACTGTCTTTAGTAAAAGTGTTGCTGGGTGCAGCAACATATTTTCTTGCAAATGTTGGAGTAAACTACTCATAATAAAATACCTTACGCAGTGTGCTGATTATTTGCTTTTCTCCATTTGTCCTGCTCTAAATCATTTGACTCCTCCAGCAATTACAGAATTGCAACCTCTAGCTCACATCCCAGTATATGTTGGTTTTATTACTAGTGGTGCTTCTGTAAGGTGGGTTGAAAATGGAATTGTTTTTAGCTTGTATAGCTCTGCAAGCTGTCAGTAATTTGTTTATAATGGCTAGTGCTGTTTTCTGCCATAATTGAATATTCTGGCATGGGGTGGATGCAATTTTAAAAGCCTTTTAATCAACCAAGTGAGTCTTCTATCATCCACCAAAACTAAATGTGGGATACTTTCCTTCCTTTTTAAGCTCCTGTCCTGTAAATTTAAAGGAAACTGGCAAAGGACAGGAATTTATTTTAGCCAGGAAAGGCACACTGAGCCAAAGCTAGCTTTCATTTGTGACACAAAAGCACATGAAGGTTAAAGTGACTTGAACAGGGTCACATAATATGCAAGTAGCCCTTGTGGGATTCAAACCAAAGGCTGCTGGATCACCAGGTTCACAGCTCAGGACTCTAACATCTAAGCTATAATACCTCCCAGAAGAACGAAAAGAGATTTGGTTTCTTATAAGATCTTTCATGCACATTGTAACTCAGAGTGCATTACAAACCATGGAGAATGACATCAGTCATTAGACAAGCACGTCAAGTTAGGTGAGACAGTGGGATGTCAAAGAAAACACAGAAATGTTAAGTTGAGAGTCAGATAGAGACAGACAGAGAAAATTCAGCACAGAGAAGTTACGTTACTTGCTCAAGGTCACTCCATCCATGTGTAGGTGGCAATGATGGGCTTTACACCTGGTTCTCTGTGTAGCTAAACCACTAGACAATTATTCTTCTTTTCAGGGACAAGGGCTCCACAACTTTCCAGAGCCAAACTAAAATGATAAAAAATCCACAGGTAAGACAAAATCTCATAGCTTTGCAGCTACTGATTTACTCAAAAACTCTAGATTTGAACAGTAATATCACATCCTACAGATCAGACTTTTACAATCAAGGCTCATGAAACCCATCCAGTTGAAGTAGGAATTTTGAATCCAGCCCCAGGTGTAGTTGCCACTATTGTTTTTAAACTCACAACTTCTAGCGGCAAAGGTCTCCTACAATGTTTGGCATATACTGCATTCTGTGCCCTCTGAGACACAAATCCAGCTGTAGGGACTTCTGGAATCAGAACACTTTTGAATAGTGTGCTGCCTTATCTGCAAGGATCGAGCCATCCTTGTGTAACTTATTTGAAAGTTCTGTTCCACCTTCATCAAACAGAGTCTCTTAAGCAATCAATATACTGTGAAACTGGAGAGCAGACATACAGTATGTTTGAATCCCTGAACTTCAGTTACTCATTCCCTAACCCTGAAAAAGTCATTGAACTATCCTCTGTGTAACCTCTCCGTAATTCCACTTAAGATATATATATATATATATATATATATATATATATATATATATATATATATAATATCTATATATATATAATAATAATTTTATTTATATGGCTCCTTTCAAATATCAAGCGCCTTACATAAACAACAGTTAAAACAATTAAAAAATCATTAAAATATTCAACAAGACCAAGACATTATGTCAATCAATATCTCACCTTTCAGTTTCCTGTGTACCTAATGTGGCACTGGCAGCCACATTCTCACTCTTCCACATCTGGACAGTCAAGTGGCTTGGAATGCAATGCGTATGAAAGGCACTATACTGTATAAAACATAATTATTTTCCTTTGTTTACTTCCTTTATGATGTAGTATCTTGTTTTAAAGGAGGCCCAGAGGATTATAACAGGTTTATTTATTTTATTTAGCTTTTGTTTACCTGGGTAAGGTAGACTAGACAAGTGAATGCCTGTTTTCAGATATGACCTAGGGGAACACTACAGGAAACAATATCACAAAAAATACATAATACAGGTATCAGCCAGTCCCAGCTAATTAATGATAGTTAATGAAATCACTGAACAAGTATGGACTAAATTACATCTCTCTCTCTCTCTCTCTCTCTCTATATATATATATATATATATATATATATATATATATATATATATATATATATATATATATATCTATATATGTGTAGACTAACATGCATATATATATATATATATATATATATATATCTATATATATATATATAAATCTATATATCTATATCTATATATATCTCTATCTATATATCTACTGTATATATATAGATATATAGATTTATATCTATATATAATATATATATGTATAGCTATATAGATAGATATCTGTACAGCCAAATGGAATAAAATAGGATATTATTAAGCCATACATAGACATAAACATACAATTTCACATGGCAAGTAAAATTTAGGATTAGGAGGCTAGCAGACAGTTGTCTACAACAATAGGATCATGGTACCAGTACAACCACGAATATAAGGTGCTGCAGAGCAATTATAGAGCAGCAGTGAACTAATAAATGCAATTTATTTCTTTTATGCTTATTCAAAATTTGTTAACCTGGCAGGCCCATGGGCTAATACTCATTTTCCAGGAGCAAATCAGGCATACCAATACAAGCATGCCATAAGTAATCATTAAACTGACAAGCGTAATACATAGACTTTCATATTTACACATACTATAGCACTCTAAGCAGTTGAATAGCATTAAATGCGCACACATACAGTTTTCAGCCTGCACAAGCAACTGTCAGAATACAAACTTAAAATGTGCTAAGAATGACAAATTAGAATGGAGGTTATTCTTTATGAGCATAGTGTTTTTCAAAGGTCAGACAAGAGTGGAAGAGCATTACAAATAATTAATTTATAAACAAGCTGATACTATATGTGCTATTTTAACTATCTAACTAGTTTGAGGGTGTAAAGAGAAACAAGTTTGGCATCTAAGTGTTTTACCTCACTTGTAATGCAAAGTTTATATTTTTGTAACTTATTTACCCACTGCTGGTCCTCGAGGGTAATACACATGCATTTTATGTGTTGTTTCTCGTACTGTACTTCAGTCACAAACAGATGCACACTTTATTTTCAATAACTTTACCAGATGGGGCTTTCTAGGTTGTCGATATGAATACACCACATAGCATTAGCATATTGAGTAGCTGCAACAGTAAAATAATACTTTGACAGTACAGTAGGACAGCTGAGTTTATTTAGCCCTGCACTGAAGACGGTAAGCCAGTTTGCATGCATTTGGTTGTGAACATGATCCCTTTTATATTTAGAATTTGTGTGCACAGTCATCCATCATTCTGTTTTCTATGGTGTAGAGACTGAAGAATGTCATGGCGGTGGAGTGATCTGGTTTCCACTAGAGCAAGGGCTCCTTATTTCAAATGGCACCAGTTACAACCATCGCTGTTTTTAAGCTGCCAAAATATTTTAATTCCCTATCACAATAAATATCTGGCATCACAACATCTGCATTTTCAGGTGTGTCTTCAAAATGCATCTTTTAAAATTTTGTTTGTAACTGTATTTGATATGTTCTGTTTTGTTATATATTATTATATTTAATGTCTTATATGTATCTGTCCAACCATGTAAATGGGCTAATCAGCATATGGACTTAAGTGATTAAAATAAATAAATAAAATAAATCAAAATCAGTTATAGTTCTTTATTTTTATTTCTTTGATTTTATTTAAGGACCTTCTTCAGAAATGAGCCATGCCTAGATAGGCAAATAATATGGGTGGTACATGGTTATAAATGAAATAGGAAAATCCATTTGCAAAAATAACAAACAGTCGATAAAAAGTAAAACCTAGGAAATGGTGTCAGTAAAGTGGAAATAATGGTGTTAATATAACATAATGGGAACAAGTGATGCATACTGTACATAGGACATTAAAATTGTCAAGATGGTAGTTAGCATTTTAGGTTGTACAATTGCATAGAGAGGTATTCAATGGGTGATCCAAGAGCTGTGATCTACACAGAAATTGGGAAGGGCAGTTCTTTTGGCTAAAGGTAGAGTGTATCAGAGATATGAGGCAGCAGAGGGGAAAACCTATCTACCCATGCTTGAATATACATGTGTTACTTCAAACAAAAGGAGATCAGAGAAGCACAGGTTGTGTGGGTTTGTTTATGTCTTTGGAACCTTAAGGAGAGAGGTTGGGATTGTGCACTGGTTTGTCAATGAGGGTGAAGTCCTTTGTGCTTGGGGAGGAAGGAGTCAACCAAGTTTCCTGTAAAGGTCACAATTGTGCGTTCTAAAACCAGTCCAATAAGGCAACATGGCATATATTGTCATAAACTGTAGTTAGCTGGGAAAATCTTTCACGAGTTAATGAGAGAGTATAGACAAGTTAGGCAGCATAGTACATTTGATAATTGTAAGATGAACTTCAGGTGTCATGCAGGACTTTACTCTGTACACAAAACTCAGTTTGTGGTGAATTTATTTACTTAGGGAAATAATTATTTTCTGAGAAGGTAAGGAGTGGTCAAGTGTTACACTTACATATTTGAAAGTGTGTACCTGCTCCACAATTATGCCAGCAGAGTAAGCAATTTTTTTGCTCCTTCCTGACCCCTGACCAGCCACTCCTTCAGGCTGCTCATGCACCACTGCTGCCACCATGCCCACATTACCACCCATTGTCCTGTTTTGGTGGTCCCTGGTAACCCGATGTAACCCTTCCTTGGGTGGGTCCTCCCTCTGGGAGAGAAGTGCCCATTGGCACATTGACATATCTTGGGTCCTGCAGGGTCAGTAAAAGGCAATACCAGGCTATCATGGTGACAGGGGATCCAGCGGCCATCATCTGGCTGGTCAATGTTGCTTTTCTGGTTTTCAGTCCCCATCCCCCACCCACAGTGGCGCACCTAGTGTCCCTCCTGGCATGATGCACAGGCAGTACATGTGCACCATGCCACATATATGTCACCACCAGGGTCACTCCAGAGCAGTGTAGACCTGCGACCACCCCCAGGAGGAGAGCATCCGGCAGATGCCCTATACCTCTGTCTGCCTCTGCTTCGACATCCCGGCTCGGGCATGAACCCAGGTTGCCAGCATGAGTAAGCAATTTTAAGGAGGTGGATGGGTTTGATAGTTTTATGCTCAGAGCCAAATAGCATATCTTTAGTCTTTTTGACATTGAGAAGTAGTCTTCTTTTCAGGAACCAGTTGTGGATAAGTGAAATGTCATCATTCATGGTCTGATAGAGTTTGGTCAGTGACTTTGAGCTATGGAAAATTATAAGATCAGCAGTGTACAACAGAGTATTATAGTGGTTGCAGGCTTGAGGGAAGCTGATTGATAAATAAGAAGAGGAGATGGCCTAGAATAGAGCCTTGAGGTACTCTTTATTTTACAGGCTGAGTAACAGAGAGAGTGTTTCCAAGCAAAACACATTGGGATCTACCAGAAAGATTGTTTCATTAATTATGACAATTAACTGTGACTGATTAATGTCCTCCAATATTTCCCCATTGTTTACTTTTTATCTCAGTTTTAACTTTCTAGCTTTGTTGTTTCATTCTTACTTTATAGGTCTTGATCTCTCACTTACTTATTTCCGCAATTATTTTCCCCAGGACTTCTTGAATAGTGTGACTAGGTGGTCACTTAAGGTAAGGGACCCAGACACTTGTTCTGAGGTGTGTGAAAGTGTGAATAGTCTATACTGGAGGCTTTGTATTTATTTAATTATATTTTGGAGTGTTTAAATCTGACCAGCTGAATCAGATTTTTCAAATTCCAATCCTTCTTTTCAAGATTTAGGATATTTTTAACTGGAGATCGAAAACTGCAAATCCTAAAAATGGCTGAATTGGAATCTTGTTCCAAAATCAAATTCTAAAATCCAAAATCCAATTTCAGGCATCCTTTCTGGACTGAAGATTAGAATATTTAGATTTCAGATTCTGATTCTGAGCCCAATGGTTTATTGGGATCAGAACCAAAACTGGATTTGAATCTTCTGAAATCCCAAAATATCCTATAGGGACTGATTCTGGTAAATCTGAGCACTCCTATAATATTTTCCAAAAGATGCCGAGATAGGTTTAGTGATTCAAAAAGAATTTTAGCAAATATTGTTTGTATGTATAAATGTTTTGATAGTAGCACCAAAACAGCAAGAAACAAGTGACATTTCATTTCCCACTCAGTTATTTAAAAAAAACAGAAAATCACATAGAAAATCCCAGTGTTCACCATGAATACATGTTGTACTGTAGGTATGTCCTATGAAAATTCTGAACTATGCCAGCTAACCCGCTAACTATTCAATAGCTGGTGAGCTGCCTGCCATGCCAGATGCCCGGGTTTATGCCCAAGTTCAGTCTGCCACTGCAAGCTGGTAGCAGTTATGGCAGTTTCTGCATACATACTCTGATTAAGCCTGGTGGGAGGCTAGTTTGCTATCTTTATGTCTGGCTCCAGGTTCCCCAGGAGCAGAGTAAAGACTGCACTGTGCTGTGTGAGATGGGGATGTCAGCTAGCTTCATGTTGGAATGCCATTGCATGTGTGCACTTGGAGCCCCTGCTTTGGCATCCTAGAAATGGAGGGGAGAAAGCAACTGTGGAGAGAAACACAGCTGGTCATAGAATGATATGAACTTACAAACATACGAACAGACTGGTGTCATACCTGGAGGACAATGGCCTCCAGGATGTGGCAGCAGGAGGGTTCATTTCAGGGAAGTCTTGTCAAACCAACCTGAAACAATATTATGACTGGGTGACAGGTGAGCTGGATAAGGGTCATGCAGTGGATGTTCTTACTTGGACTTCAGCAAGGCCTTTGATTCTGTGCCCCATGGGTGGCTTATTTATTTATTTATTTATTGAAATGTTTCACCAGGAAAGGCACACTGAGCAAAAAGATGCTCGTCTCATGGTGCGACCTGGGGAGGGGTTACAGTGGAGGCAGGTATACATACAAAAGTTGAATTTAGAAGTAGAGCAATGCAGATATTGTACACAGTTGACTGGGATTACATTTGAACTTTTACATAAGGAGAACAGAACAGAACATGATCTTCAAGGACAGGGTATACATATCATCTGTCACATGAGGGCAATACATGATTATTTTAGTGCCAGTAACAGAACTTGAGCTGAGCGAGGTGCACCAAGTTGACAGTAGGGTTGGAGAGCAAAGATGGGGTAGAGGAGGGTGGACTAGTAATCACTAGGTGTGTAGGGGTGGTTTAGGTGGGGTGAAGGAGGAGAGAGGGTTAGTAGCTATGAGTAGGGCTGGAAGAGCATGGTTATTTAGGAAGGAGGGGAAGGAAGGAGTATTAGGAGGGAATAAGAGTGAGTGCGGTGGAGAGTAGAGAGGTAAGTGTGTAGAGCAGTGTATACTAGACAATTAGGTGAAGGGGCTGAGCTGGTCAGGTGCTAAGGGGGATGGGGGAAGAGAAGCTATCAGAGGGGAGGAGGTCAGGGCAGTTGCAATCTGGCAAGGAAGTTAGTGAGGGCAGTGGATAGGGGTGTTTGGATGAAGAATGGTGGATCTGGGCTGGCAGGTCATTCCAGGTTTAGGGGAAGGTAAGAAGGCTGATTGGCGTGGTGGTCCTCGGGAGGGATGACTAATAGCCTAGTGTCAGTAGACCTGAGGGCATGGGTGGGAGTAGGTGGGGAGATAGGGGAGGATACGAGGTAGGGAGGGAGGAGCCGAGCCAAGTTGGAAGTGAATTTAACACTGAATTAGGCACCGTGTGCTCAGGGATGGCAGAACCAGTGAACGTAGAGCTCGTCAGTGTTGTGAGCAGGGGGGCATCGAGGGCAAAGCCCAGTGAAAGTATTACAGAGGGGGTCAAGTCTGGCTAGGGTGGTCTTAGAGGCGGAGCTGTAAAGGACATCAAAGTACTCAAGGAGGGTAGAATCTTTTTCTGACTAATTCACGCCTGACAGGTAGCGGAGACTAGTGCAGTTTCTATAGAGGGCACTAAGTTTTGGGCAGCTGTTTGAATGATGGCATCCACGGGTGTGGAAAAGGGAGAGGTAGCATCAAGCCAAATCCTAGATACCTGAAGGAGGGCACTTCATCGAGGATGGTGTTATTTAGGGTATGGAAGATCAGAGGGAGATGAGTTTGGATAGATGCTGTCTAGTGCTGAAAGACATAGAGACAGTTTTCTTGGCATTTAGGGAGTTGGTTGTATTGAGCCAGTGTTGGATTTTGTTGAAATCAGTTTGAAGTTTGGAGGAGACTTCTTCATGGGTCCGGTGGAGGTAAAGAGGACCGTGTCGCCTGCATACAGTGGATTGTGATAGTGGAGCAAGAGTTAGGCAGATCATTTAGAAGGATGGAGAAGAGAATGGGGCCAAGAACTGAGTCTTGGGGAACACCGGTGGTGATGGGGGGGAGTGTGGTCAGCTATTTTAGTGGATTGGGTTCTATTTAGTAGGTAGGCACTGAACCAGTTTGTGGCAGACACTGCTAACCCAGCCCTGATAGGCAGGATAGTAGGAGAGAATGGGATACCGTGTTGAAGGCTTTTGCTAGGTCAATGAAAATAACAGCAGTGATTAGCCTTTATCCATCCCAGTGAGGATGGAGTCCATGAGTTTTAGTAGGGAGGAGGTGGTAGAGTGGTGTTTTCTGAAACCGGACTGAAATGGGGTAAAGAAGTTAGTTTCTGAGAGAAAGTGAGAGGTTGGGATAGCACTAGGTGTTCCTGGAGCCATGAGGCGGGGAGGAGGGAGATGGGATGGTAGTTAGTTGTGGAGGTAGGATCACCACCTTTTGGATGGAGTAGGACAGTGGCATGCTTCCATTCGGAGGGAGTGACTCGGTGGTGAAAGAAAGATTTAGTAGGTTCACGAGGGAGTAGCGATGGTGGGGCAGATAGGAAGAGGAGTTTGTTATCAAGACCATCAGGGATTTGCCTTTGGAGGGTTCAGGAGTGAAGGGCATCTAGGGTTTCGGTGGGGAGATGTGTCTGAAGGAAAAGGGTTCCTACCAGATGATAAGGGATAGATGTCTGGGGGCGGGTGTGGTTGCAGGAGGTAGGGAATCTAGGAGGGCCAGGTGCAAGTAGTAAAATAGAATTAAACTCAGAGGCTACCTTCAGGGAGTCAGAGAGGAGAGTCCCTTGGGTGAGGAGGAGAGGTGGGGAGCTTGCTGTTTGGGGAGAAAAGGGAGTTAATGACTTTCCAGAATTTAGAAGGTCTCCCAATATTTGCATTTAGGGTGTTGTTAAAATATTCAGCCTTAGCTAAGTGGATGGCCTTTGTGCACTTGTTGTGGAGCATGCGGTAGGAGATATAGTTGACTGGGATGAGCGTAGATTTGTGGTTTCGCCAGGCCTTGTCACGGGCTTGTTGGCAAGCTATCAGCTCAGGGATATCCAGGGTAGGTGAGACCTATGGACTCTAGCTCGCGCCATGGGGCGTGTTTGTCCAGGTGATGAGGAAGGTGTTCCAAAAGTGTGTAAGGGCCGAATCCATGTTAGAGCAGCTTGAGCTTGGGACCCAATTAGAGTGAGATAGATCTTCTAGGAGGGGTGAGGTTGAGGATTTGTATGACTGTTGGAATATAAATTTGGGAGGGATTTAACTCTGTGGTTTTGCGGACCAAGTAGATTAGATGGTGGTCATGAATGGAATCGGAGGAGGCCTGAACTGATGACGCAGTGTGGGTGGGATGTAAGTGCCCAGTCTAGGAGGAGTGATTACTGGACTTATGGTTTGAGTGTGTGGGTTCTGTAATATTGGTTTGGCTAAGGTTGAAGTGGTTATCTCAGTTTGGGTTTTGTTAAAAGTGGGTGCTAGCCAGTTGTGGTTAAAGTCACCCATGACATATAGTTCACCGACTGTGCAAGAGATGACAGCTGGCACAGAAGGTCAGTGACTATTGTGGTTGGCATACCTGGACAGCAATAAATACCAGCCACAAAGATAGGTAATGAGGAGGGAGGGACAGTTTTACCATAAGAAGCTCGTAAGCTTTGGGTTCAGCTTTGTAAGAGAGAGACAGTGAAGTGTAGGGCTGATCTGATGTAGGTAGCCACCCTCCACCTCTGGAGGGCCAGTCTTGCTGTGTGATGGTGAACCCTGGAATAGCGATGGTATTATCTGGTAGGCTGGGGTTTAGCCAGGTCTCAGATAGGATGATTATGTCAGGGGAATGGTGGGCGGCTAGGACCTGGAGCTGATCGAGGCTTAGGGGGCTGGGCCTCGAATTTTAGAGGAGAGGGGCGTAGGCCTCAGGGAGGTAGCCAGAATGAGTGTCGGTGTTGGTCTTGGCTGAGGGGTTTAGTATGGGGTGGTCAGGGCCTGAGGTTGGGGTTGGGCCGGGTTAGGTGTATATCCCCTGCAGCCAGAAGGAGTAGGGCAATGGTTAGGTGGTAGCATAGAACACGGAGAGACCCGGATTTTGCCATGCGCTGGTTGGAGGTGGCAGAAGGGGCGGGCTGAACGGAGGGAGTGGGTAATGGAGTGGGAGAGAGAGAGGCCAGAAGGCAGCCAATGGAACAGATTGAGGAGGAGGGGCGTGGGAAAATGGGACCAGGAGATAGCTGGGAGGGATGCAGGACTTATAGGGGGCATTTGTAGGATGGGTCAGAATAGCCAGTGGGGGTGCTGGGTAGCTACTTAGAGGGGAGTTAAAATGGGAAGGACAGTAAAATGGAGAGATCAGAAGTACAAGGGTCATTGATGGGGACATTTTACCAGATTTGGGAAGAGGTGCCCAAACATAGTGCCTTGGTAATAGCAGGGTGGTGAGTTTCAAGTATCTTGGTTGCCCTCAGAAAGCATAGATACCACTTTGAGAAGTTCTACTGTCAATGACTCTGGTGTGCAGGGCACAAGGTTCAAGACCCTGGCTGGAAGTTGGGATAGGACCTGGCTGAGAGCAGGGATCCAGGTTCTAGGTGACTTACAGCGGGCTGGGTTTGGGCCAAAACAGGGTTGAAATAGTGACTCCTAGTGGTCACTGGGGTTAGTGGCTGGTGTGGGTCAGGTGATAGGGCAGGGGTTAGTGAGTAGGGATAGCCAGAAGGCTGGGTGAGGGTGAGGTGTGGGCAGAGGCAGAGGTGGGAGTAGGGAGAGAAGTAACCTAATTAGGTAGAGAGGTTACTGGAAGTAGGAGGGATTCAGGTGGGGAGACTGAGGTGGAAAGGTCAGAGGGTCCCTCTAGTGGCTAGCAGGTATAACCTGCAAATGGAGAAGTGGGGACTTAGTAAAAATGGCCAACAGGCTGTGATGTCACTAGACAGTGCCTATAAAGGAAATGCAGAGCCAGGGTGGGTTAACCCCCACCCACAAGGGTGCTGCAGTTGGAGGTAGTCTGTTACCTCTAGGTGCCTGTGTGTTGATTCACTGAGGAGGGAGCCCTGTGAGGTATCCTGATGCTGGGGGGAGAAAGCTAACTGGTGTAGGGGCAAAATGATTAACTGGATTGCTGGCTGGAGTGAGAGGGGATATCAACTCCAAGGCCAGTGACAAGTGGGTGCCACAGGCTCTTTGTTGGGGCCAGTATTGTTTGGGCTCTTCATATCAGACATTGCACATGGTGGTGTGCAAGATAAGTCTGTTCACTGAAGACAAACAAAATTGGAGCGGTTGATGGAGAGGAGGGATGGAAGCAGCTGCATGGGGACCTAAGAAAGCTAAAGGGGTGGCAGCTGGGGTTCAATGCAAAGAAGTGTAAGGTTATGAACTTTGGGTGAAGAACCCAGGGAGGAATACTAGCCTGGAGGGTTAAGCTGGGGATCACTAAGGAGGAGAAGGACCTAGGGGTAATGATAACAAAGACCATGAACAACACTGCCCAGTGCAGGAGGTGGCTGCAAAGCGAACAAAATGCTTAAGAACAGAGAGTGGTTTTTCGTTCAGGAGAAGAGATCTTGCCCCTCTACAGGTTGCGTAGTAAGGCTGCACTTAGGAGTATTGTGTGCAGTTTTGGAGGCCATACATAAATCATGATATCAGGCTACTGGAGGTGCAGAGGAGGGCAACAAAGATGATATGTGGAATGGAGGAGAGACTTGACAGCAGGCTGGGAGATCTGAATATGTACACCCTGGAGGAGAGAATGGACAGGGGGACATGATAGAGACATTCAAGTATCTGAGGGAATCAATTGGGATGGGGCAGATGGGTCTTTAAGATAAGGAGGGAGGGACACTGGGGGCATGGGCTAAGAATAGAGGGGAAGATTTAGGAAGGAAATGAGGAGACACTATATCACAGAGAGTGTGGTAGCAAATGGAACACCCTACCAGAATGGGTGGTATCATGTAAATCAGTGAACAGCTTCAAAAGGGCATGGGACAGGAACAGGGAGAGTGAGGGTGGGGAGGTGGGGGTGGCAGTGGGATGACAAGGGAGGGGGTGGGGGCAGCTGCAAACTAGGGTGCTAGCTGCACACTAAAGCAGACTTAGATAGACCAGGCAGTCTGTTTCTGCTGGCACATTCGTATGTTCATATATGAATGTGTCCCAGCAAATCTGATTTGAGAAGTTTGACATCCATTTAATAATTTCCATCAAGTACTAGACATTGTATGGTCATTGTGGGATATTGCTGCACCCCCACAGTTAGAAGTAGTAGTAATAGCTTTTTGTAGTGTTGGAATTATACCTTATGAGCTTTTCGAGCTAGCAGGTGGCCCATAAGGCCCTAGCTTTATGTTGAGCCCTCCCTTCCCATTATAAGTCAATGGCAGTGATGTGTGAGCTACCAGTGTTCACTTCAGAGCCGAGGCGGTGAGCCCTGGGAAGCGCCTGTAATTCCAACATTAACTTCATGTTCATTAGCATGTTCAAAAAACTGTAACCAGAATTTTATGCTAATATTCGAGGTGGGTGATGCTGAATAAACACCAAGAGTGAAACTCAATTGGTTTATAAAGCATCACACACCAAGGGTGTATATTTTTTTTTTAGTTGTTTAACCAGGTATAGCACACTAAGCTGAAAGCTTTTTACTGGAGCGATCTGGGAGCACAGTGAGGTTAAGGACTTGCCTGGGGTCATACAGTACGCAAGTGGAAGCTAGGGATTCAAACCCAGGTCTGGTCTGCTGGACGTCACCAGATTTGCAGCTGAGAGCCTTAGACCACTGCATTATACTGCCTCCAATTTAATTTAATAAAAATAATTATATTTAATTAGGACTTACGCACACCAGCCTGTGTTTTGCTTTTTATAACTACTTGGCAGTATTTTTAATTGAATTATACAACTACTCTGCATGGTTTAGAATCACATGGCCAATTAAGTAGTTGATTAAAGGAATAATGCTGACAGGGTGGGAGAAGCTGGGATAACATCCTACCTGGTAGCTCGCCTAAGGCCATCGTCTTTAGGGCCCAACAACACCAGAAGGATGTTATCCCAGCATAACACCCACTCTGGAGTGCATTATTCTATCATACAATGTCTCGCTTACACTTACATTAGAAAATGGTTAAAAATTACTGTTTTAATTGTATTTTGTAGTTTTTTTATTGTGGAAGGATACTAATTTGAAAAGTAGTTCCTCATACTGTTTGTACAGTAGGTGGAGCTGTTTCTTGTGTCTGTTGCAGATGTCTAATAGGTATGCCCCCACCCGCTCATCTAGGTGTTCTCATACTGGGTTTCTTTTCTTTACTGTTTTCTCCTGCTATTGCTTCATGTATTTAAAGAAAAAAGACATAGAAGGAAGATGAGTTGAACGATGTTTAGCGTTAGTAAACGGGCTTAATGTTGACTGCTGAAAATCACCCTAGCTGACTTACATGTTCAGCTCCTTCTTCATTAGGATCCTGTACTATTTTACTGTTGTATTTATTTATTTATTTAGAATTAAACTAGGAGCAGAGTTAAAGTCTAGCCGTTTATTGTGGAAACCAGTAGCGGAGGTCAAGGAAGCAGAGGTAAAGCCGATAGTGGTGTTGGTAAAGCGGGCACGGAAGGAGCAGGAGACTGCTGTGATGCCAATCCTTGAAGACGGCTTTGATTTCAGGTTTTTCTTTTTTAGAAAGAAACAAAGCTTGTTTGGGAACGTGTGAGCTGTGCCTACTGTGAAGTGGATCGGAATGCGGCTTTCACTTTCAGTGAGAGCAGGAAGCAACGGACAGCTGTGGATGGATTTTTTTAAACTGTCCATGGGTCATGACTCTACTGGATTAGAGCCAGGATGTTATGCTGGATAACATCCTGGTCCAATCTCAGTCTGACCACTCAAGGACCCGAATTTTCTCTTGCCATTGTATAATACACATTGATTGATTAGTCACAATCCATAATTCCAAAATGGGGTTATGTATGTATTAGAAATCCTAACCAGTAATTATAAACAATAAATCAATATCTTTGGGATTTGGCAGGTAACAGCATTTGAAGCAAATGAAACAAGTAAATATTGCAATTACAGGCCTGAGAAGCAACATATCACAGACTGAGATGCCTGATTAATCAAATCTCTTTTCAGATTGTTGCTAAAGGTAGCTATTGAGCATGGGAGATAGGCCTATACTGGAAGCAAATTATAGGGGGTACAGGCTGCCACCACAAAAGCATGTAACAGCTGGGTTTTCGACTACCTTGGCTGTTTCCAGGGCCGTTGAGTTCTCCCTGGACACAACTTGAGTGGGTTGACCTAGGTTCTTGGAGTACCTATGGTGCTGGAACAATAAGTGTGCTCAGTGCCTCCACCTGGTGTAGTGAATAGGAATACCTGAAAATTAATTACAGGGTCAAACCCCCCAGGAAACTATAGTAGCTACCTCCACTGTATCTTCCACACAAACAACAATTCCCAACTTTTGCAAAACGTCACTGTACCAGAATTTAACATTAATAGTTAGCAGTTTTATTTTGGGGAGGGAGAAATAGAAAAAAATTATCATAACAACTTAATCAATTGTTGCAACACTTTTACCCCACTAATTCCTACCTCCTACCCACTGGTGCACCTGTTCCCTTTGGCATCTGCCCAAAAGTCTCTAGAGTTTCAGAGGTGGGTACTACACTACAGATGCAGAGGACACAGGAGATCTTTCATCGGGTCCCAAATAACTTTAAACAAATGCAAAACTTTTCATCTTTAGCCAGGGCATCTTTTGATCTTGCACAGTCCTGCCCAGGAATTAACCCCTTGTATTTTGACTAGCTGGATAATTGATGAACGATTCCCAAACCACAGCCTGGGGTACTTATAGTTCTGCAGATTCTCAAGGGTTTTGAAGTTATTTTAAGTCACACTACCGTGCTGGTATTAGGAGTTGTTGGGGAAACATGGACACTAACTGAAACAATGACAAAATTCAGTCTTCACCTGCCGAGCCTTTCACATCTTCACCCTTGGAGGGCTTTTGTTTGCGGTGTTCACCTGGCAGGCCTCTCAACTCTTTCTCTCAAAGAACTCTCTCCTTGTTCGGTACAACTTCTCTCCTGGTCCGGGTACATCTTTTCTGTCTCCAACTAGGATAAACATCCAGAACTCACATTTTTGAAGTAAGCAAAGCATCATGGATGTCAGGTAGAAATCTCACAGTCTCCGAATTCCAACTGTATCTCTTCCATGACACTTTCTGCACTGCAGAACAGTCCAGTTCCTATTGGACAACCTCAGAAATCTCACATCAGTCTTGGTGATATTGTCAACGTCATCACATTGTTCTAATTCTATACTGCCTCTCATAGGTGCTGACTCTCTCTGGAGCAAATTCTCACTGCAGCAACATTCTTCAGCCATATGTTCAATTTTTACTGGCTCTCTCACTAAAGCAGACTTCCTTTTCTCAGCTGAAGGTCCCACTCTGAGCAGCAGCTCCCAACAGCTTTGCAATAACTTTACAAAGGCTCTATGAAAATTTTCCTATACTGTGGCCAACAAGACCGAGAAGCAAACCCACAGACCTTTGGGCCCCAAAATTCTCTTTGGAATCCTGGTTGGTTCTTACCACCAAACCATACCTCATTTGGCAGACAGTCTCTTTTGGTAGTCCTTAAAATCTCGCCTTGAAATTCGCAGCATTCTTCCACTTTAGAAACCTTAAACCATTTAAAGTCAGTCCTCCACAGCCATTTCACCATTGGGGTTGCAGTCACTTGCAGCTCTCTCACAGCTTGT
This sequence comes from Neoceratodus forsteri, assembly GCA_016271365.2. Classification (NCBI taxonomy): domain Eukaryota; kingdom Metazoa; phylum Chordata; order Ceratodontiformes; family Ceratodontidae; genus Neoceratodus; species Neoceratodus forsteri. Next base: position 397,626,417 of record CM057454.1, read on the forward strand.
TGTTAGAGGGCTCCATCAGCCTCTCACAGCTGAAGGTTTCATAAGATTTCTAGGCCCTGGGGACAGGTAAATGGCAACCCACTGGAAGGCCCTTTTCCAGACTTAAAACTACATATTTCTGCAATGGGCTGGAACCTCCTCCCTGAGGAGGGGGTCCTGATGAACTGACCTCAGTACCAAAAGTCTCACAGTTTTGGAGCTCCCTGTAGCTCCTGATTGGTTAAAACACTTGCCATTCTGAAAAATTAATATTCATTAATCTCTTCGATGCCCTATTGGTCCTTTAAATTGGCACCAAGAAAAGTCCCTGTTTTTATTCCCACAACTCTTTTGGCAGTCCCAAGGATCCTCTGGCATAATACTGGCTGTTGATTGGCTAAAACAGGGTCAGAGGTGAACAACATGGCTGCTGAATTTTCAGCCCCAGCACAGTCCCACTTTTAAATATATATTACAGCCACACACTTTAGATTTTATAAACCTTTTCCCCACAGTTCAATAATAGACTCTCTGCCTCATGCCCACATGCAGCGTTTAAATGGCTATTAAATCTACAGCATGTGGCTATGATTACTGTTCCCTAAGGCAGCTGCCAGACTCATTAATATCATGAGCCTCATGAATTATGTATGCAGCTGGGTTGGGTGGTTGTTGCTCAAAACAATTGAAATGAGCCATTTTAACTCACATTAATAGTTTTGAGTGACAACAATAAAAATAGTCACAACAAAATCTTAGAAATGAAATGTTGAGAAAATCTTCTGCATGTGTGATGTGGTGATAATGTAGGTATAGAAAAATTGGCAGACTAATTGGGCAAAGTGGTCCTTATCTGCTGGCAAATTCTTTTCAAGTTCAAGTTTATTTCATCCAGAAAGCTCCATTGACCAAGCTCATTTACAAGTAGGTCCTGTCACAGGCAAAACAATACAGCAATACACAATACAGAACTAAATTCTAGTAGGTAGACAATACAAAATCAAGATGTGAAGATAATTATTATAATATAACAATTAGCTTGAAATGTCATAAAACAAATATGATATAGGACAGTTAGACACAACTAGCCGAACAGGGAGTGAAAATACTATGTGGCAGTAGTGACATAGCAAGTATGTGCAAAGATCTTTTTCTATGTTTTTATGTGTGACAATGATATTTTCTGTCCTTATTTCCTGAAAATTTAAAATTTGTCAGTGAAAATTATCCAATAAAGGCACCTTCTTGGTTAAACTGGGGTGAATCTGAAAATCACATGTTTTGGGTCTCAGCTGTTTTGAGTTACAGTTGAGCTAAACAGTGTCTTCATTTGGATATTTTTGTGTTTTCATCCTTCCAGAACTTTTAAATATTGGTGTGCAAATCTTTCTCATGAAAACTAAACTGCTGAATGCATGTGGCTCAGTTTTCATGAGACCTGAGTTGGACCTTGCCAGTTCAGCTTGGATCTCAGTTCATTTTTGCCTCCTCCAGTCTCCCATCCTGCATGCCTCTTATGTGACAGGCTGATGAGGAGTCAAAGGGTACCTGTGGAGAGTGTACCCTACATTTTATTTTATTTATTTAGTTGTTTAACCAGGTATAGCACACTAAGCTGAAAGCTTTTTACAGGAGCGACCTGGGAGCAGAAGGAGGTTAAGTGACTTGCTCAGGGTCACACAGTATGCAGGTGGAAGCTGTGGGATTCAAACCCAGGTCTGGCCTGCTGGATGTCACCAGATTTGCAGTTCAGAGCCTTAGACCACTGTGCTGTACTGCCTCCCAGTACATAGATACTCCATGTGCATGGCGAACCAGTGAATATATAGCCATGTGGTTTCAACCTCGGCACCATTCCAGTTCAGCAATTGGTGGGAAGAATTCAATTTTGCAGTTTTCAACATTCATCTGCAGCAGCACTCAACAGGCCAAAGTGTGGAGGGAGAAGGAGGAGTCAAAGACAGACAGTACAGGAGGACAAAAAGTGTTTTTTAATAAAAGAAAAGAAATAAAGGGAAGAAGAAGAAAAGACAAATGTATTTTTCAAAGAGAAAAGAAAATACTGATTTGAGAGTAGACTCTGTGTGTGGGGGGTGGGAGCAGGAGTTGGGTGCTTGCCAGACAGCTTACAGTCAGCAGATTTGAAGAAGAAATTAAGGAGCTTGACAAATGACTATGATAGCAAATTAAGGACAGTAAAGAAGACTGGGGAAAAAGAAAAAAAGAAACTGTGTGTGTGTGTGTCCTGCTTTGTAGCTTGTGTAGGGGGGTGTTCACTTTGTAGCCTGCAGAAAAGAGCAGAACAGAATCTGAAGAATACTGAAAAATAAAAAAATGATTTTCAGAAAAAGCGAGAAGACTGGGGCACTTTCTGACTAAAGGCTCTGCAGTCAGTGTACGCACAAGGGCATAGCACAGTCAATTGTCTATTTCTTTACATTGCACAATAGCAGTGCACAATTGCCAAAAATAACATTAGAAACATAAAATGAGGGTTAATTTTAGCAAGAAAATGTTTGCAGAAAAAGTGAGAGAAATCTTTTAACAAGAAATGAAAATGTATTTCACACTGGCTCCGTGGCTCTGAGAGAAGGGTTCACTCAGCACGCTGGCGACCTAGGTTCATGCCCCAAGCCCGGGTACTAGGATTGAGTTTGGCAGTGAGGGAGTAAGAGCATCCATTTGACACTTTCTTCCTGGGGTGGGCAGACCTGTGACACCTGATGGTGGATTAGAGACATACTAGGTGATGTGCTGCCTCAAGCGCACCACCGTACTTCTCCATCCCAGGGCATCCCGATAGGTTCCAATTGGGAGGTGGGAGGCCAGAAAACAAGAAAATGATGGCCGCCTATGCTGCCCAGATGATGGCGGCTCTCCTCTCTGTCACTGCAAAGCCCAGGATAGCTCCAAGCTCTTCCTCACCACTCCCATCGAGGATGGAAAAGTGTGTGCCTTTGGTGTGCAATCAGACCTCCCTCCTGGTCATGACCATGAGAGGGCCCCCGATGAAGGGATACATCAGGTTGGTCAGGAAGGGCATGATGAGGGACAGCAGATGGTGACCAGGAGGGAGTGGAACAGAGTTGCAAGCAGGCTTGGTCGCCTGAAGGAGTGGGTAGCTAGGTTGGTGAGGGAGGAAAAGAGCATAATACAAAAAAATGATTTTACAATTTAAAGAAAAAACAACTAAGAAAGAAGAAAATGAAACAAAGGTTACATTTTACAACATTAAAGGAGCTTGTGTTGTATGTGTGTGTGTGTGTGTGTGTGTGTGTGTCAGGGCTAGGAACAGTATGTGAAACCTTTTTGGGGGCAGTCAGTTGTATAGTAGCCCCTGTCTGCAGCATATCCAGCCATTTCCTACCCATACAATGTACGATTTAATGTTTGCTTATGCACATGCAACAAACATATTGGCAATGTGCCAGGGCAGTATGGCTCCTGCAGCTGTGATTGAGTTGGAGTCAATGCAGTTGAGCACTGAGGAGGCTTGGCTGAGAACTGCATACTAGAAGTAGGCTGAGGATGACAATGTCATGGTTGCTGAAACTTTTACATATGAATGGACAACGTCCTCCTAGCATATGAAGTTTTCACCCATTAGCATACCAACTGAAATTATCATTAGCACTGTCTGCTATTGGAGAAGTCTGTGGTTACCCTCCTCCTTTCATGTTCTTTGGGCAGTATGCCAAATCCCACCACCACAGAACTCTTTGGATCCCCTCCTTTCATGTCCAGCAGTTGGGGTGCCCAGTTCCACTGGCAGAGAAGTCTCTGTTTCCAGCCTCCCCCTTTCATGTCCATTGATTGGGTGCCCAATCCCACTGCCATAGAAGTCTCTGTTTTCTTCCCTCTGCCTTTCATGCCCAGCAGTTAGGGTGCCCAGTCTCACCTCTGCAGAAGTCTGTGGTTCCCTACCCTTTCATGTCCATTGATTGGGGTGCCCAGTCCTGCTGCTGGAGAAGTATCCATTTCCCCACTCATGTCTAGCAGTCAGACTTTCCAATGCAGCCACCAAACAGATCAATGCTGTGGTACTCAATCCTTAGTGTTGGTACCTGAAATGAAGAAAACAGTCTTACATCATTCTTTTTCTTGTTTTTATCTGAAATGAAGAAACAGTCCATCAACAAATAGACCCTCTCCTTTCCCTTTCCCACCCTGACCCTCTCTCACACCCACAAACTCCACACCCCGTACCTCATTTACCTATCTAGTCCTCCTCTCAGGCATGCTGAATGTCCTGCTGTTTCAAATGCTAACTGCAAACTGACTGAAAAAAGATAATTTCCATTAATGCATTTTTAATGTTCTGAACTTTTACACATAACGTTGTCATTATTTAATATTTTTACCCCAGATTTTCAACATTGCCTTTTTACCCCACCTCATAAGCCAAGCAGGTAGAATCTGTCAAATCCCTTGAATCACGTTTTACATTCCCTCTACAAAATCTTCTTTCTGATGGTATTTAAAAAATCATCCTGCCTTGTTCATAAGGTTGGTTCATCAAAAGACTGTTGAAAAGCTGAGATCACAATGTCAGAATATAATGTATTGTGAAGAAATATTGGATTTTCAATGTTTACTCACAACATTGTGATCGTGGCAGATTTTTACCCAAAATTTTCAACATGACCCTCTTGTTACCCCACCTCATGAAAATGAGAGGTGTCATTTTCAAATGCCCTCCGAAACAACGGGCACAAGGAAACATGCTCCACAAAATCACCTTTTAGTGGGATTTAGAAATTTCCACTTTTCTTGATCATAAGGTGGGGTCATAAAAGACAATGTAGAAAATCTGGGGTCAAAGTGTCAAAAAAACAACAACATTATGAGGAAAGGTTGAATTTTGTAAATTTTTATTCATAGTTTGCTGATTTTATGTTTGCTTGCATGCATGTGCAAGAAACATGGTGCGATGATCCAAAATGCAGTGCCATACAGTTGAAAGAGATAGCACCGCTTGAGTGAGCAGCATCCCCTCCTCACACAGATGCGCATACACACGCATATTGCCTGCTCATGTGCTCCCTCCCACACACACACTGTATAGCTGACAGGGTGCCCAATCCTCATTGGCTTCATGCCCCCTGCCAATAAAGCTGTGCAGGTGCCACGCTGGTAGCCCACCCCAGCATGGCAAAACTGTTAAAGCTGATGGGGTGCCCAATCCCCATCGGCTTCACTTGCCCACACCCCTCAAAAGCTTTCAAGTGGCCATGCTGAGAGCCCACCCCAGTGTGGCAAAGCTTGTTGTGGCCGGTCGGGGTGCCAACCCCGTCAGCTCCAGTCCCCTCAAACAGCCTTTCCAGCTGCACACTGGGAGCCCACTGCAGTGGCAAATGTCCAGCGTCGTCCTAATTATAAAAAAACCTGTAAACAAAAAGGTCCCTCATAGTCTCCTGCCCCACCTGCACCCACCCACTGCGCACTCCCCACCATACTTACCTGCAGAGTCCAGCGCGATGATCTTGATTGGACCTGGAGCACCTCTACACTCTTCACAGCCGACCACGAACTGAGGAAATGCTGCTAAGCTGTATAATGTAATAAATATGTTTTTTTCAACTTTGCTGCATATCTCAGGCATTTTTGGAATTTTGGCACCAAATTTTCAACATGGGTTTTGGGACCCCTCCTCATGAATTCTGTCACTGTCATGGCGTTAATCGGGCCCGAAGGGTGATTTCATGGTCACTGCACAAAATCACCTTTTGGGACTGATTAACAAAATGACAGTGCCAGTGTTCATAAGGTGGGATCTCAAAAGCCTATGTTGCAAATTTGGTGGAAAAATTCCTAAAATGACTGTTTTACTAGAGTGCATTGTGTAGTTCCTATGCACTATAAGTTCGCAAATTTTTATATTTGCACTCTGGATTTTAAACATTGCCATTTTACCACACCTCCTTATGAGCAGTATAGTTGTCATTTTCACATCTCAATGAAAATGTGTTTCCGTGCATGTAGCGCACAATGGCGCAGTCTGTAAAGCAATCAATGTTTGAGACAGAGTAAGATAATCACAGTGACACTGTTCATGAGCAGAGGTCTTCAAATGGCTATGATGAAAATTTGTGAAAAATTCCTAAAATGACCCGTTTCACGGTACGTCGCAGTTCCACCACATCGCAGTTCCACGAATTTTAATATTTGCACTCCAGATTTCAACATTGCCATTTTAGCACACCTCCTTATGAGCAGTACAGCTGTCATTTTACATCTTGCTGGAAATGTGTTTCCATGCATGTAGCACACAATGGCGCAGTCGTGTGAGCAATCAATGTTTGAGACACAGTAAGAAAATCACAGTGACACTGTTCATGAGTGGAGGTCTTAAAATGGCTATGATGAAAATTTGGTGAAAAATTCAAAAATGACTTAGGAGGCGCATTGACGCAGTTCCTATGCACGCCGTCATAAGTTTGTGAATTTTAATATCTGCACACCAGATTTTCAACATTGCCATTTTACCACACATCCTTATGAGCAGTACAGCTGCCATTTTTCACATCTCATCTAAAATGTGTTTCTAATATGTAGCGCATAATGGTGCAGTCGGTGTGAAAGCAATGTTTGGGACAGATTAAGAAAACCACAGAGACACTGGTCCTGAGCAGAGGTCTTAAATGGCTATGTTGAAAATTTGGTGACAAAGTCCATAAAATGACTGTGTTACGGAAGTGAGCTTTGTGCAGTTTCCACACACCTCGTAAGTTCCTGAATTTGTAATATTTTCAGTTCAGATTTTCACCAGTGGCATTTTCCACACTTCCTTATGAACAGTACAACTGTCATTTTTCACAACATGGCGAAATGTGTTTTCACACTTTCAGCACAAAATGCGTGGTCACTGTGGGAAATCATTGTTTAGGGACAAATAAAGAAAATGACAGTGACACTGTTCATGATCAGAGGTTCCAAAATGCCTGTGTTGACAATCTGTCCAAAAATCCCCAACTAATTAAGCAACCTAGTGGGGAGGAAGGGTTAGTGGAAATGAGGAAACTGGTACAGAGGCCGGGAGGGAGTCAGATACCCATAGGGCATCACAGACCGGCAATGGAAAGGATAGAAATAGTCCCAGGAGGAGAAGGGAAACATAAATGTTAAGCAGATGGGGAGATGCAACATATTGCAGACATGAGGGAGGAGAGCATGACTGGAGAGAAACTGGGAGACAAGGAGGTGGGGGAGGGCCCCCTTTCAGCAGGGGGTCAGTACCAAGGATGGGCCCTAGGTAAAGGGGTCCCACAGAGAGCCTCTGGAGGTAGGGGTACTATTACAAGGGGTGGGGATGGCAGTGTGGGGAAGGAGAAACCATCAGGGCCAGGATAAATTGTTCGGATAAGAGAGGGTTAAAGGAGACACCTATTCAGAGGGGTCTGAGTTAAGTGGGCAAAATAACAAGGGAGGCAGAAAGGGAGGGTGACAAGGGGGTCTCTAATAAGGCAGGAAGACTCCTGTGGAATTGAGATCACGAATAAAGGGGGGGATGTGGGGCTGAGAGTGCATAGTGGGAGGTAACCATAAGGATGATGGCGGTGTTAAGGTTCTGTTATTGGGAGACTCGATGATTAGGGTATCCAGTGGGAGGGACAGGGGGTGAATGCCATAGCCAGGTGAAGGTAGTGAGTATGTCTGGGCTGACAGTGCACAGAGCAAAGTTCATGGTGTACGAACTGGTTAGGGATTGTGGAGGGAAACCAGATTTCCTGGTGCATTTGGAACTAACGATCTAGAGGAAATAGCGTTTTGAAATCCAAGCAAGGTTCCAAGAACTTGCCAGAGTCTGTCGGGATAATGGATGCAACATTTATTTTCGGAGATATTGCCAGAACCAAAGGCCTCAGTGGGAGAAAAAGATGAAGATCACAGAGGTTAATGACTGGCTCAGGAAGTGGGGTGAAGAGATGGGTTGGGGTGTTAGGGAACTGGAAAGGAGTTTGGGAGGATAAGGGACTGTATGCCAAGGACAGGCTTCATCTTGCCCCATTAGGGAGGGAAGTCCTTAAACAGGGATGGCTGACTACATTCAAGAAAGGTGGAGTTTAAACTTGTGAGGTAGGGAAGGGATAAGGAGGGCTGATCAGAAGCCTCTCCTGCAGATGAGGGAGTAGCCTCAAACCCAAGGGGAGGGAGAAACAGACTGGGGTGGAGGTTTCAGGAGGAGCAGATGGAGGATGGAAGTATAAGGAACCTGGGTGGGGTTCGACAAAGGAGATCAGGGATAAGGGGTGCGGGTTGGTGTTAGTAAATGCCAGGAGCTTGGGAAACAAGTTGCCAGAGTTCCAGGCCTTGCTGTTCGAGGGTGTGGATGTGGCGGTGGTCACAGAGACGTGGCCAACAAAAACCATAACTGGGACCTAAACGCATGGGGTACACTGTGCTTAGGAAGGATAGAAAGGAGGGCAGAGGGGTGGAGTGGCTATGTTCATTAGAGATGACATAGAAATTGCTATGGTAGAAGAGGCAGAGGAAACGTGGAGGTCTTATGGGTCACTTACAATCCCCAGCTGGAGATAAGGTCAAGCTGGGTGTAGTATATAGGCCCCGGGATGGATGATGTTCTGGAGGATAGTTTGCTGGACAACATCATTGCTCAGTGTGGACCAAAAGGGAAGTAGTGGTGTTGATGGGGACTAATATGCCAGGTACATACTGGAGAACCATGTCCTCTAAGGTGGCTAAGGAGCAGAGGCTGCTGGGCGGCTTCCAGGATGTGTTCTTAACACAGCATGTGATGGAGCCCACAAGGGAGGGGCATGTCTTGGACGTGGTTCTGGCAGATGGGGATCTGGTAAGGGACCTGGTTGTAGAGGATCCTGACTGGGAGCCACCAAATACGTCTGGTTTCAAATAAGCATGGGGGAAGGGGGGATCTAGGACACTGGCAGTGGACTTCAGGGGGCAGACTTTGTGGGCATGGGAAATATTCTCAAGGATCACTTGAAGAGGATTACATCAATGACAAATGTGGAAAGGAGATGGGAGGTCATAAACGGGGACTTCTTGAGGCAGTCAGGACCTGCGCTAAGATGAAACATAAAGAGCAAGGTCACATAAACCATGCTGGTGGTCCAGTGAGGTTCAGGTAACTGTCAGAGAAAAGAAGCGGCCTACAAGAAATATAAAACAACAAGAGGGATAGGGATAAGGAAATGTACCATCTTGCATCTAGAAAAGTCACCCGGATGGTGAGGGGCAAAGTCCAGTAAAGAGCAGTGGCTGGCACAGGGTATACACGGAGGGAAAGGGTTCTTCTGGTACATTGGGGAGTGGAGAAAACTAAGGGCCATCTCAGCAAATTGAGATCAGAAGGAGGGTGGGTGGAAGAGTCGAGGGACCAGGCAGAGGTATTTAACAGTAGTTTGCCTCTGTGTTCACTAGGGAGGGATGGGATATCTACAAGCAAGGCATGATGGGGATAGAAGCGGCAGTGAGTGGGGTCAGGGAGCAACAGAAATGGAGCAAGAGGGAGGGAGAGGTACCCAGGGTGTCACATCAGGATAAGGATAAAAGGTCAGTAAGGTGGGGGGACGGATGATGCTATCTCCGCCAAATGGTGTGATTAGCCCTCAAGACCCTAAAGAAAGACAAATCTCCTAGGCGGATAGCATTCATCTGAGAGTACTATGGGAATTGGCGGACATACTGGCTGCACTCCTGGCAGAGCTCTTCAACAGGTCACTTGAGACAGGGAGGGTACCTAGGGATTGGCGCGAGGCACATGTGGTGCCAATCCAAAAGGGGTCGAGGAAGTACCAGGTAACTATAGACCCATCAGTTTGACCTCAGTGGTGGGAAAATTAATGTAGAGTATACTAAAGGACGATTGGGGTGTACTTGGAGGAGATGGGAGTTCTGGAGTCAGCAACATGGGTTTGTGCCAGGTAGATCATGTCAAACCAATCTTGTGGAGTTCTACAAATGGGTAACATCAGAACTGGACAGGGAAAGCCTGTGGATGTATTATTCTTGGACTTCAGCAAGGCATTGACTCTGTCCCCACAATGGTCTGGTGGAGAAACTGATGGGGTTGGGAGTAGGCCCTTTGATGGTCAGATGGATTGAAAACTGGCTAGATGGATGCACCCAGAGAGTAGTGGTCAGTGGGGAGCTCTTGAACCCTAGAGAGGCTGGTAGTGGGATACGCAGGGCTCGGTCCTGGGTCCGATCCTGTTTAATGCATACATATTGGACATTAGGGAAGGTATAGGGTGTAAAATGAGTCTCTTCGCTGATGACTCCAAGATGGGAGCAGTAGTTGAGGGAGAAGAGGGAGGTTGGCCTGCAAGGGACCTGGACACCCTGGAAAGCTGGGCTCACACATGGAAATTAAATTTCATTATCACCAAGTGCAAGGTGTTACATCTTGGGTGGAGAAACCCAAAGACAGGTACACCCCTGGGAGGAAGGCTGGAGGCCCTCAATAGGGAAAAAGACCTAGGGGTCATGGTGGGTGCATGTCACGAATAACTCTGAGCAGTGCAGGAGAGTGGCTAGCATGGCAAACAGGATGTTGGGATGCATTAGTGGGGATCACCTCTAGGAGTAAGGAAGTGATTCTGCCGCTGTACAATGGACTGGTTAGACCACACCTTGAGTACTGTGTACAGTACTGGAGACCACACTTGAAGAGGGACATACAGATCCTGGAGAAGGTACAGAGGAGGGCAACTAAGATGATATGAGGACTAGAGGATTTGACTTATGAGGACAGACTTGAGGAGCTCTGCCTGTTTTCATTGGAGGAGAGGAGAGACGGGGGCATGATTGAGGTCTTCAAGTACTCAAGGGAATAAATAGGTAAACATGGAGGGATCTTTAGACTAAAGCAGGGAGGTATCACAAGAGGGCATGGTTTGAAGTTGGAAGGTGGAAGGGTGAGGGGAAAAGAGGAGGAGGTTTTTCACTGAGAGGGTGGTGGATCCTTGGAATGCACTGCCTGGCGAGCTGGTTCAGAGATCCACAGTGGAGGGCTTCAAGACAGGGTGGGACAGACACAGAAAGTGGATGTATCAGATGATGGCCTGTCCTGGGGGTGGGGATGGATGATAGGAGTTTCTGGAACACAAGGGTGGAAGGGCCTCGGCACCCAACTAGGGATCTGAGGTTTGAGCAGACTCGATGAACCGTAAGGCCTAATCTGCTGGCAAATAGTATGTTAGTATGTTAGTAATTACATTACGGTGTGTGTTGCACAGTTTCATACATGCTCATGACTTCACCAGTTTTTAATATATTCACTGCAGATTTTCAACATTGCTATTTTTACACTTCCCATGACAGTACAGCTGTCATTTTTACATCCTGTTCGGAATGTGTTTTGCACCTGTGGTGACAAATGCTGTAGTAGCTGTGCAAAAGCAGCTTTTGGCTAACAAACTGATATTGCCACGGTTCATGAGGTGGGGGTCACAAAAAAATGTTGAAAATTTGGAGTGAAAATACCAATGAATGCCTGAGGTGTTTGGGTTTCCGACCATAACGCCCCACCTTGTAGAGAATGACAGGCATCAGGGCTGTGACTTGGGACTGTCACCTGCAATGCTCATACCATTCCACCCCACCCACACCCTGCAGCCACTGAGAGGCATCGAGGTGTGACTTGGACTCTTTAGCCCCCAAAGTTCACCCCATTCTTCTATACTGCACCCATCTCACCGTATTTTCTGATGGAATGGGGTGCGCGAAGAGCCAAAGACCCCAAGGCACACCGTGACACTTGTCGGTGTCTGCAGGGTGGGTGTGCTGAAATAGTGTGGCCGCTTGCTGATGACCCAAAGGTACACCCCAATGCCGGTCAGTCTCTTCAGGGTGTAGGTGGGTTGGCTACAGTTCAGTACTTCACTGCCCATCCTATTATGCAGCTCTGTAACTCCTACACTACCAATGCCAATCCCAGCAAGCAAACATTCAGCACTGACAAATGCTTGTTGTAGGTTTGGGCCCCAAATGTACAACATAGTCCTTTGTTGCCTCATCTGATGAACATGACAGGTGTCATTTATAAATCCCATCCATAATCTGTTTTAGCAGTCAATTATTGAAACCACCTTTCAGCCAGAATTTAAAACATGATTCCTGTCTTTATCATAAGGCGGATCATAAAAAGGCAATGTTGAAAATGTGGATCATAATGTGAAAAAAATCTATGTTACAGTATGAAGAAACATTAAGTTTCCCCAATATTTAATCATAGCTTTATTGTTAGATTTTGTCCCTAATTTTCAACATATTCTTTTGTTGTCCCCAATGAACATGACAGGTGTAAGTTTTCAAATCGCTCTGAAATATGTTTTGCAGTTGTTCTGCAAATCAACTTTCAGATGGTATCTGAAAATCCCACCTGTCTTGATCATAGTTGAGGCCATAAAGGACTATGTTGAAAATCTGAGGTCAGAATATCTGAGCCCAATGAAAATGAGATACTGCTTCTCATCTGGCCTATCCTTGATAAATACATTGTAAAATAAAATGGATAAAAAGTGAGTCACCACTGAAAATGAGATATTGCATCTCCACTATGCTATCCTGGGTAAATACAGTGTAAAAATTAGAATAAACAAGTCCCCACTAAAAATATGAGATTGTATCTCAGCTGGCATATCATGGAAAATACATTTTAAAAGTGCAGAAAAGCAGGATCCCAATCCAAACTGGTAGCACAGTAGTACTGTAACTGCTTGCTATGCTAGAAAAGGTACATTCTGGAACCAGTGCAGACTGATGGGCGCTGGCCAGGGAAGAAGACTGAGTGGCCCAGGAACTGCTGTCCTTCCTGGAGAGAGGAGGACACTGTTCAAGCTGTGTAACTGCTGACTAGTGGAGACCAGCTGGCAGCACAGTCAGGGGCACCAAGAATGGAGGGGCTGCCACAGGACACCAGTCATGCATAAGTGGCACCGCATGTATGCGTGACTACTTCACTAAATGCTACCGCCCCAGGAGTACCTCAGGAGCATGAGGAAAACATCAGTGTCCAAGCTTGCAACCCCCCCAGGCTCTTGCACAGCCTAAAGGGATGGCCATCCACCACATTGTGGTCCTGGGTATGTGGCAGATAACCTGTAAGTCTAGAGAAGGCCAGTGATAGGGCTGGGGTACCACTAGACAAGATCAGAAAAAAGGACCCTACTGAAAACAAGATGCTGCAGCTTAGTTGTGCTATGCTTGGGTAAGTACAGCATAAAAATTTGTAAAAGCAGGACCCCATTGAAAATCAGTTATTGCTGCTGTTCTCTCTTGTAACAGTATGCAAGCAAACATGTTTGGCATTCACAAATAATTGTTCTTTTGTGTAGCCCCCACCCACTCCAAAAAAAGGTATTTGAATGCTGAGCCAGTAAAAGCTGGCATCATGTGTAAAGCCTTTTTGGTGCGAGAGGGCAGCCCTTAGCACTTGTATAGTAGCCCTGTCTGCAGCTTCACCAGCCATTTCCCACAAAAGCACATGACCTTTGTGTGTAGTCCAATAAAATAAATAGCAAAAAGCAGAGCCACGAAAGTTTTTTGGAGATACGTAGAGCCTTTTGAAGTTACATAGTAGCCCCTGTCTGCAGCATCACCAGCCATTTCCCATGCAAGTACGTGACCATTTTTCTTTGTATAGTTCTGAGGATGCTGGGAAGCAGTAACAGAGGGTTGAGAGAGTGCACAGAAAGAAGGATCTGGTATTTATTTTAAGGTACAGGAGACCTAGAAGTGTGACTGCAGAGTTGGTGGGTGGGGAGCCTCAGAGAGAGGGAGGGAGCAGATATTATTTCAAGGTAGACAAGGCCGGGAGACAGGATGCCGCCACTACAGTGAGGTGCCTGATCTGATTCAGTAGGGTAATGTAGTAGTTTGCCACTAGATGAATAATCAGGGTTACTGCAGCATGTCACAGCTGCTTGTGGCTAGATGGCTGCTCAAGGCAGTAGAGAATGCCAGCACAAGTAGGAGACAGTGGAGAATACAACTGTGGCTTGCAGCTGTACAGTTAGTCAATTACTAGCACTGTAGCCACATTTTCAAAGATTCTTGGTAAGGTCACACTTTCCACTCAGGCACACACACCCCAGTGACCGGATGCCGGTAAGACAGAAGGCATACTGAGCCCAATATCTCAGATTCTCTGGCGCTTTCTGAGAGGTTTGCCACTTGCTCCCAAAACTATGATGAACAGTCATCCTCACAACCAATCAGTATCTTAACCAGTACTGCAGACTGCAAGACCAACCACTGACAAGCAACACCATTCATTCCTTTTGGGCAACATGAACCCTGTGTCACCATAAATTCATTCTAGTGGTACAGGTCTAAAACATTTCTCATCTCAAATGCAGTAGGAACTGGTCTGCTACACAGACCAGCCTTAATCAATCAATCAATCAAGCAATCAATTAAGCAATCAAAAACTGGCCTGAAGAGTTGAGGGCCTTGAGCAAAGCTGGTTATTAACTGAGTCATAAATGGCCAGAATGAAGGGCATCAGTGCTACAGTAACAGGACTTGCCTGTGTGTGGAGTTAGAGTTTAAGGCAATTTTTTTCAAATTAACCAGTTTGTTAAATTTAGTCTTTGCTTATAGCACGCACATTTCATTGGAAATATATTCTTTACCTAGGCAGTTATACCTAAGCATTTCTTCTGGAAATCGTATGTCAGTTTGTCCACTGTAAAGCAGCCAGCCAGTTTGCTTTTGCATCTACACATTTTGAGCCCCATAAATGTGGAATAGTATCCCAGACTTCATTAAATATGATGATTCCTATTATGACTTACAATAATTTAAGCTTGTATTTGACTTGTACTGAGTGATGAATTTCTTTTATCTGAATGTATAACTCTGAGTATCTATGCTGCAGCCTTTTGTTCTCTGTCTGAGACATACTTGGAAATTAGATTATATATGTCTTAATATACTGTACCTTACATAATGTGTAACTTGCAAATAAGTATGGAGCAAAGACTGCAGCAGCTCAGATGCTATAATTTTGCCAGTCTCAGATTTCACAGGTTAACAGCTTTCCAAAGCATCATCTAACCTCTCTGTTCTTATGATATCATCTTTAAAGCTAAACATTGTTGCAGATGATACTGCTTGCTATGAAGTACAAGACATTTTATACATGGCCCCTGACCTCATCCATAAAGATACAATCTTTGACCCACTTTAAGCTGAAAGTAGCTCCTCCAACCAATGGCATCACACTTACCTGAAGTATAATAAATCTATCACTGCTATTGTATCTACCAGGTAGGGATAGTGACTGGGAATAGCAGCCTTTAATCTGTATAAAAGGCCTGGGTTGTTACACATCTGACAAATACAGGAGTTTAGCTATCAGCATTTCAAATACTTATTTCTGACAGCCCCACCTACAGCTGCTATCCCTCACTCCTTACCTAGGACATAATTAAACTTCTCTAGATCCCCATTAACCTGTTCCTTTGATCTCTGCCATGATGATATGCAAAGCCGACCACAAGGCCTTGTCTCTTGCCATTGGTTAGGAATTTCGATAGCTGAATGCAGAGTTCTGAGGAAGCAACATCTATTGAAGATTTGCTCGAGCCGCAGACAAATCCAGCTCAAAAGAGCAATTTAAAGAAAAGAAAATCCACCTATCAAATGAAGTGTCTTCATTAGGGTCTACGGCCTAAAAGAAAATTCCAGTCCAGGGAAATTCTGCAGGTCTGTGAATGACCTTTCTTTGGTTTTAATCATTGAAACTCCTGACAGCTTAATAAGTTGAAGGTGCTGGATCACAGCCTAACTTAATAAGGCCCACAGCAGAGCCTTGGCACCTCTGGATTGCTCCCATAAGTCTTAGCACATCTGGTACTCTGTCCTTGGGTGAGAAATGTTTTCCATAACTTTTCTCATGTTCACCACCCTGCATATAAATTGTTTTTATTAACACATGCAGGATACAGTGCTTACATTTCTGTGAGGATGGGCAGCCTCCAACTTTTCATCTTTAGAAGAACTGCTGAAAACCATGCTCGTGTTGTACTAGTGCTTTTGTGCCTTTTAATCTCTGCCACTGCTGGCAAAAGGTTGTGATGAATCATTTAAACTAGAATATGCAGTAAAGTCAGTGAGAAGATGCCCTTGAAAATGAAAGTATTTAGTGGTTGTCTGAATATGTAATCCTCAAATTTCATCAAAAGAAATCCAAGGTGACCAAGCTCAGTAAAGGATATGGAGTATATACATTCTGAGTTAGTGTTTATATATATATATCTATAGGGATACATGATGGGCAGGAGTGGAATATGGAAAATATTCTCACTCCTGCAGAGTGAGCTTTGTATTCTCATGAGTGCCAAAGGCACAGCTTACTCTGCAGGGAGTGACAATGTTTTCCATATTCCACAATCTGCACATCATGTGCTATTTATACAATGGGGTAGGAGCTTCAGAAGTGTTGTTATGTTTTTGCATCCTTTTCCTGTATGCTTTGTCTTTTTAGTGTTTGGTAACTGGGTAAGGTTTTAGAGATGACTTGGGGCATTAGGCACTAAGTGACTTGGTTTGAGTCACACAGTGTGAAGTGGAGGTTGTGAGAATCAAACCCAGTTTTGGTGTATCGGATGTAGCAAGCTTGCTCAAAACTCATTACTCTAACCTCTAGGCTATACTGAGAGCACTGTTGTGTGTGTTCTTAGGTGTGTGTAAGTGTTTCTGAATCGGCTGGGAGTGTTACAAACACTATGAGAAACAGATGATTGTGTTTGACAGTGCTAATAGAGTTAGTGTCAAAGCAGTGAGAAACAAACTGTGAGGTGCTGTAATTTAGAATAAAGGTTTTTTGAAAATGACTGTAGCATAGTCATGGGCTGGGAGTTTTACATGCACTATGGGAAAGAGCTGAATGTCCTTTGCAATGTTGAGTTAACTGCAAGTACTGTAGCAGTGATAAACAGAAACTGTTATTTAGAATGCACACTTTCTTGAAAATAGCAGCATAGTAATGGGTCTGGAGTTTTACACACACTATTTGGAAACAGCTGAATGTCTTTTGCAGTGTTAACTGAGTTACTTGCAAGTAACAGTGAGGAACAGATTTGTGGAGAAGTTCAATTTAGTATGCAGACTGTAGTGAGTGAGTGAATGATGACATCAGCAGAGTAGGTATATTTGTAAGTTATTGTAACTCTGATTATATCATCATAAGTTATTTCACTGCAGTGGAAATAACTGAAGTTATCCCACTCATATTGCTTCACTCTTATTGTGTATGTGTATATATATATATATATATATATATATATATATATACACACACACACACACACATTTCATGGAAAGACTGCAAGATCTGCAATGGTTTTAAAACCTCTGTTTTGATTACACTATCTTCATCTAGCAAATTTAGTACAAAGAGAAACAAGCACATTTAAATCCAAGAGTCCATGTTAGAGGCTTTTCTTTGTTTTATTTTTTATAAAAAATAACATGGCAGGTTTGTTAAACGAGAAATGCATTGAACCTGTAAGTCATTTTTTTTTTTCATTAGAAGCAGATTTCATATTGGGTCCCATTCTGTTACTGCCCCATCTTTACCAGCCATTTAGTAAACTCAGAGGATATCTATGAGTTGTACACTGTTGTTAAGTGCCATTGTAGAACTCCAAATGTACTTTATTTCCTCTTAGAAAATGGGCTTTAAAATATAAGAAAGCTGATTGGCTGGCTAGGGTACATTAACTAATAGATAGATGCCCGCTAAATAAAAAGTACCACCCTATAGTGCCCTTCACCCACTGAAGTATTCTAGTGCTCACCCTGCTATCTAATTGACCCAAACCACCTATTTTGAATTTCAAATTGCTGCCATTTTTTTCTCTCACTTAGCAAGAAATACTGGTACCCAGTGCTCTGTACTTCACTACCAGCTGCCTAATGGTAGTCAGACACAATCTCAGTTGGTCTTATCTTTCCTTTCTTTTTTATTTAATTGCATAACATGACTCTGTGAGAGCTGACTGACCTCTCACTCATTCCTCCTCCAGCTGGCTACTCGCTCACCCCAAAATGAAACTGCTCATCATTTATAGCAAACGGCTGTAACTACCTCTTATCAGTGCGGTTTTGAAATGTGCAACATGCACCTCTCCCTGCCTGTTACACCTGACTGCCACTAAAACTATACTACGGTATACAACTTACTGTGATTGGAAATTGGGCACTCCATTAATAGCAGCAGTAGACATTTACAACTTTCTTTTCTGTGTTCTGCTTTCCCTTTCACTTCTACTAACAGTACATTAAAAAGCAATTTCACCAGTAGGATGGCAAAAGTAAACAAGAAAGAAAGGCACACACTAATGGGGTGGGGAGGAGCTGAAACAGCACAGTACCAATGATACAGGGGCTATTTTACCCCAGAAGAGAAAAAATGGAACTGTAGCCATTTTATAGAATAAATTTAGTTTTTGGTAATCCTATAAAAAAATGACAAAGTTAGCTCATTTTCTAAGTACAATAATACCACCTCAGAATTGGGTGGTATGGGCAATACTGGACCTTCTCATAGGTTATAAGGCCCTCCACCTGTGGTGTCAGGCCTCATTATACTCCTGGGAAGTCCAGTATTGCCTAATACTGCCCACCCTGTTGGGTATTATTGCTTGCTTGAATCACAGAACTCTATAAAATGATATGGTACACATTGTGCCATGTGTAAGTTCAAGGACATGAACTACTGCACCTCATACTGTTCTAAGATGATGCTGACCAACTGACCAGTAAAGCTTTGCAGAATTTTCAAAATCCACTACCGCAGGAATTTCATAGAATTTCTGACACTTCTCCTAATTCTTCGACATTCGAAATTCTGAAAAGTAGGATGTTTTTAAAACTGTTCTTTAAAGCTACATAAACCATGAATTCATTTTCCATAAACACTGAATAATATTACATAGAAATGCATTTCAGAATTCTGGGGAATTCAATAAGAAATTTTGAAAAGCATGTAAGAAGACGAATTGCCATTCTTCACAAATTCTACAGGTGAAATTCCACTTTCTGTACTTCTCTTTTGACAAGCAGTGTGTGAATCAGAAACACCCACTGAATTTACCAAAATATCAATAAAGATAGTACAGTAAGAGAATGTAAACCAGAATATAAAAAAAAAATACTACTTTTACAGAAAATACCAGCTTGCAGATTCAAGACCCATACCAGAGGCCAGCAATGTGGAGAAGCCTCTGTCAAAGTTTTATTTTTCATAATGGGCTGTCACAATGATCCACACTGCTGCCACTAGTTAGTCACAAGCTCACATACAAGAGGTACTGGATGTCCAGACAGCTACTTGTTCTTCACTGCCACCCCTGATTGACTATTAGAATATTTTGATCTGGTTCTCTCTCCACCACTGGCAGCTGCTCACCCAGTGCAATGCATTCATTTTAAGCATAGAACTACCCCTTTAGTCACTTGCAGAGCCATCCACCTACTCTGTGTCAGATACAGGTTATTTTTATACTTGGCAGTCATGGTCTTTGGTGGTAGAACACCAGCTTGCTCACTAAAATGGTCTTTGTCTGTACAATAAAACACTACCAGTCACAGAGAATATTAAATAGTGATGTGCAGAACTTGCCAGAGCACAAGCAATCCACCCCAAACTTGTATGGCTTGGTAGTCATAAAACCACAACTGAAACATGCCAGTTTGGTTTGCAAATGATGCGATTTATAGGACTGCCCTGTAAATGGAGTTGAGGTGTTCAGTGAGAATGTTTCTTTTTCTCTCCAGAGTTCCTGACTGATTTCCTTCCTATTCTGTTGTTATCCCATCTCCAATCTCACTTGGTATACACCTGCCATTAGCAGACAACCCTGCTTGCATTCCAGCAAATTAGATCATGAGCAAATCAAGAAGTGTATAGCCACAAGGTTATTATTCAGCTAAGTCTGGGCTCCTCACTGTTTACAAAAGATAAAACAAGCCTTTTAAACAATGCACTCATGCTGCTAAGCAGGAATTTAAAACAGACCGAATACAAACATAGAGGGGAGTTTCAAATGGTTTGGATGCATACACAATGACATGCTGCATTTGCATCTGTGTCCATTTTGTTTTTGCATTCAGGCATCTCTGCAGCTATTTTCAGAAGTTGCTTTGGTTTATGGCAAAAAGTCACAACTTCTGGCAAATTAGACCCAAGAGCAATTGCATTCATTTTGTACACCAACTATGGATGCTGTTAGGCCATCTACTAGATGTTCTACAGGTATGGACGCATTTCTGTTTTGAAAATAGCAACAGACATGCCGTAGGTGGATCTTTTGAAAATGACAAAGAAGCTGTACACAAATACAAAGACTCTTTCCTACTCCATCATAGCCAATCAAGCAAATTGACAGCAGCACAAGACTCCAGTTCTAGAAGTAAGTTAAACTGCCTGATGTTATCTGCAGTAAAGAAAATAAAACCTAGTGCATTTTGTTAGTTATTTTATCCTCCTATGTTTGTGTGTGAACCATCTAATTGTTTGTCATTTTGTATAGCTGGTAGGCAATATAGCCCCTCCCCACCTCCAAAGTGCCTTACAATAAAACAAACAAATCCTCCACTACCACTTATTGTGTGTCCCTAAGCGTGCCACCTAAATGCCAGCTTAACCTATCATATGTTTCTCTGCTATTACAAATGGCAACCTTATATGTGCTCCTAGTGGTAGCATCCTTTTCTCTGACCTCTAAGGAAGTGTTTCAAACTAAACTTGATTCTACAGTCTCTGTACTACCAGTATCCAGCTCACAGCTTTGCAAAGCACTTCAGATAGTGTATGAAAACTGCTCTATAACCAAATGACATTTTATTTGGAGGGAGTAGGGACAAAACTCTTATTAAACAAGTGTTTAGTATTACTGTGCAGAATTTTCAAATTCTGACAGAACAATATTTTCAAAATTTGTGAAATTCTGTCAAAATTCCACTTAATTTTGCTGAAAATGGAATAGCAGAATTCTGTAGCAAAAATATATATTGATTTTTTCTGCAATATTTCCACAGAAATTTATTCTGTGGATCTCAATATTTTCTACAGAAATGGTTGTGGAATGATTTTCCACAGAATAAAAGCTGCTCTGTGGAACATTATTCGTGGGCTCACAGCAGGCGGAATTTCGTAAAAGAACCAATGAAATTCTTGTGAAAATTCCACAGGTTGAATGGTCATGCCATGCTAATTTTGCTAGCAGAATTCTGCATTCCACACAGTACTAGTATTAAGTGAGAGGAAGATATTTACAGACTGAGGGCTAATTTTTAAAAATGGCTAAAGCTGAGCATGAAGTTCTAAACTGCACGTTGCCTTTGCCTAGGAATTTGAGGATGCTATATTCAGTCAGATAGTGCACTGTTGCTATCTGACTGAATATAAGGCTTGTCAGTGCACTGCTTTGTCAAGTGGCACTGCCTCAACATGGTTCCTGCCTATGCAGGGAATAGCATGACCAGATCAGATAGCACTGGAGTGCTATGTACAATATTCAGAGGGACCTATGCAAATGAGTCCATTGGGTATGCAAAGTATTAAGTGTCCATTTGCATGTCCATTATGAGATCATTTTCATGGGAAGTAACAGCAGGTTAGCGTGGCGCTGTCCCCATACCAATTGCCCAGTCCCACAAGATGGAGAAATTCCTGGTGCCTAGTGTTCCCCTCCTCTGATTGCCAGCCTGTATAGGCAGTTAATACTCCCTGGTGCCTAAGTGGCCCCCCTTACACTTGCCAGCCCATAGTCAGGTCATACTCCTTGGTACCTAGTGGTCCCACCTTCTGTTGCTCACCAGCCCATATAGTAATGTACTGCTCTCTGGTGCATAGTGGTCCCACCATCTGATCACCAGCCCGTATAGTATGTTAATAATCCCTGACTCAGCAGTTGCTATACCTGGTTACACTATCTTTAGACAGGATAGACTCACAAAATGAGGGGGTGGCTGTGCATATACATCAAGAATGCACTTATGAGACATACATTACCTATGAACAACCTAGGTAATGCCACCCAGGCATTAACCAGCAATGTTTTACTTGGGGCCCACAATAAAACTCAAACAATTGTGTCTGTCTGCATGCTACCTAAGAACCAATTCAAAGGCTTCCATAGCTTGATGGAGTATGTTACAACCTGTCCCATAATGCTGAAACGATAATTATGGGTAATTTCAATGTCAGCTGGAATTCCCTGAAGTAGTTTCCTTATGATGCAATCTCTGCACTCAACCTTACCCATCTTGTTCCGTCACCTACTAGGGCTAATTATAAGATGGGTATGAGTACCCTTCTTGACTGGATACTGTCCAATCATCCAGATCAGATCACAAACATGAATGTTCTCCCCGCACATTAAGTGAACACTCCTGATACCTATAACTAGTCATATAAATTCAGTAAACTTCCCTTAAAACAATTTTCAACAGGGTGCTAAAGCAGGGACACCTGTAATACCTGAAACAACACCTTCATAGCATTGACTGGTCATTACTTGATGCCACAAAGGATATAAATATGGTCTGACCACTTCATCAAGCACTTTAATGAAGCTTGTGATATCCATGCCCCTTGAAAGGATGAAAATCCAAGACGCCATCAATCCCTGGTTATACGTCACCTCATTAGTCAGATGAATCATAGAGATCACCACTGGTGTCATGCAAAGGTTACTGACAAGCATGCAGATGTACAAGAATATAAAACTGCCAGAATATGTGCATCCGGCTATTTGCATAAAAAAAAAAAAAAGTACCATAGGGAACAGCTTCAACACTTGGGTGACAGTAAGAACGTAGGAACATATAAAAGATGTAACAGGTAAAGATGCTAAGGTTGCACCCACAATGCTAAATATTGATGGAGCACCCACCCTTGACCTTGACCATAGCCAATGCTTTAATAACCCATTGACTGACCTGGGCAGTGTCCTCCCACCAGACTTCTTCAGGGACCTCACTGAAGACACTTAACAGTGGGCAGATGATTCACTTCCTGCATCATCTCCTTTCTGCTTCAAAGAGGTCCCACTGTTTATGGTCAGGAAATATCTAATAAAAGTACTGGAAGTCAAGGCATAGCGGTGATTCCTTAACCTCAAATTAGTTGCCCTTACCATTGAAGAAATACTGGTGCCCATTGCAAAATTTTAAACCTCTCACTGAGATTGGCACAATTCCCCACATCTGGAAGTCAGCCCTTGTTACCCCTGTTCACACAAGTGGAGACTGCATTATACACAAATTATAGACCTATCTCTATTCTTCCACCTCTGTCTAAGGCACTTGAGTGCATAGCTGTGGATCAGCTGGTGGAGTATATGGAAAAATACTTGATCCAGTGCCCCCAACAGCATAGATTCAGAAAATGACATACTATAGCACTACCACAGCACTGCTAGAATGCATTGGTTTCATTTGCAATCTTGGATCAAGGTAGATTGGTGGGTGCGGCTTGATAGACCTCACAAAGGCCTTTGATATAGTGAACCATGCTCTACTTCTCAAGCAACTGTCCTCAATTGGCCTCTCAGAAGATACTGTGTCCTGCTTCAAAAGCTATCTTGTAAGCTGCTCCCAATGGGTGAAGATAGCCAGTGTCACCTCTGACCATCAACATGTCTGCTCTGGAGTACCACAGGGCTCCATACTGGTCCCAGTTCTCTTTAGCATCTTTCTTAACAATCTCCTTCACTCCTGCCAACAACAGATACTCCTCTATGCAGATGACACAGTCATATACACTAGCAACACTGATCCTGAACCACTGGAACACCAACTTCAACTCAGCTTTGAGGAAGTGGAGGACTGGTTCAGGAAACACAAGCTGATTCTGAACTACAAAAAATGAAAGTCATGTTGTTCAGCGGTACTCACAGCAAACACAGATCCAGTGCCCTAACCATCAGGAACTTCTCAGGTGTCCCGCTTGAGCAAATTCAACATTTCAAGTATCTAGGGGTAACCATGGATAACTCATTATCATATGCCCAGCATGTTGAGTATGGTGCCAGGTCTGCCAGTATCAAGATAGGGTTACTCCATAGACATAAACACAATCTAATGACTGAAGCACTTATACTAGCTATCTATAGCTCCATAGTATCCATTGTTGACTATGGTCTGGTTATTTACGGCTCAGCTTCCACCACTACCTTCTGCAGAATATCAGTGGCACTCAATAAAGCATACTGACTTCTTACTGGAGCAGCACACCTTACCCACTCATGTGAACTGTATGTGCAAACAGGCTGGCTTCAGCTAAATGGGAGGATTCACTATCAAACCTGCTTGCTAACTAAAAAGGCACTTCTTGGGCTCTTGCTTTCTGATGTTACAAACTTATTAAACCCATCTTGCAGCTCCCAGCACAAGTGTAGCTCAGTCGACCTACTTTTCTCTGTCCCAAGATGCCGGACTAAACAAGGGCAACGATCGTTTGCATATAGAGCATCACTATGGTTTAATGTACTGCCCAGATATACTGTATCTCTTCCTTACCAAAATTGAGACCATTTAAAGGCACTCTTCATCAGGATCTTACAGCTAACAGTTCCTGTGACTGTTTCAACTGACATGACACTACCTCAGCAGTATTGACACATCCTTGTACCAGCGTCTCCCTTTTCTCTGTGAATGACGACTTTCACCCTAACGGCTCTGCCCTATTTCCTACCTCCTTTCCCATCCTTCTTTCACCTCACCCCTCTCCACCTCCACCTTTTTCCACTGTTTATCTTCACTTACTTGAACTTTGTTCACCCAAATCTAACTCTACCTACTTAACAAAGCACCTTGGGCTACCTCTTTTATTAGGTTATTTTTGATTTCTTACAAATTCATAGTTTTAATTTTAGTTGCAATATTAATGTCATATTGTTATTTTGAATACTTTCTTGTCAGTATTTTATGTAATACCATCCGTTGTATGTCTGTCACCTTCCACTGATGTGGAGCCTTTGCAAAGAGCAGTTATGTGCTCAAAAGTATTGTAATCTGAGAAGGAATAAATGAATAAATAAATAAATAATCCTTGGTGCCTAACGATACCCAGTCCCCAATTCCTCGCCCTGTCACATACAAGATCTGCCCTGGCATACAGTGGCTCCCCAGTCTTTGATCCTGGGCCTTGTCACAATGAAAACAACCTGTGCTGTGTATAAGAGAACAGTGAGCAGAATGCAAAGAACAGTGCAAAAACAATCCAACATAGTCCCTGGTGTCCTGTGGTACCCCCACAATTGCAGTGCCCCTGACAGAGATAATCCCTGGTGTCTGGTGCTGTCCCATCACTGCACAATCACCCACCTGCCCCCACTTACCTGCATCTTCAGTGCTGGGAGCCTACATGGTGACCTGTGCAGCCCACCTCACACCTCCTCATTTGGCAGCTGGCTGAGGAGGTCTGAGGAAGGCTGTGATGGTTGTCATATGGGCTTCAGTGCACTGACAATGCAGGTATGAAGGGTAGGTATGGTGGGTAATTGGTGCCACAGTGGGGGGCTGTTAGATGCCAAGGATTACCTATGTGACACAGGGGCATGGAGATCATGGGGGGTAGTATGGGACACCAGGGAATATGTGGGTTGGTTTGCACTGCACCTTGCATTCTACTCAGTGTTCTCATATACAGAGCTCAGGGTGCTATCATTGTGACAGGGCCTGGGGTTGTCGACTGGTGGAGGGGAGAGGACCACTGGATGCCAGGACAGATCTTGTATGTGATGGGATGGGCATCAGAAATGGGGACCATTGTACTAGGGATTATTAATGTACAATACAGGCTGGCGATTGGACAGGGGACCACTAGGCACCAGGGAGTAGTACATTACTATACAGGCTGGTGATTGGCAGGAGGGGGATGACTAGACATCAGGGTGTAGTACATTATTATACAGGCTAGCGATCAGCAGGAAAGGGGACCACTAGGCACCAGAGACTATTACATTACTACATGGGCTAGAGATTGGCAACAGGGGGACCACTAGGCACCATGGTGAATGACCTGACTACACATACTGGTGATTGGGGCCACTATGCCAGGGTTTTCCTTATGCCAGTACCAGGGCCAGCGACTGGATGGGGGAGGACCACAGCCACTGGGGAGGCACGTGTGCTCCCCACCAGCCAACTGTTGTGGGCTGCAGTAACTTGACAGCCACAAAGATTTCCCATAGTAAGCTGAAGTTTTGTTTGGCAGTATTAGTGCTGTGAAACAGGACTGTGCTAACCCCTTTATGCAGTCCAAATGCAATGAATATGGGATTGCATGGATATTCCTGTCCCTGCACCTCCTTTTGCCCACCTGCATACATTATGTTTTGTGTCGCCACTAACCTTGTTTGCCCTTGCAAC
This sequence comes from Neoceratodus forsteri, assembly GCA_016271365.2. Classification (NCBI taxonomy): domain Eukaryota; kingdom Metazoa; phylum Chordata; order Ceratodontiformes; family Ceratodontidae; genus Neoceratodus; species Neoceratodus forsteri. Next base: position 397,652,769 of record CM057454.1, read on the forward strand.
TGTCTCTCTTAAATATTGAGCTCCATCACAAAACCCTGTTTGCATCGGGATACACCCATTTGCAGCTATGCAAATGTTTGAATATCAGGCCCAAGAAATTTTATGAGAGTCTGGAAAAGACTTCAAAAAAGTTTTTTGCCCTAAAAGACAGAATGCTTGGTAAGAATTTGTGAATAGAGATGTTTCTTAAGATGGTGTCAGAGAGACAAGGACTGACTTACATCCAGAATCAAAGCCTGAACCCAAACCATGTGTGATTTTGCAGAATACAAATCAGAACCTCCCTGATTTTTCCCACAACTGAAATTAAAATACAACAAAATGACAGAATATACAGTAAAATGCAAAAGAAGAAAACACACTAGGGAATTAAAATATAAACAGTTTATACAGACAGTTTACAGAAAGAAAATGTTTTCTATTCTCACACTAAGACCTGCTGTACCTTATCCACTCATAGAACTTCAAGTTACACACACAGAAGATACGATTTCCACTCAGGGCACCTTTTCCTAGTGGGCATCTGATGTCTTCCTGTGCCAAGTGAAATCTGACTTTTGACTCTTCCTCTTGAGCCAGCTGATCTGTATGCATCATCCTGTAAGTCACCAGGGTCAGTCTCCCTTTGTTCCCTTACTCATGAACTGGGCCAAACTGGTCTGAGTCTGGTACACATAACTCAGACAATGCTTATATATTTGGAGGCTCACCTCAACACCGGCTGCTTGTATAGTTTGGACAAGGCACCTAGGCTGCAGGGGTTCCACAGAATCATTGTTGTCCATAAAAGGTACTTTTCAAATATGAGGAAGAACTATCATGCAACTAATCAATGTTATGAATGCCAGTTACCTTTATGTAAATGCTTTAACCATTTCTAACTGCCTAAGAGGAATGTATCAGAAATATTTACCAACTATGTCACAAGTATGTGGCATGAACATTAAATTACATCTGTGTTACAAAGGAAAACATTTTTGTTTAGAAATCACCATTCTGAGGGGAGGAGGCACTGTGGAGCCCGACAAAGATGGCCACTTTACTTTAGAGCTCAGCACATCAGGAACTACATAATTTATTATTTTATAAGAATTCAATAGCCAGAAAGCCAGTCCTATTGAAGGATCTTGCTGATCCAACCTCTGGGACCAATATGGGTAAAACTCTGAAATCAGCTACTGCAATGGTCTCCGCTATCAGCACAAACTAGATACCTTGGCTGGTTACATGGGCACCATGGAAATGGAGATCTCTAATTTTCAGACTGAATCGCAAGATGTACGATGACTTGCTGAAGGTGTGCAACATGTTACAGCAGCCACAGCTAAGGGAGACCCAGTACCATCACTGCAGCCTGGAAATTCTTGAGAACCAGGTCTGGAGCTCCAGTATATGTCCACTGGGGATACGTAGAAAGCAGGGGTACCACCTCCTTCTATTTTGTCAGAATGGCTTCCTGAAGCCCTGGGGCTTGGGGTGGATTCTAAACCACAGGTCCTGCAAAAGCATATGGAGTTACCCCATAAGGCTGGCAATGAGAACCAGACATACCACACACCACCCTGCTTGTGACTGCAGGAGTCAGAGAATGAGATTCGATCCTGGCCTTGAGTAGACAGAGGAGGCTGGTGCTACTGGACAGTAAACCTGTTTCCTTTTTCTGGACATGAGTTGTGCCACTAGACAAATGCAGAAAAAATTTGAATAAGTTCGTGCAACACTTTGGATGGCAGGGATTCCCACTACTATAGTGTTCCTTGCAAGGTTACAGATTTTGCATCAAGGAAAACATGCCTGTTCATGGACACCACCAATGCTGGGTACTAGGTTCACAAGTTCAGAAGGGCAAGTAATCAAGTGAAGCCAGCAGGTGATGAGGGTGACTCTAAGACTTGATTTTGAGACCTCTTATTGCACCAGTATTGGAGGTGGGAGGGAGGTTACTACTCCTGGTTATAAGCACCCTATCTAATCTGTAGAGCTACATACAATACAATCATTTGTTCAGGCAATGTTAGCCATTATTGTTCCTAATGTACAGGTAGTTTTAAAGTTTTAAAACTCTAAATGCTTTCACTCTAATTGTGGGACTTATGTTCTGAGCCAGATGATATATGTTTCTTTACTGGCAGTTTCTGGACACTTCATGAGGGACCTTGATGTGTAAGATCTGGAGGGAAGTTGGGCCAATGCCATTTGATGTGGGCTAATGATCTTGGGCAGACATGACACCAAGTCCTTACTGGGTTGAGGACAGGGCTTTTAGTTTGTTGTGTGGTATTATTACATTCTGGTATTTGTCATGTGTCTTGAGCTCATCACCTACAGCCATGTGGGATATTTGTTCTTAAATTTACAATAACTGTTTCATTTTCATTTCATTTTAATTTTATTTTATACTGAAAAATCTGTGAGCAAAAAATGCCCGTTTTCACAGATGTCCAGTGACGTTAACAAATAACATTACAAAACAACAGAACAGAACAACAAACAGAGAACATCAAAAAACAAACCTATTAATTAAAACAATTGCAAATGACCTCCGAATAAAATTTTTGTTCAAGTAAACCCTTAAAACCTGATACACTTCTACAATCAGTTATATTGTTGGGTAATTGATTATACTGTCTGATAGTTTCAAACAGTATTGAATTCTGTGCAAAATTCGTTCTGAATCAAGGAAGTTTGAACACATTTCTAATACTAGATCTAGTAGCAATAGGGGACACATAAGATGGAAACAAACTAGCATTACTATTGGGAAAGAAACCTACTTGTATCTTTAACAAGAATATCAGATTTCTAACACTAAAGAAAGCATTGAGAGGTGAAGAACTAGATTTATTATATAAGGTACAATGATGTACCATCCTAGGTAAACCAGTAATAAAACATAGTATACTATGTACGTAGTTGTCAATTTGTTTAACATTTTCATAGAAAAAGAGAATAAACAATGGAACCATACCTCAGTAAAGAGAACAGGAAACTATTTGCCAATAGGGTCCTTGTCTCTGGATTAAGATACTTTCTGATTGGAAATAACATACCTAAGTGCTGATGTAACCTTGCAATTAAAGAAATAATATGCTGACCAAAAATTAAGTGCTGATCCAGAACCAACCTCGATATTTAACACTATTATCCCTTTGAATTGGATTACCAAATTTATCATTAAGCTTGAAATCTACATTAATTTGGTTCCTAACACCAGAAAAAATAAGGAATTTGGTCTTAACAAACTTAAGCACCAATTTATGTTGAGCAAACCAAGTATGTAAGGCTGAAAAATCTCTCTAAAGATTCACCTGGAGCTTGTTACCATCAGAATCAATACAAAAAATACAGCATCATCTGCAAATAAAATAATTTCTGAATCTGTACAAATATCAGGCAGGGTATTGATAAACAAAGAAAATAACAGGGGTCCTAAAATGGACCCCTGCAGAACCCACATCTTAATGAATTTTCCTGAGACAAGGAACCACTGACAAAAGTTCTCTACATTCTATCACTTAAATAATGACCAAACCACCCAATCACTTTAGCCAAAAATGAACCTTGAACATTAATCTCAACAACACATTATCATCAATAAGATCGAATGCCATGATAAGGTCCACAAAGCCACAGTCAAAGTACTGCCCTCATCAATGACAGACTTGGCACCGCCATGAACCTCACCAAGGCAGTCTCTGTCATAACCAACCTTAAATCCATGTGGGGCAGGGGTCCAAAGATTATATTTACCAATATGCTCATTAATTTAGTCACTAACAATTATTTCCAATACTTTGGACAGAGGAGCAAGAAGAGAAATGGGATGATAATTATTCAGGTCCATTTTAACACCAGCTTTGAAAATAGGCTTAACAGTAGCACAATTCAGGCAAATGGAAAAGCACCATGGCAAAGAGAAAAATTGAACAGTTTTGTAATATGGAAAACCATATAGTTAGCAACTTTAAGAATCTGAAAATCAATAGAATCAGAACCTAAATAAGGATGAGGACTCATTTTAGTCAAATAATGAAGAACATCTTTAGGCAATAAAGCTCAAAAGTAAAACTTGGGAGATGTACACCCTTACCCTGGCCTTCATACTGTTCATCATGAGTACTGTACTTGGATCAGAAGGACCACTTATTCTATACTTATCCAAACAAGGAAAATGTGCATTAAACAATTGGGCTACTTGTAGGGCATTACTAATTAGACAACTGTTTAGTTACCTCCACAGAATCAGTCTTTAGACCCTCCACCAAAGATTCCAACAGTACTACTCGGCTATTAAAAGAGTCCAATTTCTGGGGAGATTAGCCACGAGGTGATTAGTGTTTGTATTTTTATCCCAGCATCATGAGGGATTCAATTGTCTGAGGAGTCATAGCTGAATCTTCTGGGCCTGACCACGAGGTCTGGGCCCCGCCAGCATCTTTTCCTCATTCTGCACCTCCCCATCCCTTGACACGTCTAGGATTCCCCATTTTACCTAGATTACTGATCAGAAATCCATTCCAAAGATCCAAATTAGCCAAAACAGTATCTAAAATGTAGCTTTTATTGTATTTAGATGGAAAAATTGCAGCGCTATTACTTCTTGCTTCCACCTGGCTTGGTGCCACCCCCTGACATTTCATTTATTGTAAGTTACTGGATTGCACTGTGGCTGGCTCCACTGTACACTATGAGTTCTACTTTTTCCGAGAACTCTCTTTTGAAAATTGTTCAAGTTCAAGCAAACAAGAAACACTACAGGTCCTAATAGAAAATTAAAGGTCCTACTGTATGTCTCACACTAACCAATCCCTGCCTTTCCATGCATAGCTCTTGAAGCCCTCTTATACAGTGAATAACGTTTCACAGGCTATGTAAGCAGCTGTCACAGAACTCTAAAACCTAAAGGCTGAAAGTTCTGAAATTTAAAAAAAATTAAAACTGTCAGTTCATGAGCCAGCCTGTGGTAAACCACCACTGCTGTCTGTTACAAATTCAATATAACCAGAATTAAGTAAAATCATCATATAAGGCATAAATAATTTGTTTTAGGTTGTAATTTCCCACTTATGATATTTAATTGAGGTGCAGTTAGAGACGGTTTCAGCAGCGCTTGAAGAAACTGTCTCACTGTGTAGCATCTGCAGCCTGTCTGTGATGTAATCATGTAAACACTAAAAGAAATATAAGAAACAAAATCTGCACTAAATTATCAGCTATGGCCATGTGTACTACCCTAAGTATATAGCACTGGGATAGAACCTATGACCTTCTGATCATCCTTCCCCAGAGGTGAGCTTGCTACTTACTGAGCTGCTAACACTCCCATTGCTGAAATATCATTCCGGTGACCAGTGTCTGAAGACATTTGAGAAAATGCAAAGCCAGTTTAGCCAGTGCATCAATAACTTTCCTGTCTTGCATTGCATTGTATTGGTGAACTACACTCATCATAGAAAGGACAATGCTTAGAGTTTCTGATTCAGCACTGACATTTTTGCGGCCTGAACATAAGGTCTCAAAAATGAAACACATTTTGCAGCATACATCACAGCATCCAAAACCTGGTTCTTGGATTCATTTTTTGCTCAAACTAAGGCTTGCTGTGGCTAACTGGTTATAGCATTATAATTATTGTATGTAATTGTAGGTATTTGGTGTGTTATATATTGTATGTTTGTATTTATTGTAATTGTTGTAACTTTATTTTTGTCTAACCAAGGGTCATCATTTTAAATGACTTTTACTCAATGGTCTAACCCATTTAATAAAATGAAAAAATGAAATGAAAATCCAGGACAAATGTCCCCTACAGAACACATCTTCAAATTCCATAGCCCAGCACATAGATTTCTGTTCAAACAGTCTCTCCACAATATAAAAGATGAAGTTGTTCATGGTGCCACAACTTTAAAGATGCACCCTGGGGTTTCAGCAACCCAATGCCAAATTAAACGTTTTTACCCAGTATATAATGGTTATATAACCAGTTAAAATGCATAGCAAAAAGGATGGGTTACCAAGCTTGTTTTTCAGTTAAAATGTGATACTCAAGCCTCTTTTGGAAAAGAAATCTGAAAGGAATCAAATTGTTTTATGTAGTTACAGCATCAACTTTTAGATATGAACATGAGTGTGAAAGAAAAGACAAAACAAGGACACATCATTTGTCATGATGTTTGTTTCATTTTGCCACAAATGCAAACATAATGAGTAAATCACCAGTACTATGATATTCTCTTGAACAAACATTGCCAAAAATGGGAAAATATTTGTATTTTTTTATGCATAAAGCCATTTCCAACCCATGTCATTTTCATACAGCATTTTGATAGATGTAGAATACGGTTATAAATATAGCAAAAGAAAGAAATATAAGGGATCCATGCTTCTTTGGTTATATCTGCTTTCAAAGTTGTAGTTTCAGAGGTGGAAGGTGCTTGATAAAATAATTGAAAACTTCAATTAAAAAACTTGCACAGAGTGGGTGTGTTTATGTGTGCTACAGAAGGAAAAGGCCACATAAACATCACCAGTGGACCTTCACCAGAGCACCGTGGAAGCACACCAGACAGTGGTCCAGTCACATGCTTCCACAGTGCTCTCCTAAACCTCTTGTGTTGCTTAATGAATGCCAAGCTCCTCCCACACAGACGTAAAAATATATCTGTCAGTAAACAGCATTGAGAATATTTAAAAATGCACCAGAAAATGTGAATTTGATACACCAGGAATCATATTTAATGAGGCAATGCTGTGCAGTATTCTACATCTACTGGTACTGGTAGAGGAGCTCAGAATATTTGGGGAAACAATTGAAATATTTAGTGATGTCCCATACAGTGTTAAGTATTTGTTTTACTGTGCATGGTTGTCAAGCACATGTACCACCAACAGATTTTGTGCATGTACAAAACAAAATGTATTGCAGAAAACCCCATCTTTTGTGGCCTTCAGCATGTCACTTCCACTGTCCATTAGAAATATTTTCACCCTTAGATTGGGAAGGTATATCTAGATGGCCAGTAGTTTTGGATGAATCATAGAATGCTTTAAACACTGTGCTTCTCTATTACTGATACATTAAGCAAGAAATTTCCTCAATTGCTGTGCCTCTGTGAGGCTATCTGCAGCAACATAACTCCTACAGGGCTGGTAGTGGCAAAGGTGGGTAGGAATTGTGGTGATGCTGCTTGATATGAATAAAATCCAGTTTGGAATGAGACTTAGGAAATCTGGGTTTATATGTTAAAATTGTAAAAAAATACCAGCAATACAGTGGTGATCACGTTAAAAGTATACCATTACTGCATACCGTGTGACATTGCATGGTAGCAGTATACATATTATGTAATGGTACCACGATTTAGCTTGTAGCATTATACTGTGCTATCAGTATACTTTTGTACGATCACCACTGTAGCTTAATCTGGCTCAACATCAATTGGTTTCCATCTGTAACCCCTCTCCCTGTGACAAGGCTAAAATAGGCAGGATTGCCTAGTCCTCCTTTCTAGGGCAACAAAACGAGAAAAAATATTACTGCTCCAGACAGAACTAATGAAATGCACATGACCCCTCTCTGCCTCCTTCAGAAATGTATGTATCTGTGTGAATTCTGCCCTGTACATACTATTGAAAACATGCTTGAAAAATCTAATGCATGATGGCATTTAGTATTTAGGCTTCACTTCATGCAACAATATTCAAATGCCGATGACTTCCACAACATAGAATGGCTAATGATCAAGATCCACCATTTTCCCAATCAGCTGTCTGATTCAGACAGAACTTGGGGTGAATTGGTGGCAGTTTTATGTGGGCTTTAATTACTCAGGCAGTGAAGTTGGTTTGGTTGCAAAAATCAGAACTACTGCCAGTGGAGCATAACATACTGGGCCTGGTTGATTGTGTTTGGAGCTGTATTTTTGAAGTAGCGCTGGTATCTCCATCAGTTGGTTGCTATGGCTGCAGCTGCCATAGTGGCTGCATAATTTAAACAAACCATTTTACTCCACCACCCATGCATGCCTGTCCCTGCTGTTGTTCCTGCTGCTGGGCCATGTGTTCTAAGCCAGGGATTGAGAATCAATTCGACTGTTAGGAAGATACCATGTTCATGCTTTAGATGATCAGTCAAAACACTGGTTCCCAGTGTCTGAGTAGGCTATCCAACCTGATTTTTCTGTCTCACAGATTGCATTATGCCCTCAGTGGTTTTGTGGGGTCATAAGTAAAATAATGCCACACACACAGCCCGACGTCGGCGCAGCAGTTGGATTTCCGCTTAAGCGCCCGGCGACCGGTTTGGGAGCGGACCCGGTCGGTGGGCCGGCCGGGAGATGGATTGAGCATCCGCTGACTGCTCTCCTTCTCCGGGGAGGGTCGGGCCAGCTTCGGGTGATGGGGACTCCTGGCGGAGGCCAGGAACAACCACCTCCCGAGCTCACTTACTTGAGGCGGGGCAGATGCTGGGTGTCATTGCACGACCCCGCCTCCCTAGAAAACAGGAAAAAGATGGAGCCAGCCCGCCGCCACGAATGAAGCTCCGCCAGGTTTGATTTGTCCTCAGGCCAAACCCCCACCTAATACGTGCCTGTGACGCATTTCTGGGACGTGTGTCGGGCCCCACCGTGGGGTAAGCCACGGGTATCGGGTGGCAGTGGCTGATTTGAGGACAGAAGCCGGCGCCGTGATCGGGTGGATGCCTAGGCGGCGGTGAGGGTTCGGAAGGAGGAGGAAAAAGCTAAATTTAAAAAATAAAATAAATAATGCCACACTCCATAATATCTTCGCTTTTCAGCTGCAAGACAGAAGAACATCAGGGAACTTTGGAGCAATAATGTGGTCACTATAAGATGATGTAAGATGATTTTTTCTGCCATGATAGAATGATGTGGCTAGCTTGGACGCCCTTCCAAGGCAGTACTGTCAGCAAGAACAGTAATATTACAATGAGGCTGATGCTAATCATCTTGGAACTGGGGAGGCCTGGTCATTAGATTTCACTCCTAACCAACTTGCTTTCTTCTAGTGCATTACTAATTTTTTTTAATCCACTGGTCTCCTTCTGTGATAGACTCCATTCTTTTATCATTCATCATAAACGCTTGTTTGTGTAACTGACAGCACAGTTTCAACCTTCTCTGCTTCATCCTTCTCTTGCATGTGCTTCCTGCTGTCCTGCTTCCACCTCTCCTGTTTCTTCCTCCTGCTTCCCTTCTCTTGACTTCCTCTCCTTCTCTATGCCCCTTCATCTCAGTCTTGTGTGATTTCTTAGCTTTCTCATGCTCTTTGTGACCTCATCCTCATGTGCATCTGCTTACCTGTCCTCTACCACCTACTTGTTCAAACAGCTCCACTTTCATATCCGCTCACTGGCAATCTCCCGCTACTATGAAGTGTTTTGGTGGTGGTGGTGCTACTGGCTTGCTTTTACAAATACCTTGTCCTACCCCAAACAATTCTAATTTTCCTGGGGTGACAAAATGACAGTAGTGTCAGTGCTAGACCTGGACTATCTCTGACCTCCTCACACAATAACTGATCAGCAGAACTCAACTTGGTGATGGTTCTACTGCTGATTCCAAATTTGTAGACTGGGAGTGGAGGGAGCATCCTAAAGTTCCTCAAGGTGGAGAGGCAATTGTCTATCCCTACAGTGCAGATCTGGCATTGGTGGCACCACTGATACTAGCACTGGCAGCTGGTGTTGTGTTGTTCATACAAGATGAAGAGGTAGAGAGTTTGCCTTTACAGATCAGGATGTATCACTTACACCTACCATTGGTAGGAGACCTCAAAGTACTCAAAGAAGGAACAGTGGGAGACCTGTATGTGTCTGGTTTTCTCAGGGTGCTTTCTTCACTAGATGCACTTGGTGACTGTGACTAGCTGGGAAAGATGCTGCTTTCAGTGAGTGTGGAATCAGTTGACATTTGGTGACTAATGAACCTTAGTTTCTTTGTAAAGACTATCATACACCCCAGCCCTAGACCTTCACTTGGGCATAGGCCCTGCCACACCACTATGACTTCCAGTTCATGTACTAACTCCTTCTCCTCCACTACAGCTTACAAAATAGTACTCAGTGGAACTTACATGGTGGAAACTTTTCCAACTGTTTGTATACCCCTGCATCCCATTATACCTAGTTCTTTTCTCCATGGTTTCTAAATGACACAATGGCAGATGCTGACACACACGCATCCACATATTGGAAACTGACACACCCTCCTTACCTTCACTGACATGCCTTATTCTCACTGTATCAGCCTAGTTCACTTAATTTTCACCACAGGCAACAAACTAAAAATACAGATAGATTACTGTGCCCTACACCACCAACAGCCAAGTTTTTAACAACTGTCATTGGGTTATTTTGTGTTCCTGCAGGATCCTGAAAGATATCACTGGCAGAAATTGTGATAGGAGCACTTCATCCTGACAGACAGCTTTATATGTTTACCTGAGCTGCATGTTAGAATAAAGCCTTGAGAGTACTAAAACAGTTTCTGATAAAAAGATCAGTGAGCGCTTCTGCTGGAACAATTTCTGTAGACAGTTCCAAAGGAGTTGTGTGCATGACTGCTAGATAGAGCTCCCACTGCTTCAAAAGAAGTGGTCAAAAAGCTGATCTGTGTTTATCTGGCAAGCCATACAGCCACTAATTGATCATTTTATTAATCTTTTTATTATAAAGTTAAAACTTTTTAAGTATCCAATTTTTACAAGTTACCCATTTCATTATTGCAATGAGACATGACAGAGTATGCATTATGGTGGGATAATGGCACTTATCATGTGATGGAAGCACTCAGCCTTCGCCCACTGCTTCAACCTACCCAAGTTGTGCTGTTATAATGCACATCATGTCATGCCATATTGCTTAATTATAAACTCACATAATAGTCTTTGAACTATAATAAACTAAGAAGCATCTCAGATATATTAAAATCAATGCAGTATTCAAAGTGTCTATTAAACAGATTACACAGCACTTAGCTTTAAGAGTTTTCACTGTTATGCTGTCTTTTCAAACAGCAGAGATGTTATGCAGCTTTATGTAATCACAAATACACACATCCACTTATCTCTGCTTAATCTGGAGAACTAGTCATTTGGCCATTCAGCAAATGTACAGCACTACTTCTAAAATCTGCAGGGCAGACTGTTAACTTCATACTTATTAACTTTATGAAAGATGTTACAACATTATCAGATTCAAACAACAGCTGTTTCAGAGCTACAAAGTGCAAACAATGTATGAGTTACACCACTTTAATGAGTGTCAGGATATGCTGGACCCCGGATGCATGCTGGCTGATCATAGTGAAGCCTACGTGCCACATATATGCAACATGTAGGTTTCATGCATGGGGCATATATTTGTAGGATTACTAACAGCAGAATCTATGGCAGGATGGAAAGGATCTGCTTCTGGCTTTAGATCATCATTGTCACATGTAGAAGTGGATCTTCCTTGATCACTGCATGCTGCCTCATGCTGCAATGTTGTATAAAACTGCATGTGGTCCTGTTCACTATCAGAACCAATTTGCACCCACTATAATTGTCTGAAGTTGTATTTCTCCTTTAGATACATGTTTCCTTTCTTTAATCTGGGTTGAGACAAGACTGGAGATATAGGTAGGTGATGACAAGGTAACAGCCCCATCATTCCTTTTCCATATTGTGGTTTCAACTCATATACAGGGCTGTCTTTTCTGTTAACAACCACATAGATTCTGCTTTACCAGTATGCACTTACAGTTCCAGATCCACAAGCTCAGAGAGAGTTCCCACTAATACTCAATCTCCTGGCATGAGTGCTGTACTATGTACTTATCTTGTTATAATAATCCTTATTGCAGGTGGCTGCCTTTTGGGAATGATTAGCTGCCAGATCATATGCTTGTGTTATCTACTGTTGCCATTTTTGTACATAATCTGCATGATCTTACAGTTAGTGCTGAATCTGAAGTAAGTCTGAAAGAATGTCAGTATTAATCTGTATGATTTCTCATAATTAGTTCTGAATATGGAGTATGTCTGAAAAGAATGTTAGTCAGCAATCTGGGGGCTCTTCCAAACAGGTAAAAGTTGAAAAACCCAGTGATCTCCTGTCAAGTGCAGTCGTGCAGACTCTTTCTATGTTGATATTTGGTGCTCTGATCATGCTATTAGCATGGTCAGTAGTATTTGTTCAGCCTCTCCATCTGTTAATTGCCCTGGCTATGGTACAGTGTTGTCCTCGATCTTTCTATTTTATAGTAGTGCTGCAATATTTGGAATAACTGGTTCCATGCTCACCACCTTGGTTATGATGAAGCCTTTGTAAAATTGAAGTTCAAGAAACAAAGTCAATGAAGATTTTGTTAGCTACAGTTTTACCAGTTTTATTTGTAGTAGGATTTATTTATTTATTGAAAGGTTTCACCAGGAAGGCACACTGAACAACAAATTGCTTGTCTCCGGTGTGACCTGGGATAAGCTACAGCAAATCATGTAAAATGATCAAGCAGCACCAATATGTACTCATGTTTCCCTTTTCTCTTATCCAGGTGCAGGAAATCAAGTGAAAGCAGTTTAAAAGGCTCTCTGGCAGTAATGTTTTGCAAAGGGAGATCTTTTTTGTTTCCACACAACTGCACACATGGCTGATATGTCTTTTATATCCAGTTGAATATGTGGACAGAAGAATCGATCCCTGGCTGAAGACACAGAATCCTTCTACCCTAAATGGATTATTTCTTCATTCCTGGTACACCTTTTGTGGTATTTTTAGGCAGAAGCAACTGAGATTTAAATTCAGCTCTTTGGCAAAGTATCCCATGCTCATCCCTGTATAATTTATTCAAAGTCACTCAGCAAGGATCTTGCCTGATTCTACTCACATTTCCATTCTGATTCATGTGGTTCGAACCCTTAGTCTTCACTCAAGGAACCTTTCTACTGCTGGACACTCATTATGACCTTCCAGAAGTTCCTAATCAATTAAAGGCTTGATGGCTGAGTGACCTCTCAGTGTATCACACTGCAGTGCAGCAGGACTACATGTTAGAGCTGTGACCCATGCAGTTTCTCCACTCCCTTGCATACCTACTGTATGGTTTGTATGACAAACATTGATGGAAATATCCTTATCACATGTTGACATTTACAGTACTGTTCCATATTCAGTGGGATTCTGGATAGCACATCTGAATCAACATTATTCTTTCTTGACTGATACTTGGTTGAAAAATTGTAGTCAGCTACTTCTGCCACCAATTTATGTTCAGTAGCATTTAACCTAGTAGATGTCAAAACATAGGTTAAAGGGTTGTTGTCAGTACTGTATAAACAGGAAATGGCAAACAGTAGTACAAATAGTCACATAATTTGTTAGTTATTGACCATTTTAAGACCAGCAACCCCAATTTTTCTGAGTGCATGTGGTAGTGTTTCACCAATAGGTCAGAGTCCTGAACTATAAGCAATGGTCCTTAGTTCCCCATGCTGTCTCTTTATACAATACAGCACCAAGTCCTTAGGTTGATGAGTCAACATGCAATATAAATGCTAATGTAAAATCTGAATATGCCATTACCAGTGGCTGCATGAGACAGTTGAGTATCTGATTTAGTACCATTTGATGTCCATCTATCCAAGTGTAACCATCACTACCCCTGCTTTGAACAGTTAGCTCCCCTTGGTACCCTTCAATGGGCACCCAAACTACTTCAGACAATTTGGTACCATCCCTAGCTTAAGGAATGTACAGTATGCCAGGCATGCTATTTCTAGAGGTCAGAAAGGGGTGGAGGTATGCAAAAGCAAATTCAAATGACCAAATAACCCAGATCCTGAGGAGATAACTTTTGCTAGGGTTACTAGGTCTGTACTTCTGGAGGGGTACCCAGTAATTCCACACAGGAAGCATTAACATCAATGTACAAACCAGGTTGGGGTTCTAGAGTGTGACTTTATTCCAAAAGATGGTACACTAAAGCAAAGGTGGACCCCAAGGTTTACACATCATGGCACAAGATAATGGCAGAACAACAGAAAACTGTATCAGACAGAAACTCTACATATCCCAAACATCACAGAACCTCGAATTCTCTTCAGCAGCAATGGCCTCAGCTGAACATGCAGTTCTTCTAGTGGCACTGGCCACAACTGAGCACTCATTTCCCTATGGCATAGGACTTTATTATCTTGGCAAGTGACTACTGGCCACAATGGAACACACTGGGGCTCATAAATAGCACAACCCACACCAGGGGTAAACTTTCTCATCAGGCATTGGCCACCATGTCCTGAATAATCAGGCACCCTTATGGAACCTGTAGTGCTGAATTGGTCACTCCAGATGGGGGCTGCCCACCTTTAACTTCCATGTCCATACCCAGCCATTCTTTCAGAGTTACACCTCAAAACTTCTGGTAAATCAGTAAGGAATATGCATCTTGAAATGACTTTCACATCCAGCACATGAAAACACTACTTCTGAGTGTAGAACTAAAGTCCTGAACAATGTGCATAAGTCTTCCTCTGGACCCATAATTGTCAGCCAACTTTAAACTTGGGAACAGTCTCAACTTAGAACAGACCTGGTGTATATTTCTCTTTGTCAAGAAAACTCCCAAGAACAGGTACTTCCCCAGGAAGCACAAAGTCGGATAACTCACAGTTGGAAAACAAAACAGGCAGCTTCAAAGTCCTAGATCAAATGGGGATTGCCACTTGGATCCATTCTGGCAGTCCTTTCCTTCTCTCTGGGGATGAAAAATCAGGAACTCCTGCTCTAGACAACGGTTTCCACCACTTCTCTTGGCAGGCAGATGTTTCTCAGTACTAGGGTGAGAAAATGGCTCTCCTCTTAGAGCCCTCACTGCAGCTTTCACTCCTATAAATGCTCACAGCAAACTCCAACCAACAACTGACCCAAGATTCTAAAACTCCCCACTCACAGACAGCTGCCATGGCTTATGCTGCTGCAAGAGTTCTAAATGACATTATCCCTCTCATCTCAGCTGAGACCAAGTAAACAGAGAGCATAGGCAGATGGTACATTCATAAGGTAGAAAAAGAAATTGGCAGACTGGATGAGCCTTGTGGTCCTTATCTACCGTCAACTTCAAGTTTCTATGTGAGTATATGAAAAACCATTTAATCAGTTATTCACCAGCTGCCTTCCCTATCTAGCACTGATACTGATGGGATTCTAGTAACTCCAGGGTGTTGGTGGTTACAAAAGATTCACCTGAATATAGGAGATATGGTTAGATCCTTTCCTTTTACCTTGTATTTTCTTTACCTGTGCCCTTAGTCATGGTTTATATATTTGTCTGGGGCATAGACAACAAGTTAGTACAAGGGTTTAGCAATTTTCAAGAAGTCTACTGCATATTTCCTGTAGTAGTTAAGCACACCTATGCATTTCTGTAATTCACCAACTATTGTAGGTGCACTGTTCTTAAGGGGTTGCATTCTGCTATATAGACTGGGTCCATTTTGTACCCATCTTCAGAAACCATCATATCCAGATAGCTGACTTCCTTTTAAAGAGATCGCATTTGACAGCTCTTAGCTTGATACCAAATTTTTGGAGTTGGTAAACTACCCTTCTTAGGTGTTCCACATGTTCATCAAATGTATTACTGTAAATCAGTATGTCATCCAAATAAGGGATGAAGATTTCATCCCTAAGGTTTTCTGGTAGGGCTGTGCATCCCCAAATATAATTTTCTGAATACCATGAATAATGGGCTATCGAATATTCGGACCTGAATACCGAATAGCCCACTATTTGATGTGGTTGGTTCGACCAGAGGATTGCCGAAAATGAAAAAAAATAAAGCCTTTTTGGCTCCCCACTCCTGGCCAACAGTAGAACATCAACTATAATCCCTGGTGTCTAGTGGTCCCCCCCAGCCAATCACTGGCCCAAGCTGAAGAATCACCCCCACTGAGATTGCCATCAATTTCCGGTCCCCATTGTTTACAAATAAAAAAATGTCCTGTCTCCCTGGTGTCCAGTGGACCCCCACCCTGCAACCTGCTAACAAATATAATCCCTGGTATCTACTGGTCCCACCCCCAGCTGATCACCGGCCCAAACTTAAGAATCCCCGCCAAGATTGTCATCAATTTCTCAGTCCCCATTGTCTAAAAATAAAATAGAATGTCCTGTCTCCCTGGTATCCAGTGGACTACCCTCCCACCCTGCCATCAGATAAGTTTCAGTGTGCACACACACACACACACACACCCAGTACCCCAAGCAGACTACTGGCAGCAGCCTTCCACTCACCTCCATGGCCAGCAACCCGACTGAGCACTTCAATGAATGAGGCGTTGCAGACTCCACAGTAAAAAATTTAAAAAATAACATCCATTTTGTTACAGAGAAAGAATCCCTTTTAGAGCCAATCCCTTTTCATGAGCTGTCAAAATCCCTTTTAGGTAGGATAACGACCAGATGGTCCTATTTAACAAAGGATTGGCTACGAAAGGATTTTATTTCCTATCACAAAAAGGAATGGCTTGTGAAGGGATTTTGACAGCTCACAAAAAGGGTTTACTTTTAAAATCCCTATTCATGACTGTCAAAATCCCTTTCATGAGCTGACAAAATCCCTTTGAAGCCAATTCTTTTACGTGAGCTGTCAAAATCCTATTTTGTGAGATGAGCGACCACATGGCCCTACCTCACGAAAGGGATTGGCTCATGAAAAGGGATTTTGACACCTCACAAAAGGACTGGCTCATGAAAAGGGATTTTGACAGCTCACAAAAGGGATTTTAAAGTTGCTGTTTGTCTGCGGTTCACTGCAAAGAAACAGTTAGGACTTTAGCTTGAAATTTGTAGGATGCAAGGGTTGTCCACAGATGTGACTTATGCTCTTTTGGTGTAAAAATTATCATCAGTACCATAGTTATGCCATTCCAAATTTGAGACATTTCCCATAGGATAACACTGTGGTGAACACAGTCCATTTCAGTGCCTATATCTAAAGCGTTCGAGATACAGATTTTGCTAAGCACAGCTTAGTACATGTAGAGGTTCCCAGTTCATGATTACAACTGCAGTGGAATTTTTTCATACTTGCTACGTTACTGAGATGTTGCCAAATTAGTGTTACAGGGCTCCTTTTCAGGACTATATGGCTGCATTATGTCTCACAATTATGTATGAAAGTGGGAGGCCCAGAGGCCACCTCCCTCATACACATACATTATGTTAAAATGGGCTGTGTAAAGGGTGCAGGGCTCAGAGGGCCTGCTGTCCCACAAACACATACCATTTACATTACACTTTCTCAAAAGAAGGAAATTCATTGCAAAAAACTTCATTAATGCATAAGTTAGGATTGAGCAACAAAAGTAAAGGAAATGAGACATTAGGGTTGACACTAACACCTCCACCACCTTACCACCCCACTGTCCACAGACCAACTGGTGATGTGGTGTGCCTTGGGGTCATTGGGCCCAATTCTCACCCCATTCTCTCTATACTGTACCATATCAGCTTTCTTACACATGGAACAGGGTGAGAGTTAGGGCTGATGACCCCAAGGTACACCCTGCTGGTCTGTGGATTGTGGGGGTGGTCAGGTGGGGGAGGTGCTAGTGTCACCCTAGTCTCATTTCCTACTTTGTCACTTCAGCCTAACTGATGCATTAACAATGTTTTTTTTTTTTGCAATGAATATATGGAGAGCAGAGTCAGACAGGACAGGAGTACTTGTATGAAGGTCATAGTGGATCATAACTTTGAGGGGGCTTATAGTAACATACAGATTTTGTAGTGTGTCATCCACATGTCAGAATCTGTGTTGCCCATCTCTGCACTGCTCTGCAAGGTGATACTGCCCTAGACTCTGTGTTGCCCATCTCTGTGCCTGAACTAGGTCCTTGTGCCATACAGATTGTGAAGGGGAGTCACATTTCAGACTCTGTTTTGCCCATCTCTGTGCCTGAATTGCTGCTAGATCATACTGCCATAGCATAGACTTTGTGTTGCCCATCTCTGTGCCTAAACTATTAGGTCATAGAGTGCCTCACATATTTTGAGAGGGGTGTCATGTCTCAGACTCTGTGTTGCCCATCTCTGTGCCTGAACTACTACTAGGGTCATAGTGCCATACAGATTGTGAAGGGGTTCACATCTCAGACTCTATGTTACCTATCTCTGTGCCTGAACTATTGCTAGGTCATATAATGCTTCATGTAGTTTGAGAGGTGGATGTCATGTTTCAGACACTGTGTTGCCCATCTCAGTGTCCAGATTAATATTACGTAAGCAATTAAGTTGGACCACAACACATGGATTCAGAATCAGAGTCTGTTATGGAAATGGAACATGTGGCCAACACCAGCAGTATGACTGAAATTGGTACACATATAAAAAATATTTCCAAAACAAATTCAGAAAAAAAAGAAAATCACTGCTGAAGATGCCACTAATTTAATTGATGAAAATGAAGTAACACAACCAGAAAATGATGAAGCAACACAATCAAAACAGAAAAGAATGTTGGTGAATCCCGATCAACATAACGCAGCATGGTCAGCACTGCCAGAAAAATCAGATAAAAGTAAAACACAAAAACTGGTTGCCAAAATACTTAGACCAAGAAATAGTAAAAGTCAATGATTAAGGAAAATGCTCTATCTAGTACCACTAGACATGGCTTGCCATGATATGACCTCATGAATATTGGGCTGCTTCATCAAAAGCAGTGCCTCTGATGAAGAAGAGGCTGTAAATGTACAAGAACAAGATCACTATGTAGAACTGTTATGCTCTTCCAAAGGTGATGAATCAGAATGTGATACTGATTGGACCATACTCTACCAATCTCTCGTCCCTAGATGTTGGTCAAGAATCTGGACACATCTATATAGATACATCAAATGGGACAGGTATAGATATATACAATCCCAGATTATCCACAATTTGTATTACACCCGACTAAGTTATATCAGATGGGATCTGTGTCATCTAATCTCTGTGCCAAATGTTTTGCAATCCCCAGGGGATCTGTTGCATATGTTATGGTTGTGTGTTAAAGTATCCCATTCTGGAACTGTATTATATCCCACCTGGACCTGTTGCTATCCCTTTCTGACAAATTCACCCTGAAGTCTGCATTTGAGGAGATTATGTGACCCTCAAGGCTGAAGAGCTTATATGGCATTAATCTCTGCATGCACCAAAAAGTACTACTCCAACACTGGGTAGACTCACTTGCACTACTCACGATGAATGGTATAAAAATCATGTTTGCCATTCAAGCAGAATGTGTTATTGATGGGATTACTCATAGAATGGAAAGATATAAGCAAGTTTGGGATCCTTTATTCAATCTGCTGTTAATTCAGTCTAATACAGCAACTACTAGTACAAGTGCCCTTCTTAATTTAATTCAATTTCATTTCATTTAACTTTTCCTTTCATTACAGTATAGTTAAAAACTATACCCAAAAATGTACCTAAAACTACCTATTGTGGCAGTGGGGTAGGAGGAGGTGGGTGTTGGGAGGGTGGGGATGGGGGATTGGGAGGAAAGGGAGGGGAATACAGGCATTGAAGTCTAATTTTTGTTTGACGATTGCTGTACTGTTATGATGTTAGAACTCGTGTCTTGTCGTATACACTTTGCAATGTATGCCTGGTCTGTTCGTGATGCCTGTATGTTGGGTATGGAAACTCAATAAAATATATTTAATTAAAAAAAGAATGTGATATTGATGAGGTAGATGACTGCCACCGAGTTCCTCCACCCAAAAAGAAAAAACACATACAGCAAGCACCACCAGTAGCCACAGTCAGTAGTGGAAGAAAAATAATCATGGTAGCTCTCCTGGGGACAACCACAGTGTGTCATGAATTAGGGTCAGAAACAACTGCCACCAAAATTGCTGCAGGTCCTGGTATGATGACAAAATGTTTCACCTCAGTTGTGTGGAGATATTTTCATATAAGTCCCAAAAATGAATTTGTTGCTGTCTACACTTTTGTCAATCAGGACGTTAGCAGGGGACAAGTGAGGGGCCAGTTTGTGACAACATCACTAAAATGGCATTTGCAAAGACCACATCCAACCATTCAGCTAGGCAGAAGTCCTGAGCAAAGGACAAATATCTGTGATGAAAATAATCCTACAGACAACAGTAAATGGAACATGAGAGACAGGGCAGAAAAAAAATGTTAAAAAGAACTGCTTCAACTTCACTGACAAAAGTATTTGGACAAGTTATCGCTTCACCACTGCAATCCTATGGTTTTGCCCCTGATGAACTAAACAGCAGAAGATTACTGCAATGATTGAGCAAAAATTGCCTACAGTAGATCACAGCAAGACTTATTAAACATTTGCTTTTATTATCTATTTATTGAATTCTTGGATTACAACCTTTGAGCTAAAAGCTTATTTACAGAGGTTCCACATCATCAACAGAATAATTTGAAAACAATAACAGGTGAAAACATACAGAGATCATGGGATGTCCCCAGGCAAAAAAATAATTGCAAATACAGCATAGAAGTTCAGTACAGTTGGTAACACATAAATGAATATACAAATATGGACAGTAAAGCAAGAGCTTTCTAGTGGACTGACTGAACTCAGAGAAAGGCGGGATTAGGATAGTCAATGCAGGGAAACTGGCTAGGCCAATTTACTTCAAGGGAGTGGGTGGAAGGAGAAAGGATGTAGTTAGTAGGAAAGCATAGATTAGTGGGAGGTAGCCTGAGTGGAGAGCAGGATGGAAATAATACAAAAAGTGGGATGGGGTAAAGGAAAAAATGGGTAAGTATCTAATTAATCAGTTAATAGCTGAATTTATTGCCAATGAACTGCAACCATTTTCTGTGGTGGAGAACGATGGTTTTAGAGCCCTTTTAAAATATTTTGCTCCACACAACATACCAAGCCATAAATATTTTGTGACTGTGGCTGGTAAGCATCACACTGCTGACAATATTTTGGAAATGTTGCATGACAAACTTTCTGAGTGGTTAGAGCCCGGGACTCCATACTGATTTGTGGTGTCAGACAATGGCGCCAATTAGTGCATTGAAATAAAATGTTTTACTCACATTCCATGCTTTTCACACTCATTAAATCTCTTAGTATGAGCTTTCCTTTCCAGTGACAACTGTATCATAATACTGCAGCTGCAAAGAAATCAGTGGTCATTTTAGTTGCATTGTAAAATCATGTTGTATCTTGGCTGACCTCCAGAAAAAATGGCATGCCAATACAGCAACTGAAGCAAGATATACGACAAGATGGAACTCAACATTTTACATGTGTGAGACTTTGACACAATAGAAGGCAGTCCATGAATAAACCATGGAGCACAACATAACAGAAGGTGTGCTGAATTAACTTCAGTGGGGCCTCATGGAGCATCTTACATTGCTCTTGACTCCGTTTGAGGAAACAACTCGACAGATTAGCAAAGAGAATGCTACTCTTAACTAGGTTATTCCCATCATAGAGTTTGAACAAGGAACTCAGGAGGCTGCATAGAGGTTTTGAACAAAAGGAAAAAATCTTCACAGACCAACTGATACAGCAATTTTGAAATTGTAGAAGGCTTCACAATATCATGACAGACAACATGTTCTTTTTCCACTCTTCTTGACCCTCGGTTTAAGTTGCAACAGCCTGCCCTTCAGATCTCAATGACTTATCTCGAATAAAAAAACATGCTGATTTCAGCAATTGCACAGGAAAAGGACAGGATTGTATTTGACAATACAAGTGAATCATGTGATGTGGATGCTGCATCTGATGATGCTACATCTATTGGTTGACAGCAATAATTTCCAGTTAAGCGCCACCATGTCGTCTTTATCATAATTAGGTAGTCCTGCACAAAGTCCTCTTTCATGACCCTTGAAAAGACATGTCATTCTGAAAGCACACAGATGATTCTCACATTTTTGGTCAAAACTCATGGAAATTGATAATTCAGATCTGTCTGTCATGGAGCCACCTTCTTTATTTTTGTCTGATACTGAGGATGCCTATTCATGAAAACCACTAATTAATATTACTAATGACTCTTTTGTGTACTTGCTGGAATACAAAACATCTGGCCTGCACTATCCATTTGCTGTTAAGTTTTTAGTTGCCCTCCCACTAGTATTTACTGTGAGCGGATATTTAGCACAGCTGGAAATGTTGTCTCTGATGGCTGCACAAGGCTTAGTCCTGAAAATGTACAGTGCCTCACCTTCCTAAATGTCAGTCTCAACAAATTCTCTTACCAGCTCAGTGGAGATGGCAGGAACATACAAGTGGTGATGACGAACAGCTGCAACGGAGTGTCTTAATCAGGATGCTTCCATGGTGGTGTTTGAAGATGATGGTGATGATATTATTTAATTTAATGATTTATTTCTTTGAATTCAGAGGACAAAGATCAGCAACCATAACAGAAAGATCAAGTAAAAAAATCCTTCTTGTGCAGTCACAGTGTATATTGCATCATATGTATTGCTGTGTGTGTATTTCAATTTGGTAACCCAGGTGGTGTACCGTGCGAACCCTGCCAGCTTGATGATGAGGGGTGGCAACTGGGCGGGACTGGCACTTAGGATTCAAGACAGAAGTAGGTGGCAGTTGGGGCCAAACAGTTTTAAAAAAAATGCAATGCTTGGGGGAGGGGCAAGGTCAACCAGATGAAAAAGTAAAAAACACAAGTGATAAAAATAATTGGTCAATCAGGCAACAGTGTGTGAGATGGCTTGGCCCATGATGCTTGCTTTGACACCAAGGAGGCAAGTAAAATAATTACAAATAAAAAATAACATCTCAAGTCAAAAGGCATGAGGACGGCAAGAGCAACCTATCACATATCCTGCTCATGCGCGTGTCTCCCATCAAAAGCATGCCAGACTTAGTGAAGGTCTGTCTGCGCTCTGTTGTCTTTCTGCTGTTCAGTGTGTTGGTCTCTCTCTCTTTCTAACTAACAGTTGACACACTGCCTCTTTTCACTGCAAAGCCCCAAATGACTTGCATACACTGGGTTGGATTCTCATTTTTTAGGGACTAAGACCCACACCATAACTCCAGTTGCGGACCGATATCTCAGCAGCTGCGAGATTACTATTCACATCTGCAAGCTGTGGAAGATACCTGGCTGGTCCCACCAGCCACAACATTTTCCTCAGCTGGGGGGTTTCCACAGCAACACCACCCATAAGCTGGAGTAAATCATGAAGCTGGTCATAAACCGGCTCCACTTGTGAGAATACCATAGCTGTGGAAGAAACTGCAGTTCCATAAGTGGCAATCCACTTGCACAGAGTTTTTCTGCAGTTGCAGAGTTTCAAGAGTTTTGTGAATCCAGCCCACTGTTTCCTGTGAATGTCATGTGGTAGCTGACACACATGATTGGCAAGATCAACTGTCAATTTACTTTATTGCTTTGGCTGCTTGCTGACCTTGAAAAACCACGGGAAAATACATACACTTTTTTAAAAAAAGGTTATTTTTGTTTTAACAGAGGGATAAAAAGAATAATACTGATACATTTATCATGCTCAAATAGACTTAAATAGGTCTACAATTCATCAGAGTAAATTGGAACCTTTTGGAAAAAATTAGAGTTGGAATCAGAACAGGTCACAGCTCATCTGCCAATCTTCATTATAGATGCTGTCAGAGGATGACTCTCCTCATTGAGGAACCTCTGGTGTTAAAACTTACCCTGACTGAGAACAGAAAACCATGACTTACCACACAAACTGTCTATGATATCATAGAATGATAGAAGCTTGATGGCAGAAAAGACCATACCAGCCCATCTAGTCTGCCCTTTTTCCCCCTACACCTCCCGTCCCTGCCAGTCCCTGCCCTCCCCGATACTCAGCCCCATATGCTTGTCCCATGCCCTCTTGAATTCCTCCACCGATTTAGCCCCATCACTACATCTGGTAGTCTGTTCCAGGTTCCACCACCCCTCCATGAAGAAACGCCCTCTCACATTGCCCCTGTATTGTTTTCCTTGCAGTCTGAGGCTGTTTCCTCTAGTTCTGACCCCTCCTTCCTCTTAAATAAACAATCTTCTCCCACTTTATTGAGTCTCTTTACATATTTAAAAGTGTCTATCATGTCTCCCCTTCCGTCCTTGTCTCCAGTGTGTACAGATCCAGCTCCTACACCTCTGCTTATATGACTTTCCCTGCATACCCTGCACCATCTTGTTTGCCTTCTCTGAACTCTCTCCAATGCATCTATATCCCTGCAGAGATGAGGCAACCAGAACTGAACCCATACTCCAGTTGAAGCCTTACCATGGCTTTGTAAAAGAGCATAGTACCTCCTTCCTTCTGCTAGTAATGCCCCTGCTTATGCATGCCAACATTCCATTGGTCTTTCCTGCCACCCTGATATATTGGATTCCTGAATTAAGGTTCAAAGAGACTATGATCCCCAGATCCCTCTCTGTTATATTACTTTTATTTCCTCCCACCTAGGGTGTACCCTGCTTTTCCGTTCCTACTTCCCAAGTGCATCACAGTGCACCTCTTCACATTAAATTTCAACTGCCATGTTCCCAGACCATTTTCATGCATCTTTAAGCCCTCCTCATGTCCGCCACACCCTCTGGGGTGTCCACCCTAATGCATATTTTGTATCATCAGCAAATAGCACCCTCCCCTCAAACCCTCCACAATATCACTGATGTATCATATATCATGGATGTGAGGTATATATCTCTCAGGCATAGTATTCTTATTTAGCTCCTGTAATCTATACAAAGTCTCAATGTGCCATCCTTCTTGTGGATACACACCACTTGTAACAAACAGAGTCAGCTGGTTTTGTAATCCATTGATGGTTTATCAAATCCTGCAGATACCTTACTTCTCTATATAATGGATGTGGTACTGCCATATAAGTTTTCTGGACTGGCTGGTGATCATTTAACTTGATGTGCATTTTAGTGGGGATCAAGGCAGGAGTAGGTGGCAGTTGGGGCCTAGCAGTTTTATAAAAAATTAAATGTTTGGTGGGGCAAGG
Organism: Neoceratodus forsteri; assembly: GCA_016271365.2. NCBI lineage: Eukaryota > Metazoa > Chordata > Ceratodontiformes > Ceratodontidae > Neoceratodus > Neoceratodus forsteri. Next base: position 397,677,800 of record CM057454.1, read on the forward strand.
TCAACCAGATAATATCCATATCAATATTGTCCTTGGAATTGCCTATGACATATTTCTCAACATTTGATCACCAATTTCTCTCTGTTTCTCAGTCAAAGAAGTGAGGTTTACAGGTGGCTCCCAGTCACCAGCATCAGTCACATGGTCAAAGGAATGACAGAGTGAGGGGTCCTAGGAACCTCAAACAAGCATAACGTGCTCATCATTCCTTCAGCCTTCCCAGATGCCACTAGTCAATGAAGCACATAAACCTCCCCAAGCAAAACAGACAGCACAAACTGGTAACTGATGAGATATTTATTGATTATCAAACATGTAGGCTGAGAAATCTCTAGACCTCATACAAGATGTAAGGAAGCCGAATATGCTTCTGAAGAGGAACCTGTTGAACTTCAACTCACAACTTAGGAGTTCATAGGGTTCACACAAAATCATCTTGCTACTGCACAACAGAAAGAGAAACTTGGTACAACCAACGTCCAGATCACAGGAGTATGAGCTCAAACAATGTCAGATGTGCTCATCCCAGTCTGACAGAACAAATTGAGGCAGCTTGGGAGAGGTCCATACTTTGTGTAAAGAAGGTAAAGAGGCAACTTACATAGCAAAACTACCCAAGCAGGTAGCTGCTGCAGGTGTATCATGTAAAATGAAGAAACCTTATCATAACAGTAAAGCAAGAAGAAATGGTCTTATCTGTGCCTAGGTAACAAGAAGGGAGAACAAGATGGATCTACTGTAAGATTTCCTTGGAGATGTTCACAAAGGATCCTCTGTGGATGCTGTCTCCTTATTCTGTCATAGCAGGTGATGCCTGCAAAGGCAGGTGAGTTGAATGAGAAGCTGCAACCTTTCACAGAGAGACCAGGGTACACCACAATAGCTAAACACCATGTGGACATGGGAACACAGACATCACTTAGGCAGTCAGCTTATAGGGTGCCAGAGTGGGTAAATAAGCTATAGAGGAGGCGCTTACAAAGTTGCTGGCTCCTCAGACTATGTATGGATAAAACAATTCCAGGAACTCTCCTGTAGTGCTGCTCATCCCCCACCCAAAAAATGGAACCATGAGTGTCTGTGTACCACTAAAACTTACCATTTGCACAATCAGACACATTCCCAATGCTCAAAACAGATGTGCTAGAAAAACTAGAGGGAATGTAGTTGACAACATATACCTTACCAAAGGGTATTGGGAGCTGTCTCCTGACCCTGGAACCAAGGAATGGTTAGTATTCATTACCACCTTTGGCCTCTTAAGGATCTGTAATACTATTTGGGATAATGAATGTGCTACAGAAATTTCAGCAGCTGTTGAACCACTTTCTGTCCGGGACATGCAACCTCTCACTGGCATATATGGATGATATTGCCATATATAACCAAGGATCACACGAAGCATGTAACTGGGGTGCTTTGCAGACTGTAAGCTGCAGGGATAACAGTTAAGGTGTAGAAGTGTCAAATTGTTATGGCAGAGATCTGATACTTGCAAAACTGAGGCTATCCAGATATAGCACACACCAGCCACAATGAATTGGTGATTAAAATTCTGGGGATGACAGGGTACTAGCAGAGGTTTGAGGATAATTGTAATACTCTGCAGAACCCTTGTCTAACCTCTGAAAAAGAAAATGAATAAAAAGAGGTAGTGAACTGAATGGTAAGGTGGCATTTGACCAGCTGAAAGAGGCATTATGGCAGGTGCCCGTACCAGCTAGACCCAGCTATGCGCTGATATTTGTTGTGCACATATATTTTTCTATTTATTGAATGTTATTCTGAATCAGGTGGTGGACATGGGGAAGAACACCTGATTTCCTGCCTGAACAGGAAACTGTAGCCCAGGGAGGACAGATAGTGTACAATTGAGAAAGGATGTTTGGGCATCTTCAGGTGCTTCAAATATTACTGCCCTACTTATATAACAGTGTTCACATTGGTTATGGACCATAAGCTCCTAACCTGGCTCAGCTGGAAGAGAGCTGAATGCCAAGCTACTGCAGTGAAGTCTTGTGTTACAGCCACACAACATAATTATTCAGTTCTGCAGTGGCTCACAGCATGACAACACTGATGACCTGTCCAAGCAGGTGACCTGAGATCAGGGGTTTGGGGTCTTGTAACACACAAACAAAAGTGGTGAAGCTTAAATGAAATGATAATAAACTGTTTGGTGAACATTTTGTCAATGGATGCAAGAAGGTTAAGTAAAATCTTTTTAAAAGAGCAAATTACATACCTTGATAAGGGCATTACATTTTACTGTGCCTCTTTATTAAAAATAAATGACACTGTGCCAGTTTAGCTTATTGTATCTCTGAATTACACATTGCAAGCATAGTTACAGTTCTGGTAACATGTTCCTCACTTTCTATATCTTTTGTCTTATGCTTTATATTTGATCTTTCTTTAAATGGTAATAGCTATATATTGTTAAGTAGAGATGTTGTGAAGTTTTAATTCATCAGTGAAGTGGGTGAATTTGTAGGAAATTTGCACTTTCTGAATTCCACGAAGTTTGTGGCAAATGCATTAACTTCACCATGCATGTTTTTAAAACCCTGAATCTTAAAAGAAACTCCCTTCACCTACTGTGCTGTAATGCCACCTTTACCATCTCCAGAAAACATACTATTCATGATATACCCTCCCATCCCCACTGGCACCTCCACCACCCATGCCCTGGTGAATTGCAGCAATGTTCTAAAGTTAAAAGTAGGAGTTGTATGACTCCAAAACAGTTTAAATTACAGTTCAATTAAAAGCCTACCCTTACCTCACCCATGTGCCAAACACACCCCTGTCTCTCAAGTAAGTCATCATAAGTCTCCCAACCAATCCCTTTCTGGTCCCCACCATCCTCCTCTTTACCACTAACCCCAGAAAAAACTGTAATAAAGAAAATGGTACCCCAGTGAAGAGCATCTGCTCTGTTCAATATCCATTTTGATAATGGCAAGTAATGAATGAATAAATGAATGAATGAATAAATGATATATTTACTCCTAGTGAAACCCGATTGGCTGAAAATTCAGCTAATGAGGTTTTACTAGGAGAAAAAGATGTCACCATTCATTCATTCATTCATTCATTCATTTATTCATTCATTCACACATACTGAGATGGATCACACTGCTTACCACTTTCTTACAACCCCCAGGCTGCTAAGTTTACTTACTAGTCTCCTTTGTGGCCAGTGTCAAAGGCCTTGCTGAAGTCCAGATAGGCTACATCACCTTTCCTCCCTGGTCCACCTCCCTAGTCACCCAGTTAAAAGATCTATGAGATTTGTTTTGCATGACCGCTCCCCTGTGAAATCATGCTGCTGGTGATCTTGCAGCCCACATGGCTGTAGGTACTCCATCAGTCTCTCCTTCATCAGGGTCTCCATTAATTTCCCCACCACTGATGTGAGACTGACTGGCCTGTAGTTGCTAGCCTCCTCCCTGCTGCCACTCTTTTGCAGGGGACCACATTAGCCCTCATCCTGTCCTCTGCAACTACAGCAGTCTCGTATGAGCTGCTGAGTAATGTTGCTTGAGGGACACTAGCACTGTGCTCATTTATTTTAGAACCCTTGGGTGAATCCCACCCAGTCCCATCAGGTTGTTATCTTTTCAGGCTTCCAATCCCTTCAAGGCTCTCTCCTCAAAAATGGACTTATGTCAACTCCACCTCCCCTTGGTACCTTCTGATACCTGTTGGTCCACCACCTCTGTATTTGAAAACAGAGCAGAAGCACTCATTTAAAATTTTTGTTTTCCTGATCTTCTGCTGCCCAGCCCCCATACCTCCTAATTCTCACTATCCCACCCTTGTTTTCTTCTTTTCTCACATACCTGAAGAAAGTCTTATCCTTTTTGATCTCCTTGGCAATCATCTACTCTGTTCATGCCTTTGCTGTCCTCACCCTCCTTCCTGCATTCCTCTGCTTTACCAGATATACCTCCCTGTCCACCTCTGTCTGGGTCTCCTTGTACTTCCTAAATGCTGTTTGTTTTGTCCTTCACAACCTTAGCCACCTCTTTGAGAGCCATATTGTCCTCTTCCTCCTCCATCCTTTGTGTACGCCCTTCAGACAGCATGCTGTTGCCTTACCTACCCCTCCCTCATTTTTTTATTGGTCTCCACTCCCAACTGGCCAAACCCCCTTTGAGGTATTTACTGAGGCAGTCACTCAATATTTAAAATCTCCTCCTGAAGTCTAGGACCCTTGTCTTAGTGTGTTTTTCCTCTTGCCCAATCCTATGCTAAACCACACAGCACAGTGATTGCTTGTACCAGAGGACTACCCACTGTGACATCTGCAATGTTTTCCCAGTTTGTAAATACCAGATCCAGCACTGTCCCATTTCTAGTGTGTTCTGTAACAAGCTGCCTGAGAAATACCCCCAGAAGGGAGTTTTTTTTTTATCAATTATTTTACCAGGTGAGACACACTAAGCTGAAAGCTTGTTTGCAGAGTGCAACCTGGGAGCCGAGGAAGTTAAGTGACTTGCTCAGGATCACACAGTATGCAAGTTGGAGCTGTGAGTTCAAACCCTGGTCTCCAGATTTGCAGCTCAGAGCCTTAAACCACTGCGCCATACTGCCTCCTCAAGTTGATGATGCCCTGCTTATTGTTGTGCAGTAGCTGCAGCCAAAATGCTTCAGTCTACATCATTGGATTAAAGCCCGCACAATCTTTTTTCTTATTCTATTTCTGGTATTTTTACCTCCATGGCTGGGGGTTGTGCCTTTGGTTCCCTCTTCCAGCCAGTCCTCACAGTCCACCACACCGCAGCAGTCAGAGCTCGAACCCCTTTCCCTAGCCCTTCACAGGCCACTTCACAGTGGGTACTTACCCCACCACTGTGAAGACCCAGAGGCTGGGCCCAGGGGCAGCTGACTTAGGTGTATCCATGGCGGTCCCATCGGGCTGACCTTCAAGCACGCTTGGAGGATGGTAGCTCTGAGAGTAACCCCCATGGCGTGGGCATGCAATGACATCAGGGACACTGCAGCGCATGCTACTGCACACTGTACATCTGGCGTCACCCGCCCACCCCACTCTTTGACCCTGAGTATGTACTAGCTGCCAGCCACCACCAGGAGCCAGTGTCTCAGCGGACATCCCCACCCACCCTCCCTGGAGGAGGAGAGCCATCCATGGGATGTTCGATCCTCCTCCCCTCGGCCTACCTCTGACTCCTTAAGCAGCTCCCAACCCCAGGTCATCAGCTTGGGTAGAGGTAAGGTGCCAGTGCCTCAGCTGTCTACACCACCGGGCCAGCACAAAGCTCCCCACAATCAGTACTTCCCTTTGCTTGCCATTCTGCCAAAGGCCTCTGTCAAAGCCTTGTCTTACTTCTTCCCTGTATTGGTGTACTGTACACTAACACCATTTGGAGAAAAGCCCTGGACCCTGTCTTTAAGCTAACCCATAGTATCTCCAGCTCTCCCTTATTCCAATGGTGTCCTGTGTCTCTGTGGCTTTTATACCTTCCTGACATATGAAACAACCCCACACATTTCCACCCATTCCTTTTCTTTAGGAGCATGGTACAGCCTGGCATAGCTGCATCTCAGCTGTGCTTCTTGTCGTACTTTGACTCCTTATGGCTATCAGAGCCAGGTCTACCTCCACAATGATTGCTTCAAGGTCAGACATTTTATTTCCTTATTTTTTAATTAAAAGTTTATTAAAGATTTTACAATACAAAATAAACACACAAAGCAAATAATCCACACCGGAATCTAATACATGCAACATGAAAGGAATTTTATTTCCTAGGCTCCTTGCATTGTCACACATTGCTATACACTCGTTTGGCCCTCCCTTCCACTGCTCTGCCTTCCTTCCTGTTTCCATCTTTTGCCCCTCCTGTTTCCCTGGTCTTGTCTTCACTACCCCTCTGCCTACCCTCCTTAGCTTCTTGCTACCTTAAATCTTCTTCCTCATCTACCTGCCTGCCCTCCTTCTTGTTCTTATGCACGCCCACTCAAAGGAATTAATTTCCCTTGACTTCTTCTCCTGCTGATCTGTTTTCTGGGGGCAATCTTTGCCTCCCTCAGTTTTTCTGCCTCCTCTTTGACAAGCTTAAATACTCATCAAAGTAACATCTAAACCCCGGACTGCCATTCCTCTCCTGGATTGGTAGAGGCCCTCTCCTTTGTATAGTTCTCTGTCCCCAGGTAGGACCAAAGTCCCCAGTGTAGCCTAAACCATCCTCCCTGCATTATTAATTCAATCACTCATTGAAGGCTATGGTGCTGGGTCCTTAGCACCTCCTCTGGCTAGATACACATAGCACCTAAGTGAAGGCAACCGTGTGAGCTACCTGCTTCAGGCCCTTCCTCAGCTATCTTGCACCACCCTTTCTGTGTCCCAAGCCAGATCATTAGTTCCCAGATGGACAGTGACATCCTGCTGCTTCCCTATCCCTTTTCCTCTGGCAATCTCTATGATCTTCCCTCCAGTTCTCCCCACCCCAAGCACCTGGTAGGCACTTTACTACCCTGTGTCTCCCATTCCTGCTCCCAACTCTATATCTCTGACTGTAGAGTCCCCACCAGTATCTGTCTTCCTTCTTGGCTGGGGTCTCTCTCCCCTTGGGGTCTCCTCCCTTCCCACTGCCTCAGGTACCATTTCCTGGCTTTCCTGTCCCTCCAAAACAGCAAAGGAGTTATACAGCGGTAAGATCAGAGGATTTTGTGCCTTTCTTCCCCAAAACCTCTGGACCCCACAAGGTCCAGCACATCTGCCTCTTTTCTGGCTTCCTTTAAGGGAGAAGGGCAATCTTTGTGGTCCTTGGGTGAGGCAGATGGTATGCTGTACTCTTGCCAGTTTGAGTTCAGCTATCTCAGCTTTCAGCCCAGAGGTGTCTACATGTGGAGCAGTACCTCAGTCTCAGTATGTGTATCTGAAGATTGTGGTCTCACACTTATCACACTGCACCACTCCCATGCCTGAAGACTGTATTTCTCTTAACTTCTTACTTCCATACCTTTTTCTTGTCCTTATCTTTCCTCTCTATATCCCACTCTTGACTTATCTGTACTGTTCCTCCTTCCTATATTTAGCCTATCCCTTTAGGTGTCCATACCCTTACCCTAGATATTGTGCTTCTAACTTTTCCTTCCTAACCTTGCTTCCTAATTCTCTCTTTACACTTTATCAATGTAAGGTTTCCATTCTTGTCACTTATTGCCCTGCCTTGCTTTACCTTAGTTACTATTCTCCTGGTGTTCTCCTTCATAGAGACAGATCAGGAAGTATAGGCAGACCAGGAGAAGTTGTAAAATCTGCAAGAATCATTTTACTATTAACAATAAAGTAAAGAATAAAATTGCACAGGATAGCTCTTCATACAGGCAGTACAAACAAAGAAAGTCCTACATCTGCGAGTCTCTCTCAATTTAAAACTCAGCATATCTCTCTATAAACAAACAGTGCTCTCTTTTTATAAGCTGTATTTTCATAGCAGTTTAAACTCTGCATCCTGATTGCTGTAAGTCAATCTCCTTTTTGACATAAAATATCTCAGAACTTTGTCAATTTCTTTTCTGAGGTCAGCATACATGTGCAACAAAATGCAATGTTCTGTCACAGGGCTGATCTCATGTTGACAATTCTGTTAACAAGTTTGGGAAGGTGAAAATACATCTAAAGGTCAATGCCCCATGTTCCAGATGAATATCTTTTCTAATAACCCCAAACAGACATTCTGTAATAATTTCAACAATATAATTATATACATTTGCAGATCAAGGGATCCCAGTTTCACATCAAGGTTCACATATATTTTTTATTTATACTTTATTCAAGAATAAATACAATACAGCATCTGAAGAATCATACCAACAGAGATGCCCAGCTGGAGTGAAAACACTCTGTATAATAACAATCAAGAGTACCATCAATAAAAGGGTAAATATAACAATACAAATCATAATATAAACACTAACAAGAATGACAACTATATCTGTTATAAAAACTATCAAAAGGAAACATGGCTTACTATAACTAACTGTATTAAAATCCCAAATAATCTTGGTGTCTGCCTGGTAATAGGGAAATAAATCCATGCTCCATACCAATCCTATACACAGACAAACGTATAACACAGGGATCTATGTGCTACCCTTGAAGTCCTGCCACTGCAGAGAATGATGGAAAGGGAAAGAGTGGGATAGGAGGAAGAGGAGGTGAATGCCATAAAATGACAACTTCCATATAACAGCCCTGGGAACCAAAGGGCTTAAAGTCACCCTTGTCTAACACTTCAGGTTTCAAGTTTAGGAGGTTTCCAATTCCCTAAGCTGGTATCGCATTTCCCAAAAATATCATCCCACTGGTCTAATGATGTTAACATCAAGGAGTCCAATATTTTAGAGCAGAAAAGATGGTACAATTGAAGATAATGCCAGTGGTGCGATGTGGGGGAGAACTGATGTTGGAGCTCTTTAAAGGATTTAAGATATCCCGAGGGTAGAGAACATCTCCCCACTCTCATAATTCCCCCTTGCACCCACACTGACCTAAAGATTGAGGTACCCCCACTTTAAGTTGGGGGTGACACTGGATGGATAAAGATGAAAGGAACTTCCCAACTAAACCCTAAAAATTTCTTGGCCAACTACCAGACATGAGAGGCATAGTGCTGGGTGTGTAAATATTAGAAAGAAGACTCCCAGACCATAAAGTAAATTCAGAAGAACAGTTAGAGTTCCATTCCAATTCCAGTTCCAACCCTTTAATAGAAGAGATCCAATGTTTGGAATGAAACCAGAACCAAATCCATCAGAGGCCTACTCCAATATAATAAAAGGAGCCAGGATGACCGAAACCCATCCTTTCCATAGGGGCCATCAACCTTGTCATGGAATTCCTAGGCTTTGTTTGTTCCCAGTAAAGGAGAACAAGGTGGCCTGAAATTGTTGCCACCATGTATCAGTGATCTGCAGGGAGGTAACATATTACATATAACAACCGAGGCAGAAACATCTAACTGTCTGTACCTTTCCCCACAGAGACAAATGAAGGTGCTTCCACCTTGGGATATCCCCTTTCAGCTTTGACAGGACAGGATGGAGATCTTGGAAGGGCCATTCAGAGAGGGACAAGGAAATAAAAATCTCCAGATACTTAATAGGCCTAAAGACCATCGCATGTTGGGTACTGAAACAGGTGTACTGTGCCCTTTGTGGTCCATAGGAATGATATCAGTTTTTTTCCCAGTTATTATGGAGCCCACATATGAATGCAAAGGTGTCCAACAGCTGGGTTAAATTGGGTACAGAGGAATCCACTTTCCTCAAGGTCAGCAGGATGTCATCCCAAATAGCATGGCCTTATAGGTATGTGAGCTCACCTGGATACCTTCAATGTCTGGAGAGTCCCTAATCCACTGTGCCAGCAGTTCAATTGCCAAAAGAAGAGAGCCAGGAAAGGGAACAGCCTTGATGAGTTCACCTGTCCAGTAGGAAGGAGGGAGACAGTTTGCCATCCTTCAGAACAGGTGCCCTAGGGGCCGAGTAGAGAACCTTAATCCACTGTATGAAGTGGGGACCAAATCCAAATTTTTCCAAGGTGACCAATAAATAAGGCCATTTGACCAAGTCGAAGCCTTCTCTGTGTCCTGGGCCACCACAGCAAGAGTGTCTGAGGAAGCTCCTGTGACACAGAAAACGTCCACAAGGACGGAGGATATGGTCGGCCATCCCTCCCCCACAAAACCCACTTGATCTGGGTGGCTCAGCATTGGTATAACCTTTGACATCCTATTGACCAAAACTATTGTCAATAATTTATAATCAACGTTAAGGAGGGAAACCAGGTGGTAGCTCCACACTAATACAGATCCTTGTCCGTCTTGGGCAAAACTGAGATTCCTCGTTGCACATAGTGGGTGGCAACATCCTTGCTTCCAGGCTGCATCCACAACCTCTGCCAACAAGGGCATACCAGATCACCAATCACTCTATAAAATTCCACAGGTAAACCATCCGGGCCCGGACTCCCCACAACTGTCCAAGAGCCATCCTAAACTCCTCAGGCTTAATAGAAGCATCCATGATCTTTTGCTGATCCACCGACAGCCTTGGAAGTGAAATAGAGGCTAAAAGTCCTGGATATTTGAGTCCTCTCTTCCCTCCTCCTCTTGGAGAATATAATTGGCAGTAAAATCGTAAAAGAGGTGTTAATCCCTCTAGATCAAAGACCAAATTCCTTTCTGCCTAGCACCTGGTATTATTTTAGAATTCTCCATCTTCTTAAGCCTATAGGCAAAGAGTCATCCTGCCCCCCAAGTAGGCCTGCTTCATCCTGTATAGGCCCAGTTCTGCCTGTTGGGTATTTAATATGTTGAGTCAGAACTGCAAATCCCTGATACTACGTAGTAATAAAGAATCAGAAGTGTTAGCCTTATGTTGCTCCTCCAGGGCTTCTAATTTAGATTCCATGGATTGGATTTGGGCCTACCATGCTTTTTGTGTGCCACAGAATAAGAAATCAATTTACCCTGATGATATACTTTCAGGCCCTCCTAAATCCATTGTGGTGCTGTGTTCTCCACCGTATTGAGCTCCAGATAATCTTAAACCTCCTCCCTGAGCCATTCCTGAAAAGAATGGTCCAATAAGAAACTAAAGTTGAAACCCAATGAGACTATGCCTTACTCCCCTGATTCTTCTCAGATGACCAAGTGAGTAGAGCATGGTCAGAAATTAATAAAGGTTCTATATCTACTTGTAAGGTGCCTCATAAGGTTCTGAGAAGCTAAAATTAAATCAATACAACTATAGGTCTGGTGGACCGTGGAGTAAAATGAATAGTCCTGTACATCGGGTACAAACACCACACATCACACAGACCATGTTCTGCCGGCAATTTGGATAAAGCCCTAGAACCTGGCATGACCAAATGAGCAGGTATGCCACTGTGATCACACACAGGATGTAGGACCTCATTCATGTCCCCACAAATAATCAAAGTCCCTTAACATTTTTCCTGCAATAATTGAGATAAGTCATAGAAGAAAGATGCACTATCTTCATTAGGACCATACACCGAGGCCATGGAGAATGATTTTCCATCTAGGGTACTGGTTACGATGATCCAGCTACCTCAAGGGTCCTTTTAAACCTGTTTAGGAACCCATTAATTCCTCTGCCAATCAACACCATGACACCTTGCCTCTTTGAAGTACAAGAGGCAGCATAAATCTGACCTCCCAACTCAGTTTTAAATGCTCCACCACCTTCACCAGAAGGTGGGTTTCCTGCAAAACACAAGTTGACCCCCTAACTTCCTAATTTGAGTGAGAACACGCTTTTGCTTGACTGGGCCATTCATGCCTTGTACATTCTAGGACACAACCCTATAGTTTGCCATGAGCATTAAAACAATTACCAGCATCCTCCATTTATCCCCCAATCAAATGCAGACTCACAGGATTCCCCCAACCGGCAGACACCATAGTGACAAAGATACAACCAACAAACCACCCAAAGCTCCCAAGAACTATATACAAAAAATAAAAAACACTAACCACTCTCTCCATATTATACTCACCCTTATGGTACTCTCCAGGTCATGCTCCCCACCCGGCAATTAATTCCAAACCATCTTAACATTCCCTCATCCATCTGAACCAAGTCCCCTGAACCCTTAACTTAGATGATCCAATGAGATCTGATCTCCCTCTCCCACACAATAAACTATGATAAAAGAAAGGCCAAAATAATAGGACCCCATCACCAAGAAAGAAGAAACTTCCCTTAGGTCCTTGCTCATTCCACATCCGGGAAAAAAGAGGGACTGAGGAGGGCCCTCCACACAGACTCCCAACACAAAAACAAGGATGCAATTAAATATGCTCCCCCACCCCTTCATTTGGGTGTAGTATTAAATTCTGCTAGCAATTGTGCATTGGGGATCTAAGCCCACAAAGGATGGATCATCACCCACAGAAGAACCCACAAGATCCACCCCACTCCCAAAACTCAACAACGTGGAACATGGAACCTGTAACTTAGACTGAACCCTAATTGAAAGTATATGGAAACCCTAAAAAGGGTATGTACAGCAACAGAAGGGTTCCATAATTGAACCTTTACTCTAACTACAAAAGAAACCCCAACTCACTCATTCCCAGCAAGAACCTCAAACTGTAATCATTCCTACTCCTCTGATGCCACTGCAAGACTCCAGGACAATTAAAATTTTATTTTGTAACTTGTTCTGTTTTCTGTGATAAATCCTATGTATTGTTTTTTTGTTTGTGTACTGTTAAATGACATGGAACCTTTGTAAAAGAGCCTTGGCTCAAAGGTAGTACCTGAATTCCTGAATAAATAAAATAAAAGAAGATGCAAAACATTAGGAAATACATAACTATATGTACAATACCATCTGGTTAACAAATCGTAAAATCCCATACAAGGATCTGGAGGATGCTAAAAGAAAAGTTAATAGCAGTTCACAATGGGAAATTCATCTAATAAATCCTATAACAGTTGCTGGCCCGGTGGTGCTGGAGGTTGAGGCGCTGGTCGCTACACACCGATCCACACCAGCAACCTGGGTTCCAGAATGATCCTGGGCCACAGGGGTTGGCAGAGGGAGAGGATCGAGCATCTGGAGGACTGCTCTCCTGTCTTGGGGAGGAACACTTGTCGTCACTTCACTGACTGCCCACTGGCAGCAGCCAGAGGACAGTACTGGGTCGGGAGGCACGCCTGACATGCCAATGTTGGTGGAGAGGGTGGGAGAAAAGCAGAGGAAAAAGAGAGCCTGGCAGCGCTCAGTGATGGCTGCTGCACCTGACAGCTGACCTTGGCTTCTGGATTGGGTCTCCAGGGTGAGGTGTAGTTCACCGCCTCCTTCCTGGCCCTTCGCGAGGGGCAATCCATGGGGATACTGGGGTTGGTGAGTGTGGGTGTGGTCGGTCTGGAGAGAGAATCCCTCAGTCAGGAGGGCTGAAGCTGCCTGCCAGGGCTCTAGGAGGTTAAACCATGTATGAAAAAAAATCCTCATAACAGTTAAAAGCAAGTGCAACAGTACCATATGATGACTCAGGTGTGGTAACATCCCAAGTGATGTCCTTAGAAAGACACTGTCCAGCTTCCTTATGCCTTACTGACCTTTTCCATAGGACAAAAAAAAGAATGACCACATTCATTATCTTGAGTCAATCAGTCCATAGAGTCTGTCACTTTGTAGAGCTCTGACACTGCTGCTGTGTGGAAGAGCTCTCCTGCTATGTGCAGTTAACCAGCTCCGCTGTACTGCTATCATGACAGCAAAGAGGAGGTCCATCGTTTCTAGAACACTCAAGCAAGTCAGAGAAAAAGAAGAAAAACATTTTCACGATGAGTATTGGGCAGCATAATATTTAAATCGGAAATCCACCGTGCCTCAGTCTTAAATCCCAACAGAGAACCAAACATATGGAAGCCCCTTAACTGAATGATCTATACAGGCTGGGTAAATAAAATCATATAAACCCCATATGTCGACCTAGGTCCCACTAATTAAGAAAAAGATGAACAGTCCAACTTGGGGCATTCCAAAAATAAAAACTCAATACACAAAATATAAAACAACAAGCCCCATTTTATTAATTCGGAGGAATGATACTGCCATCAAATGCTGGCTCCAGCATCCCACTATCATGGTGGCATGGTGGGTGGGACAGATATTTCTAGAACACCCAGGAGCCAATAAGAAATATAAAGCCAGCAAACATTTGCACAAGAAATATTAGACAGCATAATATTTAAATCAGGAAGCCACCATGCCTCCACCTTAGATCTCAAAGGAGAACACCAAACATATAGATGCCCCAGAACTGACTGATCTATACAGGTTGGGTAGATAAAATACATGTAGAACCTATATGCAGACCTAGGCCACACTAATTAAGGGAAGAAATGACCAGTCCAACTTGGGGGAATTCCAAAAATTAAAAACTCAATATTGCCAAATACATAAACAACCAGTCACCCTTAAATAAATCTGAGGCATGATACGCCCTTAAATGCTGGCTTCAAATGTACCTTTAGCAGTCCCTCATCACTTACAGTGCTGTTCCATAAGATGAGAGAAAGAAATGACCACCACCACTGCCTTCAAGATGATCAATCCATGGTGTCTTCTTCCATGGAAATCTCATGATGCTGGTGTACACTAAGTCTCTCTGATGCACGTGATGGTCTGGCTTCACTTTCCCTCTTCTGAGGAGGCAAAGGGAGCCCAATCTTTCTAGAACCTCTTGGAGAACCATCCTGTGCTATATTGCCCTGCTCCTTGAGAAATTGCAATGCTTCAGCCCAAAAAGTAAAGAATGCAGTCCAGTTGTCATCTACCTCCATCAGAGTAGCTGGTGGAATTAAAAAGCAATGGACCCCCTGCAGTCATGCCTGGTCCTGTACATTGCCAAAAGTTTATGATGTTCCACCACCCTCTTAGGAAGTCCTGATGAAAGAAGAGGCAGTCTCCATTAAAACTGATATCTTTGAGTGCTCAGGCATCTCTAATTATGCATTCTAAACTTGAAATCTCAACAATTTAAAGACTACAGGACAGGACCCCGAGTCTGAAGGAGGTGACCCTGTCAGGACCATGTGAGCCCTCTCAATTGCCACCTGTGTGCTCAAGTGCCAATGTAGCCAGATGGGCAGATGTTTCTGTAGGAATCTCAGCATGTCCAATCCTTCCACTGTCTCAGGTAAACCAAATAAATGGACATTGCTTCTACAATTTCAAGATTCAAGATTGATCTTTCCCGAAGGAAACGCACCTCTCTTTCAGCAAGCCCACATGTCTCTCAATAGCTTGGGTCCAATCTTCAAGGTGACTAATATGGGACTCTGCCAATTCCATCCTGCGTCTCAGCACCTCCACTAACACCCTTTTAGCAGTTAACTGGACTGTGATATGATTGATGTCAGTCTTAATAGCAATCATGAAGGTTTTATTTCATTAAGCTCTCTAGCCAACATGCTCGATTTGGGCTCCCACTCTACAAATGTTCCTGGAGTCGGGCTGAGTGCATCATCTGCAAGAGGAGATGCCGATAGTTTTGTACTTGTTCTTGGCGCAGCCCCAGATTTCTCTGCCTTCAACCTGGTAGCCATCTGGACTAGGGTTCTGCATCAAAAAATTTGCCCAAGAAGCCAAGAAGGTGAGGAAATATCGATAATTAGAGCCCAACAAGATGGAGCTAGGCAATTGTACTGCAGCTAGCTTGGTTGCATCACGTGACCTCTCACATATATTTTTAACCACAGAGAAGCAAGGTGAGAAAAAAAAAGAATAGAAACAGCAAGTGAAGGATATGAGACAGTGGGGGAATTGTGGGACTTTCAAAGTGGTCAGTTGTTAGATGCCAAGACAGACAAGTGGAAGAATAGGAGAGGACAAAATAGATCTTTGCTTTTCACTCTGTCTGCGTAACAAATAAAAGGATTCACCCACCCTGTCACAAAGACACCCCTCATTAACAGGAACCTTTAAGAAAAAAAAGGTATTGGGGACAAATTTTCAATGAGCCTGTAGATCACCACAGTTTGGGGCAATCTACAGCTGTAGTACACTCCTGCTGTGTCAGAGACCCTGCACTTAATTCAGGAAGAACTTGGTCCCTGCACCACAAACCCAGGAGCTCCACACCCACAGGTTGAGTGTCAAATCAATCAGTGCACCTGCAGAAATGTTGTAGATCCACCTCCCCACCCGCAAAACAGGAAAGGAACTGGGATAGTGTGGGGGCTAAAACATACTATGCAGGAGTGGTCCATGGGAGGAAGGGCATAGAGTGCCATAGTGAATGCTGTGAAGGCTGTGGGCATTGAAATCAGTGATCTTGCACCTGATGGGGTTCTGATTATATAGCAAGTACACAGATTACTTGGTACTGTGGAGGTGAGGTACAGAAACACACAGTGCCATGTCCTTATGTGGGCACAGCCTTGAGGCTGCTGCAAGGCTGTGCCTATGTGGGGACATGGCACTGTGTGTTCATATACCCCATGGTGCTAAGTCATTGGTGTACTTGCTATATAATCGGCACCCCCAGTGGGTGCTACATCACTGATGTCAATGACCACAGCCTCACAACACCCACTATGGCACTCTGTGCCCTTCTACCCTCAGACCCAACATTCAGGGCCCCTACACATGAATCACCAAAGTGTGTATTTCCCTGGTATAAGGGGCTTAGACCAGCTCAGTGCTGATCTAACTCAAGCCCCTTGCTCGCCCACGGAGAGGCTTTCTGAATCCCAAAAAGGGGATGGTGCATCCCTGCCATGGCCAAATCCCATTGCGATCTGCCGCACCCTGCTGTGTGTCACAGGGAGGCACAGTGGCCATTGACAGTGGCTCCCAATTCAGACCCAAACCATGTTTCTGAATCATGAATGCGTATCTTTTGACACAAGTGCCAGTTGCATCAGAACTGTTTGATGCAAGTTCCTTGCATCCTTCTCAGGGCTTTGAAAATCTGGCCCTAGTTTCCAAAACCTTCTTTTATTTCATTGTTAACATTATATTTTAACATTTACAGTTCTTTGCATATGCAGTATCTCTTTTTCCTAACTTTTTAACATTACCTTTTAATATTTACGGTTCTTTACATATGCAGTATCCCTTTTCCAAACACCTTATACAGCAAACATTTCAGTTAAGCACACACTTTTTATTGACCTTCTGTATTCTCAGTTCCTGAACCATATCTTAACAGAAAATCAGCCAAGCCATTTTATTTTCTAGATGTGTGCATTACTCTGAATTTAAATGGCTGTAACTGAGTACCCCTTGCGATTCTAGGATTTTATCCTTCATTTGACTATACCAACAGAAAGTATTGTGATCCGTTATAAGCAGAAAGTCAGCTCCTAAAGACAAAACTTAAAAGATTCCATGGCCCATGTCATAGCAAAGCATTCATTTTCAATAGTGGAGTGCATTTTACATAGGTACATAGATACATAGAAGGTAACAGCAGAAGGACCGTGTGGCCCACCTAGTCTGCCCTTTCCCTACCTAATGCATTTTCTCTCTGTTGTGCAGTTTTCTACTGACATACATAATAGGATGCTCTTTCCCATCTATATTCTGACTCATGATAGCACCTAGACCTACCTCTGATGCATTAGTCTGTAACAGAAATTGTTTCTCAAAGTCCGCACTTCTTAAAACAGGGGCTGAGCGTAATGCAGCCTTGAAGGCCTGAAAAGCCTCATCACTCCGGTACCATTTCACATTACTGCGTAGCATTTTTCTATGAGTTCAGTGAGGGAATAGCTAACTGGGAAAAGTTGGGAACAAATCTCTGGTAGTAATGAGCCATACCTAAAAATGATCTGACATATTTTTTTGTTTTAGAGACAGGACTGTTAGCTAAAGCTTCTACCTTGGAGCTCTTTGGCTTTATTTCTCCATTTCCCAAAATATAACCAAAATATTTTGTTTCCTGCATGTCTAATGTGCACTTGGTTGGATTAATGGTGAGCACTGGATTTTTGCTAGAATGGATAACTGCTCGTAGGTGTTCCAGGTGACTTTTCCAGTCTGGACTGTATGTCACAGCATCATCCAGGCAAGCAGAACAATAACCAATATGATGGGCTGGAATGACATCCATGTACCTCTGGAATGTTGTGAGTGCACCATGTAAACCAAATAGTATGATGGTGAACTTCTAGACTCCAACTGGAGTGCAAAATGTAGTTTTGTCTGTGGATTCTTTAACTAGGGAATTTGCCAGTAACCCTTGGTGAGATTGAGGGTACCAACATACTTCACACTTCCCAGTCTGTCCACCAATGCTCTATCCTGGGCATAGGATAGCTATCAAATATGGACACTTGATAACGTTTCCTATAATCAAGGTAGACTCTTACACCCACTCCTTTTTGTTTACAACCACCATTGTTGATGACCAAGCACTTTGATTCTTCAGTGATAGCCATCTCTTGCATTTTTGTATTTCCTTAACCACGTCTGCTCTGAACCAATCTGGTAATCTGTATGTCTTTTATCTAATAGGGTGAGCAATATCTGTCACTATTACATGCTCGACCCTTTTGCTGGGCCTGGCACTGTTGTAAAAGTACTTTTAAATTTGTTTGCCAGGTTACAATTTCTGTGGTTTGTCCTGTGGATAAGGAAACATTCACCTTTACAGCATCAGAAGTTAATTTGTACCAGTCTGTCATAAGGTATATCAATATCTTCTTCAGTAATTTCTGGTAATACTAACAAAGTAACCTTTAGGGTTTTTCAGCCCATTTCTTCAGGAGTTAGCAAGGTGTATCTTGATAGGATTTTTCCTATCCGGGTCTCAGTCTCAAAGTTAACTGTACCAGAACATCTAACCACTTTATAAGGCCCTCGCCACTTCATTAACAGCTTGTTTTCTGTAGTGAGTAATAGTAACAAGACCTTTTCACCTGGCTCAAAACTTTTCTTTTGTAACTAACTTTATTTTATTGAAGAAAACAAGATATTGTAATAACAGCACTAAGCAACAATAAAAGTTGAACCAACAATCAATAAAACAGGTAACCCAAGAGGAAGAAAACAGGTGTGCTTGGAACCAAACAGCTAGCATCAAACAAAATTATGCAATGCCCCAAAAGAATACAGTAAAGCCATGGTAAACCATGTATCCTAAGTAGTAAAAGTTCAGATATTTATTTATTTAAAAGTTTTACGGGAAGGCGTACTGAGCAGACTACTGCTCGATTCCAGATGTGTCCTGGGGAGGAGAAGGATAAACAGCAAAATACACATGACATTGTACAACAAATGATCACCTTATACAAAAACAGTAGACATGATACATTCAGCATAGTATAAACAAATTACAGAGACCGGAAGAGTTGTACAGTGAGCAGACATACCAAATTGTGTACAGGGATAAAGTGTGAGGCAAGTACCAGTGATAAAGCATTGTTGGTGAGTTAAACCAGTCTTATGCTAGCATGTCTGATAGAAAATTCAGGCGGTACAGTGATTACTGTATACTGTGGGGCAAGAACTAACATGGACACACCAACAGTTGAAGGAGAAGTGAGGTTTGAGGAGGGAGTTGAGGTGCCTACTTGTGGAGGTGGACGAATGGGCATAGAGAGGGAGTTCCATAATTAAGGCATGCAATAACGAAATGCAGCCTGTCCTGCCATAGTGGACATATGTGGTACAAACAGTAAGCCAGAATCATTGTTTCTAAGTGAGTACATTGGGGGTGGCAGGGCAGCTAGGACAGAGGTGAGATAAGGGGAGGGACTGGGTCCAGAATTTGGCCGTGAAGTTTGTGCAGTGGGAGTGGCGCCAGTCCTGGAGAGATGGGAGGTTCAGTGCCTGGTAGAGGCACAGTGATGGGTGTTGGAAGGACAGTTGAGGGCAAAGTGGCAGAAGGAAAGAAAGAGGGGTCCAGTCTGGCTAAGGTGGACTTACAGGCAGCACTATAGACTACGTCCCCATAGTTGAAGATGGGAGAATCATTTTCTGCACAATTGCATGGCGAGCCAGCAGAGGATGCAACCATGATTGCGGTACAAGGCACCCAGCTTTGGGTGGAGCTTTTGTGGACTGCATCAATATGTACAGAGAAACTGAGAGGTTTGTCTAGCCAGATCCCAAGATATCTGAAGGAGGCAAGTCTCCAGTGAAGTCCCATCCAGGGTGTGGAAGGAGGGTGATGGAAAGCCAAGAAAGTCTCTGCCTAGTGCCAGAGGTCATGGAGACAGTTTTCTTGACATTGAGAAAGAGCTGATTTGAGTGAAACCAGAGCTGAACATATATAACATATTGAGGTATCTACAATGGTAATACACAATGACACAGGGACATTAGTAGCCATCAAGCATCAACCATATAATATATGTTATAGATGAAGTATAGATATATTCATAGTAGTTATCATGGAAGCAAAAGTAGGGTATGTAGCTTCTCCCATCATTGCTGATAGGTTTTAAGGGCATACCGGAGGCTAGCTGTAGATTTTCCATCTGGAGAACAGAATGCATTTCCTCATGCCATTCCTTACAAGAGGAGGTTGTTGAACTTTCCAGTGGCTTAAATAATCAACTAAGTGACTTCCATAATAAGGGCCATATGATAGCATTGAGGGCAAAGTAGGGTACTGATGCCTACACAAAGACGACAGAGTTGTGAATAAATGCATCCCTCTCAAAAATGTTTCTTTTACTCCATGGTCACAATGGGTCAATATAATGCAGACAAAACCATGCATGGAAAAATGTGCTGTAGGAAGCGGAATAGCTGTACAGTGATAGGGGTTGTTTCAGTGCGCAATCAGAACCACCCCTGCCACAGCGTGCACGGACACTGCCAGGGTGGTGCTTGGCTGAGCTATTCCTGTGGAGTGGCTAGAACACTTGCCTCTGTTGGCGTTGGGGCTCGGGGGTTTGGTTTGGTTCTCCCAGGTTCCATTATAATGTGGCTTTTTATTTTTTATTTTCCCCATTCTGGGGTTTCTTCTTCCCTTTAGTCCATGGCCCCCTGAGTTGATTATTATAAGTCTGGGCAGTGTGAGGAAAGCCCTGCATATCAGGGGTGCTGTATTTTTAACGATGTGCACTCTTGTTGTTTTGGTCTGGATTTTGTCCCAACACTGTTAGAGCACACACCTTTGTGTCTGTGCCATTGTTTGTATGTGCGGTTATGTCCACAACATTATGACCTCTTGCCGGGTCATAATACACCTAATGCTGTTTTGGAGCTTCTTCCTGCTTACTGTGGAAATTCCAACATTTTTTGCCAGCTTTTTCTCAGAGCATACATTTAAGATGCAATAGATTCTTTCTGAGTTGGGTTTTCTTCTCATGTTTCTTTGATTAGATCCAGCGGCCCTCTAGGAGTGTGTACCATACAACATTTCAGAGGGTGAAACTTCTGTTGATGCTTGTGGCACTTCTCTGTTAGCAAAAAGCAGGTAAGGCAAGTATTGGTCACCAGTCTTTCCATTCACCTTTCACAAACCTTTTAACATGTGTTTTAGGGTTTGACTAAAATGCTGAACAAGACTGTCTATCTGAGGGTGATAAGGGAGGTTCTTATGGTAGTGATACCTAATAGTCAGTATAGCTCCTTCAGAAATGCAGCACCAAAATGTCTATCCCAGTCAGTAATCTCTTTAGGTATGCCCACCCTCCTGAAAATGTTGGCAAGCTCTGTGTACTTATGGGGCTGTGACAGTATGCATCCCAATTGCCTCTGGGTATTGAGTAGCATAGTCAGATGCTACGAAAATGAATTAATTACCCTATTTACTTTTGTCTGAAGGGCCAATCACATCCATTGCAATTTTGACAAAAGACACATCTATCAAGGATAGGGGCACCTCTGGGGCTAATTTCTGACATTCAACACAACAATTGCAATAGGTGGCAATATCAAGCCAGTAAAATCGGTACAATAATCTGGCAATGGTCTGATCCTCTCTGAGTGACTGGGCGTGGGACTATTATGTGCTACCTGTAACAACTCAGTTCTTTCTTCTTTGGTATGACCATTTGTTTTATCTGTTCCTGTGTATGAGGATTAACAAACTGTACTGTAGCCCATTACATTTTGCATTCACTTGCGCATTTGAAAGGAATGTCTTGAAGCAGTCCGACTTTTAGAGGTGTGTGACCGTCCTCGTGAATGCAGTGTTCAGTGTAGCAGGCGCGACCCTACCGGACCAATACATGCTGAGCTGTATGACAGCAGTTCGGCTGTGTTGGTCTTCACTTAAGAAAAGGTCCACTGCAATCAGCGGTGGTAGCATGTGTGCAATTAGCATACTGATGTCAGCTGAACTGCTGTCATACAAAGCTCGGCATGAAATCCCTACCACTTCATCCCTCTGCTAATGTCCTCCCCTCCATCATTAGTGTTCTCCCCAGCCCCCATGTTGTGTGCTGAGAGGGTGCCCAATCCCCTTGGCTCATGTGCCCCCAGCACTGTGTGGCCAATGGGGTGCCCAATCCCCATTGGTTGAAGCCCAACAAACAACTAGTTGGCATGCTGGAGCCACCCAGCATGCTCCGCCTCCCACGCAATTGTATGGCCAATGGGGTGCCTAATCCTGCCGACTCCAGTCTGCCCCAAACAAACACATAGGTGGCATGCTGAGAGCCCACACCGGCATACCAAAGTGTATTTTTGTTATTTTAAAATTCCTGTGAAGAAAATGGTCCCTGGGAGTCCCTTGCCCCCCACCAACCCTCGCCCACCCTCTGCACCCACCTCCCACCCCTGCCTCTGGAGCCTGGGTGATGATCTTCGGTGGACTGGGAACACGTCTGCACTCTTCTAAGCTGACTGCGAACTGAGGAAATGCCGGTAAGCTGTATAATGGCATAAATGGGGGTTTTCAATTTAGGAGAATATCTCAGCCATTTGTTTGACTTTTGGCATCAAATTTTCAAAATGAGGTTCTTGGGACCTGTTCTCATGAATTCAGTCACTGTCATGGTGTTATTCAGTTCGAATGGTGATTTCTTGGTTACTGTGCGGAATCACCTTTATGGACCGATTAACAAAACAACAGTGTCAGTGTTCATGAGGTGGGCTCTCAAAAAGCCTATGTTGCAAATTTAGTACAAAAATTTTAAAAAATGACTGTTTTACGAGCATGCCCTGGCAGAAATGTGTTTTCACGCTTCTGGCACAGAATAGTGTGGTCACTGTCAGAAATCAAAGTTTGCTACAGAGTAAGACAATCACAGTGACACTGTTCATGAGGAGAGGTCCTAAAATGCCTGTGTTGAAAATTTAGTGACACAAGTCCATAAAATGGCTGTGTTACAAGCATGCATTGTGCAGTTTCTACACACACTCATAAGTTTGTGAATTTGTAATATTTTCACTCCAGATTTTCAACATTGGCATTTTCCCACATCTCCTTATGACCAAGTACAGCTGTCATTGTTCACATCCTGGCTGAAATGTGTTTTGCACTTTGAAGTAGAATAGTGCGGTCGCTGTGGGAAATCAGTGTTCGGTACAGAATAAGAAAATCACAGTGACACTGTTCATGTGGAACATCCTAAAATGCCTATGTTAAAAATTTGGTCAAAAATTACTGTTTTAGGAGCATGCACTGCACAGTTTCCACATGCACTTGTAACTTCATGCATATGTAATATTTTCACTCCAGATTTTCAACATTTGCATTTTCCCACACCTCCTTATGAACAGTACAGCTGTCATTTTTCACATCCTGGCCAAAATGTTTGCACCAAAATGAGTGTTCAGTATACAGTAAGAAAATCATAGTGACACTGTTCATGAGCAGAGGTGACAAAATGCCTGTGTTGAACATTTGGTGAAATAATTCCACTGAATGACTGTTACAAGTGCACGTTGCACAGTTTGCACACAGGCTCGTAACCTTGAGCATGACCAGGATATTAGGGTCCCTAAGACAGACACTGAAGTATGAGGCTGAAATGTTAATCAGATGCAAGAGGAATTGCAGAGAGGTAGTCTGTTGGGACATGGATGCTGAAGGACATGGATACAACTGGAGGGGCCTGCATAAATACCAAATACCACTGAAAATATCAGCAAGCTAACATTTGGCATTGACAAATGCTTGTCAAAATCGTGCATGTGCATCAAACTTCGTGCGATGAGTGACTTTTGAGGGGTGTGGCGCTGTCTGTCAATGCAGAGTGCTCTGCAAGGGCTCGACAGTATCAACACCAATCAGCCAGGCTGATCATGACACTGTTTTACCCAAAGTGGTCTGCATTTGAAAAGAAAAGATACACCAGTCATGTGGTGGCTTTTCCTTTCATCTGCAGGTCACCACCAACAAACAGCTATTACGTCCCAATCAGCCTGACATCTCCACCCCCTCACCACCCCTCGGTCCCTTCCCTCTCAGCCCTTGCACCCTGGCTGACACCATAAGCCCTGCAATGCATAAATACATTTACAATAGTGCCACCATAGTGGTGATTCTGGAAGGTGGGAGAGTCACTTTCCTCCCTCCCTCCTCCACTTCCCACTGACTCCTTCTGCTCTCTTCTCCCATCCATGCAGAGTAGGCCACAGCCTAAGCTCCATATGCACTGGGAGTTTACAGTGTCTGAAGGCACTTTTGGTTAAGCATAATGGTGGGGTCAGCATTGATCCCCCAATGACATTGGGGTGCTCAATCCTCATGTCAGCATGTATCCCTCTGCCCCATTAATGTGGCACACTGAGAGTCCACCCCAGTGTGCCAAAATACTACCTCTGATGTTTCTTATACTGGATGCCCACTCACAGTGTCTGATGCATTGTCCCCCATGCCCCTACCCCCATGCCCCTGTGTTCTCAGCAGACCTCGGGTGCCCAATCCCCAGGTTGGCATTGATCCCCAGCACTCTTGCACACTGGGAGCTCATCCCAGTGTGATTAAATTCATTTATTAATATTTCACCCGTAAAATAGAAAAACAGTCCAACAAGGTCTTTTTTAAAACCTGGAAAAAAAAAAGAAAATGGTCCTAACGTCATTCCTGCTGGCCCCTCCCCAACCGCACCTTCCCTCTGTGCACCCAAACTCCCCACACCCCTCACCCATGCTTACCTCTAGAGGTCAAGAGCAGCTATCTTCTGTGGACCAGGATCACGTCTGCACACTTCAAAGACCAACCTTGAACTGAGAAATGATGGTAAGCCCTATAATGGCAGTGAATGGAGGGTTTCAACTTAGGTTGATATCTCAGCCAATGTTTGGGATTTTGGTGCCAGATTTTCAACATGGGGTTCTTGGGTCCCCACCTTGTGAACACTGTCACTGTCATTTAATTTTTCAGTCCTGAAAGGTGATTTTGTGGTCGCTGAATGGAATCACCTGTTGGGATCTATTAACAAGCCAACAGTGCCACTGTTCATGAGGTGGGGTCCCAAAAAGCCCTTGTTACAAAGTTGATGAAAAAATCCAAAAATTACTGCATTACAAATATCTGTTGTGCAATTTCTATGCGCTCATAACTTCATCAGTTTTAATATTTTCATTCCAAATTTCCAACATTGTCATTTTCACACCCTTATGAACAATACAGCTGTCATTTTTTGCATCCTTCCCAAAATGTGGTTTTGCACCTGTGGCACAGAATGCGCGTTGCTGTGTGAAATCAACTTTTGGGACATACTAACAAAATCCCATTGCCACTGTTCATGAGGGGTGGTCCCAAAAAGGACATGTTGCAAATTTGATGGCTGTTCAAAAATGACTGCTTTATGGCGTGCATTGCACAGTTTCTCATACACTAGTAACTTTGCCACTTTTTCATATTTTCAATCCAGATTTTCAACATTGCCATTTTTCACACCTTATACGTGAACAGTACAGCCGTCATTTTCACTTCCTGCCCGAAATGTGTTTTGCACCTGTGGCACTGAATGGCACACTGCTGTGTGAAATCACCTTTGGGACTGAGTAATGAAATGATACTGTCAGTGTTCATGAGATGGGGTCCCAAAAGCCCATTTTGAAAATTAGAGCAAAAATACCAACAAACACCCAGAGTGTTAGGGTTTCAAACCATAACACCCACCTGTACAGACTGACAAGCATTGGGAGGTCACTTGAGGTCATCGGCCATAATGCTAATCCTATTCCATCCACACCCACACCCCACCCTGCTGCCACTGACAGGCATCGAGGTGTGCCTTTGGGTCTTTGACTCTAACGTTCACCCCATTCTCTATCGGCACCCATCTCAGCTTATTTCCTTATGGAATAAGGTGAGCATAAATTCAAGGCCTCAAGACACACACTGCACCTGTCAGTGTCTGCAGGTGAGGTGAGGTGGAATGGCACATGAGTGTTATGGCCAATGACCCAAAGACACACCCCAACTCCTGTCAGTCTCTGTAGGTGGAGGTGGGGTTGACATTACTTCATTACTTCACTGCCATTCCTATTATGCATCTCTCTCTAACTCCTGCACTACCAATGCCAATGCCAGCAAGCAAACATTCAGCATTGACAAATGCTTGTTCAATTCATGCCACTCAGTGCTGAGAAAGGGGCCATAGGCAAGACACCCTGCTTCCCAAGTCATGGTGCCCAATGCTCAGGGCTGCCAGTGGAACCTCTCATGCCCTACAAAGAGCCAGTGGGGACTACAATGAGAAGGCTGTGCCTGAGCATTGAGGTTGAGACACAGGGGCACGGACAATAGAAAGTTACCTGGGGAATAAATAAGAACCTTGTATTGTTGGCGAGAAATTATGCTACTCAACTACATGTAAATAAGCCTGCACTGGGACCTGCAGCCCTGCCCCACCTGGTACAATACTAATACATGTACCAATAGTGAACTTCGGCTTTGACCAATGCTTGTTTAAACATTGCTTCACCCTATTTTGTTTCAGCTACTTAAAATAGCCTTGGAGGGAAACATTGTTAGCTTGCTCAGAAAGAAAATCACAATCAGTTATCAGTTCAGTTTCAGCATTTTCATATATCAACCTGTTATGTCCAGCAGCCTTTGGTTGCCACTGTTGAACTTCTGGATCTTGGAGCTGGACTTAAACAAGTCTGAATTAACGGCACCAAAAGGAGAAGAGTCCCCAACATCTGAAATGTTCTTTGCCTGTGCTCTTGTTATCACAGCTTCAAAACAGCAGGGTTTGCTCCTCTGTGCTTAACTTAGCAAATTCTGGAAAATCATTTCCAGTAATCATTAGAGGTAACTTTGGTACTGCCCCACTTTCATTAGGTGAGACACCTCACTAATATTCAGAGTACTTGGATTGTGGGATAGTATTGAGTGTTCCAATGGATGCAGATGTTTGCAGTACCTCATCATTTTGCATAGTCATTTCTCAGAACTTCAATGTGTACCAGGGTCTGTCTGCTTCCAGAATCTATAAGCTCCATCACAGTCTTATTTCCAGCCTTGACACATGTTAAATACTTGCCCCAATTTGCTAAGGCAAATTTGCTCCAATGTAACCCTCCTTATTTTATGGCAATTTCTTGCAGTATGGTCTGATGTATTACAGTTACAGCAAATAAAGTCTCTGGGTGGGATATTCAAAACAGTTGCTCATGGTGCAACGAGATGCACCTGCACAAGTGTGGAAGTGCACCAAGAGCGACATTCAGTGGAGCAAATGTGCAGCACAAATCGCAGTGCGCGCCAATGCACAACCCTAATGAATGCATGCGCAAGTGCAGGGTGTGAAGCCATGAATAAGCGGCACAGTGCGATATTTAACAGCAAGCCGATGGTGTAAGCATGGAGCAACAGGGACATGCGTGGGGCAAACTTGAGCCCATAAAAGAGGGAGCAAGCAAGGGACAGAGGCTTGCGCCACGGGAGCAGGAGAGAGAGAAAGAGACAAAGACATTGGCCAGGCAGGACAGCAGGAGGGTGCAAGACAGAGGCAGGAAGTGCCACAGAGTGTGGGACAGGGCGTGTGACCCTGAAGGTGCCTGCATGTGTGAGTGTGTGTGTGCATGTGCATGTGTGTGAGACAGCAGTGGGGGCAGCAACTGCAGCATGAGCTTGCAAGCCCTGTCATAGGAGTGGCAGTGAAGGTACCGGACGGGTGGGAGATGGAGGCCACAGCCAACAGGCCTCCAGCAGGGACCGCCAACACAGGTGCACACCAGTGCAGAGGCACACACAGCAGCACACAGCTGAGGGTGCCAGGGAGACAACCGCCCGGGGTAGGACATCCCAGGCCATGGCCAGTGCCATCTTCAGATGGAGGCAGTAATGGGGTGTGAGGAGGCAGGAGGCAGAGTGGGCGCAGCCATGGAAGAGCTCATCAGTGGTATGCCCAGAACAGGTGGTACTGTGCTCGCACCACCTATGAACAGTACAGTGACACCGAGATTGTGGGCGGTACTGCCTGAACCAGGCAATTCTGAGGCAGCTCTGTGAGCTGTGCAGTGATGAGATGCAGGCACCCACAAGACAGAGCCACGCCCTGTCAGTGGAGACCAAGGTCATGGCTGTCATGTGCCTGCTCAACACAGGTACCTTCAGAGATCAACAGTGAACACCACAGGCTGTGAGTCAGTCGCTTCATGGCTCCTCACACATTCCTCAACACACTGCTGCCACATGCTGCAGAATACATCAATTCCCCAGCACACAGGCAGAGTGTATAGTGAACATGCAGGAGTTCCACAGGGTGGCATGTATGCCTAGCATGCTAGGGGCCGGTGACTGCACCCGTGAGGCATCTGCACACCACCTGGGCCAGAGGGGTAGCCCTACATTAACAGGAAGGGCTGCCCCAGTGTCAACTGCCAGGTGGTGTGCGATGCTGAGGATCATAATCAATGTCTGTGCCACACACTGGTGGAGCATATGATGCCTTCATCTGATACCAGTCAACACTGTACCACAGGTTCGAGTGGGGATATCCCCACGGGCCACCTAATAGGTGAGCATGCAGCTGGAATGGGCAGCCTAGCACAACAGGTTGGGTTGTGGGGGATGCTAGTTCTGGGGCATCAGAGGGTGTGGCAGAGAGGTGGGGGGACAGCTACACAGACCACCATGCTAACCACACATGTCAACACACAGGTGACAGCGGATACTCACTCCTGCTCTGGCTGCTCACCCCATACCAGCGCCCATTGACTGGCGCAGGGACAATACAATGAGGCACCACGCCAGCACACAGAACATCATTGAGCATGTGTTTGGGCTGCTGAGGCGAGTTCCATTGCCTGTCTAGGTCTGGCGGTGCCCTACAGTACAGCCCCTCAAATGCCTGTGGCCTATTCCTGGCCTGCTGTATGCTACACAACATGGACACTGACTGTGGGATAGCTATCGAGGTCAAGGGAACAGCAGTGGGGACGACACAGCCGCCAGTCCAGGTGGGGTGGGCAGCCCCCGGTGACAGGAACCCCGGCTGAACAGGATGGCCCAGCAGCACGGGACACAATTGTAGAGGCACTATGGTGCATGCAGGTAGGTGTACATGACCATATCGCAGTCTCAGGGACCATGGCACTGTACACAGGCATGGAAGGCTGGTCCCATGACAGACATGGCTGTAGGGTAGCGAGATGGGCATGGAACTGGACTCCATGGAAGCACCCTGTACAACACAGTAGACCCTACCCACACACCTTCACACACATGCACATGGGCACACACACACACACACACACAAACACCCAGGAGTCCAGCGGACAAATGTCAGATGCTGCACACAGTGCACAGTGGCGGCTGGTGTTGTGTTGGCATCATCATGCACATGCCACAGTTGCCAGTGGCCAGGTGGGTGTGCAAAGGTGGGTGTGTGGCATGGACCATGGAAGACATGTCCCTGGAATGCACATGCACACACCACTAATGTGCACACAGGGCAGCGGCAGACAGCGGATGGGGAGGGATGCGGATCAGGACTGCTGTGCAGTCACATAGCCACCATGGACATGTGACTGGCCTGCCAGGACTGCCCAGCAGATGCAGGCTGTGCGATGGCCACAGGGGCATCTCAGACGTTCACCCAGGTGTGTCACTGAGGGATATCTGCTACCTTGTTGCAGCAATCCAACTCCTGCTATCCCTTCCTCCCTACTCCTGGCTCTGTCTATGTATACACTTCGCTGATCACACTATCAAACCATTCCTACCTTCCTTATCCATCTTAGTCTGTTGTTTGTCCCATCTGCCAAACTGTATGTATTGCAAACACCAGTTACCATGTTTCAATTATCAGTATGCTATCTATAAGTCACTTCCCTGTGTTACATTAGCTGATTACCACCTGCGGTCATCCCACATGGTGTCCTTGTATGTATATCTTGCCTGTATTATGTGACGCTTGCATTTATGTATATATTGTTTATTAACTATTTATGTATGTATGTTGTGTAAGTCTATATGTCACAGGACCTCCTTGTGAATGAGCTTGTTCAATGGAGTTTTCCTGCAATAAACTTAAAACTTGAAACTTGAATGCAACCCTTTCGCCCAGGTCTGCAGGCTCCTAACATGCCCACTCCAGGCATGCCGGAATACCCACAATGGATCCCAGTGTCGAGCACTGGGGTGTCACATGACACCATGACTGAGGGGTAGAGAAGGCACTCCACGGGGTCCGCAGCAGACAGCCATGCACCAGGGTGGCCAGTGGTGCTAGGCGGCCATGACCACAGTGGTAAGCCAATCCAGGGCAGAAGTCATGTCCTCCCTCATGTGTGGTCTCAGCCAAGAGCTGCTCAAAGTCCCGATCATGCCTCCTGTGGACTGGTGCAGCTCGTGCAGAGTTCACACACCCCTGCCACGACCAGCACCTGTTGCTCCATGGAGGCCCATAGCAGATGGGTGTACTTGATCAAGGGGTCGGCGCCTGGGGGCATGGGCATTGTGCCGACTCATGGGTGCTGCATGACCCTGCAGCACAGCCCCCATCGCTGGTGGGGCCACACAGTGGGGGCCCTTGGGGCTGATCAGTCTGCAGTGCAACAGCAGCGGCCACTGCACCCGGCCTCCTCCTCGACCCCATCCAGCTGCCAGTGCTGCCCTCTGGCCGCTGTGCACAGAACGGCGCTGGGGCAGCTGTACCACCACTGCCACCCCTTCAGACTGCACCACACCATTGCACCCACAGCTCACTGGGCATGGCGAGCAGACAACCACCACCAGGTGGTCTGTGCTGCCATGGTGGTGTGTGGTATGGGTGCCTCCCCTGACTGGCATCACCACTACCCAAGATAAGTCTCGGCATCATCATCAGTCTCGGACCCGCCCGATCTGTGTCTCTGCATACTGGATGCCATGGCTGGCATCCTGTTGAAACACAGCCAGGGCCTCATCATCAGCCACCACAGGCATCCAGTCAGACTGTGGTGTTGGGCTGCCTGCAGTCAGACCCCAGACACCAGTGGAGGTGGATGGGCGGTCCTCAGGTCTAGAACTTCCCCATGGTTGTCACCCCACTCTGCCGCTGCATGCAGGCACTCCGGAACTGAAAAGGAACACAGTCGCATCAGTGCCACTGGCACACACCCTGCACCCTGCCCCATTCCCCCTTCCCCAGGTGCTGCTATACCCACCTTGCAGTGATGGGCTGCCCCCATCTGGAATCCTCTGCCGGACACACCCTCGACAGCACTGCACTGCATGGGCCTGCTGCCAATTCCTCCTGCGGCATCAGCTGTGGCACATCAGGCTGTCCATCACCCAGGCAGCACATGTGGCCCAGATAGCGCCACCCTCTCCTTGATCCTCCTCCAGTCTGTGCCTACCTTCTTTTTGCCCTCCTGTGCTGTCTTCTGATGGATGCCCTGCTGGTTCACAGCCCTGGCCACACCTCCCATGCTGTCACCGGGCCTGTGGGTACCTGTTGAGCCACTCAGGAGGCTCCTGGTCCAGGTAGGCATCGAATGAGGGCATCACTCTGCCCTCGTGAAGTTGAGCCTGCGCCTCCGTGCAGGCCCATGCTCCTCAACCTCCTTGTGATCAGCCATGCTTATTCTTATGGGTAAGAACATGTGGTCAGAGATGGCTGCAACACACAACGCCCTCCCAATCCACTGTCCTGACAGGCCCACAGCCTGGTGGATTACCTCTGAAGGATGCAATACCGGTCTGGTGTCTTTGCAGTCCCGTGTCGCATTTATAGTGCATCACATGCAAATGAGAGGATGCAGAACTGAAATGAGATGCAGATGCCTCCGATGCACTGTGGATATGCTGATCAGTACATCTGCATATTCCAGCTGAATATCATGAAGCTGTGCATGAGTGCGTTGGTGCTGAGCATGTACAAGCCATGGTGTAACTGTATGACATGCGCGGTAGGCCTGGCAGTGTGCATGCATGCACTGACATCACGTACATTGATGACATCCTATGCACACTGCGCTATATGCAGTACAGTGCTCTGCCACTTTTGGGCTTGTGGCAATCATGCGCTGTATGCCCTATGGCGCCTGTGCATGCTAAACTTCACAGTTCATGTTTTACACATACATGTGCACCCATGCATGGCATACCTACTCGGCGCTGTTGCACTGGATGTGTGTGCCAACCTATGACCCCATAGTGCCCTTGGACCCTCCAGTACCTGCTGCATGTGCCAGTGCTGCCCCAGCTGTATCGTGCATCACCGGGAATGCGCAGTTGGGGATGGCAGCGCATCACCAAGCTAGCCACATACCCACAGCACATGTGGCTTATGTGCTACTGGGCACCATTTTGGTTGAAATTGCAGAATTGGGCATGCCACACTGTAGCACTGTGGGGGCACCCAACTGGACTCAGGTAGAACTGGTGAACCTTGTGGCCCTGGTTGAGCCACATGTGGGTTCTCTGTCGGCCAGGTGCCCCTGGATCAGCCTCGAACAGAGATGTGGCAGGAGGTGGCTGAGGGGTTGGAGGATGCCACTGGGGCACAGCACAGTGGGAGCAATGCAGCCACCACTCACGGGAACCTGCAGAGAAGGGACCCTGACAGGCCACGGTCACTGCTGGCATGTGTCCGGGAGGGGCGCTGTACCACTCCAGGTGAGTACACTACGTCCATGTCTGTGCCATTCCAGTGTTCTGTGGGGGGCAGCAGGATGTCACACCATGCTGCGGGGTGGCTGTGGCTATGTGCTCTGTTAGCCATGGCAGGGCACCATGTGTGTGCTGTGCCAGTGCTTCATCACTGCGCATGGCCAGGGGCATGCATGGGGTGTTGTCAGGTACTGATGTGTCCTTCTCAATGTCTCCCTATGAGGCCCTGAGGATAGCAGCGTGCATGGATGGTAGGCACTGCAGGTGGACGAGGTAGACCAACACTGGGGCATAGACACAGGTTGCAGGTCACATGGGCAGTGCCACCAGACAGAGTGCTGGTTGTGTCACAGCAAGTAGGTAGGCACTTTTCAGGGTTTGTTATTGTGCGAGGATGGGGTGGGCCACAGCCCCTGTGCACATGGCCATTCAGGTGTGCACCACTGGTGGGGTCCATTGCACCATGCCGTGGCTATTGCACATGTGAGTGGCTACTGCAGGAGGCTGTGGGTGCATCCAGGTTCCAGCCATGCCACTGCCATCCCAACCAGCCCTGTTGCCTGGCTGCCATGGTTGTGGTGTGCGCACGTGGGTGGTGTTGATGTGCAGTGCTCTGCATGGCTGTGGATGGTTAGGTGGCAGCTCGTGTGGGCACACATGCTGTGGGAGGCTGTGTGACATCTCAGGGTGCATGTCACTGCTGTCCGCTGTGACAGTGGGTGGGCTATGGTTGTATGGACATACACTCATACCATGTCTCCTCCTTTGTCCAAGGTGTCCAATGGGATGCTGTCAACACCAGGCTCCTTCGGAGGATACTGCAGGTCACAAAGCCATGCTCCAGGTGGTGTGACTGATTCAGCAGCCATGTGCAGGCCGCAGAAAGACGGAGCACCAGGCACCGGTAGGCGTGGATGCCCATAGGGCCCATTGGCCTGCACCTCCGTCCTTCCTGACCCCTCCCTTTCCCTCCCTTGTAACCTTAACCAGCCACGTCTCCTGTCCCCTGCCTCCCTTCCTCGGC
The DNA here is from genome assembly GCA_016271365.2 of Neoceratodus forsteri. Taxonomy (NCBI): domain Eukaryota; kingdom Metazoa; phylum Chordata; order Ceratodontiformes; family Ceratodontidae; genus Neoceratodus; species Neoceratodus forsteri. The sequence goes on from CM057454.1 coordinate 397,711,313, forward strand.
CTACCATTTTGTTTGTGGCCTCCCATTCCCTGCTCCTGTACATGTTGTTCTGTACATGGTTATTGTTGTTTTGTTTTAATACGCTTTTGTATTGTTAGCCATCTGTGTCTACTTTGCAGCTGGTGTGTGAGTCATGCTGCAGTGGTGTGCAAGGTGGCCGAGTGGTACATCTGGGGATGAATGGGGAATTTGCCCAGTGGCTCGTGGGTGTGCCCTGGGGCAGACTTGTGCTCTGTTCATGTTGTGTACTGTTAGCATGTGTGTTGCCAGCTGTGGTCCAGGTGGCATGTCCTGTGCCTTCCTGCAGGTGTTGCCCATGGCTGTTTGCCCAGTGTGATCGGTGCCACACTGCCTCCGTGCACCACTATGTTGTGCATGGTCAGGAGCCTGCAGCCCGTGCGCCTACCATGCCTCCTTCCTGGCATACTCTGCACCCTGGTGGTGGCCTGTACTGCTCTGGTGGCATGCTCCTGATGTCTGTTGTCCTGTGTCCTGGCCCATGCACCTCTGACCCTTGGCGCAGCCCTGGTTGCGCTATGGCACTTATTGGCTTGCTCCCTGGCATAGCCCTGATTGCACCATGGCGCCTGCTGGCTTGCTCCCTGGTGCAGCCCTGGTTGCACTATGGTGCATCCCTGCTATATTCAGCCGTGTTGCACTGGCACTTGTCATCATCGCGAACCTTTGAATATTGCATTCGGTGCTTACTGGTGCAGTGTGCTTGTGTTGCTGCAGCTAATGTGCCTGCCTCTGGTGCATTTCTGACTATCTCACCTTGATGGAAGAGGGATGCCTGGATATCGTGAGCAGTCACAGAAACATGGTACACAGAGAACCATGCCTGGGATGTTAACATACCAGGGTACGAACCAAAGGACAGACAGGAAGGAGAGAAGAGGGGAGGAGTAGCTCTCATGTAAAGGAAGGATAAAACAACTGAACAAAAGAGTAAACAGGGAGGAGAGGAGGCACTGTGGGTCACCTTGAGACTGGAAGTGGCACCACAACGCACAAGGGTTGTATACAGATCCCCAGGTCAGGTGGAGGAATGGATAAGGATATGATAGAAGGCATTCTTAGGATGGCAGAGAAAGGAGAGATACTGTTGATGGGAAACCTGAATATGCCAGATGTTAACTGGAGCACACTTGCTGCAGCCACATTCAAGAGCAGGGCCATTCTCGATGCCCTACAGGTGGCAAGCCTCAGACAGCTAGTTTCAGAACCCACTCCTGAGGGAGCAATCTTAGACCTCATACTCTCAAATGGGGACAGTGAGAGGATTTCAGATCTAGAAGTGAGTTGCCATCTGGGAACAAGTGACCATTAAACAGTGTGGTTCACATTAAACTTAGCTACAGAGTCAAGTCATACAAAAGTGAGGGAACTGGACTTCAGAAAGGCTGAATTTGGCAAGATGGAAGAGTGCCTCAGAAAGCACTAGCAAACAGGCTAGCAGGAGGGTGGAGCAACAATGGGGAATCATCAAAACTGCCATCACAGAGGCAACAAGCCTTTGTGTGAAGCAAATAAATCAAAATGAAAGAAAAGCCATTATGGTTCTCAAAAGAGGTGATGGGGAAAGTCAGGGAGAAAAGGATAGCATTCAGGAAGTATAAGGAAACACAGAAGGAGCAGGACAGAGAGCTGTACCAGTTAAGGCAGAAGAAAGCAGGAGGGATGTCAGAATAACAAAGGCCCAAACTGAGGAAAGGCTAGCCAACTCGGTTAAGAAGGGGATAAAACCTTTATAGGTACATCAAAGAGCATAGAAAGACAAAGGGAGGGATAGTGAGGCTGAGTAGAATGAGCGGCGGGTGGGCAGAGGGAGATAGTGAAAGCAGGATACTGAACAAATATTTCTGCTCAGTATTCACAAAAGAGGAGGGAAGGTGCCTAATCCAATTAACAGAAGCACTCTAGATAGGGGATCGATCCAGTCTTTTCACAGAAGAAAGGGTTCTGAAAGAACTCCTAAAACTGAAGGTGGACAAAGCAATGGGGCTGATGGAATTCAACCCAGAATTCTAAAAGTATTAAGGGAGAACTAGTGAAACCACTGACTACCCTTTTAACAAATCATGGAGGATGGTGTGGTACCCGAGGACTGGAGGAAAGTAAATGTGATTACCCTTCACAAAGTGGGACCAAGACAGAGGTAGGAAACTGCAGACCTGTCAGTTTGACCTCTGTGGTAGGGAAAGTGATGGAATCACTTTGAAGGAAAGAATTGTTGAGTACCTAGAGGCCAGTGGGGCACAGAACCCAAGGCAGCATGGGTTCACAGTGGAAGGTCATGACAAACAAATCTAATTGATTTCTTTGACAGGGTGACCAAAGTAGTAGACCAGGGAGGGCTGTTGACATGGCCTACCTAGACTTTAGAAGGCATTTGACACAGTCCCACACAAAAGATTAATAGTCAATTAACCAGCCTGGAGTGGGTCCCAGGGTGGTAGTCTGGGTAAAACATCGGCTGGACAACAGAACACAGAAGGTAATTGTAAATGGAGTCCACACTGAAGAAAGAGGGGTTACTAGTGGGGTACTGCAGGGTTCAGTACTGGTCCAGTCCTTTTAATGTCTTTATAAGGACATTGCAGAGGGACTGGAAGGAAAAGTATGCCTCTTGGCAGATGACACAAAGATCTGCAACAGGGTTGATACACAAGGAGGTATGGAAAGGATGAGAAGGGACTTGGCAAGGTTGGATAAATGGTCAGAAGTATGGCAGCTAGGATTCAATGCAAAGAAGTGCAAAATAATGCACCTGGGAAACAAAACCCAGGGAAGATTACACAATGGGGGGAGGCAGTAACAAAAACAAAAAGGAAAGGGACCTGGGTTTAATCATATCAGATGACCTTAAGGTTAGCAAGCAATATGAGAAGGCAGTAGGGAGACCTGGGGGTATACTGGGATGCACAGGAGAGGCATCACCAGCAGAAAACAGGAAGTTGTTATCCTTTGTACAGACAGTTGGTGAGACCCCAACTGGAGTACTACATCCAGTTCTGGATACCCCATCTCCACAAGGACATAGACAGGATAGAGGCAGTCCAGAGGAGGGCAACTAGAATGGTGCAGGGTCTGCAGAGAAGTCATAGAGGAGAGACTAAAAGAGCTCAATATGTATACCTTTGAGGAAAGGAGGAGAGGAGGGACATTATAAAACATTTAAGTACCTCAGTGGAATCAGCAAAGTCCAAGAGGGTAGCTTTTCAAAAAAAGAGACATGCAAGAACAAGGGACACAATTTAAAGATGGGGTGGTTCAGGGGCAATGTGAGGAAGTATTTTTTCAGAGAGAGTAGTGATGCATGGAACAGCCTTCTTGAGGAGGTTGTGGGTTCTAAAACAGTGGGAGAATTCAGAATGCATGGAACAGACATAAGGCAGTTCTTGTGGAGGAGTAGAAGAAGTAGGCTGTTGGTTAACTAGGATCTGTGGCTTATCCTGTAGGTAGGGAAATGGGCAGACTGGGTGGGCCAAGCAGTCCTTATCTGCTGTCAAAGTCTATGTTTCTATGTTTTTATGTTTCTAGTTAACCTTCAGCTCCTTGATAGTACTACTCCACTTCATCCAGCAACCTATGGTGAAGGTGAAGCCCAGAAGAGCCCCAAGTAGTCAGCAGAGGAAGATCAGTGCTGGATGTGGGGAAAGGAAAGGAAGGGTGTTATCTACTTGGCCAGTTTCATTTTGTCTCTTAAGCCCTTCCATTGAGAATGTATTAGCATCAAAGGGGTTCTGGCAAGCCAGACACACTGACATACACATGCACTCCACTCATACCTACATATGTACCTTTCTCTGCAGCCCTACCTGTGGTCACCCAGGGGCTGGTTCAATAGTGAGGTGCACAGATCTCTCTCCCACCCCAGAGGAAGAGAGTATCTGATGGAATGCTAAATCCTCCTCCCTCAGCTGGTCCTCTGATGGCCCTGGCCCATTCCTGAACTGTGCTTATCAGTGTCACATGTGGCAGCACTACTGCTGTGCTTAGGCCAACTCAATAATCTGACTTGCATCACATTTTTGACATATTCCCACACATTTCAGCTGAAAGTTAGATAATAAAAAACAGGCAACTCTGTATTTCTAGACATTTCAAAGCTTTCAACTTAGTGCCACATTGGACCATTATTGAAAAATGATAAATTAGGTATCAATCATCATATTGTAAATGGGGCAGTAACTGGGCAAGTAAATATGCTGACAACATCAAACTTGGCAGAACAGCAGGCACGAGAAGAAATGGAATCCATAGATTCAGATTTAGATAAAATATCTAGGTGTGCGTACAGATGAGGGATACAATTCAACACACAGAAATGATGTGCTGTGCATCTGGGAAGGCAAACCATTCCTCATTTATACATAACTTGCAACACAGTACTAAAAGCAGCTGACAATGAAAAGGACCTGGGTAACTATTAATAAAATGTCAACCAGCATGATCATTGCTCCTTAGCTATTATTAAGGCCAATAGGGTTCTGTGGACCATTAAGAAAATGTTTAGTAGTCAGACGGTAGAAGTAATCATGTCATTATTCAGGGCATATGTTACACCTGTTCTGGATTATGGTAACCAGTTATAGTGTCCAGTTTAAAGACAGGACATTACCAGGGTGGAAAGGGTACAACTCAGGGCCACAAAAATTATCCACAACCTAAAAGATGAAAGTTAGGACAATAGTCTTAAGAAATGCAATCTAATGTCATTGGAGACATGACAGGTGAGAGGTGATACTATGCTATTGCACAGCATCATTGAAGATCAATATCTCGACAATGAGTTACGCTTTGAGTTCAGGAGATGCTGGAAAGTTTGATACATTTTATTGAACCAACAAGTGTCTTGTACAAAGATGGAATTATACACAAGCTTTCAGAGACTCACAGGTCTCTTCTTCAGGTGATTAACAAAACGGAACAACATTAGGTGCATTATGAGAAGCAATGTATAAAAATTACAGGAAGAGTAGCATGACGGAAAGTGTGAAGCATACAAGTGATAAAAGGAGCACATAACAATAAAGCCCTGAGATAAACATCTGTATAAGTTGCAAAGTAATAAAAATAGGATGCAAGAGAAGAACTTGGGGGTGGCAATTAATGGGAGCAGGTCATGTGAAGATGAAAGGCTGCTAGGAAGAGGTAATAAGAAGGTGACTGGACAGGAACACAGATAAGAACAACAGGGGTACAAGGTGTTAAAAGTTTACAGGAAGGGAAGATAGGTAGGAAGTGTTAAGAAGTGAATGGAAGCTATGAAGAAACACAGAAAACAAAGACTTAGATAAACAGAGTGTAAAGTTTGTATACAATTTTGAGTTCAAAAATTATTCTCACACCATTTAAAAAGCAAAATGAAAACTATTATACACAGCTCATTGTCAGTCCCTGGAATTATCTCCTGTGTTAAATCATCATTAGTAAAATAAAAATAAATGCAAGTGTAAACTGGACAAATATATACTGAGTGGTAAATATATACAATATTATGTACTGGACAGGAAAAATCTGAGAAAGTGATTGGTCGGCAGCATTCCATGCCTGTACTTATATTACCTCATAACAGAATGCCTAAAAACAAGACCCTGAGCAGACGCTGCTTGCCTACAGCAATATCTCTACATCCACACAAAACCTTCTACATGAATCCTCACCAGCTTCTTTTAAGAAAAGTAACTGTTGTGAATGCCCAGTATGTATAATAATCAATTTTAATACCTTGTAAACCATTTTAAGTAACTTCTTTGGGATGACTTCTGTACAAGAAACTCCATGTACCAAAAGCATGTCTTCATTGGTAACTTGTCTCTGGAATGTCACCCAGATCCTAAACTCGTATGTCCATTTTTGTTTGTCTAAAGCTGATAAAAATTGAGACCCTATTCCAAAAGTCTGTTTATTTCTAAAGTCTTAGAGTTTTCAGACAGAAGTCATCCCAAACTAATTACTTAAAATGGTTTAAAAGGTATTAAAACCTACTGGGCATTCACAGCTGTTAGATTTTTCTTTTTCTTTCTTGCTAACAAGAAACTGGTATTGATGTTACACAAAACTGACTGCTTCTAATGTATCAATTATCATCAAAGTCACTACATTTACATGATTAATGACTCCAGCATTGGAGTTTATGTAGTAATGTACTTCCACAGTTCAAAAACATTAAAAATGAATTGTTACACCTTTGCTTGTGTCTTTTTTTTTACTTTACTGTGGGAGTCCAGTGCATAATTGCAATAACACACTCCTGGGTATGGTTTATCAGAGAATAACAGCACTTCCCAGATGCGTAAGGCACTCAGCTTTTCCTCATGCCTCACAACTAACCTGAGGCATGCCTATATCCTATGATATGGCATCCTCTGTCATGTGTTATTGCTTAATAATACAATGGCAAGAAAGAATGCTGGAATCTCATTGGTCGGTCTGGGTCCAGACTCATAATGTTATCCCAGCATAACGTCACGGATCTAGCCCCAGCACACAACATGACCAAATAACGTTTAAAAATTCATTCCACATCCTATCTACAAGTAAAGTGAAAGCTGTGGTTTCAGTCTGCTTCTCACTGCTCGCTGTAGTCACAGTCCCCACTCTGGAAACATCCTTTTTTTTTTTTACTTAGAAAAAAAAAAGATTTTAATCACAGTGAAATGTAAAGCCATGAGATCAGCTTTACATGTCATTCATGACAGTACCACCTGCTCTCCAGAAACCCCCAGCTTTCAAATTAAAAGGCTGTGATTATCATCGGCTTCATGGTAGTCCATTACTCCATTAGCAGACTCACTCAGGACATCTGTTAATACCATGCTTCACTACCCAAGGACATAGTGTGTCTTTTTAAAACATGGTGCACACTATTGCCAAAAGGCCAGCTTCTTGTTTCATTCTGCTATTTCGATACAAACACTTAATGCAAGTAACCATACCAGGAGACCTTTCCGAATCAAATAAAGCTCCAGAGCCACCCACAATCTGTAGACATCACTGGACTCTCAGTACTTACAGACCAGCTCAATCTTTGGTGGTCAGGTGGGCAGACAGATTCATTGTAAAATGTTATGGTCCCAGAACAAAACCAGGAGTTTACTCTCCTGGTAGAATAGCAGGAACGACTGCAAAAGAGACACAGCGGTGGAAATAATGTGTCACATGCAGGATAAGAGAGAAAGGGTTATTGGAGCAGACTGCAGACTACAGTAACAGCAGCGCCACATTCTGGCCAATGCAGTCAATCAGCGCTATTTTTATTTATTTATTTATTTTTTACAGGGTATGTATATGAGCCATTATATAATGGGAATAATGCATCCCAGTGTGTGTCATGCTGAGACAACGTCACTTCTCAGCTGTTGGGCGCACTCAACTTATAGGCTCATGGCCAACCACCCGGCGTGACATTATCCCAACATGACACACACCCTGCCATGCATTATTCCTTTATTATTCATAAAATGCAGGCGGTAAAATGGGCGTCTTCTGTACTCCATTATTTAGTGTGAACTTCAGTGTGACGCTTGATGGTCTAAAGTGATATCTAATTTTTGTGTGCAATTGCTGCATCTTAACACAACAAAATGACACATGCATAATGGAAACATAGAAACTGTCAACAGATAAGGACCACTAGGCCCATCTAGTCTACCCATAGGCCTTGTACTTGATTACAGCTTCTGACCCTCCCTCTGCTTTACAGCAATGATTCCCTTTCTGTCCCATACATGTTTAAATCAAATCACAGTGCTTGCTTTCACCACCTGCTGTGACAGACCATTCTATGTGTCCACCACCTCTCTGTCAAGAACCTCCTTGCATTCCTCTTTAACTGTCACCTTCCAGTTTCATGTCATGCCTCTCATTATTGTACTCCTCCTGTATTGGAATATGTATCCCCCTGCACCCTGTTTGTACCCTTGAGGTACTTGAATGTTCATCTTGTCCCTCTCTTCCTCCTCTCCTTCAGTAAGTAAATATTAAGGTCCCTTAATCTCTCCTAATGCATTTTGTGGCACAATCCCTGTACCATCTTAGTCGCCTTCTTCTAGACGTCTCCAGTCTAGTAATGCCCTTTTGAAGGTGCATTCTACAGAACTGCATGCAGTACTCCATGAGGCCTGACCAGAGTTTTATATAACAGCATCACTACCTCCCATTTTCTGCTTGTGATACCCCTGCCTATGCACCCCAGTATGCCACTGACCTTCCCTGCTGCCCTTGTACTCTGCTTTGACATTTTCTGGTCTGGTCATCTGAAATAACCCCAAGGTCCCTTTCTTCCTTGGTGACTATCAACAATCTCCCCAAATCCTGTAGCTTTCTTCAGGGTTTCTATACCCCAGGTGCATAATTATGCACTTCTTTGAATTAAACCTCAGTTGCCACCTCAGACCATTTCTCAAGCTGACCCAGGTCCTTTTTTTAAATTAAATCTTTTATTCAATATATGAGTTCAACTCTACAGGCAGCAATACATCAGAAAATAGTAGCAGTTAGTTACAGTACATCACAGTGCATTACATATAGGCTTTAGTGGATACAATGGGGAATAAATTAACATAGAAACATAGAATTTGACAGCAGATAAGGACAGCTTGGCCCACCCAGTCTGCCCATTTCCTACCTAACAGATAAGCTGCAGATCCTAGTTAACCAACAGCCTATTTCCTCCTACTCCCCACTAGAATTGCCTTATGTCTGTCCCATGCATTCTTGAATTCCCCCACTGTTTTTGACTCTATGACCTGATCAGGAAGGCTGTTCCATGTATCCATAACCCTCTCTGTGAAGAAATACTTTCACATTACCTCTGAGTAGTTCCCCTCTATCTTCAAATTGTGCCCCTTGTTTTTGCACATCTCTTTTCTGAAAGATGCTACCCTCTTGGACTTTGTTGATTCCTTGAGGTATTTGAAAGTTTCTATCATGTCCTCCCTCTCCCTCCTTTCCTCGTGGCTATACATCTTTAGTTCCTTTAGTCTTTCTTCATATGTCTTCTGATGCAGACCCTGCATTTTGGTTTGCCCTCCTCAGGACAGCCTCCACTCTGTCTATGTCCTTATGGAGATGGGGTCTCCAGAACTTTATGCAGCACTCCAGATGTGGCCTTACCAACTGTCTGTACAGAGGGCCAACAACTTCCTGTTTTCTACTGGTGATGCCTCTCCTGTGCATCCCAGTATCCCCCAGCCCTCCTTACTACCTTCTCACATTAATAGCTTATTGCATCAATTTCCAAGAAATCATTAGTACTATGGTTAAAACTTGATCTTTGAACTATGCTGATAACAATTGGCATGGCATAGGGGCCCCTCCTTGTATTTTTAGTCCTACTGGAATCAAGGGCTCATCTGGTCAAGGCCTAGGGACACTTCTGGACAGAAGAAGAAGAAATGACAGAAGCAGTATACAACATAAGGAACAAAATCATCATAATGATCTAGTTGATAAGATATCCATTTTGCCACTGAACATCAATTTTCTCTACTCCGTCCATCATCTTGGTGGAAAATTGCTCAAGGGCATATATCTCCTGGACAAGATTAGCCAGGCTTCTTTGTTGGGTATTTTATTTGTGAACCACAATCTAGTAACAATTTTATGGGCTGCTTGTATAAATTTTGATATTTGTTTTAAGGAGTTCTTGTCAATTCGCAGACCTTCTGGTTTAATAAAGGTCAATACAATAGGGGTGAATAGATCAGCAGTGTCATAGATTGTCCTCAGCTCCTCAAGGATCCTCATCCAAAACTTGGAGAACATTGGACATGACCAAAGGACATGACTCTGGTTTGCTTTTTTCATCCCCACCCCCTCCAACACTTTCCCTCCCCAATTCTCCCATACTAGCCAGTAGTAGTAGTAGTAGTAGTAGTAGTAATAATTTTTATTCATAAAATGTATGTGAAAGGATAGGTGGTACAAGCTCCACTGAGCCGAGCTCATTTCCAAGGAGGTCCTATTTTTACATACATAATATTGCACATGTAAGTTACAATAGGTGCAATACATACAAAATCAATATATCATAAATTTAGAATTACTACCCATACATCATATGTACAGCCTACAAGACAAGGTAAATGTGCAAATTCTGCTGATTTAAGATATAAAATATTTATTTCTAGACACTATACTATTCCCACAGCAATGCAATGGCATTACTGATTTCTCATAATACCATCTTTTATTGGTTATATCTATAGTGCAATTTGCATTGCAGAGAGAAATAGGCACAGAGTTCCACAATACTGGTCTCCTACACCAAACTGCTGACCTACTGTACCTATATATTTAGACCATACTTTGGAATTATGTATTCCAGACCATAAGCAGACCTTAAACTTTCTTATTTTCCTTACCCTAAAGTAATCCTGAATATAAGGAGGTACTTTTCCTTTCTGCACTTTAAACATGAATGTTAGGAGGTACCGCTTTCTCCTGTCCTTTAAGCTCATCCAGTTTAATGATTTAAACAGTTCACAATGGTGAGTTTTCCTGGGGCATCAAGGATGGAATGAGCCAGCCTGTTATACATTGTATCCAGTTTGGCTAGTTACACCACCGAGGCCTCCACATAAAGCATATCTCCATAATCCAATACTGGGAGCACCATACTGTCTACTACCCTCCTCCTTGTATCATTGGACATAGAATATTTCAGTTTATACAACATGCCCAATTTTACCAGTATTCAATAATAAACCCTCCAAATGTGATTTCCAGTTAAAATTTTCATCTACAATAACTCCAAGATGCTTATATTTACTAACTTATTGTATCTGGACTCTTCTAGGAGTAAATCTTTAACTCATCTTTCTTATTCCTATTACAAGTAAACAACATTGATTGGATTTTTTTTGTATTCAGGCATAATTTACATTCTCTAAAGAAGGCATGCAAATGATAAACAGCTTCTTGTAATTTATTTTGTATGTCAATAGTGTTTTCACCCTCTACATAAATCACAGTATCATCTGCATAAATGTGGTACTTTATTGAAGGGTCCAGAAATTGTAAGTTATTTATATATATGATGAAAAGCAGCAGGCCTAAACTGGATCCTTGTGGTACCCCTGTTTTAATATGTAGTGGTACAGACCTATATTTGCCCAATTCTGCCACTTGTTCTCTATCCAGTGAATATGTTTTAAACCATTCATACTCTATATCCTCACCCTTATTTCATGGAGTTTGGACAGGAGAATGTCGAGTGCAAAGTATCAAAAGCTTTAGATAAATCTATCAATATAGCACCCACAGACATTCTTCTGTCCAGACTCCACTGTTCATTCCCCACTACCTTCACCAATGCTGTATTTGTACTATGTACAGATTTAAATCCTGACTGATAAGCATTCGTTTGTTTGATTCCAGGAAAACTTAAATTGTGACACAGCAATGTTCTCCAAAATCTTTGATACCACTGGCAAAGAGAAATAGAGTAGTTGTTAATATCATGTTGCTGTCCTCCCTTGAAAATTGGTACCACCTTAGATATTTTCCAACCTTTAGGAAATTCACCAGTAGTCAAAGAAAAATAAACAGATATGTTATTGGGTATGCAATACAAGGGCTGCATATTTCAACAATTTTATCTCTATATTTTCCAATCCTGTAGCTTTTTTAAATTCAATTTCAAAGTTCCTCCTAACTTCATGTACCCTAATACATCAAAACTTATATGTTTTAAAACCCATTCAAATGTTGAAAAACTTTTTCTTGAATGTTATCCCAATTGTCAAGGGTGTTAGATTCCAAAACTTGTGTACAGACTTTTATGAAAAGGTGTTAAATGCATTTGCCACAGTATGATTTAAAGAAACCAGTTGCCCATCAATTTCAGTTCTTCTTATCTACTCCTTTTTAGTACTTCTCATCAAATTAGCCATTGTTTTCCAGAAAAGCCTAGGATTTTAATTTATATTACTATCTAATTCTTCTCTGAAAAACATTTGCTTAATTTTCATAATTTGTATTCATTTATTTCTTGCCTGTCTATACTGAGTCCAATCTCCAGCAACCCCTGGCAATTTTTCTTTATGCCACTTTTCATCGCTTTCTTTTTGTATTTATGTAATATAATGTTATACCATTTTTTTATTATTAGCCCTTACTCTTCTTTTATTTATTGGAACATGATGGTTACATACTTTTACAAACTCTTCCTGAAAATACAACCAAGCTTCTGAGGCTGTAGGTATCAGATATAATCTATTCCAATACACTTTCTCAATATCTAACATGAATTCAACATAATCAAAATGTTTAAGGTTCATCCACTCAACCATCTGGACTCCTTTACTAGGTTTTATGTGCTTTTGAGTAAAAGTAACCTGATGATCAGAAAATGCATCAGGCAATACATCACTGAGAATATTCAGGAGGTTTATTTGTAAAATCAAATCCAATAATGTTGAATGTGATTGATTTTACTATTTATCCTTGTAGGTTCTTCCAATAATTGAGTTAATTGTAGACTCTCCTGGTGTACGAAAGAAACAAGTTCTGAGTTTCCATGTACTGCTGCCAGTATGGGGAGGAGAAAGTTTTAGGGTTGGTAATGCAGACTCGTTCCAAGCCTGCTCTGGTATTAGCACCTGCAACTCCTGCACCCATCTAAGTCTGACTGAGTTGATAGAGTCTCCCTGTCTTTCATTTAAAGCCTTATATATTTTACTAATTAAGTGATCTGATGTAGTACTCTGATATGTGCTCATAGAAGCTGTAATATTTGGGGTTCTCAATCAGAGCCACAAGTGTCCACTTGTATGGCTGAAGATATTATTTAAGATGTAAATAAGAAATAAAGTATTTATGGGACAAGTGGTATTCCCTCTGTAAGGAAACAATCGGGAGAAGTCCTGTCCTATCCACTAGCTAAAAAATAAAAGAAATTACATATCTCTGCCATTGAGTTACTGTAAATATGGGCCAAAGGACCTGCTATGAAGTCTGCATTGTACTTCAGCATTTCCAGAAACATTTTTCTGGGAATATTAAATAATCATTACTGACCTTGAGCCATATTTTTAAGGGTTCCTGGTAAATTTCGGAAGTTTGCTACTCATACTTGGGGAGTCCCAAAGAGGAGCTCCTGGGTATTAAATAGATCTCCCATGTTAGTTCTAACTGTTTCGTGGCCATCATATTGTTTGGTTCTCCAATTTAAAACCACTTTTAGCTGCGCTGCCATCACATATTTTCTAAGACCAGGGAGATTAAGTCAGCCTTTTCTCTAGCCAGCTGCAGAACAGGATATCTAATTCTGGAGGTTTTCCACTCCAAACAAAATGGGAAAGGTTCTGTCCCATGCCTGGAAATACATTTTGGTCAGGGTGAAGGGTAGTGTCTCAAGAAAACAGTATGTGGTGGAACACATTCTGCTTAATTGTGTACATTTTACTTAAAAACTTAGTGGGAGGCATGACCAACGGGACATATCCTCCATCAGTTTCAGGTGTGGGGTTCCAAATTTAGTGGTTCTGCATGTACGGGTTTCTGGTGAGCTGTATTCCCAGGTATCTTATCTCTTGTCTATGCCACTTAAAAGGAAATTATTTTTTAAATGTGAGGGTGGGGAATAATTGTATGCTAATACCTCAGTTTTGTTTTATTTATTTTGTGCCCTGCTAATTTGCCAAATGTTTGTAATAGTTTCCAGACCTCTGAGATAGATTGTTCAGGTTCTGTAAGTGCCAATAGGATGTCATCTGCAAACAGTGATATCTTCTGCAGACGTCCTCCAGAGGCAGGCCCTCTATTTCCTGTGCAAATCTGATGGCAACAGCCAGGGATTCGAGATATAAAAATAACATTGGAGACATTGGGCATCCTTGGCAAGTGCCCTGGGAGAGCTGGAATGCATCCAACAGGGCCCGTCCACCTTAACATTCGCTTTAGGGAGGACATATATTTTGTAATTGTTTTATAAATTGTTCCAGGAATCTAAAATGCCCCAAGGTCTGCCATAAAATGACCAGTTGACCCAGTCAGTGCCTTTTCAGCATCTAGTCCTAGTAGTACTATGGGTATTTATCTTTCTATGGCATAGTCTACTAGGAAATGTGCATGTCATATAGCCATGGGCCTGTGTGCCTTTATGAAAGCTACTTGATCTGGGTCAATGATAGCTGGCAGTAAATGATCTATTCTAGAGGCCATAGCTGACATGAACATCTTGTAATCATACTTAGCATTGAAATGGGATGATATGAGGAAGGGTATTTAAGATCTTTCTGGGGTTTGAGTATGGTTGATACGGTTGCATAGTGCCATGTGGGGAGGGTTCTCTCCTGGATGGCATGCAAGGCCAGAAGTAGTATGGAGAGAAGAATTTCTTGAATTTATTATAAAATTCAGAGGATACCCATCCGGGCCTGGTGCCTTGAGGGTCTGGGCTTTTTTAAATACTTGGAGTAATTCTCCCTCCCATTGGTACCAGCAAGGCCTTGGCCTGTTGTGGGTGATATGTGGTATTGATAAACTCTGTAAATGAGTTTTGATGGTATCCAGGGGATTTCTTTGGTATACATCTTGTGCTAAAACTGCTGTTGGATGAGTCTGATTTCCAGGGTCTCTTTGCTAATCTCCCTGTTTCAGGGTCACCATACTCATTATGTTAGCTATGGATCTCAGCTCTTAGATTTCTTGCTAGATTTCTTGAAGCGTTGGGCCTGCCCTCATGTTGTCGTAACTTTAAATAAAATAATTTTTGCTCTATGTACTGGTGTATTGTTTTTGGAGTTTTTGTTTTACCATTCTTAAGCATTGTCATACTATGCAGTTGTTTTGATATGGCCAATGCTGTAGATGTACTAGTTCCTCCTGTAGATCCTTATGTTTTTCCTCAGTCATTTTTTGGGCAAAAATCTTATACTCTCTCCCTTAAGACTACTTTTAAAGTATCCCACAGAGTTGTGGAGGCAGCTTCCTGTAGTGTGTTTTCTTGTTTAATTCTAGGTACAGACTCTTGGATCAGTTCAAGGAACTCTGAATCTCTAAGATGGGCAAGGTTCAGATGCCAATTGGTTGGCTTGTATTGTGCCCCCAAGTCCATCTTAAGGTATAGGGTGCATGATCCAAGAGGAAGGCAGCACCATGTCACATGTCACAGAAGGAGTCTAAGTGTTCTACCGTCAGATAAAGCATATAGTCGAGCCCAACGCCTCTGTGTGGGGCCTGGTGGGTGTACTCTTATTTTGGGGATAAAATGCCTCCAGGTGTCCACTAGACCCAGGGAGGTGATGATTTGTTTTGTATATTTTGTAGAGCATTTATTCTGTGGGTCAGGGTGGTAGTAGAGTCCAGAGAGGGATTTAAAGTAATATTCAAGTCACCTCCTAGTGTCAGCCGTCCCACCATTAGGGACAATAAATCTGTAAAGAATTTTACTGCCAGTGGCTTTCTTGACCGTGGGGTATAAACTGATGCCAGGGTAATGGGTCTTGACTACAGTGTGCCCGTCACTATGGAATAGCTCCACTCTGGATCGCTGATCTCACTGTGTTTTTCAAAAGGCATTTCCTGGGAGGGTAAAATCACCACCTTCTCCTTTCCTACCCTTGTAGGTTGATTCTGCTGCAGAGAATACCCATAGTGCTGACATTTTTATGTTTGTCTGAGGACATATGTGTTTCCTGTAATAAAATTATCCCTGGTCTTTCTTTTCTAAAAGTTGAAATAGGTGGGAGCACTTGATCGGGTTTCCAATCCCATTTACATTTAAAGATAGAAGCAGGGATGACCTAGCAATTTTTCTAGCAGTAAAGCCTTGAGTGAATATACCCTGTTTGTAAATGGTGTTATACATCCCTTCCCCACCATGCTCATGCCATATCACCCTTGTATTCAATATTATAGAATCAATTGCCTTCCATGTAATCTCTAATTTAAACAATATATGATGCCTGTTTTGATATACAAACGCCATAAATCAGTCCAAGTGTCTAAACTACACAAGGATCAAATAAACTCAGCTATGCCAAAACAATCAACCAGTCACAGGCCTGTTGTTAATTAACTCTCACTATCTCCTAGAATTTCTAGGCCTGCTAAAATAACTAAATGCCAACAGAGCGTCATCTGTTTTATACCAGGTGAATATACCTGATATAGCATGTCTCTAAACGTGTCAAAACAATTAAACAGTTCCAAAGTTAGGAAAGGAACTATACCTTTTCTATAGAGGGCAGATGAATTAGCCCTGGTACCTAGTGGTGCAGTAGGCCACACTGGAAATAAAAATGAGCAGGAACTCCCAGGAAATGGTCCCCAGAAACCTCATCTCCAGTAGGGCTTTGTGGATACACCAACCACTTAGGGATGGAGTTCTGGCCAAGCAGTGGTCAGGTGGGCATGTAGCACTTCAACAATTGCATTGATTCATGCCTCCATTCCTGGGCTACTGTTTAAGATAATAGCAGTTGGAGGACTATCTGTTAGATTCGAGTGGGGGAGATGACACATGGGTAACTTTAGGAATTTCTCTCTGGTTTCAGACCTTCTTCCCATCTACAAACCTGGAATATTAAAGAATCTTTATTTCCAATGTACCCCACCACACACCATCCTCCCAAGCAACATTGTGTACCCCAGTATGCAGAGTAACCTCGCATCAAATAACCATTTTTAAAAGTCTCTGCAGTGTTCCTCTCACCAATCACTCTGGTGCAGGTTATTGTTAGGAATCTTTGTAAATGTTTTTAACATTTTCTAAGGTCACTTGACTCTGTCTCTTTCTGGAGTTGGAGTCCCATGCAGTGTCCCAAACAGCATCGAGAAGGCCTTGTTGGGTTTTCCTGAGTGAGGAGGGTCCTGAGTAGATTGGGCAAGTTCTTGATTTGAAGTACTTTTGTGGTTTCGTCTGGTGACTCAGATGTTTGGGGGCCATCTGAAAACATGATTCATCGAGCTGGATATGGAGTAATAAATTTGAGTTGCTGTTGCTTTAAGAGGCAAAGTATTGGTGCATGGGCCCTGCATTTTGCTGAGACAGATGGGAGTAATCATTATAAAAGTAAATACGCTTATCTTTGTATTTAGTGTCCCGCATTCTCCAGGCTCTGGTGAGGATTGTTTGCATTGTGGCAAAATTTAAGAACTTCATTATAATGGAGCGGGGCTATCTGTCTGGCTGGGCAGGTTTCAGCAAGAGGGTTCTATGTACTCACTCCATGTCAAATGTAAATGCTGGATCTAGCTGAAGCATGTTGAGAAGGAGCTCCTCCACAAATTTTAAAAGATCTCTCCTCTTCATCCTCAGGAACCCCATGTATTCTCAGGTTATTCCACGCATCCATTCTCCAGATCCTCACACTTTCTTTAAGGTATGCTGTCTGCCTAACAAATGCATGACCATGCTGCTCAGCCCTATCAGTCCAATCATTGATTTCTGTGTGCTGCGCTTCAATTTCTGTAACTCGAGCTGAAAGTTTACTTATTTCTGTGGTTAATTCTGTCCGGAAGGTACAAAGCTCAGTCCTAAACTCCTGTAGCTCTGTTAGGATGATAGCATTGCTGGGTTGCTGGAGCAAGGCCCTGTTTGAAGATGCCATGTCTGATAGGATTGCTGCAGGGCTTGCTGGAGGGCAAGATAATCCTGTAGAATCCTTGGGTCTGGGGGTACGTGCAGTCAGTGTTTTGCCTTCCATTCGATGCTGTGTGTTTCCTGATGATTTATTTTAGTGATTTTAAAGTTTTAGTTGTGGGAGAGTCTGCTTTTAGCTCAGGTTCTGTGGAGCTAGCTTTTACCCTCACATCCCAGTCGGTGACGCCACCGGAAGTGCTGCCCCAGATCCTTCCTCATTTCTCCACCCCTTTGGAGTATCCACCCTGTTACAGATCATGGTGTCATCTACAAACAGGCAGACATTTCCTTCCAGCCCTCTGCAATGTCACTAATGAAGACATTGAACAGGACTGGCCCAAGGACCGATCCCTGAGGTACCCTGCTGGTCACCCCTCTCTCCAGATTGTATCCCATTTACCACAACCTCTGCTTCCTATGCATTAGCCAGTTCCTAACCCAGTTTACCACCTTGTCTCCCATGCCCAGACTAGCCATCTTGCTATCCAGTGTCTTATGTGGGACGGCATTGAAGGTTTTGCTTCAAATCGAGGTAGGTGATGTCCACTGCCCCATTTATTTTCTTTGTCACCCAGTCAAAGAAATCTATCAGATTTGTTTGACATGAGCTACACGCCAGAAACCATGCTGCCATCACTACTTGACACAATGGCAAAACTTGTAAATGTGGCAGCAGATTTGAAAACAGCATTGAAATGTTATGGTGCTTTTCAGAAGCTGCAAGCACACCCTAAATTTAGGAACTGCATGTATGTGTGGCATCCCCAGAAAAAAATGTCCACTCTGTTTGAAGGCATTGAAGGCACTATAAACCATATTCCTGCCTCACTTTCTTTTTACTTTGTTCTTCCTTTTGTTTTAATTAAGACCTTTTCAATTTATTTATTTTTATGGAAAATATTTTAATAGCATGCAGAATGCAAGGAAAAGGTAGCCTTACAGTAGAAGCCATCCTCCACAATCCTTAGGGATGCCAGTAGAATTTCTAATGACTGTGAAAGGAATGCACTGTAACCAGGCACATGCTTCAGATTGGAAGCTTGCACTCAGACCACATTTTTCCAGCACACCATGCCCTACTTCTTCTGAGGGTTTTTATCAAAGGAAGAGTGTGGATTTGTGTTAAAACACCCTATCAATGCCAACTCAGAGGTGCAGAAGGCTGAGGCATGGGATGACTCAATTCCTGCCATGGCAGTGACCTGGGTTTGGTAATAGATGTGGGTCACTTGGGGCTGGCATAGAAAGGATGGAGGGATGAGCATCCCAAGAACAGCAGTCCTCCTCTGGAGAGGGAGCATACACATCCTGCTAGGCGACTGCCCCTGGAGGATGTGGGTGGCAGCGTAGTGAGATGCAAGGGAAGGAGTGCAACCTGTTTAAGTCTGAGAGGCATCTCTGTGGAGGCAGAGCTCACATAACACATCACTGCCATGGTGCCAAGTAGAAAATGGAGGAAACCCCTGACCATGGCTGGATGAAGGCCCAGTGCCCGGCAAGCCCATCCCTGATAATTGGGCATCTCCAGGTCGTATGGCAGAGGATGAAGGACCATCTGGTAAATTCAAGGGAAGCTGGATGATGGGGCTTGGGAACTAGCTTAGAGTGGAGCAGGCCAGCAGATAAGGTGACAATAGGCTGGTTAAAAAAACACACCCAGTCAAAATGATCATTAACTGTTCATGAATATTCATTAATTATTTATGCTCACAGTTCATAAATTCACTTCATTAATGATTATGACTTGTTCATGAACATTAAATTGCAGTGCTGTGTTCTTGAATATTCATGAACATAATGGTCCCTAAAGCTTCATGAAAGTCCATGAAACTCCTGCAGTGAACTTTCATGGACACAGTCCATCAGTCATTTTTGGTGACCAGAATTACATTGCTTTATAAATAATGAGTAATTCATAAGGCAACCTAATTTTAACATGAGGACACTATTCACAAAAGACTTGCCCCAGGTACAGAATCAGAAGCAGACACATTCAACCCTTATTCATTTTAAATGATCACTAACCTAAGCAAGTGACCACGAAAATTACATTCTTTTCACAAACTCAGCATGTTCTAGTACCTTTTATTACCATGCATTTTTAAAATCAGTATTTTACATTATACTTACTTTGTGTTATTGTTCTTTTAAATGGAATCTTTACCTTTTTCAACTGGGAAGGCTGAGTTGCTAATTAGACCAACAAAATCTGAAGCTCATTTAGGATGTGACGAGTTTAAATGTTAATCCTTTAATTGTCATGTAGAAAAATTTATTTTTATTCTAAAATGGAAAGTTTTGAATTTGTGATTATTCATATGTCTTACAGGGTTAAACACTACATTCTGATATGCAAAATATTGTTCAAATTGATTTTTGCCTCTTCATCACGGTCCATTGAAGGTTCAGCAACTTCATGAACTTGAACTTTATGTTTATGTTTTTTCATGAACTTAAAATTTATGTTAATGTTTTTTTTGTTTTGTTTTTAGCGTCCAGTTTCCCAGTAGCAGAATATAAAGACCTGCTACTAGATGGACCTTAGTTCTTTTTGCAGAATGACAAAAGAAATGATCTTTCACAGTCAACTATAGGCACCTCCTCACTTGCTCTCTAGCCAACCCTTTTAGATGCTTTAGGCTGCCCTATATCTGATGACTAGAACCCCGGTATGGTAGCTTGAACTGTTGCGCTGCCTACATTTTTTTGAATTTTGACACCAGTGGCTGAAAACCTCAGATTGGTCTCTTCAAAGCTAGGACAACTGCTGATTGGCTGGTTTTCAGTCACTGTTCTTTCTGTACTCCTACTATTACTTTTTAGTGGTTACAGCCCTGTTGGAACTGTTTTATGCTATAAGGTTTAAACTTAAAAGTTTTAATCTGACCACTTTCTTATATACTGTCCTGTGGTCACATGACCACTCTCAAAATTTACTAAGTGCTTGCTCCCAACTGTACCTCTACCCCTAGAGGAGTTCAGTAACTCAAGCACAATTCCTTTGGAAGTATGCTCCTGCAAACAACCAAGAAACACCCAAAATCGCTAACAGGCAGATCTAAATCTTGCTTTCAGCCTCAATCCTCTACTAAGCTTCTAGCCCAGGATCTATTGGTGCATCACAATGTCCCTGTGACCACTGAGACCCTATGGAATGTCATCATGCTCACTCTAATATCCCTTACAGGACCTCCTTGTATCACATGGTCTCATGCCACCCAACTAATCCACCAGGGGTCAGTCTTAAATGTGTATGTTATAAGCACCTCCTCTACCAGGGGCCAAAAGCTACACCTAGCTTGGGTATCACAAGACCTGGTCCCAGTGTTACCAATCAAATGACCTCTCCATGGTATCACTCATTTCTAGATCTGTTGCCCACTTTAGTACCATGAAAGAACATGCACCCAGCAAACGGAAACTAACAAAATAAACTTTTATTGTACCACCTTACTCATCTGTTGCTACTACTGCTCGTACTCTCAAGCAATGTACACCCAAACCCTGGCCCACCAGGTAATCAGAACACACTGTCACATAAGCCAGCAGGGCTGCGCTGGCCTCAATAAACATCTGCAGTTTACTTCCCAAGATGGATAGCCTGAATGTCTGGATTATTCGTCATAACCCCAAAGTCCCTTCAGTAGTAGAATCATGGCTATCACCCAAGATTTTGGGCGCTGCCATCACACTACCTGGGTACACATTACTCAGGCAGGAGTGCCTCTTGAAAAGAGGTGGTGGTTGTGTTGTTTATATTGAGGTTTCTCTTCAGGGACATGTCCTACCCTCCCCAGTTGCAGTGACAACCTGAATTCTGACCATCAAACTACTGCTGGGAGCACACAACACTACTCTCAGTCTACATCCCGCCCAAGTCAACATCGGCAGACACTGTTGGCCTTATGGACTATATCATTACCATGATCCTAAATACAGTAATCAAGCTGCTAGGAGATTTCAACATCAACTGGCTCTCCTGCTGCTGCCACCTATCAGTCATCCACTTCTTCCAAATGGTCACGACATGAAGAGTCAATTACAAAGAGGTACAATCATTCTACTTTACTGGGTACTCTCCAACTGACCTGCACATATCAGCAACACCACTGTCCTCCCTGATTCCTTGAGTAATCACTCTCCGTCATGTGCACCTGGATCAACAATTTCTGAAAACCCCATCCAGAAATATATCCAACTGAGTGCTTTTAAAACGGCACCTGGCACAACTAAAAGTGGATCTGCAATGCCTAGATTGGTCTGACCTCAATGGAGCTAAGGACATGGATGCAGCCCTTGACCTCTTCACAATAAAATGTAATGCCATCTGTGATAAAATGCCCCTGTGAAATCAAGAAAATAAATAGACCCTGCAACCCATGGATTACTCCGAGCTTCCACAACAACTAAGCACAAGAGACCACCTATGGCAAAAGGTTCAAGCACATGGCACACCCACCAACATCCAACAGTATAAAAAGCCAGAAATGAATGCACAAAAGCTATTCAGCTTGCTAAAACCTCATACTATAAAGAAGCCCTTTCCAGCTCCTGGAATAGCAGCAAGTCATTCTGGGCCAATCTCAACGACATAACGAGTAAGGACCCGAAACTGCTCCAACAATGCTCATGGTTGATGACGTACCATCCTTGGACCCTCTCCACATAGCGAACTTACTGAACAACACATTCACAGATCTAAGTAGTGTGCTCCAGCTGGCTATTTCAATCCCCTACCCCAAAAGATCTCAAAGGGAAACAAGCTCTATCAAACAACCACTGTCTACTTCAAAGAAGTTTGTAAAACTGAAGCCAAAATATCTGAAAAAGACACTGGGAAATCAAGACACAGCAGGGACACCATGGATCTTAAATTTGTTGCCCTGACCCTGGAGGAAGTCCTAAGCCCATGGACTAAAATAATTAACCCGTCCCTTCGCTACTCACAATTCCCCAATTATGGAAATCTGCAACAGTAACCCCAGTGTACAAAAGTGGAGACCGGCTTTGCACAATAACTACAGACCAATCTCCATACTCCCACCACTCTCCAAAGTGCTTGAGCAGATTGTGGCAGATCAGCTTGTTGATTACCTGAACCTGCACCAACTCCTATGCCTGGAACAACACGGGTTCCAGTCTGGGCATAGCACCATCACAGCATTGCTGGAGTTCACAGGCTTCATCCACCATGCATTAGACTAAGGCCAGCTGCTTGAGGCAGCGTTTATCGATCTATCAAAAGCATTTGATATGGTGCATCATACTCTCCTCCTTGAGCAGCTAACCAATACCAGGCTGTCTCCCGATACCATGCAATGGTTCAGCAGCTATCTATGCAACCACTCCAGCAGGTTAGGACTGGGACGTCATCTCTGAAAGCAGACCAGTCCTTTCAGGGGTCCCAAAGGGTCAAGCCTGGGACCTCTTCTATTCAGTCTATTCCTATACAAACTCTCAGTTTCCTTCCCCAGTCGTATGCTCCTGTACTCCGACAATGCGGTCATATTCACCAGCAATCCTCACCCTGGGCACCTACAAGCAGACTTCCAAAGAGGAATCTCATCCACCAAACATGGTTTAAAAGCACAGACTAGTGCTCAACTAGATAAAAAAACAAAGACCATGATCTACTCCAGCTTCCTAAGCAAGCATAAGGCCTTCCACCTGTCTATCATAAATGACAGTGGTGACACACTGGATCTCATACAGCACTTTAAGTACCTGGGCATCACAATTGATTCCACCCTGTCCTATGCCCAACATATAGACAATAAAGCAAGGGTAATCAATACCAGAATTGGGGTACTCTAGCCACAAGCACAGGCTAACAAACGAAGCCCTGAACCTGGCCATCAGTAGTTCAGTTGTCTCCTCATTGATTATGGCCTGGCCATATAGGAACATAGGAACATAGGAATGTGACTGCAGAAAAGGACCACCATGTCCACCTCGTCTGACCAGGTTGCCTAGGTTTCAGCTAGGTTTTACATGAAGTCCTCCTCTCCCTTGACAGCCACCCCATATGCCTGTCCTATGCCCTCTTGAAACCTCCACCATTTCTCCCCACCACCTCACTTGGCAGTCTGTTCCACTTGTCTACCACCCTTTCTGTAAAAAAGGTTTACTAATGCTACCTCTGAATTTCACTCCCATAATTTGCAAATTGTCTTGAGCCTCACTCTTTGCTGGAAGATGCTCCCCAACTGTACCTTACTAATTCCCTTACATATTTGAAAGTCTCAATCATGTCCCCACTTTCCCTCCTCTGTTTCAGACAGTACATGTTCAGGTCACTTAACCTCTCCTCATATGATAAGTGACTGAGTCCCTCCACCATCTTTGTTGCCCTCCTCTGGACCCGTTCCACCCTCTCCATGTCCTTCTTGATATATGGCCTCCAGAACTGGACCCCATACCCAGATGTGGCCTAACCATCTGGGTGTACAGGGAAGAATTACCTCTTCTCCCTACTGAACCCCCTCCCTATGCACTCCAGCATCCTGCTAGACCTTTTCACTGCCTTCTCACAGTGCTTTGCCACTTTCAGGTCCTGTGAAATGATGATGCCTAGGTCCCTTTCCTGTTCGGTCACCTCAGGTTGCCTCCCTCCATCAAATACTCGGCTTTCCAATTTCTCTTGCCCAAGTGCATGATCTTACACTTCGTCAGATTGAATGACAATTGCCACTCCTTGGACCATTCCACTAGTTTACTCAGGTTCCTACGCATCAACTCCACCCCGTTCTGTGTGTCCACTCTACCACAGACTTTAGCATCATTCGCAATAGACACCCTCCTTCCAAGCCCACTGCCCAGTCCCCTATGAATATATTTCATAGTAGTGGTCCAAGTACCGACCCCTGGGGAACCCACTAACACAGAACATAGAAACAAAGACTTTGACGGCAGATAAGGGCCACTTGGCCCACCTAGTCTGCCTATTGCCCTACCTACAGGATAAGCTGCAGATCCTATTTAATCAACAGTCTATTTCTTCCTACCCCCCATAAAATTGCCTTATATCTGTTCCATGCATTCTTGAATTGTCCCACAGTTTTAGACCCCACAACTGCCCTCAGAAAAGCTGTTCCATCGTCCACCACCCTCTATGAAAAAATACATCCTCACATTGCCCCTGAGCCATCCCTCCTCTATCATCATATTGTGTCCCCTTGTTCTTGCCCATCTCTTTTCTGAAAGATGCTAACCTCTTGGACTTTGTTGATTCCACTTAGGTACTTAAAATTTCTATCATATCCGCCCTCTCCCTCCTTTCCTCAAGAGTATAGATAGTAAGCTCCTTTAGTCTCTCCTCATATGACTTCTCTTGCAGACCCTGCACCATTTTAGTTGCCCTCCTCTGGACTGCCTCCATCCTGTCTATGTCCTTGTGGAGACAGGGTCCAGAACTGGACACAGAACTCCAGATGGGGTCTCACTAACTGTCTGTACTGAGGAATAACAACGTCCTGTTTTCTGCTGGTAATGCCTCTCCTATACATCCCAGTATCCCCAGCCCTCCCTACTGCCTTCTCACATTGCTTGCTTACGTTAAGGTCATCTGATATGATTACCCCAGGTGCCTTTCCATTTTTGTTGTTGTTACTACCTCCCATTGTGTAATCTTTCCTGTGTTTTTGTTTCCCAGTGCATTATTTTGCATCTCTTTGCATTGAATCCAAGCTGCCACACTTCTGACCGTTCCTCCAACCTTGCCAAGTCCCTTCTCCTCCTTTCCACACCTCCTTGTGTATCAACCCTGTTGCAGATCTTTGTGTCATCTGCCAAGAGGCATACTTTTCCTTCCAGTCCTCTGCAATGTCACTTATAAAGACATTAAAAGGACTGGACCCAGTACTGAACCCTGCAGTACCCCACTAGTAACCCCTCTTTCTTCAGAGTGGACTCCATTTACAATTACCTTCTGTGTCCTGTTGTCCAGCCAATGTTCTACTCCAGGCTACCACCCTGGGACCCACTCCAGGCTGGTTAATTTGACTATTAATCTTTTGTGTGGGATTGTGTCACATGCCTTGCTAAAGTCTAGGTAGGCCATGTCCACAGCCCCTCCCTGGTCTACTACTTTGGCCACCCAGTCAAAGAAATCAATTAGATTCATCTGACTTGACCTTCCTACATGAACCCATGCTTCCTTGGGTCCTGTGCCCCACTGGCCTCTAGGTACTCAACAATTCTTTCCTTCAAAAGTGATTCCATCACTTTCCTACCACAGAGGTCAAACTGACAGGTCTGTGTTTCCAGCCTCTGTCTTGCTCCCCACTTTTGTGAAGGGAATCACATCCGCCTTCCTCCAGTCCTCAGGTACCACACCATCCTCCCATGATTTGTTAAAAACGTAGTCAGTGGTGTCACTAGTTCTCTCCTTAATTCTTTTAGAATTCTGGGGTAAATTCCATCAGGCCCCATTGCTTTGTCCACCTTCAGTTTTAGGAGTTCTTTCAGAACCCTTTCTTCTGTGAAAGGACTGGGATCGACACCCCTTTCCAGAGTGCTTCTGTTAATTGGATTAGGCACCTCCCTCCTCCTCTTTTGTGAATACTGAGCAGAAGTATGACACCAATGACACCAGCTTCCCTGGGTACCCGCTTGCCAATACCATCTGTTTTCTGCCCTTCAGTCACTTCTGCACCCACTTTATTACCATATCTGCCCCAGCCCCAGACATCCAACTTGTGCAGCAGCCTCCCTGTATGGCCGGAGTCGAATGTCTATTTGAAATCAAGGTATGGTGTCCACTGATACCCCTTTGATCCACCACTTTGTAACCCAATCAAAACTGTCACTTATCTTTGACAGGATCCGCCTCAGTGAACCCATGCTGTCTTTGATCCAGCAGGCCATTTGCCTTCAGGTAGTCAGTGATTCTGTTTTTGTGCAGTTTCTCCATGATTTTGACAAACACAGATGTCATACTCACTGGCCTGTAATTGCACACCTCCTCCTTTGCTCACCCCCTTATGAAGAACCACATCTGCCGCTTCCAATCTGTAGGTACCACCCCTGAATTTAAGGAGCTGTTGAAGAAAGCAGTCAAGGGAGATGCTAGTACACTCTCAGCTCCCTTAGCACCCTTGGGATGAACCCCATCCAGCCCCATAGCCTTGTCCACCATCAAGCTGTTCAGTTCACCCAGGATCTCCACTGCCTGAAAGGGACACTTGTCTACCACCTCCTTAGCCCCATAGTCCTACCCTCCCACGCTTTCTCCTCTGTGAATGCTGAGCAGAAATAGCTATTAAGCAGTTCAGCTTTCTTCTGATCCCACCCACCTGCTCCCTGTACTGTTAACCTTTGTATCCCTTTTTCAGTTTTCCTCTGCTCACCTATATATCTGAAAAAGGTTTCATCTCTTTCTTGACTGCATTGGCTATGCTTTCCTCCGTTCTTGCCATTGCTTGTCTTACCTCCCTTCTGCTTATCCCTGCTTCGCCTGATTCTCCTCCCAATCATCCTCCCTCAGCATTGTCTTGAACCTCTTGAATGCTCTCCGCTTAGCTCTGATGCTCTGTGCCACCTCCTATTAAACCACTGAGGCTTCCTCTTCTGTTTATTTTGCTCACCCACCTTGCATAAAGGTCAGTAGCCCTCACAATGGCCCCCTTTGTCTTATCCCACATCTCCTCACCCCACTGAGTTCTCCCAACCCTTCAAGTGCTTGTTGGATGTATTCCTCCATCCTGTTAAAATTTGCCCGGCTGAAATCTAACACTTTCGCTTTGGTCCGTGAGCAACAGCTGACATGGTACTGTAAACCACATGGTGCTGTGATCACTTAACCCAAGGTCCTCCCCCAACACCCTCCCACTCTATCACCATTTGTCTGTACCAAGTCTAACATTGCACCTTCCCTAGTTGGTTCCCTGAACATCTGTTTAAGTGGGGCTGCAGCAAGGAGCCTACACATTGCCCTACTGCAGCTGGAGGCTGCTGATAGTGCCCACTCACATCCGGTAGGTTGAGTCTCCCATCAGCAATACCTCCCCTGCTAGCCACCCTCAGGATCTCTTCCATCATCTGCTAATTCACTGATTCCTGTAGCCCTGGTGGCCTGTATATCACCCGGTGTGCACCACCTCCTCCCATCCTGTGGTCAACAATACGCATAAGACTTCAGTCTCCCTCATCTGCCCTGTATTTCTGTCACCCTGATCCCTCCCTCACATACAGTGCCACTCCTACACCTCTACTGTCTCTCATCCCTCTTAAACAATTTGTACCCCAGTATTTCCATGTCCCAACCCTGCCTGCTGTGACACCAGGTCTCAGTGATCTGACCAAGTCCAGATCCGCCTCAGCCATGACTGCTGCCAGGTCCAGGATCTTGTTTCCCAGACTCCTGGCATTTGTGCACATTGCTTTCCAGACTCCAGGCTCCATGTCACCCTACCTGTCCTAGCTTGTTCACCACACCACCCTCTAGACTCTGTTATCTGGGGAGGGGCTGGCTAACCCTATTTCTCTGCTCTATGCCTGAATTGGCCTGTATTCCCCAGACTTAGTTTAAAATTGTAGTGAAGTTCCATATATTCTGCCAGTTTGAACTTAAGCACCTCCATTCCTTCCCTATTTAGTGTAACCTATCCGGTGCATAGAGGCTGTCATCCTTCCATGTCCCCCCACTCCTCCACCAACTCAGTACTTCTGAGTTCACCAGCTGGTAAGCCAGCTGTTAAACTCTGTTATTCTCAGCTTCCTGTCACAGCTCGCTTTAGGGACTGGCAGCACCTCTGAGAACACCACTGACAGGAATTCCAAACTGCTACTGAACCTCACCAATGCCTCTCAAACCTTGCCTGCACCTCTAGCAGACTGTTATCTGTGAGGCCATTTATTCCCAAGTAGAACAAGTGGGTCCTCTTATTTTGCCATTTTCCACAGGAGGGATATAATGTTTGACCTCTGCTGCCGTCATGCCTGGCAAACATTTAACCCAGACTTACTTCCTTAGCCCCTATCCCCCAACTAATATCCTTGATAATGGAATCCTGAAGATCAGTACCCTCTAACCCCACTGGACTGGTCCTGTCACCTGCCAGCCTCCCAATGTCCAGCACAGCCCCATTTTCCTTACTGCATTTCTTTTTCCCCACCTTCAATATACTTCCCATAGTCTTGGACCTCCCTCTGGTACCCCTGTGCTTCGCCTCCAGAGCCTTATCTCTAGGTTCCACCTTAGCCCCTCTTACCACAGGTTCTGAGCCCCCACTTACCAAACTTTCTCTACATGTCGGCAACAGACACTGCCCTCCACCGCATCTCTCTAGCATTAATAAGGCCTGCTGCCTCCTCACAGGTGCTGCAAGACTCACGTTCTCTTGTGATTTCTATGCCCGGGCAGGATTGTGCAACTGAAGGGCAGAATTAAATACCAAGCCTGCCTCCTCTCCAATAAAATCTCACTAAATCTACTGCTAACAGGGGTTCAGAACCTGCTAACCCATTACATGAGTACTAAACAGACCAGAAGCTCCATCAGTCAAATCTTCAGTGAACCTGGATGCTGCACTCCCTTGGCACAACATGCATTCTCCTACTGCGCCACCCACTGGACAAATGCTCTTCCTCCTGAAGTCACCAGAATAGCAATGATTGGTGCCTTCAAAGTAAACTTCATCACCACTTCACTGTTGAGGACAGCTGTGGCTGCTTCCTCAAGCTCACCCCTTCTTTATAATCTCCTCATTGCATTTAGACACACCGCAAGTCCTGGCCGGTGCCACCCAACCTCAGCATTGCACAGGTCCCCACACTGCCGCTACCTAGTGCACCATCTTTACACCTCCCCATTACAGGGCACACCCTCTCTCACACCCTCTCCTGCCTCTGTCCTCCCTATGTCACCTTTGTCTGCTACCCACTTTGTGTCCATCTTTGCAGAGTGCTCTAACTCCTCAGATGCAGACATATACTGTACAATACCTCAGCAGTGTCAATTTGTAGGAACCTTATTGTAACTTTTGTACCAACTTTGTAAATGCCTTATCTGTTGTTCACTGCTGTTTTCTGTTCAACTGACATGGAACCTACAAAGAGTATCCACTCACAGGTGTAATCCAAGAACTTAATAAATTAAAAATAAATGTCGTAGACCAATTTATGAATATGGTTCATGAACTGTGTTGTACAGTTGATAAACACTGATTTATATGCATGCATCATATATAAATGTTCTTCAAAGTTCCTGAGTTAACGAACTTCATTTTTCCTAAGCACTGCTGGTGACCAGGAAGAGGAAGAAAGACTAACATTTCAACTGTGTTCGTATCCAAACCTTACAGACTTTGTGTGGCTGCAGTTTAAGAGTAGGCCTTTATAGTGTTGAATACAGAATAGCAAGCAAAATCATCATGACATCCACTAGTCAGTCTGAAAGATATGTTTGGCTGTTTGCTTTACTAGAAATATTGCATTTAAAGTAACAATTCTGTGACCTAACTCTCCGTTTATATTCAGTCTGGGTCTGAAGGAATCAGGTTTAAATGAGTCTGGTCCTCTCGCCAAGGTTCTTAAGTATTCAGCAACATGTGTATTCTGGCAGAGATGGAAAGGGAAAAAGTCATCTGTTATCAACTGGTGGTGACTTGATAATTATTATTTCAAGGAGGGCAGAATGGATATGACAGAATAGGTTTGCAGTAAACACACACAAATAGTTATCCACAAGCCTTCCTGGATCAGCTGCTCAAAATTCACTCCAGCACTAAATCTTAAGTTACATCACCAGTCTCTAAATCTTAATGCACAGTGGAGATTTAAAAGGAATTCTACAGTGGCTGCTGTAAAACAAAGTCACTTTTTTGTGTGCCCACGTTTAATTTTTATACACCCAGGGATGGCACAATGAATAGAACGTGGCAGTATTCGCCAGTGGAAGTGCACTGTGCAAACACAATACCACAGATGCACTAAAGAAATGTATGTGGTATGCAAACAGGTGTGGAGATCTGAATACAATGTGCATTACATCTGCACGTCGCTAACGGACAATTAGCGCTGTACAATTTAATGACTACAAAGGCATGCTTTACTCATGCACAAACAGACACAAAACAGCACCCCACAGGAAAATATCAGGAAGCAGGAGAGGTACACACCATAGTGGCCCACCTAATTTGACTCATACAGCTAATCAGAGAACATAACCAACCATAGCACAGGAGGCATCATCATACAGTGGTGTCTAATGCCATCAGTAACAATAGTGATCACTACAGCATGCTGCAATGTGACAGCAGAAGCAATCCTCAATGTAACTTAATGCTTAGCATGTGATATCAATATTGTGGTAGTACATACCATGACACTTTACCACTACAAATGGTGTTGGCTGCAGCTGTAGGCAGTATACAACTCACAGAGCGTAGCAGGCACAACACACATTCATGGAACTAAGTGATGATTAGATTGTGGTGCTGGTACAGTTTGAACCATGCTATACATGTGCAGCTTTGCGACTGCTGTGGGGTGACCAAGCCACTGCCACCCACAGAAATCATGTCAATCGTGTCATGCCTGTAGAACCAGAAGACACCATAGTCATATGCTTCCATAGGAACATTCCAAATCCTAGTGGGGACACCACTGGAATTAACTCAGTCTGAATTATTATACCTGTTATGACAGTTTCATAATGGACTGTTGCACAGGGCTGGGGACACATCACTTTCCCCAGCAACCAGGAACAGAGAGCTGCCAATATGCAGCAATTCTATCACGCTGCAATATATTCCATCTGTGTTGGGTGCCATTGATTGCACACATGGGCCATCAATGCACCTCCAGGGGAAGGACTGATGCCTACATCAACAGGAAGGGTGTGTCCACTCCACAAATGCAGGATGCATATGATTCCACTGGTGCATCATCATTGTCCATGCACAGTGTCCAGGAGGCACACATAATGCCCACATCTCGCATAAATTTCATCCTTTTCCAAATGTCTGATGGTGAAGAAATCCACCTTAGTAAGTAAAACAACCAACCATACTAAATGAATTACCATGGAATCCAGCAGTAACTGGTACTAAAGTGGTATTGATCTGCAGGAAACCGTGCATTCCCCTGTGGCCATGAATGATGACACCTGCCCTGCATCAAGCATCTACTGCTGAGGAGAGGTAGAACAAGGCCAACATAGCAACTTGTAACACTACTGAACATGGGTTTAGCATGACCAAGATGCGATTCAGATGCCTTAACAGATCTGGTTGGTTCCCTGCAATATAGTCCAAAGAATGTCTGCAAGATAGTTGCTGCATGCTGCGTTCTCCACAACATTGCTGCATTCTCCATAACATTGCATTATACTGTGGAATACCCTTGCAATTATTTGAGGGCAACATCAGACCAGATGCACCTGACCTGGGTGTACCTGAGCACTTAAGACAGGTAGGACTACAGTCTGGCAAGATGATCGTGAAACACCCAGGCAAGACTTAATGCTGAGAATGCTGAGACCCTAATGTTAGGTAAAACACAAAGGCATGAATGCATTTAAAATAACATAACATAATATGTCACAACAGAAATATAAATAATCAATACAGTAAAACAATAAAGGGAACCGAACAAGTATCACATCATTGTGTGGAGCAGAAACAGAAAAAAGGGCAGACTGGGTGGGCCAAGAGATCCTTACATGCCATCAGATTCTTTGTCTACATACTCACCGCAGACCATACTTGATCTACAGTTTCTTCTCCTCCCCTTTCTTTTCCACTATCATCCCTTTGTGCCTGTGCCATGCACTCTTGAACCCCACCACTGTTTTCATCCTCACCACCTCTGTTGAAAGGCTGTTCTAGGAATCCACCACTCTTTCTGTGAAGAAGTACTTCCTCACATCTCTCCTGAATCAACCCCTTCCAGCTTCATATTATGTCCCCTTGTTCTTGAGCACCTTTTTAAGAAAAATACTTCCTGTAGTACCTTATTTACCCTTCAGTATTTAAAGGTCTTTATCATATCCCCTTCTCCTCCTGTCTTCCAGGGGATACATGTTGAGGTCCTTAGTCTCTCCTCTTAGGGCTTTTGAGGCACCATTTTAATTGCCTCCTCTAGACCCCTCCACTCTCTCTATGTCCTTCTGGAGATGAGGTCTCCAGAACTGGATACATAGGCACATAGATACATAGATGCTGTCAGCAGATAAGGGCCTTGTGGCCCATCCAGTCTGCCCTATCCTCTTTCTAATGGTTAAGGTACCTAGATGCTACAAATTCCCTTGTTTGCTCTAGCTTGATAATTCCATGTACCTATCCCATGCATTTTGAATCTCTGAGCCATGGCCACCCCGCCATTTCCTGGGAAACTGTTCCATCTCTCCACCACCCTTTCAATGAAGTAGAATTTCCTCAAGTTCCCTTCTTAAGTTCTTTTAGTCCTCACGCCTGCCTCTTGTTCTGCCATTTCCTTCATGTGAAAGATTTTCCTATCTGATACCCTGTTGATCCCCTTCAGATACTTGATACTATCATGTCCCCCTCTCTCCTTTCCTCCAGGGAGTACATATTGAGAGCTCTGAGTCTCTCCTCATACAACTTATGCTGCATTCTGGACACCATTATTGTGACCCTCCTCTGTACCGTCTCCATCCTGTCTATGTCTTTTGGAGATGGGGCCTCCAAACTGAACACAGTACTCAGATGAGACCATATTAGGGAGTTCTACAATGGTATCACCACTTTCCTAGTACTTGTTATACCCTCCCTATGAACCCTAGTATTCTGTTTGCTTTTCTGACTGCTTTGTTGCACTGTTTAGCCACATTGAGATTGTCTCTATGGCTACTCTATATCCCTTTCCTCTTTGGTGGCCTTCAGTGTTACCCCCATCTAGTTCATACTCAGCCCTAGGATCTCTCTCCTAGGTGCATAATCCTGCACTTTTTGTATTGAAATCCAACTGCCATTCCTTGGACCAGTTTTCTAGCCCTTCAGATCTCTCCTGATTTTTTCTATACCTTCCTGTGTATCTACTCTGTTACATAACTTTGTATCATCCACGAACAGGCTAACCTCTCCTTCCAGACCTCGGCAATATTGCTTATGAAGACGTTGAAGAGCACTGGTCCCAGCACTGAGCACTGGGGTATGCTACTTGTTACCTGCCCTCCTGTGAGCTACTATAACCCCATTTACCACCACTCTTTGTGTTCTGTTACTCAACAAGTTTCTAACCCATGTGACTATCTCTGTCCCCATCCCCAGATTTGCTAACTTGTGGATTAGTCTCCTGTGTGAGACTGTGTCAAAGTCCAGATAGGCCACATCTACTGCTCTGCCCTGGTTTATTTCCTTCATCAACCACATGAAGAAATCAATCAGTTGTTCTGGCATGGTCTTCCTGCTGTGAATCCATGTTGCCTTGGGTCCAGCAGCCCCTTGTCACTAGGTAGTCCACCAGCCTTTCCATAAGCAGGGTTTCCATCATTTACCTACTATTGAGGTCAAACTGACAGGGTGGTAGTTTACTGCCTCCTCCTCCTTGCTACCACTTTTGTGCAAGGGTATCACTTGTGTCCTCCTCCACTCCTCTGGAACCACACCTGTTTCAGTGATCCACTGCACAGCTTAGCCAGAGGTTTAGACAGTTCCTCCCAGAGCTCCTTTAGGATCCTCAGGTGTATCCACCTGGCCCCATAACTTTATCAGCCCTAAGCCAGTATAGTCTTTTTTACTCTGTCCTCTGAAAAGGTGTAATGTCCACCACTTCTCCCTGTTTTCCTTCTCCATAAATTGGGGGACAATCCCATTGCCTCTTCAGTGAATACGGAGCAGAAGTATTTGTTCAGGACAGTCACCTTGTCAATGTCTTTCTCCACTACTCTGCCTTCCTCTTCTAAGTCTCACAATCCCCTGGATGTCTCCTCCTCTCGCTAATATATCTAAAGAATGCCTTCCTCCTTCCTTCACTGATTTAGTCAGCTTTTCCTCAGTTTCAGTCTTTGCTGCCCTTACTGCCTTGTTCGCTTCCTTCATTTTTCCAAGTATTCTTGTCTGTCCTTGCTTTGTGTTGCCTTGTACCTCTGACATGCCATCTTTTTTCCTTTTACTAGCTCTGCTACTCTCCTCAAGAGCCACAGTGGTTCCTCTTTCTTTGCTCTTGCTGCAGCCTGGTGCAGGATACACTACTCAAGGTGGGGTCTTATCAGTGATCTATCTATGGCAAACTACCTCCATCTTTCTGCTGGTGATACCCCTTGCTATGCACCCAGCATCCCACTAGGCCTCCCGACTGCCTTGTCACACTGCCTGGCTGCCTTTGGTCATCCAATATGATTACCCCTAGGTCTCCTTCCTGCATGGTTGTCATCAATACCACTCCATCCACTGTGACTCCATCTCTGATTTCTGTGCCCCAAGTAGATTATTTGGGGCAACTGAAAACAGCAGTTTGTTGTGTGATACCAAAAGACTGAGGCTACAGAAAAGCAGCAGTTCTATGGATGGGAAAGAAAGAAAGGGTGGGGCAACCAAGAAAGCAGCAGTTAGCTGTGTGGGACAGAACTAGGGTAATGCCACCACAGGAGTGGGCACTGACATACAGCATGTGTGCCTCTGGTGACAAAGAGCTGAAGTACAGACATCCTTGACTTGTGGATGACATGGTCTATGGGGTGGCCAGTGTAAAGCATTGGCAGGTGATTATTGGTGGCCATGGGAGATCAGTACACCACACCCACATGCCCATGAGTGTGGTGTGAGGCCTGATGAAGAATCCAGCAAACCATGCTCTGGTGTAGGTGGTGACCCTGCAGCATGGATGCCAACATATTATGTAGTGTCAACCACAGTTGTGTGTAAACTGTGCATGCCTCACTGGCAGATCTTCCTGGGACATAGCCATGCCCAAGGAGATTTGTTCCATGTGCCACAAAGCAGCCAGGTTTTCTGTGACCATAACTGTGTGCTCCAAGACAACTTGTGCAACCACTGACAACACTGTAGTCATCAGTCTCTAGGCTAGCATGTGGAGCATGCCACACTCACTCATGTACATGGCCTGCAGGCATCCTATGTGAATGACTCCTGGCCAGTGATAGCAGCCTTCAGGAGGTTGCTTGTCCTCTTTAGCATACTGCCTGCCTTGACTGAGTGGGGGTGACAAAATGGCAGTTCCACTGTTGCAGTAGCCACATGATTTGATGCTGAACAAGGCTCCTGCTTAGTTGATAGTTGTGGAGGTTACCAGACCATGTGTATGTGCCCCTTGCTGAGGTCTGTCCAATTTCCCAGCTACCCAGCCCAGTGGTGGGACAAGTTGATGCAACTTGGGGATCGAAAGTGGCTTGTGCCACAACAGGTACATGTCTAGAGCATTTGAACTGTTTTGCCACCCTAAGTCAATGCCCATGCATACTGACCATCACATTTGTGACATAATTGCAGAACACTGGACACACATGGATGACACAGTGGTATTGTGCTACTATAGATCTTTGTGCATGAGCAATAATGTGTTGTACATGAGTACGGGTGTACATCAGTCACATTTACTGTCCACTTGCAGCCATAGCCACATGCTGAACACCAAACTTTGTGGTACTATATGTTGTTTGTGCAGCACAAAGTCAACATCAACTGTGTGTTTGCAGCAGTCCCTGACAGCTGTATCATATGGTTGCAAGACAGCAGTCTGCATGGTGGCCAGATGAGGCCATTGCTGAGGGGAAGAGAGGTGTGCAGGCTCATCCCTGAGGAGATGCCCAATCTTGCTGAGCTTGTAACAGCCAGGAGGACAGGCCATTTATGACAGAGCCAATGCTGTGTCATGCCAATACAATAGGGATATATGGGAGTCCAGTTGAATTAGATCTACAAGGTGCACAGGTATGGTGCATAGTGGTTGGATGATCTGCTGCAACTTCACTAGTGGCATCTGGCCGAGCTAAAAGCAGAAGTGGTGAATGGTAACATGTCCAGGGGCGGTAAATGTCACAGAATGTTTTAATTAATTCTTATCACTTTTTGTTACACGTCAGTGTGTGTAGGCCACATAGTCAGTGCACATATCTTTTACAGTTGCATGGAAACCATAGCAAACCAGATGTATGTTCTTGTAACCATCATAATCCTGAGATGGAGCATCTGATGTGCTATACAGTAACACCACTGTTTATGGTACGCAGATGTTTTAAACTCTGTTATGTAGGAGTGACATCAATATACATATTAGGTAGTAATCACACTAGACATCTGCACTGGTAATAGTGTGTTTTTAGTTAGAGGATGCCAACAATTATTGAGAGTATGAATGCAATGTTAGTGCTATCTGTAGACTCCATGCTGTCATGTCATGTGTTTTGCTTGTGTGATTTGTCCAGGTGCCCATGTGGTGATGCAAGTGCAAACATACAACATACAACATGCAACTGCATCATGGAGGATGTGCTGAACAAAAAAGATTTATTGTTTCAGGCGATTCATCAGTACAGAAGTAACCAGCACATCAGAAAATAACAAACGACTCCTAAGATGGAAACTTTAAATGGCTGTCCCAACCAGAGCTACTGCCACTATCACCCTGGCTCTTCAACTTTATCGAATCTTCATCAGATAGTTACTTATATACTGACAAATGTATCTGAAACAGTACCTCTTTTTGTTAGGCACATCCTTGTCTGGCTATCTGTGCTCTTGGCCAGAGTGCAACTGATTTTGGATTTGTTTTATACGAGGTGTACTGCCTAACTTGGCTTCCTTTAATTAATGTGCAATCCTCAACCAGTGTGGGTGGAACTGGGGTGGAGCATGCAAACAGAGAGACAGATGAATGATGAAAATCTGATCCAAGTCATGTTAAAAGAAGACCTCCTTGTACTAATTCAGCTTTAACAAAAAGTGATTTTGGATTTATTTGTTTGTGCCTGGTGCTGGCCACCCCATCATTTGCACTGGCCTTGCACTGCAAAGTCACGGTTTAAAATTTTTGTGGAACCACCTCACATAAAAGAAGCAATTCAGGCAGTTACATTTTAGAATGGTGACCAGAGTGGTTCACCATGATATTTGTAGCTGGACTCACTTCATTCAGATCTGTGATATGAACACCAAGAAACCCCAATCCTATTGGAGATGAAATAAGTAAGTAGCCAATTCAGGCGGAAAGAATATTGTATTTGAAAGATTTGCCATGGAGGGTGTGCACTGAACTCTGTTATAACTGATGTATGCCATTAAGCAGTAGTACTCCTAATGAAAACGCCATTTAAATTTTCTGAATGAGCAAGGGCTGAGCTGCAACTGTTTGTATAAATTAATGACCCTCTTGCATTCTTTGGAATACGGTACCTTACTGATCAGTATTTACTTGTGTAATCATCATTGATTGTGTGGAGAGATTAAGACAGTATAATACAAATGTAACAATCTTCCCAGGAGAAGGAAAGTACATTTTGAAGTACTTCAGCCTGGACATTTTAGTGTTAACGTGAGCTTGAAACAGGCAGTCTTAATACATACAATACTTTGCAACAATGTGAGTTGAAAGTCAGTGGTAGTGAAATAGTTTATTGAATGTCCCAGCTCATATCTTTTGAGTTTCTTTTATTTTCACTTCTGAGTCGTAATTCTTCAGAACTGTGCTAGCAAATTTGCCAGTAACTGTACTGTACACAGACACTTTTTTCCATTATGACTGTTGTTCTGTAACATTTTCAGTTTTAAGGCTTAAAAGGAGAAACTACATATAGAGTCTGCCAAAGGTCTGTGTTTAATGGAAGTCAGGAAAATCACACAGAGATTAAGGAGAGACAAATGTTTAATTCGTCCAATGGTTATTATACAGTAATAGGATTATGTAATAATAAGATTATATAATAAATGTTACACCTGTGGGTTTTGATACAAATAGGTAGAGGGTCTTTATAAGTTAGTGTTTCTTTTTGATACAAGCAATCCCATAAAATGCAGAATTTGTTAAATGTTCTTGATAATGAAGTGTTTCTAAATTCCCAATTCTCTTTACACTGTCTCTTATGATGTTTCCTTGTAGAGACTGAAACTTTGGTTCTCCTTTTGTTAGGATAATAGTAATGTTTGCCTTTTGATATCATGAGATTTTCACTTACAGCATACTACAATGATGAATACTTGGTGAAAGTGGATATACATTCACTAAGAAAAAAATTCAGTTCCTTTGTTCCTACTGTTTCATTTTATGTTGTTGTCTTGTGCAGCGCAAGCAACATTTGTGTTTGCTTGCTGGAGTAGCAGGTTGTGGCGTTGGGCGTGTTGTGGCCAATGGCATCACTGATTTTTGACTGGTCTCTCTGACACCAATAAAGAGACCAATAATGAGCACGCTGTCTATGACAGCAGTTCAGAAGTGTGCCACCAACTTGAAAGAAATCCACCACTGCAATGAGAGACAGGCTCATCATTGCAGCAGCAGATCTCACATGCCTCCATTACTTGCCCCGTGAAACACTTCAATAAACATGGCAGCGGCTCCGCCATCCACCTCTCACAGTCCCTACAAAATCGACATTGAGGTGCCCAACCCCTGTCAGCATGCCTCCCCAGTTTGTTTGCCGACAGGGGAGCCCAATGCCCATTGGCATAACGCCTCTTCTGCCGAGTGGGGTGCCAATTCCTTGGCATCTTGCCCCCACTGAAATACAGACATGCTTTCTTTGTTGATGGTGGGCCCAATCCTTGTCAGCTTCAGTTATCTGTCCCCAAAACACACAGGTGGCACACTGGAGCCCACCCCAGTGTGCCCTGTGTAGTACCTGATAAAAAGAAAACCTTCCCCAAAGTTTTTAATTTTACCTGTAAACAAGAAAATGGTCCCTCACTGTCTGTGGTGTCCCTCACCCAACCCGCACCCACCCTTTGTGCACCCCACCTCCTGCACCCCATACCCCATACTTACCTCCGAGCCTGGCGTGACGATCTTCGTGGAGTGGGAACATCGCCTGCACTCTTCAAAGCCAACCGTGAACTGAAGAAAATCACAGTAAGCTGTATAATTGCATCAATGGGGGTTCAACTTAGGTGGATACAGCGGCCATTTTTTACTTTTGGGTCCAAATTTTCAACATGAGTTCTTGGACCCCACCTCATGAACTCAGTCACTATGATTTTGTTATTCAGTTCCGAAAGGTGATTTTGCAGTCACCGCGTCGAATCACCTTTTGGGACTGATTAATGAAACGATAGTGTCAATGTTCATGAGGTGGGCTCCCAAAAAGCCTATGTTGCAAATTTCGAGAAAAATTCCAAAAAATGATTATTATGAGCATGCATTGTGCAGTTTCCATGCATGCTTGTAACTTCAAGAATTTGTAATACTTTCACTTCAGATTTTCAACATTGCCATTTTTTCACACCTCCTTATGAACAGTACAGCTGTAATTTTTCACATCCTCCTTGAAATGTGTTTTCATGCATCTGGATCACAATGGTGCAGTCGCTGTGGGAAATCAATGTTTGGGACAGTTTAAGAAAATCACAGTGACACTGTTCATGATTAGAGGTCCCAAAATGCCTTTGTTGAAAATCTGGTGAAACAATTCCACAAAATGACTATTACGAGCGTAGCATTCTGCAGTTTCCATGCATGCTCATAACTTTGAGAATTTTAATGTTTTACTCCAGATTTTCAGCATTGTCATTTCTTCTTACCTCCTTTGAATGGTACAGATGCCATTTTTCACATCCTGCCCAAAATGTGTTTTGCACATCTGGTGCAGAATGGCATGGTCACTGTGGGAAATCAATGTTAAGGACAGATTAACAAAATCACAGTGCCACTGTTCATGAGCAGAGGTCCCAAATGCTTTCATGAGGTGGGGTCACAAAAGTCCATGTTGAAAATTTGAAGTGCAGTACCAAAAATGCCCGGGGCATTAGGGTTTCTAACCATAACATCCCACCCTGTAGAGACTGACAGGAGTCAGGGGTGTGACTTTGGACTGTCGGCTGTAATGTTCCACCATTCCACCCCCACCCTGCAGCTAGTGACAGGCATCAAAGCGTGCCTTGGACTCTTCAGCCCCAAAGTTCACCCCATTCTCCTATACTACACCTATCTCAACATATTTCCTTATGGAATGGGGTGAGCATAAGGCCCAACCACCACAAGGCACAATGTGACACTTTTTGGAGTCTGCAGGGTAGGTGAGGTGAAATGGCATGAGCATTATGGCCGATGACCCAAAGGCACAACTCAATGCCTGTCAGTCTCTACAAGGGTGGGATAGGGGTTGTTGTCAGTTCCATACTTCACTGCCATTCCAATTATGCATCTCTCTGACTCCTGCACTACCAATGCCAATGCCAGCAAGACAACATTCGCATTGACAAATGCTTTAAAGTTGTGTTCATATAAAAGGTGGTACATTATGGATGTAATACAGTATAAGACTGTGCCCATGAGTGGCAAAAGCCAAATGAGGTGGTTAGTACTAACTAATGGCAAGAGTAGTTGTTTGGTTCTCCCTGGTGTGGTATGGCTATGTACTGAGACTCAGTCACACACTCACACACACACAAATGTGGTGATGAATATCTATTCACACAGACAAATCACACAAGAAATGCACACACAGAAATGCAATCATAAGCACATGATAGTACCTGGCAGCCAACCTAATCTTCTCCTTAGCACAATGGTTTGGGATGATTAGGATGGCTGCCACATGCAAATGCATGCAGTCATACACAAAGAGACATTGTCACACACACATAGGGATGCAGTCATGCACATTCAGACACTGTTCCACTTACACAGACACTCACATATAAAGAGAGAAATACAAACATACAGTAAATGGGCCATTTGACTTGCTTTCATAAACCCAGTGCATGTAAATATATGTTTACTGACCTACACAGCCAGTATAGTGTTATGCTTGTGCAACTGTGTTTGTCTGGATTTGGCCATTCGCACTCTCTATTCAGAGGAATTACCACCCTGTAGGAGTACGAAGGCAAGGAACTCTTGGAGAGGGTTCCACCTCTAGAGGTGCCACAGGACAATTCCAGTGGTTAAAGGTTCCTTAGGAATCCCTCAAAGAAATGTAGTATCATCCCCAAAAGGAGGCAACATGAAGCATATGAGCAAGCAGTAATCACATATAGGAGCAGTAACTAAAGTAGTAGTGAGAAGCATAGGCAGTTTGATAATGCATGATGCTCATTGATAATGTAATGAATACTCAAGCTTACATAGCATGATACTGATTGATTGCATTGAGATTAGGGATCCCTTAAGCAAGAGCGAAAGGCAGGACATCCTCCACCTCCATCCAACAGTGGAACCTACCTAAAGAAACTAGAGGAAACAACTATGCTAACTAAGTATTATGACCTGAGGCAATGGAGAAAAAAAAACCCTACTAGGAGGAAATCTCTGGGGATACAAGGCCTAGGTCCTTCCCTCCTGGCTTGGGATAGTTTAGTTAGTGATGGTTCTGCAGCTGCAATTTTATTTATTTATATTACAATCAGTTTACAACCTTTGAGCCAGGGCTCATTTCCAAGAGTACCTCATCAACAATGGTAGATAATACAGATAATACAAAGCAGGGTACATACAAAGAAGAGCAGGTATAAAACAGACACGCATAAATGGCACATGGTTACAGCAAACATTGGTAGTGTAATACAGAGCAAAATATGGTATAATTGACAACAGGAGAATAGCAGGGTTTAGCAGCATAACGGTATGTCATGGAAGTGTGATAACAGCCAAACAGGTCTACTGTGTCAGATTACAAGGAACGTAAGGCATGAGACAGGAACAGTACAGGTAAATCGATAAAGCAGTCACACCGGTCACATGATATCAGATTACAAGAAGCGTAGGGCCTGAGACAGGAGTAGTACAGAACGGAGGTATGATCCGTATGGAACAGGGTAGCAAATAAGTTAAGCATAAGCAGCATAAGGAATGCAACGTGGTTCGTTCTAGCCAGTAGTGATACAGTAGGCAGGCGAATCGTGGCAGTAGTGAAGTTGTTAGAAATAGGAAGTGAGGGGACAGAGCTGCCCAGAGGGCATTGTCAGTGAAGAGTGGGGTTTGAGCATCCGTTAGGCACAGGGCAGCAGCGCTTGCTGAATAGCTCGCTTTTGAGGGCATTTTGAAAGTGGAGATGGTGGGGATTTCAGTGATGGCCCGAGAAGAGTGTTGTACCAAGCAGGGCTCTATGGCAGAAAGATCTCTGTCCAAGTGAAGTCCTAGCACGAGGAACCAGGAAGGTGGCTTTGCAGGAGGTCCGGGTGCTGACTAGGGGGCTGTGCTGGAGGGAGGAAGTCAGCCGGAGGAGGAAAATCCTAGTAGGGTTTTTTAAAATGAAGCACGTTTGGTAAAAGCAGGCGTTCGTCGAGGTCAAGCATTGTTGCAAGGTCATAGAGTTGGCAGGTAGTGAGTGAGCCTAGGGGCCCCAGTGATTAGCCTGCAAGCCTTATTTAGGAGGAGGCGGATTTTGTTGAGGGCCGTCATGTTGGCAGCACCATAGACAGGTAGCCCATAGTCCACCAGGGATAGTATGGAGGATGTAACTGCAAGCCGGAGGCGTCGGGAGACAGTTTTGTAGCGTACAGGATGCCACAGTCAGATATTGTTACAGAAGTGAGTGCGTCGATGTGGGTATGGTAAGAGGGCTGAGTCAAATAAGATCCCTAGATACTTATAGGATTGGACTTGCTCTAGTTGTAGTTTAGAGCTGGAAAGGATACAGAGAGGGGGTTGGATGATTTGTTTTGAGGTGGGCGAAGAGCATGGTTTTAGATTTTTAAGATTTATGACCAATCTATGCTCTTTAAGCCAAGTTTCAGCGCCACATAGGCCCTTTGTAGAGAAACCTGGAGGAAAGTGGGCTACGGTCAGTGGCAAAGAGGACGGTATCATTCATGACAGCAAGAATTTTCCCAGGGCATGCACTGGGCAGGTGTTAAGGTATAGCGAGAGAGAAGGCCCCAGGATGGAGCCCTGTGGAACCCCTGAGAGGATCGAACGTGGGTCAGAAAGAGTCCCACCAATTTTGACTCATTGGGAGCGAAGGAAAGGTAGCTGGAGCACCAAGCAAGTGGTCCAGAGGCAAAACCAGCGTGACAGAGGGCTTCCAGTAGTAGGGGTGGAGCCCGTGTCAAAGCCTTTGATAGGTCAAGGAACCGCGCCCCCGCCAGGGAGCCAGTATCCAATGAGGAGTGAAGGAAGGAAGCGAATTCAATAAGAGCAGTGCTAGTATTGTGTCCTGCATGGAAGCCGTGCTGTTCAGGGCAGAGGATGTTGTATTTGGTCAGGTATTCAGTTATTTGTGCAGCAACTAGTTTTTCCAGTGCCTTGGAAAGGGGTGGGAGAATGGAGATCAGTCGATAGTTCCCAGCTTTATGGATTGGAGTAACCGCTGCAGTTTTCCATGAGGAGGGAATTGTCCCAGGCAGAGGGATTTGTTAAGAAGGCAGGTGAGTGGGGTGAGGACTTGATCCAGGACCAACGGAGAATTTTGTGATCCAGGGAGATGTCACTGGGACTGTTGCCTTTTAGTGCCAGGTCAGGTGCAGTCTGGCTTCCTGGGTGGTAACCCCTCGAAGGTGGAAGCAAGAGGCGATGGAGGGCAGGGTAGGATGGGGTGGCTGATCAAAGAAGTTACTGGGGAGGATAGGGCTAAGGTTTGTAAAGGCGTTGTTGAGGAGGTTTGCAATGTCAGCGGGTCTGTGATGGTGGTGTTGTTGGTGGTAATCTGGGATGGGGAGGGAGCGGTGTTCCCATTCAGTTGTTTGACCTTATCCCAGAAGGTATGGGCGCCCCCAGGAGGCAGTGAGGGTGGCCTGATAGTGGTCGTGCCTTGGCTTTCCTGATTGCCCATGCACACTTATTCCATGGCATTGTAGGCCTGTCTGTCAGCTGGGTGCCTAGTTTCTATGGCACGTACCAAAGGTTGTCCCTGTGCCTGAGCAGCAGTGAGAGTGCAGGGTAATCCAGGGCAGGTTAGGGTCTTTTGAGTGGATGGAAGAGAGGGGAGCAAAAGAGATCGCAGGCT
Organism: Neoceratodus forsteri; assembly: GCA_016271365.2. Taxonomy (NCBI): domain Eukaryota; kingdom Metazoa; phylum Chordata; order Ceratodontiformes; family Ceratodontidae; genus Neoceratodus; species Neoceratodus forsteri. The sequence continues at coordinate 397,755,928 of CM057454.1, forward strand.
TTATTAAAGGTGGAGGTAAAGAAGGCAAGAGCGGTATCTATATCAGGTGCATGGAGAATCGGGACCAGTCTTGCAGTCTAAGGTACTGTTTAATGTTTTTAGGCCATAAGGTCTGAAACGTCAAGGGGAATGTGCTGTGCAGTGGACGGGTAGGTGGCCACCCAGCGGAAGAGCACAGGGGAGTGGTCACTGAGTGAATCTAAGGGTGGATGGGTATTGATAGACAAAGGGGAAGGTGGAGGATGGTGTTAGGGCAGAGGAGGGAGTATTGGCGGAGTGGTGCAGGAGGTGAGGAGGATTCCAGGCAGGTAGGCAGACAACAGGAAGTGCATCAGCAGTGGGGTCCTCTAGTGGTGTGCTGATATAATCTGCAAATGAGAAAGTGGGGAGTTAGAAATATTGGCAGACAGGAAGTGATGTCAGGGACCAGTGCCTATAAAGGAAATGCCGACCCAGGGTGGGTGGGGCAGTCGGCATGTGAGGCGTGTTGACGGGCTAACACCCTCATAAGCGCTGCTGCTGCTGCTAAATGAGGTAGTTTAATTACCTCAGTGCAGCTGCTGGCTTTTCCGAGCTCCCCTGGGGAGTGATGTTGCTTCTGGGGCCTGGGTTTGCTTCTGGGCAATTTGAAAGCCCAATTAAAGGGAGGTGGTAAATATTCCAATTTGAGGAAGGCTCACTCAAACCCTCTAGTGGGAACGCCATGGAAGGTTTTGAGAAAACTTTGCAACAATACATGCATCCAAGGAGCAGGAGGAGAACAACAACTGCTGAGGCACTCACTTGGTCTACCCACCCTAAATCAAACCAGGTGAACAAGAGGCAGTCATAGGGAGAATGCGGTGAAGGTGCCTCACTAGGAAAACACTAAAGTCAATGGCTAACCATTATAGTTGAACACTAGAGCCAAAGGAGGTAACGCTTTCTGCCCTTCACCACTGGTCTTAAATTCTACACCAGGAGCTGCTGTCACATAGCAGGAGCTAAAGCCAAGCCCAGGGTGAGAAACATTCCAAATATGGGTCAGGTGAGAAGGATCCTGCCCCAAGTTGGACATGCCGAGATGCTAACTAAATGCAAAGCAAGACCATCGGCTGCAGGAACCCTGCTCCAGAATAGAATGGTTGGCATGCCCCAGAAATTGATTGAGAGCTGAAAAGCTGGTGATCTGATGAGCACAGCATGCTGAGAACATAATGAGCATTGAGTGCTGAGACCTTGCAAGGTTGAATGCAGATTGAGTGCAGCAGAATCCCAGAGGCTGAAGCCGAGGGAATGGCAGTAGGCATGAAGCAATGGTTTGCATAAGCAAGGAGAAATGGTTGTGTAAGGCGTGGACCTGCACATAGGTCAATAAGCAGTAGTAGCGATAGGTGGACCTGTATAACATACTGTATAGCAATTAAACAACACTGAATTGGGGCAAGCCAGCCAGACATGAATAGTCAAATCAAGGTGACAAACATTCTGAGGATTTTTGGTGGCGAGGCAAGCTTTATTAATAAGCTATATATTAACAGCCTCAGCAGCTTAGTTGGCTGACCTCAGAGTTGTAACTGCAATGAAACATGGAGACAAATGCTTTGAAAGCAGGCATAGCCAGGCAGTGATGTGAAGCTGCACGAGAATGAGAGCAGGAATGAGCAGCACAGTTAGGGTCAGAGAGTAACTGTGTCAGGTGAAAGAACTGAGTATGCAACATGGAGCAGTTATGATTAAGCGAAACACACAAATAATTATTGCAGTTGCATTGCATCAGTTTGAGCGTGGTGAGCACAGTGTAAAACACAAGCACTGGGTACAATAGTAATTAAGCAAACAGCAGCAGTGGCTGCAGCTGTAGGTAACTGAAAGCAGTAGCATAAGCTCTGAGTAGCAGTATGCTAGGAGCTGAGAAACAAAGCCCCCAAAAAAGACAAAACCCAAACACAGCAAAACAGAAAACAGGGAAAGGCCCAAACACAAGACACACAAAACACAGGGAAGCACACAGCCGGAGGAAAGATACAAACCAGAAACAAGAAAACAAACATTGAAGTCCAGCAGAGACACACAGAAACAGCAGGTGGGGTAGGCCCCAGCCAGCTCAGGAGGACAAACCAACACAGCCTCTGGCTGCAAAGAAAAATGCTTCACAGTGAGGCTGAGAGGAACTGCTTATATACTGTAGCTCAGGACATGGAGTGGCTGGCTGCTTGGCCACTGACCTCCAGGCAAAGCCTTATCAATTAGATTTACCACAGCAGTATGATTGTACAGTAACGCTGGTCAATGGCTCAACTTAATATTTAATTCTTGCTCTCATTTAAAGTCATATCAGCAAAAATAGATAAAATTCATTCTCTATCAGCATAGCTATTGCCTATGATACTGGACTTTAAACTCACCACAACTTCTGTAACCTGTGTTACAAGTAAGCAAGAGGCATACAGTAATAAATGCCACATGTAAATGTACCCTAGTTTCATGCAGATATTTGGCACACATGTTCCTAAACAGCTTTGTAGTTGCAAGTCCAAAATGCATCTCATTTCAGAGACTATGGGACCTGTGATCAAAAGTCGATATTTTCAATCCTGTATCCAAGAGACACCGCCTATCCCACTTTTGTCATGTCTAGAGCATGTCTGTATTGTTATTTTTATTTGTTTGCAATTTTTGACCAGAAAAGGCACACTAAGCTGTGGTAGCTTGTTTGCAGGTGCATCCTGTGGGGTGGGTTACATGGACCTATTTTTATTGACAAGGGAATGTTGGCCATGACACTGGGGATCATGGACTCTTCTCCCACTTCATCAATAAGTGAAATGGGATATTTTCCTTCCATTTGGACCCAAGATGGGCACAAAGGACCTCAGTTTAATGTCTCTTCCAAGGATGGCACCGAACAGTGCAGCACCCCCTGTATTGCACTACAGTGTCAGTTATGAATATTACCCCAAGAATCTGCTGTGGGTCTAGAACCCATGACTTCTGAATTCTAGCCCCAGAGGTGGGTGTGCAACTACTGAGCACTGGCACCACGCAGTTGGACACAAGCTGCAGCAAAGTGCTTCCAACTTCAGCAAAATCAGCAGCTGTTGGGTAATCAGCACAGGTCTGTCCAATGGGCAAGATGCACTGGCAGCATTTAAGTCCATAGGCACACTTTTACATGGGATATGAATCAAGAAAACTACATTGGAATCTTAAGGGCTGGATTTTAAAAGGGCCAGATACAGATACAGCTGTATGATGTGCCTGTTGCTGCATTCAACCACTTGCATCCACAGTTGGGGCCCTATTTCAAACAGATTAATTCATTTGCAAGATAAGATCATGATTTTCAGCAATCTGCATACTCTAATTTGTTGCTACAAATGCAGCTTTTTGGATGTTTATGTATCCAATACTCAAATGCAGTTAGGTCATCTCATAGAGTGTCTAAGTGTTTGGATTGATGCCCATGCTTGAAAATACAGATGGGAAAATCCCTTTGAAAATATTGCTCTTAATCTTTATCACTAGGAAGGGATTGGAATAAAATTCTTCAAATATAAACCAATATGAAAAAAACACAGTCTAAACAATGGAGGCAGAGGAACCTCTGATTTATTCAGTGCCATAGTGCAAGCATTCAACAAGAGCCAAGCACTGGTCATCCTGTTCCTGGACTTTACAAGGCCTTTGACTCTACGTGCCACAAAAAGGCATGTAAAAAATATTGTGGGACTTGTATGTTGGGAAGTAAGTCACTGGATTGATGGGGAACAGACTGGGAGGAAACACCAAAGATTAATAATAAATGGGACATACTCTAAGGTCGGGGTGGGGTAATGAGCAGAGTGCCACAGTAAAGTCCTGGACTGAGTACTTTTAATGTGTTCATTTGCAACACTGGAAAAGAATACTGGGCAAAATGTGTCTATTTGCAGATGACACCAAGATGTGTGCGGTGTGGATAGCAAGAAGGGTACAATGGAATTGAAAATAGACCTGAAGTGTTGAAAAGTGGTTCAGGATCTGGCAGATGAAATTTAATTCCACAAAATGCAAGGTTATGCAATTGGAGAGGAGGTATTTGAGTACTAAGCATTGGATGGGGGGTTACAATTTGTGCAGGCTACAGCGGAAAAGTATCTAGAAATTATAATTAGTGACAGCTTCAAGAACTCTGCACAGTATAAGAAGGCTTATAGGATAGCCGGAAGGGAGGCATGGAAGGAAGTAATCTTTCCTCTGTATAGATCCTTTGTAAGGCCTCACCTGGAGTACTATGCACAATTCTTGAACCCTGGGTTGGGGATCCCCAGGAGGCACTGCCACAGAATTAGGATAAGGGATGGAATGAGGGTTGTGGGGAAGTGATCAGGATAGTGCAGACCATGAGATGGCCTGGGGTTACATGAGGATTGGAGAGGAGTGGTAGATATTTGGTCCTCATCCACTGGTATCCACTGGTCCAATGGACAGTCAGTTGAGGGGTGGCCACCATTACTCATCCTCTTCAGGCAGTGCTTTGCAATGCCATGTCAATGAGGAAAAAGACCGCGATTATTGTGGATTTTGTTTCTTGCTCCTCAGTCAATCTGGCATGCTTTATGAAGACCTGGCTAGGCAACAGCACTGGTCCAGTTTTGGAGGTGGAGGTGCCATCTGGCTTCTCTGTAGTACACTGCTCAAAGAAAGATCACAGGAGGGAGGGTAGCTATCTTCTTTAGAAATGAGCTGGGAATGGTGGTACATCTCCAGAGGATACCTCATCCCTTTGGGTCGTGTCTGTGCATGGAGGTCCAGGTGCTGGGCACAGTCCTCCTCATATATCATCCACCTGGGCATGAGAGGGACTTTCTGGGAATTTGTGGGGTTGTTGCTGACTGGCTGTTTGAGTCACCAAGGTGGACTATCCTCAGTGATTTCAATACCTGGGTCAAAGATGAGTTATCACATTTTGAGCAGGAGTTCCTCCAAAGCATGTTAGCTCTGGGTCTGCCACAAGCAGTTGCTGTTGAACTCACCAACATGAACAAGAGTTGCACCTGGGATTCCACACAGATCTTAAGGTGGAGAACCTCAAAATCAACCTGATCAGTTGGTTGGATCATTGTGCCATCAGTTTTAAGTTCAGGTGCTGCTCTGTATCCTCCCCATGTGAAAGTAGTCAGATACTGTCCTTGAGAGGGTTAAACCTGAGGATCTTTGGTGGTACTTGACACCTCGGGCATATGGGTATTCTGTGCTGTGGGTATGGGGAAGCAATACCAGCTACAATAGGGCTGCCACTGTGGCCTTTGACCTAATAGCTCCAGTCCATGTCCGTCCTTTGCTTTTGTGTCTTGGCTTGTTGTGATTTGAGGTGAACTAAGGTCAATGAAGGCTATGGGATGGAGGTTAGAAAAGACACTGGAAGAGGTCCAGGGCTCAGGAGGACAAAGTGGCTTTGAATGCTAGCTATGGCGAGTATCAAAGAGCAATCTCTTGTAAGAAGGCAAAATTTCTGTCTAGAGAGATTGTAACTAGGAAGAATAGACCAGATCAGTTTTTTGAGCTGTAGACACGCTTTTACACATGGCCTGTCTGGAGCCCACGAAAATTGTGTAATTTGCAAAATGTGAGATGTTTGCTCATTTTTCTCAGATAGATCTCGTCTTCTGGAGAGTTACTGTCCAGTAGTAATGGGACGGGATGTCATGGCAGTTGTCAATGGTAATGGAGTGAGTTTGATCCAGTGATGATGGAGGAGGTTATCAGAGTTGTCTATGGGCTGCAATCTACCTAGGAAAGCTGGACCCAGGTCCAGCATGGCTCCTAGAGGGCTGTGTGGTGCATCTGGGTCCAGTATTCAGTGGTATCATTGGATGTTCCTTGTCAGAGATGTACAAAATCTGCTAATTTAGATCTGTAAAATATTTTATGAAATTGCATGTTTCGTGTGGAAATATTTTGCGGTAATAAAATGTGAAATTCTGCCAGCAAATGCAAATTTCACCAATAAATGCAGAATTTTGCCACACAATGCTAGAATTTTACCACTCGGGCAAAATTCTGCGCTCATGGTGAAATTCCACATTTCTTGGGTGAAATTTGCAATTTCACCAGTGCAATTTCTCATTTTGGCCCCACAAAATTCATCAGCGAAATCTGCAAATTTTGAAAAATGTTTCACGTGACTAAATTCATGATTTCACCAGAATTTCATCTGTGAAATTTAATTTACTGCATTTCTAGTTGGGGAGTTCTGGCTGAATTAAAAAGCGCACTGGCAAGATCACTTTTGAGAAAAACAACTTTGAACCCTAAATATCCTAGCAAATTACAGACCTGTCTATAACCTGCCATTTCTAGGTAAAGTTATTGAAAAGGTGGCTGCACTGCAGCTTGAGGCTCACCTGGAGACCTTTGATATTTATGAGCCTCCCAGTCTGTATTTCAGTCAAGACTTAGCACTGACAACGCCATGGTCACGCACACAATGATCTGCTCATGGTGAGGGACAGAGGAGAGAGATCAGATCTTGTACTCATAGATCTATATTCTGCATTTGACACTGTTGACAATAGGCTGCTTTTGGACCATCTCAGGAAATATGTGGGACTCGCTGGCACAGATTTTAGTTGGTTGAAGTCCTTCCTCCAGGGCAGGTCTCAAAGGTGGTAATGAGTAATTTCTCATCATGCTCAAGGGACCTGCACTGCAGGGTACCCCAGGGATTTGTCCTTTCACCCATGTTGTTTTCAGTGTACATGCTACCCCTGGGCAAGATCATCAGCCAGTATGGAGCTGGGTTTCACTGCTATACAGATGACATTCTGCTCTACCTGTCTTTTGCACCCCAGGGCTGGGGAGGGCAGTAGATGTGGTGAAGAAATGTTTGACTGAGATCCAAGGCTGGATGTTCTTGAGCTGGCTGAGACTCAATCGCGATAAGACTGAAGTAGTGATGCTTGAGCCGAGTAGGAAAGGGGAAGGACAGTGTCAGAGAGGATATCAAACTTTGCCTCAGTACTTCTCATCTGTCCAACAAGTGAAGAATCTAGGTATCATTCCGATGAAAGGCTGACATTTGAGGCTCAGGTGCTGGTGGTCGTCTGGGTGGTTTCTAGAAATATTAGCTGGATTTGTTCCCTTGTTCCTCTTGAGGACCTACCTTTGCTGGTGCATGCTTTCATGATGACTCATCTCGACTACTGCAGTGCCTTCTGCCTCAGGATCAGTGGAGGTATGCTGCAAGACCTGCAGCTGGTGCAGAATGTGGCTATGAGATTACTCACAGGCCTTTCCAGGTCAACTCACATTACTCCAGTGCTCAGGAACTGTGCTTGCTGCCAGTCAAGTGGCGCATCTCCTATAAGATTAGGTTGTTAACCTATAAGGCCCTTCATGGACTGGGTCCAGGCTATCTTCCTGGTCTCTTGCATTCATATTATCCCTCGCTTCCTCCATTGTTCCTAAGAGGGCCTCCTGGGGTTCCCAAGACTTGACTCTGGGGTGGCAGACCAGTAATATAGAATTCACTACCAAGGGCTCCAAGGGAGGCCCCTCAGTTGAAACAATTAAAAAAAGATCTGGCTCCACTGTAGATTTTATCTGATTTTAGTTGATTAATCTATTTGCGATTTTTAATTTTATTGTTATGCTTATGAAGACTGTGTAGTATTTGATTGTGCAGATGTATTACTTTGTAAGGTGCCCTGGGCCTCTGGGGAATGGTGCCAAGAATAAATAAAACTACTACCACCACCTTAAAAAGAACAAGGACTATTTAAAGTCAGTCTGAAGAAGGACAACAAAAATTATGCATGGCCAGCAGGGGAGGACTTGTGACAAAAGAGTGGCTGACCTCATGATGTCCTACTTAGAGATTAGGTGAGAGAGAGAGGTGCCATGACTGAAAGTTTCAAGTACCTGAAGGTATAAATACATAGGGCCCCATATTTAGCTGTTCTCCTATGTTTCTATAGTGCTGTGTTAGTGCTACTGCCAGTATGCCGACACAGGGATATTCAGAGGCATTGCCCTAGTACACCCTGTTCATATGGCACTGGAGCTGGCACAGATGTGGTCAGACTACCACGGGCACTGTAAGAGGCAGACAGCATGTTGCAGTGGTGCAGCCTCTCAATATAGGGCTGTGCACATGCAGCGCCAATGTTCTGCAAGCACAAAGTGAATAGAGCATGTGTAGCGTAATGCACTTGCACAGCACTGAATATAGTACTGAGCACAAGGTGGGGCAGCTGTTGGTGTGAGGAAACCAGTGAAAGACACATAACAAAGCTGCATAGGTATCCAACATAGAATTTACTTACAAAAACAGACCATAGAACACAGCAACAACAACAGAAACAACAATGTGAGAGATAAAAAAAGCACAAGGAAACTGCCCATAAGAGGGGGAGAAACAAATGCACTAGGTGAAAATTGTCCATAAGGGGGATAAACAAAAGCACAAGAGCAACTACCCAATTGCCTGTAAGTGGGGAGAAACAAAGGCACAAAGACAACCACCTGTTATGATAAAAGAAACCTGCCCTTTACAAAAAATCCTGCCGATTCAAAACAAAATCAAAAACGGGCACCCGCTCACCCAACAAAATAAAAAAGACACCAACCCATCCCCAAAAGCAAAAGGGACGCCCACCCATAAACAATCCAGCATAACTGCCCATATCAAGGAGTAGCTGGCTGTGGTGGAGGTGGAGGTGGTGGTGGCGGTGGTGATGGCTGCTGCCACATTTCATGTGCTATTGCCACTGGCAGCTCACCACCCACCATACCAGAATACGAAGAATGTAGACCTACTGTCTTAGGTCATCATGCCGCTCTCTCTCTCTCTCAATGAAATATACAGTCAGACCTGGTTAATCCATACACATTTGTGTTTGCCAATTTTGTTACGTAATACAAATCTATGTAGTAACCAGACAGTGATAACAAAGAGGTCAATAGCCCAACAAAAATCTGTATGCAGTGTTTTTCATTCAGATAATCAGACATATGGATTAACAAGGCATGGGTTAACCAGGTCTGACTGTACTGAACTTACCCAGCTGTGCACACAGGACAAGGGACACAGATGTGGCATAACATGCATTGCAGATGTACAGTCAGCTGAGACATGGCCACCATGCCACACACAGGTGGAGAGAGTAAAACAGCCACTACTTGAATGGGTGTGACATACCAGAGACAGCATTACCAGAAACAGCATTGTGGACCTGAACTGTAAAGGATTGCACGTCACGAGTTTGCCATGCTGCAATGGAGCATGATCGAGTTGTGCAGGGGACACATGACACTGGCAGGTTTGCCAGACCTGGAAATATAGCATAAGCAAAAGCAGCACCAAGCCAGAGCCAGGTCATGTCATGGCCTGATGGGCTGTAAGCTGCACCCACACACCTAAACCCCACACATGAAACATCCAGCACACACGCCAACACAGGTCTGCAGGGCAACAGACATCCATGAGCCACCCTTGTAAGATGCAGAGGCAGGCCAAGGCATACATGTGCTTCCTGCAGCACAGCTATATGTGAACAGCACTGTAATGCAACACTGTGCAGCAGCTGGGGAAACTGAGTGCAGCAGTGTTGAATGTGGGTTGTCCAATTACACCCTGTACTTCATAAGCACAACACCGTGTGGGATGCCGAGCCACCTGGATGCACCTCCATCCCTACAGATGCTGACCCCACCCTAGGTACAGAGTTGTCACTCATACAGAGCAAGTGCGGGACAGTGGCACTAAAAGATCAGTTTGTCTGAATTTATGCATGACCTTGCCCGTATATAGTGGATTAATCATACACTGGACTTAACTGTGTTGGTTAGACACTTCTGACTATGCATCAGAATTTGATCACATATGGCAAGGTTCATGCAACACCCACCTATGCCCCTGCCACTGTCCCATGCCACATAAGCCCAGCTCTGTTGAAATTCAACAGCACGACACCCTGTTCATATGGCACTGAAGCTGGCACAGATGTGGTCAGACTACCCACGGGCACTGTAAGAGGCAGACAGCATGTTGCAGTGGTGTACTACTTCAGCAGTGGCCTATGCCTGCCTCTGCTAGATGGATGCACACAAGACCTAACTGACAATGGCAAACATACTGCCTGGAGCTGTGAGCATAACCACAAATGCTGTAGTGCACCATGTCGTAGCATGCCTGTCACAAGAATGTGCACAACAGTGGACTCGCAGACTGTGGTGGGACAACACTCCAAGAGCCGAGTAAGTGACTCAACCATAACTGCATGGGTATTGCCCCCATGCATGTGTTCATCTTGCCAAGACACATGACATGAACATCCCCTCCCACATCTAAAGCATGCAGCATAGTGTAGACATACAATCTAGAGGGCAAAACACAAAATGCAGGCTACTTAAGTGGATGTTTGTTAGAGGAAAGTCTCTTGGCTGGCCGGCCATCCTGGCTCCCTTATGGCCTGGTGACCCTCTCCCCTCTGCTGGTCCTGGAAGCCTCACTGGTGCTGTCTGGTTCTGTCCTGTCTCTGCTGGACCCTGGTGTCTGTGAAGGAGGACAAATGGGATATGATCAATAGCATACAGTGGAGCACATGACACAGTACCATAAGCCCTAAACATTACACATGCCTATATACTAGTACTGTGCACCAACAGCTACGTGGGCATAGTGTGGATGGACAGGATTGTAAAGGACTATGTCCTACCATTGTGCACACATGTGAGTCAGGGCCCAGCCACAGCAGGAACACACATCCCACTGTGGTAGCTATGGCCTAGCACTGTGTAACAAAACCCATGTAGTGCCCATATCCAGCCATCCCCATCACCCGTCCAACATATCCCTATATGTAAGCTACAGGTCATATATCTCACAGTATGCAGTAAGGTATATGTGTCACATATCACATACAACAAGGGCACAGGAAGCATACAAGTGTAACAGTAGGAGAGGCCATTGCACTGTGGGTGTAGCCCAACACAATGGTCTGTACATGAGTGGCACACCCTGTGCTATATATTAGCATGCAATGCATTACATGGCATATGCATACCAGCACACATGCTACAGAACAAGGATAGTGTACACAGAGCAGACAGTAGCCTCTGCAGGGTGCCATTGGGTACACATGCCTCCACATGTCACATGACAGAGTTATCCACAGACACTGCAGCCATGTCACTGTGTAACCACACACCATTTGTACCATGGCAGGTGCACGTCTCGATTGATTCCAAGTTGGTTATGTAATGTACAGGGCACTGGTGACATGTATTTGGACAGTGGTCCTATACACCTGCATTAGTAACAGCAGACTATACAGTGGTGCATGTCCCATAGGACAGAGATGACACAGCAGGAGTACATAGGTACAGTGCACAGTCACTCAGAAACAATAAAACAGGTAAAATAGCAGGGAAACATTACTGCGCACAAGTCACAACCCAAACTATTCATAAAACTGTCTGTACAAATCTAGGCATGGCAACATGCCACTCTCCACCATTGCCCTCAGCTGCTGCAGGAGACACGGCTCCTCTGGGTGAGATTATAGTGGTGGTAACACTGGTCCTCAGTGCAGATGACCACTGTATGTTGTGTAAGGTGTCTCCACTGAAGCCACACCTTGCACCTTAGCCTGTCTACATTAGCCCTTTTTCTAGAGCTGTTCCTCCTGGTTGCCACCAGGTCCACCAGGTCGGCAGCTCGGTGGCAGAACACCTGGTGTCCCTCTGCAGGACTGTGACCCTCCTTCTCTCAGACATGTTACTGTCAGCAGTGTACCCAGTTTCCGCCTTCACACTGAGCTACTGACAGGTGCCTAGCTCTATGGGTGTGGCCTTCCATTTACACAGCACGTTTCAGTGTTAGTGCAGTGCTAACATCAATTAGCACTGAGCTACGTGTGTTTCTGTTGGGGGTCATTCCGCATGCAGCAGGTGTGGGTGGCACATGCACATGGTACACATGTGCCGTCCAGCAATGCATGTGCGCAATGCCATAGCGCCTCATCTTATCATGCAGGCGGCGCTTATATTATGCCATTCTCCCAACATGTGATCTCATGTCTGCACCAGATATGGATGTAGTGCAAGCACTAATATAAGAGTGCTATGAGCAAACCTTCAATATTCAACCACTGTATGCAAATCAGCTAATTTCACAGTTGGAGGCCCTTTGCAGTCTGTGCCCCTAGGTAGTGGTGGGCGAAGTGCTCCAATTCACTCCATAAGTAATCCATGGAGTGAAGGTGGATTTACAGTGCTCTGCAATGCAAGCAGAGTACTTAGTGTTATAATGGGTAACATGAAGTCCATGAAAACAATGACTTTGCATTACTCTCCTCTCCCAAACCACTACTCCACCAATTCTTAAAGCGAAGCACATTGAAAACAATGTACCTCCTACTCTGCCTTTGTTTTTAAGCTCCAAACGCACATTTTGCAGTGATTCATGGGATTTCAGGTTACATGGGCTCTAGATTGTTCTGCACAGCCTCAGTTTGGGGTAGTGTGTGTATGAAGCTGAAGGAGAGAATCTACTCTGAGGCTCTGTGATTCAACCCTTCCAAAAGCTGTTAAATAGGCTTTTGGGGTCATTTGTTTTGCTGAAACTTCAGTTCATCGATTATAGGAAACCCTCCTGTGCTTATATCATCAGCGTTTATTGTTTGTGCATGGATTTTGAATGTTAATGTACAATATTCAGTCTGTGTACTGAGAGACAGTGGAAGTGTACTTTGAGGAGGGCGTATCTGTGGTGTAGGTAGATTAACTTGGAGAAAAGACAGCTTTCTGTTTTGGTATATTTTCTTGTATAACTGTGTTAATGTACACACAATAATATTTTCAATAATTCTTGCCATTTTTTTGCTTATTGTTGTGGTGCAGCAGTGCATAATTTTAGTTTGTTTAAAATATGTGGTTATATTACTGAAGTTTTAAATTTGCTACGCATTACTTAGTGTCTGTGTGAGTATGCATGTGACGCATGTCATCAAATCAGACACCTTTTATTGTGCCACATAATTTCAGCAATGTGAACCTGCTAAGCTATCCACTGCAGCTGTGTAATTTTTGTACTTCTTTGTGTGTAACTTTACTAGTACTAGTACTAGTGACTGTTATTGCAGCAGTGCAGAACACTGCCCCCCATGGCTCTGCCCCAACTGGAAAAGGATTTATTTTCCAGATTTTTGAATTTCTGATGGTGAGCACTGGTTAGGTGTTGTGCTTTTGCCTCTGAATCTCTTTAGTGCACAGCGCAATATTAATCTGTCTGTGCATTTGCATCTCTTTAGGGCCAATCTCCATCTCTAACTTAAGTCACAGTTGTTTCTTTGGCTTCCTTCAGAGTACTGGACAGGTTTGGTGCATAATTCTGCATGAACATTGTACTCATTAATATGCATTTTTAAGTGGGACCATTATCACGAGTCATTCCTGATACAAATCACGTTCTTCATCACCATGGACAGTCACAACTGCAGTCACAAATCACGAATTACGATCACGTCACGAATCACAACATTAATCTTTTTAATAGTTACTTGGCTGTATTGTAAGCCTGTTTTGTAGTATCTCTCCATGCTTCACCACTCCACCATTGTACTCATTAATGAGTGTTTTTAAGTCGGGAGTTTGTGCCACACCTCATCGGGCCGGGAAGTACAGCTGTAGGCATTTGCATTTCTTCATCATCATGGTCACAAATGCAGTCACAAATCGCGATTTACAATCATGTCACGAATCACAACATTCATTTTTTAATAGTTACTTGGATGTATTTTAAGCCTGTTCTAGTATCTCTCCATGCTTCACCACCCCACCAATGAGTGTTTTAAGTTGGGGAGTTTTGTGTCACACCTCATCGGAGGGGGCCCAGAGTATTACAGCTGTAGGCATTCGAATTTTGTCATCATCACGGTCACAAATGCAGTCACAAATCATGGTTTACAATCCGTCACAAATCACAACATCAATTTTTTTTTTTTAATAGTTACTTGGATGTATTTTAAGCCTATAAGAAAATAAAATTTACAGAAAAACAAATTAAGAAAAAAAGAATAAGAAAAGACAAAAAATGTAGCTTTAAAAAGCTGTTGGGTCTAAATCAAAGTTTAAATCTCCTCCTTTCTGATCTCAAAGTATCAGCAGTCACAAAACACACTACTCTCTCTCCGTCTACACAGGAGAAGGTAAAAATGTCTGCTGTATGATCACTTTCTTCCTGCATAGCTAAGAGCATGTGACTTACAGTACTGTAAGCCATATGATGTGTCCGGGGGCTGCAGAATCTGGAAACACCAAGTAGTCACTTAGAATCATAATGAGGAATGCGAAGTCCATTAAAACAATGACTTTGCCTACTTCTCGTTGCCATTCTGCCTTAATGCGAGTGGTGATGGCAAAGCGAATTGAACACTTTACGTACCCACTCCGCATCAGCGGAGTAGCAAAGTGAAGTCCCCACTTGCGTTCACTTCACTTGTGGAATTAAAATTCACTGCATCTCTACTCCTAGGTTCTGGAATATCTTCCCTGTGTCTGCTCACCATGTTGGCACACATAACAGTTTTAAGAAATCCCTTGGAGCACTTGAACACTCCCTTCCTCTAACTGCCCTTGAATCTCTTTCTCTGACTAATTTTCCTCTCTGCCACTGTCTTCAGCCCTACAAAATAGTGCTAACTCTAGGCCTTCATCATTATATGGAATTATGTATGCCTTTACCACCATATGGCAAAAACAGTATTCAATTGCACTCATTGTTTGTACTTTGCCATCATTCATAATACAATGTATGTTTTGTCAAAATTGTGCTTTTCATCATGTTATACAACGTGAGATTGGGGTGTGCACCAGCCTCCATCTCAGTTGGAGGAAGTTGATAGAAAATTAGTGGAAAGCATAACTGAGCACTGATAAATGGGTAACACTGTAGTGACAGGAAATTTCAGCCTACAGAGGTAGATTGGAGCACTAGGACCTCCACCAACTCCAGGAAGCAGACCATTCTGGATGGGTTCCAGGATGCATTCCTCACACAGAGAGTACATGAACCAGCCAGGGAGAACATCCTAGATCTGATATCATCTGAGGGAGCAGGTGCAAGATGCCAAAGTAGAGGACCCCTTGGCAGGGAGCAACCACAACACAGTATGGTTCTCCTAGACATGGGTATGGGAGAAACACACAATAACACCAGAATTGGCAGACTTCAGGAGGGCTGATTTTGGAAAGATGGCAATAATAGTTAGAAAACACGAAACAACCATTAGGCAGGAGATGGATACAAATCAAAAGTGGGACATTACTTATAAAGAGGGGTCTGACTGAGGCAACAAACCTGTGCACAAGGTGTGCCAGAAAGAATAAGAGTTCTGGAAACCTAGTTAGTGGACAAGGGAGGTTCAGGAGAGTGTAAAGGAGAAAAGGGCAGTCTTCAGGAAATTTAAGAGAACAGGAAAGGAAGAGGACAAGGAAGAACACACAAAGAGATCAAGGAGGTGACCAAAGTTGTGAGTGGAGCCAAGGCCTTGGAAGAGAGAAACTAGTGCAGGGGATTAAGAAGGAGAGAAAGACTTCTTTAGATATATTAGGAAAAAGGAAAATCAGGAACAGATAGTCAAAATTAAAAAGTTTGAGGAGTGGACAGAGCAGGGGCACAACAAGCAGAGGTACTTAATGTGTGTTTCTGCTCAATCTTTACAGGAGAAGGAGATGGGCCCATTCCAGTAGGGAGGAGGGAGGGAGGTAATGTTAACAGACTGTGATATCAAGGTGGAGAAGGCTACTGTCTAGCCTTAATTCTTATGGACAGATAAAGGCACCACTGTCAGATGGGATACATCTGTGAGTACTAAAAGAGCTGGCAGAGTTGCTGGCGGCACCCTTGGTGGATGTGTTTAACACCTCCTGCACACTGATTGTGTGCCACTGGACTGGAGGACAACACATGTGGTGCCCATCCATAAGAAGTAGCCCAAGTGATGACCAGGAATTACAAGACTGTCAGCCTCATATCCACAGTGTCTAAACTATTGGAGTCCATCATGAAGTAGAGGCTGGTGGCATTCATGCAGGAGACTGGTCTGCAGGATGAACATCAGCATGGGTTCATCCGGAAGAGATCATGCCAGGCAAATCTTGTGGACTTCTTCAACTAGGTCACTAGAGCATTAGATGGAGGAGAAGGCAGTTGATATCCTATATTTGGACTTTAGCAAACCTTTAATTTGGTGCCACATGGAAGGCAGGGGAAAATTAAGTAAACTGGGTGTAGGAGAAAAATTAGCTACATGGATGAAAGCTGGCTGAGCAATAGACAGCAGAGGGGTGGTGGTGGGGGAGCATTCAAAGCCCTGGGAAGTCATGGTGGGGTCCCACAGGGACCCCGATTATGTGGCCTGTGCTCTTTAACATCTTTATTGCTGACATAGAAGGAGTTGAGAGTAAATGAGCCTGTTGCTGATGACACCAAAATTGGTGCAACAGTGGATGAAGAGAAGGAGGAGGGTTCTGCAAAGGCATTTGGATACTCTAGGGCAATGTCATAGTCATAGTTATTTATTAGTCAACCAGAACATAACAAAACATAGAGGTTATTACAATCAGTAAAATATTTGGATTAAAATGCAAATACATCAAAATCAAAAAGTGTCATACATTTAAATTACAATGGATACAAATTACATCTGCACACTATACAAGATATGTCCTCTTAAAACAAAGACTTATTCAGGGTAGTTTCTTCTTAAATGTTAATTTTTCCTTTTAATTAGTGATGCAAAATGCAATAATTTGTTCTGCATCCTTTATTGTAAAAAGGTGCAGAAGAATGAATAGTATATCGTAATTGGTATTATAACATTCCAAAATGTATTTTAAGAATTTTGTATAGAGATCCAAATATAAAGGGCATGAGGTAATTAGATGCAGTAGTGATTTAAGTATAGTTTGATTACACTGACACATTAAAACTTTGGTATTATATTGTCACCCTTTGTTTGTTAAAATATAAATGCTTAGAGTTGATCAGACAAAACCTTGCCCATGTCAGAGTTTTCCTTTTTAGATGGTTCCAATGGGAGTAGGAAATAATTTTCCAGGCCATGGTCCATTTTGTTTGTTTTTAAACCAGGGTGCACATTTTGGGTCCTGATTAGTTCCTCTAGTGAAATGGTCAGAGACTCGACAATTTGGGATTTAATGCCAAGAAGTGCAAGGTTATGCACTTTGGATCCAGAAACCAGGTACAGCTACTGTATGGAGGAGGGGTGGAGGCTAAAGGTCTCAGAAGAGGAATAAGATCTGGATGTGATAGTAGCTGGAGGTTAAACCACTAAAAAGCAGTGCAGAGGGAGGCTGCCAAGGCCAACCAGATGTTGGGGTGTATAGCCAGAGGGATCACCTCCAGATCTGCAGAAGTTATCCTGCCATTGTGCAGATCACTGGTAAGGCTGCACCTGGAATACTGCCTCAATTCTGGTGCCTCTACTTAAAGAAAGACATCAAGCACCTGAAAAGGGTCCAGAGAAGGGCGACCAAAATGTTAAATGGGATGGGAGGATATCCTACGAGGACAGGTTGGAGGAGCAACATGTACTCCTGGAGGATAGAAGGACACAGAAGACATGACAAAGACCTTTAAATATTTAAAAGGCATAAATAGGGATACAGATCACAAGTTCAGGCTAAAAAGGGAGGGGTCACTTGCGGACACAGTATAAAGTTGGAGATGGGTAGATTCAAGAGGCAACTAAGGAGAACCTTTCACAGAGAGGGTGGTGGAGGAATGGAATAGGATTCCAGAAGAGCTGATCTCACAAAAGACTGGATGGCTTCAAAGAGGATGGGATAGAGTCAGGGTAAAATAAGTACAAGAGACCCATCTAGGAGAGGAAGGGGAGGGAGGAAAGCTGTGGTATAGACCACAAACTGAACAATTGACCAGACTTGATAGACCAACAAGGCCTTTATATGCTGGTTTCTTTCATATGTTTGTATGTTAGTAACTTCTGACATACTGCTCTGTAGTCTCACCTTATGTCAGTGCACTCCAACTCTGCTTGTATTTTTTCTCCCTGTTACATTGTCTGCATTTATCATTGTAACTTTCCGGGTCATACCTGAAAATAGGCATTTTTGTCTAGTGTGCGTACCTGGCCAACAAAAGCTAAATAATAAATAAAACTCAGCATTTGTATATCATTACTGGAATGTATTCATTCATTTGCATACCTCATAAGAGTGGCCTAAGTGATGCACCTAAAGCACATAAAAGGAGCAAAGTTCACTGCCCAGATTACAGAGAAACCACAGGCAGCTAGAGGTAAGCGTGCTGTGGAATGGCCTAAAACAGGGTCATGGGTTATCATGAAACTACATTTATACTGTATCTGGACTAGATTATTCCTGCCTGTGCACATGGAAATGGTCTGTGTGAATCTTGCAGCTTGCTGTGTGTTGAAACTGGCAATGCAAGGAACACATGTGTGTCTCAGCTAGGGCAGTAAGGACTGTATACCACTGTACCTTTCTCTGTGCTCTGTTGCATGTATACGGTGCTCACTGCTTTCATTTCTCCATATTTCCACCAGGAACAATGGATGATGCAGACAGGCTTTGCAGCGCAGGTTCAGTGATGAGGAGGCACTGGCCCAAGCACAGGAGTGCATGGCCCTTAAGGGCATCGGCTCCAAGAAGAGGGTCAAGGGTGTCAATCAAGGCAGCATGGCAAGACATCACTGAGGCTGTGAATGCAGTAAGCGGTGGAGATGGAAAACTCAATGATGTCTTCAAGCACCTGACAGCCATGAGAGGTGGGTCAAAAGTTAACCTTCCAGGCCTGGAGTTCTTCAGGGTCACAGGTGTCCCCTAGCCCCCACAGAGGAGGTTATCACAGTAACCCTCACTGCTGCCGAGGTGGACGGTGTTCAAGGTAGTGGATATGAAAGCCAGGTTGGACCAGCCTAGCCATGTGAGTAACTGCATTTGTTCCATCACATTGGGCTTGTGAGGGTGTTTATACACCAGTGGTTCTAGGTTGTGCGGTGGGGGTGGATTACTGATCCCATTTGTCCTGGACACACTAGCAAAATGTTGGGGAATGGGATGTAAGTCACAGATCTGTCATGTGTATCCGTCCAACATCCTTCTTGGTCCATGAGACAACACACATGGGTCATTATTGCTCACGTGCCAGTCTATAATTGTATATCTGTTTGCAGTGGTGGAGGTACAACAGAAGGCCATGTTTGGTCCATGGCATAGTTATAGGGGAACACTTGGAGCTAGTGTATCATATTTATATGTAATATTCACATGCATTTGTCTCCTGAACCTCCCTATTGATATTTAAGCAACAAGACTTGACAGGGGTGCATTATGGTGGAATAACAGCCTGCCTTGAGTTGGTTGAAGCACGGCGAAGCCAAGTGCTTACACCATCCAAGAAGGGCTGTTAGCCCACCATAACACACCCCTGGAGTGCTTAATGTGATAAGAAATGAGGCTAACAGTTTTAATAAATACAAATAAAAAAATAAAACGTTTGTGTGTTTTCAATTATTACACAAGTGAAAATATTACAAATAAATTGAACAAAAGAAAAAAAAAATGTGGTGCCTTTCTACTGTGTTAGGTCATATTTGCTGTTGGCCATTTGCCAGTAGGTGGCACCTGTGCTACATAGGGAGAAAATGAGGCAGCAGTTAGGAGAGTGAAGGTCAGCAGTGGCTTCACACTGTATGGGACCAGTACCTGGGTATACACAGGGTCCCCCTCACTGTTGCTCTCACCCTCTCTCTGTGGCTGTTCCTTCATTCTCAGCACAGTTCCCCTCCTTGATGTTGTGCCAACACCCTCCCACAGACTGCTCAACCCAGTCAACCTCATTGCCGGCTGTTTCCTTATACTTCCTGAATTGTATCTTTTCTCCCTCACCTTCCCCACCACCTCTTTTGTTTGAATCCTTATGTTGAGCATATTAGTAGTAGTGCATCAATGTATGTATTTGTCAAACTGCTGATTGCTTCATGCTGAAGTTGAGTGGGTTGTGCCAATGTGGAACATAGTTAGTGGATACTGTTTTCCGGAGGGTAGTACAAATTTATTACCTATCACACGTAACTTTTCCCTGAGTGGATGCAGTTCACAGTTTATCACTAATGTACATCTTTGGGTTACAAATCCAAACAGGGGTTATCAACCCAGATCCCACAATATTATCCGAGCACATAAAGCAGGGCAGTGTACTGCAACCTTTGTTGACTTGGTGCAAACACATGGATCAGTGCACTGAGAATATTAAACAGACATCACATGCCCAGATTTCCGGTGATATAAAACAATGTAAAACAAACCAAGATTTACAGTATGTTCATTGTTAAAAAGTATTATGGAACATGTAACTTACTTGGATTTGTGGAATGGATTCCATTGTTAATTCTGTCACACGCATTATTCATATTGTCTTAATCCAAGGACTGGAATGTTACTAAATAAATAGAAAAATATACATACAAACCAATCACATGTTACTAGATTGCTTTATTTATGCAGCGGCACATGGTACCATCTCTGGACTTCATACCTTCCACTGTAAAAATACCACCCATGGCCTACGTTTACTGTGCTCTCATCAGATCTCCTGATAACCAGGAGTTCTACCTACAGTACTGACATGCCCACTATGCAGCTGCCCGATGCCTAGGTTTGTTTTGGAGGGGGTCATCACTTTGTAAACCAACCAAAAATGTGTTCTTGCTCAACACCCCAGAAACATATTTCAGGTTAGATTTACAGGGTGCCACATCTACGTACTCCTGAGGTTGGGTGGCAACTTGGACACCCTGAAAATGTGCACCAAAATGGCCAAGTTATTACAAAAGAAAAATACCTGGAAAAAATGTACACATCGTACACAAGACCCACACACATTTAGGACTTAATTGTTTTTTTCCTCCCATGTTTTGTTTATTTAGGACTATACTTTCAAGATGCCCAAGCCACCACACACTCCTCATGGCCACCAAGTGGCACCTTGTAAACCTGACACAAAATGTTTTTTGGTTGACACCCTAAAAACATTTCATGTCACATTTACAAGTTGCTGTTTACAGTACATGGTTATGAAGTGCTATGGAAATTTAGCCAAAAAGTGTAGATGCATGTGCTGGAAAAACAGAACTGTGTGTGTGGGGGCTTCTTTGGGCCACTGTGATCTGGTCACTGTGCAGCTGCTTTGTGAGATGACCAATCATGAAGCAAGTTCTAGAGGTCTGGTGCAATACACACCATCCTGCATCAGCTTTGGGCAAGGCAGATATGACTCACGCCTGCTTGTGAAGCACATATTTGAAGCACAAGTCACATTACTTAATACTAGAGGATTTAAAATTTATGTTTTGACATCATAAATACAAAACATAATGTGAGGAATGCAGTTTCACCCCATGATGCACTCGCTGCTGGTACAGGCCCATCGTGATGACTGCTGCAAGTCTGGTGCAGTTTGTATGGGCACGTAGATGCTTGCAGCTTTGCTATAGGCCAGGCATACTTGATGTGCCAATGTAATGCAGTTTGTGTGACCAAGTGCCTATAGGGCCACTCTCAAAGTCAGCTCAACATGCCTCTCAACTACTGTTCCTGATTTTCAGGGATGTCCCTGATTTTGCCTCAGCATTTTCTTTTCTTCCTCCTAAACTGTTTGTTTTAGTGACTGAACTGTGGAGATTGTAAACAGAAAATAATGTTAAACATGAAATTTGCAGATGGCTTCTTCAGAAAATACAGTTTACATGAAGCCTCTCATTATACCATATTCCTGGGTGGGTATCACGGATTTTTAAGATATGTTCAGATTCTGTTTCTTTGTCCCTGATTTATGAGGCAGGGTGTTGAAAGGCATGTTGTTATTGGTTTTGATTACTTTACGTGACCGTGTAGCTTGCTGGCAAGTGCCCCACTGGGCCAATCTTAAAGTCTCCTACAGGTTTGGTACACTTTTTTTAGCCATGCAGCTGCTTAGTGAGTGACTTGCCAGTAGGTATGGTACACTTTAGATGTATTTACATGCAGACTACCTGGAGTGTTGCCTTCTGTATTGCCTCCCTGTGTTCCGTGGCACCACTCCTTGTCTGTGTACAGACTGCAGCTGTGCAGTGTTCCTCATGGTCTTCTGTCATTTCAGTGTGTTTCTGGCTGGCAAGAAGCAGGTGAATAGAATGTGTAGTGTGGGGGGGTGTCTGCACCACTGTGAACAGTGCAAGCAGTTTACACATTGGCCTGAAATGGCCACACCTCTATGTACCACTCACATTCCCAAAAAGGGATTGCTGCGAGACACAATGTATGCATCCAGTGCAATGCAGGTTGCAGTTACAGGAGTTAAGCAGCAAGGGTCCAAGTGTTGTGTACCACTCAGAATGGTACAGATGAAGTCAGGTAAATTGCCCTTTAGTGTGATGGTGCAGGTGCTTTGTGACCAGCATGCATGCATGCACAATGCACAATGCACAATGCACACACACACACACACACACACGCATATACACACATAGCATTATATCCTGCTGTCTTGAGCCTCACAACCACGTGTGGGTTCAAAGAACAACAACTCTAGCAGCACATTTCTCTGCTTTTGTTGCTTAACAAAACCCTAGCTTGTGCAATAACATGCATTATTGCATTGAACAGATACCATACAGTACATACTGCTCCAACATTTGCCACGGCTACTTTATTTCAAATGTTCCTGATGACACCCACATCTACAGAGTTCTGAAAACTGGGGAAATCCATGTCTTGGATTAAATGGGGTGGCTAGAAGCCCTGCCTTAATTTTCTGACCTTAGATCTTCCAAAACTAAAAGCAGGCCTGGTGTTACCTAATCTTAAAATGGACCACATGACACCACAAACACATTCTGGGTTCGACAGGCAGGCTAACTATTCTGCTACATATTATGTCTCGAACCTCTTTGTATTATATTCTGGAGTAGCTGCAGTACTTTAAGTGCAAGCATGTTCCATTTATCTGTAGCAGGGAGGACCTAGTACTGATAAATAGCTGGAGGTAAGATCATAATTAAAGGTGTGAGTGATTAATAACAACCATGTGTTTTCTTCAGCCGAGTAAATAAAATATATCATTCAGATCATTCACATAAAAGCACAGGAGGTTGGCAGAATGATTTATAGGCTGTTTCAACTCATAAAAAGCCAAAGGCTGGGGCCTTTTCTTAACCGTGTCAGAGATGAAACCCACGTACAGTACATATTGAGGCATGACACTTGGAAGGTATTCAACTTCCAAAACTTGTCACAAATTCAAGAGAATGGAGGTCTGTACTTGGCAGCATCTGTTTCTGTGTTACTGGGTGAGAGGGACTAAGCAGGGATTAGCTATGCCATTCATGGGCTGCATGAAATTGGACTCATAGATCATATGACTCCCTTCCCGGTGGATGTATCTTTTGTGGCAAAGCCATATGTGTTTCATTCCTAGAAAACCAGTCAGAATTGTTTTCCTTTTTTTTTCAACTGGACTTGACTGCATAGTGGCATTTTGCAGTTTAAGTACTAGAGTGATAAAACTCATGAGTGTAGAGGTGTTGATTATCATTTACAGGGAAGGCTTAACTAGACATCTTTACTTCTGAGGCTTTGAATAAGAAAATCTGTTTTACAGGAACAGAATCCTGATGAGAAGCAGAAGAGATGGCAGGGAGGTCACCTAAAAACTCCAGTGGGTCCCATGTCATAACATTAAAGAGGCGGAATAGATGGTAACAAAGTTCAAAGGGACATCATCAACACCCCCACACACACACAATTGCACCCACACAACAAATGGTCATTTTAACTACAGTAGTTATGGTACAGATGTAAGCCCCATTTCAAAATAAAATTCAATGCACCAATGAACAGAAGCACAATAATTTTCCGGCACTGGGATGGAGTCATGAGGTCAGCAGGTGGGGATCAACCATAAGTGAACACCTGTTTTTAATTAAGTAATGCTTTTAAACATGACTTAAGATAAAAAGAATCAGATTTCAGATTCAAAATTTTAATAGTAAAAAAGACAAGCAAAGGTCTAAATGTGGGTTGAGAACCAAATAGAGCTATGTCTTTAAAACAAACAAGCCACCCAGTTGGCACAGCAGTAGCACTGCTGCCTGTTATGCCAGTGACCTGGTTTCAGGAACAAGCTGTGCTGCTGGAGCAGGCCAGCAGGTGGCAGAAGATGGTGATTGTCCCATGGGTGCTCGGCTTCTTAGAGGAGGAAGGGATCCTGGTCCCGCAACACTAGTGCCACCTCAGTGACCACACATGGCAGTGCTGTGGAGCCAGAGTTTAGGGTGGTGAGCATTGGCATTCTGACATCTAGGCAACAGATGCAGCATCTCAAAACTCTCAGGGAGGGAGGAGAAAATTGAGAAAAATCACTGACCATGCGGACGTCACCTGCCATAAGTGCTGCACCACTGACTGAGGCAATCTCTCTCAACCAAAGCTGAACTCTTCTCTGGGGTAAGTGGTGGCCCTGGCAGCCCTTCCCATGGGGGGCCATCTACAGGGGAGCACAGGAGAGAGGTTAGTCCCAGGGATGGCACAGCAGAGGGTTGAAGAGGGCCAGTCGGCATCAGAGGTAAAAAATTCAGGACATTTGAAATAAATAAAATAAGTTTACACTACATCTTATTTGGAAACATGCAATAGAAGGAGACATAAAAGGTTTGTTTTCAGTGAGTCCTCTCTCCTGTCTCTCTCTTCCCTAGCACTAGTTTACTCCCACAAAAGAACAAAGGCTGTTGTGACACACTAGCATAAATTAGGAGCCAGTACTTTATGAGCAAGTAGTCACCAGATGTCCAAATACAGATCTGTTCAGGCAAAGGTTGCAGTCAGAGGCTTAGCCAAGTGCTGTAGATCTGGTTCAGTAGGGGATCCAAGTTGTAATTTCTATCTGATCTAGCCAGGAACAATGCAGAAGAGCCTGTGATTTGAAATGTTGAAAGCAGATGCTAGACAGTGATTAGGTTTTGAACATCAATGCTTTAAAGCAGCAGTTCATGTTAAAAATATATATATATAACATATGCTCCAGTTTGCATTGCTTTTCAACCTCCAACCAATGTTGATCCCTACTATTCATTTTGTTTCCATATCCATTTCTATAGTACCACATTTCATGTCATGGCTGACACGTTAGAGATTTAGTTTTGCAGCCTGAAGTTTGTCCCTTGACCGTATGAGACACTGGTGACATCAGGACCGAGGTCTGGTGTCTCCTAGTTCCTCTTACTTTCAATAAGTGATGTTAAGCAATCAGCATAAAAAACAAGCATTTGTCAATGCCGAATTTTGTCTCATTGGCATTGGCATTGGTAGTGCAGGAGTTAGAGACACATAATAGGAAAAGCAGTGAGGTATTGAACTGACACCAACCCCACCCCACCCTGCAGAGACCTACTGGCATTGGGGTGTGTCTTTGGGTCATCAGCTATAACGCTCATGCTATTTTTCCTCACCCTACCCTGTAGACATTGACAAGTGTGGTGTGCTTTGGGATGTTTGGGCCTTATACTTACCCCATTCCATAAGGAAATATGCTGAGGTGTGTGCAGTGTAGGAGAATGGGGTGAACTTTGGGGCTTCGAACACCCATGGCACAGGCACACCTTGATGCCTGTCGTTGGTTGAAGGGTGGGGGTGGGGGTGGAATGGAGGGAGCATTACAGTTGATGATCCCAAGTCACACCCTGATGCCTGTCAGTCTCTACAGGGTGGGGTTTTACAGCTGGAAACCCTAACACCATTACCGTGTGTTGGTATTTTCACTCCAAATTATCAACATGGTCTTTTGTGACCCCACCTCATGAAGAGCTGCACTATCAGTTTGTTAGCGAAGGTAATTTTGCACAGCGACTGCAACATTTGGTGCCACGAGTACGTAAACACATTTTGGGCAGGATGTGAAAAATGACAACTGTATTGTTCATGAGGAGGTTTAAAAAATGGCAACATTGAAAATCTGGAGGAAAATATGAAAAATTGGTGAAGTCATGAGCATGCAAAAACTGCACAATGTGCGGCTGTAACCCAATTATTTGGGGATTTTTTAACCACATTTTGAACACAGACATTCTGAGACCTCCCCTCATGAAAAGTGGTACTGTGATTTTGTTAATCTGTTCCAAAGTTGATTTCCCACAGTGACACACAATTGTATGCTACAGGTGTGAAAACACATTTTGGGCAGGATGTGAAAAATTACAGCTGTACTGCTCATAAGGAAGTGTGAAAAATGTCAGTGTTGAAAATCTGGTATGAAAATATTGCAAATTTGTGAAGGTATAAGGGTGTGTGGAAACTGCGCAACGCATGCTTGTAACACAGTCATTTTACGGACTTTCATCACCAAATTTTCAACATAGGCATTTTAGGACCTCTGCTCATCAACAGTGTCACCATCATTTTCTCAAACTGTCACAAAAACTGATTTTGCACAGCGATCATGCTATTCTGTGCCAGATGTGCTAAAACACATTTTGGCCAGGATATGTAAAATGACAACTGTACTGTTCATAAGGAGATGTGG
Organism: Neoceratodus forsteri; assembly: GCA_016271365.2. Taxonomy (NCBI): domain Eukaryota; kingdom Metazoa; phylum Chordata; order Ceratodontiformes; family Ceratodontidae; genus Neoceratodus; species Neoceratodus forsteri. Next base: position 397,782,518 of record CM057454.1, read on the forward strand.
TAAAATGGCAATTTTGAAAATCTGGAGTGAAAATATTACAAATTCACAAAGTTACTAGCGTGAGTGGAAACTACACAATGCACACTCATAAAACAGCCATTTTTAAATTTTTCACCAGATTTGCAAGGTAGGCTTTTGAGAGCCCACCTCATGAACAGTGGCACTGTCATTTTGTTAAATCAGACCTGAAAGGTAATTCCATGCAGTGACCACAAAATCACCTTTTGGGACTGAATAACACCATGACAGTGACTGAATTCATGAGGAGGTGTACCAATAACCCATGTTGAAAATTTGGTGCCAAAATTCCAAAAATGGCTGCGATATGCACCAACGTTGAAAAAAAAAACCTGTTTATGCCATTATACAGTTTACCAGCATTTCTTCAGTTCACGGTTGGCTTTGAAGAGTGCAGGCGTGTTCCCGGACCACCGAGATCATCATGCCAGACTACAGAGGTAAGTATGGGGTATGAGAGTGTTTGTGGGAAGTAGGGTATTCAGAGGGTGAGGCAGCGGGTTGGGGATGGGGCAGGAGAGACCAGGAGGGACCGTTTTCTTCTTTCACAGGTAAAAAAAAAAAACTAGGGTTGGTTTTCTTTTTGCAGGTGTTGGTATGTTGGGGTGGGCTCACAGTGTACTACCTGCATAATGAGGAGGGGACCACAGCTGACTGGGATTGGGACCACCGTCGGCACAGAAACAGGGGGTGGGAGCACGCATGATGCAGAGGGATTGGGCATCTCCTTCAGCACACAGCCCACATCGGGGCTGGGGACATTATGCTGATGGAGAGTGGGCTCCCCATCAGCAAACTAAATTAGGCAGGGGACTGAAGCCGACTGGGATTGGGCCCCTGTCGGCAAGAGAAAGACTGTTGGGGCCACATGATGCAGAGGGATTGGTCACCCCTCTGCACACTTGGAATGGTGGGCATCATGCAAATGGGGAGTAGGCTCCCCATCAGCAAATGAAGTGGCTGCAGCAGTCAGTGCTGCCCTGTTTAGGAAAGTGCTTCACCAGCAAGGGATGCGCCGAGAGGTGTAGCCTTGTGCCACTGCATGTCGAGTTTGACTCTCATTGCAGTGGACCTTTTCTCAGATGTGCTCACCTCATTAAGTATTGCTGGTGTGACACCTGCATGCTGGCTTATTGGGGAATGAGGGCTGCATCTACTGATGCATGCCCTGCTTTCACCACAGTGACCCATAACTCCAAATCTGCTACTAATGCAATATGTTGGCTGCTCGCTAACACACACACACGAGCCAACATAAAAACAGCTTAGAATACTGATGAAAACCTGGGACCACCATGTTTAAAGAAGCTCTCTTTAATTATTTTAAATCCAAAAATATGCTAAGCAGATTCAAACTAAGTGAAAAGGCAAACTTACAAACCACGACAAAAAGGAAAACCAGTAGCTATGCTTATAGTAATGCCAGGTAACATTTGTGTGCCTCTTCCCAAGAGGATACCCACCAGAGCATGCATTTTGCAAAATTTATGCATGTTGTGGGGAGGGCAAGAGCAATGCCTACTTGGGGACAGGACTAACTGTCACATAAACACACACACACACACACACACACACACACACAGCGTCCATTTTTTCATATTGTAGTCGGTTATAAGTCTTTAGGTTCATTTCAGGTAGTTATTTTTATTTTAATTCTTCTGTTTTAGAAAACATGTTTGAGGTATGAGGCTGCATGGCTGCCATACCCACACAGAGCACTGGAACTATGAGGAAGATAACATCCCTCACACAATGAGATCCACTGGGCTCCCTAACCAGGGCTTCCATAAGTCTATTATCCAAGCAGCCTCTGAGCATCAGATATGTAGGTCCTCTGAATCTGTATGAGATGGGGATTTTGATAACAGATTACTGTCAAGGGCCAGCTGTAGAGAGGAATGAGTGGAGTGGCTCACTTTTGGAACTGACTCTTTATAACATTTCTGGATCCTCTGCGTAATTCCAAACTTGCATCATCAAAAAGTGTTAATTTGACACTGTAAAGTTAGAGGTAGCTTTCTAAACATGATTATCTCTTTCCATTCAGAACTCCGCTTTAAAGAGCTAGTGCACTGACTAAAACTAATATTTCTTTTAAACAGTCAACCATTACCATTTATATTTTAGAGTACGCTTTTTTTTTGCTTTAGTTAATTCTAATTTCTTTTTACCTGTGGTTATGTGCTGAACAGTGCTCTGTTTGGCAGGTGACATTCTAGTTCTGTTCCTCCCATTATATCAGCATTATGACCTTACTGACTATGACATCACGGCTGCTCAGGAAGAGCTACTCAGCAGCTGCCAGATCAGTCACATGTGATGTCACAGTAAGTGAGGTCACAGTATAATGAGTGGAAGGAACATAAAACAAGAGATTTCAGCTGCCTGGCAGAATCTTATTCTAAATCCAGCATACTACTAACACATAAAAAACTTTCTAGTGAGCAAAATGGAAAAGAAAATACATAACTCATTCAGCTTGAGGCGGTTAAAGAGAGAGCATTTTGACTATACATTCTGGCAGGGAATAATGAAAAGTTACAACTGACAACTTCTTAAAATGTGTAGCATTTTCTTGTCTGCTATTTTTGGTTTCATTAGCACTGTAAAAAATCACTTTCCTCATGGATAAGGACCCCATACTACAACAATAAGGTTTTCACCTTGTCTTTCTTTGCAAGATGGGGTTAAACATGAACTATGAAGAGAAAACAATGTGAGAACTTGCTGTTGTGATTTTTGCAACTTTTATGTGTATAAACACAGCATGCAACATGGTGCTGAACTGTACTAGTCCACTTTGTGCACACTAAGTAAATTACATGGATTCAAGACCATAAAAATGATCTATAGGAGCACAAAACAGCAGATAATGATCTTAATGGAGCACAAAAAACAAGATAATTTCATAAAGGCACAAAGCAGCACAGCATAATTTTACAGAGCAAAACCAACTGAAACATATTTATAGGACACAAAGAGCGGATAAATATTTATAGGGGCACAAAGCAGCAGAGGTTGGTTTTACAGGGACAAAGTAGCTGCAAATTATGTTATAGGGCACAGAGTAGCACAAACTGTTTTTACAAGGTATAAAATCAGCAGGGAATGAGTTTATAGCAGACAAAGCAGCAGAGAATAATGTTACTGGGAACAAAGCAGAAAATAAAGATTCTGTATGGTTCAAAGCAGCAGAGAATGATTTTACAAGGTAACAAAGCAGAAGAGAGGATTGTACAGTGCAAAAATAGCAGAGCATGATTTTACAGGGCACAGAGTGGCAGTGAAGGATTTTACAGAGTGCAAGTCAGCTGAGAATGATTTTACAGGGCACAGACCAGTAGAGAATGATTTTACAGGGCACTAAGCCCCAAAGAATGATTTTACAAGGCACAGAGAAGCAGAGAGTGATTTTACAGGGCACAAATCAGCAGAAAATGATTTCATATGTGTCCACAGCAGCAGATAATGATTTCACAGGGCACAGAACAGTAAGGAATGATGCTACTGTACACAGAGTAGCAGAAAATGAGTTTACAGGGCTCAAAACAGCAGAAAATGATTTTATAGTAGTACAGAGCAGCAGAGACTTATTTTACAGGGCACATAGCAGTGGGATATGACATTACAGTCCATAGAGTAACAGAATAATTTTACAGGGCACAAAGCAGCAGATAATAATTTTGCAGGGCATACAGCAACAGAGAATGATGTTACAGGACACAAGAAGCAGAAAATGATTTAATAGGGGCTCAAAGCAGAGAATGCTATTACAGGGCGAGAGGAACAAGCAATTATTTTACAGAGTACAAAGCAGAACAGAAAAATTTTACAGCATACCAAGTATTTCACAGGACACAAAACAGCAAAATATTTTCACAGGGCAACAAAGCAGTAAACAATGATTTCACACAGCACAAAGCAGCAGAAAATTATTTTACAGCCAGAAAGAAGCTGAGAATGATTTTACAGGTACAACACAGCAGAGAATGATTTTACAAGGCAAAAGAAACAGAGACAGTGGGATATTCAGACTGCACCACAAAGAAGTGCAATAGCAGGAGCAGGCACAAGGGCAGTGCACCCTACACAACAGCGTGATATTCAAACACAGCTCAGGCCAAGGTGTGCTTGCACAACACAGCTGAATATCATGCCAACTGTGCCATGGCGCAACTAGGGATGTGCAGTGAGCAGGGCCAATGCTCAGTAGCACAACCAGGGATGCAAGTGGAACAGGGTAGATTCACAGTAACACAACCAGGGATGCGCAGGAACATGGACAGGATGCAGGGGTGCACCACCTGGAAGCCATGGGTGGAGGGGCATGCAATAAGCCAGACAGCACCCTCCACCCCATGAACTGCACAACCAGTGGTGAGCTGGATGGACCACCAGCCATGAACACCAGCACTGAATCCACAGCCAGGGCACGATGCCCCAGCACACCACCCTGGCAAGCAGTGGCTATAACACAAGGAGGGCTGGCCATCCAGTGCCACCCCATCCCACCAATGCAGAGCACACCCTGTACAGTGATCCACAGACACCCGGCCCAGGAGCAGTGTCCAACAGTGCATGGCACCAAATGCATGCCATCACCCCCACTGTGACAATGCAACCTCAGGCACCATGGAGCCATGCATGGCAGCCCCACTGTGAGCACCCCTGTAGCAGGTGGCACCAGCCACCATTGCAACAACTGCAGACACAGTGCCACCCTACATGGCCCCCATGGCACAGCAGAGAGTCGACCCTGCGTCCAGTACCGAGGACACCACATGTGACAAGACCTTCCCTGGACCCCACCTCTAGCAGAACAGCACCCCACACCCACCCATGCACACACCCTGTCCCAGCACTGGCCCCAACAGACAGCACTGCCACTCACTGTGATGCATGGAGGCATGCCCACAGGATGCGACACAGGGCATGGACAAACACCCACCTTGACCCAATGACACCCCAATATAGGCCACAATAGTGGGGCACCAAATGCCACTGGCATGTGTCCACTGATGCTGTGTACCCATGGCCTGCACCCCACCATGGCACAGGTGACCAGCCATCCTGCGCATGCACCATGAAGCCATCTGCTGCCAGCATGTGGCCAGATCCTGAGTGACAGACATCAGAACACAGACACTGCAATAGACACCAGCGGCAGCATGGAGGGGGACAATAACAGCATAGCCCACAGTGTCATCCGAGGCAGAAGTGCAACAAACCGGTGACAGGAGGCAAGCCACCATTGTGCCATGCCCAGAGGGTGGCTGGCATGGAAAGCCACCAATGACATGCCAGCAGACCGTCATGCCACAGACATGCAAGGGGGCCAGCTGCATGAGCCATGGACATACTGACAGGGGCACCAGGGACACAGTGCATGCACCAGGGACCACTGCACACAGGCATCCAGTGCACAGGGAACAACACATACCACAGACAGGGATCGATTCCTCCGCCCACACCATAAGTGGATCCTTACTGGAGCACATAGCCCAGGCCTGTACCACCCCAATGCCATCCCACCACTGCAGCCAAGCACCATATGCCCGCTGACAATCAGAGACCACCACAGTTGTCATAACAAACAAGTATGTAATAAAGGGTGAATTGCACAGACAACACAACAAACAAAACTATGTACAAAGTGGGGAAGGGCCACAAACCAGTGGGGGGTGAGCATGGGGCAGGGTGTACATCAGGAGTGGGATGAAGTGATGTGAGGTAAGTCCTGGGGAATGCACAACACATGCGATGTAGGTCCTAATGGCGACCCCTTTTCCCACTTCAGTCCCTGTGGTGCCTCCTGTGCCTCCTTCTGTCACCCCAATCAATTCTTTGGAGCAGCTCCAGATTAGCCCTTGACAGCTGCATGAGCTCCCATACATTCTGCTCAAGGGCAGTCCAGCATTGTCCACCTAGGACAAGGGAGCAGAGTCAGTACTCATGACTGGCCAGACCTTGCAACCCACCCAATGTGCACGGCATACAGCCATGGGCCACGCCCCTGTGATGGCATGTGACCACCCACAGTGTCTGTGCTCACATGACCCACCTACCCAGGCACCCATAGCTATGCAGAATGCTGCACACACCCACGCCCATGTCCTGCACAGCACCAATGTGGCTGTACAGTGACATGGCTATGCAGTGCAAAGGCAATGGCACAGCCATGGACCCAGTGCATGCACAGCCCACCTGCGACACCCACCCACGCATGCAGTGCCACAGGACAGTGCTGAGTGCACCGTGTGGCATGCGGCAGTGGGGCCAAGTGCAGGTGGCCACGCCCACCATCACCCTGCAACCCAGCATGCAGATGTAAGGGAAACATGGCACTCAACTGCATCCTGGCCAGCAGGTCACTGCTGGCCCATGCCTCCACCAATGTGGCCCAGCTGCATCTGCACTGCACCACTCCGGCCTGCTCTCTGTTCCTGGGCCAAACATGCCCTCAGGTGCTCCTCTGGGCCTCGAGTGCAAACATGGAGAGAAACATCAGTACATGTCAGTAACAAAGCCCCCATTGTGTGCGTGCCTGGACAGCCCAGCCATGATACACCCACCACCACCACCCCACTAGACAGCCCCCACCCCTGCGGTGTGGTCTTATCACACCGTGGTACCAGACAGATGGACACTATCAGTGATGGGATGGAGCACCTACCTGGCTGTGGCACGGTGACTACAAGGCGCTTGACTGCAGACATCCCAGGCAGTCAGGGTCCCGCCACTGGAGGTCACCATAGCGGTGGCAACACTGCTCCGCTGACCCGCTGATCCCAGTCACCTCCTCCAGGGCCTCTGAGACCTCCTGCCACACAGCAGTCCATGGCCTGTGCAGGGCGGATTAAGGCATAGGCAACATAGGCACAGGCCTATGGCCCCTGCCTGCCAGTGGGCCAGCAATCCCCAACATATATTTACTGTATATCCTTTTCTTTCTGCCTAAGCTGCATGTTTTGTAAAGAACTCGGCCACTGAGTAAGTCAGGGGCTGAACTGTGACAAGACTCTACCTCCTGATTAGGTGTTAAGTGCAGCGGACAGCTTCAGGAGCCCAGGCAGGATGACCTTTAAGGTGTGAACAAGCCCATTTCCTTTACTTTGTCTCCCACAACCATTTAGAATCCCAGCTTAGAATCTGACTCTTAACTATAAAAGTTTAACAGTGCAATTCAGTGTGTATGCTTTATATTTTATCTTAAGTATCTGTTTTATTGGCTTAGGAAACCTTGTATCATCCTTGAAATTTGAATGTAAGCAATAGCTTAATTTGCTTGAAACCTTTGTACCATTCTTGACTCTGGGTTGTTTTACCCTTTGCATTCAAATGAAATACCTTTCAATGCATTTCTCATTACCTTTGTACCATACTTGACTCAGGGTTGTTTTATCTTCCACATTCAGTTGTACTACCTTTCACTGTATTGTACATTTCCTTTGTTTTCTACTTCCATGATGTGGAACCTTTGTAAAGGTGTCTTTGACTCAAGAGTTTGTAATTCTGATGTCTCAGTAAATAAAAATAAATATTTAATCTCACTCCTAAAATTAAAAATCTACAATACGTTTCAGTGATACAATTAAAAAATCATACTATTTTTTTTTAATTCTCTCTTGCTCATTCTGAAGTTTTGACCTTGATACAGCTCTGTTTTCAGGATTAACAAATGAATGTATTTTAAGATTCCCATCAATAAATCTTTCCATTTATGGATCCTGGCTTGCTTATCAGTAACAGAAATGTTTGATTCTGGGAATGATTTCAAATTCTTCCAATAATCACTAGCTTTGTAGAATAATCTCTAAAGTTCATAACCCCTCATAAACCACAAACCTAACTCCTACACCACCCAGGACCTAGCCTGTTTTAGAGATCGGTCCCTACCCAACTCAACAAAACTCCCACATCCTGGTTCATACTACCTGACAGGATGGTATAATAACACCCAGACTGTGAGTCCACACATGTGTGTTTGGGGTGGGGGTCTTTGGAGAAGTGCAAATCATGACATTTTGCATACAAAAATTATTTTTACCAGGACTATTAATAATTATTTTCTCTATATTATCAAAACTCAGGCTATTGCTGTTTTTCCATACTGATAGTATTAGTTTCATTAATTTATTTTTTTACTATCTCTTTATACTCTCTCTTGCACAACAACTGGTCCCTCTCTCCAGGCATCCCAATGCACCCAGTGTGTACCATGAGGACTGGGAGGATGCTCCCATAGGTTCCCACTCCTCTACAGCTCTGGAGACCCGGTTTGACCCCCTGGGTGGCGGAAGAGTCCATCCTACCTCCTCCGATGCTCAGTGGAATGTGCTGGTTCCTCCATGGTCACAGCAGTGCAGGATCCCTCGACTAGATCAGCTGTGGGGTGTTTTTCCTTGTTCTGGTCTATCCCTGCCAACATCAGCACAAGAGGAGGACCAATGAGATGGAGGCATGCTGAGACATGTCCCAGCTCTGGTCCTCGGCTGATGTCGGCCCCTCCTGTCTGTCTGCTTTCCCAACCGCACCAGCACCGCCTGTGTTCACTCAGGTGGTGGTGGTATAAAGCGAGGCCAGAATACCATCCCTCCCCAGAGAAGGAGAGCAGTCATTGGGCACTCAATCCTTCTCCTTTGGCCACCCGCCAACCCCGTGACCAGAGTCCATCACCAAACCTGGGTCACCGGCATGGTGTGTGGTGTGGCATCCAGTGCCTCAACCTCAGTGCCACCAGGCCAGCCAGTTTCATTCATTTTGAAGCATTTATTGCCACTTTTAGGGACAGTAAGAAGATTGTTTTCATGTTTCAGCAACTGATATGCAAAAAGCCAAGAGGTGGGGTCATGATGAAGGGCATGGTTACAGTGAGGGGGCCCTAGATTTCTCTTGGGCCTAGGGCCCCAGGTTGCCTTAATCTGGCCCTGGGCCTGTGAAGGGTTCCTGCCCAAAGAGGGCACCAGCATGTGGCTCTACCAGGGCCACCAAGTTTGCCAATTCAATGGCACTCCAGATCTGTGCTCTGGTTGTCAGCATTTTGCTGTTCAAACTTCAAACAAAAATGGTGCTCTGTAGCTCACGTGCCCCATGTGTGGAGGCAGCATGGTTCTCGCTGCCAGTCCCTATTGCGCTGTCACCAGACTGCACAATAGAGTGCAACTATGTGGATGCATGGCACCTGGGGACAAAGGTTGACCGTAGGGACAAGGGTCTGTCCATGCATGGTGCACCACAGTGCTATTGGGACGCCCTGTGTGTAGTGCATTAGGGTGCTTGAGTGTGATGCCCTGCAGTGGCCTACCATGCTGTGGCACCATGGTGCCACGACGCACAAGGCATGAGCACCACATGGACAAACAGCACACTAACACCACAGGCACAGTGATGGCCATGCCCTGCACTGCCTCCCATGCACAGTAAGTCATCAACACCGCATGGGTCAGCATCAGCACCCTGGGTATGCACCTTGCAGTGCCGATTACACATGTCATAGTGCTGCACCATAGCCTGAGCATGCTCACCAACATTGTGCAAGGCACAACAGCACGATATTCAGCCAGCATATGCAAATCAGCTCATTAGCCATTCCATGGCTCATCCACTGCATTAGCATCCCCTTACAGTTGCACCTGCCCTCATTTGCATGTGTTGCACTATATAAATGTGACATGGGGCTGCAGAGGCCATGGTTAGGTATTGCAGTCCATTGTGGTGGGTTGCATGCTATTGGGATGTGGGGACTGTGGTTTGGGAGGGCTGAATGGGACTGCACACAGCCAAGTTAACACCTGTCATTCTCACAGGCATGAGCAGAACTGAGCATGAGGAAGAGGAGGAACAGGGAAGGGGGAGAAGGAGGAGGCCCAACTTCACCATGGCTAAATCTGATGCCCTGTTTGAGGCATATCTGGACAAGGAACCACTGCTTAGGACAGCAGGGGAATGCCACAGGCCTGTGCTGTGGCATGGGAAGGTGGCTCATGCAATGAACCAGCATGGCAGCCACCAGTGGTCGGTGCAGGAAGAAGGTTGGCACAGACATGAGGCAGATCATGGACAAGGTGGCTGCCATCAGGGCTGCACGGATGCCACCAGTGGGGGCCAGCTGGAGTACCCACCTGACACCACAGGAGGAGCAGGGAGCCAGCAGCATGCAGTGTAGTGCCATCAAGGGCATTCCTGGTTGTGGCTTCCAGATGGTAGGTCCTGTGTTGTCAGTGTGTGGGTGGTAGAGGGCATGCCACTAACGCTAATGGGTTCCTTACAGCTTCTGAGTGTCTACATAGGGCAGCAGTGGTGGGTGTGTCCACTAAGGGGAGGCCCTGGACACAGAATATCACCCATCCACCTCCACAGGTGTCCAAGGGACCAGCCAAGTGCATACCTGCATATCTGTCCGGACTGATGGGTGGTGCGGGTGCGGACCAGGCCCTGCCTGTGTCCCAGCATGACATCACCCATGGTCTCCAGTGTCCTGGGACACAGATTGGAGCCAGATCCAGCACTGATGATGATGGACCACTTGTCCCGGACAGTGATACATGTGAGACACAGGATAGTCCCATAGCAGGCAACCGCACAGGTGTTACCACAGATGATGCCACTGTGGCTGCCTACGTAACAACCAGTCCCAGCCTGTGCTTGTATGCCCCAGGTGGGCAGCACTGGAGTGTCCAGGGCTGTGGGGCTGTTGCAGCAATGCTGGTAAGCCCTGGAGATTGGCAGCCAGAGGGGCAGTGCCAGCAGTCAGCCAATGGCAATGGGGGACAGTGTTGGGGGTCGTGGCAGTGCACCATGTGTGGACATGCCCTGCATGGCTCTGGTGTGCAGTGTCCAATGTCAAGGGGTGCTGGCCAGCAGGGCCAGGAATACCACGAGACAGCATCCCGGACCAGTGGATGACCCTTTGGATGAACACAGCCATCTTCTTCAGGTTTCAGTAGATCAGCAGATGTGGCTCGTGTTGGTGGTGGATGCACTCAGTGTGGTTCTGAGCCAGGCAGACAAGTGGCACCACAGGGACCATGGATTGCTCCTGTTAGAGATGGGCTGGCAGTGGGCAGATGTGACCGCTGCCATTGACAGGCAGACCACTGCATTGACAACTGTTATGGCTACACTGGGCACCCAGTTCAGTGCCCAGCCACTGCGGACTCTGCACAGTGTCATGTCCATCCCTATTCCCGGCACCATGCGACACCTGCTATATCAACACCAGGTTTGGCTGTGGGCATACTGAGTACACCTGGCATGGGCATGTTCAGTGGGCTGCAGACCCCTGTGAGAACATGGTCATGTTCATGCAGCGTCACCCTGGGGACCATTGGTGCCACCCTAAGAGGCAACTGGACAGCCTGACATGGCTGGCAGTTCTCAGTGGGGCCACCCATGCATCCATGGCAGCCACAGTACTGTGCCGCATGACTGACCTGTCTCCCACCATGGCCACTGTCCGCCGCTGCCCTATGTGCACTGTGGGAAGATTGTGCGATGCACAGGGTACCCAGTCCTGCACACACACGGGTCCCTGTGCATACCCTCCCGCTGCTGGCCACTGTGGTGAGTGCATGATGATGCTTGCATTGCCGTCCACCAGTGTGCAATGTTGCCCAGTGTCTGAGGCATGCACAGTGATGGCCACTGGGCATGGTCATGTGTGGTCCTGTATGGGGTGGGGGTGGCTGTTGGGGTTGGCATGCCGTTTACCCCTTGTGCATGTGTTGTGGTATGTGTGCATGTGTGTGTATGTGTCATGTTCAACCCTGCCCATCCCTGCTGCCATGTGCGGTGCCCGCTCAGACCCATCCCTTACTACTATCTGCTCCTGGTGTCCTGCCCTGCCTGTCTCTGGGCTGTGCCCTTGCCCTTAGTGGTTGTGCATGGCCCTGTGACCTACCTGTGTTGTCCAGTGCTCCTCTGTAATGGTGCCCGTACAGCTGTGCCATCCGGATCAGCAGGGGTCTCATTGCCCAGGGGTGGCTTCCCTTCACCAGCTGGACCAGTGTCCTCATCGTCCCCACCATTGTCCCCTCTTCAACCTCTATGGCTATCCCACAGTCGGTGGCCATGTTGTGCAGGATACAGCAGGCGGGAATAGCTCACAGGCCTTCGAGGGGCTGTACTGTAGAGCACTGCCTGATGTGTCCAGGCACTGGAACCATGCCTTCAACAGCCTGAACACCCACTCGATGACATTCCATGTTGTGGCGTGTGCCTCATTGTACTGTAGCTGAGATTGGGTTGTGGGGCACTGGTATGGTGTGAGCAGCCAGGGCCATAGTGAGTAGCCACTGTCACCTACGTGTAGAGGGTGGACATTAGAATGGTGGTCTGCATCACTATGCTATGGGCCAACATGGTCGGTCCCATGGCACCTCTGACAATGCACCCCACATCTGCTTATGTCATCCTCGTGATATGCATACTCACCTAGTAGATGGCCAGTGGGGATTTCCCTTCTCTCAAATCTATGGCACAGTGCAGACTGGTGCCAGATGAAGGCATTGTGTGCTCCACCAGGTGCGTGGCAAGACATTGGTTATGCACCACCTGGCATCGCACACCACCTGGCAGTTTATGCTTGGGTATCCCTTGCGGTTAATGTATGCCGCACCCCTGGGCCAGGTGGCATCAGCGGATGCCTACATAGGTGCAGTGAATGGCCCCGAGCACACCAGGCAACCATGCTACCCTGTGGAACTCCTGTATGCATGCTGTGCGCTTTGCCTGTGTGCTGGGGAAACAGATATACTCTGCAGCATGTGGCAGCAGTGCGCTGAGGAATTGTGTGAGTAGGCATGATGCGGCCATCTGGGTTATGCCTGTCATGTTCCCTGTTGGTCTCTGGAAGGTGCCCATGGCAAGCAGGCACATGATGACTGTCACCTTAATCTCCCACCTTCATCTCCACTGACAGAGCATGGCTCCGTTGTGTGAGTGCCTGCATCTCATCACTGCACAGCTCACAGAGCTGCCTCAGTATCGCCTGGTTCAGGTGGTACCAGCCCACAATCTCTGTGTCGAGTACTGTTCAAAGCTGGTGCAGGCTCAGTACTGCCTTTCTGGATGTACTATCGACAGGCCCTTCCATGGCCATGCCTCCCTGCTGCCTGCCTTCTCACACCCCTCATTACCATCTCCATCTGGAAGGTGGTGCTGGCCATGTCCCTGGCTGGTGTTCCCCATGGGTGGCTGTTGTCCTGTTTCACCTGTTGTCTGTTCCTGGTGCTCCCCTGCACCAGGTTCACCTCCTACTGTTTGCCTGTGGCTGTTCTGCCTCTTGCCACTGCCTTAGTCCACTGTGGCACTCTCACTCCCTTTTCTGTACACTGGCATGGGCACACCACTCCTACCCTCACGCTGGTACAATTCTGGTGGGACCTGTCCTGATCCTGCCAGTCCTGTGCCCTGCTTCCTTTTTTCCTCCCTGGCTCTCTGTCTGTATGCTCCCACCTGTGGCTTCCCTGTGGTGCGTTCTTCCTCCCTCTCTTGCTTCCCCTTTTATTTTGGCTCATTTCCGCTGTCAGCGCAACTTCCACTGCTCTGCTATTGCGCATGTCGCATGCTGTTGAATATTGCATAGCATGTTATTCATGGTTCCACCCCCTACGGTTGCACATGCATTCATTACTGTTGTGCTCTGGGGCATTGCTTATTGTGTATGCAGCCGCCTCCTGCTGAATATCGCACAATGGTGCTTTTCTGTACTTGCACTGGCACATCCCTGTGCGCACGGTGCATCCACTCTGAATATCCGCCCAGAATGTTTTTGCAAGTCCAAAGCACCAGAGAATGATTTCCAGGCACAAACCAGCAGATAATAATTTAAAGTGGAACAAAGCAGTAGAGAATGATTCTGCAGTGTACAAGAACCAGAGGGCAATTTTACAGGATACAAAGCATCAGAATGATTTTACAGGGTACAAAGCAGCAGTGAATATTTTACAGAGTATGAATCATCAGGGAATGGTTTTACAGAGCACAATGCACCAGAGAATGATTTTACAGAGTACAAACCATCAGGAAATGGTATTGCAGAGCACAAAGCACCAGAGAATGATTTTACAGAGTACAAACCACCAGGAATGGTTTACAGAGCACAAAATAGCAAAGAATAATCCAGGGTACACAGCATCAGATAGTAGTTTACAAGATACAAAGCATCAGAGAATGATTTTACAGAGTACTATGCAGCAGAGAATGATTTTACAGGGTACAAAGCACCAGAGAATGATTTTACAGGGCACAAAAACACCAGAGAATAATCAACGGTGCAAAGTAGCACAGAATGACTTTATAGGGCAGAAAGCACCAGAAAATAGTTCTGGGTTGAAAGCACCAGAGAATAATTCAGGGTACAAAGCATCAGAGAATGATTTTACAGGATACAAAGCACTAGAGAATGGTTTTACAGAGCACAAAGCAGCAAAGAATAATTCAAGGTACACTGCATCAGATAATAGTTTTAGAGGGTACAGAGCAACAGAGAATGATTTTACAGGGCACAAAGCACCAGAAAATAATTCAGGGTATGAATCATCAGCAAATGGTTTAGCAGGGCACAAAGCACCACAGAATGATTCAGGGTGCAAAGCATCAGAGAATGATTCTTACAGGGTGCAAATCAGCAGAGAATGGTTTAAGGGCACAAAGCAGCAGAGATAATCTAGGGTACAAAGCAGCAGAAAATAATTTTACAGGGCAAAAGCAGCAGAAAATGATTTTACTGGTACCAAACACCAGAGAATGGTTTTACAGGGTACACAACAGCAGAGAATCATTTTGTTGGGTATAAAGCAGCTGAGAAGGTTTTACAGGGCAAAATGCAGCCATGAATTATTTTCAAGGCACAAAGCACTAACGAATGATTTCACAGGCACAAAGCAGCAGAGAATGATTTTACAGGCACAAAGCTGCAGAGAATGATTTTACAAGTACAAAGCAGAGGAGAATGATTTTACAGGATATTAAACACCAGAGAATGGTTTTGAAGCAGAGTAGCAGAGAATGATTTTACCTCCACAAAGCAGCAGAGAATGATTTTGCAGAGAACAAAGCATCAGAGACCTATTTTGCAGGTCACTAAGCATTAAAGAATGGCTTTGCAGGCACAAAGCAGCAGAGAATGATTTTACATGGCTTAACACTAAAGAATTATTTGTATAAAGCAGCAGAGATGATTTTACAGGTACAAGCAGCAGAGAATAATTTTCTAGGCACAAACCAGCAGAGAATGATTCCCAGGGAACAAAGCATTAGAGAGATGAATATGGGGCACAAAGCAGTGGAGGGTGATACAGGGCATAGAACAGCAGAGCATGATTTAATAGGGCAAAAAGCACCCGAGAATAAGTCAAGGTACAAAGAATCAGAGAATGGTTTTAAAGGGCACAAAGTAGCAGAAAATTATTTTTCAAGGCACAAAGCATCAGAGAATGTTTTTCAGGGTACAAAGCATCAGAGAATGATTTACAGGGCCTAAAGCAAAAGAGAATGATTCAGGCAAAAGCATCAGAGAATGGTTTTACAGTGTACAAAGCAGCAGAGAATGGTTTTACAGGGAACAAGGCAGCAGAGAATAATCCATGGTACAAAGCAACAGAGAATGATTTTACAGTGTACAAAGCATCAGAGAACGATTTTACTGGGTAAAAGCATCAGAGAATTATTTACAGAGCGCAAGGCACCAGAGAATCATTCAGGGTACACAGTATCAAAGAATGATTTTACAGGGTACAAAACATCAGAGAATGGTTTAACAGGGCAGAAAGTAGCAGAGAATAATCCAGGGTACAAATCGTCAGAGAATGGTTTTACATGGAACAAAGCAGCAGAGAATGATTGTACAGGGTAATAAGCAGTGGAAAATGATTCTGTATACAAAGCATCAGAGATTGATTTTACAGGGCACAAAGCATCAGAGAATGATTTTACAAGGTACAAAACATCACATAATGATTGTACAGGCTATAAAGCATGAGAGAATGATTTTACAGGGAATAAAGCACCAGAGAATAATCCTGGTTCTAATGCATCATATAATGGTTTTACAGGGTACAAACTATCATAGTTTGTACCCTGTAAAATCATTCTCTGATCTTTGTACCCTGTAAATAATTTTCTGTTACTTTGTACCTTGTAAAATCATTCTTTCGCAGTACCAAGGAAAATAGGTCTGATGCTTTGTACTTGGATTATTCTTGTTTTTTGTGCCTGCAAACATTCTCTCATATATGGTCCAAAATATGAGATAATTATGTTACAGGGCACAAAGCAGCAGAGAATAAACCAGGGTACAAAGCATCAGAGAATGTTTTTTCAGGGTACAGAGCTGCAGATAATTATTTTACAGGGTACAAAGCAACAGAGAATGGTTTTCAGGGTACACAGCAGCAGATAATGATTTTACAGGGCACAAAGCAGAAGAGAATGGTTTTACAGAGTACAAAGCTGCAGAAAATAATTTTATAGGTACAAAGCAGCAGAGAATGATTTCACAGGGCACAAAGCACCAGAGAGCAACTCAGGATACAAAAGCACCAAAGAATGATTTTGCATCGTAGAATGCAGGAGAAAATTATTTTACTGGGTACAAAGCAGCAAAGAATAGTTTTCAGGTGCACAGCAGCAGAGAATGATTTTACAGGGCACAAAGCAGAAAGAATGATTGTACATAGTACAAAACAGAAGAGAATGATTACATAGGGTACAAAGACTCAGAGAATTGTTTTACAGGACACACAGCAATGGAGAATAATTCATGGCACAAAGCATCGGAGAATGTTTTTTCATGGTACACAGCAGCAGAGAATAATTTACAGTGTACTAAACAGCAGAGAATTATTTAACTAAGTAGAAAGCAACATAGAATTATTTAATAGGGTATAACATCAGAGAATTATATCATAGGCAGAAAGCATCAAAGAATTTATTTACAGGGTACAAAGCAACAGATAATGGTTTTATATGGGCACAAAGCAATGGAGAATAATTCAGGATACAAAGCATCATAGAATGGTTTTACAGGGTAAAATCACAAGAGAATACTTTAGGGTACAAATCACCAGAGAATGCTTCTTCAGGGTACAAACCATCAGAGAATGATTATACATGGTACAATGCAGTAAAGAATGATTTTACAGGGTACTGAGCATCACAGAATAATTGTACAGGGTACAAAACATCAGAGAATGATTTTACTGGGAATAAAGCACCACAGAATAATTCTGGTTAAAAAGCCTCATATAATGGCCTTACAGGGTACACAGTCTTATAGTTTGTACTCTATAAAATCATTCTCTGATGCTTTGTACCCTCTAAAATGATTCTCTGCTGCTTGACTATATAAAATCATTCTCTGCTGCTTTGCTACTTTATAAACTCATTTTTCGTGCTGTACCCTGAAAAATATTCTCGATGCTTGTACCCTGTAAATGATTATCTCATACTTTGACCTTGTAAAATCATTCTCTGTGCCCTGTAAAATCATTCGATCAGAGAATGATTTTACAGGGCACAAAGCAACAGAGAATGATCCAAAGTACAAAGCATCAGATAATGGTTTTCAGGGTACAGCAGCAGAGAATGATTTAACAGGGCACAAAGCATCAGAAAATGATTTACAGTGTGCAAAGCAGCAGAGAATGATTTAGCAGCATACAAAGCATCAGAGAACGATTTTACAGGGCACAAAGTACCAGAGAATAATTCAGGATGCAAAGCACCAGAGAGTTATTTTACAGGGTAGAATGCAGGAGGAAATGATTTTACAGGGTACAAAGCAGCAGCAAATGGTTTTCAGGGTACACAGCAGTAGAGAATGATTTTACAGGGCAAAAGCAGCAAAGAATGATTTTACATAGTACAAAACAGCAGAGAATCATTACACAGGGTACAAAGCATCAGATAATTATTTTACAGGGTAGAATGCAGGAAAGAATGATTTTACAGGGCACAAAGCACCAGAGTATAATTCAGTGTAGAAAGCACAAGAGAATAATTCAGGGTACAAAGAACCAAAGAATGTTTTTTTCACAGTACAACCCATCAGAGAATGATTATACTGGATATGAAGCAGCAGAGAACGATTTTACAATGTACTACTGTAAGTATGAAAGGATGATATTACAGGGCGCAAAGCATCAGAGACTGACTTACAGGACACAAGGCAGAGAATAATCCAGGGTACAAAGCATCAGATAATGGTCTTTCAAGGTACAAAGCATCAGAGAATGATTCTACACATTTGAACACATCAGAGAATGATTTTACAGGGCACAAAGCACAGGAGAATAATTCAGGGTACAAAGCATCATAGAATGGTTTTACAGGGTAAAAAGAATGAGAGAATAATTCATGGTACAAAGCACAATGGAATAATCCAGAGTACAATGTACCAGAGAATGCTTTTCATGGTACAAACTATCAGAGAATGATTATACACGGTACAAAACAGCAAATATTTATTTTACAGGGTACTAAGAATCACAGTATGATTTACAGGGTACAAAATGTCAGAGAATGATTGTACAGGGCATAAAGTATGAGAGAATGATTTTACAGGGCACATAGCAGTAGAGAATAATCCAGGGTACAAACATCAGAGAATGTTTTTTCAGTTTACAGCAGCAGTGAATGATTTTGCAAGGTACAAAGCAACAGAGAATGATTTTACAGGTACAAAGCATCAAATAATTATTTTACAGGATACAAAACAGCAGATAATGATTTTAAAGACCACAAAGCAGCAGAAGACAATCCAGGTACGAAGCATCAGAGAAACATTTTAAGGGTACACAGCAGCAGAGAATAATTGTACAGGGTACAAAGCAGCAGAGAATGATTTTACAAAATACAAAGCTGCAGAAAATAATTTTATAGGTACAAAGCAGCAGATAATGATTTTACAGGGTACAAGCATCAGAGAATGATTTTACAGGGCACAAAGACAAAGAATAATACAGGATACTAAGCATCAGAGAATAATTTTACAAGGATGTAGCAGAAAATGATTTTACAGGGTACAAAGCAGCAGTGAATGATTTTACATTGTACAAGAAGTAGATAATGATTTAACACCATTAAAACCAGGAGAGAATGATTTTACTGCTTATAAAGCATCAAAGTATGATTTTACAGAGTTCAACCCCACACAGAATGATTATTCAGGGAACACAGCAACACAGAATTGTTTTACTGGGCACAAAGCAACAGAGAATAATTCATTGTATAAAGCCCCAGAGAATGATTTTACAGGGTAGAAAGCAACGTAGAATGATTTAACAGGGTATAAAGCATCAGAGAATGATTTTACAGGGTACAAAGCATGAAATAATTACTTTACAGGGCACAAAGCAGCAGGAGTGGTTTCACATGGTCACAAAGCAGTGGAGAATAATTCAGGGTACAAAGCAACTGAGAATAAATCAGAGCACAGAGCAGCAGAGAATGGCATAAAGCATGAGAGAATAATTCATGGCACAAATCAGTAGAAAATGATTTTACAGGGTACAAAGCAGCAAAAAATAATCCAGGGTACAAAGCATCAGAGAATGATTTGCAGGGTACAAAGCACAACGGAAATGATTTTACAGGTACAAAGCACCAGAGAATGATTTCACGGCACAAAGCAGCAGAGAATAATTCAGGGTACAAAGAACCAAAGAATGATTTTTACAGTACTACCTATCACAGAAAGATTATACAGGATGCAAAGCAGCAGAGAATGATTTTAAAGTATACAAAGCATCAGATGATGATTTTACAGGATACAAAGCAGTGAATGATTTTACACAGTATAAAGCAGTAAAAATGATTTAACAGTTTGCAAAGCATCAGAGAATGATTTTACATTGTACAAGGCATCTAAGAATGATTTTACAGGGCACAAAGCAGCAGACAATGATTTTAAAAGGTACAAAGCAGAACAGAATGATTTAACAGGGTAGAAAGCAAGAGATAATGATTTCACAGGGTGTAAAAACAATCTGAGAATAATTTTACAGGTACAAAGCATCAAATAATGATTTTACAGTGTACAAAGTTGCAGAGAATGGTTTTACAATGCACAAAGCAGTGGAGAATAATTCAGGGTACAAAGAACCAGAGAATGTTTTTTCACAGTACTAAGCATCCGAGAATGATTATACAGGATACAAAGCATCAGAGAATGGCTTCACAGGATGTACAACAGTATAGAATAATCCAAGGTACAAAGCATCATATAATGGTTTTACAAGGTACAAAGCATCAGAGAATGATTTTACAGTGTAAAGGCATTTGAGGATGATTGTACATAGTGCAAAACATAAGAGAATTATTTTACAGGGCACAAAGCACAAGAGAATAATTTAGGGTACAGGTAGAGATTGCATCTGGTGCATCGCTTTGTGTGGCAGGTTGTTATAGGCCCCCATCTGCTGGGTTGCAGCTGTTGAACCATTTAACCCTCATCCTAGGACAAAGGTCTATCAAGATCATATTATTAGGTGACCTCAATCTAGACTGGCTTATCCAGTGCTTCTCCTCCACTAAAATAATTCTGTGACTCACCCAGGCTGTCTCAACTCAATGAAATTACACACCAAATAAAACCAACCCTACTAACAGCACCCGTTAGACATTATCTACGTTAGCAAACCCCATTTATTCACCCACACTGGAGTCTTCTTCTCAGACATTAATGATCATTGCTTCATTGCCATAAGGTCCAATCTCACCTCTTCTTCAGGACCCAAATTCTCCACTGCATGGTGTTTATGCAATTTTGACCCCTGTGCATTCATCTCAGAGCTAAATCACTTTGAGTACTGGCCATACATTTATCTAGCAAAGTCTGTGGCTACTGCTTATATTTTCAAGAGATCATTCAAGCCCTCTCAACAAACACACCATTAGTGAAAACCGGGTCAGATAAAAACAAAACAAAAACTGTCAGTGGTTTTCCAGCAAACTGAAGGATGCCTTGCACAATGAGATCTGCTGTGGAAAAGGCCCCAAGACTAAACTTGGGAAATGACTGGAATCTGTTCAGGAGGGCGAGGAATCTGTGCAACCAAATGGTTAGAGAAGCAAAGGCTAATTTCTATCGCTCTCAACTTGATCTTCATCCAATTGCTCCTCCAAATTCAGGAAAATAATCAAGGATATTGAAGGCCATTCCCCAGTGCATGCCTGCTGAAACAACTCTTGATCAGTACTACTATATTTACTGACAAACAATCAATCCTTGACTCCTTCAACACTCACCACTCACTTTGCCACCGCAGCGTTAGCCTTTGATACCTCCCCAGCTAGTACACGTCACACTCAAGCTGGACTCAATGATCAAGTAAGCTCCCTTCCAAATCCATCCTTCTCTCTTCAACCTACAACTCTGAAGGAAGTCAAAGATCTCTTGCTGCAGCTGGATGTTAGAAAAGTGCAGAAGCAGATCACATTGGACCATATTTCTTAAAGTTAGGCTACCATGTCCTGGTAGTGTCCATTACACACATGTTTAACCTATCCCTCTCTGGGTGACCTTCCTTCTATCTGGAAAATGGCTTATGTTATCCCTTTGTTCAAATCTGGCAATCCAAGTGACTTGAACATTTACAGACCCATTTCCTTCTACCAACCCTTCTAAGATACTGGAAACAATTGTAAACACCCAGTTTAGAGACTTCCTGGAATTTGTGAACTTGCTTAATCCATTGCAGTCAGGTTTCAGAGAACAATCTCGCACTGCAAAGTAACTAATGACTGGCAGAGTGAACTGGACAACAAGAACATTGTCAGTGCAGTATTCTTAGCCCTAAGCAAGGCCTTTAATACAGTAGATCACAGTCTGCTCCTCACATCCCTCTGATATATCAGCCTGGATGCTCTATCCACCAGATGGTTTGAAAATGACCTCATAGGTCACTCACAGCAGGTAAAAGCAGAAGGTGAAGTCTCTCCTTAAAAGCCACTCCTGGGGAGTACCTCAAAGTTCCATCTTGGGATCCTGCTAATCACAATCTACATTAACAGGATAGACACCATCAGAAAGACCCAAATCCACCTTTTCAAAGATAACACACTGATTTATGTCAATGGGCCCTCCCCGATGCAATGTTCTCTGTCCTCCAGGATGAGTTCAATCTACTGCAGTGTCAGCTCATAAATCAGAAGTTGCTTTTGAGCACCAAGAAAACAAAAGCAATGTTCCTTTCACCTTTTCCCAACCTACCTAACCTAACCTTGACTGGGACCCTTCCCTGGTAACTACCATACTTGCTGAGTAATTGGAGTACATGACCAAATTCAAATACTTAGGGGTATGGCTCGATAACAGACTTTCCTTCCTGGTACATATTGAAGAATTGACAAAGAAACTTTACCAGAGGCTTGAACCTTTCTTCAGGATAAAATATCTCTCCCTAGGGAAGCCAGGATGAGGCTAGTCCAAACCGCTTTTCTCTCCCTCCTAGATTTTGCTGACTTCCTGTACAATCAAGGGTCTGCTGGAGTTCTATCAAAACACAACATGTTCTATCTCAGATCCCCAAGGTTTATAATGGGCCTTTCCTACTCCATCCACTATTGCTTGCTGTACATGGCAGTAGGGTAGTCTCTCTTAACTTCAAGTGACAAAGAAATGCTGCCTTCTGGACATACAAAGTCTTTTAAACAAACTTCCTAACTATACTGTATCTATGACTACCTTCCGCTTTGTACTCTTAGTAGGTATGCTCTGAGAAGCACCTCCTACTTCTCCTTGAAGGTATATAAGGCCAGATCTCACTTTGGCTGTGCAGTTATTAGTCATGTGTTGCTTTTAATGTGGAATAAATGGCAAGAATCCCTAAAACTAATGTATGCAGTCAGTTTAGTATCCTTAAGACACTAGACTCTCATCATATTACAGAACCCTGTGTTTGCAGTTCCTGAACAAGGATTCCTCTAATGACCTGGAGCCCACTATTTACCTTGCCATGGCCTCCTTTAGTCATTGGTCCAGCTTCTGCCTGATCATCTCTCTCCGCCATTTCCCTCATCATTGCCTCTGACCTCCTTCTTTTTCCCAACCAGATCAGGATTGAGTTTACTTCACCCTGCCCTACCATCTGGCTACTCTTGCCCTTCCCTCTGGCTACTCTTCCCTCCTAGAAGTCCACACAGCACAACTTCACTGTGTACCTTTCCATAATCAACTATCCCTTCCCCTTCATCCTACCCACCCACTGTCCCCATCCTTCCCTTACCCTAGTGTATCCTCCAGAGTTGTCCTTGTTGTTCCTGATGGCTCACCTCTTGCCCCATATCCCTTACATATGCATCATAGTTCCAGAACTTATCTGCAACACTACTTGTTAGCACCTTTGCTTAACTGTACAATATTGTGGTTATCTGAATCTGCCCTACCTAGCTCTACTAGTGCTCATGCCCTTGCTGTTCATGCTAGTGCACTGTAATTGTTGTTATTATCTTTGTTTTCTCTCACATCACTATTTGTTGTACATTCTGCTTGATTCTACATATAGTAGCATTTAACCTGCATTACTTATTATTGCTATCCATGCCCATGCTATTTTTCACTACTGTACTGTAAATGTTGTGTAATATCCTGAAGTTCAGATTGTTCCACCCAGGTCCACCTCAAAAATGAGCTTCGCCAATGAGGCCTGGTTAAATAATTATTTTGATTGATTGATTGATTGAGCATCAGGGAATGGCTTTACAGGCAAAAGCACAGGAGAATAATTCAAGGTACAAAGCATCAGGGAATAATCTTGGGTACAAAGCACCAGAGAATGCTTCTTCAGGATACAAACCATTAGAGAATGATTATACATGGTACAATGCAGCAAAAATGGTTTTACATGGTACTGAGCATCACAAAATGATTTTACAGGGTAAAAGCATCAGAGAATGCCTGTTCAGGGTACAAAGCATGAGTCAATGGATTTGTAGGGCACAAAACAGCAGAGAATAATCCAGGTTACAAAGCCTTATATAATGGTTTTACAGTGTGCAAAGCATCAGAGAATTATTTTACACTGTCCAAAGCATCAGAGAATGGTTTTACAGGGTACAAAGCAGCAGAGAATAATCCCGGTACAAAGCATTAGAGAATAGTTTTTCAGGGGCATAGCAGCAGAGAATGATTTTACAGGGCACAAAACACAAGAGAATAATTCAAGGCACAAATCAGCATAGAATGATGTTTAAAGGGTACAAATAATCAGACAATGATTTCACAGGGTACAACCCATAAGAGAAAGGCTTTACAGGGCACAAATCAGCAGAGAATGATCTTACAGGGTACAACGCATCAGAGAATGCTATTACAGTGCAGAAAGCAACAGAGAGTGATTGTATAGGGCACAAAGCAGCAGATAACAATTCAAGGTACAAAGGATCAGTGAAAAATTCAGTGCACAAAGCAGCAGAGAATGATTTTATAGGGTACAAATTATCAAATAATAGTTTGACAAAAGCACAGAGCAGCAGAGAATAAATGAGGTACAATGCATCAGAGAATGATTTTACATGGCATAAAGCAGCAGAGAATGATTTTAAAAGGTACAAAGCAGAACAGAATGATTTAACAGGTTACAAAGCAAGAGCGAATGATTTAATTAGGTATAAAAATCAGAGAATGATTTCTCAAGGTACAAAGCAGCAGAAAATAGTTTTATAGGAGCACAAGCAGCAGATAATAATTCAGGTTCAAAGAACCAGAAAAAGTTTTTCACAGTACACACCATTAGACAATGATTATACAGGATACAAGACAGCTGAGAATGATTTTTAAGACATACAAAGCATCAGAAGATGATTTTACCAGGTACAAAGCATCAGAGAATGGCTTTACATGGTCCAAAGTATCAGAGAAGGATTTTACAGGGTCCAAAGTATGAGGCACAAAGCAACAGAGAATACTCTAGGGTACAAAGCACTAGAAAATGTTTTCTCAGGGGACACAGCAGCAGAGAATGATGTTACATGGTATAAAGAATTAGATAATGATTTTCAGAGCAAAAAGCAGCAGATAATAATTATACAGGGTACAAAGCAGCAAAGAATGATTTTATAGTGTGCAAAGCTGCAGAGAATGATTTTACAGACTACAAAGCATCAGAGAATGATTTTACAGGGCACAAAGCATCAGAGGATAACTCAGGATACAAAGAACCACAGAATAATTTTACAGTGTAGAATGCAGGAGAGAATGATTTTACAGGGCAGAAAGCAACAAAGAATGGATTCACCGTGCATAAAACAGCAAAGAATAATTCAGGAACAAAGAAGCAGAGAATAATATTACAGACTACAAAGCATCAGAGAATGATTTTACAGAGTATGAAACTGCAGAGAATGATTTCACAGCTGAGAATGATTTTAAGACATACAAAGCATCAGAAGATGATTTTACCAGGTACAAAGCATCAGAGAATGGCTTTACATGGTCCAAAGTATCAGAGAAGGATTTTACAGGGTCCAAAGTATGAGGCACAAAGCAACAGAGAATACTCTAGGGTACAAAGCACTAGAAAATGTTTTCTCAGAGGGACACAGCAGCAGAGAATGATGTTACATGGTATAAAGAATTAGATAATGATTTTTCAGAGCAAAAAGCAGCAGATAATAATTATACAGGGTACAAAGCAGCAAAGAATGATTTTATAGTGTGCAAAGCTGCAGAGAATGATTTTACAGACTACAAAGCATCAGAGAATGATTTTACAGGGCACAAAGCATCAGAGGATAACTCAGGATACAAAGAACCACAGAATAATTTTACAGTGTAGAATGCAGGAGAGAATGATTTTACAGGGCAGAAAGCAACAAAGAATGGATTCACCGTGCATAAAACAGCAAAAGAATAATTCAGGGAACAAAGAAGCAGAGAATAATATTACAGACTACAAAGCATCAGAGAATGATTTTACAGAGTATGAAACTGCAGAGAATGATTTCACAGGGTACAAAGCATCAGGGAATGGTTTAGCAGGGCATAATGCAGCAGAGAATATCCTAGGGTGGAAAGCATCAGATATTGGTTTTACAGGGTACAAAGCATCAGATAATCATTTTACAGGGTACAAAGCATCAGAGTATGCTTTACAGAGTACAAAACTGCAGAGAATGATTTCACAGGGTACAAAGCATCAGTGATTGATTTAACAGGGCATAATGCAGCAGAGAAAAATCCAGGGTGGAAAGCATCAGATAATGGTTTTACAGAGGACAACACATCAGATAATCATTTTACAGGGTACAAAGCATCAGAGAATGATTTTACAGGAAACAAAGCAACAGAGAATATTTTGGGGAGAAATCATCAGAATCATTATACAGGGCACAAGATAGCAGAGAATGATTTGGCAGGGTACAAAGCAACAGAGAATGATTTTACAGTGTACAAAGCAACAGAAAACAATTTTACAGTTCACAAAGCATGAGAGAATAATTCAGGGTACAGAGCATCAGATAATGGATTTAAAAGGCCAAAGCAGTACAGATCATTTAACAGGGTACAAAGAAACAGAGAATTGTATTAAAGGGACAAAGCAGCAGAGAATGATTTTTCAAGGTATAAAGCATCAGATAATGATTTTACAGAGTATCTGAGAATGATTTTACAGGGTACCAAGCAGAAGAGAATGATTTTATAGGTACAAAGCAACAGAAAATAGCTTAACTGAGTAGAAAGCAACATAGAATGAATTAACAGGGTATAAAGCATCAGATAATTATGTTACAGGGTACAAAGCATCAAAGAATGACTTTACAGGGTTCAAAGCAGCAAAGAATAATTTGGGGTATAAAACAACTGTGAATAAATCAGACCACAAAGCAACAGAGAATAACGTTACAGTCACAAAGAAGCAGAGTATAATCCAGTGTACAAAAGCATCAGATAATAATTTTATGGGCACAAAGCATCAGAGAGTGATTTTTCATAGTACACAGCAGCAAAGAATGATTTTCAAGGTAGAAAGCAGCAGATAACAATTTTACAAGATACAAAGCAGAAGAGAATGGTTTTACAGGGCACAGAACAGAGAAATAATCCAGGGTACCAAGCATCAGAGAAATGTTTTCAGGTACACAGCATCAGAGAATGACTTTGCAATGCACAAAGTAGCAGAAAATGATTTAACAGGGTACTAAGCAGCAGAGAATGATTTTACAGGGTACAAAGCAGCAGAGAATGCTTTAACTGTGTAGAAAGCAACATAGAATGACTTTACAGAGTATAAAGCCTCAGAGAATGATGTTACAGGGTAGAATGCATCAAAGAATGACTTTACAGTTTACAAAGCAGCAGAGAAGGGTTTACATGGGCACAAAGTAGCGGAGAATAATTCATGGTAAAAGCAACTGAGAATAGGTCAGACCACAAAGCAGCAGAGACTGATATTACAGGGCATAAAGCATGACAGAGTAATTCAGGGCACAAATCAGTAGAGTGATTTTACATGGTATGAAGCAGCAGAGAATGATTTAACAGGGTACAAAGCAGCAGAGAATGGTTTTATGGGGCACAAAGCAGCAGATCATGATCCATACTACAAAGCATCAGAGAATGGGTTTCATGGAACACAGCAGCAGAGAATGATGTTAGAGTCACAGCACAGTAGAATATTTCAGGGTACAAAGTATCATAGAATGGATTTACAGGGAAAATTGTACATTAGAATAATTCAGGTACAAAGCACAATGGAATTATTGAGGGTACAAAACACCAGAGAATGCTTCTTCAGGGTGCAAACCATCAGAGATTGATTATACATGGCACAAAGCAGCAAATGATGATTTTACAGGGTACTAAGCATCACAGAATGATTTTACAGGGTACAACCCATCAGAGAATGACTGTACAGGATACAAAGCATGAGAATGTTTTTAGGGCACAAAGCAGCAGACAATAATCCAGGTTACAATGCTTCATATAATGGTTTTAGGTGTAAAAAAGCATCAGAGAATGATTTAACAGGGCATAAAGCATCAGAGAATGATTTCACAGGGTCCAAAGCATCACACAAATGATTTTCCAGAGTCCAAAGCATCAGAGAATGGGTTTTAAGGGTACAAAGCAGCAGAGAATGATTTTAGAGGTCACAAAGCAACAGAGAATAATTCAAGGTGCAAAGCATCAGAAAGTGCAAAACTAGCTGTTGAGAAAAGGGCACAGAGCAGCACAGAATAAATGAGGGTACAAGGCACAAAGCAGCAGAGTATGATTTGACAGGGCACACAGCAGCAGGAATGATTTATAGGTAGAAATCAGCAGAGAATGATTCAGAGTACAAAGCACTAAAGAATAATTTTACGGGACACAAAGCAGCAGAGAATGATTTTACAGGGTACAAAGTATGAGAGAATAATTCAAGGTACAAAGCATCAGAGAATGATTTTACAGGGCACAAAGCACCAGAGTGTACTTCATTGTAGAAAGCACCAGAAAATAATTCAAGGTACAAACCATCAGAGAATAATTATACAGGATACAAAACAGCAGAGAATGATTTTACAGTGTACAAAGTATGGGATAATATTACAAGGTGCAAAGCATCAGAGAATGGCTTTAAAAGACACACAGCAGTAGAGAATAATCCAGGGCAGAGAGCATCAGAGAATTATTTTACAGGTTACAAAACATCAGAGAATGATTGTCCATGATATAAAGCACAAGAGAATGATTTTACAAGTAATAAAGCACAAGAGAATAATCCCAGTTACAAAGCCTCATATAATGGTTTTACAGGTACAAAGTATCAGAATGATTTTACAGGGCACAAAGCAGCAGAGAATAATCCAGGGTACAAAGCACCAGAAAATGTTTTTTTCAGGGTACTGCAGCAGAGAATGATTTTACATTGTAAAAGCAGAGAATAATTTTACAGGTAAAAAGCAGCAGAGAATTATTTTACATGGTACTTAGCATTAGAGAATGGTTTTACAGGGCATAAAGCAGCAAAGAATAATAAGGCACAAAGCATTAGAGAACAGTTTTCAGGGTACACAGCAGCAAATAATAATTTTACAGGGTGCAAAGCAGCAAAAATGATTTTACAGGGTACAAGCATCAGAGAATTATTTTGCAGGTACAAAGCATGAGAGAATGTTACAGTGCACAAAGTACAGGGGTATAATTCAGGGTACAAAGCATCATAGAATGGTTTTACAGTGTGAAAAGTATAAGAGAATAATTCAGGGTAGAAAGCACAATGGAATTATTCAGGGTACAAAGCACCAGAGAAAGCTTCTTCAGGATGCAAACCATCAGAGACTGATAATCCATGGTACAAATAAGAAAATAATGATTTTACAGGTTACTAAGCATCACAGAATGATTTTAAGGGTACATAAAATCAGAGAATGATTTTAAAGGGCACAAAGCAGCAGAGAATAATAAAGGGTGCAAAGTATCAGGAAATGATTTAACAGGGCACAAAGCAGCAGGAAATTGTTTAACAGGTAGAAACTAGCAGAGAATGATTCAGGGTACAAAGCATCAAAAATAATGTTGCAGGACACAAAGCAGCCGAGAATGATTTTACAGGGTACAAGGCATCACAGAATGATTTTACATGCCACAACTACCAGAGAACAATTCATGGTACAAAGCATCAGAGAATGATTTACAGGGTACAAAACATCAGAGGAATGATCGCTCAGGATATAACACATGAGAGAATGACTGTACAAGGAATGAAGCACTAGAGAATAATCCTGGTTACAAAGCCTCATATAATGGTTTTATAGGGTACAAAGTATTAGAGAATGATTTTACAAGGTACAAAGTATCAGAATGATTTTACGGGCACAAAGCAGCAGAGAATAGTCCAGCGTACAAAGCGTCAGAGAATGTTTTTCAGGATACAGCAGCAGAGAATGCTTTTACATTGTATAAGAAGCAGATAATGATTTTACACATGCAAAGCATTAGTGAACGGTTTACAGCGCATAAAGCAGCAGAGAATGATAAAGTGTACAAAGCAGCAGAGAATGATTGAATAGTGTACAAAAGCAGAAGACAATGGTTTTACAGGGCACAAAGCAGCAGAAAATAATGCAGGGTGCAAAGCATCAGAGAAACACTTTTAAGGGTACACAGCAGCAGAGAATGATTTTACAGGCTCTAAAGCAACATAATATTATTTTACAGTGTGCAAACAGCAGGGAATTATTTTAGAGTACAAAGCATCAGAGAAAGATTTACAGGGCACAAACAACAAGAGAATAATTCAGGATACAGAGCACCAAAGCATAATTTGGGATACAATGCTTTAGAAAATTATTTTGCGGGTAGAATGCAAGAGAAAATTATTTTACAGGGTACAAAGCAGCAGAAAATGATTTTACAGGGTACTAGCATCAGATAATTATTTTGCACGGTACAACGCATGAGAATGTTACAGGGTCAAAGCACAGGGATTAATTCAGGGTACAAGCATCATAGAATTGTTTTACAGTATGAAAAGCATGAGAGGATAATTCAGGGTACAAAGCACAATGGAATTATTCAGGTAAAAAGCACCAGAGAATGCTTCGTCAGGGTGCAAACCATCAGAGACTGATTATCCATGGTACAAATCAGCAAAGAATGATTTTTCAGGGTACTAAGCACCAAATGATAATTTACAGGACACAAAGCAGCAGAGAATGATTTTACAGGGTACAGAGCATCAGAGAATTATTTTACAGTGTACAAAGCAGAGAATGACTGTACAGGTACAAAGCATGAGAGAATGGTTTTGTAGGGCACAGAGCAGGAGAGAATACTCCAGGTTACAAAGCCTCATATAATGGTTTTGCAGAGTACAAAATATCAGAGAATGATTTTACAGGGTCCAAAGTATCAGAGAATGATTTTACAGGGCACAAAGCAGCAGAGACAAATGCAGGGTACAAAGCATTACAGAAGTTTTTTTCAGAGGACACAGCAGCAGAGAATGATTTTACAGGGCACAAAGCACCAGAGAATAATTCTGGGCACAAATCGCATAGAATGATATTAAAAGGGTACAAAGCATCAGACAATTGTTTAACATAGTACAACCCATAAGAGAAAGGTTTTACAGGCACAAAGAAGCAGAGAATAATGCACTGTACACAAGCATCAGATAATAATTTTACAGGGTACAATGAATCAGAGAGTGCTTTTTCATGGTACACAGCAGCAAAGAATGATTTTTCAAGGTAGAAAGCAGTAGATAATTTTAATGGGTACATAGCAGAAGAGAATGGTTTTACAGGGCACAGAGCAGCAGAAAATAATCCAGTCTATGAAGCAGCAGACAATGATTTTAAAAGGTACAAAGAAGTACAGAATGATTTAACAGGTCACAAAGCAAGAGTGAATTATTTACAAGGTATAAAAACATCAAAGAATGATTTTACAAGGTAAAAAGCAGCAGAGAACCTTTTATAGGACACAAAGTGGTGGATAATAATTCAGGTACTAAGCACTGGAGAATGTGTTTTCACAGTACAAACCATCAGAGAATGATTATACAGGATGCAAAGCAGACAAGAATGATTTTAAACATACAAAGCATCAGAGGCTGATTTTACTGGGTACAAAGCATCAGAGAGTGGCTTTACAGGACGCAAAACAGCATCAAATAATCCAGGGTACAAAGCATCAGATAATGATTTTGCATTGTACAACGAGAGAATGATTTTACAGGTTCCAAAGTATCAGAGAATGATTTTACGGGTCCAAAGTATTGGAGAATGATTTTACAGGGCATAAAGCAGCAGAGAATAATGTAGGGTACCAATGTATTACAGAATGTTTTTTCAGGGGACACAGCAGCAGAGAACGATTTTACAGGGTACAAAGCAGCAGAGAATAATTTTACATGGTATAAATCATTAGAGAATGATTTTCAGGGAAACAAGCAGCAGATGATTATACAGGGACACAAAGCACAGAAAATGATTTTACAGAGTACAAAGCTGCAGAAAGTAATTTTGAATGGTACAAAGTATCACAGAATGATTTTACAGTGTGCAAAGCCACAGATAATGATTTCAGACTACAAAGCATCAGAGAATGATTTTACAGGGCCCAAAGCACCAGAGAATATTTCAGGATACAAAGCACCAAAGAATAATCCAGGTGACAAAGCACCGCAGAATGATTTTACAGTGTAGAATGCAGGAGAGAATGATTTTACAGGGCACAGAGCAGCAAAGAATGGTTTTACAGTGCATAAAACAGCAGAGAATAATTAAGGGTACAAAGCAGAAGATAAAGATATTACAGAGGATGAAGCATCAGAGAATGATTTTACAGAGTACAAAACTGCAGAGAATGATTTCACAGGGTACAAGCATCAGAGAATGGTTTTCATTGTACACAGCAGCAGAGGATATCCAGGTACAAAGCATCCGAGAATGATTTAACAAAGTACAAAGCAGGAGAGAATTATTTTACTTAGTATAAAGCATTAGATAATGATTTTATAAAGTAAAAGTATCAGAGAATCATTTGACAGGGTACAAAAGACCAGAGAATGATTTACAGGGTACCAAGCAGAAGAGAATTATTTTACAGGGCACAAAGCAGCAGAAAATAATCCAAGGTACAAAACGTCAGAAAAATGTTTTTTAGGGTACACAACATCAGATAATGACTTTAGGGCACAAGTAGCAGACAATGCTTTAACAGGGTACTAATCAGCAGAAAATGATTTTACAGGCTACAAAACAGAACAGAATGATTTTACAGGGCACGAAGCATCGGCAATGATTTAACTGGGTAGAAAGCAACATAGAATGACATTACAGGGTTCAGACCAGCAGAGAATGGTTTACATGGGCACAAAATAATTCAGGGTTCAAAGCAACAGAGAATAAAATCAGAGAACAAAGCATCAGAGATTGCTTTCACAGGGCATAATGCACATCAGAGTATTTCAGGGCACAAATCAGTAGAGATTGATTTACAGGATACACAGCAGCAGAGAATGATTTTACTGGGTAGAAAGCAAAGACTATGATTTTACAGGGTACAAAGCATCAGAGAATGGTTTTACAGGGCACAAAGAAGCAGAGAATAATCCTTAGTACAACGTATCAGAGAATGGGTTTCAGGAAACACAGCAGCAGAGAATGATTTTAGAGGGCACAAAGCAGCAAAAAATAATTCATGGTGTTCAGCATCAGAAAGTGCAAAACTAGCTGTTGTGAAACAGCGAATGGGCTGGTGCTGTATGAAGGGTTGATACCCATGGATTAAATCAAAACCACATACATAGCACTTAAGTAGAAAGTGTAGTTACACTTTATAAATGACAGCAAATGCATTCATTAACAAGGGCTCTCAGACCTGAGAGCCCTAGCCTAATAAATGTATTTGTTGAAGCTTACAAAGTGTAACGCAATATGTGCCTGAGTGCTATGTTTGTGGCTCTGACACAAGCATCGGAGAAATGATTTTTACCAGGCACAAAGAAGCACAGAAAGATTTCATAAGGTACAGAAGCAGAAAATAATTTTACAGGGAACAAAGCACTAGACAATAATTCAGGATAGAAAGAATCAGAATATAATTTTACATGTGAAGCATCAGAGAATGATTTTATAATGTACAAAGAAACAGAGAATGATTTTATAGAGTGGAAAGCATTAGAGAATGTTTTACAAGGCACAAAGCAGCAGATAAAGATTTTTCAGTGCACTATGACAGAGTATTATTTTTATAATGTGCAAAGCACCAGAGAATGATTTACAGGGCACAAACCAGCAGAGAATAATCCTACAGTGTACAACGCATCAGAGAATGCTTTACAGGGCAGAAAGCACGAGAGTTATTGTATAGGGCACAAAGCAGCAGAGAGTAATTCAAGGTTCAAAGATCAGTGACAAATTCAGTGGACAAAGCAGAAGAGAATGATTTTACAGGGTACAAGACATCAAAGAATAGTTTGACAAGGGCATAGAGCAGCAGAGAATAAACGAGATACAAGGCATCAGAGAATGATTTTACATGGCACAAAGCAGCAGGGAATGATTTTACAGGTAGAAACCAGAAGAGAATGATACAGGGTACAATGCACTAAAGAATAATGTTACATTACACAAAGTTGCAGAAAATGATTTTACATGGCACAAAGCACCTGAGAAGAATTCATGGTCAAAACATCCTAGAATGATTTTACAGGGCACAAAACACCAGAGTATACTTCAGTGTAGAAAGCACCAGAAAATAATTCAAGGTACAAACTATCAGAGAATACTTATACAGGATACAAAACAGCAGAGAATGATTTTACAATGTACAAAGTATGAGGATAATATTACAGGGTGCGAAGCATTAGAGAATGGCTTTAGAGGACACAAAGCAGTAGAGAATAATCCAGGGCACAAAGCAGCAGAGAATAATCCAGGGTACAAAGTATCAGAGAATGTTTTTCAGGGTACACCAGCAGAAATGATTTACATATACAAAGCAGCAGAGAATAATTTTACAGGTACAAAGCAGCAGAGAATTATTTACATGGTACTAAGCATTAGAGAATGGTTTTAGGGCATAAAGCAGCAGAGAATAATAAGGGTACAAAGTATCAGAGAACAGTTTTCAGGGTACCCAGCAGCAAAGAATAATTTTACAGGGGCAAAGCTGCAGAAAATTCTTTTACAGGGTACATGTATCAGATAATTATTTTGCAGGGTACAATGCATAAGAGATTTTTACAGTGCACAAAGCACAGGGGATTACTTCATGGTACAAAGCATCATAGAATTGTTTTACAGTATGGAAAGCATGAGAGAAAATTCAGGATACAAAGCACAATGGAATTATTCAGGGTACAAAGCACCAGAGAATGCTTCTTCATGGTGCAAACCATCAGAGACTGATTATCCATGGTACAAATCAGCAAAGAATGATTTTTCAGGGTACTAAGCATCACAGAATGATTTTACATGGCACAAAGCAGCAGGGAATGGTTTTACAGGTAGAAACCAGAAGAGAATGATACAGGGTAAATGCACTAAAGAATAATGTTACATTACACAAAGTTGCAGAAAATGATTTTACATGGCACAAAGCACCTGAGAAGAATTCATGGTACAAAACATCCTAGAATGATTTTACAGGGCACAAAACACCAGAGTATACTTCAGTGTAGAAAGCACCAGAAAATAATTCAAGGTACAAACTATCAGAGAATACTTATACAGGATACAAAACAGCAGAGAATGATTTAACAATGTACAAAGTATGAGGGATAATATTACAGGGTGCGAGCATTAGAGAATGGCTAGAGGACACAAAGCAGTAGAGAATAATCCAGGGCTCAAAGCAGCAGAGAATAATCCAGGGTACAAAGTATCAGAGAA
Source organism: Neoceratodus forsteri (assembly GCA_016271365.2). Classification (NCBI taxonomy): domain Eukaryota; kingdom Metazoa; phylum Chordata; order Ceratodontiformes; family Ceratodontidae; genus Neoceratodus; species Neoceratodus forsteri. Next base: position 397,817,867 of record CM057454.1, read on the forward strand.
TGTTTTTCAGGGTACACCAGCAGAAAATGATTTTACATTATACAAAGCAGCAGAGAATAATTTTACAGGTACAAAGCAGCAGAGAATTATTTTACATGGTACTAAGCATTAGAGAATGGTTTTACAGGGCATAAAGCAGCAGAGAATAATAAGGGTACAAAGTATCAGAGAACAGTTTTCAGGGTACCCAGCAGCAAAGAATAATTTTACAGGGGCAAAGCTGCAGAAAATTCTTTACAGGGTACATGTATCAGATAATTATTTTGCAGGGTACAATGCATAAAGAGATTTTACAGTACACAAAGCACAGGGGATTACTTCATGGTACAAAGCATCATAGAATTGTTTTACAGTATGGCAAGCATGAGAGAAAAATTCAGGATACAAAGCACAATGGAATTATTCAGGGTACAAAGCACCAGAGAATGCTTCTTCATGGTGCAAACCATCAGAGACTGATTATCCATGGTACAAATCAGCAAAGAATGATTTTCAGGTACTAAGCATCACAGAATGATTTTACATGGCACAAAGCAGCAGGGAATGGTTTTACAGGTAGAAACCAGAAGAGAATGATACAGGGTACAATGCACTAAAGAATAATGTTACATTACACAAAGTTGCAGAAAATGATTTTACATGGCACAAAGCACCTGAGAAGAATTCATGGTACAAAACATCCTAGAATGATTTTACAGGGCACAAAACACCAGAGTATACTTCAGTGTAGAAAGCACCAGAAAATAATTCAAGGTACAAACTATCAGAGAATACTTATACAGGATACAAAACAGCAGAGAATGATTTTACAATGTACAAAGTATGAGGGATAATATTACAGGTGCAAGCATTAGAGAATGGCTTTAGAGGACACAAAGCAGTAGAGAATAATCCAGGGCACAAAGCAGCAGAGAATAATCCAGGGTACAAAGTATCAGAGAATGTTTTTCAGGGTACACCAGCAGAAAATGATTTTACATTATACAAAGCAGCAGAGAATAATTTTACAGGTACAAAGCAGCAGAGAATTATTTTACATGGTACTAAGCATTAGAGAATGGTTTTACAGGGCATAAAGCAGCAGAGAATAATAAGAGGTACAAAGTATCAGAGAACAGTTTTCAGGGTACCCAGCAGCAAAGAATAATTTTACAGGGGCAAAGCTGCAGAAAATTCTTTACAGGGTACATGTATCAGATAATTATTTTGCAGGGTACAATGCATAAGAGATTTTACAGTGCACAAAGCACAGGGGATTACTTCATGGTACAAAGCATCATAGAATTGTTTACAGTATGGAAAGCATGAGAGAAAATTCAGGATACAAAGCACAATGGAATTATTCAGGTACAAAGCACCAGAGAATGCTTCTTCATGGTGCAAACCATCAGAGACTGATTATCCATGGTACAAATCAGCAAAGAATGATTTTTCAGGGTACTAAGCATCACAGAATGATTTTACATGGCACAAAGCAGCAGGGAATGGTTTTACAGGTAGAAACCAGAAGAGAATGATACAGGGTACAATGCACTAAAGAATAATGTTACATTACACAAAGTTGCAGAAAATGATTTTACATGGCACAAAGCACCTGAGAAGAATCATGGTACAAAACATCCTAGAATGATTTTACAGGGCACAAAACACCAGAGTATACTTCAGTGTAGAAAGCACCAGAAAATAATTCAAGGTACAAACTATCAGAGAATACTTATACAGGATACAAAACAGCAGAGAATGATTTTACATGTACAAAGTATGAGGGATAATATTACAGGGTGCGAAGCATTAGAGAATGGCTTTAGAGGACACAAGCAGTAGAGAATAATCCAGGCACAAAGCAGCAGAGAATAATCCAGGGTACAAAGTATCAGAGAATGTTTTTCAGGGTACACCAGCAGAAAATGATTTTACATTATACAAAGCAGCAGAGAATAATTTTACAGGTACAAAGCAGCAGAGAATTATTTTACATGGTACTAAGCATTAGAGAATGGTTTTACAGGGCATAAAGCAGCAGAGAATAATAAGGGGTACAAAGTATCAGAGAACAGTTTTCAGGGTACCCAGCAGCAAAGAATAATTTTACAGGGGCAAAGCTGCAGAAAATTCTTTTACAGGGTACATGTATCAGATAATTATTTTGCAGGGTACAATGCATAAGAGATTTTACAGTGCACAAAGCACAGGGGATTACTTCATGGTACAAAGCATCATAGAATTGTTTTACAGTATGGAAAGCATGAGAGAAAAATTCAGGATACAAAGCACAATGGAATTATTCAGGGTACAAGCACCAGAGAATGCTTCTTCAGGGTGCAAACCATCAGAGACTGATTATCCATGGTACAAATCAGCAAAGAATGATTTTTCAGGGTACTAACCATCACAGAATGATTTACATGGCACAAAGCAGCAGGGAATGGTTTTACAGGTAAAACCAGAGAGAATGATTCAGGGTACAAAGCACCAAATAATAATTTTACAGGACACAAAGCAGCAGAGAATGATTTTAAAGGGTACAGAGCATCAGAGAATGATTTACAGGGCACAAAGTACGAGAGAACAATTCAAGGTACAAAGCATCAAAGAATGATTTTACAGGCACAAAGCACTCAAGTATACTTCAATGTAGAAAGCACAAAAAATAATTCAAGTACAAACCATCAGAGAATAATTCAACAGGATACAAAACAGCAGATAATGATTTTACAGTGTAAAAGTATAAGGGATAATATTACAGGGTGCAAAGCATCAGAGAATGGCTTTACTGGACACAAAGCAGAGAAATAATCCAGGGTACAAAGCATCTGAGAATTATTTACAGGTTACAAAACATCAGAGAATGATTTTACAGGATATAATGAATGAGAGAATGATTTTACAGGAAATTAAGCACTAGAGAATAATCCTGGTTACAAAGCCTCATATAATGGTTTTATAGGGTACAAATTATTAGAGAATGATTTTACAGGCGCAAAGTATCAGAATGATTTTACAGGGCACAAAGCAGCAAAGAATAGTCCAGGGTACAAAGCATCAGAGAATGGTTTTCAGGGTACAGCAGCATAGAATGCTTTACATTGTATAAGGCAGCTGATGATTTTACATGTACAAAGCATTAGAGAATGGTTTTACAGCATATAAAGCAGCAGAGGAGAATAATAAAGTGTACAAAGCAGCAGTGAATGATTGTACAGGGTACAAAGCAGAAGACAATAGTTTTAAAGGGCACAAAGCAGCAGAAAATAATCCAGAGAACAAAGCATCAGAGAAACACTTTTCAGAGTACACAGCAGCAGAGAATGATTTTACAGGTCACAAAGCAACAGAAAATTATTTTATATTGTGCAAAACAGCAGAGAATTATTTTACAGAGTACAAAGCATCAGAGAATGATTTTACAGGGTACAAAGCAGAAGACTATGATTTTACAGGGTACAAAGCATTCTAGAATGGTTTTAGGGCACAAAGCAACAGAGAATAATCCATAGTACAAAGTATTGAGAATGGGTTTCAGGAACACAGCAGCAGAGAATGATTTAGAGTTCACAAAAGCAGCAGAAAATAATTCATGGTACTCAGCATCAAAAAGTGCAAACTAGCTGTTGTGAAGCAAGAGAATGGGCTGGTGCTGTGAAAGTTGATACCCATGGATTAAATCAAAGCCACATACATAGCACTCAAGTAGAAAGTGTAGTTACACTTTATAAATGACAACAAATGCATTCATTAATCAAGGACTCTCAGACCCTGAGAGCACTAGCCTAATAAATTGATTTGTTGAAGTTTACAAAGTGTAATGGCAATATAGTGCTGAGTGCTATGTTCGTGGCTTTAACACAAACCATCAGAGAATGATTTTAACTGGTACAAAGAAGCACAGAAATATTTCACAAGGTACAAAGAAGCAGAAAATGATTTTACAGGCTGCAAAGCACCAGAGAATAATTCAGAGTATAAAGAATCAGAATATAATTTTACATGTGAAGCATCAGAGAATGATTTGAGAAAATAAAGCAAAAAAACAGAGAATGATTTTACAAGTGGAGAGCATTAGAGGATGTTTTACAAGGCATAAAGCAGCAGATAAAGAGTTTACAGTGCACTAAGCACCAAAAAGAATATTTTATAAGGTGAAAAGCACCAGAGAATGATTTTACAGGCACAAATCAGAAGAGAATAATCCTACAGTGTACATCACATCAGAGAATGTTTTACAGGGCAGAAAGCACTAGAGAGTTATTGTATAGCGCACAAAGCAGCAGAGAGTAATTCAAGGTTCAAAGATCAGTGACAAATTCAGTGGACAAAGCAGAAGAGAATGATTTTACAGGGTACAAGGCATCAAAGAATAGTTTGACAAGGGCTCAAAGCAGCAGAGAATAAACGAGGGTACAAGGCATCAGAGAACGATTTTACATGGCACAAAGCAGCAGGAATGATTTTACAGGTAGAAACCAGAAGAGAATGATACAGGTACAAATGCACTAAAGAATAATTTTGCATTACACAAAGTTGCAGAGAATGATTTTACATGGCACAAAGCACCTGAGAAGAATTCATGGTACAAAACATCCTAGAATGATTTTACAGGGCACAAAACACCGGAGAATACTTCAATGTAGAAAGCACCAGAAAAGAATTCAAGGAACAAACTATCAGAGAATAATTATACAGGATACAAAGCAGCAGATAATTATTTTACAGTAGTACAAAGTATGGGGGTATATTACAGGTGCAAAGCATCAGAGAATGGCTTTAAAGGACACAAAGCAGCAGAGAATAATCCAGGGTACAAAGCATCAGAGAATGTTTCTTCAGGTTACAGCAGCAGAGAATGATTTTACATTGTACAAAGCAGCAGAGAACAATTTTACAGGTACAAAGCAGCAGAGAATTATTTTGCATGGTACTAAGCATTAGAGAATGGTTTACAGGGCATAAAGCAGCACAGAATAGTAAGGTACAAAGCATCAGATAATGGTTTTCAGGGTACCCAGCAGCAAAGAATATTTTACAGTGGGCAAAGCTGCAGAAAATGATTTTATGGGTGCTAGCATCAGAGAATTATTTTGCAGAGATTTTGCAACGCATGAGAAGGAATTTTACAGTGCTAGAAGCACAGGGGATTAATTCAGGTACAAAGCATCATAGAATTGTTTTACAGTATGAAAGCATGAGAGAATAATTCAGGGTACAAAGCACAATGGAATTATTCAGGGTACAAAGCACCAGAGAATGCTTCTTCAGGGTGCAAACCATCAGAGACTGATTATCCATGGTACAAATCAGCAAAGAATGATATTTCAGGGTACTAAGAACCAAAGAATTTTACAGGACACAAGCAGCAGAGAATGATTTTACAGGTACAAAGCATCAGAGAATGATTTTACAGTGCACAAAGTACGAGAGAACAATTCATGGTACAAAGCATCAAAGAATGATTTTACAGGGTACAAAGCACCAGAGTATACTTCAATGTAGAAAGCACCAAAAATAATTCAAGGTACAAACCATCAGAGAATAATTAAACAGGATACAAAACAGCAGAGAATGATTTTACAGTGTACAAAACAGAAGACAATGGTTTTACAGGGCACAAAGCAGCAGAAAATAATCCAGGGTACAAAGCATCAGAGGAACACTTTTCATGGTACACAGCAGCAGAGAATGATTTTACAGGTCACAAAGCAAGACAGAATTATTTTGTAGTGTGCAAAGCACAGAGAATTATTTTACAGAGTACAAAGCATTAAAGAATGATTTTACATGGGCACAACAACAAGAGAATAATTCAGGATACAAAGCACCAGAGAATAATTTCAGATACAATGCTTTAGAAAATTATTTTGCAGGGTAGAATGCAAGAGAAAAGGATTTACAGTGTACAAAACAGCAGAGAATGGTTTTACAGGGCATAAAATAGCAAAGAATAATTCAGGGTAGAAAGCACCACAGAATGTTTTTCAGGGTACACAGCAGCAGACAATGATTTTACATGCACAAAGCTGTAGAAAATGATTTAACAGGGTACACAGCAGCAGAGAATGATTTTACATAGCACAAAGAAGTTGATAATGATTTAACACTATACAAAGCTGGAAGAATGATTTTACTCTTTATGAAGCATCAAAGAATGATTATACAGAGCACAAAGCATTAGAGAATGTTTTACATGGCACAAAGAAGCAGATCAAGATTTTACAGAGCACTAAGTACCAGAGAAAGATTTTATAATTACAAAGCACCAGAGAATGATTTTATAAGGCAAAAATCAGCAGAAAATAATCTTACAAGGTACAACTCAAAGAATGATTTTACAGGGCAGAAAGCACCAGAAAGTGATTGTATAGGGCACACAGCAGCAGAGAATAATTTAAGGTACAGAGGACCAGTGAAAATTCAGTGCACAAAGCAGCAGAGAATGATTTTACAGGGCACAAAGCAGCAGATAATAATTCATGGCACAAAGCAGCAGATAATGATTTTCTATGGCACAAAGCAACAGAGAATTGGTTGAACGGGCACAAAGCAGTGGAGAATAATCCGAGCTACAAATCAGCAGAGAATGATTTTACATGGCACAAAGCACCAGAGTATAATTCAGTGCAGAAAGCACCAAAGAAAAATTAATGGTGTAAACCATCAGAGAATGATTAAACAAGATATGAAGCAGCAGAGAATGCTTTTAGTTTACAAAACATGAGTGGATGATATTACAGGGTGCAATGCATCAGAGAATGGCTTTACAGGACACAAAGTAGTAGAGAATTATCCAGTGTACAAAGCACCAGGGAATGATTTTACCTGGTACAAAGCATTAGATAATGATTGTACATGGTGGAAAGCATCAGATAATGATTTACAGGGCACAAACCACAGAAGAATAATAATTCAGGGTACAAGCATCATAGAATGGATTTACAGGGTAAAAACACAAGAGAATAATTCAGAATTTACAATGCCAATGGAATAATTCAGTGTACAAAGCACCAGAGAATGCTTCTTCATTGTACAAACCATCAGATAATGAGTATACATGGTACAAAGCAGCAGACAATGATTTTACAGGTCACAGAGCTTCACAGAATGATTTTACAGGGTACAAAACAGAGAATGACTGTCCAGGTACAAAGCACGAGAGAATGTTTTTTAGGAACAAAGCAGCAGAGAATAATCCAGGTTACAAAGCCTCATGTAATGGTTTTGCAGTGTACAAAGCATCAGGGAATGATTGTACAAGGTACGAGTATCAGAAAATGATTTTACAAGGTTCAAATCATCAGAGAATGGTTTACATGGCACAAAGCATCAGATAATAATCCGGGTACAAAGCATTAAAGAATGTTTTTCAGGGACACAGCAGTAGAGAATGATTTTACAGAGCACAAAGCACCAGAGAATAATTTAGGGCACAAACAGCATAGAATGAGGTTTAAAGGGTACAAGCCACTCAGGAATGATTATGCACAGTACAAAGCAGCAAAGAATGATTTTACAGGGTGCAAAGCATCAAAGAATGGATGTACAGGGTACAAAGCATGAGAGAATGGTTTTGAGGGCACAGAGCAGCAGAGAATAATCCAGGTTACAAAGCCTCATATAACAGTTTTGCAGTGTACAAAACATCAGAGAATGATTTTACAGGGTCCAAAGTATCGGAGAATGATTTTACAGGGCACAAGTACAAAGAAAAATCAGGGTACAAAGCATTACAGAATGTTTTGTCAGGGACACAGCAGCAGAGAATGATTAACGGACACAAAGCATCAGAGAATAATTCAGGGCACAGATCAGCATAGAATGATGTTAAAAGGTACAAAGCATCAGCCAATGATTTAACATAGTACAACCTATAAGAGAAAGGTTTTACAGGCACAAAGAAGCAGAGAATAATCAACTGTACAAAAGCATCAGATAATCATTTTACCGGGCACAAAGAATCAGAGAAGGGTTTTTCATGGTATCCAGCAGCAAAGAATGATTTTTCAAGGTAGAAAGCAGCAGATAATTTTACAGGGTACAAAGCAGAAGAGAATTGTTTTACAGGGTACAGAGCAGCAGAAAATAATCCAGGCTACAAAGCAGCAGAGAATGATTTTAAATGGTACAAAGCAGCAGACAATGATTTTAAAATGAACAAAGCAGAACAGAATGATTTAACAGGTTACAAAGCAAGAGACATTATTTCACAGGTATAAAACATCAGAGAATGATTTCACAGGTGCAAAGCATCAAAGAATGATTTTACAAGGTACAAGGCAGCAGAGAATCTTTTATAGGGCACAAAGCAGCGGATAATAATTCAGGGTACAAAGAACCAGAGAATGCTTTTTCACAGAACAAACCATCAGACAATGACTATAGAGGATATAAAGCAGACAAGAATGATTTAAAAGCAAACAAAGTGTCAGAGGATGATTTTACTGGGTACAAAGCATCAGAAAGTGGCTTTACAGGACTCAGAACAGTATTGAATAATCCAGGGTACAAAGCATCAGATAATGATTTTGCATGGTACAAAGCAGAGAATAATTTTACAGGTTCCAAATTATCAAATAATGTTTTACAGTGTCAAAGTACTGGAAAATGATTTTACAGGGCATAAAGCAGCAGAATAATGCAGGTACCAAGGCATTACGAATGTTTTAAAGGGGACACAGCAGCAGAGAATGATTTTACAGGAACAAAGCAGCAAATAATGATTTTACATGGTATAAAGCATTAGAGAACGACTTTTAGGGCAAAAGCAGCATATAGTGTTTATACAGGGTACAAAGCAGCAGAAAATGATTGTACAGAATACAAAGCATCAGAAAATGATTTTACAGGGCCCAAAGCACCAGAGAATAATTCAGCATACAAAGTGCCAGAGAATAATCCAGGTGACAAAAGCACCACAGAATGATTTTACAGTTTAGAATGCAGGAGAGAATGATTTTACAGGGCACAGAGCAGCAAAGAATGGCTTTACAGTGCATAAAACAGCAGAGAATAATTCAGGGTACAAAGCAACAGAGAAAGATATTACAGAGTACAAAGCATCAGAGAATGATTCTGCAGAGAATGGTTTCACAGGGTACAAAGCATCAGAGAATGGTTTAACAGGGCATAATGCAGCAGAGAATAATGCAGGGTGGAAAGCAGCAAATATTGGTTTACAGGGTGCAAAACATCAGATAATCATTTACAGGGTACAAAGCATCAGGAATGGTTTTCATAGTACACAGCAGCAGGAAAGATTTTACAGGAACTAAGCAGCAGAGAATGATTTTACTGGCTACAAAGTGAGACGAGAATGATTTTACAGAGTTCAAAGCAGCAGAGAATGATTTAACTGGGTAGAAAGCACCAAGGAATGAGTGATTCCACATGGTATAAAGCAACAGAGAATGATGTTACAGGGTACAAAGCATCACAGAATGACTTTACACGGTACAAAACATCAGAGAAAGACTGTACAGGTACAAAGCATGAGATAATGGTTTTGTAAAGCAAAAAGCAGCAGAGAATAATCCAGGTTACAAAGCCTCATATAATGGTTTTGCAGTGTGCAAATTGTCAGAGAATGGTTTTACAGGGCACAAAGCAGCAGAGAATAATCCGGCACAAAGCATTACAGACTAATTTTTCAAGTGGACATAGCAGCAGAGAATGATTTTACAGGGCACAAAGCACCAGAGAATAATTCAGCATACAAATCAGCATAGAATGAGGTTTGAAGGGTACAATCAATATGAGAATGATTTTACACGGTGCAAAGCAGCAAAGAATGATTTTACAGGGTACAAACCATCTGAGAATTACTGTACAGGTTGCACAGCATGAGAGTATGGTTTTGTAGGGCATGAAGCAGCAGAGAATATTCCAGGTTACAAAGCCTCATACAGTTTAGTTTAGTTTAGTTTAGTTTATTAGTCTAGAATTAATACCTTTGAGCCAGGGCTCTTTTACAAAGGTTCCACGTCACAAAGAACATTAACAAAGCACGATACACATTACAGGTAAAACCAGACAGGAAAGTTACATCATAAATTTGCTATTAACAGTTTAAGACAGTAACGTTTTAAGTTTCATAGAAAAACAAGCTATAACAGGTTCAAGCGAGTAGACAATTTCGAGGTTAAGGAAACTTCCAGGAGAGGGTGATCATTAGGCGCCAAAGGAGGCTAGAGAGGAGGAAAGGTGGTGGCGGGAGAGTAAGTGAGAGGGACAGGAAAAAAGGGGGAGTGAGTTTGGGTGGGAGACAGGAAGTAGTAGAGGTACCAGAGGGTTCATTAGTCAGGGAGGAAGAGGCCTCAGATGTGAGGATGGACATGAGGTAGTAGTCTTTATCTAGCACAATCACAGTTGCTAGTGGTGGTGAGGTGGGCATAGAGCATGGATTTGAAAGCTTAAGCGAGGTTGAGGATAGAGTAGGTGGACTAAGCACATTGAAACATGTCGAGGCCATGTATGAGAAAGATCTTTGTCCCTGTGCAGTCCGGCATCTCAGAACCAGGAAAGGTTGGCGTTCAGATCTGGTGGAGGTAGTAAGTGATTCAGTCGGAGTAGGTTTGAATACATAATGGAGTCAGTCCCAAGATAGATATTTTTGCCATTGTGCAGGTGAGATAAATAAGACGATTTGATAGGTTCAACCAGCCTGATTCATAGTACAGATCCACATGTGAGTCAGTCTTTGAGCCCCGTGAGGAGCAGCAGGCCTTATTTAGAGTGATTGAGATGCCTTAGAGCAGTGGAGGTAGCTGAGCCATAAATAATAAGGCCATAGTCAATGATTGAGATTATGGAACTCTGTATAGCTATTCTCAATGCCGCTTGATTTAAAGTGTGGTTATGGAATAGTATTCCAAGCTGTTGGTTCACTGTTTCGCAGTGTTGTCAATGTGGGTTGCAAAGGTGAGCCCTTGGTCAAAAGTGATACCAAGGTATTTGGAAGTATTTACTTGGTCCAGTGTAATTCCTGCAGAGGTTTGTATGGTGAGTGGAGTATGCCTATTTTGTTTTGGTGATTGGAGAAGAGCATGGCTTTTGTTTTATTGTGGTTTAGCACAAGTTTACTATCCAGGAACCACCTTTCAACACTAGAAAGCAAGTTGCAGGCTTTTCGTAGGGAGTTTGGATCCTGTGGAAGAAAATTACAGCATCATCAACGTATAAGATTATTTTCTCCTGGCAGATATCTGGGAGGAGTTAAGGAACAGGCTAAGAGGAGCGGTCAAGAATTGATCCCTGTGGTACACCGAGAGAACTGGTTTGAAGTCGGAGAGTTCATTAGAGATTTTACAGCCTGTGACCCGATTGGACAGGTAACTTTTACCAAACACAAGGACCTTGACCAGGCCTAGGCTAGAAAGTAGGGAGGTAAGTAAGGCCATGATGGACTGTGTCGAAAGCTTTTGTAAGATCGATAAAGACTGCACCTGTTTGGCACCTCTTGTCCAGGGCTGAGTGGACTTCTCCAGAGAAATCAAGTAAGGCTGTTGTTGTACTATGTCCTTTCCTAAACCGTGCTGTTGATTACAGAGTAGATTGTATTTGTCCAGGTAATCCAGAGAGTTGGTCTGCCACTATTCGTTCAAGTGCTTTGGAAGAGGGAGATTGATATTGGTCGATAGTTTCTGTTGAGGTTTTGTCCCCCTTGTGCACTGGCGTAATCTATGGTAGATTTATTTGTTGGAAATTGACTTTTGCAAAGTGACAGATTAAGAATTTTGCAAGGGGGTGAATTACTTCATCCAGGGTGAGAGACAGGATTTTAGATCTAGAGTGTCACTACTTGTTCTGGATTTGGAGCAGACCTTTCTTATGTACTTGTGTACTTTGTGCACTTTGATTTTCTTGAAGCCAAAATTGTGGTTTGTCACGAGGGGTGTTTTTTGTGATACTAGGCTGAGGCACCAGTATAATGGTTTCATTGTACAAAGCATCAAGTAATGATTTACAGACTAAAACCCATAAAAGAAAAGATTTTACAGGGCACAAATCAACAAAGAATAATCCAGTGTACAAAAGCTTCAAATAATAATTTTACAGGGCACAAAGCATCAGAGAGTGTTTTTCGTGGTACACAGCAGCTAAGAATGATTTTCAGGGTACTAAGCAGCACCGAATGATTTTACTGGCTACAAAGTAGACGAGAATGATTTACAGAGTTCAAAGCGGCAGAGAATAATTTAACTGAGTAGAAAGCAACAAGGAATGAGTGATTCAAGAGGGTATGAAGCATCAGAGAATGATATTATAGGGTACAAAGCATCAAAGTATGACTTTACAGGGTACAAAGCCACTGAGAGTGTTTATACAGGGCACAAAGCAGCAGAGACTATTTCAGAGTACAAAGCAGCAGAGAATAAATCAGAGAACACTGCAGCAGAGAATAATTTTACAGATCACAAAACACCATAGAATAATCCATGGTACAAAGTATAAGAGAAACATTTTTCAGGGTACTAAGTAGGAGAAATTATTTTACAGGATTCAAAGCAGCAGAGAATGATTTTACATAGGCACAAAGCAGTGGAGAATAATTCTGGGTACAAAGTAAGAGGATAAATCAGGTCACAAATCAGTAGAGAATGATTTTACAGGGCATTAAGAATCCAAGAATGGTTTTACAAGGCACAAAGCAGCAGAGAATTAACCAGGGTACAAAGTATCAGGAACTGATTTAACAGGGTACAAAGCAGGAGAGAAATGATTTACTGGGTATAAAGCATCTGATAAAGATTTTGTACTGTACAAAGCACCAGAGAATAATTTTAGAATTTACAAAAGAGCAAAGAATGATTTTACAGGTACAAAACAGAAGATAATTGTTTTAGAGGACACAAAGCAGCAGAAAATAATTTAGAGTACAAAGCAACAGAAAAATGTTTTCAGGGTACAAAGCATCATAGAAAGATTTAACTTTGTAGAAAGCAACATAGAATGACTTTACAGGGTTCGAGCACCACAGAATGGTTTTACATGGAAAAAGCAGCGGATGATAATTCAGGGTACAAAGCAACAGAAATAAAATCAGAGCACAAAGCAGCAGTGATTGATTGATTGTACAGGATACAAGGCATGACTAGTAATTCAGGGCCCAAATCAGGAGGGATTGATTTTATAAGGTACACAGCAGCAGATAATGATTTTACAGGGTACAAGCAGAAGACTATGATTTTACAGGGTGTAAAGCATCAGAGAATGGTTTTATGGGGCACAAAGCAGCAGAAGAATAATCGATAATACAAAGTATCGGAAAATGGGTTTCAGGGAACACAGCAGCAGAGAATGATTTAGAGGGCACAAAGCAGCAGAAAATAATTAATGGTGCTCAGCATGAAAAGTGCAAAAATTAGCTGCTGTGAGAAGTAAAGCAAAATGGACTGGTGCTGTGTGAAGGGTTGGAACCCATGGATTAAATCAAATCCATACATAGCATTCAAGCAGAAGTGTAGTTACACTTTATAAATGACAACAAATGCATTCATTATACCATACTCTCAGACCCTGAGAACCCTAGTCAATAAATGGATTTGTTGAAGTTTACAAAGTTTAACTGCAATATGTGCTTGAGTGTTATGTTTCTGGCTTTCTGACACAAGCATCAGAAAATGATTCTACAGGCTACAAAGCAACATAGAATAAATCAGGTAGAAAGAATCAGAATATAATTTTACATGTACAACGAATCAGAGAATGATTTTATAATGTACAAAGAAACAGAGAATGATTTATAGAGTACAAATCATTGGAGAATATTTTACATGGCACAATGCAGTAGATAAAGATTTTACAGTGCACTAAGCACCAGAGAATGATTTTATAAGGTGAAAAGCAACATAGAATGATTTTACAGTGCACAAATCAGCAGAGAATAATCCTACAGTGTACAACACTTCAGATAATGCTTTTACATGGCAGAAAGCACCAGAGAGTTATTTATAGGGCACAAAGCAGCAGAAAAGTAATTCAAGGTTCAAGATCAGTGAAAAATTAATTGGGAAGCAGAAGAGAATGATTTTACAGGGTGCAAAGCATCAAAGAATAGTTTGAAAAGGTCAAAGAGCAGCATAGAATAAACAAGGGTACAGGGCATCAGAGAATGATTTACATGGCACAAACCACCTGAGGAAGAATTCATGGCACAAAACATCCTAGAATGATTTTACTTGGCACAAAGCACCAGAGAATGGTTTGAAAGGGCACAAAGCAGCAGAGAATAATCCGGTACAAATCAGAAGAGAATGATTTTATAGGCACAAAGCACCAGAGTATAATTCAGTGTTGAAAGCACCAGAGAATAATTCAGGGTACAAACCATAAGAGAATGATTTTACAGGATATGAAGTAGCAGATAATGAGTTTACAGTGTACAAAGTATGAGTGGAAGATATTATATGGTGCAAAGGATCAGAGAATGGCTTTACAAGACACAAAGCAGTAGAGAATAATCCAGCGTACAAAGCATCAGAGAATGATTTCATTTGGTACAAAGCATTAGATACTAATTGTATATGGTGGAAAGAATCAGATAATGATTTTACAGTTTACAAAGCACAGGAGAATAATTCAGGGTACAAAGCATCACAGAGTGAATTTACAGGGTAAAAAGCTCAAGAGAATAATTCAGGGTACAAAGCAAAAGAGAATGCTTCTTCTGGGTACACACCATCATAGAATGATTATACACTATAGAAAGCAGAAAATAATGATTTTACAGGGTACAAAACATCAGAGAATGACTGTACAGGTACAAAGCATGGAGAATGGTTTACTGGGCACAAATCAGCAGAGAATAATCCCGGTACAAAGCATTACAGAATAGTTTTTAAAGGGGACACAGCAGAAGAGAATGATTTTACAGGGCACAAAGTACCAGAGAATAATTCAGCAACAAATCAGCATAGAATGAGGTTTAAAGGTTCAATCAATATGAGAATGATTTTACATGGTACAAAGCAGCAAAGAATGATTTACAGGGTACAAATCATCCAAGAATTACAGTACAGGGTACATAGCATGAGAGAATGTTTTTAGGGCACAAAGCAGCACAGAATAATCAGGTTACAAAGCCTCATATAATGGCATTGTACAAAGCATCCAATAATGATTTTATAGGGTAAAACCCATAAGAGACATATTTACAGGGCACAAAGCAACAAGGAATAATCCAGTGTACAAAAGATTCAGATAATAATGTTACAGGGCACAAAGGATCAGAGAGTGGTTTTTCATGGTACGCAGGAGCAAAGAGTGATTTTCAAGGTGAAAGCAGCAGAAAATGAGTTTACAGGGTACGAAGAAGTAGACAATGATTGTAAAAGGTATAAACCAGAACAGAATGATTTAACAGGTTACAAAGCAAGAGAGAATGAATTCACTGGGTACAAATCATCAAAGAGTGATATTAAAAGTTACAAAGCAGAAGATAATCATTTTATATGGCACAAAGCAGTAAATATTAATTCTCAGTACAAAGAACCAGAGAATGTTTTTCACAGTAGAATGGTTTTGAGGCAACAAAGCAGCAGAGAATAATCCAGGTGAAAAAGCCTCATATAATGGTTTTGCATTGTACAAAGCATCAAATAATGATTTTACAGGGCAAAACCCATAAGTGAAGATTTTACAGGGCACAAAGCAACAGAGAATAATCCAGTGTACAAAAGCATCAAATAATTTTATGGGGCTCAAAGAATCAGAGAGTGTTTTTCATGGTACACAGCAGCAAGAATGATTTTTCAATGTAGAAAGCAGCGGAGTTTGGTTTACAGGGTACAAAGCAGTAGACAATGATTTTAAAAGGTATGAAGCAGAACAGAGTGATTTAACAGGTTACAAAGCAAGAGAGAATGATTTCACAGGCTACCAATCATCAAAGAATGATATTAAAAGGTACAAAGCAACAGATAATCATTTCATATGGCACAAAGCAGTGGATAATAATTCTAGGTATAAAGAACCAGAGAATGTTTTTCACAGTACAAACCATCAGAGAATTATTATACAGGAAACAAATCAGCTGAGAATGATTTTAAAGATTACAAAGCATCAGAGGATAATTTTACAGGGTACAAAGCATCGAATTTGGCTTACACTATTCACAACAGTATTGAATAATCCAGGGTACAAAGCATCAGTTACTGGTTTTACTAGGTACAAAGCATCTGATAATGATTTTACAGGGCACAAAGCAAAGAGAAATAACTGAGGGTGCAAAGCATCAGAGAATGTGTTTACAGGCAACAAGCACAAGAGAATAATTCAGGTACAAAGCACCAGAGAATGCTTCTTCAGGTTACAAACCATCAGAGAATTATTACACACTTTATAAATCAGCAACTCATGATTTTACATGGTACTGAGTGTCAGAGAATGATTTTACTGGGTACAAAGCATTAGAGAATGACTGTATAGGGTACAACGCATGAGAGAATGGTTTGTAGGGCACAAACCACCAGAGATTAATCCAGGTAACAAAGCCTCATATAATGGGTTTGCATTTACAAAAGCATCAGAGAATGAGTTTACAAGTTCCAAAGTATCAAAGAATGATTTTACAGGGCACAAAGCAGCAAAAGAATAATCCAGGGTAAAAAGCTTTAGAGAATTGTTTTCAGCAGACACAGCAGCAGAGAATGATTTACAGAGTGAAAACTGCAGGAAATAATTTTACATGGTACAAAGTATCACAGAATGATTTTATAGTGTGCAAAACCACAGATAATGATTTTACAGACTAAAAAACATCAGAGACTGATTTTACAGGGCTCAAAGCACCAGAGAATTATTGGCTACAGAGCACCACAGAATAATTTTTCAGTGTAGAATGCAGGAGAATGATTTCACAGGGCACAAAGCAGCAGAGAATGGCTTTACAGTGCATAAAACAGCAGAGAATAATTCAGTGTACAAAGCAGAAGAGAATGATATTACAGAGTACAAAGCATCAGAGAATGATTTTACAGAGTACAAAACTGCAGAGAATGATTTCACAGGGTACAATGCATTAGAGAATGATTTAAGAGGGCATAATGCAGCAGAGAACAATCCAGGGTGGAAAGTGTCAGATATTGGTTTAACAGAGTACAAAGCATTAGAGAATGGTTTTCAGGGTAAACAGTGTCGAAAATGATTTTAAAGTGTGCAAAGTAGCAGAGAATAATTCAAGGGAGAAAGCATCAGAAAATCATTGTACAGGGCATAAAGCAGCAGAGAATGATTTACAAGGGTAAAAGCAATAGAAAATTATTTTAAAGGTCACAAAGAACCAGAGAATAATTTATGGTACAGAGCATCAGAGAATGGATTTAAAAGGCCAATGCAGTAAAGATCATTCATCAGGGTACAAGGATGCAGAGAAATGTATTACAGGGACAAAGCAGCAGATAATGATTTTTCATTGTATAAATCATCAGATCATGATTTACAGGGTACATGGCATCTAAGAATGACTTCACATGGTACAAAGCAGCGGAGAATAATTTACGGAGCAAAGCAACTAAGAATGAATCAGAGCACAAAGAAGCAAAGAATAATTTTACATGGCATAAAGCACGGGAGAATAATTCAGGGCACAAATTAGTAGAGAATGATTTTACAGGGTACAAAGCAGAAGAGAATATTTTACAGGGCACAAAGCAGCAGAAAATAATCTAGGGTACAAAGAACCAGAGAAATATGTTCAGGTCCACAGCATCAGAGAATGTCTTTGCAGGGTACAAAGTAGCAGAAAATGATTTAACAGGAACTAAGCAGCAGAGAATGATTTTGCAGGGTACAATGCAGCAGAGAATGATTTAACGGGGTAGAAAGCAACATAGAATGGCTTTGAAGAGTATAAAGCTTTAGAGAATTATGTTACTAGGTAGAAAGCATCAAGAATGACTTTAAAGAGTAAAAGCAGCAGAGAATGGCTTTACATGGGCACAAAGTAGCAGAGAATAGTTCAGAGTACAAAGCAACTGAGAATAAATCAGAGCACAAAGCAGCAGAGAATGATATTATAGGGCATAAAGCATGACAGAGTAATTCAGGGCACAAATCAGAAGAGTGATGTTACATGGTATGAAGCAGCAGAAATGATTTAACAGGGTCAAAGCAGCAGAGAATGGTTTTGCAGGGCACACAGAAGCAGAGAATAATCCAGGCTACAAAACAGCAGAGAATGATTTCAAAGGGTAAAAAGCAGACAATGATTTTAAAATGTACAAAGCAGAGTAGAATGATTTAACAGGTTACAAAGCAAGAGAATTATTTCACAGGATATAAAAACATCAGAGAATGATTTCACAGGGTGCAAAGCATCAAAGAATGATTTTACAAGATACAAAGCAGCAGAGAATCTTTTTATAGGGCACAAAGCAGCGGGTAGTAATTCAGGATT
This sequence comes from Neoceratodus forsteri, assembly GCA_016271365.2. Lineage (NCBI taxonomy): Eukaryota > Metazoa > Chordata > Ceratodontiformes > Ceratodontidae > Neoceratodus > Neoceratodus forsteri. The sequence goes on from CM057454.1 coordinate 397,836,252, forward strand.
CAAAGAACCAGAGAATGCTTTTCACAGTACAAACCATCAGAGAATGATTATACAGGATACAAAGCAGATGAGAATGATTTTAAAGCAAACAAAGCATCAGAGGATGATTTACTGGGTACAAAGTGTCAGAGAATGGCTTTACATGATTTAAAACAGTATTAAATAACCCAGGGTACAGAGCATCAGATAATGATTTTGCATTGTACAAAGCAGAGAATAATTTCACAGGTTCCAAATTTTCAAAGAATGATTTTACAGGGTCCAAAGTATTGGAGAATGATTTTACAGGTTATAAAGCATCAGAGAATAATGCAGGGTACCAAGGTATTACAGAATGTTTTTCATGGGGACACAGTAGAAGAGAATGATTTTACAGAGTACAAAACTGCAGAGAATGGTTTCACAGGGTACAAAGCATCAGAGAATGGTTTAACAGGGCATAATGTAGCAGAGAATAATGCAGGATGAAAGCAGCAAATATTGGTTTTACAGGGTGCAAAGCATCAGATAATCATTTTACAGGGTACAAAGCATCAGGGAATGGTTTTTCATGGTACACAGCAGTAGGGAAAGATTTTACAGGGAACTAAGCAGCAGAGAATGATTTTACTGGCTACAAAGTAGACGAGAATGATTTTACAGAGTTCAAAGCAGCAGAGAATTATTTAACTGGGTAGAAAGCAACAAGGAATGAATGATTCCACATGGTATAAAGCAACAGAGAATGATGTTACAGGGTACAAAGCATCCCAGAATGACTTTACACAGTACAAAACATCAGAGAAAGACTGTACAGTTACAAAGCATGAGATAATGGTTTTGTAGAGCACAAAGCAACAGAGAATAATCCAGGTTACAATGCCTCATATAATGGTTTTGCACTGTACAAATTGTCAGAGAATGGTTTTACAGGGCACAAAGCAGCAAAGAATAATCCAGGGTTCAATGCATTACAGACTAGTTTTCAAGTGGACACAGCAGCAGAGAATGATTTTACAGGGCACAAAGCACCAGAGAATAATTCAGCACTCAAATCAGCATAGAATGAGGTTTGAAGGGTACAATCAATATGAGAATGATTTTACATGGTGCAAAGCAGCAAGGATGATTTTACAGGGTAGAAACCATCTGAGAATTACTGTACAGGTTGCACAGCATGAGAGTATGGTTTTGTAGGGCATGAAGCAGCAGAGAATATTCCAGGTTACAAAACCTCATACAGTATAATGGTTTTGCACTGTACAAAACATCAAATAATGATTTTACAGGGTAAAACCCATAGAGAACGATTTTACAGGGCACAAAGCAACAAAGAATAATCCAGTGTACAAAAGCATCAAATAATAATTTTACGGGGCACAATGCATCAGAGAGTGTTTTTCAAGGTACAGCAGCAAAGAATGATTTTTCAGGGTACTAGCAGCAAATGATTTTAAGCTACAAAGTAGATGAGAATGATTTACAGAGTTCAAAGCGAGAGAATAATTTAACTGAGTAGAAAGCAACAAGGAATGAGTGGGGTATAAAGCATCAGAGAATGATATTATAGTGTACAAAGCATCAAAGTGTGACTTTACAGGGTACAAAACAACTGAGAATGTTTATACAGGGCACAAAGCAGCAGAGACTATTTCAGGGTAAAAGCACCAGAGAATAAATCAGCAAACTATGCAGCAGAGAATGATTTTACACTCCCAAAGCACCATAGAATAATCCATGGTACAAAGCATCAGAGAAACATTTTTAAGGGTACTAAGTAGCAGAAAATTATTTTACAGGATTCAAAGCAGCAGAGAATGATTTTACATAGGCACAAAGCAGTGGAGAATAATTCCGGGTACCAAGTAACAGAATAAATCAGGTCACAAATCAGTAGAGAATTATTTACAGGGCATTAAGAATCCAAGAATGGTTTACAAGGCACAATGCAGCACAGAATTATCCAGGGTAGAAAGTACCAGGGACTGATTTAACAGGGTACAAAACAGGAGAGAATGATTTTACTGTGCATAAAGTGTCAGAGATTGATTTCACAAAGTACAAAGCAGGGGATTGATTTTACTACGTATAAAGCATCAGATAAAGATTTTATACTGTATAAAGCATCAGAGAATCATTTTACAATTTACAAAAGAGCAGAGAATCATTTTACAGGGTACAAAACAGAAGATAATTGTTTTAGAGGGCACAAAGCAGCAGAAAATAATCCAGAGTACAAAGCATCAGAAAAATGTTTTTCAGGGTACAAAGCATCGGAGAATGATTTAACTTTGTAGAAAGCAACATAGAATGACTTTACAGGGTTCAGAGCAGCAGAAAATGGTTTACATGGGCACAAAGCAGTGGATGATAATTCAGGGTACAAAGCAACAGAGAATAAAATCAGAGCACAAAGCAGCAGTGATTGATTGTACAGGGCATAAGGCACGGCACAGTAATTCAGGGCACAAATCAGGAGTGATTGATTTTACAGAGGTACACAACAGCAGAAATGATTTTACAGGGTACAAGCAGAAGACTATGATTTTACAGGTATAAAAGCATCAGAGAATGGTTTACAGGGCACAAAGCAGCAAAGAATAATCCAGGGATAAAAGCATTAGAAGAATCGTTTTCAGCAGACACAGCAGCAGAGAATGATTTTACAGAGTGAAAAACTGCAGAAAATAATTTTACAAGGTACAAAGTATCCCAGAATGATTTTATAGTGTGCAAAGCCATAGATAATGATTTTACAGACTAAAAAAACATATCAGAATGATTTTACAGGGCACAAAGCACCAGAGAGATATTCAGGCTACAAAGCACCACAGAATAATTTTTCAGTGTAGAATGCAAGAGAGAATGATTTCACAGGGCACAAACCAGCAGAGATGACTTTACAGTGCATAAAACAGCAGAGAATAATTCAGTGTTCAAAGCTTCAAAAAATGTTTTACAGAGGTACAAAGCACAGAGAATGATTTACCTTTGTGAAAGCAATGTAGAATTGCTTTACAGAGTTTGAACAACAGAGAATGGTTTACATGGGCACAAAAGCAGCAGGCGATAATTCAGGGTACAAAGCAATAGAGAATAAAATCAGAGTACAAAGCAGCAGCGATTGATTGTACAGGGCACAAGGCACGACAGAGTAATTCAGGGCACAAATCAGGAGGGATTGATTTTACAGGGTACACAGCAGCAGTGAATGATTTTACAGGGTACAAGCAGAGGACTATGATTTTACAGAGTATAAAGCATCAGAGAATAATTTTACGGGGCACAAAGCAGCACAGAATAATCCAATACAAAGTATTGCAGAATGAGTTTTCAGGGAACACAGCAACAGAGAATGATTTTAGAGGGCACAAAGCAGCAGATAATAATTCATGGTGCTCAGCATGAAAAGTACAATATTAGCTACTGAGAAGTAAGCAAAAGACTGGTGCTGTGTGAAGATTTGTTACCCCATGGATTAAATCAAAAGCCACATACATAGCACTCAAGCAGAAAGTGCAGTTGCACTATAAATGACAGCAAATGCATTCATTATACCATAACTCTCAGACCCTGAGAACCCTAGCCTATATAAATGGATTTGTTGAAGTTTACAAAGTTTAACTGCAATATGTGCTGGTGCTATGTTCTAACTGACACAAAGCATCAGAAAATGATTCTACAGGCTACAAAGCAAATAGAATAAATCAGGGTGAAAAGAATCAGAATATAATTTTACATGTACAAAGCATCAGAATGATTTTATAATGTTCAAAAGAAACAGAGAATTATTTTATGGAGTGCAAATCATTAGAGAATGTTTTTACATGGCACAAAGCAGCAGATAAAGATTTTATAGTGTACTAAGCTCCAGAGAATGATTTTATAAGGTGCCAAAGCAACACAGAATGATTTTACAGTGAACAAATCAGCAGAGAATAATCCCACAGTGTACAACACATCAGATAATGCTTTTACAGGGCAGAAAGCACCAGAGAGTTATTTATAGGAACAAAGCAGCAGAGAGTAATTCAAGGTTCAAAGATCAGTGAAAATTCATTGGGTATTGCAGAGAGAATGATTTTACAGGGTACAAAGCATCAAAGAATAGTTTGAAAAGGACAAAGAGCAGCATAGAATAAACAAGGGTACAGGGCATCAGAGAATGATTTTACATGGCACAAACCACCTGAGAAGAATTCATGATACAAAACATCCTAGAATGATTTTACTTGGCAGAAAGCACCAGAGAATGGTTTGAAAGGGCACAAAGCAGCAGAGAATAATCCGGTACAAATCAGCAGAGATGATTTTACAGGCACAAAGCACCAGAGTATAATTCAGTGTTGAAAACACCAGAGAATAATTCAGGGTACAAACCATCAGAGAATGATTTTACAGGATATGAAGCAGCAGAGAATGAGTTTACAGTGTACAAAGTATGAGAGGATGATATTATATGGTGCAAGGATCAGAGAATGGCTTTACAGGACTCAAAGCAGTAGAGAATAACCAGCGCACAAAAGCATCAGAGAATGATTTCATTTGGTACAAAGCATTAGATACTGATTGTACATGGTGGAAAGCATCAGATAATGATTTTACAGTTTACAAAGCACAGGAGAATAAGTTAGGGTACAAAGCATCACAGAGTGAATTTACAGGGTAAAAGCACAAGAGAATAATTCAGGGTGCAAAGCAAAGAGAATGCTTCTTCAGGGTACACACCATCATAGAATGATTATACACTGTAGAAAGCAGCAAATAATGATTTTACAGGGTACAAAACATCAGAGAATGACTGTACAGGTACAAAGCATGGAGAATGGTTTTACTGGGCACAAAGCAGCAGAGAATAATCCCGGTACAAAGCATTACAGAATAGTTTTTAAAGAGGACACAGCAGAAGAGAATGATTTTACAGGGCACAAAGCACCAGAGAATAATTTAGCACACAAATTAGCATAGAATGAGGTTTAAAGGGTTCAATCAATATGAGAATGATTTTACATGGTACAAAGCAGCAAAGAATGATTTACAGGGTACAAATCATCCAAAATTACATTACAGAATTTACAGCATGAGAGAATGATTTTGTAGGGCACAAAGCAGCAGAGAATAATCCAGGTTACAAAGCCTCATATATTGGCATTGTACAAATCAACCAATAATGATTTTACAGGGTAAAACCCATAAGAGATAGATTTTACAGGGCACAAAGCAACAAAGAATAATCCAGTGTACAAAAGCATTAGATAATAATGTTACGGGGCACAAAGCATCAGAGAGTGGTTTTCATGGCACACAGCAGCAAAGAATGATTTTCAAGGTGAAAGCAGCAGAAAATGAGTTTATGAGTCGAAGAAGTAGACAATGATTGTAAAAGGTATAAAGCAGAACAGAGTGATTTAACAGGTTATAAAGCAAGAGAGAATGATTTCACAGGGTACAAATCATCAAAGAATGATATTAAAAGGTACATAGCAGCAGATAATCATGTTATAGGGCACAAAGCAGTGGATATAAATTCTGGGTACAAAGAACCAGAGAATGTTTCTTTCACAGTACAAACCATCAGAGAATTATTATACAGGATACATAGAAGCTGAGAATGATTTTAAAGATTTCAAAGCATCAGAGGATAATTTTACAGTTTACAAATACAGGATTCACAACAGTATAGAATAATCCTGGGTACAAAGTATCAGTTACTGGTTTTACAAGGTACAAAGCATCAGAGAATGATTTTACAGGGCACAAAGCACAGAAAAATAACTGAGAGTGCAAAGCATCAGAGAACGCTTTACAGGGCAACAAGCACAACAGAATAATTCTGGGTACAAAGCACCAGAATGCTTCTTCAGGGTACAAACTATTGGAGAATTATTACACTCTGTATAAATCATCAAATAATGATTTTACATGCTACTGAACATCACAGAATGATTTACATGGTACTGAGCATCACATAATGATTTTACAGGGTACAAAGCATCAGAGAATGACTATATAGGGTACAAAGCATGAGGAATGGTTTTGGGCACAGAATACTAGAGAATAATCCAGGTAACAAAGCCTCGTATAGTGGTTTACATTTGCAAAGCATCAGAGGATGATTTACAAGGTCAAAGTATCAAAGAATGATTTTATAGGGCACAAAGCAGCAAAGAATAATCCAGGGTAGAATGCATTACAGAATCGTTTTTCAGCAGCAACAGCAGCAGAGAATGATTTTACAGAGTAAAAACTGCAGAAATAATTTACATGTTACAAAGTATCACAGAATGATTGTATAGTGTGCAAAGCCATAGATATTGATTTTACAGACTAAAAACATTAGAGAATCATTTTACAAATCACAAAGCACTATAGAATAATCCATGGTACAAAGCATCAGAGAAACATTTTCAGGGTACTAAGTAGCTGAAAATTATTTTACAAGTTTAAAGCAGCATAGAATGATTTTGCATAGGCACAAAGCAGTGGAGAATAATTCAGGTACAAAGTAAGACAATAAATCAGGTCACAAATCAGTAGAGAATGATTTTACAGGGCATTAAGAATCCAGAATGGTTTTACAAGGCACAAAGCAGCAGAGAATTATCCAGGGTACAACGTATCAGGGACTGATTTAACAGGGTACAAAACAGGAGAGAATGATTTGACTGTGCAAAAAGCATCAGAGATTGATTTCACAAAGTACAAAGCAGGGGAGAATGATTTTACTGGGTATAAAGCATCAGATAAAGATTTTATACTGTACAAAGCATCAGAGAATCATTTTACAATTTACAAAAGAGCAAAGAATGATTTTACAGGGTACAAAACAGAAGATAATTGTTTTAGAGGCACAAAGCAGCAGTAAATAATAAAGAGTACAAAGCATCAGAAAAATGTTTTTCAGGGTACAAAGCACGGAGAATGATTTATTTTGTAGAAGCAACATAGAATGACTTTACAGGGTAGGGAGCAGCAGAGAATGGTTTACATGGGCACAAAGCAGGACGATAATTTCAGGGTACAAAGCAACAGAGGATAAAATCAGAGCACAAAGTAGCAGTGATTGATTATCGGGCATAAGGCACTACAGAGTAATTCAGGGCACAAATCAGGAGGATTGATTTTACAGGGTACACAGCAGCAGCAAGAATGATTTACAGGGTACAAAGCAGAAGACTATGATTTTACAGAGTATAAAGCATCAGAGATGGTTTCAGGGCACAAAACAGCAGAGAATAATCCACAATACAAAGTATCGGAGAATGGTATTCAGGGAACACAGCAGCAGAGAATGATTTTAGAGGGCACAAGCAGAGAATAATTCATGGTGCTCAGCATAAGAAAGTAAAATTAGCTGCTGAGAAGTAAGCAAACAGACTGGTGCTGTGTGAAGGGATGGTACCCATGGATTAAATCAAAGCCACATACATAGCACTCAAGCAGAAAGTATAGTTACACTTATAAATGACAGCAAATGCATTAATTATACCATGGCTCTCAGACACTGAGAGCCTAGCCTAATAAATGGGTTTGTTGAAGCTTACAAAGTGTAACTGCAAATGTGCTTGACTGCTATGTTAGTGGATTTGACACAAAGCATCAGAATATGACTTTACTGGCTACAAAGCAACATAGAATAAATCAGGGTAGAAATAATCAGAATATAATTTTACATCACAAAGCATCAGTGAAAGATTTTATAATGTACAAAGAAATAGAGAATGATTTTATAGGCGCAAATCATTAGAGAATGTTTTACATGGCACAAAGCAGCAGATAAAGAGTTTACAGTGCACTAAGCAACAGAGAATTATTTTATAAGGTGCAAAGCAACATAAAATGACTTTACAGTGCCAAATCAGCAGAGAATATTCAACAGTGTACAACACATCAGATAATGCGTTTACAGGAAGACAGCACCAGAAAGCTATATAGGGCACAAAGCAGCAGAGAGTAATTCAAGGTTCAAAGATCAGTGAAAAATTCATTGGGAAAGCAGAAGAGAATGACTTTACAGGGTACAAAGCATCAAAGAATAGTTTGACAAGGGCAAAGAGCAGCATAGAATAAACAAGGTACAGGGCATCAGAGAATGATTTTATATGGCACAAAGCAGCAGGGAATGGTTTTACAGGTAGAAACCAGAAGAAAATGATACAGGTACAATGCATCAAAGAATAATTTTGCAGGACACAAAGCAGCAGAGAATGGTTTACATGGCACAAACCACCTGAGAAGAATTCATGATACAAAACATCCTAGATTGATTTTACTTGGCACAAAGCACCAGAGAATGGTTTGAAGAACAAAAGCTGCAGAAAATAATCCAGGTACAAATCAGCAGAGAATGATTTTACAGGCACAAAGCACCAAGTATAATTCAGTGTTGAAAACACCAGAGAATAATTCAGGGTACAAACCATCAGAGAATGATTTACAGGATATGAAGCAGCAGAGAATGAGTTTACAGTGTACAAAGTATGATTGGATGATATTATATGGTGCAAAGGATCAGAGAATGGCTTTACTAGGACACAAAGCAGTAGAGAATAATCCAGCGTACAAAGCATCAGAGAATGATTTCATTTGGTACAAAGCATTAGATACTAATAGTACATGGTGGAAAGCATCAGATAATGATTTTACAGGGTATAAAGCACAGAGAATAATTCAGGGTACAAAGCATCATAAAATGAATTTACAGGGTAAAATGCACAAGAGAATAATTCAGGGTACAAAGCAAAAGAGAATGCTTCTTCAGGGTACACACAATATCATAGAATACACTGTAGAAAGCAGCAAATAATGATTTTACAGGGTGAAAACATCAGAGAATGACTGTACAGGTATAAAGCATGAGAAATGGTTTTACTGGGCACAAAGCAGCAGAGAATAATCCCAGGTACAAAGCATTACAGAATAGTTTTTCAAGGACACAGCAGAAGAGAATGATTTTACAGGGCACAAAGCACCAGAGAATAATTCAGCACACAAATTAGCATAGAATGAGGTTTAAAGGGTTCAATCAATATGAGAATGATTTTACATGGTACAAAGCAGCAAAGAATGATTTTACAGGGTACAAATCATCCAAGAATTACAGTACAGGGTACACAGCATGAGAGAATGGTTTTGTATGGCACAAAGCAGCACAGAATAATCCAGGTTACAAAGCCTCATATAATGGCATCGTACAAAGCATCAATAATGATTTTATAGGGTAAACCCCATAAGAGAAAGATTTTACAGGGCACAAAGCAACAAAGAATAATCCAGTGTACAAAAGCATCAGATAATAACGTTATGGGGCACAATGCATCAGAAGTGGTTTTCATGGTACACAGCAGCAAAGAGTGATTTTCAAAGTAGAAAGCAGCAGAAAATGAGTTTACGGGCTACAAAGAAGTAGACAATGATTGTAAAAGGTATAAAGCGAGCAGAATGATTTAACAGGTTACAAAGTAAGAGAATGATTTCACTGGTAGAAATCATCAAAGAGATATTAAAGGTACAAAGCAGAAGATAATCATTTATATGGCACAAAGCAGAGAATATTTATTCTCGGTACAAAGAATCAGAGAATGTTTTTCACAGTAGAATGGTTTTGTGGGGCACAAAGCAGCAGAGAATAATCCAGGTGACATAGCCTCATATAATGGTTTTGATTGTACAAAGCATCAAATAATGATTTTACAGGGTAAAACACATAAGAGAAAGATTTTACAGGGCACAAAGCCACAGAGAATAATCCAGTGTTAAAAGCTTCAGATAATAATTTTACTGGGCACAAAGAATCAGAGAGTGGCTTTTAAGTGGTACACAGCAGCAAAGAATGATTTTCAATGTAGAAAGCAGCAGAGTATGATTTTACAGGGTACAAAGCAGTAGACAATGATTTTAAAAGGTATAAAGCAGAACAGAGTGATTTAACAGTTTATAAAGCAAGAGAGAATGATTTCACAGGGTACAAATCATCAAAGAATGATTTTAAAGGTACATAGCAGCAGATAATTGTTTATAGGGCACAAAGCAGTGGATAATAATTCTGGGTACAAAGAACCAGAGAATGTTTTTCACAGTACAAACCATCAGAATTAATATACAGGATACAAAGCAGCTGAGAATGATTTTAAAGATTACAAAGCATCAGAGGATTATTTTGCAGTGTACAAAGCATCGGAAAATTGCATTACAGGGTTCACAACAGTATAGAACATCCTGGGTACAAAGCATCAGTTACTGGTTTACAAGGTACAAAGCATCAGAGAATGATTTTACAGGGCACAATGCACAGTAAAATAACTGAGAGAACAAAGCATCAGAGAATGCTTTTACAGGTAACAAGCACAAGAGAATAATTCTGGGTACAAAGCACCAGAGAATGCTTCTTCAGGGTACAAACCATTGGAGAATTATTACATACTGTATAAATCAGCAAATAATGATTTTACATGGTACTGAGAATCACATAATGATTTTACAGGGTACAAGGCATCAGAGAATGACTGTATAGGGTACAAAGTTTGAGGAATGGTTTGGGAGAGCACAGCACCAGAATAATCCAGGTAACAAAGCCTCGTATAGTGGTTTACATTGTACAAAGCATCAGGGAATGATTTTACAAGGTCCAAAGTATCAAAGAATAATTTTATAGGGCAGAAAGCAGCAAAGAATAATCCAGGGTAAAAGCATCAGAGAATCATTTTCAGCAGACACAGCAGCAGAGAATGATTTTACAGAGTAAAAAATGCAGGAAATAATTTTACATGTTACAAAGTACCACAGAATGATTGTATAGTGTGCAAAGCCATAGATATTGATTTTACAGACTAAAAACATCAGAGAATGATTTTAAAGGGCACAAAGCACCAGAAAATTATTCAGGCTACAAAAGCAATACAGAATAATTTTTCAGTGTAGAATGCAGGAGAGAATGATTTTACAGTGCACAACACAGGACAGAATGGCTTTACAGTGCATAAAACAGCAGAGAATAATTCAGGTACAAAGCAGAATAGAATGATATTACAGAGTACAAAGCATCAGATAATGATATTACAGAGTACAAAACTGCAGAGAATGATTTCACGGGTACAAAGCATCAGAGAATGACTTTACAGAGTACAAAACTGCAGAGAATGATTTCACAGGAAAAGCATCAGAGAATGATTTAACAGGGCATAATGCAGCAGTGAACAATCTGGGTAAAAAGCATCAAATATTGGTTAAACAAGTACAAAGCATCAGAGAATGGTTTTCAGGGTAAACAGTGTCAGAGAATGATTTTGAAGGTGCAAAGCAGCAGAGAATAATTCAAGGAGAAAGCATCAGAGAATCTTTGTACAGGGCAAAAGAAACAGAGAATGATTTTGCAGGGCACAAAGCAAAGAGAATGATTTTACAGGGTACAAAGTAATAGAAAATTATTTTAAAGGTCACAAAGCACCAGAGAATAATTTATGGTACAGAGCATCAGAGAATGGATTTAAATAGCCAAAGCAGTAAAGATCATTTAACAGGGTACAAGGAAGCAGAGAAATGTATTACAGGGACAAAGCAGCAGATAATGATTTTTCATTGTATAAATCATCAGATCATGATTTTAAAGGTACAGGGCATCTAAGAATGACTTTACAGGGTACAAAGCAGTGCATAATAATTCATGGAGCAAAGCAACTAAGAATGAATCAGAGCACAAAGCAGCAGAAATAATTTTACATGGCATAAAGCACGGAGAATAATTCAGGGCACAAATTAGTAGAAAATGATTTTACAGGGTACAAAGCAGATGAGAATGGTTTACAGGGCACAAAGCAGCAGAAAATAATCTAGGGTACAAAGAACCAGAGAAATATGTTCAGGTCACAGCATCAGAAAATGACATTGCAGGGCACAAAGTAGCAGAAAATTATTTAACAGGGAACTCAGCAGCAGAGAATGATTTTGCAGGGTACAATGCAGCAGAGAATTATTTAACAGGGTAGAATGCAACATAGAATGAATTTGAAGAGTATAAAGCTTTAGAGAATGATGTTACTAGGTAGAAAGCATCAAAGAATGACTTTACAGAGTACAAAGCAGCAGAGAAAGGCTTTACATGGGCACAAACTAGCACAGAATAGTTCAGTGTACAAAGCAGCTCAGAATAAATCAGAGCACAAAGCAGCAGAGAATGATATTATAGGGCATAAAGCATGACAGAGTAATTCAGGGCACAAATCAGTAGAGTGATTTTACATGTGCAAACAGCAGAGAATGATTTAACAGGGTACAAAGCAGCAGAGAATGGTTTTACAGGGCACAAGAAGCACAGAATAATCCAGGCTACAAAGCAGCAGAGAATGATTTTAAAGGGTAAAAAGCAGCAGACAATGATTTTAAAATGTACAAAGCAGAATAGAATGATTTAACAGGTTACAAATCAGAGAAAATTATTTAACATGGTATAAAAACATCAGAGAATGATTTCACAGGGTGCAAAGCATCAAAGAATGATTTTACAAGATACAAAGCAGAGAATCTTTTATAAGGCACAAAGCAGAGGATAATAATTCAGGGTACAAAGAACCAGAGAATGTTTTTCACAGTACAATCCATCAGAGAATGATTACTCAGGATACGAAGCAGATGAGAATGATTTAAAGCAAACAAAGCACCAGAGGATGATTTTACTGGGTACAAAGCATCAGAGAATGGCTTCACAGGAATCAAAATAGTATGAATAATCCAGGGTACAGAGCATCAGATAATGATTTTGCATTGTACAAAGCAGAGAATAATTTACAGGTTCAAATTATCAAAGAATGATTTTACAGGGTCTAAAGTATTGGAGAATGATTTTACAGGGCATAAAGCAGCAGAGAATAATGCAGGGTACCAAGGCATTACAGAAAGTTTTTCAGGGGACACAGCAGCAGAGAATGATTTTGCAGGAACAAAGCAGCAGATAATGATTTTACATGTTATGAAGCATTAGAGAATGATTTTTCTGGGCAAAAGCAGCATATAATGATTGTACAGAATACAAAGCATCAGATAATGATTTTACAGGCCCAAAGCACCAGAGAATAATTCAGGATACAAAGCACCAGAGAATAATCCAGGTGACAAAGCACCACAGAATGATTTTACAGTGTAGAATGCAGGAGAGAATGATTTTACAGGGCACAGAGCAGCAAAGAATGGCTTTATGGTGCATAAAACAGCAGAGAATAATTCAGTACAAAGCAACAGAGAATAATATTACAGAGTACAAAGCATCAGAGAATAATTCTGCAGAGAATGATTTCACAGGGAACAAAGCATCAGAGATGGTTTAACAGGGCATAATGCAGCAGAGAATAATGCAGGGTGGAAAGCAGCAAATATTGGTTTTACAGGATGCAAAGCATCAGATAATCAGTGTACAGGTACAAAGCATCAGATAATCATTTTACAGGGTACAAAGCATCAGGGAATGGTTTTCATTGTTCACAGCAGCAGGGAATGATTTTACAGGAACTAAGCAGCAGAGAATGATTTTACCGCTACAAAGTAGACGGAGAATGATTTTACAGAGTTCAAAGCAGCAGACAATAATCCAGGTTACAACGCCTCATATAATGGTTTTGCAGTGTACAAATTGTCAGAGAATGGTTTTACAGGGCACAAAGCACCAGAGAAAATTCAGCACAAATCAGCATAGAATGAGGTTTGAAGGGTACAATCAATATCAGAATGATTTTACATGGTGAAAAGCAGCAAAGAAAGATTTTACAGGGTGCAAACCATCTGAGAATTACGGTACAGGCTGCACAGCATGAGAGTATGGTGTTGTAGGGCACGAAGCAGCAGAGAATATCCAGGTTACAAAGCCTCATACAGTATAATGATTTTGCATTGTACAAAGCATCAAATAATGATTTTATAGTGTAAAGCCCATAATAGAAATATTTTACAGGGCACAAATCAACAGAGAATAATCCAGTGTACAAAAGCATCAAATAATAATTTTACGGGGCACAAAGCATCAGAGAGTGGTTTTGTGGTACACAGCAGCAAAGAATGATTTTTCAGGGTACTAAGCAGCAGCAAATGATTTTACCGACTACAAAGTAGACGAGAATGATTTATAGAGTTCAAAGTGGCAGAGAATAATTTAACTGAGTAGAAAGCATCAAGGAATGAGTGATTCAACAGGGTATAAAGCATCAGAGAATTATAATATAGGGAACAAAGCATCAAAGTATGACTTTACAGGGTACAAAACAACTGAGAATGTTTATACAGGGCACAAACGACCAGAGACTATTTCAGAGTACAAAGCACCACAGAATAAATCAGCAGAACTATGCAGCGAGAATGATTTTACAATCCAAAGCACCATAGAATAATCCATGGTACAAAGCATCAGAGAAATATTTTTCAGGGTACTAAGTAGCAGAAAATTATTTTACAGGATTCAAAGCAGCAGAGAATGATTTTACATAGGCACAAAGCAGTGGAGAATAATTCCGGGTACAAATTAAGAGAATAAATCAGGTCACAAATCAATAGAGAATGATTTTACAGGGCATTAAGAATCCAGAATGGTTTTACAAGGCACAAAGCAGCAGAGAATTAATCAGGGTACAAAGTATCAGGGACTGATTTAACATGGTGCAAAACAGGAGAGAATGATTTTACTGTGCATAAAGCATCAGAGATTGATTTCACAAAGTACAAAGCAGGAGAGAATGATTTTGCTGGGTATAAAGCATCAGATAAAGATTGTATACTGTACAAAGCATCAGAGAATAATTTACAATTTACAAAAGAGCAGAGAATGATTTTACAAGGTACAAAACAGAAGATAATTGTTTTAGAGGGCACAAAGCAGCAGAATAATCTAGAGTACAAAGCATCAGAAAAATGTTTTTCAGGGTACAAAGCATGGAGAATGATTTAACTTCAAAAAGCAACATAGAATGACTATACAGGGTTGAGACAGCAGAGAATGGTTTACATGGACACAAAGCAGTGGATGATAATTCAGGTACAAAGCAACAGAGAATAAAATCAGAGCACAAAGCAGCAGCGATTGATTGTACAGTGCATAAGGCACTACAGAGTAATTCAGGGCACACATCAGGAGGATTGATTCACAGGGTACACAGCAGCAGAAAATGATTTTACAGGGTAAAAGCAGAAGACTATGATTTTACAGAGTATAAAGCATCAGAGAATGGTTTACGGGTACAAAGCAGCAGAGAATAATCCACAATACAAAAGTGTCGCAGAATGGGTTTTCAGGAACACAGCAGCAGAGAAGATTTTAGAGGGCACAAACAGCAGAGAATAATTCATGGTGCTCAGCATAAGAAAGTGCAAAATTAGCTGCTGAGAAGTAAGCAAATAGACTGGTGCTGTGTGAAGGGTTGGTACCCATGGATTAAATCAAAGCCACATACATAGCACTCAAGCAGAAAGTGTAGTTACACTTTATAAATGACAGCAAATGCATTCATTATACCATGGCTCTCAGACTCTGAGCCTAGCCTAATAAATGGGTTTGTTGAAGCTTACAAAGTGTAACTGCAATATGTGCTGACTGCTATGTTAGTGGATTTGACACAAAGCTATCAGAATATGACTTTAGAGGCTACAAAGCAACATAGAATAAATCAGGGTAGAAAGAATGCAAATATAATTTGACATGTACAAAGCATCAGAGAATGATTTTATAATGTACAAAGAAATAGAGAATGATTTTATAGAGTGCAAATCATTAGAGAATGTTTTACATGGCACAAAGCAGCAGATAAAGATTTTACAGTGCACTAAGCAATAGAGAATGATTTTGTAAGGTGCAAAGCAACATAGAATGATTTTACAGTGCACAAATCAGCAGAGAATAATCCAACAGTCTACAACACATCAGATAATGCTTTTAAAGGCAGAATGCACCAGAAAGTTATTTATAGGGCACAAAGCAGCAGAGAGTAATTCAAGGTTCAAAGATCAGTGAAAAATCATTGGGGAAAGCAGAAAAGAATGACTTTACAGGGTACAAAGCAAAAAGAATAGTTTGACAATGGCAAAGAGCAGCATAGAATAAATAAGGTACAGGGCATCAGAGAATGACTTTATATGGCACAAAGCAGCAGGGAATGATTTTACAGGTAGAAACCAGAAGAGTATGATACAGGTACAATGCATCAAAGAATAATTTTCAGGACACACAACAGCAGAGAATGGTTTTATGGCACAAACCACCTGAGAAGAATTCATGGTACAAAACATCCTAGAATGATTTTACTTGGCACAAAGCAGAGAATGGTTTGAAAGGGCACAAAGCAGCAGAGAATAATCCCAGGTACAAATCAGCAGTGAATGATTTTACAGGCACAAAGCACCAGAGTATAATTCAGTGTTGAAAGCACCAGAGAATAATTCAGGGTACAAACCATCAGAGAATGATTTACAGGATATGAAGCAGCAGAGAATGAGTTTACAGTGTACAAAGTATGAGTGGATGATATTATATGGTGCAAAGGATCAGAGAATGGCTTTACAGGACACAAAGCAGTAGAGAATAATCCAGCGTACAAAGCATCAAAGAATGATTTCATTTTACAAAGCATTAGATACTGATTGTACATGGTGGAAAGCATCAGATAATGATTTTACAGGGTACAAAGCACAGGAGAATAATTCAGAGGTACACAGCATCATAAAATGAATTTACAGGGTAAAAGCACAAGAGAATAATTCAGGGTACAAAGCAAAGAGAATGCTTCTTCAGGGCACACACCATCATAGAACGATTATACACTGTGAAAGCAGCAAATAATGATTTTACAGGGTGCAAAACATCAGTGAATGACTGTACAGGTACAAAGCATGAGAGAATGGTTTTACTGGGCACAAAGCAGCAGAGAAGAATCCCGGTACAAAGCATTACAGAATAGTTTTCAAGGGACACAGCAGAAGAGATGATTTTACAGGGCACAAAGCACCAGAGAATAATTTAGCACACAAATTAGTATAGAATGAGTTTTAAAGGGTTCAATCAATATGAGAATGATTTTACATGGTACAAAGCAGCAAAGAATGATTTACAGGGTACAAATCATCCAAGAATTACAGTACAGGTACACAGCATGAGAGAATGATTTTGTAGGGCACAAAGCAGCAGAGAATAATCCAGGTTACAAAGCCTCATATATTGGCATTGTACAAATCATCCAATAATGATTTTACAGGGTAAAACCCATAAGAGAAAGATTTTACAGGGCACAAAGCAACAAAGAATAATCCAGTGTACAAAAGCATCAGATAATAATGTTACGGGCACAAAGCTCAGAGAGTGGTTTTCATTGTACACAGCAGCAAAGAGTGATTTTCAAGGTAGAAAGCAGCAGAAAATGAGTTCACAGGCTACAAAAGTAGACAATGATTGTAAAAGGTATAAAGCGGAACATAATTATTTAACTGGTTAGAAAGCAAGAGAATGATTTCACTGGGTGAAATCATCAAAGAGTGATATTAAATGGTACAAAGCAGCAGATAATCATTTTATAGGGCACAAAGCAGTGAATATTTATTCTTGGTACAAAGAACCAGAGAATGTTTTTTCATAGTAGAATGTTTTTAGGACACAAAGCAGCAGAGAATAATCCAGGTGACAAAGCCTCATATAATGGTTTTGCATTGTACAAAGTATCAAATAATGATTTTACAGGGCAAAACCCATAAGAGAAAAGATTTTCAGGGCACAAAGCAACAAAGAATAATCCAGTGTACAAAAGCATCAAATAATAATTCTACGGGGCACAAAGAATCAGAGAGTGGTTTTCATGGTACACAGCAGCAAAGAATGATTTTTCAAGGTAGAAAGCAGCAGAGTATGATATTACAGGATACAAAGCAGTAGACAATGATTGTAAAAGGTATAAAGCAGAACAGAGTGATTTAACAGGTTATAAAGCAAGAGAGAATGATTTCACAGGGTACAAATCATCTAAGAATGGTATTAAAGGTACAAAGCAGCAGATAATCTTTTATAGGGCACAAAGCAGTGGATAATATTTCTGGGTACAAAGAACCAGAGAATGTTTTTTCACAGTACAAACCATCAGAAGTTATTATACAGGATACAAAGCAGTTGAGAATGATTTTAAAGATTACACAGCATCAGAGGATAATTTTACAGGGTACAAGGCATCAGAAAATGGCTTTACACTATTCACAACAGTATTGAATAATCCAGGGTACAAAGCATCAGTTACTGGTTTTACTAGGTACAAAGCATCTGATAATGATTTTACAGGGCACAGAGCAAGAGAAATAACTGAGGGTGCAAAGCATCAGAGAATGTTTTTACAGGCGACAAGCACAAGAGAATAATTCAGGGTACAAAGCACCAGAGAATGCTTCGTCAGGTTTACAAACCATCAGAGAATTATTACACACTTTATAAATCAGCAATAATGATTTTACATGGTACTGAGTGTCAGAGAATGATTTTACTGGGTACAAAGCATTAGAGAATGACTGTATAGGGTACAAAGCATGAGAGAATGGTTTTGTCAGCACAAACCACCAGAGATTAATCCAGGTAACAAAGCCTCATATAATGGGTTTGCATTTTACAAAGCATCAGAGAATGATTTACAAGGTCAAAGTATCAAAGAATGATTTTACAGGGCACAAAGCAGCAAAAAGAATAATCCAGGGTAAAAGCATTAGAGAATCGTTTTCAGTAGACACAGCAGCAGAGAATGATTTTACAGAGTAAAAACTGCAGGAAATAATTTTACATGGTACAAAGTATCACAGAATGATTGTATGGTGTGCAAAGCCATAGATATTGATTTTATAGACTAAAAACATTACAGAATGATTTTACAGGGTACAAAGCACCAGAGAATTATTTAGGCTATAAAGCACCACAGAAAATTTTTCAGAGTAGCATGCAGGACAGAATGATTTTACAGTGCACAAAGCAGCAGAGGATGGCTTTACAGTGCATTAAACAGCAGAGAATAATTCAGGGTACAAAGCAGAATAGAATGATATTACAGAGTACAAAGCATCAGATAATGATTTTACAGAGTACACATCTGCATAGAATCATTTTACAGGCTACAAAGCATCAGAGAATGATTTACAGAGGTCAAAACTGCAGAGAATGATTTCACAGGGTACAAAGCATCAGAGAATGATTTAACAGGGCATAATGCAGCAAGAACAATCCGGGTAGAAAGCGTCAGATATTGGTTTAACAGAGTACAAAGAATCAGAGAATGGTTTTTCAGGGTAAACAGTGCCAGAGAATGATTTTACAAGGTGCAAAGTGCAGAGAATAATTAAAGGGAGAAAGCATCAGAGAATCATTGTTCATGGCACAAAGCAACAGAGAATGATTTTGCAGGGCACAAAGCAACTGAGAATGATTTTACAGGGTACAAAGCAATAGAAAATGATTTTACAGGTCACAAAGCACCAGAGAATAATTTATGGTACAGAGCATCAGAGAATGGATTTAAATGGCCAAAGCAGTAAAGATCATTTAACAGGGTACAAGGAAGCAGAGAAATGTATTAAAGGGACAAAAGCAGCAGATAATGATTTTTCATGGTATAAATCATCAGATCATGATTTTACAGGGTACAGGGCATCTAAGAATGACTTTACAGGGTACAAAGCAGCAGAGAATAATTCATGGAACAAGCAACTAAGAATGAATGAGAGCACAAAGCAGCAGAGAATAATTTTACATGGCAAAACACGGAGAATAATTCAGGGCACAAATTAGTAGAGAATGATTTTATAGGGTACAACGCAGAAGAGAATGGTTTACAGGGCACAAAGAAGCAGAAAATAATCTACGGTACAAAGAACTAGAGAAATATTTTCAGGTTCACAGCATCAGAGAATGACTTTGCAGGGCACAAAGTAGCAGAAAATAATTTAACAGGAACTAGCAGCAGAAAGTGATTTTGCAGGGTACAATGCAGCAGAGAATGATTTAAGGGGTAGACAGCAAAATAGAATGACTTTGAAGAGTATAAAGCTTTGGAGAATGATGTTACTAGGTAGAAAGCATCAAAGAATGACTTTACAGAGTACAAAGCAGCAGGGAATGGCTTTACATGGGCATAAAGTAGCAGAGAATAGTTAAGGGTACAAAGCAACAGAGAATAAATCAGAGCACAAAGCAGCAGAGAATGATATAGGCATAAAGCATGACAGAGTAATTCAGGGCACAAATCAGAAGAGTGATTTGCATGGTATGAAGCAGCAGAGAATGATTTAACAGGGTACAAAGCAGCAGAATGGTTTTACAGGGCACAAAGAAGCACAGAATAATCCAGGCTACAAAGCAGCAGAGAATGATTTTAAATGGTTAAAAGCAGCAGACAATGATTTTAAAATGTACAAAGCAGAATAGAATGATTTAACAGGTTACAAAGCAAGAGAACATTATTTCACAGGGTACAAAAACATCAGAGAATGATTTCACAGGGTGCAAAGCTCAAAGAATGATTTTGCAAGGTGCAAAGCAGCAGAGAATCTTTTATAGGGCACAAAGCAGTGGATAATAATTCAGGGTAGAAAGAACTAGAGAATGCTTTTTCACAGTACAAACCATCAGAAAATGATTATACAGGATACAAAGCAGATGAGAATGATTTTAAAGCAAACAAAGCATCAGAGGATGATTTTACTGGGTACAAAGCATCAGAGAATGGCATTACAGGATTCAAAACAGTATTGAATAATCCAGGGTACAAAGCATCAGATAATGATTTTGTATTGTACAAAGCAGGAATGATTTTACAGGTTCCAAATTATCAAAGAATGATTTTACAGTGTCCAAAGTATTGGAGAATGATTGTACAGGGCTTAAAGCAGCAAAGTATAATGCAGGCAACAATGCACTACAGGAAGATTTTTCAGGGACACAGCAGCAGAGAATGATTTTACAGGGAACGAAGCAGCAAAGAATGATTTTACATGGTATAAAGCAATAGAGAATGATTTTTCATTGCAAAAACACCATATAATGTTTATACATGGTACAAAGTAGTGGAAAATGATTGTACAGAATTCAAAGCATCAGATAATGATTTTACAGGGCCCAAAGCACCAGAAAATAATTCAGGATACAAAGCACCACAGAATAATCCAGGTGACAAAGCACCACAGAATGATTTTACAGTTTAGAATGCAGGAGAGAATGATTTTACAGGCACAGAGCAGCAAAGAATGGCTTTACAGTGCATAAAACAGCAGAGAATAATTCAGGCTACAAAGCAACAGAGAATGATATTACAGAGTACAAAGCTTCAGAGAATGATTTTACAGAGTACAAAACTGCAGAGAATGATTTCACAGAGTACAAAGCATCAGAGAATATTTTAACAGGGCATAATGCAGCAGAGAATAATGCAGGTTGGAAAGCAGCAAATATTGGTTTACAGAGTGCAAAGCATCAGATAATCATTTTACAGGTAAAAAAGCATCATGGGATGGTTTTCATGGTATACAACAGCAGAGAATGATTTTACAGGGTACTAAGCAGCAGAGAATGATTTTACATGCTACAAAGTAGACAAGAATGATTTTACATAGTTCAAAGCAGCAGAGAATGATTTAACTGGGTAGAGAGAAACAAGGAATGAGTGATTCCACAAGGTATAAAGCAACAGAGAATGATGTTACAGGGTACAAAGCATCAAAGAATGACTTTACTGGGTACAAAACATCAGAGAAAGACTGTACAAGTACAAAGCATGAGATAATGGTTTCATAGAGCACAAAGCAGCAGAGAATAAATCCAGGTTACAAAGCCTCATATAATGGTTTGCAGTGTACAAATTATCAGAGAATGGTTTTACAGGGCACAAATCAGAACAGAATAATTCCGGGTACAAAGCATTACAGACTAGTTTTTCAGGGGACACAGCAGCAGAATGTTTTAACAGGGCACAAAGTACCAGAGAATAATTCAGCACACAAATCAGCATAGAATGAGGTTTGAAGGGTTCAATCAATATGAGAATTATGTCACACCTTGCAAAGCAGCAAAGAATGATTTTACAGGTACAATCCATCCGAGAATTACTGTACAGGTTGCACAGCATGAGTATGGTTGTGTAGGGCACAAAGCAGCAGATAACATTCAGGATACAAAGCCTCATATAATGGTTTTGCATTGTACAAAGTATCAAATATTTATTTTACAGGGTAAAACCCATAAGAGAAATATTTTACAGGGCACAAAGCAACAGGAATAATCCAGTGTACAAAAGCATCAAATAATAGTTTACAGGGCACAAAGCATCAGAGAGTGATTTTTCATGGTACACAGCAGCAAAGAATGATTTTCAAGGTAGAAAGCAGCAGAGTATGATTTACGGGTTACAAAGCAGTAGACAATGATTTTAAAGGTATAAAGCAGAACAGAGTGATTTAACAGGTTACAAAGCAAGACAGAATGATTTTACACATTTCACAAAGAATGATATTAAAAGGTACAAAGCAGCAGCTAATCATTTTATAGGCACAAAGCAGTGGATAATAATTCTGTGTACAAAGAACAGAGAATGTTTTTCAAAGTACAAACCATCAAATATCTATTGTACAGGATACAAAGCAGCTGAGAATGATTTTAAAGATTACAAAGCATCAGAGGATAATTTACAGGGTACATAGCATTGGAAAATGGCTTTACAGAGTCACAACAGTATAGAATAATCCAGGGTACAAAGCATCAGTTACTCGTTTTACAAGGTAAAAAGCATCAGATAATTATTTTACAGGGCACAAAGCACAGAGAAATAACTGAGGCGCAAAGCATCAAAGAATGATTTTACAGGGCAACAAGCAGAAGAGAATAATTCAAGGTACAAAGCACCAGAGAATGCCTCTTCAGGTACAAACCATCAGAGAATTATTACACACTTTATAAATCAGCAAATAATGATTTTACATGGTACTGAGCATCACAGCATGATTTTACATGGTACAAAGCATCAGAGAATGACTGTATAGGGTACAAAGCATGAGAATGGTTTTGTAGGGCACAAAGCACCAGAGAATAATCCAGGTAACAAAGCCTCATATAATGGGTTTGCATTGTACAAAGCATCAGAGAATGATTTTACAAGGTCCAAAGTATCAAAGAATGATTTTGCAGGGCACAAAACAGCAAAGAATAATCCAGGGTAAAAGCATTGGAGATGTTTATCAGCAGGCACAGCAGCAGGGAATGATTTACAGAGTAAAAACTGAAGGAAATAATTTATATGGTACAAAGTATCACAGAATGATTTTATAGTGTGCAAAGCCATAGATAATGATTTACAGACTAAAAACATCAGAGAATGATTTTACAGGGTACAAAGCACCAGGAATTATTCAGGCTACAAAGCACCACAGAATAATTTTTCAGTGTAGAATGCATGAGAGAATGATTTTACAGGGTACAAAGCATCAAAGAATGACTTAACTGGGTACAAAACATCAGAGAAAGACTGTACAAGTACAAAGCATGAGATAATGGTTTCATAGAGCACAAAGCAGCAGAGAATAAATCCAGGTTACAAAGCCTCATATAATGGTTTTACAGTGTACAAATTATCAGAGAATGGTTTTACAGGGCACAAATCAGAACAGAATAATTCCGGGTACAAAGCATTACAGACTAGTTTTTCTAGGGGACACAGCAGCAGAGAGAATGTTTTAACAGGGCACAAAGTACCAGAGAATAATTCAGCACACAAATCAGCATAGAATGAGGTTTGAAGGTTCAATCAATATGAGAATTATGTCAAACCGTGCAAAGCAACAAAGAATGATTTTACAGGTACAATCCATCCGAGAATTACTGTACAGGTTGCACAGCATGAGAGTATGGTTGTGTAGGGCACAAAGCAGCAGATAACATTCCAGGATACAAAGCCTCATATAATGGTTTTGCATTGTACAAAGCATCAAATATTTATTTTACAGGGTAAAACCCATAAGAGAAATATTTTACAGGGCACAAAGCAACAGGGAATAATCCAGTGTACAAAAAGCATCAAATAATAGTTTTACAGGGCACAAAGCATCAGAGAGTGATTTTTCATGGTACACAGCAGCAAAGAATGATTTTCAAGGTAGAAAGCAGCAGAGTATGATTTTACGGGTTACAAAGCAGTAGACAATGATTTTAAAAGGTATAAAGCAGAACAGAGTGATTTAACAGGTTACAAAGCAAGACAGAATGATTTTACACATTTCCAAAGAATGATATTAAAAGGTACAAAGCAGCAGTAATCATTTTATAGGGCACAAAGCAGTGGATAATAATTCTGTGTACAAAGAACAGAGAATGTTTTTCAAAGTACAAACCATCAAATATTTATTGTACAGGATACAAAGCAGCTGAGAATGATTTTAAAGATTACAAAGCATCAGAGGATAATTTTACAGGGTACATAGCATTGGAAAATGGCTTTACAAGTCACAACAGTATAGAATAATCCAGGGTACAAAGCATCAGTTACTCGTTTTACAAGGTAAAAGCATCAGATAATTATTTTACAGGGCACAAAGCACAGAGAAATAACTGAGGCGCAAAGCATCAAAGAATGATTTACAGGGCAACAAGCAGAAGAGAATAATTCAAGGTACAAAGCACCAGAGATGCCTCTTCAGGTACAAACCATCAGAGAATTATTACACACTTTATAAATCAGCAAATAATGATTTTACATGGTACTGAGCATCACAGCATGATTTTACATGGTACAAAGCATCAGAGAATGACTGTATAGGGTACAAAGCATGAGGAATGGTTTTGTAGGGCACAAAGCACCAGAGAATAATCCAGGTAACAAAGCCTCATATAATGGGTTTGCATTGTACAAAGCATCAGAGAATGATTTTACAAGGTCAAAGTATCAAAGAATGATTTTGCAGGGCACAAAACAGCAAAGAATAATCCAGGGTAAAAGCATTGGAGAATTGTTTATCAGCAGGCACAGCAGCAGGGAATGATTCAGAGTAAAAACTGAAGGAAATAATTTATATGGTACAAAGTATCACAGAATGATTTTATAGTATGCAAAGCCATAGATAATGATTTACAGACTAAAAACATCAGAGAATGATTTTACAGGGTACAAAGCACCAGAGAATTATTCAGGCTAAAAGCACCACAGAATAATTTTCAGTGTAGAATGCATGAGAGAATGATTTTACAGGGTACAAAGCAGCAGAGAATGGCTTTACAGTGCATAAAACAACAGAGAATAATTCAGGTACAAAGCAGAAGAGAATGATATTACAGAGGATGAAGCATCAGAGAAATGATTTTGCAGAGTACAAAACTGCAGAGAATGATTTCACAGGGTACAAAGCAAGAGATAATTATTGCACAGGGTATAAAACATCAGAGAATGATTTCACAGGATGCAAAAGCATCAACGAATGATTTTACAAGGTACTAAGCAGCAGAGAATCTTTTATAGGGCAAAGCAGTGATAATAATTCAGGGTACAAAGAACCAGAGAATGTTTTTCACAGTACAAACCATCAGAGAATGATTATACAGGATACAAGGCAGACGAAAATGATTTTAAAGCAAACAAAGCATCAGAGGATGATTTTACAGGTGCAGAAGCATCAGAGAATGGCTTTACAGGATTCAAAACAGTATTGAATAATCCAGGGTACAAAGCATCAGATAATGATTTTGCATTGTACAAAGCAGAGAATGATTTTACAGGTTCCAATTTATCAAGGAATGATTTTACAGGGTCCAAAGTTTTAGAGAATGATTTTACAGGGCATAAAGCAGCACAGAATAATGCAGGTACCAAGGCATTACAGGATGTTTTTCAGGGACACAGCAGCTAAGAATGATTTTAGAGAACAAAGCTGCAGAGAATGATTTTACATGGAATAAAGCATTAGAGAATGATTTTTCAGGAAAAGCAGCATATAATAATTATACAGGGTACAAAGCAGAAAATGATTGTACAGAATACAAAGCATCAGAGAATGATTTTACAGGGCCCAAAGCACCAGAGAATAATTCAGGATACAAAGCGCCACAGAATAATCAGGTGACAAAGCACCAAAGAATGATTTCATAGTTTAGAATGCAGAGAGAATGATTTTACAGGGCACAGAGCAGCAAAGAATGGCTTTACAGTGCATAAAACAGCAGAGAATAATTCAGGGTACAAAGCAAAAGAGAATTATATTACAGAGTACAAAGCATCAGAGAATGATTTCTAAAGAACAAAACTGCAGAAAATGATTTCACAGGGTACAAAGCATCAGATAATAATTTAACAGGGCATAATGCAGCAGAGAACAATCCAGGGGTGGAAAGCATCAGATATTGGTTTAACAGAGTACAAAGCATCAGAGAATGGTTTTCAGGGTAAACAGTGTTAGAGAATGAGTTTACAGGGTGCAACGCAGCAGAGAATAATTCAAGGGAAAGCATCAGAGAATCATTGTACAGGGTACAACGTAACAGAGAATGATTTTGCAGGGCACAAAGCAACAGAGAATGATTTTACAGGGTACAAAGCAATAGAAAATGATTTTACAGGTCAAAGCACCAGAGAATAATTTATGGTACAGAGCATCAGAGAATGGATTTAAAAGGCCAAAAGCAGTACAGATCATTTAACAGGGTACAAGGAAGCAGAGAAATGTATTAAAGGGACAAAGCAGCAGATAATGATTTTTCATGGTATAAATCATCAGATCATGATTTACAGGGTACAGGGCATTTAAGAATGACTTTACAAGGTACAAAGCAGCAGAGAATAATTCACGAACAAAGCAAATAAGAATGAATCAGAGCACAAAGCAGCAGAAAATAATTTTACATGGCATAAAGCACGGGTGAATAATACAGGGCAAAAATTAGTAGAGAATGATTTTACAGGGTACAAAGCAGATGAGAATGGTTTTACAGGGCACAAAGCAGCAGAAAATAATCTAGGGTACAAAGAACCAGAGAAATATTTTCAGGTTCACAGCATCGGAGAATGACTTTGCAGGGCACAAAGTGGCAAAATGATTTAACATGGAACTAAGCAGCAGAGAATGATTTTCAGGGTACAATGCAGCAGAGAATGATTTAACAGGGTAGAAAGCAACATAAAATGACTTTGCAGAGTATACAGCTTTAGAGAATGATGTTACTAGGTAGAAAGCATCAAAGAATGACTTTACAGAGTACAGCAGCAGAGAATGGCTTTACATGGGCACAAAGTAGCAGAGAATAGTTAAGGGTACAAAGCAACTGAGAATAAATCAGAGCACAAAGCAGCAAGAATGATATTATAGGGCATAAAGCATGACAGAGTAATTCAGGGCACAAATCAGTAGAGTGAATTTACATGAGTGCGAAGCAGCAGAGAATGATTTAACAGGGTACAAAACAGCAGGAAATGGTTTTACAGGGCACAAAGAAGCAAAGAATAATCCAGGCTACAAAGCAGCAGAGAATGATTTTAAAGGGTAACAAGCAGCAGACAATGATTTTAAAATGTACAAAGCAGAATAGAAAGATTTAACAGGTTACAAAGCAAGAGAATTATTTCACAGGGTATAAAACATCAGAGAATGATTTCACAGGGTACAAAGCATCAAAGAATGATTTTACAAGGTACAAAGCAGCAGAGAATCTTTTATAGAGACACAAAGCAGTGGATAATATTTCAGGGTACAAAGAACCAGAGAATGCTTTTTCACAGTACAAACCATCAGAGAATGATTATACAAGATATAAAACAGACGCAAATGATTTTAAAGCGTACAAAGCATCAGAGAATGCTTTACAGGACTCAAAACAGCATTGAATAATCCAGAGTACAAAGCATCAGACAATGATTTTGCATTGTACAAAGCAGAGAATGATTTACAGGTTCCAAATTATCAAAGAATGATTTATTAGGGTCCAAAGTATTGAAGAATGATTTTACAGGGCATAAAGCAGCAGAGAATAATGCAGGGTACCAAGGCATTACAAGATGTTTTTCCAGGCAAAAGCAGCATATAATGTTTATACAGGATACAAAGCAGCAGAAAATGATTGTACAGAATACAAAGCATCAGAGAATGATTTACAGAGCCCAAAGCACCAGAGAATAATTCAAGATACAAAGCGCAGAGATAATCCAGGTGACAAAGCACTACAGAATGACTTTACAGTGTAGAATGCAGGAGAGAATGATTTTACAGGCACAGAGCAGCAAAGAATGTCTTTACAGTGCATAAAACATCAGAGAATAATTCATGGTACAAAGCAACAGAGAAAGATATTACAGAGTACAAGGCATCAGAGAATGATTTGACAGAGTACAAAACCGCAGAGAATGATTTCACAGGAACAAAGCATCAGCAAATGGTTTAACAGGGCATAATGCAGCAGAGAATAATGCATGGTGGAAAGCAGCAAATATTGGTTTTACAGGGTGCAAAGCATCAGATAATCATTTACAGGGTACAAAGCATCAGATAATCATTTTACAGGTTACAAAGCATCACAGGATAGTTTTTCATGGTACACAGCAACAGAGAATGATTTTACAGGCTACAAAGTAGACTAGAATGATTTACAGAGTTCAAAGCAGCAGATAATTATTTAACTG
Organism: Neoceratodus forsteri; assembly: GCA_016271365.2. NCBI lineage: Eukaryota > Metazoa > Chordata > Ceratodontiformes > Ceratodontidae > Neoceratodus > Neoceratodus forsteri. Next base: position 397,864,862 of record CM057454.1, read on the forward strand.
GTAGAAAGCAACAAGGAATGAGTGATTCCAAATGGTATAAAGCAACAGAGAATGATGTTACAGGGTACAAAGCATAACAGAATGACCTTACATGGTACAAAACATCAGAGAAAGACTGTACAGGTACAAAGCATGAGATAATGGTTTTGTAGAGGACAAAGCAACAGAGAATAATCTAGGTTACAATGCCTCATATAATGGTTTTGCAGTGTACAAATTGTCAGAGAATGGTTTTACAGGACACAAAGCAGCAGAGAAAAATCCTGGGTACAAAGTATTACAGACTAGTTTTCAAGTTGACACAGCAGCAGAGAATGCTTTTACAGGGCACAAAGCAGCAGATAATAATTCACACACAAATCAGCATAGAATGAGGTTTGAAGGGTTCAATCAATATGAGAATGATTTTACATGGTGCAAAGCAGCAAAGAATGATTTACAGGGTACAAACCATCCAAGAATTACTGTACAGGTTGCACAGCATGAGAGTATGGTTTTGTAGGGCACAAAGCAGTAGTGGAGGGACAGGGTGGGGGTTCTGGGAAAAAAGGAAGAAAAGTGGGCAGAAGATCTATTTAAGGAATCAAGAACTCCCATTAGGATGATGCATGGGAAGAGTGGTTGAAGAGATACCCAAATAAAAAGTGGCTGACACGATCAGAAAAGGCTTTGAGATGGGTTTCCATTTCAATGCTTGGGCCTGAGGCAAGGCGAGTGAGGCGATCAACCTGAGCTCAGTAAAGAGAAAAGAAGAATTTAAAGACAAAAAATAGATGGGAAATAGCAGTGGGGAGGGTAAGGGCCATTTGACACACCCCACTTTGGAATATGAGAGTGTCTCATTGGGTTTGGTCCCAAAAAGCAGCAGAGAGGTATAGGTTGATTCACCACCTGTCATTTCCGAGGGAACTCAGTGAATGATTTCATCGGTGAAGAGCACAGCAAAGTGACATATGCCACATTGGAAGAGGCAGTACAAGCCATCAGGCAATGCCTGATGAATGGATGGCAAAAACGGATATAGAATCTGCTTTCAGATTGCTTCCGGTTAGGAGAAGACTGAGACCTGTTCAGTTTTAAAATAGGGGACAATACTATTTTGACAAGGCAATGCCCATGGGATGTTCCATAGCATATGCTACATTTGAAGCATTCTGCACTTGTTTACAGTGGATAATTCATGAACAAACTGGTTACAGGATGGTCATTCACTATTTGGATGATTTCCTTCCAATAAGCAGTGGAAAAGAAGAGACAGACAAAATGTCCAGTTTCCAGGATCTATAGCAGGAATTAGGGGTTTCTCACAAAAGAAGACAGAAGCCCCAATGGGTTTTAAAATTTCTGGATATTGAAATAAATGCCTCAAATGTGGTCTTTAGGTTTGAACAAAAAAACTGTCCAAGTTGGAAGGAGCTTATTAAAATGCATACAAGTAGAGGAGGAATACAGCTAAGAGGGTTCAACAGGTCTTGTGTCACCTGAACTTTGCGTGCTGGGCTATAGGCCCAGGGAGGACCTTCACAAAGTGACTAGCTAGGGCTACAGTGGGTGTAACCAGGCCACTGGGTAGACATGTCAAAAGGAGTTAAGGAAGACTTTAAGTATGGGAGGAGTTCCTCAGGAACTATAATAGGTGCTCCTTTTGGCAAGATGACTGGGTAAATAACATAGACCTAGAACTTTATACAGATGCAGTGGGGTGCCTGGGCATGGGGGCTATTTGAGGGGCAGATGGTTTGCTGAACCATGGCCTATGGAATGGGTAAGGAGGAAAAGTAAAGGACATAACACTGTTGGAGATCATGCCTATTTGGGTCTGCACCTTGGTGTGGGACAAGAGCTGCAGAACCAGAAGGTGGCGTGTTAAACAACAAGAGGAACTAGGTCAGAAACAGTCATGCAGGTACTTCGACAACTGGTGCTAAGGACCTTAAAATTGGATATATCATTCAGAGTCAAACACATAGAAGGGGCACACAATACTCTGGCTGACAGCCTTCCCATCTGCAGCTGGATCATTTCTGGAGGCTGGCACCAACAGTAGAAGAACAAAACACCCATACCAATGAACATCTGGGACATTGGCAAGAGAGCAGAACTGTTGTTTCACAGCTCATGGTCACCAAGGACTCTGAGGAGCCTATGAATGGGGCCTGGCAGGTGTTGCAGACATTCAGGGTGATGCACCACATGGAGTAAGTAGGCCACTGCAGAGGACAGCCGGAAAATTTACAGTGGAACAATGGGAGAAGGAACTGCCCACACAATGATGGGAGTCTATTTAGCAGGGATTAGCTTGGTCTGCAACCTGAAAGGATGGAAGGACCCAAGAAGTCAATGTTAATTAGGAGGACGATGCAGGGATGGGAAGATTAAAGCAGAACTGCAGATAATAGGCGGCTATTAGGGGAACAGTGGCTGAGCAGACTAAAGGGGTATTACCAGCAATCTGCAGACCAAAGGATGAAGCTCAACTCTTCCATACAATCTATTTGGTAATGTTTGCGGGGCCATGAGAGTGGAGTGAGGCAGTAGGACATGGTAGAGAGACGAAGAAGGGGTTTGGTTTGGGGGACATAAATTGGGGACAAGCGAGATAAGAATCAGGATAAAGAAATCAAAGATGGATCAGAGGACAGGCTTGTACAGTAACCCTGAAGGCTCAGGAAAATGGCATACTGTGCCCAGTAAAAGCTTAGTGGGCTTACGCATAGGCGAGGAGGTAGGACCGGGAGGTTATTTGCACACAAAGATGGGAAAAAGGTCATAAGTTACTCAGGTCATGGCCATGCTTAAAAGGGCATGCAATTTCTGGGAGGACCCATGTAATTATTCATCTAACTCTCTACAAATAGGGTCTGCTTCTCAGTAGGCAGCAGCAGGAGAACAGTGGCTAATATGTTGGATAAGGGACACGATCTGCCAGTTACAAGAGATACATTTGAGCAATAAAGTGTGGAGACTAACATATCGTCTGTATTTTCTTTTGCAGACATGAATCATGGAGGGGCACAGAACTAAAAATGGACAGGAGCCAATGAACAGGTATAAGATTTATTTTGTTTAAATCCTGTAGAAAGAGGGAGGATAACAGAAGTCTGGATTTGTGCCACTCCTATATTTATTGGGCAGAAAAGAGAGCCAAAAAGGCTGGGGAGGACAGCTCTACCAGGATGTGAAAGAATGTGAGTTGGTGTGGCTTAGCATCAGAGGGATGAGATGGGGACAACTGTTTCACCCTGAAAAGAAATGAAGGAGTGGCATCAGTTCCAGACTTAATTATCACATCTAGGGCAAACTAATATAGTGAAAACCACAGGACACACACACATGCAGATTAAGAAGGATTTGGAAACAATACAACAGTGGTGGCCAAAGGTATGCCTAGTATGGTCGGATATGATACCAAGAAGGGTATGGAGGAATGAACACAATCATAGAGCTGTAGACGGGCCAGAAGGAAAATGAATAGAAGGGTAGGAACACTGATAAGAAAAATGGTGGAAGGTAATACTTTGGGGTGGAAGAATGGGTAGCAGGTTTCTACAGGTCAGATGGAGTGCACCTGTCAGATCTAGTCACTGATATGTTTAATACAGAACTATGGGTTTTATAGAAGCATAGAGGAGACATGCAGAAAGGATATAAAAAAAAACAGGAGAAATGAGGAGGTCCCTAGGGTGGGGAACAATATCCCAATTGAGAAAGCAGTCATCCAAGCAAACTGGAGACTGGCTAATGGAAAAAAGGAGGGGGAGGGGAAAAGAAAAGGAATAGGATGAAAAGAAGGAGCTGAAGGAGGAAAAGCAGTCTCGGTTCCCAACATTACCTAACAGAAAAAGAAGAAGAAGACACAGGTTTTCACCTGAGGAAGTGAGAGAGGAAGAAAGAGGATGATCAGAGATTGATATATGGATGCAATAAAGTACAACTGTAAAAGAAACTATGATAAAAGATGGTGAGATGGAAAATGAAATTATGATATATAGTAAATTAATTGCCAATCTGAGCACAACAACATACAATGGTCTCTGTCTTTTGTGAGGGAAAAGGGGAATCTGGGACAATGAATTTACAAGTACAAAGCAGCAGAGAACGATTTTGCAGCACACAAAGCATCAGAGAATGGTTTTACAGTGCACAAAGCACCATACAATAATTTAGGATACAAAGTACCAGCGAACGATTCAGGGTACAAAGCATCAGAAAATTATTTTAAAGGTACAAAGCATCAGTGAAGGGCTTTTCAGGCAACGTATCATCAGAGAACAATTTTACAAGGCATGAGCACCAGATGATAATTCAGTGCACAAAGCACAGAGAATTATTATACAGGGCACAAAAGCAGAAGAGAATATTTTTACAGGGCACAATGCAGCAGTGAATAATCCAGGATACAAGGACGTCAAGAGAATTATTTTAAATGGGCACAAAGCAGCAGAGAATGATTTTACAGAGTACAAACACCAAACAATAATTTAGGGTACCAAGCAGAGAATAGTTTTACAGGGCACAAAGCACCAGAGAAAATCTAGGTACAAAGCATCACAGAATGATTTTACACAGTGCAAACAGAAGAGAACAAATCAGTTAACAAAGCACCAGAGAATGTATTTAAAAGGTACAAAGTATCAAGAGTATGATTTTACATTGTACAAAGCAGCAGAGAATGATTTTCAAAGATACAAAAGCATCAGAATAATGGTTTGTAGGGTACAAACCATCATAGAATGATTTTACAGGGTACAAAGCAGCAGAGAAAGGTTCTACAGGGTACAAAGCAACAGAGAATGATTTTACAGGTAAAAAGCAGCAGATGATGATTTTACTAGACACAAAGCATCAGAGAGTGAATGTACAGGTACAAAACATCAGAGCATGTTTTTTTAATTGTACATAGCATCAGAGAATAATTTTACATGTATAAAGCATTACAGAATGGGTTTCAAGGTATAATGCATCAGAGAATTATTTTACAGGGTACAGAGCACCAGAGGATAATTTAGAAACAAGGCACCAGAGGATATTTCAGGGTACAAAGCAAGGCAGAATGGTTTTCATGTTACACAGGAGCAGAGAATGATTTTATTGGGTACAAAGCAGCAGAGAATGATTTCACAAAGCACAAAGCACCAGAGAATGATTTTAAAGGGCATAACAGCAGAGAATGATTACAGGTACAAAGCAGCAGAGAATGATTTTACAATGTACAGAGCATCAGAGAATGGTTTTACAGGGTAGAAAGCATCACAAAATGGTTTTGCAGGCATAATGCAACAGAAAATGATTTCACAGGTACACACCATCAGAGAATACGTTTACAAGATACAAAGCAGAAGAGAATGATTTTATAGGCACAATGCACCAGAGAATAATTCAGGGTACAAACCATCAGAGAATGATTATATAAGATATGAAGCAGCAGAGATTGATTTTACAGTGTACAAAGTATGCGTGGATAAAATTGCAGGGTGCTAAGCATCAGAGAATGGTTTTACAGGGCACAAAGCACAGGAGAATAATTCAGGGTACAAAGCATCATAGAATGGATTTACAGTGTAAAAGCACAAGAGAATAATTAGAAGGTACAACGCACAATGGAATAATTCAGCGTACAAAGCACCAGAGAATGCTTCTTCAGGTACAAACCATCAGAGAATGATTATACATGGTACAAAGCAGAAAATACAGATTTTACAGGGTACTGAGCATCACAGAATGATTTTACATGGTACAAAACATCAGAGAATGACTGTTCAGGGTACAAAGCATGAGAGAATGGTTTTGTAGGGCACAAAGCAGCAGAGAATAATCTAGGTTACAAAGCCTCATATAATGGTTTTGCAGTGTACAAAACATCAGAGTATGATTTTACAGGCACAAAGCAGCAGAGAATGGTTTTACAGGGCACAAAGCAGCAGAGAACAATCCATAGTACAAAGCAGCAGAGAATGATTTTAGAGGTCACAAAGCAGCAGAGAAAATTCAAGGTGCAAAGCATCAGAAAGTGCAAAACTAGCTGTTGTGAATCAAGCAAACAAGGCTGGTGCTGTGTGAAGGTTGTTACCCATGGATTAAATCAAAGCCACATACATAGCAATCAAGCAGAAAGTGCAGTTACACTTTGTAATTTACTGCAAATGCATTTATTACACCAGGGCTCTCAGACCTGAGAGCCTAGTCTAAAAAATGGATTTGCTGAAGTTTACAAATGTAACTGAAATTTGTGCTTGAGTGCGCAGGTTTGTGGCTTTGACAAAAGCATCAGAGGATGATTAGGCTACAAAGAAACACAGAAAGATGTCACAAGGTAAAAGAAGCAGAGAATGATTTTACGCAGTACAACGCACCAGATAATGATTCAGGGTACCACAAATCACAATATGATTTTACATTTACAAAGCATCGGAGAATGGTTATTCAGAGTAGATAGCATCAGTGAATGATTTTACCATGTAGAAAGCAACAGAGAATGATTTTACAGAGTACAAAGCATTAGAGAATGTTTACATGGCACACAGCACCAGAGAATGATTTTACAGGGCACAAATCAGCAACTAATTATCTTACAGGGTACAACACATCAGAGAATGCTTTACAGGGCAGAAAGCACCAGGCAGTGATTGTGTACGGCACAAAGCAGCAGAGAATAATCCAAGGTACAAAGGACCAGTGAAAAATTCAGCACCAAAGCAGCAGAAAATGATTTTACAGGGTACAAAGCATCAAAGAATAGTTTGAGAAGGTCACAGAGCAGCAGAGAATAAATGAGGGTACAACGCATCAGAGAATGATTTTACAGGGCACAAAAGCAGCAGGGCATGGTTTTACAGGTAGAAACCAGCAGAGAATGATTCAGGTACAAAGCACCAAAGAATAATTTTACAGGACACAAAGCAGCAGAGAATGATTTCACAGGGTACAAAGCATCAGAGAATGATTTTACATGCCACAAAGTACCAGAGAACAGTTCATGGTACAAAGCACCAGATAATGATTTTAGAAGGCACAAAGCACCAGAGAATGTTTTGAAAGGGCACAAAGCAGTATAGAATAATCCAGGGCACAAATCACCAGAGTATAATTCAGTGTAGAAAGCAGCAGAGGATAATTCTACAGGTTACAAGCAGCAGGTAATGGTTTTACAGTGTACAAAGTATGAGAGGATAATATTACAGGAGCAAAGCATCAGAGAATGGCTTTACAGGACACAAAGCAGAAGAGAATATCAGTACAAAGCATCAGAGAATGATTGTACAGGATGTAAAGCATGAGAGAATGATTTTACAGGGAATAAAGCCCAGAGAATAATTCTGGTTACAAAGCCTCATATAATGATTTTACAGGGTACAAAGTATCAGAATGATTTTACAGGCAAAAGCAACAGAGAATAATCCAGGGTACAAAGCATCAGAGAATGTGTTTTCAGGGTGCAGCAGTAGAGAATGATTTTACAGGTACAAAAGCAGAGAATTATTTTACTGGGTGCAAAGTGTTAGAGAATGGTTTTACAAGTCATAAAGCAGCAGAGAATAATAAAGGGTACAAAGCATCAAGAATTTTTTTCTGGGTACACAGCAGCAGAGAATAATTTTACATGGTGCAGAAGAGCAGCAGAGAATGATTTTAAAAAGTACAAAGCTGGAGAAAATAATTTTATAGGTACAAAGCAGCAGAAAATGATTTTAAGTGTACAAGCATCAGAGAGTGATTTTACAGGGTACAAAGCATGACAGAATTATTTTACAGTGTGCAAAGCATCTGAGAATAGCTTTTCGGGACCACGAAGCATAGAAATACTTCAGGGTACAAAGCATCAGATAAAGATTTTACAGGGCACAAAGCAGAGGAGAATAATTCAGGGTACAAAGCATCATAGAATGGTTTACAGGGTAAAAAGCATGAGAGAATAATTCAGGATACAAAGTACAATGGAATAATTCAGTGTACAGAGCACCAGAGAATGCTTCTTCAGGGTGCAAACCATCAGAGAATGATTATACATGGTACAAAGCAGCAGTGATTGATTTTACAGGGCACTGGTCATCACAGAATGATTTTACAGTGTACAAAACATCAGAGAATCATTGTACAAGCTACAAAGTATCAGAATGATTTTACAGGGTACAAAGCAGCAGATAATTATTTTCAGGTAAAAGCAGCAGCTAATTATTTTACAGGGTACAAAGCATTAAAGAGTGGTTTTACAGGACACAAAGCAGCAGAATAATGTTTTTCAGGGTACACAGCAGCAGAGAATAATTTTACACGGTACAAAGCAGCAGAAATGATTTTACAGGGCACAAAGCAGCAGAGAATAATAAAGGACACAAGGCATCAGAGAAACGTTTCAGGGTACAAAGCATCAGATAATTATTTCACAGTGTGCAAAACAGCAGAGAATTATTTTACAGAGTACAAAGCAGGGCACAATGAACAAGAGAATAATTCAGGATACAAAGCAGCAGAGAATAATTTGGGATACAAAGCATCAGCATTATTCTGCAGGGTAGAATGCAGGAGAAAATGATTTTACAGGGTACAAAGCAGCAGAGAATGACTTTACAGGCATAAAACAGCAGAGAATAATTCAGAGTACAAAGCACCAGAGAATGTTTTTCAAGGTACACAGCAAATAGTGATTTTACATGGCACAAAGCTGTAAAAATGATTTAGCAGGGTGCAAAGCAACAGACAATGTTTTTACATAGTACAAAGAAGTAGATAATGATTTAACACTATACAAAGCAGGAGAGAATGATTTTACTGCTTATAAATCATTAAAGAATGATATTACAAGTACAACACCACAGAGAATGATTACATAGGGTACAAAGCAGCAGAGAATGGTTTTGCAAGGCACAAGCAGCAGAAAATAATCCAGGTACAAAGCATCAAAGAAACTTTTTAGGGTACACAGCAACCGAGAATGACTTTGCAGGACACAAAGTAGTGAAAATGATTTAAAAGGGTACTAAGCAGCAGAGAATGATTTTACAAGCTACAAAGCAGAAGAGAATGATTTAACTGGGTAGAAAGCAGCATATAATGATTTAACAGGGTATAAAACACCAGAAAATGATTTAATAGGACACAAAGCAGCAGAGACTAATTCAAGTTACAAAGCACCAGAGAATACTTCACTGCACAAAGCAGCAGAGAATGATTTTACAACATACAAAGCATCAGAGAATATTTTAAAGGGCACAAAGCAGCAGTTAATCCAGGGTGCAAAGCATCAGAGGATGATTTACAATGTACAATGCAATACAGAAAGTTTTTTCAGGGTACACAGCAGCGGAAAATGATTTCACTAGTACAAACCAGCAAAGAATAAGTTTTACAAGATACAAAGCAGCAGAGAATGATTTTACAGAGTACAAAGCATCAGATAACTAATATGCAGGGCACAAAGCACTAGAAAATGAATTTATAGGGCAAAAAGCAGGAGAGAATGATTTCACAGGTTCAAAGCAACAGCAAAGGAATTCACAGGGCACAAAGCAGCAGAGAATGATTTTACAGATATGAAACACATGGTAATTCAGGACACAAAGCAGCAGAGAATGATTGTACCGTGTACAAAGCATCAGAGAATAATTTTACAGGACACAAACAGCAGAAGAATGATTTCACAGGACACAAAGCAGCAGGACTTGATTTACTGGGCACTAACACTAGAGAATAATTCAGGGTAAAGATTTTACAGGGTTCTAAGCATCACAGAATGGTTTATCATGTCATAAATCACGGATAATAATTCAGCATACAGAGCATCAGACAATGGTTTTACAGGGCAGAAAGCAGCAGAAAAACTTAGAGTACAAAGCATCAGGGGATGATTTTATAGGGCACAAAGCACAAGAGAATGGTTTAAAGGGCAATGAGCAGCACAGAATGATTCAGTACAAATCATCAGAGAATATTTTATGGTACAAAGCTCCAGAGAATGGTTTAAAGGGCATACAGCAGCAGAGAATAGTCCATGGTACAAAACAGTAGAAAATGATTTTATAGAGTACAAAGCTCGGAGAATTATTTTACAGCGTACAAAGCAGCAGAAATGTTTCTACAGGGTATAAAGCAGCAGAGAATAATTCTGGGTACAAAACATCAGAGAATATTTTTCAGGAAAACAGCAGCAGAGAATGTTTTTAAAGGGAACAAAGTAGCAGAAAATGATTTAAAAGGGTACTAAGCAGCAGAGAATGATTTAACAGGGTACAAACCAACAGAGAATGATTTTTCAGGATAAAAGCAGCAGAGAATGATTTTATAGCATAGAAAGCAGAGATTTATTTTCAGGGCACAATGCCAAAGAGAATTATTCAGGGTACAAAGCATCAGACAATGGTTTTACTGGGCACAACGCACCAGAGAATAATTTAGGGAACAAAGCACAAGAGAATTAATTTACAGGGTACAAAGCACCAGAGAATGATTCACATTACAAAGCATCAAAACATGATTTCACAGGTACAAAGCATCAGAAAATGGCTTTTTGGGTACATAGCATCACAGAATGATTTCACAAGGTACAAAGCAACAGAGTAATTTTACAGGGTACAAAGCATTACAGAATGGTTCTACATAGCACAATGCAGCAGGTGATTTTACAGTGCACACAGCACCAGAGAAGGATTTTATTGGACACAAAGCACCAGAGAATAATTCAGCACACAAAGCTGCAGAGAATGATTTTACAGCTTACAAAGCAGAGAATAGTTTTCTGAGGGAACAAAGTAGCAATGAATAATCCAGGGTGCAAGGCTTCAAAGAATGATTTACAGGGCACAAAGCAGCAGAGAATGATTTTACAGACTATAATGCATCAGAATGATTTTACAGTGCACAAGCACCAAACAATAATGTAGGGTACCAAGCATCAGAGAATGATTTTACAGGGCACACAGCAAAGCAGAAAATACAGGGTACAAAGCATCACAGAATGATTTTACATGGTGCAAAGCAGCAGAGAATAATTCAGTAAACAAAGCAGCAGAGAATGATTTTACAGGGTACAAAGCACCACAGTATGATTTACAAGGTACAAAGCAGCAGAGAATGATTTTACAGGGTATAAAGCAGCAGAGAAGGTTTAACAGGGCACAAAGCAGAAGAGATTAATTCAGGGCACAAAGCATCAGAGAATGGTTCTACAGGGTAAAAAGTAGCAGGGAATGATTTTAAAGGACACAAAGCACCAGTGAATGGTTTTAAGGGTACACATCAGCAAAGAATGATTTTACATGGCACAAAGCATCAGAGAGTGAATTTGCAGCTACAAAGCACCAGAGATTTTTTAATTGTACATAGCATCGGAGAATCATTTTACATGTACAAAGCACCAAAGCATGGTTTTCAGGGTACAAAGCAGCAGAGAATGTTTTATAAGGCATAGAGTACCAGAGAATAATTTAGGGAATAAAGCACGGAGAATATTTCAGAATGCAAAGAAGCAGAAAATGTTTTTCATGGTACACAGAAGAGAGAGAGATATTTTATAGGTGCAAAGCTGCAGAAAATGGTTTTACAGGTACAAAGCAACACATAATGATTTTGCTGTACAAAGTATCAGATAATGATTTTACAGGACACAATGCAGCAGAGAATGATTTTACTGGTATAAACCAGCAGAGAATTTTACAAGCTAAAAGCAGAGGTATTTACAGGGCACAAAGCACCAGAAAATGAGTTTATAGGTCACAAAGCAGGAGAGATTGATTTCACAGGTACAAGGCACCAGAGAAGGAATTTACAGGGCACAAAGCAGCAGAGAATGATTTTACAGGTACAAAGTAGCAGAGAATGATTTTTCATAGCACAAAGCAAAAGGGAATGATTTACAGGTATAAAGCAGCAGAATATTATTTTCCAGACACAAATCGAGGAGATTCACAGGGAACAAAGCAGTAGAGAATGATTCTGCAGGGTACAAAGCAGCAGAGAATGACTCACAAGGTACCAAGTAGCAGAGAATGATTGTCCAGGCAGAAATCAGCAGAGAATGATTCCCAGGGAACAAACCAGTAGAGTATGATTCCATAGGACACAAAGCAGCAGAGGACGAAACAGGGCACATAACAGCAGAGAATGATCCTATAGGATGCAAAGCTCCAGAGAATAATTCAGGAACAAAGCCTCAGAGAATGGTTTTACATGATACAAAGCAGCAAAGAATGGTTGTACAGGGCACAAAGCAGCAGAGAATAATACAGGTAAAAGCATCAGACAATGATTTTTCAAGGTGCAAAGCATTAGAAAATGATTTCACAAGGTACAAAGCAGCAGAAAAGATTTTACAGTGTACAAAGTACCAAAGAATAATTCTGGTTACAAAGCATTAGAGAATGTTTATCATGACACAGATCACCAGATAATGATTAAGCGTGCAAAGCATCAGACAATGGTTTTACAGGGCAGAAAGTAGCAGAGAAAATTCAGAGTACAAAACATCAAATGTTTTTGTAGGGCACAAAGCAAAGAGAACGGTTTAAGGCACTCAGCAGCACATAATAATTCAAGGTACAACGCACCAGAGAATGATTTTACAGGGCACACAGCAGCAGAGAAGGGTTCTACAGGGTATACAGCACAGAGAATGACTGTACAGGCAAAAAAACACCAGGAACACCAGCATACAAAGCACCAGTGAATGCTTTTTCAAGGTGCAAACCATCATAGAATGATTATATAGAGTACAAAGCTATTTTACAGGGTATGAAGCTTCAGATAATTTTTTAAACAGGGCACAAAGCATCAGAGGACAGTTTACAGGGCACAAGAAGCACAGAATAATCCAGGATACAAAGCATCAAATAATGGTTTACAAGGCACAAAGCAGCAGAGGATGATTTTACATGATACAAAGCAGCAGAGAAGTATTTTACAGGACACAAAGCTCCAGAGAATGATTTTCTAGGACACAAAGCACCAGAGAATAATTCAGCGTACAAAGCAGCAGAAATGATTTTACAGGGCACAAAGCATCAGAGAATATTTCTGCAGGGCACAAAGCAGCAGTGAATAATCCAGGGTACAAGGCATCAGAGAATGATTTTGCAGGGCACAAAGCAGGAGAGAAGGATTTTATAGGAAACAATGCTCCTGAGAATGATTTTACAGTGTACAAACACCAAACAATAATTTAGGGCACCAAGCATCAGATAATGATTTTAGAGGGTGCAAAGCAGAAGAGAATAATTCATGGTACAAAGCACCAGAAAATAATTCAGTGAACAAAGCACCAGGGAATGGTTTTTCAGGGTACAAAGCAACAGAGTATGATTTTTCAAGGTACAAAGCACAGAGAATGAATTTACAGGGCACAATGCAGCAGAGAAGGTTTAACAGGGCACAAAGCTCTAGAGAATAAATTCAGGGTACAAAGCATCAGAGAATGATTTCACAGGGTACATAGCAACAGAGAATGATTTTACAAGGCACAAAGCAGCAAAGTGTGATTCAGCGCACAAAGCATCAGAGACTAGTTTGCAGGGCACAAAGCAGCAGTGAATAATCAAGGTACAAGGCATCAGAGAATCATTTTAAAGGGCACAAAGCAGCAAATAATGATTTTACAAGGCACCAGGAATGGTTTTACAAGGCACAAAGCAGCAGAGTGTGATTCAGCGCACAAAGCATCAGAGAATAGTTTTGCAGGGCACAAAGCAGCAGTGAATAATCCAAGGTACAAGGCATCAGAGAATCATTTTAAAGGGCACAAAGCAGCAAATAATGATTTTACAAGGCACCAGGGAATGGTTTTTCAGGGTACAAAGCAACAGAGTATGATTTTTCAAGGTACAAAGCAGCAGAGAATGAATTTACAGGGCACAATGCAGCAGAGAAGGTTTAACGCGCACAAAGCTCTAGAGAATAAATTCAGGGTACAAAGCATCAGAGAATGATTTCATAGGGTACATAGCAACAGAGAATGATTTTACAAGGCACAAAGCAGCAGAATATGATTCAGCGCACAAAGCATCAGAGACTAGTTTTGCAGGGCACAAAGCAGCAGTGAATAATTCAAGGTACAAGGCATCAGAGAATCATTTTAAAGGGCACAAAGCAGCAAATAATGATTTTACAAGGCACAAAGCAGCAGATATTGATTTTGCAGGATACAATGCTTCAGAGAATGATTTTACAATGTACAAACACCAAACAATAATTTAGGGCACCAAGCATCACAGAATGATTGTACAGGGTACAAAGTATCAGAGTATGATTTTACAAGGTACAAAGCAGCAGAGAATGAATTTACAGAGTACAATGCAGCAGAGAAGGTTTAATATGGCACAAAGCATTAGAGAATGATTTCACAGGGTACAAAGCACCAGAGAATGATTTTAAAAGGTAAAAGCAACAGAGAATGATTTTACAAGGCACATAGCAGAGAGAATGATTTTACAAGGCACAAAGCAGCAGATAATGATTTTAAAGGCACAAAGCAGTAGAGAATGATTTTACAAGGTAAAAAGCAGCAAATGACGATTTTACAGGGTACAAAGCAGCAGATGATGATTTTGAAGGGTACAAAGCAGCAGAGAATGATTCTATAGGGCACTAAGCAGCAGATGATGATTTTGCAGGGTACAAAGCAGCAGAGAATGGTTCTATGGGACACAGAGAAACAGAATAATTCAGGTACAAAGCATCACACAATGTTTTTTCAGGGTACACAGCAGCAGAGAATGTTTTGGAAGGCAAAAGCAGCAAAGAATGATTTAACAGGGTACAAACTAGCAGAGAATGATTTTACAGAGCACAAAGCACCAGAGAATAATTCAGGTACAAAGCACCAGAGAACGATTCATGGAACAAAGCATCAGAGAATAACTTTTCAGGATACAGACCATCAGATAATGATTTTACAAGGTACAAAGCAACAGAGAGATTTTACAGGGTACAAAGCAGTAGAGAATGGCATTACATGGCACAAAGTAGCAGATAATGATTTAACAGAGCACTCAGCAACAGATAATGATTTTGCAATGTATAAAGCATCAGAGAATAATTTACAGAACACAAAGCACCAGAGAATGATTTTGTAGGGCACAATGCACAGAGAATAATTAAGAGCACAAAGCATCAGAGAATATTTTGCAGGGCACAAAGCAGCAGTGAATAATCCAGGGTACATGGCACCAGAGAATGATTTTAAAGGGCACAAAGCAGCAAAGAATGATTTTACAGGATACAATGCTTCAGAGAATGATTTTACAGTATACAAACACCAAACAATAATTTAGGGCATCAAGCATCACAGAATGATTTTACAGGGTACAAAGCACCAGAAAATAATTTAGTGAACAAAGCACCATATAATTTTTTCAGGGTACAAAGCACCATAATATGATTTTACAAGGTACAAAGAAGCAGAGAATGATTTTATTGGGTACAAAGCATTACAGAATGATCTTATTTGGCACAAAGCAGCAGATAATGATTTTGCAGGTAGAAAGCTGCTGAGAAAAATTTTACAATGTTCCTAGCAATGTACATTGCATCAAAGAATAATTTTACACAGAAGAAAGCATCAGGGAATAGTTTTACAAGACATAATGCAGCAGAAAATGATTTCACTGGCACAAACCAGTAGAGAATAATTTTGCAAGATACAAAGCAGCAGAGAATGATTTTACAGGCACAAACCATCAGACAACTAATCCACAGGGCACAAAGTGCCAAGTTTCTAAATTGGGCCCAATGAGTTTATAGGGCACAAAGCAGGACAGAATGATTTCACAGGTACAAAGCACAAGAGAAGGAATTTACAGGGCACAAAGCAGCAGAGGATAGTTTACAGCTACAAAGCACCAGATATTTTTTTATTGTACATATCAGAAAATCATTATACATGTGCATAGCACAAGAGAATAGATTTTCAGGGTACAAAGCAGCAGAGAATGATTTTTCAGGTCAACAAGCACCAGAGAATAATTCAGGAACAAAGCACCAGAGAATATATCAGAATACAAAGCACTAGAGAATGTTTATTCATGGAACACAGCAGGAGAGAAAGATTGTACAGGGTGCAAAGCTGCAGAGAATGATTTTACAGGTACAAAGCACCAAAGAATGGTTTTCAGTGTACTAGGTAGCAGAGAATGATTTTACAGGGCACAAAGCAGCAGAGAATGCTTTTCACAACACAAAGCAACAGAGAATTGTTTCACAAAGCACAGAGCACCAGAGTATGATTTTACAGGATATAAAGCAGCAGAGAATGATTTTACAGGGCACAAAGCACCAAAGAATAATTCATGGTACAAAATACCAAAGAATGGTTTTTCACGGTACACAGCAGCAGAGAGTGAATTACACTTGCAAAGCACCAGAGAATGTTTTTCACTGTGCATATCAGAGAATGATTTTACATGTACAATGCACAAAAGAATGGTGTTTCAGGGCACAGAGCAACAGAGAATGATTTCTCAAAGCACAAAGCACCAGAAAATGATTTTACAGTGTACAAAACATCAGAGAATGGTTCTACAGGGCACAAAGCAGCAGAGAATAATCCAGCGTAAAAAGCATCAGAGAATAAATTTTCATGGTACAAAGCACCAGGAATGATTTTACAATGTACAAGGCATCAGAGAATGATTTTACTTACAAACCAGCAAAGAATAATTGTACAGGCACAACGCACCAGCGAATAAATTAGGATACAAAGCATCAGAGAATGGTTTCTAGGTACAAAGCACCAGAGAATAATTCAGGTACAAAGCACCAGAGAATTATTTACAGCTCAAAAGCACCAGAGAATGATTCAGGGTACAAATCAGCAGCAAATAGTTTTCAGGGTACACAGCAGCAGAATGATTTTACTGGGTACAAAGCAACAGAGAATGATTTTACAAGGTGCAAAGCAACAGAAAATGATTTCACAGGGTACAACATATTAGAGAATAGTTTTACATAGCTCAAAGCAGCAGATAATGATTTTACAGTGCACACCGCAACAAAGAATGATTTTGCAATGTACAAAGCCCCAGAGAACACTTTAGAGGGCACAAAGCAGCAGAATAATCAGAGTACAAGGCATCAGAGAATGATTTTAGGGTGCAAAGCAAAGAGAATAATTCATGGTACAAAGCACCAGAAAATAATTCAGTGAACAAAGCACCAGGAATGGTTTTTCAGGGTACAAAGCAACAGAGTATGATTTTTCAAGGTACAAAGCAGCAGAGAATGAATTTACAGGGCACAATGCAGCAGAGAAGGTTTAACAGGGCACAAAGCTCTAGAGAATAAATTCAGGGTACAAAGCATCAGAGAATGATTTCACAGGGTACATAGCAACAGAGAATGATTTTACAAGGCACAAAGCAGCAAAGTGTGATTCAGCGCACAAAGCATCAGAGACTAGTTTGCAGGGACAAAGCAGCAGTGAATAATCAAGGTACAAGGCATCAGAGAATCATTTTAAAGGGCACAAAGCAGCAAATAATGATTTTACAAGGCACCAGGGAATGGTTTACAAGGCACAAAGCAGCAGAGTGTGATTCAGCGCACAAAGCATCAGAGAATAGTTTTGCAGGGCACAAAGCAGCAGTGAATAATCCAAGGTACAAGGCATCAGAGAATCATTTTAAAGGGCACAAAGCAGCAAATAATGATTTTACAAGGCACCAGGGAATGGTTTTTCAGGGTACAAAGCAACAGAGTATGATTTTTCAAGGTACAAAGCAGCAGAGAATGAATTTACAGGGCACAATGCAGCAGAGAAGGTTTAACGGCACAAAGCTCTAGAGAATAAATTCAGGGTACAAAGCATCAGAGAATGATTTCATAGGGTACATAGCAACAGAGAATGATTTTACAAGGCACAAAGCAGCAGAATATGATTCAGCGCACAAAGCATCAGAGACTAGTTTTGCAGGGCACAAAGCAGCAGTGAATAATTCAAGGTACAAGGCATCAGAGAATCATTTTAAAGGGCACAAAGCAGCAAATAATGATTTTACAAGGCACAAAGCAGCAGATATTGATTTTGCAGGATACAATGCTTCAGAGAATGATTTTACAATGTACAAACACCAAACAATAATTAGGGCACCAAGCATCACAGAATGATTGTACAGGGTACAAAGTATCAGAGTATGATTTTACAAGGTACAAAGCAGCAGAGAATGAATTTACAGAGTACAATGCAGCAGAGAAGGTTTAACATGGCACAAAGCATTAGAGAATGATTTCACAGGGTACAAAGCACCAGAGAATGATTTTAAAAGGTAAAAAGCAACAGAGAATGATTTTACAAGGCACATAGCAGCAGAGAATGATTTTACAAGGCACAAAGCAGCAGATAATGATTTTACAAGGCACAAAGCAGTAGAGAATGATTTTACAAGGTAAAAGCAGCAAATGACGATTTTACAGGGTACAAAGCAGCAGATGATGATTTTGAAGGTACAAAGCAGCAGAGAATGATTCTATAGGGCACTAAGCAGCAGATGATGATTTTGCAGGGTACAAAGCAGCAGAGATGGTTCTATGGGACACAGAGAAACAGAATAATTCAGGTACAAAGCATCACACAATGTTTTTTCAGGGTACAAGCAGCAGAGAATGTTTTGGAAGGCACAAAGCAGCAAAGAATGATTTAACAGGGTACAAACTAGCAGAGAATGATTTTACAGAGCACAAAGCACCAGAGAATAATTCAAGTTACAAAGCACAGAGAACGATTCATGGAACAAAGCATCAGAGAATAACTTTTCAGGATACAGACCATCAGATAATGATTTTACAAGGTACAAAGCAACAGAAGTGATTTTACAGGGTACAAAGCAGTAGAGAATGGCATTACATGGCACAAAGTAGCAGATAATGATTTAACAGAGCACTCAGCAACAGATAATGATTTTGCAATGTATAAAGCATCAGAGAATTATTTTACAGAACACAAAGCACCAGAGAATGATTTTGTAGGGCACAATGCACCAGAGAATAATTAAGAGCACAAAGCATCAGAGAATATTTTGCAGGGCACAAAGCAGCAGTGAATAATCCAGGGTACATGGCACCAGAGAATGATTTTAAAGGGCACAAAGCAGCAAAGAATGATTTTACAGGATACAATGCTTCAGAGAATGATTTTACAGTATACAAACACCAAACAATAATTTAGGGCATCAAGCATCACAGAATGATTTTACAGGGTACAAAGCACCAGAAAATAATTTAGTGAACAAAGCACCATATAATTTTTTTCAGGGTACAAAGCACCATAATATGATTTTACAAGGTACAAAGAAGCAGAGAATGATTTTATTGGGTACAAAGCATTACAGAATGATCTTATTTGGCACAAAGCAGCAGATAATGATTTTGCAGGTAGAAAGCTGCTGAGAAAAATTTTACAATGTTCCTAGCAATGTACATTGCATCAAAGAATAATTTACACAGAAGAAAGCATCAGGGAATAGTTTTACAAGACATAATGCAGCAGAAAATGATTTCACTGGCACAAACCAGTAGAGAATAATTTTGCAAGATACAAGCAGCAGAGAATGATTTTACAGGCACAAACCATCAGACAACTAATCCACGGGCACAAAGTGCCAAGTTTCTAGAATTGGGCCCAATGAGTTTATAGGGCACAAAGCAGGACAGAATGATTTCACAGGTACAAAGCACAAGAGAAGGAATTTACAGGGCACAAAGCAGCAGAGGATAGTTTACAGCTACAAAGCACCAGATAATTTTTTTATTGTACATATCAGAAAATCATTATACATGTGCATAGCACAAGAGAATAGATTTTCAGGGTACAAAGCAGCAGAGAATGATTTTCAGGTCAACAAGCACCAGAGAATAATTCAGGAACAAAGCACCAGAGAATATATCAGAATACAAAGCACTAGAGAATGTTTATTCATGGAACACAGCAGGAGAAAAGATTGACAGGGTGCAAAGCTGCAGAGAATGATTTTACAGGTACAAAGCACCAAAGAATGGTTTTCAGTGTACACAGTAGCAGAGAATGATTTTACAGGGCACAAAGCAGCGAGAATGCTTTTCACAGCACAAAGCAACAGAGAATTGTTTCTAAAGCACAGAGCACCAGAGTATGATTTTACAGGATATAAAGCAGCAGAGAATGATTTTACAGGGCACAAAGCACCAAAGAATAATTCATGGTACAAAATACCAAAGAATGGTTTTCACGGTACACAGCAGCAGAGTGAATTTACACTTGCAAAGCACCAGAGAATGTTTTTTCACTGTGCATATCAGAGAATGATTTTACATGTACAATGCACAAAGAATGGTGTTTCAGGGCACAGAGCAACAGAGATGATT
Organism: Neoceratodus forsteri; assembly: GCA_016271365.2. Classification (NCBI taxonomy): domain Eukaryota; kingdom Metazoa; phylum Chordata; order Ceratodontiformes; family Ceratodontidae; genus Neoceratodus; species Neoceratodus forsteri. The sequence goes on from CM057454.1 coordinate 397,885,181, forward strand.
TCTCAAAGCACAAAGCACCAGAAAATGATTTTACAGTGTACAAAACATCAGAGAATGGTTCTACAGGGCACAAAGCAGCAGAGAATAATCCAGCGTAAAAAGCATCAGAGAATAAATTTTCATGGTACAAAGCACCAGGAATGATTTTACAATGTACAAGGCATCAGAGAATGATTTTACTTGTACAAACCAGCAAGGAATAATTGTACAGGACTGCTTGCACCAGCGAATAAATTAGGATACAAAGCATCAGAGAATGGTTTCACGGTACAAAGCACCAGAGAATAATTCAGGTACAAAGCACCAGAGAATTATACAGCTCACAAAGCACCAGAGAATGATTCAGGGTACAAATCAGCAGCAAATAGTTTTCAGGGTACACAGCAGCAGAGAATGATTTTACTGGGTACAAAGCAACAGAGAATGATTTTACAAGGTGCAAAGCAACAGAAAATGATTTCACAGGGTACAACATATTAGAGAATAGTTTTACATAGCTCAAAGCAGCAGATAATGATTTACAGTGCACACCGCAACAAAGAATGATTTTGCAATGTACAAAGCCCCAGAGAACACTTTTAGAGGCACAAAGCAGCAGAGAATAATCCAGAGTACAAGGCATCAGAATGATTTTCCAGGTACAAACATCAGAGAGTAGTTTTACATGGAACAAAATAGCAGATAATGATTTTACAGGATACAAAGTACAAGAAGAATAATTCAGGAAACAAAGCATATAAAATTAATTATCACAGCAAAATCACCAGATGATTCAGTGTAGAAAGCATCAGACAATGGTTTTACAGGGCAGAAAGCAGCAGAAAAAATTCAAACTTTAAAGCATCAGGGAATGATTTTACAGGACACAAAGCACAAGAACATGGTATAAAGGGCACTCAGCAGCAGAGAATAATTCAAGACACAAAGCACCAGAGAATATTTCAGAAGCAAAGCACCAGAAAATGATTTAAAGGGCACAAAGCAGCAGAGAATAGTCCATGGTACAAAGCAGCAGAGAATGATTTTACAGGGCACAAGGCACCAGATAATAATTCAGAGTAGAAAACTCAGTGAATAATTCAGAATACAATGCATCAGAGAATGTGTTTTCATGGTGCAAACCATCAGAGAATGGTTTTACAGAGTAAAAACATTTGGAGAATGATTTACAGTTTGCAAAGCTTCTGAGATTGATTTTACAGGGTACAAGGCATCAGAAGTTTGCTTTGCAGAGCACAAAGCAGCAAAGAATAATGCAGAGCACAAAGCATCAGAATAATGGTTTCACGGGGGTGCAAAGCATAAGGAATGATCTTACATGGTACAAACCATCAGAAAATGAGTAGTTCATGGTATGCAGCAGCAGAGAATGATTTTACAGGATAGAAAGCAGCAGAGAATGATTTTGAATGTACAAAGTATTAAAGAATGGGGTTTCAGGGTACACAGAAGCAGATAATGATTTTCCATTGTACAAACAGCAGATGATTATTTTACAGGGTACAAAGCAGCAGAGAATGATTTTACAGGGTACAAAGCAGCAGATAATAGTATTTTCAAGGTGTCAGCAGAGAATGTTTTAGAGGTCACAAAGTAGCAGAAAATGATGTAACAGTGTACAAACCAGCAGAGAATGATTTCATAGGGTACAAAGCAGCAGAAAATGAATTTTCAGAGTGCAAAGCAGCAGAGAATGATTTAACATGGTACGTGGCATCAGAGAATGATTTTACATGGTACAAAGCAGCAGAGAATGGTTTTACTAGCACAACACACAAGTGAATGATTTTATAGGTACCAAGCACCAAAGAATGATTCAGGTACAAATCATTAGAAAATGGCTTTTCAGGGTACATAGCATAAGACCCATACACACCACCACTCAGACCCCATAACAGATAGAAACCATTACAACCAGGGAGGCGGTGCAGTGTGTCCACATTCTTGTTGACGCCCGTTATGGGACGGTACCTCTGGTCCACACTAGAGATTCAGGCAACTGTTCTGGTGACACCCGTTCCCAGGATGCAGCTCGGCTGAGTTACAGGCCTTGCAGGGGACTGTTGCATGCATCCACACTTTGGCCAGTAATGCTACAAAGGTGTAACCAGTTTCATAACTGTTGATGAAACCACCTCATAAGTGGTTTCAACAACAGTTATAAAATACCTCTGTAACATTACAGATGTACACGCAAACTGCAGGGCAGAATGCTATACTCTAACGTTACAGAGGGGTAATGTGGACAGGGCCTAAGAGAATGATTTTACAAGGTACAAAGCAACAGAGAGTGATTTTACAGGGTACAACGTATCAATAGTTTTACCTGGCACAAAGCAGCAGAAAATGTTTTTACAGTGCACACAGCAACAGAGATTGATTTTACAGGGCACAAAGCACCATAGAATAGTTTCATAGGACAGAAAGCATCAGGGAACAACTCAAATTGCAAAACACTAGAGAATAATTCAACACATAAAGCAGCAGAGTTTGATTTTACAGGGCACAGAGCACCAGAGAATAATTCAAGCCACAAAGCAACAGAGAATGATTTCACAGTGTACAGAGCATTGAAGAATATTTTACATAGCACAAAGCAGCAGAGAATAATGCAGAATACAATGCATCAGAGAATTATTTTGCAGGGCACAAAACACCAGAGACAATCCAGGGTACAAAACATCAGAGAATGATTTTACAGGGTGAAAAGAATCAGAGAATAATTCAGTTTACAAAGCACCAGAGAATGGTTTTACAGGATACAAAGCACCAGGTATCATTTTACAAGATACAAATCAGCAATGAATGCTTTTACAGGGCCCAAAGCACTAAAGAATAATTCTGGGTACATTGCATCAGAGAACGATTTTACTGGGTAGAAAGCAGCAGAGAATGGTTTTACAGGGCACACAGAGCAGATAATGATTTTACAGGGTACAGAGCATTAGAGAGTAAATTTACAAGTACAAAGCACAAGAACATTTTTTTCATTGTACAAAACACCAGAGAATGTTTTTCAGGGCACAAAACTGCAGAGAATAATTTAGGGAACAAAGCACCACAGAATGGTTTTCATGGCACACTGAAGCAGAGAATAATTTTTTGGGGTAGAAAGCATCAGAGAATGGATTTTAAGTGCACAATGCAGCAGATAATGATTTTACTGGTACAAACCAGCAGAGAGTAAGATTTAAAGCAGCAGAGATTGATTTTCCTGGGCACAAGGCAGCAGACAAGGATATTACAGAGTACAAAGCATCAGAGAACTATTGTACAGGGCACAAAGAACCAGAGAATGAGTTTATAGGACACAAAACAGGAGAGAAGGACTTCACGGGTACAAAGCACCAGAGAAGGATTTTATAGGGCACAAAGCAGCAGAGAGTGATTTTACAGGTACAAAGCAGCAGAGAATGATTTTACAAGGTATCAAGCAGCAGAGAATTGTCCAGGCACAAATGAGTAGAAAGTGATTCCCAGAGGAACAAAACAGTAGAGAATGATTTTACTGGGCAGAAAGCAGCAGCAGAGGACAAAACAAGGCACAAAGTCTGAGGAATAATTCAGAGTGCAAAACATCAAAAGAATGGTTGCATAGGGCACAACACACCAGAGAATAATTCAGTGTACAAAGCATCAGAGAATGATTTTACAGGGTAAAAGTACCAGTGAATAATTCAGGATACAAAGCATCAGAGAATGGTTTTATAGGGCCAAAGCACCAGGGCATAATTTTACAGGGCACAAAGCAGCAGAGAATAATCCAGGTACAAAGCACCAAGAATGATTGTACAGGTACACACAGCAGAGGGGAGTGATTTTACAGGGACAAAAGTACCAGCATATAATTCAGGGTACAAAGCATCAGAGAATAGTTTATCATGGCACAAACCACCAGATAATGGTTCAAGGTACAAAGCATCACAGAATGGTTTTACAGGGCAGAAAGTCGCAGAGAAAATTCAGAGTACAATGCATCAGGAATGACTTTACAGGGCACAAAGCACAACAGACAGTTTAAAGGGTACTCAACACCAGAGAATAATTCAAGGTACAAAGTACCAGAGAATATTTCAGTATATAAAGCACCAGAGAAAGGTTTAAAGTGCAAAAGCAGCAGAGAATGGTCCATGGTACAAAGCAGCAGAGAATACTTTTACAGAGCACAAACCACCAGGACATAATTCAGGGTAGAAAACACCAGTGAATAAATAAGGGCATAAAGCACCAGAGAATGGTTTTTCAGGGCGCAAACCATCATAGAATGATTATACAGGGTACAAAGCAGCTGAGAATAATTTTCAGAGTACAAAACTCGGAGAATGATTTAGGGGTACAAAGCTTCAGAGAATGATTTTACAGGGCACAGAGCAGCACACAATACTCCAGGGTACAAAGCATCAGATAATAGTTTTACAGAGTGCAAATCATAAGAGAAGAGTTTTAATAGGTACAAAGCACCAGAGAATAGTTTTACAGGGTACAAAGCAGCAGTGGATGATTTTACAGAGTACAAAGCAGCGGAGGACAATTTTACAAGGTACAAAGTATCAACGAATATTTTTCATGGTACACAGCAGCAGAGAATGATTTAATAGCGTAGAAAGCAACAGAGGATGCTTTTACAAGAAATTAACCAGCAGACAGTCATTTTACATGGAACAAAGCAGCAGATAATGAATTTATAGAGTGCAAAGTAGCAGAGAATAATTCAGGGTGCAAAGCAGTAGAGAATGGTTTTACAGGGCACAAAGCACCAGACAATGATTTTACATTTACAAAGCAGCAGAAAATGATTTTAAAGGTAGAATGCACCAGAGCATGTTTTCAGGGTAGTTAGCATCAGACAATGATTTTACAGGGTAGAAAGCTACAGAGAATGATTTTACAGGGTACAAAGCATTAGAGAATGGTTTACATGGCACGATGCAGCAGATCATGATTTTACAGAGTACAAAGCACCAGAGAATTATTCTACAGGCACGAAAGAGCAGAGAGTGATTTTACATGTAACAAAGCATCAGAGAATGCTTTTACAGGGTGCAGACCACCAGAATGATTTTATAGTGCACAAAGCAGCACAGAATGATTTTACAGGGCACTAAGCAGCGGTAAGTGTATATCATTGATATGATTGTAAAAACTGAGAAACAAATCTGAATGTTAAATAATGAGATAAATAATTACAAAATATGTATTTCTTTGTAGAGAAATAAAAACAGAAGGCGCCCTTTGAAAATGCACATAACGTGTGAAACATCAGGGCAATTAAAAGTAATTTTAATAAAGCTGTGAAGAGTAACAGCCTGAGTGGAGTATATTGTTTTCCCCTCCCCTAAACTACAACTGAGAACACATGTGATGTCCTTCAGGGGGAACAAAGAAAGATCCATTTCCATGGCAGTGAAGTAATCTACTTCACAACCTTTCTGAACACTAAGTTGCAGACAATTATTTTACAGAGCACAAAGCAAAAGAGAACAATTCAGGCACAAAGCACCACAGAACAAGTCAGGGCACAAATCACCAGAGAATAATCCAGGGTGAAATGCATCAGAGAATGATTTTACTGGGCAAAAACAGAAAAGAACGATTTTACAGGGCAAGAAGCAGCAGAGAAGAGTACAACGTATCAGAGAATGGTTTTACAGGACTAAAGCACCAGAGAATAATTCAGGGTACCAAGCATTAGAGAATGGTTTAAATGGCACAAAGCAGCAGAGTATTATTTAATGGGGCACAAAGCACCAGAGAGAATAATTTAGGGTTCAAAGGACCAGAGAATGGTTTTTCAGGGTACAAACCATCAGAGAATGATTATACAGGCTACAAACAAGTAGAGAATAGTTTTACAGTGTACAAAGCATCACAGGATGATTTTACAGGGTACAAAGCATCAGTGACTTATTTTACAGGGCACAAAACAGCTGAGAATAATCCAGGGTAGAAAGCATCAGAGAATGATTTTAGAGTACAAAGCAGCAGAGAATGACTTCACAGGGTATCAAGTATCAGAGAATGATTTTACAGAGTCAAAGCACAATTGAATATTTCAGGGTACAAAGCATTAGTGAATGGTTTTACAGAGCAAAGTCACTTATGAATAATTCACTTTACAAAGCATAAGAGAATAATTCATGGTACAAAGCACCAGTGAATGTTTCTTCATTGTACAAACCATTAGAGAATGATTATACACAGAACAAAGCAGCAGATAATGATTTTACTGAGTATAAAACATCAGAGAATGATTTTATAAGGTGCAAATATCAAAGAATGCTTTTACAGGGTACAAATCAGAGAATGCATTTTCACATTACACAGCGGCAGAGAATGATTTTCAGGGTACAAAGCAGCACAGAATAATTTAGAGTACAACATATCAGAGAATGACTTTACAGGGCTCAAAGCCACAAAGGATATTACAGGGTATTAAAGCATCAGAGAATAATTTTGTTGGGTACAAAGCAGCAAATAATGATTTTACAAGGTACAAAGCACCAAAGAATAATTCAGGGTGCAAAGCTTCAGAGAATGGTTTTACAGGACACAAAGCATCAGAGTATAATTTTGGTTCAAAGCATCACACAGTTCAAAACTAAGCTTTTGTGAAGCAATCAAATGGGCTGGTGCTGTGTGAAGGGTTGCTGTCCAGGAATTAAATCAAAGCCACATACATATCATTCAAGCACAATTGCAGTTGCACTTTGTAAATTACAGATCATGCATTTATTAGACCGGGGCTCTGGACACTGAAAGCCCTGGTTTATTAAAAGCATTTCTGAATTTACAAAGTGTAAACAATTGTGCTTGAGTGATGTGTGGCTTTGATAAAAGCCGAGAATGATTTTACAGGGTACAAAGCAGCAGAGAATGATTTTACAGGGTACAAAGCAACGAAGAATGATTTTACAAGGTACAATGCATCAGAGGATGGTTTCGAGGCACAAAACAGCAGAGAAGGATTTTAAGGGTACAAAGCATAGGAGAATGGTTTTCAGGCCACAAAGCACCAAAGAATGATTTTTAGGGCACGAAGCAGCAGAGAATGATTTTACAAGGTACAAATCAACAGAGAATGATTTTACAAGGTACAAAACTTTAGAGAATGGTTTTATAGGACACAAAGCAGCAGATAATAATTCAACACAAAGCAGCAGTGAATGATTTTACAGGGTATAAAGCATTGGAGAAAGATTTTACAGAGTTCAAAGCATCAGAGAATGATTTTACATAGTACAAAGCAGCAGAGAGTGATTTTACAGGGCACAAGGACTAGAAAATAATTCAGGGTACAAAGCAGCAGAGAATGGTGTTTTAGGATACAAACCAGCAGATAATAATTTACAGGGTACAAAGCAGCAGAGAATGGTTTCACAAAGCAGCAGCGAATAATCTAGTGTACAAAGCATCAGATATTGGTTTTATAGGTACAATGCATCAGTGACTTATTTTATAGGGCACAAAAAGCAGAGAATAATCCAGGGTACAAAGAATCAGAGAATGATTTTATAGGGTTGAAAGCAGCAGAGAAGAATTTTACAGGGAACAATTCATCACAGAATGATTTTGCATGGCACAAAGCAGCAGAGAATGATTTTGCAGGGCACAAAACATCAGAGTGATTTTATAAGGTAAAAGGCACCAGAGAATAATTCAGGTGCAAAGCATCACAGAGTCCAAAACTAGCTGTTGTGAAGCAATCAAATGGGCTGCTGCTGCTGTGTGAAAGGTTGCTATCCCAGGAATTAAATCAGAGCCACATACAAAGCATTAAGCACAAATTGCAGTTACACTTTGTAAATTACAGAAAATGCATTTCTTAGACCAAGGCTCTCAGACACTGAAAGCCCTGGTCTATTAAAAGCATTGCCTGAATTTACAAAGTGTAACTGCAATTATTATTGATGATGTGTGTGACTTTAATACAAAGCATCAGGCAATGAAATAACAGGGACAAAGCACCAGAGAATGATTTTACAGAGTACAAAGCACCAGAAGAATGATTCAGGGTACAAAGCATCAGTGAATGGTTTTCAAGTTACATAGCATCACAGAATGATTTTACAAGGTACAAAGCATTAGAGTATGATTTTTCAGGATACAATGAATCAGATAATGTTTTTCAGGGCACAAAGCACCAGAGAATGATTTTTAGGGCACAAAGCAGGAAAGAATAGTGCAGGGCGCAAAGCAGCAGAGACTGATTTTACAGGGTACAAAGCCACAGAGAATGATTTTAGAGGGCACAAAGCCAAGAATAATTCAGGGTATAATACACCAGAGTATAAGTCAGCACACAAGGCAGCAGTGAATGATTTTACTGGGTATATAACATTGGAGAATGATTTTACATAGTTCAAAGTATCACAGAATGAGTTTACATGGTACAACACAGAGAGTGATTTTACAGGGCACTAAGTATTAGAGAATGGCTTGAGGGCAAAAGCACCACAGAATAATTCAAGGTAAAAGCATCAGAGAATGATTTTACAGGGCACAGAGCACCAGGCACTAATTTAGAGTACAAAGCACAAAGAATATTTCAGGGAACAAAGCATGAGATAATGTTTTTTCTATGGTACAGAGCATCAGAGAATGATCTTACAGGTAAAAAGCACCAGAGAAAGTTTTCTCATGGTACACAGCATCAGAGAATGATTTTGGGATACAAAACACCATAGAATGATTTCACAAAGCACATAGCACCAGAGAATGATTTTAAAGGGCATAAAGCAGCAGGGAATGACAAAGCACCAGAAAATTTTATAGGACACAAAGCAGCAGAGAATAATTCAAGGTACAAAGCACCAGAGAATAAATCAGTGCACAAAGCAGCAGAGAATGATTTTACAAGTACAAAGCAGAGAATTATTTTACAAGGTACCAAGCAGCAGAGAATTGTCCAGGCACAAATGACTAGAAAGTGATTCCCAGAGGAACAAAACAGTAGAGAATGATTTTACTGGACAGAAAGCAGCAGAGGACAAAACAAGGGACAAAGCTCAAGGAATAATTCAGGATGCAAAGCATCAAAGAATGGTTGCATAGGATACGCACCACAGAATAATTCAGTGTACAAAGCATCAGAGAATGATTTTACAGGGTAAAAAGTACCAGTGAATAATTCAGGATATAAAGCATCACATAATGGTTTTGCAGGGCACAAAGCAGCAGAGAGTGATTTCAAAAGGTGCAAGGCATCAGATAATGTTTTTCATGGTACACAGCAGCAGAGAATGATTTTACAAGGTACAAATCTACAGAGAATGATTTTACAGGGTGCAAAGCATTACATAATGGTTTACATGGCACAAAGCAACAGATCATGATTTTACAGTGCATGCAGCACCAGGGAATGATTTTACAATGTACAAAGCACCAGAAAATTTTATAGGACACAAAGCAGCAGAGAATAGTTCAAGGTACAAAGCACCAGAGAATAAATCAGTGCACAAAGCTGCAGAGAATGATTTTACAGGTACAAAGCAGCAGAGAATGATTTTACAGTTACAAAGCAGCAGCGAATGATTATACAGGTACAAAGCAGCAGATAATGGTTTAACATGGCACTAAGCAGCAGAAAATAATTCAGGGAACAAAGCAGCAGAGAATTTTCTTTTAGGGTGCACAGCAGCACAGAATGATTTTACAGGGTGCAAGCAGAGAATTATTTAGCAGGTTACAAAGCAGCAGAGAATGATTTTAAATAGTATTAAGCATCAGAGAATGATTTCATAGGGTACACTGCAGCGCAGAATGATTTTACAGGGTACAAAGGAACAGATGATTTTACAGGGTACAAATCATGAGAGAATGATTTTACAGAGTACAAAGCACACGAGAATGATTCAGGGTACAAAGCACCAGAAAGATCCCAGATCTGCAGGCAATAATGTCAGAGGCTAAACTGGACATAGTAGCAATTAGTGAGATGTGGTTTACCAGTAACCACACCTGGAAGACTTCAGTACCTGGCTATGTACTGTTCAGAAGAGACCGAGGTGCAAAAGGGGGGGAGTGGAGGGCCCTGTATGTCAATGAAAATATCAAAGCTAAGAAATTCAGAATACACATAAGGAGCCAGAAAAATCTGGGGTCACCCTGGAAACAGGAAATGGAACAGCCATAAGAACTGGGGTTGTCTACAGGCCCCAGACCAGGGGAGGACATAGACACATTACTGTTAGAAGATATACAAAACATGACAGCTAAAGGGAGGTTCTAATAATGGAAGACTTCAACATGCCAGATACAGATTGGTCAATACCAGCAGGAACATCTGCCAGAACTAGACACATGGTGGATTCCCTGCATGAGGAGGGCCCTCAAACAACTGGTACAACAACCCACAAGAGAAAGGGCTATCCTAGATCTAGTACTGACTAACAGGGAAAGGATCACAGCTCTCTAGGTAGAAGGTCACTTGGGGACCAGTGACCATCATGTGGGATGGTTCCATTTGGCCACTACATCTAATCATCTCATTCCAAGGCAAAATATGGGACTTCAGAGGGCTGACTTTGATAAGATGGCCAACAGAGTTAAGCTAGCCCTGGCAAAAAGAAACACAGGTGAGGGGTACAGGCAAAGTGGAAAAGCATTAAGGATGCAGTACTGGAAGCAACATCTCATTGTGTTAGACAGAAAAGGAAGTGCAAAGAAGAAGGAAACCACTTTGGTTCTCAAATACAGTAGCAGAAAAGGTCAGAGCCAAAAGGCTGGCCTTCAGGAAATATAAAGAACCAGAGGGACAAAGATAGGGAGGCATACCAAACTGCCCTAAGTGAAGCAGGGAAGGCAGTAAGGCAGGCAAAGTCCCAAACTGAGGAAACACTAGCACAAACAGTAAAAGAAGGTGACAAGACTTTCTATAAATACATTAGTGAAAGGAGAATGTCCAGAGGGGTATCACTAAGCTCAAGGAGAGAAAAGATGGGCGTGTGAGGAGGAGGACCCTGTAAAGCATCTATCCTAAATAGATACTTTTGCTCACTATTTACTGAAGACAAGGTAGGGCAGGCCACAGCTCAGCACCATGGACACAGGGGGAGGAAGGTGAGCACTACACCCTTCACAAAGAAAGGGCCCTACAAGAGCTCGCTAAGCTCAGGGTGGACAAGGCAATGGGACCTGATGGCATACATCCCAGGGTACTTAAGGAGCTAAGGGTGGAACTAGCAGAGCCATTATTAGAACTGTTTAGTGAGTCTCTGAGAGGTCCCAGAGGACTGGAGAAGAGCTCATGTGATCCCGCTCCACAAGTGTGATAGGAGGGAGGAGGCAGGGAACTACAGACCAGTCAGTCTTACCTCAGTAGTGGGCATGGTTATGAAGGCACTCCTTAAGGAAAGAATAGTGCAACACCTGGAATCCATAGGGACACAGGATCCAAGACAGCATGGGTTTACAAAGGAAGGTGCTGTCAAACTAATCTTATAGATTTCTTTGACTGGGTAACCAGAGTGGTGGACCAAGGAGCAGTTGATGTCGCCTACCTTGACTTCATCAAAGCTTTCAACACTGTTCCACATAGAAGATTGATAAATAAGCTGGGTAGGCTAGGGGTGGGTCAGAAGTTGGTCAACAGGGTGGCAAACTGGTTGTGGGCAGAAAACAGAGAGTGGTGGTAAATGGTATACAGTCAGAACAGATGCAAGTCACAAGTGGGGTACCTCAGGGATCAGTCCTGAGGCCAGTCCTCTTCAATATCTTCATTAGTGACACTGCAGATGGACTAGAGGTAAGGCTAGTCTGTTTGCAGATGACACCAAGATCTGCAACAGAGTAGATGATCCAGATGGGGTGGGCAGAATGAGAAGAGATCTGGCTAAACTAGTAAAATGGTCAGGAGAGTGGCAACTAGGATTTAATGCAAAGAAGTGCAAGATCATGCACATAGGGAAGAGAAACCCTGAAGCCACCTATAGGCTGGGAGGGAGTTGCTGGCAGTCACAAAGAAAGAAAGAGACTTGGGCATCATCATCACCAATGACCTGAAATCATCCAAGCAGACCTCTAAAGCAGTAGGTAAGGCTAGGGGATGTTAGGATGTATTAGTAAGGGGTATCACAAGTCACAAGAGGGAGGTAATCCCTCTTTACAAGACACTGGTTAAGCCACATCTGAGTACTGCATGCAGTACTGGAGGCCACACCTTCAAAGGACATTAACCAAATTGAGGCAGTCCAGAGAAGGGCAACCAAAATGGTGCAGGGACTGCATCAGAAGACATATGAGGACAGATTAATGGAGCTCAACATATATACCCTTGAGCAAAGGAGGGAGAGAGGTGATATGATTAAACATTCAAACACCTAAGGGCATTAACAAGGTGAAAGAGTCTAACATGTTTAAATATAAGAAAAATAGCAGGACAAGAGGACACAGCATGAGATTAGGGGAGGCCGATTAAGGGGAGATATAGGGAAATTCTTCACAGAAAGGGTGGTGGATGCATGAATGGTCTACCTCAGGAAGTGGTAGCTATGAATGCAGTGCATGGCTTCAAACAGGCATGGGATAGGCATAAGGAGCAATACAGATGAGTATGAACAGATGGCCACTGACAGAGCAAGGCCAATGGCACATTTATAAGGTAGAAAAGAAATGGACAGACTGGATGGGCCTTGGGTCCTTATCTGCCATCAACTTCTATGTTTCTATGTTTCTATGAATGATTTTCAGGGTACATAGCATCAGAGAAACATTTTACAAAGTGCAAAGCAGTAGAGAATAATTTTACAGGCACAAAGTAGCAGATAATGATTTTCAAGATACAAAGCAGCAGATAATGATGTTTCAAGGTACAAAGTACCAGAGAATGATTTACAGGGTACAGTGCATCAGATAATTTTACGGGCTCAAAGCACTAAAGAATGATTTTATAGGGCACACAGCTGCAGAGAATGATTTTACTGCATACAAAGCATCAGAGAATGATTCAACAAAGCACAAAGCAACAGAGAATGATTCAGGGTACAAAGCACCAGAAAATAAATCAGTGCACAAAGCAGCAGAGAATGATTTTACAGGACACAAATCATAAGCGAATGATTTTACAGAGTACAAAGCATAAGAGAATGGTCTTGCAGTTCACAAAGCACCTGAGAATAATTCAGGGCACAAAGCTGCAGAGAATGATTTTACAGGGTACAAAGCATCAGGAATGAGTTTACAGGGCAGAAAGCAGCAGAGAATAATTTATCAGGGTACAAAGCAGCAGAGAATGATTTACAGTGTACAAAGCAGCCAAGAATGATTTTATAGTCTGCAAAGCTTTTAACAGAGGCTCTCCACTATCTTCTTAAGTTTTGTTTGAAGTTGGTGCACTTAGAAACAATAAACTATCCAAACAACACTAAATGCACCCACTCTTATAGTTGATCCCAGTTGTAAGAGATGAGACTAATGCTTTGTTCTAATTTTACCACAGATGGAAAAAAATGCTTCAGATTATGGAATAATATTTCTTTTAATCTTTGAATCTCTTTAAAAATTCTATAAGTAATAAAGTACAAAAGATAGACAACGAGCACTAGGGCAGACACAATAGATGCAAGAGTGTTTCATCAGAAGCATACTAAACACAATGAATTCTAAGTCTACCTATACAGGTATATACAGCTCTTAATTGCAACATTAAAGTGCAATCACATCAGTTTATCTAAATGCACAAACACATGTGCTTAGTAAAAGGTAACCATCAATAGTAAATACCACAATACACTGATTCCACTCCTCCGTCAATCATTATCTAATTACAACAATTACAAATTATAAATAAAACAATTATGTGGTCTGAGTCCCAGAACGTTTGTTTCTTTAAACTTGAGTTTTCTTTCTTCATTTCTGGACTTCATTATTGACTCTTTCTCCTTAATGTTCAGGCTATGTTTCTGTAAATCAAAAGGAAAAATGTTAAGTTCCCAAACCCTATTCTTGTATTCATTTTATTCATCTGCAATTTATATTTTAACCCTCTAATAACAACCATTCAATTTATATTTCTGCTTTTGTTATATTCATTAATTAATGTGCTGCTGTCCCAAATGCTAGTATTACATATCAAAAACTAACGGCACAACCATAGCACACCCAAGCATTCCATACTTAAATATACCTTTTATGGAAATACCAGATAATTAGAACAGGATAAGGTAAATCTAGAGATCAGAATAAAAAGCACACAATAAGCTGGGGGACCAACCTAAAGGAGGGAGACCAGGAAAACGAGGATAGCTTCCAAAATATATTCTTGCAACCTGCAACATAGTTTTATTATTTAACAGAAATCCAAGGCTTTATTGAGATCTTTAAATTATTGTAATTTATTACAATCACTTCCTTTCAATATTATTAACCATTTCTGACTTCTCTTATATAGTAATGCTGCTTTTTAGATATTTAACTTCCACTGAGTCATTAAGACCCAGTGGAAAACAAGCAAGTTCTGTAAATCCAAATGGATTCTTTCTGGCTGACTATACTTTGCCAGCCCCACACACACACATACCCCTCAATACCCTTTCAATTCAAGGTACAAAGCAGCAGAGTGTGAGTTTACAGGGCACAAAAAAGAAGATAGTAATTTAAGGACAAAAGCTGCAGAGAATGATTTTACAGTGATGAAAGCAGGAACAATGATTTTACATTGTGTAAAGCAGCAGAGAATGACTTTACAGTGAACAAAGCAACAAAGAATGATTTTATAGGGCACAAGGCAGCAGATAATGATGTCACAGGGTACAAAGCACCAGAGAATGGTTTTACAGGGCACAAAGCAGCAGAGCATGATTTTTCAGGGTATAAAGCAGCAGATAATGTTTTTTTTTCAAGGCACAAAGCACCATGGATTGGTTTTAAAGTGCACAACACAGCAGAGAATACTTTCATAGTGCGTAAAACTGCAGAAGATTATTTTAAGGGGCCAACCAGCAGATAATGATTTTACAGGGGAACAAGGCAGTGAAGAATAATTGCACAGGTACAAAGCTGCAGAGAATGAGTAGAAATAGCACAAAACAGCAGGTAATTATTTTTTCCAGGGCACAATGCAGTAGAAAAGATTGCATAGGGGCTCAAAGCTACAGAACATGATTTCAAAGGACAAAACCTAGCAACAAATAATTTTGCAGGGCACAAGACAGTAGATAATGATTTTACAGGGTACAAAAGAAGCAAATAATGATTTTACAGAATACAAAGTAGCAGCAGATGATTTTAAAGGTACAGAGCAGCAGAGGATGGTTTTACAGGTACAAAATTGCAAACATTATTTCAAAGTACAGAAAGTGGCTTTGGATGATTTTACAAAGGAACAACACATGGATGAATCATTCTGCAGGGTACAACACTGACAAGAATGATTTTACAGGGGAATAAAACAGAAGAGAATGATCTTACCCTGCAAAAAGCAGCAGAGAGTGAGTTTTTAATTGTTTGGTAACCAGGTAAGCCCTACTAAGCACATTGTATTCTGGGGTGATCCAGAGCACTGGTAGGTTAAGTGACTTACTCAGAGTGACGCAGTATGCAAGCAAAAATTGTGGGACTCAAACCCAGGTCTGCTGGATGTATCAAGCTCATTCATAGGTTGTTACTCTAACTGTTAGGCTATATTGCTAGCAGGATACAAAGCAAAGAGAATGATTATACAGAAACAAAACAGTAAAGAATGATTTTTACAGGATGCAAAGCAGCAGACAATGATTCTACAGTGCACAAAGCAGCAGGAAATGGGTTTACTTGGTACAAAGCAGCACACAAATTATTTTCATGGGCTCAGAGTTGCAGAAAATTATTTTACTAGGCCCAAAGCAGTGTTCCAAGATGGGAACAAAGTAACAGAGTATGAATTTACAATGCAAACAGTGGATCATTATTTTAAAGGACACAAGAAAGCAGAAGGTGATTTTACAGGGCACAAAGCAGCAATGTATGAATTTACAGAGCATAAAGTAACAGATAATGATTTTGCAGAGCACAGAGCAGAAGAGAATTATTTTAAAGGGCACAAAGCAGAAGAAAATGATTTAAAGGGCACAAATAGCACAGAATAATTTTAAAGCACACACAATAGCACATAATGATTATACAAGGAATACACAGCAGTGAAGAATGATTTTGCAGAGCACAAAGCAGCTGGGAAGCATTTAAAGGGCACAAAACAGGTGACAATTATTTTGCAGTGTACAAAGCAGCAGATAATGAATTTACATGGTACAAAACATGATTAACTGAAATAACAAGGTGTTCAAAGCAACTGAGAAATATTTTACAGCGCATAGAGCAGCAAAAGAATGTTTGTACAGGAGAACAAAGCAACAGAGTATGATTTTATAGAGCACAAAACTGCACAGACTAATTTTACAAGGCACAACCAACCGATAATTATTTTATAGGGTTCAAAGCTCTAGATAATGATTTTACAGGGCACAAAACAAAATAGAATAATTTTACTGTAAAAAGCAGCTCAGGAGGATTTTACAAGACAACGCTGTCTAAAATTATTTTACTGGCACAAAATAGGAGAGAATTATTTTATAAGGCAAGCAGCAGAGAATTATTTTATAGGGAACAAATCTGCAGAGAATGATTTTACAGGGAACAAAGCAGCAGAGTGTGAGTTTACAGGGCAAAAAAGAAGATAGTGCTTTAAGGACAAAAGCTGCAGACTATTTTATAGTGATGAAAGCAGGAAAGAATGATTTTACAGGGCATAGGGCAGCAGAGAATGATTGTACAGCATAAAAAGCAGCAGAAAATGATTTTACAGTGATGAAAGCAGCAAAGAATGATTTTACAGGGCATACGCATCGAAGAATCAATATACAGCATACAAAGCAGCTGAAGAATGTTTTTACAGGGCAGAAAGCAGCAGAGATTGATTTACACAGCAGACATCAGCAGAGAATGATTTCAGAGTGATGAAAGCAGTAAAGAATGGTTTTACAGGGTATAAGGCAGCAGAGAATGACTTTACGGTGAAAAAGAAGTAAATAATGGTTTACGTACATAAGGAAGCAAAGAATGGTTTACAGGCCATAAGGCAACAGAGAATAACTTTACAGTGAACAAAGCATCAAAGAATGATTTTGCAGGGCATAAGGCAGCAGAGAATGATTGTACAGCATACAAAGCAGCAGAGAATGATATTACAGTAATGAAAGCAGTAAACGATTTTCTAGGGCATAAGGTAGCAGAAAATGATTGTACAGCATATAAAGCAACAGAGAATGTTTTACACTGATGAAAGCAGCACATAATGATTTTACAGGCAGAAAGCAGCAGAGATTGACTATACAGTGAACAAAACAGCAAAGAATGATTTTACAGGGCACAGAGCAGTAGAGAATGATTTTAAAGGGTGCAAAATAACAATGAATAGGTTTACGGGATACAAAGCAGCAGAATATGATTTTACAGGGTACAAAACACCATTAATTGAAATAACAGGTGCTTAAAGTAACATATTTTAACAGATTATGATTTTACACGGCAAAATGCAGCAGAAAATGACTTCACATGGCATAAAGCATCATAAACAGATTTGTGCAAAGCAGCAAAACATTGTTTTAGGGGAACAAAGCAGCAGAGAATGATTGTAAAGGGAAAAACAGTTAAAATTATTTTGAACTGCTCAAAGCAGTGAGTGATTTTACAAGTTACAAACAGCAGAGAATGATTTCACAGGGTACAAAATCATAGAGAATGAGTTTACAGGGCACAGAGCAATAGGGAAGGATTTTACAGGGTACGCAGCAGAGATAGATTTTACAAACTACAAGCCAGCAGGAAATAATTGTGCTGGACACATTGCAGCATTAAATGAATTCACAAATTGTACATACCCAACAATGCAAAGCATCATGGGAAGCATATGGAAATGCCCATAATTAATTGGATAGGCTCAATTTTAAGCAGAATTGCATGGTGCCAGACGGCCTCATGATACATCTCAACAAAGGCTGAGAACAGCAGACACAGACACATGTTTCATCCTCATTTGGACTCATCAGTGTGCCATATCTGTACCTCAGCCCAGGGAGAGATAGCCAGCCACCATATGGGGATCTTATTGGCTTGTGTCATGGCAGCACAAAGTAGAGAGATAGGAGAACAACAAAAGAACCCAGAATAAATGCACTATGGCAAGATTTATCCCAGAGAATACTGGCCATACAGCCACATTTTAAAGAAAAACACAATTGCAATATACCTCATAATGCAAAGCATCATGGAAAGTATATGCAAATGCCCATGAATTAATTAAAATGAATTAACAGGGGCAGAAAGCATCTGGGAATTATTTTTCATGTTTCCTTTTTGATTACCTGCGGGGATCTCCGCTCTGCTCACCACCTTCTCATGCCCAGGCTTACCGCCCTGCAGGTGCCCCAATCCAAAGATCAGCGATAGTGTTCCAGGCTTACCCCCAGGGTGGAGCCACAGAAGCAGGACTCCACCTGGTGGACATTGTTAGCAGAGGAGTTGGCGGAGCAGGACTTCATGCTTGGTGTTGCCATTTTGTGTGTTGTATGGGGGCAGGGACATGAAATGATGACCCATGTCCACCCTGCCCCCTCCACTAGTATGGTACCAGCCGTCAGATCCCCAGCCTCTGCTAAAGGTCCATAGCATGCCAGATGCACTAACCTCCACCCCGGGTATGAAGAGCAGTCTCTAGGTTGCTCAATCCTTCTCCCCCAGTTGACCCCTCCAATGTCTCGTGTCCGCTCCCAAACCTGAGTCATCAGCTTCGCAGATGGACTCACTGCCTCTGCTTCAGGGGGACAGCCATTTGGGAATGATTTACAGGGCACAAAGCAGCAGAGAATGATTTTACAAGGCATACAGTGGCAGAGCATGGTTTTACAGGACACAAAGCAGCAGGAAATGATTTTAAGGAGCACACAGCAACTAATGGTGACTTTGCAGGGATTAAACCAATGGAGAATGATTTTATTTATTTATTTGAAAATTGGGGACCTGGAAAGGCACAACTGACCCGAGCCTTATTTCCAGGTGTGCTCTGGAGAAAGTGAAATGGGGATACAAAATACATAGTACAGACACAGTTAATTAATACAGCAATAAGTGCAAAATGAGTGATCAAGGTAAAGCAACAACATAATGCATTTCAGCCACCCTACACCATGAAGAAGGCAAATACAAGAGGAAGAGTCACATAGAGGAAAACAGAAGCTGCAGGAGGAAGTAGTTTCAACTGACACCTGAGGCAGCCTGGGGAGGCAGAAAAGTGTAGGGAAGTGAGTAGCTTGTTCCAAACTGATAGGAGATGATAGGAAAAGGCTGATTGTCAAGCAGAGGAGAGGGATGAGGAATGGTGAAGGTGTGAGGATCCCAAGAACAAAGGGAGCAGGAGGCAGAGGAATGAGGGAGATGAATGGTGAGTGATAAGATGGAAGAGACCCAAACCAGAATTTGGATATGAAAGAGGCACAGTAGATATGGTAAAATAAGGGAAGAGGAGAATGGCTACTGAGGAATAATGAAAGAAATTATGAATTTGAGAGGAGAGTTGCTAACAAAGTGGCAAAAGGAATTGCAGAAGGTGTTTGGCCACAGGAGGCTGAGGAAGTGGTACTATAGACCATGTCCTCATAGTCAAGGCCACTGTTTTTCGGGTGCTTGGAAAAAGCAAATTCCATTTTGACCATCCTGGATTCCGGATTTTACCGTGTTTGGGAATCAATTTCCGGATTTTTTCCGTAATCCAAAACTTTATATTATTCACTCATTTTAAGTAATAAATTTGTCTGCCAGTGTTTTATCATGTTTTATGCAGATTTAAGTCACATCATCAGAAAACAAAACATTTAATCCCATATTGCATGTTATATTAGCTACCCAAGTTATGCATCTACACACTTTCAAGGATAAAGTTGACTGTGGAACTCCATTGGCCAAACTGGCATAATTATTAAAATATTCCTTCTTGGCGGCCGGTGGTGCTGAGGGTTGGCGCTGGGCGCCACACCTCGCACCGTGCCGGCGACCGGGTTCAGAAGCAGACTCGGGCCACAGGGGGCTGATAGGAAGGAAGGATCGGTGTTCTGCGACAGCTCTCCTTCCTTTGGGTGGGTGGGGCACATGCGGCACTACAGTGACACCCAGCGGAGGCTGGGTCTGTAGTGAGCGATCTGACAGGGAGGAGAGCCGGCAGACGTCTGCACATAAGCGCGCGGACGCCATTGCATGTCCGGTTCTCCAGTGGGCCATAATATACAAGAAAAAGTGGGGAACCTCCACCTCTATGAAGCCCTCCCCGGCTTCCTGACCTATGTCACCAGATCCCCAACTAGTTAAAAGGATCCGTGGGCTGGTGTATGGGGTGCCAGCTCTGCCCCACCCTCTGGGGAAAGTCAGGGTGACCGGGGATCACGGTCGGCAAATGGGGGAAGACCGGGGCCGTGACCAGGGCGGATACTTGGTGGTAGGTGTCCCACAAAAAAAAAATATATTCCTTCTCAGATCAATACAGCTGGTGAAAATAAATGGTCTCATATAACAGTAACATTTTTCTCACATGGATTAACAAATTCTGAAGTCTGCCGATACCAAAGACACCAAAATCTAGTCTTCGCTTTAATGCTGACAATGTGTTCTGTGACATGTATAATAAAACTTCTCAAAGCTAAAATGCAATTAATGTGTTTTATTTTTAAAAGATTTATAAAGATAAATATGTACAAAACACAATTCAAGTACTGACTACTGAACATGGGTGGATAAATACACTACCCAGATGAATACACTACCCAGACTACATGAACTAAAGCATACTATGAAGGACAGCTGAATCTAACCCATAGTAGCTACATATAATGTGGAGATTTTATATATATATATACAGTTCTGGTGCAGTGGAAAAATGGTGCTCCACTGTGCAATAAAGTGTAGACATGAGATATATATATATATATATATATATATGTATACACATCATATATATATATATATATATATATATATATATATATATATATATATATATATATCTCATGTCTACACTTTATTGCACAGTGGAGCACCATTTTTCCTACAATACTGTACCAGATCTGCACGTTCGTCATTGCACAGTGGAGCACCACTTTGTTTTCTGCAATATTGCACTAGAACTGCATGTCTACAACTTTATTGCACAGGGAACACTATTTTTCTGCAATAGTGCATCAGAACTGCAATTTTCACACAAGAGGGTGGGAGAGTTTACTTATTGAATAGCAGCATTGAAAATAATTTTAAATTGTCCACAGTCAGGCTTCTCCGTTGGTCAGTCAGATTTGTCCATGTGCAGAAAATGACCACTCCACATCTGCACTAGAAACAGGGACCCAAATGGCCTGAAGGGCTGCCTTTGCCAGAGTTGGTACCTGTGAGGACATAGAGATCCGTACTGGTGAAGATCAAATGATTCAATCTCTGGTAGTTCCGCACATCCTGACGTACGTAGATCTCCCAGTCCCTTAACAGGGTATTCTTATTGTGTAACGTGAACATTGGGATACAGGGCAAGTACAGTTGGAAGTCCTTATTGAGTTTGGGTAGGTTGAGTGGGTTTAGAATTCGACAGGCCATTAGAAACTGTACAGATGGATTTGACTGTAGGTGTTTGTCAGTTTCTCCAAACTGACCTTGAAAGCATTTTTGAACAATTTGATGTTCTCATCCCTTACTTTATTCCTCAGTTTAGAGAGGTACAGCTCTGCCTTCTCCCCAAAGCCATCATTTTTGTTGTGCCAGCCTCAAAGCGTCTCTTAATTGACATTAACATGTCATACGTGGACGTCCGCAAGAGGTTTCTCCTTTGACTGCAAAAGTTCTATCGCAGCAATAATGTCACCTGAATTATCTGTAATAAATGCCAGTTGTGCTTGTAGCTCATCGCACCAGTCGTCCAGTAATGCCCGTAGATTGTTTATTGAGGTGGCATCACTAATCTTCCTGAAAAGTCCCTCAGGTATTGCAGGTGTGTAGAGTGGTATGCCACTGCTGCAAACCATGTGTTCCATCTAGTTAAAACAGGAACTGGTGGTAATGCAATCATTTCTCCTGGAGCTTCCAGATCCTGCAAAATGTGACAAATTCTTGTTTGCGTTTTGGTGATTGCTGAAAAGCATATTTTATCAATGAAACTAGTTCATTAACTTTTTGAAATGGTGCAGCCATGTATCCCAACAAGGACAAGACATGTGCCCAGCAACACACATGCACGACGTGGTCCCCAAGAACCCCGTGAAGTGCGTCACTGAAACATTTTATCATATAACGAGCGCTGTCGCTGACAAATGAAACTACATTCGTAAGTCAATGTCACAACTCTGGAGAGTCTTCAAGACAGCTTGAGCCACTGTGGAATGGTTGACAGAGTCTAGTTCTGTGCTGTTTCCAAGATATGTCTTGCCCCTTCCAACACAAAAGACGACATTAAGAATGCACCGTGACTGTGCATCCGTGCTCTCATCACATATCACAGACAAGGATTTCCCAGTCACAGCTGCTTTAAGGTCTTCATCAATTTGCTCTCTTACCTTGGGTAAATAGAGTTGCCTCAGGGTGTCTGCTTTTGGCACTGCTCCACTCTCTTCACATACTTGCACATCCATTCCCTCAGTTGTGGATGATCCAGCTCTCAACGGGATATTTGCAGCCCCCATGCCTTAACTGTGTCCATGACCATCTCATTTCTTACTATGGATGATTCTGTTGCAGCTCTGAAACTGCTGGTCAGGGTCACCTGCCTTGCTGGTCTTCCTTCACTAGCAGCTCGTTCCTTATTCCTAGCATGTTTCTTGCTGAGCAGATGATCTTTGACTGTATCTTTTCTGGTATGGTTCAGGACATGGTTGCAGTAAGGACAGAAAAGTTTTCCTCCATCCTCATAGAGGCCTTCAGATTTAAACTGCTGGGCTCGCTCCTTAGCGATGTGTAGCAAAGCTTGGCCTCTTATTCAGTGGTGCAGCAAACATCATGCAGGCAGAAAGTATGAATACTGAAATCACAACCAAAAAAAATAATTAGTAGTGTGTTCCACTAATCTGCTTGATAAGAATTCAACAAAATGGCAGACTGATCCCATGGATAGGGCAATCCATGACTTTTATCCTCTGGCTATATTGATGGCAGTAGCCACCTCATAAAGTCCCCATCTTCCAGGTACAATGGCAGCAGCATTCCACGACTCCCATCCTCCAGGTGTGAAGGCAGCAGCAATCTACTAATCGCATCCTCCAGGTATGACAGCAGCAGCATTGTATGACTCCCATCCTCCAGGTACGATGAGCAGCAGCCTGCGACTCCCATCCTCCAGATAATGGCAGCAGCAGCCCACGTCTCCCATTCTCCTGGGATGGCAGTAGCATCCAGCGACCACCATTCACTAGGTGAGATGGCAGCAACAGTCTACAACTCTCATCCTCCAGGTACAATGGCAGCAGCAATCTACAACTCCCATCCTTCAGGGTACAATGGCAGCAGCATTCCACGACTCCCATCCTCCAGGTGTGAAGGCAGCAGCAATCTACGAATCGCATCCTCCAGGTACGACAGCAGCAGCATTGTACGACTCCCATCCTCCAGGTACGATGGCAGCAGCAGCCTATGACTCCCATCCTCCAGATACGATGGCAGCAGCAGCCCATGTCTCCCATTCTCCTGGGATGGCAGTAGCATCCAGCGACCACCATTCACTAGGTGAGATGGCAGCAACAGTCTACAACTCTCATCCTCCAGGTACAATGGCAGCAGCAATCTACAACTCCCATCCTTCAGGTACAATGGCAGCAGCATTCCACGACTCCCATCCTCCAGGTGTGAAGGCAGCAGCAATCTACAAATCGCATCCTCCAGGTACGACAGCAGCAGCATTGTACGACTCCCATCCTCCAGGTACGATGGCAGCAGCAGCCTACGACTCCCATCCTCCAGATACGATGGCAGCAGCAGCCCCGTCTCCCATTCTCCTGGGATGGCAGTAGCATCCAGCGACCACCATTCACTAGGTGAGATGGCAGCAACAGTCTACAACTCTCATCCTCCAGGTACAATGGCAGCAGCAATCTACAACTCCCATCCTTCAGGTACAATGGCAGCAGCATTCCACGACTCCCATCCTCCAGGTGTGAAGGCAGCAGCAATCTCACGAATCGCATCCTCCAGGTACGACAGCAGCAGCATTGTCGACTCCATCCTCCAGTGCGATGGCGGCAGCAGCCCTGACTCCCATCCTCCAGATACGATGGCAGCAGCAGCCCATGTCTCCCATTCTCCTGGGATGGCAGTAGCATCCAGCGACCACCATTCACTAGGTGAGATGGCAGCAACAGTCTACAACTCTCATCCTCCAGGTACAATGGCAGCAGCAATCTACAACTCCCATCCTTCAGGTACAATGGCAGCAGCATTCCACGACTCCCATCCTCCAGGTGTGAAGGCAGCAGCAATCTCACAAATCGCATCCTCCAGGTACGACAGCAGCAGCATTGTACGACTCCCATCCTCCAGGTACGATGGCAGCAGCAGCCTACGACTCCCATCCTCCAGATACGATGGCAGCAGCAGCCCATGTCTCCATTCTCCTGGGATGGCAGTAGCATCCAGCGACCACCATTCACTAGGTGAGATGGCAGCAACAGTCTACAACTCTCATCCTCCAGGTACAATGGCAGCAGCAATCTACAACTCCCATCCTTCAGGTACAATGGCAGCAGCATACCACGACTCCCATCCTCCAGGTGTGAAGGCAGCAGCAATCTACGAATCGCATCCTCCAGGTACGACAGCAGCAGCATTGTCGACTCCCATCCTCCAGGTACGATGGCAGGCAGCAGCTCACGACTCCCATCCTCCAGATACGATGGCAGCAGCAGCCCATGCTCCCATTCTCCTGGGATGGCAGTAGCATCCAGCGACCACCATTCACTAGGTGAGATGGCAGCAACAGTCTACAACTCTCATCCTCCAGGTACAATGGCAGCAGCAATCTACAACTCCCATCCTTCAGGTACAATGGCAGCAGCATTCCACGACTCCCATCCTCCAGGTGTGAAGGCAGCAGCAATCTCACGAATCGCATCCTCCAGGTACGACAGCAGCAGCATTGTACGACTCCCATCCTCCAGGTACGATGGCAGCAGCAGCCTATCGACTCCCATCCTCCAGATACGATGGCAGCAGCAGCCCATGTCTCCCATTCTCCTGGGATGGCAGTAGCATCCAGCGACCACCATTCACTAGGTGAGATGGCAGCAACAGTCTACAACTCTCATCCTCCAGGTACAATGGCAGCAGCAATCTACAACTCCCATCCTTCAGGTACAATGGCAGCAGCATTCCACGACTCCCATCCTCCAGGTGTGAAGGCAGCAGCAATCTCACAAATCGCATCCTCCAGGTACGACAGCAGCAGCATTGTACGACTCCCATCCTCCAGGTACGATGGTAGCAGCAGCCTACGACTCCCATCCTCCAGATACGATGACAGCAGCAGCCCATGTCTCCCATTCTCCTGGGATGGCAGTAGCATCCAGCGACCACCATTCACTAGGTGAGATGGCAGCAACAGTCTACAACTCTCATCCTCCAGGTACAATGGCAGCAGCAATCTACAACTCCCATCCTTCAGGTACAATGGCAGCAACATTCCACGACTCCCATCCTCCAGGTGTGAAGGCAGCAGCAATCTACGAATCGCATCCTCCAGGTACGACAGCAGCAGGATTGTACGACTCCCATCCTCCAGGTACGATGGCAGCAGCAGCCTCGACTCCCATCCTCCAGATACGATGGCAGCAGAAGCCCATGGCTCCCATTGTCCTGCAAACCAGCAGTGAGATGCAGCACAGGGTTGAGTCTGTGTTCTGTGAGTACCTCCCATTTTGGACCCTGCCACCAACCTCCTTTTAAATGCAGCATTTACTGTAGATAATTCGATCCCCTCATCACATCAAGCAAAATGGTGCAGTATTTTACCTGCAGTAACTCCAGCATCTACTGTACACAGGGCTGTGCCTAGAACTTTAAGGGCTCCCTGCAAAGCACTCTGTGGGACCTACTGCATGACCTACTGCACGACCAAAACATCAGTTCAAAAAATACTATTTAATATTACCTTACACTATCTGCAGTAAAAAGCAAAGCATGCAATATGCAATAAAAGCAAAGTAAAACAGTGAATAGTTGCATTCACCATCCAGTCGGCGTGCTGTTGGATTTCTGCTTGCGATGCCAGCGACCAGGTTCTGGAGGGCTGGCCAGGGAGAATAAGCTTGAGCATCCCATGACAGCTCGCCTTCTCCAGGGGAGGGGACCAATGCCGCAACTTGCCTGATCCCAAGCAGAGGCTTGAGGTGCAACAAGGGGGCTGCCATGATGCATGGTGGATGTTGGCACACAGCACCTTGACATCAAGAGGCACACCACATGAGGGTAGGAAACCAGAGGGGAAAAACAGTCTTCCATCGCTGGAGCATGCCCTCGATATGCTACTCTCTCAGACCACCTTGCCCAATGAAACAAGAGTGTCGGGCCCCCACCTCGTTCGCTGCCCAGGGTATAACCACGGCTACATGGGGGCGCAAGGTTGGTCTCGGGCCAGGTGGTTGGCAGAGGATGACTTCCAGGTTGAGTATTGCAATTTTTGATCTGCAGCATCTTGGACGACCCCCACACACACACAAAAAAACATTAGCAGTGTCTTGCATCCCTTCCTAACACTCTTTACCTGCCCCAAGGATACAAGGCAAAGGAAAAAGCAGACGAGCACCTCGGACCCCCCAAACACACACACCTTGGACCCCACAGTTTGTTGCCCTACAACACACAATTTTTGATCTCGAGATCTTGGACGATCTGAAGCATCTTGGATGACCCCCCACACACACACACACAAAAAAACATTAGCAGTGTCTTGCATCCCTTCCCAACACTCTTTACCTGCCCCAAGGATACAAGGCAAAGGAAAAAGCAGACGAGCACCTTGGACCCCCCAAACACACACCTTGGACCCAACACAGTTTGTTGCCCTACAACACACAATTTTTTGATCTATGAGCATCTTGGACGATCACGAGCATCTTGGACGACCCCCACACACACACACACACAAAAAAACATTAGCAGTGTCTTGCATCCCTTCCCAACACTCTTTACCTGCCCCAAGGATACAAGGCAAAGGAAAAAGCAGGCGAGCACCTCGGACCCCCCAAACACACACACCTTGGACCCCACTCAGTTTGTTGCCCTACAACACACAATTTTTGATCTACGAGCATCTTGGATGATCTCGAGCATCTTGGACGACCCCCCACACACACACACACAAAAAACATTAGCAGTGTCTTGCATCCCTTCCCAACACTCTTTACCTGCCCCAAGGATACAAGGCAAAGGAAAAAGCAGATCGAGCACCTCGGACCCCCAAACACACACCTTGGACCCACAGTTTGTTGCCCCTACAACACACAATTTTTGATCATGCAGCATCTTGGACGATCTCGAGCATCTTGGACGCACCCCCCACACACACACACAAAAAAACATTAGCAGTGTCTTGCATCCCTTCCAACACTCTTTACCTGCCCCAAGGATACAAGGCAAAGGAAAAAGCAGACGAGCACCTCGGACCCCCCAAACACACACCTTGGACCCAACACAGTTTGTTGCCCTACAACACACAATTTTTGATCTGCGAGCATCTTGGACAATCTGATAGCATCTTGGACGACCCCCACACACACAAAAAAACATTAGCAGTGTCTTGCATCCCTTCCCAACACTCTTTACCTGCCCCAAGGATACAAGGCAAAGGAAAAAGCAGGCGAGCACCTCGGACCCCCCAAACACACACACCTTGGACCCCACTCAGTTTGTTGCCCTACAGTACACAATTTTTTGATCTGCGAGCATCTTGGATGATCTCAGCATCTTGGACAACCCCCCACACACACACAAAAAAAATTAGCAGTGTCTTGCATCCCTTCCCAACACTCTTTACCTGCCCCAAGGATACAAGACAAAGGAAAAAGAAGATGAGCACCTCGGACCCCTCCCAAACACACACACACCTTGGACCCCACACAGTTTGTTGCCCTACAACACACAATTTAAATAAATATGCATCTTGGATGACCTGTGAGCATCTTGGACGACACCCCCACACACACACAAAAAACATTAGCAGTGTCTTGCACATCAGACCCCCCAACACACGCACATCCTGGACCCACACACAGTTGCCCTAAAAAATATGATCTCAATCTGTGAGCATCTTGGGCGACCCCTCCCCACACACACACACACAAAAACATTAGCAGTGTGTGTTGCACATCGTACCCCCCAACACATGCACATCGTGGACCCCACACAGTTTGTTGCCCTACAACACACAATTTCAATAAATATGCATCTTGGATGACCTGAGAGCATCTTGGAAGACACCCCCCACACACACACATATAAAGCGTAAAAGTAGCAGTGCCTTGCATCCCTTTAATTTTGAATCTCTTTACCTGCCTCATTAAACCCCAAAGTAAAGCGGGTACCTGATATGTTTCGGGAGTGGTGGCAGACAAGGCAGGCTTGCGGTGCAATTCTTCAGTCGAATTAAAAGCCGGCTTTCGAATGGCGTTTTGGCTGCCTGGCATGCTGCTTGGCATTCTTTGCATCCACGTGGTCTCGACTCTCCTCTCTCTGGGCATACGTCCTTCTCTCCTATGCTCCTGGATCAAATGGGGTGGTTGACTGGCCAAAGGCGACCTTTTATGGGCCCCAGTTCCCGAATGCTCACGCAAGCAGCGTGAGTTCTGTAACTCTACCGTGGATACCGCTGGACATTTAAATTTCGCAGCCAATCAGATTTCCGTGATTCCGGCCGGAATCACGGTAAAACAGTGGCCTTGCTCATAGTCAAAGACTAGAGGCACCATTTTAGTGACAAGCTCACAGCAGACCTGTGGAGACAGATAATCTTTATTGTGGTATAACGCACCAAGTTTGGGGGTGGAGCATGGCATAGATGATGTCAACGTGGCAGAGAAGTCAAGTTTGCTGTCTAGTCACGGACTGAGGAACTTGAAGGATTGAACCACTTCTAGTGGGTGCCATCCAAGGTGTAGAAGAAAGGTCATAGACACAGTTGTTTTTTTTGTTGTTGTTGTGTTGACCTGGAGTTGGTTTGATTGGAACCAGTGTAGGACATTGCAGAGGTCATGCTGGAACAGACCCTACACAGCTGTATTATAGGGACAGGAGGTTTAGATGACTTTCATCTGCAAACTTATGTATATGCAACTTGGCACAAGCTGAAGGGAGGTTGTTAAGTAAGATGATGATAGGCCCCAGGATGGATCCTGATGAGATCTCTGCCTGGATGTGAAGTGGAGGTGACAGAGTGCTACCAACCCTACTGACTGCAGACAGCCTGAGAGGTAAGAAGGGAATCAGCCAACAGTAGAATCTGAGAAGTCAGCAGAACTCAGCTTATCTAGGAAGAGTGGGTGGGACACTGAGTCAAAGGCATTGGCCAGATCAATTAAAATGGCAGTCGTGATATAACCCTGATCCATACCTGAGAAGATAGAATCAGTTACATGTAACATGGAGAAGATGGTGGAGTGATGCTTCTGGAAGACAGCCGGAATGGGGTGAAGAAATCGTGTGGAGGATAGGAAATCAGAGTGTCAGCTGTACACAAGCTTCTCTTGCAAGTTAGAAAGGGAAGGAAGGAAGGAAGGACAGAGATTGGCTTAAGTTAGCCAGGGAGGAAAGGTCCCTCCGTTTGTGGTGTGGAAGAAATATGGCCAGCTTCCAGGACTAAGGAATAGCACTGAGGGAGAAAGAATGGTTGAGTAGGTGATTAAGAGGAGATGATATGGCAGGAGGCGGAGATATGGGTAACAGATCAAGCCAGTCAAGGTTGGATTTTTGCAGATTAAGGGCATAAGGGCAGTCAGAGCTTCTTGGTAGTAATGGGGAAGAGGAAACCCTTGAGGGGAAATAAGGGATATGAGGTGGGGTTGTGGGGGCTGGAGGGTGAGGTGAATTAAAGCACAGATGGTAAAGAACTCAGTTTACTAAGTTTTGACAAAACATAAAATGGCGAAAGTCCATCTTGAATGCCTCCCATGACAGCGTGGGTTAATCTAAGGAACGATCCTAGTTTAAACATTTATCAAGTCTGTATTTAAAAGAGTTAAAGGAGGGTGCATTCACCACATGATTTGGAAGTTTATTCCATTCTGTGGCAGTTTTAATTGTGAAAAATTATTTTGTTTAGTGGTACGAGCTACTTGTACCATAAGTTGCTTATTGTTGCTATGAAATTAAAGGCACGTGTTATTGAAACAGAGACCACAAGACACCCTTAGATTATCATTGTGCAGGATTCTATAAAGATGTAGTAGGTCTTCTCTCATTCTTCTTGATTCTAAGCTTACTAAGCCAGTTTCTTGGAGGCTAGCACTGTATGACAAGGTTCTCAAATGGGGAATAGTCTTAGTAGCCCGTTGTTAGACTTTTTCCAGAAGTCCCATGTCCTGTTTTAAGTGGATGTTCCAGAAGGAGAACAGTAGTCCAGATGTGAATGAATATATGATCTACAGATGGGTAAAATTATCTGATCTGACTTGTTGGTAAAAGTCCTTTTGACACAGTTAAGTATCCTATTGGCCTGAAGGTCTACATTTTACAGTGGTCACTTGCTGACAATTTGTCATTAATTAACACACCAGGTCTCTCTTTGTCAGCACTTTTTAAAATAGTATTGCAAAGGGAATAGGTATACTTAGGGTTGCTCCTACCAAAGTGCATAACTATACACTTACCTAAATTAAATTCAGTTTTGTTCCTCCTGGCCCATGCCTCAATCATGCCAAGATACTTAATCAAAAGTTCATAATTTTTTGCTGAATTAACAGGTCCACCTATTTTGGTGTCATCAGTGAATTTTTATTATTATTACTTAAGTTATGATGTAAATCGGATACTGAAGAGATTAAACAGTACTGGGCCAAGGACTGACCACTGGGGAATGCCACTTGAAACATGACTCGAATCTGACAGGACACCATTTATGCACGTATTGTGTCCTATCAGTTAACCAACTGTTGATCCATTTCACAATTAATGGGTTTATACCTAGTGTACTGAGTCTGAAAACTAGATCAGAATGTGAGACTTTACCAAATGCCTTCACAAAGTCCAACATTATTATATCTGACAGAATATTCATATCCAGATTTCTATTTATGTTATAGAATGATATGAGATTTGTGGTACATGATCTACCACCAATAAACCCATGTAAGGTATTGTCTGTCATGTTTCTACTGGCAATATCAGTCTCTATTCTTGCTTTTAGTAATTTTTCCATAGGTTTACAACAGATGGAAGTGAGGCTAATAGGTCTGTAGTTGTTTACCAGCCCGGAGTTACCCTTTAAAAATTGGAACAACTCATTGAAGTGAGCAGCAAAAGAGGAGGGATCAGAAACCAGTGAAGCATTTACCAGAAGGCCAGAGGAGTGGACTGGATAGGAGGGTCAAAGAGGAATGAATTACAATCCAGAATTTTGAAGAGGCCTTAAGGTTGTTCTGAAGGTTGGCCTTGAAATATTGTGATTTTGCAGCATGTACAGCCTTCATACAGGAGTTCCGATACTTCTGTACAAGAAGGGGTCAGGACGGGAGTGAGATACAGTAATTTATTATATGTCCAGGCAAGATCATATGCCTTACACTGGTCAATGATTTCAGGAAATCCATTGGTGATGGTGAGATTTAATTTTCTGAGCAGGGCATGGTCATCCCAAACTGAGGAGAACTTGGAGTGAAACAGAGAGAGAACAATGTCAGTATCAGTATCCGTGGATTGAGGGTATGGCTGTTCAATCAGCCAGGTGATTCAAGAGAGCAGAGGTGTTGAGTGACTGGAGGGACCTGGTCTGAATGAATTGGGAAGGTGGATGCTGGATCTTTCTGATGCAGAACATCATGTATCTGTCACTTAAAGCACCTGGCATGACACCTGCTGCAACAATTGGTGGTGGTGGAAGGAGAGAACCCAGTGCAGGGTGGAATGGTTATGAGACTAGAGATTGAACCTGGTAGGTACAGTGATAATCTGTGAGATTAAATGACTAAACCTGTGGATGGTTGGCCTGGAGGCCAGTAAAGTCAACTGACAATGAAGTCCCTGAGCAGGATGAGTTCAGCAGAGGCATAAGAGGTAAAGGTAGAGAGAATCAACCAGGAAGGATGAGAATATTCTTGGTGAGGCATAGAAAACCCCAATGAAGATGGGTACAGAAGAGAAGAATGATAGCCTGACAAGAAGGAATTCATGGAGAAAATGCAACCTCTGACAGCTAAAGTGTAAGACAGGTTCTAATGGACATAAATGGCAACACCTCCTCATGATTTCTCCTGTTCTGCATGTAAAGATGATTGTCAGGAAGGGACAGGCTAGAGTCTGGGATATTGGAAAAGAGCCAGGTCTCAGACATACAGAGTATGCCAGGGGAATGTCGTGAATAAGTTTTGGAAGAATGCTCAAACACTGAGGTAAAATGCTCAGGCCTTGGCAGTTTGGGAGGCAGGGGAGGAGGGAGGGAGGGTCCCAGGTTGGCCTCCATGTCACCAGACAGGAGAAGGAGTAGGAACTGGAGCAAGAGGATGGAATGGAATTTCTACTTCTTAGAAGGAGGAGTGCGGGGGGCCAGGAAAGAAGAGGGGGGCACAGTGAGAAGCTCTATTTTAAGGGAGGGAAAAGAGAAACCAGGGTGGACAGGAAGGGAGGAAGGTGAAGGGAAGAAACAGGGATGGATGGGTGAAGGCAGGAGAGAAACAAAAAGGTAGGTAGGTGGAATGGGGGACAGAGAAGGGTGTGAAGAGGGAGAGGAGGGATAAGATAGAGGGTGTAAGGTACATTGTGAACAGGAGATGAGATGCAATAGCCATCAGTTATACAATACTGTAGCTGACAGTGTGAAAAACATTTGGCCTAAACAAAAACTACAGTCAACTGATGATAGGCCTAAGCTGCAACTAGACTTTACAGTGAACAGAACAGCAAAGAATGATCTTACAGGCAGAAGGCAGCAGAGTTTGATTTTACAGGGCACAAACCAGCACAGCATGATCTCCCAGAGTACAAAGCTGCAGAGAATGATTTTACATGTCACAGAGCAGGAGAGAAATATCTTACAGGACCCAAAGCAGAGAGAAGAGTTTTACAGGCTAAAATATAGCACTGTATGGATAAACAGGCACACACTGATAGAGAATGATTTTGCATGGCAAAAAGCAGCAGATAATGACTTCACAGGGCACAAATTATCAGTGAATTATTTCATTGGGCAAAATGCAGCAAGAAATAATTTCACAGGAACAAAGTATCAGAGAATGATTTCTAGGGCATGAGGCAGCAGAGAATGATTTTACAGGACAAGAAGCACCAGATAATGATTTCATGGGACACAAAGCAGCAGGGAATGATCTAACATGATACCTAGCAGCAGAGAATGATTTACAGCAACAATCAGCAGAGAATCATTTTACAGGGCACAAAGCAGCCAAGGGCGATTTTGCAGGGGCACAAAGAAGCACAGACTGATTTTACATGGGACAAAACAGTGAAAATTATTTTAGAAGGCAAAAGCAGCAGAGACAAATTTACTGGGAACAAAGCAGGCACATAACATTTTTACAGGGTACAAAGCAGCACTGAATAGATAAACAGCGCACAAGAGCAAGGGAATGATTTCACAGGTCACAAAGCAATATAAAATGATTTCACAGGTCAAAAAGCAGCAGAGTCTGAATTTACAGGGTACAAAGCAGCATAGAATGATTTTATGGACACAGCACAGCAGAGAATAATTAACATGGTACACCAACAAGCAGGGAATTATTTCACAGGGCACAAAGTAACAGGATGATTTCACAGGGCATAAAGTAAGAGAATGATTTCACAGGGCACAGAGCAGCAGAGACTGATTTTACAGGGTACAAAGTAGCAGAGAATGATTTTGCAGGACACAATGCAGCAGAGAACAATTTAACAGGCTACGTAAACATGCAGGGAATGATTTCAGAGGTACAAAGTAACATAAAATGATTTCACAGGGCACAAAGCAGCAGAGACTGATTTTACAGGGTACAAAGCAGTGAAGAATGATTTTGCAGGACACAACGCAGCAGAGAATAATTTAACATGGTACACAAACAAGCAGGAAATTATTTTACTGGTGCATGAAGAAGTAGGGAATTATTTTACTGGCCAGACAAGAAAGGCAGCTCCAATTAATTTACTGGGGCACACACAGTACATGAATATTAATGGATTATTTTGCAGGGTCAGAAGAGCATATATGAGTTTTAAGGCACTGAGTCACTGAAAATAATTTTCAGGGACACAGAGCAACAAGTAATGATTTTAAATGGGAACAAAGCAGTAGAAAATGTTTTGCAGGACATAAAACAGCAGGGATTTTACAGGGCTAAAAGCAGCAGGGATTTTACAGAGGCAAAAAGTTGCATACTATGATTTTTACACAACACAGAGCAGAGTTGAATTGTTTATAGCAGCACAAAAAGATTTTAAAGGGGCACAAAGCAGCCAAGGTGGATTTTCAGGGCAAACAAAAGCAGCAGAGAATATATTTTACAGGGTACAAAGCAGAAGTTGTTGATATTACAGAACTGAAAAGTGCTTTTGAAGGTCACAAAGTAGCAGAAAATGATTTATAGGGGAACAAAGCAGCAGAGAATAATTTTACAGGGTACAAAGCACCAGAAAGAGTTTTTGGGCACAGATGAGCACAGAATGATTTTACAGGGCAGAACCAGCCATACATGTAGACAACTGTCACAAGGGAGGCCATCAGGAAGGAGGCAGAGGACACCACAGGAAAGGAAGCAGCTCATGGTGGGGACCCAGTTATTAGGGGATAGAACTGGGGAGCAGGGAAAACTCAAGTAAGGTGCCTGCCTGGTGCCACGGTTTGGAGGGACAGGAAGCTCATTCTTAGGATCACGAGAACAGTTGCACAGGAGTCTGAGCTGGATGTCATTGTCCACCTAGGGACAAATGACTTAGCTCATCATGAGATTAGAGCAGTGCAGAAGGACTTTATAGAGTTGGGGAGGGGCCTAAGACAAGTAGCACACACAGTATCCTTCTCAGAAGTGCTGCCTGTCAGTGGCATGGGTGAGGTGAGGGTACTTTGCACCATGCAGTTTAACGAATGGTTGAAAAATGGTGTGAGCACAGGGTTTGGCTTCATTGGGGACTGGGGTTCCACCTGAGGACACCAGCCTATACTGGCAGGATGATCTGCATCTGTCCAGGAAGGAACAAGTCATTTGGGCAATCAGTTTAAATGCTTCATTGGCAAGCTTTTAAACTTGTCAAGGGGAAGTCACTGATAAACAGCAGGAAAATCCCAGCCTCCCACAAAACAGGGTACTAAATGAGAAAAGACCAAGGTAGAAAGGTCAGTGGGGATGCTGCTACAGAAGGTAAAGCCAACAAAGAATGGAAAGCAATGAGTACCAATGCCCATAGTCTGGTAACAAGCTTCCTGAATTAGTGGCCTTGATGGAAGAAGAACATCTAGATTTCGTGGCAGTCACAGAAACATGGTACACACAGAACCATGACTGGGACGTAAACATACCAGGACACACTATCTACAGGAGGGACAGGAAGGTAAAGAGGAGGAGGAGTAGCTCTCTACATAAGGGAAGGAATCAAAGCAACAGAACAAAAGGGTAAACAGGGAGGAGAAGAAGCACTGTGGGTCAATTTGGAGACAGGCAATGGCACCACAATCTGCACAAGGGTTGTATACAGACCCCAGGGAAGGAAATGACAAGAAATGATAGAAAGTATACTTAGAATGGCAGAAAAGGGGAGATATTGCTGATGGGTGATCTGAATATGCCAGATGTTAACTGGAGTGCAGTTGCAGCAGCCACTTCTAAGAGTGGGGTTATTCTAGATGCCCTACAGGGGCATGCCTTAGACAACTAGTATCGGAACCCACTCGAGAGGGAGCAATCTTAGACCTGGTTCTCTCAAATGAAATGAGAGAGGATTACAGATGAAGAAGTGGGTAGCCATCTGGGAACTAGCACCATCGAACAGTATCGCTCACAATAAACAGCAATAGAGTCAAGCTAACAAAGGCAAAAGTACTGGACTTCAGGAAGGCTGACTTTGCCAAATGGGTGAGTGCCTAAGGAATGCACTAGCAAACGGGCAGGAAGGAGGTGGAAGAACAATGTGGAATAATAAAAACTGCCATCACAGAGGTAACAAGCCTTGTGTAATGCAAATAAACAAACCAAAATGATGTAAGAAACCACTATGGTTCTCAAAGGAGGTGGCAGGAAGGTTCAAGAGAAAAGAAAGCTTTGAAAGTACAAGGAATCACAGAAGGAGCAGGGCAGAGAATTGTGTCAATTAAAGCAAAAGGAAGCTAGGAAGGCAGTCAGAACAGTAAAGGCCTGAACCGAGGAAAAGATAGTCAACTCAGTTAAGAAGGGGATAAAACCTTTTAGGTACATCAGGAGCAAGGAAGACCAAGGGAGGGATAGTGAGGCTTAATAAAGGGTAGGGGGTGGGCAGAGAGTGACGGTGAAAAGGCAGAGATACTAAACAAATATTTTTGCACAGTATTTATAAATGAAGAAGGAGGTACCTAAAACAAACAATAGAAACACTCTGGAAACAGAAGTTGATACCAGCCCATTTACAGAAGAAAAGTTTCTGAAAGAACTCTTAAAACTGAAAGTGGACAAAGCAAAGGGCCTAATGGGATTCATCCCAGAATTTAAAAGAACTAAGGGTAGAACTAGTGACACCACTGACTACCCTCTTTAACAAATCATGGGAGGATGGGGTGGTACTGGAGGACTGGAGGAGGGCAGATATGATTCCCCTTCACAAAAGTGGGAGCAGGGCAGAAGCTGGAAACTACAGACCTGTTAGTTTAACCTTAGTCATAGGGAAAATGATGGAATCACTTCTGAAGGAAAGAATTGTCGAGTACCTAGAGGCCAGAGGGCACAGGACCCAAGGCAGCATGGATTCACAGCGGGAAGGTCATGTCAGATGAATCTAATAGATTTCTTTGACTGGGTGACCAAGTAGTAGATCTGGGAGGGCTGTGGACATGGCCTACCTAGACTTTAGCAAGGCATTTGACACAGTCCCACACAAAAGATTAATATACAAGTTAGCCAGCCTGGGAGTGGGTCCCAAGATGATAGTCTGGGTAAAGAATTGGCTGGAGACTAGGACATAGAGGGTAATAGTAAATGGAGTCCACTCTGAAGAAAGGGGTTACTAGTGGGGTACCAGGGTTGAGTATTAGGACCAGTCCTCTTCAATGTCTTTATAAGCAACATTGCAGAGGGACTGGAAGGAAAAGATGACTCTTTGCAGATGACATGAAGATCTGCAACAGAGTTGATGCACAAGGTGGGATGGAAAGGATGAGAAGGGACTTGCAAGGTTAGAGGAATGGTCAAATGTATGGCAGCTTAGATTCAATGCTAAGAAGTGCAAGTAATGCACCTGGGAAACAAAACCCAGGGAAGAGTACACAATGGGGGTGAGATACTAACGACAACAAAATGGAAAGGGAGCTGGGGTAGTCATATCAGATGACTTAAAAGTGGGCAAGCATGTGAGAGGGCAGTAAAGAGGGCTGGGGATACTGGGATGCACAGGAGAGGCAACACCAGTAAAAAACAGGAAGTTGTTATCCCTCTGTACAGACTGCTGGTGAGACCCCATCTGGAGTACTGTGTACAGTTCTGAGACCCAGTCTCCGCAAGGACATAGACAGTATGGAAGCTGTCCAGAGGAGGGCAACTAAAATGGTGCACGGTCACCACCGGAAGACATATGAAAAGAGACTAAAGGAGCTTAATATGTATAGCCTCGAGGAAAGGAGGGAGAGGGGGACATGACAGAAACTTTCTAGTACCTCAAGGGACTCAACAAAGTCCAAGAGGGTAGTATCTTTCAAAAAGAGGTGTGCAAGAACAAGGGGCACAATTTGATGATGGGGGTGGCTCAGTGATAATGTAAGGAAGTATTTTTTTAGAGAGGGTTGTGGATGCTTGGAATGGCCTTTCGGAGGAGGTTGTGGAGTCAAAAACAGCGGTTGAATTCAAGCATGCATGGGACAGTCATAAGGCAATTCTAAGGGGTGGGGTAGAAAGAAGAAGGCTGCTGGTTAACTACAGTAGGATATGCAGCTTATCCATTAGGTAGAGAAATGGGCAGACTGGTGGGCAAGCAGTCGTTATCTGCCATCAAATTCTATGTTTCTAACTCCCACTGCCAGGGTGGCTATTGCCCAGGGCATACTTCTCTGATCTCATCTATAATTGTGTCTCTTATTCTGGGGCAACAAAAACTAGTCTCTACAAATGGGACACAACTTACAAGAGTATTTTCCATTTTGCCTTGGCCTCTCACTGCCTGATCCATTACTGTCATCTTTATGAGAACCTCCACTGGCTGTACCCCACAGCTAACCTGTCTTTTTCTCCCTTGGCACTATTACTGATAGCATTTCTTGCTCTTAAATGTCTTTTACTTTGCTCAGTTGATGGTTACTCCTAGCCCTCACTACTCACTTCACTCTGGTGACCAATCCATTTTCCATATACCGAAATGTAAAGGCAATGGGTGCTCAGGCCTTCTCATTCCTTGCTCCTCAATACTGGAACTCCCTACCAGCTCCCATTTGCCTCTCCCCCACACAGTAGCTTTAAGCACCAGCTAAGAAGACACCTCCAGTCAACTTATACTGTACCTGTGCCTGTTTTCGTGTCCCTGAACCTCTCCAACTGAATACCTCTCACCTTGCTGGCTCTACTCCCGGCTTTCTGTTTTCCTTATTTGCACTTACTGATGACTTACTCAACACCATTTCTCCTAATTTCCCTCACCCTAACTCTCAACTTTAAATTTATCTGTCTTATCCGGTCATATTGTTTGCTACTGTGTGCCATTATGTATCAAGGTGTTCCTTATTATATCTTACTCTCTCGCATCCCTTAATGCTTGATTGTATAGTTAGCTTATTATAATAACTTTGGAGCATTTTATCCCATATAGAAACCTGATATAATTCACCTTTATAACCCATGGATTATAAAGGTGAACACATGTTGGGTTTCCAGTACTCTGCACATGAGCCTGCCTCTGCTCTCTCCATTGACAGGGTGCCGATACCAGATACTTGCCTTGCCTCTGCTGACTGGACACTGGACACTCAGCATGGGCAGTAAGTGAATAATAAAAAAAAAACTTGCCACTCAACTCTAATCCTCGCCGGCTAAACTTTAAGACAAAATAGTTTCAGCTGCTGCTCAGCTGCAGACTACAGACTACATTCATCCACACTGGATCACAGCTGTTTGATTTTCTATAATTACTGTGGTGAGAATACACTTCCCAGCAATTCTATAAAATAAAACATAGAGTGGAGTGTTTAACTTGAGATTCTGCATGCACCT
This sequence comes from Neoceratodus forsteri, assembly GCA_016271365.2. Classification (NCBI taxonomy): domain Eukaryota; kingdom Metazoa; phylum Chordata; order Ceratodontiformes; family Ceratodontidae; genus Neoceratodus; species Neoceratodus forsteri. The sequence continues at coordinate 397,924,741 of CM057454.1, forward strand.
CTCAGTTCTGGATGCTTAACTAAAACCCCTCGAACTTTGCTCGGGGTTTATGTAGCATCCCACACCTCAGGGAGTGTGTAAAATCTTGTTAAGCACACCACCAATGCATTATTCTATATATAATAACTGGCTCTGCCTTTTTCCCATAGGAAACCGTGGCGTAATTTGCCATTATAAAGGAGCATTTATAACAGCAAACATGCACACAATTTCCTTTCCTAGCAAGATGCTCACGCAGCAGCGTGACCAGCCCAGACCGCCACTGCTTCCATGTTGCCCGAAACAGAACCACCACAAGAACTCAGCAGTAAGTCCTTTTCTTCCCCCATACCCTGGAAACACACAAAGACCTGAAGAAATGGAAAAACAGTTTAAAAATACAAAATCTCGGCACCGGACTGAAAGGACCGACCATAGGATACACTGAGAGCTGTTTATTTTATATAATTGCTGAGGCAAAAGAAACCAGCAATTATATAAAATAAAAATGAATCAGGGTGTCAACTCGATTTACAAGTCCTCATTGTGGGATGCTTTTCCTGACTCCTCAGACTTCACCCTCGGGGTTTATGTAGCATCCCACAACTCAGGTGAATAAAACTCATTATACACCCTGACCCATACTTTATTCAATATGTTATTTGTTAATCACTGTATGTCTGTATAATTGTTCTATTTACTGCTGTACCATGCTATTGTCTTGCTGCTGTACCATGTTATTGTTGTGCCTCTATATTACTGCCTGTTGCTTATTGGTTATGAATGTTGTACCTTGTTACTTATTATGTTGTATGATAATACTCCGTCGGGTCATAATGTGATATACTTAATAGCATACGGCACTATGGTGAATCCCAGACATGTAAGCCTCTGAGTTGGGCCCCCGAGTTGGAATCTTTAGTGGGGTCCGGGGCACAGCCCCTGTAATAGGGTGGTGTGGGGCAGATCCCCACAGAAAAAAACATATCAGGGAATCGCCAACGCTGATTGTGCCACATGCCTTAATACTCTCTATTCAATTGACTGTACTTTGTATTGTGACTTGTACTCTTCCGGTCATGCCTGAAAATAGTAATTTCCTATGTCTAGTGCACTTATCCGAATACCAAAAGTAAATAAATAAATAAAGCAGTGTTAAATGAATTAACCAGGGCACAAAGCATCAGACAATAATTTAACAAGGTACAAAGCAGCAGAGAATGATTGTACAAGGAAAACTCATCAGAGAATCATTTTTACAAGGCAGAAAATAGAGAATGAGTTTACAGGGTGCAAAGCAGCAAATAATGATTTTACAGGATACAAAGCAATGGAAAATGTTTTTACAGAACAAAAAGCAGCAGTAAAATATTTCACATGGGAAAAAAGTACCAGAGAATAATTTTTATAAGTGAACAAAGCAGCAGATAATGTTACAGGGCACAAAGCATCAAAGAGTGATTTTGGTAGATGGTCACGAGCACATAGAAATACCAGCATGGTAAAACCATGTAGAAAAGAGCATGAGTCAAAACAGCTACCAGAAAACAATAGCGCTGGACATTGCAGCACTATATGCATAGCTGTGTTTACTCTTGTTGACCTCCCTTAGCCCACGGCTGTCAGGTGGTGAGTCACACTGCCCTCATGGCTCAGCAGTTAGAGTCACAGGTGCTGAGAGGCAGAGCACTGTGAAGGTGACAGGAGTTCTAGTCCAAGCCCTGCAGAGTGTGTGTGTCTGTGTGTATTTGTTTTGATGTTGTACAGTATATCTGAATTTTTTTTTTAATCTTGGGAAGGTTTCCATGTTGTGCCATTCCCTTGATTGTCCCTCCCAACATACTCCCTCCCTGAGTTTGCCCCCACCCACAGAGCTGATTGTATAGGATGTGCAGATGGCGTAGGCCCTGCATGGAAAATGACATCGGTAGTATGGTGGGATGTGCACTTAGATTTTCTTCACTTTTATTTCCGATGCTGTATTTCCCAATGTTGTTTTTTCTGCATTGTGTTGAACCGCACTATTAATGTTTAGCAGTTTTTGACATGAACTGTTATTTTTAGAGGACACAAAACAGCAGAGAATGGTTTTACAATGGAAAAAGTTGTGAAGAATTATTTTATAGGTGCAAAGCAGCATGTAATGATTTTTCAGTCACAGAGTTATATGTATTTACAGGGGAACAAAGCTGCAGAGAAATATTTTTTCCCAATTGTTTAACCAGGTGAGACACACTAAGCTGAAAGTGTGTTTACAGGTGCATCTTGGGAGCACAGGAAGTTAAATGATTTGCTCAGGGTCACACAGTATGCAAGTGGGGACTGTGGGATTCAAACCCAGATCTCCAGATTTGCAGCTCAGAGCCTTAAACCACTGTGCTATACTGCCTCCTTTAAAGGGCACAAAGCAACCAAGAAAAATTTACAGGGCAGACAGCAGAGAATAATTTTACATGGCATAAAGGCAAGTCATTTTTCTTTTAGGCTCTCTTTTCAGAGGCTTACGAGTGCTCATGAACAAATGAACAAGGAAGGGCAGATAAATACATGTAAATAAATATATGAAATGAAAATAATATATCAGTAAATAAATCAACAGAAAGTTCAAGCTTAGGTCTTTTGAAATAAATAACATTGCAGGGCACTCTAAAAGGTCTCCACCGAGCAGGCCAAGTAAATAGGGTGACAAATGTTCCTAAAGGAACAGGGCAGCTACTCTAAACAGGATAAATACCTTTTTCTTGTGAAAAGTGTAGGTTCACACCGATTTAGCAACTACAACATTTGCAGGTATATGGTCCAAGGAAACCGATTCACTAGACCCACAAATTGGTCAGATTTTGAAGTTCACCAGTTCATGCTGTACACTCTACATAGTGTACACTTCATGTGTGATTGGCCCTCACTATATATCGGATGACAACACGCTCACTAAAAGAGAGGATTCCAGAGCATTTGCTCTACCCTTAATGAAAAGGTGATACACCTGTGGTAGTCACTGGTGTATGAAATACAGGGCTTCTTGAGCATATACCCATTGATGTTCGTGGGGTAATAGACATGGTAAATTATTACAAAAGCAAGGTAGATTCATTTTTACATTGGGAGCAGTGTATCCATTTGAGCTGAATGATGGTTGGGACATTTTACCCTGTCTGTAATACTTTTTAATGTATGGGGAGTCCTTGTTATATGCCGCCAGGCATCTCTTTTCATCTTGTTATCTCATTGTTCTCATGTCAAGCAGTTATAAACCTTTCTTGTGTATGTTAGACCAATGGGATTACAAGACAGAACATACTGTAAGCAGCTGATAGCATTCTAAGCTCAGAACGGTGCTCACATTAGCATGCACCCTCTTTAAACTTTCATTCCATTGCAGCAGTTTACACGCTACTTTAATAGTGTAAACAATGGCCAGCAAAATGTTTATATCCAGCATGGCATCAAACAGGCTAAATTTCATTGCCAAGTTAGAAAACCAAAAACTGTTAAAAAATGGAATCAGATTTGAGACTGGTCAGGTCTTACTTGACAGACATACATGAACACCACAACATAGAGATGATTCCAGTGATGGAGCTCAATCAACACCTCACAGAGTTAATCTATAAAATTTAAAAAGTGATGGTTCAGGTATGAGCTGGGGACACTTGCAGCATTCTAGGCAGTGTTAACAGGTATTTGTTAAAGTGCAACTATGGACACTCCGTGTTCCACAGGAGCACAACATATTTTAAGGAAACATTGCAAACACTGTCAAGCAAAACAAAAATACCTGAAGATGTAGGGTAAAGGTAGTCGCCCGAACAGGGCAGAAGCATTGTCACCCAGAGACATTGACAAGTTACATACCACATGAACCCTTGGCATGCACAGCCCAACTGCTTTAATGACTATGATTTTTAATAATAGCCTTTACTATGCTATGAGAAGAGCAGAGCACTACAGCTTAAGGTGGTCTGATCTGGTGCTGTTAAAGGACAATTAGGGCATGGAGTATTTAGAGTACTTTGTTTGAGCACCAGACAAAGACAAGGTCTGGTGACAGTCCTAGAGACATCAGGGCCATTAAGCCATGCATGTATGCAAACAAAACACACCAAGAGAGGAACCATTAGTACCTCCACAAACTATACTGCAGTCATAGACCAGTGGCCATGCAGCATCCAGATGCCACATTCTACCTCACTCCCAACGTAAACTGTAAACCTGATAGTCCCTCTGGTTCCGTACATGCCACTTGGTGGAAACAAAGTCTGCAATATAATGTACTGTATGAAAACTCATCTGAACTGCCATCAGAGAAGCGATTACCAACCATTCCACCCACAAAATGGCTATCCAATGTCTAGCCGATAGTGATGTGCCACTAACTGAAATTCAACAAGGCTCTGGTCACAGATCACTAGCATCAATAAACAACTATAGCTCCCTGAGTGAGGCCAAGCAAAGAGAAATTCAAGTATATTCGGTGCCCAGACACACATAGAAAATGCTAGCCCTCAACCATTTCTTCTGCTCTCAGCACTAGCTGTCTGTCAGTGTTCAGGCATTACAGCAGCAGAATTGAGTGAACTGAATGAAATGGGAATGAACTTTAACTTGTTTGGGAAGGGATATCAATTACAGTGAACAACTACTTGGCCCAGAAGAAAAGGAGAAGAGGCGAGTGATCCACGACTCCTCCTTGGATGACGAATAGAATGTAAATCAATATCCTTTTTAGCAGTGAATCTAAGTTTATTACAAGCTTTGCACTAAAAAATCTTTATTCCTCTTCCAGGTTTCTTACTTTGAGCTTGATGATGTGCCTGCCATCTCTCACAGCTTGCTTCCAACATTCCCTTAGGATGACGTAGGCTGACATGACCCAGACTTCAACAAGCACATAATCATGATTGGCAACTGCATTTGATTCTGGAGCAGCCTCTGTTTAATGACTTTCCTAAAACATGCAGTTCCTTTTTAATCTGATTCATTGTCTACAATAAATAGTAGTTTTCTAGTTTTTTTTTTTCTGGTGGAATATTGTTGCAGTTGCAAGAAAATAAAAGAAGTTGGAAATCTTCAACACTGTGTCATGACAGGCTTTGTAAGGTAAGAAAAAAAACAGCTTTTCTGGTTGTGGTGAGTTCGCATTAATAGAGACTGTGGTTACACAAATTGTGATTATTTTCCCAGACAGTATAAAAGACAATGCCTGAGGGTTGGTTGTTAACCAGGTGCAATCACCTCATAGATTTCTCATGACAACCATAAATCTCCTGAGCTATGCTCTCGAGGTTTACATTGTCGGCATGGCAACCGCTTGAGGTGATTACACTGTGGCTAACAACTGATCATCAGGCATTATCTTCTATGTTATGATACGTTGCCTTGAAGCATTAATTTTGCTGTGTCTGTTTTCTTTCTTTACAGGGGACCTTGGAATCTGTTAGCAGTCTCCAGTTTATGATCTCAAGCTTCTCCAAGTTAATATATGTTACTTATATAAGAAATTAGTTTAAAGATATTTAAAATAATATAATTTTTGATTACTCGATATCCAGTGGCCCTTTTCACATGATTTTTGGCTTGAATTTTAATTTACTTGCATCTTAAAGCATGCATTTAATATGTTTTAGTCCTAGGTTTTGACTATGTAACTACCTACTTGTGGTCACTTTTTCACTAGTGGTACTGTCATTTTAAATCTGATCTTTAAATGTGTATGCCTTTATTAAGTTTGCCACCCCGATGAAGAACTTGCATTAGGTTCAAAGCACTTGGGTCCTTTGATCAGCTGTACCTTTCTTGGCTTTTCAGCACAATAAACTACTGAGCATAACTTTTTTTGTGACTTTGTTCTTGCACACCTTTTTGGCTTCTCTGTTAGTTTTGGATTGTAAGGTGCTGCATCTCCACTAAGCTCTGAACAGTTTTGCCTTGTTGGAACAGCTACTCTAAATGTCCTGTCCCCAAACAACTTCAGCCTTTAACAGGAACAGCCAGAAGGCCCACTTCAGAGGAGAAGGTAAGGCAAACATTTTGTTGGAAGGGGAAGTCAGAGGATCCTGAAGATAACTATGACCCAGATTGTGCTAGGCCTTGTAAGTGTGATCTCCTGTTTGATGATGGCATGTGATGGCATGTGCAGCATGAGTCACACCTCCCTGACCTATGCCCATTTGCTGAGCTCCAAGGTCAAGGGCCCTGGGTGCATAGGGCTTGCCGGGCACAAACCTCACTAATGAATATGGCAAAGTGGGTTTAGTGCCTCCACCCAGAGTATGTTATGGGCTAGATGGTGATTTGGGTTCTGCCTTTTTGGATGCAGTTCCCATCCAGCACCCACGTTAAAGCTTGCCCATCCACACACTGGTATATTCAACAATGCAGTTCCCATATATCTATCAACTCTATAGTAATTAAAACTCTATGACAGTCAATAACCACACCAGCTGTACCATAAAACACAGGTTTAATAAACAGCAGCTTTGGTATTTGTGAGGGAAATATGGAAATAGCACAGCAGAAGTTGATACATAGCTCTACTAGGCTCATCTCCCCCAAACAGCATACACCCCACAATAGAACAGTTGGAACCAGTCAATATAGTTAAACTTAGGGTACCGCTTACAAAAAGTGAAATCTGGTTCAGGCCTGATGTCATTGCCCTGGATGCTGGATTGGAGTTCAATTTGGCCAGCTTAAATACCACCCCTCCTCAAACAGGCGTTGGGTCCACTTGCATACATAAACTCAAAAGTAAAGTTTCTGATGCTTCACTGCTTTGAAATAAGGCAAAGGCTGATGACAATGAGATTTAAAGTGATTAATTTAGCTGTTGAAAGTTGGTGTTCACACACCAGCTGGAGTTCAATCTTCTTCCAGTGCTAAAGGTGATGATCCTCTTCAGTGAAAACCCATCCGGGCAGTCTCCTCAGACTCCTGGCTGCATGAGAACAGAAGAATACAGGCTGGCAGGAAAATCTCTCCTGCTGCAAACAGATACTGTTCTTGGGCTTACACTTTATTCTGGTGCCCTAACACAACCTGCAACCAAAAGTAGCCCACTGTATGCCACATCCTGTAGCCAAAATATTAAACAACAGTTACCAGAATGGGTGCTCTACAATCTCTGCAGTCGGTGTCTTTACAGGAAATTCAGGCTTCCAGGATGCTTGCTGAAATGCTGAACTCTGACCTGAGCTACTATCACTTCAGTCTGAGTGTCACTTGTGGGGGATACTACCTGTCTAGTTTGCAGACTACAGCCTAGCAAAAGAGCACAGAAGCATACCTCTTTGCCTCTCTCCTCCAGACAATCTCTCTGCCTGCCCAAGAAGCACAGAAATTACCCAGTACAGCCCATTTTATTGTCAGGGTCCAGGGCATCCCAATTGGTTAAAATGCTGTGTCAGTCTTGCTGCTGGTACCCATATTGACTGAAAAAAGGCACCAGAACTGTAGGCTACTGATCAATGGACTGGGAGGCGAAGGCTGCTCTCATGCCTGCTTCCAGTCCACTAGGGTAAACATTGGCTTAAAACTCTAGCAGCAACCCATGGGTCTTCCTGAAACATGGCAGAACTAAGCCTCTGAATTAACAGGAATGTCCACTTAAGTTAACAAGTCAATCTTGAAAGTGATGCACCACCAAATAGGCAGCCAGTGCATATCTTGCAGCACTATGGTTATGTTTCCTGTGGAATGTACCTGTGATTCCCCATGTTGTTGCATTCATTTTTTAACTTTATTTGTAAAAATCTTTTGGCATGACAAACAGTACAACTCCTGTAAAAGTACCATCAGATATTTATTACAGGAGTACATTATAAGATCATGGTATATTTCTACTTTTGTGTACAACCTGTTGAGGGCTAAACCAAAATTAATAGCACATAAGATAAGTTCATTACATGGCCAATTGCAGTCAATGTTAAATACTATTTAAAACACTGATAACTAATATAATGTTGTGTATAACTTAACTGACCTGATTACAGGTCCTATGGTAAAATCCATTAAAATGTACAGGGTGATATTTGGCTTTCAGGAGCTCCAGGAACCCTGAGTCAGCTACTCATTTCCTAGTAAAGCAGAAAATATTAGTTAATGAAATGTAATCCCTTTGTAGCCATTATGTACAACAGTACAAACCCACTATTCATCCCACAGTCCCTCATGCCCCACTCCATCCTGCTAGAAAGTAACAGTTAATCAATTGTGTGCCCATCATAGCTTACCTTTGCGTAGCGAGACCATATTCGATCCTATGAATGTTCAAATGTCGAGGATAGAGGCCACGCAAACATCTTCAAAAGTGCCCACCCTTGAACCTGCAAGTGAATAAGGCACCAGGACAGCAAAGAGGACATTAAAGTCACCACCATGGGAATCATGGCAGAGAGATCATAAAAACTGGCGCAACAACACTCATTCCAAAGAGGAAGGTGGGGACACAATCTTAAGTACACATGGACTCTAAAGCACATAGTGATAAAGAGTATTGAAAAACATAGTTGCCCAGTGGGCTTTATAAGATGCCTAGTCCTGGAAGAAGCCTCTATATATCCCAAACAATTTAACTAATAACTAGGCATTGCAAACTGTAACCAGATTAACATAAAAACAGGCAGAACTATTGAACCATCAGTGACTCTTAAAATACTCAGTTTGCACCAACCAGACATGAGAGAAGAAAACATGCCATGTCACACTGAATAGGCTTTATCGACTGGCCGAGGGAGAGTCTCAAGTCACTGTTTACCCAAGTAAAAGCCAACCTGCAGCCATCATTCATGACTCTTCCTCCGATGTTTCAGCTTCATCCACTGTCACCGACAATGGTTTTCCAGTCTTTGAAGGTAGTTGCCAGCGTCTTTCAGATCACTAAAAACGTAACATTTATTTCCAATGGAGAAATGCAGGCATACTGGAAACAATAAGGTAAAGGGAGCTCATGTCCTAGAGCTGACTCTTCACTCCATTGAAAGCTTTGCATCTGGTCTGCGAGACTCCTCTTCATGAATATTCCCTTTCTCCATGCTGCTCTGAGGATGGCATCTCATTTGGCTGATGATGCAAGAGTCGCTAAGAAAGACTGGGGTCTTTCCTCTGATGTTCTGGCCCCTGAGGGTTAATGTGGTATGCCTTTAATACAGTGAAGCCTGCCAGGATGAAATGCAGTGTTGTAGGTTTTCTGCATGACAAAGGGATTAACTCCCATTGAAACTGCATTATTTGCTAGTAACTCTACTGCAGAATTCTGCAGAGTTGGGCTTCATCCTAGTGGGCTTCACTGTATGCAAAAGTCATTCCAGCCCATACATTCGGTGATCTAGTTTGGAGAAACACACTTGGATCAGGCCACTGATCTCCTCTGGCAGACTCACAATCCTCAGATATTAGCAGACTTACAGTAACTTGATTTTCTAACTGCTCCAGATAACTGTTAACTATGGCTTGCACTTTCACCGCAGTGGCAGCCAATGCCATTGGTTTCCTCAACATTGTGGCAGAGTCCTTAATTGAATCAGCCATGGCCTCCACACACTGTTCAGTATTAGTCAGCCTTCCTGTTATGGAATGCTGATTTTTATCCATCTTCTGGACAGTGTGATTTAGGATATATAAAGATGTCTGTAGTAAGTCTATTGTGGTGGTTGTAGCATTCGCTGCTGGCATAGCTTGCTCTGGTGCATCGAGCTACTTCATTGGTGGTCCCCTTGGTGCAAGAAAGTCTGTTTAAGGGATTTCTATTCATCCATTCTTCCTAAATGTGGTAATAAAGGAATCCCATTAAATCCTCTCTCAGTTGTAGAGGATTCACCAGTAATTGTAGTGAGATTAAAAAATTAAATAAACAAAATTAAGGCTCTCGATCCGGAGCTCACTAAAAATGTTGCTGGTAGCGGACTGCTAGCTCTAACCTTCATGTTGCTGCATTCTTGATCAGCTGCAGGTGAAGCATGAGACCCACAGATAAACCCTAGGTAGAGAATATCACAGTAGTCCTACCTGGATGTGAGGAAAGCATGAACCATTTTAACCGGATCCCTGAGTGTAAGATATAGTTTAATATGGAAGGTGCTTATAGATAAAAAGCCGCTATGGATGGCAACTGACATCTGAGACTCAAGTGTCAGCTTGCAGTCTAAAATTGCTTAAGTATGGTGACCACATCCAGAGTTCTAGGTGTGATGCAATTCAAAGATGGCAGCAAGGCATCACCACCTGTCATATCTGATCCACAGGAGTGAGGTTTCAAAACCCTCACCTTAGTTTTCCCTGGATTGCTAGTTGGAGGCCATTCAGTCATGGATTTCACTTAGCAGCAATTCAACACCAAATGTCCTGTCAGGTGAAAAGGATAGGTACAGCCAAGAATTATCTGCATAGCAGTGAATTTGCAACCTGTACCACCTTATGATCTCACTTAGTGGCAGCCTATACACAGCAAACAGCATGAGAATGAGGATCAACCCTTGAGGCACACCACAGTCAAGTAAAGCAGCTGAACAGATGGAATTATATAGAGTTAACTGCAGTACCCTCCTCGACATGTAGGACTCAAACCAGCAAAAACAGTGTTGGTAAGACCCACATATTGACTCAGACAATCCAAAAGCACCCCAGGATCCACCACATCAAATGCAAGTGAGAGATCAAGAAAGACCAAGGTAGACTTCCAGTGACATTAACAGTCTAATGGCAGCTTGATCTCTCTGCTCCTTCAGCCACTTGAGAAAATACATAACCGTCTGCCTAGCAAAATATGAGTTCTCCAACCAAAACAATGAGAACAAGAACCATACTTACTAGAAGCAACTCGAAACTGGTGCAGAAGTTAAAGGACCTGCTACAACAAGAAAAACAGGAGCCACCACAGAGACTGCTGGCTCCAATACCTGCATGGCAACAGACCCAACAATGGAGGAGAAAGGCACAGACATAATACCCTCAATCCTCCAAACTGCCAAAACAGTTACTAAATCAGACCATATTCTGTTGGAGCTCAGATCAGACCCTGGGAAGATAGAACATAAAACATACTAGCTATAACTTGGCCTCTCCAGAGTGACAGAATAGGCTGACCATCAAAACCAATTGCTCCTGTACTTATTGGCAAGAGACAGAGAACTAACACATTGGCTGGATGATCTGGAGGTCGTAACTGCCGCCAGAATATATGGATGTATGGGATCCCGAGGGCTCTGAAAACAAATTTAAAGACACCATTGCCTTCCTACAGTCGGTCCTCAGAACAGCCCTACAGTTACTGCAAAAATTTTACCTGAACATGGACCATGCCCACTGCTCTCTGGCACTGAGACCTAGCAACATGGGAGCACAACCACAGTCCTTAGTTGTAAAATGACCTCCTACGCCTCAAAAGAAGAGCTATTGTTGAGAGCCTGGGGCACCAGAAATTTAACATATAAGCAACACGCATATCAACAGTCAATGATTATACTTCCATGGTCCAAGAGAGCAGACGGATGGTCTGGCCAGTCCTGAAACAACTCTAAGCCAAGAACTTCAAGGCCCAGCTGCTATACCCAGTTAGACTATGGATAGAGACAGAGAAGGAGAACCCACATTTTGAAGATCTCTTGGCAGCCACTATCTGGAAGAGAAAGGAAAACAGTTCCTGCCCTCAAAAAGAACGCCTCAAGAAGGAGCTGATCAAATCAGCCTCATCGATAGCTTCATGGACTCCTGAGATCCCACAAATCTGCCCTGAACCAGCAGACCCACCTGAAAGCAGAACTTCACTCCATCCTGGGTAAATATGTCTCGCCACTCCAACTTGCAAACCTCAAGGAGATGAAGACACCGGACCATTGACAGGCTGAAGAGAGGTGGAAGAGAATCCAGACCAGGACACATGAACTCACGCTGACCCAGGTACTGTAAATATGGTTCCAGATGTGGGAGGGACACCAAGTACCAGACACTCAGCTTAGACTAGAACAAAAGTACTTCTTAAGAGGCCCAGTTTTAAATGTCTCTGCAAGCCTTTGGCAGCCAAAGGGCTCTCGATGCGGGAGGGAACCCCTTGGCCACAAGAGAAGCCCAGCTTGCCTGACATCCCCTTCCTAACATTGTCCGCATCACCATAGAACTGGCATAGCATCCGATGCAGAGCCCAAGGAAAAGAAGGAAGACATATTAATAAGTTAAATAGATTGCTTTACCCTTCACAAGCATTTGTTCTTTTTCCTTCTTCTTCCCCAACCCAGTGTGGCTAGACTGTGTGCAGCAGATGATCATGAAGGAAATAATGTGAACTTAAGTGGACTTTGGAGTATGAACTCTGATTCCAATATTGTACTTCATGGGAGTCTGTCTGATGCATATGTGATGATGCTTGGGGAGGGATCAGAATGACAGAAAGATATTGAATGGGTGGACAGCACAAATGGTGGGAGGAAGATGAAAAGGAAAGAAAGACAGGATAACAGCAGTTCAATAAGGGAAAGTGTAAATGTAAAAGCACATATATCCCCACATATACAGAACCAGAAGGAGAGGCTGGAGGGGTAACACCACTATGACATTATGCAAGGTGCCATACTTTTAGCACTACTGATGTTGGTTTTATCAGCAGGCTGCGGACCATACTCCCTCCTGGCCTTCAGAGTTGGATTGTGTCCTGGTCCCATAGCAAATGGTGCCACAAAGTGACACCCCACAACCCCAATTTACACGCTGGGTTGATCTAGGAAGTAACCAAAATACAATGGGGAATCCAGCTCCCCATGGAGCACCTCCCTACGGGAAGGTGATAATGTCTATGCCCACACCACTATCCCCCAGGGTGACCACACCTGGTGATATGGGGACAGACTGAGCCTTTGTACACAAAATCAACCCGTGTAGTTTGGAGGAAAAGTCTTGCATTTGCAGCTCAGTTAAAACATCAGGGAAACCACAAAGGACAGTGACATCTGGTGTTCAGAAATGTGCATTACAGCTGTTAACTTATAAGTTATTCTGGCACATTGTTGGTTTGTTTAACCAGAACAGATTGAGTTTTTTAGAATGTTATGAAAAGTTTACTACTTTAAAGAGGCAAAGAAGAGACATAACATGAAGGTTAAGAGTTGACCTAGATCCTGTAGACCTACTGACCACCGACTGGAAATTGCATTAGTAAATTTGAACATATCTAATGTCCCAGATTGAAACCAAAGTCCTATCCTTCAACATGCTGTAAATGGGATTAACAACCCCATTAAGAGGAAACAGGTCCTCACCTACCTCCAATCACAAAAATGTGAAATACATTTCCTACAGGAGACACATTTAAGTCCCAGGGAGGCAATGAAACTCCAAAATAAAACTTACTCCACAGTCAACCATGCTTCTCTTGAAAGAGGGAAAAAAGGGGTGGCTATTCTTCTTTCAGCATCTTTGCCATTTGAAGAACAAAAGATCACGATGGACCCAGGGCACATTATTTAATAGTGACAGGCAGGATTCAGGATACACCGATAACAATAGTAAATGTTTATGCCCCACCAGGTTCACCCACAGCTTTCTAAGCAGAACTTGTGAAAATACTGGTGGAGAAGGCTCAGGACTGAGTGATTATAGGGGAGGACTGGAACCTGGTGTTCAGTAGCGATGGAAGGTACATCTCCAATAGTGAACCCCAACACTAAGACTGCCCGTATGGTGGACAAACTGATGAAAGAGGCAGGACTGGTGGATATCTGCAGGGAGAAGTACCTGAAGAGAAAAACTACACATATTACTCACCCGATTCAAAAGTTACTCTACACTAGACATGTATTTTACCTACTCCACAGATGGTGAACAGATCAAATCCATGTGAGGGCACCTCTACAATCTCAGACCACCAACCCATATTTCTAGACTTAGAATTGCACCTCCCAAAGAAAAGAAGAAATGGAGGTTGAACGTCTCATTATTAAGGGACAAGGAGGTTAAAACTGAGGTACAAAACTAGTAGAAGAGACCCTAGAATTCAACAACACTGAGGACATTTCCACAGATACTTTGGGACACCATAAAAACAATGGTCTGGGGCAAACCTAGCTCCATAGCAGCCTACAAAAAAAAGAGCGAAGGAAACAACTAATAGCCCTGGAAGACCAGCTGAGGCCACCAAAATCCTCTAAAAACAGAAATGGGTTAGAGAAAGGGACAGAAATCAAACACCTTAAAAACCAGACTAACACGATAAACAAAATTTAGACGGAAAGAGCATTATGGTACTTGAAGCAAACATACTATGATTGCTGGGCATGGGCAACAAATTTACTAGCCTATAGGATCAGACAACAGGTGGCAAAAGCAATCGTTATTAAGATTAGTCACCCAGAGATGGGACAAATGTTCAAGTTCAAGTTCAAGTTTATTGTAGAAAAACTTGGTTGAGCAAGCTCATTCACAAGGAGGTCCTTTGACATAGCCAGGTAGTTACAGATTGCATAATCAAACAAAATACCACACTGATGACAGCAGATTTCACAGGCTTTCTCTGACTACTATAAGAAACTATACCAAACCCAGACAGACTCGCCACCTGAAGATAAAATCAGATTCCTTAGATCCCTGGGATTTCCCACCATAACCCACAAAGAAGGGAAAGGCCTGATGTCCAGAATCACCAAAGGAAATATCTGACACCACAAAAACCTAAAAACAGGCAAATGCCAGGGTCTGGTTGGTTTTGGGAGGAGTTCTACAAGATCTTCTTAAAGAGACCATCTCACTTCTACAAGACACCTCATAATGAGATGTGGGAGGGGAAGCCCTCCTCCCATCTTGGATCTACACCACCATCACTGTCCTCCCAAAAGAATGTAAGGACCCCACAAATGTACCTCATACAGACCCATTTCACTTATAAACATCGATTATAAAATATATAGAGCAATCATAGCCTCTCGACTTAACCCCTGATGCCCAAATTGGTGCACCTTGACCAAACAGGGTTCATCATGGGCAGGCAAGACAGACAGCATACGAGAACCATTAACATCATAGACCATATGAACAGACACCGCCCTCCATGAGCATAATGAGCCTAGATGCCAAAAAGGCATTTGACAAAGTGTCCTGAGCTTCTCTTTTGGTCCTGGAACGACTAGGCTTCCACAGTGCTTTCATAGAGAGCATCAAAACTCTATACGTGGCACCTCAGGCACAGATCTGGGTCAGCGGAAGTCTTTCTGAGAGATTACATCCAGGAAGGGACAAGACAAGTGTGTCCACTCTCCCTATTTTATTTGCCCTTTATATAGAACCACTAGCTTGGGCAGTCAGGGTGAACCAAACATAACAGGAGTCCAAACAGGGATATAGAACATAAAATACCCTTGTACACAGATGATGTTCTGTTGTATCTTACCAATCCTGAAACCTCCCTACCAGGATCTGGCAACTTCTGGAGGAATTCATCCATCATGCAGGGTACACCTGAACAAAAATAAAACTGAAATCCTGAAATTCCACTACAACCATCACAGAAAATCATGGAGATGTTTCCACTAGACTGGGATGTCACAAAATAAAATACATGGGAAGTCAAATTCTAAAGCCCCAAACAGACTGTATGCTGTGAATCTTGAACCATTAACCCAACAGATTCAATGGAATATCAATAGAAGGTCACTCCTGAATTTTCCACTATACTCCGAATACAAGCAATAGCAGTGACAGTATCACCCACATTTCTTTACATTTTTCAATGCTTCCCTTAACATTCCACAAGCCAAATGTCAAAATGGCAACATCTCATCTCTCAATTTATATGGACCCCAGAGAGGCCTAGGATCAGAGCTGCACTAATGCAAACAGAGAAAAGAATGGAGGAGAGCAGTGCTACTTGGCTGCTCACCTCTGACATGCACTGCTTTGGACAACAGAGGGATACAAATCCCACTGTAAGCAAATGGAAGAACTAGTTGGGGAGGGATCCCATTAGAAGCCAGGGTGATGAATTACCCAGGAGAGCCCCAGATGGAAGAGCTGTGTCCCTCAATGATTAACAATACAATTAAGGCAACCCATAGAATCTGGGAAAATATAAGCTAGCCTCAACCCTATGGCCGTTTAAATGGTTCGCATGTGATAGCAGCTTCCCACCCTCAGAACATGATCTGACATTTAGAGGTGGTACAGATTGGGACTTTGTCAACTGGGTCAGCTCCTTAAGGAAGGAGTGACTGAGGAATTCCCAAATAAGAAATACATACCAATTGTGGAACTCTGATCTTTCTGGTTTCAACAGCTCAGATCCCACATAATGACTCTTCGCAGTCACAACTGGAAAAATCTAGCAACAGAGCACCTCAAAACATAATTCAAGACATCATAAATCAAAAACTAACAAGGGACATATCTCTGTCATATACAAAACACTAAGGGACTTGGCACTAAATGCTCAGACTCCCTTAAGAAATAATGGGAGAGAAGCTGTGATAAAACTGGAAGAAAAAGAATGGGAAAAATATTCTAAGGTGTGAAAATACTATGCACTCTCCATGCTGTCAAGAATTTGCATGGAAAATAAAACCAGATATTTCTATACACCTCTGATCCAGAGTAAGTGGCAGGGAGATTGTCCAGTGAATTGCTGGAGAAAATGCCCCAAAACCAAGGCACATCACACTCACATCTTTGGCACTGCTCCACTATCCAGCCCTTCTGGGAGATAATCCAACAGAGCCTTGAGAGAAATCTTCCCATAACAGGCACCTGGGTCTCCCAATTGATATTGGGCCTCCCACCACCTGGATCCAGAGGACGGATAGGTACCATGAGGAACATACTAATTGGGGCAGCCCACAAAGAGATTACCTGAAACTGGCTTACGGAGGACCCACCCTTAAACATTGGTTATCAATAATACAGGAAATCCAGAATATGGAAGAGCTGATGATAGGATAAACCTTAGGATAAACCTAAGATCACATGTGTTTGTCCATAGATGGACACAGTGGGTGTTTTGGTGGGGAGAAGAGCTGGCTGAACCTCTCTAAGAATAACCCGAGAGGAAGAGGAGAATCTGCAGGCCAGGAGACCCCTAGCTGAAGACACTGAATCCTAAGTACTTAATCTGACCATATAAAGTCAGAGAAACCTAAAGGTGGAAGGAGAATACATGGAAGAAATGCAATCATATTAGAAGTAGGATGATGTAGGACAATGACCAAGAATATAACAAATTAAATGAAGCAAGAAGTTGTACTGTATGCAAATAGAAATACCTTTGCAATATGAAAATGTCAATGTCATGTAAAATGTCTCTCTTACTGTAATATTTCAATAAAATGAATTAAAAAGAAAGACCAAGGTGAACCAGTACCCTCCATCTCTCACAGTAAGGAGATCATGGAACACCTTGACAAGAGCAGTCTCCATGCTGTGACAATTGCTAAAATCCTGGCACTTCTCTAGCTGTACCACCACCACTTTCTTGATCACCTTTCCAAAAAGTTAGCTCTGAGACAGGTCTGCAGTTCAAAAGGTTAGAGATCAAAAGATTGTTTCTTTAGGAGGGTTTCACTACACTTTAAAGGCAGCTGAAAAATTCCATCCCGCAGTAAGGATCTGATGATTTTGAAACAATAGGACCCAGTGTTCCCTGCAGCAACAAAGAAGCTAGGTGGTTCTTGGATCCAATAAACAGAGGTGCACAGCCCTGAGATCACCTGGAGCACTTCCTCATCCATAACTGGATAAAACTCCTCCCAGGAAAACTAGTTGCCACATCATATGGAAGGTATTGTTGCAATGACAGGCCACATGAGGAGATCCTGGCCCAAAAGGAGGGCATGTTTTCAAGGAAGAAATGATTAGACTACTCACATTTGTCTGTTGAAAATTTCTTCAGACCACAGGTAAGAAGGATTCAGCAACTTGCCTACAGTGAGAAAGAGAAGAGCTGAACAATTCATCTCAACATTAATCACCCTTGACAAGAACACTACCTTTTTCAGGGTGGTAATCCACTGATTCTCACTGTGAGTCTTCCAGTGCCAATCTGTCCTTTACTGATAAAGACATCCACCAAGAATGCTCCAACATTCATTCCTTTGTTTTCAACCACCTCAACTCCTCACAGTTCCATGGGGAGGTGAAGCAGGAGGTCAAGGGATGCACACAATCAGGTGCTAGAGATTTGAAAAGAGATGTAAGAGTTGTGTTATAACTCTTGCAGCTCCTTTAACATCACCAGCACATGCTGCTATCATACTCAAGACATCCAACACCAAACGTTTGCTAGACTTCAGATGTGTTCTGAGTGGTAATGGACAACCACAAATGGAGAATTTAAATGAGCGGCCCCACAAAGGAATGATATGGCATGAGTGCCCACCGAGTGACCAGATCAGCCTTAAATTTGCAAACATCATGTACTGATGAAAAGATCAGATCAGGTATGGCTGTACAGTTGGGTTGTGGTGGTAACTGCCTGTGCTACACTCAGTGAAAAGCATAAACTGGAGGAGCTGCTGTCCAAACTGCAAGAATTCATTGTCAATCCAGGCATTGAACTTCCCTAGCATTAAGAGTCTAGGGTATCCACCACCAGGTCAGAAATGAAGTCTGCCAGCTCCTGCCAGAATTCATTTGCATGCCCAGGGATGGAACAGGAAATGATCTTGCACCACCATACAGCAGAGAATAATTTTCCGGAACAAAAGGAAGGAAGGACTTTACTGGAGCACAAATGCAGCACAGAATGATTTCATAGGGGCACAAAGCAGCAGAGAATGATTTTATAGGTCACAAATCTATGCAGAATGATTTTACATTGGCACAAAGAAATCAGAGAAGGATTTTATATGGACATAAATTTGTTTATTTCAAAAGTTGTACAATGAAAGACTTACTGAGCTTCTAACAGTTAATTTCAAGATGTGTTTGAGAGAATACAATAAACAAATATGCAAGAGAAAGTAAAATACAGTGAGGTACAAGAGTTGCAAACTGACAAGATAGCAGACTTAGAATGCTATGGTGTTGCAGAAGTGCTGCAAAACCAAATTGTTTGGCTTGTTTTTATCTTGCTCAGGTATGCACATTGTTGCCTATGGGCTTCAACATGTAAGAATGTATTAGCATTGTTACTTGGCTTTACTGGCACTTAGGAAGTGCTCTTTATTCTTTTCTCTCTCATACATTAAGCTTCAGCCCCCCCACACTAGAGCAACAAGGATGGGCAAAGCGAGAGGCAGTTTGTCATGGAGGAGTGTGTTGGAGTGTTGGAGAACAGAAAATGGGGAATGAGAAAACACTGGGAGAGTCAGAAGAAGGAACAAGCTTGATGCAATGTCAGTTTAGCATAGATAGGTACAGGAAAGGCTGGAAGACAACTTGGAAGCAACTATCCTTAATGGAGGAACAGTGGAAGCGTAAGAAAACATAACAGAAGAGCTGAACAGAACTGTTATCATTTGAAATTGATATGCAAAATTGGGACTAAGAAGTACAGGCAATCCTAATAACTTGTTAGCTTCCTGCTTGTGAGACTTGCTTAGTTTGAAAGTTTCTGAAAAGCTATACAAGTGTTGTTTAAACTTCGAGAACTTAAAACTTAAACTTATACATTATTATTTATATTAGATTATATTTAGGTTGATTTTCATTTAAGTCAGAGGGAGATACAGTTACTGAGAAAACGGTATAGTTTTTTAATAAATAAGTAGTTAAGTAGTAACATGCAGTAAAATATTTATTCATATGAAGTGAAATGCAGGATAAAGAGGTTTTTATTAATCTGTTTTATTTAAGCCTACATCTAGTCAGTTTTATACCATAGGGCCCAGATATTCAAAGGGGTTGCTCTGGCACAACCCTGCGTTTGCCCCGTGGGATATTGAGAAGGCTGTCTGGTGCAGTGCAAATCCCGATGTGCTGAGTGCAATGATAATGTATGTAGTGCAGCTGCGGGGGCGTACCCATGCATATACTGTATGTGGCACATCCTAATACTCATCACAGGATGTGTGGCGCTTATGCCGATGCACTCCTGCACTGTGCCACATAGTGGGCTCAAAGTTGAGTCTGTGTAAGGTAGGAACAAATCCCAGCCACCCCAGGTGAACTGCTGTGTGCTAGGTGCAACACAGCAACTCCAGCCATGGGTGGCTACCCACCCGCCAGAACACCATCCACAAGCTGTCACAATCCTGGCAGTCTAGTGGAACCCCCCACCCATAGCCGTGGTTGCACAGTATATGTTGATAAAGAAATCCCTGGTAGTCTAGTGGCCACCCCGGTGCAATTCTCTGATATGTATGATACGTAATGGCCCTGGTGGTCAAGTGGTCCCCCCTCCAACCCGAGTCCCGATTCCCGATAAATGACAATATGACATCTTGATGATCTAGTGGACCCCCACCCATTGCTGCAATCATGATAAAATCCCATAATATAATGCCCTAGTGATCAAGTGGCACCCCACCCCTCCCACCCAAACAGAACCCTTTGCCCACTCTGTTCTCCACCATCATCAGCAGGTGGCTGCATCCCACCCACACACCACTCGGCCACCGGTTGAATGACAGGTACAGTATGGGCTATAAGCCCATTGGTCCCAGTGTGGACCAATGGGCTTGCAGGACATTGTAATTAGATAGTCTCAAATATGCAAATGGAGTCATTCACATATTTGGGATTGTCTATATTAGTATAAGCCCTGCAAGCCCATTGGTCCACATTGGAGACCAATGGGCTTACAGCCCATACTGTACCCATCATTTGGTGGGCGGCCAAGCAGTGTGCAGATGGGATGCAGCCACCCACCATGATGAGGGGCAAGGGGGCAAGGGGCTCTGTGTGGGTGGGAGGGGTGAGGGTGCCACAGGATCACCAGGGCAGTATATTATGGGATTTTATAGTGATTGCTTCTGTGTGGGTGGGAGGGTTCCACAGACCATCAGGGATGTCATATTGTCATTTATTGGGAAATCAGGACCCAGGTGGGAGGGGACCACTAGACCACCAGGGATGGTCAAGCATCATACATATCAGGGCATCAGGGACTGGGGGGACCACTAGACTACCAGGGATTCCTTTATAAACAATTTCCATATGATCACGGCTATGGGGCGGGGGTTGCCCAGATTCCCCACAGCACCACGTCATGCTGTGCAGGCGCCAGGTGCAAGTTGCCATGTTGCCCTGCACAAGGCATGCAAATGGCAAATGGGGTCATAATGACATGTAAATGGCTCCATTTGTGCCTTGTATATATTATGGCCCTCATTTGCATGCCCCTGCTGAATATCTTGGGCGATGCACCTAGCGTAACTGCACTTGTGCTGGTGCATCCCTGTGTTCCTGTCTGTGGCTTGTGCCAGCACAGTGCCACTGCATCATGCACAGTGTGTGCACTGACCATGCCATATTCAATGGTGCTGTACCATGATACATCCCCATTGAATATCACTGACCAGCACATCACAGTTGAGCTGCGCCGGCTTGCATCACTGCCTGATGCAGTCTGAATATCCCAGCCTAGGTATTTTTAATTGTTTTAGCTATAAGTCTTTGTCAGAGACACTTTTGGGTTTTATTTTTCAATCTTGGCATCTCACTAGTAGTAGCACTTAATGGGATCAACTGTTAAATAGTATGCTGAGATTTTAATTTGGAAAAAAGGGAGGTGCTACTGAGAACACATAACTCTTATGTTATAAATCCCTTCAGAGTCTAGTACATTTCTAGATTAAGAAAATGGAATAAACTTAAAAAATGAAACAAATTCTAGGTCACCTCTTTTTAAAATATCCTATCTTCTGTGTGGGAAAGGAATCCTGGGACACTAGAGGACTCTTTCCTCACTGCACATGGGAAAATATACTCAAAGGGGCATTTAGGGTTGGTTGCAAACATTGTACAAAATGACCAATGCATAGAGCCATCTTGTAGCTGGTAGCATAATTTTAGAACACTTTTTAAGCACTGTTCAGTAAAGCTGAATTGGAAGTGTCAGACAGTGAACACCAGTAGTACAGGCAACTATATTCAGTTCTAACTTGTTCTCTGCCATGTATTTAGTCAAAATGATGAGCTCCTTAAAGCCGGGTGAGCTTTGAAACTGTCTAAAGAATACAGTGGGTATATTTTTAAAATTTGGTACATATTGGTTTAGTATCAGTTTCAGTAGCTTACTCAGCTGACAGTCATAATTGCTTAAACTGCAATAACATTGAGAACCTTACAAATGAGGTAGAAAACTTGAAAAGGAACTGAATAACTTGACTAAATAAGAAAACGTGTTGTCTTATGTAAACAATATGATAAGGCAAATGGACCCAAACGAGAAGAATATGTAGCAAAGGTTGACCAACAATGTGCAAATGGATAATGAAAATGTACAAATTTAGGAGAAAATAATGGTAGGAACAGAAATACAAATAGAGGAAAGGAGGGATGATGATGGTGAAGACTTAGAGGAACCAGAAAGAATAAGGTCCAGCCAAGAAAATGTTATAAAAAGGAAGAAGGGTGATACATTTCATATCAGATATACCACAGTCTATTACTATTCCTGTGCATAACAGCTTTGCTCCACTGGAAACCTGAAGAAGTAAAGAATGTACATTTGCAGACACACTGTTCACCACCTCCCTGTCTCATGAAAATCCCATTAGAATGTATAAATCTTGACTTCTGAAGAGACAAAGATAGTGGTGGGGACTCCAACATTAAATATATATACAGGAAAATCTGGTGGGAATTAACAACATTATATGAAATCTTGTTTGCCTGGGACTTGTGTAAAGAATATAACAAATAACCTGGAAGGACTATTAAAGGAAACAGTACATGTAACAAATCACTAGCTATCCATATGGTACCAATGATACTGGGATAAAACCATAACAACTTATTAAAGAAGGCTTTGTGTGAACATGGGCAAAAATTTAAATAAATAAACCACTAATAATTATTTCAGAAGTACTTCCAGTACCACAAAATTCAAAAGAAAAAGGAGCGAGAGATAATAGAATCAAACAAATGGTTGCACAAGTGGTTTCACGATTAGAACATCTACTTCCTAAAAACTGGGACAGTTTTTTGAGTAAAACTGACTATACTCATGGGATGGGTTGCACTTGAACAAAGCAGGGACAGGAATTTTAGTGAAAATGCTACATAATATCATTGACCATTGTTTAAACTAGAAAACAGAGGTGCTGGGAAACTGAAAATGCCTCAGTTAATGGAATGCAAGTTAAAACTCAAACCCCTTCAAGGTTAAAAAACTGGGTAATAGAACTTTAATGTTGTCAAACTCACATAGTTTAGTAAAAAGATAGATGAATTAAGAATAAGTTCATACTTGAATAACCATACATAATTACAATAAATTAAACTTGGTGGGATAATAACAATGGTTGGAACTGCAATACTGAAAGATACCAACTATACAGTAAGGAACATAGGACTAAATGATGAAGTGGGGCTTATATATTGTTCCAATGAGTTAGAGTACAGAACTAAGTGGAATACCAAATGATAATACAGAGACATTATGGGTGAAGGTTAATAATATTTTGAAAAGACCTATACTAATTGGGGATTGCTACTTACCCCTGACAAAAGATTTGGATTTACAAAGGTTCCACATTGATGTACAAAGGTTTATAAATGTATACACTAGATACAGTGTACAGCAAAGTATGACAAATGCATACAGGCGCCCTGCAAGATAGGCACACAGCTCAACAGAGCTAAGATCAAACCAACAATTTAGGCAGACAATTGCATTTCTGACTATTTAAGCAGCCTAATTTGGCATTGTCAAGGAGGCAAGTGTGCCAGAGAATTCATAGGAGGAGAGAGGTGGAGGCACACAAGGTGGTGATGCCACTGTTAGAGTGAGAGATGGTTTGATGTGGGATGGAGAGCAAGGATCAGTTATAGCAATTACAAGTGTTAACCTCAGCTAGATGGCAT
Source organism: Neoceratodus forsteri (assembly GCA_016271365.2). Lineage (NCBI taxonomy): Eukaryota > Metazoa > Chordata > Ceratodontiformes > Ceratodontidae > Neoceratodus > Neoceratodus forsteri. The sequence goes on from CM057454.1 coordinate 397,948,657, forward strand.
CATAGTGGTGCAGGGACTCATTTCGTAATTACCAGTTAGCGTATGTACTCCAGACCCTTTAAATATTATACCAGGAAAGATGATTTTATAAGATTAGGGACTTCAACATACCAGAAATAAATTGGTGAAATCACACAGTGACTACTAGGGCAGGAAATGAATTCCTGGCCATAATAGATGAATGTAGCCTTCAGTAACACTTCACTGAATCAACACATGGAGAAAACATATTACATTTGGTACTAACAAATTTCAGTTTTAAATTTCATATCACATCACAGACACCTTATCAAACAGTGATTGCAACACAATAATATTCAAAATAACTTAGCAAATTACAAGAGAAAGTGGCACTACAGTTAAATTCAGTTAAAATGCACCGCTATAATTCAATTAGGGTGGCTTTACAAAACTGGGACTGGCATAATGAATCACTCAGTAGGATATAGATCAATGATAGATATTATTTAAGAATAAACTACTGGAATTGCAAAGAAAATACATACATTAAAAGAATAGTTACAATAAGAGGGCAAGGTTCCACCATGGTTTAGCCCCAAAATTAAAAAAAAACTTATGTAGAGAAAAAAGGATTTATTACAAAAAAAGGATTATATAAAATCATGACGCACTGCTCCAGCATTGGAAATATAACAAGATATAAATCAGTTTTCTAAATAATACAAATATGAGATAAAAAGGGCAAGAAGCATTTGAAATAAAATTGCCACTAGAAAAATGGCTAGCATAAAAATAACAACACCCAAACCAAGACTTCAAATATAGAAACATTTGTTATAAATACATAATAAAAGTGCTAAGGCACTAAAGTGCTCAACACAACACCAGGTAGCATGTCCACACGTAGTTGACAATAACACAAAAACCTTATGTTTTGCACAGGCAACTGCTGTGCTTCATCAGTGATCTGATTTTGGTCATGCTACCTGATGTTGTATTGACACTTTACCATCTTAGCACTTTTGTTATGTATTTATAAATAGCAGTTTTCATATTTGGAGTCTTGGATTGGATGCTGTTACCTTTGCTTTGCTGTCTTACTAAGCTATATAGCACCAAACCTGCTCTCAGTGCAACTTTTGCATGTCCTTACTGTATTTTACACTAGATAAATGAAATACAAAATCATTTTACCACATCCAGCCACTGAACCTAATTCCTCCCTCCCTATTTTAATCAAGTCCACTAGTCAGCTGCCATAGTGGCCCTCGCACCCAAGGCACCACTTCTCCATATTACTTCCTCTCACCATTTAAGCGGAACATACAGACCTCATTGGGGCCCCTATGCAGCTCAGGACCCTCACCCAAGTATGGTAAATGGTCACTGAAGGCTTAAATGCAAAGAATTGTACCCTCTGATGGAGGCTTGACTAAGAATGACTAAACATACCACCTCAACTTCTGCATACATGCAGACTGTATATACCATAGCAAAGTTGAGTGATGCATGTATGTTCTACAAGAATGCTTGAACATATATTGTGCACCTAACACTTTTCTGTAAATTTGTTTGTAACTCTTTGCACATGTTGTACTTTGTATTCTCAATCTATGTACGTATAACTGTCTTGGACAACAGCAGGTCCATCTTGTAAATGAGCTTGCTCAATGATGATCACCTGGATAAATAATGATTTGATTTGATTTTACAGTTACATAAACTCAATTAAAATAACAAGCAGTAGGACCATTAGTATTGGACAGCAATATTATAACTGACAAAACTGAGATTGCAGAGTTGCTAAATAAATACTTTAGCAGTGTATTCCAAAACAAAGATAAAATTGACAGTTGGGCAACTGTAAAGACTATAAACAGTATAGAGCTTAACAGAAACCATATTGGGGTACTCAAAAAACTTTCAGACTTAGATGGATATAAAGTAGCAGGCCCAGACTGCCTAGCACCCAAGCTAGTAAAGGACATTGCCAAGGAAATTGCATATCCAGTAACTTATCTCTTTAAGAAATGTATTTCAGACACAGTGGTCCCAAAGGACTGGTGAACGACTTATGTGGTTCCAATCCATAAAATGTATCAAGGAGGGACATTACAAATTACAGGCCAATAAGTCTTACAAGTACACTGCGTAAGATTTTGGAAAGCTGTATCAAAGATTTGATAACCAGATAGATGAGCTAAGTATAGTATAAAAGAAACAGCATAGGTTTACAAAAGGAGTGTCCTGCATCGCAAATTTAATACATTTCTATTAAGCGATAAGACATATACCGGATAACAATATTCGTAAGATGTTATTTACTTTGACTTCAGCAAGGCATTTGACATGATACCACATGGAAAACTTATCACTCAACTTGTCTCAGTTGTCTTCAACTACAACATCATTAGCTGAATAAATAAATGGCTGGACTGTAAGACACAGAGAATAACAATAAATGGACATACATCAAGCGTAACGAACGTTACTAATGGTGCACCACAAGGGTCAATCCTGGGTCCAATATTGTTTAGTATTTACATATCAGATATAAGCAATACAATCAAAATATCTACAGTATATTTGCTGATGATAGTAAACTAGGTGGTGAGGGTTTCTTTGCCATATGGCGATTGCAGAATAGCGATTGCCATTTGGGTGATGTACATGGCGAAAATAAATTTCAGCAATGCACACTCACAGTAAATGGCAAGAAGGCACCGAGATCTACATTTTTTTAGTGGGGGCTGCGCTGCTCCATGGGGCTTAGCCCCATGCACGCCTTACTAAAGGATTCTCAACCCTGGGGGTATGTAGGGGGTGAAATACTTTAAAAATACAAGCTGCTTACCAGCAAAAAATAAGCAGCACACCAGACCAGAACCCTGCACCCTGCACCTCCCAACTCTCCAACTTCCACACCATGCTAGCAGACCAGCTTGGAAGCTGCCCAACACACCTCCTCCCACATCCCTTCCCTCCACTTCCTCTCCCCATGCATGTGCTGTGTATAGCGCTTACTTCCTGTCGCCTACCTCACCCACCCAGGTATCTAGTCGCTACCCTACCAGGTAGTCCTGAGCACAGGCACCATAACTGAGTCACCATTTTTGTAAGTTCTCAGTTGCGGGTCAGCTTGTTCACTAGATATAGTGGTGAGGTACTGTAGATACAACTGAGATACAGTTAGATTTAAATGATTTGGCATTATGGGCAAACATATAGGAATGGCATTTAATTTAGCCAAATGTAAGATTGTCCATTTTGGAAAACAAACTGCAAGTATGAGTACTGTATACAGGGATATAATCATAACCAAACTTCAAAATTAGAAGGATTTGGATATAATATAATAACCGTTACTTAAAATGGAAACAACATTGTGTCAAAATATTTAATACAGTTAACTATTTAGTAAATTTCATTAATAGACATTCCATCCTCAGAGCCAGTGATGTAAAAATTCCATTATATAGGCACTATGTGAGACCACATGTTGATTATTGCTCACCTTTCTGGAGTGGACTAAATAAGGGAGAAAAACATTAGAAAAATACAAAGATGGATGACAAAATCAATAAAGGAATAGAAAGTAAAGCTATGATGAACAACTGAACACATTAAATTTATACAGATTACATAGAAGAGGAACAAGGGAGATTTGTTATTCATGTATTGGATTAGCCAGGACAAAGTATTATTGGATGGTATGAATATGCAACTAAAACAGAACTTTATCACAAGAGGTCATAGTAAACCGATCAAGTCATGCACATAGAAAACAGATAAAAGGAAACAATGTTATACCCAGAGGATTGTTAGAATTTGGACTGGCTTTGCCTGCAGATGTACTGTAGTACAAACTGATAATTCAGGTACATTCAAGAAACAGACTGGATGATTACATGACAAAGGTTGGGACCGAGGTTACTACCACAGATGTGAAAGGCAATAGCAATGGATCACTGTCTTCTGCTATTCCTACACTCCAGGTAAAATCAAGTGAATGAAAAAGAAAATAAATTACTGTAGAGCAGTCACAATGTTCAGGCAGACCAGTGCAATCCAAAAATACAGATGCAAGAACAATGCAATAAAGTACAAGTGAAATACAATACCAGGAGCCAATTTTCAGAGCTGGGGAATTACTACACGCCTTGGGTGTGCAAAAGATATGGCATACCAGGCTTGTAGCAATCTAATGGGATTTTACATGTGGTGGCAACTGATGCAAGTTAGACCTTCTTTTAGTGGTCTGGCATTCATCAAGCTTGGCAGCTGTTTTACTGAGCTTGTGCCCAGAATTTGGTGTAAACTGCTGTAAATCAGGAAAATTGTCACAACGGCATCTGGCCTTTGAAAATCAGGCACAGTTGCAACAGAAGGGATTGGTGTAGTGGCAGTTTCAAAGTGTCGTGGCACAGGGTTTGATGCAAGTCCTTTCCACCCTTTGAAAATCTAGCCCCAGGTGTGAATACGAGATTAGAGCAGAAGGTGTAAGTAATCAATGCAAGTGCAGTACAGTCAAGTAGTAAGGTCCACTACAAGAAACACTGAACTGTTCCTCCAAGTCACTATTCTTTCATTTTGTGTGCTGGCAAGGAAGTGACAATTCTAACTGCTGAAAATATAAACTTGGTTTCAACCAGCCATCAACTCACATGCACTGCACGTTCAACCATTATACAAATTCCCTTTTGCTCCTCTCCTAGTGTTGCTGCAACACATTTGCAAATGCGTTTTTAATGTAATACTTCTTTATTTACAGTACTGCACTGTTCTGTACTGTAGTGAACTGTACACTACATATGCATATGCATTTTATACCATCTGTCACTATTTGCCTCATTCTGTAAATAATAATAGCTTTTAATAAGTAATATATTCTATCTATACAGTAGTGGAACCAAGCTATACCTCATTGCTATCTGATGCTCTGAATTTTTGTGAGCAGTGACATTTAGTGTTTATTGTAAATGGTCAGTGAAAACATGAGCTATGCACTGTAAAATCAAAGTGAGATTATGATATGGTCTGAAGGCAGTAATTAGCCTTGTTATATTAAACTATGTGGCATCTCAAATGAGCATTCTATGCATGGAAGTGAGCATTTTGGGAATCCTAACGGAGACTCTTGACACAGTGATACTGAACACACCCCGCTAGTGCGCATGTCCAGAGCCAGTTAGATTTTCAAAATGATCATTTTCACAGTTAGAATGCTCATTTTGAGATGCCACTTAGTTTAATTCAACTGGGCTTATTACCTTCAACCCATATCATAATCTCACTTTGGTTTTACCAGTCATTTACAATAGACGCTAATTTTCAGCACTCATGAATGTGCAGAGCCTCAGACAGCAACCAGGTACAGCTTGGTTTAACTATTAATGCAGTATATTACGAAGCAAACACAATTATTATTTACAGAATGAAACACATAGACTACAGTATCTTAAGTATCATAACCAAACATGTTTTTTACTATACATACAGTAACTGGTGTACAGTACTCAAAGTAAGAAGTTTAATGCAACTGAAACTGGTTGCAGTCACACAAACTACACAGTGTACTGCATTGCACTGTACTGTACTGTGCACAGTAGCAGAGAGTTGGAAATTATGCTAAAACTGAATAGCAGCTTGAGATAAACCATTAGGAAACGTCTATCAGTTTACTGCAAGGAGCAGTCACACATTAAGTAACCCATTAAAATACTAAACCACTGAGTTGAAGGAACAGTTTAATGGGACTTGAACTGTAACAGGAGCAATAGATTTCAGATGTGAAACCCATGTGAGGAACAGATTAATACCACACAGACTAGGGGCCTAGGGAGAGCGGCAAATTTTCTAAGATGAGGAAGCAGCAACATCCCGGAAGGGGAAATGGGAAGCAAAGTCAGGCTGGGTATAGTTGTAGTAAGGGGTAATAAAGTCATGAAGAAGGAACTTGAGGGAAAGGAAGGAGGAGGCTGAGTGGATAGACAGGAAAGAAAGAGATGGAGCTTAGGAAACAATATGAGAAGGCAGCATGGCTAGCATTTTTTTTCCCTGAGGGAACGGAATTGGAATGTAGTGTACCAGAGAGAGCAGAAGTAAGGAAAGGAGGGAGAGACAGAGTCAAACCAGAATTTGAGGTGAAGGAGGCACAGTGGATGAAGCACCACACATCAAGCTGAGCGTATCACCAGCAGAAAGTGGGAGGTAGTATTTCTTCTGTATAGATTGATGGTGAGGCCTCACCCTGTGTACTGTGTCATGTTCTGAAGGCCCCTCTCTGGAAGGACATAGATAGGGTGGAGGTGTACAGCAGAGGACAACCAAAATGGTGCAGGTGATGCACACACCCAGAGTGGTGGTGGGCTCACAAAGGCTCCTCAAATAAAACTGGATGGCTTGTAACTTTATGCAGCAAGTGCATATTTTGATTTTGTTCTAAGCCTGTTGAGTGCAGTTTTCTGTGGTTGTGCTGACAAAATGGTGCATGGCCTGCATAAAAGCCCTATGAGGAAAGACTCGAGGAATTAAATATGTACTCTCTACAGGAAAAGAAGGGAAGGGGACATGACAAAAGCCTTCACATACCTCACAGCTATTAATATGGAACATGAAAGTAACATTTTACAAAGAAAAATAAGCTTGAGGACTAGAGGTCACACTATGAAGCTGGAGGGGAGACTCAGAGGAGATGGAGGAAATATTTCTTCATAGAACGGTGGAGGACACCTGGGACAGCTTCTCAGCAGAGGTGTTGGGTGCACAAGTGGTAACAGGATTCCACCAGTATGGAATAGACACAAGGGGCCTCAGAAATAAGGCAAGTGGGGGAAAGACTGGAGATGGAGTAGGGTCTGCAGTGACACTGTAGGTAAGGAAAATAGGGCAGACAAAGGTGGGCCAAGAGTTCCTTATCTGTCAACAACTTCTTTGTTTCTATATTTCTATGATTCAAGGAAGGGAGGAGAGGAGGAGTTAAAAAGCAGTGGTGGAGGGAGGGGCAGTCCAAGGCAAGATGGCAGAATGAGGAAAGAGTGGGTCCAATCTGGCAAAGGTGGCTTAGGTAGCTGTGCTGTAGATGATGTCGCCATAGTTGAAGATTGGGAGGACCATCGTCATCACTAGCTCTTGGTGAGCAGAAGTAGAATTCAGGGCTTTATTCCATGGAGCTGAACCCAGTTTGGGGTGGTTTGGGGTGGATGGCATCTTTTGCACTGAGAAGTTAAAGGTAATGAGGCCGATTCCAAGACAGGACATGCCAGAGTAAGAGCGGATCGTCAAACTCCATAGAGTATCCTCGACTTACACCATGCATTATACCCATTAGGATTACGCAAGTGGTGACCTGTGCATTGGCCGGATGTGGGCTGTGACAACTGGTACACTGCAGCCTGCAATGCCTATGGTGCAACTGTGAGTTATGACAGCAACAGCCCAATTCTAGGAGGGTGGCTGTTGTAACCCACAGTTGCAATTCGAGAGACACAGTGGCGTACCAGAATTATGATTGCGGAACTGTCTAAGTGGCATCGATGGCTGGCACCATCGGATGCTGCCGTGCAGCTCCACAGTAACGGTGCCATATTGCCCCAAGCCCTTCAAGCACACCCCTGCCTTCCAACTCCCCCAATCATCTGTGACCCCCAAGGGGTCTGTGTCTGGTGCACCTCTGGACACCTGTGCCATCTGTCCTGCCCCCATACCACCTGGTGTGTGCGAGGTTGTCTGGGGCGGGGGCTTCAGGGGCTGCTGTGTCACCAACCGCAAGTTGTGACTTGCGGTTGCATGCGCCAGGCATGTGGTGGTAGCCGTATCCCATGTGTCACAGGTGCTGGGACCCTGCCACTCCTGGAATGCGGTGTGGGATCCCTGGCATAAGGGTGAATGGCGTAACCTCGCAACCATTACAAGCTCGTCATTAGTCTTGACATCGGCCCCATGGTTTTGCCACACCCTGAGGTACTTAAAGGATGAGACATCTTCAGTAACTGTACCAATTGAGGGTATAGTAAAAAGGAAGAGTGAAAGCCTGTGAACTCCTGCCTGGAGCCAAAGGTCATGGAGATCATTTTCTGGTGTTGACGGAGAGTTGATTTGAAAAGAACCATCACTGAACATTGCCACAATCCTGAATCCTGTTGCAGCCATACAGCAAGGTCAGCAGCAGAGGAGCCAGAGGCCAACATAAATACATAGATACATAGACACTGTCAATTAAGGGCCTATGGCCCACCCAGTCTACCCATTTGAGCTTGCAAGTTCCTTTACATTTTTCTAGAAGTGTGTTTGCCCTTATCCCTGACCTCCAGAATTCTCTTATGTCTATCCCATGAATCCTAAATTCTGTGATTTTTCAGCCCCACCACTTCCTCTGCAAGTTGTTCCACATGTCCACCACGCTTTGTGAAATAATTCTTCCTCACATTTCCTCTGAATCGCCCTCCCTCCAACTTCATCCCATGCCCAGTAGTCCTGGAACATCTTTTTCACTGAAAAATAGTGTATTCCGCACTCCTGTTCCTCCCTGTAAAGTACTTTATGCCTCTATCATAACCCTCTCTCCCCTCTCTCCAGTCTTCCAGGAGTACATTTTCAAGTCCTTCAGCCTGTCCTCATAGGACTTGTGATGAATCCTGTACCATCTTTGTTGCCTTCCTCTGAACCTTCTCTACTCCATCTATGTCCTTATATAGCTAAGGTCTCCAGAACTGTACACTATATTCCAGGTGAGGCCTCTCTAGTGTCTTGAAAAGTGGAATTATGACCTCCTTTCCTGCTGGTGATGCCTCTGCCTATGCAGCCCAACATCCTACTTGCTTTACCTGCTGCCTTGTCACACTGAGCTCCTACCTTGAGGTAATCAGAGATGATAACCCCAAGGTCCTTTTCCTGCTTGGTATATTATATCGCCCAACTGATATGTTGTTCTAGGATTAATGCCCCATATGCATTATCTTGCACTCATTGTGTTGAATTTCAACTGCCAAACCCATGACCATCTGCAGGTCCCTCCTCATTCTGTTTATACCCTCTGGCATGTCCACTCTGTTACAGAGCTTCATGTTGTCAGCAAACAGGATAATTCTGCCTTCTAGGTCCTGTGCAATGCCATGGATTAAGATGTTGAATAGGATCTATCCCAGCACTGATCCCTGTGGTGCCCCACTGGTCACACTTCCCTCTGTGGAGTGACAGCCATTTATCACTACCCTCTGTGTCCCCACCCAGCCAATTACCCACCCACTGCAGTGTTGTCCTGCCCATTCCCATATTCCCAGTCTGTTTAATAGCTTCTATGTGGCACAGTGTCAAAGGCCTTGCTGAAATCCAGATAGGCCACATCCACTGCCCTTTCCTGATCCACCTTCCTTGTCACCCAGTCGAAACATTCAATGAGGCAGGTCTGGTATGACCTCCCACCAGTGAAAACTATGCCTCCTTGGGTCCTGTAGTCCATTGTCAACCAGGTGTTGCACCAACTCTTTTCAGTAGTGCTTCCAAGATCTTCCCACTACTGAGGTCAGGCTGACTGGTCTGTAGTTCCTGCTTTCTTTGTTCCCAATTTTGTATAAGGGGACTATATCTGCTGTCCTCCAGCCTTTGGGTACCTCCTCTGTTTCCAGTGATCGGCTAAACAGGATTGCCAGAGGTTCAGTCACCACCCTCTCAGTTCCTTTAGGACCCTGGGTTGCAGCCCATCTGGCCCCATCACTTTAGTGACTGTTATCCTTCAAGTTCGTTTAGGACCCTTTCCTGTGTAAAGGACTTGTGTCCATTTCTCCACCATTCCCACCCTTGAACTCCTTCAGCCCCATTACCCTCCCTCTTCCTCAGTAAATATATGTTCAGTATGTCAGCTTTACTGCTATCATCCTCCACGTGGCCCCTGTCCTCCCCTTTAGTATCAATATCTCCCTGTGCCCTTCTTTTTTCACTTATGTACCTGTAAAGGTTTTGTCCCTCTACACACTGATTTTGCAATGCACTTTTCTTCTTGTCTGAGCCTTGGCTTCCTTACTGACCTCCCTGCCTCCCTTGCTTCTCCTAGTACGTCCCTATCCCCTTCTGCCTGTGTCTTTTGTATTGCTGGAATGCAATCTTTTGGCTTTCACTTTCTCTGCTACCTCCTTGAAAACCATAATGGCTTCCTCTTGCTTTTCCCATTGGTAACCTGCTTAATTCTGTTGCTCTTGTAATCCCTGTTTTAAATATTGCCCACTGTTTTTCCACCCTGATTCCCTCCCATTCCCAAAAGTGCCTCTTTCAAGCATGTCCCCATTTTCCAAAAGTCTGCCTTCCTAAAGTCCAGGATATGTGTTTTGTGCAGTTTGTTCTGTTCCTTCTAGGTTTCAAACTACAGTGACTGGTGGTCACTGTTCTCTGGTGCCCCCCCACTGTTACCCTATCACACTGTCCCCATTTGTGAGCATGAAGTCCAGTATTGCCTTCTGTTGACCTGGTTCCATGACCACTTGCTTAAAGAAGGCACCTTGAAAGGTGTCCAGGATAAATCTGCTCCTGGTTGATGCTGCTGCTGGGAGGCTACAATCCAATTTGGAATACTGAAGTCTCCAACCAGCACCACTTCCCCTTGTCTGCTATCCTTTGGATGGCTAGCATCAACTCCCTATCTGTTTCTTCCTCCTGGGCTGATGGTCTGTAGACCACCTCTGTGCAGATGGCTGATCCCATTTTCCTTTCCAGCTTAACCCACATTATCTCTGCCCCATGTTGTTCCTCCTGGATCTCTGTGGCCTTTATTCCATTTTTCACATAAGTGCCACTCCTCCTTTCTGCCTGCTCTGTCTCTTCTGAATATGTTGTAGCCTGGTATGGCAATATCCCAGTCATGGTTATCATTACACCAGGCTCTTGTGATGGCCACAATGTTCAGGTCCAACTGCACCATGTCAGCCTCCAGATCCTCCATCTCATTGCTTAGTCTCCTGGCATTGGCACACATGGATTTTCATGATGTGAACTCCCAGGGTTGTTTAGATGTTCTACTCCAGCCCTCCCCGTTGTCCTATATCCCTGGTTCTTCTCTACTGTCTGCCCTTCTGTTGAATTTTGCCCCATTTCTGCCTATCCTCTTGGTTGCTTATCTCCATCTTTTGCACACTGCTTTGTAGAGATATCCTCCTCCTGTTCACTGGTTCCACTGCTAGTTATGTGGGTGGGCAATTAGGTACCCTCCTTGCTGGCCTGCCACCCTTGGCTAGTTTAAATGCTTGTCCATGTAGCATTTAACTTATCATTGAGTGCTTGGATTACCGCCAGAATGGATAAAGGCCGCCAGACTGAACAAGCCCCATCCCTCCAGGTGGATCCCAGTCACCAATGAATCCAAACCGCTCCTTGTAGCACCAGTTCTTCAACTATGTGTTAAAGTTCCGTGCATGCACCCCTACATTCCTCCATGCCTCTCACAGGTAGCACGTCTGAGAAAGTGACAGATGTAGCTACTTGCTTGAGACCCTCTCCAATTTCCTTAACTCTTCCTGAAGTTCTTTAGGCTCCCCATTTGCCATGTCATTAGTACCTAGGTGGATAAATACATCCAGCTCACCCTCCCATCTTGTCTTCCCAGTGATCCCCAGGATCTTCCTCCCATTTCTTCATGCCATGGCACCTGGTAGGCATCTCACCTTCCTGTCCATCCTCTCGTGTGTTCCTAGCTGGATCCCTGTAACAAAAGTCCCCCACCAGGATTCACTCTTTCTCCTCCAGGGTCCACTGCTTTCCCACTGAGGTCACCTCCTCATTTAACCTCCACATCCTTCCCTTCTACTTCTGGGGTACCTCTGTTTGGTTGACGCTGTTTGCCGGGTGTCATATGAGTTCTGGAGTGGAACAGGATTCAGGATGTGCCCTGCCTAACTGCCCTAACCTCCCCAAGTCCACCATCATCCAAGTGCTCCTCATTATTGGCATCCTTGAGGCAGCAGCATTGGATGGGTGGTCTCTGGATAGGGCGATGGTACTCTGATCCAGTTTACTTCCACCTGAGTCTGGACACTCATCCCACATTCCAGAGAGATGCCTGCAGGTAAGGCAGCACCTCAGCATCCAGAAGGTCTGCCTGACTATGGCTGCTCTGCATCCACTACATTGCATCACTCCCCACATTATTCTGCTATTCCAGTAGTTGTCTGTTACTTAAGCTCTCCTGCTAGTTATCTCTTTATTAATTTACAGTCCTGAAAATCCTGCCACTGATCCTCAGATACTTTTTTAAAGAAGGAAACAACAAAAATGAGTCAAAACACCTGTGTCAAGGGCAGGCTTCCTCCCCTTATGCCCCTCCTACTCCACAACCCCTGCTATTCCTGTGCTTGACTCCTGTCAATCAGATTTACCACGGCATATACTTAAGAGTGTGGGGGCAGGGAGGGAGAATGGGGGCAGGGAGGCAGGATGGGCAACAATTTACAGCAGGTAAAGACAGCAAAGGAAACCAGCACTACTAAAAGTACACCAAACTAGGCTTTAAATTTACAACAGCCCCAAAACAATTCCAAGTAAAAACAGCAAAGGAAAACAGCACCACTAAAAGTACACCACACTAGATTTTAAATTTACAACAGCCCCCAAACAATTCCAAGTAAATATAGCAAAGGAAAAGAGCACCACTAAAAATACACCAAACTAGGTTTCAAATTTACAACCGCCCCAAAGCAATACCAAGTAAAGATAGATAAGGAAAACTACACCACTAAAGCACACCAAACTAGGTTTTCAATTTCAACAGTCCCAAAACAATTTCAAGTAAAGACAGCAAAGGAAAATTGCACCACTAAAATCACACCAAACTAGGTCTTTATTTTAATAGCTCCAAAAGAATTCCAAGTAAAGACAACTAAATAGAATCTGGATCTTTCTCCTTCTGGCCTCTTCTGAGAAACCAAATCTCAACCTGCTACCTCAAATCTGACTTAGCCCTACCTCCAGTTATCATGTAGTTGAGGTCAGAAGTCAGACAATTGGCACCCCTTCCCCAAACTACATGGCAAGTTAGACAAGACAAAATTTGCAGCAAATAAAGACAGCAAAAGAAACCAACACCACTAACTAGGTTTTAAATTTATAATAACCCTACAAACAATTCCAGGTAAAGACAACAAGGAAAACAGCACCACTAAAAGGATACCAAACTAGGTTTTACATTTACAATAGCCTCAAAACAATTCTGAGTAAAGACAGCAAAGAAAACTACACCACTAAAGACACCAAACTAGGTTTTTTATACAATTTGTAGATAGAGGGGGACGACTCAGGGACAATGTGAGGAAGTATTTTTCGCAGAGAGGGCGGTGGACACATGGAACAGCCTTCCTGATGAGGTTGTGGAGTCTAAAACTGTGGAGAATTCAAGAATGCATGGGACAGACATAAGGCAATTCTTGTGGGTGGTAGGAAGAAATAGGCTGTTGGTTAACTAGGATCTGCAGCTTATCTGTAGGTGAGGAAATGAGCAGACTAGTGGGGCCAAGCGGTCCTTATCTGTCATCAAAGTCTATGTTTCCATATTCCCTTCTGGCCTCCAGTGTTATCTCCATATATGTGGATGGATGCAGTGAAACAGGCAGTGGTGCTATCATTCAAGAATATGGAGAAGAGTATGGGGCCCAGGACAGATTATAGGGGAACACCGAGCAGATAGGGAGGATGGATATGATGTCTCCAATATGCACAGCTTGTGACCAAGGTAGGAGTGGAACCAATTGATTGTGGAGGCAGAGAGCCTTGCTGCCTTAAGCTTATCCAGGAGAAGGAGAGGAACAGTATTGAAATCATTGGCCAAGTTGACCAGGATGAGGGAACTGAGTAGGCCCTGGTCCATACCACACAGGATGGAAACAGTCAGCTGGAGGAGGTAGGTGGAAGTAGGATGGGACTTGTGAAGCCAGAATAGAAAGGAGGGATAAAGGAGGAGGAGGAGTTGAGAAAAGGGAAGAGTTGTTAGAGGACAGTATGTTCTTGAGCTTGGCCAGCTTGGGGAGGAGGGAGAAAGGATGACAGTTAGCAGGAAAGGAAAGATATCTCCTTAAGGGAGAGGATAACAGTAGCCTGTTTTCAGGTGCCTGGGACAAAGATAAAGGGAAGGGAGGTTGCAGGTGTGTGAAATAAGGATGGCAATGGCAGGAACAGAGAGATGCAGAAGCACAAGCTCATTCATTGTTAGCTCTTTTTTTCTTTTTTCAATTTAGATGACATAACTCAGTGCATGGGTGTTTCAGGCATTGGAGGTTGACTGCCTATCCCACTTTTCCCAGAGGAGCAAGTCCTCTAGTACTCTGTGAAGGTAGTTTCCTCCTAGAGCTTTTTATTTCCATGATTATTATTTCATCCTAGGCCTAATCAAACAAAATTATGAATCCAAATTGACCAAAATAGTTTACCAAATTTGTAAATAATGTTCATATTTATCCTCAATATTAAAAAGATTTATCCACTCTGGAAAGGTCCAACATTTTGGAACCATTCCACTGAGGATGGAGGATCAACATTCTTCTAATGCTGCAGATCCACTTTTTAGCCATTATAACAGCTATATTTAAAAAAAATTGCTGGTAGTTCTGCAACTCTAGAAATCCAGCTGTAGAGCTGAAAATTGCCATTTCCTAGATCAAAGGTATTTCCAGGCCCATTGTTTTTCCTAACAGGGAGCATATATCCCGTAGTATTTTTTTAATCTTGTCACATGAAGCCAACATATGTGTAATGTGCCTCCTCTCTTACATCTCTGACACTGATCTGATATGGCAGCATCAAGGTATGTAGTTTAGAGGGAGTCAGATAGGTCTTATGCACAGTATTGAAATATCTTTGCAGGATTTTGTTATTTTTATCTGTATAAGAGTCCAGATTTATATATTTACTCCAATTATTTTCAGTAATAGGAACCTTTAAATCTCTTCTCAAGCCCCCTTTGTTTTTTTCAGATTATGATATTGTTGCTTTCCCAGCAATTTATGTAGTTTAGAAATCATGTTTTTCAGGAATTAGAATAGAGATCAACATTATACCCTCTCTGCATATGCAGATGATCTTCTTCTACATCTTGAGAAGCCTCAAACAGGTATCACTTTTTTATAGAAAGTTGATCTTTTTCTGTGATATCCCACTACAAACTCACTCTTTCTAAAACCAAAGTTTTTCCTTTGAATAATATAACCCCCTGCCAGTGTTGACCCACACTTAACACTTGTGGGAACCCAACTCCTTCATTTATCTTGGAATTAGGGTCACCATAGATATACACACTATGCTTAAGTTCAATCTCTCAGACTTACTAAATACACTCTAAGCTGATTTTGACAGATGAGGTGGCTTCCTCTTCACTGTGGGGAAGAATAAATACTGTTAAAATTAGTTTTTACCCCAAGTGCTGTAAATTCTAGGATGCTGGGCTTTTTCTCCTAAAAATGGTTCTCTAAACTTCAAACTATGCTAGCTGCCTTCTTATGGAAATGTAAGAGCATTAGATGCTTTTATTCCAAACCTTCTGCACCAAAACTGCAGGGTGGTTTATCTGTACCTACTTTTTGTTTATTATTGTGCTCATCATCTTAGTAGACTGGCATACTGGTCAAAAGAGACTCAAGCTAGTGAACTACAGACCTATTCTCCCCTATGGCTGGATATTGAGAGATTCCTAGCTGCACAACACCATTGTACCCTTCTTTCCTTAGTATATGTCACTCCCAGGGCACTTCCCAAACTGTTGTGGAATACCCTCACTAGGGTGGTCAATCAGAGCTTTACACCAATTGCAAATGCATCTCTCACATAAATGGCACACCCCACTTGACCAGCCCACTTTAAAATTAGACATAAACCCATTCCAACTACCTTTTGGCCTCCCTTAATTAATAAGAAGGTCTCAGATCTATATGCTGATGGCACAGTAATTTCCTTTCCCATTTTTTTGACTCTGGTTTAATATGCCTACAGCAGCCATTTTCAAATACAGACAGCTCAAAGAGGCCATTATGGTCCATCTGGGATATGGAGAGACACAGACATTGTCAACTGATAGTTTAAACCTGCTTTTACAGTTGGCTAGGGAACTGCATGCAGTTTCTAGAGTTTATAAAGGAGTGCAATCACTCACTTCAGCTTACCTCAGGGGTTTGTTATTACTGGTCCCAAGTTTTATCCCTTAGTACTGAAACTGACTTCTGGAGGAAATTATGGCAAACTATATACAAATGTGTCAAACAAGATAGATTGCATTTAATTCAATTTAGTATCATGCACAATCTATATTTCACCCCAGTTAAACTTCATAAATTTGGGCCATTTGCCTCCCCTGATTGTTCATGATGTGGCAACCTCCCTGGAGCTTTATACCATATGCTGTGGACCTGTATGGTTGTCCAGATCTTCTGGCAATCCATTAGGCAGACCCTTGATCCACTGTTAGGTCTTGATTCTCTTTTTACTCCAGAAGTCTGTTCATTATATCATTTTCCAAAGGGCACTTAGTATTAAGAAAGCACATCTGGCTTTGATTTCTACAATGGCCAAGTTAATTATCATGAGACACTAGAAAGAAAGTACAGTGTTGTCAGTTCTGGAATGGCATAAGGAATTGTTAATTTCTCTCCAATTAGATGCCTTGCTTTCATATGGAAACCATAGGTGATTAAGTTGTATACCTTTCTTCATGTGTACTTTTGCTTGATTGACTAGGAACACACTTGATATGGGGTGGGTTATGGAGGGTTTCAGAGGGTGGAAGTTGTAAAGGGGAGAAGAGGGTTTCACCTTAACATGTGCCTTATTTAACCTTGTAATTTCTGGTGACTATACACATTGTATTAGGGTGATCTTCTTGATTGCCCAATCGCTACCCATATCTTTGCTAGTATTGTAGTAATGAGAAAAGTTAAATAAAGCTTATCAAATTTAAAAAGAAATCAGGGACCAGATATTCAAAGTTTTGCCCTGGGTTAAGTTAACACTGCCTGGCAGGCAAAAGTAGCCCAGAGCACAAAGCAAGCTATATTCAAAAGGAAAAGCCCAGGGCAAACAGCTTCTAATTATAGCATGGTAATGAGGCCATGCAAACAGGGCTGGTAGTGCACGGCAAACATAGCCCCAGAATAAGGCAGCACTGAATATAGCAACCAGGAAGTGCAAACTACAACAACAACACAGTGCACAGTGACATGAGGGCAGGTAGAGATGAACTATGTATAATGTGCATGCCAGCTGATGCATGGACCCAGTACAAGAGCAGGCAGCAGCAGATGTGAAAGAACAGTGATGAAAACTGTATAAATATCCCTGAATCATTAGTGCCGCATAACACATTAGCACGGCTTTAGCGCAGAGCTAAGCTGTTAGCCCGTGCTAACGTGTTTGCCGGTGCTAAGATTTGCCGTATTCAAAAGTGACAAGCAAATGAGCCTACTTAGGTAGTCTCTGGGCAAACAGCCAGATTAACATCTCATCATTCCCTGATTTGCATGCAGTTTGCCCAGCGTTATTGCAGGATCCCATAGCTCCACCTGTAGGTCAGTCTGAAAGTACAGGGCTGGCGGGTCTGGCCGCAGCTCCACCTGTAGGTCAGTCTGACAGTGCATGATGGTTGCTGCAGGCTACATGTATGCAGCACAGCATAGCATTGTGTGCCCCAGGGAGGACACAACATAGGCACAGGCGTGGTGGTGCTGCATGCAACCATCACACTGTAGGCCATGCTACAGTGCACAGCAGATGCTACAGTACCTAGGGGACTGGTAATGTGAGGGACACAGCAATACCTATGGTATGTAGGACAGCAATGACCACTACACTGTATAGAGTGGCAGGCCCAGCATGCAGGTGATTACTGACGGTGGACAGTACTGTTTTCATTTCAGGTGCTCCACAGCTGCTGCACCTGTGGCATGGGATGCTCACAGTGACATCTGCATGGCAGGCTGTGTGTGCTGTGACTTCTGTACAGTTATGCAGTATGTGACTGGGGGGCATGTATGTCGACAGGCACTCAGGTGGTGGGGTATTCCCACTACTGACCCATGTGCACTGCATGATGTGTCCCAGCCATGTGGTCACACCTGGGCTGTGGTGAGGTCTGGCCACCCGTACACCCTTCCCTCAATGACCGCCATGCCCACAGTGCTGCATGTGTGCTGGCATCTGTTGGTCAACAAAGACGTATGGTCTGCAGGTGTGTGTGTGTATGGCCACTACCAGTTGTCCCCTGTGGGTTGGATCCCCTACTGTCTGTGCTTGGCTGGGACTGGTGGCAGCTGTTGGCATCATGGTGGTGCCAGCAGTGAGCAGCATGTGTCCTCCATGTCAGGCATTTTCTATGTCATGCTGTTATGTTAGGGTCGCAGAAGCTGCGCCATCCCACACAAACACCACACTATGCACGAATGTCATGCAAGCTGTTTGCCCAGGGTTAAGACCAGCTTTTCCTGGCAGTAATTTGTTCTGCTATGGTCGCACTATGCTCGCGCTAAACACCTTAGCATGGTGCTGTCGCTGAATATCTCATAGCACCTGTATTCATGTTCACTTTGCCCCTTGCATATAATTATGGTTTGCTCAGCACTAATGCACTTTGCCGTGCTATGTGGCCTTTTGAATATGGCAGTCCCGCTAAACCTGCACAAAGCTTTGAATATCTGGCCCCAGATGTTTATTAGACTCTGACTTCACCAATAATGCTTGTAATGGTGTTATTTTAATGTTAATGAATTTTATTTTTTTGCAAATAAAATTCTTTACCTGTAAATATTGCTATATATATATATATATATATATATATATATATATATATATATACACATATACATATAAAATTGTATATTTTTTCTGAAATTGTTCGAATGTTAAGAAAGAATCTCCTTCATAGAAGTCCCTATTGAGTGAATTTGTTTTTGATGAAACCAAACCCTAAAAATATTATCTTACATTGAAGGTGGACAATTCCTATTTTTATATATAGAACTCAATTTGGATATACCATTTTATTCTTAGTTTTTGTGATGCCTAGATCCAAACCAGAAAAGCAGTTTTGTTAACTCTAAAGCTTCCATACATATCACCCCAGCTCTAGCTTTATACATTGTCAGTACATTTAGTGGGTGCTGATCTAAGCATTTTACCTCAAAGTGTATACTTGCTGAGTTTCCATCCTGTTGTGGATGGAACCAATAATACAGTATTTCCAACTGCATGGCCAGATAATAATTCTGAGATTCATTGATAGCTCAGTGGGCTGCTGGCCATGGAGGAGAGAGGAGGGCTGTGCCAGTTGCCTGCTCAGGATTAGGATGGGGAGCAGGTGGTGGGACAATGCCTGTAGGGATGAGAGGGCACATTAGACCATCATGGAATAAAATGTTAATCCACAGACTGAGGATAGGGAGGGAGGGAGGTCACTAGACCACCAGGGAGTAACTTTTTTTTCTTTACTATATGGCAGGAGATCAGGATAGAAGGGTTTACACTGGAGTTGGACACCTGGTCAGGATGTCCTGGACTGGTCATGTGGGTGATTTGGTGAGGAGAAGGACTGCTAGCTACCAGGAATTGCAAGGATTTAAAAAAATATGGAGCGGGTGATCAGGTGGGGAGGACTTCTAGCCACCAGGGATTTATTATTTTATTTCAGACAGGGCTGGGGGCTGGCACTGGGCACCAGAGTACATCTTTTGCTTTCTTCCACATACTGTATAGGTTAGCAGAACAGGGCATCGTTTGCCCAAACATTTTCAGAAGCTTTCCGATTCAATTGTAGGCTGAAGTTCAGAAACTTCAGCGAATATTGCAAAATTTCATGGAAGTTCTACTATGGTGAAGAAGGTCTTTCACATACCTTTAATTGACAACCTTGAGGATGGCAGGATGACTGTGTCGGTGGGGTAAATATTTTCCAGAACTTAGAGTGCTGATTCTGGAGTGTGGTTGCAAAGTACTCCAATTTTTCAAGCCTGCTGGCTTTAGTGCAAGCACTCTGAAGGTTCCGTAATTTAACAGGGCAGCAGAGAAGCTGGAGATCTTGTAAGAATGTCAGGTTATTCTGGATTGAAGGTAGATCAGCAGCTCAGCAGAGATCCAAAGAAGGGAGAAACCTGGACCATGATTTTCTTGAGAGGGGCATGGTAGTTCCAGACACCCCTAAATTTGGTAAGGAATTAGTGAAGGGCTGATTTGATGTTGATTCTGTGGAGATGGGGATCAGTCAGTAGTCATGGGAAGCACAAGTCCAGCAACCTGAAGGACCAAAGAAGCATAATTTTAGCGGAAGTTTTAGAGTGGTGGCTATTGCCACATCAGAGACTATATGATGGTCCATGAGGACATCAGGAGGATACCTGCATCCACAATACAAGGGAGGTGAAAGTACCCAGTTCAGAAGGGAGTGGTTCAGGGATTTGTGATTAGCCAGAAGGGGTCCAAAATCAATTGGGATATCTGGAGGATTAAACTTTTGGCAAAGTATGTGAGCAGAGGGGAGAGCCAATTAATGTTAAAATTGCTAAGGATAAGCAACTCACCAGAGGAGGAGGAGGAGGAGGAGGGAGCTGATGGAGGAGAGGAGTTAGGTGACTGATGAAGGGACAAGCCAGGCAGCAGTACACTCCAGCAACAAAAATAGGGACTGATAAGGGGAGGAAAATTTGAGGAGAAGAAAATCATAGGCATTGGGGTAAGAGACCAAGAGAAGAGGTGCAAATTGGATGCCAGAGGAGAGGTATATTGCAACACCCCCACCCCACTTGGGGCAAACCCATGTGGCTACAAAGTAACTGGGGATGGACCTTGTGGGAGAGTCAACACTCTGAGATGATAAGGGAATCCAGCTGGGGGTTGACCATGAGGGGTGCAACTGATCCAGCTTCAGGAAGAGGCTGCACATGTTGAGGTGAACAACACACCCACCTTTCAGAGCGCTTCATTGGTGTGGTGGGAACAGGGCCAGGATTAAGTCTGATGTTGTCTACAACAATAAACGATAAGGATACAAGGAGCTTAAGAGCACCATGGAGCTCTTTGTTGGAGAAATGGTCTGGGGAGGGAGTGGAGGGATGGGTAGGAAGCTAAAGAGCGCTTTAAGGTTGAGCCAAGGTGCAGGAAGGGACAGCAGCCAGGATACTAGGGCAAAGGGGAAGAGAGGGAGAGAGGAGGAATAGAGGGTGGGGAAGAGAGGGAGGACTGTGAAGGAGAGGGATAGTATGGGGCACTAGATAGAGGTAAGGGGAAAAAGAAAGAGGAGGGGAGTTTAGTTAGAATACGGAGCAGCATAGTGGATGAGCCTAACAGTGAGGCAATGAAGAAGGATATTGTAAAGGTGCAATGCATAAAAGCATGTTTTTATATGGTCACAATGCAACAGAGAATAATTTAATATAGACAAAAAGCCATAGAGAATTATTTTGTAGAGCAACAAAGCAGTACAAATGTTTTATAGGGGCACAGTGCTGTGGAGAATGATTCTGTAGTGGCAGTTGAGGACAAGAGCCCTCTGTCACATTTTAGTATGAAAGCCAATGATAGATCACTAGCAGATGCCAACATGGAGCTTATCATAGAAGGCAGAGTGCTCATGGACCTGCAGGCACTGAATGTAAATAAATCATTGGGTCCAGATGGGATGCATCTGAAGGCAAAAGGAGATGGGACAGATCCTGGTTGGACAACTGGCAGATCTTTTCAATTGTTCTTTAGAGACAGGGAAGTGCCATAGGATTGAGGGCACTGAATGTTCTACTGTGTAGTACCACTGCACAAAATGGGAGTTGAGATTGCCCAGGATACTTATAGACCAGATAGTCTGATGTAGGAAAACTATTGGAATCTATTTTACGATGGAGAGGATAGAGGATCCCTGGAGGCCTGGGGAGTTTGCTCGGTTCATCTCAGATAGGGTGTCCTCTATAAGGGCTGAATCACTCCAACTGGGCTGGGACAGCCCAGCAATGGACAGACTCTTAGTTGGGGATGCAGTCAGTGGTCCTGGGAGGAGTTCTGGCCAGTGACTATGGAAGAGGTATGTGAGGTGCTTTCAGAGCTGCCACCAATATTTTGTAACCTGGACCCAAGTTTGATGCGATTATTAGTGGGTTGTGTGAAACATCTGGGCCTGGTGTTCCCAAAATTGTCCAGTGCTCCTTATCAGTGGGTGCTTTCCAGTAGCATTTAAGTATGCTCTGGTGAAGACTCTTCCAAAGAAGCCAGCTTTGGAAATTGAGGTCTTGGCAAATTACTGTCTAGTCTCTAACCTTCCCTTCCTGGGAAAGGTTGTTGAGAAAGTTGTTGCACTACAGCTGGAGGAGCACCTTGCAGCCTTTGACATCTTTGAGCCTCTCCAGTCATGATTTAAGTCTAGGCATAGCACTGAAACTATGCTTGTCTGGGTTCACAACGGTCTGCTCAGGGCAAGAGATAAGGGGATCAGCCAAATCTTATCCTTTTAGATCTCTTCTCAGTTTTGATACCATGGACTATGGGCTGCTTCTGGATGGGCTTAGTGAGTATGCAGGTCTCACTGGCAAAGTCATCTGTTGGCTTAAGTCCTACCTCAGAGACAGAACCCAGAGGGTAGTGTAAGGAAGACTTTCCTCATGCCTAGTGGCTCTGTTCTGTGGCATACCCCAGGGCTCTGTTCTGTCACACATGTTGTTTGCAATTTATATGCTGCTCCTCGGTAAGGTAATTAGGAAATATGGGCTAGGGTTTCATTGCTATGCAGATGATCCCTAGCTCTACATGTCCTTTGAGCACAGGACGGTAGGTGTGGTGGACATGTTTAATAGATGTCTGGCCAAGATCCAAAACTGGATGTCATCGAGCTGGCTGAGGCTTAACCCACAGAAAACTGAAGTTCCAATGATTGAACTAGGCCATGGGGGAGTACCAGCTGCTAGAGGAAAACAGACTCTAGTTTGGTCCCTCTGGGTTGATAGCCACCACCAAGGTGAAAAATCTGGGTGTCATTTTGGACGAGGAGCTACAATGGAGGTTCAAGTGTCAGCAGTAGTCCAGAATGGCTTTTTTCACCTGTGGAACATCACTCAGATTAGGTCCCTTATCCCATCTGGCGACCTGGCCACATTGGTACAGTACTGTACATACTTTTGTAACCTCAAAACTTGACTATTGTAATACTCTTTACCTTGGGTTCAGTGAAGGTACTCTATGACGCCTGAAGCCCCTGCAGAATAGTGTGGGCCAATTACTAGCAGGCCTTTCAAGGTCATGCCATATTTCACTGGTGCTGCATGATCTGTACTGGCTGTGGGCCAAATAGAGTATCTCTTTAAAATAGGTCTCTTGACCTATAAGGCCCTACACAGATTAAGGCCCAGGCTACCTTGCTGAATGCTTGCATCCTTATGTGGCTTCTTGTCTGCTTCACTGAGGATGGCCTCCCGTAGTGCAGAAGTCAAGGTTGAAGGTGTCAAGGGACCGGCATTTGATGTAGCAGGCCTGGTCCTTTGGAACTCCCTACCCAGTGCTTTGAGCTGGGCCTCTTGGTGGAGGCCTTCAAATGGGACCTGAAAACTTATTTATTTCAGTAGGCATTTGGGATGGATTTATAACATCTATAGCCCCCTTTAATGATTACTAAGTGACTAGGGTATTTAGTATTATTATTATTATTTATTTTATATGTTGTATTTTAGAATAATCAGGTTATTGATCTGACTATAGTTATGCTCTATTTTATGTAATGGCACTCTGGGCCTCCTGGAAAGGGCTATACAAATAAATAAATAATAATACTACTGCTGAACTCCAGTCAGCAGGTATTTACCAGTGGGTGGACATGCCAGATGAACCTAACTGAATTTCTTCAATTTGTATCAAAGGCCATGGATAGGGATAAGACAGCAGATGTCCTATACTTAGACTTCTAAAAGGCTTTTGACTCTCTCCCACATGGCAGGTTGGTAAAGAAACTGGGTGACACTGGGGCAGGGAATAAGATAACAGGTGGCTAAAAGATTGGTGGGGTGAGAGGTCTCAGAAGGGATTACCAAATGGAAGCACTCGGGTAAAGAAGTCATAAGTGTTGCCCAGAGACAGTTTTAAGACCAGTCCTCTTTAATATATTTACATGTGAAATAGGGAGGGTTCAGGTAAGAAATACCTCTTCACAGATGACACCAAGGTCCACAGTACAGCTTGACATCATGAAGGGTAACGACCATGAAGAAGGATGTGGAAAGACTGGAGAAGTAGTTGAGGGTGTGGCAGCTGAAATTTACATCAGAAAGTGTAAGGTACTGCAGATAACAGCCAAGAACCTAAGTATGGAATAGAGAATGGATAGGAAAACAGTGGAGAATGCAACAGAAGAAAGGAACTTGGGGTGATAATAAAGGAGCACTTGATGGCATTAGCACAGTGTAACAAGGCTGCAGAAATGGTAAATCAGATTCTGGGACGATCGAAGGGGATCACTAGTAGAAAGAGGAGGTATACTGCCTCTGTATGGTTCTCTGGTTCAACCTCACCTAGAGTGTCATGTGCAGTTTTTGAGCCCACACTAGTGGAAAGACAGGGACAGGCTGGAGGCGGTGAAGAGCAGGGCTACCAAAATGATATAGGGGTAACAAGGAGGTCTCATGGTTAGCTCTTGGGGAATCTCATTATACACATGTTGAAGGACAGGAGGAAGAGAGAAGACATTATTAAGTCATTCAAGCACTCTGCAGAATAAAGAAAGTGAACAGTAATGAGTTGTTCACAGTGAGTGCCAGCACATGCACCAGGAGAAAACTTCATGGAAACTGTGGTGGGTGGGGGGGGGCAGAAAGATTGTTAGGAAGTACATTTTACAGAAATAGTGGCTGCAGACTGGAACATAGTACTGGAAGAGGTGATCTGCGCTGAGACAGTGGGGGTTAAAAGGGGTGGGATAAGCACATTGGAAAGTGAATAGGGGCAGTCGGGAGATAGGGGAAGAAATGTCAACTGACAGGCACAGTTCCATAACTAGGTAGGCTAGGGCAGACTAGATGGGCTGGTAGGACCTTATCTGCCAGTATTTTCTTTGTTTCTATGGCACAAAATCACACAGAATGATTTTGTAGAAATGCAAGACAGTGGAGCATTTTCCCATTAGTAGCCTCACCCACCCCTTCAGGGCCATATGCATTATGTTGTCTTAGGAGGTACAGTGGCATGATCACCCACGCTGCCAGTCACACCATACCTTTGTCACATCCAGGAGCAACATGCTGCCTGATCTTCCCTGGATGGAAGTATTTATGCAGATGCTTCATCAGCCAACAAGCCAGAGTGGACCCCAACACTTAATGCCACATAGATGGGATTTAGAGCAAAGCCTATCTGAAACTGTGTTTTTGTTTGTTTGCTTTCTTTCAGTGATCTGGCTATACACAGAAAGGTGCTGTATCTCTGTTTCTTTTGTGCGGGCAGAGGAAGAGAGATAGTACTTATAATGGAACATGTTTACACTGATGCTTTTAATATTAAAACAAATGCTTGAAACATAGAAACATAGAAGTTGCAGCAGATAAGGACCGTAAGGCCCATCCAGTCTGCCCATTTCTTTTCTACCTTATGAATGTGCCATTGGTCTTTGCTCTCTCAATGGCCGATCTAGTCATACTCATCTGTATTGCTCCCTATGCCTATCCCATGCCTGTTTGAAGCTCTGCACTGTATCTCATATCGACCACTTCTTGAGGTAGGCCGCTCCATGCATCCATGGAGGCCATTATCAATCACCACTGAGGCAGTGCAAAATTGGTGAAAACTGAAAATATCACTAGCTAACGCCTATGCGCAGCTAAGCACATGCT
The DNA here is from genome assembly GCA_016271365.2 of Neoceratodus forsteri. NCBI lineage: Eukaryota > Metazoa > Chordata > Ceratodontiformes > Ceratodontidae > Neoceratodus > Neoceratodus forsteri. Next base: position 397,974,423 of record CM057454.1, read on the forward strand.
GCAGAGGATAGGGAGGAGGTGTGAGACCCTCTGACAAGCGAAGGTTAGAGGGTACATAGGGTGTATGCCCACTAACAGACTGGACTGCACCTGCAACCAGGTTGCAGCATTGCACAATTCTATGATGCAAACTAGTGTCTGCTGTTTGTGCACTCTTGTCTGGCTAGAAGTGTCCCACCATCCTAACTTCAACTTGCCTGTTGGGCTTGGGTGAGACAGTCTTTCATTTTCTTGTATATGCAGATGACATGATACTCTATTACAGTGCAACGACAATGTCTGAGGTTAAGTCAGTACTCCAAGCTGATTTCACTGCAATCTCCTCCTGGTTCACTAGTCCAGTGGCCAACTATGTGTGTGGGATGTGTGCAACATGGTAGTGCTTGTGCTACAGTGGAAGAGGTTGTGGTTGGATCTGTGTGAACTTTCACACTCTCTGTCCTGGAGGAACTACCACCATTTTAAGGTACATTGCTTGGAACCCTCTAGAAGAGGGTTATATCACATAGAGTATGGTCTCATAGCTGAAGGTACTGTACCTTAGGGAAGATCCCAGACAGAGAGAGAGGTGAGCCATCAGAGGAGAAGGCAGTGGATGGTGGCAACAATGAAACAAGCATCAAGAAGATGCATGGGACATGTGTGGTCTTATAGTGCTCAGTGGGAGGAGAGGCCACCTACTGGCCCATTGAACTCTAGGCAAGCTTGCCATTTCACTGGTCTGGTGGACAACTAATTGTGTGGGATGCTTGTAAAACATCGTGAGTGCTTGTGCTACTATGGAAAAGGTTTGTTTGTGTGTTTATTTATTTATTTAAAAGTTGATAATTAGGAAAGACACTCTGAGCCGAGACTCATTTCCAGGTGCAACCTGGGAAGGATAGTGAGAGAACAGCTACAAACACAAATTCAGAGTCACCATAGCAATTACAAGATAACAGGTGTATACAGAGGCAGTGGTAACATGTGCTGGCGTAATATAATTACAGCATTGTGTTCAGCAGTAAGCCAGAATCAGTCAAGTGTGAAGCAAAGTGTACAGTGCTTTGTGGGATAAGGAAAAAGCGAAGAGGCAGCTAGGGACTGAGCAGGTGAGGGTCAAGGGAAAGGATATAAGGGCAGGAGGTGATATGCAGGTATAGGAACAGGATGTTATGGTTGGATATGTAGACCTTTCATGCTCTCAGTTCCAGAGGTACTACAGTGCCCTTTATTTATTTATTTATTGATTTAAGAGTTTCACCAGAAGGGCATAATTGAACAAATAAGTTGCTCATCTCATGGTGCATCCTGGGGGTGGGGAGTTGGAAGGCATGCACAAAATGTGAGCAACACAACAGTATACATTACAATATATGGGACTTGGAAGACATACAAATAAGTCATAGGCAAACAACAAAACAGTATATAGTACCAATTATGCATAGGGTATGTTACTAAGCAGAGAATGATTAACTGATTAACAAGCAGTAACAAGCATCAAGAAATTACAGTTGGTATGTATATTCCATTACATCATAATGGACAGAAGGTCCTCAAGTGCGGTAATAGGATAACTGTTAAAGCCCATTTAGATGCAACATGATCTGATCAGTTGCAGTTGCAGTTCACAGATAGGTAATTGTGTAAGACTGAGGAGACAGAGGAAGGGAAGAAAGGGCGCATCAGAGTTCCTCAGTTTAGGGAAGCATTGAAATTCTGCCTGGCTGACAGGGTGTCCCATGAGTTGGGCAACCACAATTGGTCACCTACTGAAACAGCGATTCAATCACGGCACCTCGTGATGCAGAGTATGAAGGGAAGGTGACTAGATGGGGGTCACTATAGTGACATCCTGTCGCTATATGTATATGCACACAGGTTGGGGGAGCGACACACACAGCGAGGGACTGGAAGGTGGGAGGGATTGTGAGGGGTGGTGCCACAGCAAATTTCTGAACTGCTCCAATAGCATGGTGGGGTGGGTACAGGTCTGCGCAGCACAGGTGCCAGGTTCAAGTCCGGTGCAGGTACCTTTTTGCACCCAGTCCAAAATGTTTTTTTGCTTAGTCCCCCCCCCTGACACATGCACCCCTGAGTTCAGAATCCTCTGTTTTGTCCCCATGGGTGGTGAGGCCAGCCCCACATTAACATTTAAAATGTGAGTCCCTGGTGCCCTTTGCTGTGCACCGGGACTACATCACCAAAATATTTAATCAGCGATATGCATTTCGCCTCTAATGATGATCGCTTATTCTGTGATCACGGTTATCACATAGATCCAGCCAACAGTAGTTGTATGGTACAGGACATCTAAAGTACAGGAAACTGAGGACCTAACTGAGTTGTGGATGGTGGGGATTGTTATGGAAGAGCTGAGATAAGTAGGGAGGGAGCCAAACCAGAATTTGGAGATGAATTTAGCACAGTGCAGGAGATGTCTGTTATCAAGAGATATCAGGGTGCAATGGCACAGAACCTTCTTGAGAAGGATTCAACCCCTAAAGGTGTCATGGGGTCCCATGGCTGTATGCCCAAAAACTCATTGGGTCACCATTCTGCTAAGGAGAAGGAAGGCCAGAGCCATACCAATGAAGGAGTCGCCATCTGAATCCAACCTGATCAAACTATGAAATATCTATGGCTTCCCAGCATGAAGGAAACTCCCTTGTGGAAGAAACCTCTGGGCATCCAAAGCTTTATTTGCCATCCCTCAGCCTATACAATTATTTTTTTATGTTAGGACATATCATACTAGTAAATGCTGAAAACTGGATGCAAAGAAGATGAAGGAAAACCGGGCAGCTCAGGTAGTTTGAGCTTTTGTACAATCAAGGAAGGAACAGGAACAAGGCATACTTTGCAGGAAGTTGTAACTCACTCCATGCATCTAGCAGGATGCTCTTCCTCAAGGGTTGCACAGAACTGATAATGTATGACTAAAGAGACCAAGAATGAAGGCCACACCCTTTGAGGAAGAAGGTCCAACTCCAGTAATAGGACAATTGGCCTCCTGTGAGGAGTTGAACTCTGCTATGGAAGAATGCCTAATCTGCAAACCTATTGAAAGCCTAAATTTAGGTGGGTGTCAAGAGTTGTAGTCATATGACCAAAAGGAGTCCATAACATAACATCTGATCCCAGCAGTTAGGGAGCAAGATCTGGCTGAAGGAAGGGATACAGTACAGACCGGGCATGTACATAGCAGGTGCAGTGGGTAAATCAGTGCCAAGCAAATGATCTGCTTGAATACTTCCTGGGTTTGTTAGGTTGAGGGTGACAGGCTGGAGTCATATGACTAAATGAACCTTGCAGAGGGTTCCACCCCTGCACTATGCTTGAACTACAGGACAACTAAACTACCACTGGGACTACAGAACAGCTCAAGCTAGACCTACAAAATACAGAACAGAATATGAAATCTGACTACAATTTTCCCTATCAAGCTAGTCTCTCAAGCTACCCTAGTTAAACTAGGCCCTCACTGATCCCAAGAGAGTGGAGGTAGCACTGGGAAAAAGTGTGCACACACAGACAGATCAGGCATGGTTGTGGTGGTACGAGGGTCATATGGGTAAGCATAGTAAGCCCTGGAGGGCTCAGTTAGTCATAGTACAATGCCAGGAGGTGTGATGCATACTGAATCCTGAGGTTATCATTAGGGTGAAACCCAAGTGTCATTGCAATGTGAGCCCAGTAGTCATGGAGAATGAGCCAGTGGTCACTGAAATGTAAGCCCCAGAGAAGTTTGTATGTTGAAGAGGCATGAGATCAGTAAGAAAGGGCCATAAGCCCAACAACCATGGGGTGTAAGCCCAGTGTGTGTTGGGCATGAGCCTGGTGGTCAAAGGCATGAGCCCAGTTGTTGGTGGGTATGTACCCTGTAGTAATGGGTAGGAGCCCAAAACAGTGGTAGAAGCACAGGTCATGAGACAGGAGCCCAGACTTAGGATAAAGGCCCAAAGTAATCATTCAGATAAGTAGAGGGCAAGGTTTCAGGGGTAGTGGAATGCACCACTGATAAATCCTGGTGCATTCCTGAAGGAGGTTAGATGAACAAGCTGCAACTGAATGAAGTATTTGAAGGCCAAGATGTCTGCATAAATTGTATTTCAATATTAAAGTACTATTGATCATGGCAGGCACAGCATGCAAAACCAGGAGATGAAATACCCAGGCACTGTGAGGCCAAAGAAAGGGTGCTGGGCTGTCAAGGCACATTGCCTCTTAAATAGTGTAAAAGCTAATTCAAATCTGGGGACCCAATTACAAAAATAAATGTAAAGATCAAATACAGTTAACTAAACTAAATAACAGTACCTAATTTATGGTGAGTCAGTCACTGTCTGTTATAAGCTCCACTCACCTGGGGAGAAATATACTCAGAACAATTGCAGAATACTAAGTTACTGAATAATTATGTTACTAGCAGCCCAGATAAAAGCTCCTAAAATGAAATACTGATCTATTCGCAACTGATGCTGTCTTTCTTTAAAGATTAATCTAAACATATATAGATCATAATTGCTCAGACCTTAAAAGATCACTATGCATGTCATACATAGAACAGTATGGCTCAGCCAGGCAAATGATAACAATTGGTTTGCACTGTTAGTTGCTGACAGAAATACTAAGTCTAGTGAAATATGTAAACAATAAGACATGATAGGAGCATTGGATGTCATGGGTTAATGCATGCCCAGGTGCATAGCGTGGCACAAGGCATTTGCACTGAGTGCATTTCAGCACCTGGAAATGCATTAACCCAAGACAACCGATACCTCTTGAGTGTCATATTGCACTTATAAAATGGACTCCTTGTAAAAAATGTGGTTAAATCCCAAAAATAACATAAATAAAATTAAATCACATATTCTTTTAAATTTTAACAAGCATTTGTCAATGCCAAATGTTTGCTTCCTGATATTAGCATTGGATGTGCAGGAGTTAGACAGATGCAGAATAGGAATGGAAGTGAAGTATTTAACTCATGCCAACCCCACCTCCACCTACAGAGACGGACAGGCATTTGGGGTGTGCCTTTGGGTCATCACCCATAATGCTCACGGCATTCACCACACCTTATCCTGCAGACACCAACAAGTGTTGAGGTGTGCCTTGGGGTGTTCGGCTTTACAGTCACCCCATTTCAAGAGAACATATGCTGAAATGGGTGCAGTATAAGAGAATGGGGTGAACTCTTGGGTTGAAGAGTCCAAGGCACAACTGAGGCCTGTCACTGGTTTCAGGATGGGGATGGGGCTGGAATGGCATGAGCATTACAGCTAGCAATCCAAAGGCACACCCTGATGCCTGTCAGTCTGTACAGGGTGGACGCTATTGTTAGAAACCCTAAAGCCCTGGCATGCTTGTTGGTATTTGCACTACAAATTTTCAACATGGTCTTTTGTGACCACCACTTCATGAAAGCATTTAGACCTCTGCTCATGAACAGTGGCACTGTGATTTTGTTAATCTGTCCCTAACGTTAATTTCCCACAGTGACTGTGCCATTCTCTGCGCCAGATGTGCGAAACACAGATTGGGCAGGATGTGAAAATGACAGCTGTACTGTTCATAAGGAGGTGTAAATGTCAGTGTTGAAATTCTGGAGTGAAAATATCATAATTGGTGGAGTATGAGTGTGTATGGAAACTGTGCAATGCACACTCATAACATAGTTATTTTTTGGAATTTTTCACCAGATTTACAACATAGGTTTTTGGGAGCCCACCTCATGAACAGTGGCACTGTCATTTCATTAATCAGTCACAAAAGGTGATTCTCTATGCAGTGACAGCAGAATCACTTTTTGGGATAGAATAATCAGATTACAGTCACTGAATTTATTAGATGGGGTCCCAAGAACCCTATGTTGAAAATGTGGTGCCAAAATTCACTAAAATGGCCAAAAAATCCACAGAAGTTGAAGAAAACTATTTATGCCATTATACAACTTACCAACATTTCTTCAGTTCTAGTCATCTTTAAAAAGTGCATACATGTTCCCAGTCCACGAAGATCATGGCGCTGTGCTCCAGTGGTAAGTATGGGGTGAGGGGGTGTGGGAGGTGGAGTGCACAGACGGTGGGTGTGGGTTTGGGGAGGGGCACCGGACTCAATAAGGAACCTTTTTTCATTTACAGGTTAAAAAAGAAAACAATGTGGGAAGGTTTCTTTATTTACAGGTGGTTTGGAACGCTTGGTGGGCTCAGCATGCCACCTGACTGTTTCTTGGGGCTGTAGCTGACAGGGATTGGGTACGTATCAACACATAGAGTGTTGAGGCGCATGAGCTGAGGGATTGGGCACCCCTCAGCACATAACAAATGGGGGCATTATGCAGATGGGGATTGAGCTCCCACGTTGGCAAATTAATTTAGAGAGGTATGCTGACAGGGGATTGGGCACCCCATTGGCCTTGTGGGGCTGTGAGAGGCGGATGGTGATAGCTGCTGCCAAGCGAAATTAAAACAAATGAAGGGACATTATTACGGGTCACACTGGAAATGAGCCTTGGCTCAGTGTGACTTTCCGTCACCAAATTTTAAATAAATAAAATAAAATTGTGCCGACAGGGATTGGGCTACCCTTTGGCAAATGAATTGGGAAGGAGGCATGCTGACAGGGGATTGGTCACCCTCATAGGCTTTCATTGGGACTGTGAGAGGTAGTGGCAGTCCATTGGCTTCTGTGGGGACTGCGAGAGGTGGATGGTGAAGCTGCCACCATGTTTATTGAAAGGGACACCAGACAAGGCAAGCTGTAGTTCACTGCTGCAATCAGGGACTGCCCAGTAGCAAAACAGCTAATTGTTAATGACAGTGCACTCCTGATTGCAGTGGTGAGTTTCTTTCAAGTTAGTGGCGCTACACTACTGCTGTCATGGGCAGTCTGCTCCTCTATTGGTGCCACAGAGACCAGCACCACAATGGACTGCTTGCACTGGCTATAACACTGCCACACCTTCACAACTCACTACTACAAGCAAGCTGACACAATATGTTTTTGTGCATGCACGTAAGCAAACATAAAAGGAGTTCCTGTACAGTTAGGTTTCTGCCATTATGTGGTACAGTTGTAAGCAAGTTTATGTCTGTAGGTACATAGATACATAGATACATAGACAGTGTCGGCAGATGAGCCTGTGGCCCACCTAGTCTGCCCATTTGAGCTTGTAAGTTCAGTTTGTTTTCCTAGAAGTCTGTTTCCTTACCCTTCTAGAATTCCTTTATGTCTATCCCACGATTCTTAAATCCTGTGATTGTTTCAGCCCCCACCACTTCCTCTGGCAGGGTGTTCCACTTGTCCACCACCCGTTCTGTGAAGAAATTCTTTCTCATGTTTCCTCTGAATCGTCCTCCTCCAACTTCATCCCATGCCCTCTAGTCCTGAAACATCTTTTTCGCTTAAAAATAGTGTTTTCCTGCACCCTGTTCCTCCTGTAAGATACTTGTATGTCTCTATCCTTATCCCTCTCTCCTCCTCTCCTCCAGGGAGTACATGTTCAGTTCCTTCAACCTGTCTTCATAGGACTTGTGATGCAACCCATGCACCATTTTGTTGCCCTCCTCTGAACCTTCTCTACCCTGTCTATGTCCTTACATAGGTATGGTCTCCAGAACTGTACACTGTACTCCAGGTGGGGCCCTCACTAGTGTCTTGTATAGCAGAATTATGACCTCCCTTTCCTGCTAGTGATGCCCTGCCTATACATCCCAGAATCCTTTGCTTTACCTGATGCCTTGTCACACTGTTTCCCTACCTTGAGGTCATCAGAGATGACAACCCCAAGATCCCTTTCCTGCTTGGTGCATGCTATATCCTCACCCCCAACTGATATATTGTGCCAGGATTTTGTGCCCCATATGCATTATCTTGCACTTCTTTGCATTGAATTTCAACTGCCAAACCCTTGACCATTCTTCAAGTTTCTGCAGGTCCCTTCTCATTCTGTCTACACCCTCTGGTGTGTCTACTCTGTTACAGAGCTTTGTGTCATCAGCGAACAGTGAAATTTCTGCCTTCTAGATCCTGTGCAATGTCACTGATGAAGATGTTGAATAGGACCGTCCCAGCACTGATCCCTGTGGTATCCCACTGGTTACTCTTCCCTCTGTGGAGTGACAGCCATTTACCACCACCTCTGTGTCCTGCCACCCAGCCAGTTACCTACCCACCACACTACTGTCCTGCCCACACCCATATTCCCCAGTTTGTGTATAGTCTTCTATGTGGCACAGTGTCAAAGGCCTTGCTGAAGTCCAGATAGGCCATGTCCACTGCCCTCCCTGATCCACCTCCTAGTCACCCAGTAAAAATTCAATGAGGTTGGTCTGACATGACCTCCCCTGGTGAAACCATGCTGCCTTGGGTCCTGTAGTCCATTGACAACCAGATGTTCCACCAATCTCTCCTTCAGTAGTGCTTCCATGATCTTTCCCACTACCGGTGAGGCTGACTGGTCAGTAGTTCCCTGCTTCCTCTTTGTTCCACTTTTGTATAAAGGGAACTACATCTGCTGTCCTCCAGTCTTTGTGTACCTCCCTGTTTCCAGTGATTGGCTGAACAGGATAGCCAGAGGTTCAGCCACCACGCTCTTAGTTCGTTAAGGACCTAGGTGCACCCCATCTGGCCCCATTGCTTTATCAGCTCTTATTACTTCCAGTTCCTTCAGGACCCTTTCGTAAAGGGACTTGTGTCCATTTCTGCACCATTCTCACCTCTTTGTGCTCTCTTCAGACCCATTACCCCCTCTTCCTTAGTAAAGACTGAGCAGAAATACCTGTTCAATATGTCAGCTTTATTGTTGTCATCCTCCACGTGGCTCCATCCTCCCCTTCAGTCTCACTATCCCTCCCTTTGTCTTTCTTTTTCACTTATGTACCTGTAAAGGTTTTGTCCCTTACCCACTGATTTTGCAATGTGTTCTTCTGTCTGAGCTTTGGCTTCCTTACTGACTTCCCTGCCTCCCTTTGTTTCTCCTGGTACTTCTCCCTATCCCCTTCTGCCTGTGCTTTTTGTATTGCCTGAATGCAATCTTTTGGCTTTCACTTTCTTTGCTACCTCTTTGGAAAACCATAATGGTCTCCTCTTCCTTTTCCTCTTGCTAACCTGCTTAATGCATAATTCTGTTGTTCTTATAATCCCCATTTTAAATACTGCCCACTGTTCCTCAATCCCTGATTCCGTCCCATTCCCCTAATGCCTCTTTCAAGTATCTCCCCATTTTCTCAAAGTCTGCCCCCTAAAATCCAGGATACGTGTTCTTGTGTGGTTTGGTTCTGCTCTTTCTGTGATTTCAAACCACAATGACTGGTGGTCACTGTTACCCAGGTGCTCCCCACTGTTACCCACATCACACTGTCCTTATTTGTGAGCACAAGGTCCAGTATTGCCTTCTGCCGAGTTGGTTCCATGACCAGTTGTTGAGGAAGGCACCCGAAGGAGTCCAGGATAAATCTGCTCCTAGTTGATGCTGCTGCTGGGATGCTCCAGTCCACGTCTGGTATATTGAAGTCTCCAACCAGTACTACTCACCTTGTCTGCCATCCTTTGGATGGCTAGCATCAGTCCCTTCTGTTTCTTCCTCCTGGGCTGGTGGTCTATAGACCACACCTGTGCGGATGGCTGGCCCCATTTTCCTTTCCAGCTTAACCCACAGTATCTCGCCTCTATTTGTTCCTCCTGGATCTGTGTGGCCCTTATGTCATTTTTCACATACAGTGCCACCCTCCTCCCTTCCTGCCTGCCCTGTCTCTTCTGAATATGTTGTAGCCAGGTATGGCCATCTCCCAGTCATGGTTATCATTACACCAGGTTTCAGTGATGGCCACAATGTCCAGGTCTGACTGTACCGTGACAGCCTCCAGATCTTCCATCTTGTTGCTAAGGCTCCTGGCATTTGCATACATGGCTTTCCATGATTTGACCTCCTAGACTGCTTCACTGTTCTCCGGCCCTTCCTTGGTTGTCATTTCCCTGGTTCTCCTTGCTGTTTGCCCTTCTGCTGAATTTGCCCTTTTCTGCTTATCCACCTTTTGGACACTAATCTCCATCTTTTGCACACTGCTTTGCAGAGATAGCCACTCTCTGGTTCACTGGTTCCACTACTAGTTGTGGGGTGAGCAAGTGGTACCGTCCTTGCTGGCCTGCCAACCCACTTTGCTAGTTTAAATGCTTGTCAATGTAGCATTTAAACTTATCATTGAGTGCTTGATTCCTCCAGGATGGATGCAGGCGTCAGGCTTGAACAAACTTCCATCCTCCAGGTGGGTCCCCAGTCACCAATGAATCCAAACCCTTTCTCACAGCACCAGTTCTTCAACCATGAGTTAAAGTTCCTGGTGCATGCACTCTATGCTCTCCTTGCCTCTCACAGGTAGTACTTCTGAGAAAGTGACAGAAGTAGCACTTGCTTGAGACCCTCCCCAGTTTCCTAAACTCTTCCTGAACTTCCTTTGGCTCCCCATTTGCCAAGTCATTAGTGCCTAGGTGGATAATGACATCCAGCTCACCCTCCCGTCTTGCCTTCCCAGTGATCCCCAGTATCTTCCTTCCATCCTCCATGCCGTGGCACCTGGTAGGCACCTCACCTCCCTGTCCTCCCCTCCTGTGTTCCTAGCTGGATCCTCTTACAATGGAGTCCCCACCAGGATCTGCTCCTCCTCCTCTGGGGTCCACTGCTTTCCCCACTGAGGTCACCTCCTCGCCTAACCTCCACATCCTTTCCTTCCACTTCCTGGGTACTTATTTGGTTGTCCCCATTTGCCAGGTGGCATATGAGTTCTTGAGAGGAATAGGATCTGGGATGTGCCTCTGCCTGATCGTCTAACCCTCCCTGAGCCCACTGTCATCCAAGTGCTCCCTCGCTCGGCATCCTTTGAGGCAGCTGCATTGACTGGGTGGTCCCTGGATAGGGTGATGGTACTCTGACCCAGTTTACTAGGTAGGCAAGGTTATGACTGGCTGTTTAGCCTGATATGTTAATTTGTGTTGTTTAATTTTTATGTGACACTGTTAATTTTACTGATTGCCAGACAGTGCAATGCTGAGTAATTTCATTGATCACTGCCCTTCAAGCAAAAGAGAGAGCAAGCATTGCTGTCAGACATACAGAGGGTGAGAGAGAGCACTCCCTGCTTTGTGGTGTTGTGTGTAGCCATGGCAATCAGCATGAGCACAATAGTAAGAGTCAAAGGTGCCGGTCACGAGCAGTGATGTGTGAAGCTAAAGTTATAGTTATTTTTTATTGGAATTTATTATGCTGACTGTGAGTGAGAGGAGGAACCTGCAGGTTTGTGCTGCCAACAAGAGAGAGCGTGATGGCAGTTTGAGATGGTGACTGATGCTGAGCATGTTTGCTGTATAATGCTATCTATAACCTGTGAGAGATGGACAGTAAACAGGCTAGACTGTACAATTAATTGTAAAGATGCAGAAAAAAGAGTTCTGCATATTGAATATGAAATGGGCATCCGACTGAGCCGGGGCAGGTTGGAGGACAGATTATAACAGTCAGAGTCAAGGGTTTGGGTGGGGTCAGGTCAATAAAGACAGAGGATGGATTCACAAAATAAAAGTAAAAAAATGTATATATGGGTTTACATGGGTTTGTTGTTATTTGCTAGGTTTTGTTTTGTTTTGTTTGAGTCTGAAAATGCAATTTATAAACTGTGAATATATGTCAATTTTGAAGTTCTGTCAAATATGGGTGTCTTTGATTTTTTTTTACTTGAGCAATAGGGCTACAGGAAATTGTTTTAAATAAATTCTGGGAGGCATGGATATCTAGGAGCACTGTGTCCTGGTTACCCAAAGGATTCTGGGGTGGTGGTATTCACCAGATAAGTCATAGAACTCGCCAATCAGGACTCAGGATTATCTCAATCCGCTTTATAAATAATATTAACGAAACAGTAATAACCCAATATGTTATATACTTAACAGTGTTGAAGAAAACTGTGTAGCAGAGGAAAAATTATGTGATGCTAACAGTGAGAAAATAAAGTTAAAAGGGAGAGTGACATGTAAAACATAACAAACTGACTAATATATTAAACTAGTGACAGGAAACAAAATATGACAAAAAATGAAATATAAATGGAAAAGGTGGAAATAACAGCAACTATCTAAGCCAAGAAGCCCAAAAGATAAGAATTACAGAGGCAAGCATGTGGCACAATAATGAACAGAAACTAAAAATGAAGTTCTGCAAGAAAAGGAAAATCTAAAGGATGAACACAAAATACATGTGTTGTGAAACTGCTAGAAAGTCTCCTAATGTGTCACCAGTTCTCTACCTGACAGTGGAGGATAAACATCAATAGTGACATAAACCCACACAATACAGTTTGTGTTTACTGTATTTTGAAAGCTGTAAGTATGGGTTCGAGCTGGGACACAGGAGGAGTGACAGGAGATGGTCCAAAGGAAGGCAACAAAGATGATTATGGGCCAGGAGGATAGAACACATGAGGAGAGGTTGGGGCCTCTGAACATGTACTCCTGGAAGAGAGGAAGGAGAGAGAGACAGAGAGAGAGAGAGAGAGAAAGAGAGAGAAGGGACATGGTTGAGACCTTCAAGTATTTGAAAGGAATAAACAGGGTGGATTAGGAGGATCTCTTGAAGCTTGGTGGAAACATGAGGGGCACAATCTCATTTTGGAGGAGGAGAGGTTTAGGAGGAAGCTAGGACTCACTTCTTCACTGAGAGGGTGGTGGCAAGTTGGAATGTGCTTCTGAAGAGGTGGTTTGTAGAGGACAATAGGCAGCTTCAAGAGAAGCTAGGACAGAGTTAGGGGGAAATAAGGTTCAGGAGAGGGGCAGATTGAGGGGCAGGGTTAGTAGCTTGCTGAGGATCCTGCAATACGAGCAGACTAGATAGACCAAATAGTCTTTTCACCGACTTTTCATATGTTCGACAGGAAAACTGCATGTATATATATATATATATATATATATCTTACCTGCTACCATAGTTAGGGTTGAGGAGCCATTTACATGTTAAACCTAAAATTTTGCACCTTAATAACTTTGCAACTGTTCAATGGATTTGCCTGAAATTTGGAATACGATCAAGAACCATACATCTGTTCAGATATATGGCTGTGGAGTTATCTGCAAGCAAATTTATTCTTTTTTGAATTCTTTGCTCATCCCTACAGGTCACACAGTTTGCACGACCAGTCCGAAACCTTCAGGGAACTTATGCCAGGGTCCCCGATGTGCCTTTTGAAGATTTAGTGCAAAAATATTAAACGGTTCAAAAGTTATTCAAACAACAATTTCCATATAAGTCAATGGAAAAGTTTACAAAGCTGCTCAACAGTGTTGCAAATGCAGTTTTGCTTTCAGAAATTGCCCCTTTACTGTCACAAACCGCCATTTTGTTTTAGTCGGTCATCAGAAAAATGCGCGGCATTTAAATTTGGGACCTCTAGAACCTAAGTCTTTTTGTATTCCCAGTCAGACCCTGATTATTCTAGGCACGTCTTTTATTTTGGGGTAAAACACCACAGAAATATGTTTTCAAATTTCTGGAAAAAGTATTTTCGCATTTGCAACAGTGTTGCATGAATTTGTGAAAGCTTTCAAAAAGTTTGACAGTACTTTTCCAGGCTGTAGGAAAATGATAGCAATTCTTTTGCCACCCTGCTGCAAAAGAACGGTTTGGTCTTATGGGCTGAAATTTGAGGAAACACAGCCAACATCTCACAGATGTGCCTTTCAGTACTTTGGTGAAAACATATTACAGGGCGGCAGTTACAGCACTCCAAATTGACACTTTTTCCCATAGGATAACATTACGGCATCCGCCACATAATAGGAATCCTTTGTCACCTGCTGCAAAATAACGGTTTGGACCTTTGGGCTGACAACATCCCACAGATGTGCTTTTCAGTGGTTTGGTGAAAATATTACAGGGAGCCAAAGTTATGGCACTCTGAACGCCTCTCTTTTTCCCATAGGATAACATCATGGCGCTTTGCCGCGCTTTCAGGGCTCCGTATCTCAGAAACAGTACGAGATACAGACTTTTGTAGAAAAATGCATAAGTACAAATTAGCCAGGAAAGTCATAAATCATATGACTTTTACATTTTTTCACGTCAGACAGTTCCTGAGATATAAGCAATTTAGTATTCCAACTCTCATTTTCTGCTCCCAGACCCATTATTATGCATACATTCTTTGTACTCACTGTCTTTCTTATGCAGCTATTTGGGAAAACCAGCCTGTGTGCTTACATTACTGTTACCCTTACCGCTTCTGCTTGTGGTTCCGCACCCATTTCACTTACTGTTCCCGTCTCACGGCACCATGTCGTTACCCTTTGTTTTTTCATTTATGCTATGCTTATGCTTATTTTAACCATTTGTGTCTGCAGTACTGTTTATCTTTGTGTTTTGGTTTGTGTCACCATGCACATTACCATTTGCATTTGCAGGCACCGTGTTACTATGTGACAAGACATCCTACACCAGATATATCTCACTATTTCTCATTATCATTCTCAAAAAGAAGGAAATTAAAGGCAAAAACTCTGCTTAATGCATTAATTAGGGTTGTTCCACAGTGACAAAAGTGAGGAAATCGTGTGTTAGGTTGAAAGCCCCCTTGAACCCTCTGACCACACCCCCAACCGGCATCGCGCGCTTTGGGGTTGTCGGTCCTCAATAAGGCATCACTACCTCTGTATCTCCTTGTTCTACAAGTGTGCACAAAGAAAAGTCCTTGATTAGCCTCTAGCCCCTGACACATTCAAGCAGTGTCTACTCACATAGATACATAGACAGTGTCGGTAGATAAGGGCCTATGGCACACCCAGTCTGCCCATTTAAGCTTGTAAGTTTACTTTATGTTTTCCTAGAAGTCTGTTGCCCTTAACCCTGACCTCCAGAATTCCTTTATGTCTGTCCCATGCATTCTTAAATCCGTGATTGTTTCAGTCCGCCCACTTCCTCTGGCAGGGTGTTCCACTTGTCCACCACCCACTCACTGTGTTCAACAGTAGCACTGACCTTCTCAGTTCCTAGGTTGAAGTGTGAATTTCATAGAAAGGCCTTTACATTTGCAGTACTAGACACCTGGAACAACTCCTCCCAAACTGACAAATGCTTGTAGCTGCAAGTGTTCGAGTCCAGTCTTTCCAGACACCTGAAAACTCCCTGTATTTGTTTTTTTTCTCAAATTCCTATCACCCTGACCATGATCACGCTGCACAGAAATGCTCATGCTCTTGGTCTGCTTTTGACCTCACTTTGTTAGCTTGCTTTGATTACTATTTGGACGTGACAGTCATTTGCACTTGTGTGCTATTCGGATGTGTGCACATTCCGCTTGTGTGCACAAAATCATCAGGTCCTGTTTTATTTCCTACTCCTGCAATGTTAAATGAATCGGTTATGTGGGCACTGAATTTCGATGTGTGCACAAATTGAAAGCAAAAGCTAGCAGAGCTTTCAGCAGCCTCAGTGCTGTGAATTGGCTGTTAATTGAATGTGGCACCTATTAATAGTGATATGGCAAGTGCTGCTATGCAGTAAGCAGCTGTTAAACATCTACATGATTGGTAGACAGAGATTACCTGATGGGGATTTAACAATTCTTTTGTAATCCAGCCTCAGATCTAGCAGAGCACTGGAAGCTTACCCGTATTGTCCTGATGTTGGAGCAGAAGGTTCAGCTCCTAGATAAGGCACTTGTGCCCAGAGTGTCAAAAGGAGCTCACTGCATGCTGAGCTCACAGTGGATGTTTCATGCATAGGCAGTATTTAAAAAATGAAGAAGCAATATTGAAAGAGTGGAGTTCTAGGGCTAAGAAAGACCACAAGCTCAAGCGAGAGGAGAAAGATGTCTGTGATGAGGATGCTTTATTGCAGTGGTTTACCTCCACCCATGACCATGGAGTACTCTTGTCAGGACAGATCTTGACTGAAAAAGCTAAGAGCCTAGCTGTCAGCATGGGCATTGAGTCTGAGCCCATGGCGGGTAGTTATCCCACTGGAAGGAATGCCACAATATTGGCTACAAGTGGGTACACAGTGAAAAAGCCAAAATATCATTGAAATATCAGAGTAGTGGCTATGGGCAGTGTTGCCCACCATTACAGCATCTTTGCCCCATGAGACATTTTTAATGCAGACAAAACTGTTCTGTTTTTTGAGCAACATAGATGGCACCCTCTCCTTAAAAAGAGATGGTTTTGGCACAAGAAGGAAAAGGAGAGGGTGTCAGTCATGGTTTGTGCAAACAGCACAGGGAGTGAAAAGTTCCCACTGTTGGTTGTGGGAAGTCCAAAAGCCCTAGTGCTTTAAAGGTGAAAATGTGGATGCATTACCAGTGCAGTACGCTGCCAACTCGAATGCCTGAATGACATTTGTCATTTTCAAAACTGTCTTGAGGCAATAGACAAAAAATGTGGTGGCAGCACAAGAAAATCATTATGATAGTGGATAACTGTCCTGCTCATAAGCCTCTGAGAAACATTCAGGTTGTCTGTTTTCCACTGAACTGCACAGCCTTGATCTAGCCAGTATCCAGTGAACATAGTGACTGCAACTGAATGCTTCTTGGAAGAGGCTGACTCAGTCATGGTGCCTGTGTTCTGGGCTACCTGGCAGGTAGCAAACCAGATACAGGGTAGGAGAGTAAGTGACACATGTTGCTATATATATTTATATATATAGATATATATACAGTGGGACAGGCAGAAGGGTAGGAGGGTATGTGGGTGTAGTGCAGCAGTCAGCTGCTGAGCTGGCCATGTGGCATGGTGGGTAGGTGGTGGGCTGGTGTTGGGAGGTGCCAGGTTCAGTTCTGGGCATGACAGTTTTTTGGGTAGGTTGGATTTTCATTTTTTAAGTTTTATACTTTCAACATGCTCGCCTCTGTAGTTGAGAACTTAATGTACGGGGTGTGGGAGGTGAAGTTTCTCCATGGGGACATAGCCCCCACATAAGCTAGAAAAACTAGCCACCGGTTTTCTAGTCGCTGCAAGTGTACATCGCTGTAATTAATTTTCGGCGATGTACCTTCGCCTAAATGGTGATTGCTATTCTGTGATCGCCATTATGACATAGAACTTATCCGGCCCATGGATCAGGGCATTATTAACAACCTGAAGAAACACTACAGAAAAAAATTATCAGCAAGATTTTCCTGGCCTGGACTCACAGGACAGTTTCAATTTAACAGTGTTGCAAAGTCCATCAGTGTTTTGGATGCTATACATGTACTGCATGCTGCGTGGAGGGAGGTCATCCCAGTGACAATAATGAACTATTTTAGAAAAGCCAGCATCAGCCACAGCAAGACCAGGGGCAAGATCTTGAACTTCCCATAGAGCATGTAACCCTCCACTAACAATGCTTGCATCACAGTTTGAGGCATTTGTGTCAATTGACAGTGACAAACCTGAAAGCAGAAACTAACAGATGCCAACATTTGTGCTTCTGAAATTGGGGATGGCAACAATCGTGATGAAGAGGACGATGACCTGAGGTCCAGGTGCCCACAACTGCTGAAGTGTGGCATATGCTTAGCAAGATCAGACACTACGTGGACCTTAAACAGCAATCCTACTTCTCTTGGTTCTATGCTTTTGAAACAAAAAATGGAAATGCTGAGTACACGAACTTCCAGGCAAGCAAACATCACTGAATTTTATCAATGCAATTCCACTAGCCTTTAATTGTTGACATGTTCCTGTAGTACTGTAGTGTGCTGCACAATAAGGAATTGTTTTAAAAGTGGCTATTAGATATTCATTCTGCCATACAGTATTTTTAAAATGTAATGCCATGTTTTAAAACTTTAAGCTTTTACTCTTTGTAATAAGCCAAATTATTCTTTGTCTAAGCTGTTGCCCCATTGTTATTAGTAATACACATGGTTCTGTGATCACACACACGCAGTCCTGAGATCGCAGTTCAGGTATTTTCTCCCGCTCCTTGGTTGTCCCTTGCCTGTCTACCACTGTAGGCCAGGCTGCTTTCTCATATCGCTTCCTAAACTTCTGAATTCACTTCCTCACTAGATTCACCGCCTCCTCCTCCTCCTCCTCTATAACTTCAGCCCTACATAATTTCCTGTCTGTGAATTGTATCTGCAATTAAACTACCTGGTATTCCTCACCTGCTCCCCAACCTCTATCAATATATTAAGTAACTATTCTGCATTACAGCTCTCTGCAGCCCCACTACTTTCTTTCCCTGCAGAGATCCCTACCTGGCCATTCCTTCAGGTTATCTATAACTACCAATATAACTATGACTTTAGATTCCTATCAGTTTCTACAACTATCAATATTTCTATAACCGTGACTCCTATTCACCTGCTCCCTCCCAGCCTCGCTTACCTTTCCACTTTTGCTGTTACTTCCTGTCCACCCCTTCCTTTTCAGGTTAAATGGTTCCATCATCATGAATTTAAGGTGTTACCCTATTGTAATGCACTTGACCTGTCCTGGCCAAATTTCCTCATTCACTAAAAAATACCACCAACAACTTAATCTGGTTCAAGGTCAGTTGGTATCATCTGTATCCCCTCCCCGGTAAGCCTGAAAATAGGCAGGATTTGTCTAGTGCACTTATCCAGTCAACAAAAACGAAATAAATAAAAATAAATAAATTGTGACCTCTGTAAACAATTTTACTCATATGGTGTACTTAATATGTTCTTTCTGTTATTTGTTATTCACTGCTGCCAATATTGTTGTAATAATGTTTGCTGTTGTATGCATGTATGTATTTCACCACCCTTTTCCCCAGAATGCACTGTTAGATGAGCAACTTGTTACTCAGTGTGCCTTTCCTGGTGAAACATTTAAATAAATAACGAATAAATACATTTTCGTTATGTGAGCTAGATGTGCACAAATTCGCAGGTCCTGACCTTGTGCACACAAGCAGAATTGACTGTACTTACCATTACAGCTTTTCTTTCCTGTACATTATTTAGCCATTAAGTAACTATTCCTGCTGTACTTTGTTAACCTTTTGACTGCCGTGATCCTCCTTGACCCCATGAAAATGAGATGTTGTATCTCATGGGGTTATCCTGGTTGGTCATCTCAAATAAAT
This sequence comes from Neoceratodus forsteri, assembly GCA_016271365.2. NCBI lineage: Eukaryota > Metazoa > Chordata > Ceratodontiformes > Ceratodontidae > Neoceratodus > Neoceratodus forsteri. The sequence goes on from CM057454.1 coordinate 397,993,486, forward strand.
AAATTCCTCCAATGTCTGATGGCCAGACTTCTTAGTGGTTCAGTAGACTCCTGTCACTGTCCCCAGCCATCTGTGTATGTGGCAGTCCAGCTGTACCACTCACCTAGCCTCTATGTTTCAACAGAACTCCTTGTCTGGGAGCATCTCCCAATCATCACCCTTGTTCTGGCCCACTGCAGCTATTGACAGTGCTGTGCTCCCTATTACTATCTGCTTTTACTGGTGGTACCTTGGGTAAGCACACAAGGCTGCCTGCAACGTTGTTTTGAAAGGGTACCACAACCCCATCTCGGGCTACCCCTGCCCCTTACCCTAACTGTCACAAGCATTTTGTTGCTACTGGAAAGAGGTTGTGACCCTTGCTGAGTATAGCTTGATAGAGTCATAAGGTTACCAGTGGCACCAAGTGATTGAGACAAGCCCTCAAGCAAACAACTGCATAAATGGTGCAACACTATAAATCAAGCAGACAAAATAATACAAAACTGTTTATTAAATAAATATACAAGTGCTAGATACCCGTCAGTTGTTAAGGTAGCACTCATTTTGCATTTTGCACCTAAACAACCAAACAATTATGTGGCATTTGTAACTATTTATTTTATAAATGCTTTTATATTACTAACTGCTTCATGAGTGCATGCTTATTCACAGTTTTTGTGTGTCAGTGGCACAAAATGGCCTCACAGACCACATAGTGTTATCCAGTGCTACTAAGAATGGGGTCCCTCTGGTCATATTAGTTAAAAATGCTGCCATTAAACAACTTATTCAAATAAAAGATGTTGCTTTGTTTTTGTAAACAAACGTTAGTCAAATATGTGCCTGTATTATAGTTTGTACATTTTCCATGAGAAAGATAGCAGCTTTTGGTTTAAATTACATTTTGTTGCCTGGTTCAAGCTTGTTAAGTATCCTTCTTTAATGTATATAAGACTACTATCTCTTCTGGTAGCCTAAACTGTGCTTTGTAGGGTTATATGCTGAACAGTTTTATAATATCAGTGAACACCCTCAGAAACATATGCTAGCAAATGATGGGATTTGTGCAGATATGAACCTCACTATAATGCTTTTTTTTGTACTGTAGTAATGACTACAGGAGATTCAGTTAAAAAACAAGCTGAGCATGCAGTGAAACAACAAAGGCCAGCGGATTAAGCTAGTCAATGAAGATGAAAATGTAGGCAAATCTGCAGAAAAAAACATAAGCTTGAGAGGGACCCATCCTTCAACAATGTGAAGAATGCACAGTAGATCTTCCAACACGGTGACATGGTAGTCTAACTTGGAAGCTGGACCTCTTTAGCAAGTTTTGCTTTTCTTGGGACTCGTACTTCAGTCAAAAAGGCGTGGTGCACTTGTTTAACTTACAGAATTCAGTAACTTGAAACGCTGCTTCACAATGTACCCTGTTTGGGGAAATTATTTTGTCACCGCCTCCCCTGCCAAAACTCAAACCATGTGTTATTATTAGCAGAATTCTGATGATAGTCAGCTGTCACTCATTGTCCTCTATTCATAGAGCCTCAGGCATTCAGCCATGTCTTCATGAGGTTTTTTCTGTCTCTCTCTCTCTCTCTCTCTCTCTCTCTCTCTCTCTCTCTCTCTCTCTCTCTCTGTTTGAGAGGGGATGGGTGAGTATATCAGAGGATTCAGCACTGAATAGACTTTTGTTATGGTCTTTCTTTTGCCTCCTGACTGTGTCAAATGTAGTGTATCTCTCATGCAGTTTCCTTCTTTAGAAAGCCTCAGTCAGACTGGCTAGTTAGTATTCAGAAAAAGCCAAAGAGGATAAAATTCTTCTCTATGACTTGCTGAGACTGCAAATAAGTGATTAGCTCAGAAAAAAACATTGTTTTAAAAGACATACAGTATGCAGCCTTTATGTGGACATCAGCTACTTACTAATGATATTTTATAATACTGCAAGGCATATATAAAACCTGAATTACCAGCAAAAAGACATGTTGCACTATTCCTTAGCTTGAAGATACCAACCACAGTTGTTTTGGGTTTTTTTTTTCAGACTTTGAGCAGTAGGATTTGCCATTTAATCATGTTTACTTACCATAATGAGAACCAAATGGTAGGAATTAACACTGGTAAGAGAAAACAAACTTTAGGAATGCTTAATTAAGGTATTTGCTAACGCGATGTGACATGATTGCTTCAAGTTATAATGCAGCTTAGCAATGAAACTAAAGCTACTGTATGGTGCGTCAGTAAGCACTCTGCCCATGTATCTGATATTATGCACATTATTGCAGGTCTGTGTTGGTTGGCAACGATAATGGATGATTTTTAAATTATTCTAATGCTCCCCAATTTATTAGGGCACATTTGCATGCAGCGCTCGAAACGACTACATCAAACTTATTTATTAACAAAATGCCTGCAGTACAGTGCTTACATTTTGAACTGTATCTAATAGATGCATAAAGGCTAATGAATTCAAACAATAGTTCAACAAGCACTACTGAGCAGTTTGATGCATGGTTCTGTTTCCAAAGTAATAACAAAACCCTATTTTGCCCATGATTTAATATTGTATCTATGCTTAAAATGGTATTTATCATGATAAAATGACAGGCTACCATCTGATTTGCATTATTTAAAGCACCGTACAAGTCCCACTTTAATTTTAAAAGCTAGCATCTCTTTGCAAGTCAAATTAACGACCACTTTCCAGCATTTCACCCTAAAGACAGCTAAAGCCTGTGTCGGCAATATGTTAAGGTGTGTGTGTGTGTGTGTGTGTGTGTGTGTGTGTGTGTGCGTGAATGAGACTGAGTGGTGCAAAACTAGTGTGTGTAGTAGCAGGACTTATCACGGCACTGTTCTACTAAAGATAGTTCAGTTCAGTACAGACACCAGTTCTGAATAACATAAGCAGTAATGTAAGCTATTGTAGCTACACAGTGGAGAAGAAAATGACAATTTACTGGTAGTTGCTACTGAGTGAAGGCAAATGTGGGCATAACACATGCTTGTGCTCAGGTTCAAAGCTCACCACAGTCATTGTTGTCTCACTGTGTGACCTTGAGAAAGTCATTTGACCTCCCTGTGCTTCAGCCCCCAGCTGTAAACTGGAAAAGCAAGACCCACCCCAAGTGAAGTGAAGATTTTACATAACAGTGTGGGCTGCCCTGGATAAACAGATAGTAATCAAGAGACTAAATAGTAATCAAGAGACTGATTTATGAGAAAGAGCAATCAGAATGTGTTTGTGTCTTGGATTGCCTCAGGGCCCCTAGTGCTCCATGGCACTTCAATCCTGATTAGAGATGTTATGAAGTTTTACTTCACTGCTGAAGTTCCAGCAAAGTTGCAAAATTCACCTTCATGAGTTACCTTGTAGTTCACACTTCAACACATCGATGGCCTCACCTGAAAAGTGCTGCTTTTTCAGGCTAAAGTCAGGCAAAGTCACGTGAATTGGCAGTTTTCCTAAGATTTTAAGTCAGCTTGCATAGAAAAAGGGCCATTTTGCTTTTGAACACTTTGAAAAGTCAGCAGTTCACACGCTGTGAATTTTGCTAACTTCATAAATTAATTTGCAAAGCAAATTTCTGCCACTTTTTCCATCTATAGTCCTGATTTCTGTGGCAGGGCTCTTAGATTTCTGTGGTAGTGTTTGTTCATTCCTGTGTCATGAATTATGTCTGTGGCAGAATGCAGTTCTGCTATTGGCTGAAATATAATGTCATATTATTGATGACATCACATACTGAGCATAGAGAAGAGGCTTCAGGATAAACAAGGAGGGAGGAGAGCCAAGCACTATGGAAAAATTAATTGAATGAAATGTCACTCGGACCAATGAATTCAGCAGTATTATTGTGCATAAATTCTGTGGCATGTTGCATGTTCTGCAGAAAATTCCACAGCCAGTGAATCGCAGAATACCAGGGACCTTTATCATATTGCACCTTTAGGATTCAACAGACACTGTTCTGTGAAGTGTCTGTATCATGTCTATAGTTATGATGATTAGCATAGAGATTGATTTAACATAGAAACATAGATTTCTCAAATAAAGTTGGTCAATTCTAGCAAAAAAATGTTATCCATAGCTGTATAGTTCGTGGTACCCAACTTGTCCTATATTTGTTTGCCGCGCAAGCTATGTATTTTTTTCAGTTACAGCTTCAGTGGTAAGAAAAGGAAAGGCACATTTCCACAAAGATGGGTTATTAAATACCCAGTGTACTTATGTTTCATGGGGAAAGTCCAAAATTATTTATACAAGATCCTCCGAATTCAGAATTCTTCAATACATTTACTATTGTATGTACTTCCAAGAAGCTGCAGTGATGGTAGTAGTAGAAGTGAGAATTAATGATACTTGAAAACTATTCCAGTGCCAGGGTATACTCATAACAACAATATTATTGGATCTAAGTACCAAATCCATTTATGACTATTTCATCTTGCAAAGCATGCCATAAGCTTACTACTAAGGGTTATATTCGCTGCTATGGATAATCTATCAACTTGGGATATTTTTCTTCCAAAAGCAATGTAGCTTATCAATGGAAGACACAAGATTCTTGTTCTTTACATTGTATGTCCGTGATGATTGCCATTCACAAGCAATGCTGACATAGGCAGGAAGTGACAGATAGCATTAATGTAATAATAAAAGAGTTAAATCAAAACCAAAGCATAGATGTATTTCTGCCTGTTTTGAAAGTACTGACCTCAGCACCTCTACAGGATTTTATTAGCAAAGGCTAAAATGTTTGAAGGTGAGCTATGCTCTTATAATAGCCTAAAAGAGCTGACTTGTCATCATGCATGTCTGAGATGCCTTTATCCAGTGTTATATTCATGCCTGTCTACGAAGGAGAATTCTTTAGGCCCTCATCAATGTCTGCTGCTCAGAGGTTATTGGGTGCCTAGTGTCAGGGCTCAGACCAGACCTGTCAGGGACCAAAGAATGTGCAAAGAAAATTGATGAATGACTGTAGAGCCAAAAGCAAAATACTGGTTTGCTGTAATGGCCAAAGCCTTTTAAGCAATCCTTCACTTACAGCCTTCAAGGTCGATATGCATTCCTCTGCTGGCAAAGAAAACTTTTTGGTGATCTGCTCTAATGAAAATGAGGGTGACAAATATGATGTTCTTTTTGCTAGTTGAACCACGTTGTTAATACATTTACTAATGTACAGGTAAAATTTCTTTGAACACTTCTGTGTGAGACAGAGAAGTTGACTGCTGAATATGTTAGATCAGCTGGTCAGCTATATCATGTATTCAGCAAGTGCCTGCTTCCTCAGGAAACAGGGTGGTGATCTGACCGAAAACCAATAAACTTTTAGCTGGTAATTATTTAGTACTGGGTATAATTAAATGCAGTGCACTGAAAACATAGCATCGTGTATGTACTGTAGCCATAATTGCTGCAGTAAAATCTACAGACTAGAATAACCAGTCTTTTTAATTATATATTTACCCTGTGTTTTAATTTTACTAAGATTATATCAAGGGTCTGTAAAGTGAAGGGCACTGATATATCTGGCATCCAAAGTCTTTGCTTTACATCCAAGCTGTGTGCCATCACTTCAAACTTTCTTGCTCAGCTCCACCAGTATAGCTTATGCCTGTTTAGCCTAAAGGACAATAGTCCTGAGCAGAAAGATAATTCTGAGCTTGTAGTTATTCCATCCACAGGTCTCTTATGCAAAAGCTATCCAATGAGTTGAATCCATACTAAACTCTGTGTTGACTTTGTAATGGAGTACATGTGAACTTGCAGCAAGACCAATACATACATTTCATTGGTGTTCTGTGATGTGATTTTCACTTCCTGTAGGTCTTGAGCATTAGAAAACTAAGTAGATATGTTTGTTTACTATACACCATACTGTGGGTTACATTTTACCTATACAAATGTATTCCACAGATATTTACTGTGCATTGCTACCTATGAATGCTTAGTCCATTTTAACTATGAATCATTGTGTTTTGTGCTATTAAAAAAAACAAAAACTTTAAGCTTGCATTCATTCACACTTTGTACTTAAAGTTTTAAAACCTCCGTGCCAAGAATATTAATGTGCCAATACTGTCATATCTGTTTCAGCTCATACATATGCAGTGTCTTTGCTCTCAAAGATTTATGTCAGACTTTGCTGAAGTGAGGTATTCTACCATTTTAGATAATGGCATGTCAAATTGATGTTATCGGCACATTCAGAACTCACTCAAGGAAACTGGAGGCAGCATCAATGTCTTCTAAGTCTAAACACATAGAGAATTGTTATTTACTTTGTTTGATTAGGAAATTTTTCAGGGGAAAATAATGTACTTTTAAGCAGAAGATTATGGTCAAGTCCTGTGGATTATCTTTTAATTAAGAATGGATGATTTGTGCCACTCTGCTGTAGCAAATGCATTGCCGCTAATGAAGTTTAAACAGACTTACTTTATTTAATTACAGCTAATCACCAGGGCAAAATTTGGATTTGTCTTTGATCCACAACAAGAGTGGTAATCTTTGTGGCAGATAGCATCTCCCATTCCCTCAAACCCTTTTCAATTTCTCCTGGAGGTCTCAGATTAACCAAGGGTTAATTGAGATAGCCCAGACCACTTTGATTGATGTGTTTCTGTACAGAGAAGCCATCCTGCTATTTCAAGGCCTACACACTCCATGTGCAGTCACCTTCAGGGCGTGTAATGCAGCAGAGGCCTGGTTGTTTGACATGTGGGACCTGAGGGGCCTAGGTCCTGCTGGATCAGAGAGACAGAAAAGAGAGTACAAACACTGATAGGAAGAGAGCAGAGGTTAGAAGAGGGCAGCAGAGAGCAATGTAAAGCAGAAGAGGGCACTAGTAAACTGACCTATCTCATCAACACCAGCAGTTCTCCACTATCTGACGTGGCTGCTACCAGGGAAGTAAAGGCTTTTCAGGCATCTTCTATAAAGGTGTGAGTGTAAAAGCTCACTGTTTACATTTCCCATCAGTATGAGAATAAAAGAAAATTGAGGACTACATGATTTAGTCATTTTGTTTCAGCTTCAATTCTTTGTAAAAGTACTTATGGAGAACTGTGGATCTTTATTAAAGACACCACAGTGTCCCCACTCCAAACTTAGGTTTTCACAAATATTTCACCTCAGTATGATGGCATAATTAATCAAAGTAAAGTAGAAGGCTGCTTCCGGTTCCCAAAACTGAGCACGCCATAGGCTTCACTGACTCTTAGTATGTTAATTAGGTCTGCCCTGCCTTGAAGCCCAGAATGTGCCTATATAGAATACCAAAGTGAATAAAGCCAAGGCAACATAGTGCACTCCATCCTGGGAGCCAGAAGCTGAAATGTAGTTTCACTTCTATGAATTATGTCATCATACTTTAGTAAAATATGTTTTATTTTTGTGAAAACCTTAGTCATGGTGTGGGGGACATTGGCGCTGCAGTGAGAAATCCACATTTTCCTTTAATAGTACACTTGTGTTGGGATAGTAGTGTGGGGTTAAATTATATGGTTGCATTTCATTAAATTAAACTTCTATATGGCCACATTTGATGAAGTGTGGCAGTTTTTTCCAAATTCCTCTTTACTATAATATTAATGGGTAGTTTTGGATTTGTTGTCAATTATGATACGTTTCATTATGCTTAAGCAATACTTTGTATGTACTGTAGATGTTACTGTGCGAAGGTTTTGGGGCCACATGGGTCCCCTTAGCAGATGTCAACTCAACTGTTTGGGCCTGAAAGCTTTGTACTGTAACAGCTATGAAAAATTTCTTTTGTTGGTCCAATAGAAGGCATGACATTAACAACTAATCCAGTGTTCCAAGGACTAACATGAATGCAAACATTTTCTCTTTATAATGGGATGATATGAAAGCAGAACTACATTATAGAAAAAAACAGCTTTCATCAGATAGTTGTTGTCCTGTCCTTCATTTTAGACTGGAGTTGTAGCTATTTATGCTGTTCTGATTTTGTTTATTTTAATTTACAGTATATGTATTTATTTTAACTGTAGCTACATTTGTTTTATCATGATTTTATCATTTATGTTTTTAATGATGTAGAGAGTTCAAAGCCCACGGGATTATGCAATTAATGGGGAATGGTCACCACAAAAAGCCCCAAACTCAAGCTTGGGGCTGATCCCACTGTGTACTTTGTGTGCAGAAACTTTTGGTTTACTTCCTGTTTTTTGTAGTATAGTAGATTGTATCAGAGTAATTTTGTTTACTTGTAGGCTGACATCTTCCTCTAAAATCTCATAATCCCCTGCAGCTGATATCAGAGCAATAGGCAGCAGTGAAATTCAATAGCAGCAGTGCATGTTAGAAATGTTATAATCTCCAGTCGGGCCAGATATTCAAAAGTGCTTACAGGAACAATCTGTGCACTGTTCCACTGATTGCACTTGTGCCCATTCCATAGTGCCTGCTATATTCAGAGGCATTGCACCAGCAATATGCCATCTGAATAGAGGATGACTGCATGCAGCACAAACAAGTGTAGCATGCACAGTGCAGATTAATGGTGCTGTGCTGCATGCAGCACTAAGGATAGTGCAGTCCACAAAGGAAGCACACAATGGCACAGCCCCGCCTAGGGCACTGGGACAGAGTTGTACACTGGGGTTGCTGTGGGTGGGATAAGAGGTCACCAAGGACAGACACACAACACAGCTGCATCAGTACCAAACTATACTTTATTAATACAAAACAGCAACAGGCCAGAAAAACAAGGGGCAAGGGGAAGGTAAACAGGGATGAGGTAGCAACACAGGTTACAGTGGGTCCAACAGGGGCAGCAATAATGGAATAGCTGCACTCTATGCAGCCTCATGACGCTGGTGGGGTGGTGCAGGAGGTGCTGCCTGGTTCAAGCACTGAACCACCATCACCACCACCTGGATGACCTCACTGATCTCCTCCAAGTGTTGTAGGATGAGCTGCTGCTGCTGCTACACCAGCCTCCTTAGGAGGTTGTCCCAGTCCTCAAAAATCTTGGGCTGTCTGCACTGGTCAGGATTCTGCTGAACACTTTCAGACAGAAAGAAAATGAACTCATGGGATATGCAAGTCCTGCCCATCATATGCTGCCATTGTAAAACCAGCCAGAACATGAGTCACATGATGCTACACAGGGAGAATGGGTGACTGACAGTCACAGTGGATTAGATATGGTGCACCATGAACAGCACTGAGGAATCATACAATGGAGGGATGCACAGCCATGGCCATGCCATGCAGCACATGCACCATCAGTAGGCTTGGCAGAGGTATGTCTGTGGCTTCAACAACACCATGTCAGAGTCTACATGACAGTGTCATATCCAGGGGACAAGGATGGGTGCCCACACATCCTGCAACAATGGACCAGGTATCCAGTACACTGGCAAACAGGACACAGACATCCGGGTCACATCTAGGACAGGGCAGAGGCACACACACATGAGGCACACCACACAGATGCACAAGGTTGGGAATGGCAGGTGACACTCTGTGCAGACACCATAGACTACAATACTGCAGCAGTGGTGTATGTGGAGGATTCAGGTCACACTGTGCATCATGTCAGCACAACACTAGTGTATGATACACTGTCTGGATATGATGAACTTCTCTGTCATTACTGGTGCATCCTTTATAGAGAGTGACCAGAATTGGACTGGACCACTGGGATATCCAGACATGTCCATGTGAGTCTCCCGGTGGGTGCAGGACCCTAAATACCCTGACAGTCACAAGATGTAGCCACTGTACCTTACCTGACTGAGGCTGATGGGCCAATGTAGCCACTGTAATGGTGCTGGGATAGCACCATGGCAGCACAGTGACACTTCCCATGTGTCAGACTGTGTTCCACTGTGCCCAGCCCCATTGACTGGCCCTGTGGGCCCCTTCAGGCACTGTCCAGGTGTGACCCCATACCCTAGTCCAACCGTGGTATGTCTATCACTACAGGGCCTGTGCAGGACACTGATCATGTGTCCCCATGGCCAACATGTGGTCTTTGGTCCTGTATACAGTGTGTCACATGGTCTCCATCACTGCAGTGGCCTGATGTGTGCATGTATGGGCCCCACGCACTACACCCATTAAAGGCCCCACTGTCCGCTGCCCTATAACAGTAGTATGAGCCAACAGTGTGCCACTGGGACATGCCACATGCAGCACCAGATAGTCCAGCAGCACAGAGGAACTACCATGGTGTCTAGAGCACATGGCTGGCCATGGCAGTACACACTTACCACACACAGTCAGATGCCTGCCACCACTGTAACTTGTTTCCATAGTACTGGCTGCAGGAAGGTGGGGTCTACCACCTGTGATGTGGCCCCACTGTGGCCTGTGTGCACAGTCACCATCCCCATGGCAGCCATCCAGTGGCACACGGTACTCACATCTACATGATGGGGCCATGTCATGGCATGGGCAGAGGCACGAGCAGCATTCCTGTTTCCCAGATGTGCATTGCAGTGTAGTGCACACACCATGTCATGGCACAGTGGCACTGGTCTCCCAATACCAAGTGAGATGGTATGTGTCCACCACCCAAAGCCCTGAGGTGATACCCCTACAGAGTTGCACCCAGCATGGCGACTCACACAGAGCGCATGTTGCTGGACACAGGTGACAGCATTTATGTGTTGCAGACAGGGCACACACTATGGTGCTAGGAATGTGAGTGCAGCCCCTGCCCTGGGTTCTAGCAACCATAGAACAGCCCAAGCAGGTGAAATGGCTGATGCACATCCCCACACCCCGATTGCATTCTCCCTGTGCTCACTACCTCCCAAGGTGTGACATGCCATGGACACCTGGGTACAGGCACCCATTGTGCCACGTCCCAGTGAAACACAACTGGTGCTTCTGGCTGCACAGCCAGGCACTGCCATCCCCTGTGATGCTGGCTCCCATGCTGCCATGCACACAGTGTGGTGTCCCAACCCCCAGTTGCCTGTGTGGTGATGACAAGGCACACTCCATCATAGTCCTATGTAGCTAAGGGTACACCATGAATGGCATGGTCTGACACCCATCATGGCAGTGGGCCATGGCCAGCACTGCACAACCTATTCAGGCTCCTATGCATGTATGTAACTCCAGCTGCTGTACACAAAAAGCCTACTCACTAGTCACCTCCCATCTGTGACACTGCCCAGGGCCCCTTCATGGCCTGCTGACTCTTTCTGGGACTCCATCCTGCACTGCTGGCTCAGCACCTGTTCATTTTGTCCCTGTACAGGCCAAATATTGAGATCTGTGGGGATAAAACGAGAGGTGTGCTCATTCCCCCATCATGGTACACAGTGCCCTATCCAGTACAGACTACCCAACATTACCATGCATACATCTGCACCATGGCCAGCTGCAACATATGCCATGCATTGAAGGACAGAGTGGGTGAGGCTGCAAGGTACCTGTGGGTCCAACAGTGGCACCACATACAGGTGAACCCATCATGCACACATTCATTATGGCCCCCTCGTGAGGTGGGACAAGCACAATGCATGCCACCCTGCATATTGGCTGCAGCCCACTGGCCCGTACCTCTGACAATATATGCTAGCCTCAGACCCTGTGCCGACATCAATTATGTGATATGCATGGTGCTCCAGTTAACACACCACAAGGGTGATGGTGCATACTGGTGTAACCACTGGAGGCCCTAGATGCAGTTGTGTGTGACCACACAATGTCCTGTACATGGCTGGATCCCTGCACAGACATGCCACACCCCTTGCAGAACCTGCCTCATGCAGTCCCATGGCCATGGTGCAATTCCCACACTGTGTAACGATATAGCCAGGAGATAGTGCCATGTTCTGCTGGGTACCACACCCTGGACAGTCACACATATGACACATGTGAGCATCATCCCAGCTCTATGTAGCAACATGCAGTGACATGGCATGGTCCCCAGTCAGCTTCTCATCCCAGCCAGCCGGAGCTGCACACTATATCAATGGCCATTATAACCACAATTCTGCTGCAATGGCCATGTGTCAACCCTCACTATGAGCCGATGGACAGTGCACCCCTCAAGGTATCCATAATGGATCAGGTCATGCACAGGACAGACAGACGTTCCTTGGGTCAGGGTGGCCCATCAGCAGTGTATGTCTTGTGGGCTATTCTTTGGGGCATGTCCCAGAGTATAAAGAGGAAGAGGAAGGGCACACAGGTGGCATGCAGTGTCTGGGGGTTATCCTAACACAGTGTACCATTCCACAGACCTGTACACATTCCTGTACACACAAGCCAGCACACACACACACACACACACACACACACACACACACACACACACACACCTTACACCTAGCTGTATCTGCCTGGCCTGGGCATTGTGCCACTGGTGGCCACAGCCCATGGTTGTGCAGCCTGCACATCTTCCTCCACTGCAGGTCACCAAAGTTGTATCAGCTTTGGTCCCCAGTGGGCAGCTCCCATTCTGTGGGTAAGGTGGCAGCCCACTGAGGCCAAAACCTCACACCAGTGCCTGTCCACCCCAGACACCTCTCCTACTAGTTTCTCCTCCCTGGCCACCACACAGTTCATGAGGTTTGCCTCCTCGACCGACAACCACCTTTGGTCATGCTGCATTACAGTTCAGCATCTATTCATGGCTTCTGCCTCATATCTACAACACAGGTTGATGCCACACTGCTTCCTGTGCCGCATTTGCACAATACATTGCATTGGTAGCACTGCCAACACACTGGTGTGCTGCACAACATGCGCTTCTGGGGCAGGGACAGGACCTGGGACATGCAGACAGCATGCAGTGGCACATGCACAGAATGTGCATATGCTGCATTGCGAGGGTTACTTGCTTGTGTAGGTTGCTGTGAACATGCCTGCACAGCCCACTGACATCATAGGTGGACATGTCACTCATGCCTGTGCAACAGCCATACAGCACACAACCAATCATTCGGCACACACATGCACAGGTTCAAAATGGTTAGCACAATGGCAAACCTGCAATATTCAGCCAGGGTCTGAAAATGAAATTATTACGGACCTTGGGCAGACAGCCACATTAGCAGGTCATTACAGGCAGTGCTGCATATATTAGCATGTCAGATTGCACCTGGGCTATCCAAAGGAGTACAGTGCACCACCTAGACAGCACAGTGGTACTGCAGGCAAACAGAGGTACATGTCCTGAGGAATGTAGCAACTGTGAGGTGTGTGCAGTGCACTGTGTGTATGCCTGTGGCTCAGCATACCCTCCTGATGCATGTGGCATGTCCAGTGGTCCCAGAATGTTCTGGTAATTTGCTTGTACCTTGGAGCATTGTTCATGTGTTCATGTAGTGGACATTCATGCCTATACTAGCCAACATTCCCTACTGTCCTATGTAACCAAAGCAGCTGTAAGGGATATATGTCCATGTAGACACCCATGACATCCTGTTAGCTCTGGGAGCCTACATGTACTAGTCAGCAGTAGCACATCTACAAGGCATCTTGAAAGGCACATGGCCCTGGAGCTGTGGAACAGGTGACTGTCCTCATAGTCCTGCAGGGGTACAGTGGGACAACAGAGCCTGCATATGGCCATGTGCCATGCTGTATGTATCAGGGGAACACAGAGTATGTGCTATTGAGCTAAGGATAGCATTGCACAGTGGTACCGTGTGGTGCCACTGTGTTTGTAGGTCGGGGTCTGCAGTGTTCCAGAACTTTTCATGTTGTGCTGTGGTGAACATTGTGGGCAGTGTTCCATGTATGTGCTGTGGGAGGCATGCATTTCATGGATGTATCCGTGGTGGGGGGAATAACCTGGTGATCCATTCAGCTGTGTGATGCTGCCTGTATTCTTCAGTGGCCCATCTTGTAGCCCCATGACTGGCAGGTACCATGGAGGATACTGACAGAATGTGGGCACACTGCTTCAGCATGAAGGAGTTGCATGCACTGGCATAGGTCTACAAGGCCAGGAAAGATGCCATGTTCCTGCTTCAAAACACTGATGCTTGTGTCCGGTGGGCCTGGGACAAGATCACAGAGGAGGTGAATGCCGCCGGTGAATGAACAGGCATGTTGAAGTGGTGCAGAAGCACTTCAGGGACTTGAAGAGAAGCATGAAGGAGGCCATGACAATGGACTGCAGTGAGCTGCATGCCATAGACAGGGGCCCACAAGCAATAGAAACATAGAAACATAGAAGTTGATGGCAGATAAGGACCGCAAGGCCCACCAGTCTGCCCATTTCTTTTTACCTTATAAATGCCATCGCCTTTGCTCTGTCAGTGGCCTATCTATTCATAGTCATTTGTATTGCTCCCTTATGCCTATCCCATGCCAGTTTGAAGCCCTGCACTGTATTCATAGCCACCACTTCTTGTGGTAAGCCATTCCATGCAGCCACCACCCTTTCTGTGAAAAATGATTTCACATTCCCTTAATCGGCCCCTCTAATCTCATGCTGTGTCCTCTTGTCCTGCTATTTTCTTATATTTAAACATGTTAGACTCTTTTCACCTTGTTAATGCCCTTAAGGTGTTTGAATGCCTCGATCATATCACCTCTCCTCCTTTGCTCAAGGGTATACATATTGAGCTCTGTTAATCTGTCCTCATATATCTTCTGATGCAGTCCCTGCACCATTTTGGTGCCTTCTCTGGACTGCCTCAATTTGGTTAATGTCCTTGTGAAGGTGTGGCCTCCAATACGCATGCAGTACTCAGATGGGGCCTAACCAGTGTTCTGTAAAGAGGATTATTACCTCCCTCTTACCACTTGTGATACCCTACTATCACACCCTAACACCTCCATAGCCTCACCTACTGCTTTAGAGGTCTGTTTGATGATTTCAGGTCATCAGTGATGATGATGCCCAAGTCTCTTTCTTCCTTTGTGACTGCAAGCAACTCCTCCCAGCCTATGGCAATGGCAGCCATAAGGTCAATGGATTCTGCAGAGGAGACCATAATCCACACTGTGGCCTGTGGAGGTGACTGGAGTGCCAAGTGGCAGATATGAAAGCCAAATGGGACCTGCCCAACCATGTGAGTTACTGCCTGTGTGACATCCCATAGTCCATATGTTTTGGTGTGGGTGTCCAGCAATAGCGTGCATGACGAGGTCAGAGCTAGGTAGCACATGGGGTGTAGGCAACACTGTTGCTTACCCATTACCCTATGAGTATTATCTGTATGCATTCCAACAACAGTGCCTCATGTGGTATTACCCATGTGCCCTCCAGGAGTGGAATGTGTGCAGTCTGGTGTGGTGGATTGTGCCTAGTTCAGCTGGTGTGTTTGTGCACTGTTGCTTATTGTGTGTTCCTGGTGCTGGGGTGTATTCCACTGTTGCTGGGTGTGTGTCCACTGGTGGTGGGTATGTACACAATGGTGCTGGGTGTATGTACACAAGTGTGGTATGTGGGCACATTGGTGATGGACCATGAGGACACTGGCACTATGCTTGTCCCCATGGTGATAGCGTGTGTGTTCATAGTGTAGGATCTGCCACTCCTGTGGGGTATAGGTTCTGCACCGCACATAGTACATTGGCACATGGGACTGTATGCCAGAGCATGCATACAGCCTCATCCTGTACACTGCTCCATCAAGTCTGGTACTATATAATTCCTCTGCTATCTCCCTACTGCAAAGCCCATGGAGTTGAACACAAAGGTGGATGTTGCAGGACCATCCTAGTGTCTGTGGTTCCCACTACCACCCATCCACACCACCCAGAGAACAGCAGCAAGGAGATCATGGAAGTAGATGATGTCAAAACCTACACTAAGAGCTTGAGACGGTGGGGAGTGACAGGCCATCCCCACTCCCAGCCTCTTCACCACTGGGGCTCAGCTGCAGTCACCATATGGCCCAGCAGACACTGCAATGCTGCTCCTCTGTCCCTGTACAGCCATCACTGCACCACACGGGACACTACCACCAACATGACCACCATCTTACCACCCCACTGACACTGCAGAGCCATCCACTGCTGTACCTCCCCATGATGCCTCCAGCAGCCCATCCATAGCCCTGTTGCCCGCAATCATTGCAATGGGTCAGACACAGTCAGCCTGCTGCTTCAACCATGAGCCACCACACCTTTCACAGCATAGCCTCAGACCATATAATGGCTATGGTGCTGCCCGCACCTGTTCTTTTGAACAGTCCATGTGACAGCGGATGTGACTAAAACAAACAGCTGCTGAAGTCCACTGTGAGGCACAGAATGCTGCACAACAGGAGCTGACACACTTCTGCCACATGCTGCATGAGGACATGGCACACCTCTGACAATGCTGCATGATGACATGCAGTGGGCTGAGCATCAGATGGAGACACAACACACTGAGCTCATGGTGATCCTACAGGACATGTGTGTACTGTGCATGAGGCTGCAGCAATGGGAGCCAGCCATAGCCCCATAGCCTGTGCAGTGTGAATATTGGCACCCCACAACAGACACACGTTGCTGAGATGAGAACATTCACTACACCTGGGATTCCCAGCTCACTGAATACACCAAACACACCAGGTAATGACTTGACCATCCACGGGGCCAATACCACTTGGACAGTGCCTGGGGCAGATGACAGTATCACCAAGGACTCCCCAATACCATGCCTGAGGTCCTCCCCCAAATATACAGGTACTGTGCAGGCAGACTGTCCATATCCAGAGTGGGGGTTGGGAGCAGACATAGGTAGCACATGGTCACCCCTGCCACAAGGGAAGCCCCAGAAACTCTGCCCTGCAACACCTCCAAATGCCTCCAAAAACATCTATAGCAGAGTCCTACCTTATGGCAACCTTACTCATCTCAAGACCTGTCTTAGGCAGATAGACTGGTCCTTGATTTACAAAACTCAAGATGTTGACCTAGCCCTTGATTACTTTATTACTACTTTCAACACTGCCTGTGACACCTATGCACCAGTAAAAAGTGCAAAATCAAAGCACTCACAAATCCCTGGCTCACAGCAAAGCTATTGGCACAACTCAAAAGTAGGGATCACCTCTGGGCCACTGCAAGAGCTACTGGCACTCTGTCGGACATTCAAAAGTATAAACAGGCTCGCAACCACTGTACTAAACAGATCCGCTTGATGAAGAGCTCCTACTTCAAGAATGCCCTTCCAACTCCTGGGGCGAAGGGAAATGCTTCTGGGACAACATAAAGAATATCATGGGTCAGCAGTCCAAATCCTCTCCTACAATAATGAATGTGGATGGAACCACTACATTAGACCAAGAGCTCATTGCAAACACCCTAAATGATACCTTCACAGACCTTAGTGGTGTCCTCTCATCTGATTTCTTCACTGATGCTGACCCTCCAATTTCTACTTCTACTACTGCCTCTCCAACCAAACCACCCTTCCATTTCAAACTAGTAAAGGTACATGAAGTCTATAAATATGTAAAGCAGGCCATTTCTAAGTCCCGAGCAAGCAGCGACACTTTATTTAAACTTCTGTCCCTCACTCTGGGAAGTACTGCCCTCACAAAATTTTCAATCTCTCCCTCTGCTACAGCCAATTCCTAGGAAATGGAAGGCTGCAGTTGTCACTCTGGTGCACAAAAGTGGTGATAAGTCACTGCCTGGTAACTATCGCCGATATCTATACTACCACCTCTCTAAGGCCCTTGAACGCTTGGTGGTGGACCAACTTTCAGACTACCTGAAAAGCACAACATCCTATGCACTCAGCAGCATGGATTTAGGAAAGGGCACAGCACATCGACTGCCCTACTTGAATTCTCAGGAGCAATCCACAATGCCATGGACAAAGGAAACCTAACTGGAGCAGTCTACATTGACTAACCAAGGCATTTGATACAGTTCACCATGGCCTACTTATCAAACAACTACTATCCCTAGGGCTCTCTGCAGGGTCCTGGTGACTGGGTAAAATTACCTTGCTCAGCGCCTCAATCTGTAAAAGTAGCTGGAGTTCTCTCAGACTCAAAACTGTTCGCTCAGGAGTTCCCCAGGGATCCATCCTGGGCCCCTCCTTTTCAGCCTTTTCCTAAACTCTCTCCCCAAATCCTGCCCTGAACAAATAATCCTCTATGCGACGATGCCGTGATTCTTGCCACTCATAAAGATCCGAACCTCTTCGCCTCAACCTTCAGCATGCTTTTTCAAAGTTGAGATGTGGTTCCTTGAACATAAGCTGGTTCTAAACCACAAAAACTAAATCCATGCTCTCTCTAACCCGAAAACAAGAAACGGCAAGTCCCACTCACCATTAATACATACCTGGGAAATACCCTTGAACAAGTGCCAATTTTCAAATATCTTGAATCAACTTTGATCAAGGCCTAACCTTTACAACTCACATTGATAGTACAGCAAAACTATTAATCAGCTTAATTGGGATTCTGTATCGGAACCGACAGCTTCTTACCCATTCTACACTGAGGATTGCCATCCAATCCTCTATCATCTCAGTCATTGACTATGGCTTAGTTATATACGGATCTGCCACTACTACAGAACTTAGTCGCATTACAACATCCCTAAATAAGGCCTGTCGGCTGCTAACTTGTGTACATCGACGCATCCACATGTGAACTCTATGCTGACTCAGGTTGGTTGCAACTCTCAAACCGGATAAGTACCTTACCTGCCTGATGGCGAACAAATCCACTCTGGGCCTCACTCCACCCTGTATCCAAGACCTGTTATGCCCGAAGCGCTAGCACCCATTTTACCAGAAGATCAGAACACCAGCCTCTCCAAGTCCCTGATGCCGGACTTCTCAGGGACAAAGATCATTTGTCTATCGTGCCCCAGCTGGCTAAATGCCCTCAGCACCTCATATTACTGCCTCCACCTCTCTAGGTATTTTAAAATCAAGGCTTTTCTCTCACCTTGCCACCTCCAGCTCCTGTGACTGCCCTGATTAAACCTCCTATTTTCTCACTACCCACCCTGTTCCATTATTTGACAAAGACATGTTTGGAGGCTTTTCTCCTGCTATTGTCTGCTCCTACACCTTTCACGTACCCTCTCTGTTCTGGACTTTTTCCCTATTTGTTTCTCCTAATCTGGCATGACCTCTTTCTTGTAATAATAATGTGATTATTGATATCTTATGTCCTTTTGCACAAATTATTTGATATGTATTTGTATATGTTTTCTTTGTTTGACACAACACAAATTGTTGTGTTATCTATGTAACCTTTGTACTGTACCTAATTGACATGGAACTTTTGTAAAGAGCCTCTGGCTCAAAGGTAGTAATTCTAGAACAATAAACTAAACTAAACTAAACCTCCAATTGTTCTGTGTTGAACCCCAAGCTGTCCAACCCCAACATGGATGGCTTGGGATACAGTGCCACCAGGGGCATCGCAGAGAGAGCAAAAAGGGGAAAAGTTGCAGCTTGCCCAGAAATTACCCACTTTCCACTTGATTGTGAGTCCACAGTGGTGCACCAGCCTGTAACAATGGCTAAAAGATGGAAAAGGAATAATAGGAAAGTATTTTTACTTGACATGTTTTAGCTTCTGTACTGGCGAAATTTATACTTTAGATTAGCTTTGACCCATCTGTTTCTCATTTTGACCAACATTTTTATACCATTGGGTCTAATCTGACCCATATTTTAAACCCCAGCACAGTCATTGGCCCCACCCACCTGGTGGGTAGATATCCCTGTAGAGCTCCATTTTGCCCCCACCATGGCCTCTGTTTGTGTGTTCCATGTGCTACCCACATGCATGTTGAGCCTGTGTTGCTATAATCCCCTCACCTGGATGGATTTATCTCTGTTGGTACCCTTAGGATCACCCATTACCATGAGGGCTGCTAGTGTGTTCCTATTTGCACTCCTCTTGCCTGGTTGCATAGCATTTGTGATATGCCTGCAATGGTACCCCTTTGCCTAGTATACTGCACTGCACTGCTTGCATTGTTGTTGTTGCTGGTGCCCTGTCTGTGTCATAATACATTAATGAACCATCATACAGTCTCCTGCATGGTCTGTACTCACCTGCTACATCTAAAGATGTTACATATGATGTGGTGTCTGTATTCCTGGGCCCTCCTGACCATTCTGGGATCACGTCTGTCGAGCTGCTCCTGTACCTTCTGATCCTCTGGCTCCGTATTCAAGGCAGATTGTACCACTGTGGCCAGCATGCATATCCCACGTTGAGTGCCATGGTGTGTAGTATAAAACAGGAAAGTACTATGGCACTGGCCTTGTAAGGTACACAGGGTACCCTGGAATGGTCAAGCCACTGGAACCACATCTTGAGAATGCCAAAGTCATGCTTGATAATCTTGCATGTGGCAAAGTGTACTGCATAGTATCTGTCCTTCTAATGGGTGGGTGGAGGAGAGATGATGAAGGGCAAGGGATGCAGATGATGGACACTGTCCCTGTGAAGGTGAAGGCATAGATTAATGTCACATAATGGCATAGACACATGGACAGAGATGACAGGCAACAACTAATTGTCCATCCAGTCTGCCCATTGATCCTAGCATACCCAGGACCTATTGTCCAAATACAGTTCTACCCCATTGTGCCCCATAATGGCTTTGGGGGCCTGTGGGTGTATTCACTGATGAGGTGGCCAGTAGAGATGCCCCCACTTTAAAACCTGTGGCACAAGAAGGAGCTGTGCCATATGAATGTGTCATGTGCACAGAAAGGGTACAGTGCAAGGACATCGATGATGCACCCTGTTGCATCACCTTGAGGTCAGTGGACAAGGCATGGATGTCCTGGGTGTCTGTCCAGATCTGGTCTTGCAGGAGCTCACCCAGATGCCTGAGCGTGGGCTTGTTGAGTCTGTTCCATACCATGAGCTGGTCATCACTGAGGACTTTGTATGTGACTCATGGAAGGTACTGTCTGTGTGCAGCATAGTGCCTCCAAAGCTACATATGGCCCCAGGGGGCATCTTCCCACTCCTCCTCCTTCTGTACAGCCTGCTGCAGCATTTTCACAATGTATGCTCCCTGAGTGCCATCTTTCACTGTTTCCTACAATGTCTTCACTCAGCTCTGAGGTTTGCTTGGGTTTGAGATAATAGTCTCATGGCGGTAATTGTCGCATTATAGCAAGCTGCCTCGCTAACCCTCATTGTTGCGCTAACACACTGACTATTGTTCTACACTGATATGCATGGTCCTGCCCTCTCTGCACTACATATTTTCTTTGTGAGGGTGCACAAATGGCTTGAGAATTCACTGTGCTCCTTTAGAATATGGGATTTCAGTGCAATCCCTGCACAAAGTGGATGCAATCACTTTGCATTCTGTGAAATGTTTTGAATATCTAATACCAGGTGTTTTCTAGTTCTGCTTTCTCCAGGGCTAAATACAGTCTTCTGTCACTGTTTTAGACTATGGATGACAACAGGACCAGCAAACAAAAGATCAGGGCATACATAAACTCTAACGTGCACTGTAGGCTATTGAATCTCCAACTGCTGCCTACTGCTCTGATGTCAGCTGTAGGGATTCTGGGATATATAGTAACAGAAGATGTTAGCCTAGAAATAACATTAGTCTCATACAATTTGATCAAATACACTAAACAGTAAGTAAACTAAAATGCTTTTACACTCAAAGTGCACACTGGGATCAGCTGCACACTTGAGTGTGGGGCCCTTTGTGCTGACTATTCCTTGTAATAAATAAACCTACTACCACTGTGGTATGATTTCCTGTTAACTTGTATTCTTTGAGTTTATTGGGAAAATACAAAAATATGTGCATTTATTGAGTTTTAATTATGTATTTATTTAAAATTTGTGACTGGGATTGACACACTGAGTCAGAGCTCATTTCCAGGTGTAACCTATGGGAGTGGCTAGAACAGGAGTGGTACAGCAAAAACAAATATATTGACAACAACAGTCACTTGTATATGACCAATAACAGCAAGGCACAAGTAAGATATTCAAGAAAAGAATAGCAACGTAGAAAGTGTGCAAGATACATAGGCTATAGGTGTAGCAAGGATGAGAGTTAGGGAGGGTGCAGTATATGTATGGCAAGATATTTGTAATAGAATCATGGTGGCATAAAAGCCAAATCACAGAGTGCACTGATGGGTAAATGGATAAATAAGGAAGTGGTGAATACAGCATGGGCTGTTGGGGCCTGATTTTCAACAACAGTTGCTATGTGTATACATTTGCCAGTTTTATGTCCTCTGGCATGCACACTGACCAAAAATTGCTGGGATTTTTGTTATAGTTTGCTCAGCCACTATACAAGCTGTAACTGCAGTGGAGCTGATCAGGAAGCAACACTGTAGCATGCTGCAGTAGTTACTGCAGTAAACAAGGCACCTTCAATGACTTTTAAACCCTTTTGTCATGCAGTAACTCAAAACACTGCATTGCATCCTGGCCTGCTCTACTGCATCTCCTGCATTATAATCACATTGCATTACATTTTCTTGCCCACTTTCCATGTACAGTCATAGGGGTGGCTGAAAACAGGAAATGTGTCCTAGTCCGCTTTTCTTTCTGTATAAAATGAATATTTTTGTGCACATATTAGTGCCTCATAACAAAAAAAGGCTTGTGCAGCTGGCCGTTGCTGGGGGCAGCATGTTGCACTGTAGCACTGGTGTACTGATTTTGGAGCATCACTTCAGGGCTTTTGCATCCAGGACTAGTGGTAAGCAGCTATGTCACAAAGATGATGCAGTCACTTTTAACAGCAGGGAGGGCTTAGTTTGTGCCTGTCTATCAATAAATTGTGTCGATGCTAGGTCTTTTGCACCCTGGCAGCCAAGGTATACTTTATTGACTTAAACTACTAGGTGGAGGAAATGGTACAGGAGATAAACAATAGAGGGTTTTCTCCAAATAAAAACTGTAGGTTCCTTCATTAGGTGTCTGAGGAAGCGACTAGAAGAAAGAAAGAAAGTAAAATAAAGAAAATGTTAATGTACACTCAGATTCAGATGAGGGAGGACATGCCAATATTCCACTTGCTTTTAAATGTGAAGTCTTTAAGCTAGTGTTGACAGGTCTGTAAAAATCAAAGAGATCTAGATACCAATGCATATCTTGTCAGTCATATCAACACCCTGGAAACTGCTGTGCATACAAGGAAAACTCCAAAATGATCAATTGAGGTGTTGAACAACGTGAACACTAGGTACAACTCTTAACAAAACAACAGAATAAATGAAACATCAGACTCTCTTCATATTTGTGGTTACTGTTTTCACAATAATCTGCAGTTTTGTATCTCTGATGTGAAGAATAGCTTTGCTCAAGTCATGGCCTGATAACATTTGCACATAACTGATAGCTTTCTCCTGTGCTTTATGACCAACTGATGAGAGATTTTGCAACCTTTTTTTTTTTGTTCAAAGCCATGGCCTCTAGCTCATCCTTTAGTTTTACAGATCTTCTGGCATTCTGGTGAAAATGTTTCAGGCAGCCAGCAAAACACGTTTTAAAAAAATCAACAAAATGCTGTATCTTTAAGACAGGCTTTAAGCAAAAATATTTTTAATAGCATACTTGAAAAATATAATTTGAATCAATAACAGTTGGGTAAAATGTTTCTTTACTTCTCTCTTGATTGCTTTAATGCCCCTCAACTACAATTCTGTCTCACTCCCACCAAGTAGGAGTGACAGCACCAGTTATTCAGTTGCAACAAAGATAAAGCTCTGAAAACAATGTTTCATTGTGCCTGTGCAACTGATTTCATGCTTGTGTAACATAAATAAACTTTGGCTGTTTGCCTCTCTATCTGTGGGATATACCCTTGTGGGTACAAGGCAAGGAACCCTGGGAGGGTTCCACCTCTTGAGGTGCCACAGGAGTGATTCCCTTGGCTCAAGGTACCTTAGGAAGAAGCCCAAAGGACAGACAGTCATGCCACTACAGGAGGAGGGGTGGCTGGAGGGGCAAGAAAAAGAATCTTGTGTGTAGTGAGAGGAGAGCAACACTTAAATAGGCCAAAAGGTAGTTTGACCAGTTGCACCACCCCTTCATCCACAGGCTGCCTTCCAATTCAATGTGGCTGTGCAACTGGTTTCATGCTTATGTAACATAGATAAACTTTGGCTGTTCCCTCTATCCATGAGATATACCACCCTGTAGGGGTATGAAGGCAAGAAACCCTAGGGAGGGTTCCACCCCTTGAGGTGCCATGGGAGTGATCCCCTTGGCTAAAGGTACCTTAGGAAGAAGCCCCAAAGAGTGTCAAGCAAAGCTGCTTGGTAGTGAACACTTATTGGGGGTTGAGGACCCATACATAGGTCATTTGCAGCATAGGTTCAGTTGGTAGCATGGGTCAGTTGGTAGTATGTTTGAGTAGAGTAGGCAGGAAACAACAGGTGAATAGTGACCCACCCAGAGGTCTGACTGTAAGGCATGGAGGCCTAACTTCCTAAGGAGAGCGAGAAAAGCCAAAGGGGAGATAGGACTCTTATGGGACAGCAACTCACTCCATCCAATGGCAGAAACCTACCTAAGTGATGGGGATTATTGCTTAAAGCTAACTAAATATTATGACCTGTGATATGGAGGAAAGAAAAAAAAACTTTTTGAGGAAATCTCTGGGGATCCAAGGCTTAGAGTCGCCTTCCCTACAGCCTGGTATATTTTTTGATTAGTTACAGCCTGCTGCTGCAATTTAAAAACCCAATCAAGGGGTGGAAAATATTTCAATTTGGAGGAAGGCTCTCACACTATCCCTCTAATGGGAATGTCGTGAAGGGCTGCCAGCTAACTCTGCAACACAGCTCCTCCAAAACAAGGAGAGGAGATGGACTGCTGAGGCACTCAGCTGGCTTACCAATCTAAAACAAACAAAGTGAACCAGAGGCAGTCATGGGAGAATAGCGTAGAAGGTGCCTTAGGCAGCTGGTGTTGCAGCTAAAGGATAGCAATATGTCCTCCCTTTGCAGCTTAGTCAAATTTGACATCAAGAGGTGCTGCTGTACATGGAATTTCAGACCTAATGACTAAAGCTCCACCTGGAATGAGGACATTCCCACTATGGGCCAGAAAGGAAGGACCCCACACCATGCATCACATACTCAGGATGCGGACTAGGGTGCAGAGTGAGACCATCAGCTGCAAGTGAGCTCAAGCCAATGATGGTCATGGTGAGATAATCTCAAGTAGCAATGGAGCAGGCCACACAAGACAATTGTGAGAATATCAGGTACTAAGCAGCAAAGAAACACAGTAGGTAATGACAAACAGCAATGTATAGCATGGTAAGTATGTGGAACAATGGAAGTGCTGAATGTTGAAGATTATACATAGACCAAACATGTTTCAAAGCAAGGTTCAGTGCAAGGGAACCTGAGCCTTTAGTGGTGTGAGGCTTGCCAACCAGTCCATCAATGAGTGCCAAACAAAGGTGAAAATACTCCTTGGAGTTTAGAGACAGAAGCAGTAACTGAACATAAGGTAATTAGGCCACACTGGGCAATGGCTCTTCAACAAAACCCCAGTCCCCACCATGGGAAAAACAAGGAAGCAAAGGGAAAGCACCGTGACCCACATGCAGATTTTAAAACTAGTTTACAGCAGCAGCAGGAGCTGTACTGACCAGCAGAGTATAATAAAGCAGTTTGCAAAAGTAATTGAGCAGCATCCAGCAGCAATTAACTATAGCTTGTAGGGGCAGCAATCTGAATGAACATAGAACTGTAGGGAGAGGCAATGCACTGAAACAGCAGCAATATTTGTGTGGTATAAGTTCAGGAAGCATGATCGAGTTCCATGGACTAGGTTGCTTAAGTTATTGTAAAGCAGTGAAACAGGGATCAGTTGTTAGTGAGGCAGCAAAGCTATGGACCAGGTGTAATCAGTTAAGGGAAAAATGCAGCAGATTGCAGTGTGAGCTGAAACAGACAATGACAATAGCAGGGAGTGAGCCTTGTTAGGCAGAAGCGGGTTGAGCTAAAGCATACAGAGTACAATGCAGTGAACAGAGGGCTGCAATTGCAGGTGGGAAATGGAGCCTGGGGTACAGGCACAGGGCAGCTTGAGGCAAGGAAACACAGAGTGTAACCTGGAAGCACAAGTAGCAATGTATACAGGGCACTAGAAACCCCCAAAAATAAACAAGGCCAAACATAAGGACATGAGCAGGAAGAAAACCAGCACACAAAGAAGCATGGAGCAGCTGGAGGCCACTAATACAAACCAAAAGCAGGAGAACAGAAAACAGAAGTCCAGCACAAACCAAGCAGAGTCCAAGCATGGCATGGGGGAGCCCAGTAGGCTTCAGGAGAGAAGATAGACTGACAGAGCCTCCGCTGCAAGGAAAAATGCTTGTGTGTGGAGTGAGGAGAGCAGCCATTAAATAAGTCAAAAGGGGTGGTGCCAGCTGCATAGCCCCTTGAACCACTGGCTGTAGCCTTCCAAAACTGGCAACCAACAGGAAGTAGTTGTATACAGACTGGTTAATATTGTCCTCCCCACCACCACAATCACCACAGGGGCTGAGAGCTTCACCTTCATTTTTTAACCTCTTCCCAACACATAGTCCCTGTCAATATGGAAACTCTGATATAGTGAAGTCAAGAATTTGCTGTAACATCCTCACAACCATCCCCATCCACTCTTTAAGCAGGAATTATAATTGTGGACTGGTATCTTACCTCAGTTGTTCAGTGGAAAAGCATCCAGCTACCTAGTTGATCAAATAAGGCAAACTTTATCAAATAATACAGTAGCCTAAGATCTTCCAACTGAAATGGTATAGCCCTGGCCAGGAAAGTGAATGTTGGAAAGAGAAGCTTTGTAGTGAGGGCAGCTTAGATCTGGAATAATCATCCATTAGACTAATCACAACTGCAGGCTAAGCTTGAGGTTCAGTGCAGCTGCAGGCAACTCAAGTTCAGTCCCCTCCATGCTTATTTAATGCCCATGCTTAGCACCCTTGGGATACTGACTTTTTGTTGCTGGCTGTGTCTGCCACTGCTTCTGTCCCTGAGTGCTGCCATGCTACATGTTGTCTTTTACCTGCTTTTAGGGTCTACCATCTTCCGCAAAGACCCTCCAGTGTTCTTACCTGTTCTGCTGCCTTGTGCTTAACTTCTGCCTATTTCTTGTCCTCCATGACTCCTGCTTTTTGTCATGTACATATTGGAACTACAACTGCATTAGTCTGAACTGATGTTTGCATGGGTTCACAGCAGGAAGCTCATGTCAAATGAATCTGACAGATTTTTTTGACTGGGTAATGAAGGAGGTGGATCGGGGAGCAGTGGACATCGCCTACTTGGATTTCAGCAAGGCCTTCTATACCATCCTACACAAAGCCTGCTTAACAAGATGGGAAACTTGGGCATGGAACACAAGGTGGTAAACTGGGTGAGAAATTAAGGGACAGGAAGCAGAGGATGGTGGTAAATGGATCCAATCCAGGAGAGGGGAGGACCAGTGGAGTACCTCAAGGATCAGTCCTGGGGCTAGTCTTTTTAATGTCTTCATTAGTGACATTGAAGAAGGGCTGGAAAGGAAGGTCTGCAGATGACACCAAGATCTGCAACAAGGAGTACACTCCAGAAGGGGTGGAAAATGAGGAGGGACCTAGGAAAGTTTGAAAATGGTCAGAAGTGTGGCAACTGAGGTTTAATGAGAAGAAGTGCAAAGTTATGCATCTGGGACGCAGAAACCCTAGGATGAGCTACAGGATGGGGAGCAGGGGCATTGCTGATGATCACCAGGGCAGAAAGGGATCTGGGAATATCATCTATGATGACCTAAAGATGGTCAAGCAGAGTGCAGAGGCTGTAGGAAGGGCCAGTGGCATGTTGGGGTGCATACGAAGGGGTATCACCAGCAGAAGGAGGAGGCGTGACTCCACTATACAAAACACTGGTAAGACCTCATCTGGAATACTGTGTACAGTTCTGGAGGCTGCATCTTCTGTAAGGACATATATAGGGCAGAGGCGGTTTAGAGAAGGAGACTAAGATTCTACAGGGCTTGCACCAGAAGACATATGAAGAGAGATTGAAAGACCTCAATATGTATACATGGGAAGAGAGGAGGAACAGGGGAACATGATAGGAAACCTTCAAGTATCTTAAGTACATTAGCAAGGTACAAGTAGGAAACAGCATTTTCTATAGGAGAGGAACAAGAATGAAGGGCACAATATGAGATTGGGGGCAGGATATAGGGAAACGTGAGAAGTTTTTTTTCATGGAAAGGTGGAGGATGCATGGAATAGCCTGTCACAGAAGGTGGTGGGAACAAGCAGAGTAGGGGATTTAAACATGCATGGGACAGGCATAAGGAACCCTAGAGATGGAAGGAGAGGCTAAAGCCAATGATCAAGTAGGGTCAGCGACTGCTAAGAAAGGTAGGGTAAAGAGCAGACTGGATCGGCCCAGCAGTCCATATCTGTTGTCAGTTTCTATGTTTCTATGTCTGTTAATCCCCTGCCCATGGTACTTTTCCTGGTGCCCTCAATCTGCCTGATATCTTCTTCCTCTATGCTCTTCTTTCAGGTTTCTGCTCATGCAGCTGCCTCGATGAAGCAACTGCCTGGACTGAATTAGAAAATCTCTCTTTTGTTGTCTGCCCCATGCTGTCATGTTCTTGTTCATGTCTTTATCTTCTGGTGCTTTAGGGGACTTTATCTTTCAGTGCTGCTTGGACTCTTCCATCATAGGCAGTCATAAGTAGGCACTGCACAAAAATGGCTTAGACCCCAAGCAAACAGCAGGGTTTTGTCCACACAATGATTTGGGCTTAGCCCTTCCTACAACAAGGGCCCTCTACCACACAGTAGCAGGGCTTCTTAATCCTCACTCCAGGCCCCATACTCAGCAAGGGTTCCACATCCTACTCACAGCAGGGCTTTGCACACCATGCACAGCAATGTTCATGTTCCACACTTTTCAAGGGTTCATGTCCACAGATTGTAAAGATTTGCACTCCTCATACTTACCAACCCATGCCCATAGCCTGCAACTACAAGTAAATGTCCTATTTTCCATGCTCTGGGGAATGGGTGCTCACAGCCAGCAGTCAGAAAGCATGTAAATTAAAAGGACGTAGCACTCACCATTGAATTAGCCACACACTACAAAACTGGTAGTGCGATCTTCCATTAGGTGCTGTGAGATGCAAAAAGTAAAACAAACTACAGCACCGTATGCCTGATGCATTTCATGTTAGCTTTTTCAAAGGCACCAGCTCATGGTTAGGGCATCATTATATACACAGGAAATTTAAAGAAACAGACGCTCATTACAATTGACCAAAACTGCCAGAAGACAGAACTCACAGAACATGACAAAGTGACATGGCACACATGCAATAAACACATACAAATACACATTTTACAAATTATTTACAAAATGTAAGATAAATTAGCTGATCAATTCATTTATCAATAGCTCATTAATCATTGCCATTAGACTAATACTGTACATTAATAAAATATGCTGTGCAGTGAACCAACTCCGTATCCCAGAAGGTCTTCTGTACATATTAACACTGGACATGCTGGAAACTTTGAGAACACCTGCAAACACAACTGAGAACACTCGAGGCAAGAAAGGACATGTTATTTCTGAAGTTTCTGTGAGTCTCCTCTTCAGTGACATTTATTGTTTCCCTGTCATTTCATCTCTTGTGCATCTTGAAAAGCTGCACTTGATTTAATGGAGTTATCCCTTTAGATTCTTGAATACTGTAATCATGTCTCTCCTGTGTCTTCTCATTTCCATGGAAAACGGTCCCAGTTCTACATGTTGGTCCTCATAGACCATACTCTCCAAACTATCAACAAACTTGCTTGCTATCCTCTGTATCCTCTCTATCATGTCAATATCCTTCTTCAGATGAAGAAATCAGCACTGTACACTGCATTCAGTATAGGGCTTGACTGAGCATCAGCCTAAGGATATTATAACATGCCCAGAACTACTTAAGAAGTTTCTGTATACACATGTCATTAATTTGTTTGCCTTGCATGTTACTGTTAACCTAAATGGCTCATTGAGCCACTCAAACAATGCAGTCTGCCACAGTCTGCAAACCACTTTAACACACCAGAACTGCCCACCTACACAACTCAATGGAGCCACCAACCCATGTTGCTTGCCAGAGCCACTAACTACTAGAAGTGGAATTCTCATAGAACTGGGGTTCTTTATTTATACTGACCGAGCTCTGTAGCACTCTATACAGCTACCCAGAGCCACAAACCTACTTGACTTATCAGAGCTACTGACCTACAGTATGTAGCTGCGCAAAGCCTCTGAGCTCTATAGCTCACCTGAGCCTTCCATCTACACTGGCCTACTGAACAAACTCTGTGACACTCTATGTGGTTTATTGAAGCTACTAACCTAGGTAGCCCATTGGAATGATGGACCTATATGGCTTGCCAAAGCCATCCATTTACATGGTGTGTTGGATCCAACAATCTATGCAACTAATCAGGACCACTGACCTATAGTATGTGGCTCACCAGAACCACATACATATGGTTGTGGATCTCCATGGAGCTTGAAGTTCCATTAGCCATATTGACCAGGCTCTGTGGTACCCTACTGCTGGTAATACCACCAACCATGTGGCTCACTGAGTTGCATATCAACATAGCCTAGTGGGACATCATAAACTACTTAGATCAACTGAGCATCTGCATTTCATGATTTAGGAAAGCTATGTTCTATAAAAAATAAATTATAGTATATGAGTAGTACTCTTGGACAGAGGTAAGCAACAGTATCCAACAGGGTGGGTGGTACTGGGCATATCTGCCCACCTAGGGGCATAATGAGATCAGATGCCACAGGAGGAGGGGGCTATAGACCCTGAAGGGCAGGTATAGCCCATAATGCTTACCCTGGAAGGTGTTACTGCACTTTGAAAATGGGCTACATGTGGAAAAAATGAGACAGACACAATATGTAACTTTCAGAATAACAACTTTTAAATGTATTAACTATGAACATTTCAAACTGAGTGAAAGGAAAAATAGTCACTTTTTGGGGCTGGACAAAATAATCAGAATTTAGAATGGGTTTGTACTGTTAAATACAGAAGCCCACTACTATGGCTGGAAACTGATGATGTTAGGGTTGTGAAAAGAGCAGTTGACCAGATTAAATGGATTTGCTGCTGTACTTGAAGGTGCATTAGAGGCTACAGATGACAGGGAGAAGCTGAGTGATGTCAATATAGTAGGTAGCTGTTCTTGTTCCATTTCTGATTCTTGATTGATCCTCTCTTCTTTTTTTACTTGTGCTGCCCACCAATTATTGAACTCCACTACTCTCTGTCTTTGTGTTGAAGCAGATCAGTAACTGTTTAGCCTTGCCTTACATCTATGCCCTGTAGCTCTTCAGCTCTTAGCTTCATTATAAGTGCTCTTAAATCATTTTTCTACATTGGTTCTTGACCAAACCATATTTGCTGGATGTCCAGGTACTGTTAAGGCAGGCATCTGGGGTGCAGAAAAGGCCTTGTGTTTGGTGAGATTTTGAGATGTATTTCTCATACAGTTCAACAGGACAAAGCAGGCTGTCTGTTTTTGTACATGAAGCCATAACCGCTTCTTTATTGGTCTCAGCAGATCTTTGTGGTTCTTTGTTACAGCAATATAGGACAGGATTACATAGTGCTTGCCATCATCATCAGTTTTAATTTTGAATGGTGATGGGATTAGCTCTCATAGGCCTTCCTGCCTGTGCCTAGCCATGAGTAGTTCTGTTTAGAAACTCACTTTCTACACCAGGCTAAGTGCAATGATGAAAGTGAGCATGGTTGGGAAGAGAGTTTCTTGAGGTCAGCTTATGTGATTGGTGGGTGGGAGGCAACAATGGCTTGCTGGGTTTACAGAGCTGTTTTAGTATTGAGCAGAAAACATTGTTTCAGGATTTGAAAGTTGGGTTACAGATTAGTGACATATTGTGAGCTGTTGTTGGGCTATTTAGATGTTTGTTTATTCCAAAATGGAGAGGGCAGCACCCAGAAATGGAGTATTGCTGACCTGCAGTAGTTTTACTTCAGCATAAAACTGACATACTAAATTGTTCAAAGTGTCTAATGAGTCAATTTTCTAGTTTTGGTGATGTTTGTTTTGGTTGCCCATTCCAGAAAAACTGGTATAGCCTTAGTGTATTTTTGTGGGTGCTTTTACCCTCATGATTGCTCTCTATTAGGACTTACTGTAATATGATATTCACTCACAGTCATCTCCTCTTGCTGTTTTTTGATAGGTGTCACAAGTGGTTCACTTTTTCTTCATTTCTAAACATGCCGGCAAGTTTTGGTCATCCAGGAGACTGGATTTTATGGGTAAGTGGTCAGACATTATGTTGCTGTGGCTAGTGGGCTTAAAAATGGCTGCAAGTTCAAACAAAGAGTTCCAAAGTAGGTACAGTGATTCCAAGTTGCTATATGCCATTTGGTGCTGGAACTTGTTTTATATTGGATCTGTTGGTAAACAGAGTATACCCTTTCCCAGTCAGACTGCTGGTCTTCTGATGCCAATGTTCTAAGACTCTCTAAGGGCTTGGTTGCCCATAGGTTTCTATTACAAGGTATTTTTACTCTCATAGGTGCCAAAAGTCATTACAACAATATTCCTTCATGTTGGGGCCAGAATGGTGGCTTTGCATCTGGATATGCTTAACATAGCACTACTACTCTGTTCACTTCTAGCATTGTACCCTATATCCTTATGGGAAGTAACATGTTCTTTAATGCTTCACCATGGCTTGGCTCTGACTTCTGGGCATCTTCCCCAAGGTAGTTTTAATTGTAGAGGCAGGATCACATCACTCCAGCACCTCAAAGAGTGGAACACTAACCAGTATGAGCATTCCATTGTGTCACACAACCTCATTCTGTGGTGCTCTATGAGAGATGTAGTCCCAGCTATGGAACAGAAAGTGTTAATGGCAAATATGTGCACTACATAGGGATGAACAGCTCATGATCGTTATACTGTTATGAGAGTGACTGAATTACAGCAAAGCAATTACAGTGACAGCTCTATAGCAAAGGCACTGACAGCTATAGGAATGCTATGTTGAAATGTGGACGGTCAACAGGTGTGGGAGGTGCTGTCTGTCTGGATACTGTAATGCTCTGTGCTGCACTATATGGGGGTGTTGGTGGGATGTTTATGTGGCCATGTATGGTGACATGGTGTTTCTGACTCTTTGAGCAAACAATGCTTTGAACCAGTCCTGTGCTATTGTTGGGTGGTTTTCTATTTGTGTGGCTGGAGGAACTTACTTTTCTCCACTGTCTGTGCAATGTGGGATTGGTTGTCTTTAATATGGTAGATGGTGGCAGAGTTCCCCACATGGGGTGTGGGGTCGCAGTCCCCTACATTTATAGGTGTGTTTCAATGTTTGTCACTGTCTTGGTGTGCAATTTGTTTGTCATGCTGCTGTAGGGGATGTAGTTGTAGTTGTGTCACTCTAGGGGATGTCGGCAGGATTACTGTCAAGCGGCTTGGTGGAACCCTCGTGTACACATGTTGCCCATTGACTAAGTAAATAGAAATATTCTAAAGAGATGGTGAATGGCAAAATTCATGTTGTATAACCATGAACATTACACAAACACAAGTTGCCATTGATCCAGTGAACCAGCAAGATTAACCTAGGATACTGAACAGTGGGCTGCAGGTGATCCGTGCTCCACCTCCTTCATGAACTATTTGATGCACACGCTCAGCATTTTTAGATACCTGGTTTTCATTGCCTTGCAATCCTCTCCTCCTTTGGAAGCTTTCTGCCTCTGCTGGGGTCTTCCTAAGATACCTTTAGTTGTAGGGGACCATGTCCCCCAGAACCTATGAGAATAGAACACTCACTAGATGAGCATTCTTGGGCCACATCAACCAACTACTGTGGTGCTCCATGAGGGTGATAGTCCCAGCTATGGGTCACAGAGTGGGAATGGCCAAATAAATGTTACATAAGGATAATAATGCATGTACTCAAGTTGCCTGTTGACCCAGTAAATCAAAATAGCCTCAAAAGTACCCATGGATCACAAGTATGCAGCTGCATTTCACTCATGATCAGTACTGAAGGGGTTATATTTTTAATTTGTAATGTAAATATTAGATTATTTATTTTGTGGGGTGTGGCTGGGTTTGGTTTGTAATATACTGTACAACTGCTGCTATGTGTAAATCACCTCCCCAGGGACCTTTGGAAATAATACTTGTTCTTATATGGTCTTTTCTGGTACAGCAATTGTAATACATACATTTAAAAGCAAATAAAAAATAACTTCCACAGCAACACAAGACTGATGTCACTGCATGAATTTGAAAGATTCAGCCAATAATGTGAGGGAGTGAATCCTTGATTTAATGGTGAGGAATGTTAGTAATGAATATTACAATGAAAAACAGGAAACTATTAGAAAAATAAAACTATAGTTGCAGTTCAGAAAAGTTAAAGTTTCAGGGTAAGCATGGCACATAACCTGTCCCTGGAAAGTGCACTGTGGATCTATCAATCACACCTACTATGAAAATGCATTGTTGTGTAGTGACAATATTCAAAATGGGATTCCAAAATCTGCATTGTAATGCATCAAAAGCGGTCTACTGAGAATGTTGTATGTCTTTGCTTGTACTGCTAGATCACTGGCATTCACATGGAAGGGGCAGCTTGTTAAACATCATGTAACTCTGAATGAAGTGAATATTTTAAAGGTCAGGTATTGACAAGCTCTGAGCTGCTTGTGTTTCCTTAATGACCCCAATCACGTCCCTGCTCAGTAAGTAGTCAATAAACAGTGGCATTAGCATATAGAAAAACTGTTTATTTTACATTTCCATTACAACTGGCAATCTCCTGGTTGTCATCTAAATGTAGGGCTAGATCATGTTGGCTTGATTGATGGGAAAGATCAAGAGAGCAGGGTGTTAGAGACCTCAGGTTTCCCTGGAAAAACTTTAGCTGACTTTCTTGGTAACCTGTAAGAATGCTCATCTAAGGATTCTGAGTTTTCAGATACTTAAGCACAAGTCCCACACTCCTTCTATGGTCACGAGTGCCCTGAAACAGCCCTCCTGAACTTCAGAGTTCGTCCTCAGCTTTGCAAGGAGCTCCAATAGCTCCTTCTGTGGTCACGAGTGCCCCTGAAGCAGCACTCCATGAACTTCGGAGCTCATCCCCTGCTTTGCAAGGAGCTCCACACAGGTATGGCATATGCGCAACTGGATGCTCGCTAGTTGTGAGGATTGCAGGACAAAGGATTTTTGGTGCCAATTTTAAATTTCAACTCAAAACCACACAGTACTGTTGCTGAATTAACAAGTTGGCATAGCAATGGAGCTAGAATACTTGCTTAAGACAGCCTCTTAAATTCTCTAAATTCTGCACTGTTCTTGTGCTACCTTAAGAGTGAATGCCTCTTTTATTCTTCCTTGTTTAGATGTATATTTAAGCATATCCTAGTCTGTTCTTTCTTTGTTGCCATTTATTTTTGTTTGTTGCTGTTTTATATTTATTGTTTCCTTCAGGGTGTCTGAAATGCATTTTAGGCTAGACATGCATATTTCTGAAACCTGTTACTCTGTTAACTGTCTTCTGCTGCCACATTGTAGCCCCTGTAAGTCTCCTGCTGTTGCCCCTGTAACAGGATCCATGGAGTTCAGTTCCACTATCCCTTCCCCTGCTAGGTTAGCTCCCTCCCTTACCTGGTTATAATCAGACATTCAATTACCAAAGTTAGGTGGGAAATGAACCTTTACTTGAATGCACACTGTGACTCCAGTTCCCAAGGTGCCAGAAATATCCAAAACGTGTGATTCAGGAACCCAAATAAAAACTTCTCCAGAGTTCAAGTTTCCAAATAATATGTTTCCTTTATTCTTTTTATTTTGTTTCCGTATGTTTCACTCTGTATAAGAGCTTGTTGATGGGGTAAATCTGTTAAAAATATAATAATATCCATCTTTTAATTTACATATCTTAACTAAATATTCATCAATTCATTATTTTTTCATATAATTTCTGAAAACTGTGATTTATTTCCACATTGTTATGCTCTTGCTTTACTCAATATCACTTGCTGTTACCTAGCTTTTTTTTGTTGACTACTATCTTGCTGTGCTGTATCATTTTCCTCCTGCTCTTTCCTTATTATATTTCTTTCCATACAATCTGTGGATTAATGAGATTTTTTGTCATTTAATAATACGTTGCACTTCACAGTATAATTCACAACTGCATGTTAAGCCTGAAACCCTGTACCCGTTTGGCTTTTACCTCACAACACACGTGTAAGCACTTCAGTCCAAATGCTTCATTCAGCATTCTGTTTGTTCATTTACCACTCTCTGGTGTTTATATTGTTTAAGCTGTGCCCTAAAGACACACAAAAAGATATTTTCACCAAAAGTGACTGACTAGAACTTTAATGAGTTCTCTTAGATATTTGCTATAAAATGTTTAGCTTAAAATGTGTTCTTTTACCTTATTACCTTATTACTTGAAGCTCTGCTGGCATTTCAAACACCCTGTTTGCTCTCTCGTTGCGCTGCTTGTGCTGCTTGAGGTGCAGCCTGCCTCTTGGACCAACCTGTGCCTCCCGAGGGAATGACACAGGATCCCTTTGTATTTCCATCGCGTGCAGGAGGTTCTAGGCAACTATATACCTCCTAAAAGGAGGCGGGTTTGCACAGGCTGGTCCTTACCTGTGGAGTACTGTTATGTTACTTATTTCTATACATTGTCCAAACATTTCAAACTGTAAGCAGGGCACAGGATCCCTCACATTCTATATTAGTTGTTTAAATTATTAGATGCTTCAAATACATCAACACCAAAACTTATGAGGTGGGAAGCAGGGAAGACACGAGTTGGGGGGCTTCAGGAACAACTACCTCTTCACATTATGTGAGTGTGCTCAGTAGGTAGCACACTCACCTCTGAGGCAGGAGATCAGAGGGTTCAGTTTCCACATCTGGCACTTGGGTTAATATCCCAGTACTTACACTGTAGTGCAGCATGAAAGGGTGCTGCACTTCGAGGTGCCATCTTCGGATGAGACATTAAACCGAGGTCCCATCTGCCTGGATTGGTGGTAATTCAGGTGGATGTTAAAGATCCTGTGGCACTTATCGAAAAAGAGTAGGGAATTTCCTGGTGTCCTGGCCAAATTTCCCTCATTCACTAAAAATACCACCAACAACTTAATCTGGTTCAAGGTCAGTTGGCATTCATCTGTATCCCCTCTCCCGGTCATGCCTGAAAATAGGTAGGATTTGTCTAGTGCACTTACCGGTCAACAAAAAAAACTAAACTAAACTAAATTTATTATTTTATTGATCTCTATCACCATCTATTTGATTTACAATAATTAACCCTGTAAATATATTGTTGCCAACGACCTCAACCAAGACTCAGGTTTAAACTCAGTTATACTTTTTGAACTACTTTGGTTGTTCCTTAAATATTTGTTACCATTCTACGATTTAATCTGTATCCATATAGATTTATGCAACTATACTTCCTAATTAAATGCACACTTGCCAGTTCGATTCTAAATTCATTTCTATTCTCTTTCCAATGTTTTGAGATGCTGGCCAAGGCACCTAGCTTCACCTGAGCTCTTTCCTTCTAAGACTGCTTGAAAGGCAGAGTAGAGAAACTTACCAGAGCAAGGGAAAAGGATTAAGACTTAGTTTGGCTAAGCAGATTTACTGTGTGGTGGTGTTTTTATTTTTACTCACAGAGATTGCTACTGTTTGTTACTAACATTTCATTGCTTTATTTTTTCTCTGATTCAAATTGTTGTTGCTGGTATACCTTCTTCTGCATTATTACAAGGTGTGCCTACAGGTGTGTGCTAACAGATTGCTGCTGTAATCTTCTGATTCAAATTGTCTTTGCAAGGTATATCTTCTGTTACTGCTTTATTTTTCTCTGGAGCAAAGTGTTTCTTACAGGTATATCTTGTCTGAAATTATTACAGGTGGTGCTTTACAGGTTTTACAGTTTTATCTAACATTAGGATAAGCTTTCAGGGTTACTGCATTTGTTGTTGACTGATTGTTTCTGCTCTTACCTCCTTGTTCTTTCATCCGTGGTTCTTCTTTTTAGGCAGGAAGGGCCCAGCCACCCACCCATCCTCAACCACCCCACGCTACACTCCTTTTATAGGGTACCACAGTTGTGACATTTCCTGTGGCAGAGCAGGAAGGGGGCGGATCAGTGGGGCCTCCACAAGGTGATCTCATTTACAGGGCACTTAGTAATTTAACTTGTTATAACAAGTTAAACAAAGCACAATTAAACCATTACTTGTATTTTTTTCCTTTTTTTCCTTCTAATTACTCTGACTATGTTACAAACCCAGCAACTTATTTGGAATGGATTTCATTAACTGCAGGTACTGTGGAACAATTTTCAGAAGGACAGTCTTACAGGATTTAGGACACTGTCCTACATGCTGGAGCCTTTGGAGATCTTAGGGCTCAGCTCCGGGCAGCATGGGCAGAGATTGCACGCCTCAAATTTCATATTGAAGAGGAAATACATTATAAGAACCACCCGCCATTTCCCAGCATCCAACAGAAAACCTCAACCACAGAGGGTAGTTGGTCCAGGTGGTTGGCAGGTGGTTAGGAGGAGCAAATCAGGTGCCCCATCACTCTCTGCTCTCCATCACATTGCCTCCAAAAACCATATAAACACTACAAACAGGTATCTGCCTCTATCTCTGAAATCAAATAAAGAGGCAGAAGACACTGCAGAGCAGGACACTGCGGCACAGGAGCTAGCACAACAAAACTCACCCAAATCAGGAACCAAAACTAAACAAGCACAAAGGAAATCCAAAAACTTCTGATCATAGGAGACTCCATGATTCGGGAGTTGATACCCATCTCCAGCCAGGGTGATGGTCAGATGTCTCCCAGGTACATCAGCATGGAGAGACACTGACCGCATTGCTAAAATTGTTCACAAAGCAGGAGAAAACATTGATGTCCTAGTACACATAGGGACTAATGATCTCACCAGCCGGTCAGTTGTGGAGACAAAGGAACACCTGACTAGGCTGGGTGACAAACTATCATCTATTTCGTCCGGCATCTCCTTCTCTGAGATCCTGCCAGTCTGGGAGAGGGAGCAGATGGACGGAAGGTCAGAGAAGGGAGATAGGGGAGCTAAACACGTGGCTCAAGGACTGGTGCCAGGAAAAGGACACAGATTTGTAGGGAACTGGCAACAGTTCTGGGAGCGAAAGTTCTTTAAATTTGATGGACTGCATCTGACTAAAGAGGGAGTCAGTGCATTGGGGCAGAAGTTTGACGTCTTTGCAGAATATTTAAACTAGCAAATGGGGAGAGGGGTGCAGCACCCCATAGTCGAATGGGAAGAACACCCCTCCCCTCAGCTAGTGGTCAAACAGGAATTCAGCGTGTTTGCCGTTCATTTGCATCACCAGGTAAGAAAAAGGTTTGTCTCCCCATATGATGCACAGGAGTAATGCCAAACTTCAACCAACAACTAACACACCAAAAATCTGGCCAATGGAAAATCATGTACACAAATGCTCACAGCCTGGGAAATAAGATCCCAGACCTTCAGGCAATAATGTCAGAGGCTAAACTGACATAGTAGCAATTAGTGAGACGTGGTTTACCAGTAACCACACTTGGGAGACTTCAGTACCTGGCTATGTATTGTTCAGAAGAGACCGAGGTGCAAAAGGGGGAGGAGTGGCCCTGTATGTTAATGAAAATATCAAAGCTACAGAAATTCAGAATACACATAAGGAGCCAGAAGAACTGTGGGTCACCCTGAAAACAGGAAATGAGA
Organism: Neoceratodus forsteri; assembly: GCA_016271365.2. NCBI lineage: Eukaryota > Metazoa > Chordata > Ceratodontiformes > Ceratodontidae > Neoceratodus > Neoceratodus forsteri. The sequence goes on from CM057454.1 coordinate 398,033,241, forward strand.
CAGCTATAAGAACTGGGGTTGTCTACAGGCCCCAGACCAGAGGGAGGACATAGACACATTACTGTTAGAAGATATACAAACATGACAGCTAATGGGGAGGTTCTGATAATGGAGACTTCAACATGCCAGATACAGATTGGTCAATACCAGCAGGAACATCTGCCAGAACTAGACTCATAGTGGATTCCTGCAGGGGAGGGCCTCAAACAACTGGTACAGCAACCCACAAGAGACAGGGCTATCCTAGATCTAGTACTGACTAACAAAGAAGGGATCACAGATCTCCAGGTAGAAGGTCACCTGGGGGCCAGTGACCATCACATGGTATGGTTCAATTTGGCTACTACATCTAAATTATCCCATTCCAAGGCAAAAATATGGGACTTCAGAGGAGCTGACTTTGATAAGATGGCCAACAGAGTTAAGCTAGCCCTGGCAAAAGAAACACAGGTGAGGGGTACAGGCAAAGTGGGCAAGTATTACATGCAATACTTGAAGCAACATCCCATTGTGTTAGACAGAAAAGGAAGTGCAAAGAAGAAGGAAACCACTTTGGTTCTCAAATACAGTAGCAGAAAGGTCAGAGCCAAAAGGCTGGCCTTCAGGAAATATAAGGAAACACAGCGGATGAAGATAGGGAGGCATACCAAACTGCCCTAAGGGAAGCAGGTAAGGCAGTAAGGCAGGCAAAGTCCCAAACTGAGGAAACACTAGCTACCTAACAGTAAAAAAGGTGACAAGACTTTCTATAGATACATTAGTGAAAGGAGAAAGTCCAGAGGGGGTATTGCTAAGCTTAATGGAGAAAAGGGAGCATGTGAGGAGGAGGACCCTGTAAAGGCATCTATCCTAAATAGATACTTTTGCTCAGTATTTACTGAAGAGAAGGTAGGGCAGGGCCCACAGCTCAGCATCATGGACACAGGGGAGGGAGGTGAGCACTACTCCCTTCACAAAAGAAAGGGTCCTACAAGAGCCATAAGCTCAGAGTGGATAAGGCAATGGGACCTGATGGCATACATCCCAGGGTACTTAAGGAGCTAAAGGAGGAACTAGCAGAGCCATTAGCAGAATTGTTTAGTGAGTCTCTGAGCACAGGAGAGGTCCCAGAAGACTGGAGAAGGGCTCATGTGATCCCGCCCACAAGAGTGGTAGCAGGGAGGAGGCAGGGAACTACAGACCGTCAGTCTTACCTCAGTAGTGGGCAAGATTATGGAGGCACTCTTAAGGAAAGGATAGTGCAACACCTGGAACCATAGGGGCACAGGATCCAAGACAGCATGGGTTTACAAAGGAAGGTCCTGTCAAACTAATCTCATAGATTTCTTTGACTGGGTAACCAGAGTGGTGGACCAAGGGGAGCAGTTGATGTCGCACCTTGACTTCAGCAAAGCTTTTGACACTGTTCCACATAGAAGATTGATAAATAAGCTGGGTAGGCTCAGGGTGGGTCAGAAGTTGGTCAACTGGGTGGCAAACTGGTTGACTGGCAGAAACAGAGAGTGGTGGTAAATGGTATACAGTCAGAAGAGATGCAAGTCACAAGTGGGTACCTCAGGGATCAGTCCTGGGGCCAGTCCTATTCAACATCTTCATTAGTGACCTTGCAGATGGACTAGAGGATAGGTTTGTCTGTTTGCAGATGACACCAAGATCTGCAACAGAGTAGATGAGCCAGACGGGTGGGCAGAATGAGAAGAGATCTGGATAAACTAGCAGAATGGTCAGAAGAGTGGCAACTGGGATTTAATGCAAAGAAGTGCAAAATCATGCACATAGGGAAGAGAAACCTGAAGCCACCTATAGGCTGGGAGGAGTTGCTAGCAGTCACAAAGGAAGAAAGAGACTTGGGCATCATCATCACTGATGACCTAAAATCATCCAAGCAGACCTCTAAAGCAGTAGGTAAGGCTAGGGGGTGTTAGGGTGTATTAGTAGGGGTATCACAAGTCGTAAGAGGGAGGTAATAATCCCTCTGTACAAGACATTGGTTAGGCCCCATCTGGAGTACTTGTGCAGTATTGGAGGCCACACCTTCACAAGGACATTAACCAAATTGAGGCAGTCCAGAGAAGGGCAACCAAAATGGTGCAGGACTGCATCAGAAGACATACAAGGACAGATTAATGGAGCTCAATATGTATACCCTTGAGCAAAGGAGGGAGAGAGGTGATATGATCGAGGCATTCAAACACCTTAAGGGCATAAACAAGGTGAAAGAGTCTAACATGTTTAAATATAAGAAAATAGCAGGACAAGAGGACACAGCATGAGATTAGAGGGAGGCTGATTAAGGGGAATGTGAGGAAATTCTTTTTCACAGAAAGGTGGTGGATGCATGGAATGGCTTACCACAAGAAGTGGTGGCTATGAATACAGTGCAGGGCTTCAAACAGGCATGGGATAGGCATAAGGGAGCAATACAAATGACTATGAATAGATAGGTCACTGACAGAGCAAGGCCGATGGCACATTTATAAGGTAGAAAAGAAATGGGCAGAATGGATGGGCCTTAGGGCCCTTATCTGCCATCAACTTCTATGTTTCTATGTTTCTATGTTTCATCTCGTATGTTCAAGCATGTTTTTATAATTGCTGCCTCATGCAGTGGGCGCTATCACCTCCAGACCCCAGAATCTCAGTGATGCACTGTTGTGTCCTGTGTCATTAAAATGCTGTGCAACTCGGGACCTGATATCATTTCATCTGATATCTCCTTTGTGTTCCAAAACTCTTACCTTAAGTCTTCTTTGGTCTGACCAACATATAGTCGGTTACATGGACACTGGATAACATATACAACACCCTCACTGGTACAGGTAATATGTTGCCTAATCTCAAATGTCCTATTAAAATGTGGGTGCTTGAAAGTTTCTCTTTTGCTCATATGATTACATACTGAGCATCACCCACATTGACTCATGCCTGGACGAAGGACCTAGTAAAAGCTGTACAGGTCCAGTCTGTCCTGATTTAAACTGGGCATGGACTAACTTGTCTTTCAGATTAGGTACCTTTTTGCACAATAATAGGTGGTTTCTGCAATGCCTTAATGTGGTGTTGTCTGTTGCCATTATGCCAGTTCTTATTAATTACAGACCTGATTTCTGTCATTTTGTGTTTATGTTGTACTACCAGTACTACTTTTTCTTCCTTACTTTTAGGGTTTTTGAACAACAAACTCCTTTCTTGTTTATCTATTGTATGGCTGACTTGCTCCAAAATATTTTTGCTGTACCCACTGTCTTGAAATCAATTTGATATATCGTGTTTGTTATTTTGATATTCTGTATTACTACTGCAATTTATCTTTACTCTAACAAGCTGTGAATACAGAATACTGTTTTTAGTTTGTATTCATGAAAACTTTGTCCATGCAACAATGTATTTCTATCACTAGCCTTTTGATACAGCGTTGTTTCAAATTGCCCTTGTTGAATCATAATCATTATGTCCAGGAACACTGTGCTATCCCTACTATGATGCATTTCAAACTGTAGGTTCAAGTCCCATATATTCAATTTAGTACAAAATTCCTGCAATTGTTCTTCAGACCAGTCCATATACATATTATATCATCAATATATCTGTACCATAGCCCCATAAGTATGTAATATTCATTATAGTTTTCATTCAGAACTGTACCCATTTCAAAATTGTACATATACAATTTAGATATGCAGGTGCCATGGTGCTACCCATGGCAGTCCTCAATCTTGCTGATAAAACAAGCCATTGAACTCAAAATAATTGTGTGTAAGGATATACATAACTAATTCCTATAACAACTGTGTTTTTGGTTTGGTTCCCACAGCTCTCTTATCCAACATCGTCCCAAACTGGCAACACCCTCTCTGTGTGGAATGGAGGTGTATAGGCTGGCAACATATAAATGTCATCAGCCATATGTCCTGCAAGTACACTTGATTTGAGTAAGCATTCAGTTTTTGCATGATATCTGTAGAGTCTCGTATATATGTTTCTGTTTTTTCTACCAATGGTTGTAAATAATAATTTATATATTTCAAATTGGTTCAAAAATAGATCCTATACCTGACACTATAGGTCGGCCTGAGGTTTGAATGCATTTTATGTATCTTAGGGATACAATAAAAGGTAGGAGTTCTCGGCATACATTATTCAAAATTTCTGCTTCCCACAGATTCAACCAATGCATGTCAACATATTCCTAAATTTTTTTTCTTAGTTCTATTTGTTTATTCTCCAAAGGATCTTGGTACAATTTTTGGTAATTACTTCTGTCTGTTAACAATGTCCTCACATATCCAGATACTGTCACTGTTTTGTATAACTATCCTTCCACCTTTATCAGCTGGTTTAATGACTATCTGTTGGTCCTCCCAGCTCCTTTAATATCTGTCTCTGTTCTGTTGTTACATTTTGATATTGTGGGAACAGATCTTGTTTTGTTTGAAATAAATCCATAATTTGATTTTCTGTTATTTTACAAAACCTTCTGTTCCATGTTTTTTCCAACTGGAGGTAAAAATCAGATTTTATCTGTAATGCCTGTTTTATTTGTTGTTGAATTATAACCTCACTCGATTGTTCCCCAAACATATTCTTGAGCCTTAAAGTTCTGTAGAATTTCTGTAATTGTGCCTCTAATTCAAACTTATCTACAGGTTTTGTAGGTACAAAAGATAGTCCCAGTCCTAAGGTGTGGACCTGTTTCTGAGTCAGATTTCTGTCACTAAAATTAAATATTGGAATAGTTTCTCTTCAGTTATCGGGTTTTGTTGTGGGAGTCACTGGCCCCAATGTTTCCATCGAATCCTCCACAACTCCCTTGTCCCTCCCTCTCCCTCCCTGAAAATCCTGTTTCTGTGATCTCTGACCTCCCCCTATTTCTAAGCTCATATATTGGTATTTTTGTGGGGCATACTAACATTCAGCAGGTTGTGACTCATGTATCCTAGTAGCTTCCTCTGTTGGGGCTTGTGCCTCCTGATGTAACTGTTATCACTATCTGTGACACTATCAGTGTTATACTGAAAGTATTGTGTTTGTCTCTTTTGTTATATTGTTTATAAGTATAAAATCAATTTTCTTTATAATAGTTCCTGTCTCTTACAATTTTTTTTTTTTTTTTGTTGTTGTAGTCTTTCTTCATACTCCTGTAATTTTTCTTTATGTCTTCTAAATTTTTGTAAACTCATCCGCCTGTATCTTTAATTTCAGCAACTCTTCCACCTGAGTAGTCTCTGTGGCTATTTTCTGTCTCTCATCAATAATAGCTCAATTAAGGCATACATGAAATCATAGCTTGCCCTGTTATGTATGCCATCTAACTTAAGTGTTAGTTTGTTAGAACTGATTCCCAAATTAGGCTCTATTGTGATTCAGAGACCTCTTGGTACCATATATGATGTTTTAGATACTGGGTTAATGTTAACCCATGCCACTCCAACCATGTATTTTTGAATTTGAGATTTTCTGTTTTCTGTGCTATATTTTTAGGAGTCTCTCCCATCTGAGTAGTGAGGTCCCTTTTCCCCATTGTCTGAAATAGTTGTTTCTTTTCTCTTCTGAGAATGTAGTAAAGTGTAACGATTTTTGTACACTGTTTCTATAACTTAAAATACCTCTAATCCACTTGCATGCATTTTTACAAATTGTAGTTATACAAGTGTGATATAAATGAATTCACAGTTTATATAAACAGTAAATGGTTTGTAACAAAGTACACTTCCTTATACGTTAAATTTGCAGCTCACAATGTCCATGTTCAACTTCCACTTTAGCCAATTGGCCCTGTCAGCAGGCGCTAATCATAGTCAATTACTAAAGTTAGGTGAAATGAACCATTACTTGAATGCACACTTTGCCTCCGGTTCCCAAGGTGCCAGAAATATCCAAAATGTGTGATTCAGGAACCCAAATAAAACTTCTCCAGAGTTCAAGTTTCAAAATAATATGTTTCCTTTATTCTTTTTATTATGTTTCCTCATGTTTCACTCTGTATAAGAGCTTGCACATGGGGTAAATCTGTTAAAAACATAATAATATCCATCTTTTAGTATGCATGTCTTAACTAAATATTCATTAGTTCATTATTATTTTTCATATAATTTCTGAAAACTGTGATTTATTTCCACATTGTTATGCTCTTGCTTTACTCACTATCATTTGCTGTTACCTAGCTTTTTTCTGTAGACTACTATCTTGTTGTGCTATATCACTTTCCTCCTGATCTTTCCTTATTACATTTTTTTCCATACAATCTGTGGATTAATTAGATATTTTTGTCATTTAATAATATATCATTTTGGATATAATCGACATTCTCTGCTCTTCCACACAGCTCCCTTCCGTGGTCACGAGGGCCCCTGAAGCAGCCCTCCCTGAACTTTGAGCTCATCCTGCTTTGCAGGGAGCTCCAAGACAGGTACAGCATATAGCACAACTGGACGCTGCTAGTTGTGAGAATTGCCCTCTGATGCATCACATTGGCTACCCTACCACCCCTACCACCACCCTTGGAGAACCACTACCTTTATAGTGTGGGTCACATGTCAGAAAAACTACCAGCTGGCTTTCCCTTTGCAGATTATCTTCCCACCACTAGTTGTCACTATTTACAAGCATCCACTAGTAAACCAAACTAACTAATTTTCTTTTTTTATATATATATTTTTAAACTGATGCACTGGTTATTAAATGCTATGGGCTATTGCTAAACGGATTCTAATTTTATGGCAGCAGTCCTGCAGTACACCATAGGTCTACCTTAAGACTGCAACTAAACTGTAAAACTACATAACTGTACCCTGTATGCCAGCAGCCAAATTCAAAGCTGCATATCTGTACCCTGCCTGAACTCTAGAAACTCAGTCTGATAAATAGCTGTATCGCCTACCAGAACTGGAGCAACTTTAATCTGCTAAAATTAATTTCTTGACTAAAGGCTGACTGTCCTGACTTCTGTACCACTTGCCATGGCCATTATTAACTCTAGTCAGCTCTTCCCCTATGATTTCTCATTTCTTCATTCTTATTGCAACCATATCAACTCAGCATAATTATGCTGCTACTCTTTCATATCTGGTTCCCCTTCTCCTAATGTCCTTTCCACCTTCCTCTGAACCCCCTCACCCTCTCCCATATCCTTCCTGCCCCACCTCACTTGCAACTACTTTTGCCTCACGCTGTCTGTCCACTGCCCCCACTAACCCTGACACCCTGCTGCCAGTTTACTCTATGGTACAGGGCTCCACTTACAACCTTATGTACCAGTACCATGCACCACTACTGGATAACTGACTCCTCCCCAGGCACCGGGTCGCCTATGTCCCAGGACAAAATACTGTCAGTATTACTTGCTCACTCACTAATATTAATCCTACTTTTTCATCTGGTGATTATGAACTCAACCCCTGGGGTTAAGTATAGCCCACTTAAAATATGAAGCCTCCTCCCCAAAAGTGACCTTCTGCAGCCATTTGTCTTGCAACTAAAGCCTCATTCTCATTGCATCTGAGTCATGGCTCAGTACTAAAATCCCAGACACAGATGTCTCCATCCCAGGGTATTCAATCATCCACCAGGATCACAAATCCAGGGCTGGAGGTGTTGCTATGTATTTTGCCCCTCCATCAAATATATAATCTGCTTCTCTGCCTCCTCCCCATCTGCCTATGGGGTATTACTAATAAAATATCCTCCCTCCTCCCTACCCATCTATGTAGGAGGTGTCTATTGGTGCTTGAACTCTCTGTTTCTGCACTCTCCTCTATCTCCAATCATCTCTCCACCATCACATCCCTAGCTACCCCAAGGAACTGTATCTTCGTGGGATTTCAACATAAATTGCTGCCAAAAGCAGCCCAAAGTCAGCACCTACCCAGCCTCTCTAAACATAAAGCAACTGATAGCTGACCCACTCACCTAAATCACAAAACAGGTAAACATACCTTGCTTGATTTGTCCCTGTCTCTCATCCCCACCGTGTCATTAAATCCAGAACACTCCCGATGCACTAAGTGACCATCACATGAGCTACTGTGTGCACAAGATCCACTGTACAAAGTCCCCCTCCATACTCAAAATCTGCTCATTCCTCTCCCTTGACATCTCTGCCATTCACAGTGAACTGTCCAGTATTCACTGGCCACACATACTCACTGCCCCCTTGGTTGACTCCAGCCTTATCCTACTTTTCCTCACAATTCCTATTTGTTTGGGGCCACCATACTCCATTAAGAAATGCAGTGGTCCGTGGAAGCCATCTGCCCTGAGTCTCTGCTGAACTCATTACCTGTCAGCGCTTTACATACGATCAAGCACGCCCAGAATGCCTGTACCCATGCCATCAGCCTCGCTAAAGAGGAATATTTCAATACCTCCTTTCAGGATAACATAAACAACCTCTCCAAATTCTGGAAGGTTATCCATGCCTTGTTTACCCCACCATTTCAACCCCTTGCCAGTTCTGAAGATTGGCACATGATTTTTGAGGACCCACCTTCCGTAGGTATGGAATTCAATAACTTCTTTACATCCTGTGCCTCCTTCTTGCATCCCTTCCCTATACCTCACCCCACATCCATTGTGTCACCATACTTGCAATCCTCAAACTCCTCTAAATACACCTTTAAACCAGTCCTCCCTAATGACACCCTGACAGTCTTACTTGCCCTGGATCAAAGCAAAGGCAAGAGCCCAGATGATCTTAACCCTAGATGTCTTCACATCTCCTACATGCTGTCGCTCTACCCTGACCTACCTTATAAACCTCTCCTTCTTGAATGCATCCGCTCCAATGACTTTGAAGTCTGCTACCATGATCCCTCTTCCCAAAGAGGGTGACTCTCCAGTCCTAACAATTTCTGCCCCATTTTCCTGCTACCCAACCTGGCTAAGGTTCAAGAACCAAAAATGCAAGGTCCCAGTACAGCCAACCTCGGTAAAAGACAAGATAAAAATAAATGAGGGAGTAGCTCTCTACCAATGGAGGCCAGAAAACTGAACAAACAATCAGTAGAAAATGAGCCACTCACCAGAAAGTATATCAGCATAACATTTTCATTCTTTTTGTTTGATTTTCATTAAATTAAGTTCATTAACTGCAAGGATACAGCATCAGCATTTCTTAAATGTTTCGGACATAGTCCTTCCTCAATAAGATTGTACTGTATCTTAAATTAGATGAATATATATATTAATACCGCAAACAAAAATCTATTAATAATACAGCATATAATTCTGTTGTGTGCCTCATCTCTCTTACCATATGTACCACTTCAGGCTAAGGTCTTTTCTAATCTAATCAAATCCAAAACAGTTAAGTTCTCTGCAAAAACATTCCACAAATAATTAAGGGAAATACCCACTCCAAGTGAGCCATTCACTGTTTATAACAATTAGATAAATAATAAGCATAAAAATATCCCCACCAAAATTACTAAGACAAGCTTACTACAAATCCAACTTGTCAAACCTACTATAAAGACACATTTCACTATAAGACCATCACTCCTCCAATCCTAGCAATTTCTGCCCCATTTCCCTGCTACCCATCCCAGGTAAGGTTCAAGAACACCTCATGCTTGAGCAACTCTCCAGTTTCCTTGACTCCTCCTCCTTCTTCACCCCTTTCAGTCTGGCTTCCATAAAAGGACTCCACTAGTAGTGGTGGGTGAAGTGGGCTCAATCCACTCCATGAAGTGATTCTGGAGCAAAGGCGATTCGCGGAGTGCTCCGAACTGAAGCGGAGTACTTTGCGTTATAATAGCAATGCAAAGTGCATTGAAAACAGCTACTACATCTACCCCACTGGTCACTTCTCTTTCAATTTTTAAGGTGAAGTACATTGGTGGCAGTTCACTTCGACTCACTTTGCCTTGTTTTTGAGCTCTGAAGGAGGATTTTGCAGTGATTCATGGGAGTTCAGGTCACATGGGCTCTATATTGATCTGCACAGCCTCAGTTTGAGGTAGTATGAGTAGGAAGGAGTAGGAGACAGTGTGCTCTGATAGCTGTCTGTAGGAATCTTTTAAAAGCTGTTCAGAAAGCATTTTGCTTTTTTGGGAGATCCAACTGTAGTTCATCGATTGTAGGAAACCCTCCTGTGCTCACACATCATCGAGCATTTTGTTTGTGTGTGATTTTGAATGTAAATTTACAACATTGAGTGTGTGTGGTGAAAGACAGTGAAGTGTGCTGTGTGGGGAGGGCATATCTGTGTGTAGGTAGATTTAAGTTGGAGAACTAGTGATTTCTTTGTGTTTTGGCAATATTTTGTTACATAACTGACTGTGTTACTGTCACATAGTAAAAATTGTCAGTGATAGTACACATTTTCTTGCTGCTTGTTGTGTGAATGTGGTGCAGCATTTCATAAGGTCAGGTTGTTTAAATTACAAATTTACATTACGTGGCAACTGAGTACACTGAACTTTTGCATTTGAATCACATTCCTCATTCAGCATTGTACACAAAGTGTTCTGTGTTGTGTGTACAGTGTTGCGTGCATCAAATATAATACACCTTTTAAAATTTGTGACACAGATCAGTGTGAGTGCAACTAAGCACAGCAGTGTGAACCTGCTATCCACCGCAGCTGCCTGATTTTGTACTGCGGTCGTGTTCTCTGTTCTAGTGTTGCTGCTTGTAGTGCTGTAAAAATCAGCACTGTCTGTATTCAGTGCCCCCCATGTTGAAAAGATATTTTTACCAGACTGGATTGTTTTGTGACCCCATCAGCACTACTGGTTACTGAAGTTGTTTTAATTCCATGACAGTGTCACAACACAGTAGACCCCTTATCTGTTGCTGAAGCCACAGTTGTTTATCTTGCTTCACATCCAGCTAGCGATAGTAGCGAGTAACGACCTTCCAGTCAGAAAGTGAACGTATCAAAATCTGAATTTGGTAATAATATTTGTGGTTGATCCCCAAAATGCCTGCAAAGAGACATGCAAGTAAAGCTGTTTCTGGCCATGGCAGTGTTGGGTAAGAGGGTCTGTGGGCGGTAGTAGTACGCGGACGGAGAAGTGCATTGGTGATGTGGAGGAAAGGTATTTCTCTGCAATGTTTTTACAGCCCAAACAGTAGCTTCACTGATAGTTGGAGGATATGATGTTTTCCAGCCAGTGGTGTTAGTGTTACTGGTGTTAGTGGTGGTGGAGGTAGTATTAGCATTGCTGCATCAAGTTCTAATTTGACCAGTGTACTGTATCCAAACATATTGAGTGTGAAGCAGTGCAAGTGAGTGACAGCATAGATGATGTCATACTTCCAGTAACATCCCATTAACTGAACCTGATTCTGATGATCATGTCAACGATAGCATACAATGTGATATTCCATCCACTGTGGCACTTAACATCATTCATTTTCCATGCAACAGTGATTCACAATGTGGTGAAAAATATTACGGATGGTGGTGTAGATGCTGATAATGAATGTGATGATGCTGCTGATGATGTTGTTGTGTTGTTGCAACATGCAGTCCACGTGTTAGCATCCAAGCAGAAGATGTGGATGTGTGTACAGGACGCTGATGAATATGATGATGATTTAATTGACCACAGTTGGGAACCGGAGAAACAGAAATTAAAAGTTGCTGTGTCTGAAATTTCTGAATCTGTTTGCAGGAATCCCGTAAAAACTTGTGATGTACCGGTTTTAGTGGATGATGATGATGATGATGACCCAGTACTCAATATGATAGGTAGTCTTGGTGGTCAGTTGCAGTCCAGGTGTGCAGTGCCAGAAACATCACGTGCCCCCACTTCAGTGCTTAAAATAACAGACTTAAATAAGCCACATCATCATGGACATGTTAAAAGCAGAGCATCTCAGTCCCTTGTTTGGGATTTTTTTTCAAGATGCAAATGATGATTTAATTGCAATCTGCCAGGTTTGCCATGTGCATGTGAGTGGAGGTAAAAGGGAGCCATCTTGGGACAGGAGGACAGCATCGATCTTAAGAATAGGCACTTGGCTCTGTGGACCCAGCACAAGCTGGCAACTAACACCAGACTTGAGCTCATCCAGATTACCCGGCGGCAAACCATAGCCAGCATGTTATCCCCTTCCATGACTGTTAAGCCCAGTAGGAAATTAAACGGTGCAGTAGTGCGCAATAAGAGCAGAGGATTACTACAGGCATGATGATGATGAGGTGGAGGGCCATAATGACTTTGAAATGTTGTCCAGTGCTGGTGAGAGTAGCAGTTTTGTGGTGGTGGTGAATGCAATATGTCTAGTGCAAGTGGTACATCAACCCCGTTGGCAAATCCAGAAAATAACATCATTTCTGGGTTTGTCATCATCACCTATGCAACCGTCTTCATCAAATGTCCACACTCCACCCCTGCCAATGCCATTCATCACAGAGCACAACCATTTGTGACCAAAACACACCCTGTAAAACGTTTAAGTCAGCCCATGTTACAGAGTGTTTTGAGATAAGCTGAAGTGCCCCTAATCATACAGTATCGTGTGAACTTAATGCTGCTGTAGGAAATGCTGGCAATCAATCTTTTGCCCTTCCTTGTGGAGAATTCTGGTTCCGTGGTTTGCTGCCCGTGCCGTCCAAAATTCCCATCCAGGACAAACTTTTCTACCCGTTGTTCCTAAGTTGTTCTGCACTGTCTCAGACTCAGTAAGACATGCCCTTCAACATTCCTCCTCTCCATTCATCCATTTAAGTATGGATATGTGGACAAGTGACAAACAGCGGGTAGTTCATATCTGTGTATAACTGCACACTGGGCATAGATGCCGGGGTTATCTGTGATGCTGATAGTGTGAATAATCAGTGCAGGAAGGTGGATTGTCACGGTAGCAATCTTCCTGGAATTCGCCAGCATGCAACAATTGCTATGCAGTGTGACCTGTTCACACACTGGTGAGAACATGTTGGACATGATACTGACTGAAACTGACAGATGGCTAAACCCTCTGTCCCTGAGAGCTGGGTTCATAGCAAGTGACAATGGGTCAAATGTGGTGAAATGCATCAAGAATTATGTTTTTTTCATGTTCCATGCATGGCCCACTGTTTAAATCTTGTGGTTCAGGAGTTTCTGCAGCACCCTGACATAAAGGAAATGCTGACCATTGCACGACATATCTACTCTCACTTTTCAAGATCTGAAAGGCCCGTGACCAACTGCAGCAGTTGCAGATACAAAACAGCCTGCCTCAGCACCACTTGAAGCTGGAAGTTGTCACTGATGGAACTCCACGTTATACATGGCAGAGAGGTTATATGAACAATACAAAGCCATCATAGAATATCTTGTTATGCACACTAGCCGTGACAGTTCTGGGGTCTCCATGTCCATGGTGACTGAACAGTGGTGCCTCATGGACTCTGTAATAACAATTTTGTGGCCTTTTGAACATGCCACACAGGCAGTGAGTGGCGAGTCTGCCTCCATTAGCCAATCAATTCCACTGCTGTGGGTGCTGAGGCAGACATTGGTGAATGTACAGCATATCCTTGATGTTGCTGGAGATGGTGGTAACAGTATGTTGCTGCAACACGTGCTGACAGTATTCGACCAGAATTGTCCATGTGAGCATTCAGTGTAGTGATAACTTTGCCATGGCAACAATGCTGGACCCATGATACAAACGTGGAATTGCATCAGTACTGAGGGAGGGCCTGAACAAGTAAAAATATCAGTGGTCAACTGGTTCGCTTGGTTCATGGGCACAGAAGTCACGTGCCAAGGTTTGCAAACCTCAGCAGCATAATCCAGCTGAAGGTGTAGCTGGAGGCCCAGCAAGCATATCATGCAAGGTAAGGGACTGTGTTCCTGGTGGTCTGTCATCCAAAGTGGTTGGCATCAACCCGCTTTGGGAGACTTTGTCCAAGTGGGTATTTATGACATCAATGATTGGGGGAACAGGCTGATGCATCAACAATCGGACTTAGTGGCACAGAAAATGGTTGAGTCATATTTTCTGAAAACAGGCATTTGACAATAAGTGAAGATCTTCTTTGTACTGGAGTGGAAAGGTCAATGAATGGCCAGAGCTGACTGCAGTGGCACTGAAGTACCTCACATGCCCACCCTCCAGTCTAAGTGTTGAGAGGGTATTCAGCTCAGCAGGTGCAATAGTCAGGGATTGTCAGAAAACTTGTCTCCTACAAATGTTAGTTTGCTAACATTCATTAAAATGAATGAGAGGCACATACCAGTACAGACTACAACCTCGGTATTCGTATTCTGACCTAGTCATGGTGATCTTGCTGATGTGAAAATGGAGCATCCTGGTGGCACTGGCAGTGGCTGCCTGAAATGGACCACCACTGATGTAGATGATGACACAATGGAGAAAGAATTTCCACTGGTCAGACTTCAGACATCGATGACTGTGAGGGCAGTTTCTTTATGAGGATGATGATGTGGTTAATGTTGGCAGGTTTTAACTGCAGTATTTAAAAGGCGGTGTGCCCCACCCCAGACCACCACCACCGGGACTGATGTTATCCAAGTCTGCTGCCACCATGAGTCTGTCTGCTCCCCATGGACCACCACCACCACCGGGACTGATGTTATCCAAGTCTGCTGCCACCATGAGTCTGTCTGCCCACCCCGACCACCACCACCGCGCTGATCCAAAAAGTTTGTCAACATGATCAGGCACACCCGACCCGACCCGAGCTTGGGCACACATGCAACACTAGAAGTCATTTCATTCCATGACCATGACCGCTATTAAGATCCGACTCCAGAAGAATGCTGAGGAAATTGGTGAAGAAATGAAAATAACAAACCATTACAGACAAAACTGAAAATATGAGCCCCCAAAAAAAAGAAATACTTAACCTTCATGTGCTTGAGAGTTATCCAGTTCCATTTAGTGCAAAAATTCTCATTCAGCGCTGGATGGTGCACAGCAACAGTTCGGAGATGGAGTCACCTGTGTGTGATGCAGAACAATAACATGAATATATGTCCATGTCAAGTTCAACCCCTCATCATCACACCTACAAAATACACAACTATATATATACACATATCTACTCACCAGGCTACTATTACTGTACATCCAAACGGCACCTTTCAATCCAGTTGAGATTATCACTTTTCACTTCTCTGCACACAAGGAGGATGCATTCTGGCCTGCAGAAAAATCTGGGGACTCTGTGCCACTGTTGTGCGTATGACTGAGTGCACCATAAATTTGGAGGACTTTGTATGTGCTGAAACAGTCTCAGTTCACTGTGTTACCACTTGTCAATTTTCTGGACACATGGAGGATGCATTCTGGGCCTGCAGAAAAATCTGGGGACTCTATGCCACTGTTGTGCGCATGACTGATCTGCCATAAATTCTGGGGACTTTGTATGTGCTGAAACAGTCTCATTTCACTGTGTTACCACTTGTCAATTTTCTGGACACAAGACAGATGCCTTTCACTGATGCAGAAAATGAGGCACCAAAACAACGCACATACACAAAACACACAGACACTTAACAGAAGGAAGAGGCCCCAGAATGCAAAGTGTAACGATTCTGAAGACAACAAAAGGGGCATAATTACATAAAAGGGTCAGGATGGTGGAGGAATACCTTTATGGCACAGCAAGGAAGGTGGGGGGAACATGGTGTGAGGAACAAACTAATGTGGGATCCTATGGTGATCCAGCAGCAGTTCCAGCATGGACATAATTTGAAGCTGATGTCCCTCTATGTCATCCAGCCACTGCTCCACAGCACTCATCCTCTCGCTGTTCTCCTCAACAGCACTCCAGAGAACTGCCTGTTAGACAGGGTTACACGCACTTCTCTGGCGTCCCACCTTTGAAAGGCTGACCTGCTGGTGGTGGTGGGGGTGCTGGTGGAGCAACAGGTGCTGCTGTGGCCCTCATCTTCTTAGGGATGCCGCACCCGCTAGGCACAGTGGCACCCCTCTGCCACCAGAATGGCCAGTAGGTGCAGACATGGTCCGCTCTGTGGCAGCCTGCCACCCAACTGGTGGTGATTACATATGGGTGCACTGGCCCCCATTCCCCAGGTGTGTGACTCGGGGCCACGGCACACCTCCACCACACATAGGCAACACTTAACCACACTGCTGCCCCCGACACAGTCAAAAAACTGCCAAACAACGGAGGTGTGGGAGGACCAGGCACAGGCAGGAGAGTGTCAGGATGAACTGGCAGTAGGCTGCTCACACTGCTCAACAATTCTGATGGTGGGATCCACACCTGGGCCTGGGGAACAGGCACATCCTGCTCCAAAGGACCTGTGCTGGACTTGGTGGTGGTGGTGGTGGTGGTGGTTGAACTGCCTCAGAGTCAGGAGGTGGTGCTGGTCCTGCTTCAGGGGTTGGACACTCAGAAGTTTAGAGCGGTCCAAAACAAATGGAAGCCCATGCCCCACGCATGAGCACTGTACGATGGCGCTGTACTACCACACTCTCCCAGAGCTGCCCCGCCACAGACATTCCTCACCCTGCTCCATCTCACGACACTAACACAACACACACACAGTCTCACACACACACACAGACAAACAACTAAGTAGGTAAGAAAAATAAAATTTACAGAAAGAACAAATTAGAAAAACAGTACAGAAAAGACAAAAAATGTAGCTTTTAAAATAGCTGTTCATTTAAGTATTACATTTTAACTCTCTCTGAAATCAAAAACACTCTCTCTCTAGTACACACACACTCCTCTCCTCAGTCTGCACAGGAGAAAGTGAAACTGTGTAACTCACTTCCTTTCTGCCTGGCTAAAGAGCATGTGACTTACAGTACTGTAAGCCATGTGATCTGTGGGGCTGCCAAGTCTGAAACACCAAGTGGATCACTTAGAATCATAATGAGGAACGCGAGTCCATTAAAACAATGACTTTGCCTTTACTGATTCTCATTATGCCAACGCATGGAATGACAGGTGAAGTGAGCACTTTGCATTGCCCACTAATGCAAAGTGCCCACTTCAAGGCACTTCGCCAGTGAATTTTAAATTCGCTGCATCTCTATCCACTAGCACATCCCCCTCCAGCTTACTGACTCCATCCTCACAGAGATGGGACAGGGTTGCATCACCTCTGTCATTTTTGTTGACCTGGCCAAAGCCTTGACGTGGTCGCCACACCTCCTATTCTCAAGCTGATAGAGGCAGGCATCTCCGACGAGCCATCAGCTGGTTCCAGTCATACCTCACTGGCGGGTCCCAATCTGTCAGAGTTGGCAATTCCTCCTCCCTCCCTTTCAATCAACTCTGGTGTACCCCAAGGCTCAGTACTTGGCCCTATTCTATTTTCCATAATCCTGAATGATCTCCTGATGTCTGCTCATTGTCTTGCATACACATGTATGCAGATGACACCGTTATTTTATCTGGGAAATCCCTGCAGAAGTGACTACCAGTCTGCAGCTGGACTTTAATAAGGTCCAGAGCTGGTTTTGTACCAACAAACTCGCTGAATGCCCCCAAAAATGGTCTCTATGACCTTTGGCACCAGACAAAACTGTTCATTCTTGACTCCACCCCCAATTTCCACACTCTGACAGGTACCAAACTGGATGATGTCCACTCATTTAAGCACCTTGGGCTTTGACTAGACAGGAATCTGACTCACAGTGTACACATAGATGCTATCACAAACACTCTCCCAAGCTCGATGCCCTGTACAGACACTGTAGCAGCCTGCACACGCAAGCTAGGCATGAAATTGTTCAAAAGATGATTCTCCTCTTTTCGACTTTGGGGACGCTGTTCACAACTCTGCACCAAAGACCAACCTAGCCAGACTGGACACTCTTCAATTTCTTCTGCTGCTTTGTCCTTGGCTGTCCCTCTCACCCACCACTGCCATATTTATATCTCACTCTCCTTCCACTCACTCACTGCAAGGTGCCTACGCCATACCACCAGCATATCTCCATACTCCACAGTATACTCATCCCCTTCTCCTTTCCTTCCCAATAATCCTCAATCTCTCTCTCTGTCTCTCCCCAATCCTACTTCACTCCCTCTGCAAGCTCTTCATCCCTCTCCACTCCCTTCCCTAACTTCACTTCTTCTGCAAGCTCCTCATCCCTCTCCTAGCTAGCGCCACCCACTTGCAGGGTTCTCTGTATCATGAAGGGTAGAAGGCTCTGGCCCCATCCTCTAAATGTTCCCCAAGTTTCTCCTTACCTCCCCGCTACCACTAGGCTCCACCTCTCAATTTACCAAGAATTAGTACTGTTATCCTTCTGAATTCTGTGCATTGTTCTATGTTAAGTTTATATTGTAATATGACTTGTATTATGATTCTGTTGTGCATGTAACCCTTCTGTGCTTGACTATGTATCTATGTCCATGTCCACCTCAAAAATGAGCTTTGCTCAACAGTGTTCACCTGGTTAAATAAAGATTTTGATTGATTGATTGTTTCACACTTTTAAGCCATGTTTACATGGCAGTAGCATTTCAGAATTCAGACTGCAACAGTGAGATCCCGATCAACTAGCATCGTTTCACCCTGTCTACATGGACCCTTTCTGCACTTCTGCTATCTCGCAGGTCAGGGCCATCATGAGGGGGGTCAGACATCTGCTCACTAACAAAGGCAGTGATGCAAATGTGCATCCAATGTGCATGCCTGAAGTAACATCTGTAAATTTCAGTTGGAGAGTTCCAACTGTTACAGCCCTCAGTTTTTACAGCAGCCACTTTGCTGTACTCAGAAGACTCTCCTTTTGTGGGCATGTTTTCAGCACAATGCACTTGCTGAGAACGGAGACTTATTTATGAATGTGCCTACATCACCTCAGCTGTGCACGTGCCAAGAGACAGGTTGCAGCAGTGCTGATTGTCCACACTGCCTTTTGAAGCTGCTGTAAGCCACTCGCTCCTCAGTGTCCCCAGCTTGCCTAAGAACCTGGGAGTGCCTTAATGAGAGGCTTAAAATGATTGGGGCAGTGTCTACATGATCACATTTGCACTGGAGCAACCCGAGCACACGGGTTACTCCAGTGCGTGCTGTTGTAAACAGAGACTGAGCACCCTGTTTACATGGACATTGCTCTGGGAGTAACCTGAGTGCTCAGGTTCCTCCAGTGCCAATGCTTCCATGTAGACACACACTCGATCACTATAAGCCACTCATTAACATTCTCCCACATTCCTAGCAAACTGGGAATGCTGATGCAGCGAGTAGCTTACAGTGGCTTACAATTGTCATGTGGGCAGTCTCCACTGCGGCAACCCATTCAGTCCCTGTGCCCCCATTATACAGGGGTGGGTCTGGGATTTGCACTTGGGATTTAGCTCCACGTTTCCAAAGTGCTGTGAGCAAAACAGGCTTCCTGCATGAAGATAATCCTCTGAATGTGACAAAGTAGCTGCTTTGAAAAGCCAAGGGCTGTAACAGTTTCAAATTTAGAACAGATCTATCCTTCCAGGATTTCAGGCATGCACATTTGCATATCCAATCATGTTAGTGGTTGCATCATTGATCTGCCATCCGCCCCCAATGCACGGCCCATCACCAGTGCAGCTTGAAGTGATGCAGAGAGGGGCTGTGTAGACAGGCACACCATCGAGTCACAGGTAGTCAGGACCATACTGTTGCAGTCAGAATTTGCAGCACTACTGTCGCGGTAAACACATCTTTAGATGCAACTGTCACCTGAATCTGGGAGAGTTTCTGTGTATTATGTAGGTAGCAAAGCAAAATTATTTTTCTCATTTGAGCACCCCATGTGCATGAACTATAGGATTATTGGAGACTTACTGTAGACAGGGCAAGAAGTACAAATGAGGATCCATAATACAAGGTACACCGTCCACATCATACAAGTTCTCAAAATACCAGGAATATGTACAGTGTACGTTAATGAAAATCTTTCTAAACACAGTATGTAGGAGATGATTTATTAACAATCTATAAATACTGATCTCTGCTATCATGTACATTTTAAGTTGCTTTTCACAACATTTTAAAGCTCATACCGAGCAGCATATTATATTTCAGAGAGAAAAACGAGGAAATGTATCAATAGTCAGTGCAAAATCATAGTCATGCAGATGACTTGTATGTTTCAACTACTTACTTGGTTAGATTTTTGTTGGATGTACGCCAGCATCTGTATGTAAAGCAATGGGAGTATGAGGGTACAGGAGCAAGGTCAGGTGATGTTGAAGTTAGTTCAAAGCTGCACTGCAGCACTGTGCAGTATCAACACAGCTCTCACTACTCCCACTAGAAAAACATTGTTCACCAGATCAAAGCACTTCACTGTATGAAAGTAACACAGCGTAGCTTTTACTTTTAATTTTAAACATAGGTTGCTAGAAACTTTTGAGAAAATACAGCTTTTATTATTATTGCTGTTACTGATTATGGTCATTCCTGTTTCTTCTTACAGATGTCACAGTATATGTGATAAAAATAGTTGAAAGAATGCTGCTAGCTCTGTTCCTTCACCACAGCTTACAATGCTTTTCTTTAACAGAAGCTCTTTCTGTTTTACAATGTAGGTATCAAAGGTGGTCTAAATGACATGAAATATCTCACTTAGAGCGAATTCCACTCCAATCCAGCTTTTCAGATGCATAGACTAAAACACAGAAGCTGAGTACATAACTGCATTTAACCTCCTAGTCAGTTTTTTTCTGTAAAAGCTGTAATTCAGATACATGTTCACATATTAACTTTTACATATGTACTGCTGAGTTGGTAAATTTTGTGTGCGTTCTGAACCCTCCATACATGCTGAGGGCAGTTAAATGCCATGGTGTGACCCCATGCTCAGGATGAGCACAATCAAGGCCCTGTGGCATTCGCAGACCTGTCTGTATGCGGTCTCAGCACCTGATCCTCAGTCATGCATCCAGCTCTGCACCCAGCCAGGTCAGGATCAGGCAACAGGCTGGGGCATGTCTGCACCCAATCCACAGCATGGTAGAGGCATTGTGCAACTGGAAGAGGGGCAGAAGCATGAGATCCATGGGGCTGGAGAAGCACCTACATACCACCCTCTGCCTGGCAATCCCATCATCTTGATCATACCTCCATCTACTGCTCCCCCATGTCCCAGGAGCATTGGTATGGGGCTAGAGGTGTCTGTGGCACTGGCTGGTGAATATCTACTATGTGCACTGTTGCACAGCAAGAATATGACAGGCCATGGAGGACCATCATGGACCGCCATATACTGTGGGTTCCCAACGCTGCACATAGCAGGGAATCCACTGGCATCCTGATCTGGGCATCTGACTGAATGTCTGTCATTCCTTGCATCACCACCCTGGTGCCAACCACAGCCCTTAGGTAGGGTTCTGCACCTGGGTGGGTCTGGGGACAGGCCTGTGGACTGTGCCCATCCCTGCACAGCCCTGGTGTGCATGGCTGCTCAGATGGGATACACTTCTTTTAAACGATCCTGGCCTCTGCTGTCGCCAGGCTCTTAGATTCTAGAGGTCAGGTGTCATTTTGGTTGCTCTATGTTGTATCCTTTTCAGAACAATTAACATTGTCCTGTGATATCTGACCAGTGCTGTATACCTCTGTTAGAACATCTTATCCCACTCCCATCACCATTTGGCTAAAGAAAAGCAATCTGTTAAAATAATTGCATAAATGAATGAATGAATGAAACACTTTGTCACCAGTGAAGAGTGAGTGACTGAGTGACTGAGTGAGTGCATGACTGAGTTGGAGGCACTGGGCAACAACTTCTAAAACAGAACTTACCCTCACCCCCAAAAAATGACACCCACATAAAAGTACCTATTTTTTTAGTGGTCTGCCATCTTTACTACCAGTTTTCTGCCTCCATCATGTGCCTACCCTCCAACAAGGATGATATCAACCCATGGGTTAAGCTCACTGGGAGGGTTCAGGAACCATGATTACAGATGGGAGAAAATGGAGATCAGTCAGTCACTGATACAAGAAGGTGGCCAACTAATCAAGCATCTACCTAACAAGACAGACAGTGAGCGCTAAACATGGGGCAGGGTTTACCAAAGGACATCTGTCAGTAAATACCACCCCACATCTTGACCTCAGTCTTCTTCTGCTTCTTGTTCCTCGAGATGCACATTTAGCCTGCTTTCTCCTCCCTACATCTGCCCCTGCATCTGCAACAGGAGTCCTTTAGCCATCTGTCATCCCTCCCTCCCAACCAGCCTCAACACAGGTGGAGTTATTGGGGTGACACCAGGCCTCCAGAGAGAAGCAGCACAGGCAAACATAGGCAAAAAGATGGGTGGGGATCTAAAAATTTGAGGCATTTTATTTTTGTAAGGTAAGTGTTTCAGAGAGGGGTGCTGACTAAAACTGAGGCAGTACTTTGGCATAGCCAGAAAGCAATGTTATGAAGCAGGAGACCAAGGTCTGAATCCTACAATCATCTGTCCTCTCAGCCACCACGTAACCCTCTCTGTTTTAACTTCTGAATCTGTCTCTGTGCTCTATGAAGTCATCTACACCTTCAGAATGTCAATTATATTACCTCCTACCTCCGTCTTGGCTTATAAAATTCTTTTGGGGCACAGTGTACAGTATAGGAAAGATGCTACATGAAAGCAAACTCCCAGCTAAGGAGGACACTGGCACAGCAATAAAGAGACAGTTTATCCTAGTTTTTGGTTGGCTGACTGAGGATGTCACAAGGAGGATTTGAACTGCACAATGACCTGCTGAGGAGAAGCAGGCACAGCAGGAATTTGAGAAAGCCAGTTTTTTTTTTACAAAAGGTAAACCAACATTGACTCTACAATTTTATTCTCAGCTTCTTTCTAGAACACCCTGTGTTGTTAGATTCATAGCCCTATTTTCCTGTTTTCTGCTTTCCAGCTGCATGGTCGGTGGAGTCCCGGCAGTGGGGAACCCCCAACGCCAGTGAAGTGAAGGCAGTGAGAACCGCAGAGGGCTGAGCTAATAATCAATAGAGTAATGGAGCTTCTGTTTTGCTGAGTCATTCTGATAGGAGGTCTTTAAGTGGAAAGCAAAGAAAGCAAAGCCTATAAATTAAAAAATAAGAAGAGGCACACTCGAAAATTGCTGGAGAATATAGCAACTGACTGTGACCTAATACAAACCAAAGTGCTGAATAGATCTCTGTGCTTGAAGTACTTAAAGTGCTTAAACAGTGCTCAACTTATGTTGATAATATTTTATCCTTAGTGGCATCTAACCTAGGTTCCCATTCGGGAAAGTATTTTAATTTATTTAATTCATGTCCTGAATTCTTTTAAAAATGGTTAAACTACACATAAATTTGCATTGAGGGGCTTAAAGGTTTATAGCCTGTGAGTTCATTTTTGAAACAAGTGATTTAAAAGGGATACATTTGGACTCTCCCTAGAAATTTTAGATTGCCCTTTAAATGATCCTGAGTGTTTTTAACACAGAAATTAAAAAATCATTTAAGTTTACACATTTCCTGAATTAATCTTAATATCAATTAGAAAATACTTTTAAAACATGCACCTTCAGATCACGTTATATAGGTGTTTCCAGATGCTATCAGATGCTCTAGGAGTGCCTAGGAGCTAAATGCACACGGTGGAGTTCTCTCATCATATAGCCACCAGATATTTGAGAGGATACATTGAGATCTGCTTTTGGCTCTTAGCTCTGAACATTTTTTTCTTGAGAGCCAGATTCAAGCTAACTGGAGATGCAGATTTTAGAAGTTAGCACAAGGAGATTTTTAAACTGTACAGCCAGGTCCCTTTGCATAGCACTGAGTGCATACATGCTGGAATTTATTGAGGACAGCATGAGTAAGTTGTTTCTTTTTAAGAACATCCCTTAGCCCATTGTTTAAACATTCATTTAGCTTGATTTTTTACTTATCCTTTTTCCTAATATCCTCTTAGCCAGTCCTTTAAATATTGGTTTAGCTTTAATTTTTACTTTATCTTTTCTATTAAAGAAATTGTCCATTGATAAAGGTGGTCTAACTGTTCATCTTATAGAAATATAGAAATAACTTAATGGCCCAGTGCTACTGAATTCACAGACAGTGACCAGATAGTTATCCTTTCACCTTTCTTTTTTTTCCCCAGAATACAGTTTTATCATTTTATGTTTGCTTGCACATGTGCAAGAAACATAGTGCCATCATCCGAGTTTTCGGAGGTGTGTCACCCCTCTTCCAATTCAGTCAGTGTGTTGGCAGGCACGGCCCCAGTCCTCCATGCATGCTGGAGCTGTCTATGACAGCTCAAAATGCAGTGGCATACAGTTGAAAGGGGGAGCTATGCTTCAGTGAGCAGAAATCAGAATGTCGCCTGCTCATGTGCAGCTCCCCCTACACACACACACACACACACACACATATACATGCACGCATACTGCGGCTGCCCCACGCCATTGCCACCGATAGCCAATGGGGGTGCCCAATCCCCGCCGGGTGTGCTGCGCTCCCCCCAAAGCCTTCCACATGCCACGCTGGGTGACCACCCCAGCATGGCAACTCATGGTATAGCCAATGGGGTGCCCTAACCGCCGGCTCCACACCCCCCCAGCCATTCTTGTGCCACGCGAGAGCCCACCCCAGTGGCAAACGCCCCACGTCGACATTTAAAAAATAAAACTAAAAGAAAAACGGTCCCACGCAATCTCCCTGCCCCCACAACCCGCACCCACCCATTGCGCACCTGCCTCCCACCCCCTCACCCCATACCCCTCCTCCAGGATTCGTGTGATGATCATCGTGGACGGGAACATGTCTGCACTTTCAAAGCCGACCGCGAACTGAGGAAATGCCGGTAAGCTGTATAATGGGATAGATAGGGTTTTTCAACTTTGTTGCATATCTCAGGCACTTTTGGAATTTTTGCACCAAATTTTCAACATGGGGTTTTGGGACCCCTCTCATGAATGCTGTCACCGTCATGGTGTTATTCGGGTTCGAAGGGTGATTTCGAGTCACTGTGCTAAATCACCTTTGGGACTGATTAATGAAATGACACTGCCAGTGTTCATAAGGTGGGCTCTCAAGAAGCCTATTTTGAAAGTTTGGTGTAAAAATTCCAAAATGACTGTTTCACGCGCTGCATTGCGCAGTTCCTACGCACACTCGTAAGTTCGTGAATTTTCAATATTACTCCAGGATTTTCAACATTACCATTTAACCACACCTTCATGAATAGTACACAGCTGTCATTTTCTCATCTCACCCAAAACATGTTTCCGCCATGTAGCGCAGACAATGGCTTAGTCAGTGTGCAAATCAATGTATGGGACAAATTAAGAAAATCACAGTGACACTGTTCATGAGCAGAGGTCTTAAAATGGCTATGTTGAAAATTTGGTGAAAACTTCCTAAAAATGACTGTTTTATGAGGGTGTGTTGCGCAGTTCCTACGCACGCCGTAGTTCGCGAATTTTCAATATTTTCACTCCAGATTTTCAACATTGCCATTTTACCACACCTCCTTATGAGCAGTATAGCTGTCATTTTTCACATCTTGCCCAAAATGTGTTTCCGCTCATGTAGCGCATAATGACGCGGTCGATGTGCGAAATCAATGTATGGGACACATTAAGAAAATCACAGTGACACTGTTCATGAGCAGAGGTCTTAAATGGCCATGTTGAAAATTTGGTGAAAATTCCTAAAATGACTGTTTTACGAGGGTGTGTTGCGCAGTTTCCACGCACCCTCATAAGTTCATGACTTTGTAATATTTTCAGTCCAGATTTTCACCAGTGGCATTTTTCCACACTTCCTTATGAACAGTACAGCTGTCATTTTTCACAACATGGCCAAGTGTGTTTTCACACTTTCAGCGCAGAGATGCGTGGTCGCTGTTGGAAATCATTGTTCGACAGATAAAGAAAATCACAGTGACACTGTTCATGATCGGAGGCACCAAAATGCCTGAGTTGACAATCTGCTGTAAAAATCCCCAACCTAATTATATTACAGGGTGTGCGTTGCACAGTTTCTATGTACGCCGTGACATCACCAGTTTTTTTTATATTTTTACTGCAGATTTGCAACATTGCCATTTTTCACCTCCCCATGAACAGTACAGCTGTCATTTTTACATCCTATTCGGAATGTTTTGAACCCAGTAAAGCAAATGCCATAGTCGCTGTACATAAGCAGCTTTCAGCTAACAAACTGATATTGCCACTGTTCATGAGGTGGGGTCACAAAACCATGTTGAGAATTTGGAGTGAAAATACTAACTAATGTCTGAGGTATTAGGGTTTCCAACCATAGCACCCAACCCTGTAGAGAATGACAGGCATCAGGGGTGTGACTTGGGATTCTTGCCTGTAATGCTCATACCATTCCACACCCTGCAGCCAGCGAGAGGCATCGAGGTATGCCTTGGACTCTTCGCCTCAAAGTTCACCCCATTCTCCTATATCACACCCATCTCACCATATTTCCTAATGGAATGGGTGCGCATAAGGGCCAAAGACCCTCAAGGAACACCATGACACTTGTCAGTGTCTGCAGGGTGGGGTGTGGTGAAATGGCATGACCGCTTTGCCTGATTTAACCAAAGGCACACCCCAATGCCTGTCACTCTCTGCAGGGTGGTGGTGGGGTTGGCTTCAATTCAATACTTCACTGCCATTCCTATTACACAGCTCTGTAACTTCTACACTACCACTGCCAATGCCAGCAAGCAAACATTCGGCATTGACAAATGCTTGTTCTCTTTCTGATTTCCCATGAGATCATTCTTGTTTTACATGAAAAGAGGACTCCATCATCCACTCAGGGAAAGCTGTATGGGGATATAAAGAACAGTCAGCTTCAGTACTGAGAGGTGCACTCAAAGTGATTGTTTTATGCAATACCCAAACAGACACTGCAGGAAGCTTTTTGCTGGGAGGTAACCAACTGTAATAACGCACTGGTCTTAAACTGTTTCATCAATAGACCTACAGGTACATAGAAGCATAGAAGCAAGTTGCAGCTGTTGACCTTTCAAAGTGCAGCTTCTATTTAGGGACTCAATATATTATTATATTGTATTATTTATATCTCAGGAGGTGTACAGCTTTGGTCTTCTTATTGTTTTTCTGCTTAAAAGAGTGTGGACAGTCACAGTATATATTATTTTTGTGTGTGTGTGCATGTGCGCCGCATGAGTGTGTGTGGTATAATCATTTGCTTTAGAGCTGTTACTAGTGCCCATTAGAACCAAATCAGCTGGAAACTGTGACAATTAAGTTGTGGGCCTTTTTTTTTTTTCAGTGTTGGGCTGGAATTGAAAAGAACCAGAAATTGTACTAATTAAATTCTGGGCCCTCATTTTATTTTTTAGATGTTACTGGCAACTAGATTATATAAGATCAAATATATTTAATCATATATTAAATTACTATGAATACTAGAAGTGGAGAATATTATTAAAGCGGCTGGGAAAAGGGGAAAAGAGGAAAATGGAACCACTTTTATGAGAGACCTGGCCATCTCTGCTTCTACACCAAACGAACTAAAAGAAAATGTCCAGGGTAGAGTTCAAGAACAACTAGATGATCTAAGGAGTAAATAAATATGATAGAAGCTTAAGTTATGAAACAAAACGGTCCTTCTCCTATAATAATACCTGATACACCTCCATCAAAAAGAAAAAAAGGCAAAAGAAAAAAAAAGAAAACAGGAAAGCAAAACAAAATGGATCAACCTAAAGCAATGCAGAGTAATCAGTTAAATAGAAAAGTCAATGAACCAGGAATTACAATCCTAGAAAAGTATAATTCCATGAACCCCCACGTAATACCAATGAGCTCTACAAAAGTTCACAAGCACACAAAAGATGCATTTGACACAAGTAGATGAAAATAAAAGTCAAAGAAATAATTGAAGTTATGAAGCACCAAATTACTGGAAATAATAGAGAACAAGATACTGGAGGTACCCCAAAACTGAGCAAAACCCAAGCATGTTGCTAACAGGAGATGAAATCATCTTAAGAATTACTGGTATATACCTAAAACCAGGCAAAACTACAGACTCCTTAGAGAGCTAATAACACACTTATTGCAGACTGAACTGACAATAAAAAAAAACGTTTCTCCAAATGTTCTGATTGTTTAAAGAGATAAACCATTGACTTTTTGTTAGTATACATTATGGTTTCTAGCATGTGTTTTGCTAAACAAATTATTTATACATATTACAGATTGAAATATCTCAGATTAGACATAGCAACATCAGTCACTTGGAGAAGAATAGATAAATCTGTAGTGGTACCACCTAATTTAGGAAAGAAATTAACCTTCATATTTGTCTCACAGCTCTTCTGAAATATAGTTGGGGGAAAAACAGAGGGAGAACAAGCCCAGAGATTCAGTATGGAATTATCAATTTTGGGGTAAACAGGTTACTGGGGAGTACAATGTACTTATCAACATTTATAACATCCATTTTGTCCATTAAGATGGATGTTACTTTTTCAAAAATGATCTTATCGACATCAAGAGTACATGCAGATGGAATGGAGATTAAGTAGATATTTACCTGGAATCTCCAGAACTAGTGTCTTTTATAATGAACAAAGATAATAGAATGGAACAACAAAGCATTGTTACAGCTGACATGAATAACTTGCATAATGGGTCATTCCCATATCAGTATGCTTGACTAGAAGAATATCAAAGACAGAATGGTAACACAGATTCAAAACTAAGTGACTTTGCAGAGGAGGCTAACTTTATCTAATGGAATGTGGCAGGATTGTCTGGCATACTGCATGACAGAGAGTGTTACAAATTTATTGCTAGGCATATGGTGATAGTAATACAGGAGCCATGGTTACAAGAGCCTGTCAATCTGAATAGATATATTATGAAGCTATGATGTCACCAGCAACCAAGGGACAAAAGTCTGAAGGAAATGGGAGACTTTGTTACATATTAAAAATATCTAATAAGATAAAGATAAACCAGATTTCAAAAATCCATAAAAATTATAGTCATATTTAACTAGGGAAAACATTTGATAATAGTGGCAAATGTATACATTCCACCATAAACTAACACCCAATCTACTATTTGTAACAATTTATCTTCTGATTTAGAAACCATATCATTCAACTTTCGATCCACTTTACGCTTGGTTGCTGGTGATTTTAATCCTAGAATAGCTGATTTTGACAATGCTACATTTTGGGAAGAACTTATGGAGAGTGGAGATTTGACCAAATGTGCAAATAAAGACAAAAGTGTTAATGATAATGGAACAAAATTACAACACTTTTAAATGAAAATCAGTTATTGATTTTAAATGGAAGAGTTAAAGGAGATAAATAAGGAAAGACTACATACTTTGGCCCTAATGGCCAAAGTATGATAGACTAAGTTCTTTGTACCCTCCTAGATAGTTAACAAATAGTAGAACATCTTTGGATTAACATGAGAATGAAAATTGATCATGCCCCTTAGCACTCAAACTTAAGATACAAGACAGTACTTTGCATGAACCTAACAGTATAGACCCATTGTCCAAATCATATATATTGGGGAAATATGAACTCTGCATCCCCCCAACTTTGGTACAGTTAAATGAACTGTTGGAGTTCAGAACTTAACAACATGAAGACAAGAATCTCAGTGCTTAAGCACTGAGGCAATGGTTATCCCAAAGGGCACTGGCTAGGAAGCCATGTTTCAAAGAAATACAAAATCACACATACCCCCATAATGCATAGCACCATGGGCTATATATGCAAATCACCACAGAATATAATGTTGGTTCAACTTTCAGCAGAAATGCATGGTACCAAAAGGTCTCTCACACAGTCTGCAAAGGGTGCTAACAAAAGACACAGACACACGTTTCATCCTACCAGGACTCATCAGTGTACCTCATCTGTGTGACACCCCAGTAGAATGAACCAGCTACCCTAAGATGGTCTATCTGGGTTATGTTGTGGTGAACCCAATAAAATGAAAACAAACTAAAAGACAAAGACCCTCAGCACTCAAGCACTGAAGCCATATTTCCAAGAAATACGAAATTACACATACCCCCTAATGCAAATCACCACAGAATATTATGCTGGTTCAACTTTAAGACAGAAATGCATGGTACCAAATGGTCTCTCACTCAGTCTGCTAAGGGTGCTAACAGAAGACACATACACATGTTTCATCCTACCAGGACTCATCAGTGTGCCTCGCCTGTGTGACACTCCAGTGGAATGAACCAGCTACCCTAAGATGGTCTATTTGGGTTATGTTACAGTGAACCCAATAAAACAAACTAAAAGACAAAGAACCTCAGCGCTCAAGCACTGACACAATGGTTACCCCAAAAGGCAATGGCCGGAAGCTATGTTTTAAAGAGTTGGTTATCATTATAAGCCTCATAAACATAGTTACATGCAAAATCACCACAGAATATTATGCTGGTCTTCAACTTTTAAGCAGAAATGGGTTCACCACAGCATAACCCAGATATACCATTTTAGGGTAGCTGGTTCATTCCACTGGGGTGTCACACAGACAAGGCACACTGATGAGTTCTGGCAGGATGAAACGTGTATGTGTCTTCTGCTAGCACCTTTGCAGACTGTGTGAGAGACCTTTAACACCATGCATTTCTGCTTAAAGTTGAACCAGCATAATATTCTGTGGTGATTTGCATATACAGCCCATGGTGCTTTGCATTATGGGGGTATGTGTGATTTTGTATTACTTAACAACATGATGTATGTTATTAATTAATATATTTCATCCATACAATTAGAACATATCATGCATGATGTAACTTCATTAATAAGTTCTAAAATTTGCAAAAAGTACAGTAATAAAAACAATATTAATAAACACCATAAATCATATTTTCATAATCCCTGACAGAAAGCTAAAAAGGATATTGCAAAAAGTTAAAACATGCTAAAATCACCACTGCAGAACCAACGTTAATGCATTAAATAAAGACAGAAAACTGTAGAGATTCCTTAAAATTAAGAAACCTGAGTATTTAAATAACCAATGGGAAACAATGTCTCAATTAATTGAAAATAATGACCAGAAAGCTTTCTGGAACTTAACATCTAAGGGTACTAGATTCTCTACCAGTTCACTGATGGCCCACTTTACAGTGACACCATGACAGCAAAACCTAAAACAGACCATTACAGTGACAGTCAGTGTAATGGTCTGTTTTCACTGATGCTACTTCTCCCGTGTTCTGCCCTCCCAAAACAACTCCGACCTGGAGTTGATTATATTTAATTGTGTGGCATGGGGGCAGAACCCTGCATGGGGGTGTGGAGGGGTGTAGCCCTCACAAAAACACTTTATTTTGTGGCTGCACAATACTGGTCTCGTATTGTGCCATCGCTAGCAGGACATTGGCAAATTTACTGTCGACCTACAAGTGGTGTTTCTCAGTTCACTAATATCTCATATTACTAAGGAAAGCTGGATGTCATACTAGCTTTATTTAATAGTGAGACTAGTGGAGTTTTGTCTGACCCCTTCAATAAATCATCTATTCAGATTTCAAACCTATAACATTCACTCAACTTGAAGTAGATGCACAATTTTCAGTTGCCATCTAATAAAGCACTAGATCCAGACTTTATACCTGGGGAAATTTATAATGGAAATATTAATTTTGGGTCCCTTTTCTTACTAATTATTTCAGTGTATGCCTAAGAAAGTGGTACATTCCTGTATCGTGGAAGACTAATATAAAAGTCCAACTGCATAAAAAGAGTTAGTTTATGCCCTCAGAATTATCAACTGATTAGCTTATTGGATATTGTTTCTAAAATGTTCACCAGAATTTTATTGAACAGACTCACCACATAGGTAACATAGACACATAGAAGTTGATGGCAGAAGGAGACCGCTAGGTCCATCTGGTCTGCCCATTTGTTTTAAACCTATTTTAACATTCTGGTTGCCCTTGTACTGGGCCCCTTGTATATATCCCATGCATGAATCTCCACACAATCTATTGGGGCAGGCTGTTCCAGGCATCTTTGAAGAAAAGCTTCCTGGTGTTGGTAGAGAACCTCCTCCTTGCAGCCTGAGGTCATGTCTCCTGGTCCTGGAGCCCTTGTTGAAGTGAAAACATTCCTGTGCCTGTACCTTGTTAATGCCTTTTATCTACTTGAATGTTTCAATCATGTCCCTCTCTCTCTTCTCTCTGCTCCAGGGAGTACATATTCAGTTCCCTAAGTCTTTCCTCGTGAGGACATGTACTGCCGACTCTGAATCCTTTATGCCACCTTTCTCTGTACTGTTCCACCTGGTCAATGTCCTTCCTATGTGAGGCCTCCAGAATTGGACTCTGTATTCCAGGTGAGGCCTGACCAGCGATCTATATTGTGGTAATACCACCTCTCCTCCTGTCAGTGATTCCTCTCCCAATGCAGCCCAACATTCTGTTGGCCTTCAATGTTGTCTTCTACACTGCTTACTAACCTTCAAGTCATCTGAGATTATGATTCCCAGATCTCATTCCTGGTTTGATGCCACCAGTCTTTCACCAGCTAGATAATACTCCTTTCTTAGATTTTTCTTTCCTATGTGCATGACCTTGCACTTTTTGGCATTAAATCAGCTGCCACACTCCAGACAATTCTTCTAGTTTATTGAGGTCAGCTTTTATCTTGCTCACTCCTTTTGGTATGCCACAAAGCACTGCTCTCCCATTTCAAGCAGGGTTTAGGCCTGTATTTTCCACCCTTAATAACATCTTTTCCTCACTTGTTTAATTGAGAAATATGTGCATATAAAAATGAAATTTTATGCTTTATTTATTGATTTCTCAACTACTTTTGAATCTATCAACCAAATCATTCTCTGTGAAATCATGACTCAAAAAGAATTGGACTGTTCACTTTTGGACCCTATTTACCAACTTCATTCTGGAACTACAATGAGGATTAGATATGACTTAAATGGCAATTTGACAGATCCATTTCTCACAACCTGTGGTGTAAAGCAAGGATGCCTGCTGGCACCATTACTCTTTAATATTTATATTAACAAAATATTACATTTTTATGATGAAGCCCAACTTGATCCCTCCAAAATTCAAACACCCCTTGCCACTTATTGACTTGTGTGGAGACAGAAAGGCCCAACTTCTTGAAGATGGAAGCAAGTTGCTTTTAAACAACTGGAAGCTGTGAAGGAGACACAATATTGAACTGGCAATCTTCAGGAAAGTGCACTCTAGCTCAAATCTGGGAGACGTGTACCTTACTCTGCTTTAAATTTTACACTTGGTAATGCGTTGTGTTTTTTTTTTTAATGAAGAAGGGGTTTGCAATACTGCTTATGTACTTGTAGATTGGGAGTTTAACTTCAGAGGGATTGAAATACTGATATTTTTTTTCCTTGTGTATAGTTGGATGTTTGTCTATTAGTATATGGGTGACAGTTTGCATCAAACTATTTTTGGTACAGTGAACTATTTACTGGTGGCTGAGGATTTATCATTGTAAGGCCTGCAGGTTAGTGCAGGTTAGTGGATGTTTGTGTATTTGACCAAGACATTGCCTCAAGTGGTGGAAACTGGTTTCTCTGATTGTCTTCAGAGCACAGAACACCATATTGTATAAGGCTGGACAGGGAGGCTTACATCATAGATATTCGGCCCAACTGCTTTATTTTTCTCATACTGAAATTGTTTTTGCAGGGTATATTATCTGTTAAATTGTTGTATAGATTGTCTTGTTGAAAGGAAGGTCAGCACTCACTGGAGTGGTGGTCAGAGTTGTAGCTGATTGTTTCTGGAGGGCATGGGCTTGGTCCCACTCTACCCTGCCCCTGCATTCCGCCCCATCCCAAGACTGTCATTTTCCTTATACCAGGGGTTCTGACATCACTTCCCAAGAGGGCAAGAGGCTTACAACTGTCATATCATTAACAGATCAGCACACTGCATAGAGGGCAAATGCTTGTACACACTAACAAAAAGACAAAAATTATCTATTAAATAAGAGGGGAGAGGGACATGTGGAGAGTGGTGCAATGCACTGGCTGTGGGGCGGCAGTCTTCAGGAGACATTCTGGAGGCTGTGATGCTGCCCTATTTGCAGGCAACTCTCTGCTCTGAGGGAGGAGGTTGCCCATCTCCAGGCTAACCTGGCAAGGAGTAGGGAAACCTCCCCACCCAGGAAACACAGGACCATAACCACTGCCTCAGAGGTTGCCAAGAAAGAGGATCGGGTTGGACCACGGTGGACTAGAGAGGGTGAAAGTGGTGGAACAGAGGTGTATGCCTCCAATTGTACCTTCTCAACAATTCATATGCCATTCTGAGGAGGTGGTTCCTCATGGAGGCACCAGCAGTGGAGATCAAGGAGGATGCTGAGAACCTTCACAAGAAAGACCAACAGGAGGGTGGCACTGGACACCACAGGGAAGGAAGCAGCTCCTGGTGAAGAACCCAATTGTTATGGGGGTAGAACTGTGGGTGGGAGGGAGGGAGGTGAGGTGCCTGCCTGGCACCATGGCTTTGAGGGACAGAAAGCAGATCCTCAAGATTGCAGGAGCATCTGGATGGGAGAGGGAGCTGGACATCATTTTCCACCTAGGGACAAATGACCTAGTTGGGCATGGGATCAGAGCAGTGCAGGAGGAGTTTGTGGAGCTGGGGAGGGCCTTAGACAAGTAGCATGCACAGTAACCTTCTCGGAGGTGCTGCCTGACTATGGCATAGGTCAAACTAGGGTTCTCCACACCATGAAATTCAATGAATGGTTAAAAACTAGTGCAGAGCACAGGGTTTTGGCTTTATTGGGGACTGGGGGTCCACCTGGAGGGATACAGGCCTATACTGGCATGATGATCTGCATCTGTCTGGGAGGGGAACCAGGCTCTAGGTGATAGGTTTAAATGCTTCATTGGCAATCATTTAAACTAGCCAAGGGTGATGCACTGATAAGAAGCAGGAATTCCAGCCTTCCTCCACAAAACAGGGTAGTTAGTGAGAGTAGCGCCAAGGTAGAGAGGTCAGTAGGGAGAAGGACAGGGTAAATGGAGAAAAAGAACTGGCAGTAAGGGTAGGTATGGGGCTAAAAGGGTTAAGGCAATCAAAAAATGGAGGGCGATTAGAACCAATGACCATAGTCTGGGTAACAAGCTTCCTTGACTAGTGGCTTTGATGGAAGAGGACATCTGGATATTGTGGCAGTCAGAGAAACATGGTACATGGAGAACCATGACTGAAATGTCAACATACCAGGGTACACAATCTACAGGAGGGACAGCGAGGGTAAAAGAGGAGGAGGAGGAGGAGCTCTCAATGTAAGGTAAGGGATCAAAGCAACAGAACTAAAGGGTAAACAGGGAGGAGATGAGGCACTGTGGGTCACCTTGGAGACAGAAAATGGCACCACAATCCA
This sequence comes from Neoceratodus forsteri, assembly GCA_016271365.2. Classification (NCBI taxonomy): domain Eukaryota; kingdom Metazoa; phylum Chordata; order Ceratodontiformes; family Ceratodontidae; genus Neoceratodus; species Neoceratodus forsteri. Next base: position 398,068,528 of record CM057454.1, read on the forward strand.
CACAGGGTTGTATACAGACCCCATCTCAGGGGAAGACATGGACAAGGAAATGATTAAGAGGGCATCCTTAGAATGGCAGAAAAGGGGAGATATTGTTGATGGGGACCTGAACATGCCAGATGTTAACTGGAGCAGTACCCCATCAATTGAGCACTACCAGAAGAGCACCACACTATACGGCACTAGTCTGGTAAGCACTCACATGGACAGCAAGTGGGGATTTACAGCGCTATTGTAAGTACTCCCTGGTCGCTGTCCATGGTCCTGTACAAGGACAGGGGCAGAAAGGAACAGGAAGCTGGCCAAGCTGCTCCCTTAGCATGGAGGGCTGGGGTATGGAGCAGCTCGGCTAGTGCTAATGGAGACCAGGGATCTAATCCTGGTCTCTGAAGGATTTTGCTACTTTGGGACTTAGTATTTTTTACATGGGACCATGGAGACAACATTCCAGGGCCCCATGAATTTTAACTTTCCCTGGCATCTGCTCCCCTCAGAGTGTGAATCCTAGAGACGGGAGGGTGCGGGGGCAAAATGGTGCTTTTTTTCATGTGCACCATGCCGATGCTATAATTGTCAACACTCTCCAGACCCAGTGCCTACTGGAGCACATTTGCTGCATCCACATCCACATCCAAGAGCAGGATCATTCTCAATTCCCTACAGGGCATGCCTCAGACAGCTAGTGATGGAACCCACTCAGGAGGGAGCAATCTTAGTCATGGTACTTCAAATGGTTATGAAGAGAGGATGACATATTTAGAAGTAAGTAGCCATCTGGGAACAAGCTACCACCAAACATTGTGGTTCACAAAAAAACGTAGTCATAGAGTTAAGCCATACAAAAGCAAGGGTACTGGACTTTGAGAGGGATGACTTTGGCAAAATGGGTGAGTGCCTAAAGAATGTACTAGTAAATGGCAGGAAGGAGGTGGAAGAACAATGGAAAATCAAACTGCCATCATAGAGGCAACAAACCTTTGAGCAGCAACAAACAAAACAAAACAAACTAAAAACCTATGGTTCTCAAAAGAGGTGGTGAGGAAGGTTAGGAGAGAAAGATAGCATTCAGGAAGTATAAGGAATCACAGAATGATCAGGACAAGAACTGTATCAGTTAAAGCAGAAGGAAGTGAGAAAAGCAGTCAAAATAGTGAAGGCCCAAACCTAGGAAAAGATAGCCAACTCAGTTAAGAAGGGGAATAAAACCTTTATAGGTTCATTAGGGAGTGAAGAAAGACCAAGGGAGGGATAGTGCAGCTTAATAAAGAGGAGGGAGGTGGGCAGAGGGTGACAGTGAAAAGGCAGAGATACTGAATGAATACTTTTGCTCAGTATTCACAAAATAGAAGAGGGGGTACCTAAACCAAACAATAGAAGCACTCTGAACAGGGTGGTTGCTACCAGTCCATTCACAGAAGACAGGGTCCTGAAAGAACTCCTAAAACTCAAGGTGGACAAGGCAGTGGGCCTGGCAGGATTCACCCCAGAATTCTAAAGAACTAAGGGAAAACCTAGTGGCACCTCTGACTACCCTTTTAACAAATCATGGGAGGATGGTGTGATACCTGAGGACTGGAGGACAGCATATAATGTAAAAGGAAACTTACCAAGAAACATTTAATAGAAGGATGAAACACTTAATGGAAGGATGAAACTTTAATATCCTCAAAGCACTGATAGTTCCAAACCCAACACCCCACCCTGCAGACACTATCTATATATCTATATATATATAGCGTTAAAGCTGATGACCCCAAGACACCCCCACTGACACCTGTCAATATCTGCAGGGTGGGTGTGTTAGCATTTGAACTATCAGTGCTGTGAGGATATTAAAGTTTGAACTTTAATATAGAACTGCACTTTCACCCTAACTATACAGGTGTGGGTATATTATATATATATATCTTATGAAACACTTAATGAAAGAATCCTTCCATTAAGTGTTTCATATGTGTGTATATATATATATATATATATATATATATATATATATATATATATATATATATATATATATAAAGACAAAGAACCTCTGTGAGAAAACACTGAGGCAAGGGTTACCCTAAAGGGCATTTGGCTGGGAAGCCAAGTTTCAAGAAAATACAAAATCACACATGCCCCCACAATGCACAGCATCATGGGCTGCATATGCAAATCACCACAGAATGTTATGCTGGTCCAACTTAAAGCAGAATTGCAAGGTGCCAAAAGGCCTCTCACATAGTTTGCAAAGGGTGCTAACAGAAGACATAGACACGTGTTTCATCCTACCAGGACTCATCAGTATGCCTCATCTGTTTGACACCCCAGTGGAATGGACCAGCTACCCTTAAGGCAGTGTGCCTTGATATATTGTGGTGAATCCATTAAAATAAAAAAACATTTAAAAGACAAAAGAACCTCTGTGTAAACACCCAGGGGCAAGGGGTTACCCAAAGGGCATTTGGCTGGGAAGAAAATACAAATCACACATGCCCCACAATGCACAGCATCATGGGCTGCATATGCAAATCTACCACAGAATAGTATGCTGGGTCCAACAAAAGCAGAATTGCAAGGTGCCAAGAGGCCTCTCACTGGGGTGTCAAACAGACGAGGCATACTGATGAGTCCTGGTAGGACAAAACACGTGTCTATGTCTTCTGTTAGCACCCTTGCAAACTGTGTGAGAGGCCTTTGGCACCTTGCAATTCTGCTTAAGTTGACCAGCATAACATTCTGTGTGATTTGCATATGCAGCCCATGATGCTGTGCATTGTGGGGGCATGTGATTCTGTATTTTCTTATAAATATATATATATATATATATATATATATATATAGTAGAGAGAGAGAGAGAGAGAGATACACAGATACACCCACGCCAGTATAGTTAGGGTGAAAGTGCACTTCTATGTTAAAATTCAAACTGTGAGGATTAATAACTTTGTAACCATTAAACGGATTTGCATGAAATGTGGTGCATGAATTTATGGGTATCTCTTGACGTGTCAAATTTGTTGGAAATCTGTCAACTGGTTTCTGAGATATAAAGGTTAAAAACTGAAAAATCAAAATTTGCTTGACATTTCCTTTGACGTCATGGATCTCAGAAACGGCTTCATGTTGTGGGCTGAAATTTTCAGGACAGAAAGCTCTTGGATCACAGATGTGTCTTTTGATGGTTTGATGAAAAATATTAATTTGTTCAAAAGTTATTCACGTTTTAAATTTCCCATTATTTCCTATGAGAAAAGTTAAGTGTTTAGACGAAAGTGGACCATTTATAAAATGAGTCTGCATGTGAAAATTAAACCAACTTGTTTACTTTTTGAATGTTAATAACTCTAGAACCATTCAATGGATTTATAGGAAATCTGGCATGAATAATTCCTAGGGTAGATCACTTGACATGCCAAACTTTGTGTGGCTGAGTTTTGTGGCTTTTGAGATATAGACTGTCAAAAATCATAACATTAATGGCCATTTTGAAAATGAATTATCTGTCCGTCCACTGACACTTTCACTGCTGATGGGGTGCCAAATTCCTCTGTCGGCATCATGTATGTCCCCACAGACTCATCTGGCACACTGGAAAGCCCACCCCAGTGTACCCATATTTATAAAAGCCTGTGGAAAAGAAACTGTCCATCAATGTCTTTTCTTTGATGTAGAATCCTTTATTGAAATTTTCCAACATTTCAATGAAGGATCCTGCATTGAACTAGTCTGCCCCATCCACTGACACTATCACTGCCAATGAAGGTGCCCAGTCCCCTGTTGGCATCATTATGCCTCAGACTATCTGGCACACTGGGAGCCCAACCCAGTGTGCCCATATTTATTTTTAAATAAATTATCCTGTTAATACAGAACCATCCCCGTTGTCTTTTATGTTAAAGCAAAACCTTAAAAAAAAAGTGGTCCATTGTCTTCCCATTTCTCCTCCTCCCATCCCCATCCTCCCTCTGTGCACCTACCTCCCCGCACCCCCCTCACCCATACATATCCTCTGAAGGTCAGGATCGGTGATCTTCTTTGGACCGACACTTCTGCACTCTTTAAAGCCAAACTGCGATCTGAGGAATCAAGGTAAACCTATAATGGGAGTCAATGGGGGAGGGTTCAACTTATATTGATATCTTGGTCAATTTTAGGAATTTTTGCAGCAAATGTTCAACATGGGGTTCCAAGAACACTGGCACTGCCATTTCATTTCTTGGTCCCGAATCATGATTTTAGAGTTGCAGCACAGAATCACCTTTTGGGACTGATTCAAGAAATGACAGTGCCACTGTTCATGAGGAGGGGTCCCAAAAGCCCATGATGTACATTTGTGAAAAATTCCCAAAAATGATGGTGTAACGAGTGTGCATTGTGCATTTTTAACGCATGCTCGTAACTTTGCCAATTTTTATATTTTCACTTCAGATTTTCTACATTGCCATTTTCACACCACCTTATGAACAGTACAGCTGTTATTTTGCACATCCTGCCCAGAATGTGTTTTCACACCTGTGGCACCGAATGGATGAAGTTAAGGTGCAAAATCAACTTTTGGAATGGATTAACAAAATCACAGTTGCACTATTTATGAAGGGAGGTCCTTTAATACCAATGTTGAAAATTTGGTGAAAAATTCTAAAAATTATCACGTTACAAGCATGCATTGCGCAGTTTCTACACATGCTCATAACGCTGCCGACTTTTCCTGTTTTCAGTCCAGATTTTTGACATTGCCATTTTCCCACACCACCTCATGAGCAGTACAGCTGCCATTTTTCAAATCCTACTGAAATTGTTTTTCCACAACTGTGGCACAAAACAGTGTTACATTTGCTTGGAATTACATTTGCATGGGGGTTAAAAGTTTGTTGTACTTGGTATATGAAGTAAGGTGCTGAGAAGGTTATGTTGGACATTTGGGGTGAAAATTATTTAAGATGATACAGTTATGATTACTTCTTGCAATTTTGGTATGCCTGTTTATAAGTTAATGTGTAGAAGCATTAGGGCCTTGAGACACCTGTGTTTCCACAGCTATATACATATGTGCATCTGTGAAGGGATTAGTGCAGGGTCCAAAGGACCCCAGGCCCACCATCACAATAGACACTGTTGTGATACCTGGATGGAGGGATGGGAGGGCAGGGTCCAAAGGACCCTGCACTCTCAATGTGACATATGGACAGTATTGTACTATCTCAATGGAGGGATGGGAGTGCAGACTCCAAAGTGACATATGGATATTGTTGCACTATGTTGTACTATCTGGATGGAGGATGGGACCCACTGTGACATATGGACAGTGTTGTACTATCTTGATGGAGGGTTTGGACTCTGCGCTTACTGTGACATATGATACTGTTGTGCTCTCTCGATGGAGGGATCCCACTTTGGCATATGGATACTGTTGTACTATGTTGGACTATCTGGATGGAGGGATGGGAGCACATGGTCCCACCATGACATTTGGACACTGTTATACTAAATGGATGAAGAATGGAGTGCAGACCCTGCTCTCCCAGCAGTAAAATGAGGATACAATTATACTGTCTGGAAAAAGAAGGAAATTTCTTTGCAAAACTTAGTAATGCATCAGTTAGTGAATACAAGCTACAAAATTATGGAAATGTGGTATTAGGTTTCCAATCATAAAGCCTCACCCCCTAGGGTTCTGAGTCTCATTACCACCTTACTTTCCTTCATTTTCCACACACCAACAGATGTTGGTGTGTGTATTGGATGTCTGGCCTAACTCACCCCATTGTTCTATACTGTAGCGTGCTTGTTTGCTGTGAATGGGGTGAGAGCTAGGCCTGATAACTCAACGGCATACCCGACACCTGTTGGGTGTGGAGGGTGGGGGATGGGGTAGGGTGGTAGGGGTGGGATCCCTGGGGTGGGTGTTAGTGGGGGAAACCCTAATGCCACATTTCCCTGCTTTTGTCCCTGTGGTATTCACCCTAACTGATGCATTAACAAAGTTTTTTGCAAAGTGTTCATATATATACATATATATATATATATAATATATATATACACACACACACACACACACATTTATATATATATACACACACATATGTACACATACAGTATATATCTTATAGGGTGCGATCACCCCTACAGTTAGGTCTGAGTAGACAGTTTAATGTTAAACACCAAATTTTGCACATTAATAACTTTGCAATCGTTCAACAGATTTTGCACAAAATTGGAATACATACCCTTGGTTTGTAGATTTCTTGATTTGCCAAGTTGTGTTTTGATTGGATTTGCAGTTTTGTGTAGCAAAGAGCCAAAAACATGTTTTTGCCTTTTGGCCAGTGTCAGGATCATTTTGCAACATAATGCTGCGTCCACATCGCTTTGAATTTAGGGCCTGACATTTTCAGGGTAGAAAGATGTTATCTAATGGAACAATCAAGCATTATTTTGGTGAAAAAATATTAATCTGTTTCAAAGTTATTAAATTTTGAATTTTCAGATTCTGAGCATGCTCAGTTCAGTCTTTGGGATAGATGCACAGTTTCAATCAAGGATTCCTGGTTGTGAAGAACTCGCAAACAGGGATTGCTAAGAATGATTGGGAAATCTCAGAAAATCCCTTCTTGCAAGGAATATGCCTCTTCTTCAGGTGCCATCTTGTTTTCTCACTTAGCGAGAGTAAAAATAAAACTTGCATAACTTGCCCTCAGGGTCTTCTTTTCTAAAAAACAAGGCATGGTTTTTGTTTAGGGGAATCCTCTACCCACCCATGTCTTTTTTTAGCTCAAAATTGCACTTTCAAACTTTAAAATCCCTTTTCACAATCCCTTTCGCTAGCTGATCCTTTTTGCCAGATTGGCAGGCCAAAAAAAGGGATTTGTAAAGGTTGCTGTGCCATTTTCCCTGATGTCAGTGCCCCCACCCTCTGATCACCCTCCCCGGTTTTATTTTTTATCTATTTTCGACATCAGGTTGCCCACCCCAGTGTCAGATAACCCCTTCCCACAGCCAATTATTTTTTAAATGTGCCAACAAAGGAGGCCCTATCCCCATGTCGGCCTTTAAGCCTTCAACCCCTCATAGCATTGACACTGGGGTGCCCACCTCAGTATCCTATAATGTGTGCTTTTTAAGTGTTACTGAAAAAAGAAAGCGTCCCTCAATGTCTTTTACCCCAAAAATAAAACAGTCCCTCTTCATCCCCACGCCTTCCCCATCGTGCTCTCCCTCTGCACACCCACCTCCCTTAACTCCTTACCTCAGACTTACCACCCTAGGTCAGCGGCTGCAATCTTCTCTGTATTGGAACACGCCTGCATTCTTTAAAGCTGAACCATGAACTGAGGAATCAAGGTAAGTGCTGTATAATAGCAGTCAATGGGATTTTCAACTTATGTTGATATTTCATCCATTTTAAGAATTTTGACCCAACATTTTCAACATTGGGTTCTTGGGACCCCACCTCATGAACACTGACACTGGGTTAGAGAAATGTAATAGTGATCGTAATACAGCGATCACTATCATAGTGAATGTATATAGCCAAAAGCATTTTGGCAATATACAAACCCAAGTGACTAGACTTCTGGGTCTTCTATTAAGAAAGTTTTTGTTAGGGGCCATGCCTCTACACTTTCTACATGGGGGGCCTACCCCTCACCCCTAAATTAGGATTGTTAACTTCAGGGGGTGCATGTTGAGGAGGGGCAAAACACGTGAGAAAAAAAAAAGAAAGCCACAAGCAGCTGCAAAACAATCACCCCCAGCAGTTCCTCAACCCAGTTCCTGCTGCACCATAGCCAGCCACCTCACCACCACACCACAGAGCTGGCTCAGCTGCAGCAGTATCCCTACCCATACAAATCATTCCTCCTGTCTCTCCACCCTACACCTCCCTATCCCTCCCTTCTGGTCACTTTCTTCACTACACCATCACTACCCTTGCAGGTAGCTGATGATGATAGCACTATAAATAAATTGCTGTTTTAACAGTCTCTCATTTATAATCTCTATCATCATGGTATACTCTGGCACTTTATTTTGCTACTCAGTCCCGAAAGATGATTTTGTAGTCACTGCATGCAATCACCTTTCAGGACCAATTAATGAAATGACAGTGGCACTGTTCTTGAGGTTGGGTCCCAAAAGGCCATGTTGAAAATATGGTGCAAAATACCCCAAACACCTGAGTTATGCACAGTTGTTGGATTTTCATAATACAAGTGCCCAACTTTAGCAAATTGTAATATTTTCACTCCAAATTTTCAACATTGCCAGTTTTTCACACCACCTCATGAACAGTACAGCTGTCATTTCTCAATCATGCCCAAAATGTATTTACACAGGAGTGGCAGAATGGTACAGTTGCTATATGAAATCACCTTTGGGACAGAGTAACAAAATGACAGTGCAGTGTTCATGGGTGGGGTTCCAAAAGGCCATGTTGAAAATGTGGTGCCAAATACAAAGAAATGCCCAAGTTACTGTGCAATTATTGGAATTTTTGTATACACATGTGTAACTATGGCAATTTATCATTGTTTCAATCCAGATTTTCAACATTGCCATTTCTCACACCATCTCATGAATACTACACCTGTCATTTTTCAAATATTGCAAAACTTTTTTCCATACCTGTGGCTCAGAATGATGTTACAGTTGCGAGAGTTACATTTCAATGGAGATTTGAAAATCTTCTGTACTAGGTACTTGAGGTGAGGTAATAAGAAGGGTATGTTGAACATTTGGGGTGAAAATTATTTAGATGGGACTGTTATGACTATTTGTTGCAACCGTGCACCTGCTATACCTTATCGCGTGAAGCACAGGAACCGGAGGCCCTGTGTTTCCAATGGCTAGATACATATGCGCATCTGTGGAGAGATGAGTGCAGGGTCAAAGGACCCTGTGTTCCAAAGTAAAATAAGATACTAATATACTATCTCAAAAAGTAAGGAAATAAATTGCAAAACTTAATTAATGCATCAGTTAGGGTTGAAGTGGGAGACATAGAAATGAGACATTAGGGTTGAGCCCTAACACACCCACACCCAACCCCCTAGCCAACCTCACACCCACCTCCACAGACCATCAGGTGTTGGGATGTGCTTGGTTGTCAGGCCCAAGTCTCACCCCATTCTCCTATACAGTACCATGTCAACTATCTTACACATGGAATGGGGTGAGAGTTAGGCCGATGACCCCAAGCACACCCTGATGCATGATGGTCTGTGGAGGGTGGGTGTGGGGTGGACTGGTGGGATTGAGTGGGGGAGGTGATGGAGCTCAACCCTAATGTCTCATTTTCCTACTTTTGTTACTTCAACCCTTACTGATGCATTAATGAAGTTTTTGTAATATGTATCTATATATGTATATGTGTGTGTGTGTGTGTGTGTGTATGTATATATACATATATATATATATATATATATGTACTGGTGTATTATAGTATATGTGTGTATATATATATATATATATATATATATACTGTATATATATATACACACACACACACATATATATATATACTGCCTTAATGCACCATTAATTCAATACACATCCACAAAGTTAGGGAAACATGGTATTAGGGTTTCCAACACTAACTCCCCACCCTCAAGCAACAAAGGAGAAGACCACACAATCAACCTCAGACAACCATCATCTGGTAAAGCCAACAATATTTTCAATCACAGGGTGCAGTGTGCACATTTATGGAACCCAAACAATGGAAGAAGCAAGGTGCCTTGCTTTGTACATCCCAGTTTCCAGTTGCCTTACTGACACAGCAAGTACCACAACTGGAATGGTATTTTGGTGGCCTCATTTCAAGTCCCAGCTAAGGCACTTATTTCTTTCCCTCATCTGTTTGTTTGGGTTCCTTAAATTTGCGCACCGCACTACTATGATTGAAAATGTAATTGTTTGTTCAGCACCAGGTTGTGAATTTGAGAAACAGTAAGGTGGCTCGGGATGTCTCGGTTTCCAATTGCCTTGGTGGTACAACTGGTAGTGCAACCACAATGGTATTCCTGGTGGTCTGGGTTCATGTTCCATCCAAGGCACTTACTTCTCTGTTTTCTGTTTAAGACAAACATTGTATGACTGTTTACAGATGACAAAATGCAGTAACACTGATGTGCTGCCTTTGTGGATTTGTATGTGTGTACACACACCATAAGACATGCACAGTTACTTTGGCTGCAGACAGAAATCCTTGATTTCTCAAATCACAGCACTACTTCTGTGTGCAGAAGCGCAGGCCTCTGCAGTCACAGATACAAATTCATGATACCCAAATTACAAGAGTTATGTTTCTGTTGATGCATAGGCCCATTGGGCCAGAGCTTCTATAGCCACAGGTACTGATGCACACCATAAAACATATACACAGTTCTTTTGCAGAAGTGCAGGCCCTTGAGTGTGTCTATAGCCAGAGGTGTAAGACATGCACACTGACCTCTGGCTCCAGAACCATAGGCCCCAGGAAATCCATGATAACAAAATTGTAACAGTACTTCTGTCTGCAGATGCACAGGTTGCTGAGGGGCCTGTGCCTCTGCAGCCACAGGTACAAGACATGCACACTGACTCTGAGCTAGAAGCACAGGCCCCTGTGGGCCTGTGCTTCTACAGTTGCATATAGAAATATATAATACCCAAATTGCAACAGTGCTTCTGTCTGCAGAAACTCAGGCCCCTTCTGCAGCCATGGGTACTTATGCAGTGTAGGACACACACACACACACACACACACACACACACACACACCATACAGAGTTGTGGTGTAGGATGCAATTCCACAAAAGTAGCACCACAGTATTACTGCATTTGTGTCATCTAGAAATAATTGCATGTTATTTGTCTACCCTGATGATAGCTGTATGTCATTGTTTGTGTGATCTTTTCTTTTGCTTATGTGGGTGGGGAGCTAGGGCTGTTGACCCTAACACCACATTTCCTGAATTTGTGGTGGTAAATTGAACACTAACTGGTGAATTAATGCGGTTATATGCAATGAATTTCATTTCATTTTGTGATAGTGGAATCTATCCTCATTCATACAGGTTTTTTGGGACCTGCATGAACAGATGCAGATGCACGGGGCTATAGGGGACATGTGCCAAGGAAAAGTCAGTCTGCCTGCTCAAGTGCCTTCTCTGCATCAGTGGATGCAAGGAATATGTGGTGCTAGCCACAGGTACAGAGGGACAGGATTCTATGCCAAAAGAAGATTTATTTTCACTATTTGGTACTTGGGTCTGTGTGGCCAATACTGCACCTTCCCTTCCCAGACTTGACGGTGTGCCCCATTTTAGTATTGTCCCCAGCTTTGTCCTAACTTGCTCACTGAGCTTGTCCCAAACTCAGCTCACTGGCAAGTGATCACAAAGTAGTACCTGCTGAGCCAAAGGCTTGCATTACACACAACACATTAAAATGATTTTTACACCAAATTTTCAACATAGCCATTTTAACTGCCAATTACAAACATGACATCTGACATTTATAAAATGCTGGCCAAAATGTAATTTCATGCCACATGTGTGAAAACAAGTTTTGTCATGGATTTGAAAAACAACTGTCACGTTCATAAGGTGGTGTAAAAATTACTATGTTGAAAGTCTGGAGTCAAAATATTGAAAATTACCAAGGTTATCAGGAGCATAGTAAAATTTCAATGTACATTCATAACTTTGTTGTTCTTTAAACATTTTGACACCAGATTTTTAACATATGCTTCTTATGACCCATGTCATGAACCCGATAGGTGAAACTTTTTAATCCTGCCTGAACAGTAATTTTACAGATTAACTGCAAAAAGTGTTTGGCCCAGATTTGAAACATTTCACCTACCTTGTTTATGATGTAGGGGTCCCAAAATGGCAATGTTGAAATTTAGTCAAACAATATTGAAAATTAGTGAAGTTATAAGTGAATGTTTAAATATTTCAATGTTCTCTTGTAGCTTGACCATTTTGCCATATTGTTCCACTAAATTAGCAACATAGTCTTCTTATGGCAGCACTTCAGTAAACCTGGTAGGTGAAAATATTCATAAGCACTCTATGTGATTTTGCAGCGGACTTCAAAATCACCTTTCTGGCCAGATCTGAAAAACTTTTCCTACCTTGTTCATGAGGTGGAGTTCGTTAAAGACCATGTTAAAAATTTGTTGCAAAATATTTTAACATGACAAAGTTATTAGTAAATGTTCAAAATGCATTGAAATACATTAACCTAGACTTACTTTATTTCCTCATGTCACAGTTGCAGTTTCAGGAGGAGGACATGATTCAGATCAGAGAGTGGATCTGTGATGTGGGGGCCTTTTTAGGTCAGTGAGGGTGTGTGGGAGTGTGGGTGGTGAGTGCTGATTGGAGGGTTTGGTTTGGTGGGGTGCTGTTGGGGAGCAGAGATTGATGAAGGACCATTTCCTTTTTTCAGTTTAACATAAAAAAGACCAATGGCGGCAGTTTTTTTTACATTTACGGACCCATACTGGAAATTAGGCACCCCAGTGTCAGCATATAGTGTTCAGCAGCATTGGGGTGGCATCCTATTGTTGCCACCTATGTGTTTGGGGGATGGAAACTTGGAGGTCTGCTTCAAATAAACAGTAATGCAACACTGGAAACAATGCAGGAATGCTGACTGAACTGGGACAGGAGAGAGCACTGGTAACAGCATTGTACACAAGTGTCACCCACATTTTTGGAGTTAGGGCATTCAGAGAATCTCACCTAGGGTCATATCTGGCAGCTACAGAACCAGTCATATTTATTTGTTTTTGGGGGGAAGGACAAGGGAGGGCTGGCTGGGATGCAGATGGTGCATACAGCAATGTCTTAGGTGTGAGCTGAAAATCTCATCACAGCAGTTTGTGTGCAACAGGGAAATTTTCAGCTCATGACCTGAAAAACAGCTCCCTTTTCTACAGTGCACAGCCAGGATTTTGGGGTGCCCAGGAAAGTTATTTGTGGGTGAATCTGAAAACAAACACCAGAATCTAGCTAACTGGGCACTGTATAGCTGGGTTCATGTGTTTATTTTTCACAATTATAATTTTTATGTATTTCTATGTTTTTGTTTAAAAAGCAAGATGATGCCATCATGACCAAAACATTTTCTCAGTACCCCAAAAATGCAAATTTGTTGAAAAACAGAAATGCTCATGATGTTATGCATGGGTTATGCCTCCTATTGTCCCACATACACCTCACATTTACCTCGCACTGTATTCCTGGTCTGTTATACTGTGATACTGCTATTTTGCACTAACATAGATTTTTGGCACCCATCATATAAGTATGAGTTCCAGAAAAGTGCTTTTGTATATATACCAGTGTTTATATTTTATAGGATTAGATCATACATGACTATTATACCTCACTATAATGCATTATGTTTGTCTTTTACATATATTCCATATATAATCTACCTAATTACTGATATGATGATTCTGAGGGATCATCAGTGATTATTGTGTACTTATATTTTCATATAATTACATGTAGTGTGTGTTTTACACTCAGGCAGTTATGCCACGTAATAGAGTCCTGTCAGTACTTCTCTTTGTCTCATTAGAGACTTTCTTATGTCTTATATTATACATAAGCAAGAAATGCCACTTGTAGTTTGAACCTCGCCAGCATTTCTTTTGTCCAAGTTATAATGCAAATGGAAGTATATTATTTGTCTCATATGATACTCATTAGTAATTCTGTCTCCTAAGTCATTATCCAATACATAATGTTTCTCATATCCATAACTATGATGTAATCCCTGTTGCTATGCTGTTATCTGTAACATAGAGCTTTCTGCAACCTACTGTAGCTCCAGGAGAGGGAGAGAGAGAGAGAGAGAGAGAGAGAGAGAGAGAGAGAGAGAATGAGATCCTGGAGAACCTGAGATCCTACAATCTTGGAGATTATTATAGTACATTCTTCAGGAGAGTGGTGAGAAACCCATCTCCTTTGTGATTTTCTTTGTCACATGTTTACGTAAGTAGTATAATAAACATTTATTAGTACTCTTGCTTGTTTATGAATGCTTCTTGGCAGACTCCAAAGACATACAAATCTGTATTATTAAAGTTATTATTATTTTTAGACACCCCAGAGCTGTTTTTGACTTGTCACATCACACCACAGTCCCAGTGTTCCTACAGCTCTATTTATTCTCTCCACAGCTCCTGATTGGAATCCTCAGGGCAACCTATCCTTGGAGCTGCGTGGGACAAGTATCCACACAGAAAGGTACAAAGTAAAGAATGCTAACTGTGGAAGCACCTCTGCTTCTGGACTTGATTCAAACTTGGCACCATTTCTGAAGGCTGGCCACCTCCGATTAGAATGTAGGGGCACTGCAACCATTTGTCAGGGTGAATTAGTGGTCCTCTGAGCCTGACTGCAAATTATTGGGCAGTGTTTTCCTGTTTCTATTTGGATCGGGGTCATCATTGGCTCCATGGCACTGTGTTCGCACCAAGGTCGGTATTTTCCAGTGGCACAGCTGGGACCAGGATCCATCCCCACAGTCGCTACATGGCTGCTCCGCCCGCCACCCAATACTCTCCCACCCTTAGCTGGCATTACTTATATAGGATATATCTTTCATGAGGTTGCTGTTTTTTGTCCCTATCTGCTCTCTTCCCCATTTGTAGCTTATATTGTTCCTTCACCAGAGGGCATCCTACTGTAGGTCTGCTTAGCTCTCTCTCAGGTTGGCAGGTCCTGTTCTTGCTTGGGTGTTTTTACTTTTAGTTCACTAATTTTACTCCTCAAGATTTGACATATCTCATGTTCTTCTTGAATTTCGGCTACAGTCTGATCCTACTTTCCATCAGTCTGACCCACCCTGCTTAACTTCACCTTGAGTCCTACTGCTAGCCCTGTCATTTACCCTCAATACTTGGATCTATCTAATCCTGGTCACACTTGTCAGGCAATCTCCTCTCAAAGATGGCGAGGGTGGCTATGTTCTATCTGCCCTGTGCACTATTTACCTTACTGCCCTTGACTCCCTATTTCATGGGTCTGTGTACACCTCTGATAGGACTGAGGGGCTCCTAATGATTTCACATTCTCAAACATTCTAGCCACAAGTTCCCCACACCTGGAACTCAGTTCTCCACTACTAATAAAATCTTGAGGCCTATACTCAAGTTCTTTCTGTACAACAAACTCTACTCTTCTAGGGGTCATTCATGGCCGTATGTTCTAGCCTCACTCTGGACCATAGCCCTATCCCCACTCAGACTGGGGATATTGGAGCAACCCAGGTCCAGTAATAAAGCTGCACACATCTAATACTCTCTCTCTCTAGCAATCTCCTGACCCAGGACATGGGTCTGACCATTGTCCAACTCAATATCAGAAGTCTGGTACACAATTCCCCAGAACTGTAGGCCTGAGTGCATGTTAGTAATCCTGATATACTTGTCCTCTCTGAAACATGGCTGAAACCCTCTATCTCAGAGCTTGCCTAAACATTACCAGGCTATAATCGTCCTTAACCGCCCAGTGCTCCTAGGTCACCCTGAAAACAGGCACTTGTGCCTAGTGGTCTTACCTGGTTACCAAAGACTAAAATAAAAAAATAATAATATGCACCAGGTTGACAGGCCTTCCTCCAAAAGAGGGGTTTGGCACCCTACTATAAGTCTCTTCTGTGCATCTCGCTTCTGCCAACACCTGCACTGAAAAATGGTGAGGTTTTACACTCCTTCTTTTTACTCTGGGGTGCAAAAAACTGCACATCCTTGGGGTACATTCCTCCTCATAACAGCAAACTTGGACTTGATGAACTTATGGACTTTATTCCCTCGGTAGCCAAGAAAACGAGTTGATATGTCTGGGTGATTTTAACCTGGACTGACTTGGGCCCAGCTCTGCAATCTTAGCATTTACCAACAGTAAGGCTAACCTTGGTCAACTCATCTCTGCTCCTACTAAGGTGTCCCAGAACGGCACTTGTTGTACCATGATTGACTGGATCCTCACCAATAGGAATGATTTCTACTCTACTGCTGGAGTTCTGCCTGGCTCAATTAGAGACCATTGTCCTATCTACTGTGTGAAGGTGGTCCTCTACTCCATCTTATACTGCCAAAGTGATGTCCTTTGCCAATTTTTAAATCTTGACCAGTCGGCATTTTAAATTACCTAAAACTTACTGACTGATCTCCCTCTATACTACCACTAATTTAGACCAAGCCACCTATTACTTCAATAATACTCTCTGGCCTTGCAAAACTAACATATTCCAATCTCCACATGGAGGGTCAGTGGAAAGTGACTAGTGACTAAAGAGGCCTCTCCTGCAATTGATTAAGTGTTGTGACAAACTATGGTCAAATGGAAATCTTCCTCTCTCCAGGCTGATTTTCAGAAATATCGGGCTTTGCGTAATTCCTGCAAAAAGAAGTTCAGGCAGTCAAAATAACCTATTTCCATAATCTCCTTAATTCTTCTGCCTCCAACCCAAAGAAATATTGGTACCAGATTAAAGAGATCCAGGGAACAACAAAATACAGGTGCTGAATTATATGCTTATCAATGATACCCTTTACAATAACCCTCACACAGTGGCCAATGCCTTTAATGCCCTCTACACAAAGGCCCCATGCCCTCCCTGCCATCACCTAGTGGCTGCCTCCCTGGCACTCCACCTTCTACTGGTGGATCTCCAGTCTGGAGGCTCTCCTGATCACACGCCAAGAAGTTCTTAAGCTACTCCGATCCATTCCTGCTCGGGGAAGTGCTGGGCCAGATGGACTTGAACCAATAATCCTCAGACTAGATGCCCTTTTCTTGCCAGACCAGTAATGAGGCTCTTTAACCTATCCATCTACTATGCCCACTACCTGTAAAACTGTCAGAATGATCCTGGTGTTTAAGAAAGGTGATCCTAGAATCCTGTCCAACTATCACCCCATCACATTGATTCCTACTCTCAGCAAGTTACTTGAGAAATTGATACACGGCCAGATCTCTGCTCACTTGCTTAAATTCAGCCTTCAGTCACCGGTTCAACATGGGTTCAGGGCTGGTCATAGCACCACCACTGCACTCACCCTATTCACCAGTGAGGTTAAGTCAAATATGGACAAAGGTTTGCTCACTGGTTCTGTGTTCATTGACCTAACCGAGGCTTTCAACTTAGTTAGTCATAATCTTCTCTAGATAATCTGCATTCTCTCGGGCATCTGAACCCACTGGTTCTTGAGTTACCTTACTAACAGGTCCAAATTTGTCTCCTATCACAAAACCCATTCATCCCCTGCCCCTATCTCAGTTGGTATCCCTCAAGGATCTATCCTCGGCCACTGCTATTCTCAATCTTTGTTAATGATATTCCTACCACCATACCCCCATTGTAGCTCCATTATGTACGTGGATGACCTCATACTTTTCTCTGCCTCTAGCACAATCCCTGACCTCAGTGGTCATCTCACCTCTGGTTTCTACACCATCAATCCTGGTTCTCCCTTAACTCTCTTATCCTTAACTTCCCAAAACCCACGCTATGCTATTCGAGTCTCCTAAAAATTGCAGGCCTTATCCCCTATGTTACTTGTCCTCTGCCAGGATGGTGCTGCCATCATGACCATATGCTCTTTCAAGTACCTTGGGGTGATGCTGATCTGGCTCTTGATTTCTCTGCTCACATTAATGAAGTATGTCAATCCGTAAACATAGAAATTGAGGCAGCCTACCATGTGCGATACTCATTAACCCCTGCAGCTAGGGTTTCTGTGGCTAGAGGTGTCCTCCTTCTGAGGCTTCTTTTATGCTCTTCCTATCCGCTTTCAGTGTGACGCCACTAATCTCCAAAAGTGGGACACCACCTACAATAATATTTGTAGATTTGCTCTATCCACCCCTCACCTCACTCACCATTGTCTTCTACTCGTCCCTGAACTTGCTATCACATAAATCACGTCACCTTTTTTCACTGTGTTGCTTCATTGACTCTATGACTAGAACTCCTGCCCTTCAGCAATAGCTGCTATGTTTAGCCCAGTGTGACACTCCCGTCCCCTAAGGTCCTCCCATCTGCCTTTGCTTGTTGTCGCACATTGTACACACAAAATGGGTGAACAAGCAATTGCTCACTTTGTTCCAAAACCTGGAACACTCTCCCTATTGTTTAAAGAGCATCTTGTCCCACTCTTCCTTTAAAACAGCACTTCTCTCTCACCACTTAACACTTGATACCTGTGTCTGTCCCTTCCTCCTTATCCAAGCTGACTTGATTACTGTTTTTGCCCTACACCTGTATATCTATGAATTGTGTCTGTTCTCATAGAACATCCCTGTGTGGATGGCACTGTTTATTGTAAAATGTTATGTCTATCTCTGAGACGGTATCTGATGCGATTGTTCTGTATGCCTGTATGTTAATGTGTAAGTTGTCTACTCTGTATCTTGTACTCTCCCGGTCGTGCTTGAAAATAGGCAGGATATTGCCTAACACTTACCCGTCACCAAAAGCTGATAAATAAAAAAATGTACCCTACAACTAAGAGTGTTTAGGCAACAGTGAAAGCAAAATTTTAGTGTGGTATCAGAGGGTTATCCTAAACCCTGATGAGCACGCTGAGGAAAAACCCTATAAATTGTTATAACTCTGGTACCAATTTGTAATTTTGTAACCTTTGAAGAGCATTACCATGGTACAGACCCTGTTTACACTGAAAATTTTAGGGAAAATCGGTACCATCTGGGCTGTAGGAGACAGCAGTGTCAGTGGCTCAGCAGGCTGCACACTGGCCTCTGAGGCCAGAAAATCAGATGGCTGGGGTTCCATCCACACACCAGGAAACTGGGTTAAATCCCTAATACTGACACTGTAGTACAGCATGAGGTTATTGCATTCCTGAAATGCCATCTCTCAAATAAGATGTTAAATCAAGTCCCATCTGCCTACTCTTGTAATTGTCCAGGTGGATGTTAAAATCCTATGGCATTTCTTAAAAGACTAGGGAATTTCCCAGTGTCCTGGCCAAATCTCTCCCATTCACTAAAATACCACCAGTAGCTTACTCTTGTTCAGTGTTAGTTGGTTTCCATCTGTATCCTTATCTTCCAGGATGAAGCTCAAAACAGGAAGAAT
Source organism: Neoceratodus forsteri (assembly GCA_016271365.2). Lineage (NCBI taxonomy): Eukaryota > Metazoa > Chordata > Ceratodontiformes > Ceratodontidae > Neoceratodus > Neoceratodus forsteri. Next base: position 398,087,620 of record CM057454.1, read on the forward strand.
TGCCAAGTCCTCCTTTCCAGTCATCAAAAACTAAATAAATAAAAATAAAAAGTGTAATAAAAGCTTGAAAAAAATGCTGTTAATGGACACATCTGATTTTGAAACCGTGATAAGTTACTGTCATGAAACTTACTGCCTCCTGAGAACTTGCCTCCCAGACAACGACATGCTAAATTTAAGGCAATTTTGTTGAATACCAGCCAAAGTTACTAAGGAGCAAAGTTAGGGTTTAACACTGAACACTGTACTCAACCTTAGCTATATACTTTACATATTTTGTACTTTTTTTTACCAGAAAAGGCACATTTAGCTGAAATAGTTGCTTCCATTTGTGTCCTGGGGGTCGATTATATGGATCATTTTAATGATGGAGAATGTTAGCCATAAAACCTGGGAAAATTCCCGCTATTCATCAATAACTACAATGGTATTTTATATAAACCTGAACAGTTACCAGATATGGGCAGATGAGTCCTCAGTTTAATATCTAATTCAAAGTAAGGCACCTCGAAAGTGCAGCAATCTCCATGTACTGTACCAAAGTGTTAGTTAAGGGTACTACCTAAAATAGTACGTGGACTTGGGCTATAAACCTATGACCTACTGATCTCCTGCCAAAAGATGACTATGCGACTCATTAAGCCACTGACATTGAGAGGAATCATTTTGGCAAATACTTTTTATATTTTGAGGGTTCTCAGACCTAAAGTGAGGATATCATGTTTAGCCTCACTCTAGGTCCAGTAATTTTGATTTAGCCAGTTATTCACACAGTAGATCCATAGAAGATAAGAAGGTCCAAAGTGAGCTTTTCTGGTTTGATCTTTGCTTCATTTAGTGATGTTGTGCTGGGAAAACATCACCATTAAAGGTGTTCCTCTAACAATCAGGATTTTTTTCTTTCCATAGTATACTGCATGAATCAGATATGGTATGGCCCTAAAGAAAATATCAGTGATATTTTTCCTGTGCAGTTTGGCCTTTGACATCACTTGTGACTTCACTACTAGTTGTAACATGAGATCAAACTGCAATCATGAAAACTATTAGAGATATTTTAATTGGAGCCATGGAATATCCTTTATGTATTTATTGCACAGAAAACAACAATAATGCATCTATTAGGGTTACATAGCCATAAACGATGGAACTGTGGTATTTTGGTCTTCGACCAAACTACCACCCATCCCCTTATCTTTCACCTTCATAACTTAAGGCCAAGCTGCAGGTCCAGGCCATGCCCAAAGGGGTGTGTTATTTGATATAGACCATTCCTAAGGTAGCAATGTCAGGAGCTCGAGACTTGTGTCTTGGTTTTGCAGGGCCCTACATGAAGCAGCATACCATAGTGCAGGGCCCTGACATATAGCTTGCTTATGCAAGGCCATGTGACCCTGTGCTAAGCAGTACACCTGTGATGCAGTGCCCAAGACCTATAATCTGCATGATGTAGGGCCCTGCAAGCCCTTTATAAAGCACCAGACCCATGGTGAAGGGCCCAAGATGTAATTGCTTTGCACAGGGTTCTGCAGTTCTAGACAAAGCAGCATACCCATGCTGCTGTACCCTGGAGTTATAGTTGTTTGGTGCAGGGCCATGCAGGCCATATGCAAAGGCAAAGGCACATTTTGTATGTTACAAATTGTAAAAATGATGGGTGATAGAAAGAAAACATGAGAAAAAAAGATAGATTCAAAACATTCACAGTTTGTGGGGGTTTTTTAGGTTTAGTTCTGTTTCTCATGATTCTTAATCACCCATAACTTTTTCATTTTTAACGCTTTTTCTGCCGAATTTGAAAGATGGACTGGATTTCAAACCTCCTGAAATTCCCACAGCTGTGGGGAAAAAATCTGGTGCTAGTGGGTTTGCCACCTGCGGAGCTCCCTTAGCTGTGGTATTCTCAAAGATGAAGCAGGTTTACAATCATTTCTACATTTACAGCAGCTTACAGCTGTTTTTTTCAGTGCAGCTGAGAGAAACTGTTATGCCTGCTGGGACAAAGCATAACGTCCCCTGCAGCTGAGATGGCTGAAAATACAAATCTCCTCACTTCTGCACTGACTAAGCATTAAAGAAACACTCACAGTCATGCATGAACAGAGGGTGCTGAAGCCAGACCAACACCAGCACTGTTTTGTAGAGATGTGAAATGCCTGAATTTCATTCTGCAAAATATTTTGTGAAATTTGTGCAGATCGTGAAATATTTCGTGAAGTGCAAAATGTGAAAATTCCACCGGTGAAATGACAAATTTTGCCAGTGAAATTCACACATTTCGTTCAGATGCAGAATTTCACCTCAACTACAGAATTTTGCTGCTCTCTGGTGAAATTCTGCAGCTCGAGGGTAAAATTCCACATTTCACGGGTTAATTTTGCAATTTTGTTGATGGACTTTTGCATTTCGCACCCATAAAATTCATGGGCGAAATACACAAATTTCTACAAAACATTTTGTGTGTGAAATTCATGATTTCATTGGAATTTTGCCAACAAAATTAAATTTTGCTGCAACACTACTGTTTTGCATGATTATTCAAACCAAAGACACACCATTCCACAGACTGAACAAGGTTCAGGGACTTATAGCTGAACATACCATTCCCTCACTGTTTACACTATTTATTTATATATGTATTGACTGATTGATTGATTGATTGATTTTGCAAGTTACACACTACACAAATAAATACCTATTTTCAGGTACATCCTAGGAGATATAATAAGGAGAATGCAAACAAGTGAATACAGTACAAAAGATGAAAACAGGAACATGACTGGATACAATAGTGTTACAATCAAAAGTACAGTGTAAGAAGTAGGGCAAGGTAATTATAAAAATATACAGCCAAAGCATAGAAAATAAAAAAAAAAATTGGACTGGATACCTATTTAATAAGTAGCCAGCTGTGCCCCACCACTACTTCTCATTTCTACGGCCACTGGCTGCCCCATTAGTACTTGTATCGCTCTGCAAGGATTATAGTCATACAAGTCCTGACACAATGTTTTCTATGTCCACTTTGCTTTGAAACTATACACCTGCATTGTGCTTAACGATGCCAATAACTCAGCACCCCTAGCCAATTTTCCCAAGTTCAAAGTGTGCTACCCAAGCACCCCACCTTACAACCATGCAATTAGTGACAAGCAATTCCCACTCAAATGGATGCTCAGTAAACATCTATGGGTGCCCTTCATCTGATTGCCCTGGTTTCTCCATATGGCCCTGATGGTCAGAGCTTGTTGATAATTCTGCACAGCATGTACAGCTACACCAAAACAGAGCATTGCTGCCTCTGAGCTATATTGCCCCTGTTGACAAGCACTAATTGACTGAGTATTAGACTGTGTCAGCATAGCACTAAGTGAATATGGGCTGTGTTGACATGGCCCAAGGATGCATATGGCCCACAGGTGATAACGTCAAGCTGGGTGGGTGCCCCCTCCATAGTCCCTTCATATCTTGCCAGGCTCACCCCTCCAGGGTGGGGGCCACGGGAGTGGGACCCCTGGCAGAAACTGGTAGTAGCAGGGATGGTGCAGTGGAGCAGGGAATCATGTACAGGGTGTAAATTATTTCTGCTGGTTTCAGCAGAATCCTGGGGGTGGGGGACATGCAATGACATCCTGTGTCTGCCTGCCCCTCAGGTGATGGCATCAGTGAATTGAACCCCCATCATCTGCCAGAGGTCCCTGGTGTGCCGGACACTCTAATCCCCTAGAGAAAGAGAGCGCCCCTAGGATGCTCAATCCTTCACCCCTGGCCAGCCCTCTGACAGTCCATTTCCTGTACCTGGGTCATTGGCATTGCAGACAGACACCCTGCCTCTGCACCAGTGGGCTGGCTATGGCAATTATAGGCTTATCTGCATGGGCACAGCAGCCTCTTAGTACTAATGCAGGATGGATACCATTAGGAATCCTAAGAATTCCCCTGGTGTTTAGGTGGATCTCAGCAAATCTTGTTGGGGACCCCTAAAGTGATGGGATACAGTTGAGGGGAAGCTAGGATGAGGAGATGGAGGTTAGGTGCCTTCTGGTGCCACATCTTGAAGGAATGGAAAGAGCGCCAAAAGATTACTGGGGAAGCAGAAAGGAGGGAGCTGAACGCTCATTGTCCATCTGGGGACTAATGACCTGTTAGAGATGAGCCATCAATAGTTCAGGAGGAGTTCAGGAATTGGGAGGGTCTTATGCAATTAGCATGATCAGTGATTGTCTCAGAGGTGATACTTGCTTGTGACAGTGGGGAGGACAAGATTTTATGTACCAGTAACTTCAATGCATGGTTGAAGGAATGGTGCAGAGAAGAGGAATCTGGCCATTGGGAACTGGGGCCCCATCTGAGAGACAAAGGTCTGTACAGGGTGATGGCTTGCATCCATCCAGGAAGGACACTGTGGTCTTCAGTGAACAGTTTAAATGCACATTGGCAAGCATTTAAACTAGCAAGAGGGGTGGAATCAGGCAGAGAGACATAACTACCCCCCCACAAAGGCTTACTGATCTGTAGTGGGAATCTGAAAGAGAAAAATACCAAAAGGAACCAATTAATACAAAAAATCCAGAGGGTAGAAGGAAAGGAGATAGAATAGAGGAGGTAATAAGGGAGGCAAATGGGAAAAGGAGGGAGGGTGGTGGAGCCATGTGTACAAATGCTTGAAATCTGGGCAATAAGATTGCAGACCTAGAGGCCACCATGGCAGAAGTGGACCTGCTATAGTTGTGAATTACTGAGCCCTGGTGCAATGAAAACCAGGACTGAGATGTAGCCATACCAGGTTATACTCTGTTCAGAAGGGACAGTGTAGGTAAAAGAGGGGAGGAGTGTCTCTTTATGTGAGGGAAAACATAAAAGCTGTGGAAATACAGAGGAGTAGGCAGGAGCAGAGGTACTGGGGTCACCCTGGAGACACAGAAGGGGGACTAATATTTTACTGGAGGATCTGCAGACCTCCAGCATGGGGGGAGAGGTGGATAAGGATATGTTGGAAGCAATCCAAAGGATGACAAGCAAGGGGAGGTACTGCTGGTGGGGGATTTCAATCTACTGGATGTAGATTGGAGCCTCCCAGCTGTGGCAAGAGTTAGAAGCAGGGACATCCTAGACTCCTGCAGGGGGCATTCTCAGCAAACTAGTTAGGAGCCTATTCATGGAGGGGGCAATACTGGACCTGGTACTTACAGACAGGGACAGTGTTGCTGACATCACAATGGTAGCCACTTGGAGACCAGTTTTCATCCAATGATGTGGTTCAATATAAGAACTGTGCCACACTAATTAGTATCTAACCACACTAAAACAAGGGTCCTGGACTTCAGGATGGCCGATTTTAAGAAAATGAAAGAATGTCTTAGGGATGCACTAGTAGGGATATGGAAACTGGATGGAGTTGAAGAACAGTGGGCAAAAATAAAGGAGGGCATTGAAAAGGCAACAAATCTTTGAGTCTAACAGATTAACAAGGGCAAAGAAAAAGGGACCACTATGGTTGTCTAAAAGTAGCAGAAAAATAAGAAAAAAAAAGCTAGCATTTAGAAAATACAAGATGACACAAAAGGAGGAGAATATGGACAGATATCAGGAAAACAAAGGAGGCAGGGAAAGCAGTTAGGAGTGCAAAGGCACAAACAGAGGAGAATAGTGCCAAGTCAGTAAAGGGAATAAAACATTCTTTAGGTATATGAGTGAAAAGAAAGATCAAAGGTGGGATAGTGAGGCTAAAAGTGGAAGGAGGGTTTGTGTGGAAGAGGACCAAAACAAAAGAAGACATAATGAATAAATACCTTTGTTCAGTATTTCACGGAGGAAGGGTTGGTGATGGGCCACAAAAGGGACAATGGCATTAAATGAGTGAGGTGCACCAGTCCTTTTACAGAGGAGAGAACTTGAGGAACTAGCACAACTAAAAGTGGACAAGACAATACAGCCTTACAAGGTACACCCTAGGATACTGTGGGAGCTGAAGGATGTGCTGGCTGCACCTCTGACATCACTGTTCAACCTATCACTAGATAGAGGGAGGTTCCAGGAGACTGGAGGAGGGCAGATGTGTCCAGTTTCACAAAAGTAGTAATAGGGTGGAGACAGGAAATTACAGACATGTCAACCTGACCTCGGTGGTGAGTAAAGTAATGGAATCACTACTGAAGGAAAGGATTGGGGAATACCTTGTGACCAGTGGATTACAGGATCCAAGGCAGCACGGTTTCACAGTGCTAAGCAAGCTGGACAGCCTAGGAGTAGGTCCAAAAGTAGTAAAATGGGTAAGAAGTTGGTTTAGCAACAGGAATCAGAGGGTGGCAGTAAATGGTGTGCACTCTGAAGAAGGCAAGATGACCAGCAGGGTGCCACAGGGGTCCAGATTAACATTGGTCCTCTTCAATGTTTTTATTAGTGACATTGCAGGAGGACTGGAAGGAAAAGTATGCATGTTCATGGATGACACAAAAATCTCCAACAGAATGGACACACCGCAGAGGTGGAAAAACTGAGGATGATCTGAAAAAGCTGGAAGTCTGGTCAAGAGTTTGGCAATGGGTTTCAATACAAAAAGTGCAAAGTCATGCACTTGGGGGACAGAAACTTGGGGTAATGTACCAATTGGGTAGGATGTATCAGCAAACACAAAGGAAAGGACCTGGGATAATCATTTCTGAAACAGTAACCTGAAGGTAGCAAAGCAGTAGATACGGCAGTGGGGAAGGCTAGGAGGATGCTTGGTGCATTGGGAGGCATCATACAGCAGAAAGAGAGAGATAATGTTACCCCTGTATAGATCAATAGTGAGGCCCACCCAAGTACTGTGTCTGGTTGGGGACCAACAAAATCATCAAAAACAGTCTCCCATCTGTATTAAGTAGCTTTGACAAAGGAAATCACAGTGGTATGAACATCTTACAGGAACTAAAGAAATGGTTCTCAGAATAACTTTCACCTAATGGCCTTTCCTAGGATTTGTAGTTTCAGACAATGGAACTAGCATTGTGAAAGCATTAAAGTCGATGAGTTTGTGCCTAAATCATGATTTGACATACACTCAGTCTAGTGGTACAGGACTTCCTAAGTGAAGTCAAAATCCACAGAATATTCTGGTTACTACAAAAGAAAAGTGATCACTTCAGGCACTCTGCAAACGCTTGCAACATTTTTGTGGGATCTGCAACTACACCAGCTAAAGCAAGAAGTTGCCACCAGATGGAAATTCACCTTTACAGGTTGCACAAGCTCCACAAAGAATGCAAGCAATGTACTAGTACACATGGATTATGCAGTAGTGAACAGAGATGTCACACCCATCTCTGGCAGTGGAATCTTATATTATGCTTATGTCGGTTGTTACAACCGCTTGAGGAAGCAACATGTGAAGTGAGTGCCTCAACAGCTAACCATAAGTCAAGTCATTCTATTCATACATCTTTTAATGCAGAGACTGAATATTGTAAGAAATGTTTGAAGAGCAAGGTGGAAGTACAGGTGCCACTCAAGCTCTAAAGCTGTCTTTGTCTTTGGAAATGAACTGTAGGATTGACATAATTTTAGAATCTGAACATTATGTTATAGTAACAATGCTGGATCCATGTTTCAAAACCAATCTGCCAGGTCGCCTCCAGTCTGGTACCATAGACCTCAAGCATTGCAAAGAACTGCTCACTTGTAAAGTTGCTCTGAAAATGACAACAGAGACTCCAACCAACAGTGTTGCAGCTGTCGATCATGAGAATTGCCATGCTCCCATCCATGAAACAGATCCCAGTGAAGCAAGAAGAAAAAAATACTTGCACTATGAATCAGAACCCAGGAGCAATTTGTCTGATACTTCAAAGAAGAACATTTTTGCAGGACTGGATGACATACAGAAAAACAATGTTGTTACTTCTTCCTTCACAAGATACTCAGCAAACAGTATGGTGCATGACTTTGTAAAGGAGACCAGAAAATAAATATTAAAGATAACCCACTTCAATATTGGCATGAAAAGGGCACGGTCTGGCCAGCATTGCAAAGTGGCCCTTTACTATTTAAGTTGCTCTGCAATGATTGTTTATTCAGAAAGAATATTTAGCACTGCTTGCTATGTTGCTGGTAATAGAAGGAGAAAATTCTTCCAGAAACTGTTAAAATTTTAACTTTTATGAAACTGAACTATGGTGTATTTGCTGGATACGCAGGGGCACTTCCAAAACACTGCTCAGAAAGTAGTGATGATGTACCTATTGGCAGTGACTTTGAAGAAGAATAGTACTACTTGGGGAATGTTGTATCAGGCTGCCTCTCATGTCATTCATATCCTGTTTCATGCCAGTCACCATTTTGTTTCTGCCAGTGAACTACTGTATAGTAAGATTAGAAAAGCTAGGGGCTACTCTCTGACTCCATGGGACATACAAAAGAATTTCACTTCACACTTACGTGTATTTTTTCCTTAATCTTTTATTGTAAAGTTAACTTAAATTTGTAAATGACTATTGACGCCATTCTTTGGTTTATACATCTTCCAGTTATGTACCCTATGCCACAGGTCTATATTCTTTGCATAACATCTTCCAGAATATAACTCCACACTGAGCTCTGACTGATCTGCTGTTCTTGAATGGAAAGTATCTATGAAAGAAAAAAAAAACTAAATAAAAAGAATGTACTATAATATATCACATAAAACTGAGTGTTCCCATTCACAATGTTACCTCAGTCTGTCTCCATAATTAAAACTTTTCATTGTGTTGTACTAAAAAAATATAACCAAAATAATTGTAGTGTATATGTGCATCATAATTAATGAGAGTAAAACATAGTCAAAACTATGGGGCCCATTGCTGGCAACACAAACAACAAAGTCAGCTTATCAAATACAAAACAACACCAGTTCAAAAAGGGAGGGTGGAGGGTCCCCTATACACCATCTGTAAATGCTGCTACACTTCAAAAATGTGTTCCTCTCAGACCATCACTTGTCATTTACAGTGTCCTCCTGTTATCCTACAGTCACCAATTCACTTTTTTAGCAGTGCACAACTGGCTTAATAGACTAAACAAGCCAGAGGCTAATCAACTGTTTCATTGCCACAGCCTGTGTCCCATCATTGAACATGTCTTGTCCCTTGTCAGTTACTACTAGGAATTTAGACTACAACCTAATGAAGCTATGGGATAGTTAATGTTTGAATAAAGTACTGTCTCAAATACCTCACAAAATTACCTGTGAACTTAACAGTTGGGTCTTGCTAGCTGTCATGATACTATCTGAACACCCTGCCCAGTGCATGCCCTGGCAAAATTCTACTGTATGCAGATGACGCTGTCCTTTTGCCACCCACCGCAATCCCATCTCCCTACAGGACTCCTTACAGCAGTCTTTCAACAGTGCCGAGGCTTGGTTTAAGGAGCGTAGACTGCCATCAATCTTAATAAAACCAAAGCTATGCTCTTTTCCCACCCCAAAACAAAGCTAGCAACCACCCACTCTTTATCCTTCCAAGTACCAATCAGCCACTGGAACAAGTCTGTCCTACAAATACCTTGGGGTTACCTTCGACTCAGCCCTCACATTTCACAACCACATCGACGCCTAACATCCACCACTAACACATGGCTTGGCATCCTATTCCACCATAGAACCTGCCTTCCCCAAATGCTCTCCGCTAGCTGTTACATCATCCGTTTCTGTCCCTTGTAGACTATGGTCTACCAGTATATGGTGCTGCCGACACCACTGCACTCAACAAAATTCACCTAACCCTGAATAAAGCCTGCAGATTGATTACTGGTGCCCCAAGCTCACACACACCTGTTAGCTGTATGTCGAGGCTAACCTGCTTACCCTGGATGAACGGCTCCAATACCAAACCTGTCTCCTCACCAAAAACCCCACTGGCTCTCCTCTGGGGTAATGGCTTCCATCCACCAGAGCCCTCCCACTATTGCAACACGGTCTTCCTACAAGACCACTCTAAAGGTCCCCAGATCAAGAACCAGCCATTGCCAGAGGTCCTTCTGCTATAGAGCCCCAACCTGGTTTAACTCTCTCTCCTGCCCCCATCACCAATGCCACCACCATCTCCAAGTTCAAAACCACCCTTCGAACCACATCTTCAGCACTCAGAATTGCTCCTGTCTCTGAACATAGCCTCCACTTCTGCTTTCTTGACAATGCCCCTCGGCAGCTCTCCACTTAACCATCCCTCCACCACTTCCTGTACACCTTGCCTATGTTTAATCCTGGCCAGTGCCAGCTGTCTCAGTGTTTACCAACCAGATTGCTCACTTGATACCAACTTGTGTAACACCTGTTATCAATTACATGTACCTTGTACCCAATTGTATTTGTCTGACCACAGTGTGACGTGGCGCTCTGTTGAACGCCTATTGTTTTGTAAATCTTGCTATGTAACCAAAAACACAATGTATGTCTTTATGTGATGAAGTACTTTGAAACGAGCCTCTGGCTCAAAGGTTGTAAACTGATTCTTAGAAATAAATAAAAGAAATAAATAAACTGTTTTTCTACAAAATGTCACCTGTTTTCCTTATGTTATAGTGATGAGGTAGCACCACTATAGTTAGGTGGCTGGTGAGTTTTATATTAAACTCAATTTTTGTTTGCTGCTTGCAGAAAGATGGTTTTAGATTACATGAAACTTTCAGAATTTGTTGTCTGTGGCAGAATCTGCAATCCCTGAAAGTTTCATGTAAATCGATTACATATTTTTAGAAAAATTAAAGTGTGAAAAAATACAGTTTTTCCATTGACTTCAATGATGTTTTTTTATTATTTATTTTTGCTCATCTAGATTTGTAAAGGCTGGTGGGGAGAATTTCCTAGGGGGTTGATGCTTGTGGGTTTTGTATTTTTTGCTATTTACATTTGAAAATATGTGCTTTGGTGGTTTCTACAGTCTGCTCGCAATCAGGCTTTGAGATAACATCCCACATGTGCAGAATAGTTTCAATGCTGTTAAATGGGATTGGGAAAGTGAAAGCAGTTGTAGAAACTGTATTCAATCTGGAGTATTGTCAGTAGACATGAGTTTGCAGTGGTTACATTTATGAGACTGAGTCCAACAGTTAAATAATTTAAGCCATTGGCAAAGTTTTTTTTTTGGAGGGGCTCCATTTGTTATCAGTGCTGTGTTGCCGTTTATGCCCTGAAATTATTACTGATTACAAGACATTTTCTATCAGCTCTTCATGGAGAGAGATATAATATTAGTACAGTATTCATGTAATGCAATATTCTGTATGATCACTGAGGAGGATAGAAATAAAACACATGACTGAAAGCCTCATATGATGCCCACCACACTCAATCACTGAATAGACTCAGAATACACTCCTTCTATTCTTTCAAAATTTCGGAGAAAACAGAGAGAAGAAAGGCAATGAAAGATTCATTGGTATGATTTTGACTGAGTCTCTGTCTCCACATGGATTCAGTGCTTGTGGAGAAAGCTTTCATTCAACAGCAATGCCTACAGAGAGCAGTTTAGTACTTGAGTAAAAATACTGGCCAGCTGATTGTACAGTATCAAAGTTTCTTAGCTGGGTAAAGTATGAAGCTTTGAACCAAGTCTACCAGATCTACATTAAAATCCCAAACCCATTTGTTTGAAGTATTCAAAACTCTTCAAAGATTCCATCCCCTAATGAATTTTAGCTGTCTGAACTAATAAATTTCAAGAAGTGTTTTCGCCATTCAGGCTACTGTAGTGACGATTAGTCAGTTCAGGAATGTCATATTCATAATGTGGATCAGAGAAGTTTGTAGAGTATCCAGCACAACACACACCCTGGAGTGCATTGTTCTATTTTACAATGGCTCATTTGTATAAACAAAAGTAAAAGATGAAAAGTACATTAAAAGTACTTTTTTGGTGTTTTTAAAAGGGCAGGTATACTTTAAAAAATATAGTCCTGATATACTGCTTTGACCAGTAGGTGGGGCTGTTGTGTTGTAACTGTGGCTCTGCATTCCTGGGTCTGGACACTAGTCTTTGTCTGTGTTGTTCTCTGCTGTATTTCTTTGGTGTACTGTTGCCCACTCTTTTGGTTAAGTTTTTAATTTCTTTCTGGATTGAGTCTTTCTTTCCATCCCTCACTGTTAATGTTGGTGTCACCTAGAAATGTGACTTTGTTCATCCTGCCACCACTCTCACAGTTGTGGCTGCTGGAGATCGCCTCTACTCCATCTGTCTATTGTGCCTTTGTGATTTCTCCCAGTAGGTAAGCTGGAAAAATAAAGATCTGGTCGCACTGAAGCGGTCTGAGAGGAGCTGGAAAACGATCTGGTAAGTCACACTGAAGCGTGTTGTTGCACATGTGCTCAGTATGTTTCTGCCACATTGCCAGGAGAGACTGTGAGGAGAGTGGACAGAGTGTCCTGAAGCCAATTATACTGATGGCTTTCAGTTTTTCGGAGTAAGGGTCTAGAGAGTGGGAGGAAGCGGTACCTTATAAAGCTGAGCTGAGGACTTTACATTTCACTTACAACATTTTTTTACTTTAAAAAAGAAACATGAAGAATCATCTGAATGTGGTAGCTTCAAAGCAGGGCTTGACAGTACAGTGGGGACTGCTGTGAATCTGATTGCAAAGACGGCTTTCACATCTCTCTCTCTCTCTGTTTTATTGTTTCCTTTGATGAATAAGAAAACAGATAACAGGGAGAGATTTGAGGAAATGTCATGGTTCTCACTTTAATTTTGGTGATTTTTGTGCTGTGGGAGGGAGGGATATACATTTTTAACATTGTGTTAAGTACTGCTAAAGTTGAGATGGGCCATGTCAAGTGTGGGCAACATTTACATGGCATGTGAATGATTTTTTGTCATGTCATTCGGTCATGTATGTGCTGGGATTATGTTCTGTGATGTTATTCTTGGATAACATCATGGGTCCAGCCACAGAATGACCAATTAGGCCCAGCATTCTTTCTTGCCATTGTATAATCTCATTTATTCTATACACAGCCATTAATTCAGAGATGTTTGGACTTTGAGTGCCACTTGAGTATGTGTTTAAATAGATGCTTAGCTGTCAATGTCATTCTGATTGTCTACACTGTCCTTATGGTCTCCTGGTGCTGCCTAACCTTACAGCTAGACACTCCTCCTTCCCTCCAAAAAGATTACAAGATAATAAAAATTATTAGGATGAGATGCTATGAAATAGGAGACTTCTTTAAAAGAAAATCTTTGTAAAACTGATCATGATTTAATTTAATATTCTTCTCTCAAGCCTATTATCGGCAGACTACATGATAGCAATGCCAAATTGCTAACTTCAATATCACACCACACACACATACACACACACACGCATCGCACGCACTCATGCACGCACACACACAAAACAAGGACGCACCTCACCACATCTTACAAACTGTATAATCAAAAGCTGCCACTAACAAGATGTGCAGTGTTTTTTAACTTGTGACCTTGTATTGCTAACAGTAACAAAACAATAATGTTGTCAGGGTTAAAATGTTGAAGACGGGAAGGGAGGCTGAACCTGTAACAACACAGCTAAAGAACTTTTCAATCAGTGACAAGTGGATAAGAAACAAACAGCAATAAAATCAATTTTCTCTCCTTTATCACAGACTAGTGAAACAGAGTAATTACACAACTGCATGGAATGACAGTTTGCCATTTTATCCAGACAGTTGCTCCATCTGCCAAAACTAAAAAAAAAAAAATGCCATTGAATCTTCACAGTCTACCATGGCTCAATATATTTTATTCTGGAAGATTCATCACATAAAGATTTCTTATATAAAAATGTGTATTATAGGGGCACTGTAATTAGGGTGGCTAATGAGTTCTATGTTAAACTCGATTTTTGTTTGCTGCTTGCAGAAAGATGGTTTTACAGATTTACATATAACTTCGAATTCGTGTCCGAGGAACAATCTACAATCTCTGAAAGTTTCATGTAAATCGATTCCATATTTTTACAGATATTAAAGTATAAAAACAGTTTTTCCAATGACTTCAGTGGTGTTTTTTTTCTGAATTGTTGCTTCTATCTAGATAAAAACTATACATCTTTAAATTGTGAAATTTTGTATGGTTGTAGAGGTTGGTGGAAGGATTTGGGGTGATGCTTGTGAGTTTTATATTTATTAAGCTATTTAGATTTGAAAATGTGTTATTATACCTATTATTATACTTTCCCATCTGCTCACAAATTGGGCTCTGAGATAATGTCCTACATGCACAGAAAGAAAGTGAAAGGAATTGAGCTGCAGGTGAAGTACCACATGAGCAGAGCACTAAATCAGAGCCGCTGGCACTAAGGGAGTAGAGGTGTTTGTGCAGGAGTCAGCACTTGCAGCAGGGCACTAGTGGTGCAAAAGTGCCATTTTTTTCTAAGTATGGATCAGTTTTGTGAGGAAGTCAGGCCTTGCTGTCAGCACACCACTGAGTTCACTGAAATAGAAGGAGCAGAGACAGAGTAGTGTCTGCCGGGGGAACACCATTCGCTTTGCTATACTATATTACAGCCTTCACTGGGATTGTCAAAATGGTGGTGGGGAAAGAGACTGTTTCAAAGTACAGTCCAACAATTTTATAGGGGTGCTGTAGTGACACCGAGAGTTAGGATGGCTGGTGAGTTCTATGTTAAACTCAGTTTTTGTTTGCTGCTTGCAGAAGACAGTTTTAAAGATTTACATGAAACTGCAGTATTTTTAGAGATATTAAAGTGTGAAAAATACAGTTTTCTATTTACTCAATGGTGTGTTTTTTTATTTCAATTTTTGCTCTCATCTAGATACAAAACTATGCATCTTTAAACTGTGATGTTTTGTGTGGTTGTAGAGGTTGGTGGGAAGCATTTCCTAAGGGGAGGGTTGATTAATGTGGGTTTTGTTGTGTGTCTTTATGGTTTCACAGCCTGCTCACAATCGGGCTCTAAGATAACGCCCCGGCATGAGCAGAACAGTTTCAATGATGTGGAATGGCATCCGGAAAGTGAAAGCAGTTGGGCTGTTAGTGACAGATAAATGTAGGGTTTAGCATGATTGGTGATTCAGGGGTGTAGTGGGAGGGGGAGGTCAGGCAAATGCCCAGCCGACATTTACTTGAATGGTTCTATCAGGAAATTGAAGAAGAATCAAATTCTTTTTCTTTTGATCCCCCTCCCCCACATTCATCATACATGCACCACCTTAGGGAATCCCTGAGATCTCACTCTTCCAGATGCCCAGACACCACCACATGACAAAATAACACATTTTTTGTTGTTGTTAGAAACAGACAGTCTGCAGATGGGGGGCATGCACCATGAACTTACCACATGACTCTGTAGCAGGCCGTAGAATCATGTGGTTAGTATACCTTGCATGCATGTCAGCAGTGGGGAATCAGATGTGTCCTCCTGACTGTTAAGGAGCAAGAGGGAGTGTTGTCTGCATCGGTCCAGCTTGCGCTTGCCTCATTGGTGATCCATCATGGAGGAAAGTTTCCTTTTCATCATAATTCTAGGTGAGGGTGAACTGAGTTACTTACTTTAAACTAGGAGAGGGAGGGCAAAGCTAGGTGCAGCCCAGTGGGAATGATGAGAAGAACTGACTTAATTCACTCTCCCTCACAGCTGGGGCAAGAGAAGCTGAAAAGGGGAAGGGAGAAGCAGAGCTGGTGTAGGTATTTGCTAACAAATGCTAGGAGTCTAGGTAATAAAATGGGAGACCTATTGGCAGTGGTGGCGTGGATGACCTCGACCAATTAATTGCAGTTAAGAAGACCTGGTGGACTGAAACCATGGTTGGGAGGTGGAAATACCTGGGTACATGCTCTACAGGAGATGAGGACAGGAACAAGGGAGGGGGTTGCCCTTTATGTAGAAGAAAGGATTAGGTGATGATGTGCCAGGGAGGGATGGATCAGCAGAGACCCTATGGGTCACTTTAAGCAAAACGGGGAAGGCAGTGATGATAGGGTGGTCTACAGACCACCAAATCAGAGGGAGGAAGTAGATGGGCAGATGGCAAGGGAGATACAGGAGATGGCCAGCAAGGGGAACGTGATGGTGTTGGGAGATCTAAATCTATCAGACCTGGATTGGGACATCCTGGCAGCATCCACAGAAAGGAGTGAGGAGTTGCTGAAGCCTTGCAAGAAGTGTTCATCAACCAACTGGTAATGGAACCAACTATGGCAAGTGCCTTACTTGATCTGGTTATGAAAATGGGGACAGTGTCGAGGAGGTGGAAGTTGGGGAACATTTGGGGACAGTGACCATAGGACAGTAAACTTTAGAATTAGAAAAGGTCAGGATCAAAGCGATTCTAACAATACAGTGATAGACTTTAGAAAGGCAGATTTTAGGAGGATGAGGGCTATGGTTCTGGAGGAACTGGAGGGAAGGAAAAATTGGAGGAGGTGGAGGAGCTCTGATGGGAAATAAAGAGAGGACTACTGAAGGTGACAGAACTGTGCATAGGATGGTAAGCAAGAAAGAGAGAGAGAAACCACTTTTACAGTACATACTTTTACAAGAGGTTCCCAATTTTTCAATTAAAACTACTGAAGTATAGATGAGCTAGTGCCCTGTAGAAGTTGTCATATGAGAAGAGCAAGCAAGTAAAATCAGTAACTGTCAGTTCAGCCACTGCAGACATCAACCAACATGGTATTGAAACAAAAGGAATTTACACCGCTGGTTGAGTGGGGGAGGGGTTACTAGTAAAATAGAAGTGTCTCAGTTTGCAAAAGGTAGTAAATTAAGTACTAAGACTTCACAAACAAAGAAAAGGCCTATAAAACACTAAGCAGGAGGTTTCAACTTGCAAGAAAATCAAAGGCAATACTGAGAAAAGAAAAACACTAATCTCAAGAGCTAGTAAAAGATTGGCTGAACACAAGGCAAAACAGTTATCTCTCAATACTGAACACAGACTGAATGAAAGAACAGGGCCAGCAGACCTCATCTTATGGGGACTCAAGGTACATTTTGGGATAGGTAGGGCTGGAATGAAAATAAAACCACATGAGCATGGCTGCCTCCACCCCCATAATCAGGGCAGAATCAATTAAAATTGAATTTGAATCACTCATACCACTACAGGCACATTAATACTGTTCAGAAGCACAGAACATGACTTAAAACATATGTGTTTCTGGTTTTGCCTTTAGTTCTCCTTTAAAAAGTTCACAAACTTGCCCACGAGACAGAGATCTAATAGAGTCATAAAATTGTCGAAGCTATGGTCCAGTGAAAATTAGATTGTTAACATTTGCTAGAACTGCACTTCCAAGAGCCTTTTGTAGTGTAGTTCCCCAGCAAATGTAGCAGGTCCTACTTTTAATTGGACCCTTAGCTCTGACAATTTTATATGCCTCTATTAGATCTCTATCTCCCTGAGCAAGTTGTACACCTGCAGAAGATACCAGTTCAAAATCAAGGGAAGTTTAAGTGGAAAAAGTAAGCACTGCTTCACCCAGAGGGTAGGTAAAGTATAGAATAGTCTGACCAAGCCTGCCTCAAGGGGTGGTGGATGTAGATATGACAAAAGTGGAACCCTTCAAAGGCAGATGGATAGGTGCCAAGAGGAAGATGTTATATGGGGGAGCTATATGACTGAGTAATATATGATCACTGAGCAGTAAGACTGATTTGCTCCTACAGCGCCCTCCTTCAGCAGTGACTTACCTCTCATGCATGGGGTCTTTTTCTAACAGTACCTTAACCTAAAGGGAACTCCATTTCTGCAGCACCTCTGTAATGGAACCCCCTTTACAAGGATCACTGTGCCTTGCCTTTACAGTACCTCAAACAAGTGGTAGTCCTCAAAAGGGGCAGTGTGTGAACGGCCACATAACTCTCTATAGTATATGGTTAGGGATAGGACTTGTTGTATATGAAAACTAGTAGCTACTCAAAAGTTGTTGCATATGTTTTAAAAGTTGCTATGCATGTTTTAAAAGTTGTTATGCATGTCCTGAAAGTTCTTGTGCACATTCTATCATCAAAGACACCGATGTCCCTGTTCGCTCACACCTGCCTGGCACCGCGCTTTAGTATTCAGTGAGTACAACTTGTGCAGGCCTCAGTCTGCCTTCATGACGGCTCTAGCAGTTTGCAATGCCTGCCCTCAGGGTATATGAGGGTTCCTTCAAGCTGTGGCACTTACTAGGCAGAGTCACTCCTCTGCTTGCTCTCTTTCTTTGTACTGGCTCACCACCCCTCTTTGCCAGATTTCATATTTTTGACATATACTATTGGAAAATTGGCAGAGCTGCTCCTTGACTATCTATTTTCTCTCTCTCTTCTGTACTGCTGCTTAGCACTGCTAGCTAGTTCCTCTGCAAAGCCATATACTATAAAAATAAAATATGGGTGACAATAAACAACTTGCCTTGTGTTTCATTCTCAGGATCGTAGATAACATGTAATGAGTCAGAACATTGTACCTTGAAAGGAGCCTTGGCTCTGAATGCTTTTTGTCATTACCAAATTTCAGTAAATAAATTGCATATTTGATTTAGACTACATCAGCTTGTTAGGTATAACTTTTAAAACTGCTGTTTTAAAATTTAAAGACATGTGTTGACTTCTAATAAATAGATAATTAATTATTTTAATTAGTATTGGGCACGATAGTACCTCACCCCTATAGTTAGGGTGGCTGGTGAGTTGTACTGGTGAGGTCTACTGTATGTTAAATTCAATTTTTGTTTGCTGCTTGCAGAAAGACAGTTTCACAGATTTATATGAAACGTCCAGAATTTGTTGTCCATGACAGAATCTACAATCCCTGGCTGTATCATGTAAATCAGTTTAGGATTTTTAGAGATATTAAAGTGTGAAAACATAGTTTTTCCATTGACTTCAGTGGTATTTTTTTTTAATTTGCTCCTGTCTAGATAAAAACAATACATCTTTAAATTGTAAAATTTTGTATGGTTGTAGAAGTTGAGGGAAGGAGTTCCTTGAGAAGGTTTGATGCTTGTGGGTTTTGTTGTTTTTAAGCTATTTACATTTGAAAAATTTTGTTTTATGGTTCCCTGTCTGCTCAAAATCAGGCTCTGAGATAAAGTACCGCATGTGCAGAAAGAAAGTAAAAGTAGTTGGGCTGTAGGTGAAACATTGCATGCACGAGCACTGATTGAGGGTCTATCCTGTAGCTTTCAAAAAACTTTCCCTAGCAGTCTAGTGGTTCTCTCCACCCACCCCATTCTCTGATCACTGGCCCATCATTTAAAAACCTTTTCTTGAAATCTAGTGGTTCCTCCCCTTCCCGTCATCTGATCACTGTCCCATACATGAATTTAATATTCCCTGGTAGTCTAGTGTCCTCCCCTCCCCGCTTCCTGATCACTGGTATAGGATTCTCTATCTCAAAAAGAAAGGAAAATATTTGCAAAAACTACAATAATAATAATAACTTTAGTTTTATGGCACCTTTCAAAATATCAAGGCGCCTAACAAATTTACAATAACATATCACATATCCAGAATCATAAAATAGTATAAAACAATTAATCCAGTTACAGAAGTCATAAATTTACCAAAAGCTTGGAACCACAAATATGCTTTCCAGAGGGTCGGGGCTGCATGCATAAATGCCAGGGCCCCAGAAAATTTCAAACACACCTTTGGAATCTCTAGCAACCCCTCATCAGCTAAGCAGAGCAATTATCCAGGGCAGTAGTCCAGGCCCTGTCCACGTAGGGGCTTTAAAAGTCAGAAGACCAACTTTAAAGGTGATCCGCCACTGTACCGGCAGCCAGTGCAGTCCGTGCAGCATTGGCGTAATATGACAGGATCTAGAGGTTCCACCAAAAGCCAGGCTGCAGTGTTCTGCACTAGCTGCAAGTGGTGGATCTCCATCCCAGGTAGCCCTAGGTAAAGGGAGTTGCAGTAATCTAGGTGCGAGGACACAAAGGCGTGGACCAGTGTAAGAAGAACACCAGATGGAACATGGTGCTTAATCCTGGAGATATTCCTCAGATGGTAAAGAGGATTTGATGATGGCTGACACCTGCAAATGCAGTCTGCCCTTTGTCAAAAATTACTCCCCAGTTTCTCACCTGCTCAGAGGTCAGGAGTGATACGCTCCAAGAAAGCCCTGAGGGCAAACCCGCCCTGGCCCCACATCCGGTGCTCTGGGTCCACAACCAGCACCTCAGCCTTTCCAAGTTCAACTTTAGCCAACTGAAATCAATCCATTCCTGGATTTCTGTGAGACAGCTATTAAAGACTGAGAGACCTCCATCCTGGTCAGGTACAAAAGAAAGGTAGAACTGGGTATTATCAGCATAGCAGTGAAACCTGAGCCCATACCTTCTTACAATGTCCCTGAAGGCAGCATGTACACTACGAACAACATGGGGACAACACTGAACCCTGAGGAACCACACAAGACAGAGAAACTGGGTCCGAAGAATAAACCCGGACACCAGTCTCTGAGTTCTTCCAGTGAGAAAAGATGTAAACCACCTGAGGACTGTACCTGACAGTCCACAGATGAACCTCAGGTGATCAAGAAGAATCCCATGGTCCACAGTGTCAAATGCTGATGAGCGATCCAGAAGAACCAAGATGGAATGTTTTTTCCAATCTCTAGCCATCAGGAGGTCATCGAGCACCTGAACCAGCACTGTCTCAGTACTATGTCTCTTTCAAAATCCAGACTGGAGGGGTTCATAGATGTCATGGAGGGTCAAATTGTTCTCCAGCTGCACAGCCACTACTTTCTCAATCACTTTCCTAAAAAGAGAAGGTTAGAGACTGGTCTGTAGTTTGCATGACAGTCTGGGTCCAAAAAGCTTTCTTCAAGAGGGTGTTACCACCGCCTCCATCAGGAGCTAGAAACTCACCTGTTTCAAGGAGCACCAGACTATCCATGCTAGAACCAGACTGATGGAGTCAGTGCAACCCAAAATCAGGAAGCTGGTCCTGGATCCAAACTACAGCATGTGGGGCATGCACTCTGGACAATTTGCATGACATTCATGAACTCCAGTCTGTCAAAGTTACTCAGGAAAGCTGAGAGGCAGTGACCTCGAGCCGATCCAAAGCAGCACCCATAGAGTGTGCTGGTTGGAGTACCGCTCTGATGTCAGCCAACTGAGATGTAAAGAATCAAGCAAGTTCACCGACTCTATTTGTGAAAAGGCTTTTCAACTTGTAGACAGGCTGGGTTGCACAGTCTGTCCACAGTTTGAAAAAGCTGAGCTGGTCGATTCTGAGCAGCTGCAATCTCCTGGACAGGAACTCTGCCTTCTTATGGGTGATTGCGGATTGATAGGCTTGATAATGGTCCATCAATCTAAGGTGGTCAGCATCAAGGGTGGATTTCTGCCAGCAATGCTCTAACCTTTGTCCTAATTGCCACATCTCCCTCAAAGTCCCATCAAATCATGGTGACCGAAGGTGAAGGGAGAGAGGATGAATCTGGACAGGAGCAATGATATCCAGGGCCATCAAGACGGCCAAATTATAGGCCATCACAAGGGCCTTTGGTCACTGTTTGCCACTTGAGGGACAATAGGTCAAGTACTGCCATTAGGCATTCAGAGCTTACATCTCATAAAGGGCGATACCTGACCATCTCCCCGGGTAGGCCTAGGAAGGGGGTACTAAACTGAACCCCACGGTGTAGTGATTGGACCATCCAACTGGTTCCACCCCAAATCAGAGGCTTTGATCCCCAGGAGGAAGACTAAGTCAAGAGGGTGAACGTGTTTATGGGTAGCAGTGGTAACTATCTGTGTGAAGCCCAGAGATGTCATCAACTGGAGGAAGAGTTGTCCAAATTGCGAGAGTTCATCATCGACCTGCAGCTGAAGTTGCCCAGCACCATCAGCTTGGGCAACTCAAATGCGATGTCGATGACGAAGTCCGTGACTTCCTGAAGGAACAGCTTCTCATCTCTGGGTGGACAGTAGATAAGGGCAATCCTACAACCTACACCTGCTACATGTACACTCAAATGATTCAGTCTCCTCAACTGGTACACTTGTGAGGTTAAGTTTGGTCTTGAAACAGACCACAACCTCTCTCCCCTGTGATCCAATCTCGGGCAGTGGATCACAGTACCAACTGGAGTTAAAGCCTCTAATATGGGGCCGGAATTCTTGTCCAGCCAGGTCTCGGTGATGTAAGCCAGGTCCACTGTTCCAACAAGATCTGCAATAATTGCAGTCTTGTTTTAATGGACCTGGCTATGCATAGCACCGCCTAAGTTGAATGAACCTCCTGGCTGCCGAACCACCTGCCCTCCAAAATTGGTAGTGCCCTTGGGTATGGAAACCAGACAAGGTGGACCCACGATCTTGATTTCATTTTGCCCTAGGGCATCTTCTGGATCCTACAACCCCGATATGGTGGCCCCACTCATTAACCTTCCACTCTTCATCCTCCTGCCCCTCCTCCCTCCCCATGGGCAATACCCAGTGCCCTACAGTGCTGGAAATATGTAAACTGCAAAGGGTAGTAAGGGTGGAGGGCGTGAGAGCAGAAGGTGAATAGCGACAACCATGGGGCAAGCTCCAACACATTCTGGTGACCAATATATCCAAACAGCATTCCCTTAACTAGACCAATTATGTGCCTAAAACAACATACAAAATGCTGTGAAAGTAAGATAAAATAAACAAACCACTTACTAAGAAAAATAACCCTCAAACATCCACCCCTTTAATAAAATAAATAAATAACCCTCAAACAAGCCTCCCCGATAAAATATGATAACACAGAATCTTGGATAAAATTAATCTTCTTGAAAAGATTTGGTCAGAAAATAAAAATTAAATCTTCTTGACACTATAAATTAAACCAGAAAATACAGAAAAAATAAATCAAACAAACAAAAACAAAACAGCAGAATCTTCACCTCCCCAAGGCCCTCCCACAGCCTCAGGAGATAAGCAAAGCAATATTAAACTAAAGACAAATAAAATAGAACATCAAATCAAGAAGTCCAAACAACAGTTTGAATGGCATAAAGTCAGTCAAAGTCAGCAAATGAATCATTGACACTGTAGCTAGAGAAACAGAGTATTAGGGAGATTCAGTTTTCCAGACCCCATTGAGCCTCTCACCACCAACAGAGACTGAAAAGCCCTCAGGCACTCACACCTCCTGAACAGGCAGATGGAAATGTCTTGAAAGATTTCACCCAGTAAAATAAAACCAAATATTTCCCAAACTTCAGACACTCTCACTGACTGGGTTTAGGAAATAACATATGGCACTCTCACTGCCAGTCAATTGCACGAAGTTGAAGGTCTGGCCATAGCTGAAAATAGGGAGGAAGTCCAAAAAACTATTCTGTAAATGGGTCACCTGGGGCCAGGAGTGGACCACTAAAATCTATATGGGTGGCTGAGCCAGGTCTACAGAAACTGCCATGGGCCCCTGTCCAAACCCACCAACTACTAGATCCCATGGGTGATCCCTAGAGGTCACCAGCCCAGCCACCGCTCCTCGGCAGAACAGGGCCCAGGCCCCTGCACCAATGCAAACCCATGCTCAACCCACCTGAAAGATCAGGGCTTACAACACCTGGCACCAAATCAAGTCATTCGTCTTACCACCAACCAGCCATTTAAGGTCCAGACAGTCATTTCTTGTGCTGCTTCAAAGACTCTTCCTACAACCTTCCCTCTGACTCACATAGCACATCAAGCCCACATGGAGATGCCTGGTGTTGTAAACAGCCCAGTCCCAATATCGAGAGAAGTAGCAGGCCCAGCCACAGAAAATACCAAGGTGGTAGCGGGGCCGACTAAGAAAGCCCCAGTCCGCACTTCAAGGAAGTTTGAGGCAGTGCCTGATATCGCATCTGGGCTCAGCATGTTCAGCTAGTTCCCTCAGATGGATTAGGAGAAAACACCACCAACAAACAGTAAGGTGGCAGTAAATGGGTCACCGACCGGCACTAGTCAACAGTCCGATGTCCAGTAAACCGAACAGAGATGTGAATCAATGTCTAATAATCCCAGCACAAATACGAACTGGGGAATAGCAGAACAAAAGAGCAAAATGAACATAAAACCTAAAAAGCTTAAAGTAGTGTGGAGCAACTGACGGCACACCAGCTCGGTGGCCATCTGCATAAAATGACTGATTTCCTGTGCAAAAACATGTCCACATGGTACACTGTAGCCAGTTAGGTGGCTTAATGCCAAAAAGTTAGGAATGGGGCATTAGGGTTCCCACCTAACTCCCCACCCCACCCTGCAGGCAATAACAGGAAAAAGCATTATGGTTTCACCTCTCTTGCATTTCAGAAATCAGGCATGGGAGTGCCTTGGGATTGTTAACCCTAAAGCTTATCTCATTCTCATATACAATATCCATTTCAGTTTATTTACTAGTGGAATGGGTGAGTTAGGGTTGACAACCCCAAGGCACACCCCACACCTAATCTGTGAAGATGCAAGAGAGGTGAAACCATAATGTTTTTTTTTTTCTTGTTGCTACCTGGAGTGTGGGTGGGAGTTAGTTGGAAACCCTAATGACCCATTTCCTGACTTTTTGGAATTATGCCACCCTAACTGGTGCTTTAATGTAGTAGTTTGCAAAGAATTATTCTTTAAAATGAAGGTACAGAGCAAATTTCATATTGAATGCATATTGGCCATGAATTCAAAACCACAACCAGAACCAAAACCAGTATATTTAGCAAAATCAAAATCAGAACCTCCCTGGTTTCACACACCACTAATAAAAATAACCTTTTATTATCATCATCTTCTTCTCCCACAATGACCTTCACCTCTGCACTGTTGCACAGTCATTAAAATGTTCTGATGTAACTGAGAACAACTTTCAACTTCTTTTGTTTCATACCTCCTCCTCTCATGCCTGCGATTCCTACTGTCCTGATTCCTCCTTTTCTGCTTCTTTCAAAACAAAGAAATCCATGCACACCATGAATTGCACAAGAGTGCAACCATTAAATATGAATACCAAAAGTTTAAACTCAGAAAAGGGTGCACATACCAAATGGACCAGTGTGTGTTTGGATCTCTGCTAGTATTGTGATGGCTAGTTTTAATACTGTATTTGTTTTGCACTTTGGTTTTGTGTTTCTGTGTCCACCTTTTTACTCAAGCACAAGGTTTTCAGAATCTCATGAATATTTATGATGTGATATATTTAATGAAGACTTGAATTTCTCAACACTGTCCTCTGATGAAGCCTTTATAGGTGCTACATAAGGGTGCTGAGTGTCCGTAGTAGCATCAAATAAAGATCATTAGACTGTCCATGGTATGTGCACCCTTTTCTGAGTTTTGTCTTCTGCTACTTCTTCTTCCCTTTCTCATGCCCATTGTCCATACCCATGCTGCAGGGATGGCAGCAACTGTGCTGGTTGTTTAAACAAACAAAAAAACAGAATGAGGCTGCATCTCAGTGTGAGACACTTTATTTTATATTACAGGCCACGATGACATTTCCCTGAGAAGTCAGCGTATTCATGCTGGTCCTATAACAAATTGCACAGAACTATGCACAGGCTGATTGACTGAAAATGAGAAATGGGTAACACATCAGGGTAATACATCCATTCCAATTGTGCTCCCTTCACCAATGCATCTGTGACAAATATCGTAAAAGATAACTAAAAATGAACACATTTTGCTGGTACCAATGGTACTGGCAGCTGGTGTCATGTTCTTCGTACAAGACAAATGAGGGCTGTCTTTACAGATTGTGATAGATCTCTTATATACCCATGCAGAAGGGATCTCAAAGTACTCAAAGGATGAACAATGGGAGACCTGCATGCATCTCCTTTACCTAGGTTGCTATCATTGACAGATGCAGTGGATGACTGGATGGGCTAAAAAGATTTGTTGCTGTATTGGTCCTTGTACAAAAACATGCACACATTGGCTGATTTGATACCTTTATTGGACCAACAGAGACTGACTGAGAAAGCTGCTGCTTGCAGTGGATGTGGAACCAGTTGACTTCTGGGAATTAATGACTTATGGTTTATTTGGACAGACTATATGACATACCAGCCAAAGTCCTTCTTTCAGGCATAGTCCCTGCTCCACAACTATTTCTCAACTATTTCTCCCACCCCTCCCTCAATTCCTTCTCCATCACCACCACCATTTATGGAACTAGTACTGGTGGAACTATCACGGGGAACATTTCCTGTCCCCCCTCGGGCCTGAATTCCTTCTCTGCCAGTTCCTTCCCCATGGTTTCCACACCACACAGTGGGAGATGCCCACACACACAGGCCCATCGGGTCACCCACTGACACACCCTTCTCTTCACTCTGACTGGGAGAACCAGTGTCTCAATGCAGCAACTTCACTTACTGTAGTTTTTACTCACAGGCAAACAAACAAAAAAAGATGCACTTCTGTGCCCCACACCCCAAGCAATGAAATTATTTGTCAGATAAATCCTTCAAGCCCCTTCTTTCATCTTTCCAGGCCTGCTAAATTCATTTTTCAGTAGGGTTACCACCTGTCCTGCTTTTTGCAGGACAGTCCTGATTTGGCAGCTGTGTCCTGCAAAACACAAAACGTATTACGTGTCCTGATTTTATAGTAGAGAAAATATTTTCTGGCTTTCCACTAAATGTTGCAGAAAACTACAATACCTTAACTGAAATACCTTAAAATGACAAGGAACAATAGACTAATAAAGAAACCACAATACTCAGCCTCAATGCTGAATTTATAGAGAAAACAAATCTTTGCATAGGTTAAAGTTATGTATTGTCCTGAAAAATCATGTTTTAGTAAGAAATGTCCCACTTTGGGCTTCTTAAAAGGTGGCAACCCTATTTTTCAGTAATCCTTTTAGAGGGCCAAAACATTAAAAATAAATTAATATGGACTTTATGATCTACTCTCTGACCTACACTCGCCGCACTAAGTAAAAACAATGTGTGTTAAATAAACCTTTCAAGCATCACTCTGCAACTTTGACATTTGCTAAATTTACCTGTCCTACTCCTGCTGAAGGGCCTGCAACTGCAAGTGCAGGCTTACACTGTAGCTTGTTCTTCTTCTCTGCAATGTAGCACCATTTCATTAGCCTGCCTGCCTACCTGAAACTAAAGTTAAATGTAGTGAGCATTGACTAACTGGAATTATAATGCATGATGCTGTAATGATTTTGAAAGTCTTCTGATCACAAATTCATTATTTTCTACAAAGTTCCTTATGTAGTCACATTCCTCCCTTGTGAGAAACAGCTGAAAATGACACTAAAATATATGTAGCATGATGAGTTTTTGATCTTCTGCAGTGCTGATTGGCAGCTGCAGATCACATGGCTACTGACAACGTGGACATGCTCAGTGTGTGCTCCATGTAAAAAGTAGTGCACCATGATATCAAAATGCCCAAATGCAAATGGAAATAAGGTTCCTTCATATCTGCTTTGCTTGTGTCCAAAAGACTGGATTTTAGCATACTCACTATATTCAAATTTGGCATCAGCTCATCCTTGTTCGCAGGCCTCTATGACTTGTGACCTTTGCAAATAAACATGTACAAGGTTACACAATGGATCACTGACTATTTTATGAAGTATAGACTAATAGATGGAGTGCACCACTGGCCCTGTTTGAATCCCACCACAACTTAATTACACCATAAGCATGAGCAATTGGTCAGTGAAATTCCATGGTCAAGAATCTTGGCCCACACTGTGTCCCTCACCTGTTTGTATGAAGTGAGGCCTGTTTTCAAAACTATGCTATATTCACTCCACTTGAACATTGTTTCTGGCAGCATGCATCCAACACATAACACAGCTGCCACCTGGTACTAAATCAGTCTTGACTATAAAAAGTGCTCCAGCCAACTTTGTTCCTGGCTCCCTGCATCCCTGGATGGACATAGGAACTTAGTCCTAGGTCCCATGTGCTCCTCAATGTGGCACTGGGTTTAGGCACAATTGGGTCAAAACAGCCCTTTCAGACTTTGACCTAGATGCAAGCACAAGGCTCCAAAAATCCAGAACTATGTGCTTAACTTCCTCACTCCACATCCCTGTCATCAGTGCTTTATCTAGTTCAGTCTCTCTCTCTCCCTCCCTCAAATCACATCGCCACTTGTACTCTTCCCTTGTCTAGCAAAATTCTATTTCTCCTCCTTCATTCCTACTACTAGCTACTCTCACTTTCTGTAAGCCATCGCCATACACCCTCCATCCTCGGATACTTGCACCTTCTTCATATTCCTTCTGTAAATCATCTACTGGTCAATTTCTCTACTCTGTGTCTCTTATCTTTGAAACAACCCTCTGTTTCTTCCTGTGTGACTCCATCCTCTCTTCTCTCTCAGACAGCTTCTTAATGCTCATGTCTCCCAATTCGGCTCCTGGCTACAGTTAACCACTCTCCTCTCCCATCCCATTCTCATCTCCCTTTCTCTGTTTTAGCTGATACTGCAACTTTGGGTTCTTTAATATCTGTGCTCTTTCTGTTTGCATTTTATTTCTCCTTTAATTAGCCATTTGTCCCCTTTTGGATAGCTGCTTGTGTTTGTCTGCTTCAACACCTGTATATTTTGTATTCTGTACAGAACTCTTTGCCACTGTGCCTTCCTCAGTAACCCCTCCCTGATCATATTCTGGAAATGAGCTTTGGCTCAGTGTGTCTTACTTGTTTACCCATTTTTAAAATCAACACATTTCAGTGACAGATGAAGTGTAAATGCTGCACAACTGAATCAAGTCAGTGCGTTATAATAATGGCTCCTGATGGTCTTGTTAGGAACACTTTAATAAATAAATCTGGAGCATATCTTGCAATGTTGCTTTAATTTAAAAACTATGCTTTGACAGTTTTCTTTAGTTGAAGGAAATTGAATTCTTGTCATCTCTTTGAGATGGTTTGATCCTTTTATTTTTATGGGATTACCCTGTGCTTAATCCCATTTAGAATCTGATGTTGCTAGCATGTTATGTGGAACCTGTGGTGATGGGTTGACCATCTGTGAACTTAACTGTGGTGGTCCATGAGTGTTTTGGTGATTTGTCAAAGAAAGTGTGGAGGGCAAACTTACCCATCACAGTACCCATGTGGCTGCTGCTAGAGCACCAGGGTATGAAGGTCAGGAACAAAGTCATGCTCTACTGTGTGCTTGTTTGTAAGAACCCCTCCATTTACAAAATGTGATTAGGCCACTGCAGAGGTGCTGCTCAGCCCTTGGTGTCTGCAGAATGCCTATCTCATTAAAGAACTTGAATCCTATCATGTTGCACATCTGAAGTGATGACCAGCTCACTTAAAAATGAACTTTGAACTTTCTCCTCCTTTTCTGATGAAACCAAAAGCATATGAAGCTAAAGTAACATTTATCTCTCAACTAAATGTGTGTATGGGGGGGTAGGTGATTATCAAGTTGTTCATAGTTTTTGGTATCAGGTCAGCATATTTATTACTTATATTCAGTGCAACGTTACTTCTTCCTTCTAAGATTTTATTTTATTTGCCTTGCTTATAACCATGACCCTTGATCCGCAAGTCTTAAAACAGCTTGGCTCACAGCAACTAAATCTGACAGGGTCAGCATTTTCTGTTTATACTGAGAATACTATTTACCCTCTGGGGCCTTTAAAAGCAATTCTGTAAAACCTCACTTAGAAGAAAGTTTGTAGCAGCCTCAGAGACTTCTATAAAGTTGATGAGCAACAAATGGCGAGTTTAAAACTGAAATCACAAGCCCTGGAACTAGTCTGTCACACAGAATGGGCTTACAAAAGAAAATAAGGGCATTGCTCTTTCAAAAAAACTTTTTGACTGTGATTTCCTACAAAATATTTACTGAATAAACCAGATTCGATTTACATCAGTGCAAATGCTGAGCTTCAATACAAAGAAGTCAATTATAGTTAAAATAATTAATGACATTGGGGCTGTGGTGGAAAATGTCTAATTCCTACCTCTGGTTGAACCCTGGACTATAAAGATACTATCCAATCAGTTATACTGTAGATAAAGCAGACAGCCTGAACTATTGGAGGTACAGTGCCATATCCAGGTCAGCTATCCAGGACAGATAATGCAGTTACATTTGACAATGACCATCTGAACCGTTAGATATCCTGGTACATTACATAGTACACTATCCAAGCCATTAGATTGCCTGGTACATTGCATAGTGCACTATCTGAGCCCTAGACATCCTAATATATTGGCTATTATACAATGGCTCTAAAATACTGTATTCTGATTGACTGGCTGGCATGATTTACAACGTATAAATTGTGCTATCACCCCAAGGGAAGAAGTGCCAGCCAATCACAGATAACAAATGTCAAAGCCACCGGCCACCATATTGTTTTGTCAGGTACCCAGAACACACAAAACTCAAAGAAAAAAAATAAAATCTTCTCGTCTACTTTATTTTGTTGTATAATGCAATATAACATGAGAGGGTGTGGATGATGGCAGGATTTACCCATGCCTGGTGTGGTTTCCTCACTCAGCCAGAGGCCTTGGAGCAAACCACCACACCAGGTGTGGGTACAGCCTGCCTCACCTCACCATCTCGTGGTATATTGTTTAATTATGAAATGTATCTAAAGAATGCTGGCTCTGATTGGCTGAGAGCTACTTTCAATCGGACCGTTATCCCAGTACAACAGCCTGGTTGAAAGCAGCTCCCAGCAAACAGGACCCAGCACCCACTCTGAAAACCTTCCCCACCAACTGTGCATCTCACAACAACCCTGCTCCATCTGAAAGAATGCCTGCTCGCTGTCATTGACTGTCCACATGCACAAATCAGGAATCATAACGTAACCTCCGGCCCTCATGTACATTTACCTTTTTGCAGTTTTACTTCAGCCCAGCTCGAATGAACACTCTGCCAATTTCAGCCGTGGTGCAGACTGTGACACCAAGTAATGGCTCTTGGTCCCACCTCCCTTGTCTCTTGCTCTGTTAGTTCTGGACAGACAGCAAAATACTACAGTTTTTTTTTTTATAAAAAAAAAAAACTGACAGATATCTCGCCATTATCACTTAGAGACTCGCCCCAAAAGCTCCCTGCTCCAGTATCCTAGCTGCCAGCAGGCAGCAGTCATTAGTGCAGCCCACCACTCATGGCTGCTCAAGTCTCCCTTTCCCTCATCACTGGTCAGCTAGGCTCTGGGCTCTGCTTCCCAGTGCTATGAATAAAGTATTTCTTTTTATCATGACATTATTTTGTCACCACCTCCTCAGACCTGGCAGGGGCTACAACCCCCTTGGAAGGGTACATCCTCCAGCACACCCAGGCCATCATGGGTCCTGCTGGGTCAAGATATTTTCCTCTGTTTTCTTCCTACCCCGTGCCTATGCAATGGGCACTGCAGCTGTCTCCACCTCCGCAGAGGCAGCTAAGCACCCTGGGTGTGAGCCAAACCATTCTTGTTGTGATGACACACTCAACACAAACCCTCCGACCCTCAATCCTTACCTCCCTGGCTGACCCCTGAACGACCTGAATCCATTTCCAAACCCGGTCACTGGCATGGCGTGAGATGTGGCATCCAGTGCCTCAACCCTCAGCACCACTGGGCGGCTTAAAACATTTCTTTTTAAATTTAATGGAAAGCCGCTGTGCCCTATGATATGCTGTGCACTTGCAGTCAGGGCTTTATCAGCTGAGGCTAAAATGTTGCTATCTGCTGGCAAAGTGGTCATAATACAATGTCCAAATGGGACTATGTTTCTCTTTTAAGATTTATTCAGTATTTTATACATTTTTTGAAAATAAAATACAAATTTTACTAATTTGTTTATTTATTTATATAGTACTGATAGGGATCCATTTCATAATAGTAATAAGGCACTCCAGGGGGTGTGTTATGGCGGGCTAATGGCCCTTCTTAGCTGGTGGAAGCACTCAGCTTCACCTCGTGCTCAACCTACCTGAAGCGGGCCATTATCCCACCATAGCGCCCCGCCCCGTCATCCCTTATTGCTTAATTGCACTATCATTTGGATATTGAATAATCAGAGCCTTTGGACGTCCTGGTACATTGCGTAGTGTACCATTTGTGTCGTTAGACATTGTGATATATTGGATGGGGCACTATCTGAGCCATTAGACATCCTGATACATTGACAGGGCATTACCTGAGCCTTTAGACAACCTGGTACATCACATAGTGCACTATCTGAGCTTTAGACATCCTGCTACATTGCATAGTGCACTATCTGAACCTTTAGACATCCTAATACCTGGATATTGCACTATCCAAGCCTTTAGACAGCCTAGTACATTGCATAATACCCTATCTGAACATCTCTAGACATCCTGGTACATTGCATAGTGCACTATCTGACCCTTTAGACATCCTAATGGACTGAATAGTGCACTATTCAAGCTCTTTGGACATCTTGATGCATTGAATAGTGCACTATCTGACCCTTCTGACATCCTGAAACAATGCATAGTGTACTATTCAAGCCTTTTAAATCCACGATACATTGGATACTGCACTATTTAAGCCTTTGGACATCCTCATATGCATAGTACTGAAGTTGGGAAGCAGTATAGCACTTGGTTTAAGGCTCTGAGCTTGCAAATCTGGTGACATCCAGCAGACCAGACCTGGGTTTGAATCCCACTTGCATACTGTGTGATCCTGGGCAAGTCACTTAACTTCCCTGTGCTCCCCAGGTGGCACCTGTAAAAAGCTTTCAGCTTAGTGTACTACTCCTGGTTAAACAACTAAAATAAAAGTAGTGCAGTGTCCAAGTCTTTTGGCATACTGTTACACAGTGCTGCACTATCTGAGCCTTTGGCATCCTGATACATTGCACAGTGCTGTATCTGACCCTTTAGACATACTGATGCATTGTATAGTGTACTTACTGCACCTTTTAACATTCTGATACCTTGGGTAGTGCTGTTTGAGCCTTTTGACATCCTTTACAAAATACTGCATTATCTAAGTCTTTAGACATTCTGATGGATTGAATAGTGCACTATCCGAGCCTTTAGCTATCCTGATACATTGGATGGGGCATTATCTGAACCTTTCGTCATCCTGTTACATTGAATAGTGCACTATCTGAGCTTTTAGACATCCTGATACATTGGATAGTGCACTATCGAACCTTTAGACATCCTGACACTGTACATTGAATAGTGCACTATCCAAACCTTTAAACATCCTGATACATTGAATACTGCACTATCCAAACCTTTAGACATACTGATACATTGAACAGTGCACTATCCAAGCCTTTAGATATCCTGATACATTGGATGGGGCATTATCCAAGTCTTAAGACATCCTGATACATTAATAGTGCACTATCTGAGCCTTTAGACATCCTGGTACATCAGATAGTGCACTATGTGAGCCTTTAGACATTCTGATACATTGGATAGTGTTCTGTATGAGCCTTTAGATATCCTGATACAGTGAACTGGCTAAAGGCATGTATCATTTTAAGGACAAGCTTCAAAAATATAGGCATTGGAGAAAGTCCTGCCCAGAGTAGTAAAAGTGAACCAGAGGAGTATATCATAGGAAGACTCCAGCACATCACAGTGGTAACTCCAGTATGTCACAGCAGTGACTCAGTACATCACTACAATAACTTTTGTACATCATAATTATGACTTCAGTACATAACAGTAGTAACTGCAGTACGTCATAGCGATAACCACAGTATATCACAGCAGAGGCTCCAGTACATCACAGCGATAACTCCAGTACATCTTAGTGGTGTCTCCAGTATATAACATCAGTAACTCTAGTACATCACAGTAGAGACTCCAGTACATCACAACAGTGACTCTAGTACATTGCAATAGTGACTCCATTACATCACAGTGACTCCAATACATCACAGCAACTATTCTTCGGTGCAGTTCAGTGGTAATGCCAGTAAATCATAGCAGTACATCTGGTAATCATATTAGTAACTCCAGTACATCACAGTAGAGGCTGCAGTACACCATAGCAGTAGCTCCAGTACATCACAGTGGTGATGATTCATATATCAAAGTGATGACCTTCTGGATTATCACTTCAAGAGACATCTCATGGAGCACCCACAAACTTATATAAAGTACCGGAAGGTTTCTGGCAGAGCTACCCTAAGATGGCCACCTAGCTTCAATGCCTCAGTACCGAGTCTTAAATATCATTAATTTATAGGCTTAAACTCAGTTTGAGCCTACCATCATTACTGGTGTATGCAGCTGACCCCTAAGAGCACAAGGTCGCACTTGCGAACTCACCAAACACAAACTCCCAGGAAAGAAGGTAAAATAAAATCTACCATTGCCAATGGCTCTTCTTGTGTATGCAAGCATGACCTCTGCTCCACAAGACACGCTTTTGGCTGAAATGAAAGAAAAGTGTAGCCAGATTGATAACAACTCTGGTGGAAAGTAACTCAAATAAAAAAACTCTGGCTATTATAGTTACTCCCAACTTACCGACTTCAGGGGGAGAATCGGAAATGAAGAGATCGATGGGACAGGCTGAGGACCAACAATGGGGTGCCAAGGATCAGGCCATGGACAACAGCTGGGAGATTCAGCAGCAGAAGAAGAAGGTCTTGACCTCAACTGCCACAGACAGCTAAATAATATCCATATCACTGGCCTCCTAGAAAAGGCAGAAGAGACAAATACAATTGAATTTCTGAAG
The DNA here is from genome assembly GCA_016271365.2 of Neoceratodus forsteri. Taxonomy (NCBI): domain Eukaryota; kingdom Metazoa; phylum Chordata; order Ceratodontiformes; family Ceratodontidae; genus Neoceratodus; species Neoceratodus forsteri. The sequence goes on from CM057454.1 coordinate 398,122,219, forward strand.
CAGTTTTTACTCAGTGTCAAATCATTTCTGGGAGAAGCTCACTGAACTTGACTGGACGCTACCAAGCCCTTCAGCTAATGCCAATCACACCAACACCGGCCTCATATGAATATAGCCAAAGTGACTAAGTTCCAAGTTAAGAAACAAATAATGTAGCTTGCAAGGGAACTAAACAAGAGCAATAGTAAAGGTCATAGTCTTTCCATCTACACTGATTTGCCTAAGTAAATCCTCAATGTGAGACACCTGTTGTGGGACATGAAAAATCTGCTTTGAGAAAAGGGCATTAAATGCACCATGCTTTTTCCAGCAGTGATGAAAATTCTGACTAAAGGGCACCCCAAGAATACAGCAATCCTTAGAAGGCATGGACTATGCCATGAAGCTGAACGGACCATGCAGCAGACACCAGAGAGAAGGTGCCAAGAAAACATGCCGTGGCAACATAAGGTACTCTGTGAGGAAAGAGAGAATACTATCAAGTTGTGAGTGTAAAAATATTTGCAAATTTATTCAGACTTGTGGTGTCCCCTTCCAAGTGCATGCAGTATTAATTTATTGAGCCCCATCACCTACATCACTGATTGACGGGGTCTAACCCAAAACTGTCAACTTAAAAGGAGGCCACGTGGTGGTAAAATCAAATAGCAGTTTGGAGAATGGAGGGATGGGGAGCAAGCAAGTCGGCAACCTCACATAAACTGAATTCTTTGAGCAGTGCTATGGCCACAATTCTGCCATCATACAGAGCTTCATTTTGCTCTTTTGCTGGGAGAAACGGTACCCCTGGCCCAGTGCAGCAATCTTTAAATATCTAGACCTTGTTAGATCCCTTCAACTTCAAGTCACCTCACTGTATGAGCCAGCCCAGACTAATATGAGGATAACATGCAAATTAGTGCAATCTAAGTGGATAAAATATAAAGTTTGTCCTTGCTTGTCTTTTATTTTAGTTTACCATTTGGCCAGGATAGACACACTAAGCAGAGGCTTGTTTCCAGGTGCATCATGGGAGCACACGGAAGTTACGTGACTTGCTCATGGCCACACAGTGCAAGCAAGTGGTGGCTGTGGGATTCAAACTCAGTTCTCCAAGTTTGTAACTCAGTGCTTGTATCCACCACACTATACTGCCTCCTATGTTGGCCACCCTCCCCCACATCACTGGACATAGTCATAGGCTGGGACAGTACCCCAGAGCTTCAGAAATTTTAACTTGAGATGAGGTTACAGAATGGACTTCTTTGCTCTCATCAACATAACATTGAGAGGGAACGTGAGGAACTGAGTTGAGAACCCTGAAGTGGAATCTAAACTGCACTAAACTGACTGGGAGATAGAAGTACCCCCATGGAAAATCTTGGCTGAGTTAGATCTGGTGTACTGGCAGCTAATGTGGAAGGCCATGTAAATAGAATCAAGACTAAGTAGAAACATCATGTTGCTATGTTTATATGTTTGTTTGTTTGATTATGGTTATGTTTCTTTGGTTATTGTTTATATCAGGTTGATTGAAGTGCACCTGGAACACTACACAAGGTACTGGAATCATATCTGAGGAAAGACTGTGACAAGGTAAAGGCAGTACAGAACAGGGCAGCTTAGATGGTCCATGGTCTTGGGAAATGAAGTAGGAAGAGAGGTTGCAAGACTTAACATGTTCACCCTTGAAAAGAGGAGTGAAAGGGTGACTTTATTGAGACATACAAGTACCTGCATGGGATAAATAGGGTGCATGTCAATGAACTTTTCTTCCTGAGTTCAAATACAGGGACAGAGGGAATTCACTAAAGCTTGTAGGGAGGAGATTCAAAAGGGATATCAGAAAGCACTTCTTCACAGAAAGGGTGGTGGACAGCTGTAATAAACTGCTAGAGGAATGGTACAGACCAAATCAATCAGCAGCTACAAGCAGGGGTGCGACAGGCAGGTTGGGTTAGTTAGAAAAGGAAGACAGTAACAAAGGGAGAATTGGGTGTCATGTCAATTCTGCACACTAAATATAGCGTGAGTCAATTGAGCACCATCAAATCAGCGTGGTGCATTTCGACATGTTCTCATCTTAGTGCATATCATACTCAGTGCAGATGATGCAGTAACAGATAAAAGTACATTTATGACATTTAATAACTTGCAAAACCTGTGGTGGGGCCCCAGCAGCCTGCCTGGCTGTGCTCCTATGTGCATACCTCTCAAAAGTGTGCCCTGTTTTCCATCCATCTCTGGTCCCCTGCCATCTTGAATTGTCTTGCCAGTTTGTTGTGCCTCCATTTTCCGTCCAGCTCCGGTCCTGGCTTAAAGATTTTTTTTTTCGTTTCAATTGTTTAACCAGGTGAGACATACTAAGCTGAAAACTTTTTACAGGTGCACCCTGGGAGCACAGGGAAGTTAAGTGACTTGCTCAGGGTAACACAGTATGCAAGTGGAGTCTGTAGGATTCAACCCCAGGTCTCCAGATTTGCAGCTCAGAGCCTTAAACCACTGCGCTATACTGCCTCCCATCGTGACATGGATTCAGAGGATTGCCATAAGGACAAGGCAGAAGAGTTAGGTTGGGTGAGCACTAGCAGACTAAATGGGCCAAAATCCTTTTCTGTCGTCAGTGTCTGTGTATCTGTGGAATGCTTTCAATGCTGTGAATAAGGAAAATGAAAGTGTACATTATGATCTATTTGTACTAAACAAGGACAGAACTCCAAATAACCAGCACCCAGCAGAAAAAGATACAAATACGGTAATCCAATGAATCAAGGTGTTTAATGGTAGAAACAACACCTTCACCTGTAACCCAACACTTCGGCTGCTAGGCCTTCCTCAGGGGCATGGCCAGAAGCAGTCATGTTACAGCATTTATAATTATATCATAGTGACATCACAAAGTGCAGTGTGCAAAAACTTTTATAAAATCCACATTATAAATAAACTGACACCCATATAAGTAGCCTATATTTGAACCACAGTATCAAAAATAGTATCCTTATTTCCTCCTCTCAAACTCTAAGGCCTTTGTCCTGTTGGTGCATTTAAGCTGATTTTTCCTTCTCTCTCCTCTCTTCAGGATTTCCTGGAGCGGGCTCCATCTTCTGCGTTAGCAGTCCAGCACTGAACATAGCTGCCACAGGCTCCCAACCCGCCCTCGAGGCAAAGATCCAGTGCGCTCGAAAGTAGCTCCAGCTTGGCTTGCTAGCCGTGAACTCAGTTGGTGGATGGTGCCTGAATTTGGGTCTACTATAGGCTGATTCAGCACTTCATCTCTCCCTGATTGGCTTCAGCTCCTGGGGATTTGAACTGCCAAGCACCTTCCCTGGAGCTCATCTCTCTGCTGCCTAAATTTCTTCTCTTTCCTATCCTCTGCAACGGAATCTGTAATTAGCCTAATGTACCCACTGCTGAATTTGAATTGTTAGTGTAGGAACTATAACCATTTTTGAATTGTTAGAGTAGGAAACTATAGCCATTTTTGAGTGTTTCTTCTGCCTTAAACTATTTAAGTATTAATGAATTCTGAAGTTAAAACTGATTTGTCTAATTGCTGCATCTCTGTTTCCCCTTCTACGCGCCCCGCTTGCCTTTTCATCTGTACTTTGGTGACACTGCTGGTGCCTAATACCAGCCACTCCCAGAGACTTTCTCTCTACCCCTGCTAACTAAGCACCCTTAATTTCTCACCTTGTTACTGAATTCTTTGTCTCCTTACTTCCTCCACCTCCCAAACTCAGAGGCCTTTGTCCTGTCATGGCATTTAAGCTGATTTCTTCATTCTCTCCTTCTCTCTTCAGGAATCCCTGAGTGGGCTCCATCTTCTGCTAGGTCGGTGCTGAACACTGCAATTTAAGTTTGTTTTTGTGTCTAGTTTGCCATTCTCAGATTATAAAGTTATGCCGCTAGAGGGACCTTAGTTCTTTCTAAACTATTTCCAAACGTGGGCTTGGTGCTCTTCCTCTTGCTCCATTCCACTTGAGCCTTAAATAGTGGACATGTCCTCCGCTGCACTGCTACTGATCCTCGAGTTTACTACATGTATAAGCATAATAGGACACCTTATAGACCAATATCTACTTGATTCCACTGCTAACATCAGGATCAGGTGCAGACAGTTGAAGCCACTAATTATAACTTCCTTTAACTACAGTCATGACTCAAATTGTGCTCCCTTATTTCATTTTCAATACCTAAGAACAAACAACGCTCAGGATTCTCTGGTGTCCTACCTACTGCTGACAGTGACTTTAAGTCGGCAATTGCCTAACTTCGCAGACCAAAGAAACACAAAAGTAAGCTCCAAGTCACCTTCATGTTCATGTCAAGGAAAGTAATACTTTTACTGTTACTTTTATCTGGGAATGTGCACCCTGACCCTGGCCTTAGGGCTGACACCAGCACTAAAGTGTGAAAGGCAAGTGGCCATTACAATTGCAGCTATGAATATTTGTAGTCTACTCCCAAAGATGGCACAGCTTCAGGCCAGGGTTGCCCTGTATACCTTGACATCATTTGCTTCACAAGACCTGGCTAACCCCCAGGACAAGGATAGTGTAATTACTCTGTCGAGCTATCAATCCTTCAGAATCATTAGGAATAACAATGGGGGTGCCTTATATATATCAGGGATACCTTGCAAGGGTGGTGCTCCCATTAACTACCATAACTGATGACCATGCGCTACTAATGGTAAAGCTCCTATTTGGTCCCAGAACAAATCTCTAGTCATTGCATGAGTCTATCTCCCACCCATAAAGCCTGCTGATGGACTCCAGAAAGTCCTGGTAGCTATAGATGGCATCTCAAAGAGCTGTGAACTCATTCTTACAGGGTCTTCAATATAAATTGGCTCAGTCCCAGCTCGGTGAATGTAAGGACATAGTGGGTTGCTCCTGTCTCTCTCAATTAATAGCTGAGCCCACAAGGTTAAATTACAAATCCAGAAAACACATTCTCTTTGACTGGCTCCTCACAAGCTCACTGAAACGCTCACTGACATCTTAGTGCTCTCAGACACCCTGAATGATCACTCTCCAATTATCTGTAGATGGACCAATAAATACAAGAAAGCACAGTGTGGTGAAAAGGGCAGCTTGCCTCCTTGAAAGAAGCCTTATACCAGATAGATTGATCACCCTTAGACTTTCTGCAAGACCTGGACCAAGCATTACAATACCTTATTGACAAGTTCAATCAGGTGTGCGACAGGTATGCCCCACTCAAAATAAGGAAGGTCGAGATTATAACAATGGGTGGATTACAAGTGAGCTATTGGAACTAAGGAAAGAATGGGATAACCTAGGGAGCAGGGCCAAGCCGTGGGGACTCAATGACATCCAGAACTACAGGGCCACTACGAACAGATGCACCCACCTAATACGGAGTGCCAAGGCAGACTATTATAAGAATCAACTTGAATGCAGCTGGGGAAGGGAGGTGTCTCTGGGACAACCTTAAGAGCTCCTAGGAAAGGAAGTCAAGCAACAACCTTTACCACTCAGTATTAATGGCTCCAATTCTATGGACCCAATCACCATAGCAAAAGAGTTTAACTCTGCATTCACAGACCTAAGCTCCGTCCTCTCCTGATGAATACTTGAAGCCTATGGATATGGATCTTGAAAATATACACAGGAGTGTCCAGCACACACAATTCTATTTCAGGCAGGTTACAGTCAAGGAAGCCATGGATTATGTCAAAAGATCTTAGGAAAGACTACGATTGGCAGTGACAGTATCGACATGAAACTGGTAGATCAGGCAGTGGATGTGCTTATTGTCCCCATCACTAAAATCATTATTAAGTCCCTAACCCTTGCTAAGGTCCCTCCCTCAGGAAACAAGCACTGGTCACCCCAGTTCACAAGAGCGGGACAGGACTTGCACAGTTAATTATAGGCCCATCTCTATCCTCTCCCTATGCAAAGTACTAGACAGGATTGTAGCAGACCAAATCACAGACTATATCCAGAAATACCAGCTGCAGTGTCCCCAGCAGCATGGTTTCAGAAATAAACACAGCACTGCCACAGCCTTGGTTGATTTCACAGATTACACTGACAAGGGTATGGACGAGGGTAAACTGGTTGGATCCATCTTTATTGACCTGACAAACACCTTCAACATGATCTGTCACCCCTTCCTTCTCAAGAAACTACAGGTCCTTGGCCTGGCCTCCAACGCCATGCAGTGGTTTCAAGATTACCTGTCTGGAAGGTCTCAAAGGGTCAGAATTGGACCAACAGTACTCGGGACATAGTGCTGGGAGTTTGATATGGATCCATACTGAGTCCATTGCTGTTCAGCCTCTTTTGAACAAACTTCCAGAGGCATGCACCAGCAAAATTATCCTCACGCAGATGATGTGGTGGTACCCAGCAGCAGTGCCCAAACTGAGACCCTGCAGGCTGAGCTGCAGTCCACCTTCCAACAACTGGAGGCCAGGTTCAGCTCGTAGGCTGTTACTCAATTACAAAAAAACAAATCCATGCTCCTCTCTAGCCCTCAGCTAAGAGAGGATACCCCCATACTAACAGTTATCTACAACAGGTTGGCCTCTAGAACAGGTTCATTCCTTTAACTATCTAGGAGTAATAATAGATGATACTCTCTCATATGACCACATATTGATCAGGTTGTGAGGCAGTAAATACTAAACTCAGGTACTTTATTGGCACAGGAAAAAGCCTCACTAACAAAGCTCACAGGCTCTCCATAAACCTCCATTCTTCCCATGGTTGACCACGGCCTGGTGGCCTACAGAGCAGCAACTGATACCATCCTCAAGAGGGTAGGTATGGCTCTAAACAAGGCCTGCAGACTGTTACTAGATGCTGACCACCTCATGCATACTTGTGTACTCAATGAGAAAGCAAACATATTAAGCCTCAAGAATAGACTCTCATACCAGATGTGTCTCCTAGGTAGGAAAGCCATGCTAGGCCTAACTCCTCTTCATCACTGACCTGATTACCTTAACCAACTCCATGTACAGGACCAGGAATAAATAACTATACCTGTTCTGTGTCCCATTCGGAAGGACAGCTGTTGGACAAAGTTCCTTCTCCTACCATGCCCCACTATGGCTTAATGAGATCCCAGCTAACACCTCAAATGCTGCTAACCCTAGAAACTTCAAAGTCAAACTTAAGCAACTTCTACTGCAACGACTGCTCCGAGTGTTGTTGCTCAGGAGCAGGTCTCCGGAGCCTGCACCAACCCTGCCTACCAGCAACTACTCATGGACTCACTCACATGGGCCACCACCCCACTCCCAACCCTGCTCCCCAGACTCTAGCATTTCATGCTCCGTAGCTCTTATTCCACTAGTGGCTGCGCTCTCTCATTTGTCTCGCACCTCATCGCCTCTCTCCCTCACTCTCTCCTCTCCCCATTCCACTCCCACCCCCTTTTCTCCATCAGTCTCCTCTCATGATACCTCCCTCCCCACTTGGTCTCTCCTCCTTCCCTCTCTTCCCCTCTCTCACCCTCCCTCTCTTTCTTTCTCTAACCACCTTCCTCCCACCTTACCACACACTCTCACCGCACCATCCCCAGCTCCTCAGCTCCAAAGCTGTAATGCAAGTGACAATATGACAATGCTCCTCCTGGGCTGCTCTATCCCCATGCTCCATTCACTAACCACTCACCCCTAGCCTACATTTCCTCTCTCATATACTTCCTTATGCCATATAGCACTTAGTATTAAACCCTTAATGAAAGTCATAAGGAACTATTTGCTGTTTTCTATGTTTTGCTACTTCCTGTACTGATAATGAAATTATGTTTGTATTTGTACTATGAATTCAGTTTTTGTACTGATAGTTCAGCTTCGTCTGTATCTGTGCTATGAATTCAATGATGTCTGTATTTGTACTGTTTAATGGACATGGACCCTTTCTAAAGAGTTCTTTCTCAAAGGTTGTTTCTGAAATTCCAATAAATAAAAACATAAATAAAATCCAGTAATCATATTTACAAAATTGCAATATTAGTCAGATCAAAAGAGCTATGCAGTTTATATCAACATTCAAAATATATTATTAAATAAATCAGTTCCAATTTGGTATAATATTAACATAGCAAAGAAATCTGACTTAATAAATATAATATACCAGGAGCAGAAGAAATGAAAATAAAAGAGAAGAAAATATATTTTCACTATAGGAATGGGGGGTGGGGAGACAAACCGGAGAAGAATTAGGGGAGGAGGTTTTACAAAATGCAATATCGTTTAATTAAAGGTGCAGAAAAAAGTGAGGGTATTCTGGGATGTTAAAATGAGGCTGTCAGAATAAAAGTGTCTAGCAAAGTAACAAACCATAACAAGGGTACTGAGGCAAAGAGACTCGGAAAGTTTAATCCACTAATATAAGACCAAAGGTACTGGAGAGTAGGAGTGCTGCTATAGTGTGATCACCCTTTCTAATATCTCTAAATTCGAGGATCTACAGAGGTGCATCTTCTCCAAAGTCAAACCAGACCTGAAAGAAGAAAAGAGAAAAAGATAATAAGAAATTGTTTCCACATATTCATATTCTTAACACATTACCTCTAATTCAGTTATTTTGTTATTTGTTTCTTCAAAAGGGCTAATGGTCCCATTGGTCGTTTAGACCATCAGGCTTACACTTTGTAGCCTGTAGATCTATTCACTTGAAGGCGCAAGCCATGGTTATCAGGGGAAGAGCTCCTCCCCACATCTACTTAAATCAAGCAGCAGACTCCCTCTCTGCTTAGCAGTCGCACTCAGTCGCTTAATATGGCGTTGTTGCCAGCTTCTTCCTTCCCTTCATTGTCTGGCTGTGCTCCATCTGTTTTCTGGCTGTACCCCATTTTGTCCCCTCCCTAGGTCTCCTTCATTTCCTTCCCCTGTCTTTGTCATTGCTGGCTGCTTGTTCGTTTCTTGGGGAGAGGGTCTCTCTCTTGTGTCCTGTTCTCCTCCTCCGCCCCTACCTTCTTAGCCTACCCTGCTGTCTGCTACTTCCTTCCCTTGCATCTCCCACTGTTTGTTTACCTTCCCTGCAGCTGGCGTCCACTACCTCATACGTTTTAGTTGCATTCTACCCGATGTTCTGCCTCAGTCCCTGCATTCCCTTTCTCTCGACCGATTGCCTACATTAGCCTGGATTCCCATACCTCCATAGCAGCTTCTCTCGGCTCCACCTGCCGCCGCTCCCCTGCCTGCTGAATTCTACTACTAGCCACTGCCACACCGTGCCTCATTGCCTAAACCTCAGCTGCTCTCCTGCTCCATTCGCTTGCTGGATCGGACCATTCGCCCGCTGCCAGGAGTGGATGGTTTCTTTCTCCTGCAGCTGTCTGCCATTTACCATGCTGCCTGCTCTACTCAACTCACTGTATGCAGTCCAGCTTCGACGCTAATGCGTGCACCCAAGCTATTACCTATCGTTTCTCCTCAACCTCTGTGACACTTATTAATTTAAAGTTTCTGCCGGCTCTACTCAGCATTTCGATTTGGATTTCTTTGGACTTCAACTATGAAGATCTCTGGATAGTCTGAGAATTCTAGTGTCTCCTTACCATCCACATACAATTGAAACACATTGCTTCTCTAAACTCTGCCGGCAAGACTTCCGGATGTGGCCGCTGCTCACCTACCTTTCCTGGCCCTCCAGGTCTTGGGTTGCCATTGATGTTACCTTCTTTCTGTGTCTGCTGCACTGCCTTGGACTTCTGCTAAGGACTCACATAACTTTCCAAACCTGCTGTTTCGACTCCTGCCTTCCTGCGGACTGAAAATACTCTCATTATGGACTTAGCCTGATCTTCAAATGCCCTTACCTGGGCCTAAGACTGCTCACTTCTCAGACATGGTGTGCCAGGCTCAGGATAACGCTGGCTGCCACATTGTTCCTATTCTCATACTGCTCCTTCTATCTGTAGCATCCGGACCTCTTGTTCTAAGCTGCAGTACTCTTGGGCAGGCATAGCAGCTCACCTAGCTTCCCTGTAATGCCCAGTTTTGCAGTCATGGTTAACTGCTCATGCATCTTCTCTCCTACCCTGTGATGACATTGTCAGCTCTCCAGTTCACTCATGGTTCACTGATTCTGTTCTGCTTTTGGCTGATTTCGGTTCAAACACAAGCAACCAAAGTAAGCTCTCCCTACTTAGAAGCTCATTCCTCAATATCTCCCATAAAGGCCGCTGGCTTGACTATGATTCATGGACAATTTACTGCTCCCTGCGTTCACTCTCATCAAGGTAGTTCCTGTTATTTCAACCACTTTTAGCCCTAGAGATGCTGTTATGGTGCATTATGTTTTACAGCATAGCTTGTAATTCTGCCTACCTATTGAGCACACATTCGAAATGCATAGTTCTATGTGATTTGAGCAACAGACGGGGACACACATTGGAGCTATGTCCTGCCTGTGCACAGATGTGTCGTGCATTTATTGATGTCTCTGCCCTGGGGATGGGCTTCCAGCCATTGCTGGCCCTACAAGGCCCAAACTCACTTCCTTATCTCATTGGGCTAGCTCTCCTTGGTTCCCATGGATGCTCCTACAGAGCTGTGTTCCTTCAGACCTACCTTCCAAATACGCTCCTAAGCTCCCGCCTTCCATCAGATTATTTTTGAGGTATATCAAGATATTTGCTTCAATACTCTTAGATGCTCTTCACCATGCTACTTCAACTTCTCCAGAATCACTACATATCATCTCCATCAGGACTTCCAGCTGACTTTATTCCATTTGCCTTCCTTGGATGAACAACTGCCTTACACATTGAAGAACTACAGTTTCAGGAGTTTATTAACTTATCAAGTCGCTACCTCTTCCAGCCGCAGTGCCGGAAGATTAGTCATCGCATTTCTCTGATCTGCACCCTACAGGCCCTGAGGTCCTTTGCTCTATATGACTGCACCAATACCACCTACTTCTATGACCTGTCACATCACCCTTCAGGCTGGGAGGTTTACCTACTGATCACCAGCTCTACAACCTGCCTTCCATCGGGCTGGGAGGTTTACCTACTGATCACCAGCTTCTACGACCTGCCTTCACCATCGGGCTGGGAGGTTTACCTTCTTCTTCTCTACTTCTGCTTCACCCAGATCAGGGCCTGGAGAGTCCCACATTCTACTATATGCCTTCATGCTGCTGTGTCAGCCAGCCAAACTCCTTTCCTATGGTTTTGCATCTGACCGTTTCTTTGCTCATCATCTATCTTGGATGCTTGGCTCTGCCACTTCAGCCGTATGGAATTACTGCTGCTCGCCTTTCCAGGACACTTAGTTGCACTTCTACTGAAGACCTTCGATATCCTGATTGTGCTTCTACTGCTTCTTAGACCCTGTCATAATGCTACTTCATTTGACTCAGCCTCTTCAGTTATTGCCATCTAGGCCTCCTATACTCGATTGTTCGGGACTCGTCGGGTTATTAGTTGCCTCAAACATTGAATGCCTACAGTTTCAGGATGTTTATTCCTCTCGTCAAGTTGCCATCTCTGCCATGGTCTCTTCAATGCAATCCCTACCATCCTTGATCTACAGGATACATCAGTCCTCAGCACCATTCCATTCTCATAAGTCTTGCCTTACAACTGCAGTACTACTCTGCTCTAAACTGACTCAAGATACGTCACCTGGAGGCTATATACCACACTGTGTTCCCTACCAGCTGACCTCCCAATGTCTGGCTGCATTTTCATGTTACTGGAGCAAGTCAACTCTCTACTTCCCTCACCAGCTGATGGATATGCTGTGCATCTTGCCAAAGGACTAACTGCCACGCTCTATTTTCTACCAGCAGACCTCTATAGGTCTGGCCTACTTTCACGTTACCTGGAACTAGCCACCTCTACTTACCTCACCAGCTGTTGGTTAAGCTGCGCTTTCACCAAGGGCTGGTTGCCATGTTCTATTCCGTCTCACCTACATAAATTGGTGCATTACTTGCTACCTACTACCTTTCTTTTCAGTTTCATGGTCCACCCACTTTGCTTACTTTTTGGACTCACCATATTCTACTTCTTGGATGCTTCCTAACCTCACACCAGTGCCTCGGATTAATCCTTTACAGCCTGCCATGATTCCAGCTCAGCTCTACAGCCGTTGCTCCATATCATCTCATAAGAAAATACTCTACTCTATCGTACTTACTGGAACTGGATTCGTCAGTCGGTAGCCTTGCTGCAGGCCTTCTCCCATTCCACGTGCTATACGAGCCCTCTATTAGTAGAAACCTGGAAGTTGTACTACTTCTATTTCATCTCCTGTCTGCGTACAAAGCTTGGATGCAACTATCTTCGTCTTGTCACCTGTACTAAGTTAGTCAGTCATCAACTTCATCTCCATCATCTTATAATTCCATGGATTCTTATGCCTTCTATCAACTGAAGTCTAGAAGATGGACCTTTCAATACATCCACTCTCCTATTGTTCTGACCTGTACATGGATTCTCAAATTTTGGAGTTCCTAGGAGGATGATTGTTCACTGGACGTATTACGATTCAGTACTTTCTTCAATTCGCTGTTTCTCTGGATCAAGTTCTATAACTTTGGAGTTCAGATTAGCTGATTAATTTAGTTCATTATTTAGGATCACTTTCCTTTAATATGCCCAGAAGGACGGGCAGGTCAGTAGCCATGGGTCCTCGAGGGTTTCTCCCCAAAGGGGTTTTCCTCTCCTGAGTGCTACTGGTCACACTCCAGAGTTGGAGGTGATCATCTACTCGTATTATTAGGGTATATTCCTGCTTGACTCCTTCATCAGTCGGATACAGAATAATCATTGATATCAATTTCTTTTGGGGTCTCATAATACTAGACAAAGCTTCCTCCCTACAGGTGGGATACAGAGAAAGGCCAAAATCATCAATAATAACAAATGATTCTCAGTTCAAGCATCCAAGTTCATTGCTCATACTATCCGATTCATACATACCATAATCATTGACTTGATCATGTTCATGCTGAAGTACCTAAGCACAAATCATTCCATACTACTAGTACCTAGCAATCATTGCCTACTTAACAGCTGGCCTCTGTATCCAACCATCTACATCATCCAGCTACAGTATGTTACATAAGCACTGAGCTATGAACCACACATAATTTCTCGTTTGAGGACTTTGTTCACCCTGTCACCCCATATTTTAGCGGTGGTTGCCAATCAATGCCCGTAAACCTAGGGGCTGTGGGATCAGACTTATGGTATTGTGTATAGTGCAGGCCCACTGGTGTATCCCCTGTTGTTAATAATATTCTAACATGCTCCTGCATCCTTGATTTGAGTGTCCTTGTAGTTCTGCCTGTATATAATGACTTACATTGGCACCACAAGCGTGGTGTCACAATTAATAAATTCCCATATCTTGTACTTCTGGTTATTACCAGGATGGGCAGACTCTTTCCTGTATTGTAAACAAGGAAAAAGGATCAATATGGTAAAGAAAGCTATACTTTAAAATTTCATAGGGTCTATACTGGGTAGAGATAAAACTACAGGGGCTGCCACTAGCTGATATACTGTATGTTTTTTTAGTTAATTATGGGATTGAAAGAGCTTAAGATGCTATCATGGAATGTTATTGGAATGGGTAACCTTATAAGATTAATGAGTACTGACCCATTTAAAGACTGTATGCTGTGATGTGTCATTAATCTAAGAAACCCACGTGAAAAGGTAGAAGCCCTTAAGTTACATAGGATGTGGGTAGAACAGGTATGAAAGCTCCTATAACTAGAATCAACAGGGGTGGCTATTTGCGCAGAAGGGCATAAATCTCACTGTGTAGCACATATTAGTGGATGCAGTGGTAGGAGGGTCCTGATACAGGGCAAGCTAAATGGAATAGATATAGTACTGGGTAACATGTACAAACCAAATAATTTGGATTCAGCCTTCTTCACACCTTATCCAAAGCAGTACTGAAGTTATAAACCCTAATGTAATCCTGGGTAGAGTCACAAATCAGGTATTAGACCCACTAAGAGACAAGAACCCAGGGAGACTGGAGACATCTGAGGTGCCTAATAGGACAGCACTTAACTATTTGGGATGTGGGACTCCTGGCACCTTTTCCACCCAAAAATTGGACTATTTCTATTTATCTATGGTCCACGTGATCTAGCCTAGGATAGACAAAATATTAATCTCAGCTGGTCTCTGTAACTGGATAATGGTTGCTAGTACCAAAGATATTTTCATTTATACCACATCCAATCACATTAACTCTAGTCATCAGGAAATCCAGGGTCAAATCCTCTCACCACCCATGGATCATCTTCGATCTCATCCACTTATGCAAGACCTGTGACAATGTCTTGGCCAGGTAAAAGTATCCACTCCTATCAGACCTCTTTACCGGGCACATAGTGGCTTCTTGCACTATGGCCATTTGAACTCAAAGTCCTTCTACTTCAAGGCCAACATCCAGAGCAATCTTAATTCCTCAGTCAAATTTTGGAAGGTGATTCACCCCCTTTTCAATCCTCTCAGCCCAGTCCTCTCCCTCTGTCATCACGGTTAATGGCTCACCATGGTTAATGGCTCACCAGTATCTGACCCTGCCTATGTTACTGCTCACTTCAATGTGCTTTTACTACTTATGCTCTCCCCTCCATCCCACCTCTTGGATCCACTCCTCTCCCCTTCTTCTCCCTCTTTCTTAGCTCAACCTCCTTGGGGCTTGATTTCCCATCACTCCTTAGGAGACCCTGTTCACCCTTTCCTCATTCAACCCTTCAATCTAGCCCAGATGTCTTGGAACTTAAACTCTTTCATCTCCTGCCATTGCCTCCCCTTACTCACTTCCTAATCTCCTTCACCCTTTGCATTGCCCATAGTCTTGGAAGACTTGAGGTTCTCCCCTCAACAAGAGGTGACCCCCACTCTAGCAACTTTTGTCCTAATCTCCTCCCTCCTTCTGTTGAAAAGCTGCAGGAGAAGCTAGTCTACTCATGTGTTACAGGCTTCCTCAACTCTTCCAACTTCCTCTCCCTCTCAGTCTGGTTTTAGCAGGATCATTCCACCGTCTCCTCCTTCTTATGGTCCGTGACTCCATCTGCTTAACAGTGGATTGGGGAACATCACAGTGGCCATTTTTCTTTGATCTGGCCAAAGTCTTCAATTTGGTGTGCCACTCACTCCCTCCTCCTGGATAAGCTGAGCTCTGCCAGCCTCTCATCCCCACTGTTGACTGGTTCTGTTCCTACCTCTCAGACCATCAGCAGACAGTACAGGTGGGAGGTGCAATCTGCTCACCCCTCCTTATCCAGGCTGTGGTCACACTGGGCTCATTCTGGGTCAGTCCTTCTCTCCATCTCCCAAATGACCTCCACTCCACCTGTACCATCTGGCATATTCACATGTATGCAGATGACACAGTTATCTATACCTCCAGTCCTTAATTACAACTTTGGAAATACTTTCACATTTTCTGGGCTGGTTCCAGTCCAAGAAATTCGGTCAACATAAAAACAGTGGCTATGACATTTGGTATCAGCCAGAAACTGCCTGGCTTGCCCCCCCATCTTCTCCATGCTGGATGGCACAAGCTTGAAGTAGTCCCTGCTTTGAAGCACCTGGTGTGCAGTTGGCAGCAGGCTTGATTTCTCTGCCCGCATTGATGCTATCCATGACAAACTCTGCCCCAAACTCAGTGCCCTGTACTACAGTATGGACTGCCTTTCTCCCAGGTCCATTGGAACTGGTCACCAAAATGGTTCTCTTTTTTGACTATGTGGTTGTGATTTATGGTACCCCCACCTCCTTGCCATACTGAACACTCTCTGCAATGCCTTCTGCCACTTTGCTACCACTCACCCTTTGTACTCACCACTGCTCCCTTTACTTCTCCTATCCATCATCCTCTCCTCTCATGTCACCAGTCCCACTGTGTTTCCTAATCCTTAAATACTGGTTTGGGTCCCTCCTAATACCTAGCCAATTTCCTCTCCCCATCCCTCCTCTTCCTACTCCTGAGTTCAAGAGCCTCACACACATTTCCTTTCCCACAACTCCTCAGCCAGGAAATCTTCTTTATCATACCACCTCTCTCCTCTGGAACCAGCTACCTCCTCATCTGTCTGTCTCACTGCCTTCCTCCATTAGATGCCAACTAAAACTCCACCCTCCTTCGCTTTCTGACATCCTTTTTCTGAAACCTTCCTTACCCTTGCCTGACTTTTTTGACCATCTTTACCTCTCTTTCCACTAACCTCATAGTTCCTGCTACCTTATTGAAGTTAATCTTCCTGTTTTGACTCTTACGTTTCAAGCACCAGCTCTGCCTCCCGTTACTGTGGCACTATGCACTTTGAGTTTGCCCAGTTTACATAGAAACATACAGTATAATGTGATGGCAGATAAGGGCCTCAGCCCATCCATATTGCCTTTTTTAATGCTGCAGACCTTGCTGATCTACAGCATTATCTCTACCCTCCTCCCTCCCTTCCTCATCCATGCGGTTCCTCTCTCTGCCTTACCCCTACAATTCCCTTGTGTCTGTTCCAGGCATTTTTGAACTCCTCTGTTTTCACCCCCCACCACTGCCAGGAGGCTGTTCAAGGAATCTATTACAGAAAGAAGGGTCTGGGATCCACTACCCTTTCAGTGAAGAGTACTTCCTCACATCCCTCCTGAAATTACCTCCCCAGCATCATTGCATGTCCCCTTATTCTAGAGTACCTTCTCTGAAGATAGGTCCCTCCTGTACCTTTTGTACCCCCATTATGTATTTAAAGGTATTTGTCATATCCACCCTCTCCTCCTCTCCTCAGGCTGTACATGTTTAGCTTCCTTAGCCTCTCTGCTTGGGGTTTTGATACAGACCCTGCACCATTTTGCTGGCCGTCTGCTGGACTGCCACTACTCTGTCTATGTCCATCCTGAGGTGTTGTCTCCAGAACTGGACACAGTATTCAGGTGCAGTCTCATCAGTGATATATACAGGAGTAGCATCACTTCCTTCTTCCTACTGGTGATACCCTTTCTATGCAGCCCAGCATCTCACTTGCCTACCGATTGCCTTGTTACACTGCCTGGCCACCTTTAGGTCATTCAATATGATTGCCCCAGGTCTTTTCCTGCTTTGTCTTCGTCAGTATCATTCTGCCCATTTTGTACTTTGGTCCCAGGTTATTATGGCCCAAGTGCATTATCTTGCACTTTTCACACTGAAACCCAGCTGCCATACCCTTGATCATCTTCAGATCCCTCTCCATCCTTTCCATCACCACCCCAGAGTGTCCACTCGTTGCAGATTTTGGTGTCATTGACAATGACAGACCTTTCCTTCAGTTCCTCTGCTATGTCATTTATGAAGATGTTGAGAGGACCAGACCCAGCACTGATACCTGAAGTACCCTGCTGGTCATCCTCCTTCCTCAAAGCAAACTCCGTTTACCACTACCCCTGTGTCTTGTCCAGGTAGGCCATGTCCACTGCCCCACCCTGATCCAGCTCCTTGGTTACCAAGTCAAAGAAGCCTATCAGATTTGTTTGGCATGACCTTCCCCATGAATCCATGCTATCTGGGATCCTGTAATCCACTGGATGCAAGATATTCCACTATATTTTCCTTGAGTAGTGGTTCCAACTTAGCCACTGATGTCAGGCTAACAGGCCCTAGCCACCACTGATGTCAGGCTAACAGGCCTATAGTTGCCTGCCTCCTCCTTGCTACCACTTTTGTGAGTGGGACTACCTCTGCCCTTCTACAGTCCCTAGGACCATATGGGTCTCCAATGATCTGTTAAATAGGGTCTGTCAGAGGTGCAGCCAGTACAACCTGGGTTCCCTCAGTATCCTTGGATGTTACCCGTCTGGCCCCATGGCCTTGTCTACTTTCAGGTTAGCCAGTGCTTTAGACTTTCTCCCCAGAAAATGGACTGGAGCTTGCTTTTCTTACCTCCTGCCAGTCCCCGTGCTGCTTTCGGCTCTCCCTCCCTCCCGCCTACAGTACTGTGAACACCAAGCAGAAGTATTTATTCAAGATGTCTGTCTTTTTTGATCCCCTTCTGTACAATCATTCCATCCACTTTAACCAGCAATCCCTCCATTTGTCTTCCTTTGCACAGATGATTTGTATACTAATTCATTTGTCCTCCATGTGCAGTGTTTATCACTTTGCCTGTACTGTGCTCAACTTATGCTCTTATGTCAACCTCATTGTAATCACATCACCTGACTGGCTGTATTTTGTTAATAATTATGTGTCTCCCTTTCCCTTGCAGGAGTCTTACCTGAAATGAACCTCGGCTCAGTGTGCCTGTCCGGTTACTAATTTTAAATAAATAAATAAATAAAAACTTGTGTGGCTGGCACCAGGGGTACACCTAAGTAGAGGCTAAACCCTGCCCTCTTGCAGGAGATTGAGTTTAAACTTGGCTCAGATGGCCCATCCGCTGGGCTTGCTGTTGTAATGGGGGGTATAGCTATTCCGACTTATTTCCAGCAGTAATCTTAATTTTAGTTTTTAAAATTTTAGTGATTTTATAGTATATTTGTGTTAGTTTATTTAGGGACTTAAGTGAGTTAGTCAGATTTGGGGCATTTTAGGTATAGCGTAGAGCTTAGGAAAGTAATGTGAGCTGGACCATTGATGCTTTTTAGTCTCTTTTCTTATACACTATCACTAAAGCTGTTTTGGAACTGGTGAAGGAGAGGAGGAAGATTACCTGGTATCAACCAGTCCTGGGTTTAGTCCGAGTCTGTTGGAGTTTACAGATGTAGCCTGATAGGTGTGCAAGAGGAGAGACGAGGAGTATCGGAGGAATGATTGTGGTTATGCGATTGTTCTGGTGGTGTAGTGACTGGGACGTATTGTACCCAGGAGACCAGAAGACCATGGAGTGGAGATCGGTGCTGGATTTGGTGCTAGAGGCAGAGGACTGAAGAACTGGAAGTGAGGGAGTGTTTGGGATCTGCATGCCTGCCTTCTGGAGGGGGGAGGCACCTGGTCCCGGAAGGAGGTCATAAAGGAGAGTCAGCTGGAGGGCTGGGTTGGGATCCAATCCTCCTAGGTGCTCGGGTTGACATCTGGTGTAAACTGGGTGGTCTCCTGGGCCCATAGTCTGTGGGATTATTCAGGTTGCTTTCCTCCCTTGGTGGTGGTTGTGTAAGTGTCCCCCATGCTTGCTGGATCCGCTTGTAGAGTCCGGGATTTTCTACAGTAAGTTTTAAGAAGAAGAGTTCAGAATGGACTTTTCTGAATTTAACCAGGACAACGAATCTATCTCGGATCTCCTTAACTTGTTTGAGACATTTTCTTCCTTTTTCTTTTGCCTGGTTCAAGAGAAATGGATACTGTTAAGTGAGAAGTGCTTTATACGTTATATCTTTTGAACCTAGGAGACTTTGGTGAGAGCTAGTGGCCTCTTGGATGTCTTATTCTGACTTAACCACCTGAAGTGAGAGTTCGTGGGGTATTCACCTCTTTAAACTGGCATGGAGAGACTAAGTAGATTGTTTCATGGACCTTAATGAGTTATTGATTGAATGTTAAAATTTATTAGAGTATTCTTGGGAAATAGGGTTTTTTGTTAATAGTATCCTGAATTATTGATTTATTGTTATTTGTAGGAATTTTGGAGTTTATTTGGGGTGTTGTTGAGTTTGTCATACTGGGATTTTTGTTGGATTCACTGCTGATAGAGTGTTGGTAATATGTGTTGGGATCATTCATGGGGTGGGAAGGCTACTCCCCACCAGACTGAGGGACCTATACCCTTTTTAGTCTCCTATTGCATCCTATGGTATATAGGTGTTGTCGTGCACTGGGGATTGTGAGGAAGGGTCCAGAGGAGCTGGGGCCCTGGGTCTAGTGGGGGAGGGATCAGGGTGGGCCGACTGGGGTAGTGGGATCAAAGAGGCACCCGGGGCAAAATGTGCCCAGAAAGGGACCTCCCTACCTGGTTCCCATACCTGAGGGCTTCATGGGTAGTGGGCTAGTGACCCGCTCTTCCATGGCCTCTAATCCAACTCGGGTGGTGTTATGCAATGCCAGGTCAATAAAAACAAGACAGCAATTATTGCTGATCGTGTTGAGACATCTGACCTGGCTTGTATCACTGAGACATGGTTGGATGAGAATGCTGAGTCAGTATTGGAGTCAGCAGTTCCAGTCAGGTACTCAGTGATACACCACCAGAGATTGGATTGTAGGGGCGGGGTGTAGCCATTTGTCTTAAGACAGAACTGGGCCTTGTAGAGGTTCCAATGGGGACCACTAGATCCTTTGAGTGTATCATGGGAGCAGGTGTGGGCAGCAAGTTCTTCTCATCTATCGTCCACCCAGGGATGGGAAAGTTTTCCTGCAGGAAGTTGCAGACTTCATGGTTGACATGGTATTGGAATCCCCAGGTGGTTGGTCCTGGGTAATTTCAATGCCTGGGTCGACGATGAACTCTTGCTTTTGGTCAGAACTTCCTCCAACTGATGATCTCATTGGGCTTCACCAAGTAGTTACAACTGGGTCACTCCCTGGATCTGGTGTTCCTCCTGGGTATGGAAGCTGCTGACTTGGTGGTGGAACCAGTTGGATGGTCAGACCATCACACTGTAAGGTTCAGTTCTGAAGCTCCCCTTGTGAGACCTGCCCCTTTGGAGATGGTTCAGTACCACCCTTTGAGGGTGTTACCCCAGAGGGTCTGATGGTGGTGCTGGACCTATTGAGCAGGCCATTGGAATACTTGGATCAGGAGACCTAGTAGGGCACTATAATAGTATGGTGCTGAGGGCCCTGGATTCCATAGCTCCTGTCTGTGTTTACCGCTTCCTCTCCATCCTCGGTCCCCTTGGTTTGATGGGACTTTGAGGGGTTGAGGAGAGTGGGCGAAGGTTGGAACATTGTTGGTGGAAATCTGTCGGGAGGAGGACAGACTTAGGTTGGTGGCCCACTATTTGGACTATCACTCAGTAATCTCCTGTAAGAAGGCAGAGTTCCTGTCCAGGAGATTGCTGCTGCAAAGGAATCAGACAGCTCAGCTTTTCTGGACCATGGACAGACTGTGCAATCCAGCCTGTCTCCAGGGCTGGAGAGCTTTTCACAACTAAAGTGTGATGAGTTCACTCAATGTTTTGCAGATAAGGTGTCCTCCATCAGGTTGAGATCTGCTTGACCTGTTCAAATGAGTATAGTGGTGTGCATGTGAGGCACAGGCACCGGGTCTGTCTGGACAGATTTGACCAACCACCGATAGTAAATATTGTGAAAATTGTTCAGAGCTTGTGACTGACTTACTGTAGTTTGGATCCTGGTCCAACTCACCTCCTTGTGGGGTGTATTGACATTATCGGACCGATCCTTGCTGAGATAGTCTGGTGTTCAGCTGGATCAAGTGGTGTTTCTGGACCTCCTGAAGGAGGCTGTGAGTGACACCCTGTTAAAGAAATCTTCCTGCAATCCAGACTGTCTTGTGAACTACAGACCTGCCTCTAACCTCCCTTTTTGGAAGGTTATTGAGAAGGTAGTCATGCTGCAGCTCAAGAGCTTTCTTACCACCCATGAAGTCTATGATCCTCTCCAGTCTGGTTTCAGGAAGAGGCACAGTACCAAGGCGGTGCTGGTTTGGGTACTTAATGATCTCCTGATAACGAGGGATCAGAGGAGTCTTCGATTCTGATCCTCCTTGATCTCTCTGCAGCTTTTGACACCGTGGATCATGGGATGCTGCTAGAATGCCTGCAGCTTCTCTGAGGACTGTCGGGGACAGTCCTCAGATGGTTTCATTCTTTCATCACAGGCAGGACTCAGAGGGTGGTATCGGAATTTTTCCTCGGCCTCCTTCTCCCTGCCTTGTGGGGTGCCGCAGTGTTCAGTGCTGTCCCCATGTTGTTCATAGTGTATATGTTGCCAGTGGGAGACATTATAAGGTGGCATGGGCTGAGTTTTCACTGCTATGCAGATGATATTCAGCTCTACATGTCCTTTGTACCCGAACAGGACAGGGTGATCTTGGCTCTTAACAACTGCCTCACTGAGATCCAAGACTGGATGAGTGCTAACTGTTTGCGATTAAATCCATATAAGACTGAGGTGTTGGTGGTGGACCCAGGTCAGTGGGTAGAAAAGTTGACACCTGGACAACCGTCTGGCCTTGTGCTAGGGGAAACCAGTTGAGACCTTCTGAATGGGTGTGGAATCTGGGCATTGTGCTTGATAACAAACTGACACTGAAGCACAGGTATCAGCAGTTGTCAAGTCCTCGTTTATCATCTGAGGAACATACTGGATAAAACACCTTGTTCATGAGAACCTTCCACATTGGTTCACGCCTTTGTGTCCTCTCATCTTGAACAGGGCCCCGATTTTTCTCTGACACATCAGAGCAAAGTTCTGCAGCAGGGTTCTCATTTGCCACAGAACTTCTGTGGCACTCAACACCAATTTCTGCGGCAATTCTGCGGCACATTTTACTGTAATTTTTTCCTATTTTTTTTTTTTGCCATATCTGACACAATGCACGCTCATAACACAGTCATTTTTGTAGGCGTTTGACACCAAATTTTCAACATAGCCAGTTTAAGACCTCTGCTCATGAACAGTATCACTGTGATTTTATTAATCTGTCCGAACATTGATTTTGCACACTGATAGCGCCATTATGCGCTACATGTACGAAAACACATTTCGGGTGAGATGAAAAATGGTAATAGTACTGTTCATAAGGAGTGTGGTAAAATGGCAATACTGAAAATCTGGGTGAAAATATTAAAAATGCTCGAAGTTACTGGCGTGCTAGGAACTGCATACGCACACTAGTAAAACAGTCATTTTGTGCATTGTTTTCACCAGATTTTCAACATAGCCAGTTTAAGGCCACTGCTCATGATCAGTGTCACTGTGATTTTATTAATCTGTCCAGAACATTGATTTCGTACACCGACCGGCGCCATTGTGCGCTACATGTGCGAAAACACATTTGGGTGAGATGTGAAAAATGACAGTTGTACTGTTCATAAGGAGGTGTGGTAAAATGGCAATACTGAAAATCTGGGTGAAAATGTAAAAATGCTCGAGATTCTGACGTGCGTAGGAACTGCTCAACGCACACAATAAAACAGTCATTTTGGGAATAGTTTCACCAAATTTTCAACATAGAGTTTTGGGAGCCTACCTCATGAACTGTGACACTGTCATTTCATTAATCATTCCGGAAAGGTGGTTCAGTGACACTGGAACCACCTTTGGGACTCGATTAATGAAATAACAGTGTCACAGTTCATGAGTGGGGCCTCAAAACCCCATGTTGAAAATTTGGTGAAAAATTCCCAAGTAACTGAGATATGCACTAAAGTTGAAAAAACTCCATTTATACCGTTATACAGTTGGGAGGCATGTCTTCAGTTAGGTAGTGCGGCTTTGAAGAGTGCAGGCGTGTTCCCGATCCACTGAGATCATTGTGCTGGGCTCCAGAGGTAAGTATGGGTTGAGGTGGGGGTGTGGGGAGGTGGAGTGCAGAGAGTGGGCGCGGGTTGGGGAGGGCAAAAGAATCAACAAGGGAGGTTTTTTGTTTCAGGTTTTTTTTTTTACAACACAATGAGGACTTTTGCCATGCTGGGATGGGCTCCCAGCGTGGCACCAGGCAGCGGGGGACAGTGAAGCCGACAGGGAGTTGGGCACCCCGTCAGCAAGAGCTTTTGCCACACTGGGGTGGGCTCCCAGTGTGGCATACAAACATTTGGGGGCTTGAAGCTGATGGGGATTGAGCACACCCCGTCCAGCAAAGTAAGCTTTTGCCACGCTGGGTGGGCTCCCAGCAAGGCCTACAAACATTTGGGGGCCAGTGAAACCAATGAGGGACTGGGCACCCCATCAAGCAGATTACACTTTGCCACGCTGGTACCTGTGGCATAGACATTTGAGGGGGGCAGGAAGCCGACGGAGGATTGGGCACCCCATCAACAAAGGACATTTGTTCCATGGGCGGCCGAGAATTCCACGGGTGATGGCAAATTCAGTGGATATTTCTGTGGTTTGCCGCACCGGGAATCACAGAAACTTCAGGGCCCTGGTCTTGATTACTGCAATGCTCCATGCTTAGGGTTACTAGGGTGGACCTCTGTGCCTGCAGCTGGTGCGAATGCTGCAGCCAGGTTGCTGACAGGGTTGTCGAGAACTAGCTATATCACACCTGTGCTGTGTGAACTGCACTGGCTGCTGGTTGATGGAGCATCACCTTCAAGGTCGTGTTGCTGACCTATAAGACCCTACATGGTGAGGACCAGGTTACTTGTAAGACCTCCTTGGCCCTACTGCCCTTTCCGCTCTCTCTGCCCTGCGATGAGGGATTGCTGGGGTTCCTAGGGTCCGTTTGCAGACATCAGGGCTAAGGCTTTTTCTTTTATAGCCCGACCCTGTGGAACTCTCTACCTCATCGGATTAGAGAGTATCTGTCCACCGAGATTTTAAATCCTATTAAAAACCTATTTATTTGAAAAGGCTTTTGGGGATAATGTTTAGATCTGGGATTGCTCCCTTATTTTATATTTTTATTAGAATTGATGTATTATATTGTATCGCACTTTGGTTTGTGGAAAAGCGCTTTAAAATAAAATTTGACATACTTGACTTGCAAGCAGAGACTCAAGCATGTTTCACTAGCAAGTGCAGTTGCAGCAATTATCATGGTCAGATATTTCCTGAGATTTCTGTGAAATCTGTAGAGATATTCCATACCTGCCTGCTGTACCATTCACTCTAGGGTCACCAGAGAAAGTCTTCCTAGAAATATTACAGAATAGCTGGAAATATCTGACAATCTTTGTTGATGCAACTGTACACCCAGATGTCAAAAGCTGTAATGTTGGGAAGCACATAAAGCAGTCATTTGGGAAAACCTAATTTCATATGCAGCAGCCCAAAAGAAGTGCTTATGAAAACAGAAGAAATGATAGTTAGAGGGCCACTATAGAAAGCTTAAGATCCCAGATGTAATCCACCCACACCAGGTTACTGCCCTGAAATATAATTAAATGTGTTACTCAGCCATAAGAAGAATATGCCCTGTTTCCAAAAGAGAAAAAGTGCTGGGAGGCTAGTAGACTGTTAGTCCACGGATTTAGTCAACAACAGGTGCACAGGAGGATTACGTCAGTATATAAGGGAGACAGGATGGTAACAATGGCACCCTCAGATTAACCAGCTATTCCAAGGGCATTTGACTGATTTGTATAAGTCCAAAGATTTGCCAACAATATTGCAGCTACATAATATTTTAAATAGCCTGACCCTCTTAACCTTAAAACCAGAACACAAAACTGCAGTAGATGCTTCCCTTACAGAGGAAGAAGGGCTATTAAACTGCTCCACATTTCCAAGAGTCCTGGAAGAGATGAGCTCCGGTGACAAGTTTACAAAGTGCAGCTGGACATCCTCCTAAACACCTGCTGATTATGTACACAGACACCCTGGAAAATCAGGTGCTTCACCACCCCCACCCTGAGGAAGTTATATCTCTAACATGTAAGAAGGGACAGACCCTCACAGTTGCATAGGTTACTATCCCATCTCTGGACATCTAGAGAAAAAATTACTGGAAAAGGTGTTTGCTATAAAGATTAACATGATATTACCTAACTTAATACACAGGAACCACGTAGGATTCATCCCCATTTGTTGAGGAGCAGATAACCTCAGGAAACTTGTCAGTATTTTTAGGAGCAGAGGGACCTTGCTTCAACTGAAGCTCTGTCCCTGAATGATGAGCATACATTTGATTCCCTAGAGTGAAGATACTTAGAAATAAAGCACTGTGATGCTTTGGTTTTGGGACAGGCTTCTCAACTGAGTCTGAACACTCTATGTTGTTATTTTTCTTTATAAAGGTATTTCTTTCTTAGGCTGATTCAAGCAGCTATCAGTCCCATCCCTGCCTCCCTGGACTGGCCACTACCTCCCCAGAACTTACCCAGGCTGAAGATCTACCCCAGATTTCCCCTGGGGTGAAGCCAGGAGTATAGGGCTGTTCTCCCCACCCTGAGACACACAACAAGAGTCTGAGTATGGCATTCTGTGCACTGGCACAGATAGGGGCAGCAGGCAGTGCTTCAGAAAGCCTGTTCAGCTCTTTTTCACTCTTCTCCCTGAGTCCTTTTTGTGGTATGGATGTTAGCATGTGCTGTGTGAAGATACACATGCGCTACATCAAACTGGTAAGTCCTCCTCCCTTTCAAACTCACGCCTGTAGACTGTTACCAGGCCTCAACCTTGTGGCAGTCTTAGGTGGAGCTAACAAGCCTTCTTTCTCCAGAAGAGGACTGCAGTCCTCTGGATGCTCAATCCATGCCCTTTCCCCACCAACCCCAGCAGCCTGAGTCCACTGCCAAACCCAGGTCACCAGCATGTCAGACAGTAGCACTACCACTGAGCCACTGCACTAGACCAGTCCATCTAACCACTCAGTAAACTGCCAGTAAAAGCAATACTTTAAAAATGTAACATCAGACACCTTCTTCCTAGAGGGCAGCCCTAGACAGTGGTGCCCCATCCCTACCCTATTTGTTTCTGGTTTTAGAGCCATTCCAGCAAAAGTGAAAGTGTGTCCCCAGTGCCAGGTGTCTTCCTCCATAATAAATAAAATAAACTATTACCCTAGGTGAATGACATGTTAATAGTGTCAAAACAGATCTCTGTGATAACGGCAAAAGCCTAGAGGCAATTGCGTCTATCCAGAAGTCAAAAGTGCCAAAAATTTATTTTCTCACTCTGACACCCTGGTGCACAGCAAAACGGTGCCAGGACTTAGGTTTTAATGTTTTACGAGGGGCTGTGACACCCTCACACCCCTACTTAAGGATTTTCAGCCCGGGGTGCATATCGGAGGGTGAAAACATTAAAAAGGTTTGGGCCAGACGCAAAAAAAATGCACCACCACCCAGAGCCAAATCTAGTACCCTGCCGACCACGCCACGGGGTTGGCTCGCAACCCACTACAGTACCATTCCTCACATTCCATCCCGCCCTTGCTGTGCGGCTTGCTCCTGCCTCCTCAAGACGCTAAGTATAGCGACATCCCGTTATTCGGCTAACCCCCATCCAGTCAGCTTCCTATCCTACGGTAGCCCTCGACACATGCACTGGGGATTGAGTCACCGTTATTGTAGGTGCCCAATCCCTAGCACTATTATATCATGCTACCTGTCAAACACCTGCCCAGTGCACTATCTATTCTAACCCAAGAACTTCACAACCTTTTAGAGTTATCTGGACTTAAAATTAACTGGAGCAAGTCCAAGCTATTGCCTCTCAACCAGAACTGCATAAAGGCATTATGTGGGCAATAACAATCCTGGTAATGGCTACTCCTTGCAGAAGACCCACAGCTTTTGTGCACTATGGAGGCTGATTCAGTAGCCCTCACTGCTAACAGATTATTGGTATGGGGTAGGGATAGGAGCTGCCTAGCACATTGCTCGTGTAGGGTATGGCTAAGAGCTGCCTAATGGATTACTGGTATGGGGTAGGGATAGGATTACATAATGGGTAAATAATTGGCTATGTGAGAGAACCTAGAGGATTTTCCTCAATGGGAGCACTCAGGAGTCAAGGAGGTCACCAGTGGAGTGTCCCAGGGACTGGTGTTAGGACTGGTCCTCTTAACATCTTTGTTTGTGATACTGGGGTAGGGATCAAGAAGATCTGCCTCTTGAATATAATTCCAAGCTCTGCAGATGAGTTGACAGTGAGGAGGGAGTAGGATTTGTAAACACTTGAGAAATGGTCTATGGTATGGCAGTTTGAATTCAATGCAAAAGGTACAAGGTAATGCCCATGGAACAAAAAAAAAAGAATACAGGATGTGGATATCGGTGGAAAGAATGACTTAAGAGTAGGTCCTGAGGGTGACAATATCAGGCAGTCTGAAAACATCAGTGAAGGTCATTAGAGAGTGGGGTGAGCTGGATGTAGATTGCACATGAAAGGGATCAGGAGTAGCAACAGAGGTGATTCTGACCTTGTACATTTCCTTAGTGTGTCCTGACCTGGAGTACTATGTGGGGTTCTGAAACCCCTCTTAAGGAAGGACAGGGACAGGTGAAGAAAGTGCAAAAGGAAACCAAAATGATTCAGGGACCACAGGAAGTGCTTAAATGGAGACTCTGAAGGATAAGGATCGTTTGTACACCCAGTCTGCCCATTTTTTCCCTACCTGCAGTATCACTGTAGACCATAACTGATCTCCTGTTCTTTCTCCCTTCACTCCATTCCTTTGCATTAAGATTCCCTATACTTGCCAGCTCTGCGGTGCAGCAGTATGGCTACTATGCTTACGTCGGTGACCCAGATTCAAGCTAGGTGAGTTGGAGGGCTAGCCGGGGAGGAGAAGGACCAACCATCCACTGGACTGCTGTCCTCCTTCTGGGGTGAGAGGGTGGTGAAGAGCCTGGTGCTTGAATATCCCTGGCAGAAGCCAGGGGGAGGCAACTTGAGCTGGCAAGGTTGGGGAGATGTGGTAGACATCAGTGGGCGTGCATCATGACATCATTGCACATCATATCGTCCACAGGGGAAGAACAGGGAAACCCTTGGTCATGCAAGATGATCATCGGCCTCCGCAAGCCTCACACCTGGTGACTCAGGCTCCTCCCAGAAATCTGAATCCAGTCCTAGCAGGTCGAGGGACTCCCGCCACCCTGTCATGGAGAACAAGGCATGGGGACTACAGGAGAGGTAAGTCCTGGGGAAGCCAGAGTGACAGGACTGGGAAGACTGGCAGGAAGGAGGATGACCAGAATGGGGAGCAAAAAAAAGATTTCCCTATGTTTGTCCCATGCGTTTTGAACCCGTGCCTGACACTGTTTTCATCCCCACCACATCAACTGATAGGCCATTCCAGGAATCCACCACTCTTTCTATGAAGAAGTACTTCCTCAAATCTTTCCTAAATCTACCCATTCAACTAAATAGCAAGACCTCTAGTTCTCTAGTTTTTGTGCACCTTTTTTTTCTAAAATTACTTTCCTCTTGTACATTATTTACCCAATTTAGGCATTTAAGGTCTCTATCATGTCACCCCTCTCCTTCTCTCTCTTACAGAGTTTACATATGAATTCCCTTTAGTTTCTCCTTGTAGGAAAGTGGCGCCAGACCCCACATCATTTTAGCTGCTCTCCTGGATCACCTTCATTCAGTCTATGCCCATCCAGAGATGTGGCCTCCAGAACTGTACACAGTATTCTAAGTGAGGTCTAACTAGTGCTCTGTACAGAGGCAGCACCCCCTCCTTCTTTCTGCTGATGATATCTCTCACCATACACCCTAGCAATCCCTGGCCCTTCAACTACCTTATCCACTTCCTGGCCACCTTTGGGTCATCGAAATTATTACCTCCAGCATCTCTCTCTTGCATGGTGGTCATCAATAACACTCCCTCCATTTTGTACTCTGCTCCTGGGGTTCTGTGCCCAAGTGCATTATTTTGTACTTTTTGAATTGAATCCCAGCTGCCATATATTGACCACTCTTGAGGTTTCTCAGTTCTCTGCTCATTCTTTCTACCACCACCACCACCCCAGAGTGTCCACCCTTTTCAGATCTTGATGTTATCCACAAAGAGGCAGACCTTCCCTCCAGCTCATCTGCAATGTCACATATAAAGATATTAAAGAGGACCTGTCCCAGTACTGTTCCCTAAGGCACCCTGCTGGTCACTCTCCTCTCCTCTCCTCTCCTCTCCTCTCCTCTCCTCTCCTCTCCTCAGAGTGATCTCTGTTTACCACCACCCTCCGATGCCTATCTCTAAGCAATTTCTTACCTAGTGTATCACCTTTGGACCTACTCCTAAGCTACCTATCTTGCTTTATAGTCTCCTATATGGAATGGGGTTGAATGCTTTACTGAAATCTAGGTTGGCCACATCCACTGCTTCACTCTATCCAACTTCTTAGTCACTCAATAAAACAAATCTACCCCATTTGTTCAACATGACCTACCACCCATGAACTAATGCTGCCTTGGGTCTTGTAACCCATTAGATTCAAGATATTCCATTATCCTCTACTTCAGCAGTGGTTTTATTAACTTTCCTGCCACCAATGTCAAGCTGACTGGTCTGTAATTGCCAGCCTGCTCCTTGCTACCACTTTTTGATGTGGGATTGCATCTGCCCTTCTCCAGTCCCTGGAACCATTCGTGTTTCCAGTGAGCTATTAAATAGGACTGTCAGAGATGCAGCCAGTATCACCCTTAAATAAATATGCACAAATATCTCCATGGGTAAATAAAGTAGATACAGAAACAGAAAGTTTTTCATGCTGAGTTGGAACATACCACCTGGGGATATCTCAATGAAGCTGTCATGGGAGGATATTCAGGAGGAACGTTAGGAAGTTGCTCTTTATGGAAAGGATAAATGTGTGTAACAGACTACAAAGGACGTTGCCCATGCAAGCTCAGTAGGGGAATCACACATGGCTGGGACAGACACATGGGACGCATACCTCTCAAGTGTCCCTGATTTTCAGGGATGTCCCTGATTTTGCCTCAAATGTTACTCTGTCCCTCCTAAAATTTGTATTTTTGTGGCTAAACAGTGGGGACTGTAAACACAAAACAATGTCAAGCATTACAGGTACAGACTTGTTCTTCTTTAGAAAATGCATTTAGCACTAAGCCCCATATTCTACCAGCTTTCTGGGTGGATAGCTCTAATTTTGAAGATGTGTCCCTGATTTTTGTCCTTTGTCCCTGATTTTTTAAGCCTTGTCCCTGATTTACAAGGCAGGAGGTTGAGAGGTATGATGGGACGTGTAGGGACATCAGAAAATGGGAGGGGTGGTGACTGAAGGGTACATGGGCCCTCACAAACAGCATTAGGTAGGGCAGGTTAGACTGGATAGGCACAGGCAAGTTCCTTTTTTGCCAGCAACATCTTTGGTTCTATATTTCAATGTTTAGGCAGTTTTGTCCTTCCAGGCATGATATAACCTAAGAAAGGAATGTTGTCCTTTATATTTATGTCTCCAACATGTTGCATGTTACATGATGGTTCTGATCCTCTTGATGACGGTTTATTTTGATTGTTGGATATACACTACACTCCCTGGTGGAACAAGGATTCATTTCAGACAAATACAGTGTATATTGTAAATATTATTGAATTTGAGTTATATATTATATTGTAGTTGATAACCAACTGGCTAATGCATGTTTTTTTTTTTTTGCTTTATTTCTTTATGCTTCCCATCCCTCAGCTGGCCACTGCTTCAGGCCACCTAGGAATTCCCAGCCCATCAAACACCCCTGTCACCATTCTCACCATCCCAGTACTCTGTGGCCTTGGGTTGATCTGATGTATCTCTTGGAAGGGGGCCCGAGACAGGTACCAGGAGTGTAGATTTTGTCTGTAGGTGTTCCTTCAACACTGGGTGCGCACAGTGGGGATGAGCTCAGATGCTTCCGGGCTGCGTGGCAGGTGGGGAACCATCCACTGTTATCTGGTCGGCAGAGTGGACATTTTCTTTTCTTCCCAACCCACCCACCTCCCACATATTGGTCCAGACACAGTAGCATCCTAGGGGTGGGGGCATTTAGTGGTGTGTCAAGGATGTACACTACCAAGAACGCTGACCGCAAACAACCACCAGGAGCTGCCTAACAGCAGGCTGGTACCAATCCCCACCTGGGAGGAAGGGTCCATAAGATGCTGTAAACTCCCTCCCTGCTGGTCTCTGCTCCTGATGACTGGGCTCAGTACGCAACCTGAGTCAACAGCACACTCAGCGAACACCCATCAATCTGCACCACGGTGCCAGCTATAGATGTATTTTGAAGGGCAAGTCTCAAAATATAGAGAAACTAGAAAGACTGTTCTTAAAAGGTTCAGAAAGGTACTAAAAGTGAAAAATATATAAACAAATGTTAATAATTTCCATATGAACTCCATGTATCAGCAGCCTTAAAGTTGTAATATAGGAACTTACTAATAATAGGGCTGTAAATAACATAATCTACTTTGAGGATATCTCTCTCCAATGAGCTACATCATGGAACTGTAAGACACTGGCATTAGGACCACCCAGAAATTTTGTTTGCAGCCTGGGGCTGCCTCATCAATGCATCTCGTCAGTGCCTATATAATGTGGGCATCCCCAGTATGCCTTAGTTGTCTCCTGCCATAAACAGCTCATCAGTCCACCACTGTTGAAGAATGCCATTGAACTTTGCAAGTATTCAGTGACTTTTCTAGTTCTCTAAGTTTGTTATTTAAACTTAAACTTTATGTCGCTGCTGAAAGACAAAGAAACATTGTTTTGTTATTGCGATTGTGCCAACATAAAGATTTATAAAGATCACAACCTCTCCATCTGTGCATCCATTGCCTCAGTACAAACCACAGTGTTAAAGCCTGCACAGTTTGCCTGGGCTTTAATCAGGCAACCAGGAGACATTGCAAGAAAGCATTAGAAAATTATATACTGCTAAGAGAAATGCTCCACCAAACAACAGGCCAGTACCAGGACTTGGCTGCAGTACTAAAAAGAAAGGATACAAACCAAGAAGCATTTAAAGCACCACAACAAGAAACAAACTCTCAGATGATGTAGGTTAACATTTCTTATTGTTTTTCATTCTTCATATAATGGAAAACAGGGCAAAACCAATCACCTGTACGCATGTTGCAGATGGATGAAACCAACTGGGTGACTAAATGACATCATGGCAAGGCCAACGATGTACTGATGTTTTGCTCGGTGACTCCTAAGCTTCCTCAAAGTGAATGCACCACCATCCTGTGCTCGTTTTATACTCCATAAAATTAACTGGATTAACAACCCACAAAGAAAATGTGGTAATTCAAATCTTTCCAGTTCCAGAATGGACAGGGATTTAAGTCCTGTACGACACCTTCAGGTCTGAACCTTTTCACAGAATTCAAGAAGTTTAGAATGGTTGGTCTCCCTACAATTCCTCCTTTCCCTTCTAGGGGTTTGGACGGATGCCTGGTCATGAAGGATGCATGATTTCATATCAAGATCCTTAAGTCACACAGAAAATATCTGCATTTCATACTTCAAGGCTCAGGCTACCAATTTCATTTATTGCCCTTTGATTTGTGTTCTGCACTGCATGTCTTTACCAAAGTATTTGCCGTAGTGGCTGCTGCCTTCTGCAAAGTGGGTCTGTATGTCTTCCCTTACATAGACAATTGGCTATTAAAGCCTCATCTCAGGAAGTCATTCTATATGAACTGTTAGGACCAGGCAGTTGTTCGATCAACTGGGCGTATTGGTCATCAAGCCAAAGTTGGTACTTACCCCTGCCAAAGGCTTTGGAACATAGAAGCTGTTCTGAACACGAGTCTTGGTCAGGCATT
Source organism: Neoceratodus forsteri (assembly GCA_016271365.2). Taxonomy (NCBI): domain Eukaryota; kingdom Metazoa; phylum Chordata; order Ceratodontiformes; family Ceratodontidae; genus Neoceratodus; species Neoceratodus forsteri. The sequence continues at coordinate 398,155,497 of CM057454.1, forward strand.
TCTTGCTCTTCAACTGTGCCACAGCATTGGTGGCACAGGAACAGCTGGTTTCCTCCAGTGATTATGTGTTAGCCAGATGTTTGTTAAGACTGACAGGCCTGATGGCAACTGCCATCCTGACTGTCCCACTTGCCTGTCTCCATATGAAGATCCCCAGTAGTTCCAAAGAGTGCAGTGGGCTCAGCACCTGATGAGCTGGAGTATGTCATACAGGTCATTCCTCTTTGTCATTCCTTGTTCTGGTGGTTGGACCACTGCAACCTGGAGATAAGATCCCTGTTCCTACAGCCATTCCTTTTGCTGCTAATGACCACAGATGCCTCAGGTTCAGGTTGGTGTGCTCATCTGGCACCCTTCAGAATACAGGGTCAATTGGGCCCTCTGGATATGATGCTTCACAGCAACATTCTTAGATGAGGGCTGTTCTGTGTGACCTACAGTCCTTCACAGCCCTCCTGCCAGGAGTCAGCTATTGATTTGCACATACAATATATCGTTGATGTGCTACATCAATCAACAGGAGTTGTTCATTTATACACTCCCTGCAGAGAAGCAATGAGAGTTTGGCACTGAGTGGTGGAACGTGACGTATTCTTGTCAGCAGTATTCCTTCCCTGTACCCTGAATGCACTAGTGGATCTCCTAAGTTGATCCCATGAATTCTGCCATGAATGGGGACTCTGGACTCAGTCATGGATGACATCTTCGAAAAACAGGTTTGTCCAGACATAGACCTGCTTACATCTCCATACAATGCAAAATCATTACATTTCCACTTGCTTGCTCCAAGGCCAAATGGTTTTGGAAAGATGTGTCATCCTCTCCTGGAAGGGAGATTTCTGTATGCTTTTCCCCAATCCCTCTAATACAGAACATTCTGGTCAAGCTCAGGGCTGAGCATGCCACCCTACCTCTGGTGGGTCCTTATTGGCCCAGACAAATTTGGTTTCCACTTCTCCAACAACCTCCTGTCCTACTCCCCAAGAGAAGGACTTCTGATCCAGGAGCAGTATACCTGGTGCACCTGAATCTTCAATCCCTGCACCTTCATGCATGGATTCTGAGGACATAGAGCTCTCCACTTTGGGATTGTCCCTCCGTGGCCGATGTTCTCCTGGTGGCTAATAAGCCGTCTACCTGGTACACGTATTCACAAAAATGGAAATGTTTTACTGTGTGGTGTACTCAGCATGCCCTTGATACATTTATGAGTCCAGTTCCTAAAGTGCTAGACTGCCTATTGTCCCTTAAGGACTCAGGACTTGAGCAATCCTCTATAAAGATCCACTTGGCTGTTGTGTTGGCTTTCCATGCCTTAACACAGGGGCCGAACTGTGGCTTGACTGGAAGTTTCCATAGATTCTTAAGAGGTATCCTCCTTCTGCACTCCCTGTCTGAGATCCAGTTTTGGTGAGGGACTTTAATTTTGTCCTGGAGACCCTCACTGTGCCTCCCATCGAGCCTGAGGCTACTTGTGAGTTACACTTCCTCTCTTGGAAGATACTGTTTCTAGTGACAATGATGTCTGATACATGAACTTCTGAGTTGCAGGCCTTGGTTTCAGATCCTCCATTTATTAAGTTTCACAAGTATAGGGTTACCTTATGTACAGTCCTCATTGTCTTCTGAAGGTAGTGTCTGAAAGAACACTAAATCAGACAAAGACCTTCCAGTTTGCTTTTCATCTCCCACAGATAGTGGAAAACATCACCTACAAACACTGGATGTCTGTAGGGTACTGCATTGATACAAAGAACTGTAGAAAATCCTCTCAACTATTTATTGATTTTGCCCACCAAATGGTGGGCTTCCTGATTACTAACAAGGCCTGTCCAAATGGCTGGTCAGTTGTATTATGTTTTGTTACCAGAAGGGTGGGAAGCAGCTACTGGTCCTGTTCTTGCTCATTCCACCCATGGAGTTGCTGCTTCAGTGGCTTCTTTCCAAAATCATTTCGCTGCTGACATCTGTACTGCTGCCACTTGGAGTTCTGTTCATACATTTAGTAAACACTAGTCTGTATGTTGTCTCTCATAGACATGCCAGCTTTGGCCTCAATGTTCTGCAAGGCCTCCTTACTCAGGATCATTATATCTTCCCATCCTCCCTCTGTGTTTGATACTACTTGGAAATTGTTCTATGATGTGGAAAATGGAGGAGATATCCCAAAGAAGACAGAATAGTTGCCTACCATAACAGTAGTTCTTTGAAAAATCTCCTCCATTGAACACTGCTCTTCATCCTACCTTCCCCTTTGGCAGGTGACTGGTGACTATACTGCCAGCTCTTGCAAGCTGTTTCTCCTCTGATGCCCCTATGGCATTCAAGGTCAGGTTTCCATATCTTCTCCTGTGTGCTAGTGTTGTCTTGACAGCTTTAATCACTGCCAGTGTGATGGTCCTCCGAGCTTGTCTCCGCTGGGGAACTAAGGCATGCTGGAGACACCTACATTATATAGGCACTGATGAAGCATGTCAATGTGGGCAGCCTTGGCATGCAAAATGAATTTCCAGGTGGTCCTGATACCGATGACTTGCAGTTCCATGGTATGGCTCAATGGAGGAGATTATCTGGAGATCTACTGTTACGTAGGTAACTATTCTTTCCTACATCACACCAGCCTCTGGCACCAAAAGTAAAAATAAACTGGCAGCAGAACAGGCACAAGTAGATGGCATTAAAAAGTGATAACAAATAGAATGCATCCTAAGTGTACAACTAAGGCTGTAATGGCATCTTGGTCTTATGGAGCTACATATTTATTTATTTAGCTTCGTTAACCAGGTAAGTACACTAGACAAGACAATTTGGCTTATTTTCAGGTATGACCCGGAGAGTACAGGAAATTATACTTACACACTTGGGGCAACAAGGTACATAATTAGGAAAAGATTACACATCATGAGACTACAAGGTACAAGTTAGCCAAAACAAACTCACATGTCACATGCAAACCTCATAAAGTAGAATACACAATATACAAGGCATATGAGGCACATATAGTTAGAATTGTTACAGTAGGGTAACCAGTGTACCAGTTATAGAGCAGTACAAGGTAAGGACTGGTAGCAGCAAGTAGAAATACTAACATCATAAGAGCCAGCTGTTATGCATGGGTGCAAGTGCTAACATATGTCACAGGGGTTTTTGGCACCATAGGCCAATGCAATTTTAAGATGGTTCCATAGGGAAGAGCGCAGGGCTGCCCTGGGAGGGGCAACACAGACATCGGGTTGGGAAGGTGTTCCAAAGTTTGGGGCGCATGCTGCAAAATCCTTTCACCCATTTGAGTCCTAGTCACAGGTACCTTAAGTGAGCAGACTCCTGAGACCTAAGGTGATAGGATGAGGACAGTTCAGGCCAGCAAATTTGCCACCCCTGGAGGGGTACCTGTGTTGAGGACCTTCCAGTGAAGCAACCAAGGACAAAGTCAATGTGCTTTGAGGGCGAGAACCAGTTTAACTTATTGTAAAGTTCACAGTGGTGAGTGAGTCCAAGGCGATGAGGGCAAAGGCAGACATTGTTATAGGCCGTCGACCTCCTGGACAGATGGGCCTTAGTGGTGCTAACAAACAACAGGGGCCATAACATAGTGAGGGAGAATCATCCCTCTCGCAAGGGAACACGCTGCAGGCAGGCGTGAGGTTATTTTTGCTCTGTAGGCCAGACCCAGTTTACGGTTGACTGTTTTGCATATCTTCTGGATATGAAGGCTAAGGTCAAGCTGTGGGTCCAGCATTACTCCCAGGTATTTGAAGTTGTCCGTGATTGGAATCAGGATGTCTCCTTTACCAGATACACAGAACGGCACAGTGGAGGCCTTTAATCTTAGACCGGGACCCAAAGAGCATGGCCTGGGTCTTTTAGATTAAGGACTAGCTTGTGGTTCAGGATCCATGTCTGAATGTTTTTAAGTCTTCACTCAGGTGGTGGTTGATGACCCCCCACCTCTGGGAGTGAGACAGGATAACCAGATCATCTGCATAGAGGATTGGTTTACAGTGAGCAGTGATTGCGGGAGATTATTAACAAAATGGAGAAGAGCATTTGTCCAAGGACGGAGCCTTGGGGACCCCATTGTTACTGGGATGGGACCCAGAGCTCTTTGCCAAATTTAACCCACTGTGTTCTACCATGTAGGTAGTTGGCTAACCAGCTGAGAGCGGCAATGGATAGACCACTTGATCTAAGCTGTGTTGATAGCATGACATGGTCCACCAGGTCAAACGCTCGAGAGGTCAATAAAGATAGCCCCAAGAGTTTACCCTGATCCATGGCCTCCCAATCCATGGTGAAACAGTAACGAGGGCTGAGCAGGTACCATGCCCTTCCTGAATCCATGCTGTACAGGAGTCATTAAGTCATGAGCCTGTAAGTACTCTGAGAGTTGCCCTGCCACAACTTTCTCCAGAAGTTTACTAACCACAAATAGGATGGATATGGGGCGATAGTTCTGTATCAGTTTAGGTTCCCCTGTTTAAGGATTGGGACTACCCTGGCAACCTTCCATATGTCTGGGATAACTCCAGTTGACAGGGACAGATTGAAGATGTGCGCCACCAGAGGTGCAAGCCAGGGGCACCAAGACTGAGGAGCTTTGGTTCTAAGCCATCTTGGCCAGCACTTGAGTAGGGGAGAGTCCAGCTAGCAGTTTCTGCATCTTGAGCCACCACTGCCCCGAACAGAAAGGGCGGGCCGAGTAATGATGGTGCTATGGGCTGGTTGCCGCAGCACCATCACCATTAGGGAAGCGTTGAGGTGTACTCCGACAGATCCGAAAAAATAATGATTGAAGGAGTTGGCAATGGTTTCAGTTGTTGCAGCTGGAACCGTCAATTATCATATCAGTGACTCAGTGCCTGTGTACCACTCACAACGTGTTTAATATTCTCCAGAACCTTCTTGGATCCCTAGCCGAGTTCAGTAATGGAGATTTGCAGAACTCACTCTTGGCAATCCTTATGTTCTTTTGCACTCATTTCTGAGTTTCCTGTATCTCAGAAAGATAGTCTGGTCAGCCGTGGCCTTAAACTTGGCCCAGCACTTATCTCTAGTGTTGAGGAGGGCCAGGAGACTATCATGAAGCCATTTAGTAGCTATTCCCTCACCCTCAGTCTGATGAGGGGGCATGTTTCTCCTGAAGGGCCCTTAATGAGATGAGAAAGTGACTGACAGCGGATGTGGAGTCCTGAGCATTCCATACTGCCGACCAATCCATGTACTTGATATCATTTTAGAAGAGGACAGATCAAACCTAGAGTAGTCTCTGATCTGAGTAATTTTATGAGGTATTTTCAGATGGTATCCTCCAGACACAGTACACCGGGAGTGATCAGAGATAGAATCAGGTCGGATACCAGATGAGCTGATCCTATCAGGTCTATTTGTCACGATCCAGTCCAGGAGGGAGCTCTTACCACCATTTGTAGAGCATCTGGTAGGATCCTTGTCAAGCTGTGTCAGAGAGAGACCGGCAAGTGACGATTGAAAGATATACACTAAGGACATGAAGTTGAAATACCAACAGAACCTTGTCATGCCTTTATAGCCTTATTATGTACACTTAGGAGTACTTTATTCCTTATTTAATGTCACTAAGCCTCCAGTGTGAAGACTGTATCATCACATATAGTACTAAAGAGAATATGCCTTTAATCCTTAAATTGTTGCTACTGGCTGGCCTGCCGGCACTGTGGTAATGCTACCATTCGGCCGGTGACCGGGTTCAGGAATGAGTCTGGGGAGATGGAGAGCTGACCAGGGAGGAGATTTGAGCATCCCAGAACTGTTCACCTTCTCCAGGAGGGAGGGGTCTTTGAGGCTTGGTGCTCGGCTGACCTCAGGTGGAGGCCTGAGGTATAGAAAGCCCAAGCCACACAGAAGGGGCCTGCATGACAGATGTCAGAACTTGCGCCTTTACATCAGGGCAAATGTCATGCAAGAGAACACAGGAAAATGGCTCACTGTGCTGTAGATGGAGCGGCAGGCACAGATCCCAATGACCCTGATTGTCCCTGTATGGTGTCCCAATGACACTAAGAAACTCAGGGTGTATAGGTCCCACCTCATCCCTGCCTGGGGTGCAAAACCAAAGCTACATGGGTGACCAACCACTTGGGCTACAGGTAAGAGGGTGGGGACAGATGCCATAGGAGACTCCCAAAGTGTGGGGAGTACAGAGGGGCAGGGGAGTATAAACAGCAAGTAAAAATAAATAAATAAAAAATAAATTGCTGCTACTGGCTAATTGTTAAACTATGATTATGTTTTAACTGGCAAATCTTATTTAGCTTAATCTACATATAAATTATACAGGCACAGTAGAGCCTGTGTGTTAGGGTTCAGTAGGCACTTTAATGTTAAAACCTTAATTTATGCACCTTAATAACTTTACCCCTGCTTAACCGATTTACATGACATTTGGAAAGTACAGCCTTTGTGTCAGGATCTCTTGATCCTGAAAATTTCATATTGATCAGTTCAGTGGAAATAAAGTTACTGAGCTGCAAAAAACATAAAAGTCTCCATTTTACGACTTTTTCTCTCATCAATAAGTAGAAAACTAGCAGGATTTGAAATCTGAAACGTTCAGATTTGATAGAGTTTGGCCGAGGTACGTGCAGTTAAGTAGCTTTTAAATTATTTAAGAAAAAATTTGTTTGTGAGCATGCATAGTTTAAAAATAAACATTCTATGGATAGCTGAATGTCTGCAACAACAGATGGTTGCGCTACATGACACAGCTGTTGTTTAATAACAAAAGGACAGCTGTGTCATATAGCAGCCTCTGCTGTGTTGTGACTCATCCCAACCTACTGACTGTGCTCTGCCTTATAATAAACTGTATCTGCACACTAGGGCCCCAATCCCTGGTGGCAGTTTTGTTACTTTTTATTTATTTATTAATTTGTTGTATAGTCCGACACTGGGATGCCCACTCCTGGTCTTAGATGGTCCTTCCTCCACTGCCTTATCTGCACACCATGGGAGGCCCAATCCCTGGTGGCAGTTTATGTATTATTTTGAGTGTGTGTGTGTGTGTGTGTGTGTGTGTTACGAGACCAGGATGTTCACCCTGGTGTCGGCTGGTCCTTCCTCCACTTCCTGACAACTATCTGTACACCGAGAGCCCCAATCCCTAGTGGCAGCTTGGTATTTACAGTATTCATTTCTCTGTGTTACCCCCAGCCCGTTTTTATAAGTAGTTGCTGACATTGAGGGTTCCCAATCCCTGTGTCAGCATGTCCCTGCCAACAGGGTGGGACACTGAGGAGCCTACCACCGTGTCCTGAAGTGTTTTTTTAAGTATAACTACCTGCAAAAAATTTAAAACTGTCCTACAACGTTTCTTTTAAACATGAAAAGAAAACAGTCCCTCACTGTCCCCGCCATCCCCTCCCCCATCCGCCCTCCCACTGGAGAACCCACCACCTTACCCTATACTGTACTTACCACTGGAGGTCGAACGTGTCATCCTCTGTGGACTGAGACACGCCTGCACTCTTCAAAGCCAAACTGTGAACTGAGGAATACAGGTAAGTGCCATACAATGTATTTCAATAGCATTTTAACTTATGTTCATAACATTGCCATTTTAGGAATTTTTTAACAAATTTTCCACATAACCTTGTTGGGACCCCATCTCATGAACACTATCAGTGTCATTTTTTAACTGGACCTGGAAGGTGATTTCACTGTTGCTGCACAAAATAATAATAAAAAATAATAATAAGTTTATTTAATTGAGCCTTTCACAGTATCAAGGTGCTTCACAAATTCACAAATAATTCAGTAAAATATTGTTAAAATCACAGCAAATCAGGAAATGCCTTACTCCATAAGAATGTCTTCAGTGCCTGCTTAAAGCTCCCAGCATCCTGCAATCCCACAGCTGATGTGGCAGAGAATTCAGAGGGTTGGGGCAGCAAACATAAAAGTGCATGACCCAGATGAATTCAAACTAACCCTCAGACTCTCCAGAATCCCTCCTCAGCCGGAAGGAGCTGTCTCACAGGGTGTAAGGAGTCAGAAGCTCTTTCAGTAGTCAGGACCAAGTCAGTGTAGGGCTTTGTAGGTTAACAAGCCTACCTTAAAGGTGGTCCACCACTGAACTGGCAGCCAGTGCAGATCGCGAGCACTGGGATAATATGAGATCTCCTAAACACCCCACCAATAAACGTATGCAACGTTCTGCACTAGCTGCAAGCAGCAGATATCAACCCCAGGAAGACCTCTCAGACCTGATTAACAAGATTTCACTGACAGTGTTCATGAGATGGGGTCTCAAAAATGGTATTTTGATAATGTGGTGAAAATATTCCTAAAATGCCAAAGTTACGAGTGTACATTGAAATTTTTCTATGCAGGCGCATAACTTTGGTAACTTTTAATATTTTGACCCAAACTTTGCTACATAGCCATTTTTCTACACCACCTCATAAACATTACAGCTGTTGTTTTCACATCCTGGCCAAAATGTGTTTTTAAAAATTCCGTTAAAATGCTTTCAGCAGAGATTTGAAAATTTTCACCTACCGATTCGTGAGGGTGGAGTATAAGAAGACTATTTTGGAAGTTTGGGGTCAAAATATTAAAAAACAAAGAAGTTAATAAGTAACATTGTTTCCTGGGATGTCTGTTGAACCATTGGGAAACACGTTGCCTTATCTGCCGTAGTGAGCTGAGTTCAGGTGTGAACTCAGTGAACCATTCAATGGGGCAAGGCTGATGGGGAAGGTGCTGCAGCATGCAGCATCAGCCCTGGCCTGTAGGGACAGATATGTTGTGGCACAAATGCCACACTCTGTGGTGGGTCAGGGAACCTCACACACAAGATATTGACGTGCTGCCGGGCCGCTGGCTCATGCACTGGGTCAGGACTGTCTCCAATATTGTATTTATCCTTATTTTGTGTAGGTCCTAAAGGGACCTGTAAAATGAGGATACAATTCACATCAGAAGAGAAGGGAAATTCATTGCAAAAACTATGTTAATGCAGACATTAGAGTTGTAGAACACAAAGTGCACAAAGAAGGAAATGAAAACATTAGGATTTATGCCTCTGGAGTATTGGTGAATCAGTGGTGGAGTCTTACTTGGGGTTGTGGACCCTGATGCCCACCACCTTCCCATATCAGATTAGGTCAAGTAATGTCTTAAAGCAGAGCCCATATGCTGGCCATACTGTATCACTATAAGGCACTAGGTGGGAGCTGTATCTTGTGTTTCAGACAGAAGGCTACAGGCTGGGGAGGGGTGGGCATTAGATTGACAACCCCAAGCAAGACCCCACCACTGATTCGTCAATCCGGAGACCCAAATCCTAATGTTTTCATTTCTCCTTGTGCGCTTTGCATTCTATAACCCCAATGTCTGCATTAACATAGTTTTTTTTCAATAAATATATACTGTACATGTGTATATAATATATATATATATATATATATATATATATATATATTTCTGTATTATACTGTAATTGTACAATTAGTGTATTTTTCTACTGTGCTGATTTATTGCTTGGGCCACCAAGTACCTTTTATTTCATGCATTCATTTGTACTCTCCTGGGTCTTACCTGTAAATAGGCATTCCATTGTCTGGTGTACCTACCTGGTAAAGCTAAAACTGGCATGGAAGTGCCAGTATATTAAGGTTGAAAAATAAATTCAACAACTTCCAGGCCTGAAGGCATGGAAGCAAAAAATTAAAGATTTGTTTTTTTTTGTGGGGTTTATTGTTTTGTAAAAGGGTATTTTACTGTCCTGAAGTTGGTTCCTCTAAATACTGACTTCCAAATTTAAAGAATCTGTGAAATAGTTCCACTTCCAAAAGACTAAAGTAACTGCCAAATGTGGATACATTGTAGTTTTTGTCTATCACTAAAATAAAACAGAACCCATGGAACCCCTGTCAACCATTTTATGGCTACAGTAGCATTTCCCATATTCCAATGTAGGTTGAGCTTCCCATGGGTGTTAGTTTTGTGTGCATGATCATTGATCACTGTGATATGGCAAGGAGCTGCGAGCTGGCCTGAGGTTGACCCAGCATCTCAGACTCAGCTTTTGAGTTTCGTCTCAGAGATTATCACCTCTATGTATTATCCTTACCTTATCTGGCTGTTTTGGAATGTCAAGAGGTCTGAAGTTTGTCAGAGTAGGGTTCCACAGATCCTGAAGGGGTGATCAAACAACAGCTGAACACATGACTTTTGATGCTGACATGTTCCTGAGTTATTACACTATATGTGACCTATTGAAAACGTGCAGAAGGAGACAGAATTCTTGAGTCAGCTCAGGAGCTTAAAGGTCCCTGGCAAGTTCCAGTCTCATGCAAGAACATGCCTTAGCACTATGTATGTGGAAAGGGTTGTGAGGATGGGCAAATACATTTTATGGACCATTCAGATGGGGCACTGTTCTGGTACAGGAGTAAGTGTTACTGTTTTGGTGCCCATCAGCCTATCATTTTCCACAGATAGGATCAGAGAGTTACTGTTTGATTTGTTGCCATTTCCATTTCATTGATAGACATCACTGGGAGGAAAGGGTGAACTTTGAGAGCACTTCTTTAGCCCCATTTGTGTCTTTCATGAACATAATGCAACACAGTCTGCAAGAAACCCTTGCTCTTGGAGTTAAACACAAATCTTTAAATAGGGTAGGCTTACCATACATCTGTTGAAAAACACAGCAGCTTTTGAAGAACTAGTGCAACATTTTGGGCAGTGCACATTTTGTTCAGAAATCAGCTTTCACTTTCTTTTGGGAAAGGATGCTGACCGCAGTCTTTATTGCAGTGCACTGTGAAATGTGAGTAATCATTTATGTTGTGAATGTACCACCTTGACTAGACTGAGTGGTATGCAAACAGTTTAATTGCTGTGCCAGTTTGTAATCATTTATAAAATGGTTAGGGAAATTGAGCTCTCTGATTAGCTGAGCATATTTTTTACTTAACTATACCACACAAAAGTGCCAGCATCAAGTTGACACAGGGCCAAGTATCCTTGTGACAGCCTGGCACTCCTTCACTCCTCCTCAGCTGCCATCTTACTTTTCTCTTGGGCAGTTGTGTAAACTCAGAGCCATGAATCATGTCTGCATACCTAGCAGTAACATCTGAAATTTTAGAGACCCTAAAATTCAGGAAATGCTCCATGAAGAAGAGACTTGATGAGTCTGCCACAAAACCTGAACAGTCAGCTGCAAAAAGAAAAAAATGACGGGGGTCTGCCACAGTGAGTAGCTACCATTTCAAACTCACTGCAAACACAACAGCGAGCAGTACTCTATAACAACTTTACCTCACTATAGGCAGGTCTCAAGCTCTACATCAGCTCCCCGCCATAGCCCAACAATGATTATAATTAATGATCCCTGTTCACATCCAGCAACAATGTTTTCTATTTGGAACTAAAGCAGTACCAAAAACAAAACATACAAACACAGACAGACTTTGATGGCAGATAAGGATCACTTGGCCCACCCAGTCTGCCCTCTTCCCTACCTGTTGGATAAGCTGCAAATCCTAGTTAATCAACAGCCTACTTCTTCCTACCCCCCACCAGAATTGCCTTATGTCTGTCCCATGCATTCTTGAATTCACCCACTGTTTTTGACCTCACGACTTCCTCAGGAAAAAATGACATTATCTGCCGCTCTACCATGCTGATCTCGAGAAGATATCATTCTTCCCTGTTTTCTCCACTGACTGCTTTGGGTGTTGTAAGACACATCTGGCTGCTTGTGCAACTCAGCTTCTCTTGGCACGGGAGGGAAGGCCTTTGTGATCTGAAACCAGATTCATTCTCAATAAGAACTGATGAAACAGGTAGGAAATATGTGATGCTCAATATAATGAGTACACAGAAAATCATATTGAGCGATGCATGAGACCACAGTGAACACAGGGGTTCATGTATGAGTTGCTGGGGAACCCACACAGCCCAGTGCTGCCATTTGAAAAATTCTTATCAAAGCTCCCTCTCAACTGGCACTAGTGCTTTCTACTGCCACTCTAAAAACTGCCTTCGCACAATTTAGACACTACATCCATATTGTACTCCAAAGAAGCAATAGAGATTAACCTTGCTCCATGAGGCCCAGGTAAAGCAAGGTGCCTACTTTGTCCCTAACATACACAAACCACTTGGTGCACTCCACTGCAATACACCTGTTATCACAGGCTGGGTTAGAATCCAGGAGATCATGGTCATATCTGATCACAGGTGTGAGGCCAGTCTCTGCAGCTACTGGTTTGCTTCATCAGCTGACTGCAGAAAGTAGAGCAAAATATTGTCAGGTGCACCACCATCAACAGCATCTGAAGCCCTTCCACAACAGCAACCATGCACTTCAAGAAGCCTTGCAACACTACTGCCACCTATGTTACCATCTGAAACAACAACATTCACACAACTTCTTCATCTTAGCAAACTATTTGTTTGCTGGAGCATCTGTGAGCTTTATAAACTTCTACCCAGGGAAAATAAAAGTGACTTTTCTACTATCTGGTCCAGTACCTACCCACCCCAGTGGTGGGTAAGGTGATGGGGCACTAATAAAGTAAAGTGTGGTAAACCACCTTGTGGACAGCTGACTGCTGACGACAAGCAGCATGGCTTCACAAAGGGAGGTCATGCTAGACAAACTTAATAGAGTTTTTTTGATTGAGTGACAAAGGTGGTCGATCAGGAGGGATGATGGACCTGGCCTATCTAGACTTCAGAAAGGCCTTCAACACCGATCCTCACAGAAGGCTGATAAACAAGCCAGAAAGCTTAGGGATGGGACAGCAAACAACTAGATGGGTGGAAAACTGGTTGAAGGACAGAAGTCAGAGGGTGGTGGTAAATGGGTGCATTCCAGGAAGAAGGGGTGCCCCAGGAGTTGGTACTGGGACTCCTCCTTTTTAATATCTATATCAATGATATATAGAGAGGCTGGAGGGGAAGGTGTACCTATTTGCAGATGATACAAAGATCTGCAATAGGGTGGACACCCCGGGAGGTGGAGGCCATAAGAGAGGACCTGAAGATTCTGGAAGGGTGGTCAGAAACTTGGCAGCTAAAATTCAATGCCAAAAGTGTACAGTAATGTGCATGGGTCATAAAAACCCACAAACAGTTTACATACACTGAGGGGAGGCAATTAAGCCAACTGAGCAGGAGAGGGATCTGGGGATTATAATATCAAACAACCTTAGGTAAGTAACCAATGCAGTAAGGTGGGTGGCAAGGCAAATAAATGCTGGTGTGCATAGGAAGGGGCATAACAAGCAGAAGGAGGAGAGGTGCTGATGTCTCTTTATAAAACCATGGTGAGACCTCACCTGGAGTATGGGGTCCAGTTCTGGAGACCTCATCTGTGCAAGGACATAGATGGGACTGAGAGGATTCAGAGAAGGGCAACCAAGATGGTGCATGGTATGCATAGGAAGCCCTATGAGGAGAGGTGGAGAGAACTGGATCTGAAACCATTTTAGACTAGAAGGGAGAGGAGGGACATGGATAGAAGCATTTGTACATGAAGGGAATTATTAAGGTGAGGGAGAGGAGCTTATTTACAAGGAAAGTGGGGGCTAAAACTAGAGGTCATAGTCTAAGATTAGAAGGAGGAAGATTTAAGGGCAATTGAGGGGTGTTACTTCATGGAGAGGGTGGTGGGGTCCTGGAACAAACTACCTGAGGGGTGATGGGGCCAAAATGGTGGAGGGACTCAAGAGGGCATGGGACAGACATAAGGGGCTGACCAGTGGGGGAAGGGGATGTCCATTGACAAAGGTGCGTGGTAGGGCAGCCTGATGGGCCAGCAAGCCATCAGATTTCTATGAATTTGAGTCTACTTTTCAATTTGTTATTTTCTCACTTTCAAGTTCATTCTCAAGTTAAAAGCATGGAACTATGTTTTCCGGAGTATAAATTCAATAAATTTCATATTTGATTTGAAAAAGTAAAAACAAAATGTATGTTGTTTTGTTATTTCTCAACAAGCACAGTACCCATTTATAAATGCAATAATACACTCTGGAGTGTTGGTTAGTGTGTGATAAACTCATGCCAAAGGCACAGTGCTGCCTCGGCCTGCTGCCTGTAGCCTTACTATGCCACTAACCAACACTCAATTGTGTGTTATTGCTTACTTATAAGGTGGCTTGTTTTGTAAATGGCTCACCACCTAAAGCAGGCTTTGTGGCAGTAAAGAGTACTGTGCTTTTTCTGAAAGTCACTGGAATGGAACTGGTTTGTGAGTGACACTGCCAACATATTGCAGCCTGAGAGGCATAGTGCAGTTGCAGCTGCTGGGCTTTTCTGAAAAAGTTATCATGTCAATCATTTTGCAAGTGTCCCTGGCACTGTTATGCAGTCTGGGTGGTGTGAACACAGTGCAGTGCCTTAAAAAGCAAAAAACATGAAATTATTTTGAAAGTTGCATCACCAATATGTAACAGTTGAAGTGACACGCAGCATCGTTGCAGCTGCCAAGAATATGTCTGAAACTTTTACAGTGTAAATAATTTTGCCAGTGGAACTGCCAACTTATAGCTGCCTGAGTGGTGCACAGCACAGTTGTAGCTGCTGTGCCTCCTTCAAAAAATACTGTAGTGCAAATAATTTTGTGAGTAGCACTAACTAAATATAGAGGGATGAGTGGTACACAATGAACTGTAGCTGTATCTTCATGCCTTTTTCTAAAAATGTTATACAGCAGTTAAAATCATTCTGTGAGTGGCATCGACTGCCTTATAGTAGTGGGTTGAGAGACATGCATGCAGCTGTAGCTGTTGTGCATGCTGAAAATTTTATAGGGTGAATCTTTTTCGTGTGGCACCACCAGTGTATACCATAGGCTGAGTAGGGGTCAATGCTATTGCAGCTCCTGTATCTTTTTAATTTTCCATAGTATAAATATTATTTTGTGTGGCACTACTGGCATATAGTGGACTTTGTACATGCAGCACAATTGCTGTTGCTGTGCTGTTTCTACAAGTTTTATAGCGTGACTTTTTCTCTGAATGGTGCCACTGCCATATAAAAGGTTGATTGGTACACAGTGCAGTTGACGCTGCTATGCATTTTCTGGGAAAGCAACAAAAAGACTCACTGGGACTGTTAGTGCTGCTTGGGTAGATTAACTATAACACAACATCAGAAAACCCAGCACTCAACTTCTGCTTTAAGAAAGTAACTACTCACGAAAATCAGTACGTAACATATTTGAAGCACAAAATAGCAAAAGTGGTTAGAAAACCGACAGTGGCCAGAACAAAAACGAAAGTTTCACACCTTTGCCGGGTGCTTTATCATAATAAAATGTTCTCCATGCCTCCTGTGGCTGACATTTGAACAGGTTACCACTGCTGTGGAAAACTGCACCTCCTTAGATCTTTGAGCCTTCAATCCTTGACCTGGGCTTCCTTTTCAGTTGTCATGACACTTTCCTTCCTACCTCCCTGACTCAGCATCTCTACTGTCCCAGCCAACCACTGTGGTATGCTTTACCTTTCTGGACCTGTGTGCCTCTGCTGGCCTTGCATGTGCAGGATGTCTAAGCCTAATTTGCCCTTCTGGTCTTCTTGGGCCTCCAGATTGTGGGTGTTCTAATCGGCTGCACTGCTTCCAGTAAGTATCAATCAGACTTCCCAACCAGCCTTACAGCTCATCTATTTGAGGCTCAACACTCATGTAATGCTGCTTCTACAGGACTATGTCCTCTTTAACCATACTGTCATAATACTTTTATTCATAACCCCAACAACTATTAGGCACATGCTCCATGACAGCCTGGCTCTCGCTCAGTGCTGCACCTCCTCAAAGACTGAGCTGATCCTCTTAAGGGCTTGCTCCAATACTGCATCTCCTTAAGGGCTGAGCCAAACCCCTCAAAGACAGTAAAAAGTGCTCCAGCTATGAGCCTTTTACTCCGAGGAGAGACAAGGGCAGTCAAGCCTGAAACAGCGGTGAGGTATGGCATCTTCTCAAAATGAACATTCAGTATCATTTAGTTTCTGGGATGCAACACATTCATCTCTCCAAGGGCTGAGGACTCACATGCAGGACACCCTTTAGTGACAAGGCTGAGTCATATAACATCTTGTCAATGGTTGATAGTCTCAATGAGACAGAAGAAGAGAGAACAAGCAATCCCTATATGTAACACAGCAGCATGTCAGAAGTTCAGAATCCTTGCAGTTAACATGTGATCATCAGGTAATAACAGATGCAAAACCTGGAGGGTTGGTGACCTAAAGGCCATAGAATCCTAGAGGTTCCCTCCACTATGTTATTGTTCTCTTTTGTGCCAAAGGTCACAACATAAAGTAAGGTATAAACTAGTTAAGGAAATGTAATTAGCTGTCTTTGCTAATCAATGAATGTTGACCAACCAGGTTTGCAGACTAATTTTACTAAATGGTCATTTTGTCTGTAAGACACAGCTCAAAAGAGCACATTTGCAATGAAAAGTGTCAAATTGCAAGACAAATTACCACATTTCTGTACTTTGTATCACAATTGCAGGAAAAAATTATGACAATTCAGAAATGTTTACTGAATGTAGCAAATCAGTTGATTAGCAACTTCTGAAAATTGTGGCTGCATATGATTAGTTAGTAGTGTTTTGGGGTAGCAAACTGCATTGTGATCATGCTTATTTTATGGTCTGTACAATAATAAAATAATAATATGATTCTGTGCTGAGTTGTGTCTGGAAAGTTGCTCTCAAATGTTATCCTAATCCATGCAGTTTGTTCAGCTTTAGCGCATTCCCTCCCTTGGGGAAAGCATGTATCTCAGTCTTTATAATCTCACTTTCTGCTCTGACCTTTTGGGCATCTTCGCTAATGTACCTTTAGTCTAAGGGAATTTCATTCCAGGGCACCTCTAGAGACAAAATCCTCTTTAAGAGTGTTCCTGTGCCTTCATGGTACCCAAAAGGGTGGTAGTCTGTGTAACTGGGACAGAGAGTGTGAACAGCCATGTCCTACATTGCAAATGCATTCTATCTACCTGTGGTTTAAGATTAGTCTTTAAGAGTACTGTACTGAACATTCTTTTATAAACCAGTCTTCACTACTATGCTCACACCTACTAATCTAACCTTCTAACTACAAATCATTCAATCTATGTTGCACAGGCATCTCATATATACAGTAGTTGCCGCCAAACCAATGAGATATAGTGTGAATCAACTTGATGGAACTAAAATATCATGTGCAAAAAGACGGGAAGGTGCCTGGGGTTTTTGGAAGAGGTAGAGGAAGAGTCAGCAGGATTTATTTGCAACAGTGAAGTAGTGCAAAGAAAATTTACATCATGGTATAAACCCAGAGTTTCATTAGTCTCAGGCATAACTGACTAGACTTTATTTGTACATTTTAATTCATTAAGTGTGAGCACTGATGCTGCTTGCTCTTCCTGTGCTTATCTCTGATGACAATTGCTGCACCTTTCTGCAGTGCAGATACTCAATGTCCATTTCTGCACTGATCTGATTTCATCTCAGGCAACATTGCTAACCATCTCTGACAACTTAACATTGCTGTCTTTGTAGGATTCCTATCTACCAACTAACTTTTTGCCAACCACATGATGCCATCGTGTCTCTATGAAGTTTGCCAGGTCTTCTACTACCCTGAAATGCTACTGCAACTGGTCTAACAAGCATTCCAACTACAAGTAAAGGCTGCTACAATGATTACAAATCCCTATGTGCCACTTTCCTTCCTCCTTATATTCCAATATGATTCTTTGGAACTGTACTGCAAAATGATAGTAAAGGTTATTATGATTTTTGATAATACAGCAGAGCAGATAAGGGAATATCTAAACAATAATATTATTGAAATGACTTTGGTGAGGCTCATAAATTATTGTATGGTAACAATGGACAAGGGCCATGGGCTGTTATAATGTGAATTTCTCATCATTGATATATATGTTGGATTGGGAGGTCCCTCAAAAGCTATCCTTGCTTTATTGCTACTATACCTAATATGTTAACTGCCTCTAGGCAAGATCATTAACAGGTTCAGTGTGGGGTGATACTGCTACACAGATAACACACAGTTATATCTTTCCATTTCATATGGCCCAGCCTCAGCTGTGTCACTTCTGACTCAGTGCCTAGATTAGATTCAGTCATGTATGTTTAGTAGCTAAAACTACAATCTACATATATAATTTGCATTAGTGGGTATGCTGGTGGATACTGGTTATGAGAGTGAGGAGGCTGGCCAAGTACTTTATCTTATCATTGCCAACAATGTGGCAGTAGGAAGATCCAATCTCATGCATAGGCAAACACTGCAAACTGACTTCATATGCCCAAATGCTACTCATAGTCCTGACTAGAGTTTTTCCTCTCAGAAAATGTGGCTTGTTTGTGCCTTTATCTCCTTCAATACCTTGTGAAACTGGACACTCCAGCTAGAATTTTCAAAAGTCTGAAGCAGGCAAAATATTTGGATGGAGCAGGTGATATTTGTGAACCCACACCCCATCTATAACACTCAGCTATAGTTTCTGGCATCATGCATTTGACCATGGATTCATTTTTGATTATGACTAAGTCTACTTAGATAAAAAATCAGTTCAGGGTGATTTAATTTCAGACAGTCTGCTTCCACTGATGTAGGCTGTTCTGTTTGTTACCAGATCTCTGTGCCTGCCTCTATCAAGGGACATGGGGTGGGTGCAGCCCATAAGAAAATTACCCAGGATGCAGCCCAGCCTATGAATGTTTGAAAATGTAGCCCTCCCTTGTCAAATGTTTTTAATCTAGTGTAACAATGTTATTCAGCATTTTGGCCTTCACAAGTGGTTGGTGTATTGCCAACAGGCAGTGGCTCTTCTTTTGTCTAACTGGGACCTCTTAAAAAACAAAGTTTCCTCCAACATGTTTTCTCAGGAAATACATTTTGAATAAATAGATCAATTAAAGAGCCCTGCACCTTGATTTAGCGTCCTGGCCACTGAGCTTAGCAGATTCGGATGGCAGAGTAAATTTGTGGATGCAAACTGCTTGTTTTGGCTGCCCCAACTGTGACTCAGAACTGGGACCTAGTCTCTAGTCTATCTGTAATTCACCTCACATGCATGAATCATTCTGCTTGCCCTTTGCAGCACCTTCTCCATTTTTACAAACTTTTTCTCTATGGCACAGTAACCAGAACTGAGCACTCTATTCCCTATGTGACCTCACTTTGCCTATATATAATGCTAGAACAATTTAGCCAATATATTTTATACTCCTGAATATACATAACAAGATTGTATTTGCTTTTTTATTATTGGCAAAATGATGCTGAATGATTTGAAGTTTTGTTTATTAGAACACCCCGATCCTGCTCCTGAACTCTACTGTGTTTTATAGTTTTCTAGCCTCTAATGTTTAGGGTATATTCCTTACGTATGTTTTGAGTTCCCAGTCTCACTGCATTACACATTGCTACTCCAGACTGTTTATGCTACTTTTCTTTCCATAAAACAAGTTTATCTAAAACCTTCAGAAACTGTTTTTCTCCATCGCATCACCAGCCCCCCCTCAATATTTTGTCATCTGCATACTTTGGTAGTTTTGAAGGCATGCCCCTCTAGGTCATTAACATTTAAGGTGAAGAATCAAACTGTAAGTTTATTCAATGAACTGAAAAGGAAAGATCATTTAGCATAGCTTATTTACAAGAGTTACAAGAAAAGAACTGCCTCTACCCTAATTTTTGTGTAGTACCCTTTCTCTTTCCAGAAGCATTTCTCCTTAGTACAGTATTATCCTCGACTGTATCTTCTATTAGAAAGTTTTTATCCATTTTATCAGTCCCAAGCTCCATGCAAGCTGACCTTGTAGATTACTCTTGTGTGGCAGTGTATCAAAGACTTTCCCAAAACCTTGATAAATTATGTTTGCAGCTTGTCCTTCATCCGCTACATCTGTTATGAATTCAACAAATTCTAGGGAGTTATTTACCATGATCTTCCTTTTGTACAACCTTGCTGGATTTCCTTTGCCAGATTAAAACTTTGTGGGTGTTCTCCTATTCTGTCTCTTATCAATGTTTTCAGTGTCTTGGCAACAAATGAAGTTAGGTTTACAGGCATAAAGGTTTCTGACTATTCTCTAGCCCTTTCCTAAATACTGTATGTGTTTTAAATTTTCTGATCTCTTATTACCTCCCTTTTCTCAATGAGTTTTTGAAGATCTCTGTGAAGGACTCCCACACCCCTTTGCACCTGTTTGAGAATTCAGGAAGAACTCCACCTGGGCCAGGAGCATTGTCTGCCCTAAACTAGTGTGTGTTCCTGGGAGGAATGGTTTCCTAAAGAATCCTAAAGAATTTGTGTTAATTTTGAGGTTTCAGATCTTCACGCTTGGGGAATTTAGCTATTTTGTGCTGAAGTGAAAATGCTTGTGGTATAATGGAAAGCCATTTATATATGGTATATGTAATAGAGTGACTCAAAATAAGCAATTAATATTCACAAGTGATGGACAGGACCATAGATCACAAGCGGTGGTGCCAAGAGTTAATTAACAAAGCAATGCCCTCACAGTGATGATAAACTGTGTATTTTGAGTCAAACTACAGCATATTGAACTTATACAACATCAGTTTACTAGTTATAGCTTCTAAGCCTGTTGTTTGTATGAAAATGCAACTGTTTCTCTTTGATTTCCATAGCTGGCTTCAGTGCTGTACTTGGCTCTTATGATGCCATCAGCATTGTGAAAACTACTGTGCATTAGAAACATTTAATGCACAATTAAGTATCAGATCTCAGTACCACGTCCTAAAACTTCATTATCATGTACATATATCACTCTTCCACAGGAAAAATGTCTAACGTGCTACCACCATATTGTGAATATCATCCTTTACTACCTCATTCCACACCATACTACCTGTTCTCCCACTCACAAAACCATAACATTTTCTAGTTCCATGTTCCTTTTTTCCCCAATTCTCCTTTTGCCACCTGGGCTATGGGTGATATATACCCTTCTATCAGTGCTGGAGCCCACCACCCAGCATCCCCAGGCTGCCCAGTCTGGGAGGCTGCAACTTACCCCTGCACTGGGCTCCGCAAGGAGAGACTGAGATTAACCTGAGGCCCCAGCTGAGACTTACACATGGGGTGTCATTCAGATGGAGGCCCAGGGGCTTCATCAAGCTTCCAGTCCAAGGGTTTTTCCATAGATTTCCTCAAGGATATCAGATATCAGCCTCTCACAGACAGAGGGTGCTGCTATTACAAGCCCCAACACCTTAGGATTCTACTACTGCAGTATCCATATGTTGATGGCACTGATCTTCATATCTGGTTTAGACTCCAGTGATCCCTGTGGTCACTGAGTGCATCTGCTCACAGTGGCACCAGCCAGAACAACTATTCAGTACTTCACTGCACCTCACTCACTTTTAAATGTTATTTAGGTGTGTTTATTTTCCCTATTATTACGTTACTAAATGGCAAAAGGGATCAAAGATGTCTACAAAGTGCTGTGTGTGTGCTTTCTTTTGTTTGTATTTTATTTTACAATTTACTTACATAGCACAGCTGAGATATAACATCTCATTTCTGGAGCGGTCCTGCTTTTACCCATTTGTGCACTTGGGTGGACTGCTGCGCTGGGAGGTTAAGTGGCTTGCCCAAGGTCCCATAGTTAGTGTGCAACACCATTTGGCTCAAGCGGGGTTTAAACCTGCAATGTTCTGGTTCCCAGTCTGTTGCTCTACCTAGGAGTTGTCAGAATATTTAGTCTTTGGTAACCGGGTAGGCCCACTAGGCACAAGTGCCTGTTTTCAGGGCTACCTGGGGAGCACTGGGTGGTTAAGTGACTTGCTCAGAGTCACACAGTATACAAGTGGAGGTTGTGAGACTCAAACTCAGGGCTGGTCTGCTGGACGATCAATCTCATTCACACCTCGTTCCTCTAACCTCTAGGCTGTACTGCCAGCCCAATCAATCCAGAATCAATACAGTTTTACCTACTAAAGTATGTGGAAACCTCTTCACCTAGGAAACATAAACAGAATAAAAGAAAAAAACAAAGGTTGACAGCAGCAAACTTGTTTATCTGCCAATCAACAGCTTTATTGTTTGTGCTAGCCCCAGCCAAGGTAGCTGTGTCAGTGAGTGTGAGACATATATTTCGCACTGATGTCTGATGCTGACCCACATGTAATACAAGAAGTAAATTCATCTTAAGGGGCTCTTTTCTAGCCCAGTACCTCAATCTTTCCATTGTCGGAGGTTCAGGCTGCCTTTGATAGACTTTAAACCACAGTCCCATCTGTCTGTTCTGTCAGTTCTTTAAGGTTGATGTTGAAGATCCGATGACTTTTCTCAAAACAGTAGGGTAATTTCCGGTGTCCTAGCCAAATTTTTCCTACCACTAGAATTACTAACAACTTAACTTGGTTCAATAACAGTCAAAGTGCATCTGTATCCTCCTCCCAAAACTGAAACAGAAGGTATTTCCTAACCCTCTTTTTCAAGTCCTTGTCAACAAAAATAGAAAAAAACTGAATAAGTACACTTTTAAGACTTCTAAGAGAATATTACCCGAAAATAAATGGTCTCAGCGCTTAATACTTTGAAGAAAACCAGATTTGTCTGGCTTTCTGTACATATTTCAAGTGTGCTGATCTATTACTTCATTATAAATTGTATGCAAAGGTTATCATCCCTCAACCTTATTCGCTTTACTACAGGAGGTTTAGGGGAGACCTGTGCTTACTATATAGAATAATGGGAGATGACAAGTTCTGGCTGAGATTGGAATCCAGCTCAAAACTGGTTGGTGTAGTGCTAGGAGACATAACAGTCAACTTCTTCACTTTAAATGGAACTGCTACCAACAAAAGAGCTGGTTTAGTCAAAGGGTGGTGGTTCTCTAGAATGAACTTCCATTAGATGTTGTTGAAAGTCCCAGTATGAATAGTTTTAAGAACAACTTGGATCGACACTTTAGCAAGTTAACAGCTCAATTTTAAATTGGGTAAATGGCAAGCTCTATGGACATTAGTCTATTAGCTTGATTTTACCTATGATACCTACGATTACTGTACATGTTTTTCTTTCATTCTCTGAAGTGAAACACTAAAGCTAGTACTGGCTGCGGCTTCTTGTTATTTGTAACATTACCATTTCATAGTGCTTAGATTTAGTAATCCACTAAGTATAGTTAGAATTTGTTTCTTTCAAACTTTCAGTTATCTAATTTGAAATAGTGATATTATACTACACCAATGGCTGGCTCCTTTGGAAAGAGTATATAATAATAAATACTGAGATAATACTAATTAGACAACAAGACATGTCAAGATGGGTGCTATTGGGGCCGCCCAGTGGCGCCTAAGGGTTGATGTGCTGAACACGACATCTCACGTCATGCCAGTGGCCCGAGTTCGGGAACAGGTTCAGGCACCGGGATTGGCAGGGAGGGAAAGGATTGAGCATCCAATGGACTGTTGTCCTTCTCAGGGAGGGATTCAGGGTGTCTCCAGTGCAGCAGAGACCACTGGTGGAAACCAGGGTACAGCCTGCAAGGAGCCATCAAGGGAGGGAGCGAGGCAGACATCGACGGTTCTGCCATGCAGATGTCAATGCATAACCAAGCTCATGGGAAACACAAGAAGCTAAAATCCCGTGCTTGGTAGGCAATGGCTCACCTCTATACTACATCACCGACGCCCAATACTGGCCCTTGCCTCCGCCCCTCTGTCCTTCCATCACCCAGGCCAGCACTTTAGATTATAGATAGAGCACCGGAGTGGAGGCAGCCCTACTTCCTTGGGCTAAGAGCTGGGGGTTTGTGGGCATGATGTTGGTGGAGGGCAGCTACCCTCTGAGGAGGCAGGACCACGGTGGGTGGTAGAGTGATTGCAGGTGAGCAGGGGCCATGAGAGAGAGTTCCAGGAATAGAGCAAAACAGTCTACAAAAAAAAAAAAAGATCTGTGCTATTGTGAGATAACAGCATGCCTCAGGAAGCAAGGCACAAGGCAAATTTGAGTACTTACATACCAGCTAAGTGTTATCCCACATAACACACATTGGGTAATGGATTATTGTAATCATAAATAACTTCTCCAACTCATAGACTTACAACTGAGGTATCTGGTTCAAAAGTTCAAGATTCTCTGACCTGTGCTGTTGTGATGGAATAATGCATGATAATGTTATCACATCTGACCAATTGCATATCTAGGTTTCTCTTACTCAGTTTATAATGCTGATTATCAGGCTTCTCTCCTTTGTATTGCTTAGGTAGCTGGACACCAAGACTCAGGTGTCAGGGTGGGAAAAATTTAATTTTCATTAATTCAGTGTTGTAAAAGAAAGTGTCATGTATTTGATTGAGTTTAAGGTCTAATGCATTTTAGATTAACAAAACTGTTTAAGTTGTTTTATCATTTGTTTCATTTACTTTCAGAATGCAACAAACTGTATGATGCAGGAATGAAAAAAGCATGTCAATAAAAGAAAGAAATAAAAGCTAAATTGCATCACCGATATGTGCACTACCTTCTGATGTGGCATAATAATGTAATGGAAATTGGAACTACTTGTCAAGTTAATACCCAACTGCTTTTCACTTAATAATATTAATAATAATAAAAATAATAATAATCATTATTTATTATACGCTTTTCAAATTGTCAAGGAGCATTACATAAAGTTAATAAAATAGAGAAATAAAACAGCTTTATATAAAATATTCAGTTAAAGTCCAGTAATCAACATTAATAATTAGGATATGCTCGGTTCCATAAATAAGTCTTTAGCCTGTTTGAAACCCCCATAGTCATGCATTCCAAAGCTGACAGGATAAAGAATTCAGTGAGGCTGGGGCTGTGTACATGAATTCACGGCCTTGAAAATTTTAAGGATACCTGGATCTCCTCAGCTGAGCAGAGCAATCACTTGGGGCAGTAAGGGACAGAAGCTCTTTCAAGTATTCCGGCCAAGTCCATGTAGGGCTTTACAAGTCAGTAATCTGACTCTGAAGGTGATCCGCCACTGAATCAGCAGCCAATGCAGTTTGCACAGCACTGGTGTGATATGACATGTCTGGGAAGTCCCGCCATCAACCGAGTGCAGCTCTGCACCAGCTGCAGGTGGTGGATATCAACCCCTGGTAGCCCAAAGTAAAGGGAGTTGCAGTAATCAAGGTGTGAGGTCACAAAGGCATGGATCAATGTGGGCAGGTCACCAGACGGAACAAGGCACTTGATCCTAGTGATGTTCATCAGATGGTAAAGGATGACTTGATGACTGCCGACACCTGAGATCGCAGTGTCAGTCCATCATCAACTATCACCCCTAGATTCCTCACCAGTTCAGAGGAAAGGAGCTGGGATCCCCAGGAAAAGCCTCATTAGCTGACCAGCTCCTGACTGCCCCATCCAGTGACTCTGATCCAAAACCATCACCTCAGTCTTCCTGAGTAAAACTTCAGCCAGCTGGAATTCATCTAATCCTGGATTTCATTGAGGCAGTTTTTAAATATCGAGAGTGCACTCTCCTGGTTGGGCATGAAAGACAGGTAGAACTGGGTATCATCAGCATAGCAGTGAAACCTCGTGTCCATACTGACTTACAATGTCTCGAGGGGCAGCATATACACATGAACACCCAAACTAGCGCAGTCTCAGTACTGCGCCTCTTTGAAAACTGGATTGAGAGGTTCATAGATGCTATGGATGGTCAAATGGTTCTCTAGCTGTACAGCCACTACCTTCTCAATCACCTTCACAACGAAAGAGAGGTTAGAGATAGGTCTGTAGTTAGCAAGGCAGTCTGGGTTTAGAGAAGCTTTCTTCAAGAGGGTGTCACCATCACCTCCTTCAGGAGTTAGAAAACTCACTTGACTCAAGGAGCACTAGACTATCCGTGCTAGGACTGGGCCAATGATGTCGCAACAATCCATTATCAGAGTAGTTGGTCCCAGATCCAAACTACAGCATATAGGATGTATACCCTGGACAATCTGCATGACATCCATGAACTCTGGCCAGGCAAAGGTACTCCAGGAGAAGTGAGGGATAGTGGCCAGGCACTGATCATTAGCATCCCCTACAGAGTGTGTCGATCAGATCTCCACCCTGATGTCAGCCACCTTATCTGCAAAGAACAGAGTGAGCTCCTCACACTCCAAATGTGAAAAGGCTCTTCAAACCTGCAGGCAGGCTGGGTTGCACAGCCTGTCTACAGTTTGAAAGAGCTGAGCCGCTCAGTTCTGAGCGGCAGCAATCTCCCGGACAGGAATTCTGCCTTCTTACAGGTGATTGTCGATTGGTAGACTTGATAATGTTCTAACAATCTAAGATGGCCAGCCTCCAGGGCATATTTCTGCTAGCAATGCTCTAACCTTCATCCTAGTCACTGCAACTCCCTCAAGGTCCCGTCAAACCAAGGGGACTGAGGGCGAAGGAGAGAGGACAAACATGGACAGGAGTGATAGGGCTGTTGCAATGACCTTGTTATAGGCCAAAACCAAAGCCTCTGAGTTCCTGCTTGCCACAGGAAATTCTGATAGGTCAGGTACTGCTGCTAGGCCTTCAGGGCTCACATCCCATAAAGGGCGGTACCTGACCATCTCCACAGGAGTAGGCTTACAAAAGGGTGCAAAAATTGAATCTCATGGTGTAATGATTGCAGCACCAACAGGTTCCACCCCACATTGGAGGCTTCGATCCCCAGGAAAAACAGGTCACGGAGTGGCCGTGTTTATGAGTAGCAGAGGTAAAATCTGTGTAAGGCCAAGTGATTCATCAACTGAATGAAGTGTTGTTCAAATTGTGAGAGTTCATCATCAATCCAGGCATTGAAGTTTCCCAGGACCATCAGCCTGGGAGACTCAAAAGCCATATCGCCACAAAATCCACTACTTCCTGAAGGAATCGCTTCTCATCCTGGGTGGATAGCAGATGAGGGCTATCCTACAGCCTACACCTGCTACTATGGCACACTCAAAGAACCGGAAACCTCAACTGGTACACTTGTGAAGCCCATTTCGTCTTGAAACAGACCACAACCCCACCTCCCCTGCGATCCAATCTTTTTTTTTTCAATATAAAGTTTATTGAAACTTTTCAATGTTACAATAGACAGGATCATGCTTATCAAAGTTAAACATGTACAATCAAAATCAACATACATGATCCCATCCCCTCCCTCCCTCCCTCTAACCCACCCACATTACTATTCCCCCACAGTCCCTGAAATTGACAATCCAAAATGAAACAATTGAATCACAAAATACAGCTTAGATAGAGTACACAATAGCAGGGAGGTACTAACGACAACAATAATGGAAAGGATCTGGGTGTAGTCATATCAGATGACCTAAAGGTGGGTAAGCAATGTGAGAAGTCAGTAAGGAGAACCAGGGGATACTGGGATGCAGGGAAGGGTCATCACAAGTAGAAAAGGAAGTGGTTATCCCTCTGTACAGACAGTTGGTGAGACCCCATCTGGAGTACTGCATGCAGTTTTGGAGACCTCATCTATGCAAGGACATAGACAGGATGGAAGCAGTCCAGAGGAGGGCAACTAAAATGGTGCAGGGTCTACATCAGAAACCATATGAAGAGAGACTGAGAGCGTATATGTATACCCTTAATGAAAGGAGGGATGGGGGACATGATAGAAACTTTAAGTACCTCAAGGAATCAACAAAGTCCAGGAGGGTAGCATCTTTCAGAAAAGAGATGTGTAAGAACAAGTGGACACAATTTAAAGTTAGAGGGGACGGCTCAGGGTAATGTGAGGAAATTCTTTTTCATGGAGAGAGTGTGGATGGATGGAACCACCTTTCTGAAGAAGCTGTGGGGTCTAAAACAGTGGGGAATTCAAACATGCATGGGACAGACATAAGGCAATTATAGTGGGGGTTGCAGGAAGTAGGCTGTTGGTTAACTAGAATCTGCAGCTTATCCAATAAGTAGGAAATGGGCAGACTTGGTGGGCCAAGTGGTCCTTATCTGCCATCAAAGTCTATGTTTCTGTGTTTCTAAATATGTAATGGGGCCCAAATCTTCTTATATTTTGTGTTATTGTTATTAAGACTAGATATGTTTTTTCCCGTTCTAAGATTAGCTAAAAACTCTTTAAGCCATTCAGAATAGGAGACTGTCTCTGTATTTTTCCAATACTTAAGGACCAATTTTTAACAGACATAGAAATCATGGAGATATGGTATTTCCGATTGATCACTGATATTTGAGAATAATCTAGAAGGCATATCTCAGGCGGAATAAGTCCAATAAACCTAGTAATGGATCTGCTCTATCCTTTATACTTTTCCAGAGAGGAGCTATCTTGGGGCAATCCCAAAAATATGAAACAAAGTACCTTCCTTCTGCAAGCACCTTGTACATTGATTGGATACTATTACACCCCAGGCGCCAATTTTGTGTAGAATAGTAGAGGTTATGCAATATATTAAACTGTATGAGACGTAACCTGTCTTGTGTTACAAAACGGTGACAATTATCGATAGGGCAGACCAGTCTTTATTCCAATGTGGAAAAAGTCTGACCAGTAAATTGTGGGTCCAAAAGTTAGAAAAGCACCAATCATGAAGTATATTATATAGTTTGGAAATTGCTTTAGAGGAAGAAGCTAAAGACTCAAGTCTGAGTGAAAAGAAAATTTAGGTGAAATGGGAGCTATCTTATCAAATTTTTGACAAGGAGATGCCTTAATTGAAGAACTCTGAAATAATCCATTGTTTGTAGTGTGAATTTAAATATGAGATCCTCCAAAGGTAACTATGATCCATCATCCTTCAGAAACAATGACAATTTTCCATGTCTGAGTCACGGTAACCATGTAGGTAATAAATTCTTATTATCAATTTTGAAAGTCGGGAATTCAGATCGATTGAGAAGTGTCTGCGTAATGTTTGTATTTTAAAACCCACATAACTGTGAATGAATTCTAATGAAGTTTCTATCATGGTGCCTTTTACTTTTTCAGCAAAGAGGATATATTTATAAATTATAATGTGGAGGGAACTATGTTACATGAACGAAACATTTCCAATTCTATTTTAAGCCATGGAGAAAGAACAGTGGAGGGATTTGGATCTAACCACTGGAGATATTTGAAGCATGCATAGCCCAGTAATACAGGCTAAGATATGGTAGATGTAAGCCATCCTTAAATTTAGAAGCAGCTAATTTATGATATGCTAATATTGGTTGTTTCTTAGATCAAATAAATTTCACTATTAAACTCTGAACTTTTTTAACCAACTTCGGGTAAATAAATATTGAGTAGTTGAAGAGGATAAAGTAACCGGGAAAAATGTTCATTTTGATCAAGTTTATTCTTCCCACAATGAAAGTGGGAGAGTCGACCAGCGGTCTAAGTCCTGAGTCACAGTATAATAACAAGTTGAAGTTCTTCTTGATAGTAAGCTGTGTGTTTCTGGTGAGCTTAATACCAAGGTATTATAAGGAATCCTTTGACCACGAAAGACCTAAAGCTATAAAAGTATTTTTAAAAACTTTATGGTTTAAAGAGAATACAATAGATTTTCCAACATTTAGCTTATAATTTGATAATCTACTGTATTCCTCTATAATGTCTAACATAGCTGGGATAGAAGTCTCTGGTATGAAAGCTGCAAAAGTAGATCATCGGCATAAGCAGACACTTTAATTATGATGTCTAGGATTGTAAGTCCCGTATCTTTGGACATAAAGACCATTATGGATTAAAGGCTCCAAATAAAGATTAAAAAGTAGGAGGGAAAGAGGGCAGCCCTGCCTAGTGCCAGAATGTAGAGAAAACAGTTCGAAATTGCTCCATTTCCTGAAATTCTGGCTGAAGGATTTTGATAAAAGCCTTCACCCAATCCTGGAATTGCTGTGGAATCCAAAGGAGTTCAAAGTTTGAAGTAAAAATTCCAATTAACTCTATCAAAGGCCTTTTCGGTGTCTAGGGACACCAAGGCTACCAGAAAAGAGGCATCCCTAGACACTGAGAAGACATGGGAAAGAGTGCGAAGGTGATCTACAGAATATCTCCCTTTCATAAAACCCACCTGTTGTAATCCTATTAAATCTGGGAGTTTAGACTGAGTCTATCTGCCAAAATTTTACTTAAAATCTTATGTCCTGATTCAGTAATGAAATGGGTCTGTAACTTTCCACTGATTCTAGATTTTTGCTAGGCTTTGCAGAAGCACAATAAGTGCTTCAAATAGAGTGGAGTCTACTTGTATACCAGATAAAATATATTGATATAAAGAGAGAGGATATGGGGTGATTTGTTCCTTAAAACATTTATAGAAATTAGAAGAAATCCATCAGGTCCCAAGTTTTATCTGAAGGAATATTTTGTATCACTTCCACAATTTCTAATGTTGAGATTGGAGCTACCAACGCCTTTTGCTGGGCTTCAGAAAGAAGGGGTAAATGAGCTTCTGTTAAGTAAGAGGAAAGAGTCGAATTAGAAGGAGGGCTGGACATAACTCCATAAATAATTGTTTATAGTACCTGGTAAATTCTGAAACAATATCCTGAGGAAAGGATTTCAGGGACCCATCTATATCAGAGTGGATTGAAGGGAAAAATTGGGCTTATTCCTGCAGTTTAATTCTTGAACCAATAGTTTCCTGCTTTCTCTCCTTGGTCTGTGTATGAAGCCTTTGTGCACAAGATGGCAAATTCTGCTTTCTCATTAAGTAAACCTATATAGGAATCTTTCAATTTTGCAAGTCTTCATGTGACATCATTGGATGAGTGTGGGTGTAAGTTTGCTTCAACAATCTGATCTGGATAGCACAGCTTTCTGTTTTGACTCTTGACATTTTTCCTATTAGAAGCCAACCCAATTAAAACACCCGAGATATGTTTTAAAAAGCATACCATATAACGTCAGGCTTGGTATCCTGAGGAGATTTAATTAAAATTGTATAATATGTTCTCTAATACAATCAGAAGTTTTTGAGTCCTTAAGCAATTGGTCATTCAACTTCCACCGAGTGTGACGTTGGGCAGAGATGAGAGGGACAACCTGCTCAGCACCAGAGAGTGATCTGAGGGTGGACCAGGCTGAATAGATGAGGATGTAACCCTGGGTAGAAGTGCTTGGGATATCAATAGGTAATCAATGCGAGATGAAGATCTATGGACGGGGATGTGAAGGTATACTCTTTAGTCTCCGGATGCAATACCCTCCATATATCACATAGACCCAGATGATCCATTAGATCATGTAATGCCCGCTGAGCTGGGGAAAGTCCTCCAGAAACATTACCAGTGTGGTCCTTACAGGGATCAAGTACCAAATTCAGATCTCCTCCTAAAATTATTGAAGCAGGTAATAATGGGAGCATACTGCTAAGTAGATGCATAAAAAAGTGGATTATCCTTATTAGGGCCGTAAATGCTTCCTAGTAAAGGTCCGTGGAATAAAGAGTACCTTGGACTAATATAAATCTGCCATATGGGTCTTTAATGACCTGTATAGCATTAAATGGAATATTCCTATTAATGAGAAATAAAACTCCACAACTGTTAGAGGTACCTTGAGCTGCAAAACCTGCCCTATTTGCAGTCTTCTAATCTGAATGGCCTCTGAGTCTAATAAATGGGATTACTGGATAAAGAAATATGAGAATGTAAAATATCTAAATGTTTCAGAATGTTATATAGTTTTAGCTTCTTACGGACCGCTATAACATTCCAGGTTGAAAAACAAATGTTGTTAGCCATCATTCATACTCATTGAACAAACATAGTTCAAAAGAAAATGAGATATTTTTGAACCCTCATAATTTTTAATTATACTGGACTGTGGCTCCCACCCATCTTTCCCTCCCACCCTACCCTATCCCCAATGTTCCCATTGTTTCCCACAAAGCAAAGAAGAAAAACAAAAGAACCTAATCTATATACCCTTTGTATACCCAATACCCTCCAGCCCTCCCCGCTCTCTTACTATCCTGTGAATCGTTTTGCAGCTCTCCACAAAATCACCCCTCCAGCTCACCCACCTCATGCAGTTTCCCCAGCTACTCCACATAAAATAATAACAATCCTACTATAAAAATATTCATCAATGGAAGTAAATACTGGGATCTGAATACTGGTACTATAATAGAGTTAGTATAGTACTTGCCTTTAAGATATTCAAAAACAAACTCTATCTTCATGAAACGGAGCATGTGGGGACTCTTTTCAGCTGGTAGTCTCCTCAAACACCTATATTTAACTAGTTATCTGTTCCTACAACTAAATAATGTTCACTACTTATACTGTAAGCCTTTAAAATCCTCCCTTACAGTAGTCCTGAAAGAGAAAAAGATAGAGAAAAAAAAGCAAAAGCGAGTATCCTGCATTCTACATCAATCCTGCATGTCTCTGAGTGCCTCGGTGCCCTTAGGGACTCTGAGCCATTAGATGGGCCAAAGATTAAACTTTAAAGAAAACCTATTCAGTTAAACTACTTTCTCAGGATCTATTTGTATCCCAGTAGTTGCTACATTGTATAAAACAAATGTTACAGTTGCCTTACTGCACTTGTCTGCTTAATATTAACACTGAGGTAAAACTAATGCAACACTCCCCTCTTGGGGAATTGGGACGTAACTGCATCCTCATAAGACCCCCATTAGGTTTGCTTTAACAAATAGAAATGAGGAAGAAATCGGATCTTTCGGGAGAATGTCACCTTGGTTCTCTCTCTAAACAATACTTCTAAGTGCTAGTAAACTATACCATCTAACTTATGCCCTTACATCAAACTCTCACGAGTAAATTCTGCTTTGCCTAGATCTGGTGAAAGTGAATGCCTTACTTTTTACTTCAGAGCTGTGTTAAGAGGAGAATATCTGTACTTGGGAATTCTGCCCTATTAGCAAATCCAAATATTATAACTCCAACTAATTTTGAGTTTATACTCCTAAACAATCATCGGAACATCATAATTAGATCCCAATCAATACAACCTTCCTCTAAGTTAAGGAAATGAGTGTCCTACAAATTTTTCAGAACTATGCTACTTAACCAGCTTCAGACATGATAAGAATAAAGTAATGCCTCTCACAGTTGAGTGCTATTCTTAGCCCAGTCCTTAAAACTTGGACATTGGAAAAAGTCAGTATCTACATTCCACAAAATAGGGACTACTTATAACCCTTATTACTACTCAAAGAAAATCCTTGAAAAGGCAGTCCTAGTGATATTTGTGTCTCAGGAGCCATTCCAATACTCCAGTTCTGACTACCTCTGGTCGATTTTTGCAATTCCAATCAACTTGTTCATTTTCACAGGATAATTCTTAGAAATGAAGCCATTCACACCTTCAGGTATTCTTAAATAACTCAGGCAAGACAGACAGACTTGAGGCCAATGGTCGCTGCCTCCAAATCCTCGTAAGAGTGCCACATTCCAGATATCAGTACCTGCAGTCTAGCAGGATAGATCATTTAAACTTAATTCTGGCAGCAATTATTTTTGTGACTAATGGATGAAAGGCAGATCTGCATTGTCAACTGTAAGCAGCAAATCTTGGGCAACTCGAATTATTGTCTCCCTCCCACTGGAGATCTTTAATTTCCTTATTTTAACAAAGAAATGCTGTTTTTCCAAGTAATTTAGACATCGAAAAATTAAGGGACGGGGGAGCCCAATCGGAGGAGTTGGTCTGAGCGCCCTGTGAGCCTGTTCTATAATGTAACGGAACCATAGAGAGAGGGCCCTATAATTTTTTCCACAAACTTTTGTACAAACAGGACAGAATCGCGCCCTTCTTCTGTCTCAGAAAGACCGATAATCATCACATCATTTCTGCGGCTATGGCCTTCTAAATCTTCCAACTTCTGTTCAATCTTTGTTATTTTTTGCTTCATTGCCACCACCGGGATCTAACTTGTCTGCCCTTTTCTCCATCGAGATAATTTGCGCTTCACTGTCGGACATCCTCAGGGCAATGTCTTTAATGGCTTTACAAACTGATTCAATATCTGATGTAAGGCTCCTAAGTTCCTCCTTAAAAGGTCGAAATTCGCAAGGAAACCAGAGAGTGTTAGTGGCTCTTGCTCGGATTCTACTGCGGTATAGATTGTAAGGCAGATGTAATACTGGCTCTTTGTTTTTAGGGGTCTTTTCAGGTGAGGCAGTAGGGGTATGTTTAGGTTGGGATTTCTTCATTTCCACCTCCATCCCCGCGAAAATGATCTAATTTGATACTCCAGGGTTTCGATACACCTAAATTGCCTTTACTGAAATCTCAATGTGGATTTAATAGTTGTAAAATTTGAAATAATGCGAGGTAGGCAGGAGAGGCTGAGAAAGGTGTCCTTTCAGGCTCGCTGCATCACATGACCTCCACCTGCAATCCAGTCTTGAGCAGTGTATCACAGAGTACCCAGCCAGAATCACAGCCACAAGCATGGGGCCAGTGTTTTCATCCAGTCAGGTCTTGGTGATGCATGCCAGATCTGTTGTCCCGACAAGATCTGCAATAATTGCAATCTTGTTCTTAATAGATCTGGTATTGCATAACACCGCCCAGGTTGGATAGATCTCCAGGCCTCCCCAACTCACCTGCCTGCCAGTAATGATGGTGCTTTGGGTATGGAAACCAGGTATGGCGGCCATGTTCCAGAATTAATTTTGTCCCAGGGCATCTTCTGGACTTAACTACCCTGATGTGAGAGCCACGCTCATCTCTCCTCTACTGTTTGCACCCCACCCCACCCTCCTACGGGAATGCCCAGTGCTCTACAGCACTGATAAGTAGAAAATAATATGGGGAGAAACAGCAGGAGGGCAAGAAGAGCGGAGGATGAATAACGACAACCTGGGGAGTAGGCCTACAACGCATACTCACACACTCAAACACGCACTAAAAAAAAGAAAGAAAAATACCTTACAAAGCAAAACCCAAAACATAAAATACTATACATAGCTCCCACAGCTCTCACTCTGAAGGAGTGGTAAGCACAAAACAACGACAAAAATATAGAACTAATTAAATTACCCCCATTTCTGAAACTTCCCATTCTCTCTCACCAAGAGGAGAGATTCAGACAATAAAATAAATAAATCAGACTAACCACCCTCCCCACCCAAACAAAACTATACTACAATAAAACTATAATAAATTAAAATGATAAAACACCGTCCAAGCTCCAGAGTCTCTAAATAAATGGTGTAAATGATGGTCCAAGGGAGAAAGGTCATATGTCATCATAAGGAATCCACTTCTAGGAAGTCCAAGTCACAGAGCAGAAAAACTGAAAACGATGTAACTGAAACTTAGAACCAGAAATAACAAAATAAAACTTAAATACCCATCTCTCTCTCTGAGATGTACAAATTAACATAAAATAAGATAAACAGTATCAAATGCAGTTCTGACCTCCAGGCCCTCTCACTACCTGGGAGTCTGAAATAAACTGTGCACTCTCACTGCCCAGAACAGAGTTTGCAAAGGAAAAAAGTTTGAATTCTGACCGTGAGTTGAAATTTGACCATTGATTTCCCAAGGTAATCTCCTTATAGCAGGAACCTCCTGACATAATCCAGATCTTCTTTGGAGTAAAATGCCCGATACACACTTGTTCATCACCTGCCTCATCTTTGCTTTTGTGTGCATATTGGGGCATTTGGGGATGGAAGGGAAGAAATGAGGCTTGACGGTTGCACAATCCCATAACTAGGCAGGTTTGGACAGACTAGATGGTCCAATAAGCATTTAACTTCTGAAATGTTCTATGTTTCCATCATACCTCTCCCAAATGGAGCCAGAGAGGTTCAAACCTAGCACTAAAGTCTGCAGAAAAATGATAGAAGCACCAAAAGTAGAAAGATGTGAGCTCAACTGGACAGCTGAAGCTTCTTTTGTGCATCTCAGATTTCGGGACCCAATGAAGCTGTGTAGTTCTTCACTCCATAGCAAGGCCAGCTCTGGAATCCAAAGACAGATATAAAGAATAAATGATTGCACTGATGTGCAGTACTGCAGTATTGACACTGGAGCAGGATCAAGGGTTAGAACTCCTTTCTTAATCCCTCCTATTTAGGTACTGCTGCTCTCACCTTAAGTACTCATGAGCTCATGTTCACTTCCTTTAATTAATAGAATTTTTAAAAACGTATAAGGATGTTTTCAAAGATCCAAAAGAATAGAAAATGCATTAACAGTACCCCAATATGTAGTGCTGTAGTTTCCTTTTCCTGTCTGTGTAAATTCAAAGGCCCGGGGTCACCAGTTTGCCTCCACTCAGTCACAAGATTTCTTTGAATTTTGATTTAGACCATTTCTTTACCCAAGAAACATCATTTTCTTTTCCGTAGGTACCAGGTTTTTATATTTTTTTTTTTTTTTCCTTGTCTGTCTCTGCACCCACTTCTTCAGGCTCACCAAAGGTGCACCCTATCTGCCTGCCAAACTCACCCTGTGCTGCCAATCCCCACTGTCTTCTCCTTTGGGTCCTTCACTGGTCTTGTGATTTGGCTTAGCCCTGCCAGCACCCTGTCACTACCACCAAGGAGAAGTGGCATTTGGTCCCTGAACCAGTGTCAAGGGTGATGGAGCCATTACACTTGAGTGTTGGGTGGCTTGAACAGGACTCCAGAGGGGCCATTATCTAGCATGCTAGAAGAAGTGGGATGGCATGGAAGGGGCTCCAGAGGGGCCATTATTCAACAATCTGGAAGAAGTAGCTCCTCTTTTCTTGTCCCTTCCACCTCCTCAATGGACACCAGTTGCAGAATCCTGGTCCTGGGAGTATCCAGTGATAAGTTTTCACCCATAATCCTAAAGATGCCTCCACCATGCCACCACCAGGAGCTGCTAAAAGAACAGAGCAATGCAGTCCACCCTTGTGGGAGGAAAACATTCACTGGATGCTCAGTAACCTTCCTAATAGTCCTCATCCCTAACAGTCCAGGCTTGTAATATTGACCAGGGTCATCATTGTGCCAGAGTGGTCCTTTACCACTTGGTGCCAGCAATTAAGGCACTGGGGTCTGTTCTTTCTTTTCTTTTTTAAATTAATTGTTTATCACCCCGGCCATGGCTGCACCTCTGAATCATCCCAGATACCAGAGCACACCCCAACCATGGGACATCAACCCTGTGAGATCACCCTCTCAGTGGGGCAGTCCAAAGGGATGGATCCATACCACAATGCGTAGGGGTGACCAGTGATCCAGGATGTCCAAATGCATGAGGGTTTTTCATCTCCCAGTGCAGTTCCAGTCCCTGAGGATGATGGCATGCAATGGTGCCCAAGGAAGCATGCACACACAGAGAAGTGCTGCTGCTCAAGACTCCTACTAACATCTTCCCCTGCCTCTTAGTGCCTCTCACTGCACTGTCACCCGTGGTCACCCAGGTGGCAGTAATGCAGTGGGAATAGCAGTCCTCCCTCCCAGAGGAGGAGAGCATCCCTTAGGCCACTCAATCCTCCCCCAACCAGCTTCTTCTAGAGACCCAGGCTCATTTCCAAACCTGGGTCACTGGCATTGTGAGTATGTAGCACTACCGCTGTGTTATGGCTGGCTTGGTTCTGTTTTTTCATCAGATTTTATAACTTCCTGGTTTATATTTCTGTGCTCAGTCCACTGGAAGTACTTTTGCTTCAAATGTTTCTTTTATACATGTGCAATACATAGAAAAGGTGTGTAGTTTTTGTAAAGTAGAGATGAGGCCTGGATTGTCAAGGGTTTGAATGCAAGCCTTTCAGCAGTTCTTTTGTCGCAGTTGCATCGCTGTAAATGCCTCAGAACATTTGAGTGCAGTTTTCAAACATTCTGATGCCTTTACAACACTTTATTCATTTTAAGGCAAAAAATGACAACGTCACATTTGGAAACATGCGTAGCTTTCAATACACAATTCATGGTACTTGGGACATGAAGTTAGACCATGTTTTTGTATCACTTATGTTTTATTGATAAATTGCAAATAATTATAAACATAACCAATAAGAAAATTTATCTGCCATAAAAACACAAATGAGGAAATAGCTATGAACTTCTAATATAAATACAAAAATATTACTAAATGGAAACTGTACTGTATGTATAAAATTTCATCAACCAGTTATATCTGAATATATTATGTTTAAATAATTTTTCAACACATTGTAGTTTTATGCCCTTTGATCAAGGTATTTCAGTAAAAGAAGAAAGGAAAAACGGAAAGATGAATAAGAGAAAGAGTGATTGAAATGACTACTCATCACTTAACATGTAAATAACTATGTCTACCCTTATCATGAAGAAAAATAGGATAATCAGAAAATACATGAGATTGGACAACTGATAAGAAGATGGACAGAAAGAAAGATAATGAAGACCAGAATGCTAGCTGTCTGTTAGAAGGAGGAACTAGATGTTCTCAAGAGTCATGAACACACCCTGAAATTATTCACCCAGCTCATATCCTGTATCATGTGTTATTGTTTACTAATGGACCAAAACATTGCTAAATACTACCCCATCTTTAAAAAGAAAAGACCTCCATTGTCCTTTTATATATAAAGTCAGTTTTCTGTTTTAGAAATTCAACTAGTTCTTGCTTCTATTCATTAATGGATGGGGAACATTATCCAGCCTGTATTTCAAGACACATAACTTTGCAGAAACACCAATTGGGGCCAGAGTGTATTTCTGTTCTAGGGACCAAATAAGTGATTTATTAAAATGGCCTATAATACAGGTCTCAATATTTAATGGGCTTGATACACACATTACATTAATAAGAGACTCTTTAATCTTTACCCACAGCTCTTGCATTTAGGGACACTCATAAAACATACGGGTCAGATCTCCCTGAGGAGCATTACACTTACTATTAGTAAAAGTCACCCTGACACCCATTTTATGCATCAGATATGGTGTGTAATACAGGCTATGTAAAGTTTTAAAACTGAATGAATTTCAGATGGGATGAATTAAAAGCTTTAATAGAGAACAGTCAGATAGCATTCTGGTCTCATTTGTCAGTATTTTATTTAGCATATTAGACCACTATCTAACGTCTCAACCACAGCACCTCTTGTTGAATCATATAGAAGTTTAAAGATAGGGGAGATCTTACCTGATAATTATATGAGACCCATTAGTTGTTTTGAGATTGCATTAGGAGAACTGGCAGGATTAATAGTGTCACAGCCTTTTAAAGAGAGTTTATAAGATTAGTATGACTGGCCAGTGGCTTGGAACACTGATGCATCATGCTTTTACTTCCTGCCACATTGGTGACCTATATTTGGGTTGTGAGCGGGTCATTGGGGTCAGCTAGTGAGAGAGGATTGAGTGTCCAGTGGACAGCTCTCATCTGCTGGGAGGGTGGGAACAGAAACTGGTGTTTGCCTGACACCTAGCTGAGGCTAGGTGTTGATGCCATGTCCTGTAAATCAGGACATGGAGGTGGAGCAGCTGACCGTGTGCTGAGTGCAGACATGCACACAGCTTGGCCACTGTCAGTACTGCAAGCTCCCTCAGCAGAAAAGCAGAAAAAACAGTCCCAATCAGCAGCATGATGGCAGTCCCATGCAGGCACTGCCCTGAGAAGGCATCTCCTGAACTGGATACAGTCCTGGTGGGTAGAGTTGGGTGTTCCCCACCACCTGCCATGGAGGGTAAGCCTTGGGAGAAGAAGGGTAGGTAGCCTGAAGGTCAGGGAAGGGCTGGGAGGATGGCAGGATACAATGGCACTGTCACTAGGAGAGAAAAATACCACCTCAAAAGTATAAGATTAGTATAAAAGAATTTGTCAACATCTGCCAAACCGTATTTTAGCAAAAGTTCATCCCATCAAGAAAATTATTTTGTGTTAAAATGTCTCTAACTTGCTCAATAGCTAAATTTCTCCACTCAGTTCTACTAAAATTTTCATTATAATGAGTAAAATTTGGGTTGTTCCATAAGGTTTCACTTTGGACCTGTTAAGATTAAGACCAAACAAGGAACCTGCCTGTTTTAATTGCCTGAGAAAGTCAGAAATTATTTTATTGCCTGTAGGTTTAATAGGTTTCACAAAATCACCATTTTGATGTCAGTGCCTTGCTTAGCAAGTAAGTCCGTCTCTACAATCAACAATTTCAGGATATAAACATCCTCCAAGGAGGTAAGGAACCATTTAGCAAACTGGGAAATTCCAGTCTAAATATGTAAGTAAAGATCCAGAACTTTCAAGCCACCACTACTAACAAATCTAACTAGTTTATTGTACAGTAGCCTAACTCTTCTATAGTTCCAAACAAATTTGGAGAATTGGGAATTCATTACCTCCAACCATTTTAGAGATGCAGCAGGGTAGCGCATAAAAAGATATAGGATTCTAGGCAAGGTTAGACTGAATAGCCTCTAACATACCCCACAAGCCTAAAAGCAATTTATTCCACCTTGTTAGGCCTTCAATTATTTTATTCTTTACCAACTGAAGATTCTTAGCCATGGTTTTATTAATGGTTTTGTACATTTTACTCCTAAGTAATCTAAATTATCCCTGGCCTATCTTAACTTAAAATCCTGAATGTTCTGGCATAGACACATTATTTAAAGCCAAAAATTTAGATTTTTCTTTAAGTTTATATCTAGAAAGATTTCCAATTTCTGTAAGAATCTTCAGTGTATTAGGGATAGAGGTCATAGAATTTGAGATTGTTAATAAAATATCATCTTCATAAGCAGAGGTTAGAAATTCTTTTCCACCTAATTTTATCCCAAATATAGATTCGCCAATCATTAGTTTTCTTATTAAGGGTCTATAGCAAGATTGGGGACAGCCTTGTCTGGTACCCTTAGTAATCTCAAAACAGGGAGAAACAGTCCTGTTAGTGACAACAGACAAAGTCATATTACTGTATAAAATTTTCACCCAGGATATGTACTGCTCAGGGAAGCCATACAAGACTAACAGATCTATAATGAGATGCAAAAATATATTACCAAAAGCTTTCTCTGCATCCAATTATAGGATACTAATGGGTGTTTTGATTTACCAGCATGATGTATAGTATGGACATTTTTCTTATCTGCAGGGAACCTACCCGATAAAACCAGTTTATTGACTTCCAGTTAAGAGATGGATAACATTTACTAATCTGTCAGAGAGCATCTTAGCCAGAACCTTGACATCAGTAATAATCAGGATATTGATCTGTAAGTGCTGCATACTGGTGGATCCTTGCCCATTTTACTGAATAATAAGACCCTGTGTCATGTTCTTGGAAAGTCTTACTAACCACAGCTTCACAGACTACCTCTTTAATATATGTGATAGCTCATTACTGAAGGTGTAGTAAAAATTAACCAAAAACTAATCAGGATCAGGGCTTTTTTTTTTGAGGCTTCTAATTGTGGCAGAAATCTCTTCATGGGTAATGGGTTTTATAAGCTGATCCCTATATATTGGTCTGGAACCCTGGGTATTAATAAATCTTTGCAGAATGTAGCCAGTGTCATTGCAGTTTTTTTTTAAAGCTATATAAAGAGTTAAAGAACTGCTGAAATTCCTCGTTTATTTTGCTATGGCGAAGTTATAGCATTGCTGTCAGGGATTCTGGTGGCTGGAATATTGGTAAAGAGTTGTTCTGCTTCAATGGTAAGGGCATGATTTTTGTTGCTTTTGGAATTGAGTCTATATAGTTCATTTTGGACTTCCTGATATAAAATTCAGCCTCCATTAGATTGTTATACTCAGTTTTAAATTTTGACCACACGGCCCAAGCAGTTTTAAAATCATCTGTTACAAGATTCTTTTGGCTTTCTAATTTTTGTTAATAATTTTGTTTGTTTTATAATTCTAGCTTTTTCAGAGTGGAAGAAATTCTTATAAGATAACCTCTTAGCCAACATTTGAAGCAGTCCCATTTATTGTTCCAAGATGTTTCCTCTGGATTATTAAGTTCTAGGAACTCAGTTATTTTAGTTTAATATTAGAAATCACTATTTTGTTAGTAAACAGAACGTTATTAATTTTCCACCTTTCAGATTTTTCAGGATTAGTGGTTTCTTGAAAATTTAAGAGCACAGGGAATCATCCAAATTGCTTGACCTCAAATTTCTGTAAAATTTATTCTGTTCACCTGATTGGTGGCATTATGACCTGAAAGTGTAAGCTTTGACATTCAGGTGAAATACTCTTCATGCATTAATTAAGTTGAAGTTGTTCACCAGATCACTGTGATCACTATCAGCCTTGGACCTGCTAAATCTGGTACATGCTCTATATAGCAAAGGATTAAGTATAGCATTAGTGTCATCAGCCATTAAAATATAGCTATCAGGAAACTGGGTATCATTTGTGTAACTTTGTTAAGAACGTTGAGCAATGGAGAGGTTGGTCCATATATCGGTATGTTAACTAGCATGAAATATGCCTGTTCAAGTTTGCCATTTAAAATCAAATAATGGTCTTCAGGATCAGTGGTTTCCTGACAAACCTGGACATTCAGGGATCTTTTGCCTTTTCTGAGTTGTTCCTGCCATAAAATACTTGCCACACCCATTCATTTTGCATCCGAGAATAATCATTTTTTCTTAAGT
Source organism: Neoceratodus forsteri (assembly GCA_016271365.2). NCBI lineage: Eukaryota > Metazoa > Chordata > Ceratodontiformes > Ceratodontidae > Neoceratodus > Neoceratodus forsteri. The sequence continues at coordinate 398,198,028 of CM057454.1, forward strand.
GGGATTCTTGAAGGGAAGCAATAGAAGTGTTTCATTTTTAAGTGTTGAATACCTTTTGATTTTATGGTTAAGCTCTCTAATATTCCATGATGCCAAACAAGAACCAATAGAATTAGCCATTCAAACAACATGAAGTCTTGCTGTATTCTGACAATTGCAGTGATTCCCAACCTTTGAACTGCCCTGGAGAACTAATGGTTAATTTTCCATGCAGGGCATGGAACGCTGAGAGCTCGAGCTCTGTTGAAGTCTCTGTCTGGAGTGTTTTGAACTCAAACCATCAGATTCTTTACCCACCCACTGAACGGTCGCCCGGGATTTCTCCTTCAGCTCGGTTCAAGTCTGTTAAAGTTTTCAGTTTTCGTCGGTTTAAACCGAAAAAGTATCCGCATAGTCGGTTCAGTCTCTGTCTGTGGTGCCATGAGTACTAGATAGGAATTGTTCTATTTTTCTGTGTGGAACTTAGAAGTGTGGTCAGTCTGCTGAACTGACCATTTGATTGTGAATTTTGCTATATTTAGTGTGTGGTTATCGGTTCTAAAAAACATGTTTTAACTGTTTTTTCCAATACTTCGTGACACGGTTAGGAACCGATAAAGGAGTCTTGCCTAGCGGTTGCTGAAAAAGAGTAAATTTGGTTAGGTTGGCCAAGTCTGAGAAACCCAAGAAAAAATGAGCCCACTGGGTTTCAACACTGCAGTGAGTGTGGGTAGATCTTTGCCAAGGCCGAGCCCCACACCACCTGTATTTATTGTCTGGGGTTTGACCACCTCAATTCAGACTGCCAAATATGAAAAAATTTCCCAAATCTACCCTTGAGAAGAGATTAGGTAGACTGAGGAAAAGGAGGCCAAGAAGTCCGCTGGACCGGGATGGCCAGCCCGGTTCGGTTTCGACTGAACTAGAAGGAGTGCCTCTGACCAGGGCGATACTTCTTCGGGAAAAGGAGAGCCAATTCTGAGGGTCAGTTCCGACAAAAGAAAGCACAAAGATAAATCAACCACTTTGTATCCAGAGGTTCATGTTCTGACTGCCAAGAGATAGCCAGGGCTATTCAGATTGTGGAATCGCTCCATCCGTTCCGACCGATCCGGCTCCTTCTGGCAGAGGTTTGGTTCAGTTGGTTCCCCGGTTCAAGAGTATACCCTTGAAGATTTTATGAACTGGAGTTTGAAAAAGAAGGTAATTTGAGGATTATGATGTAGGTGAAGGCCTGGATGTGCCTGTGGAACCGGACATCTCCCCAGACAGACCATCAGGTGTTTCCCTCCTAGGCTTTCTGAGTTCTCTTCCCACTTTATGTTTTACAGAAAAGTGGCTGAAACCTCTAGCTTCCTATGGAAAAGGCTGTGGAAGATCAAGAAGAGCCTGATTATGTAGAGATGATAGATATCCCAGAGTCCAGAGACTGTCTAGTCCCTCCATAAATCTTTTGGGAAATAGACACAAAAATCTTAAAGTCTCCTAACACTATACCTCCTGTGGATAGAAGAATGGACAAGACGCATAACTTTCAGGCTCAGACACGGAGTTCTTATATCAGCAATGCAGCCATGTTAGTAGTGCAGGCTGCTGCCTGTGACAAGGCAAATATTCCTTGGCTTACACCCCCTGACAAGGACTCCAGGAAGAATGATGCCATGGCAAAGATGCAGTACATGGCATCTTCTTTGGGACTCAGGCAGCATTACATGGCCTATACAGCCAGGTACCAGATGTCCAGGTGGGACACTGTACTGACACTGGCTAAACAGGCTCCCCAGCTAGCCAAGGAGCTGGAGGGGTGGCTGCAGATGGGATTGAGGCATCTAAGGTTCAGTTTCATGCTGCTGTGGATTCTAAGGATGTTTCATCAAGAGTCATGGCTACATCTGTGGCTCTTCGGAAGAGGGCTTGGCTCAGATGTACTAGCCTCTCTCGAGGACACCCAGGCTAAGGCTATGGATTTTCCTGTAGTGGGTAATTCTCTGTTTGGGGAGCAGACAATTACATGAAGAAAATGGATGCATACAGGACAACTTACAGGAGTGCTCAGGCCAAGGAAAGGCAGGCAACTCCTCAAAGGCAGCAGTCTAGGGGCAGGGCAGGCCTTTTCAAAGGCCTTTTACCAAGCACAGGCCTCTTCTTCCTTTTCACAGAGGGGTTCTTCAGAGGGAGATGCAGAAGGGGGATGAGCAGGCCTGCATCACCCCTCAGCCTAAAGCCCTGCCAAGCAGACACCCTGATGGGTCTGCCCGGTCGACTCTCCTGTTCCAGTAGGCAGGCTGGCTTACTTGTCCAGGACTGGATGTCTATTACATCAGACAAGTGGGTCCTGGAAGTAGCCAGGGACTGGTTCTCAGCTTCAAAAATTTCCAAAGATGAGAGCCAGATTTTTTCCACCTGCAAATCTTCTCAGAAACCCTTGCCCTAGAGGCAGAGGTTTCTTTCTCTCCTAGATTTAAGAGCTATATAGAGAGTACCTACCTCACACTGGGGCAAAGGACTATACTCTAGGTACTTCCTGACCCCAAAAAAGACAGGGAGTGGTGACCCATCCTGGACCTAAGATATCTGAACAAACATCTTTTAAAACCAAAGTTCAAGATGATAACTCTGGGAATAATCCTTCCCCTCTAAGGCCAGGGGCTGGCTAGCTTCCCTGGACCTCAAAGATGCCTACTTTCACATTCCCATAAGGTGCTCCCACAGAAAGTACCTCAGGTTCAAGTTGCCCTCAGGCCACTATCAGTTCAGAGCAATGCCCTTTGGCCTAATCTCAGCCCCAAGGGTTTTCACAAAGTGCCTGGCAGTAGTAGTTGCCTTTCTAAGAAGGCAAAAGATTTCCATATTTCTTTATCTGGATGATTGGCTATTAGTGGGTCAGTCTCCAGACTAAGTCTATTCTCACCTGAAAGTGACCCAGCAAGTGCTCACTTCCCAGAATTTCTTCTCAACCTTCCCAAGTCAGTTCTCGAACCAGTCCAGCTCCTTACCTTTATAGGGGCAGAACTGGACACACTGAGAGCAAGAGACTTTCTTCCTCTAGAAAGGGCAAGGGCTCTAATGGAATTAGCTTCTTCCTTCAGCCTTCAGATATCTCGACCAGCAAGGCATTTCCTCCAGCTCTTGGGCCACATGGTAGCTTCAACAGCAGTGGTCCAAGGGGCAAGATTCCAGATGAGGATATTCAGTTCCACCTGAGAGCTTTTGGTCTCAGAGAAAGAATTCCTTACCAAACTGATTCCAGTGACTCTGACCTTGATCCAGGCCTCCAGTGGTTGCAGGATCAGGACAATTTAAAGGCAAGGTGTTCCTTTTGTTGCTCAGCCTTGTTCAGTGGTCCTTACCATGGATGCTTCTCTTCTGGGCTGGGGAGCCGGGGTCCCTTACTGCCCAGGACCTGTGGTCCCCAAGAATACCTTCTCCACAACAATCTTCTAGAGCTCAGGGCAGTTTTTCTAGCTCTAAAAGCATTCTCACAGTCAGTTCAGAATGAGGTGGTTCAAGTCAGAACAGACAACACTACCACCATGTGGTACATCAATAAGCAAGGAGGCACTCGGTCCACGGCCTTGTGCACAGAAACCATGAAGTTGTGGTCCCTGGCTTATTCCCTGCAAGCCTCTCTTGTAGTAGTTCACCTTTCAGGCAAGGACAATGGGCTAGCAGATGCACTGAGCGGGATTTCTCAGGGCCATCACGATGGTCCCTGGACCCTCAGTTTTGAAGTGATTTTTTCAAGGTGGGGCACTCCAGAGATAGATCTCTTTGCAGCCCCAGACAATCACCAACTCCTCTCTTTGTTGCAGACCTCCAGTTTTGGGCTCAGTCCCTCTGGATGCCCTGATTCTGAATTGGGAAGGGAAGTTTCTGTATGCCTTCCCCTTCCCACTCCTGTTCAAAGTTCTAGTCAAAATAAGGGCTCAACCTTGCAAAGTGATTCTGATTGCTCGAGATTGGGCCAGATAGCCCTGGTACCCCTGTTGCTGTCCCTAGCAGTCCATCTTCCCTGTCTCTTCCCAGGAATTACAACCTGTTAACATCCTCTCAGGGGAGGATTTGGTATCCCATCTTCAGTCTCTCAATCTCAAGGCATGGCTCTTGAAGAGTTAGAGTTTGCAGATCTGCATCTTTCCCAAGGGGTTCAGGACATCCTCAAGGCTTCTCAAAACCCTCCACCAGAAAGATGTACAACTCCAAATGGAAAAGATTCAGTATATGGTGTTCTAAGAAGAATATTTCTCCAGACACTGCTGAATTGCCTCTGGTTCTGGATTATATGGTCCATTTTAATGGCCTAGGCCTCAGACCAGCTACTCTCAAAGTACACTTGTCAGCTGTTTCTGCATTTTTGTCTGTGGAGAAGCCTTCCTCACTATCTTCCCATCCTGTGTTCTGAAAATTTTTAAAGGATTGTTTCACACCAATCCCTCTTTTAGAGACCCTGCCCCTGCCTGGGATTTGAATGTTTGCATTGCTCAGCTTATGCAACCCCCTTGAGCCTATGTCTTCAGCAGAGCCTAAGTACTTGCCTTGAAAACTGGCGTTTGGTAGTCATTACCTCTGCCAGGCGATTGTGTGAATTGCAAGCCCTGTCAGTGGAAACTGATTTTATCTCCTTTCATAGGGATAAGGTGGTCCTTAGAACCAATAGAAGGTTCTTGCCCAAAGTGGTTTCAGACTTCCATTTAAACCAGTCTATGTCTCTCCCTGTTTTCTTCACTGATCATTCTTCCTCAGGAGAGAGGAGGCTACACAGTTTAGATGTCAAAAGAGCCCTTAGTTACTACATAGACCATAACAAGGGTCACAGGTTTGACTCCTCCAGTTGTTCCTCACTTATGGAGAAGTGGGAAAGGGCAAACCTGCCGCCAAAAGATCTATTGCCAGGTGGATTGTTTCTTGTATACAATTCTGCTATGAAAAACTGGGAAAAACTCCACCCTCAGGCCTGAGGGCTCATTCCACAAGAAGTACAGCTGCTTCTCTGGCTGCAGCCAGGGATATCCTCTCCTAGAAATTTGTCAAGCAGCCACCAGAAAAACAGTCTGTACCTTTACCAAGCATTACTCTCTGGAAATCCAGGCTAGGAGTGATGCTCAGTTTGGCACAGCAGTACTTCAGAGCCTATTCCCAAAGTAGGTTCTGTCCCTACTCCTTGGAGGTACTGCTTGGTAGTCTGCATTGTCAGAATACAGCAAGACTTCTTGTTGTTTGAAGAAAAATTACTCACCTTAGTAATTATATTTCTTCTAATGGAGTCTTACTGTATTCTGACCTCCTCCCTGCCTACCCTCTCAGAACCTGTTTTTGGGAAGTGGGTGGGCAGGTGCAGTGTTGCACCCTAGGGTGTATTTGCTTGCACCTCCTCCCTTTCTGTTTGGGTGCTTATTTATTATTGCTATTTTTGAGTGCATTTGGTTTAGTTTTGGGTTTCCTGACTTGAGTCTTCCTTGGGAATCCAAAACTTTTCAGCCAGTTGGCTAGTAGAATTTTTACAATTTCCACATAGAATTTTTAGTTTAGTTGGGCTTGTAAGAATCTGATGGTTTGAGTTCAAAACACTCCAGACAGAGACTTCAACCAACTGCATGGAAAGTTAACCCTTAGTTCTCCAGGACAGTTCAAAGGTTGGGAATCACTGCAATTGTCAGAATACAGCAAGACTCCATTAGAAGAAATATAATTACTTAGGTGAGTAATTTTTCTTTTGCATAATGATAATATCATACATCTAGTCCACATCCCAACAACATCAAGCAGTTAGGCTGTAATAAAAAACAATAGAGGAAATGACAGGAAACTGAAAAGAAGAAAGAAAAGGGTAAAGAATGAAAACTAATAAAGGCAAGTTTAGCGTCCCATCTGTAAGTAACATGAATGCCTCATTTCTCTGAAAGAATCTCAAATCATCCAGAACAATTAAAGTATTAAGGCAGTATTTAAATTCATCCCCTGCACATATTCATGAACAGCAGATCATTTAACAGTAATGCCCTCACCAAAATATTTTAAATAAAATTAGTGATCATCCAGTGAACAAAATCTTATGAGAGCAGTAGGTTATTATATAATTAAACTTAAAATGCTATATTAATTACCCTAAATATTAAACAGGAAGAATACCACTTTAACTTGCAAAACCTCTAACAGCATAACTCATTATAAACTGGATTATATCTAAAAGAAGAGCAAATAACATCATGCTATTAAAAGAAAGCATAATTTAAAATAATAATCTGGGAGCCAGACCCACTGGTCCCATCAGAGAACAATAAGCACATAACGTCATTACAACCATATGTGAGATTGTTAAATAAAGAAACAAATTTGCAATTCCAGAAATTCTGTGTGCTTCTGTTATTAGTCTAGCTAGTTCAGTGGGATACTTATTTGATATGAAGCATGCACGATATATCCAAGTAAAAGGTGTATAATAGAGTACTTTTATACTATTTTAAGAGACCAGGAGCATCACTGTCTGTGAAAAGGATGTGGTCCAAGGACAAGAAAATTCCATTGATGGAAGTCCAAGGGTAATCCTGTGGCAAACTATTTGAAATGAAGACAATTCAGAGACATAAAAAAAAGATTTAATTTGGAAGCCTTCACCACGTATGACCCAAAATAACAAATGTAACTCTGCAAACATTAAAATGGTTGAACAAACATGGAGACAGTTGTTTACTCCACCATCTCTACCCGTAATGCAACCTTCAAAACAACCAATTAGAATGCATCTAAAGATGAGGACCTCATCAAGGTCTGACTACATATTATTGGTTAATGTTGAGCACAGCACAGCCACATCTAACAAATTGGCAGTTGATCCTTACAGGAGAGTTTACTTTCATAGATGGCTCTTCTGAAAAATTGAGTAAAGATTGACTACAAAATGTGACAACCAGAGAACTTATGCAACAAAACACAGTTAAAGCACCCAGTAAGAGTTAAAATAATTTGTACCCAGTGGAACACCAAACACAACCCCTCTGTTTCCTAATAAGGATGAAATTTCCTATTTTTTCTCATTGATAATACTTCTCAAATATGTGTCAACTGTAAGAGTGATTTATAAACTATGAAATAATGGAACACCATCACATCTTATAACCAAGTCTGCAAAAGTAAAAAGACTAGTGATAGAATACAGAAAGAAAATTGTGGAAAGCCAGCCATGAAGAGAAAAATTGTAACAACTTGCCAATGTACTGTACTTGCTTTCCTTGGCTTAGTTATTTTCCTGCCATATCTACTACACTACTAATTCGTGCCTCTGCACCTCCAGTCCTTGTTTTTGTTCTGCCAAATCCTTAAAATATCCTTTTGCCCTGACTTCATATTATTTAGAGTTAATTTCATACCTGAAATTTCAATTATTAACCAATCAAAATGCAGTACAGTCAAATGTTGAAGAGGCGCTTGTTTTCTAGAAGTTGATACCCCTAAGTCATCTGAACCATTACTGCTTATAGGAGAGCTTGTTTTTTGGATTAGCTACAGCCATCATTTCCATTAAATTTTCCTCCACTATGACAAGAGAATGTGAATATTTATGGCTGTAAGTGTTCAGAGACAATTTATATGGAACATTAAGGGCCAGATATTCAAATGTTATTGCAGGGTGCAAATCCGTTGCGCAGGACTAGCACCGCATTTGCACCCAACTGCAATATTTAAAAGGATATTTAGTGCCTGTGTTAGGTGTTAGCGCCAACGCTAAATTATAATGTATGCCAGGGAGGGACTGAGGGAGGGACCCTGAATGCCGGTGCACCTGCATATTCAGAGTATAGTGCCGCACTACAGGAATTAGCGCAACCTGTAGTGCGGTACTGATTACCGCTCAGTGAAGGCCGGCAGTAATGTGCAGGTGGAAATGTGGTGGTGGTGCCCCCATCCCAAAGCACAATTCCCAATCCCAGTATCCACGCGCATAACATCATTTCCCTGGTTGTCTAGTGGTCCCCCAGCGCGTATCCTGACCCCAATATGAAATAAAAAAGCACTTGTTTCCCTGGTAGTCTAAGTGGTCCCCCCACCCCCAGCATCCGACCCCGGTTGAAATAATAAATCACTCATTTCCTGGTGATCAATGGTCCCCCACCGGCGGTGACACTGACAACCTCCCATCCAAAGGCATCACAGAACAGAGCTGGTGACCAGCTCAGCCTCTCACCACCACAGCCGGCCGCGATCAGTCGGCGGCCGGCCGTGTGTGAGGAAGGAGGCTGGCTAATCGCACGACTGTTCTGAGACACATTTGGATGGGAGGTTGTCAGTGTCACTGTCGGGTGGGGAGACCACTAGACTACCAGGAAATGAGTGATTTATTATTTCAACCGGGGTCAGGATACATGCTGGGGGTGGGGGACCACTAGACTACCAGGGAAACAAACTATTTTTATTTAAAACCAGGATCAGGATACATGCTGGAGGGGTTGGGGATCACTGACTACCAGACAATGGAACCAACATATGTGGGAACAGGGACCATGATGGCTGAGAAGGACTGCCTGGCCCAGCCTGTCTGCCCAGGTCCCTATATACTGGATGGCTGCACTACACAGCCCCATGACCCTACAGCTGACATCCCCCGCCCACAGCAGGTTTGCCTTATGCCTGCCCCATGCATTTTATGTTCCACCCACACCTGCTGTTGGTGTGGGTGGGCATCATCCAGGGCACCGCTGGCCACTGGTAGTGTGTGTATATAGCTATATATATATATATATATATATATGTAGATCATTATGTACTGCTTGCAGTGCTGCATAAGTATGTTGTATGCACTGCTTGTACCTGCACAGCACACAGTTCCTGCTGCTTCCAGCCTGTGCTTCTATTCTGACCAATAGGGATTCTGTGGCATGCCTTGGCCTGCAGCATCCAGCCTGTACTTCCATTCCAACCAAAAGGAGGAGCTTTGTGCTCATGCAGTAGCACCAGGCAAACTGCATGGTAATGTATGCTAAGCAGCACTTAATGAGATGCAAATGCACCTGTTTGCCCACTGATTACCTAAATTGTCTCATTAGCATCGAGCTTTCAATATGCTCCCATTTTCCCCGGGCTAACCAGTTTGCACCGGCTTGTGTTGAACTATGCAATCAGGTTAGCCCCCGGCAAACCTCACTTCAGCAGAGCACAGTTCTGCAGTGTGTGGCTTACACTGCTGTTTGCAGTCATACCTCTCAATTGTCCCTGATTTTCAGAGATGTCCCTGATCTTACCTCAATGTTTTACTCTGTCCCTCCTAAACATTTTGTTTCCATGACCAAACCATGGGGTTGTAGGCATAAAATAATGTCAAACATTAATGTTACAGATGTGTTCTTCCTTAGAAAATGCATTTTACACTAAACCACGATTCTACCAGCTTCCTGGGTGGATATCACCAATTTTTCAGATGTGGCCCTGATTTTTAAACCTTTGTCCCTGATTTTTAAGCCTTGTCCATGATTTATGAGGCAGGGGTTGAGAGGTGTGCTTGCAGTAGATGGAGACATCTCTGTGCAATCACACACAATATTCTCCACCTGCAACACTGGTTTGCTACAGCATCTAATAAGCTGCCATTGCAGTTTGCACTTCCCTGTTGCTATATTCAGTGCTGTCTTATTCCTGGGCTATTTTTGCCCTGCACTCCCAGACCGGTTTGCCTGGCTTCCTTAGACTGCTATATTCAGCAGGATTAGCACCGGCTATTTCCTTTTCAATATAGCTTGCTTTGTGCTCCTGGCTAAGTTTGCCTCCAGGCAGTACTAATTTATCTCCGGGCAAAGTTTTGAATATCTGGCCCTAAATGTTTTTCAGGAAAACTATAGTGTTAAAACAAAGTTTAATTTAAGAAAATGGGATATTCATAGTGTGTGTGGGGGGGCATAGCCCGGAGCTCATTTCTCACATGTCCAGCCTCCTGTGGCCATTTGATTGAATCAAGATCATGTTTTATGTGGTCTAACAATCTTATTGTAAATACCACAACAGTGGCAAAATTCTGCTGTAACGTTTTGAAAATCCAAGTTTTGACAGTTAATTGTAAGTTGCAAATTTAAAGCAGCAATGCAATGAAAATATGTTTTTTTTGCCACAAAAGCTAATTTCAACTACAATTAATATAACTATTACCATACCTGTCAAATCTACTTCTGTAGGTTGCTCTTATGATGTGCACCATGGATTTTCTTTTATTTTCTTGATTATAACTCTTGCTAGGTCTACAAAATTACAGTACTGACAGACAATGAAATCAATATCCCAAATTATTTACTGTTCCGAGCGGATAGGCAATCAAGAGGAGGTGGGGTGGCAATTTATGTAAGGGACAAATACTCAGCTGCATGCATAGACGCATCATCCTCCCCAAAGAATTCAAGTGCTTGACCCTAAAGATCAAACTTTATCCTTCCAGTGCACTCTGTGTAATAGGCTGCTACAGGCCCCCTTCTGCCTGGCCGTATCTCCTGTCTCACCTCAGTTCCGTACTGGGGCTCAGTTCTGAAACCATTATTCTTGGCTACCTGAACTACAATTGGCTATCAAGTTCATCAGCTCCCTTGAAATCCTTTTGTGACACTCTAGGGCTGGTGCAACTCATTGGCACGCCTACTCGCCTCAAATAAAAAGAACCTAACAACAGCTCCCTCTTAGATGTAATTTTGGGTAACAAACCACACCTGTCCTCTCATGTTGGAACATTTTTTCAGACATTAGCGATCATTGTATAATCACCACCATTAGATTCATGCACAACCCACAGTTTGTGGCAAAGTTCTCTACTGAGACGCGAAACGCAACTTTGATTTGTTTGCTTATGTCCATGACTTGAAAATTCACCGTGATGGCAGGAATTCTTCCTAGCCAAAGCGGTTAACAGGGCATATACTATTTTTGCTATATTTTAAGTGAGGCTTTAAATAAGCATGCACCCTTGGTTAAGGTAGGGTCAGGAGCAGCACCTGCCATTGGTTCTCACCTGAGCTCAAAGCTTCCTGTTAGAAAGGGATACTTATGAGAAAAGCCAGAAGAACCAAGAATGACTCGGATTGGTGTCTTTTAAGAGAGCACGTAACAAGTGCACCAAATTGTTCAGAACAGCCAAGGTCACCTACTATAGTTTGGAGCTAGCCTCTGCCTCAAGAAGTCCTTCAACACTCTGGAAACATTAAAAGACATGTCTGGACATGCACTTGGTAATTTTATTCCAGCTAAAATTAAGTCTGGTAGCAGCATTATCTCTAACCGATCGAGATATTGGAAGCCCTCAATAACCATTTTGCAATGGCAGGGCTGGCATTTGATACTTCTCTGACAATGACCTCCACACAGCTCAGGGCCCACCAACCCACGAGTCCCCTCTACTGAGGAGGCCTTCTTCCTCCTGCCTGTCTCTCCAAAAGAGGTGGAAGACCTACTGCTGCAACTGGATACCAGGAAGGAGCAGACTCCAACTTCATAGAGCCATACTATCTGAAATGTGCCTACCATGTGCTTCCGTGCCAATCATCCACCTATTCAACATGTCACTCTCCCAGGGTAGCCTCCTCCCTCAATAGAAAATAGCCCATGTCATCCTTCTATTAAAAGCAGGTGAACCCTGTGAACTAAATAATTACAGACCGATCTCCTCCTCCATCCTGTCTAAATTACTAGAAAAATAGTGCGTGGCCAGCTAGGGTATACTTAGAATCCAAAAGCCTATTAAACCCGGTTCAGTCTGGATTCAGAGCAAAGCACAGCGCCATAACAGCCCTAGTTAAGGTAACCAATGATTGGCTCCTAGACCTTGACAACAAGAGGCATGTCTGTGCCGTTTTCTTGGATCTTAGTAAGACATTCAACACTGTCGATCACAGCCTGCTTCCTTCCTCCCTAAGCACCTTAGACCTGGACCATAAATCTATGTGCTGGTTTGCAGACTACCTCGGAGAACAAAACAGCAAGTTAAAGATGAAGGTGATCTTTCTCCATTAAAACCTATGCTGAGGGGCATGTCCTGGGGCTCTATCCTTGGTCCCTCCTCTTGCAGTCTACATTAACAACATCAATGACCCCATCAAAAAGCCAACACCCTTATTCGTGGATGACACTGTACTGTACTTGAGTTGTCCCATGCTGGAAGCAGCCTGTGAAGACCTCCAAGCTGAATTTAACCTTCTACAATACCAGCTCATAAACTAAAAGCTTTTGCTCAATGCAAAAGACAAAGTCATGCTCTTCTCCCACTCCTTGCATGAGGCAATTCAAGCTGTGGGGGAGCTATCCACAAATTACCACTGTTCTTGGAGAAACACTAGAGTATGTAGCTAAATTCAAATATCTAGGAGTTTGGCTCAATCATAAACTTTCCTTCACGACCATCTCAAAGAACTACAGAAGAAACTAAGGCAAAGATTAGGACTATTCTACAGAATTAACCACCTGCTCACAAAGGAGGCCAAGATTCAACTGGTTCAAGCTACCTTCCTATCTTTAATAGATTACATGGACCTGCTCTACAGCCACTGCACTGCCTCTGCACTGGCTAAGTTGGACACCCTCTGCCACTGAGCTATCAGGTTCATTACTGGCCTTCCACTTTCCACACACACTGCTCCTGTACTTATCATTAGGCTGGACTTCCCTTCACTATAGAAGGAATAGAAATGCGGCCTTATGGGGCCTTCAGAGCAGTGACCAACAAGCTCCTCATATGTCTCAGATTGTATTCCCCGAGTGTGTTAGGCACCTACACTCTAAGGAGCTATTCCCTAATTGCCTCCAAGTTCCAAGGGTCAAAACTCATTTCAGCAAAGCTGCTCTAAGCTTCTCTTTACCCACATTGTGGAATGGTTTACAAAGGAACTTGAAGCTGAGCTGTCCTGTTAGCCTGAATATCTTCAAAGTGCTCTCACGATCGCTACATGAAAGCACCTTGCAAATGTTTTCCTCACCGCTAGCCCACTAATTCCACAACTCCCCTTTCCATCCTGACGCTCGCCATGTTTCTACCCCTGGCTCTCACTCTTTCCCTATTAACTCTTCCTACTGCACCACCCTTCCCTGTCCACTCCAGCCTGGCTAAAGTCCCACCTCACCCATAGTAGTGTCCCAATTATCTACCCCTCCTCCATCATTATCGTAATAAACAAGTACAGCAGCCATCGTCACTTTCTGTGGTTTTAGCTCAATTTTTCCCCAGTCATCGGTAATATATCCCTCCTCTTCTTTACCTGTCTAACCTGCCACCCCATACGACCTCTTTCCACTATATGTGTAGTTGCGGTTGCCTCACTCAAAGATCTCTGCTTATAACCCCTGTATGCCTATGGTTGATTGTACATCTGCTGACTTCTTCAATTGTAAAATAATGCTGTTTTATTTTATTTATTTCAACCTTGTGCTCGTACTGTATACACTATATACTTTTTCTTCCTTGTATATTATTGCTTTTGTATACCTGCTTCGCATTGTACTTTGATGTATTCATGACCAGGTCCACTTTGCAAATGAGCCTTGTTCAATGGTGCCCACCTGGATAAATAAAGATTTTGATTGATTGATTGAAGCAAAATGAGGCATACATCTTTTTCTGGCAAAAATCCCTAAATTAAACTATTTATAGAAACTCATATTTTGTTGGAACTAGAAAAGCTTATCACTAAATAAAACTGGAAGATGCCTGGAATCTTTTATAATGAAAATGGTAAGGTCAATTTGTTCCCCAGTTTCGTTCAACTACTGCTATAAAACTCCCTAAAAGTGTTGGTTTTATGTTAAAATCTGCTTTAATAAAATGTCTTGTTTTGTTTTAGTCTGATATTTTTTATCAGTGTAAAGGGAGAGTAGGATGTCTCTTATGGCTATAAGAGTGCCATCACACTCTTCCTTAAAGCAAGAGACCTGTGAACCAAAGGTGAGTAGTGAGATTGGAAGTAGAAACATTTGCAGATATGAGAAATAGCTTGGACTGTCCCTATAATCATATTATAAACTACCAAATTTTTGATGACTTTTAATAAATTTAAAGTGTAAAACCATTTTGTAAACTAAAAATAATGGACTTTAAGTACCTCAGTGGAATCAACAAAGTCCAAGAGGGTAGCATCTTTCAGAAAAGAGATGCACAAGAACAAGGGAAACAATTTGAAGACAGAGGGGGCGGCTCAGGGCAATGTGAGGAAGTATTTTTTACAGAGAGGGTGGTGGACACATGGAACAGCCTTCCTGAGGAGGTTGTGGGGTCTACAACTGAGGGAGAATTCAAGAATGCATGGGACAGACATAAGGCAATTCTTGTGGGGGAAGGAAGAAATAGGCTGTTGGTTAACTAGGATCTACAGCATATCCTGTAGGGAAATGGGCAGACTAGGTGGGTCAAGCAGTCCAATCTGCCATCAAAGTCTATGTTTCTATGTTTCTATGTTTCATCTCCATTTTCAGAAGTGGAAACTACATGTTTTCATGTGTAAGTGTTCTTTACATGCACGCAGAACCTCAGCACTGATAGGTTGAATCTTTGCTGAGTTTTTGTCTGTGCACAGTCTGGTGTTTTGTGACTGAGTATTGAACAATGTGGCCACAGCCTCCCCAACTCTCTAGTCTCAAGAAGCTTCCCATGCCCCTAATGTGGCAGGAATATGACTGGCTCCATTTTGTTGCACTGAGTGGTCTGTAGGTGGAATTACTACAAACCATTAATTCCTCCAGTGCAACCAGCAGGAAGATGGCTATAAAGGTGTTGTATTATGTGGCACTCTGGAGTCCCAAAGACAAGTGCTCTGGAGGATCCCTCAGGGGATGCACATTCTGTGCTGCTGAGGATCAAGTTTAGTGTAATACACTCTTCCTGAACACCTTTTTAAAAGCCAATATGATGAGCTCGGATGATTTTGTTGGTGTTTCACTATGCAGATGTAATTCAAAATCCTGCCCCAAAATGTATACTTATTAATCTGGACCCCTTTGTCATTGTTTGTAGGCCCTTTTCCTTAGTGCTCCATCTCTCACCCATCACTGCTCTCTATTCAAATCTCTCTCTCTCCTCCCAGAGGTCCATTGTCTCTTGCAGTGTTCTCCTGTGTTAACTAAATACTGGCTTGCCATTCTTCCCACTTTCCTCTTTACTTAACCCTGCCATCCCATCCTCCTACCCCTGTGATCATCCAATACCATTCCTTTCTTATACCTTACTGTAAAGCTGTAGCTGGCCATTCTGCTTTATCTGCTTTCCAATATTATGGAATGACCTCCTTCTCCAATCTGTCTCTCATCCTCAAGCCACTCATCCTAGTACATTTCTCAAAAGCATGCCCCAAGCAGCTAACCATCCTCCTCTTCATTCTGCATTACAACTTATGCCATCTTCACACCTGCCTTCTTATTCATTCTTTCATGTATCCTATTTTATAGCTTAAAATTCAGTGTACTCAGTGTACTCTCTCATTCAAATTTTATGCTACTATGATTCTGTTGCAAATATTGTGCCATACATAGTCTGTACATTCCCTAACTCTTACGCCTTACTACTTCTGCAACCTATGTATTGTGTACTTTAGGCATTATTTTCTGTTCTGTTTCTAGAATTTTTGCTTGTTGTTTATATTTTTTGTTCACATGTACACATTTTCATCATATTTATTGTTGCTGTATCATTCCCTTCTATATTCCTCCCATTTCACACCTGGAAATGAGCTCCAGCACAGAGTGCCTATCCTGGTCACCAAATTTTAATAAATTATAAATAATAACTAAATATGGGTTTTAAAATATGCTTAACAATAACTTCCTCTTCTAGGCACTATACAATTTTTTTTATACCATGTATGGAAGGCTATAATTCTTGCCATAGTAATTTATTTGAGAAATCCTAGTCTGTTGATACAAAACATTAAGGAAACAGAAAAAAAAAAACTTGAGGTCTAGTGGTCCAGTGACATGGGATATCTAAATGGTATTTTTGAGTGGCAATTGGCCTAGTCATTAGAGTGCAGAATTGTGTGCCTGAAGAGCCAGCATTGAATCTGACCGCCCTGAGCAGGTGTTTTAGTATCCTGGTCCTTAACCTCTCTGTGATCTTTTCTGATCTATCCTTGAGCAGTTTTAATCCACATATGTGACTTAAGATGTAGCAACCTTCTTTTCCTTTCTCTCCAAGACTGTAAAGCACATTGGGATGCACTTTGTTCTGTATGAAGGGCCTATATGAATCAAATTCCATTCTTTCCTCCCTGTAGAGGAGAGCTGGGATTGGAGTGACTGTGATAGGAATGTGGACATGCTGCAGAAGGATATATATATATATATTTTTTTTTTAACCAGGAGAGACACACTGCTGAAAGCTTGTTTACAGGTCTGACCTGGAAGTACAAGGAAGTTACTTTAGTTAAGTGACTTGCTCAGGGTCACCACAGTATGCAAGTGGGGGCTGTAGGATTCAAGCCAGGTCTCCAGGATTGCAGCTCAGAGCCTTAAACCACTGCACTATACTGCCTCCTGAGATAAAGATAGATACTGTGAGACAGACTGTAAGATAGAGACATAGACTAAGAGATAGCTACTGTGTACCCCAAATGAGCATTTTAAGTTGTGCTAATAAGAAGTTTTAAGAAACCCAAGAGATGGTGAAAATATCAAACTGATGCTGAAAACTCATCAAGTACAACATTTTATGTTTTATGCTTCTTAATTGTCTTGGTGGGTCTTTCATGCCCTTTTCAATAAAAAATCATGATCATTTTGTTGAAATGACAAAAAATATAATCCATAACTTGCATGACAAAGTTACAGTTCAACTCAAATGTATAAAATATGCTTTAAAATTCTCACTATGAAGGGATGAGGGCAGACTGATGGACCATATGAGCATACGAATGTGCCAGCAGAAACAGACCACCCAGTCTATCTAAGTCTGCTCAGTATGCAGCCAACACCCCTAGTTTGCAGCTGCCCCACCCCTCCCTGTCATCTCACTGCCACCCCACCTCCCCACCCTCACTCTCCCTGTTCCCTGTCCCATGCCCTTTTGAAGCTGCTCACAGATTTATATGCTACCAGCCATTCTGATAAGGCATTCCATTTTGCTACCACTGAAACTTTTCTGCCAACACTGTCTAAGATTCACAAGGCCCTTGAAAATCCTGCAGTTGCAGGAAAATCATAGCACAAGTGGTTTGCCACTTGGGATCTGCAGTTTTTCCTGCAGCTGTGGTATTCACAAAGGTGGAGTTGGTTTATGGCCAGATCCATGATTTACAGCAGCTTGTGGTGGGTGTTTTTTCCTGAAGCGGTGGAAAATGTTATGCCTGATGGGACCAGGCATAACGTCCCCCACAGCTAAAGTGGACTATGAATACAAATCTCCACAGCTTCAGAGACTTTGGTCCGCAACTAGAGTTGTGGAGTGGGATTTAGTCCCATGATGTTTTGTGAATCTGGCTCAGTGTTTCTCTATGGGTTCTCCATAATCCACCTGAAGACTGTTGAAAAAGGGACAGCACATTACCATAGGACAGAACAACAGATTCTGGTTGGAATCCTGACTGTGATGAGGTGATATAATAAGAGGAAGGTACTGAGAAACTCAGCTAGATTCAAGGACTAGATACTGTAAATTGGGATAAATTTGCCATCAGTCATTTTTATACTTACAGTCAGCATCACATCCATAAAATTAATAAGACTTCTCACTATAAGCAACAAGGGCTCGGTGAAATTTAAATGGCCACTCTGTAATTCAGGCAAAATTACAATTCTGTTTCTGCAAAATGTTGCAAAATGTCTAAAACAATTTCATGAATTTTTTCTAAAATGTTAATTACAGTACAGTACAAGTCACATTAAACTGTTCTGCCAATGAGTTGCTTTAGCATTTTTGACTGAGTTGCATAAGTGTTCGAGGATTCAGTACAAAGCCTTCAACAAACTGTTTCTTAAGAGTTACATCTTAGTTTTGCATTGCATTGTGATTGGTGCTTAAGCTGCTTTCCACTGAGTAGCAAACACATTTTACAAACATTGCTCTTGAGCTAGTGAAGTGTTAAAAGAATGCAGTATGTGTTGCCAGTGCATTGCCAACTGTAAATAAACATTTGTCAATGCCTAATGTTGTCTTGCTGGCACTGGCATCGGTAGTGTAGGAGTTACAGAGATGCATAATAGGAATGGCAGTATTGAACTGACGCCAATCCCACCCCACCTTGTAGAGACTGACAGGCATTGGGGTGTGCCTTTGGGTCATCGGGCCATAATGCTAATGCCATTTCACCTCACTCTATCCTGCAGACACTTGACAAGTGTCATGGTGTGCCTTGGGGTCTTCTGGCCTTATGATCACCCTATTCCATAAGGAAACACACTGAGATGGGTGCAGTATAGAGAGTGGGGTGAACTTTGGGGCTGAAGAGTCCAAGGCACACCTCGATGCCTGTCACTGGCTGCAGGGTAGGGGTGGGGTGGAATGGCGTGAACATTACAGCCAACAATCCCAAGTCACACCCCTGAAGCCTGTCAGTCTCTACAGAGTACAGCTGTAAAGTTGGAAACCCTAATGTCCTGGGCATTTGTTGGTATTTTCACTCCAAATTTTCAATATGGGCTTTTTGTGACCCGCCTCATGAACAGCGGCACTATCAGTTCGTTAGCTGAAAGGTGATTTGCACAGCGACTGCACATTTGGGAAGGATATGAAAAATCACAGCTCTACTGTTCATGAGGAGATGTAAAAAATGCCAATGCTGAAAATCTGTAGTGAAAATAAGAAAAATTAGTGAAACCACGGCGTGCATAGAAACCACATAATGCTCGCCCCTTAGCAATTATTTTGGGGATTTTTTAACCACATTTTCAACATAAGTATTTTGGGACCCCTGCTCATGAACAGTGGCACTGTGATTTTGTTACATTGTCCGAACATTGATTTCCCACAGAGAGTGCGCCATTTGTGCGCCATGTGTGCGAAAACACATTTTGGGCAGGATGTGAAAAATGACAGCTGTACTGTTCATAGGAAGTGTGAAAAATTGCAATGTTGAAAATCTGGAGTGAAAATATAAAAATTGTCAAAGTTATGAGCATGCATGGAAACTATGCAATGCCATACATACACAGTCATTTTTCTGGAATGTTTTCACCAAATTTGCAACAAAGGCTTTTAGGACCCCCTTCATGAACAGTGTCACTATCATTTTATTAATTGGTCCCAAAGGTTATTCCACACAGTGACCATGGAAATGACCTTTCAGGACCAAATAATGAGATGACAGAGCATGTGTTCATGAGGTGAGTCCCAAGAACCAAGTTGAAAATCTGGTTCCAAAATTCAAAACAATGGCTGAGATATCCCACTATGTTGAACCTCCCCCATTGATACCATTATACAGCTTACTGGCATTTGTTCATTTTGCAGTTCAGCTTTGAAGAGTCCAGACGCATTCCGGCTCCACTGAAGATGGTAGCACCAGACCTCCAGAGGTAAGTATGGGGGTGAGGGTGTGGGGTGCAGAGGGTGGTGCAGTTTGGGAGGGAGGTGCCATGGACAAGTCAAGGGACTGTTTCTTCTTTTTCAGATACAGAAGGGAAAAACACATCACTGGACCGTGAAATAAAACAAATGTTGGGCACACACTATGGTGGGCTCCCAGTGTATCCCATGACTTTTGGGGTGGATGCTGGCCACACTGAGGTGAGCTCCAGTGTTCCACACAATGGGCATGGGGGGATGAACATGCTGACGTGGTTGGCTTTGTGTGAGGGTGGCACACTGAGTGGGCTCCCAGTGTGCCACAAAATGTAAGGTGGGGGGAATGCCAACACAGGGATTGAACCCCTGAGGTCAGCTTTCTTTGTGGATTGTGTGACAGTGGCTCTTTCTGCCACCATGTGTATTGGAATGTTTCACCAGGAAAGGCACGTCACGGAGGTGTGTCAACTGTGCCACTACATGACGAGCTTGTCACCGATTGCAGAGGCACATTTCTTTCAAGTTGGTGGAACTTTATATAATTCTTGTGTCAGAGCTAGCATGCTGGCTAATTGGGGAATGAGGGCACATCTACTGAAGTGTGTCCTGCATTTGCCAACAGACACACCTCTGCATTTCTCCTAGTACCACAAGATGTTGCTTGCATGTTCACAAGACAACATAAAACAATGCTAAACCAGCTCATTGGTGGAACAGTTTAATGCAACTTGTACTGTATATTCTTCTAATTGTAAAACCACTTATTCAAATTTTGCCAAGAGAGGCAAGTTTGCAGTTTCTTATAACATATACAGATGTGTTACATTTTGAATCTCTAGTTTCTGAGTTACAAGCAGACAAGCTTTGTTCCCAATGAAGTTTTGTTCCCAATGATTTTCTCAGGATCTGAGAGGGTACACTGGGCTGACCTCAATAATCTTGCTAACATTGATGTTGCTCTCATTGTTTTACCCATAACTTCTTAAATGTTTTTAATAAGCATGCACCATTTAAACAACAGAGAGTCAGTGGCAAATGTGCATACTGGCTGGATCAGGAAAGAAGAAACAAATGAAGCTCAGAGATAAGGCATGGGGTAAGTTCAAATGCTCAGGAGTTCATGCTGATTGGCTATTATACAGGACCCTGAGGAACAGCTGTAAGAAAGAGCTTAAGAATGCTAAAAGGCCTACATTAGGTGACTCCAAACCTCTAACCTGGCAAACCCAAAAAGTTCTGGTCTCAAATAAATTGCTTCCTGAAGGGCGCCAGCTGAAGCCCCCAGAGCATCACAGTCGAAGGCAACCTGATGTCTGATCTGATCAGCTAGCTAATGCTTTCAACAGCTTCTTCACTAACCTGGATAGATACATTGATCCCTCACCTAGGAACACTAACTTCTCTCCCTTGCCACCCACACCGCCCCAACTTCCACTTCTGCCTGGTTGCACTGAAGGAGTCCTCACCCTACTAAACACCATCAAGCCAGACGGTGCTCCTGGGTTTGACAATCTGGAGCCTAAATTTCTGAAAATGGCTGCCCCAATTATTGCGGCTCCACTAAGGAACCTGTTTAACAAATACCTCCTTCTCAGGCAATTCCCCACTAAATGGAAAATGGCCACGAGGTCCCTATTCATAAAGGTGGTGACAAGGGCCTAATTGAAAACTACTGACTTATATCCATACTCAGTGTGCTTTAGAAACGCTGGAGAAATTGGTGCATAGACAGATTCTTGATTACCTTGAAACCCATAATCTACTTATAGAGGTGCAACACGATTTCAGGAAAAACCACGGCACAGACACAGCAATTGTCAAGTTCTCCTTGGATGTACTAGGGGCTATGGATCAAAGGCCTAGCCACTTGTGCCCTATTCCTGGATCTTCAAGCCTTGATTTGGTGAACCATGATCTCCTTGTTACCTGTCTTCAAAATCTCGGACTCGATCCACTTGCTTCCTCCTGGTTTCAACATTACCTCTGTGGAAGCAAGCAGCTGGTAAAATGGAAGGGTACTACCTCCATAATTAGCCAGTGCACCAAGGAGTCCCCAAGGTTCCATCCTTGGACCCCTGCTATTACTATCTTCATCAATAGCATGCCAAAGCATTATGTGGAGCCAACATACAATTGTATGCAGACAATGCCATTATCTATAGGAAGTTGAAGAACTTAACTCAACTAAGCCAGAACCTCAGTATGGACTTCAGAGAGTTATAAAGTGGCTAGTGGACATGAAACTAGTCCTGAACCTCAATAAATCCAAGACCATGCTTTTGGTACCAAAGCAGTTGGGAGCCAATAGATCAAACCTCCTACAGATCCAATTGGCCAATGGGACTACACTTGAGGTATGTGCATCCACAAAATATCTTGGAGTGCACCTGGATCAGGAGCTAACCCTGACCCCACACATTGAAGCTACCACCAAAATCCTCCATCAAAGAATTGGCCTCTTATACTGACTTGGCGGATTCCTCTCCAGGGAAGCCTGTATGGCTATCACCACTGTACCATTCTCCCAGTGCTTCTACGGTGCTCCCTTATTACAACCTCTTCGGGACCTGACCTCAACAAACTCAGAGTCCTTTATCACAAATTGCCTGCTTTGCAGCCTCTGCCTATCCCGTGATCACCACTGCAATGGTCTCACCTCTCTGAGCTGGCCTTCACTTGAGGCCAGGCTTGCATTCTCTACACTCTGTCTGATGTTCAAAACAGCCAAACTCCTGGCTCCTCCTAGCCTAAATGGACTTCTCATATTCAAAACAGCAAAACTTGACCTGAGGGTCTACTGCCCACCCTGTCCTGGAAGTCCCTAGGACTCGAACCCGAGCTGGCGAAAGGACCTATGTCAGCTGTGCCCCGACACTCTGGAACCATCTACCCACAGCTGTGGCTAACTGCTCTGCTCTGTACTAATTCAAACTGCCCTTAAATCTCACTTACTGGTAGTCAGTCAGTCAGTGCTGTTGCACTTGAAATGTTGGTGCCCTCTACATTCCTGAGTCTTGACCTGTATTGTCCTTTTCTAGTTGCCATTACATTGACCTGTGGCATGCCACCTGAACACCTACCAGTACATCTGGCTTCCTCTACTGCTACCTATTCTCTTTTGTTTACTGTATGCTCCTTATGTATTAACCTATGTGATTAACTACCCTACCTTTGTCTCCTGTATGCTCAAGTGTCTTTCATCTGTAATTAATTCTGGGTCTCCCCTGAAAAGGGACTTTGTTGTCTCAGTGTGTCTACACGGTCAACAAATTTCAATTAATCAATAAATAAATAAATAAACATTTAGGATTTTAAATAATATGTTGCAAGTACATACACGAAAAAATTATATGACCCTGTAACTTTAAAACTAGAGAACACATGTTATCAAGTTTGTCTGGTTTATAGACCCTAACATGAAGGCTGTGTGTGTTGGTGTTTTCATCTCTTGCTTAAGAGACGCCCACGTTGTAAGAGGCCAAACACTGTAAATTGCATCAATACTTGAAGTCAAATTTTATAAGTTTTGTGAAATTGTAGAATTCTGTGATAATTTTGTGGAAGCTATATCCATGAATTTTGGCCAAGCCATATACCTGACCAATATTGGAGGATAAAAGAAAAGGCTGGGTAGAGTAGTAATAAGATTGTATTTATAGGACACTCCATTTCAAAAGTACCTGAGAGGTGGGGGGCACTGCAGGACCATGATGAGAGTGGGGGTAGGTGATTTGACTGCCTACATACAGGTCAAATGAATGTGATACTGTACATAACCAAGCCTGTATCAAGAGGAGCAGCTAACTTGTCTGCATTGTAATAGGGAGTACACGTTCTGAGAATATAAATAGATCATTAATTGAATTAAGAAAGCTCCTAAGGAAAAGATATCCAGATGGCTATTTTCCAAGGTCTTCATGGATCTGGATCCTGTGAGGAATGACAGTGACAATTTGACGGAGTTAGACTACACTCGGCTATGACTGATGGACCACTTTTCTATCTCCTTATTTCCTAGCTACCAAAAACTCTGTTGTGCAACAGTTAATGCTTTTCTCTTTGCTTTTCTTCTCCCAATCCTAGGTTGGCCACCTAGCATAGCTCTTTATTATCCCTACTAAACTTCCTACTAGTCCTCTCTTTTCATTCTTTTCAATTTCCATCTATTCAGTCCCTGAAATTATGCCAAACACTCAGATAGCTGTTGTGTAAAGTGTATAAGTGCATTTTGTGTACAAAAACATAAAGGCTATTTTAAATAGGAATAAATACAGTTAATAAAGCTTTTGTTAAATAAAAAGGATTCAGAAGCCATATAAAACAATAATAATTTCATGATTAGTACAGTTATAAGAAATCCTTAAGGTATTTTCATAAACTCACACTATAAACTTGTTACTGTGTCAGGTTCTATGTAGGAGGCTGAAGTGCTTGTCACTGTGGACCAGAGATGTAGAAGTCAATATCTGTGGAGATGTACACTGTACCTTTAACTGAACCAGGAAGTCCCCTGAAACATAAACTCCCTTGATTTTGAAACAACATGTTCAGACATGTAAATAGAAAGGGCTCAAGTCAGGTGACCCCACCAAAAATATAAAACCTCTTCACTGAGTTCACTTCAGGTCCGTCCAGTAGAGTTCAGTCCAGCTGAGTTCAGCTAAGAGTAAAGGAGAGAGATGCTACTGTAGACAAACTGCTGAATGTAGATGAGAAGGGTCTTAGGAGCTCTAAGATCCAGGACAGTAGTATGTGAGAAACTGCTGACGTTAGTAGTGATTTTCTTTGCAATTTTCTTTTTAATTTATTATTTTTCTAAGTTTTAAAATAAATATCACACCACAGTGTGTTTTAAATCTGTAAATTTGCCACGTCTGAAGTTTATTCCACACACTGTGACAGACAAAAATTACACAAGCTAACTTTTGTTAAGATTCTATTAAAAAGGAGGTTTCCTTTTTGCCCAACTAGAAGGCATTCGGGGCAAGGAATGTTTGCACACTGTGTGTGGGCTGCAGATATACTGGTCAAGTCAAAGGATGGGGCAGTCAGGAGGATTAAAATGAAAGGCCATCCTTGCAGGTGCAGAGAGCGCAGCCTAGAGCATATAAGGTCAAGGGATATTTAGGTAGCATAGCCCCAGTTCATGCAGAGCACTGTAATTTAGCAAAGCAATCTTGAAAGTGGTGTACCACCTACTTTCAGTCAGTTGCCAGTGCAGACTGTACAACACAGGCAAGAATTGTTCTCAGATTGTTATTGACTGATTGATTATGTTTAATATTTCTTTGTTTTTAATATTTATTTAGTAGGATAGCCCAACTAAGATGCAACATCCTGTTTACAACATTGTCTACTTCTTCCCATTTCCACAGCTGATTGTACTGGAGTACTGAGAGGTTAAGTGACCTGCCAAAGGTCACACAGAGAATTCAGCCTGAGTCAATTCAGCTCTATCTTTCAGCCAAAGTCAATTTAGCTTGTTTAATTTTCGTTGTATGTCAGTTCAGCTCCTTTGGTTCTTCACCAGAAAAAAAACAAACCACATTCAGTATACACATTTATAAACTTTATTAAAAGTATTAAAAGAACATTAATGAGCAAAGACTTGTGAGTGATTCTGCAGCATCGCATGGCTAAGTTATGACTTTCAAGTGTTCAGGCTAGAGAGGTTCAGGAAAAGTAAGAACTGGCATCGGCGAGCTGCTGTTAGCTGAAGGAGTAAAGACTGTTTGCTCCAAGGTAATCTTTTCTGCATAGTCTGAGAAGAGAGACAGAGCTTTTATTCACAGTAAATCTTTGTTTTGTACTGCATACTCTGAGGTAGGGTGGGTAGGAGAAGAGAAGAAAGAGAGAGACTGTTTGCTCCAAGGTTTGGGAAATGTAAGAAACAGGGCAGCAAGGTAATCTTTGTTTGGGTGAGGAGAGAAGAGAGAGAAGAAGAGAGAGAGAAGAGAGAGAGAAGAGAGAGAGAAGAGAAGAGAAGAGAAGAGAAGAAGGTAAATCTTTTTTCAGCTCAATTGACAAATGTAATCTTAGACAGCATGAGAGCATACTCTGAGGCAGGGTGAGTGGGGAAGATTAAGAGAGAGAGAGAGAGAGACTTTCTTGTATCATATGTTGATCGGCAAAAGAAATCTAAGGCAGCATGACAGCATACTCTAAAACAGGGCAGGTGGGAGAAGACAGAGAGACTGTTTCTTGCTGCATGTGTTGATTAGCAAAGGTAATCTACAGCAGCATGAATGCACACACTGAACTGATGGTTTTGGTACGGGTACAGGATGCCAAACTGATGGGCGCTAAAGTGTCAGCACTTAACTGATGTGACACCGAGCCAAACACTATGTGTGACCTTTGGCAGGTCACTTAACCTCTCCAAGCTATGGAAATGGGAAGAGGTAGAACACTGGTGCTAGTAGGGTTTGAACATGTGATTGCCTGGTTCCCAAGCTAATGCTTTAAGCCTGAAACCCCATTACCTGCCATTTTGCCTTCCATGGTTGGATACGTGATTAGCCCCAAGGCAGCATACAACTGCAGTTAAAGATGGCACAGCAGCTTTCTAGCCAGTCCCAGGAAAAGATCATTACAATAGTCAAGTCTGTGAGTAACAATAGCATGTACCATGGTCACCAGGTCCTGATGTGCTAGATATAGTTTAATCTGGATGAT
The DNA here is from genome assembly GCA_016271365.2 of Neoceratodus forsteri. Classification (NCBI taxonomy): domain Eukaryota; kingdom Metazoa; phylum Chordata; order Ceratodontiformes; family Ceratodontidae; genus Neoceratodus; species Neoceratodus forsteri. The sequence continues at coordinate 398,224,126 of CM057454.1, forward strand.
ATTCCTTTGTTGCAAAACCCACTGCAGACAACTGCCACCACTTGATGTTTCAATGACAGTTTGCAGTCTACAATGAACAACAAATTCTTGACCCTGTCCATGCCCCTCAAAATTGTGCCATTTAAGGATGATAGAACTGGCATACCACCCAACCTAGCTGACCCCTGAGGACTGTTTCACCTTAAACATCTCCAGCCTTCCCAGACATTAGCTCAACCAGCTGGAGGCCATGGAGTAAAACATTTTGTGTGGACATTGGTTTAGCACAGGATTGTTTATTCCCATTTGGTATACCCCACATATCCCATACCCCAAAGTACCCTACATATCTAAACCTCTTAAATATCTATTTGTATCATAGCTATTAAATAATGATGTTCCACTGACCGAAAACTGCATCTGTAATCCTAGTTCATAAGAAAGTAAGGAAGTAAAGTTTATTATACAATTTACAGACCAATGAATCTAACATCTGCTACAGGTAAAGTTTTGGAAGCATTAATAAAAGACATGATCTTTGACCATCTCAATAAACATCATTTAGTAGACACTGACTGACATAGTTTCACAGCAAAAGATCCTGCATAACAAACCTGATGTGTTTCTATGAAAAATTTAATAGACAGTATACATAGAGTTAGGGCACTGATCCACAAACCTTGAGGCCCGAGTTTGAATCCCATCAGCCCCCACTTGCATATTAAATGACCCAGAGCAAGTCACTTAACTTTTGTGTGTTCCCAGGTCACACCTGGAAACAAGCTCTGGCTTAGTGTGCCTTTCCTGGTTAAACAATCTCCTGATTAGCATTAGATAAGGGACTGCCAGTTGACTGTATCTATCTAGACTTCTCCAAAGCATTTGATACTGTTCCCCATGACGCAAGCATTCAGAAATTAGTAATCCTGAATATAGCAGGACTATATAGTAGATACAGGAATGGTTGAAGGATAAAACACAGGGCTCTGTATAAATGGGCTTACGAGAGATTGCATGGATCCAGGAGAGCTGGTACTTGCCTATAATAAGGCGGTGGCAGGGGTCCTGATTCCATTGCTCTATTCGTGTTCGTCTCTCACTTCGACCCAAGTCTCCTTGGTTTGATAAGACTTTGAGGGAGTTGAGGAGAGTTGGACGGGTTGAAGAGGTGCTGGCGGAGGTCGGGTCAGATTGTGACAGACTTGGCTTGATGGATCACTATGTGATCTATCAATCAGCAATCTCTCATAAGAAGGCAGAATTCCTGTCCAAGAGATTGCTGCTGCACAGAATAGACTAGTTAGCTCTTCCGGACTGTGGACAGATTGTGCAATCCAGTCTGTCTGCAGCCCAGAAGAGCGCTTTTCTCAAGAACGGTGTGAGGAGTTTGCTCTATTCTTTTCAGATAAGGTTGCCACAATCAGATCGGATATCCATCTAACCCTCTCTAATGGGAGTAGTGATGGTCAGCAGGAGATGTCGGATACCCAGTTTGTGTGGTCTGACTTGCCTCCCCACAATCGATGAAATTGTGATGATCATACAATTACTGCGTCCAACCAACTGTAGTTTGATCCGGCCCCACACGCCTCTTAGTGGGGTGTGTGGATAAAATCAGCCCCGCCTTGCTGAGATAGTCTGGAGGTCCTGAGAGAGGATTTTTCCAAATCCTCTAAAGGAGGCTGTGGTCCAGCCCCTGCTTAAGAAGTCCTCCTTGGACCCGGACTGCCTGGCAAACTACAGGCCTGTCTCTAACTTACCCTTTGTGGGTAAAGTTATTGAGAAGGTGGTTGCATTGCAGTTAGATGATCATTTGACCAGCCACAATTCTACGATTCTCTCCAGTCCGGATTTAGAAAAGACATAGTACCGAGACAGTTCTGGTTCGGTGCTAATGACCTCCTAATAGTGAGAGATCAAGATCTCGCCCATTCTGGTCCTTCTAGATCTCTCTGCAGCATTTGATACTGTGGACCATGGTGTGCTATTGGAACACTTATGGTTATCTGTGGACTGTCTGGTACAGTCCTCAGTTGGTTTCGATCTTACCTCGAGGGTAGGACTCAGAGAGTGGTGTCCGGATCTTTCTCGACATCATTCTCCCTATCCTGTAGGGTACCGCAGGTTCCATTTTGGCACCCATGTTGTTTGCAGTGTATATGCTGCCGTTAGGAGCGATTATTAGGCGGTATGGTCTGAGTTTTCACTGCTATGCAGATGATACTCAGCTGTACATGTCCTTTGTGCCCAGCCAAGATGCTGCCTTTTCGGTCTTTAATAACTGTCTTGCTGAAATCCAGGACTGGATGAATGTGAGTTGGCTGAGGTTGAACCCTGATAAAACTGAGGTATTGGCTGTGGGCCAGGATCACCGGGAGGTGGGTTTATTGGCTGGATTACCCTCGGGTCTATGGCTCGGGGTATCCCACTAATTACTTCAGACCGAAAAGGAATCTGCCAGGTATTTGATGACTGCTTGATATTTAAACCCCAGGTGTCAGCAGTTGTCAAAACCTCTTTTACCATCTGAGGAACATCGCCTCGGTGAAGCACCTGGTTCCCCCAGTCGATCTGCCTACTTTGGTCCACGCCTTGCTACCTCCCGCCTTGACTACTGCAACTCACTTTACCTAGGGCTTCCTGAGTTGAGATTCGCGCCACAGCTGGTGCAGAATGCGTTGCCAGGCTGTTGACGGCTCATCTAGGTCCAGTCATATAACGCCTGTGCTCCACGGTCTGCACTGGTTGCCAGTTTGCTGGCGAATCACCTTCAAGGTCGGTTTGTTGACCTATAAGGCCCTACATGATCAGGGACCTGTTTACCTGAAAGATCTCCTTCACCCCTACTGTCCCTCCCGCTTCTCCGATCCACTGACGAGGATTGCTAGAGATTCCCAGGGTTCGTTAAAACCTCAGGGGCCAGATCTTTAGTTTTATGGCCCCAACCCTGTGGAATTCTCTACTGTTAGGGTGTGGGACAGCCCGACTGTCCAAAGTTTTAAAGAATCTTTAAAGACTCACCCTTTAGCAAAGCATATAATGATTTTTAATATTGTTGTTTATTCTATTTTAATTGTTTTATCTAGTATTGTACAGGCGCTTTGTTTTAGAAAGGTGCCTTATATAAATAAATAAAGATTGAGATTGAGATTGAAATGTTTTTATTCTATGTCCAGAGAGGTGACTAGTGGGGCACTACAAGGGTCCATTTTGGGACCAGTAGCTTTCCAGATTTTGTTTCTGACATGGGCAAGCAGTCAACAAACTGGACTAGCAAGTACATGGGTGACATAAAGCTTGCAGGTGTGGTAGGTATGAGTAATACTAGAACTTCAATACAAGCCGACCTGGATTTAATTCATAGATGGGCCTGCGATTGGGGATGAAATGTAATAGTGACAAATGATGCATAGTGCGTCTATCTTGGAAATCAGCTCAACAAGCAAACATATTTGTTAGCTGACAACAATCTGGGAATCCAAATAAAGAAAAGGATTTGGGTATTATAGTAAACAGAAAGTTAACCTCTACATCCCGCTATGCCTATTCAGGTGGCCAAGGCCAGACAATTACTGTGGACCATCAAGAAGCATTTTAGAAGCAAAAGTGAGGAGGTTATTATGCCCTGTACAAGACCCTTGCTAGGCCTATTTTGGATTATGGAGCTCTGTGTAGTGCCCTATAAGTAAAGGTAACATTGGTAAAGTCTAGGGAGGTCAATGTCAGGCTACAAAGTTGATTTATAGTATCAAACAACTGACATACTATGAATGCCTATCACATTTGAATCTAATGTCTTTGGAGACTAGTCGTTAAAGAGAGGATTTGTTATTGTGTCATAACATTATGCAGGAAAATTACTTATTTAATGAATTAGGTTTCACATTTGTGGATGACATGAAAGGTAAAGAGGCCATTCATTACAATTCAGGCCCCAAAATTCCATACTAATAGAAGGAAGACATTTTGCACATAGCAAAAGTCAATTCTTGGAACAAACTCCTCTTAGAGGTAGTAGTTAGTAAGCACAAATTGGAGTTAAAAATAAGTTAGATACTAACCTTCTGAAAGGAAACAATCTCACCAATATAATTAAAGGACAGGAGAATTTATGGGTTCATTGCCTTCTCTTCTCCTACTCACCTTGGTATGCACCTTAGTGTACAGGATAATTACAGCTAAATGTAATCCACAAAGCAATGAAAACCCAGCTTGCACCGCTTTATGACCACTACCAAAGGTAACGTACTCCATAGTTAATACCATAGATGACAGGATCATACACCACAGCACCCCATAGCTGACCTCAGCCGGCCAAAATAAGAAATTCCCATAACAACCTGTTGGGATTTGCATTGCAGAGATTACTAAAACCACTTCAAGGTTGTCATGGTGAGCCTACCCTATTCCTACAGGCATCCTAATAAACCTCATGATCCAATATATCAAATGTCATTGAGGTATCAAGAAGAACAACAATAGAATGTGGTCCTCTATCCATTACTAGGAGTAATTCAATGTACACTTTGATAAGAACAGTCTCTTTGTTGTGTTAACTTCAATTAATCAATCAATCAATCAACTTTACTTAACCAGGCATATAAACACGCTGAGCAAGCACATTTTCAAGGCTGTCCTGGATATAAATTCAATACAATACAGAGAATACAGTAAGTGAAAGGTAAAAACAAAAACATGACATAGTACAGATATGGTAATCATTAATGTGGTGATAGTGAACAGGTGTAGTCCAGGGAGGCATATACATAAGGTCCAATATAGTTTACATACACGGTTTCCATCATGATTTACAAGAAAGTAAAGATTACCATCCTAGCTGTTGCCACTAATTTAGAGGTCAGTATCGTTATACTAGAAGCAGGGAGAGGGAAAGGGCAGATAAGGGAGGAGAAGGGAGCAAGAGTACGCCAGGAAGGGGAAAAGAGTTAGGCTAAGTTTAGGGGAAAGAATAAGTGCTGGGGAAATCTTGCTAGGAGAGAAGGGGCGACAGTCAGAGTGTAAGGTTTGTAGAAGGACCAGTAATTGAGGTAAAGAGCCATCTAAAGCAACTGCATGCATCCTTCAACAGGTCCCATATCAGTGTTTTGAATGTGAAGATGCTAGGAGTGGAAAGCTTTTAAAGATTTTTGCATAGATTTCAAAGTGATGGCAGAGAAAAATTGATTGCTGCCAGGCCAAGGGTCTGTAACCAGACTGGAATGGTTTATGGATATTGCATTTCTCCAAATGAGCCTCGAGTTATGCCACCACCATCTTCTCAATAATGGTCCTTAGAAAGGAAAGGTTTTAGACTGGCCTGTAATTTGTAAATTTCAACACCCTTTTCAATGGAGCCAGACAACTTGCTGGAGAAACCAAACTGTGTGAGTCAATGTTTTGCCTCTCTGTTCTGTAGATTGCATATGACTGATATCTTACTGGCTCAGCTAAATTATAGTCAATCCATTAGCCCAGTTGTTAGGCTTTTTGATTTAAAGTCAGGAGACCATCAAATCCTTAGTGCTCTCTTCGCAGCAAAGATTCTAAAGTACTGGAGTGCTCATCAAGTGACAGTGGGAGTGAGCCCCTTATAGTTCATCAATAACCATATGCCCTGTACATGACATCTTTCAACATGAGTTGAAGTTCAGTCTTGGGATAGTTGTTTAAGTATTTTTATTTTCTTTCATATGTGATCCAGCACCAGATTTAAAAGGAGGGAGTTCATGTGCTAAGGCAATAAAGTTAAAACTAGGGCTGGTCAGATTTTTTTCATGTGAGAAAATCACTGAAATCAAATTTTTACACAATGTTAGTGTGAATATTGCCCATTTTGCACAATAGAGAATCTGCACACATAAATGTTTTTCCAGTATATTTGCTGCAATTGCAAGCAGAAAACAGATTTCATCTTGCAAGTTGTGATTTTGTTTCACACAAATGGCAATTTTAAGCATTTTGAAATAAAATCTTTGTGAAAATGCATAAGTTAGTTACACCCTGCCCTAATTCAAAAGGTACAAGTTCAAAACAATTTGACATTTACACAAAACTGGTTTATAGATCCCTATAGATATATGACCCAAAAGAACTGAAACAAGGCAATGCAAAAAGGGGCCCTATTCTGAAAAGATTGACCTTTACCACAGCTCCATTTTAGATAGAGCCCTTCATATGCAAGATGCTGCATTGTACTTTATAAATGGATGTCACAACATTAGTGTTCAAAAGGTTGTGAAATAAGTCTCTTTGTGGAGGTTCTCTATTAAAGCATATGTCTTCAGGAGTCTCTTAGAACTTATTGGAATTCAGGACATGTATAGTAGTCCATGGCACAGATGTTGTGAAGTTTTAATTTGCCAGTGAAGTCGGCACAAATTCACAGAAATGCACACTTCTTGAATTTCAGTGAAAATGCACCAACTTTGGTGTGTAATTTTTTTAAACCCTGAAACTTAAATACTACCTGCTACCCACTGTGCTGTAGTTCCACTCCTCCCGCCTTGCAAAAATACTCTATTCATGACAGTCCCTCCCATCCTCCACTGGCACCCTCCTCCCCACCCCGCCCTGGCAAATTGCATCAACGTAATAAAGCTAAAAGTAGAAGTAGAAGTAGTATGGCTCTGAGACACTCTGCATTAAAGTTCAATCAATACTCCACCCTTCCTGCAGACTTATGTGCCAAACACAACTCCTTCCAGCTGAGCCCCACCAAACAGGTTATCATAATCCCTCCCCCCAACGACCTTTTGGCCCCTCCACCACCTCCTCCCCAACAAGCACCCAGAAAAAACTAATAAAAAGAAAACAGTCCCCACTGCAGATCGTCTGCTCTGTTTAGCATCCATTTCAGTAATGGCATGAATAAATGAATGAATGGTGATATCTTTACTACTAGTAAAACCTGATCAGCTGAAAACTACAGCTGACATTAGCAGGACTCAAATATTATCAAGGAATTTCAGGACATTCCAACTTTATTACAAAATATATTTTCATGAAAACAGGTTCCTTGTTCCTTAGGCCTCATCTGTTCTTGATGGGGTTCCATTTCAGCCCTGAAGTCATAATCCCTCCTTATGACATCAGAATCAATTCTATCGCAACAGGTTATGATTTCATAAGCAGCGATTATGACTTTACCATAGCCATAGAATTTAATTCCCTGAAACTGAGACAGATGCAGCCTGTTGGGCCTTTCACAGTTAAGTTTAAAAATGAGAGTCAGAACTTTACAAATGCAAATGTTTTGTATGGACCTTGCATCATCTGGATTGTTGCTTACATCTGTACTGTTCTTTGTTGTAATGTCACAGGTAGGTCACCCCTGTGAAAGGAAACTGTTTCCTGTTGGCTTACCAGATAAACAAAACAATAAATTGTTTATTAAAGTAATTAACTGACAGACAGACAGATAGATAGAGATAGACAGATAGATAGACAGACAGAGAGAAAATTGATAGAGAGACAGACAGATAGAGATAGACAGACAGAGAGAGAGAGAGAGAGAGAGAGAGAGAAATAGACAGACAGAAGATAGATAGATAGATAGATAGATAGATAGATAGATAGATAGATAGATAGATAGATAGATAGATAGATAGATAGATGGATGGGCAACAGACAGACAGGCAGACAGACAGAAAGATGTAAGCACATTATCCAACAGGGTGGGTGGTATTGTGTTATACTGACCACCCAGGGGCATAAGAGGTCCGATGCCACAGGCAGAGGGTCTTATAGCCCCTGGAAGGTCTAGCATAGTATATACCACCCACCCTGTCGGGTATTATTGTACTTAAATGGGAACTGTAAAAAATAAGTTTTCAAAAATATTAATAAAATAATAGTTTAAAGTAGCTTTGTAATAAAATAGTTCTTCCACCTGCATTAGAATTGGTTACACATACACACACACACACACACACACACACACACACACACACACTGTTCTGTGCAAGGTAGAAAGGGAAAGATGTAAGAAGCAGGTGCAGCTGTAACATGGAGCTGTTCAGGAGGGACTGGAGGTCAGGAGCTGAACAACCACAGATGCTGAGTAAGCTGGGGAGAAAAAAAGGATTACTGCAGTGGGGTTGTTTTGATATTATTTTCCTTAATAAGAAAGTGTTCTTTGTGGTGAAAAATGGCTACATTCAAAGCAAGCAGGGAGTCTCAGAGTAGCGCTTACTGGAGATAACAGTCTTTCTCTTGCTCAGCCAATCTGTTTAAGGTAGTAAGTGAAGGACTGAAGTAGCAGGTGCCTCCATAATGTGGAGCTGCTCAGGAAGTCAGAAGCTGAACAGTCATGGAGGTTGAGCAAGCTGGGAGAAAAAATAAAATGATTACTGTAGTGAGGTAGCTCTGATGTTTTTTTTTTTTTTTTTAAAGAAAGGGTTCTGTTTTAACTGGGCTGTATTCAAAGCAGTAGTAGTAGTAGTAGTAAGCACATGACATGCTACCCTACTATTTAAATCTTCAAATACTTTTTGTGGACTTAATCATAAAACATTATGTGGCACTTTAATTGTAAATACATGGTGTGGCAGCTTACAGAAAAATAAAGGTTACACTGCAAAAAGTAGGAAGAGTTCTGTGATTTTAGAGTGGTTTGTTTTTAATTTATCAGCTGGGGAGTGAGTCGGGTATTAGTTTATACCACTGAATACATGGAGAAGCAACCTGAGGATCATTGACGGAAGGGGGGCATGTAGCACTGGGTGAATGGATTTTAAATGTCTGTTTACTTTCATTTAATGTAAGATGAAGAGAGCCCAGTGGAGGTTGGTGTGTGGGTTCCCATTTATGTGGCAGCTGGCAATGAATTTGAGAGTGTTGGAGGGGCAGTCAGTATCTCTTGCTAAGCCAAAGAAAAAATGGCATCAGTTTCAAATTCATTTGGCTGCTTTTGGCCAATGAGCATGAAGGGTGGGCACAGGGATATTTCTTTTTTTTTTCATTTTTAATTTCTGGGGGCTGGCTAGCTCGGCCCTCCTTGAGGGGCTCATCTTCCATAGAAACATAGAATTTGACGGCAGATAAGGACCGATTGGCCCACCCAGTCTGCCCATTTCCCTACCTAATGGATAAGCTGTAGATCCTAGTTAACCAGCAGCCTACTTCTTTCTACCCCCACCACCTAGAATTGCCTTATGGCTGTCCCATGCATGCTTGAATTCAACCACTGCTTTTGACTCCACAACCTCCTCTGGAAGGCCGTTCCATGCATCCACAACCCTCTCTGTGAAAAAATACTTCCTTACATTACCTCTGAGCCGCCCCCATCTTCAAAATGTGCCCCTTGTTCTTGCACACCTCTTTTTTGAAAGTTGCTACCCTCTTGGACTTTGTTGATTCCCTTGAGGTAGTTGACAGTTTCTATCATGTCTCCCTCTCCCTCCTTTCCTCGAGACTATACATATTAAGCTCCTTTAGTCTCTCTTCATATGTCTTCTGGTGCAGACCCTGCACCATTTTAGTTGCCCTCCTCTGGACAGCTTCCATCTTGTCTATGTCCTTGCGGAGATTGGGTCTCCGAACTGCACATAGTACTCCAGATGGGGTCTCACTAGCTGTCTGTAAAGAGGGATAACAACTTCCTGTTTTCTATTGATGATGCCTCTCCTATGCATCCCAGTATCCCCCAGCCCTCCTTACTGCCCTCTAACATTGCTTGCCCACCTTTAAGTCATCTGATATGACTACCTACAGGTCCCTTTCCATTTTGTTGTTGTTAGTATCTCACCCCCATTGTGTACTCTCTTCCCTGGTTTGTTTCCCAGGTGCATTACCTTGCACTTCTTAGCATTAAATCTAAGCTGCCATACATCTGACCATTCCTCTAACCTTGCCAAGTCCCTTCTCATCCTTTCCACCCCACCTTGTGCATCAACTCTGTTGCAGATCTTGTGTCATCTGCAAAGAGACATACTTTTCCTTCAGTCCCTCTGCAATGTCGCTTATAAAGATATTGAAGAGGACCGGTCCTAATATTGAACCCCATGGCACCACACTAGTAACCCCCTTTCTTCAGAGTGGACTCCATTTGCTATTACCCCTGTGTCCTATTCTCCAGCCAATTCTTTTACCCAGGCTATCATCTTGGGACCCACTCCCAGTATGGCTAACTTGTGTATTAATCTTTGTGTGGGACTGAGTCAAATGCCTTGCTAAAGTCTAGGTAGCCATGTCCACAGCCCCTCCCTGATCTACTACTTTAGTCACCCAGTCAAAGAAATCTATTAGATCTGTCTGGCATGACCTTCCTGCTGTGAATCCATGCTGCCTTGGGTCCTGTGCCCCTCTGGCCTCTAGGTACTGACAATTCTTTCCTTAAGAAGTGATTCCATCATTTTCCCTATCACTGAGGTTAAACTAACAGGTCTGTAGTTTCCTGCTTCTGCCCTGCTCCCACTTTTGTGAAGGGGAATCACATCTGCCCTCCTCCAGTCCTCAGGTACCACCTCATCCTCCCATGATTTGTTAAAGACGGTAGTCAGTGGTGTCACTAGTTCTATCCTTAGTTCTTTAGAATTCTGGGATGAATCCCATCAGGCCCCATTGCTTTGTCCATCTTCAGTTTTAAGAGTTCTTTCAGAACCCTTTCTTCTGTAAATGGGCTGGTATCAACTTCTGTATCCAGAGTGTTCCTATTGTTTGTTTTAGGTACCTCCCCTCTTCATTTGTAAATACTGAGCAAAAATATTTGTTTAGTATCTCTGCCTTTTCACCATCACCCTCTGCCCACCTCCTCCCTTTATTAAGCCTCACTATCCCTCCCTTAGTCTTCCTTCGCTCCCTGATGTACCTAAAAGGTTTTATCCTCCTCTTAACTGAGTTGGCTATCTTTTCTCAGTTCGGCCTTTGCTGTTCTGACTGACTTCCCAGCTTTCTTTTGCTTTAACTGATACAATTGTCTGTCCTGCTCCTTCTGTGATTCCTTGTACTTTCTGAATGCTTTCTTTTTCTTGAACCTTCCTGCCACCTCCTTTGAGAACCATAGTGGTTTCTTACATCATTTTGTTTTGTTTATTTGCTTCACACAAAGGCTTGTTACCTCTGTGATGGCAGTTTTATTATTCCCATTGTTCTTCCACCCTCCTTCCTGCCCATTTGCTAGTGCATTCCTTAAGCACTCACTCATTTTGGCAAAGTCAGCCCTCCTGAAGTCCAGTACTTTTGCCTTTGGATGGCTTGACTCCATTGCTGTGCTTTTTGTGAACAATACTGTTTGATGGTCGCTAGTTCCCAGATGGCTACCCACTTCTACATCTGTGATCCCTCTCCATCTCCATTTGAGAGGACCAGGCCTAAGATTGCTCTCTCTCTCGAGTGGGTTTCAATACTAGTTGTCTCAAGGCATGCCCCTGTAGGGCATATAGAATAACCCCACTCTTAGAAGTGGCTGCTACAACTGCACTTCAGTTAACATCTGGCATATTCAGATCACCCATCAGCAATATCTCCCTTATCTGCCATTCTAAGTATACTTTCTATCATTTCCTTGTCCATTTCCTCCCCTGAGAGGGGGTCTGTATACAACCCTGTGCTGATTGTGATGCCATTGCCTGCCTCCAAATTGACCCACAGTGCTTCTTCTCCTCCCTGTTTACCCTTTGTTCTGTTGCTTTGATTCCTTCTCTTATGTAGAGAGCTCTCCTCTTCCTCTTTACCCTCCCTGTCCCTCCTGTAGATAGTGTATCCTGGTATGTTTATGTCCCAGTCATGGTTCTGTGTGTACCATGTTTCTGTGACTGCCACGATATCCAGATGTTTCTAAATAAAGGGAGGGAGGGCAGAGGAGACTGTGAAAGGCAGAGATACTAAACAAATATTTTTGCTCAGTATTTACAAATGAAGAGGGAGGTACCTAAAACAAACAGAAGAAACACTCTGGATATAGAAGTTGATACCAGCCCATTTACAGAAGAAAGGGTTCTGAAAGAACTCTTAAAACTGAAGGTGGACAAAGCAATGGGGCCTGATGGGATTCATCCCAGAATTCTAAAAGAACTAAGGTAGAACTAGTGACACCACTGACTACCCTCTTTAACAAATCATGGAGGATGAGGTGGTACCGAGGACTGGAGGAGGGCAGATGTGATTCCCCTTCACAAAAGTGGGAGCAAGGCAGAAGCAGGAAACTATAGACCTGTTAGTTTAACCTCAGTGATAGGGAAAATGATGGAATCACTTCTGAAGGAAAGAATTGTCAAGTATCTAGAGGTCAGAGGGCACAGGACCCTAGGCAGCATGGATTCACAGTGGGAAGGTCATGCCAGACGAATATGATAGATTTCTTTGACTGGGTGACCAAAGTAGTAGATCAGGGAGGGCTGTGGACATGGCCTACCTAGACTTTAGAAGGCATTTGACACAGTCCCACACAAAAGATTAATATACAAGTTAGCCAGCCTGGGAGTGGGTCCCAAGATGACAGCCTGGGTAAAGAATTGGCTGGAGAATAGGACACAGAGAGTAATAGTAAATGGAGTCCACTCAGAAGAAAGGAGGGTTACTTAGTGGGGTACCGCAGGGTTCAGTATTAGACCGGTCCTCTTCAATGTCTTTATAAGCAACATTGTAGAGGGCTGGAAGGAAAAGTATGTCTCTTTGCAGATGACACAAAGATCTGCAACAGAGTTGATGCACAGGGTGGGGTGGAAAGGATGAGAAGGGACTTGGCAAGGTTAGAGGAATGGTCAAATGTATGGCTGCTTAGATTCAATGCTAAGAAGTGCAAGGTAATGCACCTGGGAAACAAAACCCAGGGAAGAGTACACAATGGGGGTGAGATACTAACAATAACAAAATGGAAAGGGAGCTGGGGTAGTCATATCAGATGACCTAAAGATGGGCAAGCAATGTGAGAGGGCAGCAAGGAGGGTTGGGGGATACTGGGATGCATAGGAGAGGCATCACCAGTAGAAAACAGGAAGTTATTATCCCTCTGTACAGACAGCTGGTGAGACCCCATCTGGAGTACTGTCTGCAGTTCTGGAGACCCAATCTCTGCAAAGACATAGACAGGATGGAAGCTGTCCAGAGGAGGGCAACTAAAATGGTGCAGGGTCTGCACCAGAAGACATATGAAGAGAGACGAAAGGAGCTAATATGTATAGCCTCAAGGAAAGGAGGGAGAGGGGACATGATAGAAACGTTCAAGTACCTCAAGGGAATCAACAAAGTCCAAGAGGGTAGCATCTTTCAAAAAAGAGGTGTGCAAGAACAAGGAGGCACAATTTGAAGATAGAGGTGGGCGTGCTCAGAGGTAATTTAAGGAAGTATTTTTTCACAGAGAGGGTTGTGGATGTATGGAATGGCCTTTCAGAGGAGGTTGTGGAGTCAAAATCAGTGGTGGAATTCAAGCATGCATGGGACAGTCATAAGACCATTCCAGGGGTGGGGAGGAAGAAGTAGGCTGCTGCTTAACTAGGATCTGCAGCTTATCCATTAGGTAGGAAATGGACAGACTGGGTGGGCCAAGCGGTCTTTATCTGCGTCAAATTCTATGTTTCTGTTTCTATGTTTCCTCCTCCATCAAGGCCACTAATTCAGGAAGCTTGTTACCCAGACTACGGGCATTGGTACTCATTGCTTCCATTTTTGATGGCTTTACCTTCTGTAGCAGCATCTCCACTGACCTTTCTACCTTGGTCTTTTTCTCATTTAGTACCCTGTTTTGTAGGGGAGGCTGGGATTTTCCTGCTGCTTATCAGTGCTCTCCCTTGATTAGTTTAAAAGCTTGCCAATGAAGCATTTAAACCGATTGCCCAAAAGTCTTGTTCCCTTCCTGGACAGATGCAGATCATCCTGCCAGTATAGGCTGGTGTCCCTCCAGGTGGAACCCCAGTCCCCAGTGAAGCCAAACCTCTGTGCTCCACACCATTTTTCAACCATTTATTAAACTGCATGTTGCAAAGTACCTCGCCTCACCCATGCCACTTACAGACAGCACCTCTGAGAAGGATACTGTGTGTGCTACTTGTCTTAGGCCCCTTCCCAACTCTACAAAGTCCTTCTGCACTGCTCTGATCTCATGATGAGCCAAGTCATTTGTCCCTAGGTGGACAATGACATCCAGCTCAGACTCCGTGCAACTGTTCTCGTGATCCTAAGTATATGCTTCCTGTCCCTCAAGCCAAGGCACCAGGCAGGCACCTTACTTCAGTTTCCCTGCTCCCCAGTTCTATCCCCTAATAATTGAGTTCCCCACCAGGAGCTGCTTCCTTTCCCTGTGGTGCCCTCTGCCCCTTCCTGAGGGCCTCCCTTGTGATAGTTGTCTGCACCCTCCTTAGTCTCCTTTGTGGGTGCATCCATAGGGAACTATACTCCACCAGAATGGTGTATGGCTTGTGGAGTGGAACAACTGACTGGGTGTGCCTCTGTTCCACCACCCTTACCCCCCTGAGCCCACTGTGGTCCAACTGCTGTGCTTTCTTCGCAACCTCTGAGGTAGTGGTGGTGGCTCTGGTGCTCCCTGGATGGGGAGGTTCCCTTACTACTGTCCAGTGCGGCCTGAAGACGGGCAACTTCCTCCTCAGGGCAGATAGTTGTCTCACAAATAGGGCAGCATCTCAGCCTCCAGAAAGACTCCCGGAAGACTGCTGCCCCACAGCTATTACACTACTCCCACATAACTGTCTACCCTGTTTAGTTTTTTTTTTGTGTGTGTGTGTGTGATTGGTTTGTTATATAGAAATATATGTATTTATATAATGTGTATGCTTATATTGTCAGTGCAGTGTGCTAGAGAGACATGACAGTGATATGCACCTTGCCCTCTTGAGGAAATGATGTCAGAGCCCCAGGTATAAAGGAACGATTTCCAGGGTGGGTGGGGGTGAGGGTGGGAAGGGTTTGGACCTAAACTGTGCCCTCATGAAACAATCAGCTAAAAGCTCTGACTTACCACTGCGATGAGTGCCTTCCTGTCAGCAAGATGCCCTACACACCAATTTGACAGAGAAAATACTCTGCTAATAAAACAGAGAAAACATCCAAGTCAGACACAGGTAAACCTCCCCAGCCTTAAAACAGCCTGGTGACCTGTGTTCTGAAAGCAGTCAGCCCCAAAACATGTCAGCTGTGCAGAAGGGCAGACACAGAAAACAGTATTCAGCCCCTGTGGGTTTAAACTCTTCCTGCACTGAAAATCTTAACAATTTTAACAAAAGTAAAGCAAGGTCCACTTCCCTCTGTTGATTGAAAGACTGCCTTTTGTGATAATTCTAAGTTCCTTATTTCACCCTTCAGTTAGAAGTATCCTCCACCTAAAGAATATTAACTTTCCTAAGGAATCTGCTTCAAACCAAAGACAATTGTAAATTGTAAGGTTCACCTCCATCTGTTGTGTACAACTAACTTTCTTGCAAATCTTAAGTCCAGTGTTGCAGCTTCCAGCCAGAGGTAGCTTCATCTGAAGACTATTAGGTTATCTGATGAGCCTGCTAAAATTAGTACTGTTATCAAGGTCTGTAAGAGTCTTCCAGAGCTATTGGCTGTTAAGTAGCTGTGATGTAAGCACTTCCTGACACAGTCTGGCCTGGCCTTTTAAGGCACACAGAGATAAACAAAGAAAAACTGTTTCCACCCCTAGGCACTGTCTGGGTCCAATACACAGCCTGTAACCTGCTCTCAATTCAGGACTTATGACAGATGATTCTTAGCCCAGTGAATAACTCACAGTATTACAAATATTGCAATGCAAACAGTCAATCACTAACCCCAATCAAGTCAGCTGTGCAGAAGGGCAGACACAGAAAACAGTATTAAGTCCCTGTGGGTTTAAACTCTTCCTGCACTGAAAATCTTAGCAATTGTAACAAAAGTAAAGCAAGATCCACTTCCCTCTGTTGACTGAAAGACTGCCTTTTCTGATAATTCTAAGTTCCTTATTTCACCCTTCAGTTAGAAGTATCCTCCACCTGAAGAATATTAACTTTCCTAAGGAATCTGATTCAAACCAAAAACAATTGTAAATTGTAAGGTTCGCCTCAAAAGGCTTCGGTTCAGCACCCCACACCAATCCTCCGAGGAATCCTCCACTGGTTTCCCCCATAACAGGGCTCATAGATAGGAGCATTGACTTGCTCCCCTCCCTGAAAACCAACATCCAGATCCAGATGCTGGAGGTCCAGCACAGTACTGCTGCCCATCATGGAGCCTGGCAGCTCGTTTCTACTTTTTTTCTCCCCAGCCCATGAACCATGCATTGGGAGGGGTCGCTGGCCCCACCTCCATGAAAGCAGCCATACACCTCAGAAATGGGACCACCCCTTCTGGGAGGCACACCTGTGCTGGCACTCAGCCACTGCTGGGTGTCAGGCTACAGCACGCAGCACTGTTTCCCTCCACAAGGAAGGAGAGCAGTCTACTGATACTCAATCCTTCCTCACCCTGGCTGAGCCCCAAGCAACTCAAGTCCATTTCTGAACCCAGGCAGCCGGTGAGGTGCAGGCGTGGCACCCAGTGTCTCAACCTCAGCACCACTGTGCCGCCAGCACAGGGATATTTCAATGGCTGGGGCAAGACTTAACCTGGCTCTGTTGTCTGATAGACACCACCTTGCCAGGGCTATCAGCCAGTCAGAGCCCAGGAATTTCTCCCACCATTTTCTAAAGATAGATAGATTTATTTATTTATTTATTTGATTCTCGAAATAACCTGTGAGTCAGAGATTCATTTACAAAGGCTCCATGTCGAATTGAACAGATTACATGTAACAAAGAAGCACAGCACTGTAAAGGTATACAACAATAAGAAGTTACATAATCAAAAAAGATAGGTAGCAGTCAGAGACATAGTCATAATGGTGTAAATGAGCAGCTTAAATACAGATGTGTTGCTTTTGCACTATAATACAGAGGGAGAGTTTTGTTCAACAATTGCAGTAAGTTACAGGAACAAATATTAGGTAACTGTCAAGAGACATAGTCATAACGGGCATTCATAGCAGAAGAATATTGATGTCAATAAAAATATGGACAGACAGACAGAGAGATAAATAGCTAGATAGATAGACAGCTGGAGATAAACAAATACATGATGATTTTTGACAATATAGATGTTGGTAAAGTATTATTTTTAAGTTCCCTTTGCATTTCAATTTGATAGTGGACACCAAGATGGAAAATTGTACTGTAAATTTGTATTGATAATATCCACCTATAATGGTGCACAACTCACTACAGGAGCTTGGGTGAAGTTATACATCCCAAATATAGTGTGATACTACATAATGAAACCCATGAACTGGTCAAAAGCCTAGCATAAAAGGTATACTACAGTTTAAACTAACATAGGGATAAAAGAGAATTATTTAATCTATTGTGGCAAATATTTCAGCATTTTCTTTAATCTGGTAATTTAATTGCATACCTCTTTGAAATACAACTGCAGAAACATCCTATCACACAAATGGGTCACTAGCCTTTTGCAGCATGGTATGGGCATAGTGGGCTGTTAACTCAGCCGCTCAGATTTATACAATGGAATGTATATTGCAGGCATCCCATTGCTCAGCAGCAAAAGGTAAAAGAAGCATTTTGTTTCCTTTACATATTGTAGTGGATTTGATAACATGACAAGCAAGCAGAAAGAAAGAGTCTGAACCAATATCACATCAAAATCACATAACTATAGAAGTAGTAAGTGATCTGAGAGAACACAAAATAAGTGCAGTTTTAGGTGAGCTGTTATTTGTTAAAAGTAAACTGTCAAGTCTTGCACCACCTTGTGGAATACACTGTGTGCTGATTTCACATAAAGAAACTGTCTAGACATGAACATGAACTAGTGGAATTAAATCATCAATAATCACTATCTAAAATGAATTACAGTCCAGAAGCACAGACTAATGATTTATCTTTCTTCATAGAACTGATCTCTATCAGATTGATTTATGTAGCAGCCAATCATGTTTCAGTAAACTGCAGCATGCACATGCATCTCTAAGTGATGATAAGCTGTGACTGTCCATTTATTTAGACAACAGCGAGGGGGTGAAGAACCCATTGCTACTCTGGACATATTGTCAGCTCTTCACTTCTAACAGCAGAACAGAACAGAGGTGATCAGCAACAGTCACCACTTGAGGTTTACTTTTGTCTTAGGGTGGGTTTCATGTGTTGGCAGAAAAAAACAACATCTGAGTCCACCCTTGAGCAGGCATAGTTGTTAGAGAAAGAACCATTTCAAGGCTGACACAGCAGTGCAGGGATCTACCATCAATGAGACCAGGGCTTGCTATGTTCCCAAAATCCAGCACTGAGGTTGGATGGGGGCTGGGTGTGTCATAGCACATAGGTGTGTGTCTCCTAGAGAGAGAATGCAAGATGCTGGTGTTCATTGTCATTGGTTGTCCAGTTCTCACCTGTACCCCCACCCCGTTCTTGCCCCCTGAGACAATGAACATGCCATTTAAATGGACACAGCCATATGTTCATTCAATTTCAATTTAATTCCTAATACATACTAGATGTGTGCTGAAGGAGCCTCCAAGGTTCATGTCCTCCCTTCCTTCCCTGCATGAAGGGAGGTGAACAGCAAGCCACCTGCCCCCCTGCAAGGCAACAGGCCACTGGGTTTTGGGGGTCAGACCATCAGAGAGAGAGAGGCCTAGTGCCCTCCATGCTGGGTGAAGTCCTCTGCCTTCCCTCCCTGAATCTGTCCCAGGAGATTGCATACCTCCACTGTGGGAAACCCGCCATCAGGTGTCTGATGTGACAGACCCATCTGCAGGCCCAGTGCATCCCAAGGACATTTTCCAGGTGACCTCAGCCATTCCATGCTGGACAATAGCTGGGGTCTCCTGAGAACGCCTGTGAGGAGATTCCCATTCCATGCTGGGAGCTGGAGGCCCCCCTTTTCCCCTGTTCCCGAGCTGGGCTAACCTGGCTCACCCTTAGGCAACCTTAGAGAAACTCCCTGTCCACCACAAACCTGATCTGTGGCCCGATCAGGTTTCCTACAGCATGTCATGTCCCTCCCTTATCTCCCAGGCCCCATACTCCCTTCACCAGGTCTTTCCCAAAAACCCGAGGCCCTTTCTCCCTCTCTCCCAATAATGGGGCTAAGGCCATTTGAAGGTCCTTGCAAAATAAGTCAGTTCCACATCTGATAAATGTATCTCATCTGGTCAGTACATTTCTCTGACTTCAGTGTAATGTGGTTGTGCTTTTACTACCCTACCAGGCAGTCATCTCATGAAGGTCCCCATTTCACCATTCATCTTCATCTGTGTCCAGTCCCACCCTTTGCCTTTGGTCTTTTCCAGCCATCGCTTTCTTTCTGTGATATGGGACCACAGTATTCTGGTCACTGGCATGCTGCACTGGATGGTGGCTATATCTTCCTTCATGGCGTGCAGTAATAAAATGGACTTCACTGCCCGGAGTCATTTCTTCCCAGGTGGATGACCAGGATATCTGGGTGTGCTTCCCTCAACACTCTTCCCTCAACTTGGGAACAAGCAGCTCCCAGTGCATGCCTTGTGCCCCATTCACTGAATCTTGACAGGTACATGGCTGAATTCAGGACTGGTCCCCAGCTCGGAACCGTTGATGAGCTGCTGCCCAGTGGATGAAGGAGTGCCCACAGATCCACACCTGTTTCCCAGTTCCCTCAATTCTGTTTAACAGAACAAAAATATGTTGGGGCATGTGGAGGAGTATGTACCTTCTGACTACCTGTGACTTCCATCTTCCTAAACCACTAATCTCTGCCTGTGACATTCCCTTGTTCACTGCCTAAGTCGCTACTCCTATCCAGAATGAATGCATCCCATAATCCCTGGATCCTTACCCACTGCCCATAACACTTTCTTAAACATCCTTGTAAACAGAAACTGCATCAATGGTTCCCATCCCTGTGCTTGAAGTAAGCCCACCCCTCACTTCATATCCCGCTCATACCTAGTCAACACCAATCTGATCTTCCAACTCCATCCCTCCAGTCTTGAAGTGTTACCCATGTGCCCCATGCCAATTGGTCAGTTTTAGACCTCTGAATCTGCACCACAGACCCGCCTCCAACACACACACATCTCCTGCATTAAGCCCTCCTAGCGGGGTATTGTCTAGAGGCTGCTGTGACCTCCGAGACCCGCAGGACACCACAGTATGCCAATAAAAGCCACCCTGAATAACCATGTCTCCTGCGGGCCTATGCAGAGTGAAGGTAAACCCCCACCATCCATTCCAAAGTCCAAGGCCTCAATGTTCTTCTTTTCTCTGGAATTCTAGGCAGCAACCTTCCCATCCCTCCAATAACTTACTGACCCTGAAAGCCTGAGTATAGTCTGCCAACCCAGTGCCCTACTAAACAAACCAATGCCAGATAGCTGGCAGCTTGCTGCCCTGCTGAGCTGCCGTCCACCTTAAGTGCCACCACAAACCCCAGCATAGCTGCCTCTCTGGGATGGGCCAAGACTCTTCCCATCCGTGGGCTGCCAGAATCCTCAGGAACTCCTTTACTCCTCTCTTGTATGTTTTCCGGGTGCTGGGCACCAGGACTGGCACATCATTGCCCAGTCTTCGAGACCCCCAGCTTCCAGAAGAACTGAGGAATCTCCGCCTAACTGTCATCTGCTCCCGGTGCCAGGGTCCTGAAATGCTCCCACTGCAAACGAGATAAAGCATCAGCTATACTCGTTGCATTCCCAGCACGCTGGGCCCTAAACTGTATGTTATTCAGCAAACACGGTAACACAAACACCGAAGCAGGTCCCCAATTGGTCCTACCACTCCCATTGTTGGTTGATTATGTTGGCTACTCCTGAGTTGCCTGACCTAAAGAGCACCTTCCTATCCCTCAGTCTCCTTCCCCACACTACCAGGGCTACCGCTATTGGAAAGAATTCCAGAAATGTAATGTTCTTAGTTAAGCCCTGAGCATCCCATGATACTGGCCACCTCCCTGCCAGCCATGCCCCTTGCAAATATGCCACAAACCCCTGGCCACCTGAGACATCCGTGAAGAGTTCCAGGTCTGCATTTGACACCTCCTCCTCAGGCCATGCTGTAATCCCATTGAATTCTCAAAAGGTGGATCATACTGCCAAGTCCTCCTTCACCAACTGAGGGATTCTGATCCTATGTTGAGGCTGGCAGATCCCAGCAGTCACCTTTGCTAACTGTCACACAAATGCACACCCATAGGTATGGTCCTGTATGCAAAATTTACATGATCTAACAGCTGTTGCTTCTGCAGCAGTATAGTGTCATCTTTGTCGCCTACCTAGCTTGACCCACCATCAAATGCAAAGCATCAATCTTGTCCTTTGGCAGCCTACACACATGTACCCCGGTCGATTTCTATTCCCAGAAAGGACAATACCGTTGTTGGGCCTACTATCCAGTCCTCAGTGAGGGTATGCCAAATCTCTGGCAAACCCCTTACAATCCCTGCAGCATCCACCCACAAGCATCACTCCCCGGGGTCCAATGACCAAGAAATCATCCAAGTAATGCACAATTTCCTCCTGGGACTGCCTGTTCCACAACCCACTACAAGAAGGTGCTAAATTTCTCAAAGTAGGCACACACGATGGTGCATCCCATTAGCATGCGTTTGTCTATGTAATATGTCCCATCCCTTCAAATCCAGGAAATTGAAGTCAGCTGTGTGAATGGGGAGTAGTCGAAATGCTGGATTCGATGTCCACCTTTGCCATTTGCACCCCTGGCCAAACCTTGCCACCTCACTCACTGCCTTGTCGAATGGTGCATAGTGAACTGAGGTCAATGCCGGTTCATGAAGTCATTCACCGACCCCCAGGAATGATAGGTGAATAATCATTTGATACTCTCCTGGCATGCTTTTTGGTGCCATCCGCACCAGTGAAACCCTGAAATCCTCCAGTGGAGGCTAATTGAATGGGCCTGCATCCATCCCAGCAGCCTCTCCTTGTCTATCTTTCTTCAAATCACCTCCCAGTTTTCCCTTGCCATCTTCAAATTGGAGGATTCAAAGCTCCTGAGAGGACCCATGTATGGGATCCTAAACCCTCTGTGAACCCTTCCCACAGTGTAAATGCATCTTCCTGATGGGGTATTTCTCTAACACTCCTGAATTTCATTTGCCCTAATCGGTGTTACCACCTAATCAAGGGAATCTTTTTGGCAAATCCCCTTTTGTCTGGCATTACTCCCATCCTGCTTCCCCTAGGGCATTGAGTAAATGGATGAGGCCTCCAACATGCTAGGACATCATGGGTGAATTTTCACTTCACCTGTAAGCACGTCTCCTACTAAAACAGTACCACTGGTCCCCCACCTCTGCTTGTCCTACCTGGCTCCTTACTCCTTCCCCACCCAGGTCCACTTTCACTGGAAGGCCACAATCAGTGCATTTCACAAGTGTCTTATCAGTGATAACATCCACCCACAGTGGCATGTCCTCCTGATCCCATTCTCTCACTAGGTTCTTGTGTAACCATAACCTAAAACCTCATTGTAATGAAGCCAGACCAAGCCTCCCTGGGCTGCATGCACCTCAAGACCCTCACCCAGTGGCTGAGCAGGCAACAGCTAAGCTCTGGCTTCTCATGACACAATACATACATATATATCAGGCACCCAGCTGACCAATTTTCAAAATTCTTTTCCACCTGTGATTTTTTTCTTTGCCCTTCTCTTTTTGCCCCATCTATCTTCTCCTCATGCTCACCTCTATGCAGTAAACTAAACATACATGTATCTACAAATTCTCTCCTGTGAATTGCTGCCCTTGTCTTGTCTGACAAATGTTTCACCACCTCCTCTTCCACACTGGAGTACGGATGCTTAGCACCCCACCCTTTTCTCCAGTGGACCCTGTACTGTCACCCTTACCAGAGCCAGCCAAGATTGTCACCATGTTCTTCAAAGCCCCTAGCACCTCCTCCATCTTGGTGCCCCTTGCCCTGTTCCTCCTGTACACCGTCTTCCTCAGAGTCAGATTATACCATTGGCCTACTTGGCCACTGATCTCATCTCTCAGTGTCCTCTGACCCTGATTCACTGCTTGTCTCTGGCAGCGACCATACTCTGTTGAACCTTGAGGGTGCCAGTCAAGGTTTCTTTCCACTAGGCCTCTTTCCTGGACCCGGTGCTGTGGATCACCCTGATCCTCCTCTGAAGTTGACCAAAACCCTTTCTAGGCTTTTTGGGCAAATGGGGTTCTGGATGAGGTCAGGCCCTGTCAGACCTGGAAGGCATCCGACCAGGCCACAGTTTTTGGGCCTCCTTCCATTACTTGGGGTCATGGTTCATTGCATTCGCCATCTGAGGACACTCATACTACCTCCTGGGCCTCTCAGGCAAAGAGAGCCCAGGCCATGGTCAGACCCCTCTGGCCATTGAGGGCCGGCAGAGAACGATGAGATCTCTGGGCCTCTTCCCTTCCCTGACCTCCAAGGCCCCCTCATCCTTGCCCAAGGAGGAATGATATCATCTCCTAGACTTCTTAGGTATTGGGCATCCCGGTGGATTGACCCCCTGGGGCTGGCCCCTCTCTCTTGGCTTCCTGAGGCTGTGCCCTCAGGAGATCCTCCTCTGGATCCTATGGGCTACACCCTCCTCCGAGTTGTTCTCTCTGCGGGATCAATAGTAGTCCTGCCAGTACCCCACAACCGGGCCCTAATATTCCCATTTATCATGTTTCTCTTACCTTTGGGCTGCACCCTCGGCTAAGGGCTCTGATTCCTGGGGCCCCTCCTGTGGTCCTCTGGTGTGTTGAGACACACCTCTAGCCAGGCCGCTCCTCACTTTCTTGACATTCTCTCAAGCTGCGCCAGTAGTGCCTTACTGATTCTGCTAGTCTGCTGCCCCGGACTGCCATTCTCCTTGCCTCTCACTACTCCGTCTTATTATTATTATTTTTTTTCTTTTGTCCTTCACCTACAATTGAGGATGGGTCCGTGGATCAAACCCACAATGTCCAAAGGTCTTACCCACACCACAAGCTGGTACCCCGCATTCTCCTCACCTTTATTTATTTATTATCTTCCTCTCTGGCACTGGTCCACCTGGTTGTATATTTTACTTTAGCCTCTGGCACTCTCAGGCCACTATCTCCTGGGGTCCTTGCTCTAACCTTTTTTTTATAATCTGCACTTCTCCAACCACCCACCCTGCTGAGCCGGTGTCCAAGTCCCTCAAGGGCCCCAACTATGCTGCTCCACATTCAGTCCGCTACGGGCCCAGTTCCCTTTGTTTTCCTTTTCTTTCTTTTTTAAAACCTGATCCCCCACCAGCACAGCCACTCCACCCTCCCAGCTGGAAGGAAGGGTACAGCTAGGGCAACCCTAATCATCATGGTGGAGACCAGGAAATCAGGGGAAGAAAATATGAAAAAGAGAGAACAGGTTCCATGAACATTTCTCAGTCATGGAGAATTGTGAGTCAGTAGTGATTTGGGGAGCAAGCCTATAACATTTAACATGGTCATGAAAGTAACATATATCATCTCCCATTTTGGATGCTGAATTGATTGGATAGGCATTATCCAAAACCCATCATGGCTATCTAGCCCCCAAATTTAGAAGCAGCTTTGGATTTATTTAGTTAGTTAATTATTTTTGGTGACCAGGAAAGAGTACTATAAATTCTGCCCATTTTCAGCCTCATCCCTGGGAGGGTATACAAATGGAAACCAACTGACACTGAACCAGATTAAGCTGTTATTGGCATTTTAAGTGAATGGGGAAATTTGGCCAGGACACCAGGGAAATTCTCTACTTATTGGAGGTGGATGCTAGACGCTAGGCAAACTGAATCAGAGTTTGCTAAGGTGTTGAGAAGTGCAGACGGTGGAAGGCTGGGGTGCTGATCACCTCCTTGGCCTTCCTTTTCCTAACTGTGATCGCTATGGCTTCAGACGACTTTCCGGAAGAGATCACTTCAATCAAGATGGCTCAAGTTTGTGATGCTGAATCTCCTACCTTTGTACAAGAGGTATCTATGGTTTGTGTGGCTGCTTCATCGCCAGATGAAATTCGGCTGCAGTTGGCACAAGAACAGAGTCGGTATCTGGAGGTATGGAACCCGCTTAATGCGGATTTGAAAGTGCACGGGACACTAGTGTGGGGACGTGACAGGAAGAGGAAGTAGTGCTCCTTCCCCATCACGATTTAATCGAATGGTCGATGTGGCTGAAGCCTCTGAAATGGTTCAGCCGTGGATTCTGACATGGTTCTTTCCCCTAGCTCTTTCAATCAGCATAGTGAGTACTTTTGCCCTAGTTCTATGCCTATGGAGTTGGTCGCCCGCTTGTGGATTCAATGCTTTGCAAAGTTCTATTCTATGTTCTCAGCCTGATGATGTTCCTTCTCATCCCAGCCTACTATTTTGGAATCCCCATACTTGACATGACTTCTGCACGGCAGTGTTCTGTTGTTGCTAGTACAATTAACACTGGTCTCTCTGCTGATCTTCAGCAGTCTGCTTCTCAAATTAGTGCTCTTTCTGAAGGGGATGTTGCAGCTCCTGAAGCATGGGTTTCCAGGCATTGGAGACAGCGGGATGGGTTAAGTCTCCTGATGGTATGGGGTGGGATGCAAACCTTGTACCCTCAGCTCCTGTTAAACTTTGTGTGGATTCTGAGCAGGCTGCTCTGTCCACTGTTTCAATTGTTTGGGTCAAGGTTCCCCTGCAGTACAATCTCAATCCATTGCTGTGCCTCCTTCTAAATCTCTTTTAGATGATATTAAATGTTTGGAAGTGGAATCTTCTTGTTGGGAACTCCCCGAGGACTTACAGCTTACTACTCAAGATTTGTCCTCTGCAGGTCCTGCGGCAGTTCTTGTGGAGCCTGCACCTGCATCAGTTGCTGTACCTTCTATATGGCATACAGGCATCAAGGAGAAGCTTTTTCCTGCTACTTTTGGGTTTTCTTCTGAACCGGCAGCACGGCATAATGTGGTGCATCTGAAGTTTAAGGTCCTATGTCTGAGGTCCCTAATAGACAGTTTGTTGGTCAAGACCCATTGAAGGAGAGTATGAAATTTCTACTATGAGATGTACGCCTCATTCATATGCCTGGAGATTCTGTTTTTGACATTAGTTTTAAACACTCTGTTGGTTTAGATAGATTTTGAAACAGTTTCAGCTTTAAACATACTCCGTTATGGAGTCCCTTTATGGCCATACCTTTGACTAAACCTGTATCCAAGAAAATTACAGTAATGTTTCAGTAATGAAGGCGTTAATGTTGCAGACATTACTTATTGGTTACAACAGCATTGTGTAGTTAAGGACAACCAGAACCTGTCCTGGACGATGAATGTTTATGGACTGGGGATGGAAGTTTTGGTAGATTTAAGATTGGAAAATGGCTTAACCCAGCATTTACCTAATTGTTTCTTTCTGGGAAGAGACAGGGGGTAATTTTACCCAGGTCAGCCCCAGGCCTGTTATAAATGTGGGGGTTTGGGTCATCTAAGTAATGTTTGTGATCGGCAAAAGTGTGGCCTATATGGTGACTTGGGACATATTGGTACACATTGTAGAATCCTCCTAAGTGTAATTTATGTGATGAATTGGGTCATACTTTTAGACTCTGTTCTTGGCTTCCCACAATTGTGTGGATCCAGCTATTAGAGCAGAACGGGATGTATATGTAGCAACAGCTCAGAAGGAGGGCCAGAAACTTCAGGCCTTGATTACTCATCCCCAGACCTCTCCTTTGCTCCCCAAACCTCTGGTCCCTTTAGAAACCCCTTCTGCCTCTATCGTGGCTGTTCCTTCTAAGACTATTCCAGTGTTGGAATTGGAGCCTGCTTCTGGTTTATCAGTTCGAGATAATTTTTGATATCCAATGATTTACCAGTAGAGGATTCTAGTATAGGTGACATGGATCAGGGTCCCTCTTTAGGCCCTTCTCCTATGACCTATCAAGTATGCCTCCTCCAGATATGTTGCAGGAGACCTCTTTCATAGAATGACTCTCTAAAGCTCATAAAGTTTTGGTGGAATCTACTATTGATACTGACCCCTTTCTTTACAAAACACCTATACGCCATTGCAGGATCATGAAGAAGAAGATGATGGTTTGGCATCAGATATTTCTTCAGTGACTTCTTCCATACAGACACAATTTTAGACATTGGTGTCTGTGATAAACTAAGCCTAAGAAACGAAAAAAAGAAATGATGTCTCTTAGGTGGCATATTCAGTTTTCTTTGTTTCTGTAGTTTCCATCTCCTTAAATATCACCTCCATGGATAAAGGAGTGGTTTTACTTACCATTGATGTTAATAGCATTAAAAATTCCCGAAAAGACAGGTAACTGTTGCTAGCCTAAGGAATGTCGGGGTAATATATTATTTCTACAGGACACTAGGTTGCATTCTTGTTACAACTGAAAGCAGCTGAAAAAGATTGGAGACAGGGTATTTCTTATGGTCTATGGGTGAGGACGTCTGTGATGGGGTGGGTATTTTATTTGCAGACATTAATATTAGGATTTTGAAGGTTTTGATATTTCTCTGGGAAGAGCACTGTTGGTGGATTTGTTTATTCAAATTGTATTTATTGTTTAATTAATGTCTATGCTCCCCAACAAAAGGCAGACAGGGCAGCCTTATTTAAGGAAATCTCACCATATCTCCATACGCTAAACTGGTCTTGAGGGAGGTGATTTTAATTGTGGCCTGGGTCCACGGGATTGGGGTAGGAAGACTCAGAAAATTTTTGTGATACTAACTCGCTTATTGAGGTGCTTACACATCATAATCTGGTTGATGTTCATGATATTTTACTATATTTCCCCGTCACACACATTCTTTAAGGAGTTTTATCCACCCAAATAGATTTTTGTTTTTATCTTGCAGGCTTACCTGTTAGGAGGTTGCTCTTTGCCTCTGGAAACATCGGATCACCTGGTTGTACAACTTCAACTGGGCCCGTATCAACAAATTCCTATGGGCCGAGCTTATTGGAAGCTAAATGTGGGTTTATTGTATGATGCCATCAATGTGGGTCAGGTACATGACTTATTTGCTGCGTGCTGATCTTTGCTTTCTATATGATAGTCCGATTGAATGGTGGGAGGATGTTAAGTTAGAGTTGAAATTGTTATTTCTTCAGGTTTCTGAGCATCAAGCTAGAAGTCATTATTTAGAATATTTAGGGTATAGGGCTCAATACATTAAGCTTCTGGGTCAGGTGTCAGTTTCGGATGATTCAATTTATTGAAACTTCAAGATATTAAACTTAAAATGTGTAATTATTTAAAATCCAGAGAAGATAAGAGTTTTTCTCAGCAAAAGTATTGTCTCTGGTACCAAGCAGCAAGTGAATCCATATGATTTTTCTTCACAGAGTTCGGAACAGTTTGGTATGTCTGTCTTGATGGATACTGATGGTAATCAAGTACATGATGTGAGAGGTCTTTGTGGTGTAGTACAAGCTTTTGCTACTTCTAAATTTCAGGATGTTCCCCAGCTTTACCTAGTTCTTTTTCAAGATTTAGTTATCCCTTCCTTTCACCTGTGGATCGAGAAACTTTGGTGTCCCCTATAACTATGGAAGAAATTTCATTAGCTATTACTAAATTATCCACTCGTACTACCCCAGGAATAGATGGTAAACCTAATGAATTTTATAAAATCTATTCTGATAGTGTGCTTCCTTGGTTACAAGTCCTTTTTCAGTCTATTTGATTGGAAAATAGGCTTACTCCTAGTATGAGTAATGGGATTATGGTTTTCATTATAAAACAAAGGTGATTCTCAACAGCTCTCGAACTGGAGATCTATTAGTCTTTGACTTCTGATTATAAGATTTTGGCCATGGTTTTGACTAATAGACTTACTAAGGTAGCAAGTCACCTGCTTTTTACAACACAGATGTGCTGTTCTAGTCGTAATATTGTACATAATTTGAATTATTTATGTGAATTGGTTGAGCAAGGTCTGTCTCATTCTCTGTTTGGTTATCTTTTGTCCCTTGATCAGCAAACTGCATTTGATGCCATTCGTCATGAGCATATTTGGCGGTTTTAAAGTTTTATGGTATTCCTGCACACTTTATTGCTTTGTTGGTTGTTATGTATTCTGAGTAATTGATTACTCCCTTGGTGAATGGGTATTTGGGTGTCCCCATACATCTTAATATTGAGTGCAGCAGGGTGTCCCTTAAGTCCTCTGTTATTTGTTTTGGGCTTGATCCTATTTTATGGCAAATAGATGTGGATTTGCAGGTGGTGCCTATTTCTTTGGTAAAGGTGGTGCATTTCATAAAGTTTTGGCTTATGCTGATGAGTGTATATTTCCTGTGGCTGATTTGAATTCTGGTATGCAAGTTCTTCAGGTTTTCAGGAACTACAGTCTGTTACTGGTATACAGATTAATTTTTGAAAAGCAGGATATTGGTTTTAGGTTCTGCTTTAATTCCAGATTCATTTGCCATACCGATAGTACAGGGTAATGTGAAATTACTAGGTATTTATTATGGCACTTCTACAGCCTCTCAATGTAATTGGGATATGGTCTTTGATATAGCGCAGCAGAAGGTAGCTAAGTGGCAATCATGGAAAATGTCACTGAAGAAAGAGTATTTCTTCTCCGCTCTTATATTATTCCGATTTTTGCATGTCTCATGTATTTCCTCTCCCTTTAGTATGCATACCAAGATTATGGGTCTATTTTTTTCCTTCTTATGGGGAGTTGATTAAATCCTGTTAAACGGGCACATACATTCAGGGCTTGAAGTCAGGGGCCTTAATATGATACAGCCTTTAGAATTTTTGGGAATTTTTTATAGTTCCATTCATCCGCTGCTACTGGATACTGATGGTATGGGAACTTTATGTATGAGTTTATGGAGAACAGAATTCCTAACAGCCTGGGGTAGGGGTAAATGGCATCAGTCAGAAAAATTACTGCTGGATTATGTCTGAATAACTTTAAAATATATCAGATTGTGGAAAATTGAGCTTCTCTGGTTCATCTCACGAAAAAAAAGTATTTTATACTCATATTGTAGATTCTTGTTTTTTGAAGATCCTTTGTTTATGGTTCCTACCTCTGTAAACACTGATTTATTACTTGCTAGTATGATTGAACCCAGAATTCCAAAAAATACGAGATGTTGTCTGGCTTTGTGGACACCAGAAGCTTAATTGCGCAATAATCAAAAACATAAGCAGTTAGGTGACAGGTATTGTTCTGAACCATCTTGTTCAGGGTGTCTAGAAACTGCATCATTTGTATTTTGATTGTTTTCATGTGCAGGGTTTCTGGTCTAAATTGGCCATCATGTGGGGTGAATCATTGTTTCAATTTATGCCATATGATATTTTAATTCTGGGACAAATTACCAGAGTGGTATAAATGGCATCAAAGCACAGTTTTTGTAATTTTGGCTTGCCTTAAATGGCCATATGGCATGCTAGATGTTTGATGTCTCAAGCTAAAACTGTCATGATGCAAGATGGGTTTTTGCATTAAGACTGATTTGGATAATTTATATGACTATGAGTTCCATACTCTGGGGTCTGAAGTTGGACATCGTTTATGGCATCATATTGGGTGGGTGGGTTAGTTTTTTGTGTTTTCAGTTTCATGTACAGCTGTTACATTGCCTCTAATTTTTCAGTTTCATGTTTATGTTTTTTATTTTCTGTATTTCTTTTCTTTTAGGTATTACTTACTTGATATAATCTGTTTCTCTTGTTTTCTGTATTTATTACTTGTGTTTTTGTTTTTGATCTCTAATAAAAATTCCCTACTCTCCAGTGGGGAGGCTGTCGGTAGCCAGAATGGCATGTTCAGAGGAGACACCAGAAGGAATGGACGTCCGGGGAGCAGAGGAGCTTGTCTTGTCCCCTGCCCCTTACACAATTGAGACAGAAATCTTTTTGATGTGGTTGAAGCAGGAGAATAAGTGGAAGCAATGCTTATACCAGCAATTAAAGGAAGTCCCAAAGAAATTTCTTTAAATAACGCAAACTGTCCAGTGCATATGGAAGATGCCTCGATTATACCGAACAGTAGTGCTGAACAACGAGACTTACCATCGATGCTTGCAGCCAAGGAGGTGCATTTTATTGCACGGAAAAAGGAATTGGAAAATGCTAATCAGCGAGTGCAAAGAATGACCCGTGGGCTCTGTTGCTAAGGGCCATTGAGCAGCAGACTGTACAGCAGCAAACAGATGGTGAAGCTGTAACATCAAGACAAGGCAGCGAGTGTACTGACAAGGACCATGCAAGAGGATCTAGTCGCAGACCGAGATTGAACAGACATGCTTTGACTTCCAGCAGGTACTTCTGAATCTACTTTGTTCACTTTTAAGGGCAACTTAATCAATTCTATAGGGGTCTCATTGGGAATGGCCAGCAAGGTGGAACTCCTGGCCTAAATCGAGACTCCTTGCTTCGCAAACCAGAAGAATCAGAGAATGCGGGGTTACATCTGCCTTACGTAAAGCAGGATGGGAAAAGGAGCCAGGAACAGGTAAATGGGTATCCAGTCCACACCCATCCACATCCCAGGGAGGCCTTTTACAATAGTAAATGGGAGACAAGATGCTACATGTACTATCCTGAAAAATGATACTGCACAGACAGACACCACACAATTGTCTCAGTCTCCTCTACATATATCAGAGGAACTGCACCTTACTCAAAATCCTCAAATGACTTTGGTGCAGTGTAAACCCCTTTAGGAACAAACACTAGCATAATGCAAACTTGAGGTCCCAAATCCTCCTGATGAAACAGTTTCTCATCCAACTGCAGTACCTATGCCTCAGGGTTTGCTCAGGTCTCAGAACCCTAATTTATTGGGGACTTCTGCCACTAGATCCAATGCCTCTTTATTTCATGCTCCCACATTTCCTTCTAAAGACATAACGCTATCCACCTCATCTATAAAGGGGGTCTTGAAGTTTTTCCACCTGTAGGTAAGTGGCTAGAACCTTGTTACAGGACACTGTGCACTATACAGCTCCAGAACTGTATGCACTCATACATGGTCTGGAGAATCCATTTTGACATCAGTTTTAAACTGGAGAGTAGATTGCAAACATTCTGGACACTGTATAACACTTTGAAAACAACAGCAACATGGACTCCCTTTGAGGTAGTGCCTTTAACTAAACTAGCACATAGAATCATCACAGTGTTGTTCGAAATGAAGAGTCAATGTCACTGACCTTGTGTAATGGCTCAAACAGAGGTGCACGATACAAGGGAACTCCGAGGCCATTTTTGATGAGGATTTTATTTGGACCAGTGGTTGGAAACTTCATGTCATACTAAATACAGATGATACAGGACTTCAACACCTCCCTTACAGCTTCTTTTTGGGCAGAGGTGTCCTGTTTTATGCAGAACAACCTAAGACATGCTATTGTTGTGGTTCAACTGGCCATCTGAGTAATCTTTGTGATCACATAAAATGTACTATTTGCAATGAACTAGGACATACTAGCGCCCATTGTAGAAATGTGCAAGTCTGTAATTTATGCAACTTAAGGGACACACATATCATACTTGCCCTCAAGCAGCACATAATCAACTAGACCAGGTGGATGATGAAGGCAACGGGCACTTGTAGCTCTTGCTCAAAGGAAAGAAGCTGAGAAAAGTCATACATTACAGCCCCTGCACCTGCTAACACCCAACCCACTGTGGTGTTACAAGAGGATGTACCAGTTAGGTATGGCTGTGCTCTACAACACCCCAATCAATGACCATGGCTTTGATCCACAATGCTGATCCCAGTGTGGATATGGATACTGAAGGAAATGCTGCTCCTGAGCAGTCTCTAATGCCCCCACCACAAACCCAATCGAAATAAAGTGGTAGAAATCTGCCTAGTCAGAGGTGACAAGAGTGGAGTAAACCACAAACAAAAAAGTACCAGAAATCCGCTGATGTACCCAACAAAAACAGGTATGCATTGTTAGTTAAAGAGGGTGATGCTTCTGGTAATGAGTCTGATGCCTTCTATTTTGTCCTCCTTACCTGATGGAGACTCTGATGCAGAGAGCTCCCACATCAGTGCACACAGTATCAACTGCTCCCCCTCCCAAAAGGCTAAGGCAAAGCAAAAAGCACACTAGGGCCACTAGGCAATCTCAGAGGAAACCCTCATGATTTAGATAGTATCACTTCCCTTTTCTTTCCCATGGAATCAGTTATTACCTTCTTCTCTAATAATGTGAATAGTATAAAAAATACAACAAAGAGGATGGGAGTATTTTCAAACTGCACTCTCTGACTGATGGTATTTTGTTCCTACAAGATACACAAATCCACATTATTACTGAGGTACAATAGGCTATACGTAATTGGAAAGCTGGCCCTTCCTATTGGTCTTTAGGGCAAGATAAATGTTCAGGGGTAGCCATCCTCTTAAAAATAAATCATTCCACTTAATCAAAGTTGTGGATTTGGTACCTGGTAGGGCCTCATATTAGACATTAAAATGCAAGATGTATTGTTCTGACTAATTAATGTATATGTTGCTCAAACAAAAGCAGACATAATTCAGCTATTCCAAACTTTACAATCATATCTGCATTCCTTCCAAAATGTAATTCTTGGTGGAGACTTTAATTGTGGGCTGACCTCAGCAGATAGAGGAACACACATCAACAAGAAAGATATTCTGTGATATGTACTTTTTAACTAACATGATACAGAAAACTAACTTAATTGATGTTTATAAGGCAAAAACTGGTGCATGATGATCCGCATTTCATAAAGCCTCTTTAGCCACCAGAATTGATTTTTCTTTACTACATTCACACTATCCAAACCACACAGGTTATAGCTCACGGAATTCTCAGATCATAATGTACTTTGCATCACTCTAGGCAATACTCATACTGCCTCCAATGGGCAAGGTACTTGGAAATTAATTCATCCATCTATTTGAAACCTGATATACGACAAAATATCAGATATATTATAGCAGCAAGGAAATCAATAATGGACATGTATGATTCCCTGTTACATGGTGGGAAGACACCACCTTTGACTTAGCCACCTTGTTAAAAACAAAAGGGCAGAATAGAAAGAAATAACAAGTAGTATGCCTATTTGCAACACAGAACTCAGCTAGAAAAGTTGTTAACCCTTTCATGCTCCACTAAGCATGATTTCCAGATGCAAATACAAAATATTAAAAACAAATGACAGTTTTCACATACAACAGGCACAAGGACTGCAACACCAATTGAAATTTGGCACACATGGAAAAAAAGGAACTGTTTGCCCTTTTGAAGGTTGTAGTGACAGACATAAACAAAAACATTCCAATGGCTTAATGGATGATACTAATGTAATAAGAATGGTCACACTATCTATTTTAAGAATAATTACTCAATATATAGCAGAATTATTCCATTCTCGCCAGAGAATATAGAAAATCTTGATACTTTTCTATCTACTTTCCAGATACCTACATTATCTATGCAGCAGAAAGTATCTCTGACACAGAATATCACTGCAGATGAAGTAGAAATAGCCATCATATCATTAGCTACAGATAAAACCCCAGGCAGTGATGGCTTGACAAGTGAAATCTACAAATTCTTGGGAACCGAGTTAAGCATGGAAATGGCACAAGTGTTTAATGCTTTGTTAGAGGACACAATCTCAATCATTAAGAATGACGAGTGGCTTATTGAGTTATTTACACAAGAAAGGTAACAGACAGGATATTGACAATTGGAAACCTATTAGCCTCCTAAACAATGATTTCAAAATATTGGCCAAAATATTAAATTCCAGATTATTACTTATAGCTAAATCACTTATTTCACAGACTCAAACCTGTGCAATACCAGAATGAATATCACAGAACATCTGGTTTTGATTAGAGAACTCTTTGAATTAAACCATAAGAACAAGATCACTGGCTTCATTTTACCATTGGACCAACAAAAGGCTTAGTGGCAAAAACAAGCAGAGCTCTCTCACCTCAAATATGACAGAGGGCACCAGTTTTCCGATAGAAAATATTATATTTTATTACATAGGCAAATAAATGAGCAACCTGCGCATTTGGATGACTACTCATCCTTTATCAAAGGTAATACAACATTTTCACCACTTGTGACAATTAAATAACCCATTCATAGTGATGTCACTAATAAAATCCCAAATCTCATTGTTTAAAACAGACATTAAACAAGTTTCAATCCATTTGCAATTAGCAATTACAAGAAGCAATTACAAAAAGGTACTACAATCCATGCTAAACATCATATAATTAAACAGTTACACAGAATAACATATGATTTAAGGTAACAAGTGCAAACATTACAATGATTAACCCCTTCTAACAACTACACAAAAATACTTAACTAAACAAAAAAATTAAAGGGGAGAAAAAGAAGAAAAAAATATAAAGGAAAGGAAGGGGAAGAGAAAGAAAACAAAGAAAAAAAAAAAGGGAAATTGTAAAATCCAGCAACATACATTTAATAAGAAACAGTAAAAAAAGCCACATACGCCATTTCTTTTTTCTTTAGAAACAGCTTCACTTCAAAACCTGTATTTAGGCCCGTATTTTTAGTAGCCTCCATACTAATGATCAAAAGGCTTCTTTTCTCAGTAGCAAATCATTAAAATTACCACCACGTGGTTTTGGCATACCTTCTCTATCCCTACAAAGCTAAACTGATGTTCACCACTGTTCTGTAACATAGCCACATAAGCTGCAGTAGCATAACTTATGTCTTTCTTTTCAATTGCCCCAATGTGTTCCCTAACACAAATTTTGAAAAGCCTTTTGTTTTCCAATATAAAATGCACTGCAGCTACAGATGGCCATGTAAATAATTCCCTCAGTATCACATGTAATTAGTTGGCCGTATATTGTATTTATGACTAGTAGTCTGGTTAATAAATTCCTTACTTTGTTTGATATATGTGCATGCATTGCATCTCTTACAAGGAAAGCACCCAATAGCAGCTCTATTTAACCAAGTACTTGAATCAGATTCCTTATCAACAAAGTGGCTATGCATAAGCTTGTCACCTAATGTCAGTGCCTTTTAAAAACCATACATGGAGGTACTGACACTGCATGTAACAACCCTGGATCACTTGTCAGTACTTTCCAATGTTCCTTTATAATTTTCAATCTGACTTGACTGTGCAGAATAAGTCATAACCATGTTGAATCTTTCCTGAACAACATCTTGAGTCTCATTTGTTTTATATTCTAAAGTTCCCTCCTATCCTGATGGCTTGCAAAACCTCTCCCATCATTTATGTCCTGTCTACCACAACCCACATCTTTAAGACCGGAGGCTCACATCCTCTCGCAGCTCATCTCAAAATCCCTATTTTAGCTACAATTACATCATATTTGTAAAACTTGATCTTTAGGTATATTTTTGCTATGTGTCTCAGATGGCAACAATCAGCACGTAATATTGTGCTGTCATTAGTCAATTATCCTGACATCTGAGGGTCAGGATATATATTACATGGAAGCACAGGCATTGACCTGGAATCATCTTAGAGTCCTGTGGTGGAATATGCCCTGGATCATGAATACGGAGGCACCATAACATAAATAGTAATTTTAGGAATTACAAGCACATGATTTAATTAGGATTATCTCAGATTATGTAATGGATGTGAAGTAGCTCAGAAAATGTATCTGTTTGTTGTATGGAATTGTATTTGCTTCTTACTGATGTTGTATAATAATTTTCTATCTTCAGCACCATGTATTGAGATGTTTTGGAGAATATTCTTGTTTTGGTGAAGTATGTTTTGTTTGATTTCTAATAAACCCTACTCTTGCCAGTAGGGGAACCTCAGCCATCTGTCAAGATGGGCGACCTGAATGATGTTGTAGATGGGAGCCTGTTTCTCCTCCACTTTTAACTATGGATGTGGATTACCCATTTGCTACCCAAGATGACAACTGACCTGTTTGTGTGTTCGCCTGTGCAAGCACCTCTTCTGCAGCCTGTGTTCATTTCTGCTGGCTCTCGATACTCTGTCCTCAAAGTTTCAATCTTGCCAGAGCCAAAAGTTACTTTTGGACCAGAGTACCCTTTATTGAGATTGTGTTGCTGCTCAGAGTGTTTGCCTGCATGCTTTGCTGGATTTTGATGAAGAGTTGTGCTGCGAAGCCTTTCTCTGTTTCCTCACCTGGAGCTTCTACTTCATCACATTCAAACCCTCCACCCCGTGCTTTTGCAACAATGTAATCTGTGGGGTCTCATCCCTGGCCTGTGGCACTACAATCTTCAAGTGGGGTCTGATGTGGATTCATACCAGTTACCACTACTGCTGCTCTGACAGGAGCGATTGTACCTCTGCCTCAACTGCTGCTACAGCTATGAGATCTGGAATGGTGCTTCCAGCTCTTTTGGATTTGTGTGTTGCTTCTAAAGATGGTGAGGACTTTTCTTTTGTTTTGGATGATGTTCCAGCTGCCAGTCAGTTATGTCACCCTTTGATCAGTCACAGCTTTTGGCTACTTGCCAAGTCAAGATTCAGTTTGTCAGGATTTGTACTTTGTAGGGATTTCTTCCATTTCCACACGGGATCCTCTGTTCACTCTCCCAGATTCCTCCTAATCCTTTCATATCATCTGTTCTGCCTCCTCGCCATCTCTTCTGCCTGCACCTATGGATGCTATACCAGATCCATTCTTGGAGGTAATACAGACAATTATTATATGTGCAGGTTCCATTCCTCTGGTCCCTAAGCCTATGGATCCAGTGGTAATGGTCTGTTATCCTCCTGAAACTGCTGCCACCCATGAGCCTTTGCCTTTCTTACAATTGCCTGCTCCAGCCTCACAAGTTGCTCCAGACTACTGTTCCCCTACCCCAGTGGGGGCATTGAGTGCTTTGAATAGTTCCTCTCCAGCAGCACTTTCTGCTATTGTGCCTACTTCTCTCCTTCCTCAGGTGGCTGCTTCCTCCTCTGCAACTCCCACACCTGCTTGGAGTCCTGACCAAGCCCTTCAATACACTGGGTGGGTCATAGGACCTGATGGACATTCTTGTATCTCAGACCCAGCTTTGTTGCCTGTCTTTCAGATCAATTCCTGTGAAGAGACATTTACTGCAGTTTCTACAGAATCTGTGGCTTCCCCATTTACCACTGGACAATTGCACCTGCAACCTGCACGGGGTCCTTACCTCTCCCTCCATCTCCTTTGCCTCTGCCTTGCTCCGGTGCCTGTGAGATTGGCTCCTATTCCTCCGAAGTCCTCAGGAACTTCAACTGATATCCCTTCAAGCTTTCAGATCTGTTTGCAGCCCAGCCTGCTCCAGCGCCTAGGTGTAATGCTGTCTACCTTAGGTACACTGGTTTAGATGACCTTCCTCGAGACTGTTCTTTTCTGGTTGAGAAGTTTTCAGTGGCATCTATGGGGTGTGTGCCAGTGGATATTTTGCTATCATTAGTGTTTCTGGTTCCGTCCTGTACGATATGAGCTTTCAGCTCCATTCTTCCTTGGATCGCTTTTGGACTAAGTATAATTTGCTGAAATATGTTCTGAACTTTGGCTGCCCTTTCAGGCTTTTCCCTCATGAGACCCACCACTCTCACAGTGACGGTGATGTTCCAGAATCAAGGGTAGATGTCAACAATGTCACCTGTTGGCTTAAGCAACTGTGAGGTTAGGTTCAGGACTGCCTGACTCCATTTTCGATCAGTATGGCATTTGGATTGGTGGCTGGAAATTTAGGGTTCAATTTCAAGCTATGGACTCTGGTATTGTTCATCTCCCCAGCAGCTTCTTCCTTGGCCATGAAGGGTGTGCTTTACCCTGGCCAGCCTAAGGCTTGTTTCAAGTGTGGCTTGCTCTCCATCTTAGTAATCCTAAGACTCAATAAAGTGTGTGTGTGACCAATGGTTTTGTAGCCTTTGTCTGGACCATGGACACATTGCAGCTTAGTGCCCAAATAAGGTGAAGTGTAATTTGTGCCACATTTAAGGTCATTCCTTCCATACTTGCCCTGGGCTGCTCACAACAGGATGGAACAACCCTGACAGGAAGATTCATTCCATGATACTGCTCTTTCCACTGCTGGAGGGCTTTCAGTGGGTCTGCCTCAGGTGATTCCTCTTCTCTGCAGCCCATTGTGACTGGTCTGTGCTAGCTGCCCAGATACCTGCTTCTCTTCCTTCTCCTCCAGTGACTGTGTCTGGTGCCTCTACTCAGGTGTGCTCGCCTCCCTCCAGTTTGGGGACCTGTGCTCTGATGGTATCTTTAGAGCTTTCTGCTATTTCATTAATGCCTCCTCTGTCTTCCTTTACTGTGGTGACCCTCAGATGGTCTCTCTAGAACAAATCTTTTCATTTTCCTCCTCTCTCTTCTTCCACTGGATCCCTCTGTCTCAAGAATAGATTTAGCCCCATTGCTATATCCAGGAACTGGGGTGATACTGAGGTGGATTTTGACTCAGATGCTTCTTCAACTGTGTTCATTGGACCTGTACAATCATTGGACACTGAGGATGATACCTCGAATTGACAAAACCTCAGAATCATGAGGATGGTCCTTCTCCAGGAGCAAAATTTTAATTCAAGAAGAAACACACTCAGCCTCCTTGAGCCCATGTGTTGCCTTGCTTCTAGTATGCTCACTTTCCTTCCTTTCTTTTCAGCATGAGGGTTGTTACACTTAACGTTAATAGTGTATGCTACCTGCTCTATAGGAAAGTTATTCTAGTGGTCCTCTAGGATTCCAATACTGATTTGATTTTTTACAGGACACCAGATTGCACACTCTGCCTGATATCACCACCACCCAAAGGCTCTGGATTTCTGGCCTTTCTTAATTTTCTCCTGGCATGGATGCATGCTCAGGGTTGCAATTTGTTTTATCTTCTATCTCCCACTGTGTCTAGGGCACTGGATGTTCTACTAGGATGGGCTTTATTGCTTGATTGTAACATCAATCAGGCTGCCTTTTGTTTGATTAATATTTATGACCCCCATCTAAATTTGAGAGGGTTTCTCTTTTTCAGATGCTGCAGCCTTATTTGTGTACTACCTGGGTCATTGTATTTTGTGGTGATTTTAACTGCCCTTTCATCTCTGAGATAAGGGACTAAGCCATTGAAGTTGTTTTGTGACTCGATCTGCTTCCAAGATATTTGTAGTCAGTCCCACCTGGATGATGCTTTTCGTGCTCTCTATCCCATGGGTGGGTTTATTTATCTCAGGTGTACTTTGCCACTAATATTAATTATTTTTTCTTTCAGAGTATACACCATTGTGGCAGCATCCACCTGTCCAGTGGAAACTACAGATCACTGTTTGTTAAGCTGCACAGTTTCAGTCACATCGATCCTTCTGACTGGAAAGTCTTCCTGGAGGTTAAATAATGCCATTCTGTCAGACATTTCTTTTCAGAGTGCACTTAATTCCCATTTATGGGTGTGCTACTGTTAATGATCTTTACATTGAAGTGTCCCTTTGGTGGGACCATTCTAGGCTTGCTATAGGTACTCTAGCAAAGCGATGCTCAAGATCGGTTAGCAGATCAGCCTACCATGGCTATCTGGATTTGTGTTATACTGTTTCCAAACTAATCTTGCTTCAGGCTGAGAAAGGATTATCCCTTCAAGCCCAGATTCAGTCTGTTAGAGCCGTATGAAGTTCTTTCAATATGATAGGGTTAAATCTCTGTCATTTGAACAGATTTTGGAACCCAGAGTAAGCATTAGATGAGGACATTTTTCAGAGTTGCTTTCAGAGGTAAAATTACATAGCATGGATTCTTTGCCACAGATGGTGTGGAACATGTGTCCCATGCTGGCATGCTAAAAGTGGTATAGGACTTTTGAGGGATTCAGTGGGTACTAGGTTCCCTCTAATTGATTCAGCCTCAGTGTTTTAGACTCCTTAAGCTTGCCACATGTGTTGTCCTCTGATAATGCATTTCTTTCCCAACCTGTCACTGAAGGTAAAATTTTTCATGGCCGAGGTCACATAATGTCTGGCTGGCTGTAAGCAGCATTGCGTCTTTCCTCCCATTCCTCAAGCAGTAATTAAGCTACAAAGAAATAATTTTGGTAAAATATATTGGTGGAAAAAATGACCGGTGCATCCTACCTTACACCCGATTACTGGAGACTCTTCACGGCGCTATGGAGGCGATGATGCAGCAAGAACTACCTCACCATACTCCTCCTCCTTTGCCCGACAAGGCCACTAAAAAGCCAAGCAGTAGAGTGCAAAACTAACCACAGTCATTTCAAGCAAGAGGGCACCTACCCTTTATCTGAAGAGCATTTCTTGATGGAAATGAAGCCCTTACCAGGAAGCCATTGTTCACTTGACTA
Organism: Neoceratodus forsteri; assembly: GCA_016271365.2. Lineage (NCBI taxonomy): Eukaryota > Metazoa > Chordata > Ceratodontiformes > Ceratodontidae > Neoceratodus > Neoceratodus forsteri. The sequence continues at coordinate 398,265,369 of CM057454.1, forward strand.
AATGGGTTTCTTCACTTAAATCGGACTTAGCTGATATCTCCAGGCAGGTAAGGGATACTGAGGCAAGGGCAATCTCTTTAGAAAGTGGAGGGCAAATACGGTCTAGAACTTGTGGCAATTAAAAGTCAAGTTGTTAAAATGGAGCAAAAGTTAGAGGATTTGGAGGCGTAGTCAACAAAATAATCTTGTAATCATTGGATTACCTGAGGAGAAGAGGCACCTCTCCCATTGTTTTGCCCAAAACTGTTGGAAAAAATAGCTGGTGCATCTCCCAATGGCTGATCCTACATAATAGAAGCATGCCCATCAGGCACTACGCTCCAAACCTGATCCCAGCTCTCCCCATGTCCCTTCATTCTGAGGCTCCTGAACTTCTTGTGCAAACAACATATCATGATGAAACTTAAGGAAATTCAAACTGTGATGTGGGAGGGTAGCAGAATTCATATTGCTCAGGACCTACCCACTTCAGTACTGCAAAAGGAATCCTTTCATAATGTAATATCAAAATTGATACCCACGGAATATGCTTCAGAATGCTCTATCCTGCACAATTCAGAGTCATGATTCTGGACAAATGGCATACCTTCAACTCAGCGAGGAAGCAAGTCAAGAGCTTCAACATCTTTTGCCAGATCTGTTTAAAAAATGAGCTCTTGAGGAGAGAAGGCTGGAAGTTGTAAAGGTTTTTAGGGACCAGTTTATTCTGTTGATCGATGGGGAAGAAGAGGAGAGTGGTCAGTCTGGCTTGTAGCTGTGAACTTTGGGAATTAGTCCTAACATATTTTGATGGCTTATGCAGCCTGCTGTTGTATGGAACTGAGGTGGTGAATCGGCTCCCGTGGGTAAATTACCCCAAATTAGGAGAGCTGTTCTCTTTTGAGAATGTTTGCCATAGTATAGAGTAGGGCATAATGTTGGTTTGAATTTTACTTTCTAAAGATTTTTCTCCCCACGTCTTTGGGGGTGTTAGTGAGTTCTGTTCTGAAAGATGGGAGAATGACCTGAGGAACTCGACCAGAAAATGTGGTGGAGGTCCCTGCTCGGCTTTTTGAATGAATCGGGTCACCCTCAATGATCGCACTGCCGAGAGGATGCAACAGCAGCAGCAGCCCCCTTTATTTTATTTTACAGCTACACAAAGGAGCACAATATCGCAGAGATGCAGAGGAACTGGTCTCGCTCTACCACTTTGTGGTAACTGGAGTGAACTGTACTTGTATAAATTTGAGATTGTTTCGCATCTGTTGTGCTAATGGTAACTATGTTACTGTTACAAGAGGTTGGAAGTATAATTCAAGTATTATTGTCTCTAATATCTAGGGATGTTGGAAACATTATTTTAGTGTGGATAGGCAAGTATTGTAGCTTTATCATCCTCACTATATTAGGTTAACCTAACTGGGAAAAGCATGTCCCTTCCGTTTGTTTTTCTTTTAGTTCAGATCATTGGAAAGCGTAGGGATCCTATCAGGAATGTAAGATGATTCTCCAATGTTAGTTCTGACTTTAAGGTAGGTAATTGGGCACAATTAATGCCATACATAGAGGAGACAAAAGTTTGTAGTCCCTGGGTGTGGACTAGGATACTGAAAGGGTGCGAGTAGAATTACAATGAGCCCTTTCTACATATATATATATATATATATATTTATAATATTTTGATTTGTACTCTATGATTTCCTCATCTCTTATTTCTTTTCTTTTTAATGGAGGATTATATCATAATTAGCATTCCGAATTATGGTAAGAATAAGGAGGAATGGGAGGGAGTGAGATAAGTGGAATCTGGCAGCACCATGCACCATATCGAGGGAGGGATTCCGTATGGCTACCTGTCTGTTCTACTCAGAAAAGAACATTAAGGTGGCATTTCAGAGGTAGCTCCCAATACTTGCATGTTCACAAAATAAAGGAGAATACAGGAAGCAAAAGTAAGGGCAGGAGGCAGGGAGGGAGGGAGGTGGTAGAGCAGTGAGGAGGAAGTAGATATCTGTTAGTTTGTGTGGAGGATGTGGAGGGTGGGGGAGGGTGGCCATGGCTTTGATAGTGGGGATTTTACTGTTACTATTCTCAGCCATTTAATACTAACTATAATAACACGGAATGGTAAATGACAATAATGTGATTACTTGGAATGTGAAGGGGCTGCATAATAAGAATAAGCAATATAGGGTTCTTAAACATCTGCAGGTGCTTAGGGGCAAATAATGTTCCTACAAGAGATGCATCTCTTAGAAACAGAAATTAATTTATTATGTAGGCTGCAGATAGGCCAAGTCTTGAGAGCAGATTCATCTACTCAAAGAAAAGGGTGGTAATCTTATTAGCAAAAATGTGGAGTTTTGTGTAATAACAGTATATGTGATCCTTTGGGCAGATATGTTTTGGTTAGAGGCACCCTGGAGAGATCTGACATTATCTTAGGTTCTGTATATGGCCCCAACTCTGACCCATCTTTCTTTATGGAACTGCTTAACATATTATTGCCCTTTCTGGATGTACCTATGGTCCTGGGGACTGGAATCTTCCATACTCTCCAGACATAGACAGAACAGATAAATCTAAAAAGGCTTATCCCAGCACAGAGGCTATCAGGGATTTGACTGATAGGTTTGGCCTATGTGATCCCTGGAGGGTTTTTCACCCAGGAACAAGGGAATATGCTTTCCATTCTTTAATACATGGTACCTCTTCCTGTATTGATTATTACCTGATTAGGAAGCTCCTGTTACCTGAACTCTTAGACTGTCTGATCTCCCCAGAGGTGATCTCAGATCACTCACCGGTATTATGTACCCTTTCTTTTTGTCCTGGCATCAAATCAGAGACAATGTGGAGGATCAATAATCGAATGTTAAAAGATAAGAACATAATAGATAGCCTCAAGAACAGTATTAAGCACTTTGCTATGCACAACCGAGCTCTACAGGCCATGCAGATATAGAATGGGGAGGCTTAAATGCTTTTAAGAGGAACTGATAAAATTGCCTCTAGATGGAAGAGACAAAGGAACAGCAGCAAAATACACTACTTAAAAAATTAGAAAATTGGAAACAAACGTGAATTCCTTGTCAAGCGAAGTACAAAGGCAGGAATTCATGTGACTGAAAGCTTGCTATAATGACCTATTGGGGATAAAGCTGAATATGCCATTATTAAAACAAAATCTACCTATATCAATCAGGGGACAAAGCTGGGAGACTGCTTGCTCTCTGAATCAAGCATCAAGAAATGTCGAGGGTGATCAGTGCAATTAAATCAAAGGGAGATGGCCTCTTAAAGACTAACCCTAAAAGAGATAGTAAAGAATTTCAGGAGTTCTATGGACCTTTACAAGGCCAGGCCCAATTCCCATCAGAGAGCTGTATTGATACTTACCTGGATTCACTGTTGCTACTGAGTCTTTCAGAAGTGCAAAGAAGCACAGCTGAGTTCCCAATTACAGAACAAGAAATTCAATCAACAATCAAGACCATCTTTTTGGACAAAGCTTCAGGACCTAATGGCTCTCTCTCAACTTCTATAAAGTGTTGGGAAGAATTATCTCCATGGTTGCTATTTGATACTATATTGTAGGGGAGGGCTGACCCACATTTGTTCGATGCTCTCATAATTGGTTTGCACAAGAAGGGCAGGGGCCCAGCATTAGTTTCCAACTATAGATCAATTTCCTGTTAAACTATGACATTAAGATCTTTGCTAAAATCTTGGCTACTAGGATGGAACAGGTGATGCCTTTCTGATCTGTACAGAACAAGTGGGCTTCATGAAAGGCAGATCCTCGTGGACCATCTGAGGAAACTAGACCATATATTCTCTGTAGCCAGGAAGAATATGTCTCCTTCTGTACTTCTTTCGTTAGATGCAGAAAAAGCTTTTGACAGGGTAGATTTGGACTTCTTGTTCAGAGTATTACTTAAATTCTGATTCCTTCACTCTTTGTGCAATGGATTCTATCCCTTTACACCACTCCTAGTGCTCGTATATACTGTAATAGGACCCTCTCACAGAGATTCTCCCTCTCCTCGGGTACTAGACAAGGTTGTCCATTATCTCCCCTATTGTTTAATCTATATTTAGAACCTCTTTAACTCAAATTAAAGCTGACCCTGAGATCCGGGTATAACTATTGAAGTCTGGAACTCAAAGTATCTGCATATGCTGATGATATTTTGTTACATCTGTCAGACCCCAAACAATCAATAGGTAAGACCCTGCAGGTAATACATGAATTTGGTCGATGGCCAACTACAAATTAAACTTGGAGAAATCAAAGTTTTCCTCTCAACAGGCCACTAACAAGCAGGAGAAAGAAGGCCTAGGTGTGCAATGGAATTTAAACAACTGAAATATCTGGGCATTAACTTAACTAAGAGCCTCCAATCTTCCACAGCAAGCAATCTAGATGCTATAGTACAGGTTATCAAGCAAGACCTGGAAAGGTGAAATAAACTACTGTTATCCCTTTGGGCAAGAATCAACTTAGTCAAAATGAATATTCTACCCAGAATATTCTTTCCCATCAACACGTTGAACATATGGATACTCCAATCATGGTTCTCTGAATTACAAACTACACTCACGGCTTTTATCTGGGAAAAGAAACAAGCTTACATGGCATATAATAAATTAACACTCCCTAAGCTGAAAGGGAGTCTAAGACTTCAAACTTTAAATGTTATTATTGGGCAAGTCAAGCTTATGAAATACTTCAGATGAATGTGCCCTAATTTAAATTTAAGCCTGCATGAACATTGTCCCGCCTGGCTAACATTAGAAATAGAAATGATCACAGCTCTAGGTTTAGAACCTATGGCTCTTTTGTATATTAAGCCTAAATTACTCCCCTAGCCCTAAAGGATAGCCTAATAGAAACTTGTAAGGTGCACACCCAGATGTGCAATTCTTTCTCCTATAACCACATGCAGGATCTGAACCAGCTGATAATAGGAAACCTGAACTTAAAAATTGGGAATCAAGTACTCAAGAGCAACTGGTTTGAACAATTAATGGGAAAAAGATATCAGACTTCTGGTCTAATGGCAGAGTTAGGGCATTATCGGACATCATTAAAAACAATAAGGTGGAAGCCAAAAGTAGCTTCAAGATATCACAGCTGATGCATATGATCAATAAGGCCCAGTTGTCTGTAAAGGCCGGGCAACAAGGGGACTTCATAGGTCAGGTGGGCAAGAAGGCTAATGAACAACATGCCATTTTGCAGATTTACGCCATTCTATTAGATGTAGCTTTCCCAAATGAAGAGAGCTCTGCTAAATACTGGGAAATGCAATTTCCTGAAGAGACTTTTAACTGGTCTAAAATTTGGCAGGACACATACAGGTTCATATCTCAGGATAGGTTAAGACTAATGCAATATCAAATCATCCATAATCTGTATTACACACTGGAGCAACTGGCCAAATTAGTTACAGATTCAGAGGATACATGTAATCATTGCAGGGCAGAAAACAGCCCCTTTGGTCCTTAATCAAAGACAGAGCTGACCCTTTGTCAGGATATTGGACTACATAGAACGTTGGCTTGTGTGGTGGGAGACTACTCCTTATAAGGGGATTGAAAGGAAATTCCATACAAGTATGATTGCATTATCAGTGAAGATTCTGGTTCTCAGACACTGGTTTGATGGGGAGGTGGTATGCTACACAGAATGGCTTCAGGAGCTACTATTAAACCTATCAGTAGAAAGGATTATTGCCAGTATAAAAAGTGTCTGTCTAGATATGATAAACATTGGAGTAGACTACACACCTTATATTCTGTGTGAATATTACATATGGCTGAAGAAGATGGGTAGTACATTGCCTTGTGAAATCATGACCATGGCTGAGGGGTAGGGGTGGGGGTGTAGAGTATGTGTAATTCTGTATATTGTATTGCAATGTGGTGTGTTGTCATGTATCTTGGTATTTTCTTTTTTTTCTCCTCTGTTGTGCCTATGTAATAAAACAAATAAAGCATTTAAATATATTAAAAAAAATTTTCCGCCCATTCATTCCTTACATAAGAGGATTTCACCTGGAATGAATGGGCTGATGTCTAATTCTACCAAACATTTTCCTCTCTCTTTGTCCCCATTCTCACATTTGTTTTAATTCCATTTTGGCACATGTGTCTCTATCTGGCTCCATTACTGAGTACTCAAAATGTTCTTATTTAAGCCTGGTGATAAGAGGAATCTTGTGAATTGGAGGCCTTTGTGCCTCCTTAATGCAGACACAAAAGTTTTAACTAAAATTTATTGTGTCAGATTGACTCCGATTTTCTTTAAAATGATCTATCCCTCCACTACTGTTCAATCCCTGGCCACAGAATTCAGGAAAACTTATTGTTGATTACAGAACTCATTGCATCCTGTCATTCTCACCATGCTGGGCATTTTCTGTTTGTTTTGTATCAAGCCTAAGCTTTTGATAATATTCCCCATGTATACCTATATTTGGTATTGCAGAAATATGGCTTCTCTAACATTTGTATTCACAGGCTTCAACTTCTGTGTTCTCCTCTATGATTATTCCGTTACAAATGGCTGGCGGGGTTTTCACATTTATTTACATCAGGAGTATGTCAAGGGTGCCTATTAAGTCCCATCCTTTATGTCCTGACTTTGGATCCATTATTATGAGCCATTTCTGCTGCTCCTCAGATTTTGGGTATTTTAGATCCCATCTCATCCTCTGTAGTGAAGGTTTGACCTATGCAGACAATGTTTGTTTATTTGTTCAGGGTATCCCTCTGGTGAGAATGCCATTCAGTTGATCTCAGAGATCACTTCATTGACTGGGTCTGTATTATTCCCATTAGAATCCATGTGGTGATTCCTTTCTTAATTGGTGCTATGCTGTCACCTTAGAACCTGTAGAAAATTCTTGCCATTTTCTTTGGCTGCTCCAATTGTGCAAAAAAAGCAGGTTGGTGTGATTAAGCGTTTTAGATCCCCATTATTCTCTATATAAGTGCTATTTATTCTCTCTCCCCTCCATTTTGAAACTCAGTTGTACAGCATATTTTTCACAATGGTTTGGGGAGTCGGCAAAATCAATTAAGTGGGATTGTATACTGAAGGGGTTTAAACATGGTGAACCCCTAATTTTTTAATAGTATTTTTTGTTTTCATTATAGTATTTTCCATGGATTTCAGTCCTAATTCAACTTGAAAATATTGGGCATTGGTCTGGTTCACCCAACTTTAATTGGAATGGCAGAAGACCAGACCCTGTTTAAGCAAGTTGGCTTTTATCCTGTGTTTCTGAAAGCTTTTTGACCATTATTAAACATAGCGATTATCTTGGGATCTTATTCGCATGCAGCAGAGGAAAGCTTTTATAAGGGTTTACTTCCCATTGGGGTAGATATTTTTCAGGGAGTTTCACCACTTGTTAGGCGACAGGCTTTGGTGTATCTGAATGATGCTCACTTTCTGCCCCATTATTGGGATGTAGCATGGCTCTGTTGCCATGGAAGGTTAAATGTTAAGTACAACGATAAACATAAAAAGCATCACAGTGAGATTTTACCCTCAGGACTGTTGCCAGTATATGTTTCAGACCATTCAACATTTGTTCTTTGACTGCCTGTTTATTCATCCATTTTGGACTTTCTTGAGTACATCATGGACTGATTCGTTTTGGCAATCTCTTACCTTTGATTCTTTCAATTATGGTGTTCCCAGTATTGCATCCTCCAGGCATGATCCTTTTGTGTTGTTTCTGATTTATTCTTGCCTTTAGGTGATGATTTGGAAGGTTTGCTATAAATATGTTTCACAGCAACAGGTTTTAGATCATGCTGCCCTGTTACGGATGGCAGAACAGTATCTTGAGCTGTGTGCTGTTGAATGTTCCAAGCTCCCTCAGGCCTTGTATGTTCATCATTGGAAGTATTGCCTATGGCGCTTTTGAGTACCTCTTTGGACTTTTTCTGTAATGACTTTCAGTTGTCTGTGTTTTTTTCTTCTTGTTATTCCCTATTACTTTTTAGTTCCTGTATAGTTTTCCTGTAATTGCTGTTCCCCATGTTTTGTAGTTACCTGCTAGCCTGTTCCTTGTAACCCTATATATTTCCTGGAATTTGTTTTGTTGCCTTGTATCATCGTTATTTTTTCAATAAACAATTCCCCTACTCTTCTCAAAGTGCTATGGAATCTTTAGCATCCACCAGAACAACCACCAGAACAGGCAGGCTTGACCTCAGTTTAACCTCAGTTTAACGTCTCATTCAAAACACAGCACCTCAGGAGTGCAGCACCTCCTTCATGCTGCACTACAGTGTCACTACTGGGATTTAACCTAAGTTTCTGGTGTGGGGATAGAACCCCAGCCTTCTGATCTTCTGGCCTCACAGGTGAATGTGCAACCTGCTGAACCACTGATACTGCAAAACTGGAAAGAACATCTACTTCGATGCGGAGTTGAATCTGGCAACCTGGGTGAAAACCAGAAATCCTAACTGCTATACCACATGGGAACTAGCAGCATTTGGAAGTGGACAACAGTTATATCCAGTATAGTAGATGGCAGGTGCAGTACTGTCTGAAAGATTTCCTGATTCAACACAGGTGAAAATTAGTTACTGAAAGGGAGAGAAGTGCAAAGGTCAGAGAATAGGAAATGTATTTATTATTCATTTATTTAGCTTTTGTTAACCTGTTAGGCATACCAGACAAGATACAGAACCTAATTTTATCACCTTTAAAAATGATCCTAGGAAAAGAAGTAGAAGTGGAGGAGTCTGCTGTCTGGCCAAATCCCAAAATCCCCAAAGAATAAGCAAATGCACCCATCATTAAAAGTTATTTATTTTCATAGAACCTGCCTCTATAAACTATAAAAGTAACCTACTAACATTTGTAACTATCAAAGTTACCTTTTCAGGACTCTAGCAAGTTATTTTAAAAGATGAACAAGGAATATATGTAGCAAAAGTATGTCAATGTATTAACGTTACAATAAATCATAAACAAAACTGAGACTCTGCACTATAAAATTGGCATATGTTGGCAAATATTTAAATAGTTTAAAAATTCTTAAATATGAAAAAATATCATTTTCTGCTAAATAGTTTCTCCACTTTAAGAAATGCCACTAGGGTGCTGTGTGTGCTTTAATTATTTGCTTACACTGTTTTCATTGTGCAGTTATGTTTTGTTTACAGGGTTGCTTTTCTTTCATCTTCATTTTTTTAATATTGTTAAGCCATCATCGCTCATTGAGTGAACACCACAGAGAACAAGTGGCTTCTTCAAAGCACTGCCAGCTGCAGCAAGATCAAGATTTTGTTATGATCTTGTCTGGCAGCATGCTACCATCTGCGATATTACAGCATAATGGACAGTCATCCTTGCACTAAACTTGACAGGATTTGTTTAGTAGCCACATCATACAATGAGCAAATCAATCACCCTACACTCAGAACTAACCTTCCATCACAAACATGGCAGCCACTTTTATTTACTAAAATCAAACATTCAAGTAGGCCCTAAAATTAAAACTACTTTAAATAAAAACATTAAAAATTATGTAAATTATGTTTCCTGATCATCATCACACTCTGCTTCACACACACAAACAAATTAGAAACACGAAGAACTGTTCATGGTTTTCATTACTAGTGTTCCTCTGCTGACAATGAAAATCCTATTCCTATTGTTTTACCTGCCTACTATGGAAATCTCTGCTTCTGACCCTTGAGGCTCTGGCTCCATATGAGGCCTTTGTTCTGTGTGTGTGTGTGTGTGTGTGTGTGTGTGTGGCTGTGTGCTGCACACAGTATGCTGGGAGAGAAACAGTCTGCCAGTGGAATTTTGCAAAATTTTCGTAAACATTCCATCTTTTCAATGTGGGGACAGAGTAAAGAGAAACAGGGTGAGGAAAGGAATAGAACAAGCAAGCACTAGAGCACAGCAGGATGTGGGTTATGTTCTGATAAAGCATTCTCCTAGGGGCATAGTGATGCATAAGGTCACAGGATGAGTGCCTTACTGCCCCAAGAAGTGCATTTACCAGTGCATAACTCAAACCCTGGAGTGTGTTATTGCACTAAAATGGGAATATGTTGAGAAATATTTAAATAGTTTTAAAATTCAGAAATATTCAAAAACATCCTAATCTATTAAATAGTACATCCATCTGAGAGTTGCCTCTGGGGTGCTGTGTGTGTGCTTAATTGATTGCCTACACTTTTTCTTTTTGCAACCTTGCTTTCCTTTACAGGTTTGTTTTCTTTTATCTTTGTTTTTATTTTTTTATATTGTTTAGCCATTATTGCTCATTGAGTGACTATCACTGGGAACAAGCAGTGTCTTCAAAGCACTGGCAGTCATGGCAAGACCAAAATTTTGTTATAGTCTTGCCCAGCAGCATGCTACCATCTGCAGTTGCATTTTTTAGAAAAGTGCTGGTGGTCTGAGCAAGCAGGTTAGTGGTGACCACTGATAGAGCTCAGAGGTGTCAGGAGGAGAAAGAAGAGAGCATGTTGATCTGCAGAAGAGCAAGAGCCATGACAATAAGCCGCAAATAAAAACTGTCTGGCTTGTGAAATGAGGTTTTTATTTATTGTGGAGCTAATATGAGGAGGGGGTGTGAAAGTGAGTGGTGCCATAGAAAAGAAACAAAACAAGCTGCCAGAGTTTTTCAGACTTCTGCTGGTAAGATATAGATGTCTTCTGTAATGTGAGAACAGGTACTGGGCCTTTTTATTACCTGTCAGAGCATGGCTATAATGGTGTCTCAGACAATCATATTATTATACTGTCTCTACCTATTTTATAGTTAAGCAATAAGGCTTGAGAGGGGTGCATTATGGTGGGATAATGCCCCCACCCCAGCTGAGTTGAAGCACTAGGCAAAGCCAGAATACTTCTGTAGTGCCCAAAGAATGGGGCCCAATAGAGAAATAAGTAAAAAAATAAAGTCCTCCTTAGAGCCCCTCTGTAGTGAGACCAGTGTGGGCAGCAGGAGGCAGTGTGTTGGGCCCCTTAGTAGTGTGCCCCCATCCCAAGGCAGTCAAGTATTTAAAAAGGAAGAAAGAAGAAAAGTTTTCCTTTTGGCTGCCTGCTCCTGCATAGAACCCCCAAGCAGGCAGCATGAGCCAAGGCTGACCATGTGCTGGGACTGCTGTCCCTGCCCAGTGTGGTGCTTTTTAAAAACAAAAATGGCTGGTGGGTGCAGTCTCAGGGTTCGAGAACTGAAACCTGAGCATTTTTGGGAAGTGAAATCCAGCAGTTGGAGGGAGGGTCTGATGCCAAGCTGGGGAAGGGCGAGAGGACCAAGACAGGCGATGGGCACACAGGGCCTTACTTTGCATGTTGAAGCTGAATCCACCGGTCTTCTGTGGTGCCACCTCCGATCAGTGATGCAGTCTGTGTGGTCAAGTCGGCGGTCCATTCAGTGAGCCAGGATTGCCGTGTGGGCTCAGTTTAGCCCTGTATATTGTTTTAATTAAAATAAAAGTTTCTCTGGTCCCTTAGTGGCAGTGTGGCAAGAGCCACATCTTCAGAGCTAATGTTGGGTCTGAGACATGTCGGGTGGAGCTCTTGAAAGACACAAGGCCTTTAGAAGGCCCGCCTTCAGTCCCTCCCTCTGCCAGTGAACCTCCAGCCTCCCTCCTTCTTGATTTCACCCTGGGTCAGGGCAGTGAGTTAGAGGCATCACTAACAGTCAGGTGCTGACTGCCTGAAGGCTAAAATAGGAAAAGAAATAAAATTGCTTAAGGCACCAAGGCGCTGCTTGAGATGGCAGAGAGCTGAAAGGAGCAGGTAGCAGGAATTATTTTAAATAAATTAATACTCATTTGGAGCAGGGCAGAGTTAAGGGCAATTGGCCCTATTGTAAAGTAATAAATATTTAGAAGAAGAAGAAGAATCAGCATTTATATAGCGCTTTTCATACACAGTATCCCAAAGCGTTTACAAGCAATGCTAGACTGGTAGTGAAGTGACTGAATGTGTGGTGGCGGCTATATCGCACATCATCACCCACACACAGCCTGGATAATTGCATGAACCAGTTTATGGGAAGGGAATGTTGGCCAGGACACCAGGAATGCTCCCTGCTCTTTGTGAAGAGTGCCCTGGGTTCTTTTACTTCCACCTGGACACCCACCAGGACAACACCAAGATGGGCAGAAGGGACCTTGGTTTAACGTCTCATCAAAGGGACGGCACACCCAGCAGCTACAGCACCTAATACTGCACTCAGATGCCAGCAATTTTTAGGTGCAAGTCAATTCTGATCGGGACGAGAACCCATGACTTTCTGGTCAGAGGCAGATGTGCTACCAACTGAGCCACGCTGACACCTTGGAGGTGGAACATAAGGCAGCACCCCCATTACATAGACACAGAGATACACAGAATTTATCTACAGATAAGGACTGCCTGGCCCATCTAGTCTGCCAATTTTTCCTACCTATTCAAGAAGTCAAGGCTCCAGAAGGAGCAGGACAGGTAAAGCTCAGGTAAACTAAGTTAAATCTGGGTGAGCTATGCGAGTAAGGTCTAGCATGCCCATAGCCTGGATTCTGAGTTAATATATATTCAATTGAGCACCAAGTGGGTCAGTTGGGGCAAAAGGCAAACCCCATACATGAAATAGAGTATGATTTTGACATTTGTAGCTCTGGTTTAAATAAATTGAAAACAGGGCCCAGTGTCTGCGACTGAGGTCATATTGGTGGGAGGGGTTTAATAAGTTCCCTGCTACTGAACTGCATATAGAGGTGACTGAGCATTGGGTGGGCTTGTTATTCAGCCAAAAGTCTGGTAAGAGAAGATCAGGGCTAGTGAAAGTGGAGAGGGCTCCCAGGGCTGGCATCAGGGCAATTTAGAGTGAAAATTATTCTGATACTGTGAATGAACTGCTGAGCTGTATTGTACTGGTTATTTGACCACTGCTGCTTGCAACTGCTCCCAGAACTGTTTATTTGCCCTCTGTTTCTGTCCTCCAAACTAGTTATTGCCCTCTGCTACTGGTGATTGCCCCTGAACTGGTTATGTTCCCTCTGCTACTGAAAATTGCCCTGAACTGTGTGATTTGCTCCTGCATCTGGCAGTTGCCCTGAACTGTTTGATTTGCCCCAGCAACTGCCAAGAAGTATGACATTTTCCTTCTGACACTAACAATTGCCTCTGATTGTGTGCCTGTCGCTACAGGCTGAGTTTCATCCCTAATTTTCCACAGTCATCCTAGAGGGTTGTCCAGCATTCTTGTCTTCCTGATTCAACAATCACCTCACCAATCCTTTGACCTTTCTGCAAGTGCATCTATCCTGTGAGGACATCACATCAATGCACTGCATCTTGCTGGTTCCCCAGTTAGTATAGCTGGTAGTGAGGAGAGACCCTTTGTTGTCCTGTTCCATCTTCATCCCTATCCTGTTAAGGCATACAGTAAGCCTAGGACCCTTTCGGCTCACTAGTGCGGGATCTTCCCCTCAGCTCTTTGAAGATATGACATTCCATTTGTTATTTTGTCTTTCCCTTTCTGGTACCACTTGGTATTGGCGTCCAGAGGTGAGCATTCTGAATCGACATCCGAAGACTTCCAGTGTGAATCTCTACCCAAAGACCCGCATCATCTGGGTTGCCTTTCTGTCTTGGTTCATTTAATCTTTTCCATTTTATTTATTTCATTTTTGTTGACTAAAAGGAGGACTAGACAATTCTGCATATTTTCAGCGTCATCCTAGGGAGGGGATGATACAGATGCAAATTGGTTTAGAAACCAGATTAAGCCGCTGGTGGTATTTCTTTTTTTTTTAGTGAATAGGGAGAATTTGTCCAGGACACGAGGGAAATTCTCCTACTCCCATCAGGAAATCACTTGTCATATGGCAGGATGGCCACTGTGTGTCCAGCTTGGAGGAGTGAGGACATGTGGGAGGAAGTGGAACAGGTCTCCTCCCACCTCGATCTTACTAGAGACCTAAGTGGATGGAACTGTTGATTATTCTCCAATATCTGAGGTAGCTATGAATATCACTGATTTGGGACCAAACTGTCTGGAAGATCTAAAGATGGAAGTAGAAATTGTTTCAGATGCATTTATTAACCTGCCTGAGTTTGATCCTGATGAGGTGTTGGATGGTAGGTCTACTGAACAAGAACGAGCATACCTAGCAACTCAGCAAGTAGTTTCTGAAGAGGAGAAAAAACTAAAACAGGCCTCAGCTGAAAAAAAAATTGTTGAAACAAATCAAGGAGGAAGAGAAGAAATATAAATTGCATCAGAACATCTGCAGCAAATGACTGCACTCAGTGGCAAAACAGATGTCAAAGTACCAAACCCTGAAATGTCAGAACCCATTGGTAATGTGAGAAGAATCACTGAAGGATTACAAAAACATGAAAAAAGACTGTCAGTAAAGAAAACATTGGGGCCAGTTTCGAGGAGGAAGGGACCTCAGAAATCTGAAACAGAAGGATGATGACTTGAGTGGAGGAGGAATGGTTAGCAGCTACAGCCTTGAGAGGCACAGGGTGGGTGGAAGAATCAAGTGGCTTCTGGATTCCAGACCCAGATAACCCAGCTGTGGTGTTCTTTGCTGAAACCAAAGTTACAGAGACAGGCAAAATGGTTGTTTCTCCTAAAGCATGACATGCTGGTGAAACTGTTACTGCACTAAATGAAGGGCTTTCAGTTGGGAAATTTGCCTGAGAAAGAACGTACTGTACAAACGGTGACTGGGGACTGTATAACCAAAGAGGTAACAAATGTACCAGAGCAGCCAGGAACAAGTAAACAACTAAATATAGAGCCACAGATTATTATCTTAGATGTCACTAAAACAGGGGCAGCTGCAGATGCTGTTAAAGAGAGAGTCCCTCCCGGAGATAATAGGACCAAGGGCAAGAGAAGAGATTATTTCAGGGCATCCCAAGGAAACTGTTACAAATTTGGAAAACCTCCCTATTGGAGTGGGAATACATAATTTGCAGGACCCTTCTAAAAATAAAACATTTAAACCCTTACTAAGAATGGCTGATCAATTCAAAAATAAAGGTGAACCTGCACCAAGGAGGAATGCCATTTGGTTAATTTATAAAGGAGGCATAGAAAACCCTCCAGACAGAGTATATACTGGATGCACCTTGCTAAAGACCCCTGAAATTCTACACTTCAGAAGTTTTTGCCCTCATACACACAGATGGCCATAATTATGACATCAGTTTTAACACAGTGGAGGCTCTGAACAGATTCTGGGTTAAATATAATGCCCTGAAAGGTTCTCCACTGTGGACCCTGTTCCTTGCCATACCCATTACAAAACCTGCATTAAGGACTCCAACGATCTTATTTAAAAATGAAGGGGTGAAAATAGCGGACATTCTATTTTGGTTAAGAAAGCTGGAGGTTTTGGAGCACCCTCTCCCATTATTTGATTCTGAGCAAATCTGGATGGGGGAGTGGAAAGTGAAATTTAAACACATTATGTCTAATGATGGCATTGTGCACCTACCCAGCTGTTTCTACCTAGGCAGAGACTGTGGCTCACTATTCTATCCAGTCCAACCAAAGTCCTGCCATAAGTGTGGATCTTGGACACATTTGAATAATACATGTGATCGCCCAAATGTACCCACTGTCTTGACATTGGCCATACTGCTGCAACATCTGTAAACACATTTAGATGTAATCTCTGTGAAGAAAAAGCCATTCATATGTCAGATGTCCCTGGGTATCCCATAAAATGATGAAGGCTCAGCTCATGAAGCATTGGTGACCCAGGCCCCCGAAAAAGGATGCGAAAGCATCAGACAGGAAAATGCAAAAATACATAAAGATAAGCAGAAAGCAAAAGAAAAGTGAGAGAACAACAGGAAAAAATATTGAAGTGAACCAGCATAATCATTCAAAGAAATAACCCAACAACTTGAAGTCGCAGGAGAACTGGCAATGGAAACACCAGGAATGTAAGAATAGAAGACCCTATCGCTTCCAGAAGCCATTGTGCACAGTCTGCCCAACTAGAGCAAAATACTGGAATAGAGGTTCTAGATAATATGGAATGGGACATGGAGAAAGTAGATGGTTCAGACGTTGTGCCAGACATGCTAAACAATGTTATTGGTACTCCATAGAACTTACAGGAACAAATAATTATACCCCCCAAGCCACCAGCAGAAGTACCCTTTAGACCAATGTCCTACCAAAATGACCAAGATTGAAAGTTGGGAAGAAAACTGAACCTAAAGGGACAGAAAGGAAAGTATACAAAGGAAAGCAAGCACTTGTAACATCTAACAAATACATGTCTCTACAAGAAAGAAAATCAAATGAAGACACAGAGCAAGAGGACACTGAATCAGACTCATCAACCATCTCCTCTTCCACTAAAGATCTTTTATCTGAAATAGAGGACAGTGGTCAAGGGAGAAAGGAAGAAGAAAAAAATGGGCCACTAGGTCTCAACTTTAATGATGAGACTGTTATGGTTATACTTTCTTTTTCAGTATGGCAACCTTAAAGGTTATACCAGTAAATATTAATAGCATTAACAGTACTAAAAGAAGGTTAACCAAACTGACTGAACTAATGCCACATTCCTCTGATATAATATATATTCAGGATACAAGAATTAAAACCTTACAAGAAATAGCTTTAGCCACAAAACAGTGGATAAAGGAGCCTCATTCTAGTCTCAGGGGTTGAGACCTCAGTGACAGTATGTGGATTTTGTTTTCAAATAATAACTTAAAGTCTCCAGATTAATAGACTTAGAACCTGGGTTTTGATACTAGATATTCAGTATGGGAACACAGATTCTGAATAATAAATGTCGCTCCACAAACTAAAACTCAGAGAATATCTTTGTTTAAAAAATACAACCCTTTTGCAAACAGCCAGGTTGGTAATATGGGAGACAATTTTAACTGCAGCCTCCACTAAACTGACAGAGGCCTTAAAACCTCTAAAAATGTTTTGTGACTCCATGATTTTAAAAACAGTATAGTTACAACAAATCTAAAAGATGCCCACGAAAGTGCACCCACAAGGAGTTTACTTATCATAGAGGTACTCTCCATAGATGAATTGACTTCCTGTTTATATCCCAGATATTAATGATAATGCAAGTAGTTACGAAAGACCTAGCTTTTTCAGACCATTTTGCCATTTTTAGAATGCTTCTGGGAAAATTCTCCAGTATGTGGGAAAGGGTCATGATGCCTAAATGCAAACCTATTGGAAAAAGAAACAATTAAACAAGATATGGCCAGATTATGGACTAAGAGAAAATCTGTAGAATGCATGTATGAGTCAATAGGCAATTGGGAGGAAACAAAGATGAGTTTTACAGTTCTCTTTCAAAAACACTCAGGAAAACAGGCGATGGACAACTATTTGGACTATCTTACACTATAGAAACAATTACATAGATTAATATCTTTAACAGAAATGAGGCAGCAGGATTATAGTGCCAAAATTAAGGAAATAAAAAAACAAATGTATATCCAACAATACAATAGAGCTAAGACTATACAACAAGAATTAAGGTTTGGAACAGAGTAAGAAACAAACCTTTGACATTTAAAGACACAAAAACAAGGACAGAAAATAAAATCATAACACAGAAGATATTCAGGAAGAAGGATAACAGACAAACAATGAATTTGGGAATAATTAATCACTGTGTGACTGAAACTGTTATATCAGGTTATGAGGAATATTTGAAGGGTTAGAATTTCGAAACCAACAGAATATCAAAAGCAGAATTGATTGAAGTTGTTACAGTAGAAGAAGTAAAATACATGATCAAAGCTTTGAAAAACAATACATCTCCAGGCAGTGAAGGTCTTACATCAGAATTTTATGAAGCAAAAAGAGAAATAGTTGCACCTGAACTAGCATTACTGCACAATGACATTTTAAAGCGCAAAAATTCCAGACTCTATAGCTAGTGCAGATGTTTTATTCCTGTATAAAAAGGGCAATAAAGGCAAACATAAGAAATTGGATACCCATCAGTTTTTTAAATACTGATTTCAAACTTCTAAGTAAAATCTTAACAAAAGACTGGCAAAGATTTCCCATACACTAATTAGTGAGGTACAGGCTTGTTTAAGTCTG
The DNA here is from genome assembly GCA_016271365.2 of Neoceratodus forsteri. NCBI lineage: Eukaryota > Metazoa > Chordata > Ceratodontiformes > Ceratodontidae > Neoceratodus > Neoceratodus forsteri. The sequence goes on from CM057454.1 coordinate 398,283,458, forward strand.
AAAAGAGAATACAAGATAATTTGATAATGCTAAGGGAACTGTTCCAGAGGTGTCAGGCAGGTACAGAAGATGGATACTTACTAAGTATAGACCAACAAAAATCATTTGATTTAGTATCACATAATTATATGTTTCTTGTTTTAGAAATATGGGATACCTGGAATTTTTGTAAAATGGATTAATAATTTTTATAGATCAGCGAAATTATGCCAAGAATCAATGGATGGTTGGGAGTGATGAAACAATAGCACAGAGGGTTAAGCAGGGTTGCCCTTCAGCCCTTGATCTATGTGTATTGTATAGACCCCTTTCTTCACAATCTAATGACATCAGAAACCATTAAGGGTGTGCAGTAAACAGAAATAAGTTGCCTTTAAAAATATTAGCATATACGGATGATGTGGTCCTAGTGGTAAAACAGGAAACTCTTGAAGTGGATGTAGTAAAGCAGATAGAGAGATGTTTTCTGGAGCATCAGGGCCCCAAAATAATGTAGGAAAGAGTAAAGAGCATATTTAGGGATAGATACTTCAGGAAAAAATACCTTTGCCTCTATCCCCATAACATCTGAACCAATTTCTATTTTGCAGATTTGGTTTGGGAAAGGATTTAGCTATGCTGAATTGGGAACAAAAATTGAATAAGCGGAACAATCTTCAGCCAGATGGATACACAGACAGTTAGCTAAAAGGAAGAGGGTATTATTGATAAAAACCTGATTCTCCCATTTTCTATATATTAGTTTTTGTTCTCCCCCAAAAAAAAACTGGAAACTAGATTGTATATGTATTTTTCAGGTCCCTGTGGGAAGCAGACTGAACCAGTCAAGAAGGATATTACATATAGAAGTATATCTGAGGGTGGTTTAAGTATGCAAAATCCTACAGCTTTCTTTTATAGTGTATTTTTATTGTGCAATATCTTTGAACCATTAGCTAAACCATGGAAAGAAATGACAACTGAATGGGTAACTTTAGAGTACATAAGCATGGGAATAAGGAAACATAAACTGTTTACTAGAGTTCAAGTAATTCCTAACTATGTAAGAATATGTTTCAAAAGCTAATTAAATGGAAGGTGCCATGTAACATAACACCTCAGGTGACTAGACAAGAAATATATGAAGCTATTGTATGGTCACAAAATCAAGGACAAGTGATTTTACTCTACTGTGAGTCTCATCAAAACAAAATAGTCCTCTCCCAGCTCCAGAACTCAAGAATTCCAGCCTTTGCATCAGACTTAATGTGGTTAACCATTGGTAGGAAATTAAAAGTAAAAAACAATATCAGACATAAACAGATGCAAGAAAGATTCTGCCCAAGACTGGAATGTAACCAGATATGGAAACACAAGAATGTTTGTTCATAGAATGCATATATGAGACAGAATTATGGGATTTGGTTAAGAGGACATGGAAAATAACTACTTTGGCACTTTAACTTTCAAGAACTAATATGTGGTATATACCTATAAGATACAGTAACAAGTTATTTTTCCTTACTTAAATATTATATTTGGCAAACAAGATGTCTATGGACATTACAGATGCACTTTATTGCACAGGAGGTTCTATTGAGGAATATGTATATTTCTTTAAGACAAATATATGAACAAGACAAAAGGACAATGACTAGAAAAAAATCAAACTGTATGGAAAGTATGCAATTGGATTTTGATGTTATTTGAAAGTAGGAAGCATTTACAGAATAAACGGTTTTCACAGTTAGTTTTCTTTTGATTTTGTGTTGTTAAGGACATGGAATGATATGTATGTTTTGAATTCTATTTACCCTTTTACCCCCAATAAAAGTCCCCTACTCTTGCAGAGGGGAACCCTTGGCCATTTTGGACTCCAAGATGGCTGCTTTTGCAAGTGGTGAGGTAGAAACTACGGAGGTTCAGGAGCTGGCCTCCTCCCTTACCTCAGCATCTCTAGAGGCTGATGATTGGATGATTCCAAACAAGTACTGTGATGATGAAATGGAGATAGAAATTGTAAGCTAAAGAGTCACCTGATGCAGAACTGGAATCAGCTATTGCAGCTGACTTACCCAAAGTTTGATACAGAGTCCCACGGCAAAACCAAGAAGGAATATCCCCTCAGACAGCAAGATCTGCAGACCCGCGATGAGAGAAGCAAAGCTCCATGCACTGTCAATGAGACTGAAAGTTATCAAAATGCTGACTATCCAGCCCAGCTGAATGGCTGTGACACAGCTTCATCAAAAAACCACCGCTCGAGCTTCACAATTGAAAGTAAAACTGTTGTTTTGACTCCTTTCATGAAAGTCTGCATATTACCAAACTAATACAAGCGTTCCTGTACTGGGGGCTCATTGGGAAAGGCACACATAAGCAATGAGCAGCTTGGCCTAAAATGGGATCCTGGTATACAGGACAAATGCTCAGAAAGCCCAGTGTGGTCTGTAGAGACTGCACTGGCTGCAGCATGGTGGGAGTGCTCAAAGAAATGGGCCAATGGGTTTCGGGCAATCCCCAATATGTGTTATAGCAGGAGACTTTTCAAATGTATTGACCACAAATAATACAACTGACAAAGGCAAAACTGATTTTTAGAGCTACCTGAATAATTACAGCTGACCCAAAACCCAGGCGCTTATTGTATAAAGATCCCCCAGGGCAACTTCAAGCGGCCAAAGTATACCCTCTCAACACTGTGCATAGTATGGAATTCCAGGACTCTGTTCCTTCTACCAGCACTGTAAAGTCTCTTTCTAGTGACATACCACCGAGAAACTTCTCCAAAACAAAACCCAAGGCCTTACACCTCGTTATTTCATAGTCCAGTGCTTTCTGCAAAAGACACAATGCAGTAAGGCTGTACTACAAAGGTGGCATGGAAGAACAACCTGACAGGGTGTTTTAGCCAGGACTCTATTAAAGGACTCTATGAAATTTTTTCTTATGAAATTTACACTGTAATTCATGTTTCAGGAGAATCTGTCTTTGATGTTAGCTTCAAAGTCCCTGCTGAGTTAGAAAGGTTTTGGACTAAGTATCACAAGTTAAAAACAAACTCCTCTTTGGGCCCCCTTTGAAGCAGTTCCCCTAACAAATCCAGCAATAAAAACATCACTGTACTGTTTCTGAATGAAGGGGTTAGCATGTCAGATCTGGTTTTCTGGTTAAAACAGAAATGTTCTGTTCTAGGGACCCTAAGGCTATTTTGAGTCATCATATATCTGGATTGGGGGTGGTGGGATAAAGGTCATACTTAAAACTACACCTACAGCTTGCAATATTTACTGAACAGTTTCTTTATAGGCCAGTACTTTTATCCAGGACAGTCAAAGATGTGTTACAAATGTGGCTCAACAGAACATCTGAGCAGTGTTTGTAATAGGATTAGATATAACACTTGCAATGAACTGGGCCATTCTAGTATGCACTGTAATTATAACAGAAAGTGTAATTTTGTGAGGAAAAGGCCATTCTTATCAAACCTGTCCTTGAGCTGCCCACAATTGCACTGGACAGGATGATGAGCTGAGCAACATTTATGTGTCACTATAGCACAGGGAGCAAGAATGAATGCCTCATCATCCAAGGCATGACCCCCTCAGAGTCCACCACCCACCATAGGTCTCCACCCAACAAAGAGGATCAGAACACCAAGCAAACAGACAGGAGCTCAGTCCAGCCAACTGAACCCCACCGAGAATCCAGTGCCCCCATACCCACTAACCCCCACTCAGAAGAGTCTACTCATAGTAAGGATGTTGGGGAAATCAGATAGATGGGAATTTACAAAATCAGATAGGATCTTAGAACAAAGCACAGTGCAGTCAGAGAAGGAAATAGAAAACCCCCACCTATGGACATTGAAAGTAAAATGTCAGAAGTAGATTCCTCCCTGAGGAACAAAACTCAGACTTCTTAGGAATTGTACAGAAAATGCCCCCATACCAGATCCCAGAGAAAGAAGAATGGCAACAAGAAGAAAACAAACTGGGGACAAACTATCCTAAATTTCAGAAAATAGAAACAACAAACAGATTCAAAGCCCTACAGGAGGAAGGTGTGGTTTCAGATGCCTCCTCAGTGGAGTCTTCCTTCATATCTGATACTGAAGAAATGTCAGAGGAAAAAAAGATAAACTAAAAAAAGCAAACATCAAGAAAAAGCGTGACAATAGGGAAAAGGCAACAGCACCATCAGGTCATTGATAACCCTACTGAACCTTTATGACAGGGCCTATTCATATTGAGACTATTAATGTTAATAGTATCAAGAATAAAGTTAGAAGAGACACAGTTTTCTCAAACTTACAAAACAACAAGGAGTCAATTTATCTTCTCCAAGACTTTAGGCTCCATACCATCCCTGAGCTCACCAAAGCAAAAAGCCTGGTATGGAGGGCCCTCTTATTGGTCCCTAGGGACTGATGCTTGCTTGATCAGGTCTAGAAATCCTATTTGAAAATATAGAAGTCATGATTATAAATGTCATTGACCTGATCCCTGGCAGAGTACTGATTTTAGATTCCAAAATCAACAATTTCTTGCTTTGAATTATTAATATATACTGTCCACAATCCAAAGCCAAATAAATTGAATTGTTTAAAACTGTTCAACCCTATCTGTATTCCTCTCATTCCATTATTTTTGGTGGTGATTTTAATTGTGGCATGTCACTTAAAGACAGAGAACAGAATACAAAAACTGAAAAAATATATTGTGACATGAATTTTCTAGCAAATCTTGTTAAAACTGCCAGACTTAGTGAGGCCTATTATAATACTTCTGGAAAGCTCATCCAATCTTTCATAAAGGTCATCTTGCAGCATGTATAGATTTTCTATTTTTATCAAGAAATTTGCAAATTATATATGCAAAATTGTAATGGCCAAATGTTCTTACCATAGGCATTTGTGGATAGGAATTAATGACTCCCACAGACTTCCCATGGTCCAGGCCTATGGAAAGTAAACTCATCCCTATTAGACCATCAATCTATATGTCAAGAATTACAATATTTTTGAAGCTAGAAGATCAGTTTTATAGTGTATGACAACCCACTATTATGGTGGGAGGATACTAAATATGACAGCCAAACTACTGAAAGATCTTAGTAAAATGCACAGGCAAAAGAGTATATGCAGTATCTAAAATACAGGGCACTGCTCCAAAATGGTACAGGTCATAATCTTGCAGCAATAGCGTGCAAGAGTTTAGCTTACCAGTACAGTGCTGCACCAGTGAGCGAATGGTGCAATACCGTGATACCACTACAAGTGGTATTGCACCATTCTCCTCTCCCTCTCCCAGGCAGAGGATAAGATCTCTGTTGGGAGTGGGTTCAGCCGACCAGCTGCTGTGGCTCAATGGACTGAGCCACAGCAGCAGCTGAGCAGTGCTTCTGGGACTGGGTTTGATTCCCGGTCCCAGAAATTGTTATTTTGCAACTTTATGCACTCCCCAACCTGAACCTCCCTCCTGAGTTGAGAATCTATAGTGGGGGTTCTGGGGTGCAGCCCCCATAACGGGGGGTGGGGAAACCCCCAGAAAAAGAGGTATGCTGCATGGCAAGAATCGAGCTGTATTGGCGGCGTGATTTTGCCAGGTGGCATTCTATCATGTGAGATCATGACCCTGTGCCTCCAATAATTACTTTCATTAGCACATGAAACAAAATGTAAGTATACACAACAAATAAAGAAAATAAAACAATAAATGTTGCAATTTCATAAAAAATTGGCTGATACCATTAAGCTGCAACAGTCTTTTAATACTCAAAGCTTCTCATCCATCTGCCCCTATGAAAATTGCATGACTAGGGTTCAGAAAGTAAGAATGAGGGTTTGTATGATGAACAGAACTAGTATCAACCAGATAACAGTGCCATACAAGAAATTGTAGTACTGCACAATATACAAAGAGTTGTTTAGAATCCCTTTGAACCTAGTAATATGCCAGACCACTTTTTCTGATATCCATATACCTCCATCCCGACTCTGAAGCTCAAAACTTAATAGCAGATATCTCTAAAACAGAACTCCTCTATGCTATTTCTTCTTTAAAAAATAAAACTACCCCTGGTAAAGATGGGCTTCTGAGTGAAATTTATAAATTTCTAGGTCCTTAGTTACAAAAAAACTTATTTCAGTACTAAATGTTATCCTTCATTCAAAAGAACTCTCATGGAGTATGCAACAAGGCATCTTAATTTATTTACACAAAAAGGAGATAAGGAAACATATAGAATGGAGACCCATCAGTATATTAAATACTGATTTTAAAATATTGTAAGTAAGTAAAGTTTATTGTTGGCATATTGCATTACAATATAGACAAGACAACATACATATAAAATTAAGTGTAAAATCCATCATCATAAAACAGAATTATTATATAATATAAATCATTATACGATACGATAAAGAGTTCTTCATATTTATCTCATAATACAATATTTTATGCTTTAACCAGTTGTTGGACTCATTCATTCTGTCAGTTGCCCAAGAGGCATACTTCTTCTTCCTGAGCTGAGTTGCTTTTGTTAAATAGATTGCCAATTTCTTTAGAATATGTACATTTTCAAAATTAAACAACAGGTTGACAGACAGTTGGTAAGACCACATCTGGAGTACTGTGTACAGTTCTGGAGACCCCATCTCTGCAAAGACATAGACAGGTTGGAGGCTGTCCAGAGGAAGGCAACCAAAATGGTGCAGGATCTGCACCAGAATACATATGAAGAAAGACTAAAGAGCTTAAGATCTATAACCTCAAGGAAAGGAGGGGGACATGATAGAAACTTTCAAATACCTCAAGGGAATCAACAAAGTCCAAGAGGGTAGCATCTTTCAGAAAAGAAATGTGCAAGAACAAGGGGACAATTTGAAGATGGGGGATGGTTAAGAGGTAATGTGAGGAAGTATTTATTCACAGAGAGGTTGTAGATGCATGAAATGGCCTTCCTGAGGAGGTTGTAGAGTCAAAACAGTGGAGGAATTCAAGAATGCATGGGAAGCCATAAGGCAATTCTAGTGGGAAGTAGGAGGAAGTAGGCTATTGGTTAACTAGGATCTGCAGCTTATCCGTTAGGTAGGGAAATGGGCAGACTAGGTGGGCCAAGCAGTCCTTTTCTGCCATCAAATTCTCTGTTTCCATGTATGTTTCTATGTTTCAGGAATAAACCTTGTGGGCATAACTAAGGAACCAATGAAGTCACCCAAATATATATGTCTTAGGTCCTTATACAATGAACATTTAAAAATAATATGGTGCAGATTTTCAGGTTTTTAATGTCACATTGATAATTTATTGATATTGTAGAATCCGTGTATATCTTACTGCAAGAATGTTGCTGAGGAAAGTTTCAAACCTAAATTGGGAAATAACCTTTCTATATTCTGGCTTATGTACTTGAATTAAATAGAATTTTAAATTATGTTCTTGAGTATTATTGGCCAGCCATGTAGATTCCTTTAAATTCTTAATTAGCTGTAAGTCCATTTCCTTTGCTTTTTAATAACTGTGTCAGTTATAACTTTAAAGTATGCTGGACTCTTAGTAATGCCATTTCCTAACCAGGTATTTAGATATTTTGTATTATAATATTTCAAGTTCTTCAACTTGTGACAACCAATTTCTTATTGCTTCTTGTCCATATTTTTTATCCATTAGAGCATCTGTCAATAATGAGTGAGCTGAATTTAAATTAAGTTTTATCCAGAACCTAATCATTCTAATATGTACCCAAATGTTTATATCTATTTGACCTATTTGTGTTTCTTACTAATGAATTAGGGGTTCCAAAGAGACCCCAGTATCTGTTTGTATACTTCACTAAGTACTGTATTAAGATATTTTACATCAACCAAACCCCAGGATTCTACAGCATATAACCCCTAGCAAATCACATTTATGGCTTTGATCATTGGTACTATAGAACAGCCACCATATCTATTATTGAATCTTTTTAAATCCAGAACTGATTTATTCATTTTATCCACAGTTATTTAAATGTGTTTATTCCATCATAAATTTGAGGAATATGTTATACCCAGATAGGTAAATTCCTCAGCAAATCAGTAGAGGAGCCTGCTAAGGAGAGTTTACTATATGGCTTCCTTGAACGGAAACTACTGCTTTTGTCTTCTGAGGATTAGGTTTAAGATTCAATTGTTTACAAATAATATCTACTGTAATTTATTCAAGCTTCTCTGTAATCCCAGTCTAGACAAGATAATAATATCTAAATCATCAGCGTAAGCTAGTAATGATATTATTTGTTGTCCTATTTTTAGTGGATGTAACTCAGAGCTGCCTAACATAAGTATTAGTTCATTTATATAAACATTAAACAAGGTTGGTGCTAGTATGCAGCCTTGCATATCGCATCATAGTTGGAATTGCTGTAGTTAAATGGCCAGAATTAGAAACTGTATCCTTGTCCAGGTATTGGAGTATAGATGGTTTAATCAAGGCAATTAAGTTTGGATCTATACCTATATTGTACATTTGTAACCATAAATGTTCTCTACTAACTGAGTCGAAAGCAGACCTAAAGTCTACGAGAGCAACAAATTTTTTGTTTCCTCATTATATAATATTTTTCAAGTAAATGGTTCAACAAAAATATCTGAGTAATAGTACCGCATCCTTTTTGAAACCAGTCTGCAGAGGAGAAATACTTGCATGTTTTGCAGCCAATCATGCAATCTATTCAATAACACTTTTGCATACACTTTAGCTAATGAGTCAATTAAGCTAACTGGATGATAGTTTTCCAGTTGAGACCTGTCCCTTTTTGTAAATTGGCATATGACTGTCAAACCAAGAAGAAGGAGTATATGCATACAGGACAGATTTATTAAAGAGGTCTGACAGCAGTTCCAACCACCATTCAATTTCAATTACATAGAAATCCAAGAAATTCTATCAGGCTGGGAGCTTCATTTTTTTAAACTGTTAAGTGCAGTAAAAACTTCATATGAAGTAATCCAGTGAAAATGTGCATCTATTTTTGTTGGGATATTTACAATATTAGATTGAACATCGGTTTGTTGGGACTTGTTACTGAAAATATCATAATAATAATTAACCCACTGATCTGGTGAATATGAGAATCTGATTGAGTTTTATATTGATTAGTTCCTGAGAAACCAGTCTCCAGAAGGAGCAATCATCATTTTCATCAATAGTGGCCATCATTTACCCCAAAATTCTTTTTGGTTTATGGCTCTTTGCATACTCACATGATCTTTGTATTCCCTACTATAATTATTTAACTTCATAAGATTATATTTTGTTGAATGTTGCTTAACTTTTCTAGTAATTTTAGCAAGTTCTCTCTTTTTTTGCAGACATGTTTTATAAAACCAATTTTCACATTTACAAGTGTGTTGCTTATTTGTATTCTTATAATTTTTGTGATCCCATGATATTAACTTATGATAGCTTTATCATTTTTCAGGATCCAGTTCTTTGTCCACAAGAGAATTAAATTGTTCTTGAAAAGAGTAATTAAATATACTGTATAATCAACATTAAGCATATTCCACCAGATTCTTCTATTGTTTATTATTTCTGTGTTAGACTCATACACAGTTTGTACTTTTATTTCCAATTTCCTTACTGTAATTATTGGGAAATGACCGCTGTCTGATATTACCACTATTTTTAAATCATAATATTTACAATAATCATATGGTGATATAACGTAGTCTACTAGTGAGGTACCTCTAGATTTAATACAATTGTACATCCCATCGTTATCAGCTTCAGATCTTCCATTGTAAATTATTAGATCTAGCTCATTTAACAAGTTTTCTAACTTATGGTTTGTCATCTGTATTTTCTTATCTAATGAAGCCCATTCCTGGATTAGTAGCTGCTTTTCTAAATTAAAAACTTTGATGTCCGATTGGATAGTAAGGTACCACATCTTGGCCCAGATATTCAAAACTTTGCCCTGAGGCCAAATTAGCACTGCCTGGCGTCCAAAATTGACTTGACCAAATAGCCCACCATATCTGAAAGGAGTAGCCCAGTGCTAAACCTGCTGAATATAACGTGCTAAGGAAGCTGGGCAAACTGAGCTGGGAGTGCAGTACAAAAATAGACCTGGAATAAGACAGCACTGAATACAGCACCCAGGCAGGCAGTGCAAACACCGACAGGAACAGAGTGCAGATGGAGCCGTCATGCCCTGGACCACAGGCAAGGAGCACAGATTGGAAAGGGATCCCAGGAGCAGACAGAAGTGCAGAACCCAGGCACTGATTCACATCCAGCCAGGGGAATGGAAGGGCACTAGGACCAGGGGTAGAACCAAGGAACAGAACAACCTTGTTGTAAAGCCAAGCACACAATAATGACACAGGACACAGTGCAAATATGATAAAGATATGTATAATGTGACAAATGCACAGTAAAGAAACAGGCAAACAACAAGTGACCAACAACACAAAACATAACAAACAGAAATGTAATGAAAATACAAAATGCAAACACTAAAGAAACTTACAGCAAACATCACTACAATTACAACCACTATATACACTACAACAGGAACAACTACTACTACTACAGCTGCTACTACTATTACTACTACTAATGCTAACACTACCACTACAAACTACACTACAAAACTGACTATACTACAACAAACTACCTATGACAACTACAGCAACTAAGAAATGAAAATGCAAAATATAGGTATGGGGCAGAAAACAAACTGAAAAACAATGTAACAGGAGGATAGGGATGCGTACACAAACAAGGAGGTAAAAGGCCAGCAACAGAAAATACAGTCCAGTAAGGGGGGGACAAGATAAACAAAGTTGTCAGGAAGGCATCATGGCTGGGATCCTACTAGTTCTGGTAGACATGCCTCCAGGATGGCAGCCACCCTCCTTGTTTCCAATCTGACACAGCTGCTGCTCTATGATAGTGCGCTGCTGGCACACACAAGCTATCTCAGGAGGTCCTCACTGCCTTCTGGCTCCTCCGGCCATGTTGCCCACAAAGAAGATTGGGTGGACCTACAAGAGGAAGAGGGAGCATGTGAGGATGGAAACCAACCAGGAAGCATACTGCAGCCACAGGTGGCTATACAGGGATGCACAGCATGTCCCAAGAGCCATACCCATGTGGTGCTCAGGAGCGCAATGGTAGGCATGACCGACAGGTGCCCACAGAGCAGGCCTGGAAGATACAGGCAACAACCCAATACCAATAGACATAGATACGTCAGGCCCGACAACACCATGGCACGGTTGGCACCACCCAACCCAGCACTTCACACTCTGAGACAGTGCAGACACACAGCGGTCCTCAGGATGGCAGTGGGGTGGGCCATGTAACAACATGCACATGGGAGAACACACATCAGGACAAGCTGCCCATAGTCAGATAGCAATGTACCACAAAGCAGAGCACAACAACCACCACCCATGGGGACTCAGAGCATCACAATGCAGGCATGGTGTCTGGCCATCCCATGCCAGGGCCAAACTGTCCCACAACAGTTGCAATACCACAGGGCATACCACCAGCAGGGTGGGCAGCAGATGCCACCATACATGGACCATGTACTGCAATGTGTGCGGTGCTCTGCAGCTAGAATGCACACACACCAAGTGAACAGCTGAATATGGACATCAGTGAATGGAGACTGTATGGCAATGCCAGCCATGCATGCTGACACAGGCCTACACTGCCCCCAGATACAGGGTACAGCGACCAGACAGCAGTACACTGGCAGCACTCTGCAACACTGGTGAGCAGCCAGCACAATGCTGCACCAGCAGTGGTATAATGCTCATGACTGTTAACCCACCATCACACTCAATGGCAGACTAGTGAAGAAACCACACATAACAGAAGCACATCACAAATGAAAACAGATATGTACTCACACAATAGGCCCCTGGCCTCAGGGCTGCTCTCCTGAGCCCGCTGAGGCATGGATGGCACCATGGGCTGTTCCATGTCATTTGTAGGGACCCCTCCTGGCTCCTCTCCCTGGGCTGTGCTGTTGATCTGCTGTACATTGGAGAGCAGTAACAGCAGCGTAGCGCAAGACACAGCATATACCATGATAGCAACAGCAAGATGCACCCCACCCCAAAACACTGTACATACAGAGCAGCCAGGGACAGTGTCTGAACACATGATACACCCACATAGAGGCCCCCATGGCCCACTGAGCATGCACCAGGCACACTAGGCATGTGGGCATGGTGTCACTGCAGTGCAACATCACCACACGCAGGTGCAAAGTGACAGGATGCACACACAGCTGTGTGGGCAGACAGAGCCCCAGGATACAGAACCCCTGCACCACACTGGTGTTGGCTGCAGGAAGGTCCCAGTGCAGGTCCCCACCTGCAATGTCCAGACTGCCACTCACACCATGACCAAGTGACGCGGCTGCGCATGGAATGACTGCAGTGTATCCCCATGGACACAGCATGTACCATGCAAGCACCACAACAACCATGGGTGGCGCCTGGCAACTGTGGCAACTATGCCCCCAACACTCTGTACCATAGTGCCACCCAAGGGGCCCACACTGTATGCCCCAGAACCAGTGCTACATGTGTCCTACCACATGGCACAACAGCATACCTGTGTACAGACAGTGACACACACACGCATGCACACATACACACTCACTCACTCACTCACGCACATGTCACTTGCACACACACACACACACACACACACACACTGGCAAACAGATAGACCACGTAACATATGTGTGCTTCATGTACGGCACCTACCTGGCACTGGCACAGTTCCATCACACACACCATTCCATTGTGCCTGTCCAGTTGCTGGCATTGCCTGCGGAGCAGGTCCATGTACTGGTGCCGACAGTTTTCTGCATCCCAGTTGATGCCCGTCCATTCAGTGAGGCGGTGTGCTATTGATGCCCACACCTGGTGTCGTGGGATATCACCCCAACACCACCCCAAACAGGCATCTGTGCCATTGTTGCACCAGCTGCACTAGATTGCTGTCTCAATGTCCCCCAGCGCCTGTCCTGTGCACCACTGCACGCTGCCTATGCCTCCCAGACATACCATTGCACAGCTGTTACCCTCCCACATGACTGTAATGTACTGCCTGTGTCACACCCTGGGCCCTTCAGCAACATGTGCATTAGTGCTGTGTAGTCACAAGGCACAGCACGCCCTAACCAGAAGTGGTCTCGGTGCACAAGCTCGACCCGCCCAGAACCCTGGAGCATCATATTCATGCATGCCGTGGCGCTATGCTGTATGACTTATGCGGCATTAAGATGCACTACGGCTGGGGTGCTAGTGCAGTACAAGGGTTGCATGCACATGAGCGGACATCACACTATGTTACATAGCACTGCACTAAAGAGACAGTGTGGCACAGGAGAACCATTTAGCCTGGCGCTAACCATTATACGGCGCTAAGCGGATTGCCCGGTGCTAACATGGCCCATATTCAGACAGCCTATGTAAATGAGGACAAGTGTGTATGCAAGGGGCAAACAGTGTGATTAGCATATCATTATCGGCTCATTTGCATGCCTAACAGGCAGGATTGCACAACAGGGCTATTTAAGGGCAAACACTGCTCCACCTGTGTTGTGTAGAGGGACTGCAATACTCAGCAGGTTCCACAGCTGAAGAGACCCAACACAGAGGAAAATGTCACAGGAGGCAGAGCAGCAACAGGCAGGTCTGTATAGCGGCTTGGAGCATGGCTGTATGGCACAGGGACATGACTAGGCCCTGACTTGCACTGTACACACATACGTTCAGCCATGGGACATGTATGGGACAGAACATATGCCTGCAGGACCACATGTCTGCATGTTACTGCTAGCAGTGTACATGGCCAATGTGCCTGTTGGCCAGCTACTAGGAGTGTTATGCCTGTGTGTACAGCAGCAGACCCACTGTGAGTGGACTGCCTGCACATTGTTGTTGCCATGCACCAGGGTGGGGAATGGGAAACACATTGGCTTGCAGGCACCCCAGGCCGTGCGGTGCCCATGTGGGGGCTGGTGCGAGCAATACAGTCTCAGTGTCTGTTGTGACACATGCACATGCACTGTGTACAGGGGTAGCCATGTTGCACAGTTGCAGTGCGTGCTGTACCCTATCATGTTGAACAGGGCCTGTGCTATGCCACTACAGGATGTACATTGCAGGCATCTAGGGTGGCATGCACATTGTGTTCTGCCTGTGCCATGCAATGCAGTCACACCACAGCATGTGACCTGTGTTCCTCTACATTTCTCTCATAGGTTCTGCAGCATGACAGGACCAGATACATGCCCATAAGTTCCCACAAGATGAACTGACGGCTCTGGTCCATGGTGTCAAGAGGCGGAAGCGCGTGCTACATCGCCACAAGGTTACTGATGCTGTCATGAGACAGATGTGGGATGAGGTCATGGCAGGGGTCAATGTCGTTGGAGGCCGGGATGTACTACTGATGCTGTTAGAAAAGGTATAGTGGTCTGCTGTGACGGGCCAGAAGAGGAAGCACAATGGCTGCGAATGGCTCACGGACCAGAGGAGGCCACAGACCATGCAACAGCATCAGGGGGACCCACTGATGACCCTGATGGCCCCACGCTGCATCCTATGTCTGTTAGTGGTGTTATTGGTGGGGGTAAGACGCCACTCACACCACCTAGAACAGGTCAGTATCCTCCTGTGTGCACCCTACATGGCATGCCTGCACTTGTGCTGGAGGGACAGTGTGGGACCTATACATGGTTTGCACTATGGGGTTGCTATACTGTGTACACTGTACACATGAGGCAGTACTGCGTGCATCCACTGCCTGTGCAGAGCTTTCACCACAGCTGTCAGTACGATGCATGTGCACCGTGGTAGGGGTGAGTGCATGTTGTATTTGAAAAATGTTGTTTAGAAACCCAAATGAAGACTTCTCTAGAGTCCAATTTTCTTAAAATATTTTTCTTTTATTCTTTCTTTTGATTCCCTTACGTTTCCTCTGTATAAGAGCTTGGGCAAATCAGTCAATCAATCAATCAATCAATCAAAATCTTTATTTAATCAGGCGAACATCATTGAGCATAGCTCATTTACAAGATGGACCTGAGTGGTCAAAAGTGCAAGTGTTAATACATTGACAAGGGTAGCATAAACAGTAATACAATGACAGTGGTAACATAAACAGTAATACAATGACATAAGTGCTAATATATAACAATATACATATGTACACGGCACATTAAAACTATTAATCTGTGAGACAGAAGGCAATGGACACATCAGGAGTAATATGTAGATTATAGGACCTAGCAGGCATTTTGAGGGTGAATCTTGGGACTGGAAGCGGAGTTTTATCAGCATATAGGAACACGAAAAAGAAAGGGGGGGTAGGTAGGGCGGGGTTTAGGCCTTGTGGAAGCAGTTGCAGAGTTCTGGGAATAGGGTGGTGAATAATCTTTTGAAGGATATTAAGGGTAGGAGGTTATTTAGCTTCATGGTTTTGGAGTGAATTCCAAACAATTGCTAGTGAGTAGCTGATAGCAGCCCTCCCAAACTGGGTACAGACATTGGGGACCTTAAGAATGATAATTTTGCTGATCCTTAGGTTGTATGGCCTAGAAATAATTTGAGTAAAACAGTCTGAGATATAGGTAGGTAGCTTGCCTGATAAGGCTTTGAATATCAAATTGCAGCATTCCTATTTCTTCTGTGTTGTAATGATGTCCAGTTAACTGCCTTAAAGGGAGCAATGATGGGTGCTGAAGGAAGGTCAGTAATGAATCTGATGGACCTGTGGTATAGGGTGTCCAGTTTATTTAAGAGAGTGAAATCTGTTAAATGAAATAATAATCTTTAAATCATATGTCTTTACTTAATATTTACATATTTCTTTCATACGCCTATAAGATATTTTTAAACTGTGTTTTGTTACCACATTGATATGCACTTGTAACTTACTGTACTTCCATTCATTACTTTAACCTAGCTTCTTTTGCTGACTACTTTTACTTCTTTCCTCCTGCTCACTCGTGTTTTCTATGCAATTTGTAAATTGGTAAGATGTTGTGTTTAGGCCACCTTTATGTAACATGTCTCACTTCACAACATTTATTAAAACTGCATGTTATGCCTGAAACCCTGTGCCTGCTGGGTCTTTACCTGATAACACACGCTGCTACACCCAATTCAATTATTTCATTTAGCTGTTGTCTGTGTTGTGCTGCCAAATTCAGGCCTCTGTATTTTCTCTGGCTAAATTGTGCCCTAAGAACACAAATGCACCCAATCATCAAATATTCTAATAGTAAAGTTAGTGTTAATCTGCTTACCTTGTCTTTCTTTATATTTTTCAGTGAACTTCTCTGATTTTACCTTATTTTCAAAGCGCGTAGCTCCGGCATTGTAAATGCCCTGCTCTCGTCTTGCTCTACTGTGCATGTGTTCCTTCAGGTATGGCCTGCCTCTCAGACCTGCCTGTGTATCCTGGGGGAATGACATGGCATTCCCTGTATTCCGTGAGTGCAGGAGGTTGCTAAGCAACCATACACCTCCCAAATGGAGGCAGGTTTATCTGAGCAGGTCCCAACCTGTAAGTGCTATTCCACTCCTGTGGAGACATTTTTATTTCAGACTACAAGCGGTCTCAGGATCCCTCACATTCTAATGATATACAGAGTTACCTAATATTTACAATTTAGTCGACATTTATCCAGAAAACTGAAACTAATGGGCTAGGGATAGGGGAATGCTTGCAAATTTTATGCAATTCCAAATGTGATGTATTTATATATGACATAATATCCCTGTCACATATTACATTTATTTTATGTTAGTGCCACCGTTTGGGTGGCTATTTCTTCCAAACTCATGTTCATAACCATTAATTTCATCTGTTTATAGTCATGATGCACAATGTTATTTAATGGTTTTACCTTTATCCTTATATATCCACTACTCTTCTGACCTCACATCTATTTTGACTAGGTACACACTTGCCAGATGGACTTGATATTCATTCCTATTCTGCTTTGCAAAGTTTTAAATAAAAATATATCTCATTTCCATATGTTCAAGCATTTGTTTATGGTTACCACCTCTTGCAAGGGCGCTACCACTTCCAGACTCCAGATTCTCAGTGATGCACCGTTATGTCCTGCATTATTGAAGTGCTGTGCCTCTGGAGATCTAATGTCGTTATGCCTTATATCTCCTTTATGTTTAAAATGTACTTTGAGTGCTCTTTTAAGTCTGGCCAACATATAGTTGGGCGCATGGACACTGAATGACATAGACTACACCCACTGTTGTACAATTGTTATTTTGTCCGATTTCAAATGTCTTATTGAGATGTGGGTGCTTAAAGATTTCTTTTTACTTGTGTGATTACATACTGAACATCACCGCATTGATTCATACCTGGGCATAAAGGACCTAGTAATAACTGCAGATCCCATCTGTCTGGGTTTAAACTGGGCATGAATTAACTTGTCCTTTAAATTGGGAACATTGTTTGCCACAATAATAGGCAGTTTTCTAGTGTCAATGTGGGTGTTGTCTGATGCCACTAAGTGCCAATTTCTATTAATAATTGCCCTGATTTGTGACATTCTATGATTATATTGTACAGCCAACACTACTTTCTCTTCCTTGTCTTTTGTTTCTTTTGAAGCAACTGGTTCCTTTCTTGTTTTTCTATTCTCTGACTAGCTTGTTCCAAAATATTTTTGTTATATCCTCTATCACTGAATCTGCTTAACATTTCTTGTTTGTTTTTGATATTCTACATTCATACTACAATTTCTCTTAACTCAAACAAGTTCGAGTAGGAAATACTATTTTAAGTTTAGTTTCATGAAAACTTTGACCATGTAACAATGTATTTCTATCACCAGTCTTCGATAAATATTGTATATGCACCTTGGGAACTGGAGGCACAGTGTGCAATATAGCAGTCAATTTCCACCTATTTTTGGTGAATTGTGTGCATGTGGCCATGGTCTGCATCAACAGGGACTGCAATGTGTGGTGTGCATGGCCATGGTGTGTGTCACTCATCCTAAGGTGTGCATGTACAAGTGGTGGTTGTGGCATACTGTGTGTGTTCCAGTCAGTAACACTGTCCTTTCTTGTTTCACAGTGGTGGGTGCACACCATTCAGCATGCCAGAATATGGCTGGGATGGATGACATGGAGCAGGAGGCGGAGGATGACAACAATATGCCATTGACCTCAGGACTGGGTGCCAGGCATGGAACCTCAGCAACCAGCACATGGGTGGCAGGCCAAAAGACATGGGTTACAACTGCCTGTGGGGGACGACTCAGGGACCCAGGCTGGTGGGGACTTGGACACTGGTGACATCCTAGAGGATGCCCAGGTGGAGGATCTGAGAAGTGGCCAAGTGGTCATCCTGGCAGTCACTAGTGACCCTGGATCAGATGGCTCAGACCAGGGTTACTACATGCCTGTGGAGGGACTGTGATTGGTGGCACAGGGTGGGGCATGCTGAGGTCTGCAACACGAATGCCATGGGGTGGGTGCCATGCCACCATAGGCGGTCTGGTACAACAGGTAGTGGGCAATGTGGGTGAGGTATGTGCACCACTGGACATGCGGTGCCTTTCATGGGGAGGTGCAGGGCCCACAGGGACATCACACCACAGGGACCGTGCAGCAGCAGGAACTACAGCAGCTGACACAGCATCCCACCATGACCAACAACAGGCACAACCCCAGCTGGCACTGGCATTACTTCAGCCATGGTGCCAGATGGTCAGGGATCCCACCTCTGCTCCAGACCACCTGACATCCCAGCAGGAGGCCCAGATGGACCTGCATGCCTTTCAGTGTGAGATGTGGCATAAGCTCTCACAGCTGCGGAGACTGTGGCCTTTGGCTTTGCCCGTGCAGAACAGCGGACTGAGGACAAGATGGAGTGCATGGTAGCCACGCTTGACCATGGCTTTGTGGGTCTTACAGCCACTGAGGTTGATCTTGCCTCAGTGTTGCATGGGGTGCATGGTGGTCAGTAGGAAGTGCAAGGAGGCAGCATGCCAGTGGCACACAGACCCACAGGCAGACCTCATGAAGCCGCAGGGCAGGCATGGGCACCAGCACCACTGTGTCAGGTGCATCAGCCAGCACCCTGCAGTGCCATGGCAAGCCACCCACCCACCCTGTCTGGATCTGCTGCCTGGCTGGGGCACCAGGGCACCACCCCTACAGCCTCACTGCAGTCCTCCTCAGATATATCATTGACTCAGGTACTCTGGACTCAGTTTCCCGTGCACATGGTGCATGTCATGTGCATGGTTGTAGTCACCTCAGATAGGCACAGCTACCATGCACTCCAACACAAACTGCTTTGACTGTGCACACACACACACACACACACTGTCGCGCACACACACTCACTGGCAAGGTCACACATGCACAGCCATGGTAGCCCTTCCACCCTGTCACCTCATTTCAGGCACCTCAATCAACACACCACTTCACCATGCCATGGCTGTCTACCTTGGTCAAATGCATGTCCTGCACAGCACACAGTACACATTGCCATCCTACATCTCTCCCACTGAGTTGTACACATGCTTTGTTGGTGGCCCTCACTATTGTGGTTGTCTGCATGTACTAAAGTCATTGTCAACATACTGTTCTGGTTGCTGTGCTGTGTTTACTCACTGTCCTGCCTGTGACAGTGTCCTGATGATGCCAGCCCTGTTCTCCAGAGCCCTGCATGCCATTCAAGGATCTCTCCTCTCGAGTTGCGACACTATCCCCTGACCTCTGGCTCTGGGTCACTGTCAGCCTGTTCCTCAGGTTCAGGTGCCTGTATCCCATGGTTCATTGCCATGTTGTGGAGCATACAACAGGTTAAGATGAGGCCTATACTGTAGGGCACCGCCTGACATGTCTAGGTAGCGAAGCACATCTTTAGTTGCCAAAGACCCTCTCTATGATGTTCCTGAGTGGTGGCGTGTGCCTCACTGTACTGCTTCTCAGCCACTGTGGCTGGCTGGGGTACTGGTGTCAACAGCCATGGTCACAGGGGATAGGTGCTGTCCCCTGTTGAAAATGTGCACCTGTTAATGTTGCTGTTCTGCTGTCTGCCCTTGCTGTGGTGCACCACCTGTGTTGCTATCCTGACCTCCTTCCTTGCATACATCTGCCTATCCCCACCCACACTGTGGTGTGTGCATGCCTTGCATGCTGATACTCACCAACTAGGTACCCACTGGGTATCCTGCCCTCCTCAAAGGCCTGACACAGCTGGGACTTGTGCCAGATGAAGGTGTCATGGGCACTGCCGGGGTACTGTGCAAAGACATTGCTGATGTGCCCTGTCACATCGCCCACCACCTGGCAATTGATGGAGTGTTACCCCTTCCTGTTCACATACACCTCACTGCCATTGCCAGATGGTGCATGAATGGGGACATGGGTGCAGTCAATGGCACCAAGTACCGCTGGTAGGTGCGTAACTCAATAGAATTACTGCATGGTTTCTCTGTGCTCTGCTGCTGTGCTGGGAAATACTATGAATTCACCAGCATGTGGCAGGAAAGCATCGAGGAACTGGGTCAGGAGGCATGAGGTGGCAGACTGTGATACCCCTATGGTGTCCTCCATTGGCTGTTGAAATGTTCCTGTGGTTAGGAAGTACATAGCTGCTGTCAGTTTCTCCTCGACTGTCATAGCATGGCTGCATCTGGTGTTGTGCTGCAGCTGCTCATGCAGGAGTTCACATAGCTGCCTTAACATTGTCCTGTTCATTCTGTTCCAGCCAGTGATGTGCTCATCTGGCAGGGTTTGAAGGAGACTCTGGGCGGTACCACCTGTGTGCAGCATATCATCTCCTTGGCCTGCATTGGGCCATGATGGCTCTGCTCCTTTCATCCTCCTCCACTACTGCTGCCATTAGGAGCAGCAGCACTGCATTGTTGCCTAGTGCCATGGTTACTTCCTGTTCTGGTTCTTCCCCTCTGTGTTTTGCCCTGGGATAAGACCAGCCTTTTATAGGTGGTAACTAGTGCCGCACTATGTGGCCTTGCATGGTGCTATCACTCTAAATATCCTCAGTGCATATGTGCTTATTCCTGCCCCTTACTTTGCCCTTGCATACATTATGGGTTTGCCCTGTGCTATTGCGGCTAGCGGCGCTATCCAGTCCTTTGAATATTGCAACTCCATGCTAATCCTGTGCTATTCCCATGCAATGGTTTATGCTCTGCACTACATTTTGACTATCTGGACCCATATGTTTCAAATCCCCATTATATAAACCTCTGCATTTAAATACAGTAGTTAAACGTTTTCAATTTCCTTTGTTAAGTTACTAAAGAGATCTTGTTCATGATTGGCTGACTTTTCGGAGGATTATACACAGTTACTAAAATTAATATTTCCTCCTTTAGCTTTAATATCACCACAAAGTAGTTTTTGAAAACTTTTTATTGTAACAGTTTTATATTACACATGATTTTCACATAAGTGATGAGACCCCAGAACATCTACCCATTTTGTCAGTTTGATTGTAGGACTTTGTATTGTTTGAAAACCATTTAAATGAATAACATCCTCTTGTTCACTACTATGCCATGTTTCCTGTAAATTTATTACATTAAATTGTTTAATAATGTCCATATAATTAGAATATACCATTTTGAAATATGTCCAGCAACATTCCATGTGATAATTTTAAACTCATTTAAATATTTAAGCATGAAATCATCCAGTTTCTTAGATTCCAGATTATCCATAATCATAGTCCTTTACCCTAATTCAACCTCACTTTCATTACCAACTTGTTTTCAACCAGCCAGTTGTCCTCTTCAGCAGGCAGTTGAAATCTATTGCTAACCTCCACCCAAAAAGTTCTTACATTTGAGTTGCAACTTCTATATATTTGTGATTAAGCTTTTGAGCTGATCACATTTTCATTAAGGTCAGTAATCAGAATCCCTAAGGGATCAAGTTTGTCCCCACTGGCCAATACACATTCAGCCAACTGATTGTTTACCAAAGTGACATCAATTTGACTGCCTTCAGATCCCAATCTAAATACCCTCTCAACATTAGCTGTGTCGTTCTCATAAAAGTTAAGCCCTAAGATGTTACAAACCAAGTGGGTAACCAAAGTTTTAAGTTTTGCTTTGCTTTCTTTACTGTACCTGTATAAATCAGCCCCAAAATGGAAAGCACCACATCTGGTGTCACATGCAGATTTTCATTTTGAAATACCAGCTCTTGAATATTAACATAATTATGCAGCTCATCAGCCAGATTCTTAGTCGATGTATCGATGCTCAATCTGCATTTCACAGTAAGTACTTTGTAAGAAACTGGATAGTCCGTGGTTAAATTATAGTTATTTCGTTCATCTGAATTCCTCCAAATATTGTGAGCAACATGAGCACTTTTGAAAAATACTAACAAGATATTTTCATTTTCACATTCATATGTTCTGATAACATCAAAGATGTCATCAACAACAATATTCAACATCAGAAAGTCATTACATATCATAGTAATCATAATTCTAAGCACATCTTTATTCTCCAAAGGATCATGGGAATACCTTTAAAAGTGGCAATGCCAGTGTCTGCCAGTTGGCATATCCTGTTATTATTGTTTAATAAGCAAGTGCTGTTTTCCTCAATACCAGGGGCTTCTGTTGATTTATAGCTTTAACTTGTTCAACTACAGAAGATTGTAGTGCCAGAGGAGGTTATTCTTTCTGGGTAACTTGTTTGTCATCTAGGTTCCCATTCTGAACAGCAATCACTCCTTTAGGTCCATCACACTTCTCTTTCTTATGTTTCCCTGCCTTGCCTTTCTTGTTCCTTTTTGACAGATTTTCAGTTTGGATGGGAGGTCTTGTTTGCCAGTCATTACTTTATTCTTTTTTCTTTTTAGATGTTAACTGACAATTTTTCCATCACCATCCCCATTATTCTGATTAGGTTCAGTGTTGGATCAGTGTTGTCCTATTAACATTATTAGTTTTTATTTATCAGTATCAATAAATGTATCCTCAGGGTTCAAGATTTGCTGAACTGGGTTACAAAAATTATAGAGGCAGCTTCTGACACTGTCAGATTTTTCTTTTGTATAGCAAGTAGTTCCTCCAGTCTTACAGCATTTAAAGCAACCCCCAAATCAGTAAGCTCATTCTTGATTAGAATTAACTGCTCCATGATAGTGACATTTGCCACATGGAGGTAGAACTTACAATATATAGATTCTCATCTATGAATGGGGTATATGTAATTTGGCATACATTATCCTCTTATTTAGAATACTTTGATTTACCAGTTCTTTTAACCCACTTGTAATGTCCTGTAATTCATTTCTAATCTCACTAACAGCTTTACTGTGTGCTAATGATTTATCTTGCATAGCAGATATTTCAGGCAAGCTGTTATAAGATAGAAAGTATTGGGAAATATTGATTAGAATCATCTGGGTTGAGATTTTCCCCAAAGTGACTTTTTCCTAGGTTATCATTCAATGGGAATATAGAGTCATTTTGGTTATCAAAACCAGGTCTGTGGTTCTTTTTAAGGAGTCTGAATTGAAAATATGTATAAGTTCCTGACTATCAGCTGACTGGGGTCCCATCTTATTCTATTCTATTAGTCTTTTTCAACTAACTGACATGGGGTTGAAGTAGTTCTGGCTTCATTTTGTTCTGTGTGATCTTTTTTTTTCAAGATGAGGGATAATCAGTGTCTGAGCAAGGTCAGATACAACATGATGGCATAATTTCTTTCTAGCCTTGCCTGCATTTTCTTGCCTTTTAGCCTTTAAATTCAGTGTTTTAGTATGCTTTTTACATTCTCTGGCCTTTCTTTTTCATAGCTCCCTATCTTGTTTCATTGGAGCTTCAGCTTTCCTATCATGCACCATTTTACCACTTCTAGTTTTCATTACAATTAATGAAAGTCCTCTACTTCTGTTGATGGTCTGCACTCTCTGTTGAAAGTGGAAACTGGGTTTTTAGTCACCCAAAAGGTAATTAACCTCAATTAACCGATGATTCCCAATAAATACACAATGCTATTAAAATTAGAGTCTAGAAGGGTATCCACAGGTTACATGTATAAAATATAACATATAGCAACAGCAGCTACTAAAACTGACTAAACAGAGCACATGAACAATGAATATCTTATAAACAACTGGTCATAAAAAGGCTAGACATACAAATAAAAGTAGATAAATATCACAGTCCAAATGTGAGTTGCATCTCTAACATCTAGTTGACTCGGCTGGTTCCTAGAGCTTCTAAAGTGCTGAATGCTTGTTCTCGTGAAAAAGCCATGACACAAAACAGCCTAAATAAAAAAAGGAACTATTTTTAAAATATCAAACCCAAGGGAAGAATTTTTAGCTTCTAGTTCTGATTTCTAGTTTAACTGTTAAATTAAATCAGCACTTATACCTTCATCTTCGCCTGAGTATATGCTGTGAATTCAATACAAATCCCACACTTCAGCAAGCCATGACTGAAATACAACCAGAAGCTGAGCACAGCTAAATTAACCTCCACAGCCTTTTAAGTTGGCAGTTCCTAAAAAATAATAAAAGAAAAAGAACAGCGATACTTATTATAAAATTCCTTGTAAAAAATAAAACAAGGTATCACACAAACAGTTCACCATAAACTTGATTAAAAATACCTTGTCTGGTTGTTGCAAAAGTTTAAAGTACAAGGGTTCCTGCCGTCAGAACACAAAGTTTTAGCTTTCTCATTGACAATGGCGATTCTGATTGAAAGCCACACATGTGCACGTTAAGCACCTGTGCTATACCTGTACACCCTAAGACCCAAAGGCCAGAAAGCCTGCATGCCTGAATACACATGACTGTGCCAAGCCAGTCAGAAGGTTAACCTAGTTCCGTATGTCAGAAGGTACTTTCTCCAGTCTTATCCACAATACACTTTTATAATTGTGGCTTGTGGGCCGGCTCGTCAATGCTTAGTGGTTGGATTTCCGCTTGCGGCGCGGCGACCGGGTTGAGGAACGGACCAGTGAGTCGGGCTGACGGGGAGAAGGATCGGCGTCCATTGGACTGCTCTCCTTCTCAAGGGAGGATGGGGTAGCATCCGGGCGATGGGGACTCCTAGCGGAGGTCAGGAGCACCCACGCTGCCGCTCAAAGATTCTAGGAGGCGGGGCGGACGCTGGGCGTCGTGCATGACCCGCCTCCCGAGAAAAGAGGAAAAAGGGCGGCTGCGGCCGCCCTCCATGAGCCCGCCCGTGGCTTTGATTAGCCCCAGGCCGGTCCTCCGACCAATTCACGGTCTCTGGGATGTCTTGCCCTCTCCATCCCGCAGCCCCACCGCGGGGGTAAGCCACGGGGTATCGGAGGACCCGAGGCCGATGTGGAGGGTGGAAGCCGTCGGCCCGTGACCGGGCTGAACATTGGTGCGGCAGCTAGGAGGTGGAAAAATGCAAATTAAAAATAAATAAATAAATAATTGTAGCTAATTTTTGTTCAGAAGCACCACATCTAACGTTTATCTACACTAGAGAACTGAATGATATAAACAACAGCCTTAAAGGTCATGTACAGCGGTTTTTGCAAATTTTTATAAAAGTTTTAAAAGCTGAAATTCAAGTCCTTGCATCATGATTAGTGTTTCCTGAAAATTTCATGCTGTTTGGTTTTGTGGTTTCTTTAAATCAGCATTTGTTAACTTGCTCTACAGTGGCTAAAAACAATTGAGTTATTTCTGTCCTCTCAGTCAAACTTGGAGTCTGATGACATCATTTTGGAGTAGCCTGCTGTTTCAGATTCCCAATCAGAGAAGCACTCTGTAGAGTTTATGGTTTGCTGAGCTCTCCAGGTTCCTTACAAACCCAGTCTCTGGTTTGTGTTTAGATAGATCAGTTTAAAATATATCATTCTCTTCCTTTACAAAGCTGATCATTTCAGTTCCAATGCTGAACTATAGTAGTGGAAATCTTTTCTGTGAGAAATTAGCCTGTCTGTATCACAGCTCTGTTCTTTCTAATTGAACCTCAATTGTTTTTCTAACTCTATCGACACAGGGCTGTTTAATGAATATAAAATAAATCTAAATATTGTTCATTCACAGAAACAGTTTGTCTTTTATGTAACTTTCATAAATACAATCATGTAAGAACATTTTTATGTCAGATTGACAAACAGGTGCTTGTCACACTCTGCTACAGTATTTCAAGCACATGTACTGTCAGAACTCACAAATTTAAGCTCTTTGGTGGTTTCTGTGTGAAAATACATCATATACGTGTACAACCAGAACCACTATGTGGCATCCTGATGCACTGTGTATCTGCCCACAGTTGGGGCAGCTGCAGTCACTGCCACCAGTCCCCTGCCCCACAAGCCCCTACCTTCTGATCCACTGTCAAGGCTGCTGCACCCTGCTGCCCACTGTCTTTTCCCACACAGTCATGGATTGTGCACCCTGCTGCTTCCATCCGCTGCCTAAAGAATCAGGACTACTGCACCCTGCTGTTCCCTGCCCAAACAATTGGGGTTGCTGCACCCTGCTGCCCTATCTCCCCTGCCCTCAAAGTTAGGAAGCTGCACCTATTGCCCGTTCCTGTCTCCACAGTTAAGATTGCTGTGCTGAGCTAGGCCCTAAAGTGCCATGTTCCCTGAATCCATGGGCAGGCTGCTGCACCACATGTACCCCATCTCACAGTCAGGGCTGCTGTACCCTGATGCCCCATGTGTCCTGCCCCACAGTCGAGGCTTCTGCACCATGCTGTTTTATCACCTGTCACCACAGACAGGCTGCTGCACCCTGCTCCTATCTACACAGTTGTGGTTGCAGTGGTCTGCTGTGCCCTAGAGCCCCATGCCTCTGCAGTTAGGGCTGCTGCACCATGCTGCCACTTGCCACAAGATTCAGGGCATTTGATGCACCCTGTTGCGTGCCTCCACAGTTGAGGTAGTTGGACTCTGCTGTCCCCTGCCACCAGAGTCAGATCCTTTGCTACACTCTGCTGAGGCAGGAACAGGGACAACATGTGTAGTGTCCTGACTGTGAGGGTGAGAGAGAGGCGCAAGGGAGAGAGGTGCAGGGTGCAGCATCACCAACTGTTTGGGAAGGGTGCAGCACAAAGTAAGGCAATTGCTGACCCTGTCCCCTGCCTGTGGAGGCAAGGGGCTGTGTGGTGCAGCAGGACACAATGGTGGCAGGAAACAAAGGACAGGATGGTGCAGAAGCCTTAACTGTGGGGCAGGACACAGGTGGGCATCAGGATACAGCAGCCCTGACAGTGATACCAGGGTACATTGTGCAGCATCCCAGCCCATTTGGGGCAATGGAAATGTGCAGTGGGACTCAGCAGCCCCAAATGTGGATGCAGGCAGCATGAGACTCAAGGTGTAGCACAGCACAGCAGCCCTGACTGTGGAGACAGGGACAGGGGAACAGGGTGCCGTGGCCTGACTGTGAGTGTGGGGACAGAGGGCAGCAGGGTGTAGCAGCCCTGAATGTTCAGACAAGAGATAGGTGTGGCATCAGGATACAGAAGCTCAAACTGTCAGACAGGGTGCAACAGCCATGCCTGTCTGGGACAAGGGATGTGGGCAGCAGGGTATAGCAAAGAATCTGACTCTGGTGGCAGGGGACAACTGCCTGAACTGTGGAAGCATGCAACAGGGCACAGCAAATGCCCTGCATCTTGTGGCAAGTGGCATCATGGTGCAGCAGTCCAAACTGCAGTGGCATGGGAACTAGAGCACAGCAGGCCATGGCAACTCCAACTGTGTAGAAAGGACCAGGGTGCAGCAGCCCTGTCTCTGGTGACAAAGGATAGAGGACAACATGATGCAGAAATCTGACTGTGGTGCAGAACACAGGTGGCAACAGGGTACAGCATCCCTGACTTTGAGATGGGGTACAGATGGTGTAGCAGCCCTGCCCATTTGGGGCAATGGAAGTGGGTAGCATGGTGTAGAAAAGCCTCACCTCTGGTGGCTAGGGAAGCATGGTACAGCAGCCCCAAGCTGTGGAGGCAGGGGACCTGGCACACTAGGGCTTAATACAGCACAGTAGCCCAGACTGTGGAGACAGGAACAGGGGTCAACAGGTGCAGCTTCCTAACTGTGAGGGAGGAAGAGGCAGCAGGGTGCATCATCCCCAACTGTTTAGGCAGGGGTGGTCAGCAGCCCTGATTCTTTAGGCAGGGGATGGAGGCAGCAAGGTGCACAATCCCTGACTGTGTGGGAGAAGATAGTGGGCAGCAGGGTGAAGCAGTCTCGCATGTGGAGCTGAAGGCAGGGGCTTGTGGGGCAGAGACACGTGGCAGTAGACTGCAACTGTCTCAGCTATGGGGCAGAGACACAGTGCATCAGGATGCCACATAGTGTTTCTAGTTCTAACATACATAATATATTTTCACAAGAAACCACCAAAGAACTGAAATTTGTGAGTTCAGACAGGTGCCTGTCACACTCTGCTACAGTATTTCAAGCACATGTACTGTTTGTCAATATGACATAAAAGAAAAATTATCTTAAATGAACATATTTATGAAAGCTACATCAAAGACAAACTGTTTCTGTGAATGAACAAAATTTAGATTTATTTTATATTCATTAAACAGTCCTGTGCTATATAGTTAGAAAACAAATCAGATTTTTGATTAGAAAGAACTGAAAACTGTGATACAGACAAGCTGATTTCTCACAGAGAAAGATTTCCTCTACTTCAATTATGCATTGAAACTGAAATGATCAGCTTTTTTCAGAATATGATATGTTTTAAGCTGATCTATCTAAACACAAACCAGAGAGTGGGTTTGTAAGAAACTTGGAGAGCTCAGCAAACCATTAACTCTACAAAGTACTGCTCTGATTGGGAATCTGAAACAGTAAGCTACTCCAAAATGATGTCATCACACTCCAAGTTTGACTGAGAGGACAGAAATAACTCCACTGTTTTCTGCCACTGTAGAGCAAATTTACAAATGTTGATTTAAAAACCACAGACTCAAACAGCATGAAATTTTCAGAAACTCTAATCATGCACAGGGACTTAAAAGTCAGCTTTTCCAGCTTTTATAAAAATTTGTAAAACCGTTGCACATGATCTTTAAACTCTGTAATCAGTCAGGTCTTATTCAGAATTGTCACCAATTTTATACACTTAGAGCCTTTAACTTTAAGGCCTTTAATGCTAGGACATTGCCGCATAGACAAAAGCACAACCCAAAATTCTTTTTGTCCCTGTTCCTCCTCTCAAAAGTAACTCGAAAGCCACAAATCAACATTCTGTTTATACTTGGAAGCAAAATTTCCCTTCAATGGGTTAGCGACATTCCAGAGACACTTTAACCAGTATCACGATTGACCCAAGTAAAATAAAACCTATGATTAATTTTGAAAGT
This sequence comes from Neoceratodus forsteri, assembly GCA_016271365.2. Lineage (NCBI taxonomy): Eukaryota > Metazoa > Chordata > Ceratodontiformes > Ceratodontidae > Neoceratodus > Neoceratodus forsteri. The sequence goes on from CM057454.1 coordinate 398,312,836, forward strand.
CAGCAGTCAGTAGAGTGTAGATCAAGGCAGATGGAGGCAAACAATCTGCAAATAATAACAGATGATAGTTTGTGGTATCCTTTCTCCTTTGCCTTCACCAAACTTTGCCACAGTCACCATACTCTCCACTCTCAGTCTGTTCAGCCCAGCCCAGAGTAGTACCTCCATGAGTTACCCTGCTTCTCCCTCAGCCTGTATCAGTTCCTCCACCACTGGACTCCGGATGCTTGCAGCTCCTAGGGAAATAAAAACACAAACATGGCAGAACAAACAGCTCCAAAGAGGCTACACAAGTTGGCCCAGAAAGACTGCCTACAGAGCCATTCAGCCAATGGTGGAATACCTGTTATACAAGCTCAGAGGGCATTAGGCAGTTCCTGCTCCTTTAGTTACTCCACAACCACATAGTGTGCAGCAGCCATCTTGGATCCCCTCATGGGCTAGTAGAATGTTTATAGCATACTCTGTTAGAGAGTAATCCCCAGAAGAAGACTGACTTCTTCTCAGGGCTGATTCTTTTAAAATATTGGCAAAAATTATGAACAATAGACTACTGCAAGTCTCAAAAGATCTTATCAGTACTGTACAGGCCTGTGCCATTCCAGAAAGGACATTTCTGACTACTTAATTCTATTATGAGAGATTATGAAAAGAGGAACAAGGACATCATACAAGGTTTTCTGATCTCATTAGACCAATGTAGGGTCTTTGAATCTGTAAACCAGGAATTTTGTGGTACACTTTAGGAAATATGGTATACCTCCTCAGTTTGTACAATGGTTAAGATGTTTTTACAAGGGTGCCATAGTCACACCGGTGACAAATGGATGGTGTAGGCCATTGATAACTATAAAGAATGGAGTCTGGTAAGGCTGTCCTCCAGTCTTCTGCTTTATGCATATTATATTGACCCTTTACTACATAATCTAAATTAATCTATGCAGTTAAATCCAATACATACAATAAGTAACCCACTCCAGAACAAGGCATTAGCTTTGAGATGATATATGTTTACTGCTTAGGGATCCAGCATCTACGTGGGTGGCCCTAGATATATGTTTGGACTTTGGTAAATTATGAGGAGCCTCTTTAAATTTAGGTAAGTGAAAGGGTAAATGTTTAGGGAACGCAAACACTGCCCTTACTCAGACAACTGGTATTGAGCTCTTGACAGAACCCATTACAGTTATTGGTATCCAGTTTCAAACAGGAACAATGGACACGCTTAAACTGGGAACCTAAAACTGAGCAAGGTAGAGCTTTAGTTACTAAATGGAATGGTTGGAAAATGGGAAAGGAAATAAAAGATTTTTATGATAAAAACTCTTTTACTACCCTTGTTTCTGTTTGTCAGCCAGATATTTCCCCAACCAGAGCACTACAGACAACAATGTTAAACATTTTCTTTCAGGGTTTATGTGGAGCAGCCTGAACCCTATTAAGCAGAATATAACTTACCTATCAATTAGCAGGGGGCATTGTTATCCACTGCTTTCTCTTACTCTATTTTTACATCATATTTTAAGCTCTTATTGTGTAATAAAAATAAAGGATGGGAACATTATTTTATGAATCATGTCAAACATTGTGGCAGAAATGGAAACTAGGCACACAAATGGTTATAAAACAAGCCCAACAGCCCTTATATGTATATATGTATATATATATATATATATATATATATATATATATATATATATATAGATATATATGGAAGCCTTTTAAAATTAAAAGTCTGACATTTACCTAGTACCCAGATCATTACATTGCCAAGAAAAGAAACTTTATAGGCAAATTATAGACTCTAATTTCAGAGAACTTATTGTTTTCCAAAGTGTCCCCTGGATTATTACCTTCTCTTCAGTTATTTTCAACAGAGCCAAGAGTCCCTGTTCATATGTAGGACATACACTGGTTATGCTGTCACGAAAAATTAAACATGAAGGGCAATTAAATGCACAAGCAACAGGAGGAAAGGATGTGTGCAAGACTAACATGCAGAGATGAAATAGAAACTATGGAATATTTGCTCTTTGCCCATTTATCTCCCCTTTTGGACTTTAATGGCAGATACATGGCTGATGACATGATCTTTCAGATCTCTTGATCTAGCCTCACTCCACCTTGAACTTCCTCAAGTCAATTGGTTGCCAATATCCTCTGCTAATTCTATTGACCAAGCTCTATTGTACTTTAAGGACAACTTCCTTGTGGTCTGGGATAAGCATGCTTCTTTAAAAGAACTCGGGTTTGTGGTAACAGCCTACCTTGGGTCACTCCTGGCATGTCAGCAAGCACGAGACCATGCTTGGAAAATACATAAAACTTCCAAACTACCTCAAGATCTCGTCAAATGCAGGGCACTGCAAAATTTCTGCACCAGAGCTATTAGACTGGCCAAAGAAGAGTATTTCAGCTCCCTGGCTCAGGCTGGTGCAATTTCTTGTGGATAATGATCTGCAAGATGACAGACAGCATGGGTTTGTCACTGGCAGATCATCTCAGACAAACTTGGTTGATTTTTGACTGGGACACAAGGGCACTGGACAAGGGCCATGTGGTAGATGTAATCTACCTGGATTTCAGCAAGGCTTTCAATTCAGTGCCACATGTAAGGTTGACCTGCAAGCTGAGAGTCTTGGTATAGGGTGGAAGCTAGCATGATGGGTAGAAAATTGGCTGCGGACAGGCAACAGAGGGTAGTTGTGGGGAGAAGCATCTGAGCCTAGGGCAGTGACAAGTGGTGTCCCACAGGGATCAGTATTGGGACAAGTCCTGTTTAACATTTTCTTTGCAGACATAGCAGTTGGGATCAAGAATAAGATCAGCCTCTTGCACGTGACACCAAGATCTGTGCTGAGGTGGATGGGGAGGAGGGTGGCAAATTACTGCAGGAGGACTTGGTAGGACTTGAGGAGTGGTCGCACACCTGACAGTTTGTTCAACACCAAGAAGTGCAAGGTGATACACTCTAGAGTCAAAATCCACTATATAGCTACTGGATGGATGGTATCAAACTGTCCACATCCAACGAGGAGAAGGAAATGGGGTGCTGGTTACCAGGAATTAAACCACTCAGCCCAGTGTAGGAAGGCAGTGACTAAGGCTAACAGGATGCTAGGGTGTATAGCAAGGGATTACATCCAGATGTAGTGAAGTCACATTGCCCTGTAAGGTCCCTGGTGAGGCTGCACTTGGAGTACTGCATGCAGATCTGGCACCCGTGCTTAAAAGGGATATCAAGCTACTGGAGGCAGTGCAGCGAAGAGCAATAAAGATGATCCAGTGTTTGGGGACAGAACTTATAAGGAAAGACTAAAAGAGCTCAACATGTATACCCTGGAGGATAGAAGAGAGAGAAGGGTCAAGATCGAGACCTTCAAGTACCTAAAGGGGATAAACAGAGTAGGCTTCCAGGGTGGGTTCACTCTCCAGAATGGAAGAGATACCAGAGGTCACTCCCTGAAGTTAAAGGGGCAGATTCAGGAGGGAAAGGAGGAGGCACTACATCACAGAAAGAGTGGTAACAGGGTGGAATGCACTGCCTGAGCAACTCGTATCAGTGCAGACTGTGGGGTGCTTCAAGAGGGTGGGACAAATTCAAGGGAAAGTACATACCAGGTGGGGCAGTTGGGGATGGAAGAGTTAATGGGGGGCAGCTGCAGTCTAATGGGCTGAAGTGCTGCACAATCAAGCAGACTAGACAGACCATATGGCCTGTATCTGATGGCAACTTTGTATGTTCATATGTCCTCATTCCAGTCAAACATAGATAACCCCTCTGGATTCTGGAAGGTAGTTCACTTACTTTTCTTCCCACTATCTGAACCTCCAACCCCTCCAAAGATAAAAAACTCCTTAATTTCTGACCACCCCTCCGTCACTGCTGAATTCAATAAATACTTCACCTCTTATGCTTCTTCCCTTTTCTCATCCTCCCTCCCAATCCCCCAACTCTGCCCTACCTCCCTACTCAAACCACTCAACCAACTGCAGGAGTTTTTCTTCCTCCCAGTATCTCCTGCAGAAGTTCAGGAAGCCCTCCTTGCCCTCAACAAAGCCAAAGGAGGGTCCCCTGACCACCTGGACCCAAAATTATTCCACCTTTCAGCACCTGCAATCTCCTCCCACATAGCTGACCTTCTTAATCTCTCTTTCACCCTTGCAGCCATTCCCTCAGAATCGAAACATGTGACTGTTATCCCTTATCCCTACCTAAGGGTGGTGGCTTCTCCTCACCAAACAATTACAGGCCTATCTTACTACTACCAGTCCTGGCCAAACTCTAGTAGCACCTTGTCCTTTCCCAACTCTGTACCTTCCTCTCTGAATCCTTCCTCTTTACTCCTTTCCAGTCTGGCCTCAGGAAAACCACCCCACTACTACATCCATCCTTAGACTCACTGACTATATCCTCACAGATATGGATAGTGGGCAAATCACCTCAGCCATTTTTGTCAATGTTGCTAAGACTTTTAACTTGGTCTCTCACCCGCTACTCCTCCTGAATCTGACTTCAGCTGGCCTGCCCGTCTCTGCCACTGACTGGTTCAGAGCCTACCTTACAGGTAGAACCCAATCAGTCAGGATTGCTGAAGCTCTTTCCCCCTCCAAATCCACACTGGTGTGCCACAAGGCTCTGTTCTAGGCCCACAACTTTTCTCCATTTTTCTCAATGATCTTCCCGCAGTCTGCTCATCTGTATCCATTCACATGTACATGGATGACACAGTCCTGTATACCTCTGGCCACAGCTCCACTGACATAGATACAGGCTCCAGCTGGACTTTGGCAAAGTTCAGCACTGACTTCATTCACACCAACTCTTTCTTAATGCCAAGAGGACCATCTCCATGACCTTTGGCACAAGGCGAGACTCACTAGGCTTACCTCCTCTCCTTCTTATTATACCATTGACAGGACTTTTCTCGAGGACACATCCCCTTTAGGTATCTTGGGGTCTGGCTTGACCAGCACCTCAATTATTCTGGTCACATAGATGCCATCATGTTAAAACTGTATCCTAAGCTAGGCATACTATACAGGAACCGTAATTGTCATTTACCAACAGCTAGGTGTGAACTGATCCAGAAGATGATCCTACCTATTTTTAACTACTGTGATGTAGTCTACAGTGCTGCTCCAAAGTCCTCTCTAGCCAAACTGGATATCCTCTTAAACTCTTTATGTCGCTTTGCTCTGGATGCCCACCTTCTCACTCATCATTGCAACCTCTTTAACTCATGTGCCCTCCCTTCTCTGGGCAATCAACGTCTCTCTCACTACACTAAATTCTGGTTCCACTCTATCCTTTCTTACCTTTGTTCCTCGTTAACACTACTACCAACATCCCACCACTTACTCAGATCAACTGATGCTCACACCCTATTGATCCCTTGCCGATCAGCAGCCATAGGTCAATCAGGTTCTCTCACCACCTCCCTAAAATCTGGAATGCACCTGCCCCAAATTCACCATTCTTCATCCCTGCATCCTTTTCATCCACCCTACTTAACTTTTATTCCACTAACTGCACCTGTATGGAACCCCTCCATCTCTACTTTCTATCCCACCATCATCCAGTCAACGACTCCAAAGCATTTAACAGCTCCTTATGTATTAGCTCATATGATGGACAAATTGTACAGTCCCTTGCTCTCTTTGATTGTATCTGCAATAAATCTGTTGTATCAACTTACTGTGCACTAATTTTAACTGTATTATGTATGTGTGATTTAACTGTTGTATTCGCTCTGTAACCTATTTTATCATTATTGTGTATCCAGCATTCCTATATATATGTTGTATCTGTTATGGCAATTGTGTATGTATCCTTTCCCCACATGTATTCCTCTCCCCAGGATGTACCATGAGACAAACAATTTTGATTGCTTGGTGTACTTTTCTAGTGAAACTTTTCAATAAATAAATAAATAAAAGATGGAAGCAGCCTGAATTTAAGCACATAACTTATACTGTATTGGTATATGTTGTCTTTGAATCTATATGGGAAAATGGGATCCAAGCACTTCAAGAGTAATTCTTACTATTATTAAATGGTATATTTGAAACAATAGGTGCCTTTTGTTTTACAACAGGAACAAACAATAAGGGTAGAACTTTTATGTAAAATAACAGAAGTAATTCAGAAAGTTTATCAGACAGAACTGCAAAATGTACCACTGTAATCTAAAGGAAAACAATGGAGGAACCTACCTTGGGTAACTAATACAGATCAGCCTAGTACACAATGATATTACGGTATTTAATTTTACTGTATATCCTGTAGTACTCCATTGTATAATTTAAGGGACCAATTTGTTGTTCTCCACTATTATTTGCACTGTATTACCATTGTTTTGGTTGATTGTAAAAGATTTTCTTTCTAATAAAAACCCTACTCTGTCAGTAGGGGGACTGCTGGCTGTCAGTAAGACAGCTGACCCTGATGATGGCATGTGTGAGCAAGCTCTGCCACTAACTGACTCACATGGGAAGCATGCCCACAGATTTAATCTGGATTCTTGCCTGCTACCTTGGATGCTATGTTTCTTGAACCAGAGACCTCGTTAGAGCCTGACCTGATGAACACTGGAATACCACACCTTCTGCTACTGGACCCCTTGAATCACTTGTCTGCAAGGGTGAATACTCCACTAGAGGACTCTCACCTCCTGCAAGGCCTGCATAAATGCAGATCACACCTGTTGCAACTAATGGACTGCCCAGATTTTTCACCAGTGTTGCTGCTACCAGTTTTGGGTCCGAAACTGGAACTGTAAACCAACAACCATGTGCCCTTTAGATCTGGTGTACAGTGAGATCCACCTCCCTCTGACAGACTACAGTGCTGCCTGGCAATTTACCACTTTTTGCTCCTGTTTTCAATCTGACATCTCCCTCCTGGACAATGGAAAGCCGGACCATACAGTCCCGAGTGGAACAACCGGACAGCCAGTAAGTAACTCTTTCCAATCACGCCGCCTCTGCTAGACTTCTGTTCGATGGCTGTTCTGTTTTCCCCACTCAGTCCACTCTGATGCTGTTTCCTGAGCCAGGGCAGCTTCTCTCCTTACAGTCACACCCAGAACAGAAAGAGCACACTTCACATCAGTATGAGAGGCCACTTGGTTTTCAATACTGGCCGAGTGGTATGCTGAAACAATTGCCATGCCCAGCCTCACAGCCAGGGGAGTCTCTAAGTGTGATGTTCAGCCCCTATATGGCCCATCTGGACTACCTCTTGTTGCCATAGACAGGACCTTGGTTTCCACTGTGGACCCCACTGTTATACAGGTTCTCCTGACCCGGTCGTTGGACATTCTTCCCAAGCAGCTTTTCTGGGTTTTTATCACTGTGGGGGTTCTCTCTCTATTTCTAACATTCTGATTTTGGACTCCTGTCCCCAGGATCTGGGCTTCTTCAGCTTGGCAGGTGGATCATGCCCTGCCACCCTCCTCATCCTCCGTGACACAGCTCAAGTCCTCCAAGCAGGGCTGGAGCCCAATTAAAGCCCTTCAAAAGGCAGGCTGGATTATTGGGCCTGATAGGCATTCCGGATCCTGGACCCTGCTCTCCTGCTGGACTATTGTATAGATTCTTGTGATGCAACTCCACCAAGGACTTTGGGCAAACCACCAGGTAGGCTCATTGTTTCTGGGGTGGGGTAGTTATAGAACCTTTAGCCTGTTTTATAGATGATGCCATTAGGCCCTTGTGCATAACACTCCACCCTTCCTGCTAGATATCAGGGATGTGCTTAGTGTATTTAATAACTTATAGATTGGTACAGATTCCATCCTAGCTACACTAGATGTGGAGGCCCTTTACACTAGCATACCCTATATAGGAGGTTTAAGGGCATTATGATACTACCTCAACATGAGAGGGAGGGTACAAGGCCGGACACACAGACATCCTGGTAGAAATGGCACAGATAATACTACAAGGTAACTTTTCTATTTTAAAGGTAACTTCTACCATCATCAGAAGGGAACAGTGATGGGGACACTTTCACCCACAATTATGCCAATCTTTACATGGCATACTGGGAGGAAGAGGTATGTTTAGCGTGAACACAACCCTTGATCCAGAATAAAGTGCTGGAAGTGCTTTACTGATGATATCATTATGGTATGGGAAGGCATACATTGGGAACTGGGGATTTTGTGGATTATCTGCATGCTGGTAACCAGCACCTCAGATTCACTTGCCACTCTGACCCTCACCAGGTTTCCTTTTAGATATTGTTATAACCAAGGCAGACCATGGTAAAGTTGAGACAGGGTTATACCAGAAGCAGATGGACAGAAATAGTATCCATCATGCTTGTAATTGCCACCCAGCACACATCGTCAGGAATATACCTATGAGCCAATATCTCAGGGTCAAAAGAAACTGCAGTAGGGCAGAAGATTCTGAAAAGAGAAAGCAGAATTGACCCAGAGATTATTGACAAGAGGGTATTCAGAAAAATCCTGAAGAATAGAGAAAGGGAGACAGAGGATATCCCAAGGAAACCTTACTCCAACCAAAGAGTGGTAATGAGCAGAACACTGACACAAACAGAATAAATTTTGTCAGTACCTATAACTGCAGGTCATGGGAAGTTAGAGACAGTTTAATGAAGAACTGGCATGTTTTAGCAGCTGATAGGAGACTAGAGGTTTCACCAGGAAGGACATACTGAGCTGCAATAGCTCATTTCCAGATGAGACATGTCATCAGTTGGAAAACAGGTACAAATATACAGTAACATACAACTTAAAATTAGAACACATACAATTGTTTTAGAGAGACATCCTTCCCATCTGTCAAATAAATGTTTTGCTTCATCAAACCTCTGTGGATGTCCTGCCTCTCCTTGTTAGGTGGCTCCATCCACCCACCTAGGAACCTATAGTGTCCCCTGCCACAACACTTGCTGGGGAGTGATACTGGTGTTGGTACAGAAAAAATTATTATTGTTGCCATATTGGACCTTGTAGCAAAAGATCCAGATAAACAGATGATTTGATACCTTTTATTGGACCAACATAGATGTTACAAAGAAAACAGGTGCTTAAGTTTTTTGGACTACACACGTCCTTCTGTGAACTGATGAAGGACTGTATGTGGTCCAAAAGCTTAAGCACTCTTTGTTTTGTAACATCTCTGTTTGTCCAATAAAAGGTATCAACTCATCTTTTTTCTGGATCTGGTGTTGGTAGTATGACTAAGTTCCATTTGATCACATCCTCATCTCAGAGTGGAGAACAAGAACAGGACCCAAGAAGACTACCAGAGCACCACATTTCACCTTCCAAGAAGGCCATTATCATACCATAATACACTACCTGGAGTGCCTTATTGTAATTATGAAATGGGTCCTTTTTAGTAAATTGGATGCATTTTTTCAACGTATTTTGTTGAGCTACTTCAGCTGGGCCATTGTGCTGGGATAACGGCCCAGTTGAAAGGACCTCTTGGCCAATTAGGAGCCAGCATTCTGTACCCATTTCATAATACTGTATAAACAAAGAGAGGAAAGGTGGGGAATAGTTACATTGGCAGACCTGAACTGCCTAAATAAATTCTGAAGTTCATAAAAACACATACATTTGAATAATGGGGTTTATTGGTGTTTCAGGAGAAACCTCACCCCTCCTTAAATAACCTGGCTAGTTCAACAGTTTTGAAAAAATTTCATTAAAATACCCATGGTTTGGAATGCAAATAAGATAACAGTTTGTTTGTGCCACACATGGTTTTCATTATCTTACTGTTTTTGCTATCCTCCCAGTTACTAGAATGTGGACTATTACAGTTTTCAAATTTAAAATAATGGCCACCTAGCTGGTTCCATCTTCATAGACCTAACTAAGGCCTTTGATACGCCTGCTCCTGGACCAGCTACAAATTGCTGGGCTCTCCCTGACTCCATGGCCTGGTTCAAAAGTTACCTGGAGAACAGATCACAAGAGTGAAAATTGGGCGTCCTCTCCAACGCACTACCAATCCGCTGTGGAGTCCCCAGGGATCCACACTGGGGCCCCTTCTCTTCAGCCTATTTCTAAATAACCTCCCCAAATCATGCCCCAAAACTCATCCTGTACGCCGATGATGCTGTCATCCACGCCACCCATAAGGACCCACTATCCCTGCAGCATAAGCTCCAACTCGGGTTCAGAGCCATAGAGAACTGGTTCTGCAAACAAAACTCATCCTTAACTATAACAAAACAAAAACATGCTTTTCAGTAACTCACAAAACAAAAGCAGGCAGCATCCACTGACCATTACAAATTACCTTGGAGTGTCTATTGAAGAGTCCCCTCATTTAAATACCTTGGAATCTCTCTTGACAATAACCTGTCCTATGGAGCCCATGTAGACAGTGTAGCCAAGGAGGCTAACATGCAACTTGGTCTCTGCTACAGACATAGAGCACGCACACCTAACCCCTGAGGCCCTCAGGATAGCTGTCCTAAGCTCAGTAGTCTCTGTCATTGACTATGGCCTCTTAATTTTGACTCTGCCACCTCTACAGCCCTCAGATGCATCACAACCACTCTGAACAAAGCATGTCGGCTCATAACTGGTGCCCATCTCCTTACACACACCTCCGACCTCTATGCTCAAACTGGCTGGCTGAACATATCAAACCAGATTAAATACCAAACCTGCATCATGGCAAAGAGGATAACCCTAGGTCTGGCTCCCCTTGGTGTGCAAGCCCTCCTCAGCCCTAGTCAAAACCTCCACCATACCAGGATCTGACTCTCAACTGCTGCTGATTCCTAGATGCCGTACCTCACTGGGCCAATGATCGTTTGCCTACAGGGCACCATACTGGTTAAATAATCTCAGCAGGGATATCTGTCCACCCCAAGAATGGTCCTTTCAAAACTAGGCTCCATCTCTCTCTCCCTCTCTCTCTCTCTCTCTCTGCCTCCAGTACCTGTGACTGCCACACCCTGCAAGCCTAGCTACAGCCCCTGTCTGTACCCCAGCATCACAACAAGCACTTTCCACCTCTCCCTTCCTCCACCCTTTATCCCCCTCCAACCCCTTGCCTGCACTACCCTATGTGTTGACATTGCCTTTTGCAGTTTACCCTCCGTGTCCTAACCATGTCTTGTACCTGTTGCTCATCAATGATCTACAGTGTTGATGCTCTATCAAATATGTATGCATCTCTTGTATCTGATTGTGAAGCCATTAAACATGCAAGTAATTACTGTTCATTGTTCTTGCCACAATTGTCTACACCCACCACTAGAAACTGCACTTAATCTGATTAACCTGTAATCACTGCCAAACCTTCTGCTTTACTGCTTACATTTCTGTTGTTCCTGTACTGTTTAAACTTTGTTGTGCTGTACTCAATCTGACATGGAACCTTTGCAAAAGGCCTTAGCTCAAAGGTACTTGCAATCCTAAAATTAAATAAATAAATAAATAAAATAAAATGGAAGCATACATCAAAGAAAGATCCTAATTTTTATCCTTTTAAAATAGGCTGTTTAATGTTAAACACCTAACTTTGCACTTTAATATCTTCACTACTGTTCAAAGAATTTGCATGCAATTTCACATGCACGGCCTCAAGGCCAAGGTCTCTTGACTTGCAAGTTTTGTTTTGGTCAGATGGGCAGACTCCAAGATCCAGCTAGTGAAAAAATGAAAAAATTGGGGGTTGCTGTTTTCTGTCACCACCTAGCACCCAGACAGTTTGGAAATTTGCTGTGAAATGTTAAGGGTAAAAGAGCCTGAGCCACATTGGTGCCTTCGCTGGTCTCATGAAAAAGCATTAATCCATTCCAGAGTTATAAGAATTTGAAATTTCAGTTCTGAACATGCTCAGTATGGTCTTTGGATAGCCATTTCATACAAAAAGAATTTTGCCCATACAAAAATATTCTATTTCCTATAATGGCAACCTTTTTTCATGAGAAAAATGTTTTTATACTGTATGGCCACTATCTTATTTCCTTTTTTTTTTAATTTATTTTGAAAAGCCATAAAATGGTATCCTGCAGAGAGACCAACACATGTATCTTGCAAATTGAGACCCTTTTAGGTGGATTCTGCAATCAATTTTGGGAAAAATCACCAGAAAATGTGTTGCTAAAACATTTTAAGATCTTTTCATTACCTGAATTTCTTTTTCGTATGGCCATATGAAAATAATAGAGTCATACGAAAAAGAGTCCCTTCATATGGAAAAATAATTTGGATTTCGTTTTTATATTCTTTTCATATGAAATTTTTTTTTTGCAGGAATGACACAATCTCATGAGAAAGATCCCTTCTTACAAAAAAATTATTTGGACGCAGCTTTTTTCTATTCTTTTTCATATGAATGACATATCTCATGAAAAAGATACGGCCATATGACAAAAAATTTTGGACTTTGTGTTTTCCCCATTCTTTTCTCATATGAAGGAAATATTTTTGTATGAATAATACAACCTCATGAAAAAGATTCCTTTGTATGAAAAAGAATTCGGACTTAGTGGTTTTCACATTCTTTTTTCATATGAAACGATCTTTTTCATATAAATGACATAACTTCACAGAAAAGATCCCTTCATATGAAAAAGAGAATTTGGACTTTTCATATTCTTTTTTCAGATGAAGGAATCATATTTCATATGAATGACACAAACTCACAAAAAGATCCTTCAAATAAAAAAGAATTTGGACTTAGTTTTTTAACATTCTTTTTGTATGAAGGGACTTTTTTCATATGAATGACACAACCTCAAGAAAAGATCCTTCATTTGAAAAATAATTTGAACTTATTTTTTTCACATTTCAACTTTAACAAGACTTAATTCTGCCAATATATGCAGTTAAGAGGCAATCTCACGGTATATAGCAAAATAAAGATCATAATGAGTACAGCAACACAAACATATAACCCTCTCCCCCAAAATAAACAAATTAGAGGCCATATAAAGCCATAAAATTAAAAAATTAAAATTTCCTTAGGATAACACTGCAACTTTAAAAGCTGTAACTCAGTCAATATGTGGAGTTAATGGACAATGTATATGTCAACAGAATGGTCTTAATGACTAGTACAACACCAAGCCCCTAATAAATAAGAACTGAAAATGGTCCATCCCTAAAAAATATTACAGGGAAGCACATAAATTGCATTTTCTGAGGCATGGAAACACAGGGTCCAGAGGGCCCTGTGCTTTTACACCCACATACACATGTGGATAAGGAGGCACAGAAGTGCTGGGCCTAGAGGGCCCTGCACTTCCATAATCACATGGATGTAGTAGTAGTAGTAGTTTTATTTGTTTGTGCTGCCCTTCCCCAGAGGCTGAAGGTGCCATTACAAAAACAGTAAAATGCAAAATAGAACACACTCACAACTCTGTTCAATACAAATAAAACTAATAAATAAATACTGAAATACTTATGTCTGTTGAAAGGTCTTATATGAATGGAAAGATCTTAATTACTAGTACAACACTAAGCCCCTAAGAAATAAGAACTGAAATGGTCCATCCTACAAATAAAATTAAATGGAAGCACATAAGTAGCTTTTAAGGAGGAATGTAAGTGCAGGGTCCAGAAGGGAGCTGAGTGAATGATGATACAATTGCACTATCTCAGAAAGTAAGGAAATTCATTGCAAAAAACATTGTTAATGCACCAGTTAGGGTTAAACCAACAAAAGTATGGAAATGTGGTATTGAGGTTTCAACCTAACACCCACCCTCACCCTGCAAGCCATAAAAACAAATAACTTCATTGTTTTGGCTGTCTTAAATCTTGGCAAATCAGGCCTGGGGTCTTCCTTGGGGTTATCATCCTAATGCACCCTTTTCTTATATAGTCTACACATCCAAGCCTTTTTTCTGATGGAATGGAAGGAGCATTAGGGATGATAACCCCAAGGAAGACCCTAGGCCTGATTTGTGAAGATTCAGGACAGCCAAAACCATAAAGTTTGTTTTTCTTTTTGCCACTTGCAGATATGGTGGTGTGTTAGGACTGGAAACCCTACACCACATTTCCTACTTTTGTTGGTTTTACCTTTAACTGCTACATTTATTTTATTTATTTATTTATAAAATTTTGGTGACCGGTGAGCCCACTGGGCCCCAGAGGTCCCTTTTTCAGGGGCGATCCGGGAATTACAAAGGAACAGAGAAAGAATTGGTAAGCATGTTATCGTGAGATAACAGACATGATACAGTTCAATACAGCATTATTAGGTGGTGAGCATGAGACTCAAGTTGTCCCAGCAACATGCAATCTTGATGCCTAGAAAGTGATTAGGGGGCTGATAAGTTGATACATAGCACTGGGCCAGCCAGAGTCAAGTGTGGTTCAGGAAAATCGTTTGCAATGAATTTTCTAACATATTTATTACCAAAAATGGTGCATCCTGTGGCAACACCTGCATTCTGCAGCATAATACAAATTATGTGGCCATACAACCACACAGTGTCAAGGGCTGTTTACTAACATACTAAAATGCCAGCAGAATAGGCCTAATGGTCTTCGTGTCTGCTTGTTTGGTCAGCCCCCACCCTGGGTGCTGACCTTGCTGTCCCCTCGCCTTCTCTGGCTTCTCCCTTCCCAGTTCCGGATATTCTTGCTGCATTGGATTTTGCTTCCTGAACCCTTCCCCTGTACCTGTCCCACCTCCTCTTGAACCCCTCCACTGTCTCTGCCTCCACCAGCCCCTAGGTAGTGCATTCCATGGATCTAACACCCTCTCAGTGAAGTAGCACCTCCTCCTTTCTCCCTGAATCTTCCCCTCCAGCTTCCACCCATGCCCTCTAGTGGCCCCTCCTCCTTCCTTGAAGCACCCTCACTGTTCCTCCCTATTTACTTACTGTATCCAAGAGAAGAGTGACCGTTGGGCATAGTGTGTGAAGCTATACTTGAGAAAGAGAAATTTGAGTGGGGTAGTGCATGCTATACCTGTAAGAGGAGGCAGGCAAGAGGTTGGTATGCAAATATGGAGGTCTTCACTATGTACAGCACTGTATCCTGTCACTACAGGATTTTTCTTATTTTTTTTCATAAAAGATACCACCCATTTTTAGAATTAAACAGTTCCTCTAGCCTTTCCTCATAACCAACGCACTTATTTATTTATTTAGTTTTTGTTTACTGGGTAAGATGTTGTAGCCACAAAATATGACTATTTTCAGACACGACCCAGGAGGTTATAATATAAAACTGGCAGACAACACAAATAATAGGTATAGTTCAGAGGTAATCAACCATACAAGGAAAAATCTACACAATGTTCTGTGACGTAAACAGTATTGCTAATATGACAGAGACAATGGCAGAAAAATACACAATAGTACAAAACATAATAAGCATACAATCATAGTGCAGTAGAGTTTCAACACATTATCATCTCTGTATAATCATAGAAAATATGGTCAGTGTTTTCTCTAAGCTGCTCTATGGTTTGTGTTGAATAAAACAAAAGAAAATATTAATGCATCTTTAAAACAGAAAACAGAGTTAGAATTGAAGTTTTGACCAAAGGTCTTATGCATTATCTAAGGAGACAAACATGAGCAAAGTTAGTGGAGGGTACAGAGAAAGCAGGGATATACTGATCGATCATTGAAAAAACAATATTAATACAGATTAGATTGCTGCTTCTCAAAACTCAAACCTCAGGCTTTTGGAAATGTCTTATTATGATTTTCAATCCAATGCCCATGAGATTTGGAACTGTGCTACTAGGGTTGTCAAGCCTAACTCCCTGACCCTCCTTCCAATTACAGGCATCAGTGGTGTGGTATCTCCTACAGGGCCAACATATTTAACATTTGTAATAATCACCTAATCCCCATCCGATCCCCTGCCCTCATGACCCAATGTCAAGCTACAGATCCAGTTACATGCTACAAGGCTGTGTTTGGTCATGTGAGCTCTTTGGTCCAGTGCTAAGTTGCACAGTTACCACTCAATTGTATGTTGACTGTGATGGCATTGTGAACCCTGTATACAGTATAATATATATTTAACAATTTAGCATTTAATGGTAGCATTTGCACATGTACATGTCCATATTTTACAGTGTTTTTGTCTTTCTCTGAAATGAATTACTTGTGCTTATTTTAATGTACATGTTTATGAACTTATTACTGTCATTTTGTTATTGCTGTTAACTCCCTGTTATATTCCTTTCTAGGGCACACCTGGAAATGAGACCCAACTTAGTGTGCCTGTATTGCTCATCAAATTTTAAATAAAGTAAATAAATAAATATGTTTAAAAGTGGGGAAGGACAGTGGGTGGGTGCTTCTTAGAGAAAAAGTTGTAACAGACAAGGTAGGAAGACAAACTGGAAAACAAAGGGGTGTGGATTGGAGAGATTAAAGAGTAAAGGAGCTGATCAGGCTTCAACTAGGATCTAATAGGTGACAAATGGAAGGGGAAGAAGTCAGAAAAACTAGAAACAAATGTATTGATAGCATAGCACAAATGCCCATATGAGTATGCACACATATATTCTGAATACATACAGTATGTGTGTAGGTATACCCACACATATAATATTGTACACACCTGCCATACATGCAGAAATAAAAATATATCAGTAAAGTAAAAAGAAAGGAATATGTTCAGTGATAAAACATGAAGCAGCTGTAGAGTTGGACTGGCCCAAAAGGATACCTGAAAATTTCCAGGTGTACATCACCTTCTAAATGCTGAAACCTTTAGCATTTATCATCAATTTTCTATTTAAATAGGGATTTTGGACACTGCAAGTAAATGTAAGCTGCAGACACAGAGCTAGCACTATATAAAATTGAAATGGAGTACTGATATGAGAGTATCACCCTAGGCTCTCCCTATTGATTTTCCAGGTGGGTCCCTGTATCTCAGTTCAAGGTCTGGCGCCACTCAGGTAAACATACTTCAAAAATAATAAAGATTCTAAACTTTAAGTCAAAATAGATTTATTCAAAACTGGAACATACAGTTCATTGCATCACTTCACACTGCCCCTGCACTTTGGCTCTCAGCCTTCCTCAGGAGGCAATCCCTGTATGTATTGACCAGGTGGGCCCCGTAACCCAGTCTGACTCTGAACAACTGAAAGATGATGTATTTTGCTAGAAAATAAATCTGTCATTTAATCCAGAGGTGCTGTAGGAACCTAAGCAGATGATAAGCTTGTTTTTGTGGGGTTTCTCTGGTAAGATTCATGGAAACCCTGCTGAATAACACCAATGAAAGATCACTAACATTATGCTGGTTAGAGGTAAACTGGGATTTATCAGTGATCATCTCTATAGTTTGTACTGCACTACTGTTTACTTGCACTGTTTCATTATTATAACTGTTGTCTCTTCTTTAATCAATAATGTCCCACCCCCGCTCATATTTGGGAATTAGCCTCAGCTCAGTGTACTTTCATGGAGACCAAATTTTGTAAATGTTACATTAAATCTAGAGACAAGTTGGATCTAGGTGCAAAAACCCCAAAACTAGCCATTTAACAACCCCCACCCTCAGACGTTTTGATTTTAGTCATCACTACTCTGTTTAGCCAGTAAGTCATATTTTCAAATGGACATTCCTTAACATGACATAAAAACACAATAGCCAACAGTGACTAATTATACATTTTAGCAAAATGGTTAATAAAAGCTAAATGGCTTGGTGGTCAATGCATGACATCAACACTGTCTAGAAATATTTTGTTCTCATGAAGAATTGTTTTGAGCCCATACTAAACTTTAGTATGTCCAGAATTCATTAACACGCTTAACTATATATCGTTCCTTCTCCCATCACTCCTGTGTGGTCTCCTCCATCAACCCTCCATCCCAAACATTTGTTCAATGGATATCATAACTTATACAGGAGTTATGCTTGCGTAACTGTGTTGATAGTCTGAAGGTGTTTGAATGTATATGTTGCCTGTCATGCATGGATAATTTGGCCATTTTAATTATTTGGCCCAGGAAACTACCACCCTGTTGGGGATACAGTAAAGGCAAAGGAACCCTCTTGAGGAGGTTCCACCCCTAGGATGCCATGGAGCAGATTTCATTTAGGTTAAATGTACCTTTGGAAGGAACCCCAAGGAGAGAAGAGTGCCACTAGATGAGGAGGGAGGATGATGGGACAAAGAAACAGTGCTTCTGAGTGAGGATAGAGGAAGCTGGCTTAAATAACTTAGGCAGGAGGCATGGCTGGCTGCTCCACCCACTGAGCTGCAGGCATGGCCTCTAAATTTAATGGGTGTACACAACTTAGTGAGGGTGTAGTATATACATGTATATATCTATATATATATATATATATATAGATATCTATATATATATATATATATATATATATATATATATATATTGGCAGGAAGTCTAACTAACACCATTAGGGTTGTAGTTTATGCATACAGATATTTGTAGTCTTACGTATGTAACTTTCTATCATGCCCAGTAAGTTTTCTTAGTCTGCGTTCACTGATGTGTGTCCACTGTCTCTAGAGAAGAATAATGATGGCCACTGTACATACAGTACATGCTGTAACTGAGTGTCTCTGTGAGGTCATCAAGATATATTACACTGGTGATGCAGGATGATCAAAATGACTCAGATGCCGGCATGGTGGCGCAGAGGGGTTGAGGGCGGCTGGTAGGGAAGGAGAGGCTTGAGCATCAGGAGGACCCTCTCCTTTCCTGTGGTGGGCTGGGTGGGAAGTCTCGCTCAAGTAGTGGACCCAGTGGAGACCGGAGGGTACTACAGGCACCGTGCAGAAGGAACAACAAGGAAAAATGAGAAAAACACCTGGATTGGCCAGATGACATCACCCCGTCCAGGGCATGCCAGAAGAATTCCTGTGGGTTGGACTGTCTCAGCAGCACCTGAGGCCAAGAGAAAGAATAGTGTGCTGGGCTACACCCAACCGTGCCTTCCCCCTCAGAGGAGAGGGACCCACTCGGCGAAAGGTAACACCGAGCTACCTCAAGGTAGGCTGCAGATATGAGACAGAAGGGTGCTTGGGGAGGTTGAAGGGTGCAGGGACCTAGGATGCCCGAAGGAGTGGTAGATCTGGAGTCAGGAGGGAGCAAATAGATAACACACACACAAAAAAAACTCATATGTGTGCAAGAAAGGTTAGTTGAGCTAATGCATGTTTTTAAAAGGCATACTAAATCTCCATCTGTTAACCTGCTAATGCCGTTTGGTTCGATGAGCTTGTATCTTTCTCCACCAGTCAGGCTAATGTAAGCACTATAAATCTGTGAGCTGCAATCTCTTGTTTACCTACAAAACCTATCATAAGAAAAACTCCGGCTAGTCGAACTGTCTATTTAGCTTGCTGAGTTTGAAGAGGAAAGCATTACATAGTGAAAACACAGACTCTCTTGTACTGTATGTAAAACCTAACATGAACAGTCATAAATTATGTCAGTTCTTATATCAGCAGCTTAAATTCCTCACCACAGCAGTAAAAGCAGCTCAACAGCATCCTCTTGTGGCATAATAGAGAAATTGCAGCACATAGTGGAAAGGCCTTTGGAAATAAAAAAACAGCATTTTTATTGCATGGACCCTGCAGCTCCACAACAACCTGCAGCTCCACAACAATCTACTAAAAACATGACTGTAATTGGCAGAGTACCAGAATTTGATGAATCAAAAGAGGACTTTGATTCTTGTTTGAAATGCTCTCAGCGCTGGATGGAGGCAAATTAAATTCTTGATGCAAAAAGGCAAAGATCTTCCTATAAGTTTTGGGACCTACAGTGTACCAAACTCCTCAAGAATTTGACTGCATCTGCAAAAGTGGTGGACCTGCTGTATGCCCAACTCACAGAGACACTTTCACTGCATTTCAAGCCCAATCCAATTCTCATTGCAGAATTCTTCAGATTTTATCATCAGAACCAAGAGGAGGGGACGCTCTTGCTGACTACATCATTGCTTTGAAGCATCTGACTAGCACTTGTGAATTTGGCCAGTTTCTGGAGGAAGCCCTACAGGATTGCTTTGTCTGTGGTCTGAGAAGAGATGCCTATCAAAAATGCCTGTTGTCAGAAAAGGACTTAAACTTCAAAACAGCCTGTGAGAATGTCCTTGCTATGCAGTTTGCTCAGAAAGATACCAGGGAACTAGCAGGACATTCTGAACCCTGAAGCAATGGAGTTCACAAGGTCACCTATACTCTATCTTCCAAGGGACATTATATACCACAAAGTGGTCCTTCATCTGTTTATCAACAATCCCAAACATTTCAGAAGTAAGCACCACAGGGCATATGCAAAGTCAAAACCATGTTACAGATGTGGAGGTAACCACCAGCAAAGCACATGCCGATTTTGACACGAAATGCCACAGCTGTAGAAAAGGGTCACATACTGAAAGCGCAAGAGTACATCACAGACTGCTACTGCACAGTATGTCACAGATGGCACTGCAACCACTGAAACAGAAGATGAGGCATTGCACCTGTTCATGCTTTATTCAACATGGGCAAAAGCAGCAGAAATGTACCACCAAATGCAATGCTCCCAGATCAGCCAAAGCATTTTCCTGTAGCAGACCCTAATTTTCCTGTATTTTCCTGTAAAACTTGGGTGACTTTCCTGTAGATTTTCCTGTATTCTCAAGCCAATTTATTTTTGCAATTGGTGTCATCATATTTGTCAATAAAATCACTACAACAGAAGTTCTGGCTGTTTTAAGTGCTCTTATTTACTTTAAGAATTAAAACTGACCTACTCTGTCCCAATGGCCATCGACAGGAGGACACATGCCTGAATTATTTCCATCCTGACTCTGGTGACTGAAGGAAGTTTTTTTTTTTTTAATCTATTAAATTAAAAATCACACATGATCTCCTGAGTGCACTCCAGTCCCAGGCAGCCAAAGGTGAATACAGCTTGGGAGAACCAAAGAAAATATGCAGAGTGTTCTAGTGCACAAATATTATTTTCTTAGCTACACCACTGACTTGCAGCTGAGGACAACCCACCACAAACATATATTTCATACTTTGGCACTGGTAGTTGGTCATTGTTTTAAGTGCCAGATCAGCCAAAATTAAAACAAAACACATAGTGCTGCCACATACTGTATAGCACACAAGAAGCAAATTGCACAAAAATGACACCAGGGCACACTACAGGCGCCACCATAAACCATTGAAAACAAAGTTAAAGTCATGGCTAGGACAAGAAATAAGATTTTAATGCCATTTGATTTTATTACCAAGGCCTGATATAGTGTTCAGAGTTGTTTTAAGCTCATGTTCCTCTGCCAGGCTAACCATGATTGAATTATGCATTTTGAAAACAAGTTCCTACACAGCTGAAGAGAGACCTCAGGGTAAAAATATTAAGGAGAGCAATTTGAATTTAGCCTAGATATTAGTCTCACTTTGCCCCCCCACCCCAATGTCCCTGGAGCTTATTTACCAGTAAAGCACAGAAAAATCGGGATGAAGATGCAGCCGTAACCCAAACCAGTTACTTCACTGCATTTCAATTTACATTGAAGAGTGTAACCCCAGAGGCAGATTATTATTTTTATTACCTTTTTGAAGATTCTCCGTGAGAAGGCAGCTCAGGGATCAGGCTCCGCTCCAAGATGCTGACATCTGGGCTCGAAAGGCTGACTCAAAAGAAACGGAACCACCAGTCTGGGGGGAGATGCTTGCCTGGCTTCACTTTTATTTTAAAGATTCGACCACGCCCAGTGAAAAACAGGCAGCTCAGGGATGAGAAGAGATGTCTCTTTTGGTCTGCAGTACTAGTTAGATGATGAAACAGAGTAGGGACCGCGGGACGGTGGCGGTCAGGTCTCTTCACTTGACTGGACTGTCTCGATCGGATTCAGCTGGTGAGGTCACTGGTCTCGGATGAGATCAGAACACCAAAACATGTGGTGGCAGGCAACGGTGAGCTTAGCTGTGACATTCCTTGCAATCTCCTCTCTCTCTGGCAGCAAAATCAGGCACAAAGCAAACAGTAAGGAATGGTGCTTAGATAGCCAGTTTAAAGATTCCCGGCCAGCCACTGCATCAAAGAATTTGGGCATAGCCAATCAGAGACCACAGTCAGTGCATGATCAGAGCATTACTGGGTCTCTGAACCAATCAAGAGGCAGGCTTGTGTAAATCTCGTCTGGGACACTTGGCAGCAATGTTTCCCCATGATGACACCAATTTCTCCTGTAGATTGTTCAAAAGTAAGAAATCCTTCCCGTACCCCGCTTTTAACCCCCCAAAGCCCATAAAATACGGGAATCCCCGTAGATCTGGGACCACTGCAAATGGAGCCAGCAGGAAACCCGGTTAGCATGCAGCTAGACACGAAGCCTCAGTATCTTTGTGCCAGAGCACCTCCTGCAGAGATTAACTTCAGCAGTGCCCATTGAAATCATTGTATATTCAATTCTTATCTTGCTCAGGAGGTTGAATCCCTGTGCTAGGGGAGACTGAAGTACCAATCACCTACGAGGGAGGAAAGTTGACCTTGCTTCTAGTGGTGGTACAAAGAGAAAGACCTTCATTTCTAAGCAGAGACTGGCTCACACAGATCAAACTGAACTAGGGTAAGATCTTCAGCTTAAATATGGTGGCCAAAGCAATGCAAGATGTGCTAAAGAAAGTACTGGACAAAATGGTCCTATTTAACAGCACGGTTATGGTGCAATCCAAGATTTCAAGGCAAAGATCTGAGTGCAACGGGATCCATTCCAATTTTCCACAAAACTCAACCAGCACCTTATGCTCTAAGGGAAGCAGAAGAGAAAGAACTGGACCATCTCGAAAATCATGGTATCATCTCATGAGCAGAGAATAGCGACTGGGCTGTCCTTATCATTCTGATACTGAAGAGACAAAGCAGTGAGGTTGTGTGGTGACTACAAGATTACAGTCAACCCTTGTATACAGCAAGATAAATACCCATTACCCAATAGGACTTGTTTGCCACACTCTCTGGGGAAATTTTTAACAAGTTGGACTTATCTTTGCATACCAGCAGTTGGAAATGAAATCAGAGTTGGAATCATATCTAACCATCAACACCTACAAGGGACATTACCAGTATCATCGCTTGGCATATGGAGTTTCCACAGAACCAGCAATTTTCCAGAACACAATGGACCAGATACTGCATCGAATGGACCATGTAATATGCTTTATAGATGATATCTTGGTAACAGTACCCACAGTGAAAGAGCACCTGAAAATCCTGGACCAAGTTCTGACCAGACTGCAACAGGATGGACTGAGAGTAAAGCTAGCCAAATGCCAATTTCTGCAAAATTCTGTTGAGTACCTAGGTTACTGGATTGATGCCAGAGGCCCAAACCCAACAGAACAATGTGGATGCTATAGTCAAGGCATCTGCACCAACAAATGTGACAGAGTTAAGATCATTTAAGGACTCTTGAACTACTATGTGTGGTTCTTAGCCCAGTCATTCACACTGTTACAGCCACTCCATGACTTGCTACAGAAAGAAATCCAATGGAATTGGTCACAGTGTGAGGAAGCATTCCAGGCTTGCAAGAAACATCTTGTGAGCAGCAAATGGTTAGTGCACTATGACTCTGCCAAATCTCTAAGACTAGCATGCAATATGTCACCATATGGAATCGGGCTGTCATCTCACATATGCTACCTTCTGGGAGGAACACCCAATCGCTTTTGCTTCCAAGACCTTACCCCAAAGCAAAAGAAACTATGCTCAGATTGAAAAAAAGCTTTCTGCATAATTTCTGGTGTCAAGAAGTTCCATAAGTACTTGTTCAGATGAAATTCACTCTATTACCAGATCACAAGTCTCTGTTTCGCAATTCTGGGGCCAAAGGCCACAATACCAACTATTACAACACTCAGAATGCAGAGATGGGCCTTGATTTTGTTGGCATTCGACTATGACATCAAGGTCAGATGTTCTCTTAATAATGCAAATGCAGGTGCATTATTGAGACTGCCATGCAAAGATGCTACAGAGAAGGAAGATGATGGGGCAGTATTCCATCTTTCACATCTTGAGGAATTACCCATTGCTTCACAAGATGTTGCAGCAGAGACACGGTGAGATCCTGTCCTCTCTGAAGTCTTAGATTTTACCCTAAATGGTTCACCCAACTTCATAAGCGACCTGACTCTCCGGCATTTCTTAGATAAGAAGGACCAGTTGTCCAAAGAGTAAAGCTGTGTTCTGTGGGGAGAGTTGTGAATACCTCCAAAGTTCCACAAGAGATTACTTTCTGACTTACATGACAGTCATCCTGGAATCTCCTGAATGAAGGCAATGGCCAGAGGATACCTTTGTGGCCAGGACTTGATTAAGATGTCCAACATCTTGTCAACCAACGTACACCATGTGCAGCTGTCTGCAACCAACCATCAACCACACCCTGCATCCATAGTCTTGGGCTACTACACCTTGGGAGTGAATTCATGTTGACTATGCCGAGCGGTCAAACAATGGGCCTGATTCTCAGTCGGTGCACCCAACTAAAGGGAGTTGTACAAAGGTGTTTGATACAAGTTGTGATTTGCATCTCAACCTGCATCAAATGGGATTTCAAATGCAGCTTTGTCTGTGCCAGACACTGCTGTATCCAAGCCCACTTGCACCAGGGTTGTATCCAACAGCTTGGGGTTCCAGGTTGCAAGTGGGCTCACACCACATGGGCTGCCAAATTCACAAGTGCCACTTTTATGGGATTTGAAGCACCACCATTGACGCAGGAGGGACCGCCAGTTAGACTAGCCAGTAGGTGGTCTACATGATTGCTGCAGGTGAACTTGTGCAAGTAGTGGACAGTGGGGTGCCGAAGGGCATAGAAGGAGCCATGGTGGGTGCCAGGGCACAGTTGTCTTTCACCCCTATTGACATGGCAACCTCCCTTCCCCAATAAAAGTGAAATACCATCCTGCCAGTACTGTTACTCTGTTCCCTGGTAGCGTGACCCCCATTCCTGATGTTTAAGACTAAGCACTGGTAGTATAGTGCCCCCAACTGACAATTAGCCCCGATCCCCATTACTCAGTTCAACATAAGAAAACCTGGTTCCAGTTTCCGCCCTCCCCACCCCAACAGGCAGTGGTCAACAACCCCACTGCCCCCATCCCTGAAATGCTACTGTGACTGGCATTCCATCCGCTCCACCACCACAGCCAGCTGCAGAATGTAATCAGCCCATACTGTACACTGTATAGCACAGTGTCCAGTACGTGCTGCATGCACCGCATTCTGTGGCTGACTGAAGTGGTGAGCAGAGGGAGAGCCAGTCACAGAAGCATGCCAGGTATGGGGAGTGGGGTGGCGATCTGCCTGTTGGGGTGGGAGGGAGGGGCCTAAGACCACCATGAAGGAGAACCAGCATTTTATTTATTTGTGTTATGTTTCTGGGAGATCGGGGAGTGAGGACAAATCAGGACCAGGGTTTCATTAGTCAAACAGTACCAAGGATCAGGGCTAATTGTCAGTTGGGAGAGCACTATATTACAAGGGTTGGCAGGCCCTAGCACAGCAACCAATCTAAAGGATTGGCACGCAGGTGACCCAGCAGTTGTGGAACAATGCCCTATGGAGGCAAAATGCCCCTGCCACAGACTTGTGGCGGCTGCCCTTTCTTTGCCAGGGTTCTGGGCTTCATGCCCTTTCTGGTACTTGGGTTGTCCACCTGCACACTTGTCCATGGATGCATCTGCAGACTTGCACCAGGACTCCCAACTGCATCCATCTGCTGGCCACAGACTGGATTTTACTGCTATTTCAAAATGCATGCATAAGTTGCCAACCTTCTGGAATAGCAACTTTTACGTGTGTCGCAACTGCCTCAGAGCAGCACCCTTTTCTGCCACAAATTGCATCCAGTGCAGGTGGCTTCTGGAATGGGCCCAGCATTTCTTAGTAGTAATTTATGTCCACTCAAATAGCTGGAAGTGTTGCCCACACAAGTCATGACTACTGACAAGACTGTAAACCTTCTGAGACTTTTGCCTCCTATGGCCTACCACGAGAGTTAGTGTCAGACAATGGTCCCCAGCTTTCTTCCCATAATTTCAAACTGTTCTTAGAGTAGAATGGCATCTGACATATTTTGACACCACCTTATCATCCAGCCTTCAATGGCGCAGCCAAACAAGCTGTACAGACATTCAAAAAGCTTGGAATAAACCAGATTCACAGCAAGTACCTACAGCTCAAAGGCTGGCTCATTCCCTGTTTACTTACAGAAACACTCCTCACACAGTCACTCACAGAGTGAACACCTGCTGAACTGTTCCTAAAACATCAACCTTGTACCAGGTTGTCATTGCTAAAGCCAGATTTGGCTGACACTGTTGCAAAGCATCAACTACAACAGCAAAAGGTTCATAACAAGTCAATCAAGCCGGTATGAATTTTTCATCTTTGGGAGAGGTGATGGTTCAAGATGGTAGACATCCCAAGATTTCTTGGATTCCTGGGGTGGTGACTGAAACACATAGACCTTTGACTTATGCTGTTCAAGTGGTACATTGACTTGTTCACATACACATGGATCACCTGCTGCATTCTAATGTTCCAACAAATACAGCAGAAGATGTCACTCCAGATGAGGACAGTGAAACAGAGGACTTTGCTCCTGGCCATGAAGTTCAACCTGGACCAGTGCCAAATAAAAACAAATCACCTGTTTCACCAGCAGTGGTTGTTCCAGGACATAAATACCCCATTAGGTACCAAAGACCACCACAAACACTTGACCTTTAAAGTCATGTACTGAACCTGTACCTCTGTGCAACTGAACTCTTACTTGTACTGTTACTTAGTTAGTGACAAGTTCTACCCAAGGGACAGAATAATCCCTGAACTTCTTTCTGGGTAGCGAATAGTCTACTTCAGCCTGGAAGTTAGGAAATGTTACTGTTGAAGTATTTTAGATAAGTTTCTGTCTAAGGAGGTGGAGTGTATTATGTACATATATATACATATATATATATATATATATGGCAGGATGTCTAAAGGATGCTATTAGGGTTGTAGTTTATGCATATGCATATTTGTAGTGCTACGTGTGTAAGTTTCTATCACGCCCAGTAGGTTTTTCTTTGTCTATATTCACTGATGTGTGTCCACTATCTCTGAGAAGAATAAATATGGCCACTGTACATACATGCTGTAACTGAGTCTCTCTGTGAGTGTATCATGATATACTACAAGGAGTAATGCTTGTACATCTTTGTTGATAGTCTGAAGGTATTTGAAAGAATGCATTGTTGACTGTCATATGTGGCTACATTGGCCATCAGCACTCTTTGTCCCATAGTGAACTACCATCCTGTCAGGGTTCCATGAAGGCAAAGGAACCCTCATGAGGAGTGTTCCATCACTAGAGGTGCCAAGGGAACATAATTCCTTTAGGCTAAAAGTACCTTAGGAAGGAGCCCAAAAGTACTGCACAGCAGGTGGTGAATACAGAGCCTGAGTGAGTTCAGATTGACAGCAACTGGTGATGACTGACACTAATTAGTAACTGATGGCAGACAGAGGCATGATTTCCATCAGGAGAGAGGGAATGGCAGGATAGAAACATGACCACCATCCTAGCACAACTCACAGTTGAAACCTTCTAGGTGAAATGCTATACTGTCATAAATGTACTATGGACCACCTCCTGTGGAGATGACCTAAGTTTTATGACCTTTGAGATGGAGGACAGGAAAAAAAACCTACGAGGAAGAAACCTCTGGGGATCCAAGGTCATGGTCACCTTCCCTCCAGATCTAGGGAATATTAGTGACAACTCAGCTACAGCAAATTTAGAGACTCAATTCAAGGGAAAATGTTAGTGGAAGGGCTCTCATTCTATCCATGTAATGGGAACACAGTGGGGGTGCCACAAGCCAATATCTGCAGCTAAAGGAGGTTCCCTGTAAAGAATGTCCATCACCCCCAAGGCAGCAGGAGGAAGGCAACAACAGCTGAAAGACATTCACCTGTTCTTCACTGAGCCAAGAGAGAAGCCAAATTCTTGAGGTGGAAGGCATATGAGCTGGGCCCTTGAGAGGCTGGGACTTGCATTACAGTAAGATCTTCACCCTTGAGGCAGAAGAAGGAAGCTGGTGAAGACCATATGAACTGTAAGTGGCCTTAGAGGATGAATAGTTTTTAAGATGCTGCCAATGTGGTCTGCACAGCTAAAGGATCCCCATGGACTTATAGCCCCCACACTACTGTAGCTGAACTCTGAAATGCTACACTGAAAGGTGCTGCCACATCAATGTGCATGGCAAAGCTTCCACCACAGTGTAGGACATTCTCACCCGATGGACAGAAAGAGAAGAACCCCACCTGAGCTGAGGGTCCTGCCCTAAAGATGCAGACTTCAAGGTAGCAAATGAGACCATTGGCATAAAGGGCAGGGAGCCCTGGAAACCATGCTATTGTTGTGGCTGGCATGCATCTGAGTGCAGGAGTAGTGAGAGGTCAATGGCAAAGCCTGATGAGCATGAGCACAAGGTAGAAATAAGACATAGGAATACTGAACCACTGATTGAGACATCAAATAACAACTAGGACATTGTATGAGGCTGACTGATATGTGCTTGGACTGAATGATGAATGCATGCCAACCAGTTCCATAAGGTAGGTCGGTGTTAGTTGCTGATGAACTACAGGCCAGGTAGGTTGAAACAGTTGACAACAGATGAAACTGCTAGGGAAAACAGGAGTATATGAGCATTGGAAACAAAGAAGCAGCATGATGCTGAACTAAACTAATTAACCACCAGAACACAAAAGATATGGACTGCCTTGCTAAGAGCCAGGTGTAAACATTTAAGGATCATTGTTGAACTGGGAAATTGCAAATGCTATGGAAGAAACTGTAAAAATGGGATCCTGAAATAGCACAAGTCAAAAAAATGACAAAGACAAGACACTGCAAAACTGGAAGCACACAAGAACTAAAACAGAAAGAAAACAAAAGGTACATGGGAAGAGGAGCAGGAATAGCCAACTGACAGAAGCACGAACTGCAGCCAGAAAAGTAGAAAGCAAATACTGACCTGGAAAGCCCTTGGAGGCACAGACCAAGCAGAAAGCACAAAGGGAAAGTGGAAAATAAACACTGGGAGTATGATGGGGTCGAGCCTCCGACTGCAGCAAAGAAACAATGTTTCTGAGTGAGGCTGGAGGAAGCTGGTTTAAATAGCTCATGCAGGGTGTGGCTAGTTGCTCCTGCCCATTGAACTGTAGGCACTGCCTTTGAATTAGATGTCCAGAGCTTTCAAATTCCTCCCAAGTCCCAAACTCTTTTAAAAATAATTGCTGCACCTAGACAACCAAATTGTACTCTGCATCTGGATGCATACTCAGATTGTCCCCAAATAAATAAATTCCTCCCTGATTTTACATGATTAACAGTTACCATTTCATCTGAAAGCAGCCATTTTATTTGGGAACATTGCATATGAAAGACAGACTTTCTATTTACCTCAATGTGGAGCATATCTTTGGCATTCAGTCAAGTAGGCAATATGGTTATCTTCCTTGTTAAGCTTCATTTCAGTGATTAAAGGGCAGTTTGGGAGAGAATGCTGAGGTGCTGGATGTAGATGAGAGGAGGAAACTGTTTTGGACCCATAGAATGCCAAGGTTTCTTTAAAAACTTCTGGATGGTGAGTCATATAGAAATGGAAATGATACAATAGCAGAAAATTTCTAACATTATTATTGGTCAGTGTGTGCCTAGAACAGTGAAGTTATCTGAGCACAACATCACTGTATCAAGTCCAGGCCTTCTCACATGTATACTAGGAAAATATTACTCCACATTCCACACAATGACCCTCACCTCAACCCCCAAAAATACCACTTTTAGTTATATTCCTGTAGCAGTTTGCTCGTTTCTTAATTTACAAAAGCCTTAATTAACAGACCACAGCTCTGTGCAGCTTCAAACAGAGAGAGCAGAATTTCAAAATGACAGCATGCATCAGCACTCTCCCACTGTTCCTCCATTAATGAGTGCCGTATCATGCTCCACTTCCTGATTGCCTCCTTTCCATTTAATTAAAAAAAAGCAAGTAAAAATCAAGCTGTCATAGTTGGCCCAGTAGTATGGAGAGCTAAGGCGCAGGGTGCATTACCTCCTGCCATGCTGATGACCCAGTGTCGGGAATGGACTGGGGTTGCTTGGAGACCAGCGGGAAGAGGAAGGATTGAGCATCCCAAAATAACTCTCCTTTCTCAGGGAGGGGAGTTAGTGTTGTGCACTGCTTGACTGCCACCCAGTAATGGCTGAATGGCAGCACATACAATGCCACAATGTAAGGGAAGAGAAACCCACATTCAGGACTCTGTGGGTGTCTCCATGGAGGTGGAGCTCTCACATCATGCCCATTGCATGTCCATGGGTCCCCATAGCAAAAACAGGAGAAAAACACTCCAGGTGGCGGATGAAGCCTGACCTCTGCAGGCCCGCACTGATGACTGGGTACCACCACAAGTCCTGTGGCAGAGGGTGATAGTATAAGGTAGCCCTGGAGAAGCCAGGTGGCGAGGCTGGGAGTTGGTCAAAGGGAGCAACTGGTGAGACCAAAGAGATAAACAGAATATGAGGAAAAAATAAAGCTTTATCAATGATCGGTGCACTTCTACTGAGCTCATCATGAGCTTCAAGAACTTGTGCTCACAGTCTCACACACTATCCACTCACTGATCGCTGATCTCCAGGTAAACACACACTGAAACAGCTTGGGGGAATGATGGTGGAACCATATAATGCAAAATAAAATTGCAGCCCCACCTGTCCTGGTACAAATGGAGACAGCATGGTTGTGTGGAGACAATGAGAACAGACACAAAAAATTTTTAACTGCAGCACTACCTACTGGCCAAAGAGCAGCTTAGAACTTTTTTAAAAGTGTAATTGCTCATACTAAAATAAAATAAAACATATTTAAAAATGTGTTCTGCAATCTTTTTGTTTGTTTGTTTTATAAAAGTGAGTAATTGCGTAACAGCAATAATGCACTCCAGTGTATGTGTGTCATAACGTCACTTCTTGTGGACTGGATGCCCTTAGCCTGTGGCCTTTGCCCAACGCCAAGGCATGATGCTATCCCAGCATGACCCACACCCTGTCATACATTATTGTTTAAATATTCACTGGGGAAAACCATCACCTTTGCTGTAGGCTTGAACATACTTGTACCTGATAGGGGACTTGGGCACGTTCCTTATTGTACAGTATGTTACATTTTATACTTTATTTAGTAAGTTTATTCCTTTAGTGGGATACATTTTACACAAGTAACCCTTCCCATGTTGCTGCTGTAAATGAACTGGACTTTTAATTTCATTACTGGAACTGAGTTCCCCAGCCCCCCTCCATTTTCACCATTGATGTGAGGCCTAAATTAAATTCTGCTATAAATCTCAAACTTTGAGCCAAAAGTTTGAGTTTGTTTTAGAAATTGAAACACAACTATTTTTGATGTCTTCTTGTTTTATTTTTGTTGAACTGATCTCCCAACTCCTAGTACAGTGTGTTGCTGCTGTACAGTGTGCCTAACATACTGTAGGGTACACTACTAATAGATTTCTTGTGTTGCTGTGTCTGGCAAAGGGAGTTCAGAAGAGAGAGAGACACATAGAGAAGAGATTGTGTTGCTATACCTGAGAAAGGGATCAGGCAAGGCAATCATGTTTATTGTGTAAGGGAAATTGACTGAAACAGTGTACATATTATTGTACCTATTAGGTGAGTGAGACTGGAAACAAATGTCTCACAGTTTGACAAGTAATGATATAATACTATTTGTCTGATTTGATTTGTCAGAACACTAAGATTATGTGAACACTTATAACAGAAATTCATCAAAATTAAAAAGAAATAAGAGCTAAAGATTATGATAAGGTTCAGAACCTTTCTGATGGCTCATCACCCCTACTTTATGGGAAGAACCATTTCAAAAACAGATTTGTAACTCTAAAAGCAGCCAAAACTTCAAGAAAAAAAAAATTACCTGTGGTATGTGTGTTACATAAAGTAATGAATGGGGTTGCTGTGTACACGAATATGTGATTATTTTGAAAAAGAATTTGCAATCTATCTGTACATCCCTTTCCCCACTTCATGATCATCAGTCTCCATCATGCCCAAACGCTGTCCTTCCAGCCCCTACAGCCACTGACAATGACAATGGTGGTGCAAGGCCTGACAGTAGTGCCTGCTGTTACCATTGACATCATTGTGGAGGTTTTATGCCTGTGCTTCCTCCACCCTTACTGCATGCTTTCAACAGTACTGGTTTCTTGAAAGACAGAGAGATGGAGAACTACAGTGAAGTTTGCCAGGATGAAACTCCTTCTGATGCATTCTGCAGTATGCTGCAGCAGAGTTACTACAGTAAACAATGTAATTTCAGTTGGGATTAATCCCTTTATCATGCAGGAAAACGTGATGTTGCCAGGATGAAGTGAATGTCACAGTTTCCTGCATGACAAAGGGACTAATTGAAATTGAAATGATATTGTTTTCCACAGTATCTCTGCTGCAACATGCTGCAGAGTACAGCAAAATGCTGCAGAATTGGGTTTCAGCCTAGCAAGCTTCACTGTACATTCCATAGCCCACATAACATAGATATTGATTTGGAACTATTATGTAGACATAGATTTGTAGCATGGATAAACAGCCTAACTGGGGATTATTGACATGCAACTGAAGAAAAAAAATGGGGCGCTACACACAACCCATATGGAAAATAATTATATTTTGCTAACATGTAAACTGTTTCTGAATATACCTGAATATATCACAAACATTTTTCATATATATATATATATATATATATATATATAAATTTTTCCAGATATATGTTAGATATTCACAGAATTCAATAAGCTACAGTATATCTTATACTCAGCACAGATACATTAAATATATATTTTTGTTATACTATCAAAATATTAGATTTCTATATTTTGTTTTACTTTTTAATGTTTACATAGATTCTCTAATGAAAATTTCTTTTTATTTGTATGCAAGTGTAATTTTACTGTATATGTCATACAATAAATTTCTGTTAGCAAACATATATTTTCCATATATTAGAGATAAATATATTCTGAAATTCACATGCAGTTAAAATAGGTTTTGGCTTGATATGCCTCTGGAAAATACTTGGAATATACATGCTACTTATCCTCATGGTATGCTGATAACAGATGTTACAAATATGTTTTACATATTATAGTCAAAATATGGTTGGTATATATTTTATATATACATTTAAAATATATGGAAATTACATTCTGTGAATATATATTGAATGCATTATTTCTATGTAAACACAGAAACATAGAAACATAGACTTTGGCTGCAGATAAGGACACTTGGCCCACTCAATCTGCTCATTTCCTACCAATTGAATAAGCTGCAGATCCCTAGTTAACCAACAGCCTACTTCTTCCCACCCCACCAGAACTGCCTTAAGTCTGTCCCATGCATTCTTGAATTCCCCACTCTTTTGACCCACAACCTCCTCAAGAAGGCAGTTCCATGTGTCCACCACCCTCTCTGTGAAAAAATACATCATCATGTTGCCCTTGAGCCATCCCCCTCTATCTTCAAATTGTGACCCCTTGTTCTTGCACATCTCTTTTCTGAAAGATGCTACCCTCTTGGACTTTGTTGATTCTCTTGAGGTACTTGAAAGTTTCTATTATGTCCCCTCCTTTCCTTGAGGGTATACATATTAAGCTTTATTAGACTCTCTTTGTATGGCTTCTGGTGCAGACCCTGCACCATTTGGTGCCCTCCTCTGAACTGCCTCCATCCTGTCTATGTCCTTATGGAGATGAGGTCTCCAGAACTGCATGCAGTACTCATATGGGGTCTCACCAACTGTCTGTACAGAGGGATAACAACTTCTTGTTTTCTACTGGTGATGCCTCTTCCAATACATCCCAGTATCTCCCCAGCCCTCCTTACTGCCTTCTCACATTGCTTACTTACCTTTAGGTCATCTGAAATAACTACCCCGGTCCCTTTCCATTTTGTTGTTGTTAGTACCCCCCATTGTGTATGCTTCCCTGGTTTTTGTTTCTCAGGTGCAATATTTTGCACTTCTTTGCATTGAATCTAGCTGCCATACTTCTGACCATTCCTCCAACCTTGCTAAGTCCCTTCTCATCCTTTCCTCCCCCATGTATCTACCCTGTTGCAGATCTCTGGGTCATCTGCAAAGAGGCATACTTTTCCTTCTAGTCCCTCCACAATGTCATATATATGTTAAATACATTGTTGTACATGCTACTTTGGTACATAGAAACATAGAAAGTGATGGCAGAAGGAGACTGCAAGGTCCATCTTGTCTGCCCAACAACCTACCGGTGCTATTCCCCTCCCCATCTTTGCCGTTCTGTATGATACCTTTATGTCTATCCCATGTTCTTGAACTCGCTACCATTCTGCCCTCACTACCTGCTTGGGTAGGCTATTCCATGGGTCCACCACTATGCACATATTTAAATAACTAATTTGTATATTTCAAAGTACAGTTTATGAACTGAAATCATGATAAGTTTCTATTTTTTTAAATAATTTTGAATTGACAACATTAGCTTACAGACCAGAGGAAAGCAAAAGTAAAACCAATTATATGTAGGAACTCACCCCAACCTAAAAACGAGCCAGACATGGGTAGTATTAATATCAGTCTGGTGGCTGTTAAGCATGCTATTGAAAGGTAAGTTGCATGCTTAATTATAAATGTGTTTTCTGTATGTCTGAGTTAAAGGTGTGTTATAAATGAATAGTTCTGTTACAGATACCTAAACAGTTCCTAACAAAATAAGTTCCAAATGAACTGATACAGATGTGTTCTAACCTGATCTGGTTAACCACCTCCTCTTATTACAAAAGCTTGGATTCCTTGGTTTCTCTCACTGTCTCTTCTTAAGTTCTCAAGTTACCTCTGCTACTGCTTTCAGCATGTCTCATTTACTAAAGCCCTCTCTTCTCCTGCCCCATAAGGTTAGGTGTTCCTCAAGGCTCATACTGGGTATGCTTCTTTTTAATGTTTATCAAGGACCTACCAAACTCCCTTCTCACTGCATGACTCTACTACATGCTGATGACCTAGTGCTCTATCTTGGCTCAAAATCTTTCAATGATATTAATTCCAAACTTACTGCTGACATTCACTATATTCAAGCGTGGCTAACTCAAAACCATCTCATCCTCTATGTAACCAA
The DNA here is from genome assembly GCA_016271365.2 of Neoceratodus forsteri. Taxonomy (NCBI): domain Eukaryota; kingdom Metazoa; phylum Chordata; order Ceratodontiformes; family Ceratodontidae; genus Neoceratodus; species Neoceratodus forsteri. Next base: position 398,348,057 of record CM057454.1, read on the forward strand.
GACCCAGTCAATGCTCTTCAGATCCCATCAAAAGACACACACTTTGGCTCCTGAACTAGCTATCCAGTGTCTGGATGGCTCACCAGATCTCTTTGATCCTCTCATTCAAATACCTTGGAGTCCCACTCGACCCAGCCCTAGACTTCTCCCAACACATAAATGACATCTTTAAATCTGTCAACTTCAAGCTTGGCCAGGCTTACTATATCTGCCACACCCTCACTCCTGCAGCTAAACTTGCAATTGCCCAGGGTGTTCTGCTTTCAAAGCTATGCTATGCACTACCTTTACTCTTTCAGGCCAGTGCCAGTTCTTTTAAAAATGGGACATTGTCTATAATAATGTGTGTAGGTTTGTATCATCTGCCCTTATCTAACCCCACTGTTTACTCTACACGTTACCTAAACTGGTTATCCCCTCCTCCAGGTGATCTTATATTTTCAGATATTTCATAGACAACATCATTAGATGCTCACAGCATACTTCACTGGCCTCAATGTTTCCTCCTGTTGACCATCCCTATCCATCATGGTCTTCACCCAGACCCTCCTGGCTGTTCCAAATGCTCCACTAAGATGGGCCACAAGCATTTGCCCTCTGCCCCCAATTTCTAGAACTCCTTACCCCATCACTTCCATATCTCAAAATACCATGCTATCTTCAAAAATAATTATTCCATCACCTTAGGTCTTATGATACATGTTCATGTTTATAAATCCCTCTAAGCCTAATTACAACCTGTACTTTCTATCCTCTTGCTACTCTACTTCCCCATACTTGGTTACCTCTGAAACTATCTCAGTTTGGTCCTCAAAGTGTTGCTGCTTTGTGTGTTTACTTAATCCACCCTATCTCACACTGTACTTAAAACATTACTGGTATTGCCAGTTCTACTGTTGATAACTGATTCTCGTCTCCCTTCCACTCGGACTTTTTAGCAAGTGCCTAACACTGTCCCCACTGACTATATGACCATAACTCTATTTGAGCTCAATATAAAACGTATATTGTACACCTAGAACTTCTTCTCTTTGTCCTACATTTTTGAATTTCTATTCTCGGTGATTAGCACTTCTTCTTTTTGTTCAACATTGTTGTTATGTTATTCTAGGAAATTACTGTTTGCTCCAATAACACTATATTTCATCACTGTATTACTGCATGTTCAATTAATTTTAAGATGTAGTTATTGCATTTCTTTTCTGTATCTGGGTCTTTGATATACTGTTGCTCTAAATTACCTGTATTCCATTCTTTGTACTACTGTACGTTACCTGCAATGTACTCTCCCAGGTCTTGCCTGAAAATAGGCAGGTTCATGTAGTGCACTTAGCTGGTAAACAAAGCTAAATAAATAAAATGATAACTTCATCATCTTTTTGTATAGGTTCATCTTTTTGTATGAGTATTTTAAGATATTGTTATAGTGTATATATTAACAAAACATTTTAGATACATAACAAGTAGAGAACATGCATTTGTCAATGCTGAGTGTTAGTTGTTGTTATTGCTTTTGTACCAGGTCTTGCTTGAACATATTTTTACTATATATTTACCCAGAATAGAGCAGAGGAGATGCAATATCTCTTTTCAGTGGCTTTGACACATTGTTAGCTTTAATTACCCAGAATAGGCAGCTGAGAGGCAATATTCTACTTTTAAGTGAGCTCCACATTTAGACCCCAAATGTCCAACAGTTTTTATGACCTGACGTTATGATCAAGACAGGTGGAATTTTAAAATCCTATCTGAAGGTGATTTTGCTGTGCAACTGTGGAAACAAGTTTTGGATGGGATTTAAAAATGACACCTGCCGTGTTCTGGAGGTGGGTAACACAAGGGATATGTTGAACATTAGGGGTCAAACTATTAAAAAATAAAGCTATAAGTAAATGTTGGAACAATTTGTTTCCTCATAACTTAATGTTTTTTCATTTTACCCACATTTTTAACATATTCTTTTTATGACTAGCCTTCTGAGCATGACAGATGTCATTTATAAAACAGTGGCTAAACAGTCATTTTGTGTCCAGTATTAAAACATATTTTGGGTAGGATATGAGAAATGACAGCTGTCCCATTCATGAGGTGGTGTGACAAATGGCTATGTTGAAGGTTGTGGTCAAAATATTCAAAATTACCACAGTTATGAGCATGCATTGAAAATTACAATATAGACTCATAGCTTTGTTTTCTCATATTTTTACCCAAATTTTCAATATAGCCTTCTTATGACCCCAAATAGCCTTCTTTAATTCCACCTCATGCACATGGGAGGAAAACATTTTCTGATCCTGCCCAAAAGGTGACTTCATGCCACAGGTGCAAAAAAAAATTTTGGTCACATTCATGAGATACTGTGAAGAAATGGTATGTTGAAAATTTGGGTTCAAAATATTGAAAATTACCAAAGTTACCAGCCCGTGGATCAGAAACTGGCTACAGGACATGACTCAGAGAGTTATGGTAAATGGAACCTTGTCAAAGGAGGAGAGTGGCTAATGGCATTCCACAGGGATTGGTGCTTGGTCTGATCCTCTTTAACATATTCATCAGCGACATCACTGATGAACTAAAGGGAAGGTCTGCCTGTTAGTGGACAACACAAAGATCTGCCAGCAGGGTGGACACACAAGAGGAGTTTCAGACATGAAGGCAGATCTCCATAACTACAGGAATGGTCCATGAACTGGCAATTGAAATTCAACACCAAAAATGTAAGGTGATGAACTTGGGAGAAGGAACCCAGGAAATATATATGTCATGGATGGGCAGCAATTAGAAGAGACTAAGCGGAGGCGGGATTTAAGAGTTATGATAGCAGATGATTTGAAGGTACAAAAGCAATGCAAAAAGGGCAGTACTAAAGGCAAGCAGCATCCTTGAATGCATAAGTAGAGGTATTACTAGCAGAAAGAGAGGTGATCATCCCACTCTATAGGTCCTTAGTGAGACCACACTTAAAGTATTGTGTGCAGTATTGGAGGACACATTTAAAAAGGATATAAACTAACTGGAATCTGTGCAGAGGAGAGCTACCAAGATGGTACGGGTCTGCACCACAAATACTATGAATCTAGGCTCACCCTGCTGAATCTGTTCTCCCTAGAACACAGAAGGAACAGAGGAACATGATAGAAATGTTTAAATTTGTTAAAGGGATTAACATAGTACAAACTGGTAACCTATTCCAGGAAAAACTGCTAGCACAAGGGGAACAACTTGTGATTGACAGGTGGGAAGTTCAGAACAAATGTTAGGAAGTACTTTTCACAGATTGGGAACCCCAGTGTTTGTGTCATGTTTGTGTTGGGGGTGGTGAATGGGAGGTTCAGGTAGGGAGACAGTAACGGTGGGGCAGCTACAGACATTGATGTGTGGTTTCTTTGTTACAGGATGTAATTCCTCAGTAGGCTGATCATGACAGATCAGCTGTGCTTGCTGGTGGCATAGATCAAAGTAAGGAGCCAACCTATGATTGAGCTGGCTGTCTCCTTTGAAATATGCAAAGTTTCCACCCAACAAGCCAGAACAGTGTCATGATCTGCCTGACTGATGATTGGTGTTACACCAATGAACTCTTACAAACCACTCTGCATTACACTGACAATGACACCCCTCAAAAGCCACTCTCCACAAAATATTCACTGTGTGTGCATGCAGTGAACATAAATGGTATCTATTCAAGCTGTATTAGTAGATATATCAAACTCATAGTGTGCACCTATAATAAATATATTGTGAGAATATATGTATGATATATAAAATACATTTATCACATATATTTTGCATGTAAATCAGATATTTCAAAACAGTCAATTTGAGATATTTTGCATATACTTCAGACATATGATGAAAATATATTTTAAATTTAGCGACACATATACTTGAAATCTATATTAATAACTATGTTTAAAATATATTTCTTTTCTGTATGGGAAACCTTCTAAAACCGCTTCTTGCTTTGCAAGTAAATGTTTTATTTTCTTAATATAGTGCCTGCCCCAATATTTCACCTGTGAATAATGTCTTCTTCAGGAGTCCACCTTAAATAGCTGTTCCAAGCAATGCTCTAGAATTATTTTCTCATTTAAACATTTTTCATAACAACTTTTGGTCTGATTTCACACTGCAGAAGTTATGAATCACTGTTTGTAAGTTTCTTTTAACCTGATTGTCATCTTGGACTTGCAGAGATTCGGCCATTTTCAGTGTGCAGTACACTGAAAATGACAAAATTATACAGATCCAATACTGCTATCAGGTTAAAAAAGAAACTTGGCAAACAATGATTCAAGTCTTCAGCAGTGTGCAGATGGAGCAGATGTTATGCTTACAAAATAAAACATTTACTTGTAAATAGGGCTGCAAGTTCAGTTCTACAAAAAATTGAACACCTCAGACTTTGGGTGTTTGATTCTTTTGACTGTGGTAAACTTCTCGGTGAAATACATGGACTTTTTGGTTTGACTGGTTAGCCCTGGTCTGAAAGGTGTGGACCAGGACAATCCATCAAACCATGAACCTCAGTTTACACCTGAAACAGTTAACTACGGCACAGTGTGAGTTGCAGCCTCATTTGAAGCTAGACTTAGCTTGATGATGCTGTGAGCCAGCAGAAGCTTACTTCCATGCTAGTCATCGGACTATTAGGTAGCTCAGGCAGGGCTGTCATTCATTTCAATTTAGAGTAGCTAGAAATTCTTCAAAATCAAAAAAATCAAAAACCTTCCCAAGTTTGACAATGTCAACCTGCACTGGTCCTGCACACAGCAGGACTGCTGAAATGGAGATAGTTAGGATGTAAAGAAGAAAAACAAAACAAAAAGTCAGGCTAAGCAGTGTCGCAGCAGGCTTCTGGGACCAAGGGCTTGCCTGAGAGAGCTGAGATGAGAGAGAGACTGGACTCTGCAGGAGCATGCCTGAGTTGGACACTTGGACAGTGGGCACATGGGGCATGAGGTGGCAGTCTGCCAGTGCCCACTTGTTGCCCAACCTCAGCAGTGCAGCACACTTTTGCTTTCATTGCAGAAGTAGCATTTTAGCAGGGCATAAAGATGACTGAAGCCCCTAGCAGATGCCTGAGATGTGATTTTATGTTGCTTGCACGATGTGCAAGAAACATAGTGCCATCATCGGAGATTTCGGAGGTGTGTCACCTCCTCCTCCAATTCAGGCAGTGTCCTGGCAGGCGCAGCCTGAAAGCCAATGCATTTTGGACTGTCTATGACACGCTCCAAAATGCAGTGGCCTCTGATTGAAAGGTGAGCTCACGCTTGAGTGAGCAGCGATAAGAAGCTGCTCACGCAGCTCCCCGCAGGCGTGCCCCGCCACGCACTGTATAGCCAACAGGGTGCCCAATCCCCACCGGCTGAGCTGCGGCGCCTCCCCAGTAGTTGGTGCCACGCTGGGGCCCACCCCAGCGTGGCAATCAGTCTTTGCCGACGGGTGCCCAATCCCCGGGCTGAATGCCCCCAAAGTCCTTGTGCCATGCTGGGAGCCCACCCCAGCGGGCAAACGGTCCTACAACGCCTTTTTTTGTTTTACCTGTAAGACAAAAGCGGTCCCGTGGTCCTCCTGATCCCCTCCCACAACCCGCACCCACCCACTGTGCACCCAGCCTTCCACACCCCTCTCACCCCATACTTACCTCTGTACTCCAGCGACGATCTTAGGTGGACGGGAACCGTCTGCACTCTTCAAAGCCGACCCTGAACTGAGGAAATGCCGGTAAGCTGTATAATGGGCTAGATAGGGGTTTCAACTTTATTGCATATCTCAGCCATTTTTGGGAATTTTGCACCAATTTTCAACATGGGGTTTTGGGACCCCTTCTTATGAATGATGTCACTGTCATGGCGTTATTTGGGCGAAGGGTGATTTCATGCAGTGACTGTGAAATCACCCTTCAGGCCCGAATACCACCATGACAGTGACATCATTCATGAGAAGGGGGCCCCAAAACCCCCATGTTGAAAATTTGGTGCCAAATTCCAAAAATAAACACTATTTCTGGCGTCGTTGTGCAGTTCCTCATGAGCTCGTAAGTTCGTGAAATTTCAATATTTTCACTCCAGATTTTCAACATTGCCATTTTACCACACCTTCTTATGAGTAGTACAGCTGTCATTTTCACATCTCACCTAAAATGTGTTTCTGCCAATGTAGTGCAGAATGGCGCATCGGTGTATAAATCAATGTACAGGACAAATTAAGAAAATCACAGTGACACTGTTCATGAGCAGAGGTCTTAAAATGGCTATGTTGAAAATTTGGTGAAAAATTCTAAAAATGACTGTTTTACGAGCGTGCATTGCGCAGTTCCCATGCACTTCAGAGGTTTGCGAATTTTCAATATTTCCACTCCAGATTTTCAACATTGCCATTTTTCCACACCTTCTTATGAGTAGTACAGCTGTCATTTTTCACCTCTCACCCAAAACGTGTTTCCGCCATGTAGCACACAATGGCGATGGTTACAGCGAACTCAGTGTATGGGACACACTAAGAAAATCACAGTGTCACTTTTCATGAGCAGAGATCTTAAAATGGCTATGTTGAAAATTTGGTGAAAAAATTCCTAAAATGACTGTTTTACGAGCGCAGGTTGTGCAGTTCCTAAGCACGTCAGAGGTTTGGCGAATTTTCAATATTTCCACCAGATTTTCAACATTGCCATTTTTACACACCTTCTTATGAGTAGTACAGCTGTCATTTTCACATCTCACCCAAAGCGTGTTTCTGCCCATGTAGCGCACAATGGCGCGGTGTCGTTATCTTGAACTTTCAGTGTATGGGACACATTAAGAAAATCACAGTGTCACTTTTCATGAGCAGAGATCTTAAAATGGCAATGTTGAAAATTTGGTGAAAGAATTCCTAAAATGACTGTTTTATGGCGTCGATGCAGTTCCCACGCCATTAAGTTTGCAAATTTTCAATATTTACACTCCAATGACTTCCAAATAACTAAACAGCACATAGAAACAAGCAACATTCGGCATTGACAAATGCTTGTTTTGGGGGTGTTACTTTTATATACTAATTTTACTGGGCAACAAGTGAGTGCCATCTGGCAGCAGGGCAGTGCCTGGCCACTGGTAGCTGGCACCTTTTGGCATCCCATAAAAATGTAAATACTTCATCAATCTTGATTCAGGTCTAGGTTCAACTATAGCGTTCAACTAAAAGGCTTTCAAAGGGCTATAGCAAATCCTATGTGGAGTACAACTACAGAAGGTTACAAGGGCTATATAGGTACTCTATAAGGAGAGGTTGGAACTTAGAATGTGGAGGAGGCTTGCCAAGGGGCAGGATGAGGCAGGTAAAACAATGTGCTGCGGGTGGTGGAGCAGCAGTTTTAATGAAAACCATCTGGGAAGTAGGGGTGTATGGTCTCTTGAAGACTAGGTGAGCTGAGGGCAGAAGTATGGCAGCTCAGATGGGAGAATATAAGAGTGTTGATGGAGGAATGTATCCTAGAGGGATGAGGGAGGAGCAGGGAATGGGGAAAGGTAGGGGTGTGTGGTGGAGCCCAGCCTGGGACTGGGATCAGGCAGGGAGGGAATGGAAGGAGGATTAAGGTGGGTCTCTTGGATCCCTCTTCCCAGGAGAGGAAGCCAAAGGAAGGGGTTTGATGTTAGTAAGAGGGCGTGGAGGGCAAGGAGCGGGAGGAGGTTAGCAAGGGCATCCCCAGAGGTGTCGTGTAGAATACATTCCTCCCACTGATTAAGGGGAGGAAAGATCTGGGGAAATGGAAGGAGCATAAGCAGGAGGGATATGTGTATTGGGGAAGACCATTGAGGGAAGGGAAAGGGTAAGTGGAGTCAGGGGAGCATGTGGCAGGTCAGGAGATGGACAAGGGGTGCAGACCTGCAGGGGAAGTGGGGCTGGCATTGTGCAGGGGTGGGCAGGAGGTCAGGACAGGGGTCAGGGATCTTAGGACAGACAAGAAGGAGAGAGGCCAGGTAAGGCAGGACAGCTGATTAAGCATGTGGAGATGGGACCCAGGGGCAGATGGGTGGAGGTAGTGATCTTGAGAGACTCTATAGTTAATGGGGTGATATGGGAGAACACTGGGCTAGGTAAACTGCAAAGGTGCAGTTTATGCCAGCAATGACTGCAGGGCAGGTGGGTGCATTTATAGGCCAGAAAATGAGAATGGAGGTTGGGCACATCACATCATCATTCACCTGGGAATAAATGACTTGTTTGAATGTGAGGTAGGGGTGGTTAATGAGAGGTTTAGAGAGGTGGAGAAGAGCTGCAGAGGGGTGGGAGGTCAGTCACTTTTCAGAGGTGCTACTGATACTGAGGGTTAGCACTGCAAGAAAGAAAAGATCAGACTGGTCCAGCGTGCTAAGGATTGAGGCACCGGACACACCTCATGCCACACCAGTGACTTGGGTTCAGAAATAGACTTGGGTCATATGGGGTCAGATGGGAGAGAGGACTGAGTGTCCAGGGAACTGCTCTCCTTACTTGAGGAGGGTGGGTTTGTTTGCCTGTCTTTGACTGCCACCAGGTGGAGGCCTGGCATTAGTGCAGGTAAGGGCAGTATGGAATAGGAGGTCTGCTGTCTGGTGAGTTGTGCATGCCTCCACACACACGCTCACATTGGCCATAGAAGGGATTGGAAAGGTAAGTGGAAGTAAGAGATTTGTGGCTTTTATGAGTCCTGTCTGCCCAACTGCAGATCCACACTGCCACATGTACTTAGTCCCCACTGGACTATATTTTGGGGGAGAGGATGGTTCTCCTCCTTGGCCCACCAAGGAAAGGAATCTGGGAGCCTGACCACTCAGGGAGGCAGGTGCTGGTATGTAGTGGCAGGAATGGGGCACAAGACTTCCTAGATCTCCATGGTAGAAAAAGCAATACAGAAAAAGGAAAAAAGGATCAAGGAATTTAACATCTGGCTTGGGGTGGTGTGGGAAGACTCTGGGATAATTGGAGACTAGATGGTACTTGGGAGAATAAGACACTTACTGCACCAGATAGGCTACATCTTAATAAAAGGATGTTGTGGTGCTGAAAGCCAGATTTGAGGAATATATGGTTAAATAGCTTAATTTACACTGATGGTGGCAGCAGGGAGTCACAGAACCATTAATTGCCTGATGGAGGAGGCCAAACAGCCTTCCTCTCAATCAGGGCAGAAGGATGGGTGTTCAGATGAGAGGAAGAGGGATGGAGAGGTGAGGGACTGGGAGTGGGGAGGGCAGTAGACTGGGGAAACATACATACGTAGTTAGAATTCGAGATGAAACATACATAGAAAGATGGAATTTGACACCAGATAAGGACCACTTGGCCCACCCAGTCTACCAGTTTTCTCTATCTACAGTATCACTGCAGACCCTAATCTGTCTCTGGCTCTTTCTCCCAACCCCATCCTTTCCAGTAGGATTCCCTTACGTTTATTCCATCCATCTATTCTGAGCCCCACTACTGTTTTCAACCCCACCAGCTCTGCTGGAAGTCTGTTCAGGAATCCATAACTCATTCTGTGAAAAATACTTTCACATCTCTCCTAAATCTAAACCCTCCAGCTTCGTAGCATGTCCCATTGTTTTTACCTTATTTTTAAAAAATACTTCCTCCTGTACCTATTTGAAGGCCTGTATCATATCCTTACTCTCTTTCAGGTTGTACATATGAGGTCCTAAAGTCTCTTGTCCTAGGGCTTTTTGGTGAAGACCGTGCACCATTTTAGTTGCCCTCATCTGGACTGCTGCCACTCTGTCTATGTCCTTCCACAGATGTGGTCTCCAGAACTGAACACAGTACTTAAGGTGAGGGCCTACCAGCAATCTATATCAAGCCAACACCACCCCCACTTTCTGCTGGTGATACCCTCCCTATGCACCCCAGCATCCTATTCACCCTCCCAGCTGCACTGTTACACTACCTGGCTACCTTTAGGTTATCTGATATGATTACCCTCAGGTCTCTTTCCTGCTTAGTGGTTGTCAACACCATTCCACCATTTTGTCCTCCACCTCTGGGTTTCCATGCCCGTAGAACATAATTTTGCCCTTTTTGCATTGAAACCTAGATGCCATATCCTTGACCACTCCTGGAGTTTTCTCAGGTCTCTGTTCATCCTTTCACATACACCCGGAGTGTCCACCCTACAGCATATTTTAATGACATTCACAAGAGGCAGACTATTCCTTCTAGTAAATGAAAAATAATAGGAGTCCTTGACCAATTTATGGGGACAAAGGTTTGAAGGTGTTTTTATGAATAAATGCTGCTAAAAAGATGAGCTTGGGGACCCTCCCAAATGTTTCGACAATTGCTGCTAGGTGGCCAAATTCAAAATGACCACCAAAATCTCTAAAATGGCATACCTCATCTCATAGTTGTCATATCAAGCTGTATTTGTTGCCTAAATGTGGGTTTTGTGTGTCAAGGAATTAATTTCTTATAAAATATGTACTTTCTTGAAGGAAAAGACACCATAACATGTTCTCAAAGTTCCACAATAATAGTTGCTTAATTCTAAGTTCCCCACCCCAGAACATGAAATTTGTGCCTTTAAACATAAGCATATAATGCATGTCATTTTAAGTGCCAGAAAAATTGCCAACTTTTGTTTTACAAAATCTTGTTTTGCACAGTTAGTAACATTTTTAATTGAAACATTCTAGTTGGGTAGCCTTAGTCAGATTGTACATTTATCTAATATCCATAATGTTCAAAATCTTATTGCTGTCATAACAGTCTCAATTAATGTTTGAAGTGCTGTCTTTATTTGAGCATGTCCAAAATCTCCTACTCATTTCTTCTTCCATGTTATTCTCAGAGTCATTATCAGAATCATTGTATCAGTTTCTGTATTATCTTTTCCAGCTGTTGAGATGTTCTCATGTGCTCGAATATCCCTGAGACTCTTTGGTAGAGGTTTCTTTGTGTATCACAGAGGTTGACATTTCCTTCAATCAGAGTCCAGCCATAGTCCAGTGGTGATGGTGGAGCACCAGGCTTGTCATTGCTGAGCAGGATGCACACCTAGTAGTTAACTCACTTTACCTTCAAATCATGTGAATCATGGTCAGGAGATATTCTCTGGGTTGAATATCTCTTCATTTTGTCCCACTTTGATGCCGAGACTCAGCAAGCATCTTGCTGATACTATCTCGACAGACAAACCTGATAGTGCACTCGCCATGTTGTCCAGAGTATTTTTGTGTCACTGGAGACTCTTTCCAACACCTGACAACAACCTAAGAGCTGCTTCAGATTTCAGTGCACTTTGAAATACTGACTTATTTCCATGTCCAAAGAAACCTGAGATTGTATTGCATGTGTATATGAAGAGTACAATGACTTGAGCAACTTCTTTTGAACACAGTGCCTTGCAGTCAAATATGACCTTCTTCCTCTTCAAGCTGAAAACACTTTCAATCTGGTGTGGTATATATGCAGCTAGGACTACCATGTCAGTGTCTTCTGCAACAGGCACAACAACATCCTTTACTCCATTCTTCCTCAGTTGTGAGTACATATACAGAGGTATCATGTCTGCTTCTATATGGTGATACTGGAACTCTTTAATTTGTACATGTTCATCCTCAGAGAACAGATCCCAACAATTGCTCCTAAAGAATATAGAAATTGGATGACTGGATGTTGTTGTCCAAACACCCTGAATTCACCCTTCAGGAATTTCTGGTTACATATTTTGTTGCCTGAGTTTTGAACATGTTGTAAACTCATTTGAAGCAGGTAGCTTATCTTCTCTCTTGATATAAATATATATATATATATTTCACATCCTCTTGTGTATCAAATCAAATCAAATCAAACTTTATTTATAAAGGGCCTTTCCAAATCCAAGGCACCCGTACATAACATAATAAAATCAATAAATAATGAAAACAATATTAAAATTAATCCAATGCTGCAACATTTAAAATCGTTGTATGCAAGGCTAAAAGATGTGTTTTTAATGCCCTCTTAAAGCTTTGGACAGTCAGGCAATCTTGCACCTGACGAGGTGAGAATTCCACAGGGTTGGGGCCATAAAACTAAGCGATCTGGCCCCAAAGGTCTTTAAGCGAACCCTGGGAATCTCTAGCAATCCCTCATCAGTGGATCGGAGAGAGCGGAGGGACAGTAGGGCAAAGGAGATCTTTCAGATAGCCAGGTCCATGATTGTGTAGGGCCTTATAGGTCAGCAAACTAACCTTGAAGGTGATTCACCAGCATATTGGCAGTCCGTGGAGCACAGGCATTATATGACTGGACCTAGAGGAACCAGTCAATAGCCTGGCTGCCGCTTGATGTGCATGTCCTACATTCATGCTCACTGTTTTGATGCTCATCTCCAAGTCATTTGGATCATTCACAAAGACAATCTTGGAAGCTTTGGGGTGTTGAGCCAGGACAAGTGCAACTCTGCCCATATGAAGTCAGTCTCATCATGCTTTTCTCTATCCTCTGCAAAAGGAGTGGCAAGCATCAAAATGAATCCAATGTCTACCAGGGCAATGTAGCTACTGATGCAGTGTAATGGAACCAGGTTCAACTTTTCAACTAACTTAGATTTTTGCACTTTGACCATAGTTCCATTAGGACTGAATATTGAGAGACATTCCTCTGTCACATAATGTTCCATTACTTGTGACAGGTCAAATGTCTCCTTGTATTTTTGAGCAAGAGAGATTGCTTCTGCCATGGCATTGTTTTCCATTACACTATTCTGTGTTACAATGATTTTTATTCCATCTCTGATAATAGGTTGTCTACTGAAGTTGTACCTTGAGTTTCTGTGAACTGTTGCATCAAATGATTTCTTAGTTGAAAACATCTGCTCCAGAAATAATTAGTTGACTAGTTATTCATCACCCTTTGTGTTGTTTCAAAGTCCTGGACAAGTTTTTATGATGCAATCATTCCAGATTGGAGAGTCCTCAGAGTAGGCTTTTTATGGTCAAAAGATCAAAGTCAAATTATGTGATGCAACTACAGTATTGAGATCCAGTACTGCCTGTTCATCTGCTCTGAATCAGGTGATTGAATTCTCACTGTGGCATCGAGATGTTGTCTTCATGTTTGTGATGGCATGCAGAGAGACTCTAACTCTATTTATAAAGTTTGCATTTTGAGTGTGAGTTAGCAGCATCTTCTCATTCTTCAAAATTCTCATCCAGCTGGCTTTCATCTTTGAGCCCTTGTTCATTGTCATGTCTTTCCATAAATCCAGTCACAGATTGGGTTTCCTGTCATTGATTGTGCAAATAAACCATCATGCATGTACTTGACTTTCTCCTCTGGCAGATAGCTAATCTCTAGCCAGAACTCAATGAGTCACCTTCCATAATTGTCAATGTCACATACTTGCAGCCATGACAACATCAATCTGACTGATGCCTTGAATGCCTCCCAATCCTGAGTTCTTAGTGCATGGATATTCATCATTAGTATTTCAGTCATGTACACGAAACTGAGCAAGTACTTTGCCATTGAACTATCAGAATTTTCAACCATTTCAATGGTTTCACAACAAATGAAGACAACTCCTGATCAGCCTCTAGTTCATCACAGATCATCTTGAGCTCTTCTCATGTGTTTGTGGAGCAGTGTCTCAGTTTTTCCTGCTTTTCTTGTAGTTCTGGAGACAAGTGCAGACCATCACTAAATCCTTTTGAATTATTCTGCAAGCCAGTACCTCGTACATCAGTCAAAGACATCTGATGTTTTTCTTATAATGTTTTCCATGCAGTGCATTGTCAACTGAACCTCTGTAATCACACTAGCTGCAAAAGAATGCTAGATAAACCAGATCCTTTGAATCACTTGTTGATTGCTGATATGAAAGAACGCTGCACATGTAATGGACCTAGGAATGGAAGGATGAGTTCAAATTATGTAGGATTCCCATTTTCAATTGAACAATCAAAGCATAAACTGGCTGGTTTCCGATCAGTTGAACGAATGCAACAATTTATTTTTCACTATAGTGGCTATGCAACAAATCACCTCATGTACTACTGACTTGTGGGGTGGCTTGGCATGTGAGGTAGTAGTAGTATGCCTTGCTCTTTGTAGCCAGATTCTGGACATTGGCTTGAAATCCAGCAAATGCTCCAACCTTCTGGCTTTCTGCAGGAACCTCATTCCCATTGTTGTCAAGACAAGCTAAAGAATGGACCATTTCAATATGTTGGTCTAGAGTGTTTTGTGTGAGCTACCAACTTCAGCTTGAACTGATGGTAGTCCACATTTGACTGTCTTGTAAGGTTGAATTTGTGTTGTTCTGCACTGATATTTTCATCTAAAGAGGTTTTGCCATGGCCAGTTTAGGACAATTATGAGTAGAAACTTTAGTAGCAACATCCTCTGGTTGAACAAATATCACATTTGTGTGATGAGATGTATCTGCTCCAGTCAATATGTCATCCTGAAAGTCACGATTGTCTAGAATGGCAGTTCCAGAAAATTGTTTGCAAGCTCTTAGGACAGTTGTCATTCTTCTCAAGCTCAAATTTGGCCCATGTAGCATACAGATTAAGAACATCCTGGAAGCTTATTCTGAGTGATAATTTCTTCGTCAGGTCTATAATCTTACGTCTTCTAATAAGGCCATGAATTGTCATTGATAATTTGACCTTTAAGGAAGTGTGTTTTCCATGATGAATGAAACTAATAGTGATGACAAGCTGCAATCTTTGGATTCTGGCAGGCATCACTGAAGACACTAGCAACAGGGTTCTTTAATCAGGTGAGAAACTTTCATAACTCAGGATTAGGTTCTTCGCTGTTCTCAAGCTCATCAACATGTGGAGGCCAGCTCATTCCTGTATCATGTAATAACTTATCTTTCAAGCACCTGGCAATAGTATTCAGTAATTGTTTGTTGCTCACTCCCCATGAGTAGAGTGCTGCTTCACATAACGTCCTCCTGCAGATGTGTCATGCACTATGGTACTCTCATTTTGTGTAACCGATTATGAAATCCGATCCTGTTTGCTAACTTCTTTTGAATCATCTGCTTAATTCTGCTTGATTTTGTTGTACTTGTATCATAACCAAAATTCCTAAACAAGTTATTGTAGTCCATCACTAGTCCTTGAAATGTTCTTGACTTTTCATAGCCAATACAACTGTCTGTACATGTTTAAAGAACATTTCTTGAACTTCTGCAAGATGAACCTGTTGTAAGTGGAGATCTGAATTAATGTTTTATCCTGGTGGTATATTGAGAGACATATGTTTTCCAACAGGAGTGATGATACAGCATCTCAGCAGTAAAAGAATCTGTTGTACAATCAATTACAGCTAAGATACGGTCACACATTATAGCATCCTCTAGGTACACTGTGTGAGCCTTGAACATGTGCTGCATCCATTTTTGGAGAAGACATCACTTGTCTCAGCCAGGATGTTTTTTGTCTTATGGCATCATGCACCAGATTCAGAGATCCTTGTCCTGTAGAGGATCACTCCATGAAACTGCAGCAGAAGGACCAGGAGCATTTTCAGGGAACTGTCATGCTCAGATTAGGATCGAGTTTCTTGCATCTGCTGTTTCTTTCCTAGTTTTGGTTTGCTGAAGCTTCCTTTTACTTGTGAATCCAGTCTTACACAATTTGAAAAACATGCCAGTTGGACTATTATCCCAGTTTACTTTCTCAAAACACTTCCATATTTATCCAAACCCTCCTCTTCAGCTCTAGACTCTTCAGTTTGTTCCATGAATCAATTGGATAGTCACTTTTGGGTTCTCCACACTCTTTATCACTCAATATACACAGTTCTTTAATTGTTTCAACTCGACTCCTCTTCTTTCCTCTCAACTGTTGTGCTGTTTTTTTCAAGGGTGTTGAGATCTTTCCGATCACCTATCACAGAACTTCATTTGGACACCTGCAAAAGATAAAGCACATACACATATATACAGTGTGTGTGTGTGTGTATATATATATATATATATATATAATAAGAAATGAATTCCTTGATGTTCAAAACCCCCATTTAGACATCAAATACAGTTGTTTACAATAACTATGAGCTGAGATATGCCATTCAAGGATTTATTTAACTCCAAAATTGATTAGCTTTTGCTCATAAGCGTGCTAAAACATTGTGAAAATGCATACAACTTGCCTCACTGTGTTTAACAAACATAACACTTCTAGAAAACCTATATAAATACTTTCTGTACAGTTAGCATTGTCCCAGGAAAAAACTGCTAATCAATTATTTAAAACCCTGCATTTTAGAGATTTGTGGTGGCCATCTTGAATTTGGCCACCTAGTGGCAATTGCCCAAACTTTTGAGAGGTTCTCCCAAGCCCATCTTTTTGGCACCATTTACTCATATAAAACCACCTTCAAACCTTTGTCCCCATAAATTGGTCACAGACTCCTAGTATTTTTCCATTACTATTACAGCTCCTCTGCAAAGTCACTTATAAAGACATCGAAGAGTACTGGTCCCAGCACTGATCCCTGAGGCACCCTACTGGTCACCCTCCTTCCTCAGAGTGAACTCCATTTACCACCACCCTCTATCACCTATATCTAACCAATTTATTTCCAATTTTCCACCTTTGGATCCACTCCTAAGCTACCCAGCTTGCTTTCTAGTCTCCTGTGTGAAACACTGTAAATGCCTCTCTGAAATCCAGGTAGGCTACATGTACTGTTACACCCTGATCTAATTCCTTAGTCACCTAGTCAAAGAAATGTATCAGATTCATTTGACATGACACCCTCCCCGAATCCATGCTGCATCTGGTCTTCATAGGTTTCATAGGTAAGTACGCAGCAAAAGGACTTGCATCCATGATGCTCACCAGGTTAGTTAACAAGGATCCAAAATCATACAAACATCTAGTTTTAGTTTAAAGCTTTCCATTGATGCACTACCCATAACCTCCTCAGGTAGAGCATTCCATGATGCCACTACCCTTTGATTGTACCACATTTACATTTCCAAGTTCTGCGATTTTCACTTTTTAACTGTAATGTATGTGACCTAGTGCAGTACTGTTGTTCTCAGAATTACAGCCCCAGTCTCTCCCACAGGTCATGATCTGTAAGGGCTTGAAATACCATGCACATATCACCCCTTCTTCTTCTGTACTCCAGATGTACAAGCCCAATTCTTACAGTCTTTGTTCATAGTCCTTTCCTCCATATCCCATCTTGATCTAGTGGCTCTCTGTTGCATAATCTCATAGAAACATAGACTTTGATGACAGATAAGGACCACTTGGCCCACCTAGTCTGCCCATTTCCCTACCTACAGATGGGGAAAATGGCACACTAGTGGGCCAATTTTATCAATTACATTTTGCGGTATGGTGACCAGACATGAGCCCCAAACTCCAGGACCAGTCTCACCAATATTATGTACAGTGGCAGGAGGACCCCCTCTCTGTGTTTGCAGTGTGTCTCAAATGCAATTTAATACACTGTTTGCCCTTCTAATAATTTTATTGCAATGTGATTTGAACCGAAGATCATTTGTGATAGTAATACCTAGATCCCTTTCCTCTATAACTATCTTCAGATGATGTTTGTCTAGGTGGTAGCTCTGCTGAGAATTATGTTTGCCCAAATGAGTGTCTGTTATCTGGTTTGAGTGGGAGAGTGAATGTGCTGCACCGTGATTCTATATAATTTAGTTGTTCCTGCATATTTGACTGTGATGACTGGTGCCCAACTTCTGCCCAACCTACAGTCATCCATGAATGTGCTTAACCACACCCTTGGCTGTGCACACTTTAGTTGTGTTACATATATATTAAAAATACATGATCCCAACACCAACCTCTGTGGGACCCTGCTAGTTACAACCATCCAATCTGAGCAGATTCCCTTTATACTGACCCTCTGTTTCTGGTCAGTGAGCCATGAGTGGATCCATGAAACAATATTACCATGGACTCCTATTGATGTTAAACTTTGATAATTTCTTGATGAGGTAACTTATCAAATGTTTTAGTAAAATCAAGAAATATAACATCTACTGGTGTCCCTCTGTCTAGACAGATGCTGGCCCTATTATAAAACTCCAGCATATTTGTCTGGCAAGATCTACTGTTAGTAACCCCATGTTGGGTGTCATCTCTGAGGTGGTTTACTTGTATATAATCATTAATGACAGCTTTTATAATGCTTTCCAGTATTTTGCACAAAGTGCAAGTTAATCTCACTGGTCTATAGTTGCCTATGTTTGTCTTATCTCCTTTTACGGCTGCTGTGTGCAGAGCCTGCAGATGTTTTGCCTGTACAAAAGGATGATGTCATGTTTTCTGTCCGTGGAACTGACTGAAGGTGTAAATAGTCTCCTCTGCCTTACCCTCCTCCAAGAAATGTTTTCCACCCTCAAATAAATACACTTCATGTTAGTCAATGATTGCAGGGCACAATTTTCTTTCTTAAATGGGAGGTACAAGAACTGGAACCTGAGTAGTGGGAGGTAGTATTAGTGTTTTCTTTGGGAGTAAGATACACCCCCACTTCCACCTGAAAGCTTAAAGATCCACCCCACCTTTTTGGTTCATGTGGGAGGGCATGAGGTGGAGCTATCATGTTGGAACAACTGACTATCAGAGCTGCCTGGGGAAGTAATTAAGGAGTGCCTGAAACTGCATCTCGGTATATTCCCCCCACCACCACACACACACACATAGACATCATGATTTTTTTTTTTTAACTCTAAGCATGTCAATATTTGGCTCTAACAGTATGGGCAAGTTGGGCATAAAAATAAAATAGAAAAAAAGGATCAAGCAGGTGCCTTATCCTTTGTCAGATACATGCAGACAGAAGGTCACAAATCCTGTATGATAAGTTCATTATATGGGTGTTTTCCATGTAAACATAAATTTTGTTATTGTCATGTCTGTAGCATCATTTGTAGCCAGTCAACTATTATTTAAGTAAGTACTGTAAACGACAGGTTTTAATTCAGAAATCCAGTCTTGATAAATTAGTTTCTTTAGCAGTTCTGTAAGATTTATGTCTCTCTGATGTAAGAGTGCATAGCACAGAAACTGAAGGGGTTTGCCTAATTGATTGTTGTTTGCATGAGAAGTGGGCGTGACAGTGGCATGCATGAGTGAAGTCTAACAATTGTTTCTTTGCTATTCTGGGACCTGAAGTTTCACAGTAATGTGTGAAGAGAATAAAGTCTTGTGTTTTGTGCACTTGAATAGGTTTCGT
Organism: Neoceratodus forsteri; assembly: GCA_016271365.2. Taxonomy (NCBI): domain Eukaryota; kingdom Metazoa; phylum Chordata; order Ceratodontiformes; family Ceratodontidae; genus Neoceratodus; species Neoceratodus forsteri. The sequence continues at coordinate 398,367,242 of CM057454.1, forward strand.
GCTTTGAAGTTAAAAGATATATATATATATATATACATAGTGTAATGGGCACCTGAAAAGGAAGGAGACACTACTGAAATATGAAAATGCTATTCTTATGATTTATTTATGTGTAAGATTTGAATTGTAGTTCTGCCTAGGTCATAAGCTATAAAAAGTACATTTATGGATGGATGTATTAGTCAAAGCTTGTAGTACAAAATAAAGCAAGAAAATAATATATTGTTTTTTTCTTTTAATTGTTTAACCAGGAGTGGCACACTAGCTGAAAGCTTGTTTACAGGGCAACCTGGGAGCACATGGAAGTTAGTGACCCTCCTCAGGGTCACCCAGTATGCAAGTGGGAGCTGCGGAATTCAAATCCAGATCTCCAGATTTGCAGCTCAGAGCCTTAAACCACTGTGTTATATGGCCTCCCTAGCTATGGCAGTCATCTGTTTTATGGTTCTTGATGTTGGTGTAGTAAGCAGCAGTACAATGCATAGCTGCAGATGTGAAATGTCAATAAGTAAGTTATGCAATAGATGTGCTGTGCAGTTACTGAAGCAAGAAATGTATTTAGGATAGTAAAATATTCCTGTTAGAAAACTGATAAATGGGTGACATTTGCATCTCAATTTCAAGTAGGTCCTTATGGGGTGTCAATGTACAATATAAAGTAGTTATAGCTTTCAAGTTGTCTGAGTAATTGCTTTGTACTAACAGTGTTACTAAATTTAAATGATTCGATGAAGGAAATTAAGTTTATGTAACAGTCTGTAAATGTATTAAAAACATTCACTTTTCCTTATAATGAAGTACTGCCGCCTTATGTACCATCATGAGGATTTACATAGGTTTCCCATGATGCTTTGCATCATGGGGTATGTGCAATTGCATTTTCTTTAAAATGTGGCTGTCTTGCCAATATCACCGGGATAACACATACCTCAGTGGCATTTGCTCTGGGGTTCTTCTGTAAACCTATATTGCTTCCTTTTCCTTCAATTAAAATGTACACCTCCATATATTTTCCTAATAATGTGTATGCCTTCCTTAGAACAGAAACTAAAACAAATCTTACTACTTACAAATCATTGTGTTGTTTCTCCATACCTCCTTAACAATTCACACAACTTCACTAACTTCATTATGCAGCTGTGGTGGATCTGACCAGATTTTGCTGTATAGTGGTATGACTGTGGCTTTTCTCCATGCCCTGAGACTTCACCAATGTCTAGTGAGTGCTGCTATATGTATGCAATGGGGCTGCCAGTTCATTAGCCAGTTCTTTCAAAACTTTCAGGTGGAAAGCATCCGGACCTGGTGTCTAATTCTGATTTAAGCTAATCCGCTTATCCCTTATAATTGTAGGGTCAATTTGTATTGGACTTTCTGAAGTTTTGGTTTTCTCTCACTAAATTCCTGTGAATTTTTGTCTCCAAAACTGAGAAGTATTTATTTTGGACTTCTATCATCTCTTTGTTTGACACCGCTAGTATCCCATTTGGACCAACTAAGGGCCCTATGTTGTTTGACTTGCTTTTACTTTCATTTATATAGGAATAGAATAATTTATAGTTATCTTTAGTGTTTATAGCTTATTTAGATTCAAATACAGCTTTTGCCTTCTTAATGTCCTTTTTATTGTTAGCTGAAGTATTTGAAATTTCATCCACCCATTCACTTTTCTATTTCCTTTAATGTTTTGAATAGTCTTTTATCTTTTAATGCTATTTTTGATTTTGCATTAAACCAACTTGGTGTTTTAAGTCCTGTTTTATATTTTTTTTGGTATATGTTTCTGTATAGCCTGATTTATTTTGGTTCTAGTGAACAATACATGTCCTCTAAGTTCTTGTTTTTAAATTCTTCCATCCAATTCCACTGAAGTATATCATTTCTTAAAACAATAGTTTGCTTTTTCAGCTCTAAAGTGACTGTGTCTCCTATGCTTCACATGGTATTTTCCTGTATGGTAAATGTAGCTATGTTATGATCGCTGTCTCCTAGCAGTGCTGATATCCTGCAGTGTTTAATATTTGTCTTGTAACCTGTTGAATTCAGATATCCCACAACCTTTTCTTTCATCAGTTATTCTATTAACTTTCACACTGCCAATTTCAGGCTGACTGGCCTATAATTGCCAGCCTCCTCCTGTTACTACTTCTGTGAAGCAGGACTACATCTAATTAAAATGATCCAGGGACAGCAAGGCAGAACATACAAGGAGAGATTCAGATATCTCAACATGTATGCCCTGGAGGATAGAAGGGAGAGGGTTTACATGATTGAAGCCTTCAGGTACTTTAAAGGTTTCAACAGGGTGACGCTCTAAGAGTTTCTTTAGACTTAGTGGAAACAGAACCACTACGGTTCATTGACTCAAGCTGGTGGGAGGAGGATTCAGGAGAGAAATGAGGAGGTACTTTTTCATGGACAGGGTGGCAGCTAAGTGGAATGAGTTTCCAGAGGAAGTAGTCTCCCTGAGGATAGTGCACAGCTTTAGAGAGGTTGGAAAAGAGCAATGGAGAAAGTTACATGTAAGGCAATAGATATGAGAGGAGGGGACATCAGCAGGGAGGTAGAAGTAGATAAGAAGGCAGATCCCCAGTAGACACTGAGGGGTCTGAAATCTCAAGCAGACATGATATACCACAAAGCCTTTTCTGCTGGATCACTTGTATATTCATATGTACATTTTTTTTGTGCCAGTTTCAAACCTTCTTCCTCCTGAGTCCTGAAGTTGCCTTTGCAGTGTGATCTGCATAGTGGAGGATAGCAAGTGTGTGCCAGCTGGCAGTGTTTTGGTGCTCAGCCCTTGGTAGTTGGCACCTTGGTGCATCCCATGAAAAAATTTAAACAAAATTAATTTTTGTTTCTTGGCAGTTTTCAAACTGAAATTCTTCATGTTCCCTCAAGCTGATGTGGTTCCTTACTCTAGAGTCCTAAAGCAGCTTGTGTGTGTGTCCTCCTGAGCTGCACTGTTGCAGTGTGATCTGGGCAGTTAGCAGCAATATTTTGCCAGCTGGCAGCATGCCAGTGCCTGGTTTCTGGTAGTTGGCACTTGATGAAGTCCCATAAAAATAAAAAATAAATATTTTTCTTTGTAGTAGTTTTCAAATTGAATCTTTCAAGTTCCCTTGAGTTGTTGTGGTTCCTTCTTCCTGAGTCCTGAAACAGCCTGTGTAACATAGAAACATAGAAACATAGCATTTGACAGCAGATAAGGACTGCTTGGCCCACCAAGTCTGCCCATTTCCCTACCAAATTGATAAGCTGCAGATCCTAGTTAACCAACAGCCTACTTTCTCCTATCCCCACCCCTAGAATTGCCTTATAACTGTCCCATGCATTCTTGAATTCCACCACTGTTTTGACTCCACAACCTCCTCAGAAGGCTGGTCCATGCAACTACAACCTCTCCATGAAAAATACTTCCTCACATTACCTCTGAGCCATCCCCTCTATCTTCAAATTATGCCCTGCTCTTGCACACTTTTTTTCTAAAAGATGCTACCCTCTTGGACTTTGTTGATTCCCTTGAGGTACTTGAAAGTTTCTATCATGCCCCCTTTCCTCAACGGTATACATGTTAAACTCCTTAAGTCTCTCTTCATATGTCTTCTGGTGCAGACCCTGCACCATTTTAGTTGCCCTCCTGAGGACTGCCTCCATCCTGTCTATGTCTTTGCAGAGTTTGGGTCTCTGGAACTGCATGCAGTACACCAGATGGGATCTCACCAGCTGTCTGTGTATGTGTTTCATCTTGATCTGTCCTGCTGCAGTGTGATCCGGCCATTGACAGCAAATGTATGCCAGTTGGCAGCATGCCAGTACCTGCCCCTTGTAGTTAGTACCTTGGTGGCATCCCATAAAAAGAAAAAATAAATAAACAAATAAAAATTCTCCAAGCAGCCTGTGTGTGTATGTGTGTGTGTGCGTGCGTGCGTGCGTGCATATGTGTGTGTGTGAGTGTGTGCATGTGCTGTCTGAGCTGTGCTGATGCAGTGTGATCTAGGCAGGAGGCAGCAAGTGTGTGCCAGATGGCAACCCACCATTGCCAAGCCCCTGGTAGCTGGTATCTTGGTGGCATCCCATATGAAAAGTAAAATAAAAATAAAAAATATTATCCATATTCTTTCAAATTGCTACTTCCTAAGTTCTGAAACAGTGTGTGTGTGTGTGTGTGTGTGTGTGTGTGTGTGTGTCCTATTAAGTAGTGCTGGTGCCTGTAATTTGGCAGTGGGTACGTAGTTGGTGGCCAGCGAGTTGGTGCCTGGCCACTGGTAGTCCTTGGTGACATCCCATAAAACAAAAATAAAAAATAGGTTTAAAACATTTTTTTAATTCCTGTTATGCAGTAGATAGGTGTTGTACACACTGGTTTCATGGGCAATGTTGTCTCACAAATGTCTTATTTGGCCTGTGTAGGCCAGCTAAAATTCTAAAAGATTAATCTGAAGAAGGCTAAAAACACAAAAGTGCAGCATCCACGGTGTTAGCAGCAGGTTCCAGAAATTGTGTGCCCATTGGGACAGTGCTACACATGGACAAAACCTCTCATTGTGCCATGGATATTTATTTATTTATTTTTATTTTATTTAAAATTTTGGTGACGAAAACCACACTGAGCCGAGGCTCATTTCAGGTGCGAATCGGATATGTATTCTATACACTGGTCTGATGGGCAACATTGCCCCAAAAATTATTTATTTAGCCTGTGTAGACCTGGCAAAAGTCACAAAATATTAGTCTGAAGAAGACTGAGTGAAGACAACAGTGCAGCATCCCACAGTGTGAGTTGTGTGTGAGGCTACTGGTTCAAAAGCAAACAAACAAAAACTAATGAACACAGAAGCCCTCCCCATGTACCTCATCCTCCTCCTCTGTCTTTAGCCTAGCTAGAAGTGTAGGAGATTCATAATCCATAAACCATAGCAAAGAGCTGTGGAAGAAGGGCAGGCTAATTTTTAAAAACATAACACTCTACTACATTTTATGTCAAAAGTATGTTCTTCTATTGCTGACAATATTGCCTGCAGCACTGAAATTCTCTCCGAGTATGTTCATAGAGGTGGGCAACTGAGGTGTTCAACAGTTACCTGTGTCAGAGGCCCAAATGGTCTTTTTTTTAGTACCAGTATAATAGAGGCCTGTCTCCTTCTGCTAGTGGAACGTTCTCATCTAGATAATCCTGCACTATTTTGTTTGCTAGTATCTCAAGCACTATTGTGTCAGAAAGTGACTTGTTCTTTTCATCAGGCCATAGTCAGACAGTTGTTCCCTTCCCAGAGTGGTTTGTCATCAATGGCTGTCTTTCCAAGTGGGGGTGCAGCAGTAGCAGTCGAGCAGTCTGACTTGGAAACAAAATTAGAGACTCCTGTGATGTTAAGTAATAGTAGTGAAAACACATTGGGATCCTCCTTCTTCCCTCTCTTCTACCTTTTCTATCAGTGAAATTGCAAGGGATGATGCCGAGTGTTATTCTTTATTTGTTTTCCTGGACTTGTTTTGTACCATACGGACAGAGAATCAAATGATGAACCAGGCTTTATAAGACTGCTGATCCTTATCACTTTCTTGTGTATCAGAGAATATCTCAAATGTCTCTTTGGACAGAGTGTCCAAGACAGTGACGACAATATAGTGGTCATCTGTGTGAATTCTGAAAAGCATGTGTCATTCCAGCAATGTGATATTATTCTTTCTACTACATTGAGAACAGTGATATCCTCCTTTTCCTTATATTGAGTTTTCATACAAAGAAATCACAGGTCAATTTATTTATTTAGTCATTTATTCATTTATTTATTTATGTTTGATTAAGAACTTTGAGCCAAAGGGCTCCTTTACAAAGGTTCCAAGTCAAGTGAGATACATGACAATACATTGGTTACAGATAATGACAGCATACAAAAACAGTAATTACATACAAAGTAATCATGGAGATTACAGATAACAGAAGTGCTACAGAGAATAAACCTTAGTACAAAATAGAAGCACATTTACAATGCTTATGCATATGCAACATACAACTTTAGGGTTGCCAAATTATAGGTCATTGGAAACTATTTGCGACCAACAAAGGAGGCTTTGTCAAGGTTAAGGAGAGAGGCAAAGTGAAGAAGGGGAGAGTAAGAGGATGGGCGATAGGGAGATGGAGGACTTAGGAGAGGTGTGAAATGACAGAAACACGGGAAAAATACGATGAGCTGTAATTAAGTGCCTGAAAGGTCTGGAGTCAAAACAAGGCAACAACAGTCATTTTGAAGGGCTAGGTAGGAGCCGGACCCTAATTTAAATGGGCCAAGCTTGCTGCATTTTAGAAGGAAGCAGGAAGTCATTGACCCATTTAGGGTCCCTGTACTTGGTTTACTTGGTAATGTGGACAAATGCAGGCTAGAATCCCATCGAGATTGTCCCCAGATAATGTGGGCTATTAATCCTGGCTAGGTTACATGTTAACCAGATGTCTAGGCCATTTTAAATGAGTCAACATTCTTAATATCAACTAGATCTTGGGGCAGAGTATTCCAAATTCTGGTGCTTCTATGGAATAAAAGTTATTCCTTTTATTAGTTTTAGTTCACTTCACTTCTAGCTGTTTATTGTGCAGCCTAGGGACAATGTGTCTTTGACTGTAGGTAAGTCCGCATTGGTACATAAGTTCATGGGATGTAATATTTCATACAGAAAGAGAATATCACCTCTACACCTTCTATAATGTACAGAGTGAAGGCCTGTTTCCTGTAGTCTGCAAGGATAATCCTGGGAGGCTAAACAGAGATCATTTTCATGGCACGCCTCTGTATCTGTTCTATGCGTGTGATATCACCCTTAAGATACTGGCTCCAAAAGGGTGACCTGTAGTCTTTATAAGGTTTAATATAGGCCCTATAGAGGGAATCAAACATTGTTCTGTCTCAGTTACAAAGGTTCATTGGATTTGTTTGAGTAACCCATTTGACATCTGAGTGATTTTGCACAGTGCTCTGTTGAAGAAAGTCTTTTGTTGACTAGGATGCCTAGATCTCGTTGCTGATTGATGCCTTGAGAGTGGTGTTGTTAAGATGGTAAATATTTTTGGGTTATTTTTCCAAAATGAAAAACAGCACACTTGTCAACATTAAAAGCATGTAATTGTAGTGTGCAGGTTCCATGTGATAAGCATTCACAGAAAGGCGATCACCTTTAGGGCGAGTGTACAGCGCCGAAAATCAATTTCGATGATGTACACTCCCAGTGCACAGCAATAGAGTGCTGGAGACTCCCTTTGAGTACCCCCACAGTCCCCTACTAAAGGATTCTCAACTCCAGGGGGTACATGTCGGGGATGCAAAGAGGAAAAAAATCACAGATCAGTGCAACAAAATAAACGTGCACCCAGAACCAAACCCAGCACCCTGCAACCCCAGCCTGCCACCAACCCATCATGCCACAGGGCCAGTTTGGCAGCCCACCACTACACTACACCACAAACCCTACCTCCCTTCCACCCATCGCATGGTGTGGTCCCTCCCCCGCATGCATGCACAAATAGCGACATTGTGTCTCTATATTCATGAACCCCCCATCTTGTTGCTCCCTCCTCCCGGTAGCCCTGTGTACAGGCACCATGATTGAGTTGCCCTTTTGAAAGCACTCAATCATGGTCATCATAATCACAGGCTACCAGTGTGCCCATTGCTCAATAGATTTTTGGTCGGTGGCTAGTGTTGCAGTGCTACAGGCGCTGTCTACCCTCCTCCCAACTTGGTATCATCAGGAAATTTAGAAAGCACATTGTTTGAGCCAATCTGCGATCACTAATAAAGATGTTAAACAATGTGGGTCCCAGGACAGAGCCCTGGGGTACACCACTAGTGACTAAACCAGAGTTACACAAAACAACATTAATTCTAACCCTTTGAGATATATTAGAGAGCCATTCCTTAAACCAGCTAACAAGGCAGGTGGAAAAGCCCAGTGATATTAGTTTATTAATTAGTCTTTGATGAAGGGCTTTATCAAAGGAACGACTGTAATCCAACAGGATTATGACCATTGGGATGTTATTGTCAAGACCCTGATTTATGTGGTTGCAGAAGGCAATAAGATTAGTTGTGCAGGAATAACCTGGCCTGAATCCATGTTGGGAAGAGTCCAAGATGTTAAGTACAACCATTTCCTTTTCCAAATAAGATTTGAAAACTATTTCCATAAGCTACAGATAATGGAGGTTAAGCTATTTGGTCAGTAATTCTGAACATTGGAACTATTGCCCTTCTTGAATATAGGTATAACTGTGGCTTGAAGCCAATCTAATTGAATTATGTTCTCATTTAGGATTTGTTAAAGATTATTGATAATGGAAGGGCTATTGATTCTGCAGTTTCAATTAGGAACATAGGAGTGATGTTATCTGGACCTGTACTAGATGTCTTTTTAAAGTTTTAAGACTGAGAGTATATCAGAGCTGGTAATGATATATGTGGGATTAGAGGTATTATCAAGGAGAGGACAGAGGCTATGGGTATCTGTTTTTGAAAAGACAGAACAGAAATAGTCATTAAAATGATTTGCTGTGTCCACTGTACATTGTTTTTTAAAATGATGCCATTGTGTGTTGGAAGACCAATTTTTCTGCAGTTACCTTCTGATTATTTAACTAGGAAAACAGGACTTATGACAGTCTTTAGTATGTGCTAGTCTAAATTCTAAGTTGCTCTTAGAGTGCCTAATAAAATGTTTCAAGGTAGTAACTGCTGTTTTATATTTTAAGTGTATTGTATTTCTATCTTCAGGACTGCAAGATTTAAGCTTTGTGTATAGTTTTGTTTTAATTTGATTTGGGTTTTAACTGATTTATTAAAACAGATGGGTATCTTCCCTTTTATTATACTTCCTTTAACTGATACATAACTGTCTTCGAGTTTGTAAATGACTGATTTAAGATTAGCCCAGGCATCCTCCACTGAGAGATGGAACAAGATTTAGTCCCAGTGGATCCTGGTCAAGGAATTAATGATTTCTTTAAAGTTTGCCTTGTCATAGTTTTATAGATTGAATAATTTGATGTACATTTTGGTCACACACTATATTAAATAGAATGGAAAGATGGTTGCTATTGCCCAGTGGTCCATAATGTGTAAATCAGAGATTTTGTTCTCGATGTTAATGATAAGGAGATCTAAAATATTATTACCCTAGGTGGTTGAGTAATAAGCTGGTTGAGACGTTAGGGATCTTTGGGTGTATGAAGTGCACTTAAAGGGCACCACTAGCCCTCCCTTGGTTGCACTCCTGGTGTTTTTAGTCACGGCGCTTTTGAACAAGTTGGTTGTGGATTCAGGTGTCAGGCCGGAGTGAGTTTTCCCCACTGGGCAGGCCTGGAAATAACTTGGAGATGGAGATAGAGCCAGCCAGTATCCTCATAAAGTGCACAAGTATGCGTTAGATAATGTACTAGTCTACAGGCCTTATTAAGGAAGGTTTGACCCTTTTAGTACAGTATCAGAACCAGTCCCATATATTACCACCCATAGTCAATGTTAGACAAGAGAGAGCTGCACGTGACCAGTTTCAATGTGTTGGTTAACAATGAGGTCAGTGAGGGAGAGTAACTGGCTTAGACCAGCTGAATCAGCACTTACCACCCCTATAGCCTCCTCAAAGGGCTTCTGCATAGTGCAGAAGGTCTACAACAGGGACTACTGATTTGGACTGCTGTTTACCCTCCCTTGTCAATACCATTCTCAGTGGCATACTAGCGGATAGCCTTCTGTTGTTCTAGTGACCATGCCATCATGCAATAGGTGGAATTCCATCTTGTTGTACATCTTGTTTCAGGTTGTGGAAGGGAAGGTGGTTCCATTGCTGGATGTTTCATAACAGCTAAGTGCCTTTACAAAAGGTCTAAAATGAGCACAAATATTTTTGGCCTGACCTATACAAGTCTACATAGTGGTGCCTTCCTCATCTACTAATCCCTCAACTACTAGATTTATACAGTTATCAAAATATTTTATATTTGTATAACCCACATTATCAACTGCCTTTACAATGTTCTTTGCATTATCTGATACTATAGAACCTGGTGTTAATGAGTGTGGTGTCAGCCACTCATCAAACTTCTATTGAAGGAAGTGTAACAAGTTTTCTACATGATGGTCATTGTCAAAACCAGCAATAACATAAAGCTGCCTGCTAGTGGAGGTTTGGGGCCCCAGTGACTTGCAGCTACTGCTCCTGCTGCTGCTGTCACATAACCCAGAGAGGAGGAGGAGGAGAACAAAGGGGAACTTACCCAATAGGTCAGTCACTGCCATGTAATTAGTACAATCCAAAGCTGTCTCAGCACTCACCAGCCAATGTAGGCTAGCTTAGTTAGCATCAAAAACATGATCCAAATCAGTTTACTCCTCAGAAACACCTCTGGTAGAAGCGCTGGTGGCATGGCTAATGTAGCTACCGTTCTTTGAAAATAAACCATTTTGGTTTGAAATCCTAAACTGCTTTGATTGTCTTTTTGATGCTAACTAAGCTAGTATACATTGACTGCTGAGTGCTCAAGACAGCTTTGGACTGCTCTATTTCAATTGGGCTAGCAACCCCTTAGAACTGGGACCTGATAATGCAGTACACACCAGATCTCTTGACTTTCTCCATGTAATTAGTAGTCTGACCATAGGCCAACATGTCAGTGGTAATGTGAACTGCTGGAACAAATAAAGCTTTCAGGGCAAGTGACACAATCTTGTAGACACTCTGATACACATCATAAAGAGCCACAGTGGACAAGTAGGTAAGTCTGAGCACTTGCTACCTTGGCACTGCAAATTGAATTAATAATAGAAAACCTACTTTGCCCACAGAGGAGAATGGCAGCAAGTTGGTGGCTAGCATTTCCACAATTGATCTTGTTAACTTGTTTGCCTCTGATCTGTTGGCTTTATATTTCTGGATGGCATGGGGTTATACTGCTGTATACCAAAGCCATGTGGCTGAAAATGCGTAGTGAAACAACATGGAACATAAACAGAGTCAGACAAAACACTGATCTGTTCCGTGCACCACAACAGTTGCAAACAATGGGTCTGTATGATTTTTTGTGGGGACTTTTCCTTTTGCAACCCCACACGGGAGGCTTTGCTTTGTCCCACACCCCTGGAACTTAAATAACAAACTCCGGGGGCAGATTTCAGGGATTGGGAGAAACTTGAGGGGGAAGTTTATTTAAAAAAAAACATGCCGCAAGAGTTTCAGCAGGGGAGACCTTGGGGGTAACTGAACCACAGTCCCAGGTCACCCAACTGTGCCATGTGCTAGTACCCTAGTCACTCCACCATGGGAGCGGCTTGACCAGGCACCCAGCACATGGCATCTTCTCCACCTTCCATCACTGTGCAGTGACAGGGGTAGCAGTAAATCACTATTGCTATTCTACCCTGTTGCTATGATGTCAAGTGCTGTATGAACAGTGCGGATAATACTGTGCTGTCTTACATGCATGGTATTGACCCGTACCTTTCTGGACACACACACACATTGAGGCAAGTACTGTAGGCCCTCATCGTTCACTTATCAAGTCTTTTTTCTGTTGTCAAAAATTGTTGCAGTATAACACCACACAGATCAATGTTTCGTAGTGCTCTCACTACTTCTACAGGATCTTTAGTGCAGGCACTTTAAATGCTATGGACGTGATATAATTTCACAGACTCTAGCTAAACACTCTTCAAAATTAACTGCCATCACTAGCAATTAGTTACTCATATCTTGATGTATCCCTTCTTTATGATTAATATATGGTGAAGCCCTGGATTCTATCCATCCACATACTCTACCTTCTGATATTTTCTTTTCTGTAATAGGGGTGAGAACAAAAATAGTCAATTGAATCACCATCTGGCTGAGAGGTAGACAGCAAAGGATAGTGGTGGGGAACTGTCATCACCAAGGGACGTTATGAGCAGGATGCCCAGGGATTGGTTCTGGAACTGGTGCTGTTTGGGATATTCATAGATGATATCTCAAATGGGATGCAGAGCAGGAGCAGTCTGTTCACAGATGATACTAAAATCGAAGCTATGGTCAATGACATAGAGGGTGGAGGGCTGCAGGAGGAACCAGCAGAGGAAATATCAGTTGGGAGGGCACAACTGTAAAGCACCATGGAGGAAAAGGATCTAGGGGTACTGAAAACAGGGAGTATGAACCACTCAGCTCAGTGCAGGAAGGCAGCTGCAAAGGCAAACAAGATGCTGGGGTACATAGCGAGGAATCTCCTGCAGGCACAGGGAGGTGATCAATTCCTGTACAGGTCACTGGTCAGACCTCAGCTGAAATACTGTGTGCAGTACTGGCATCCATTCCGGAGGAAGGACATCAGATTACTGGAGGGTGCAGCGTGGGGCAATGAAGATGATCCAGGTACTGGAGGGAAATCCTATGAGGAGAGGTTGGGAGAGTTGAACATGTATTCCCTGGAGAAGAGGAGGGATGGGGATATGATTGAAACCTTTAAATACTTAAAGGGAATAAACAATGGGGGTAGTAACAACAAGAAAATGGAAAGGGACCTGGGGTAATTATATTAGATGACCTTAAGGTTAGCAAGCAATGTGAGAAGGCAGTAGGGAGGGCTGGGGGATACTGGGATGTATAGAGGAGGCATCACCAGCAGAAAACAGGAAGTTGTTATCCTCTGTACAGACAGTTGGTGAGACCCCATCTGGAGTACTGCATCAAGTTCTGGAGACCCCATCTCCACAAGGACATAGACAGGATGGAGGCAGTCCAAAGGAAGGCAACTAAAATGGTGCAGGATCTGCAAGAGAAGCCATACAAGAAGAGATTAAAGGAGCTTAATATATATACCCTTGAGGAAAGGAGGGAGGGGGACATGATAGAAACTTTAAGTACCTCAGTGGAATCAACAAAGTCCAAGAGGGAAGCATCTTTCAGAAAAGAGATGTGCAAGACCAAGGGACACAATTTCAAGATAGAGGGGTATGGCTCTGGGGCAATGTGAGGAAGTATTTTTCAGAGAGGGTGGTGGACACATGGAGCAGGCTTCCTAAGGAGGTTATGGGGTCTAAAACTGTCGGAGAATTCAAGAATGCATTGGACAGACATAAGGCAATTCTTGTGGGGTAGGAAGAAATAGGCTATTGGTTAACTAGGATCTGCAGCTTATCCTGTAGGTAAGAAATGGGCAGACTGGGTGGGCCAAGCAGTCCTTATCTGCCATCAAAGTCTATGTTTCCATGTTTCCAACAAGACTAATATGGAAGGATTCTTCAGATCAGAAGAGAAAGGACACAAGAGGACACTGACTGAGATTGGAGGGGGAGATTCAGGAGGGAAGTCTGGAGACACTTTTCACAGAAAGGATGGTAGACAAGTGGAATACTCTGCCGAGGAAGTGGTATCATGTAAGCGGTAGGAGATTTAAGAGGAAGAGGGGTTGAGACCCGAATCGCAGGGGGTTGTTGTTAAGTAGGCGGAGGGAAGGGTGGGGGCGGCTGCAAGCTGAGGGCTAGTTGCACATTCAAGCAGACTGATAGATCACAGGGCCTGTTTCTGCTGGCATTTTGTATGTTCATACATAATAGGGTCTATAACATTTAAATGCCTGCACTAAAATACCTTGAAGAAATACTGAGGACACTATGAAATGGTGATCTAAGTTGTGTTGTGCTAGAACAATTTTGACAGAATAAAAAAGATTTCATAAGTGAACCGGTGAGTTGGCCTTCCTGTCTCCATGTGTGTGCTTGGTTCTATTGAGGCATTATGGAGCAAGATCCCCCCTCAGTAGGTAGGTATGATTTACTTTTCATGTACAGGTGGGCCACTGCCCACACTGCCCTGTGTACATTTATTTTTATTTCTGGCTCATTTCCAGGGACTTGACCAGTGAGAATTCAGTGTTTTTTTTCCTGGACATGACAGTTGGCTCCTATTTTGCCACCACTGGGGTGGAAGTTGTTGGGGATTTGCAAACCCTTGGAGGTGAGGGAGTCAATGGGTAAGAACTGATGAATGGAAAATGTTGGAGCTGTGCCTAGGCTATCACTTGGAAGACTTTTCCTTCTTCCTCTCTAACTGGTCTTACAATGTTTTCCTCCCCTGTACATCTTCCTCATTATTATCATCAGCTTCACTGCCTGGTTGTGGTGCTGCTGATGCAGTGCATTGGAACACCTTCTCAAAGATTGTGGGACTTCAGCAAATGCCTTTCTTGTTAGATTTTCCCAGCCCTGTTCCTCCTTGCCCTGGCTCAGCCTGCAGTTCCATAAAAATATACTATGTGTGTCCGTGATTCTTTGTCCATTCGAAAGAAATCCCACATCACTGATCTCACAAATGTGGTCTCTCCTCCTGGTACTATCTGCTGTTGCCAAATGGGTGGGATACTGCGGCCTGCTTCCACATCATTGTCCTCCTCCTGTTCTTCCACCAGTTGTTCTGGATCAGAGAATGGTTCCTCCTCTTCTCTACCATGTGTCCTGCACCATCAGTTTTGCCTCTATGTTGTTTTTCTGCTCTGATTTCAGATGCTTGTTGTTGTTGCTGTTGTTGTTGTGTTTCTCTTCTTGTTCTATGTCTTTCTTTTTTTTATCACCAGTTTAGGCCTTTTTGGATCTCTTATGCACCTGCCCCAAGTCGAACTCCCACCTGTTTCACCTCCACTTCTCTCCAGAACTGCTGCTGCTACCACATTTATAGAGTATATAATCACAATCTGTATTTCTGTCCAAAAGCTCTGCCAAATCACTTTGCTCCTTCTCCTCTGCCTGTCACTACCTGATGCACTCCTTTCTTATTCCTTTTGTCTACAATGATTGCTCTGTGTTGCAACCGTTGGAGTGCCACTGCAAGTGGTTCCTACAATGTGTGATACTTTATGGACTGTTCAACCACTACTGCCATCTTCCTCTACAGTTGTAATACCCACTGGGTAGAGGGCCTGTGACCAACCCCACTCTGCTTTGTTTTTCTTATTTTTATATTCTCTGTTTATCATGTCACCTTCCACCAGCCTGCATCCTTTGTCCTCCTGTAGTCCCAGCCCCATCACTCATCTTCTCTGGGACTTACCCAGCTCCACTTTCACCCCTGTAACTTAGCCCCACAGTGGAGCTCTGTCATCAGGGTCCTGGGGGAATACAGTCCCCTTCACGTCAATTCAAGCTGATGTCTGTGGAGTGGTGCCACAGTTGGTAGTCGAGGCCTGCAAACTGAGGACAGAGTCATCCTGATTGGGTGGAGTCTTTTCTTTGTTTCCCCAGCTCAAGATGCAGGCATGCTAGGGAAGACAAGGGCTTCTGCACACTGAATGTGTGTATTGATCTCAGCACCCTGCCTTACGCCTTCCTCCCTGGTGCTTTCAGCTGCACTGCCACCTATGGTCACCCAGCTGGCAGTAAAGCAGCAAGGACAGTGGCTCTCCTTCCCAGAGGAGGAGAAGGCCTGTGAAGATGCTCAATCCTTCTCCTCCTGGATGGCCCCTGACAAGTTTTGTTTTTTCTTTGATGTGACAGGATGGTCCCATGCCACCATCTCCTTGGCCTTTTGTTGCTCCATTTCCTAATGCTCTATAGAGGACTCAGTCACTTAGGTGATGAATGATTATGTTTTGTAAATTTTTGTCAGGTCTACACAGGCTGATAAACAATATCTGGGGCAATGTTGCCAATGAAACCAGCATGTACAGCACATCCAAATATCCATGGTATATTAGGACACAATTTTTGAGCCAATAGCTTATGCTATGGGATAATGTACTGATATTCTGTGGACATATATAGGTTTTACAAACCATTTTATTTTGAATATTGATAGAATTGTACTCTTGTTTAGACTAGCATTATCCATGTTTGGCACTGACTGAACGGACACAGTTTTGGAACCAGTACCTCTCAGTATGGACCGCTGCATGATCCTGCTATTGTGGATGCTTCATCAGCCCAGTGCAATATGTTATTTCATTTTATCCTATTTTCAAATTATTTTTAATGGTTGAATCATTGCATACTAGTCTGACAGTAAGACTACTTTAAACCTTACCTGGTTTGAACATCAGTGTTAGCATGGTCAAACTTTGAGAGGTTCTTATAGCCCTACTTGCAAGCAACAAGCTGTTGTAAAGAAAAGGCATTTATTTATTTATTGATTCATTCATTCATTCATTCATTTCAAAGGTTTTACCAGGAAATACATACTGAGCTGGTAATAGCTTGTTTCAGATTTTTCCTGGGGAAAGGGAAAAGGGAAGAGATAACCGATACAAAATACAGAATGTAATATACATAGAATGGAATAAGTAAATTAAAAAAAAACAGGACAATTATGTCTAAGAATAAACTGACAATAAGTAAATTAGTGTGCAATAAATTGTGGAACTGAACAAAAGGACAATTAAATAGTTATCAACTTCACAAAATAAGAAACTGGGAGAATGACTGATAATGGGGAAGTGGGGTAGTGCTGAGGGACAAAAATTAGGTAAGTTGCAGGTAAGAAGTAAACCCAATATCAGAAGCAATTGCCAAAGTGAGTGGAGAACTCACAGAGGAGACCTTTAAGGCAGGAAAAGAAGAAGCAGAGAAAAGAGAAGGGAAAGGAACCCCAAAGTTTAGGGAACAAATGAGAGGACAGCTGGCCAGCAGTAGATTTAATTTGAGGGAGAGCAAAAGAGTGACAGCAAGCATTATGAAGAGAGTAAGAGGAGGAGAACAGAGATGCAAGATATGAGGGCAGAGAGCCAAACCAAAATGTGGAAATAAAGGCGACACAGTGGGTGAAGCACCTACATCAAAAGAGGGAGGGAAATGGAAGAATAAAGGTACAGTGATGAATACATATGGGTAGATCAAGGGCAATGTGTCAGAAGAAATTAAAGAGAAGATCCAGTCTCACTAAAGTAGATTTTGGAGCAGCACAATAAACAATGGTCCTATAGTCAAAAATAGGCAAAATCATCTTATTGAGGATTCTGTGTGAATTTGTAAGGCGCCCAAGCTTATGGTGAAGCTTCTTGTGAATAGCATCACATGAACAGAAAAATCTAGATGATGATCTAACCAGACTCTGACATACATGAAGGAGGAGACATCTTCAATAGTTGCACCATCAAGGGTATGAAAGGAAGGAAGTGGATGGACTCTAGCAAGTCTCTGCCTAGTGCCAAAAGTCATGGAGATTGTTTTTAGCATTAAGGGATAACTGATCAACTTGGAACCAATGCTGGATGTTGTTAAAGTCCAGTTGAAGCTGGTTTGTGAGATCAGATTTGTTTGTACCCTCCCTTTTCTTCAGTCTCACTACTTGCATCAGGGGTGGGCAGTATATGAGAGACAGCTCCATATTTGAAGCCAGTTCCTGTGGCATTCTCTCTTTGAGAGGAAGACTGCTTTATTATTGACACACACCAGAAGGTCAGAAAGGGTTAACAGATCTTGTGAAAAGCTGTCTGAGGTTATAGGAAAGTCTCAGGAAAGAGGCTGCTTTCAAGGAGTGACCACTTGTGGGTGTATAAACCTTATCAGATAATTGAAGGATCAGGGTTGGTTTGGAAGCATGGTGGGGCAGTTGTGCAGCTCACATCAAAAGGACTTGCTTTCAAGTAGTGACCACTTGTGGTTGTGAAACCTTATCAGATAGCTGAAGCAGCTGGGTTGGTTGTAGGTAAAATGCCTAGTAAACAACATCATCTGGGTAGGTGTGGTAAGTGAATCAGTTTGGGACATCTTCAGGTATCAAAGGGACAAAAGGAGGCTGATCCTTGTGATTAAGAGGATGATTTAATGGGTGGATGGGCTCCATGAGAGGTTTAAACTGGCACTGCAAAGCCACGCACTGGCAGATTCAGCTGTAGACAGACCATTGCAAATCTCCATGGCAAGCAAAAGGAACTCTGTTTCTCCTGAATCTCATACCTTAGTGGCAAGCTGATTTCCTAAACAAGGAAACTATCCAGAATTTGAGTGAAATCTATTAGACTGTAGTCTATGGACTAGAGATATTCTTCTTTTAGTAATCTTTCTGTGTAACTGTTTTAATTTACATTTCTCTGGTGTGTTTTATCCCTTTGTATGTTACCATATATTCATTCTGCAAGTAGTAGTGTAAATATTAAATATTTTATATTCAGTGTTCTCTGTGACTGTGCAGTGTTTTATGGGACAGGTAACAATCTTCTTCTACTGAACCAACTGTTGTTCTACCTCCAAAGAGCATGACTACCAAGTATAAAGTACCCTGTGTCTGAAACAGATGAGGTAACAGGTTCCTGGAAGTAACTGAAGAGTTGGTTCTGTATCAAAAGTAAAATTAAGGCCTTACATTGGGTGAGTAGTGTCCAGTGGTGGGGCTAGAACTAGACCACTACACCCTAGCAATCAACCAGATTGTGGAAGCATTGAACTACAAGGAACCAACTGGGTGTCCAGTTGCTCTTGTGTATACAAGTGAGATGGACTTGTGCCACTGGTGCAGAAGTATTGTCACAGCTGACCATAGGGATCACAGCAGGGAGAGAACTGGAGCCCCCAACCTGAAACTGCATGATCTGAGCCCTTCACATGGTAGCATAACCATTAGGCCTTTGGGGTGTCCCTCCCATAGAAGCAACATCTTGATGTATAATCATCAGGTTTGTGTGGTTAGTTAACTGGCTGGCTGGTCTACAGGTTGAATAATTTTGCTGAATAGTGCATGTAAATTATTAGCCAGATATGTACCTGTGTACCAATGTCATCTATTACCTGGCAGTGCAACATTTTATGCAAGTGAAATTCCTGCATAATAGAATATAATTTGACAGAAAAAATAGATAACCTTTCACATTTCCAAGAGAGTTACTTTCAGCATTTCTATCCAATAGAATTGATTGATTTAGGGACACATTACCACAAATTGAATTTTTGATTTATTTTTTTTCTAAATATCAGATCTGCAGACTTTTTCCTATCCAGGTCTCTGATTTTGGTACATACAAACATCAGTTCTCATATTTCTTAAAAACACATGCCTGGAAAGTACTAAGTACAGTAATTGTAGGGGACAGTTAAATACATTGGCTCAGTAAGATGCACTATCAAGAGCACCTGCTGCAGAATTTTATAAAATTTGAGAACTAGCATGATGTATTGAGATTTCAGCCTTTTGAAAGTGGAGCCAACCTCAGAACATCAGATTGCCTAACTGAGTTGCATTTTACAATAGGAGCCAAATTGCAAGCCACTGACCATTTGAAGCCATACTCTGGGCCATCAGAAGCATCGAATCTACATATCCATTACTTGCCCTGTCAGAATAACAGCCATCAGTGAGCAAATACAGGGAAGACATAACAAACTTTTACAATTACTGTTATTGTCTATCTAGAATTTGGAGTGCAAGTTTGATGAATCTAGAAATAGACTGTTTACAGTAGAGCATTCAGTTACCAAACTGTCTAGTAAGGTAGATACAGCAACAAGGCAGGCTGACACAACAATGGTTGCCACATCTAATTTTATAGCAGAAAACAAGCTGTTTAAAAATCACATGGAAACAATGAAAAATAAACTGATGGAATGCAATATTTGTCTGGTGTGTCTCATTGAAAATTTTGAAATAGAGGATCTGCTTATGGAACAGTGGATACCGACCTGCCTATTTTGCCGATGACCTCAACACTTGACTATATTTAATTAGTTAATTAGTTTTCATTTACCAGGTAAATGCACTAGACAATTAATGTCTATTTTCAGGCATGACATGGGAGGATACAATAGTGAAATAAGTACAGTTCATTGCATAACAATAGAGATAAAAATATCCAATACAGCACATAATAAACATAAGAGTGGTAAAACAAATAATACATTTACAGTGTACTGCAGTGACTCTACAGCAGTAATATAAATGCAGTATGTAGACATCAGTCTAGCAACCAGACATTAGAGTGCAGATCAGCAGACAAAACAGCAAAGCCCAGTTAAGTACAGGAATATACTATCTCTTTAAGAAGGGAGTATATGATAATAAAGGCCTCACTGTTTGGCAGAGACATATCTCTCCAGGTATATTATTCCATAGCTTAGGTGCAGAACTAGAGAAGGCCAAATCCCCAAATTCACTTTTTGGTTTTTGGTGTTGACAACTGTCCCAGCTCAATGGACCTCAGAGGATAAGAGCTTCTGACAGGCTGAAGAAGAGAGGCAAGAGATACTAGCATGTGGCTGTGCAGGGTGTTAAAGATGACATTCCCTACAGTAAAATTATATATAGGAGGAGGGAGGAAGTAACTACCTTGACATATAGTGTAGGTCACAATGGTGTATTATGATTGTCAGCAAGGGAAAGCAGCAAATATTATGATAAACCATATCCCTTTCTGAAGAGTAGTCTTGGAAGAGGAGGAGAACACAGGCAGCCCATATATAAGCTTTAGTAGAAGTGTGCCATGGGCATTGGGGTAAGGCTATTAACTGACTTCATAGGATATACCTAGTCTGGAATTAACAGCATTACAGATGCTCATGCTATGTTAGGAAAATTCCAAGGAAGGATCTAAAGTGAATCCGAGATAATTAAAGCTCAGTACAGAGGCAAGAGTGGTTCCATCAATACACAAGACCCTCAGTGACAATGGACATTCCCAAGCTTAGTGGGGCAACCCACAAAACATAGCCTGGGGTTTTGATGCATTTAGGAGAACATTATTGGAGAGTAGCCAATGTTGTATGTTCTGAAGGTCTAAGGTTAGCCGCTGTCAATTTTGCCTATGACTTTTGCACTCATGGACAAGACCAAGTTGTCTGCATAAAGAATGGGCACACTAAATGAAAGCCAATGATTTACATTGTTTACATATAAAGAAAAGAGTAGAGGCCCAAGGATAGATCCTTTGGGTACACCTACTGTATCTTGGTTGGTGCAAGGCCAGAATATATGGACCCTAAATTAGTATGCTGGAATCTGTTATGCCGGTGACTCTAAACGAGCAGCATGCCATCCTTGAGATGCCAAGATCTCTAAGTTTGCTGCACAATATGGAATGATCCATAAGATCAAAAGACTGGCTGAAGTCTATGAAAACAGCTCCATACAGGTCACCCTTGTCTATAGCACTAGCAATGTTAGCCATATGGGTCTAAAATAATGGCACTCGTAGTGCTGTGTCCACTATAAAAGCCATGCTGAGCTGGATTCATAAAGTCAGAGGAGGTTAGATAGGTAGGTAGTGAATTGCATTGAAATAATTTTTCCAATACTTTAAGAGCTAGGTGTCTTGCAGTGGGCCCATAGGTAATGGTATCCTTGAGATTCCCTATCTTATATAAAGGAATAATGTTAGACAGCTTTTATGAGTGTGGACAATCACAGAGGTAGGGACAGGGTTATGATCCTGGCAATTGATGGGCAAGCTCATTAACAGCAATTTTAGAAACCATGGTTAGATTTCAATTTCATCGGGTCCAGCAGACTTATTTATTTATTTATTTACGAGATTTACCAGGAAGGCATATTGAGCAACATGCCTGATTCCTGATGCGCACTCCTAAATGCAGGCCCAGTACATAGCATATAGATGAACAATTACAATACAGTAATTGAAATACAGAACATAGCATATAATTTGTACATTATAATACAGTATTAGAATTAGAATACATAAAGTATAAGGTATAATGTATACCCTGGCAACCATAATTCAGGAGTTTACAGACAGGGACAGACATACAATAACAGAAATTCTATTGTACAACATATTTTGTAGAGAGCTATTACCTTAACAGGAGCAGCTGGAGGAGAAATGTGCCTGGAGTAGTCAGGTACGGTGATAGGAATTTTGTGTGTGTCTGATGAGGGTGGGTAGGGCATTCCAGATCTTTGGGATTCTGTATTTAAAAGCTGCCTGGCCTTTGGTAGTGTGTAAAGTGGGATGTGTAGAGTCTAGGGTCTGTGCCTTTAAGGAGTACACAGGAGGAGGTTGTTGGATAAGGTAGATTCAAGGTAGGGAGGGAGGGAGAGGACCAGAATTTGGCTTCACTCTGGAATCAATTTAAACAGTCTGCAAACCTCTGAGGCCTTCATAAATTTGAAATAGAAAGGTGGGTGATTCAGAGAGTTGGCTAAGGATGAGGAGGGTGTCAGGGTGGTAGAGGGAAGGAAACACTATATTTAGAGAGGTCTTCAAATTGTGCATTGAAAGCATTTGCAGTGGTCAGCAGGTTATTATAATAAGTGCTTTTAAGACCATGTTAGTAGGAGAAAGGTTACCATCCTGAACCAAGTATTGTTTTATTAATTTCCAAAACTGTTGCAGCTTGCCAAATGTTGTATTAAGAAGTGATTTACAATAGGCACTTTTGCTGTGCCAAATAGCTACCTTACACTCATTTCTAAGCTTCTTATGTGCACCCAGATCAGACACTGCATTAGAAGCCTTACATTTTTGCCAGCTTTTGTCCTATTTCTCTAATCATTTTCAGTAAGAGGTGGTTTAACAGCTTAGTTACCCGACAACTAACCCTCCTACAGTAGTTATATTTGGGACATGCTTGTCTTGAATTACAGTACAAAACTGATTCAAATGGGAGACCGCTCGGTTAACATAATTGGTATCCCATAGAAATGACCAGTCAGTGCCAGCCACTTCTGGTTTGAAGGCAGCAAAGTTGAAGTGGGAGAAACCCTAAATGAGGATTAGCCTATTGGGTATCTTTGGGGTCTAAGCTCTCAACACCATAATAGTAATAAGTGGTCACTAATTGCATCAGGAGAACACCTTAGCATAGCATCTGTCTGCATGAGGTGTGAAACTTCAGTCCAAAAGAGAAGCACACTCACCATTACCAGATAATCTGGTTGGCTCTGTTTTGAGTCAGGAAAGTTTAAATTTACTGAGAGCAACCTCTGTACTTAATTTTATGATTCAACCAATTGATGTGAAGGTCTCCAGAAAGGATGAATTCATTGTTTTAAACAACAGGTTCAATGAAGGATGGAGAGCAAGATGGCTGCGCACAGGGGGATGTAGGTACAGACACATGCAGTTGTTGAGAACTTTCTAATGTTAATTCTGCATGACATAATTCAGTGATAGAATCATCAGAAGCTAATAGTCCTGCAGCTGAGACACTGAGATGTGATTTGAAATAAATCATTTTGGCAGAGGTCCCATCATACTAGAGAAAATTATAGCTAGGCATAGTATAGAGGTTGTCAGGTATAGTAGGCTTAAGCCATGTTTCCAATCCCCAAAGATATATGGTTTATAGTGATCAACCCAAATTGTAAGTTCAGCGATATTGGGAATCAGGCTCCTTATATTTAGGTGGGCAATCTTAAAGCCCTTGTGCCCAGCCAGGAGGAGGGATCAGAATACATGGGAGAGCATTCCCAAAGCCAGGATTAGGTTCAATGTCACCAGCCAGAAGAAGGAGGCAGAGAGAGCCATGACAACCAGTGAAAAGGCCTTATATGGTAAATTACATAGTTTTATCTCCAACTCAGTCTTTTATGTACAATATTATATTGCACAGCAACTTAGGGATGAGGATATAGTTTGTCACAACTGACTTGTTGATTGACAGTTATTTTAGACATAGTAAAGTCAAAATGATTAATGTCAACTGATGTGCTGATATACATACTAGGGACATAGGGCTAGATATTCAAAACTTTGCTCTGGGGCTAAATTAGCACTGCCTGGTGGGCAAAGTTAGCCTGGAGCACAAAGCAAGCTATATTCAAAGGAATAGCCCAGGGCAAACAGCCTCTAAGTATAGCATGGGAAAGAGTCTGGGCAACTGGGCTGGGAGTGCAGAGCAAACATAGACCTGTAATATGACAGCTCTGAATATAGCAACCAGAAAGTGCAGTTCACAACAGCAAAACAGTGCAAAGTGATGTGAAGGTAGATAGAGGTGACCTATGTGGCCAATGTGTGTTCCAGCAAATGCGTGGAGCCAGTACAGTTGCAGGAGCAGCCTATGGGACAGTACACTGTGCAAAACAGTATAATATTCCCGAACCATTTGAGCGGAGCTAACGCATTTGCACGAGATTAGCATGGAGCTAAGCTGTTTGCCTGGCGTAAACTTTGTCATATTCAAAAGTAACATGCAAATGAGCCTACTTAGCTAGTCTCTGGGCAAACAGACACATTAGCATCTCATTATGCCCTGATTTGCATGCAGTTTGCCTAGCGTTACTGTGGGGTCCCACAGCTCAACCTGTAGGTCAGTCAGGCAGTGCATGATGATAGCTGCAGGCTACATGTAAACAGTACAGCATAGCATAGCATATCCTACCCCAGGGACAACAGCATAGGCACAGGTGGTGGTGGTGCTGCATGCAGCTGTCACACTGTAGGTCATGCTACAGTTCACAGCAGTCACTACAGTAGCAAGGGGCTGGTAGTGTGAGGGACACGCAATGCCTATGGTATGTAGGGCAGTGATGAGCACTGCACTGTACACAGTGACAGGCCCAGCTTGCAGGTGATTACTGACAGTGGATAGTACTGTTACACTGTTGTGTGATCCACAGATGCTGCACCTGTGGCATGGGATGCTCACAGTGACATATACATGGCTGGCTGTGTGTGCTGTGGCATCTGTACAGATGTGCGTATGTGGCCGGGGGCATGTAAGATCCGACAGGCACACAGGTAGTGGGGTACTCCACTACTGGCCAATGTGCACTGCATGATGTGTCCCAGCCTTGTGGCCACACCTGAGCTGTGGTGAGGTCTGACCACCCATACACCCTCCCTCAACAGCCACCATGCCCACAGTGCTACATTTGTGTGCTGGCATCTTTGGTCACCACAGACATATGGTCTGCAGGTGTGTGCTGTATGGCCACACTACCATGATGTCCCCTGTGGGTCAGATCAACTCTTACTGACTGGCATGGCTGGGACTGGTGGCAACTGTTGACATCATGGTGGTGCCATCAGTGAGCAGCATATGTCCTCCATGTCTGGTATTTTCTAAGTGTCAAATTCATATGTTAGGGTAATGCAAGCCACGCAAAGCCACGCAAACACCACGCAAAAGTAACACTGTCATGCAAAGCTGTTTGCCCAGGGTAAGAACAGCTTTTCAGGGTGGTAATTCATTCACAAATCTGGACTGCTCTTGTACGGGTATGGGCTGGGCGCACTACTGGGCTCTTGCCTGCACTACCATGCAGAATACTGGCAGTCAATGGCAGGCAGCAGGCCGCCCGCTGGCTGCGGGGGAGTGGGGTGGTGGGGGCTTCGTGGGTGGTGGGTGGGGAACACTAGATCACTGGGGATGTGTTCTTGGGGGTGTCACAAGTAATGCAGCCCGTGATCGGCTTATCGGTCCACTGGACCACCAGGGATATGTTCGTGGGGGTGTGTTTAAACATTTGCTGCCCTCGATTGGGCTTATCAGTCCACTGGATCACCAGGGATACATTTGGGGGCACTTTGCTGCCTGTGATCGGGCTGGTGGGGGTTATTTCAGCTTTGCTCGTAATCAGGCCAGTCAGGGGAGGGGAGTTTAATGCTTTGGCGCGATCGGCCAGTGGGGTAGGGGATTTTTACTCTTTTGCCCACGATCGGGCGTAGGGCTGCCGGTCCTGACGGCTGCTGCCTCGGCGGTCCAGGCGCAAGTCCTCAGGGATCGGCACACCGCATGCTAATGGCATGCAAATGGGGCTATAAATGATGCAATGGCCCCCTGCTGCTTTGCATGAATTATGGTCCAATTTGCACGTCACCTTTTGAATATCTGAAATTTGCACATGGCGCAATGGTACTTGCACCACCGCAAGTTGAATGTTCCACTCTGACCACTTGCAGTAGTGCAAGTTCCACTCGCGCCATGCACAGTGGCTGTGGCTGGGGGTGATAATCAAAGGAGTTGCTCAACAGTGCATCTCCTTTGAATATCACTCATTATACTCCTCATGCTAACTATTTTGTGTAGCGCAGGCTTGCGCCACAAAATAGCGGTGTTTGAATATCCGCCCGATGTTCTTTCTTCTTCATTGCCTCAAATGGATTATGTCTCTATAAATTCTTACAGATTTCCTTTAACAGTTCATTTCAATAATTTTTTGAATGGCAGTTACTTGATGCAAATGCACTATCGATAATTGTAGTCCATGACTGCAAAATAATCAATTGAACAAACCCATGTTACAGGAAGTATTGAAGTAATCATAAAAACAGTTGTAAAAGTTTGAAATCCAGTATATCATTTAAACCAAATGGCTTCAGGGACTGTAGATGTCAAATCCATTGAGATTCCTTTGCAACAGATACATGAGATTAAGCTCCCTTCTAGTGCTATTGCAAATACATTCCAATCCAATAAATCTCAGCCCACTAGGGTCACTATTATGCAGTTCATTAAAATTCATACCCAAAGAGCTAATGAAAGTAGCATCAATAATATTTCTAACATGCTCCTGTATTCTTTTATAAGTGAATGTGTAGTTCTACCAACATATACCAAGTCATAGGAACATGTGAGATGATATATCACACATTACTGCTGTTGTTGTAACAAATTGTTAATTATAAAAATATATACTTTTTAATATTGGGTTATGAAATATGGTTATTTGGGTGTCATGTGATACTATGACATTTGACTTGTTTAAAACTCCAAGTAGTTCTATTTATCTGAATGGTCTGACAAGTCAAGGCAAGAGGAGAAGCTGTGTTTTTAAGTACTACAAAATGTTCCTTCAACAGAAGGAGGTGCCTCATAGATTTCGGATTAAGCTGAGTACAGACTGATAAAGAGGTCAAAGGTGGAATCTCCATGGTAACTTGCTACAGGACTGATCAGATCTGGTTATAGTAAAGCACCCATGCTTTGAGAAGAAAAAAGACTTAATGGGCCAGATATTCAAAACTTTGCCCTGGGGCTAAATTAGCAGCACTGCCTGGTGGGCTAAATTAGCCGTGACCCAATAGCCCACTATATTCAAAATGGATAGCCCAGTGCTAACCCTGCTGAATATAGCATGCTAAGGAAGCCAGACAATCTGGACTGGGAGTGCTGTGCAAACACAGCTGTGAATATAGCAATCAGGAGGTGCACACCACAACAGCAGCCAAGTGCACAGCAATGTGAGTGTAGGTAGAGGTGAACTATGTGGCCAATGTGTGTGTGCCAGCAAATGTGTGGCTCAGTACAGCTGCAGGCAGCAGCACATGTGAGAATACAGTGTGAAAAACTGTACAATATCCCAATTTTCTGTTGCACAGTGCTAACACGTTTGCATGGGTTTAGTACCCAGACTAAACTCGTTTGCCTGGTGCAAACACATTTGCCCAGGGCTAAACTTTGCTATATTCAAAAGTGACATGCAAATGAGTCTACTTAGATGTCTCTGGGCAAACATCCAGATTAGCATCTCATTATGCCCAATTTGCATGCAGTTTGCCCAGCGTTACTGCAGGGTCCCACAGCTCCACCTGTAGGTCAGTCTGGAAGTACAGGGGCTGGCTGGGTCTGCAACAGCTCTGCCTGTAGGTCAGTCTGGAAGTACAGGGCTGGCTGGGTCTGCCAACAGCTCCGCCTGTAGGTCAGTCTGGCAGTGCATGATGGTAGCTGCAGGCTACAGGTATACAGTACAGCATAGCATGATGTGCTCCAGGGGACAACACAGCATAGACACAGGTGGTTGTGGTGCTTTCATGCAACTGTCACACTGAAGGTCATGCTACAGTGCACAGCAGACACTACAGTAGCAAGGGGCTGGTAGTGTGAGGAACACAGTAATGCCTACGGTGTGTAGGGCAGTGATGACCACTGCACTGTATACAGTGACAGGTTCAACTTGTGTGTTTACTAACAGTGGACATTATTATTACGCTGTTGTGTAACCCACAGATACTGCACCTCTGGCATGGGATGCTCACAGTAACATAAACATGGCTGGCTGTGTGTGCTGTGGTGTCTGTGCAGCTGTGTGGTATGTGTCTGAGGGGCACGTGCGATCAGACAGGCACACTGGTGTTGGGGTATTCCCAACACTGGCCCATGTGCACTGCGTGATGTGTCCCAGTCTTGTGGCTGCACCGGTCTGTGGCACAGCCTGGCCACCCGACACCCTCCCTCAACACCTTCCATGCCCACAGTGCTGCATGTGTATGCTGACCTCTGTTGGTGTCCACAGAAGGGTGATCTGCAGGTGTGTGCTGTGTGGCCACACTGCCATGGTGTCCACTGGGAAAGATCACCACTTACTGCCTGGCATGGCTGAGACTGGTGGCAGATGATGGCATCATTGTGATGCCATCAGTGAGCAACATGTTTTCTCTATGTCTGGCTTTTGCTATGTGTCATACTTATTGGTTAGGGTCACAAAAGCTGCTCAAAAGCCACAATCGCTGTGCAAAGCCACAATGTCACACAGAGCTGGATTGCCCAGGTTAAGACTACCT
This sequence comes from Neoceratodus forsteri, assembly GCA_016271365.2. Classification (NCBI taxonomy): domain Eukaryota; kingdom Metazoa; phylum Chordata; order Ceratodontiformes; family Ceratodontidae; genus Neoceratodus; species Neoceratodus forsteri. The sequence continues at coordinate 398,395,641 of CM057454.1, forward strand.
TTTCCTGGACAGTAATTTGCACCATGCAAAGTGTTGCACTGAGTCAACTAGTTGCTTAATATAGCATTGTGCCTGTATTCATGTACACTCCCTCAGTTTGCCTCTTGCATACATTATGATTTTGCCTGATGCTAATGCAGTTTGCGCATGCTATTTGGCCTTTGAATATAGTGGACTCATGCTAATCTTCTGCTAAACCTGTGCAAATGGTTTGCCCAGCACAAAGTTCTGAATATCTGACCTAATGTCTTTAATACTGGACATGTATCTTTGCTTATTTCTTTGAGACTGAACATGCTGCAAGCATTAAAATAGCATAATCTAGTAGCAGTTATTTCTATTTGTTGAAAACTCAGTGCTCATAAGGAACCTCTTCATAAAATAGAGAATACTGGATGGGCAACTATGCACAACCAGTGTGTTCTGCCACTGAAGGGTTATGATTCCATCTGACCTCGAGAATGAAGCTCAAGAGGTCTGTGGGAATCAGAACTCATGTGGCAGAACACCCTGGTTATGCATAGTTGTTCATCCTGTATTTTATTGTGTATATAGTATTATATGAAATGTGTACATTGTGTTTTTCCCTCTTTCACAATGAAACAGACTTGTGCAGTCTCTAGAGGTTCTAGAATGCTGTTCTAACATAATTGTAGAACCACATTCCATGACTTCTGAACTGTGGTACAACAGCATTTTGAAAAGGATGGATTTCTTATAGAACAATGCTCTACTCTACACTATATAAGAGTTATTTACAAATATTTCCTTTCTAACTGTTTAGAAGTTTAAATACTCATGTCTGATTTCTTTTCAATGCTCACATCATGAGACATTCAAATATATGTCTTTATGTGTCTGAGGGGTTAGAAACAAGTTATATTGTTTCTAAAAGTTCTCTATAGTTATCTTGAAAGAACTCTTGGTTCCTTACACTCCTATCGACAGCTCTGCTCAGCTGATGAAGGGTTGCTGGAGATTCTGAGGGTTAATTTGAAGTCATCCGTGTGCGTGATTTCGGATTTGTGGCACCTACCCTCTGAATTCTCTCTGCCCGTCAGCTCTGGGAATGCAGGACAGGGAGTTTTAAGCAGGCACTGAAAACTTTTCTATGAGGAAAGACATTTCCAGTTTTATTGTGATTTTATAAGATATGTATTTGTGTATGTTTTGTCTGAATTAATTCTGTACAGTGTCTTGGAATTTTGAAAGGTGCTTTATTAAATACATTTTATCATTATTATTATCTTAAGAGTCATATGACAGCTCTGAAATTTATGAATCCTATGCATCAGAAGTTTCAGACAAAGAGAATTTTACTCAGGAGAGATTCTGTGTCTTTTAACACACTTGCCTAAGGTTAATTTGGAGTAAAATATCTCATGTTAAAGAACAAGAAGTGTGGATTAAGCAGGTATACTTTTTATAAAGATATTTGCTTGGAAACAGTGTTTATGGACTATCTTGTGAACTATAGACTTTAGACACACTGGACTCACATCAGAGTGTGCTAAATGATGTGCTAAAATCAAAGACTTGTGTGTTGACACATTGTCTGGTAACCTCCAGATACAAGAGTGAAAAATAACTTTGATTTTAAATTTCTTCTCAAATGTGAACTGTACCAGAAAGAGGTAGTGCCAAAGATAGGAATTTGCCATTTCTCCTCATTTTCAAGATCCAATCAGAGTGGATAGATCATACTATGTGATATTATAATTATGTAAAAGTGACTGACACTTTGAAATCTGGTCAGAACTTCTTCAAGTCAGCTGCTGTTCATGTCCACATCAGTTGAAACTGTTGTCTTCAAGATGTTAAGCCTTCCTTCTAAGAGCCTGAGCCTGACTTCATGTGTGTGTAACAGAAGAGGGCCATATGCCAGTGAGTATGTGAAGAGAAATTGCCATAGCCAAAGCCAGTAGAACCAGAGTGACTTAAACAGCAAAGAAGAAGATACTCCAATATTTTGCATCATGAAGAAAAACACGTTTTGTACAAACTCAAGGGCTAGATATTCAAAGGTGTTGTGCCTGGCGCAACTGAGTTGCACCAATGCAATCCCATAACTGTGCCCCGGGCAATATTCAGAAAAGGAATTGCACAGTGCAATTCACAATGTGCCAGGGTACAAAGATAATGTATGCGCACATCTCCAGGGGGCATGCCCATGCATATGTGGCACATCCCGATATTCAACCTGGGCTCTGGGTGTGCATCTGCTAGCACAACCCGAGATGTGCTGCATACCTGGGCTCACAGTCTAGCCCATAGAAACAGGCTCAAGTGCTGGCCACCCACAGGTGGGCAGCTGCAGTGCAGTGTTCAACACAGCAGCTGCTGGCTATGGGAGGCAACCCCCAACACCATGCCCAAGCAAACACAGCAGTCCCCAGTAGCCCAATGGTACCCCCTTCAGTAGCACTGATCGCTGCAATGACACCGAAATAACCTCCTTGGTAGTCTAGTGGTATCCCCTCCCTATCCGACCCTCCGATCACTGTCTGAATCCCCAGAAATCATAACCCTGGTGGTCCAGTGGATCCCCTCCCCATCCAACCCTCTGATCACTGTCACACTCATTATTAATAACCCTGTTGGTCAGTGATACCCCCCCTCTATCTGACCCACAGATGCAATCTGAATCCAGAATTCATAACCCTTGTGGTCCAGTGGATCCTCCTACTCTGCCCATGCCTCTGATTGTCTGCCGGAATGTTGAAATACCATGGCCTGGTGTTCCAGTGGTAACACCTACCCTGCCACCACACAGGACCCCAGCCACCCGCTCCCCAGTCGCCGGCAGGCAGCATACTTTCCAGCTTACCTGTGGCTGCTCACCAAATGACAGTCTCATAATAGGAGTTGTATCATGATATCCACACTATGGACTATTGGTTGCAGTATATCGTAATACTTTCGACAAATAAGTGAATGAAGTCATTCATTCACAAATATGTGAAGTACAGTACTACAGTATGCATTGTAAGCCCATTGGTCCACAGTGTGGACCAATGCAATTGCAACTTTACTCATGCTGTCATTTCATGGGCAGTCATGTGGTAAGGTATGCAGGTGGGTATGCTGCCTGCCGAAGGACCGGGGGAGTTGGGTGGCTGTGGGTCTTGTGCGGGTGGGTGGTGGGTGGGGTTACCACTGGACCACCATGGCCATGTATTTTGACAGGTTGCCAGCAATTGTAGGTATGAGCAGGGTAGGGGATCCACTGAACCACCAGGGTTATTATTTCTGGATTCTGACAGCGAGTGGAGGGTCAGATGAGGATGGGTACCCCTAGACTGCCAGGGTTATTAATAATGGAGTGACAGCCATCAGAGGGTCGGATGGGAGAGGTACCACTCTGGCCCAATGGGAATTCACTGGCCCACCTCTATGGATGATGGGGACTATGGTATGAGGGGTGGGGATCATCTGAACCTCCACTGCCAGCACCGCATGGTGTGCAGGGAGCCAGGTGCATTTCACCAGCCAGCCCTGCATAACTCATGCAAATGGGGCCATAATGACATGCAAATGGCCCATTTGTGCCTTGCATGCATTATGCCCCCATTTGCATATTGGTGGCTGAATATCAGGAATGTGCTATAGTGTATGTCTGCATTGTATTTGCATAGTAAGGACATTTTTGGTATATCAGAAGATATGCACCTTGGCACATCTCTTTGAATTTATCCTTAGTTGCTTCCAGTTGCACTGTGTACCCACTTGTGCCATTGCCAGGCACATTTGAATATCGGGCCCTAAGTGTTTAAGTATCACTTTAATATTTTCATAAATGTTTAGTGTAGCTTGGAAAGAGGTTGCTACATAAGGGGGAAATCTTATAACATATATCATATATATGGTTATAAAGTAAGTTACTATTTAAGAAAATATCTCTGCAAGAATAATGTTGCTATTTTCAGAAGTTTTAGGACTGTATATTATGATGTTTTCTTTTGTTTATTGTTTTCTTGAAAATATTATTACTTCCCATTTATTCTGCCATTTACAGTGTTTTCAAGATTTGATATCTATGCAGTAGTGTTGTTAGTTTGTTAGTTTATATTGTAAAGGAATAATAACATGTATTTCTATATCACTCTGAAGTTGCCACATGTCGTGCTCTATTTACAAACTATAAGAACCTTTTACATGCAGTAGGCTGAGAAGGAAAACCTGAGATATTTCCAGTTTTGCATGATCCATAAAGGAGGTCTGAGCCCTAGCTGAGTGGTCATAAGAAATAAACAATTTTCTAGCCAATTGTTCTGACAGTGTCACAAGTTTACATTCTCTGTCATATTTGTTAAGTGTCCTCAGTGTGGAGGACTGCTAGGGGAGTAACTTAAGTTGGAGGAGGAGGAGGAGGAACTCCATTCACTCTCTGAAATGGCAGCTCTTCATTGGAAGGAGATAGCGTATGCAGAGATTCAGAGAACTGGACCTCCTAGTCCTAGGTTAGGCAGAGATGTCGGTCCAGGTAAGGTGACATCCACTGGGGAAGGTGCTGGATTGTACTCCCTCTTGACTCCTTGCAGGTGCTGTACCAGCATGGCTGTGCAGTGGCACCAGTCACACCACTCAGAGGTCATTTGTTTAAATTTTAAATGTCCTGCACCTTAGGAAATCCACCCATTGTCTGAAATGGCTGCTCCTGATTGGAAGAAGGAGGTAGCTGAGTGCAGAGATTCAGATGAAGGAAAACTCCCAGTGCTAAGCTGGATAGAGATGCAGGCCCTGACAAGGCTATGTCTTTGGGGGATGAGGCCAGGATTGAATTCCTCTCAAAGCCCTTGCAGGTGATGTTCCAATGTGGCTATTTAACGACATTGATGGCCCCACTCAGAGGTGTTTGCTTAGAATTTGTAAAGTCTCATGTCTTAGGAGCTCCACCCACTCTCTGAAATGACAACTCCCAAATGGAAGAAGGAGATGGCTGGGGTAGAGATTTGATGACTGTACTGCCCATTCCTAAGCTGGGCAGAGATGCAGGTGGTGGCAGGGCAACATCGCTTGGGGAGGTGGCCTGAATCATGATCAATTCATGACCCCTTGCAAGTGCTGTCCTGGAGTGGCTGCAGAATAGAGCCAATTGAACTACTCAGAGGTCCTTTTTAAAGTTTCAAAAGTCTTGCAGTTCCACCCACTCAAAAATGGTGGGTCTCAATTGAATGAAAAAGGTGGCTAGAAACAGAGATTCAGATGACTGGACCTTTCAGTCCTATGCAGGCAGAGATGCAGGCCCAGTGAGGCAATGTCTGTTGGGGGAAGGGGCCTGGATCCCACTCCCTTTCAGCTCTTTGCAGGTGCTGCCTCGTGTAGCTGTAGAGTGGCACTGATCGCACTGCTCAGAGGTCCTTGGTTTAAAATTTCAAATGTCCCAAACCTTAGGCACTCTGTTCACTCTATAAAATGGCAGCTTTCAGCTGGAAGAAGGAGGTGGCTGAGGGCAGAGATTTGATGACTGGACCTCCTAGTCCAAGTTGGGCAGAGATGCAGGTGCTGGTAAGGTGATGGTTGTTGGGGGTGGGGACTTGATCCACTACCCTCGCAACCCTTGCAGGTGCTCTCCTGACATGGCTGTGAAGTGACACTTATTATGACACTCAGAGGTCCTTTATTTGAAATTTCAAAAGTCCTGCACCTCAGGAGCTCCATACACTCTCCAAAATGGCAGCTCCCAATTCAAAGAAGGAAACAGCTGGGGTCAGATCAGAAGACTGGATCTCCCAGTCTTAAACTGGGCAGAAAGGCTGGTCGTTGTGAGGCAACATCCATGGGGATCTGAATCACACTCCCTTCTCAGTTCCTAGTAGGTTCTGTCCCAGGTGGCTGTGGATTAATGCTAATTGCACTACTTAGAGATGCTTTGTATAGAATTTCAAAAGTCCCACACCTTAGGAACTCTTTCCCTTCTACAAAATGGCAGCTCATGATTGGAAGAAGGAGGTGGCTAGGGGCATAGGTTCTTTGTCACATGGCATTACCAAAGGCCTTTGAAATTATAGTATGCTTGAGCTCTTAACACCCTTTGCCCTCCTATGACCAGCTAGACTGAAGATCTCAGTGGAACCAAGATATATTTATTTGCAGCTCCCCAAGAGGCTGGGAACCTAATGGCAAAACTAGAGTGATGGCAGGAAAAGATGGTGCAGTATAACATACTGAGGATGTATAAGGAAGCTTCTCATGATGACTATATGGAAGAAGGTGCAAAAGCCCATGAAGCCCCAACAGATTTTTCTCCATACCATAATTAGTTATTGACCAATTCTCCCCATCTGACCCAGTGTGACTGTGTGTACTCCAGTTTTTTTTTTTAACCTACGTAAGAATAAGGCAGACTAGATGAACCAAGGGTTTTTTCTGCTGACATCTACTATGTTACTATGTTTTTAACCTGCAGCTAGAGTATTCAGCATCAGGACATTTAATTCAATTTTAGGTGGCTGAAAATAGTGTTGTGCAGAATTTTGAAAATTCTGCTGAAATTCTGTTGAATTTTGCCAGAAACACAATGGTGGAATTCCATAGCAGAAAATAGTTGTGGAATGATTTTACATGGAAACAAATGCTATTCTGTGGAATATTATTCCACGGATCTCAATATTTTCCACAGAAATTGTTGCTGAATAATTTTCCACGGAAAATTATATTCTATGAAATATTATTCCAAAGATCACAGTAGGTGGAATTGCAGAAGAACCAGGAAATTTCAGAAGAAATTCCACTGGTGGAATGGTCCTTCTGTGCTAATTACACCAGCAGAATTCCACATTCTGCACAGCGCTAGTAGAAAATACAACCCAAAGATCTGTTGAAGTCAAGGACAATGTTTAATATATTAATTACTATGCTTTAATTGCCATTCAATAACTGGGCTCTTCTATGATGGTATAACCTCATTCTTATACTTTTGTGTTTGCAAAATTGTGTATTCAGTTTTCCTTCCTTGTGTGGTCACAACAGTGTGTGGGGTTGTTAAATCCTGTGTATAAGTTAATACATTTCTGATCAAATGTATATCAGCATTCCAGGAATGTTTTTATATGTATCTGCATAAATTCATAGACAAAGTTAAAAAGTACAGTAATTGCAGATTTGTTTTCCACAAATTAGAGACTGCAGCAGAAAAATATCTGCAAATCTGACACTTAGTACTTTTTCTCCAATGTAACAAATTTGTGTACGTTTTTGGTCTCATTTTGTAAACATGTGAATGTGAACTTTACAGTGATCACGCAGTATAATCAAATGGTAGGTTGGACCAGTGGTGGTGAGGACTGTAATTAACATTTATTTACCAAGGTAAATGATTCTGATAAGACTAACATCTTTTTTCAATGGTAACCTGGCCAACAGGTTATCTAACCATCTAATAAACATTGAGAACATCATCACAAAGACAAGTAGAGGGTGTACTATACATACAGTAAAGCTACATAAGTTATTATAATCAGGCACTAACAAGTTTCAAGACTTGGGACCAGGCCTGAGGTACGATAGTATAGTCAGTAGAAGGCAAGAAGCAACATTTTATAGAAAGACCTTTGCATTTGCAGCACCAGAAACCTGAACAAACTCCCTCCAGCTGAGGAATTCTTATAGCCTGCAAGTGTTCAGGTATCATCTATCCAGCCACTTTAGAAGTCCCAGTATTTGTTTTGGTCCAGTATCCTTTCTCCTGACCATGAGCATACTGCAAAGCAATGCTCATGCTCTTTATTTGCTAGTCTCATTTTGTTAGCTTGTTTGAATTACTGTTTGGGTGTACTGTACTTATCTTTACAGTGTGTTTCTTGCATTGTAGCTTGAAACTGTATATACCTGTTCCTGCTGGACTATTTTAACCTGCTGACTGCTGATGTCCTTCCTGGGTCCCCCATGAAAATGAGATGCTGCATTACATGGGGTAATCCTGGTTGATGTAATCTCAAATAAATGATAAATAATAAAACTTTCTTTTCTAGCTTCCCTACCATCTAGAGCGCAGCTGCTCTAGAGAACAACCCACAGCCTAATGCAACAAGACTCAGAAACTCTGCAGCAGGATTTCTTTATATTTTCAAGTACTTGTAAAACATGCATCACCATGACTTGTGTCCCTTAGTTTCTGAGCCACATGATACACTAATGGGTTGAGACACTGTACTTGGCCTGTCATCTGTATTTATCAATAATCTGGGGTGTCACCCTTATGTATGGCTGTAGCATGCCACACTACCATGCAAGGGCCTGGGTTCAAGAGCAAGTTGAGATATTATATGACAGGCAGCTTAAAAACTGTGCTTTGTCTCATGGGGGAGGTGCATTCAAATAGCATCCAAAGTAGCCTCTGTAGTGGGCCAAGGAAATAATGGCATGCATGCATCCACCCTTCCATTGTAAGTGAATGAGTGATGCACCAGTTGGGGAGAGGGTGATGGAAGCACACCTTCCAGTGGTGCATATTGAGTGATCATGCAGTACTGACAGCTCCTAGGCTGGAAATGTGAAAGATAAGCAGCTGGGGACAGGATAACAACTGCCACCTATTAACCATGCCCGAATTCTACAACTGGACACAGTTTTCTCCCATACTGGGTGGGGGTCACTATGGGGGTAAGTCATAGTAGACTGTGGATTTGATGCATTAATCCTGAGTGAAATGGTAGCAGGCTTGATGGTGGTCACCACCTCAGCTGCAGAAAGAATGAATTAATAAAAGACACGTTTAAAATGTGTGTTTTCTGAGCAAAATTTTCACAATGCTCTGCAGGCAAATTTTAAAGCGCTAGGTTTGGGCTGGGTCCTAATTAAGTAAAAGGAAAGTAATTATTATTTCTTTGTATGAAACTTCACCTGTCATACCACTGGATTTAAATATATAATTTATCTTTAATAAATATGTATTAACTCCAGTTGAATTAATTTATAAATTCATTATTACTTGTTCATCACTTACAGAAACTGGAATACATCTTCAAATGCAGTGCCAGTTTGTATGTACTTGTAGATGAATTACTATAACACCTTTTGTACTGCAACAGTTCTCTTGAATTTCACGAGGTGCATGATAATAACAGGTGCTTTGAATAGCTTTTGTGAAATTTATCTTAAATGGTGCAAGTCATAATTTTAATATTTTGTTATAGAACAACTGAAAAGTATGTGATTCTCCATTACTGGAAAACCACTAATGTTTTCTGAAGCCATACCTTTCACAACATGTGAAATATACCTCACCCGAGTCATCTCCACCCTGAAATCCCCCACTCTTAATATTTCCATACAGTGATCTCATAAAAAGAAGAAACATTGCTGCTCTCTAGCATAGTGCCAGGAACTGACATCTTTTCACTAAGTGTCTTTGCTCACCCCTACCTACACTAGCCACAAAGTGTCATTTATTTAAAGTGGAACCGCTACTGATTCCCTGATCCAAGATTTGTGAAGTAACAGTAATACAATTCAAAGTTAAATAGCTGGTCCCACCTCTATAACCTGTAGTATGCTGTTTGTAAGTTACATTGGCATGTGGCAGCCACAAGGTGCCCCAGAGTGGAGGAGGGCTGTCTTGTGTTTGTTAGTACCAATACTAAGGCTACTTTTAGGGTTATAGAGTGGTTTTATGTATATTAGGTACTATGCACAATTGGGGCAATAGTATGTGGAAAAGTCACGTACCCCACCAGCGTGGCTGCACACCTGCAGACAAGTGCACACAAGCCGATATTCACAATTGGTGCCCACCTGTCCACAGCTCCTCCCAGCATGCAGGACTCCAGAGGTGGATGGGGGTATGTTACGATCCAGGCAGGCATCCAATGGATGCCCATCCTGGTCCAATAGTGATCCTCATGCAGCGAGGCAAGGGCCAGGGTAATGCATGCCTACTGCAGGCACCCAGACCCACGTGGAATTGCCCCTATGGCCAGTCTGTCCACCGCCCAACCCTCGGCTCACAGCCCCCCAAGCAGCACTGCAGGACAATGGCATTGAGAACCCACCTCTGGCCCATACCCCCACAATAGCAGCAGTGCCTCAACCACATTGTGGCTGTACTCCTGAGCTGCCTTAGGTGGGCTGTGCCACAGTCCATCTGCCCCCAACCCAACAACATCTTGTCCCGTGCTGCCATTCTGCTGAAGTGTTGGGCATTCACCTGTCCCACTGCCCCTGCCTCCTGCTGGCCTAGTGGGCAGGGGCAGCATGGAAGCCCTGTCCAGGTCCTGCAGTGTTTGGCAGGTGCTGACAGTTGGGGCATGCAGTGGGTTATGGCAGGGTCCCACAGCCGTAACTCTACACCCATCTCTGCCTGTGCAGCCAGCACTATGCTCATTAGTGAATAGTGCATGTGCTGGCATGCCCCCTACCCACCCCAGCGAGTTGCTGTTTGTGCTGCTGGGGATTGGGCACCCCACCTGTGTGGCCGGCATGAATGCCCGCACAACCAGCACTCCAGCGGCATACCAGCTTAGCTATGCCAACGCACCGGTTTACACAGCACATTGACATAATGCATAGGGCCCATTTTTAGGGTACAGGAATCATGAACTGAAGGTGAGCAGTTCTGATACCATAAGAATATAAGGGCAGCTTTAGTGGTGATAGTATAGTGATAATGTACAGAGAAATATTAGGAATTTTAATATACAGTATTATTGATCAACCATGTTCAATAATATATTATTGAAAGAGACTGATCAATAATAAAGTTCCTTGAACTTGCCCATTTTGGGGATACTGCATGTGAGGCACTCTTGGCAAAATAATACTGTTTCATGCACATGGCAAAGGAGCACTCTGACTGGTTGAGAAGTCTGCCTCTAGCTATATTGTCACTGATGAGCTAGGTAGACTGACCAGTCAGTATGCCTAGTGTTATCAGTGATGCAACAGCACCTCCCCTCTTTCCCAGGCATACACTACTGATGTCATGTAACAATATGATATATAAAGAGCGCATGGCAGGTTAGGAGGAGATCCACTGAGTTTGTCTAGAATTGATCTACTACTGCCTCGCAATAATGAATCCAGGTCAGAATGGGGACCCACTTGTGATAAATGGCCCTTTCAGTCAACAGACTAACTAAGGAGTGGGGTTTACTAAGAATATGGGCATCAGTTTCTGGCACCATGCTAGCAGTGGAGGATAGTGACACAGGAAATGGGGTCCTGTATAATTTTATGGACCATAACGTGTTACAAACATTTTATAATGTGCTTTTAAATATTTTCAAAATTATGTTTCTATTTCACACAATTTAACTGAACCCTAGCACAGTTTCATCCACATACCCTACATTTTATACCTAAATTATGCTTTCATCACATTTAATCTCTTCCCATCCAACTCCTAATCTTCCTTGCTTCAGCAGGCTTCTACTTTTCTTGAAAACTTTGGATGAGAATAAAACAGCTTGTGCTCAATCTTTAAATAACTTGCAAAAGTAATTTGTTTGCTGCTGAAATTATTTTAAAACTTTTTTTTGCAACGAAAATGATTACCCAGAATTTCTAGAGACAAAAAGTTCTGTGTCAAGGTGTTTAAATTTTTTCAAATCCCTTGTATTCATGTAGCTCTTGTTCCCCCTGTGCCCTACCTCGATGATTCAATTACAAAGGCTGCACTGTTCCTGCAGCCAAGATGGCACATGATTGGCTGCCTTCACAGGCTGTGCCAATACAGTTCTATGGTTGGCTAGCAGGAGGCACACCACAATTATTTATTTATTTAGTTGTGTTCACTGGGTAAAGGGAACTAGGATGAAGTCACCACTCAGGGCAAAATGGTATATACCGCAGCAGCGGATATCATACAAACTTACAAAATGAAACAAGGAATAATAGCCACCATATAAAACACAGCATTACATTATACACAATGTAGAAAACTTACTCAAACATATTTTAGTAATTTTATCTTGGCTGGATGTTCATTTCAGATGTCTCCTTGGAGCACGGGGGTATATGACTTGCTCAGAGTCACACAGTATGCAAGTAGAGGTTGAGGAATCAAACCCAGATCTGCAGGATGTACCAAGATCATTCACAACTTAATCCACTGACTTCTAGGCTATACTGCCAGTCCCAAAATAATTCTTCATAGAATTTAAAAATAGTAAACTTGGGGAGGCAGTACAGCGTACTGGTTGAGCACAGAGTTGTGAACCTGGAGACCTAGAAACCCAGGTTTAAATGCTACAACTTCCATTTATTTAGTTATTTCCTTATTCACTGGAAGGGTTTTAGCAGAACAGGCATACTAAGCAATAAACTGATCCTTTCCAGAGGTGTCCTGGGAAGGGTAGACAGCAAAGAACAAGAATCTATGACAGCAATAAGCAGGAAAATTAAAAACACAAAGCAGTCAGTGCTTGTGATGAGAAGAGTGCAAACCGTAATGAATGCTAAGACAGCTAGGTGCAGAAGTAGACATGGGTAGTGTGGGCATAAGGTAATACTTTAAGTAAGGGGATGCAGATCAAATAGTGGGAGGGATTTTGTCCAGAGAAGGGATGTCCATGAGAGAATGCAGACTGACCAGCTGAGGGTTTTCCCAGCCCAGGTGAAGGAAAAGGACTGAGTGTATCATTTGCAGACAGTGAGCTAGCAATTTAACACTCCTGTGTTTAAAGGAGAAGTCCACCCAGAATGTGCAAAACATATGTTATGTAGAGTGTTTTGATATGCATGTTAAGTCCTAGTGTATCCTTCCTTCTGCCTGCTATTAGGAGATTTTCCTAAATTAGCCTGCTAGCTGTATGGTAGTTTTACGATCCCTAGGGATCTCCATCACAAATAGGTTTATTGGCTTTCTTTCTTCCTAAGATGCACCCTGGCTCATGTGACAGTGATGTAGCTATGTCCTTAGATTTAGCAGGGTCTGTCACAGCTCAGCCACAAAGATAATACTTCTTTCAGAAAGTCACACTGCTAGATTTGGGTGAGTGTCATCATTATTTTTTGATATTAGTACCTTGTCCTGCTATGTTACAACCTATAAGTGATGTTCAATTTTGCTACTTAGTACTGGTGCAAAAACTGAAAGGGACTGAGAGGAATAAACAGTGACATGATTCAAACACACACACACACACACACACACACACACACACACACACACACACACACACAGCAGAACATAGCAGGACAAGGTACTGATATCAAAAATAATAATGATTACACCCACCCAAAATCTAGCAGTGTGTCTTCTCTGAAGAAGCATTTTCTCTGTGGCTGAGCTGTGACAGACCCTATAACAAGACACTGGCTTCCTGCAGTAGCAATTGGACATCACACCAAAGGGCACTCTGGGAAGACTATCTGGGACAAGAGGCCATAAAAGAAACCAAAATGGCAACCTCTAAGGGCAATAAAACAGTTAGGGAAAGTTAGAAAAACGTCTCTTACAGCCAAAGGAAAAGAAAACAATGGGAACTTGTTAGAACACAGAAAAAAACTGCTACATATCTTTTTCTGATTTTAACATGGAGTTTTCCTTTAATTCTCTTTCTCACACTCTCTGTACTTATCCTCTGACCTTTCATTTTTTTTTTATTTTGTCCACGAAAGGCACATTAAGCTGAACTCATTTTCAGATGTGTCCTAGTAGCACAGGAGGCTAAGAGACTTGCTTTGGGACACACAGTATTCAAATGGCATATGTCAGTTTCAACTTAGGTATGCTAGGTCTCCAAGTTCACAGCTTGATCTTTAACCCTCTAGGCTATACCTAACCTGTCTGTGGCACACCATAGGCTGCTGCCATCTATAGTATTTATGGAGTGTATAGAACTTTGGGATACAGTATCTATCTATAAAATGTGTTATATAAAATGTTTCTTTCTTTGGACTACTAATAAATCTGATTTTATTCTTTTTTTATTTTAACATTAACAATTAAGAGCAAACTCTCATTTACAGTTGTGTCCTTGAAACAATTGCATGACCTTTAAATAGATCATTTCTACACATGTTTTATGTACAGCTCTACTGAATATGCAGTTCAGTAAAGTAAGTACTCAAACCCTGGGTTGCTGTGCCCCAGTCACCTATAAAACATTCTTAGCCTGCCAAATGGCCCCAATGCAGGATTTGTAACTCCCATTGAACTGCCATCATGCACCAGGCCCAGTCCTCCAAAGAAGAGCTTCACATCCTTATTAACAAGCAAACAGCACTTGCAAATCATCTGATTACTGACCCCTTTATAAGGAGAAAATGTTCCATCATACTTGCTGAACTGGAAATGACTGTAGGAACTGTTTAAAAGAGTGGTGTCTGAGAAATAAGGAACTCAAAGAAAATGGGCAGATTCTTTGTGGGAACATCATATTCATACGCCCACTTAGAGTACAGTGAAGTTGTTTACAGATAAGGGGCTTTGTGATAGAGCACATATACTGGTAGTGTATCAGCATTTGTAAGGAAAGACCACCATATTTGGGCATTTTTTGGAAACAGTAGAGTATTTTAAGATATCAGAAGGCAGAATATGTTAAAGGTTTTTCCAGTATCCAGGAAACTCTTTCAAATATAATATTCAAACATACTTCATCTTATATTTCATTAACTGTCTGCATTTATAGTCCCTGATTCTTTATATTAGAGCCGTCATTTGAATGAAAATATTTTCTATGACCCCAGACTTCCCTCATCTTCCTGCTTCTACCATCTACCATTGATGCCAACCTCACTCAATCTAACATTCATCTGTTTGCTGATGATACTGTATTGTATGTCAGCAATCCTCACCTTCCAAAGCCTGTGAACTTCTACAATCCGAATTTCCATTCTGCAGCACAATCTACTTGACAAAAACTACTTCTAAATGCAAAAACAAAAGCTATGTTCTTTACCACAAAGAGTTGTACTACCACTACCCCAGCATCCAACACCCTACATATATCCACCTTACTTGGAGAAACTTGAATTTGTTGATAACTTCAAATACCTTGGAGTCTGGATAGATAACAGGCTTGACTATTCTGTCCATATTGAAGAGTTACTTAAAAGCTAAGACAGAGGCTCGACTATTTTTAGAATAAAACATTACCTAAACAGTGATTCCAAAAAGGTTAATTCAGGCCTCATTCCTATCCCTCATTGATTATGCTGATTTTCTACTGCCATTGTTCAAGTCATCTCTTACATAAGCTGGACACCCTGTATCACAGGTCCATAAGATTTATTACTGACCTTCCCTCCAACACCCATCATTGCTCCCTTTATATGGCAGTCAACTGGACATCATTGCAACACAGAAGAAATAGGAATGCTGTTATCTGGATACTCAAAGCGCTAACAGGCAAACTACCGACCTATATCACTGATTGCTTTACCCAAATTACAACCAGGCCATACACCTTAAGGATCAGTAAACTCATCACATTAAAGGTCCCCAATGCCTGCACTGTATGGAGGGCTGCTTTCAGCTTATTCCTTAGCAGCTGCATGGAACTCTCCAAAATCCATGAAGCTAGATAGCCTACTACCTCTGGCATCCTTCAAAAGATTGTTCTCCTTTTTCCAGAGCTCTGCAATTGCTTTTATAAAGCATAATCCCCACCTATCTGACCCAACTAAACCTCCTTTTTCTATCCATTATATTAACTCAATTTTTCTTCCGAATCACCTATTATTCACTTAAAACTAGTTTAGACCATATAACTTATATTTTAGGACTGCTATACCTTTGTCCTCTTTTTTTCCTACAGGCTAAATGGTTCTATTGTTACTTGTATATATGTAAATTGTTGTATATAATCATTTCATGCCATTGTATTGCTATTTATTCTATTCTTGTCTATGTAATAATACTTGTATCCTCATTTGTATGACCACCAGGTCCATCTTGTAAATGAGCTTTGCTCAATGATGTTCACTGAATAAATAAAGATTTTGATTGATTGATTGATTGATTATTGATTGATCTGATGTCATAACTCTCTATTTGTGACAACACAGTCTGTTACTGTGGGAATGACTATGGTCTCGCAACAATAATATGACTTCTCTGTGACTTCATAATCTGTTGCTGTGGAAATGATTACAATTTTACAGAAGATTATGACTTCTCTGCAACACCATAATCTGTAGATGTGGGAATGATTATGGTTTCACAAATGGGATTATGATTTCTGTATTGGTAATGTCACAATCTGTTGCTGTGGAATGATTATGGTCTCACAAAGAGGGGATTACAACTTCTGTTTATGACATTACAACCTGTTGCTGTGGGATTGAGTATGGTCTCAAACAGGATTATGACTTCTCTGTAACATTCAATCTGTTGTTGTTGTGGGAATGACTATGGCCTCACAAACAAGATTATTATGTCTCTGTGACATCACAATTCATGGAAGTGACTGATCTTGCAAATGGAATTACAACTTCTGTTTGTGACATCACAATCTGTTGCTAGGAGAATGACTATGGCCTCACAAATAGGGGTTTATGACTTCTCTGTTACATCACAATCTGCTTTTGTGAAGTGACTATGATCTCACAGATGGGATGATGATTTCTCTGACATATCACAACCTGTTGCTGTGAGAATGACTACAGTCTCCAAAGTAGGATTATGACATCTGGGACAAAACAGTTAGTTACAATGGGAATGAATATGTGAACAACCTCGACCATAGGGCACTCTGTTTCTGGAGTGCCCTATCTTGAAGCCCAGATCACACCAGTCATTCTGAATATAGTTTACAGTGGTTGTTATATGTTACATAGAAATAGAAAATGGTGGCAGAAAAAAAGACTATTGGTCCATCCAGGCTGCCCATAAAACCCTTAACAAACTCAGGACCTATTGGCCACATAGGGTCCTAACCTGCAATATCCATCCCATGCTCCTCACCCTACCACTATCATCCTGAGTAACCACTATGTCCTTCACTCTGTCCCAGCCATGTTTGAAACCAGTGATAGTTTTGGTGCCCACCCCATCAACTGGCAAATTGTTGCATGGCTCTACCACCCTTTCTGTAAAATAAAAACTTTCTCACTTCCTCTTCAGACACCCCTGTCAGTTTCACTCATGCCCCTACTCCTAAATCTGCACCCACTGTCACTCATTGCCTTTAGGGGACAGGGGTCCTGTTGGGCAGGTGACAGGGCTGCTGTCCACTGGTGTATGGAACATGCTGGTCTGGCCATGCCCCCAGCCTGATTGGCTGTGTGGCAGCTTGTATGGCAGCTCCCTGGGCACTCTACACATCCCTCCAACTGCCACCATACCTCTTACCTCCCCTCATGGCACCACTAGGGCTCCATCAGCACCCAGTCCCACCAACTGGGCATTTCTACCTCCCAACTTCCACGCATCGGTCATAATGTCATACGCTTAATAGCTTATGGCATTATGGTGAAACCTGTACCTGTGCGCTTCTCCCGAGTTGGACCCTCTGGAGTTGGAATCATTAGTGAGGAGGTCCGGGGCACAGCTCTCTGTAATGGGGGTGTGGGGGCAGAGCCCCCCACAGAACCTAAACACAAGAAATTGTGCAATGTGGTGTGCCATACGACATTCTGCCGTCGACATAATGACCCGTGCCCAACTTCCATGGGTCATGGGGTTGTGCCAGGTGGGGGACGGATCACTCCATCACAAACACCACAGGTGTGCCCAATGTGACATAGCTTTGCAGTTGCAGCAACTCCCAGGTCTTCAGTGCAAGGACCCCTATTTTAATAAAATATTGTACAGGGTCCCTGATGTACTCCAGAGTTTGCTGCAGCTCTAGACTGCCGCAAGTTGCAGAGATCACATAGAAACATAGAATATGATGGCAGATAAGGACCGCTTGGCCTACCTGAGCTGTGCATCTTCCATACCTACTGTAATACTGCAGACCCTACTTGATCTCTGACTTTACCCTCCATTTCCTTACCAGAAAGGTTCACTTATGCCTGTCCCATGCATTCTTGAATCCTGTTGCAGTTTTTGCCCCCCATCTCCACTGGGAGGCTGTTCCATGCATCCACAACTCTTTCTTTGAAAAAGTACTTTTTATGTTTGCCCTAAGACTACCCTCCAGCTTCATAGTATGACCCTTGTTCTGAACATTTTTTTTTCTGAAAATGCTTCCTCTTGTACCTTATTTATATCCATGAGGTATTTTAAAGTATCATATTGCCTCTTCCTCCTTTTCCTCCAGGGTGTACATATTGAGGTCCTTTAGTCTCTCATAGGGTATTTGGTGCAGACCCTGCACCATTTTAGTTGCTCTCCATGGGACCACCTCTACTCTGTTCACGTCCTTCTGGAGATGTTGTCTCCAGAACTGGACATAGTACTCTAGATGAGGTCTCACCAATGATTTATACAGCGGTATCACCACCTCCTCTTTCTGCTGGTGATACACCCATCTATTCACCCTAGCATCCCACTGGATCTGTCCACTGTCTTGTCACACTGTTTGACTACCTTTAGGTCATCAGTTATGATTACCCCAAGGTCTCTTTCCTGTTTGGTGGTCGCCAGTTCCACTCCCCCACCTTGTACTCCGCCCCTGGGTTTCTGTGCATCAAGTACTTGATTTTCACTTCTTCACATTGAAATGTAGCTGTCACACTCTTGACCATATTGCAAGCTTTTTAGATTCCTCTTCTCCCCCACACACAGGAGTATGTACCTTGTTGTAGATCTTTGTGTCAGCTGAAAAAGGCATACCTTCCTCTAGCCTTTCTGCAATGTTGCATAAAGACATTGAAGAGGACCGTCACTGCACTGATTACTGATGCATCCTGCTGGTCACCCTCCCTTCCTCTGAATGAACTCTGTTTACCACCAACCTCTGTCACCTATCCCCAAACAATTTTTTTCCCAGTTTACCAACTTGGGACCCACCCAGGCTGCCCAACTTGTTTACTAGTCTCCTATGAGGGACAGTGGGACTAGACCCTCTGAGGAGGCAGTATAGAGCAGCGTGTTTAAGGCTCTTGAGCTGCAGATCTGGTGACATCCTGCAGACCAGACCTGGGTTTGAATCCTCAGCTTCCACTTGCTATACTGTGTGACCCTGAGCAAGTCACTTAACTTCCCTGTGCCCAGGTCACTTGTAAAAGCCAGCTTAGTGCTACCCTGGTTAAACAACCAAATAAAAAAAAAAAAACAGTGTCAAAGGCCTTACTGAAATCTAGGTATCTTTTAAAATTGAGCACAGTGTGTCAACCTCCAGGTAATGTGGTGTTCAACACTTCACACATAGCACTGTTAACTAGAAAATCTTCTTATTAAGAAACGGATAATAAAATAAAATTACGTTATAAAAGTAACGTTGACTAGTTTTAAAAGGTAATAATAATTGTGGGCAATGTTCTAGCTCTTTGATTGTGTGAAGAAATGGATGAAATTTAAATTTTGTCACCTTCTTTCAAATAATAGCAATATATATATATATATATATATATATATATATATATATATATATATATTATGGTAGCATGGTAGTGCTACCATAGTTAGGGTTTAGTACCCCATTTAAGGTTAAATGGTGAAATTTTGCACCTTGATAACTTTACCACCATTTAATGGATTTGCCTGAAAGTTGGCACAGGGCACATCCATAGATCTTGGGATCTGCCAACTTTCGTCATTCAGTCGGATATCGGCTGCGGAGTTATTGCCGGCCATCTGGAGTGCATTTACGCTTTTTTGCATTCTTTCCTCGCCTACAGGTCGTATGGTTTGTGCAACCGTCCAAAACTTCATGGAACATGCAGCAGGGGTTCCCGATGTGCCTTTTGAAGATTTCGTGAAAGATATTGAATGGTTCTGCAGTTATTCAAAGACAAGTTTCCCATTATAGTCAATGGGAAAGTTAACAAAAAGTTCGACAGTGTCACAAATGCAGCTTTTAGTGTCGTAAATGACCCTGTAGTCTGGTGAGTCAGCCATTGTTTTTCAGTTACTGATCACAGAAATGCTTGGCATTTAAAATTGGGACCATCTAGGGACACAATTATTTTATGTTTACCTAGTCGAGCCCTGAGGATACTAGGCATGTTCTATTTTGAGGTTAAACACCCCAGAAATATGTTTTGAAATGTTTGGGAAAAGTAATGTCGCACCTACAAAACTGTCATGAATGTTTTCCAAAAGTGTCAGCAAATCACGACACACTACTTTGCAACACTATGGCCAAAATGACAGGAATTGTTTGCCACCCTGCTGCAAAAGAATGGTCTGGTCTTTGGGCTGAAATTTGAGGAGGAAAGCCAACATCCCACAGATGTGCCTTTTGGTGGTTTGGTGAAAACACATTGCAGGATGAGAGTTAGGTACTCTGAATTTGACACTTTTTCCCATAGACTAACATTGCGGTGTCTGTCGGGCTTTTGGGGCCCGTATCTGGGAAACAGTGCAAGATACAGACATTTCATCAGAAAATGCTTAGACCCCTATGGGGCTAAGTGTGAAGTGCAAACCTAGCCAGGAAAGTCATAAATCACATGAAATTTTAATTTTTTTCTACGCTGTACGGTTCCTGAGATATAAGCAATTTAATATTCCAAGACCTCATTTTCTGCTCCGAGGGCCATTATTATGCATACATTCTTTGTGATCACTGTGTTCTATGCAGCTGTTTGGGAAAACCAGGGCGTGTGCTCCAGTTACTGTTATAACACTTAACGCTTTCCACTTGTGTTTCCATACCCATTTGCGTTAACGCTTCGTACACCACCGTGTGTTACCCTTTGCGCCTCATTTGCACTTGCATTGTGTTACTGTTAGCATTTCCACCTCCACTACTGTTTCTGTTTGCATCACCATGCACATTACCATTTGCGCTTATGTCACCCTTCCATTTGAGTTTGCGTTTGTCTTTCATTTTGCATCATCGTTGCTGTTACTGTTACCATTTGCATTTCCAATTGCCTTACCGTGCCTGTGTGCATTCTGGTTTGTGTTCTGTATGACACTTGTGTTTGCGTTTCTGTTTCCTTTGGTGTTATTGTTGCTGTTACTGTTAACATTTGCGCTTCAGATTGCGGTACCGTGCCTGTGTGTGTTACAGTATTTCGCTTCCATACACGCTTGTGTTTGCGTTTTTGTTCTCTTTGGCGTTATTCTTGTTGTCACCATTACCATTTGCATTTCCAATTGTGGTACTATGACTGTGAGCATTACTAGTTTGCGTTTCCGTATGCAATTGCATTTGCGTCTCCGTTTACGTTACATTGTTCGCTTTTCGCCACTTTGCACTGCTTTCTGTTAGCATTTCATGCTACCATTTACGTTTCCATCACCATGTGCATTACTGTTTTCACTTGCATTTCCATTGTGGTTACCATTACTATTTCAGTAAAAATCACGTGGTGGCCACGCTCTCACCACCACATTTCATTCACTATTTATAGTCCTCATTCTCAAAAAGAAGGAAATTCATGGCAAAAACTCTGTTTAATGCATCAGTTAGGGTTGTTCAACAGTGACAAAAGTGAGGAAATTTGATGTTAGGGTTGAAAACCTCCCCTTGGACCACCCCACCCGCCCCCAGCTGGTATTGGGGTGTGCATTGGGGTCAACGGTCCTAACTCCACTTCATTCTCCTATAGTTCACCACCTCAGCTTGCTTACACATGTGATGGGGTGAGGGTTAGGGCAGACGAACCCAATGCACACCCGATGCCAGCTGGGGCGGGGTAGGGTGGGTTCAAGGAGGACTTCAACCCTAACATCAAATTTCCTTGCTTTTGTTGCTGTATAACAACCCTGATTGATGCATTAAATGGAGTTGTTTTGCCATGAAAATATATATATATATATATATATATATATATATATATCTCGATATAGATATATAGATATAGATATATTTTTTTTGGGTGGGGACTAAATATCCATGCTTTGAAAGACTATGCCATAGTTGATGTGGCACCCACTGGTCAGTGCAATAGTTTAAAAACTCAAGAACACCACACAAAACCCTCACCTAGATTCATAAAGATTTATAATTCTTTTATTAATTTCAGCTGTTCTCTCTATGTCCACCCATAACTCCCCAAACTTACCTGCCCTAGGAGTTTCTGCCATGGTTGGTGTTATTCTCTCTGTAGTTAGGTTCATGCATCTGTAGTATGATGAGCATCAGCTCCCCAATCAATCGACTTACAAAATTAAGTAGTCATGTTAGTCACGTCTCTTGATGCAACTTCCAGTGCAGAATTGAATGAAAGCATACCTAATGATGCAAGGATGAGCCCTCCTAGGTCAAAGATGGAGAGGTGGTGCCACTTACTATTGTGAGTCTGCCCAGAGCAGCCATAAGTTGAGGGGCATCAGTATGAAGCACAGGGTCAGATGCCAGTGCCTCTTTTCCCACCCACCAATGGACTTTCTTCTAGTATCCTACTGCTGAGAAGTGAAGTGAAACCAAGCCTGGCTGAATGCAGAATGGCACCCTGTCCCTGGGCCACCAGGTGGCAGCTGTTCTGCAGACAGTGTAGAAGCCTCAGAGAGGAGTGAGAATCTATTGAACAGTTCCTCTACCTCCTGTTGTACCTGATGAGGACTGCCAACACACCCTTGAATTGAAACTGCACCACATGCTATTCAGCTTAGGCAATAAATTAGCATTATAATGCTAGAAATCACGGAGTGAAGGGAATGGCAGCCCTAGGTGGTCTGAAATTAAACTAAGCACAGACTGCAAGTGGCTGTAACTTGTTTCAGTTAAAAAGTTAGAAACTGAAGCCAGAAATCCTAAGCCTCTGAGCAAGCCCAGTCTTGGGTGAAATGTTGGGTGTACCTAGGGAGTCATGGTGTTCTAAGAAAATATTGCAATATAACATTTCTTATGATGAACTTAGTGGCTGGTCTCCAGATACTTTTCTCTTCTACATTGAAGTCAACCGTTCAACCAGTCCCCAATAGGAACATTTGGACTACTTTATACAAAGGGCACCCACCCTTCTCTTCCTTGGCAGGCTTGAAATCGAACCAGGTCCCCAAATGGAAGGAGAGTTCCTTAACCACTAGGCCACCATGGGCCTCTTATGCATTTATACACTAATGTCCCATTTATGCATATGGCTTACACAAAATTATCACGAAATCCCACAGTTTTCACTAAAATTTATGGAATTAAACTTTACTTACTAACGTCAATTAGCAGTTTTAGCTGCATATAACTTAACCATCAGAGTAGGAGTAGACAGGGCCCAGGGAACTACAGATTAATCACTCTGAACTCAATCCTATGGAAACTGCTAGAAACCATTGTAAAGGACAATATAGTGGACCAGCTGGAGGACAACCGGCTTCAGAGCAAGAAGCATCATGGCTTTGTGTCAGGCAGATTATGTCAGAAAAACTTGATAGACTTCTTTGATGAGGTCATGTAAGCAGCTGAAAGGCCAGTCAGTAGACATACTGTGCCTGATTCCAGAACAGGAGTCGTCTGGCACACGATCGACATGGTGCCCACCTGCGGCAGATGTACCTGCATCAGGCGTGATCGCACACCATTCTGGAAGACCACAACATGTGCCGCGTGTCCAGGAATAGCCACAGAAATAGCGGGTGCATCCGTGTCATGACGCATTGCGTGAGGTGACACAGAGCTGTGACACAAACAGGAAACATGCCGCAGGGTGCAGATCCGAAAGGCCATGCAAAACACAAGAAGAAACAAAAGAAAAGGAAAACACCCAGAAGAGAAGAACTCACTAGCAATGAGACAGATGTCCTGGTGGAGGAGATCAGTGCCAGGAGTGCCCTTCTGTTTAGCAGGGGAGGAATAAGGCACAGAGGGACAAGAGAAAGGCTGCCTGGAAGGAGGTGGCCAGGCATGTGAATGCTATGAGCCACAGAAGGAGGACTATCCAGGAGATCCAAAAGCATTGGAACAATCTCAAACACCATGGAAATGACAAGCTGGCCCACAATAGAGGGAGCAGCCTGGCAACAGGAGGTGGCCCAGAGGACACACAGCCACTCACCAACCATGAGAAGAGGGTAGTCAGCAGCCTAAGTGTCAGGAGTGTGGAAGAGCGATAGCAATCTTGATGTATTCGGCTGAGACACACAGGAGGTAGGCATGCCATGATGTCAGCAAATGCATGCCATGTGTATGTAGACTGTGTGGGTTAGCCACACGCAAGGGATAGGTGGTAACATACTGTGGATAGCATACCCAGATTTCAGGTGGACAGTAGGAAGGGCACAGTGTAACCCCCATGCACAGCAGTCCCCTTGCCACCCCCACTGCAGTGCCACACCCACAGAACAGTGTCACCTGAAAGCCAGCAGCAGCACCTGGGAGAACAATTAATGAAACACCTCCATGTGAACATGCTGGCATGACTGGCATGGGGGTAGACAGAGACAACCATGAAGGGTACATGACACAGATGGCACCACAGTTAAGTCAGGTGGTGTGGGCCATGGACACTGGACCATGCACAGAGATCAGCCAAAACTGACCACAGTGCCCCACACAATGGCCCAACAGACAACAGTCAGCTGACACCCATACAACACCCCAGCATTCACTACAAAGGCTGTGGGACACTATCCATATCAGCATGCACAGTGGGCCATGGAGGGTCCAAACCGCACATGCCAACCCTCGCAATGCATGCATAGATTGAACAGGCAGGTGTGCAATGACACAATGGTGTGGGCAAGACATGGGCTATACAGGGTAATGATGCCCACAGTGCCTGTCGCACTTAGGATAGGAAAGAGCACGTGAGGGTTGGGACACATGAAAGTGCCAGCTGCTGTAAAGGAAGCAAAGTGGGTTCAGGTCCAATGCACCGATGCAGGCTGGGGTGTGTACACCCACTGGTGGCTGTGAACATGATGCGGCAATGGCACAGGTGTGCTGTGTCACTGCCACAGTGGAACAGTAAGACTGCCGCACAACAGTGTCACTGTGCTGCTGTGCAGAATGTGTCATGCGGAGTACCACATCCCAACCACAAACACCTGTGGTGTGACGGGTAGCACACAGATACAGCACCCACATGCCACTGCAAGGCTGGTTGATAGACACTGTGTGGATGGACAAGACAGCCGAACTGAAAATGGAACAATACTGGATGGGTAGGTGAATGCCACAGACCAACAGCCCGTGGCACACAGATCAGCATGGTATTCTGGCTGAATGGTGTGGCCTGGATGTGTAGTACTGTGACACAGTGACACACAGAACACATGTGTATGTGCATGGGCATGTGGACTGTGGTACCATGGACATGTATGTCGCATGTAGAGGCACATGGTTGTGGCACAGGGTGTGGGGTGATCAGTTGTGGCACAGGGTGTGAGGTGTGGGGCAACATCGCGGGGCAATGTGCTACACAGCACTGCTGTGGCAGCCACGTACAACAGTTGATGTCAGGACAATGGAGCCACGATGATATGTGCGTATGTGGGAGGATGCATGGTCATCGTTGTGGGGCAATATTAAGGGGTGGGAATGCACATGGTTATGAGGTGTGTGTGTGTGTGTGTGTGGTGCGACTGTGTGTGGTACACATGTGGAAGGTGCACACATCCAACACGTGTCCAACAACCCTGACAGTCCGTGAGTGCCATGTGATGGTTCAGTGATGTGGACCAGTGACCACTAGCACACAACCTAGAGGCAGTTGTACCAGCACTGTGTGTGGACATGGAGATTGGTAGTGGGACAGCATGATGGTGGTATGCAAGGGGTGTGAGGACACCAGCAGAGGCAGGGACCGGTGACGGATGGGAGGTATGGCGTGTCATGACTCCGAGATGGTGCCAGGCACCGCCAACCCGATGCACACTGCCAAATGACACAACTGTCCCCATGCATGGCACATGTGCACTGTAACAAAACACAACCCAGCGTGGCTGACCATGTGTACATGTCACCTGCAGGGTGACTGCAGATGGACTGCCGCTACACAACACAACTGCCATGCCGGATACATGCAGTGGGACTGCATGTGTGCACCACATGTGCAGCCCCCAGACACAGCAGCTGGCAACAGCTGCACGATGCCTGACAACACCAGCAGCAGGACAGAAGGTCCAATGCATGGCACAGAACATGACACGTGCAATGGACACAGGTGCCATGATATGCAGCGGCAAGGCCTTGGACATGCCATGTGTCCCTGTAGACAGTATTGTATTAATGTAGATATGCTGCCAAAGGTAATGCATGCAACCGATGACACAGCCTCTGTCTTCCAGGTACAGACCACAGCCAGGAGCCAGGCCCATCTGGAGAACAGCGTAGGTGACGTGACACAGATCAGGAGAGTGACACTGGGTCGGATGACACCATAAGCAGCTCCAAATCAATGACTCACCACAGTTCGATGCCCACACAACAGATGATGACAGCCCAAGGAAGGAGGTGGTGGAGGAGGAGGAGGAGGAGTGGCAGAAGAAGCAGGAGATGCTGGCACAGATCCCAAACTGTGGTACCAAGCAACACTGATGACATGTTTCATGTTTGCGGGAAACGCATGAGGATGCCAATGGTGCAACTGATGTCGACAGTGTTCAGGACATGTAGCAGACAATTTGTCCCCTGAGACAGTACCAGATGTGGAGGAAGGGCCATGCAGGAGTGCCCGGCCAACATTGAAACCCCAGTGCAGATGGCGATGTTGACAACCTATGCCACTGTATACTTGCATCAGAAGTTGAGACAGGCAGGGGCAGACAGCCATAAGAACTGCATTACAGGGCATACATAGGGCAACAGTTCATCACCAGACCTGTATGGAAGGGGAGGTGTCACGGCTAACTGAGGCCATCAATACAGCCTCAGAAGCTCATGACCACCCTTGATGCCAGGCACACAGCAGCCATAGAGGCCTTCAGGCTGCATCACAGCAGCAGGCAGCAATATTAGCTGCACTGACAACACTGCTGAATAGTAACAGTGGGGGGCAGGACATCAGGGTGCAGGTGGACATGATGGGTGGTGGGGGCACATTGGGGATGCAACACTGGAATCCCATGTGGTAGTACCATGGAGGGTCAGCGGGAGGAAGGCAACATGTCCCATGGCCATCAGTGTGCAGGGCCAATGGTACATGGTGTAGCCACACACATGGGTGATGCAAAGGGCCAGTGCATGGGGGTCACAGTCCAGCACAGCGATGTGGACATGACACAGATGGTGCAGGTGTCACACCAGACAAGGGCACCACACGTGGAATGGAAGTGCACCATGCCATGGGACATGATCTTGGCCAGCGAACAGCCAGCTAAAGCCTTGTAACATGGCCACAGAGACACACCTGGGAAGCAACAGGCACAGGCCCACAGACCATGCTGCACACAATGGCTAGGGACAAATGCCAGTCACAGGTGGGAGGTCAGTGCACTACATGCCACATATCACTGGCACCAGTGCTGCACACCACACCTACCTGCACAGTGTTGCACCCTGCATGGTTGTGGGTGCTGGTATCCCTTGGGCATGTCCATGGCCAATGCACAAACACGTGCCATGGTGAACTGGGATATAACTCAGGGTGTACAGGGTGGACACACCATGAACATGGGGTCAGCAGGCAGCACCTTCCCACTGCACCTGCAACGTCAAGCGGGTCACCGTACCAGACAGTGCAGGGTGCAGCAACACGGACAACATGCAGGGGACATGCAGCAGCACCATGGAATGGAGCATGGCAGCCACAGGGCCCACACAAATGCAGCTGCCATGGGGAGCACACAACACCATCCACAGACAGACAGCCAGTGGAGGTCCGGGCAACAGAGGCCAGCATGTCTGCAATGGCTGTGCATCCCAACACAGCCTCCCAGAATGCAACAGGAGGAACGCCGTCGGTTGGTGGTGACAGTGCCATGATGACAGTGATGCCCACTGGACCACGTGGAGCTGGACAACCCAGAGGTCACAGGGATGCACATTGTCCACACAACATTGGTGCCAGAGGGGAACACTGGGGGATGGAACCACGCAGGTCCTAATGGCAAGCTGCATGGCAAGCAGGGGTGGACGAGGAACATCTGACTGGGAATGGTGACAGTGGGACAGGGGGCCAGGACAGTGCTGGTATGGAACAGGTTACACATGCTAACACATGAAAGGTCATAGGATGGGTTGGGAGAGAACATACAGAGGGTGCACACTGGGACACGCAGACTAGGTCCAACATCACAGGGCAATGTTCTACACAGCACTGCTGTGGCAGCCACGCATCAACAGTTGATGTCAGGACAATGGAGCATGATATATGTGCGTATGTGGGGGATGCGTGGTCATCGTTGTGGGACAATATTGAGGGGTGGGAATGCACATGGTTATGAGGTGTGTGTGTGTGTGTGTGTGTGTGTGTGTGGTGTGACTGTGTGTGGTACACATGTGGAAGTGCACACATCCAAATAAACCATGCAGAAGTGATACAAGGTGTGTTGTGTCTGTGACCATGGCCTGCTGAGTATACACATAGGGTTATGACAGCACACATACACACATAATGCAAAGCAACATGGCCTGTACATGCATGTATCTGAAAAGGTGTATGTTGGAACAGCGTTATGCAAACATGCATGTTGCCAAGGCCCCACACACATACAGCAAAGGGTACAGGCAGATGGATACAGATGGGTCAGGGACATCACCAGGACACACGAGTGTGCATGGCCAAACACACCACAGGGGACTCAGCATGCCCACTGCTGGCCCATGTGTGTGGTGTTGTGTGTCCATGGGGAAGGGGTACTAGGTATGCAGCAGGGGTGCTCTGTACTGTCTACCATGGCAACAGTGGGTACTAAGTTGGCGGTGTGTGCAGGGACACACATGTGGGTGGCCACACAGCAGACCCATGCAGTTGCAAAGATACTGGACATGAGGGATGTATATGGGAACACATGTCCACATGTGTGTGCTGTATGTCAGTACAGGTCATAATAGGACAGGAACCACACAGCACGTTGGACACACCTGTGCTAATACAGTCCTAGTATTACACATACATGACCGCTGTCCTATTGACAGCGGCCATTCTGCATGCACTGTACACCTTTTGGACACTGTGATGTGCAATGGCATTTGTGGCTTGACAATACTGACAGTTGTGTCCATGGCATTGTGCATGGTGACCTGGCCTGTACTCCACATTGTCAGCTGACAGACACAAAGTACAGTCAACCATCACACAGCCCAGGGTCCAACAGTGTTGGACTCACTGAAAGCATATACCACCATGCAATGTGTCTGTACATGCAACAGAGACCCTAAGGTACACACGCCTGGTACTTGCACATGTGTGCAGAGCAGTCCCTGTGGCAGTGTCTGACTGGGGTGTGGCAGGACAGTCATCATGCTAGTGTCCTGCTGGTATTTGTCCTGTGCCACAACCCACCGGAGCGCATGGTCCACAATAACAATGAATGCATGATTATGCAGCCATGACACAGAATGGCAAACACACATGGGCACATACACTGCATGACTGTCCTGCCAACCATGGAGGACTGGCCCATGACCAGACGTATCACCTGACACCCACATGTGTTAGGCCCAGCTGTGCTGAGCAATATATGTGGTGCCTGCCATGCTGCACCAGAGCTGTGTGTCCACAGATGCCATTGTGATGTGCTGGACACATGCATGTATGCTCCACAGCACATGCACATGCTGGTGGCCACAGAGATGCAACAGCCACGCACCTGGCCCATCATGACAATAACAACACAACTGTGGCAGAACTGCCCAGGATGCACACGACACAGGGTTGTCAAGATACCCAACCTGCTGGGGTGTTCATGCAGCATGGACAGCACAGCATATGGCACACATGACTGGCCCATGAACTGACATGGCCACCTGCATTACATGCTGGGTGTCCCTGTGTCCACCACCCACAATGGTATCATCATCAGGGGCACATGCCATTACAGTCAAAATAACGGTAGGCTACCATGGGAAACCGCTATACATAATGGCGGTCTACATACCCAACAACCCAAAAACTAGCCTTGACTCCATACTGACCAATATAGCTGCTACCCCTAAGTGAGCTCATAGTAATGGGTGACTTCAATATTAACTGGCTTACTACCTCAGCAGACCCCTTCAAAGATGCTGCAACAGCTGCGATCTTACCCAAGTTGTCCAGACCCCTACATGGCTAGATCCCAGGACAGGAACGCAAACCCCCTGGACCTATAAACAAACACACCCAATCACCTCACTAATGTCAAGGTCCTCACAGACATCCTTAGTGACCACTCCCCCTCTCCTGCCTCTGGTCAAACAAGAGTCCTACTGCACTACCCAAAATCTCACTCCAAAGGCATATCAAAAAGGCACGATAACCAAGATTCTTCACTCTCTTGCTAACACTGATTGGTCAGCTCTCCACACCGCACAATCCGAGATGAGGCACTCACCTCCTTTGTCAAAATCTTCAACACAACTTGTGACAAATATGCCCCACTTTCAAAAAGATCTTAAAACCAGGGACACCCGTGGATCACAAGTCCCTGATTGACCAGATGCACCATAGAGACAACCTTTGGCACAAAGCACTCAACTCAATTCACCCCACGACAGACAAATTTACAGAGAGACAAGAAACAAATGCACAGGGCCATTCGGCTAGCCAAGGCCAACCACTACAAGCAAGCCCTCACCTCAACCTGGGGCACAGGAAACAAATTCTGGAGCAATGTCAAAGAACTCTGTGGGAAAACCATTAACCAGTCGCCTACCCAAATACTTACAAATGGTGCCCTCTCACAAAACCCTCCATAATAGCCAGCATCCTGAATAATTCCTTCACAGACCTCAGCCACATTCTCTCATCAAATTTATTTGACCCACCCCCAGTGTCCCACCGAGCCTCATTCCCAGTCATACCCCACACCATTTTGTCTCAAAACAATCTCCTGCAGTAAGGCCAAACACTACCTAGCAAATGCCCTACGGAATAAAAGGTATAGCAGTGACTCTGTAGACCTCAAAATCCTCCAGCTAACACTTGACGTGACCTCCCACACATCACCAAGATTTTCAACCTATCACTACGCTTAGGACAATTCCCGCTCTATGGAAAAGGGGAATTATTACCCATTTTTAAAAAGGTGATCCAACGGACCCCGGCAACTACAGGCCAATTACGATACTCCCCCCACTCTCAAAAAGCCCTCGAAAGAATAGTTTCAGACCAACTTACAGAGTACCTCACCAGGCACTCCCTGCTATGCCAAGAACAACATGGCTTCAGATCAGGACACAGTACCACTGGCACTCTCGAACTCACATCATACATACACGGGCGCGTGAGGGGTGAAATTGCAAGAGCAATCTTCATCAACCTAACCAAAGCATTTGATACCGTCAGCCATGACCTACTATTATACCTACTCCCTCCCTCAACCTTGCGCAGATACACTAATCTGGTTTAAGAACTACCTAACAGGTTGAATACAACAGGTTAAAATCAATACCATTCTATCCTCTAAATCCCGGTTCTATCAGGTGTTCCCCAAGGATCAATCTTAGGCTCCCTATTATTCACTCTCTTCCTGAACTCCACCCTACAGCATGCAATGGGAAACTTCTGCTCTATGCAGATGACGCTGTAGTCTACTGGAAAGACAACTCCTTAACTCCCTCCAACACAAGCTGCAAACCTACTTCCATGAACTAGAAGACTGGTTCACAAAGCACAGGCTTTTATTAAACTACACCAAAACAAAATCCATGATCTTTGCATTCGGCAAAGCCCCATATAGAGCCCAACTAAACATCTCCAACTACCAGGGCACCAAACTTGAACAGGTCTCTGACTTCAAATATCTTGGCATCACTTTAGACTCATCTCTCACCCACACACACACACATCAGCCAACTGTCCTCCTCAGTAAACACTAGACTAGGGATCCTCTACAGGCATATACAATGCCCTCCACTGCAAGCCCTTCATCTGGCAGTGACCAGCTCAGGTCATATCCTTGATAGACTATGGAATAATAATATGGGACGGCTGACCCCACAGCCCTGAAGCGTGTCGACCTTGCCCTCAACAAAGCCAGCCGGCTGGTCACGGAAAGTGACCACCTAACCCACACCTGCGACCTCTACAAATTAGCGGACTGGCTGACCTTTAAAGGTAGGCTAAAATACCATACCTGCCTCCAGGCTAAGAAAATCCTACTGAAATCTGCACCAATGGGCCTTCATTCTCTAATACAAACTAACACCCACAGGAGCACTCTAAGGCACCTAGCAAACATGCCCATCCATGTCCCCTATCGGGAGGACCGCTGAGGTCAAGGTCTTTCAGCTATCGTGCCCACCTGGCTCAACAACTCCCTCCTACTATAGCACAGGCTCCAAATTTAGGGCAATTTAAAACCAAAATCAAGAGACACCTCATTGCCTCAGAGAAGTGTAGCTGCAATTGAGCAGCTAACCCTCATCGACCAGAGGGTTGTAATTCAACCCCTAGAACCTACCCAGAACTACAAATGTAGTCGCTACTCTCCGCTCTGCTCGAGCCTTCATCCTTTTCACTGTCCCCTGTCTGCTGATGTCTTTAATAGGTGTCGTGCAGTGGGATAGTGAGAAGGCACTGAAGGATGGTTGGACTGGACAGAGGGAGATTGGAAAGGAGTGGGCAGATAGGGGTAGTTGGGATGAGGAGATGACCTGGAGAAATGGGATCAGGAGAGGGTCCTCCATGCCTGATTCCCATACCCAAGGGCTCCACAGATTGTGGGCAGATACTGCGCCCTCTCCGAAAACCCATCCAACCCGGCGGTGTTATGTAATGCCAGGTCCATCAGGAACAAGACTGTAATTATTGCAGATCTTGTTGCAACATCCGACCTGGCATGTATCACGAGACTTGGCTGGATGAGAATGCAGGTCCTTTATTAGACTCTGCTGCTCCTGCTGGGTTCTCGGTGACACACACTCCGAGATCGGATCATGAGGGCGGGAGTAGCCATCTTTTAGAACAGATCTGAATCTTGTGGATGTGCCAGTGGGTAACACTAGATCCTTTGAGTGTATCCTGGCCAGGTGCAGGGGTTCAGGATTCTCCTCATCTACCGTCAACCCAGTGATGGTGGAGAATTCCTGAAGGAGTTCACGGACTTTGTCGTCGACATGGCATGGGGTCGCCAGATGGTTAATACTGGGTGACTTCAATGCCTGAGTAAACGACGAACTCTCACTTTGGCAGGAACTTCCTCCAACTTATGACTATGTTGGGCCTGTCACAGGTAGTTACCTCTGCTACCCATATAGGGGTCACTCATTGGATCTGGTGTTCCTACTGGATTTGGAGGTTACGCATTTGGGGTGGAACCGAATGTGTGGACGGACCATCACACCATAAGATTCAGCTTTGGGGCACCCCTAATAGGCCTGCCTCACGGAGATGGTCCAGTATAGCCTTTAAGGGAGTTACTCCAGAGGGTCTATTAGCGGTACTGGACCTATCGGGTATTTCAAGTAGCTTGTGGGTCCAGGGGACCTCGTTCTTGCCTATAATAAGGTGGTGAGTGAGACCCTGGACCTGCTGTTCTGTCCGAAATCACTACACCACCAGCCCAAGGACTCCATGGTTTGATGAGTCCTTGAAGGAACTGAGGAGAGGCGAAGGCTAGAGAGGGCCTGGCGGAAGTCCAGCCTGGATGCCGACAGACTTAGGTTGATGGATCATTATGGTGTCTATCAATCAGCAATCACCCATAAGAAGGCAGAATTCTGTCCAGGAGATTGCTGCTGCCAGAACCGACCAGCTCAACTCTTTTCGGACTGTCGACAGAATGTGCAATCCACTCTGTCTACAGTCTGGAAGAGATTTTTCAAAATAAAGTGTGATGAGCTTGCTCGGTTCTTCACTGATAAGATTGCTAGCATTAGGTCGGATATCAGCCAGGCTCACTCTTTAAGGGTTTGCGGTGATTGACGAGGGAAACAAACACCTGTGTCACCTGGTCTGACTTTGGTAGCCGGAATTCATGGATATTGTGAGGATTGTCCAGACTTTCGCCCAACCAGCTGTAGTTTGGATCCGGCCCTCGTCACTGTTATTAGGTTGCGTAGATACTATTTGCCCGATCCTTGCTGAAATTGTCTGGAAATCTTTGGAGCAGGGGTCTCCTGATCCCTAAAGGAGGCAGTCGTTCAACCACTCCTGAAAAACCTTCACTGAATCGGACTGTCTAGCTAACTACAGACCTGTCTCTAACCTGCCCTTTGTGGGTAAGGTTATTGAAAAGGTGGTTGCGCTACAACTGGATGACCATCTTACAAATCACAATATCTATGATACTCTTCAATCAGGATTTAGGAAAAGACATAGAACTGAGACTGCCCTTGTCCGGGTTTTAAATGATCTCCTGATTGCGAGAGATCGAAAGCTCGTACTATCTTAGTCCTTCTTGATCTCTCTGCAGCATTTGATACTGTGGACCATGGTGTGCTTTGGAGCTCTCGCGGCTTTATTGCGGACTGTCTGGTACAGATCTGCATTGGTTTCGATCTTTCCTCACGGGAGGAGACAGAGGGTTGTCACCTGAATTTATTCCTCTGATGCCATCTTCCTGTCCTGTGGGGTACCCAGGGCTCCATTTTGGCACCCATGTTGTTCGCTATCTATATGCTGCCATTGGGAGACATTATTAGGCGATACAGTTTGGGTTTTCACTGCTATGCAGATGATACCCAGCTGTATTTGCCCTTTAATCCCGGAAAGGAAGACGCAGTCTCTATGCTTAACAGCTGTCTGTCCGAGATTAAGGATTGGATGAGTGCCAGCTGGCTGAGGTTAAACGCAGATAAGACTGAGGTGTTGGCAGTGGACCCAAGTCGCCTTGAGGCGGGTTGTAGGGCTGGGCTTCCTTGGGCATATGGCTCGATGGTGCCCAGCTCTCAACCTCAGACTGGGTGCGTAACTAGGGCGTTATTATTGACAATGGTTTGACCCTAAAATTGCAGGTGTCATCCGTTGTCAAATCCTCTTTACCATTTTGGAATATCGCCCGGGTGAAACACCTAGTTCCTCGGATGACCTTCACATTGGTCCATGCCTTTGTGACCTCTCGCCTTGATTACTGCAATGCCCTGTACCTAGGGCTACGGGGTTGATATCCGCCGCTTGCAGCTGGTGCAGAACGCAGCAGCCAGGCTTTTCACTGGGACATCCAGAAACAGTCATATTATGCCTGTGCTGCGTGGACTGCACTGGCTGCTGGTTCAGTGGCGGATCACCTTCAAGGTCAGGTTACTGGCCTACAAAGCCCTACATGAACAGGGACCGCAGTACCTACAAGATCTCCTTACTTCCTACTGTCCTCTCGTTCACTCCGATCCGCCGACAAGGGATTGCTAGAGATTCCCAGGGTTCGCTTAAAAACATCTGGGGCACGTGCATTTTCTTAAGCGCCCCCACCCTGTGGAATTCTCTACCCGTCGGATATGAAGCTGCCTGACCGTCGAGAGTTTTAAGTCTGAGTTAAAACTTATTTATTTTTGAAGGCGTATGGAGAGTGATTTTTACTGTGATTTTATTATTATTATTGTTATTGTTATACTCTAATTAAATGTTTGTTCACCTGTACAGCGCTTTGGTTTCTGAAAAGCGCTTAAAAATAAATTTTACTTACTTCACTTACTTACTTACTAGTTTCAGACTGAGGATAAGGCTAACATTCCACCATTTGTGGCATGTTAAACAGGCCTAGGACTGCAAGACTAACCCTATTGTAACTTTATTCTGTATATGTTTGTTGTCAACTTAAGCACCACTGTGTAACACTAAGCAAAGAAGCTTGTTCCAATTAATCTGTATACTGTGTTCTCATAAATCTGTTGTTTGTCCAGACATGGAGCCTTTGCAAAGGAGTCTTTGACTCAACGTTTGTAATTCGAAAATTAATAAATAAATAAATAAATCAGTGCCACATAGGATATGACCGTAGCATAGGTAACCTGTTTACTGACCCACTGAGCATGTGTACAGTCACTTGTCACCAGATGCTCCAGCCCCAAAACACCGGCTGACAACATGAGCAGTGACATGTACACACTGTGTCTGCCCCACAACCCTGGAAACACCATTACCCAGACCACATGTCAAGAACAGCGTCCCAACATGCATGCATGCACGTATAATCCACTTCCCCCTTTAATGTGTTCATGGTGGCGTGTCATATGTCAGGCCATGGACACATCACACCTACCATGTCTGTGCGTGAACAGGGTGACAAGTGACACTGGCAGCATGCCATGTGGACCAGGAGCATATGTGTAGAGAGCCATACCATTCCTACCAGGCACACACAGGAGACAAATGCATGAAACTGGAGTCGGGTTATGTAACACAAACTGGAATAATTATTAACACAACTAATGGTAACACAAAACATTCATCAGCAACACAAAACAGGCATCATGTCAGTGTGCACTCCTGCAGTAGCAGGTACAACATCGGATTACAACACTACGTCATGACTCGCAAATACTCAACACTGGAAACCTGCACCACTGCAGAGGTATTGCAGAGCCAGATGGTTGTGCATGTGTCGGCACACTACCTGTGTGTGATAAATGGGGGTCACTGTGTCCTGACAAACACATGTTTGGGAACCATGTCTGGACATCTGTACTATGCATGTTTGTAGTAGGCACACCTGTGGACAGTTGGTCCACGACATACCAACATCAGGGACACACATTAGTGATGCCAATCCACAATTGCTTCCATCATCATTGTGATGGTGGCCTGCACCCTCTGCAGGTCACGGCTGAGGCTACTGAGGATGGCATGAATGATGTCGATGGGAGTGCTCTACATAGCCATCACCTTCTCTGGTGCGTGGCACGAACTGTACCCACACCATCCCCTCCCCACAATCGGCCGGGCCATGGTCCATGGCCTCCCCACTTGCATGGTGCTGTCATGTTCCTCCATGATCCCCCACAGTCAGTCCCCCCTGCCAGAGCCATGTTCCCCTCCAGCAGTCCAGCAGCAGGTTGTGTGTGTCATCATTTCTGCCAATGCAGGTGTGCTGTCCATGTCCATTGTCATGCTTACTGCCTCTGCGCCTGTCCTGGCCCATGTGTTTCTGCTCACCCTGTCCCCTTGCTGATGCCTGTGCATATCTTGTGTGTCCTTTCCCTGTAACAACAGGCCTCCCTCTGCTTCAGCGTCGTGGGAGTGACACTGCACATTGCTTTGGTGTGCATACTGGTGTGGTTCTCCTGCTGGGTCCTTCGCGACCTGTGAAAAGAGGCGCATCAGATGACAGATGCATTGGACAACCCTGCCATCATCACTGTATCTGCATGGTGCATGGGTCTATACACATGGACCATTACAGCCATGCTGACAGACACTCCCCATGGCAATGCCCATGCCATGTCCATGTCGTTGCCACACACTGGCACGTTTCAGATGCTGACTGGCCAGCCTGTGTATGTGTGTATTGGGCATGTCATGCATGTCCCAGCAGGCTGTTGCACAGTGTCACTCATACATAGTGGCAGTGGGCCATGGGACACGCGCATTGTGTGCAGGCATGGCTGTGCAACACTGCTGACTGTGTGTGTCTGTACAGTGCTTGGTGTTGCAATATGCCATCCAGTGGCCTACACAGCATATGCACAGTACCCAGGTTGCGGCTTTGCATACCGACACAGGCCTGGCCGGCTGTTGGGTGGGCCTTTGTGCTTCACACAACCTCAGCCACCATCATGTCTCCTGACACACCATATCTGTGTATCATGCGGGTACACCGCCATATCCTGCATACATGACCTGTGCATGCTGTGTGTGTCATGTGTTTGCCACAGCCACACATCCTGTCGCCATGTGTTGGCCAGCCTATGGCAACCCATGTGCACACATCCCTGTGGCCAGACATCATGTGGTGTACACAGTGTACAGTTAACATACCGTCCCAAACAGCACTATGTCTCAGTACTCATGTGGTATTGGACATGTGGCTCCCCACAGAACACTGGACGCTGTCCCTCTGATGGCCATTGTGATGGACTGATAGCTGCATCCTGTGTTTAGTGTGTACGTTCCAGGGTATACATATCAACATCCCACATGTGTGGGTTCATGTACATGTGTGGGTGCATGGGCACTGTTAGGCATGTTGTGGTGCCACTTGAACATTATACCACGCGCAGTGCATAGGCCATCCCCTACCTGTATGTGTGTGTGTGTGTTTGTACGGATGCCATATCCTACCACTGCATGTCCCAGTCATGCAAGCACCCGCAACCTGTCCCACAATGCACTAGTGTTATCCCCTCTAACAGGACCATGTGTGACTGGACCTGCTTGCAGGACCAGCCTACGCGTGTGTGTCCCACCACCCCACGGTGTTACTCCACCATACACCGACCACTGCCTTGTGCTGTGTTGCATCTGTGTGGCTCACATCTTACACACTGTTGCAGCCCTCAGAACACCACATGCCCCAATGCAGTCTGTGACACCCCATGCATGCTACACATGTGTCACCTGTGAGTATATGTGTGTGCCTGTCACCCACTGGCATGGATGACACTGCCACTGTGTACAACACTGTGCCATGGGACCTGTTGTTGCATCACTGACACACAGGTGCCACTACCCCATGACCCTGCATTGGGGCCACCCACCCTGTGCATATAGCGATGTGCCATTGCACATGTTCTGCACATGTTCATGGTATGGTTGCACATGTAGTCATGTGCTGTGTGCCCATGTGCACTGCACGTCACTGTGCACACATTGACACACATATGACAGCAACGGCATGTCACACACCATCTGACTGGACCATGCAACACCGTACCATTGTGTGGATGTCTACACGGCACATGCCATGACAGGCTCATGGGCATGTCACCATGTGCTGGATATGGCCCCAGCTGTCCATGTGTGCATGTCTGTGCCAACATGTGTCCCCTGTAGGTACTCTATAGATACCCATATGCCTCCCCGGACACATGTCACTGTGCCCTGTCCTGCATGATTGTTCCCACGTGACACAGGTGTAACATGCCCACACTTCCACATGCATGTCCTCTGTGCCTGTATGGTGGTTCACACCTACCTCCCTGATTCCTAGCATGGGGATCACCACCAGCTGACACTCATCCTCCTCCAATACGTCTTGTCCTGTCCAGTCCACGGCCTGGTTCTGTGGTGCATCTAGACAGGGTACGAAACAGAGTGCACATAAGTACCAGCATGCATGTATGACAGTGACACTGTGATGCTGATGTGTGACCCAGTGTTCTGACACCTACCTCGTGCACACTGATGACCACCTCATATCCCAATATCTGCCTCTGTGGCCATGTTCTGCAGGAGCTGTAATGTGTCAGGTTCCCTCAGTGCCAAGTCATTCAGCCTGTGTTTAATCTGGCATGGCGTCCTTTGTACCTCTGACACCTGGTGCAGTTTCTCATTTGTTTTCCAGATCTTGTCCCTCTCCTCCTGTGTGTGTGTCTTGTGCCCAGGGGACATGATGATGCAGCCCCACTGGCTGGCACAGCTGATTAGCACAGCTGTTCCTCTGCTGAGAAGTTTGGGGCATGCCCTTACCCCTAGGATGTTTGTCAGGCATGCTGATATGTAGTAACTTGGCGTTATGGCCTGTGTGGGTGTGATGCTCCCTCTGGCTGCAGTCCAATGGTTTCCCCACTAACCTGTTGAGCTGGATAATGCTGCCTCACACTTCAGCCGGACTGCACATACAGGTGCATAAATGCTTTGTCTGATGCAATATGCTACTGGCGTGTGATGCCACTTGCATCAGATGTCACCAGTAGCATGCACTTGCATGGATGACAGTTCCTGATGTGCAGCAAATGCATCCACGGGTGTGCCTGTGCTGTTATGTGCCACTGTTTTGTCCTGGTGTGGCCTATTCCCCTGTTCCTGTACAACATACCTCTTACATCCTGCCGCATGGGAAAGGGACATGTCCTACGGGCGAGGGACACTGCCCACACACAGGGGCACATCTGGTGGTACACATTTGGACAGCAGGTGTGACACCTTGCATGTTTTCTGCTGCATACTTCTGTTCAGGTACACATCTGTGCCCATGCAGTGTGCAGTATATTGTGCCGGTATTCTCACGGCTGTGCTGCCACCATGCAACATATATGTTATGGGTGACAGGTGGATACATGTGTGCCACTCTCAGGGTACCATTTCCTATATGTTGGGGATTGGTGGGGGTATGGGGCATGCCTGTGTGTCACTGTATGTTCGTACCCCATGACATGTACATACATTGGGCACGTATGGTTGTAGTTGCTGGTTGTTCCTGTCATGTTCTTTGATGGTTCACAGCCTTGTGTGTCCTGTGAGGACTGGGACAGTCTTGAGGGTGGTGGTGGGCTGCTGTGCGACAGGAATACTACATTGTATCACCGTTGCACTGTGCAAAAGTTGTGACATGTGACTGTTTTGGGGCACTGCACGATGTACAAAGTAGGCCATGCCAGCCGTGTCCTATACCATGGTGCATCTTGCTTTTGGCTGTGCATGTCGCCTTTACAGCACACACACATGGCATGCCAGCGGTGAGGCCCTGTGCACAGTTGCCAACTTTTGTGGGTGAAGGACATGTCCCTGAGATGTGTAGTGACTGACTGGGCAACCGCTGTGTGTGCAACATCTGTGCTGTGCATTGCCCCCATGGGGCTTAGGCCTTGCTACAGTGTGCCTGTGGTTCAGGGATATTGCCACATCTCTCCACTTGCCCTCTGCATCATGCTACAGTGCCCACATTGCAGTGCACCACACAGTTCTGTCTCCACACATGGACAGGCTTCACTTGCCCTATGCCTCCATCAGCATGCCTGCACATGTTGATATGGTCACTAGCATTGTCCATGCACACCCTAACCACACCACTCTGGAGCAGGTGGATTCCTTTAAATACCTGACAATGGACATTGGACCCAGGTCAGATCACTCACCACTTCACTCTTCCTCCCAGCCATTTCCGGTCTTAAGTTCCATGAACGCATCCACCAACTATCAAGGCCCTTAACACTAGGATGGAGCTTCTGCACTGTTTCAAGCACTGCCTCACCGCTGATGCCCTCAGGCTTACTGTCATCTCCAGTCCTCTCTCTGCTTGATTATGGCCTATTGATATATGGGGCAGCAAGCACTTCATCCCTAGCTAGACTTCATATCTCACTAAACAAAGCCAGCTGTCTTGTTTTAGGATGTGACCATCTTACACACACCTGCTCACTCTATAGTGCTACCAACTGGCTTAATCTCGACAACAGGATTAGGTTCCACACCTGTCTGATGGCTAAAAAAATCAACCTAGGCCTCTCCCCTCTTGACTCCACCTTAATCCTCCCAAACCCCAAGGTCAAGTGTACCCATAGCTCAGTCCACCATCTCTTCTCTATTCCTCCAGCCGTACCTCTCAATTTCAAAGGTCATTCAGCTATAGGGCCCTGTGTGGATGAACGGCCTTCCCTCCACCCTGGCTAATGAACAAAGACTAGGACAATTTAAAACCTCCTTAGGGCTCACCTCCTATCCTCTAATAACTGTAACTGCAATTGAATCCCTGTCCTCCACCTCCTCCTTAATATATGACAATGGTCACTGGCCTGCCTCTTCTCTTAGCGACCATCCAGTGTCACTCATGACTACATCATTATGTGCGATGTAATTTACTCTAATAAGTAATCCTAGTATTTCGAATGTTAGCTTGGTTGATTCCTTGAAAACAATCTGTATCTGTCTCTGAGTTCATTT
This sequence comes from Neoceratodus forsteri, assembly GCA_016271365.2. Taxonomy (NCBI): domain Eukaryota; kingdom Metazoa; phylum Chordata; order Ceratodontiformes; family Ceratodontidae; genus Neoceratodus; species Neoceratodus forsteri. The sequence continues at coordinate 398,437,368 of CM057454.1, forward strand.
GCTGTAATGTCTGTATACAGCCTATGTGACGTGGAACCTTTGTAAATGAGTCTGTGACTCAAAGGTACTCTCTGAATATGTAATAAATAAATAAATAAACATGTGCCATACTGCAGCCCCCTCCCTATGTCTGTGACCTCTGGCACCGCTCTCCATGTCTCCAGTATTTCTCCTTTCCCTCACCATGCCATGCACCATGCCACCATGTCCAGTAGACTGCTGTGACATCCACCTATTGTTCTGCATAGTTTGCCCTGGTCTGGGGTGGCCACATGGGTGTGCAGACCTCTGGAGTCTGACACGTGGCAGCATCCGCATACCTACCCCATGCGCAGGTCGATGTTTTCATTGCCATCTGGGCACACACCTGTTGATGTCATGTCTTCCACTCAGTGTCAGGTGTATGTCTTCAGCTGAAGTGTGCTTCGATGAGTTGCTACCTCACAAGTTGTCCAGTCGCAGTAGGGCCTGGTAGCAACATGGCCTGCTTCCCATCTTCCTCCTCCTCCTCCTCTCCCGGGCTCCTCATCTGGTTCCTCCCCTAGTGCATCGTCTGGTGGCTGGGCATCCTGGTTGCCATGTGCTTGTGCCAGGTTGTGCAGTATGGCATGCTAAGATGATCTTGCATGCAGTTTCAGGGCTATACTGCAGCGAACCCCTGGTCTATCCAGGCATCTGAATCTGACCTTCAGGAGTCTGAATGTTCTATGGTGGACCAAGTTGTGGCATGCACCTCATTATATCTGCTCTGCAGCTGTGCATGGGTTGCACAGTGGCGTCATTAGCTATGGCAGTTGGGGTGTCCCCTATCACCTGGGGGAGGTTACATGATTAGTCCATTGCCCCCATCATCACCTGATACATGTACATGTATGCTATGTTGCTTCACACCCCTCTGGTTGCTGGCTCTGCCATGGCACACCTGCCATGACCTACATGTGCCAGGTGCCACAGTGGTATTTGTGCATGTGTGGCCTGTACCATCTCAGACATATGCATGTTGGCATGTACTCACATGAACCCTCTGTGGTGTACATGTTTTCAGGGGGCAGGAACAACACAGTTATGCTGTTGTGCCATGTTTGCCTTGCATTCCTGTTTCCCTACCTATCAGCCAGCCTCCCTACAGATATTCGTTGGCAAAGGCCTCATGGATCCCACTCTGCTGGAATATGAAGAAGTCATGTGATGACCCAGGATATCTTGCCACTACATCCAGGATTCTGCATTGGCTGTCACAGATGATCTGGACATTCAGGGAATGATAACCCTCCTGTTCACATACACCTCAGCATCGGTGGATGTTGCATGTATTCAACATGCATGCAGTCCATGGCCCCAGGACATGGGGAACCATGCCATTCCATAGAATTACTGCCGCTGCATTCTGCCCACATGCATCCGTTGGGAACTGGATGTACTGGTGCATCTTATGGAGCAGGGCATCCAGGAACCACTTCAGGCATTTTGACACTGCAGGCTGGGAGATGTCAGCAGTGTCCCCAGTGGGGTCTGGAACATTCCTGTTGCCAGGAAGCATAGTGCTGCTGTCACCTTCACTTCCGTGGGTATTGGCTGCCCCCTATGAGTTTTGGCCTGAGCTCATTGCAGAGCTCCTCTATGGCATTGTGTGGCAGACAATATTGTGCTAGGCACTGCTCCTCTGAGAGGTCCAGGAATGATGTCCACCACCTGTGAACCCTTCCATGGTGCTGTCTCCCACTTACCTGGCCTCCCCTCTGGGGTGGTGGGGCTACATGCAGGGCCTGTTGTTGTGCTCACCAGCATCGTCTCCATAGTGCCAGTCTAAGGGTAATAAATAGCAGTAGTTCACGCATATCTTCAGCAATGTGCTGCTTCTGCCTCATGACAGTCTTCACAGACATCTGTGAGTTGCCCTGCCTGTGTCTTTTATAGTGTGGGTTTAGACCACCTTTTCATTGGTCCAGCAGGTGTGTCCAATATGTGATGCATGTCTGCTCACTAGGCCTTCTGGAATACCATTTACGTGGATTGGCCAACTTGCATGTCGTGAAATTGGGTTTGCATCTCGTCGTTAGGCCAGCCATGGTGCAACTAGTGCTGCAAGGCCTTTTTGGCGAGTTGCAGGGTGCTTTGATGCAGGTGACCTTCTGTAATGCCGTAGGGTACATTGGTTGATGCATCTCATTACTTGCATCTGGCATGCATAGCCATCTCACTTGCATCTGTGACATGCTTTCTGAATCGGCCCACTATGTCTGGAATTGGAAGGTTTTGAAGTTGTGCTCCACAGCAGACTTTTGAAAAGCTGAGAGATTTGGGGATGGGAGACAAATTAACTAGGTGGATTAGTAAATGGCTGGGAAGAAGAGTGAAGTGGTGAGTGATCTGAACCTGCTAGACATCGACTGGGATGTTTCTGTGGCCAGGAGCACCAGAAGACAGGTCTTGCTGGATGCATTCCAGTACTGTCTGCTAGTATGGTTAGTTAAGGAACCTACCAAGTAGACTGTAATTCTTGATGTGGTGCTCACCAGCTCAGAGGTGGTAGGCACTGTGGGAGTAGGGGAGCCATTAGGGAACAGTGATCATAACTCTGTTTGGTTCAAACTGGCCCTTGGTATGGTCAACTGCAATCAAGAGCTGAATTCCTTGATTTTAGGAAGGCAGATTTCAATAGGCTGAAAGAACTGGTCAGGGATAAGTTAGTAGGGTGGACAACATACAGTAGATAGGGTGGAAGAAAGATGGGGCAATTAAGAGGATGCATTCTCAGGGCATCTTAGGTATGTTTGAAAACAGTAACCAGAAAGAACAGGTTCAAGAGACCACCATGGTTCTCGGCAAAGGTTACGGAAGCAGTAAGGGTCAAGAAAAAGGCCTCTTTACAAATAAAAAAAGCAGGGGAAGAAAGAAGGGAAAATATTTGCTGAAAACAGGGAGGCAAATAGGCAGTTAAGCAGGCAAAAGCTGACACAGAGCTGCATTTTATGGAGGGGTCAAGGCATAGAAAACAGTTCTTCAGGTATATTAGTGAAAAGGGAAGAAAGGAGGGGTCATTCTGAGGCTAACAGAGGGGATAGGGTGACTGATGTGGATGGACAAAAAGCTGCTATCCTTAATGATTACTTTGCTCAGTTTTCACTTAGGGCAGACTAGGGGCCTTGCCATAGAGTAGTATCAAAGTGGTCATTAAGTATGTCCCAGAAATGAGGCAGCCAGCATGTATTAGCAAAGGGTTCTGAAAGGGTGGCAAACCTAAAGATTGACATGGCCCAAAGGATCAGATAGGCTGCATCTGAGGACACTCAGAATTTGCAGTGGAACTGGCTGATCCTTTGGTAGGTCTATTCAACAGCTCTCTAAAGACAAAGGTGGTTTCCAAAGGATTGGAGGGTGGTGGACATAGTTAGGCTCCATAAGGGTGGGACAAGAAACAACCAGGGAACTGCAGACCTGTCAGTCTTTTCTTTTTATACTTTCTTTATTGTGAGTATTTTTAACATATATTTAGACAAAGCATATCATACAGTTCATCTCTGTACCTGCATCTGAGAATTACAGGCATTTGTGCTTTAAAAGCATATCTTATGTTCATTACATAGATTGTCTAACACAGAAATGATTTATGCATTTCTTCTCTTAAGCAAGATTATTGCACCTCCAGATACAGGAAGCTATTCAATCCGAATATGTCTGTTACCATAAAGAATTAATAAAAGAGAAAAACACACACACACATATATGGGCAAATAACAATGAATTAAACTTAGTGGCTCATAGGAACCTGGACTCCCACTTGAGGAAGGAATTTAATTCACCTCATTGAGCTAAGTAAATCAGCTGGTTCCTATTACAACGAACAACATGAAAAGGACTGGTTTGACTGGCATTCATTCTCATGAGGGGCCTCACTGCAAGGGACCCAAATAACCTTTGTTTAGACCCAACACTAGTCCATCCCCAGCAGTATCCACCTAGACCAATGTTCTGTAAATGTTTCCATTCTATTTTGTATTTGGTATGTTAATCTCTCCATCTCCTGTATGTCTGTAACAATGTGTTTCCACTCAGCCACCATTGGAGGGACAGATTTCAACCATTTACTATACACGTGATTGCTTTATTCATAGCTACCACAGATATATACCAAATATATTTGGCATTCTTTCCTCTGACCTCCACCATAGGGAGCCCCAACACCAGGTGAATGAAGGACAGTGGATCTGAGACTTGAAATGACATCTCTATGCCAATGTTATTTCCCTTTGAAATTCCAGTAATTCCAGGCAGGAATAAAATGTGATAGTCTACGAGGCCTGTGGTTCACCACATTACCTTCAACATCTGGGAGAAACACCCTGATCCCATTTAGCCTGCAACCAAAGAGTAAGAAAATGCTAAGATATAACCTTCCACATATACTGTATTCCTTCCAGATCGGTGAGGATGTGACCTAGGATGTACCCTTCCAAATTGTTAGCCAATCTGCATGAGAAAGATGGAAAGCCATCTCCTCCTCCTCCCATTTCTCAATAAGTGGTCTGGCCACATCACTTCTGTGAGCATTTAGAAAGGGATAGATCATAGAAATGGCTCCCTTGGGCAATGAGATAGACAAGACCACTCTAAGTTGTACTCCCTGTGGGATGTTTAGTGATAAATGTTGCAGTTTCAACTGAGCCTGAATATAAGTTTGTATTTGTAAATAGTGAAACATATCTGATTGTGAATGACCAAAGGCCATACAACAGTCTTCAAAAGAAAAATAGCATGCCTCATCATTTGCAGAGTACATTGTGGAACCCCTTGTTCTATGCAAGTGCTAGGAATCTAAAGTCCCTGGCATAAATGTTTTAGATCTAGTGAACCATTTGTACTGCCAAAGTTCAGAAATAACCAATGGGTACTTGCAAAAGTGATCCCAGCCATTCAGAGCAACCCTCACTGCCATATAAAAGCCTACAGTACTATGCCTTTTTGGGTAGATCAAAGAGAAGAAACTGAATTGATCTATCTTGGACTAGGACTCGCTCCATGTCCTGTCAGTGTACAAGTCAGATGTCTGGTCCCACAATAAGGCTTGCTTAATCTGGGTAGCCATCCAATATTCATGCAAATCATGGATCACCCTCCTCCTGCACCCCTCCCCCATTGTTTCCAAGCCATAAGTAAAGTTATTCTAACCCTTGGTCTCTGATTAGCCCAAATAAATTTAAAAGTCTTTTATATATTTCTAAAAACATTTCCTACTTAACAATGTAGGAGCACATTGAAACACATATAAAATCTGAGAAGAAGATTCATCTTTACCGCCTATATGTGGGTATACATAGGGAGGGCAGGATCGCCCCAAATTGTGATATCTTTTCCCAACTGTTTCAGTAGTGGGACATAGTTTTCATATACAAATATTTAGAAGTGTTACATAAAATGATATCAAGATATCGGAGGCTTGAAAGGTCCCATTTCATTGGAAATTGGTGTCTTATTCTATCTGAAGGTGTATAATGAAATGACCATATTTTAGTTTTAGTGGGATTGAGAGTGTAGCTGGACAAAGCAGAGAACTCCTTAATCTAATGATTCTTCCCTCATGGCTGTTTTTACTGTTTTCATCCTCCTCCTCCTCCTCCTCCTCCTCCTCTGCTCCTTTCTTGACAAAGGCATCTGAGTACCTCTAACTACTCTAAGTCTGCTCCTCCCATATCTCCTCCTACCCTTCCCACCTTGACCATTCCTCCAATGTTTTGTTTTTTCCTGTGATGTACTGTATTATACTGGCTTATTGAAACCTTTATAATTTGCTGACCAGTCTATGTAACATGTCTTGTTTGTTTGTACATTGATGACGTGGAACCTTTGTAAAAGAGCCATTGGCCCAAAGGTAATAATTCCTGGAACAATAAACTAAACTAAACTAATCATATTCATCACCCTAGGGAAGGGGAGATCAGGGTTCCTTAAATGCAGTAGCACGTTATCAGCATAAAGGGCAATTTTATTGGCTTGCCCACTGAACTCCACCCCTAAACAGCTATGTCTCACCTTATCTACTGAGCTAGAGGCTCAGTGTAAAGGAAAAGAGCAGAGGTGAAAGGGGACCCCTTGTACCTCTGCTCAACTGGATCCCAGGAGAGCATACCATTAGTTCTCATATGTGCCTGGGGATTTGTACACAGCCTCTGTATCATGCCTAAAACACCTCAGATAACCCAAACCTGGCAAGGACCTCATAGAAATTCCCAATCCACTTGATCAAAGGCCTTATCTGCATCCATACTCATAATCAAAGCTAGTGTAGGAGTTTTATTGTGATGGTCAATAATGTGGATGGTGTGTCTTACACTGTCAACTGCTCTATTGGCCCTACAAACCCTGTTTGATCTTTGTGGACTATGGTATTAATGATGGTCTCAAGTTTCTTTGGCAAGATTGCTGTTGAAAATGTATAGTTCACATTATGGTCTGATACAGGCTGATAAGAAGAACAAAGGGCAGGTCCTTGCCGGGCTTGGGCAAATGGATCACCGCCTGTCTCCAAGAAGGCGGCAAAATGCTGCCTTCCTCCAAAATCTCCTGATAGGCCTGCTGTAATAACGGAACAATTTTATCCTTGAATTTTTCCATTCCAAGACATTCCCAGTTCTACTTGCCCCTATTATGGTATGGATTTCTGCAGCTGTGATGGGTTGGCCAAAGGCCTCATTTTGTGCCTCTGAAAGGCGTGGTAAATTTAGATGGGCAGAAAGGAATGTATCTTATCAGTACTCAGCCTAGTTTGTTGTGTGTACAATTTCTTAAAAAGGCAGAAAAGGCCTCTTTGATGTCTGTCATTCTGCTTACCCTGGTCCCAGTTTGCAGGTATGTTGTATGAATTATGTGGGCTCTGGCTCTCAAGCGTGAAGCTGAAGTGCCAAAAGTTTTAATGCCTCGGACCCTCTCATAATATTTCTGTTTTAAAACTGCAAATTTCTTTTCTACCTCAAGATCCAATAAATTGTTTAGTTCTTTCCTAAGTTTTAATCATTCTTTCTCTCTACCATGATCTAACATTACCTGTTGAAGTTTCTCTAAGGCCTGTATTTGACTTTCTAGTTGCCTTTGTTTTTCTGTCTCTGTCTCTTTCTTGCCACTGCAGTTGCTATAAGTTGACCTCTCACAATTGCCTTTACAGTATCCCAGATTGAACTTGTGTGTAAATAACTATCATATATGTCATTCTCTGCGCCACTCCTGTGGCCTGGGTTGTGCCTGAAAACAGTCTTTTGGATCAGTGTACTTACCCGGTAATCAAAGTCATAAATAAATAAAAATAAATAAATAAATAAACCCTTTACTAAGCTCTGGGTGGAATTATCTTGAACAGCTTGGGTGACATGGGCAGGTACTTGCTCTAACACTTCTGTATCATTTAATAAAGCAAGGCTGGCCTTCAGGAAATATAAGGGAATGCAGCAGGATGAAGATAGGGAGGCACACCAAACTTTCCTAAAGCAAGCAGGACGGCAGTAAGGCAGGCAAAGGCCCAAACTGAAGAAACACTAGCACGAAAGGTATAAGCGACATTGCAGAGGGACTGGAAGAAAAAGTATGTGTCTTTGCAGATGACACAAAGATCTGCAACAGAGTTGATGCACAAGGTGGGGCAGAAAGGATGAGAAGGACTTGGCAATGTTAGAGGAATGGTCAAATGTATGGCAGTTTAGAGTCAATGCTAAGAAGTGCAGGTAATGCACCTAGGAAACAAAAACCAGGGAAGAGTACACAATGGGGGTGAGATACTAACAACAACAAAAATGGAAGGGACCTGGGGTAGTCATATCACATGACTTAAAGGTGGGCAAGCAATGTGAGAGGACAGTAAGGAGGGTGGGGGGATACTGGGATGCATAGGGAGAGGCATCACCAGTAGAAAACAGGAAGTTGTTATCCCTCTGTACAGACAGCTGGTGAGACCCCATCTGGAGTACTGTGTGCAGTTCTGGAGACCCAGTCTCTGCAAGGACATAGACAGGATGGAAGCTGTCCAGAGGAGGCAACTAAAATGGTGCAGAGTCTGCACTGGAAGACATATGAAGAGAGACTAAAGGAGCTTAATATGTATAGCCTTGCGGAAAGGAGGGAGAGGAGGACATGATAGAAACTTTCAAGTACCTCAAGGGAATCAGCAAAGTCCAAGAAGGTAGCATCTTTCAAAAAGAGGTGTGCAAGAACAAAGGGCACAATTTGAAGATGGGGGTGGCTCAGAGGTAATGTAAGGAAGTATTTTTTCACAGAGAGGGTTGTGGATGCATGGAACAGCCTTCCGGAGGAGGTTGTGGAGTCAAAACAGTGGCTGAATTCAAGCATGCATGGGACAGTCATAAGTCAATTCTAGGGGTGGGGTTAGAAATAAGTAGGCTGCTGGTTAACTAGGATCTGCAGCTTATCCATTAGGTAGGAAATGGGCAGACTGGATAGGCTAAGCGGTCCTTATCTGCCATCAAATTCTATGTTTCTTTGTTTCTATACAGATGAGTATGAATAGATAGGCCATTGACAGAGCAAAGGCCAATGGCACACTCATAAGATTGAAAAGAAATGGGCAGACTGGATGGGCCTTACGGTCCTTATCTGCCATCAACTTCTGTGTTTCTATGTTTCTATGTTATGTTTCTAGTAAGATTTAATCTCCAAAAAGCTGCGTCTGAGGCATATGGAGATCAATATGAAGGGTAAGGGAGAATGGTCAGAGATGCTAATTGGGCAAATTCTACAACTGTTTACCTGCATTATAGCCTCTCTAGATAAGAAAAAATAGTCTAGCCTAGAATACATATGATGCATAGAGGATTAATAAGTATAGCCCTTGGCAGATCCTTCAAGATGTCTCCTTGCATTTTGCAGACCTAACTTATCTAGGAGAGCCTTAACCTGCCTGGCCACTTTATGAGATTTTTGGAGAATACGTGAGGTAGTATCCTGTTTAGGGTCTAGGGTAAGGTTCTAATCTCCAGCACAGATTAATAATCTCTCCACTTTCTCTGAGAGTAACATCAGAACCTTACAATAGAAAGTATAGGGATAGTCCGGAGGAGCATATAAAACATCAAAGTAAGCATTTGTCCATTCATCCTCCCTTTAAAGATTCTGTAACTACCCTCATTGTCTATAACCCTCTCTGCTACCTCAAAAGGCACTGCCTTAGGAACAAGGATGGCTACTCCCTTCCTTCTGCCTGACCATAAGAGGAGTAGCAAACCTCTCTATACCCTAATACCACTAATATGTGGTGCCCCTCTTCAGAAAAGTGGGTTTCTTGTAAAAATGAAATCCACTTTTGCTTGTCTTACATAAGTCATGACTTTTTCCTCTTTATCGGACCAGTCAAACCCTCCACAGTATATGTTAAAATCTTAGAATCCATTATACTGAAATATTCACTCTGATGTAATGCTGATTTCCTCCAGTCCCTTTTGGGATAAATACCATCTCCTACCCCCTCCAGACAGGGTCCCAAGAGCTACAAAAACATTGCCCCAAACAATATAGAGCAACAAGTAGAAACATAACGAGCAATTAATTATGAACCATGTTAAACAGCTTCAAGGTTGGAGAACATATACAATACACAGTCCAAACTTATAACTGCCCTGTTAATGATGAAGCCATTTGAGACAAAACAAATGAGCAGTGCACCTATCTCCCACACACAAGACAGAGTCAGACCAAGGCTACTTTAGTAGGAGGAGAACCCAGAGCAAACCACTTTGTTCGTCCAATATGGACCCACATATCAATCAGGAGACCTCATCAAAGTAAATAGGATATATATATATATATACACAACAGTATTCTGTTCCCCCAATCCATTTAACTGTCTATACATAGTAGCCTGATCTTGTGCAGAGGGTCAGAGTCCATTTAGTAAAAACAAACAAACATAAAAGTGGAGAGGAGAAAAGAAAATAGTTAAAGCAGAGTCTCTCTCTGTGTTCAACAGTTCTCCTATTTCCATATTTTCCAAAACAGGCCATAGCCCTCTGGTCCTCTAGTAAATAATACCGGATTTATGAAAAGTACATTACCCCAGTCTTGCATGACCACACTTAGTTCTTTTATTTATGTAGCTTTTGTTGACCAGGTAAGTACACTAGACAAATATGCCTATTTTCAGGTATGACCCTATATCAAGGCAGCTGGAGAAAATAGGGAAGAATTCCATATGAAGTCATCTTCATGGCGTGTGTCCTGTATTGGAGCTGTCTCCATAGGTTTTGTCCTAGCTTGCAGCATTGCCCGAATCTCTGCCAATGTGTGCTGCATTGCATCATGGCCCGATGCTCTGGAAGATCCCTGGGAAGCTGCTGCCACTTCACAATAAGTTTCTGGTTGTTGGGCCTAGACTGAGCTGATGATCATTTCTCCAAAGCTACCACCGGGCCTTCAGGGCCTCCTCAGCATCCACTGGTGTAGAATAGACCTGGGACCCATCCTCCCAAAAGAATTGTATTTTGCAGGGTAAGGTGTTTGGAAGTATACCTGCTTTGCTCTAAGAGCTTTCATAATAGGTCTATATAGCAGCCTGAGCTGTTGTATCTCGGGGGTAGTCCTCATCTAGGTTGAGTCTGGAGCCATTATAAGTAACCTCCTTGCTACAAGCCTGCCTTAGAACTTCCTCCTTGGTTTGATAACTCACAAACTTCATGATTACAGGGTGAGGACGAGCCAAGGGGTCCATCGGCTTCGGTTGTAATGAACAATGGTCTCTTTCTATGTGTAGCTCCATGGTAAGGAGAGGGCCAAGATATATCATAGTAATTCTTGCATAAGACCTGTCAGTCTTACCTCTATTGTAGAAAACCTGAAGAAGTCACTGTTCTCATGGACTAGTTAGAGATCAACAGTTTCCAGGCTAATAAGCAGCATGGATTTGTGGCAGGGAAGTCTTCTCAGACTAACCGGACAGTTTTCTTTGACTGGGTGACAAGGAAAGTGGATAGCGGCCACGCTGTGGATTTTAGACTTCAGCAAGGCTTTCAATTTGGTACCCAGATGCTTGCTGAAGAAGATTGACGATCTGGGTGCGGCTAAGGTCATAGTAAACTGGGTAGGTGTCTAACTAAAGTGGAGGCAGCAGAGAGTAGTGGTCAATAAGGTTAAATCAGAAGAGAAGGAGGGCATGACTGGGTTTCCACGGGATCTGTCCTGGTCTGGTCCTCTTCAAGATTTTCTCCATGTTCATCAGCGACATTGGTGAGGGGATACAGGGCAGGCTGTGCCTCTTTGCAGATGACATTAAGCTCTGCAGGAGGGTGAATAGTGACAAGGGAATAAAGCAAATGCAGAGAGACTTGCAAAAGCTGGAGTGTGGTCAAGGGTTTGGAAGTTGAAACTCAATGCCAAATAGTGCAAGGTGATACACTTAGGAACAGGAACCCCAAGACAGCATACTGGATGGGAGGCATGAGACTCAGTGCCACGGCTGAGGATCAGTACCTTAGAGTTATCTTCAGTGACTCCTAAAGCTATTGAGTCAGTGCAAAAGGCTCATAGCAAGGCAAATAGAATGCTCGGATGTATCAGGAGGGGTATTGATAGCAGAAAAGAGAGGTAATACTTCCCTGTATATATCCTTGGTGAGGCCACACCTAGAGTACTGCATCCAGTGCTGGAGTTGTCACCTCAGGAAGGAGGGATAGGCTTGACATGGTAGTGCAGAGTAACAGAAATGATTCAGGGCCATGGGCATGTCCCAACAGGAGCTCCTTGAGGCACTGAACATGTACTTGTCGGAGACCAGAAGGAAGAGAAGAGGTGTGACAAAGACCTTCAAATACCTAAAAGAAATTAACAGGGTAACTTCAGGAAACTATTTAACTTCAATACCAGATCACGGAAATGTAGCCATGAGTGAAGCTAACAGAAGGGAGGTTCAGGAGGGACATAAGTAAATACTATTTTACAGAAAGGGTGGTGGAGCCATGGAACAGACTGTCAGCTGAGGTGGTAGGTTCAAAACTTTTAGTAGTTTTAAGAATGGCTGTAACAGAATGAAGGTGACCAAGCGGTGAGAGTAGCCAACACCTCCAGGAGCTAAGGTTAGCGCAGGGCATCAAGGGAGGGGAGAAAGACTTTTTAGATATGTCAGGGAAAGAGGAAGTGCAGAGACCATATAGTGAAGATAAAGTGGGGAGGGAGTGGGTGGAAAGGGAAAGGAACAAGCGGAAGTACTAAATGAATACTTTTGCTCTGGATACAGGATGGGTGCCTCAGGACTGGAGGGTGGCCCAAGTGGTGCCCATACACAAGAGTGGCCCTAGGGATGAGCCAGGAAATTATCGGCCTGTTAGTCTCAGGTGGTAGGTTCAAAGGTACCAGGTGGTACCAGGGTGCTTTCTGATCAAGTTAGTCTCACTTCCATAGTGGGTAAACTTATGGAGATGATACTGAAGGAGAGGTTGGTGTTGTTCCTTGAGGGCAATGACCTCCAGGATGGGCAGCAACATGGGTTTGTCTCAGGGATGTCTTGTCAGGCCAATCTATTAGAATATTATGACTGGGTAACAATAGAGCTGGATATGGGTCATGCTGTAGATGTCCTATACTTGGACTTCAGCAAGGCCTTCGATTCAGTGCCTCATGGGAGGCTGAGGGGAAGTTGACTGCTGTGGGGTGGGGACGGAGCTGACAAACTGGATAAGTAACTGGCTGCAGGGAGGCTGCAATGGGTGGTAGTGGGGTGAGCTTTTGACACTTAGACTGGTGATGAGCAGTGTGCCACAGGACTCAGTGCTGGGCCCAGTGCTATTTGGGCTCTTTATCTCACTTTATCTCAGATATTGCACACAGAGTTGGGAGCAGGGTTAGTCTGTTTGCAGGTGCTACCAAAATGGGGGCAATGGTGGATGAAGAGGATTGGATGGAAACAACTACAAGGGGACCTAACCAAACTGGAGGTATGGTTGGGAAGTGGCAGCTGGGATTCAGTGCAAAAGTGCAAGGTTATGCACTTCAGGGCAAAGAACCCAAGGAGGGACTATTGGTTGAGAGGGGTGAGGCTGAGGATCACTGAGGAAGAGAAGGACCTAGGGATGTTGGTAACAAGGGCGTGAACAACCCTGCCCAATGCAAAAAAGCAGCAGCTAAAGTGAACAGGATGCTGGGTTGTATTGCAAAGGGTTTCTTGTCCAGGCATAGGGAGGTGATCCTGCCCTCTACAGATCTTTGGTCAGGCTGCACTTGGAGTACTGTGTGCAGTACTGGCAGCTGTATCTGAAGAGGGATATTAATTTACTGGAAGGCGTGCAATGGAGGGCAACTAAAATGTTACAGGGGATTGAGGGCAAGGCCTATGAGGATGGGCTGAATAAGCTGAATATGTACATGCTGGAGGAGAGGAGGGATGGGGGATATGATTGAAACGTTCAAGTGTTTGAAGGGGATAAACAAAGCTAGCACTGAAGGGTGTTTAAACTGAGGAAGGGTAGGGACATGAGGGGCATGTACTAAGATTGGAGGGCAGAAGATTTAGGAAGTAGATGAGGAGGCACTACTTCACAGATAGGGTGGTGTCTAAATGGAATGCTGTACCAGAGGGTAGTATCATGTAAGACAGCAGGAAGTTTTAAGAGGGGCATGGGACAGAGCATGAGAGAGGGTCTGGGTGGAGGGGGCTGAGCCGTCATGGGAATGACACATGGGGAGGGGTTGGGTCAGCTGCAATCTTGGGGGCTAGCTGCACTCTTGGGCAGACATTGATAGACCGGTGGTCTGTTTCTGTTGGCAGATTCATATGTTCATATGTAAGTATAAAGTGGTTACTCAGGGCATTAGAATTGGGAGGGAAATGGGAAGGATGTCTAGGACCTTGGAGGTACAGTAGACCTCTGGGCTAAATATGGAACTTGGGCAGTCGGGATGGACCTTTGTTTATTTTTTTTGCCATCATGTCTGTGTTTCTATGTTCCTAATTTCCTAATTGAACCACATGCCCAGTGTTTAACTGCTAGGTGAACTACAGTATCAGTGACTTTGTGATTTCAGTATTTAAAAATATAATGTATAATTTTGCTCTAAAACTGATAGTGAAACTATACATTAAAACATTAAAAGCAGCATTGCTTTAAAACTGTCCGTGAAACTGCTTAAAAATATTAATGCACAATCACGCTTAAATAGAAACTTTTATATAGCAGCTTTCAAACAGAAACAATTGGCAACAAAATGAAATATTTACAATATTAAATACAAAATGTTGTTAGTATTTTCATGCATGCTAACATCTAAAGTGCCATAACAAGAAAAGCAGATTTGTTTTACTGATACATATAGATTAGCTGGTTTTACACTATCTGCCTGTTACTTCCCTGAGGTGAACATATGAAACTGTTAGTTGAAAACCACCAATCAGATTTTTAATTAGCTGACTACTGAGCAAACTATCTCCCTTCTCTTTCAACTATGAAGCTCAATAATTAACCAGTTAGTTTAAGAATAAGTACCTGTCAGATGTGTAGGGAGTGACTGTGCCTTGCACTCTATCTGCCTGCTCTACAAAAAGGTGTGTTGCATTCATCTGTACATTACAAGTGTAACAAAAATCTAGCCAGAGCCAATACGGGCTGTTGAGAGCTGCCAAATGACCAAAGTTAAACGTGTGTGCAGGACATTTTGAATGCCCGGTGTAACTTGGCCATTTTTTGTAGTTGTTTCACCAAATTTTCAACATGGTCTTTTGGGACCCCACCTCATGAAGAGTGCCACTGTCAGTTTGTTCACTTGTCCCGAAAGGTGATTTTGCAGAGTGACCATGCCATTCTGTGCCACAGGTGCGAAAACACATTTCTGGCAGGATGTGAAAAATGACAGCTGTACTGTTAATAAGGAGATGTGCAAAAATGGCAATGTTGAAAATCTGGAGTAAAATATTCAAAACTGGTGAAGTTAGGGCGTGCACAGAAAGTGTGCAATGGGGCTCATAATGCAGTCATTTTTGGAATTTTTTCACCAAATTTTCAACATTGGCTTTTGGAACCACCTCATGAACAGTGCTTGTCATTTCGTTAATCAGTCCGGAAGGTGATTCTGTGCAGTGACCGCAAAATCACCTTCAGGACTGAGTAACGAAATGACAGTGACAGTGTTCAAGGAGGATGGGTCCCGAACCCTTGTTGAAAATTTAAATAAAATTCCTAAAAATGGCTGATATATAAAAATAATTTGAAACCCCATTGATTGCCATTATAGTATGCTTACCTTTGATTCTTCAGGTTTTGGTTCGACTTTGAAGAGTGCAGACTTGTCCCAGTCTAGAGAAGATGATGGCGCCGACCTCTAGAGGTAGTATGGGAGTGCAAGGTAGGGGGGAGGTGGGTGCTCATTGGCGAGAGGGTGGGGATGGGGAGGGATGGGGCACTCCTGACTCGACTGTGGCTGTATTGTGTTGTACACTATCTCCACCTATTAGCGGTGGCACCATCACACATGACATGGAGGACTCCAGCCAAGCAAGAGCACATGAGTTACACGGTGTGACACTGTCTTCCCACCACAGAGTAGACAGGCTACACACTACAGCTTGGAGTAGTCGGTGAGCACTGAACTCTCAACAGCAGTGTTGTGGTGGCATACATTTGTTGGTCTACTCTTAGTGAGCCTCCATCTCCCTGGTGGCTGAAGGAGCAGGGGTGAGCTAGAAGCTAACTCTAGACTAGGCTACCTACTTACTCTACTAGGCACACCTCACAAACAAAACAGCACAGGCCCCAGCGACAGCAAGCTAGGCCTAGCAGCAGTGATGACAGCACTGTGGGTAGCCTTCAAAGGCCTTGATCAGTGCAGTGCAGCAGCAGCCAAGCAAGAAGCAAGCAACACAGGTTGGGTGGGTTTAGTTTGTGAGATGACTTTGTCATGGACCACATTAGGGACCTGTGATGGTCAGTTCTAGCATCCAGCTTCTGGCAGAAGGATGGAGGAGGAGCAGACTGAAACTGGGCTGGTGGTATATTAGGCCAGGCCACAAGTTCTGGCCAGATGGCCATGTAAGTAAAAGTAAATATTTTTTTTACAGAAGGATTGGGGAAGGTGGAAGGACCTGAAATATTGATGTGTTTTCTGTTTCTGCACCTTTGGGTGACTTCATGACTTATATGGTATGGGTATTGAATGGAATGTAGTTGGAGAGAGAAATGGGGACAACTTTTTTGGGGCAACAGGGTTTCAGAACTTCAGTGAGGAAAAAAAAATGGTTAGTAACTGGAGTGGGTTTAAGCCCAAATCTGATGCACTGCTCTGAGGTATAGACAGATGCGGCTTATACATTAGAATTTTTCCTGAGTTGCATATCACTTTTCAGTAACAACAAATAAGTTTTGCCCTTTAGAGACATTCCAGATATTCTAGCGCTCACCACCTAGGGGCTAACTAGCACATGGCCTCCACTGGTTATTGGCTCCCTCCTGCTGAAATCTAAAATGGCACCCCTGCCACAAAGTCTAAATTTACAGGACATCCTCTGTGAGCAGCATGTTTGCCATGTGGGATGGATGAGGAGCAGAGCAGTTTTCAGGGGTAAATAAGGTCTGTCCCTTGCATTCAAGGACAGTTGAGCAGTATGGTATGCATAGAATAACAGAGCCCCACTATAGTCAGGCTTATGCCCTCCACCCATGAAGCTGACCTCCACATCCCCATGCTCAGGCACATTATGACATAGAACAAGGAAACTGCAGGGCATGCACCATTGAATGAATGGGGTATTTTTTATTACTATTTTATACATTATTGATACAGCCACCACTCGACTAACAAGGGCCTTGGTAGTAGAACAGTGGCCTTCATTATTCAACTTACCATCATAATGTATAAAATAGTAATAAAAATAACTCCATTCATTTCAAGGGGTACGCCTAACACTCTGACCCATGGATATCATTTCTAAAGGCTCCTACCTCTAGCTCCCTAGTACTCAGGTAAGAGACTCTCGACTTGTATCTATACTTGGTGGGTTGTCTGTAGCAGCATGGTCTCACCAGCTACAGTGTGTGTGCATGAGGGAGGGACTGGCCAGGTGGGTGGGTGTCAGGTTATTGCTTCGTTTGTGTTGCCCCTTAAAGTCTGTTTCATGGAAGCATTCAAAGCTATGGAGAGAAAATAGTAGCAGTACAGGCCAGACAGAAGTGATTAAGTAGTTTTGTGGGTAAGTGTGTGTGCTGGGTTGGGAAGAACCACATGTGTTTCCATTGATATGTGTGTTATAGTCCAGCTGTGCAGCTGAGATGGGGAGGGGAGAAAACTAAAAGTGGTGGAGCTGGGGAAGGAAGCATACTCATCTCAGGGAAGTATCTGTTGATTTTCCCTGATTTTATTGCTGTTATTCTTTTTTTTGCAGTTTATTGTTGTTTTCAATTGGTACCAGGGTGCTTTCTGACTTAAGTTGGAAAGGTACCTGTTTGGGGATTTGCACAAACTGTAGTCTTTTTGTGTTTGTGTCTAGCCCTGTAGCTTGGAGGAGGGGTGATATTGTCTGGCCTTGGGCCTCATCATAGTTACTGCTAACTGAAGGTGGGGCTGAGTCAGAGTGGTGAAGCTGGGAAGGAAGCAGACACATCTCAGGGAAGTAACTGTTGATTTTCACTGATTGCACTGCTGTTATTGTTTCTTTTGCAGCTTATTGTTGTTTTAAATTGGTAGCAGGGCGCTTTCTGACTTAAGTTGGAAAGGTACCTGTTTAGGGATTTTGCTGGTGTAGCCGAGTGTCTCAGTGAGGGTTTACTGTAGGTAGCTGATTGTCTCTGGTGACCAGGGGTGCCCAACCCCACCCCTCCCCACCCACACCTAGTGCATTACTTCCTTTATACTGGTAGCCTGTGAAGACATATGGTACCTGCTGACTGCATACACACACTGTTAGCCACCTTATTTCTGTACACAACACAGCCACACACCACAGGGTAGAGGGACTGGGAAAATAGGGAAATAGCACTGCCAACAGACAGGGGCAAGATAGAAAGAAGAGGAACCACGAGACGGAGAATGAGCAGAGGAACAAAGAACAGGAAAGGGTAATGGGACCAGGGTGACAGATTGGGGAAGTCTGGGAAGGGACAAGGTAGTGGGGCAGGCCAGAATGAGGGTCAGTGGAGCAGAGAAGGACAAAGAAATCAGTGAAGGGGAACAGAAATCACAGGGAGGAAGGATCATGGGATGTAATAACTGTGGAGGGTAGTATTCATGGACACCCTGTGGAGGATGGGAGGTTCTCAGTCTATATAAGGCTGTGGAGGCTAGAGGAAGAAGTACTAAGGCTAATGGGGGCAGTGTCAAAGATGATGAAGGGCAAATCAGGTCAGGTAGAGAAGGGAATGTGGAAAGCACAAAAGACATCCATGAAAAAAAAAAGATGGGGAAGTTAAGAGTGATGGGGTGGTTAGGACAAGGGGCAGGGAGGGTGACACAGGTATGGAAACAAGCAAGGAGAATAAGAGAAGGAGTACAGGAGATGGTAACACAGTAAGCTTGGACAGGGGCCGACCTCTAACAGAGGGGTCAAATGAGGGGAAGGAGGAAGGGGACACAGAACAAAAAGGCTGGGGAGGGTGATGTAGAAATAGATGTATTGGGGCAAGAAGGTTTGAGTACAGTGAAGAACATGTGGGACAAACAGCGACAACAGGAGGGAACATTGTGCAGGAGGAAGAAGGAGAGGTGAAGAGGGAAGATGGGCAGGCAAAGAAGGGAGGTGTCTTGGTGCTGGGGACTCAATACTAAGAGGGGTCAGGTGGGGCAGCAAAGGGATAGGCACAGTAGAATATGGGTGGAAATCATGATAGGAATGAAAGCGGAAAGGGTGGGGCAATCTGTGCTAAGGTATGCAAGCAGGTGAAGAGAAAGGCCTCACCAAATAATACACTTAGGGACGAATGACCTGGCTAATGGGACAGTAGGGAGGTAAAGAGGAGGTCTGAGGAACTGGGACCCTGTGTGAGGGATCAGGCATATCTGTCACCTTCTCTGAGGTACTTCCATTCCCGGGCAAGTATGGCAAGAAAAGGGAGAATTCAAGAGTTTGACAAATGGCTGGGGCCTGGTGTCTGGAAAAGGGTACAGGCTGGCAGGAGGTGGGGGGCCTGGGAGAACAGCAGTCTGTATGTAAAGATAGACTGCACCTAAATGAGGATGGAAAAATATACTGAAGTCAAGGATAGGGAAGCACACTGAGGAGCAATCAAACTAGGCAGGTGGGGGTAGCAGGATGGATAGAGGAGTTCAGAGGCTTAGTGCTGTGAAACCAAATGTGCTTACCCCATGATAGCATGGTAAGGAAGAAGGCAACTACTAAGGGAATGGACATAAGGGAGAAAGGTGGGGAGGGAAGGTAGAGACAAGGGTTGGAAGGTGGTAACACTAAATGCTAGGAGTCTGGGGAATAAGGGGTGGAACTAAAGGCTTTCCTGGAGGGGTGGACTTGGCAGCTATAACGAGACATGGGCCACCCAAATCAATGACTGGGACATGATGGTTCCAGGGTAAGATTACACTGGAAGGATAGGAAAAGGGAAGGAGGGTGGTGCTGTACGTAAAGGAGGGATTAAAATGTATAAAGCAGGAGGAGATGAGGAAATGTAGAAGCACTGGGTGCAACTACAGGATCCCAAAAATAGATCACTAAGACCGGGTGGTGTACAGGCCACCTCTCAATCTGAAGGGATGGACAGGATACTGGAAGAACAAATCAGGGGAACTGCAGGAAGGGGGGATGGTGATAGTAGGGTACTTCAGCCTGCTGAGGGTGGAGTAGGACATACTACCACCAAGAACAGAAGGAGCAGATAATGTTGGACACCTTCCAGGAAAGTTTCTAGTACAGTTGGTCAAGGAACCAACTAGGGAAAGGATCACCCTTGACCTCGTACTTAAGAATGGGGAGTGGGTGAGGGATGTGAGGTGGAGGAACCACTGGGGGCAGTGACCACCTGACAGTATGGTTCCAGTTACAGATGACTAAAGAGAGGGGCATCAGGCACAAGGGTGCTGGATTTCAGGAACACCAACTTTAAGATGATGAGGAAGTGGTACAGGGTTCCTGTGCAAAATTCAACCGGGTATGGACACAGAACAAAGGTGGAACTGATAAGACAGGGATAGTGGAGACAACAGAAACTTGCTGTAGGGCCCAGACTAAGAGGCTAGAAGGAAACCCAGCTGGATAAGCAAAGGGTGTTAGGGTGAAGAGGAAAGGCAGCCTACAGGAGATACAGAAAATTGGGAGGAAGAGGATAGGAGGAATATCTGCAGAAGCAAAGGAAGGATTGAGGGGTAGGCAGCCAAGGCAGCAAGAGAACCCAGGCTGCACAGGCATAAAAAGAGGAAAAGACTTATTTAGGTACACTAGGGAGAAAAGAAGTTGTAAGGACCAAATTGTAAGAATTAAGGGGATGGGTGAAAGAGGTGAGTGAAAACTTAGAAGTGCTCAACAACTACTTCTGTTCAGTCTTTATGAAAGAAAAGGAGGGGCACTACCCATAGCAGAGGGAGGATAGAAACAGATGGGGGGATGACAGATGGAGAAATCACAGTGGAGAAGGTGCTGGAGGGGTTAAGGGCATTGAAGATGGACAAGGCACCATGACCGGATGGAGTACATCCAAGAGTGCTGAAGGAGCTGGCAGAGGTCCTGGCAGGACCTTTGGCAGAATTATTAATTCATCTCTAGACACGGGATGCATACCCCATGACTGGAGATGGGCTTATGTGATTCTCCTCCACAAGAGTGGACCCAAGGATGAACCGGGGAACTATAGGCCAGTCAGTCTAATGTCCATAGTGGGGAAGCTAATGGAGACCATCCTAAAGGAGCGGCTAGTGGCACTACTGGAGTGAATGGGCTGCAGGACAGGAGGCAGCATGGCTTCATCAAGGGCAGGTCATGCCAGATCAACCTGGTGGAATACTATGACTGGGTGACTAGGCAAATTGATGGGGCCATGCGGTGGATGTCCTGTACCTAGACTTCAGTAAGGCCTTCGATTCAGTACCACATGGGAGACATGGAAGCAAACTATGGGGCACAGAGGCAGGAACAAAACTGGTGGGAGTGGGTGGATAACTGGCTAAAAGTTAGGCAGCAGAGGGTGGTGGTAGGTGGGGATACTCTTCCCTAAGCCTGTGACAAGTGGTGTTCCACATGGGTGGTGTTGGGCCCAGTGCTGTTTGGCATATTTACTGCAGACATCTAGGGAGGCATCAGCTGCAAAATCAACCTATTTGTGGATAACACCAAGATGAGAGTGGTGGTGGATGACCAGGTTGGGTGGCAGGGGCTGCAGGAGGATCTGGCAAGGCTAGAGGCATGGTCTGACAGATGGCAGCTGGGGTTCAATACAAAAAATGTAAAGTACTGCACTGAACAAAAATCTGAGGAGAAGCTACTATCTTGGGGGTGTCCGGAGGTAACAGAAGAGGAGAAGGATCTGGGGTGCTCTTCATGAGAGCAATGAACAATTCAAGCAATGCAGAAAGCCAGCAGAAATGGCCAACAAAATGCTGGGCATTGCAAGTGCATTACCTCAAGAAGAGGGAGGCTATTCTACAATTATACAGATCATTGGTTAGACCCCACCTGGAATACTGCATGCAGTACTGGGGCCCGTACCAACAAAGGACATTAGGCTACTGGAGGGGTGCAGCGTAGTGCAATGAAGATGAGTCAGGGCCTGGGGATGCCACATGAGGTCAGACTAAGAGAGTTAAACTTGTACACACTGGAGGAGAGGAGGGATGAGGAACATGATTGAGACCTTCAAATACATGAAGAGGATAAAAACAGACACAAGAGTGTCTATTCAGGAAGAGGGTGGAGAGACATTAGGGGCTATGACATGAGATTGGAGGGGTAGATTCAGGAGGGAGGTGAGGAGGCATTTCTTTATGGAAAGGGTGGTGGCAAAGTGGAATGCACTACCGGCTGAGGTGGTGGCATGTAATACACTGGAATGCTTCAGAAAGGGGTGAGATCTGACAAGGGGAGGGGTGGGGCAGCTGCTGAATAGGGAGCTAGCTGCAGTCTCGAAAGCAGCCTAGAGATAACCAGGATGGCCTTTTGCTGCTGGCAACTTTCATATATGTTCGTATATAACTGTGGCTATAAGCACGCATGCAGATGTATGCAGGTTTGTATTGAAGTACAAGTGAGCCATATGTGCACAGGCAGTATAGCTTAGTGATTAAAGACATTGAACTGCAGACATGGAGACCTGAAGACCTGGGTTTGAATCTGATCAGCCTCTACTCATATAGGTGTGAGCCTGAGCAAGTCACTTAACTTTTCTGTGCAGTTATCAGTGATCACTTGCTTTTGCATGCATGCCATATGCATCCAGTCTGTTCCAATTTAATATAAAAAGCATAAGCTTCACACTTGCTTGCTGCACACATGCCACATGCATGCAATCGGTTTCAATTTAACATTTAAATCATACTTGCAGCACGATATCACATGGGTAGTTTTATGTGCAAAGCATGAAAACATTTCATATAATTATTTCTGTAATGGTGGGTTCCTGTGGGCAGCAACAATGGGTGATGGTATCACTTACCATCCTTAAAAGGTACCACACATGGAGCTGTGGTTAGAGTCAGAACTCTGAGGGTCATTATTGACTACAAGCTGATAACAGAATATCAGATGTCAGTGGTAGTCTGTAGTGTTTTTTCATCTACCATATGGAACATAATCTGGATAAAACCATATCTAGTATTAGGGGCCTGATTACAATAGTACATGTTTTTCTTCATCTAGACTGGACTATTGCAATCATCTGTACCCTAGGGTTATCTGGAGGTCTGATTCTTTGTCTTCAGCTGAGGGAAAGAACAGCAGCCTGGTTGATTGCTGGGACATCTTGGTTGGGCACATCATTTAGTTGCTGCATGATCTGTAGTAGCTGCCAGTTCAGTGGTACATCAGCTTTAAGGTATGCTTGTTGACTTACATGGCCCTGCATGGTCTGTGCCATGGCTATATTTCTTTTTTTGTATTATTTTTCCTCTGGTTACTGGTTTCAGAACTTCCTCAGTCCCCAGCTGTTCCCATCCAGTCTGAGATCCTCTCTGCCTTGAGAACCCTGGGCCTGCCGATCCACCACAATACACCTCGAACTCCCGGTTTTCTCCCCAAGCTTTGTGTGGTTCTGTAAATGAATCTACAGTAATTACCTGAAGGCAGCAGTGAAGATTGTCAGGCATTGGGACCAAGGAGGGCAGGATCCGATGGTGGGCGTGGTGCTGGGTCTATGCCATCTATCCTGGAGCCAGAGGTTTTCCTTGTTCTGTGTGGTTAACCCTCCCATCTGCGAGCATGGATATTCAATGACATCCGGGGAGGCGAGCACACCCCTTGTGTGCACTAATCTGATGTCCACCAGATTCATTTAAAAGGACAAAGAACTTCAGCTCAAAAGCATTGAGGCAAGGATTAACCAAAAAGTTAACTGGCAACAAAGCCTGGTTTCAAAGAAATGCAAAATTAACATAGCCTATGATGCAAAGCATCATGGGATGTATATGCCGATAACCATGACAATTTAGACTGGTTCCCACGCAATGCAGGAATGCAATTGAACATTTAAAATATAATTTAAGGATGTTCAGGCACTGTGCAGCAGTTGTTGGATATCATTGGTTATACTTTCATCACTAAATACTCATTTTGTGACCCTGAGCAGCTCCACTAAGTCAAGTCAAGTCAATTTTATTTATATAGAGCCATTCCATAAGTGATCAAAGCACTGTACAAAAATAAAACAAAAGTACAACCATAAAATCTAATAACAATAGTCAAGATAACAACCATACTAGATTAGACAGGATCTGGGAAAGCAAAATTAAAAGATATATCTTTCAAGCAGATTTAAAGCTTTCAACGGTCAGGCACTCTCGAACCCGACAGGAACAGAATTCCACAGGATTGGGGCTATAAAGCAAATAAGTGGCACCAGATGTCTTAAGCCAAACCCTGGGAATCTTTAGCAATCCTTATTGTTGGAGCAGAGATGGTGAGGAGGCAGTAAGGACAAAGAAGGTCTTGCAGGTAGCGTGGTCCCTAACCATTGAGGGCTTTATAGGGCAGTAACCCGACCTTGAAGGTGATCTGCCAGTAGACCAGCAGTCAGTGCAGTTCGCAGAGCACAGGTGTGATATGACAAGATCGAGATAAACCAGTCAACAACCTGGCAACTGCATTCTGCACCAGCTGCAGATGGTAGATATCAACCCCCAGAAGACCTAGGTAAAGGGAGTTACAGTAGTCAAGATGGGAGGTAACAAAGGCATAGACCACAGTGGGTAGATCACTGGGACGGACCAGGTGCTTAATCCGGTGATGTTCCTCGCATGGTAAAAAGATGATTGCAAATCAGCAGTCACCTGGAATTTCAAAGTCAGACCACTGTCAAACACCATGCCAAGATTTAGCACCTGGTCCGAAGCAAGTAGCTGGCTTCTATCGAGTCAAAGCCCAGATGGTTGACCAGGCACCATACCTACATCTCGGCAACCAGGGACTACAATCAGGACCTCAGTCTTATCTGGATTCAGTCTCAACCAGCTGGCCCTCATCCAGGCCTGGATCTCAGAGAGACAGCTGTTAAAGACTGAGACAGCACCCTCTTGGTCAGGTATAAAGGACATGTAGAGTTGAGTGTCTTCTGCAGTGGAAACTCAGCCCATACTGCCTAATGTCTGCCAACGGCAGCATATACACTGCAAACAACATGGTGACAGTAAGGAGATCTCTGTGGGACCCCACAAGGCAGGGGAGAGGGTCCAAAGAATAAATTTCCAGCACCACTCTCTGAGTCCTACCCAATGCTCCATTCTACCCTGCTATAGAAATAGGTGGAAAACAGGACCATGCTGGAAATTGGTTGTGTCATCTCAGCTGGGCTGTTCTCAGTAAATACAAAGTAAAATGGCTAAAGCAGGACCCCAATGAAAATGAAACATTTCATCTTAGTTTGACTACACTGGATACATTGTACAAATGGGTAAAAGCAGGACCTCACTGTAAATGAGATGAGTTTGGGTATCTTGGTTGTTCTGTCTAATGGTTAGAGCACTGTTTGGAACTAGGAAATCAAAGGTGCAATCCCAGCTTGTGATAAATATTCACTAAGTAACCCCAAGCAAATCACTTTACCCTCTCACTACTCAATTCCTCAATCACAAAATGTGCAGAAGCAGGAACCCACTAGAAATGTGATGCTGCAGTGCCATCATACCCATATTGTGACACATAGTAGTGCTTTCTGAGCTGAAGAAACCTGTAAAAGTGTAATTTAGTGTTCCCTATAGATTAATTGTATAATAAAGAGTGCCCCCCCTGCAGAAATTGTCATGGCATAGACATCGCTGGGATGTTGCATGTATGCTGCACTATCCTAGGCAAATGCATTGTAAAATCAGTAAAAGCAGGCCTCCATGGGAAAGGAGATGTTGTTTCTCAGTCAGGCCAGTCTTGAAAAATAAACTGTTAAAAAACAACAACAAAACATGGCTAGCAGCTACTGTTTTTTTCCCAGTGGTCCCCGTCCCCCAAAGGCAGTAAGGTTTAATGGTTGGAGTACTATTGGAACCAGGAAGTTTCAGGTTTAAACCCTGCTTTAACCAACACACTAAAGGCAAGTGCACTCTGCGGTGGCGGGAACCCGTGCTCGGAGTGGGGTGGCTAACCCAAAACACTTACAGTACAATTCAAATAAGCCAAAAACCTCATAGGTAACACCAGGGTGGAAAATTAAAGAACTAGATTCCACACCAACTAGAAAAGTTTAATCCAACCAGGTGATGGAGAACATAGTGTAATGTCAGCCACATTAACACTCCAGTGTTAGTGGTGGCTGATATGTGTCTTGCACATGTTTTTGCATCACCTGGTTGGATTAAAGTATTTTCTAGTTGGTGAATTTGGAGTCTGAGTTCTTTATTAATTTTCAAACCATGCTTTTAGCTAAATACAGTGTGACTGTGATCAAGTTACTGAAATGAGATGTTGCATGTTAGCAGGGTTTTCTTTAGTAAATAAATTGTAAAAAACACACAATATTGCTGAGTATTTCCTCCTTCACTTACTAAGCATATCAATTTATCTTATACAACATAAACTGTAATGAGAAAGAAATAATGTAACCTACTAGGAATTGAATCCAGGCCCCCAAGATACAGTCCCATGATGCTACCATTAAGCTATAGGCTCACATGGTAACCCATTTCTCTTCTCTGGTATTACAGTACATATCCTGCAACTTTTTTTATACTTCATTTATTGATTTGATTCTTACCTTTTGCTTTACATCTTAAGTTGCTTATTACATCCAAATACAATACTTCAGATAACAGTATGTATCCTCATGCTTTCAGCCACCTGAAATTTATCATATCCATCTTACAGCTTTTTATAGCCATTGCTGTTCCCCTTATTAGGCAAGTAACTAAATTCACAGGAAGATAGACATAACAAACAAAATATACTGAGCATACATATACATAGAAACATAGGGTCTCACATCTCTAAATAGCTCACTACATTATTATACCCCTTTCTAGTGTGGGAAAGTTCTGGTAGTTGCCTTTACCATCCAACCCAGAAGCTAACAGGAGGTACCTTTGTACCATTACACACATTACTTATTAGAAGGTATAGACAATCCCCACAGCCCGGCCACTCAGCTTTGCCCGCCCTTGTGAGGACCCACTCCCCAACCCATCTTAAGTCCTCTGGGATTAAAGGAGGAAAAAGATAAAGATAAGAAATGGGAGGAAAAGGGGGAACCTGGTCCTAATTTTAAGAAAGCCTATTTATTTTCAATGGGACTAAAACTGTAGCCTACCCTACCCAAAAGTCCAATGGGTCCAACAATTCACATAAACTGCTGTTCTCCTCTGGATCTTAAATGTTAATTCTTCCATCCTCTGAACCTGCCCCACGACTTCCAACCAATCCTCCTTTGTTGGGGAAGAGGCTGCAACCATCACCTCGTTATAGATTTTAAAGCTGCTACTATTAAAATTTGCCATAAATATTTGGCCTCTCTCCTTTAATTTCTGCAGGAAGTTCTCCCAGTAGGAGACTCTTCAGACCCAATTGTCCTTGAATCTGGAAGATCTGCTTAATCAAGTGGTCAACATTGACCAAACATATCCTGCAACTTTGAACAGTCAAGAGAACAATTAGATATTTGTGAGATTAGGCCCTGCTTAGCAACTGAATCATAAATTGTAGTGAGAAAGAAATAACAATATGCAAGCAAACATTGAGCGTGTCTTTGTTGTATTTCAGCCTATATGAATTCTAACTCCTGTTCAGATCCTCCCCATACAGAGCTGGAATGGAGCTAAGTAAGTATTCAAATATCTAGGGATATCTAGGAATCTAGCTTGATGTATCACTTACATACAATAGACATGTCGATCACATCTCATCAACTATAGGTCCAAGCTCAACTTTCTCTACAGGTCTAAATACTTGCTCAGTGCTGATGTAAAAAGCAGGTAGTCTCCCACTTCCTGCTCCCTTCTATTGACTATGGCAACATCACATACTGCTGTATAAACAAAACCCTCTGCTGCCCTTGGATTGTTTGTACAACAAGATGTTCAGTTCATCCTCTCCTGTGACTGATCTGCCCATCGTTGTCTGCTGTATGACCAACTGAACTGGACATGTCCCTCAAGCAGACATGCTACCACTGGCTTTCTTTATTTGTAGTGTTACAAGGAAAATCCTGTATCTCCTTGCCCTTCTCACAGAGCCAAGCAGTGCCTATTCCTCTGTTCAACAGCAGCATTTACCTACTCAGTTCCCAGGATGAAATGCACATTTGGTAGAAAGGCCTTTGCATTTGCAGCATCAGACACCTCAAAACACACTCCCTTGCAAGCTGGAGACTGCTTCTAGCTTTCAAGTGTTTAAGTCTAGTCTTTCCAGCCACCTTGCAACTCCTGTATTTGTTTTGGTCCAGAATCATCACCCTGACCATGAACATGTTGCATAACAATGTTCATGCGCTTTGTTTGCAGTGACCCCCACTTTGCTTGCTTGTTTTGATTACTGTTTGAATGTACTTAACTTTAGAGCTTGTTTATGTTTCCTGCTTATACTTCAGCCTGTATGTTACTATTCCTGCTGAACTATATTAACCTGCAAACTGTTGCTATCCTCCCTGGGACCCCATTAAATGGAATGCTGCATCTCATGGGGTTGTCCCAGTTGGTGTGATTGAAATACTGTACATAAATAAATAATAACAGCATTCTGCAGTTTGAATGCTTACTGCTTAAGTTACATTCAAACACATGCACACGCTACAGCCAGAAATAATTTGGATTGACTGCAATATAGATCTAGTAGGTCTATGGTCTGCAAACCTCCACCAAGCCCTGTTATTGATATCAACACTGACATCAGCAACCGAATCATTCAGAGTGAATGTAACACTAATCTTCCGTAAATTCAGAAAACAGTATGTATGACAGGAAAAGGCAATACAAGCTCCTCTGGCTGGCACCTAAAAATGACAAGCATCCAGAATAAATAAGGAGTATATGCAAGAAGAATGTAACTGCATTACTGTCTTTTTCATGTCTTCATTCTTAATTATCTCCATCTGAACTCCCTCAAGCATACTGACCTTATCCATTAAGTACAAAAACAAGGTGCTGCATTAGCATGTGGTCTAAAACAAAACAAATGATAATATTAAATGCATGCTGAAAATAGAAAACAGAGTTAGAATCGACATTTTGACCATAGGTCATCTTCAGGAATTATCTGCAAGAGAGAAAACGGACACCATGGATAAACAACACCAGGACTAGATGGTGGTGCAGACTAGCAAAGTGAAATGCAAATATAAAATTATGTTACTTACCATAAGGCAATGATACCATGAAAATGAATAAGTACTTCATTTTATTTAAACAAAGCGCATAGTATCTAAAATATACCATATCATTATACACAAGTAAGGAGAAACAAATGACATTTGCAAAGAGTAACGAGCTTCATCAGACAAAAGTGTCAGTGTTATGTTCCATATTATAGTCTTCTCTAAAACAATTAGCATTCCATTTAACACATGTAAACATATTTAATTTACAAAAACATGAGATAGCAACCACCAGACACACACATAATTAAAATGAGTTCAGAGATAATCATGTATTTACTATCAGACAATCCTATTGTGCTAACAATTATATACAATTCATTCATTCCTTATTTCATGTACTGTAGGTATCATCAGTTGCTCTACATGTGGCTCACTATGGAGACTTAAAATTGATCAGCAGTGATTATAGACCTGTTCAGTTCTGCCTAACTTACAATTTATCTATGAAGGCAGATAAAGCAATGCTTTCATTAAGTCTCATAATGTTGCATGCATTAAAGCAGTAAATCCAACAACTTTCCCATTGGCTCAATTTCTTCTCTAAGTCACCACCTTGTAATCCTAGTGTGACTTTCTCAATGCCAGTGAATGAAATATTACGTGTTTCACCAGGTTTACTATTAATATGTTTCATTATGGCATAATTTTCATTGTTGTGCTGTATAGCATGCACATATTCCCCACTCATGTTTTAAATTGCCTAGATGAGGAGGAAGTTAGGCAGAACTGTGTAGGTCTATAATCACTGCTGATCAATTGTAAGTCTCGTAGTGACCCACATATAGGACAATTTGATGACACCTATATGAAATAAGGAACAAATGGATTTTATATAATTGTTGGCACAATAGGATTGGTTGATAGCAAATACATGATTTTGTCTAAACTCATTTTAATTAAGTGTGTGCCTGGTGATTGTTATGCTACGCTTTTGTAAATGATACATGTTTACACATGTTAAATGCAATGTTAATTGTTTTAGAGGAAGACTGAAAAATGGAGCACTTAGCACTGACTCTTTAGTCTGATGAAGCTCTGGGTTACCCTTGCAAAACATCACTTTTTCTTTTACTTGTGTATAAGGGATATGGTATGGTTTTGAGATGCTATGCACTTTTGTTTAAATAAAATGAAGTGCACTTTTACTCATTTTTCATGGTTTCATTGCCTTATAGTGGGTACATAATTCTGTTTTGCAAGAGAAAAAAACAAAGTTAGTAGAAAGATAAGGGAAATAATATATGAGGAAATAATATCTATAGCTTTGGTACCAGGTACCAAAGCTTACAAAAGAACTTGCTGTTGTAACTGCAAATTTATTTCTAGTGTCACAAAAATCAGGGTCTCACAGGTGTTTTTCACATCAACTTGGAGTTACATAGAAACATAGACTTTGATGGCAGATAAGGACTGCTTGGCCCAACTAGTCTACCCATTTCCCTACCTACTAGATAAGCTGCAGATCCTAGTTAACCAACAGCCTATTTCTTCCTACCCCCACAAGAACTGCTTTATGTCTGTCCCATGCATTCTTAAATTCTCCCACAGTTTTAGACCCCACAACCTCCTTAGGAAGGTGGTTCCATGCATCCACCACTCTCTGAGAAAATACTTCCTCACATTGACCCTGAGCTTCCCCTCTATCTTCAAATTGTGTCCCCTTGTTCTTGCACATCTCTTTTCTGAAAGATGTTACCATCTTGGACTTTGTGTTCTCATGCATTTCCAGTAATGTAATATACTGTATTGTATTCTTTGCAGGATGTGTGCAGCTATCTATATCAGAGAAACTGGCAGATGCCTGGCTGACTGATTCAGGGAACATTACAGGGCAGTCAGGAATGGAGACACTGATAAAACCATTGTATCCCACTTTACCTCCAGGGACCGTAATGTCAATGATCTTTCTGTTTGTGTCCTTCAGCAGGGTTTCCAGGATCCTGACCAAAGAAAAACATGGAAACCAAGCTGATCATCAACCTAGTGTCCCAGTAGCCCTTTGGTTTAAATTACAGATTTATTTTCCACTAACATCTTTCAACCACCTTATGGTTTACCACTGTAGTCTATCTTTTACCCCACACCCATCATATCTTTGCTTTCATGTGTGCATGGTATGTTTGCATGTGTGGGTATGCCTGCACACATGTGTTTGTGTGTTTGTGCATGTGTGTGCATGCATGCATATGTGTGTGTGTGTGTGTGTGTGTGTGTGTGTTGGGGGTGGGGGGTTGGCATACTCCACATGGACATTCCAGCTACTGTATGTGTGCACATCTGTTTTCATTCTCCACAGATGTATCTATCTCTATTTCTTCCCCATTTGTCATCTTTAGCCTTCTTACTAGGCCTTGTTAAATAGTCCCCACTTGGGTACTCATCAGCTCATTCACTCCTACTATGCATTTTCATTTTTGTTTTCCAGATTATTTTCTTACCTTGCCTATTATCACTTTTTTCCTAGAGCATCCCCTATTTTCTTTCTTCACATATATCTCCTTATTTCCCTTATCTCTTCACTAACTTTATTTTTTCTCTTTTAGATAATTCCTGAAGACCTATGATCGAAACATTGATTCTAACTTTATTTTCTATGTTTAGCATGCATTTAATAACACCATTTTGTTTTGTATTTATTAAGTAGTTTTTCGGGCATTAAGGGTTTGATTTCATCTCACTAAGTACTATGAAACATTTTCCCATTTTTTGTGAAGTCTACTTACTATGCACATGATTTGATATGAGCACATCCCACTTAAGTGCCACTTTCTCAGTTTCCCATTTTCACCTATACACTTCTTTAAAAATCCAGATCAATGCATACGAATTAAATACACAACCCCTTTAGTAGTGCACATTGACATAGTGGAACAAGAAGTTGATTGCCCATTTACACAGCCTAATGCTTAGCCTTGCTTCTAGTTCCTAGGAATTTCTATCAGAAGTCCTTTCTCATACTATAGTGGTTACAAGGGACAGAAAAGGATTAGAAAGGGATAGGACTCTGATGGCTGAGTTCATACTGGCCAGTGATATCAAAGCTAAAACAGACTGGTGTTTGTTCTCTAGTGTGTTGTGTGCAAGCAGTTTGAAAACTAAAATGTATAAATACTGTATTATACTGGCAGAGTATTAGGGTTGGCTGGGCAGTTTAATGTTAAACCTCAAACTTTGCACTTTAATACCTTTGCAACAGTTCAACAGATTTGCATGACATTTGGCATGCTTTGTGACTAGGGGAAGATCTTTTGATGCCAAAGTTAGTGTGAATCCCTTTTGTGGTTTTTGAGCTACAGAGTGGTGCAAAACACAGAATTGCACTTCTTTATTTTCAATGTTTTTAGTTTCTTTCGACAGTCATTATCTCAGAAATGACTTTTTGTTGTGGTCTGAAATGTTCAGGATTGAAAGCTTTTGCCTCACAGATGTGCCTTTTGAAGGTTTGGTGAAAAAATATTTATCCATTCAAAAGTTATTAAATTTTGAATTTTATGACAAAATAGATGTGCTACACAAAAACAAGCTTGTCTTCATGGGGAGGTAGCATGTTTTTGCAGACAGTGTTCATTGGGTTGCAGGAAGCCTGATTGTCTAGTGGCATCCCTGCCCACCCATTATTTTTCCATGTCCCTGGTGTCTAGTGGCACCCCCATTATTTTCCCCTTGTCTAATGGCACACCTCACCCTCACCCTCTCATTACCAATTTTGTTTGTTAATTTGCCAACAATAGGGTGCCCAATCCCCTGTCAGTAATGTAAGCCCCCACTAATGTGGGACACTGGGGAGCCCACTCCCAATGTCCTGAAATCAATCTCCCAACGTGTTTTATTAATTTTAATTTAAACCTGAAAATGGAAAACAGTCCCTCATCGTGGGACACTGGGAGCCCACTCTCAATGCCCTAATACATGTGCCCCCCACTAGTGTGGAAACACTGAGGAGCCCACACCAGTCTCCCAAAATCAGTCTCTCAACATCTTTTAATTTATAAACCTGCAGGAAAACAAAATGGTCCGATGTCTAATTGTTAAACCTGAAAAAGAAAATGATCCCTCATTGTCCCTGCTGTACTGCTTCCCCATCCACACCATCCCACTGTGTACCTTCACACCCACCCCTTGCCCCATACTTACCACCAAAGGTGATCCGCTGTCATCTTCTGTGAACCGGGACAAGTTTGCACTCTTCAAAGCTAAAGTGCAAACTGAAGAATCATGGTAAGTGCCATATACAGTAATGGCTGTCAATGGCGTTTTCAACTTATGTTAATATCTCTGCCATTTTTATATGTTTTCACCAGAATTTTCAAAATGGGCTTCTTGGTCCCCACCTCATGAACACTGCCACTGCCATTTCATTACTCGAACCCATAAGGTGATATTGTGGTTGCTGTGGAAATCACCTTCGGGACTGACTAATGAAATAACAGCACCAGTGGGGTCCCAAAGCCCATGTTGAAAATTTGTGCAAAATTACCAAAACACCTGAGTTACGCGGTCATTGAATCTTTTCACGCACTCTTGTTACTTTGGTAATTTTAATATTTTCACTCCAAATTTTAACATTGTCATTTTTCACACCACTTCATGAACATTACAGCTGTCATTCTTCACATCCTGCCTGAAATGTGTTTTTGCACCTGTGGCACAGAATGGCATGGTTGCAAAGGAAATTACCTTCTAGGACTAATGAACCAAATGACAGTAGCAGTGCTCATGAGGTGGTGTCCCAAAAGGCCATGTTAAAAATTTGGTGAAAAACTCCTAAAATAACCGAAGCTATGCATGGTCATTGTAATTTTTCTATGCATGAATGCAACTTTGGTCATTTTCAATATTTTCCTCCAAATTTTCAATATAGCTATTTTATCACATCTCCTTATGAACAGTACAGCTGTCATTTTTCACTTCCTGCCGAATGTGTTTCACACCTGTGGCGTGGAGTGGAATTTCCCATGGATTTGAACATTTTCACCTATGGGGTTCATGAGTGGGTGATAAGAACTCTGTGTTCAAATTTGGGATCAAAATATGAAAACATGACAAGGTTGTGCCTATTCATTGCAATTTCGTATGCACGCTCATAACTGCAGAAATCTTAAATATTTTGACCCAAGATTTTCACCATAGCCTTCTTATTACCTGAGATTAATGTATGTCACAGCTGTCAGTTTTCAAATCCTCTTCAAAATGTGTGTTTGCACCTGTGGTGAAATGCTGTTCTAGTTGTGCAGAATTATGTTTGGGCACAGATTTGAAAATTGTGTCTACCAGCTACATATGCTGGGGTAATAAGATGGCTATGCTGATAATCTGGCCATGCATCTATGAAGGATGAGTGAACAGGGTCAAAGGACCCTGTGCTGCTACACTAAAGTAAGGAACATGATAGACCATGGGAGTGCAGGACCTGAATGGCCCTGTGCTCCTACTGACATAAGGACAGTTTTGAAGGAAGAGATAAGGATACAAATAAACTATCTGAAAAAGTAAGGAAATTCATTGCAAAAAAGTTACTAATGCACCATTAGGGTTGAAGTGTCAAAAGTAGGGGAATATGACCTGAGGTTTCCCAAGCCCAAGACCCCACTCCCACTATGTATGCAGGAACAAGCATAGAAACATAGAATTTGACGGCAGATAAGGACCGCTGGCCCACCCAGTCTGCCCATTTCCCTGCCTAATGGATAAGCTGCAGATCCTAGTTAACCAGCAGCCTACTTCTTCCTACCTCCATGCCCTAGAATTGCCTTATGGCTTTCCCTTGCATGCTTGAATTCCACCACTGTTTTTGACTCCACAACCTCCTCGGAAGGCCGTTCCATGCATCCACAACCCTCTCTGTGAAAAATTACTCCTTAAGTTACCTCTGAGCGCCCCCATCTTCAAATTGTGCCCCATTGTTCGTGCACCTCTTTTTGAAAGATGCTACCCTCTTGGACTTTGTTGATTCCTTGAGGTACTTGAAAGTTTCTATCATGTCCCCCTCTCCCTCCTTTCCTCGAGGCTATACATATTAAGCTCTTTAAGTCTCTCTTCATATGTCTTCCAGTGCAGACCCTGCACCATTTTAGTTGCCCTCCTCTGGACAGCTTCCATCCTGTCTATGTCTTCTGGAGATTGGGTCTCCAGAACTGCATGCAGTACTCCAGATGGGGTCTGACCAACTGTCTGTACAGAGGCATAATAACTTCCTGTTTTCTACTGGTGATGCCTCTCCTATGCATCCCAGTATCCCCCAGCCCTCCTTGCTGCCCTCTCACATTGCTTGCCCACCTTTAGGTCATCTGATATGACTACCCCAGGTCCCTTTCCATTTTGTTGTTGTTAGTATCTCACCCCCATTGTGTACTCTTCCCCTGTTTTTTCCCCAGGTGCATTACCTTACACACTTCTTAGCATTGAATCTAAGCTGCCATACATTTGACCATTCCTCTAACCTTGCCAAGTCCCTTCTCGTCCTTTCCACCCCACCTTGTGCATCAACTCTGTTGCAGATCTTTGTGTCATCTGCAAAGAGACATACTTTTCCTTCCAGTCCCTCTGCAATGTCGCTTATAAAGACATTGAAGAGGACACGTCTAATACTGAATCTCTGCGGTACCCTACTAGGAACCCCCTTTCTTCAGAGTGGACTCCATTTACTATTACTCTCTGTGTCCTATTCTCCAGCCAATTCTTTACCCAGGCTGTCATCTTGGGACCCACTCTCAGGCTGGCTAACTTGTATATTAATCTTTTGTGTGGGACTGTGTCAAATGCCTTGCTAAAGTCTAGGTGGCCATGTCCACAGCCCCCCTGATCTACTACTTTGGTCACGCAGACAAAGAAATCTATCAGATTCATCTAGCATGACCTTCCACTGTTAATCCATGCTGCCTTGGGTCCTGTGCCCCTCTGGCCTCTAGATACTCCACAATTCTTTCCTTCAGAGTGATTCCATCATTTTCCCTATCACTGAGGTTAAACTAACAGGTCTGTAGTTTCCTGCTTCTGCCTTGCTCCCACTTTTGTGAAGGGGAATCACATCTGCTCTCCTCCAGTCCTCAGGTACCACCCATCCTCCCATGATTTGTTAAAGGGTAGTCAGTGATGTCACTAGTTCTACCCTTAGTTCTTTTACAGTTCTGGGATGAATCCCATCAGACCCCATTGCTTTGTCCACCTTCAATTTTAAAAGTTATTTCATAACCCTTTCTTCTGTAAATGGGCTGGTATCAACTTCTGTATCCAGAGTGTTTCTGCTGTTTGTTTTAGGTACCTCCCCTCTTCATTTGTAAATACTGAGCAAAAATATTTGTTTAGTATCTCTGCCTTTTCACAGTCTCCCTCTGCCCACCCTCCCTCCCCTTTATTAAGCCTCATTTCCTCCCTTGGTCTTTCTTCACTCCCTGATGTACCTATAAAAGGTTTTATCCCTTCTTAAGTGAGTTGGCTATCTTTTCCTCAGTTTGGGCCTTTGCTGTTCTGACTGCCTTCCCAGCTTCCTTATGCTTTAACTGATACAGTTCTCTGTCCTGCTCCTTCCATGATTTCTTGTACTTCCTGAATGCTATCTTTTTCTCTTGAACCTTCACTGCCACTTCCTTATAGAACCATAGTGGTTTCTTACATCGTTTTGTTTTGTTAATTGCTTCACACAAGGCTAGTTACCTCTGTGATGGAAGTTATTATTCCCCATTGTTCTTCCACCACTCCTTCCTGCCCATTTGCTAGTGCATTCCTTAGGCACTCACCCATTTTGACAAAGTCAGTCCTCCTAAAGTCCAGTACTTTTGCCTTTGTATGGCTTGACTCTATTGCTGTGTTTATTGTAAACCATACTGTTCGATGGTTGCTAGTTCCCAGATGGCTACCAAGCATGAGAGGAACTTAAGCTTCCCAACCCTACACCCCACCCCTCCCTCGACTTCTAACCCTAAGACCCCACCCTCACCCTGCAAGCAGGAACAGGCATGACAAGTGTGCCTTGGCATTTTAATCTAATGCTCACCCCATTCTCTTATTCTGTACCCATCATACCTTACTTAATCATGGAGTGGGTAAGCATTATTTATTTACTTATTTATTAGACTCTAGGATTACAAGTACCTTTGAGCAACAACTGCTCATTTACAAAGGTTCAACATCAAAGGATGGGGGTAACATACATACAAAGGTTGGCAATGGTTTAAAATCATAACACATGAAGAAATTACAGTCATAACTGGAGAGCAACAATAAGCAGCTAGATCAAGTAACAGAGTAAGAGATTATGAAGCAATGGACAGTTAGTGTGAGCAGGGTAGGAGGAGGTCAATAAGAAGTAGGCAGGCTGAGGGGCCACTGTCAGAGTGGGAGAGGAGGGTGGCTAGAAATAGTGTAGGGAAATTTCTCAGTGAGGGATCGATATCTAATTGGCAGTGAGGGACTGATGTCTGAGACGTGCCGTAGTGGTGTGAGAGGGAGGTGGAGGTGGAGAGAGGCAGGAGAAGGTCAGAGGTCATGTAGAAAAAGCAGGAGCCAAAGAGTATACTGCTCTGGTAGGATACGGATCACTGGTCATGAGCATCTGGGTGGAGGTTGGAGCAGTCCTTTTAGGAGAAAACAGTCACACTGAGTGGTTGAGGTGAGGTAAAGTCAGAGATTCCTTTTAAAGGGTCAAGTGTAGCAGAAGAAAGTGCTTCTTTGTTGAGGATATTGAACCACTGTGGAGCCCTGTGGGTGAAAGACCACTGACCCATAGTGGTCTGACATCTGGAAACCTGGAAGGTTTGATATTGTGCACTCACGTGTATGCTAAGCACCACTGTGTGTGGTAAGGGGCATATCAACACCTGGAGGCATGAGCCCAAGAAGAACCTTTTGATTAACAAGCAGGTCTGATATTGTATTCTACTGAGGGTGTAAAGCCAGCCAGCCTGGACGTAAGGTTGCAGCTGTATGTTTGGTGGGCAGCACCATTAAAGCCTACAGGCTTTGTTGAGTGTCACTCAGATCCTGTGGAGGGCAGTTGTAGAAGCAGAGACATAGATGGCAGACCATAGTCAATGATAGAGGTGACAGAGCTGTAGATAACCAATCTAAGGGCATCAGCAGTCATACAGTGCTTGTGCTTGTGCAGCAGTCTAATCCATAAGTTGGTGGCCTTGGCAACAATGTCAATGTGCCGGGTGATTAGGAGGGGTACTGTCAGTATGATACCAAGGTACTTGAACTCAGGGACATGTTCAAGTGAGGTCCCAGAGTCATTCTTGATGGTGAGGATAGTGATTTGTGCTTGCTCCATGCATTACAGAAAGTCATGACTTTAGTCTTGCTGTAGTTCAGGACGAGTTTATGTGTGCTGAACCATTCTTCAACATGCTTGAAGTCAAGCTGCAGCTGACTTTCTAGTATTTTAGAGTCATGGTGGCTAGTGAACAGGACTGCATCATCTGCAAAGGGTAGTATTTTTGCTGGCAGATGCTAGGAGTCTGTTGAGGAAGAAGGAGAAGAGTTATAGTCCCTTGGGGACTCCAGATAGGACTGGCTTTTCATCAGATAAGACACCAGCAATCGTGACATGTTGGACCGGTTCCCAAGGTAGCTAGTAAACCATGGAAGAGCATCACTGGAGAGCCTGACAGAGGACAGTTGCCTGAGTAGCAGAGTGTGATTTATGAAGGCCTTTGTTAGGTCAATAAATACTGCCTCCCACAGTTTCCTTGGTCGAGCGTGTCATGGATGAAACCTGTAAGATTCCAGCAGAACCGTGGTGGTGCTGTGCCCTTTTTCTAAAACCATGCTGTTCTGGGCATTGGACTTCATACTTATCCAGGAATGCAACTAATTGGTCTGAAACTATTCATTCCAATGCCTTAGATAAGGGGAGGAGTGAGATAGGTCTGTAGTTGGTGTGTAGAGACCTGTCACTGCTTTTGTACACCAGTGACAGTTGTCTGTTTCCAGAGTGAAGGAATTGGCCCAGTCTTACTGAGAGGTTAAGGATCTTTGTCAGGGGTTCAAGGATTTCATCAAGAACTTGCACAATCAGTTTCAGGTCAAGGGAGTCTCCACTGTACCCAGATTTGTGGACGGCCTTGCAGATGTAGGTACTGGTCACATGTGTTGGAATCTCTTTGAAAAGGAACTGTGGAGCTGTATGCTCATGTTAGAGCATCTCATGGGATGTACTGGAGGAAGAGTCATCGAAGAAATTAGGTGGAAGGACACTGCCCAGGTTAGAAAATGCATTGTTGAAGGTGTTGGTGATAGTACTAAGGTCAAGCTTTGGAGTTCCATGAATGTTGAGCATAGTGGGGTGCCTTAGGATCCTTGCCTGTGAGGTCTTTCAGGTTATTCAGAAGTTTTACCCATCTGCCCAAGAGTTGGTCAGTGCCTCCTTGTAATATTTGCTTTTAGCATTCAGTATCTGTCGAGTGCAGTCATTTCTGGCTGCTTTGTATTTTGTATGTTTCCTTGCCTCAGTATAGCTCGAGCAAAGTGCCAGAGGTGGTCCCTGTGTTTGAGCCATGTTACAAGCTCAGCAGTTATCAAAGGGTTGGACTGTCCTTGGACCTTTATCTTTTCAGTGGTGCATAGATGTCACGGGCTTCAGTAAAGTGGTTGATGAACAAGTCCAAAGGCTTTGTTAGTGTCATTGATTGTGTCAATCACTGCCCAGTCCAGTCAGTTTGATGGGATTTTAGCAGCTCTGTTTAATAACCCTGGTGTGGATTAGCTTGGGAGAGGACTTGTTGAATTTGTTAGCCAGGAACAGATGATGGGTGAGTGGTCACTTATTGTATCAGGGAGTACAGAAACATGATAGATTCGTTCAGGGTGGTTTGGCAGAATCTAATCAAGTAATGTGAAAGTTTCAGTCCTATAGTTGCATCTGGTGGGGCTGAGGACAAGCTGTGTGAGGTGCTGCACCATGACAGCATCCTTATAGACACAGGCTCAGGCGAGGTCAGTTAATGTTAAAATCACCCAGAATTATGGTTTCTGAGTTATGATGCTGGCTCCTTAAGTATTCCATGAGCTGTTGAAGCCAATGGCATGGTCCTTTGGAGGTAGGTAAACAGAAACAACAATGAGTTCCTTATTATGGGCACCAAGAAGAACTTTGATGGTGAGGACCTGAGAGGTGGAGCCCTGGTTAGGGATGGAATGACATGACCCATGATGATATCCATTAGGTATATAGCACAACCCCCACCTCATTTTGCAGTCCTGTCTTGCCTGAATATGGAGTAGTCAGGGATTGAAACTGAAGTGTCTGGGATCTTAGGGTTTAACCATGTTTCAACAACAGAGAGGACATTAGGATTGTGTTGTTGTATCCATGTTTGGAGGTTATCAAACTTGTTGAGGAGGCTACAGGCATTGATAGATGCCAGGGTGAGAGACCCTTCCCTCCTTTTCGGTGTATGCACAGTCTGCTCCTGGATTGGGGTGAACATTTCCTGAGAGCAAAAACAGCATTAGCAAATTCACCAAAGAAAGGTTTTGAGCATGTTGCAGACTTGCTTGTTTGTTAGCCCTGATGCCTTTTGAAGCCACAGCACTGGTGCTGACCGCATATGTTGTAGAGTATAAACATAGTCTGAGGGATCACCAGGGAGCTGAGCACATTAAGTTTGAGAAGGTAGCCAAAGTGCCATATGGGGAGCAGAGGGCCAAATTATCAATGTTATATGTCCTGTGGCCACACCTTGTATGCAGTGCAGGGCTTTGATAGGTGCCTGCTGCTGAAGAAGATTGCTATGGGTTGCTCACAGGGAAATGGGACAGAGAAGCACAAACACAACCACTACTATCAACTGAATATGCATCTTTAGGTAGGTAATGTTTTGTTTCCAGGAGAGATCACAAATGGGCAAGGGGTATTCACTA
Organism: Neoceratodus forsteri; assembly: GCA_016271365.2. NCBI lineage: Eukaryota > Metazoa > Chordata > Ceratodontiformes > Ceratodontidae > Neoceratodus > Neoceratodus forsteri. Next base: position 398,478,140 of record CM057454.1, read on the forward strand.
TTTTGGGCTAAACATTAGGGTTTGAAATGCCAATGCGCACCTGCCACACCTGTTCCTGCATGCTAGGTGGGGGTGGAGTCTTAGGGTTTGAGGCTGAGGAAAAACACATTAAACATCCTAAGCAAAATCAAAAGAGCATGTAACTATGAGGAAATAGTTTTAATGGGAGATTTTTAATCTTGGTGACATAAACTCAATGACAAAAGCAGCAAAATCTAAGACAGGTAAATCCTTAGTAGACTTCATTTAACAACATTTTATTTACTTATTTACTTTTGTTGACTGGGTAGGTGAGCTAGACAGTAAAGCTGCCTATTTTCAGGCATGACTCAGGAAGTTACATACAATGGGTGGGAAAATAACAGTGAATACAAAGTATAAATGAAGTGAACAACAAGCAGTACAATTAGCCAAAAACATATTGTCAGGTATCAACAAACTGAAGCCAGGATCAGACATGGAACAAAATACATTACAGTGGCATAGGCAAAGATTCAACAGTTCATGGCCCCTGTACCTAACATTTTCAACAATTATAGAAAATAAGGGGTAAGTGCAAGGAAATAAAATAGTTAAGGCAATGCTCTGGGAGATCAGGATAGGGAACAAGTGCTAGGACAAGTAGATAAGAGGGACAGGCAAGTGAGTTGGGTACACCCATCATAGGAGCAGGGTTTAGAACAGGCAAGCACCTTACGGAGTTCTGCTTAAAACTCTGTGGGGGTTGGGAGTTCCTGAATGACACCAGAAGGAATTCCACATTTTGGAGCTCTAACAGAGAAGGTGTTTTCACCCATTTTGTGTTACACATGTTGGATAAGGAGAGATTTATCACTGGATCTCGAGGGTGGGCAGAGTAAGCAGATTTTAACAGAAGGGCCAGCTTGTCTTGTTTCTGGGTGACAATGATGTTTTAATGAAGCAAGTGGTAATGTATTGCCAGAAGGTGGTGGAAGATAGCCAGCCCAAGCCAGAGTAGAATGAGCAATGGTAGAGAGTTTTGGTACTGACAGAGCAATGTGGCAGATGTTATTATAGCAGATGTCCCATTTGTGGAGATCCCTCTTAAGGTTTCTGGAAGGCAATCAACTCACAGGCCAGTTTAGGTTTCAGAACCCCTATGTTCTGAAATGTTCTGAAATCCACAGCCTCGCTGTGGATGTGAAACTATGCCTAACCTTGTACACCAGACCAAGTTGTATGTTGACTATTTTGATAGTGGTAATTAGGTGCAGGTCATAGTCCAGGGCCAGATCCTAGGTAATTCTAAGGTATTTAAATTGGAAACAATGTTGAGGGGAGTGTCATTGATGCGCTGATGCATAACATCTGGCAACAGGCCCTGATTTTGGGTCCCAAGCCAAAGAGCATGACAACTGTCTTTTGTTATTGGAGACAAGTCTGTTTTGCTTCACCCAGTGTTGGAAGGTGTTGAAGTTTAGGTTTAAGTTCTGGATGATGTCCAATAGATCAGAGGAGCTGGAGTAGAATACCAAATCATCAGCATATAATAGGGCAGATCATGGGCTGGACAGTGTGGGCAATCATTTACAAAGATTGAGAAAACTAGGGGCCCAATATCGAACCCTGAGAAACTCAATCATGGTGTGGAGAGGAGGACTTGGCATTTCCAATCTGCTTGAAATGCTGACCCTCTGAGAGATAAATGTGAAACCAGACAGTTGCAGAGGTAGGGAAATCAAGGGTGGACAGCTTGGATAGGAGTAGCAGGTGGTCCACCACATCAAAACCTTTATGAGATCTAAGAAAATTGCCCCTGTGGAAGAGAATTTGTCTATGGCAAGCCTGACATCATTGGTGAACTGGATAAAAGCAGTGGATGTGCTGTGTCCTTGTCAAAAACCATGTTGATCCGGGTGAGAAGATTGTGTGTCGGAGGTGGTCAGAAACCTAGGCAGCAATGATTTTCTCAGGATTTTGGATAAAGTTGAAATGTTGGCAATAGGGTGGTAGTTGTCCATGTTTGTGGTGTCACCCTTTGTGGGATGAGGACAACATGTGCAGTCTTCAGGGGAAGGATATGACCTGTAATCAGAGACTGATTGAAGAAGTATTGCTGGAGAAGATATGAAGGGCAATGGTTTTCAGGAACTTGGGTAACACTCCATCTGCCCCAAGCAACCCATAGGAGGAATGGATTTAAGGAGGTGCAGAACTTCGGGTGCAGTGAGATGGTGGAGGTTGAAAGGAGGTTTACTGGTTAACTGTTGTCAAGAAGTGGTCCAGACAAAGGTGCAGGGGTGATGAGTAGGATGAGAGGTCTGAGAAGCAAGAGTTTAGAGCATCAGCAATGATGAGAGGATTATTGCAGCTTATTCCATCAAGACCACTTCTGTTATGGTTTCACTTTTGTCTCTCCCAGAAATGAGTTTGCATAACTCCAAAATCCATGAGGGTCACTAACAGAGGTGTGGAGAAGCTGTTGGAAGTAGGTGTTGTTGTCAGTTCTTACAGATACTTTATAAAGGTTCCTGAGCCTTTTGTACTCAGCACAGTCAAGAGAGGACTGAGACAGCTTTGCTTTTCTTCAGACTTTGTCCCTCTGTTTGACTGAGGCCATTAATTCAGAATTTAGCCAACGGGTAGAAGCTCCTGGAATTATGCACCTTTTAATGAGACATGCTTGTCCTGCAAGTTTAGAAGCTTGGAGAGCAAGTATTGTGCAGCATGTTCCATGTTGGAGGTCTGGTATAAAGGTGCCCAGTCAGTATTTTTAAGGTCAGAAATAAGGGCTCTCTTATCCAGCGTTGACAAGTCCTGTAACTGAATTTTTCTAGGTGGGGTTTGGGGCCCCTATCTTTCCAGACACAGTAGACTGGAGAATGATCACTGATAGAGTCTGGTAAGACCCCTACAGTACTGATTCTGTCTGGTCTGTTGGAGATTATCCAGTCTAGAAGACACTGGAGACTACTGCTGCTGTTTGACAGCCTGATCAGGAAAGATACCAACTGGGAAAGGTGGAGCCTACCCAACTCACCAGCATACAGACTGGAGCTCTTGCAGAGACCAGTCTAGGTTTGGATTCACGCATCATAATGATTTTTGCCTTTTAATGGGACAAGATAGCCAAGTTCATTTGACAGACCTGCTAAACCATTTTGGGGGTTATAGATATACACAATATTCAGCTTTTAGCAAGTCCAAGGATAACAACTACATGAAAAGTTTCACATAATCAACTAGTATTGACTGTACGTACAGAGATATTGAGGTTCTCTCTCTAGTATAGAACATAACATCTCAAAACCACAGTAACCAGGCACTCACCACCACCTGAAATGAAGCTGATGCTACAGTATTATAAAAATAACATATTTTATTAAAAATCAGGAAAACAGCCTGGCGTTTCTGGTCACCATGACCCTTTCTCAAGGCTGAAGAATCTTAGAACAGACATTCTAATAAATATACCATTTCATTATGACATCATAATTACAAATCATTCTATTAACCAGTAACATGCTATGCATAAATTACCCCAAATTGAGGAAACAGAGACACACAGGAAAAAAGCCCCACAAATAATGATTAAATGACATGAGTTGAAAAGCCTAAACACAGCTGAAATATCTATCTATTTAAATAAGAACAATATAGCAACATTTACAAAATGGCATAATTCCAACTACTCTATGCCATAGTTAAATAGTTTAAGAAACACAAACACATGAGGAAAAACTTTACTATTTTCATTCATTTCCATAATTTGCCCTCATCATGAAAGAGTTTTTAAAATAAGGAGAAAATTTACAATCAGAAAAATGGTTAACTGCACCACAACAGGGTACTTTATTTAGCAACCTGCATGTGCGGGGCTTTTATGGGAAAAACAGAGAGGGTTTCAAAACCAGAATTGGTGTACATCAAGGGCAATAATGAATAAAAGATGCCACATAACTACAGGCTCATGTTGTAGCAAATCAGCATGAGAATAGTGAACACCATTTTCAATATATGGCAATAGAAAAAGTATGCCCGATTCCTAGGGTGGAGACTTTAGAAACTTTATTTTATGAAGAAAGCTTTTGGATTTTGAATTTAAAAGCATACATTAACCTGGTCTTAATTGGGTATAGATATTAAACCCTTTTAATAAAGAGACATTGAAATTCTCCCTTTTGGGGTTAGTTCCATAAGTTTTGGAATAATCCGATTCCCCTTTCTTTCTCAGTTTAATATATATTTTAGGCAACCCCTTGTTTATTATTCCATACCCCTCCATTTAAAAAAACATCTACGATAAGGGCAAATTCTGGAAATAAATTAAAATAGTAAAATTTCTCCTCAAGTCTTTGGTTTTTAAATTATTTGACTATGGCATAGAGTAGTTGAATTATGCCATTTTGTGAATGTTGCTATATTGTTCTTATTTAGATAGATAGATATTTCAGCTGTATTTAGTCTTTTCAACTCATGTCATTTAATCATTATTTTGGGGTCTTTTTTTTCCTGTGTGTCTCTGTTTCTCAATTTGGGAGTTTTAATTTATACATAGCATGTTACTAGTTAATAGAATGATTTGTAATTATGATGTCATAATAAAATGGTATATTTAATAGAGTACTTAAGATTCTTTCAGCCTTTGAGAAAGGGTCATGGTGACCAGAAACGCCAGGCTGTTTTCCCTGATTTTTAATAAAATATGTTATTTTTATGATACCGGCATCAGCTGCATTTCAGGTGGTGGGTGAGTGTTCACATTGTGGTTTTGAGATTATATTTCTACCAAGAGCACCCCCTTTCCTTGTACAAGCCCTCCTGTTTGTTTTCACAGATTTTAAATTTGGACTTTTATGCACAAGTTTCAGAGAAATTTTCCTGAGTAAAACCACCGGATAGCAAATTTTGCCCTTTACATTTTGCTGTGATAAGTATCTTATTGAGCTTCATGTTGGCAATGTCTCTAGAAGTGACACCAAATTAGATTTTGACAATACTAAGTTATCAGTCTACACAGCAGTTGGGCTTCATAAATGATTTATTGCAAGTAGCTGAGGCGGTGAATCCTTTCCTGGTTGACAAAGCAACAGACAATGCAGTGGGTCTGGAAGTACAGTCTCTCAAAGAGGCATACAAGAATGTTGAAAAATTAACTTTGAGACTGAGGAGAATTTACTGGACTAAAGTAAACATGGAGGTGTACACTCAGGTGCAAAAGAATTCTGCATGGTTTATGTAAGACTTAAAACCAGCTTATGGTTTGGACAACATTGTTTTTTTGAAAAAATGGAAATAATTCTAACAGAAGCCAGTCTTCAGCTAACTGGTTTAATTAACAAGTTTTTAGAGGAACAAGAGACTGTTATGAAGGAAGAATTAAAAAGCCTTGAATTAGAGGTTTTAAAGTACGTTCAAGAGACATACAAGAATTTGATGGGTTGAATAAAAACTGAAAGACTCTATAACATGATTGGATATTGAAATAAAAAGTGAAACAAACTAAATTTACAAGGGACAAAGGAGATTAAGAGGTGGGCAGAGTAAATACATGGAAATTATAAAATCAGAGAGGCATTTTAAAGAAAAGTGTCTCTTGATTTCCATCAGGATACTAGTGGTGTTGACAGTGAAGAAGCGGACATAATCAAGGACCTTTTTAGAGCAAGGAGAGACCACACTGTGCAAGGAATGCAGTATGGTACATCTCCTCCTCCAGTGCCAGAAATACAGATTCCTCCCCGAACCAGTATCAACAACAACCATGAAGCTCGAGATTGAATTTTTAAGGGAGATACAGTTATGGCTATGTTGTAACTCAAAGAGAAGAAGAAGAAGATATGGAGGAAGATGGGGAGAAGAAGGCCATCACTAGGACTATCGAGTGAGACAATGAGGCAGGAGGCAGTTTCAAGGAGGAGGAGGTGAGTTCCAAACATGTGGAACTGAACTCTCAAATTATTAACCTTTCGAACCATGTCTTGACACCAGCAGAAATAACTTTATTATCTAAAGGACTCAAATTTGTACCTACTGTAACGATAGATAGAGTACAGACTATAATAGATGTAAATCTTTTATGTAGGAAGTTAAATCTAGCTGCATTTTTCCAGGTTCAAATGCTGATGATGAAATTTTGCCAGTATGATGAACTTTAGGTATAACTCGACTTTTGTCACCCAAGTTGTGATGCTGTAAATATCTTTAGAAGATTAGTTGAAAAAGACATGAATAAATTGTTTGAAAATTTGCCACATTATCAATTTGAGAATATAACAGGAGGAGAGAGGGCTTTGGAAACCTTACAAAATGATTGTAATATTATTATTAAACTGGTGGACAAGGGGAGCTGTGGTTCTCTTAAATAAAGAAGATTATGTTAGAAGTTCACCGTCATTTGGGAATGCAACTTTTTATGAGAAACTAAATTATAATCCGACTTGGAAGTTTAAAAGTGTGATACATGAATTAGTGAATCAAATGTGTCTGGAGGCTATATTGAAAAACATGTAAGGGACTTTCTGATTAGGAAACACCAGAAATGGCGACATTTTATTTGTTGCCTAAAGTGCATAAACACTAATCAATCCTCCTGGCAGCCCAATAGTGAGTGGGATTGGATCCCTAATGAAAAGTCTCTAGGAACTTTTAGATTACTTTTTAAGACCCTATGTTGTAAACTTGCCCTCCTATTTGAGAGATACCAAGGATGTGTTGAATGTTCTAATGAATTATCAAAGTGTTTCTCCTGTAATGCTTGTGATGTTGAGACATAGAAGCACTTTATTCAAATATTCTGCATGAGAGGGCATTGGAAGCTACTGCATTCTATCTGAATCATAATTCTGATGCTACAGTTCCACCAATGGAATTTTACTTAGCTTTTGGAGTTTATTTTAAATTTTATGTTTTTACTTTTGACAAAGTGATTTACAAGCAACTAAGGGGACACAATGGGGCTACTTGTGTGCCTCTGTAGCCAACCTTTATGTAGGGTGGTGGGAAAGCTTGTATATTTTGATGTTTCAAGAAATCCCTTCCACAGACATATTTCTCTGTGGAGGAGATTTATTGTTGTTGTACTCCTTTCCTGGACTGGAACAGCATCAGAACTGCAAAGTTTTGTGATTTATTTTACATACTACAAATGAGAACCTTAAATTCACATATATAGCCAGTAAAGACAAAGTAGCATACCTTGATATTCAGATTCTACAAAGTGAAATGGGTAATTTAAGCTCAGACATCTATAGGAAAAAGGTGGATGAAAATATGGTTTTGGTAGCTTCTAGCTGCCATCCTTCTCATACATTGGCAAGTATATCAACGGAGAATTTGTACACACAAAATAAATTGCAGTAGTGATTTTGCCTTTCAAGAAAGTGTAGATGTTTTGGAGGCATGTCTATTAGACAGAGGTTACAGTAGAGATAATATTAAATAAGCAAGGTCTGAGGTTCAAAAATGCACAGAAATACATGTTTAAAGGATAATATGAGGAAATAAGGGGAAGGGGAGAATGAATGTTGTAACAACTTTTCTACACATGCATTGGCTTTTTCAAAATAATTTCCAAACATTGGAGTGTGTTAGCAGCCAAGGAAAATCTTCAGAAAGTTGCAACATGCCCACCAAGATTTTCTTATAAAAAGCATTGAGTTTGAAAGACCATTTGGTCCATAGTCATATATAGATAAGAAAGAGCAACAGACATGGCTAAATAGATTGGTGGGTTGTTTTAAATGTCAAAATGCGTATATTGTATGTTTGTATCCACTAGTAAGACATTGTCTTCACAGAATAATAAAAAGGTGTTTACAATCAGAAAAATGGTTAACTGCAACACAACAGGGGTAATTTATTTAGCAACCTGCATGTGTGGAGCTTTATTAGGAAAAACAGAGAGGAGCTTCAAAATCAGAATTGGTGAACATCAAAGGGCAATAATGAATAAAGATGCCACATACGCAATGGCGGCTCATATTGTAGCAAATCAGCATGAGAATAGTGAACACCATTTTCAATATATGGCAATAGAAAAAGTATGCCTGAATCCTAGGGGTGGAGACTTTAGAAACTTTATTTTATGAAGAAAAGCTTTTGGATTTTGAATTTAAAAGCACACATTAACCTGAGTCTTAATTGGGTATAGATATTAAACCCTTTTAAATAAAGAGACATTGAAATTCTCCCTTTTGGGTTTAGTTCCATAAGTTTTGGAATAATCCTATCTCCCCTTTCTCAGTTTAATATATATTATAGGCATTCCCCCATTTATTATTATTCCATATTCCCCCCTTATTTAAAAAAAAATGTTCTTGATAAGGGCCAATTATGGAAATAAATGAAAATAGTAAAGTTTCTCCTCAAGTCATTGTGTTTCTTAAACTATTTAACTATAGCATACAGTACTTGGAATTATGTCATTTTGTGAATGTTGCTATATTGTTCTTACCTAGATAGATAGATATTTCAGCTGTATTTAATTTTTTCAATTCATGTCATTTAATCATTATTTGTATGGTCTTTTTTTCCTGTGTGTCTCTGTTTCCTCAATTTGGGGTTTAATTTATACATAGCATGTTACTGGTTAATAGAATGATTTGTAAGTCTGATGTCATAATGAAATGGTATATTTATTAAAATGTCTGTTCTAGATTCTTCAGCCTTTGAGAAAAGGCCATGGCGACCAGAAACATGTCTGGCTGTTTTTCGGATTTTAATAAAATATATTATTTTTATGATACTGCAGGGTCAGCTTCATTTCAGGTGGTGGGTGAGTGCCTGGTTACTGTGGTTTTTGAAGATTGTATTTCTACCAAGGACACCCTTTCCTTGTGCGAGACCTCCTGTTTGTTTTCACTATAGAACATAACACCCCTTCCTCTTAGCATTGAGATGGTCACACCTGTGGAGCTTATAGCCTTTGATCATACATATGGAGTCAGGGTGTGGGGTTTCAACCAAGTCTCAGACAGAACTAGACCATCAGGGAGTAGTGAGCCATCCAGGCCTCAAGCTGCTCAAAAGTGTCTGTTAGCTTATAGTATTCCTGTGAGCAAGCCTTAACCCTTTGTTTCAGAACCAGAGGGATCAGTCAAGCAGATTTCAGAGAGAGAGAGAGTTTGGAGATGTTCCCTCAGAGGCCATGGAAGGAGGAGAGGGTAAGGTAGTTTTCTGATTAGCAAAAGTGATCAGTTTTAAGAGCCAGGTTTTGGGGGGTGGGGCCCTGACCAGCAGGTTTGAGAAGACAAAGCTCCAGCCATCAGAACTATGGTAGCAGGCAGAATCTGCCAAGGGCAAGGTGAGAAATCAGCCAAGAAAAGGAGGGCCAGCAGTATAGATGCAGCTCAACAGAACAGAGGAGGAGGAGCTTAGGGACTCTCAGGATGAGCAGAGAGACAGAGTAGAGCAGAGTAGCTAAGAGGCAGAGCTCAAGAGCAAAGATTCAGTATTACAGAGTCAGAAGACCCACTAAATACCTAGGATAGTGCAGGAGAGACCTAAGTAATGGGTCTTTCAGTGAGAGCCTGGGAAACAGAGTAAATAACTATCAGGTAGTGAAACCAAATTCAAATACTGTGATACAATGCTTTCTTGAGGACAAAGAGAATAGCAGAAAACCTATAAGTAGCGATGCCTATTGTGGAAAAAATATTTTCAATTAAGGACCACCAAGGAGTAGCAATTTAAAACCCTCAACTTGAAAGTCACTCTAGAGTGAAAGGTTAGACTATCACAGAAATGGTGGCTCAGCAGTACAGTGCAACACAGACTAAGACAAAATACAAAGTAATTGCAAAGTCAGTGGTACTATCGAGAACAAAAACTTTCCTGAGGCAGCAAGTCAAAACATAGAAAACCAAAAGCACAAGCAAGCATTCATGTGTAAATATAGGTAAATTTTCACTTAAATTAGTTCCCATCTAATACAGTGTCCCAATCAGGTTGTTTAAAATGGATGAGCAGGGACCCATTGCTAGCCAAGACGTGCCTATGGCTCAGCACAGTGCTCCACCTCCTTTCATATTTAGCCCAATCACTGTATATCACCAGGGCTTTCGCTTGAGGATCACACTAGTGCAGGCTTTTAAAAGTCATGAGGATGGGGTGGGTGGGAGAAACAAAGTCCTGAGTTTGTTCTTGTGAGGTGGCTGTGATGTTTGTTCTGGTGGTGTGGGGTAAGGGGCATCCCAGGGAAGGACAAAGCCAACCTCCTTCCTCCAGTGCTCTGATCTTGAAATGAAATCAGGAGTGCAGCTAGCTCTTAAAAGCTGGGTTGTAGCTTACTAAATTTTCAAATGTTGGTGCCTCTTGAAATAATGGCCCTGACCAGCTGAGGAGCTAAGAAGGCTCAATCTAGTGGGGGACTCAATCATTGGGGGGTAGAAATGGGGAGGAAGGGAGGAGGAAAGGTGCCTTCCTGGCACCACAACGGAGGAGCAGGAAGCGAATCCTCAGGATCATGGGAGGAGCTGCACGGGGAGGAGCTGGATGTCATTGTCCACCTAGGGACAAATGACCTGGCTAATAATGGGATCAGAGCAGTGCAAGAGGAGTTTGTAGGGGATTGGGAAGGGCCTTGTGACAGAGTGGCATGTCCCCGGTAGCAACCTACCATGGGAGGTGCTGCCTGTCTATGGCAAGGGAGATCCTGGGCACTTCTCACCAGGAATTCAATGAGTGGTTGAAAACTGGTGTGGAGTTCAGGTTTTAGCTTCATTGGGGACTGGGAGCCACCTGGAGGATGCTGACCTATACTGGTATGATGGTCTGCATCTGTCGAGGGAACCAGGATCCTAGAGTGAAGGTTTAAATGCTTCATTGGCAAGCATTTAAACTAGCCAAGGGAAGCACTGAAAAGGAGCGGGAAATCCAGCCTCCACCCACAAAACATGGTGATTAGTGAGGTAAACACCAAGGTACAGAAGTTATTAGGGGTAGAACAGATTTAAATGTAAAAAAGAAAGCCAAAGCAATAAGGACAGAAATGGGGCTAAAAGGGGTAAGGCTATCAAAAGTGGAGGGTGATGAGTACTAATGCCCATAGTCTGTGTAACAAGCTCCCTGAACTAGTGGCCTTGATGGAAGAGGGTTGCGTGGATATTGTGGCAGTCACAGAAACATGGTACACAGAGAACCATGACTGGGATGTCAACATACCAGGATACACAATCTACAGAAGGGACAGAGGAGGTAAAAGAGGAGGAGGATAGCTCTCTATGTAAAGGAAGAGATCAAAGCAACAGAACTAAAGAGTAAACAGGGAGCAGATGAGGCACTTTGGGTCACCCTGGAGGCAGGAAATGGCATCACAATCCGCATGGGGTTGTATACAGACCCCCATCTCAGGAGGGAATGGACAAGGAAATGATAGAAGGCTTTCTTAGAATGGCAGAAAAAGGGAGATATTGTTGATGGGGGACCTGAATATGCCAAATGTTAACTGGAGCACCTTTGCTGCAGGCACATCCAAGAGCAGGGTCATTCTTGATGCCCTACAGGGGCATGCCTCAGACAGCTGGTATTGGAACCCACTCGGGAGGAGCAATCTTAGACCTGGTACTCTCAAATGGGGATGGAGAAAGAATCTCAGATTTAGAAGTGGGTAGCCATCTGGGAACAAGCGACCACCAAACAGTGTGGTTCACAATAAACACAGCCATACAATCAAGCCATACAAAAGCAAGAGTACTGGACTTTAGGAGGGCTGACTTTGGGAAATTGAGAGAGTGCCTCAGAAAAGCACTAGCAAACAGGCAAGAAGGAGGGTGGAGGAACATTGGGGAGTGATCAAAACAGCCATCACAGAGGCAATAAGCCTTTGTGTAAAACAAATCAATAAAACACCTTGAAGGAAAAAACCATTATGGTTCTCAAAAAGAGGTGGCAGGGAAGGTTAAGGAGAAAAGGACAGCATTCAGGAAATATAAGGAAACACAGAAGAGCAGGACAGAGAACTTTATCAGTTAAAGCAGAAAAGAGGCTGGGAGGCAGTCAGAATAGCAAAGGCCCAAACCGGGAAAGGATAGCCAGTTCTGTTGAAAGGGGATAAGACCTTTATAGGTACATTAGGGAGTGGAGAAAGACCAAGGAGGGATACTGAAGCTTAATAAAGGGGAGGGAATGTGGGTAGAGGGTGACAGTGAAAAGCAGGGATACTGAACGAATATTTCTGCTCAGTATTCACAAAGGAAGAGGAGGGAGTTACCTAAACCAAACAAGAGAAACACTCTGAAGACGGGGTTGATAACAGTCCATTTACAGAAGAAAGGGTTCTGAAAGAACTAATAAAATTGAAGGTGGACAAAGCAATGGGGCCTGATGGGGTTCACTCCAGAATTCCTAAAGAACTAAGGGTAGAACTAGTGACACGCTGTCTCTCTGTTTAACAAATCATGGGAGGATGGGATGGTACCGAGGACTGGAGGAGGGCAGATGTGATTCCTCTTCACAAAAGTGGGAGCAGGACAGAGGCAGGAAACTACAGACCAGTTAGTTTGACCTCAGTGGTAAGGAAAATGATGGAATCACTTCTGAAGGAAAAGAATTGTTGAGTACCTAGAGGCCAGTGGGGCACAGGACCCAAGGCAGCATGGATTCCCGATGGGAAGGTTGTGTCAGACGAATCTAATAGAGTTCTTTGACTGGGTTACCAAAGTAGTAGACCAGAGAGGGGCTGTGGACATGGCCTACCTAGATTTTAGCAAGGCATTTGATACAGTCCCACACAAAGATTAGTACACAAGATAGCCAGCCTTGGAGTGGGTCCCAAGGTGGTAGCCTGGATAAAAATTGGCTAGACAACAGAACTCAGAGGGTAGTAGTAAATGGAGTACACAGTGATGAAAGGAGGTTACTAGCGGGTATCGCTGGGGTTCAGTGCTGGGACCAGTCCTTTTTAATGTCTTTATAAGTGACATTGCAGAGGAACTGTAAGAGAAAAGTATGTCTCTTTGCAGATGACACAAAGATCTGCAACAGGGTTGATACACAAGATGGAGTGGAAAGGATGAGAAGGGACTTGGCAAGGTTGGAGAAATGGTCAAATGTATGGCAGCTCAGATTCAATGTCAAAGAAGTGCAAGGTAATGCACATGGGAACAAAACCCAGGAGAAGCGTACACAATGGGGAGTGAGATACTGACAACAGTAAAATATAGAAAGAGACCTGGGGTAATTATATCAGATGACCTAAAGGTGGGCAAGCAATGTGAGGCAGTAAGGAAGGCTGGGGGGATACTGGGATGCATAGGAAGAGGCATCAATAGTAGAAAACAAAAGTTGTTATCCCTCTGTACAGACAGTTGGTGAGACCCCATCTGAGTACTATGTGCAGTTCTGAGACCCCATCTCTGCAAAGACATAGACAGAGTGGAGGCTGTCAGAGGAGAACACAAAATGGTGCAGGGTCTGCACCAGAAGACATCTGAAGAAATATTAAAGGAGCTTAATATGTATACCCTTGAGGAAAGAAGGAGAGAGGGGACATGATAGAAACTTTCAAGTACCTCAAGGGAATTAACAAAGTCCAAGAGGGTAGCATCTTCCAGAAAAAGAGATGTGCAAGAGCAAGGGGCACAATTTGAAGATAGAAGGGGACGGCTCAGAGGTAATGTGAGGAAGTATTTTTTCACTGAGAGGGTTGTGGATGCATGGAACAGCCTCCCTGAGGAGTCGTGGGGTCAAGAACAGTGGGGACTTCAAGAATGCATGGGACACCGCATGAGAGTCCTAGTGGGGAGTAGGAGGAAGTAAGCTGTTGGTTAACTAGGATCTGCAGCTTATCTGTTAGGTAGGAAAATGGGCAGACTGGGTGGGCCAAGCGGTCCTTATCTGCTGTCAAATTCTATGTTTCTATGTTAATCCAAAGTCAATGGCAGGTGCAGCAAAAATTCAAAGTCCCAATTCAATGGGTGAAATTCAAAGTCCAGTTTGTTCTTGTGAGGAGGCCAAGATGTCCATTCTGGTGGTGTCGTCCTGCAGCTTGAGGTGGGGAAGGGGGTCCCAGGGAGGAAAAAAGAACCTCCTTACCCCAGTGCTCCAATCTTGAAATGAAATCAGGAGCCCAGCTAACTCTTAAAAGCCAAATTAGACTACTAGAATTTTCAAATGTTGGCATCTCTTAAAATAATGACCCTGATTGGCCAAGGAGCTGAGAAGTCTCAATTCAAATTCGTGGCTGAACTGCAGCCAGAATTCAAGGTTCCAATTTAACAGCTGAAATTCAAACATCACTTAGTACAACACGTAAATAAATAAACAAGTGGAAACAATATCCTGGACATAGTTTTATGTTTATTTGGTACCCAAGTAAATAGCTGTGCAATTGGAGCTCCTTAGGCAATATTGACCATAACATGGTCAACTTTGAAATACTCACTGAACATAAATTTCATATAGGAATAACCAAAGAATTTCTGTATAACATATAGAATAATGCATGGAGAGGCATGCATAATGAGTGTATGCACACCGAGGTGTGGGATGCACATAAAGCATCCTACACTAGGATGTGCATAAAGTTCAATTTTGAACTCCATCCCATGTGTTGTTTTATGTAATTGCTGGGACTGTTTTTTTTTTTTTGGGGGTTGCCAACTACACAATAAAGCATTGTAAAAATTAACCTGTGTGCATTTGTGTGTGTGTGTATGTATGTGTATGTGTGTGTGTGATGTATTGCAACATTTTTTATTCACAGGCAACTATGGAAGCATATGAATTCTGCAAAGTAATATTTGAATAATGTTAATTTAAATGAAAACTGTTTATTTTGTACTCTTTTATGTTACAAAATTGACTGATCTAAACTGTGTAGCTGAACATCAACGTCAAGAAAACAACAAGAGAATGACAACAGCAGTCACTTCTAATAGTGTGCAGAACTGAACAGTTAATTTTGTGTTATTAAATATTTAAAACTGTTCTTTTTTATTGTGCAAATTGTTCTAAACAACTTGTGTGCAAGGCTTAACTCTGAAAACCGGTTATCCTGGAGACATGCAAATGAGCTGAGCTGAGAGGTTGCCGTGTTTCTATGGTGAGTAGGAAGAAAATACAAGAACTGTTAGAGCACTTTAGGGATCAGGAGAAAGAACTGTTTTGTCAGCTTTCTGAGGTGAATTTACTCACAAAAGAAGACTCTGTCAGAGGATTGCTTTGTGATGATTTTGTGTGTGTTCGCTTGTGGTTGTTATTGCGCCTTTTCAGTAAGAGTGAGCTGTCAATTTCATTTCCATTGGAAAAGCTAGCGTGTGTTTGCTGCTATAACCTGCAGGTTGTAATGGTGGATAATAACCAGCTTTCTTATGGTAAAAAGTCCCCAGTTATTACAAGGCCAATATTCCATGCATAACTGTCACATTAAAGACAACAGAGTGCCAATTACTTAACAGCAAAATCACTAAAGATGCATGGCAAATGTTCAAACATATCATTTTACAGATCTGGGAAAACATACACTAAAAACTAAAAAATACAACAGCAAGGGTGTCAAATGAAATTGGCTAAATAAAATGAAACTTATCAAGCAAAAACAAAATCATACATAAAGTACGTAAAAATGCAAACCAAGGAATCTTGGAACACATCAAATTAAGCCTCTGTAAATCCAAGAATGCCTTAAAAAAAAACCAAAAGGGCATGGAATATTCATTAGCAAAATACACTAGCCAAAAAAAAAAAAACATAGTTTTGCATTTATATTAACTTATTGAAAAAAAAAATACTAAGGTTGATCCAGTAACCATTTCAGACAATACAGTTTGTGAACCTTAGCAATGGCTGATAAGTTTAACAAATATTTTGTTCTGTTTTCTCCACCAAAGGCGTAAACCCAAGTACAATTGATATAGGAACCACCAGGTAAATCACAATTAGTATGGACAAAATCAAAGATAAAATACACTTAAAAAATTCTTCTCACCTGCCCATACAAAATTCAAGACAAATGATAAAAATCATGAAAGATTACATCAGAATTATTTACAAAAAATAAAATTAGTTTTGAAAGTGAACAAAGGAAAGGACAATACCAGCAGATCAGAATACAGCAAATGTCACTCCCATTTACAAGAAAAGGCAATAAACAAGATAAGAAACATAGGGTATTATAGGCACAGACCAACATGGCTTTACTCTCAGAGGATCATGCACCACAAATGTTTCTGTTTTAATGAAAAGATTAACAGAGAACTAGATAAAAGACACCTGTAGATATATTACTAGATTTTTGCAAGGCCTTCAGTCTCATTCCTCACTGGGTTATTAAAAAATGGAAAACCTATCAATAGACCCAGTGCTAATAAACTGGTTTTAATAACTGGTTGACAAACAGAACACAGAGAATAATAATTAAAGGATACAATTCATCATCAGGCAATGTCACCGGATGGTGCCTTAGGGCTCTCTGTCAGGACTGTTAAGCTTCAGATATTCATTGCAGCTATGATCAAAGATGTAACAAACTGGTCCACGAATCGCAGATAACTCAAAACTAGGAGGCCCCGTGAAACTGAAAACCAGTCCATGAACAGGCAGATTTAGATAAAATCTCAAAGTCGGCAAGTAGCGAGATGAAGTTCAGTTTAGAAAATGTTGCATAATGTATCTACTGTATGTAAAAAAACATATAAACATTTGTACATACTGTGTAACACTACTCTAAAATCAACAGAAGGAGAAAAAGTCCTTGGGGTAGTCATCACCAACAATATTTTTTTAAATGTATTTACTTTGTGCACCTGACTCCCCTGTCCCTTGGCCCCCTCGAGCCCCCTCCACACCCCAGCTGCTTCTCTTCACCTTTTGCTGGTCTTACCTCTCCCCATACTAACCCTATACTTTATTCCACTAGGTAGAACCCTCTGGCTGGGCCAGATCCTTCAGAGCCAATATTCAATCATCTGGGAGTTACCCGGGTCAGCAAGTGTGTGGCCTGCAGGTGCAGCTGGACTGTCGTGCTGCATGGGGGTGGATTTTTAGCTGTTTGTTACTGCCCTCAAGATGCAGATGGCTTGGTTGTGCATCCATGCATACAAGCATGCATAGAGCAGCATCAGCCTGCATCTTCTCTCCCATAACCGTTCCATTGCACTGCCACCTGTGAGTCGCTCAGGTGGCAGTATAGCATGAAGCAGGCTGCCCTCCTCAGCGGAGGAGAGCATCATCTGGGATGCTCTGTCCTCCTCCCCTGCCAGCCTTTGACAACCCATGATTATTCCCAAAGCCATGTGTTCTATTAGGGAAACATCTGCTCCGTAATAAAGATGTTATATTCTCACTTTACAAAGCCTGTCTGGCCCTGTCTAGGCCATGCCAACCAATTCTGGTACCCATACAAAAAGCAGGAAATAAATAAAGTTGAAAAGTTTAAAAGAAAAGCAAACAAAATAATTTCCAAATACCAATAAAACTTATGAAAATAGACTTTTAGACCTCAATCCTTGAGGAGGTCACCATCTTCAAATACCTAGGGGTCTGCCCAGACAGCCATCAAGATTTTCCTCCCACATAGATGCCTTATGCACTAAACTCCAGCCTAAACTTGGCATCCTTTACTGGAACAGAGGCTGCCTCCCTTTATCTATTCACGTGACCTGGTCATAAAAACAATTCTAGCCATATTTGACTACGCTGATGTCTCACCTCTGCACCTGCATTCTCCATCTCTAGGACTGACACACTCCTAAACTCATTCTGTTGCTTTGCTGCCTCCTCCCCTCCCCTCACTTACCACTGTCTCCTTTACTCCAGCTCCATCAATGCTCTGTCCACAGATGGTTGCTCCACAGTCTCTCCTTATTGCCAAGTACTGGTTTGGGTCTCTTCTCCCTACTTCCTCTCCCTCTTATCTCCTGCCCACCCCTACACTACTCCCTCCACTCCAGGACTCACTCTTTCTCCTTCCCCCCTCACTCCAGGGTGGGATTGTCTACTGTCTCCTATCACCTCCCTTCTCTGGAATCAACTCCCCTAACCTCACCACTCCCCCTTGCTCGCCTCCTTAAGTTCTACCTTGGTCTCTACCAAGCTCCAACTGCTGCTGCTGCCCCTCATCCTCCTCCTCAGCCCTACCTTCCTAGTCTATCTATCCATCTCTAGTCAATGTGCTTCCTCCTGCTGCTACCTTCTCACTTTTGCACACACCCTTCTTCTGGGACTCAATTATGTTTACTAATTGGTGGTTCTCTAATTTGTGGTACTGTCCTGATGTGACTTTTTTTTATACTCCTCCCTGGACCCGGCCGGTCTCTTCTTCTGGCCCCACAAACTCCCCACCGTGGCTACTCTCTCCAGACCTACCGCCCCATATCACAGCCAACCCCAAAGTAGCCTGGTGCATCCCTTCATCGGACAGGTCTCTTACTTCTCTTACCTCCATAGGAGAATGGCCTGGCGCCAACAAATGATCCTGGGGTGCTACTGGGATGGCATATGGAGGTCTGGAGCCCGCTGGTGAGGGTTCTGGAGAAGCCATCACCCGATAGGCCTGGCGCCATTTTCCACTTTGCTCTCTGGAAGCGATGTGCCACTGACATCAAGGCATACACTGACATCCGTCACTCCCCTTAGTGTATTGTGGCTGATGTCCTGCCGTACTCCAGCCTCCACCAGGGTCAGCAGGCGCTGATCCATGTATCCACCCTCCCCTGAGAGGCGAGCCATCGTCGGATGCTTATTTCCTTCTCCCTGGCTGGCCCTCCAGCAGCGAGTCCGTTCCCAGACCCGTGTCGCTGGCGCCATAGCGTAAATCCAACTGCTGCACTGGCAGGCCAGCCCTCTGATGTGACTTTTGATGTATAAAATACATTGTAATGCAACCCTACACTACCTAGGCATTGTACTCCCCATATAGTATAATGCAATTGTAGTGCACTGACTTTACCTCTGTTTGTCTACGTAAACATGTATTGTTGATTTTAATTCTTTGATTATAAACTTAACCCCGTAACCCTACCTGAATTCTTCCCCAGGTCGCACTCTGGCAATGAGCCTCGGCTCAGTGTGCCTTTCCTGGTGCCAACCTTTTAAAAAATGCCATGCCACTTTATACATGCAGAATCAGAAAATTTATTATTAATGTTTGATATTATAAGTGATCCACAATTAATGTGTGACTTAAACATCAAATTCAAAAAAGGATTACGGGCACTAGGGACACTTATTACAGGTCATAGGTCAACAGTATAACACAAACAAATGAAAATACTTTTTCACTCAAAGAATAATGAAACAGTGGGTGTAGTCAGTTAGAACACCAAGATGGAAGCTTAACTTTGCAAGTCTGGCACCTCCTGTGCCCATCCAGTGACATCCTTCTCACTACACTGATCCAACATAACTAAGACTGCAAGATCCTGATTCCTACCCTTCCTAGCTAACTCACAATACCTGCTTTGCTGGTAAAAACTAGCCTGGGGCCCTGGTAACAATGCATTCATTTGTGAGGCCTAACTAATCTCAGCTCACTCTCCATCCAGCTAACTCTCGTCTTGCAGCATAGTGATAGCTCCTTCCAGCCTTTCTCATGTGTCTGCAACACTGACACATATCCTGCAGGAAGCAGCTGCTCTCAGTGTCATCATGGCTCAAACCTCCCAAGAT
Organism: Neoceratodus forsteri; assembly: GCA_016271365.2. NCBI lineage: Eukaryota > Metazoa > Chordata > Ceratodontiformes > Ceratodontidae > Neoceratodus > Neoceratodus forsteri. The sequence continues at coordinate 398,497,709 of CM057454.1, forward strand.
ATCACCTCAATTGGGCTCCATGAGGAGGCCTCTGAGTCCCAGTCACCACAGTCGAAGGCCACATGGACAATCTGAATGGTCTGCCTCCAGGAACATGAAAGAAAAATCACGTATCTCCAGGAAAAGATGGATGAGCTAGAGAACAGGATGAGATGCAAAATGTGTGGTTTGCTGAGGGGTCAACACCATTGACTTTCTCCAGGCAGTTTAAGTGGACCTCCTACATGGTAGCAATTGTCCACCTCCCAAGACTGGGTGGGTCCAGCACTCCTAGCCCTAAGCAAAGCCAGGGAGGCTGCACCAGATCCTAGTCCCTTTTCTGAGGTTCCCATTAAAGAAAACACCCTTAGGTTCCCAAGAAGGGGTCCTTGTCATGGCACAGGCATACCATACACCTTTACCAAGATTCTAAGCTGAAGTATCAAGCCAAGTGGCTGAAGTACACTGAGTATGTCAACACTTGGTCACCATAGGCTATAGTACTCCTCCACTACCCAGCCCAGTTCAGAATCATAATAAATGGAGTGCTCCATGTGTTACAAACCCCACACCACTGCAGAGGGCTTGCTTTATTCGATCTCTCTCGGAGTCGAGGAGAACCCTTACAGACCTGGCAATCTTCACTACCTCCTTGTGTATCCCATGGATACAGGTTCCCCTCCTCCTCATCCACAGCCCAAACCTCCAACACCATCCCTGGTGGCACTGATAACTAATGCCATCCTGGCAGAGATGGCTGGACCTTGCCCAAGTGAATCAGGGCAGAGAAGTGCCAACAAAAGGCATGACTAAGGACTTGGTTCCACAGGTTCCCTGCTTGAGGAGACACAATCAAAAGCAACACTCCCGGTGTTCTTGGATAATGTTTATGGGGTTGCACTCACCTAAACCCCTACATGATCTTCACTATGCATCCTCAGGAGGCCCAGATACTCAAAAATGTCATTCCCCTCTGGACTGATTCAAGAACCGATGGCTCCCCCTCCTTCATAGGCCACAGTGGTGGCAAGCACTCCATCCACCTGGGGGCAGATCATCGGTCCTGACTCCCTGCTGAAGCACAGGCCCAACCTGCAACCTCCCATACCCTAGGCTGATGAGAATTTGACTCAGTCAGTAAACACTTTGTCTCTGCTTCTCCAGTGCAACAGTTTGCTGCTCATATTGGCTCTCTCACAAATGGCCTAGTTGATAGAAATAGAAACACAGAATTTGACAGCAGATAAGGACTGTTTAGCTCACCAGTCTGACCATTTTTCCTAGCTACATTGTTACCTCAGACTGTACTTGATCTACGCTCTTTCTCCCCCTTTCCACTGTGGTTCTCTTGTGCCTATCCATGCATTCTTGAACCCATAATGTCTTCTTTCCCCCCACCTCTGTTGAAAGATTGTTCCAGAAATCCACCACTGTTCTGTTAAAAGTACTTTCTAAAGTCTCTCAGAATCTACCCCCTCCAGCTTCATAGCATTGATTGACCCCAAGACAATTGCTAACACTACCCAGTTCTATGCCACCACAATGTTAGCCTCCCTGGGGCACCTGGAACAATGCTGCTGATGTAGCCCACATCAGATTGTCAGCAGGGCCCACAGCCTAGCAGTCCTCCCTATCTATAAACAGACTTATTTTTCTTGGTTGCTTAAATGTGTGGGTTTCGATTCTCAAGAACCTGGCACAAGCCATGCCAATGGCAGCTTGTGCCAATGCAATATGCTAGGGACACTGTGCCTGATTCTCTATTAGGTAGGGTTCTTGCAGTAAAGTCCCACAGCCGCATCTGTGGCTGTGTGCCAAACAGACGGCACATCTAAATTTATTTATTTAGTTTTGTTGACCTGTTAAGTGCACTAGACAAATCCTGCCTATTTTCAGGCACGACCCGGGGAGGGGATACAGATGAATGCCAACTGCCTTTGAACCAGATTAAGCTGTTGGTGGTGTTTTAGTGAATGAGGAAATTTGGCCAGGACACTGGGGAAACTCCACTACTCTTTTCGATAAGTGCCATGGATCTTTAACATCCACCTGAACTACCACCAATCCAGGAAGATGGGACCTCGGTTTAATGTCTTATCCGAAGAGCGGCACCTCAGAAATGCAGCACCCCTCTCATGCTGCTATTACAGTGTCATGCTGGGATATTAACTTAAGTGCCAGATGTGGGAACTGAACCCACAGCCTCTGATCTCCGGCCTCAGAGGCGAGTGTGCTACCTACTGAGCCACTGACACTGCAATTGCATTTGGGAGCATACATGTAATATTTTGTATCCTGGCACCAGAAAATATGAACAAGTCTGATGTTGTTTGTCAGGATTACAAATATTTCTATCCAGATGTTTTACGATAGAGTCACCCGATACAAATACTTGCCTTTATCATTATATCCTGAAGAGTGGCTAACAGGGTTATTGTTGTTATTAATCAAGGCTGTGTCCATAAAATTAATAAGATCACAAAAATTAGTTTGGGGCCATCTATTGAGATAACAGGGGGTGAACAATTACTACATTAGAGGAAATAGTAGATGCATTTGTATTTTCATCCATTAAATTAAGTAAAGGATCAAATCTGTTTCTGTATTTAATATAATTTTTCTGCTCTTCTGCTTCTTTTAAATGGCTAACCTATTGTGCCTGTCCATAGAGCAGAGCTGCATGGCTGGGTACACATCACTCATGCATGCTTATATTTGTGCATAGCCCCTAATGCCAATAAAAGTACAAAGTATGGTATTTATGGATTTGTTCTTATACAAATCTCTGCTTGCAGGGTAAAAATATCCACAAGCCCCTTATTTAAAAAATTACATGATGTTTTTCTCCAAAATCAGTCAATTTTCTAGAGAAACAAATGTGTTTCAACTTTCTTCAAGGAATATTGTTAGGATGTTTCCAACAACATTTTCATCATAAATATTAAAGATTTATACATCGAGGATAAAATCATTTTGGAACTGTAGTGCCGCAGATTATGTCCTTGTTATGCCCTTATAGAACACCCAAATATCAGATATTTATTTTTTACACAGTAATCGATTTTGTCTTTACACTTACAAAGAAAGATCTTATGGCATTTGCAACAGTTAGCAGATGAAGTGCACCTACAAAGTCTGTGTCCCCAGCAGACCTTATCCATAGATAAAGAGTGAGAAAAATGCTTTTTAGGTTAAAATAGTCTTGTTGTTATTGTAGCAATCTACAAGAGATTTTCTTAACAGATAAGCACAGCCCAGGAAGTTTTAGAAGCACTCAGAGGTCCTTACTCATTTATCTTGAGCTGCTCTTATTAGCCAGATGGAGCAGAACAGCATCTGAAGAAAGGTAGTGGCTTTTACTGAACGGTTGACTTTTCTGTCATCCAAGAACAAATCTAAAGTTAAAGCTCTAAAACCAAAAGTTAAATGTCACTTTACAACTCATAACTGCTGCTTAAATCAGTGTGGCATATCAAGTGGAAGAGAGGAGAGTAAGAGTGAGTGAGTGCTGTGAATTCACTAAGCTGGAAGGGTTTTTCTGGCTGCAGCAGATTGTACCCAATGGGCCAGCCATGCATGGTAAAGAAGGATACCAGGCTGAGTGTGTTTCATACTAGAGACTGCCAAGTAGAGGTGGGCAAAGTTGCAAATTCCCTTTCATGGAACTTTCGTGACATTTTCAAACTTTCTGCACTTCACCATTGGTGGATCAGAATCTTCTGAATGTGTTTATCTGATTTTTGCCTGTTCTGTTGACTTTTGGCTAACTGCAAAATAATATATTAAACTGCAATTTATTCCATCTGCAGTTTAATGTATTATTCATATCCCGCCTACTCGCTGGCCCCCATAAAATAAAAATTCCCGCTGTGTCCACTGGCCACCCTACCCACTGATGGCTGGCCTCATATAAAAATATATTTGGTGTATAAAAATATACTTGGTCTAGTGGTACTCCTCCAGTTGCCAATTGACCCCATAAAAAAATCTATTTAAATAATTTTCCCTCTCTGGTGTCTAGAGGACCCCTCCCTATCCCGTTCCCTTAAAAAAGTCAGAAGTCCCTCATTCAATAGTGCCTAGTGGTCTCCCCAAGTGCTGATCGCTGACCCCATATATCAAAATATCTCTGGTATTTAGTGGTCCCTTCAACTGGCCAATCACAGGCCCAATGAAAAAAACATTCAAATAATTTTCTCTCCTTGGTGTCTAGTGGACCCTCCTATCCTGATCCTTTTATTAAAAGGAGAGTCTGCAGTCTCTCATTCCCTGGTGTCTAGTATCACACCCTGGCAGGTAGTCCCCACTACCCTACTTCCCCCACTCTGACCGAACAGGTGACTGGCACAGCCCTCCTCTCTAAACTGTGACCAGCCACCCACTGAGCTGTCAGTGAATTATAGAGTGCCTTACAGGCAGTACTCACTCATTGACAGCTCAGTGGACATCTGGGCATGGTGGAGAGAGGAGGCTGTGCCAGTCACTGGCTGGGGTCAGTGTGGAGTGGAAGCAAGATGGAGACTACCTGCCTGGGTGGGAGGGGTCTGCTAGGCCTCAAGAATAGGGACTACTGACCTTTATCTTAATAAGGAGATTGGGGATGGGGTGGGGTCCAATAAACACCAGAGGAAAATTGATTGCTTTTTACATTGGGCTCATGATTGGCAGGTGGAAGCAGTGAACACCAGGTTCGATATTTAGAGCCGGATGCACCATGCAACAGAGATGCTCCAGTGAAGTGCAAGAAATGTGCCATTGTGCAATATTCAGCAGGAGGTGGCTGCGCAGTGCAATAAACAATGCGCCAGAGTTCAACAATAATGAATGCATGTGCAACCAGTGAGGCAGAACCATGAATAACATGCACAGTGTGATATTCAACAGCATGCGCCTGCGGCGTAATAGCAGAGCAAGGGAAGTTAAGAACAGCTAGAAATGATCCAAAATAAAAGGAGCAAGAGAGGGCAAGAACGCAAAGGGAAGCCTCAGGGGGAGCATGGTGACAGAGCCAGGGTGGAATAGAAGGAAGCAGTGCACAGGACTGGGCAGTGGCAAGACAGGGCCCATAGAGAGGGTAGGAGTGGGTGTGCCTGTGCCACTGTGCAGCAAAGGCGTGGAGTGCCACAGTGGACTGAGGGCAGTGGCAGGGCAGGACAGCCACAGTCGGTGCATGGGGAGCATCAGAATGGACAGCAGGAGACAGGACAACAGCCACCGGGGGTCATCAGCCAGGACACGGCCAGTGCACCTTCCAGATGAAGAGTAATGAGGGGTGTGAGAGGCAAGCAGCAGGGAGGCAGCGGCTGTGGAAGGGCCAGTCGGTGGTACATCCAGAACAGGCAGTACCGAGCCGCACCAGCTTTGAAAACTACTCTGGCACAGAGATGTGGGCTGGCATCACCTGAACTGGGCACACTGAGGCGCTCTGTGAGCTGTGCAGTGATGAGATGCAGGCACCTACACAACAGAGCCATGCTCTGTCAGTGAGATGAAGGTGACAGCCGTCATGTGCCTGCTCTGCAGGGCACCTTCTAGAGACCAACAGGAGACATGACAGGCATAACCCTGAGTCGGCCCGCGTCAAGCCCTACTCACACAATTCCTCAATGCACTGCCACATGCTGGAGTACATCCATTTCCCCAGCACACAGGCAGAGTGCACAGCACACATACAGAATTTTGCACAGTGGTAGCAGGTTGTCTGGCATACTCGGGGCCATTGACTCTACCCATGGACATCCACATGCCACCCTGGCCTGAAGGGTCCGGCATACATTAACTGCAATGGTTACACAAGCATAAACTGCCAGGTGGTGTGCGATGCCAGGGCGCAGTACACAATGTCTGTGCCATGCACCCTGGAGGAGCACCAATGCCTTCATCTGGCACCAGTCTGCAGTGTGCCACAGGTTTGAGAGTGAGACATCCCACTGGCCATCTAGTAGGTGAGTATATCACAGGATGACATAGGAGGCGTGGGGGTGCATAGTCAGAAGATGTCATAAATTACCCGTATGTTGGCCATGACGTGGCGTGAACCACCATTCCAATGTCCACTCTCTACACACTGGTGACAGTGGTTACCTTACATCCTGGCTGCTCACACCATACGTGACCCTCAACCCCATCACAGCTACAGTACAATGAGGCATGTCACAGGGCGGAATGTCATCGAGCGGGTGTTTGGGATGCTGAGGCATGGTTCTGGTGCCTGGACATCAGGCGCTGCCCTACAGTACAGCCCCTCAAATGCCTGTGGCTATTCCCGGCCTGCTGTCCTGCACAACATGGCACTGACTGTTGAATAGTCATGAGATTAGAAGAGGGACAGCGAGTGGGGACAATGAGGACACGGTCCAGCGGTGATGGGCAGCCACTCCTGGTGAAGAGAGACCCCCCACCTGATCCCAGATGTCACAGCTACACTGGGACACCATTACAGAAAACGCACAGACACAACACAGGTGAGTCACGGGACCATGAAACGCCACCAGCGGCAAGGGCACAGCCCACACAGACAGGCAGGGCAGGACACCAGGGTGGAGCGGTAAGGGAATAAGGTCTGGGTTTGGCACCACCGCATAGCGTCAGGGATGGGCAGGGTCAAACCCATTTCTGTCTTACACACATGCACACACACCTACCAAGACATGCAAAGGGGTAAATGGCTAGCAACAGCCTACCCACACACACAGGACCACAACGGCCACATGCCCAGTGACCATCACTATGCGTGCCTCAGATGCTAGGCACCACTGCACTGGCGGACAGTGCAATGCAGAAATCATCATGCCATACAGTGGCCAGCAGCTTGGAGGTGTGCACAGGGACCGTGTGTGCAGAACTGGAGTACCCCACCGGCGTCACAATGCACACCACACTGCACATGGGCAACAGCAGACAAGCGGCCATGGTGGTGGGAGACAGGTCTGTCATACCCAGTACGGCATGGCATCCACAGATGCATGGATGGCCCCTGCGAGACCTGCCAGCCATGCCAGGCTGTTGACCTCATGGGGTGGCACTGGGCGGTCCCCAGGGGTGATGCTGTATAGATAGGCGACGTGTTGCATGCAGGGTCTGCAGCCCACTGAACATGCTCACACCAGGCATGCTCAGTATTCCCACAGTCGAACCTGGTGTCCAGCATAGAAGGTGTTGCATGGCATGGGAATGGGGGTGGACATGACACTGTGTGGTGTCTGCAGCGCTGGTCACCAAACTGGGTGCCCAATGTGGCCATGACAGTTGTCAATGCATTGGTCTGCCTGTCAATGGCATGCAGCCACATCCGCCCCCTGCCGGGCCATCTCTTCTGGGAGCAGACCGTGGTTCCTGCTGTGCTCTCTCTCTGCCTGGCACAGAACTGCATTGAGTGCATCCACCGCCATCACAGCCCACATCTGCCTGATCTACTGAAGCCTGGAGTAGATGGCTGTGCTCATCAAGGAGGTCATCTACTGGTCCGCATACTGTCCCTCTTAATTCCTGGCCGCTAACCAGCACCCCTGATAATGGGCGCTGTACAGAGCCATGCTGAGGACATGTCCACATGCACTGCACTGCCACCCCCCGACACTGTCCCCTGGCGCATTGGCTGACTGTTGCATTGCCCTCTGGCTGGTGATTGCCGGGCCCATCGGCACTGCCACAGCAGCGCAGCATCCACCACCTGGACACTAGTGCTGCCCCACTGCGGCATACAGGCTGAGCTGGGACTATGTTACCACATGAGCTGCCATGGTAGCACCACCCACAGCAATGCCAGTGTGGTAGCCTGCTGTGAGTCACCATCCTGTGTCCCACATATATCATTGGCGGGTGTAGTCCGTCATCATGATGCTGGATACAGCACCTATCTGTAATCCCAGCATGCTGGGGCCGTGGGCACTGTCATGCTGGGACACAGCAGGGCCTGCGTCTGTACCTGCACCACCCTCATCAGATCCGGACAGAAGTGCAGGGCATGCACTTGTCCCATCCCTCAGACACCTGTGGAGGTGGATGGATGATCCTCCATGTCCAGGCATCCCCCTCAGTGGACACACACACCACTGACCCATGTAGATGCTCAGGAGCTGTAAGAACACATTAACGTTAGTGGCTCTGCCCTGCCCTGTGGCATTTCCTCCACCACCCACAGTAACAAAATAGGACCACCATGCAGTGATGGGCTGCCACCTGTCTGGAAGCCACCACCAGGAATGCCCTCGATGGCACAGCACTGCATGCTGCTGGCACCCGCTCCTCCTGTGGTATCAGGCATGGTACACCCGGCTGGCCCCCACCAGTGGCAGCACGTGGCAGCCCTGATGGCAGCCACCTTGTCCTTGATCCACCTCCTGTCCATGCCGACCTTCTTCTTACACTCCTGCGGACTGCTGGTGGCTGCCATGCTGGTTCATGGCATGCCACCTCACCCATGCCACATGCCGGGCCTGTGGCATTCCCCACTGTCCACTGAGCAGTTACCTGTCAAGGTATGCCTCGAACAGGGCATCTGATTCAGCCCTGGTGAAGTTGGGCCCTCCTCCCTTCTCTTCCGTCCCTGTTCCTCCTCTTCCTCATGTTTGGTCATGCTCGAGCCTGTGGGAATGACAGGTGTTACCTTGGACTGTGCAGTCCATTCAGCCCTCACAAACCACAATCCCACATCCCAACAGCATGCAACCCACCACAATGGACTGTAATCCCAACCATGTCCTCTGCAGCCCCATGTTGCATTTATATAGCGCAGACGCATACAAATGAGGTGAGGCGCAGCTGTAAGTGAGATGCTAATGCAGTGGTTGCACCATGGAATGGCTAATGAGCTGATTTGTCTATGCTGGCTAAATATCACACTGTTGTGCCTTGCACAATGATGGTGGCGTGCTCAGGCTATGGCGTAACACTGTGATGTGCATAATCAACACCGCCGCAGGGCAGGGTGCTGGCTGATAAGTAATGTGCTGCTGATGTGCTGTGCCGGGAGGTAGTGCAGGGCACAGCCACCCTGCACCTGTGGCACTAGTTGCGCCCGTTCACCTGTGGCGGCTTGTGCCTTCGATGCGCCGTGAGCACCCATGGAGCCATGGCATGGTAGGCCACTGCAGGGCATCACACACAAAGCACCCTCTGTGCTAGATGCAGGGAGTCTCAATAGTGCTGTTGCACTCTGTGCCAGACAGACCATTGAGCTTGTGGTCGACTTTTGCCCCTAGGTGCCATGTGTCTGCATGGTGCACCCCATCATGCAGTTCGGTGACAGCATGATGAGACTGGCAGCGCAGTACCATGCTGCCTCTGCATCTGGGGCACGTGCTACAGAGCACCAATGATTGCAGTACCAACAGCAGGATGCATCATGGGAAGCACAGGTCTGGGCGCAAGTGAGGTTGGCCAACTTAGTGGCCCTAATTGAGCCACATGCTGGTGCCCTATTTGGACAGGATTCCTCAACAGGCCACAGACTGCTGTGTTGTAGGAGGTGTCTGACAGCCTGGAGGTGGTGACTGGAACTGGCCGGACAGTGGAGCAGTGTTGCCTGGCATGGCGACCTAGGGCGGGACCTGACTGACTGGGGCATCTGCAGGCATGCATTGGCGAGGCACTGTGCCACAGCCAGGTAGGTGCTCCATCCAAACACTAGTAGTGTCCATCTGTCCGGGTATCGCGGTGTGTATATGTCCACCCACAGGTGGATGGGGGCCATCTAGTGGGGATGGTGGTGGTGGGGGTGCGCATCATGGCTGGGCTGTGTGGGCATGCACACACTGGGGGCTTTGCTGCTGCTTGTACTGATGTTTCCCTCTCCATGTTTTACCCTAGGCCCTGAGGAGCTGTCGGGCACTGCTGGCCCAAGAACAGGTGGAGCAGGCCTGGTGGGTGCGTACTGATGCAGATGGGACACATTGGAGGGCCATGGGCCAGCAGCACCCTGCTGGCCTGGATGCAGGTGAGTGCCGTGTTCCCCTTACATCTGTGCATGCTGGGTTGCAGGGGTGGTGGCGGGCGTGGCCACCAGCACTCAGCCCCACTGCCGTGCACACCACGAGTGATCTCAGCACTGTTCTGTGGCACTGCATGTGTGGGTGGGCATTGCAGGTGGGCGGTGCATGCACTGGGTGTGGCTGTGCACTGCCTTGCACCCGCGCCCAGCCAGTCACTGTATACTGACCACAGTGCTGCTGTGAGGGACATGGGCGTGGTGTGTGCAGCATTCTGCATGGCTGTGGGTGCCTGGGGTATGTGGGTCGTGTGGGCGTGGACACTGAATGGTCGCATGCTATCACGGGGCATGGCCCAAGGCTGTATGCCAAGCACATTGGGTGGGCTGCAGGGTCCTGATCACGAGTAATGACTCTGCTCCCTTGTCCTAGGTGAACAATGCTGGACTGCCCTAGAACAGAGTGTTCAGGCTTCTTCAGCTGGCTAGGGGCCACCCTGGAGCTGCTACAATGGATGGAGCAGGGGTGAAAAAGTGGCACAGGAGGTGACACCGAGATCGTGTGGGGAGAGAGAGGTCAACGTAGGCCCTGTGCCCCTGTTGTACACTTCCCTGCTGGACTTACCTCACACCCCTTCATCCCCTCCCTGTTGTACACCTTTTATACCCACCCCCACCTGGTATGTGGCCCTCCCCCACATATAAATGGTTGTTTTGCTGTTTTTTATACTGTTCACTACTCGATTATAGACATATTTGTTATGACAACTGTGGTGGTCTCTGATTTGTAGCGGGCATATGGTGCTTGGCTGCAGTGGTGTGCATGGTGTTGGGGTGGTGCAGGCCTGGGTGTGTGTGTGTCTGGCAGGGACCCGCCTATGGTGTGGGTGGGGACTCGGTCCCTGTCTGTGGTATATGTGTTGTTCCCTTTGCACTGGATGCCTGTGTGCAGTGGTCCCTGCTGCATGCGCTGTGTCCCTGGTGCCCCTGTCAGTATGTCCATGGCCCTTGCAGCTGTTGCCATGTGTATGGTATGCATGGTCTGCTGGCACGTCATTGGTGGCTGTCCATGCTGGACCCTCTGGTCATGGTGCAATGATGGCTTGCCTCCTGTCACCAGTATGGTGCACGCCTGCCTCGGGTGGCACTGTGGACTATGCTGTTGTTGTCCCCTCCATGCTGTCGCTGGTGTCTGTTGCAGGGTCTGTGTTCTGATGTCTGTCACTTGTGCTCCGGCGCATGATGGTGGCGGACGGCTTCATAGTGCATGCAGGATGGCTGTAAACCTGTGCCATGGTGGGGTGCATGCCGTGGTACACAGCATCAATGGATGCATGCCAGTGGCATTTGTTGCCCCGCTGTTGTGTTCCTGTGTTGGGGTGCCCTTGGGTCAGGGTGGGTGTTTGTCCGTGCCCTGTGTCATATCCTGTTTGGTGCATGCCTCCATGCACCACTGTGGGTGGCTGTACTGGTTGTTGGGGCCAGTGCTGGGACAGGTGTGTGCTTAGGTGGGTGTGTGGGGTGCTGTCCTGCTGGTGGTGGTGTCCAGGGCAAGCCTTCCTCGCATGTGGGGTCCCTCGGGTACTGGCCTTGAGTCGACCTCTCTGCTGTGACATGGGGGGCCATGCAGAGCGGCAATGTGTCTGCAGTTGTTGCGTCAGTGGCTGGTGCCACCCGCTGCAGGGTGCTCACAGTGGGGCTTCCATGCATGGCTCCTGGTGCACAGGGTTGCATTGTTACAGTGGGGGTGGTGGCATGTATTCGGTGCCATGCACTGTTGGGTGCTGCTCCTGGGCCCAGTGTCTGGGGATCACTGTACAGGTGTGCTCTGCATTGGTGGGATGGGGTGGCACTGGTGGCTGGCCCTCCTTGTGTTCTGCGGTCCTGCTTGCCGGGGTGTGCTGGGGCACCGTTCCCCGACTGTGGATTCGGTGCTGGTGTTCACGGGCTGGTGGTCCATCCAGCTCACCACAGGTTGTGCAGTTCATGGGGTGTGGGAGCGCTGTCTGGGCTGCTGCGTGCTCCTCGCCCATGGCTTCCATGGGTGGTGCACCCTGCATCCTGTCCCTGCACATCCCTGGTTGTGCTGCCTGCGCTACTACCTGCTCCACTGTGCATCCCTGGCTGTGCTACTGTGCATCCAGCTGCTCCACTGAGCATCCCTGGTTGCGCAATGGGCGCAGTTGACATGATATTCAGTTGTGTTGTGCAAGCACACCTTGGCCTGTACAGTGTTTGAAAATCGCATGCTACACAGGGTGCACTGCACTTGCGCCTGCTTCTGCTATTGCACTACTTTGTGGAGCAGTCTGATATCCAGGCCCAGGTATTTTTTTATATATGGCGGCAATCAGAATGGGGACAGTGGGTGGCAATTGGAGGTTAATTAATGTATTAAACTGCGGAAAAAAAGCTGCAAGAACTGATCACTGGTAGTGATCAGTTTTGCAAAATTTTTCCTGCAGTTTAATACATTAAACCGCTGCCTGTACATTTATTCTCGCTGAAACTACAACAATGCCGAGGATCACCATTTAAGTCTTCATTCAGAGAAGTGATCATTTCCTCCAGCAACTGTGATTGCAACTGTTAGACCAACCGCATCCTTTTGATTCAATATATACATCAAAATTATTTAATGCCTCTGTTGTCACTGCCCATTAACTGTACCACTAGCATATTTTCATCTCAGGGCAAACTGCCCATCATAACTTATCCTCTGTAACCACCAGTATTATTTTGACTCAGAACTGGCTGACGTTGCAACTACTTCTCTGTGACCAGCACATTGTGTATTCACAATATTCTCTGCTCTGCTACTTGTGTACTACCACTGTTTTCTTTGTGCTACCATTGTTAGTATGTTAGTTATACCACTTTGTTTTATTCTAACCTGGACGTGGAGCTTTTGTAAATTAGTCTCTGACTCAAAGGGTTGTAATTCTGATCTCAATAATGACTAAATAAATAAATAAAAATATTCCATAAAGTTACCAAATGTTGCCAAAATGATTTCGAACTGTCACAGAAATTCTGCCGAGGAGTTTTTTTGCACACCTCTACCAGCAAGGGTTTTTAACCTGAAATATTCCTTGAATACAGTAGAGATGCACTACAAGCTTTAAATCAAAGTGTCAGTAAGCTGCTTTTCTTCCATAAAAACTTTTGCATATGTATCCAAAGTCTCTCTCACACAAAAGAATGTCTGCATAGATTTCATAGACTTTCTCCACTTTTATACAGTATATGGCAGCTATGTAAGTTTGATGTGATGAAACAATATACTGGACTGTCGAGAAAATATCAAACCTAAACATAATGGAGTCATGTGATGCCTCTGCTGTAGGTCTGCCTCTTCTCCTGCTCCATACGTCTGACTCAATTATTTTAAATAGTTTCTACTTCTGTGGCCAAATAACTTGCTTTCCTTTATTATTTTTGCTGCCTTTGCTCTCTATTGTGTGTTGGTAGACTTACCTCCCTTCTGAAATGCTGCGGTTGATGGAGTCTGCTCCAGTATGACATACTCCCAGCAAACCCCAGAAAGGACTGAGGGCCTAAGTGGCCAAAGGCAGATGTTTCCAGTACTCCAGCCCTTCTACTTCATCTGAAGTTTTAATGATGGCCTGGTTTTTGGAGGAGTAGGTACCCCTCCAGGACTCGATCATCTCGCTTTCTTTGGATGTGAAGATTATCTGCATTTCAAGAGAGGAGCTTTCTAGGAGGGACAAAGATGTTGAGGCTAGGTTGAGCTCCTTAGAAGACCACAGTCAGTATGTGGGCCCTGAGCTGGTCTGTCTCCTTGCAGCACAAAGTTTCAAAGCTTGAGCATCAGATAGAGGACTTGGAGGGGTGAAGCAGGTGGAATAATCTTATTATCACCAGTCTGCCTGAGCAAGCCAAGGGACCTAATTATGTGGTCTTCATTTGAAAACTGTTTGAGAAGTTGGCAGGGCCCTCCAAAATTCCCAGCATATGTGGTTGAATGGGTGCATAGAGCATTACATCCCATGCCTCTGGATAAGGACCCTGCATGTCACATTATTATGAAATTATTGAACTTTCTAGATAAACAGCATATTTTATCAAAACACATTTTCTACAGGAGGTGTTTTGGGAAAGGAAGTGGCTCCAGATTTCCAAGACCTTCTCTCGGCAGTCAGAGCTCACAGCTTATCACCCTCAGATTTCCAAATTGGCCCCTGATGTAAAGTTTCAGATGTTATACCCCTCATGGTTGCGGGTCTGAAGGATGACTTCTCCACTGCTCTTGAATCTGGAGAGAAAGCTTGTTCTGGTCTACCTAAGCTGTTTCAGATATCTTTCCTAAAGACTGATATTGGTGAGGATACCGATACTGAATATCACTTACACTGAGTGTATACTGTTGCCTTACCTGTGGCAGCTTTTAGTGAACATTGTTAGTTTTGTTGGTTCATGTTTGCTGACATGAATGCACAGGCAGGCTTTCTATGTTTATATATAAGTTGGAGGGAATACATAGTTGTAGAATTTTTTTCTGGTACAGTATTGTTTCTTCTCTGTACGTTGGGGGGTTCCCAGGGAAGGGGGTGCTTCAGATGTGTCTTTCTAGTTTTTAGCACTTGGCATTGTTTGGGCCTATACCTTCTCAGCAGCACCTTTGGTTCCCAGTCGGCTTTTTAGTATTGCAATTCCCCTCTATATTGGTTCCCCTCTCCTTTGTATAGGAGTCCTGGTATCTTCCTCATAGCAGGTTGTCTGCCTATTAGGTAGTTTTACTTTTTGGTAGCTGGGGCTGATATTTCCTTCATTCTATGTAAGGATTGTGTGTTTTATTGTGTAAGACCCCTTTCATTTGGTGGTCTCACTTGTATCTTCTGTTATGTTTACAGTTTGACTGCCCTTTTAATTTCTTGTTCTTTGTGGTTCTCTCCTGCCTTTTGCTGTTTTCCGATTCTGTATCGTTTCATCTGTGCTGCTGGGTAGTGGGGATCCCTTACTTTGTTGTAACATTGTTCTTGTTCTGGGTTGTGGTTATTTTTGGTAGAAATTTTCAGTTATGGGATTGGGAGTTCGGAGGCGGGGAGGGGTATTACTGAGTGCACAAAATTTCATTACAGATCATTACAGATCCTACCAAGTTTGGTGCTCAGTCTTTGGGATCGGGGAGGTTTGTAAGATATGGTTGATGGTTTTGTAGTGTTTGTTTAATGATTCCTATTTTTCTTGTTATGTGAGGTATTTTTTGAGGGTGCATCTTGAAGTGTTCTTTTTGGTATATGTTGCTCAATGGGAAGGCTTCCTTCTCTATTTTCTGTGACAACCTCTGATGACTAACTTGTTGATTTTATTGGAATGTCAAGGGGCCCAGGAGCAATGAAACTGGCTCATGATTCTCTGTCATTTAAAACAACTCCATACAGGGACAGCATTTTTGCAGGAGACCCATCTGAAGTGTGATGCTATCCACTATCTTAGAAGAGTGTGTGAGACAAGTTTTTGGTGCGGTGTGTAGTTGCAGCAAGGTGGGATCATGATTTTGATTGCCCACAATGTTATCCTTACACTGCTAACAGAGATTTGAGATGTTGAGGGCCATTATCTTTTTTACGTTGATGGCTGGGTCCAGCATTAGGTTCTATTGGGCTGTATCTATGGTCCCAACATCAATTCCCCCAGGTTTTATGGCCTTTATTCCACTTTTGGACTCATATACTCAAATCCCTATTCTTCTCGGAGGAGATTGGAACCTTCCTCTCCAAATGAAGCTGGATTGATCCAGGCTCCATTAGGTGAGGCTTATCTAGGACAGCATGGGCTTTGTGAATTCATGGATGGGTTGGGGCTTTTCATCCCTGGTGCCTCTTCTTTGGATCAGCAATACACCTTTCACTCTCTTCTGCATAATTCTTACTCTAGTATTGACTATTACTTGATCAATCACAAGAGTGTGCCAGGCTATTGTCTGCAACAATACAATCATTGTGGTTTCTGATCACTCCTCTGTTCATCTGAGCCTCACTGTTCGATTGGTGGGGGAGGCATGGGACAAAGTCTGATGGTTCAGTCACCAACTAACTTGAGATCCAGAGTCTTCTCAGGCTTAAGGGTACATTTGATCCTGTCATTATCTGCTCTTGATGTCCTTTGGGGGCAGTAAAATGCATAATTAGAAGTGTATCCGCTTGGCCTCCATACCTAATAAGTCCAGCAACATGAAATTTGATAATCATTTAAATGAAACCTGGGCCATTGAGTCTCAGCATTCTCCGTGAGTCTCTGAAGAAGACTGGCTCAGGCTCAACTCATTAAGATCCCAGTACATGAGTCTCTTTGCAGAGAAGCTGGAACTTGCCTTGGTTCACATGAGGACTCATTACTTGGAATCTGGGAGCATGCTGGTAAGCTTCTGGCACTCTGGCTCCATCAGACAGAGACTGACAAAACTATTCAGAGTATACAGGTGGGACCTGATTCAGAGTCTGCCACTAATCCCCGGATAATTATCTTCCTCCTCCAGCTTCTAGGAGCTTTCTTTGGAGGAAGTATGGATTATCTTATTGCTAAAACCTGATAAAGATGATTCCTTACCAGGCAGTTACCACTCTATTCTCTTTGATTAATTCTGATATCAAGATATTGGCAAAAGTGCTGGCTAATAGGGTCCTTCTGGTTTGGGATTGTTTGATTGGGGTTGAGTAGGTTGGGTTTATGAAGGGTAGGTTGTCTCCTGATCACCTTTGTAAGCTGTTGCATCTCTTTTCTGCATCCAGGAGAGCAGAATCCTTGTGGCCCTGGTCTATCTGGACACAGAAAAGGCATTTGATTGAGTTTCATGGCTCTTTTACTGACTTACCTTCATAAACTTGGGTTTCTGGGGAGTTCATTAGATGGATTCAAATTCTCTATCAGACCCCTACAACTACACACCTGGTGTAATGGGATTCTTTCTGACCTCATTCATTTACAGTAGGGTCAAGGCAGGTGCCCTCTATCCCTTTTCTTTTCATGCTCTATATTGGGCCCCTCATATGTAGACTCCTAAATAATTCTTCAATATAGGGATACAGGTGGGAGGTGTAGACTGCATATTATCTGCTTATGCAGATAACCTCCTTCTTTATTTAGAGGATCCCTTTGTCTTGATCCCTGCCTCTGTCTCTGAGATCCAGGCATTTTCAACTGTTTCTGGTTATAAGATTAATTTGGCAAAACCAAGGTACACTCTTTAAAACATCTTCTAAGCAAGCAGCAAGTCCTGGAGATGGGGCTGGCGTAGGAACCTTAGGCCCTGACATACTTTGGAATCAAAATCTCAAGATTTTCTCTGACCTGTTAAAATATAATTCATTACCCCTTATCCAGTCCATTAAGTTGGCTTTACATCATTGATCTCCTCTGCTCCTCACCCTTTGGGGATGTTAGTACCATAAAATGAATGCTCTTCCTTGTATTTTGTATCCCTTGGGATGCTAGGTATTCATCTTCCTAAAACCTGTTTTTGCAGTTACAATGTCTTCTAAACAGTTTCCTCTGGGACAACGTCAAACTAACTGCAGAAAAAGGTGGTGGTTTGCATCTCCCAAACATTGTTTTGTATTACTGTGCCCTTTACTCAAGTAAATTCCTTAGGTGGGGAGCAGTGCGTAAATGAGTGAGCTGGGACTGGGTACACCCTCTGGCTATGTACTGAAAGGGATTTTATGTTTGTGGTCCAGGGTCCACCCTCCCAGTCTCATTTTCAATAATTCTAATATCTGGATTGCATCTAACCCCATCCCTGTGGCCTTTTGCCTGCAATTGCATAATATTATGATCGGTGACCTCTTGGTGGAGAACAGGTTGCCCTCCTTAACCTCCTTCAGGGAAAGATTTCATCTTCCCATTTCATTGTTTTCAAATTGCTCCAAATATCCCATGCCATCTCTACTTATTTTGGCCCCTACCCTGGAATAGAGTAGGAGGTAGTGATATGGTAATCCTTATGGCCTCTGCAACTTGGTCCCACCTGTTTTTGGCTTGTACAATGTTCTTCAGTTTCTGGATCCTGCCAATTTATCAGGATTTGTTACTACTGGCAACAGGCATTGGATCTGCAGTTGGACCAGGACACAATGCAATGAGTCATAAAGAACTTGTCCTGTAGCTGGGTGAAGGGTGTTAATTGTCTGGCCTCTGACCTCAGCTACGTGATAACTGGAGGTGGGGCTTAGTCACAGTTAAAGCAGCAAACAGAGGTTCATCTTCTCAGAAGAAGCCAGAAGGTGAAGGAAGGAAACATATTCAATTCAGTGCTTCAGAGTAACTGGTAATTGGTATTTTTCTTTTAAACTTAGATTGTAGGCTTGTAGTGACACTATACTTTCTTTCTGTGTTGTCTTTACTTATAATTGTTTTGGGCTGTTGAAAATTTAAAACATAGTGGTGGTGTAATTCTGTGCTGTCTTTAATTGCAAATGTTGCCCCCCCACCCTTCCCCAACTCTTAATTACAGTGGGGCATTGAAAAGTATTTGCCCCTTCCTGATTTTCTTTATTATTGCATATTTGTCACACTGGATGTTTTCAGGTCTTTAGACAAAATATAATATTAGATAAAGGGAACCTGAGTGGACAAATAACACTTTTTTTTCTTATTTTCATTTATTTAATGAAAAAAGTTAACCAACACCAACTGGCACTGTGTGAAAAATAGTACCCCTAGTTAAATCAACCCAATTAAAGGGATAATTAGAAGTCAGCTGATTGAACACAGCCAGGCTTGATTACAGCCAGCCCTGCTCAATATAAACCTCACTTATTTTGGCCCTTACCATCAGAGTCACATTGCCAGCACAAAGATTCAACAAGCACATTATGCCATGCTCAAAGGAAGTTCCTGAAAAGATCAGAAAAACATTTTGTTGCCCTCTATCAGTCTGGAAAGGGTTACAAAGCTATTTCTAAGGCTCTGGGACTCCATCGAACCACAGTGAGAGCCATAATCTCAAATGGAGAACACTTGGAACAGTAGTGAACCTTTCCAGGAGTGGGCGGCCTGCCAAAATTACTCCAAGGGCGCAGTGTAAAATCATCCAAGAAGTCTCAAAGGATCCTAAAACAACATCCAAAGAACTGCAGGCTTCTCTTGCCTCAGCTAAGGTCAGTGTTCATGACTCCACAATCAGAAAGAGACTGGGCAAAATGGGCTTCATGTGAGAGTAGCAAGGCGGAAACCACTGCTAACCAAGAAGAACATAATGCTCATCTCTCATTTGCCAAGAAGCACCTGGATGATCCACAAGCTTTTGGGAAAATGTTCTATGGACAGATGAGTCCAAAGTGGAACTTTTGGACAACATGGATCCCATAATGTCTACGCATAAAGCAAACACAGCATTCCACAGTAAGAACACCATACCAACAGTCAAACATGGTGGTGGTAGTGTGATGGTGTGGGGATGCTTTGCTGCCTAAGGACCTGGATGACTTGCCATAATTAAAGGAACCATGAATTCTGCTCTGTACCAGAAAATTCTTAGGAGAATGTCCAGTCATCCTTCCGTCAGCTGAAGCTGAAGCGTGGTTGGGTCATGCAACAGACAATGATCCAAAACACAAAAGCAAGTCCACATCAGAATGGTGAAAAAAGTAAAATTAAAGTTTTGGAGTGGCCTAGTCAAAGTCAGACTTAAACCCAATAGAGATGCTGTGGCAGGACCTGAAACGAGCAGTTCATGCTCGAAAACCTACCAAATGTTACTGAATTAAAGGAATTCTGCGAGGAAGAGTGGGTTAAAATTCCTCCACAGCGATGTGAAGACTGATATTGAATTATAGGAAGTGTTTGGTTGTAGTCATTGCAGCTAAATGTGCCGTAACCAGTTATTAAGTGTAAAGGGGCAATTACTTTTCACACAGTGCCAATTGGTGTTGGTTAACTTTTTTCATTAAATAAGTGAAATAAAAAAAAAACAAGTGTTATTTGTTCACTCAGGTTCCTTTATCTAATATTACATTTTGTCTAAAGACTGAAAACATCATGTGACAAATATGCAATAATAGAGAAAATCAGGAAGGGACAAATACTTTTTCACACCACTGTATATGCCCTGATAAATCTGATTGACAGGAGCTAAACACAGGGTATAGTAAGAGGTGTAAGTAGGAGGACATAAGGGGAAGAAGACCACCCTCAGCACGACAAGTGTTTTGACTCATTTATTTATTTATTGGTTTCTTTTCCTTAAAAAAAAATATATATCTGAGAATCAGTTACAGGATTTTTAGTACTGTAAATAAATAAAAAGAAACTAAGAGAGCTTCAGTAGCAAGTAGTGGAATTGCAGTATAATGTGGGAGTGGTGCAATGCAGTGGCTGTGGGGCAGCCATATTCAGGCAGACCTTCTGGACACTGAGGTGCCGCCCTATCTGCATGCATCTCTCAGGACTGTGGGATGAGGTAGCCAGACTCAGAGCGGAGTAAACTGGGTCAGGAGTACCATCACCCCTATCAGGGACCACCCAGTCCAATGCAGCTGCCTCAAAGGATGCTCGAGAAGGAGCACTTGGATGACAGTGGGCTCAGGGAGGGTTAGAGCAGTCAGGCAGAGGCACATCCCAGATCCTATTCCTCTCAAGAACTCATATGCCACACTGGCAAATGAGGACAACCAAATAAGAGGTACCCAGGGAAGTGGAAGGAAAGGATGTGGAGGTTAGGCAAGGAGGTGACCTCAGTGGGGAAAGCAGTGGACCACAGAGGAGGAAGGAAGGAATCCTGGTGGGGGACTCCATCATAAGAGGGATCCAGCTAGGAACACAGGAGGAGGACAGGGAGGTGAGGCTCACCAGGTGCCACGGCATGGAAGGATGGAAGGAAGATACTGGGGATCACTGGGAAGGCAAGAAGGGAGGGTGAGCTGGATGTCATTATCCACCTAGAGTACTAATGACTTGGCAAATGGGGAGCCAAAGGAAGTTCAGGAAGAGTTTAGAAACTGGGGAGGGTCTCAAGCAAGTAGCTACTTCTGTCACTTTCTCAGAAGTACTACCTGTGAGAGGGAAGGAGACATAGGAGTGCATGCACCAGGAACTTTAATTCATGGTTGAAGAACTGGTGCTGTGAGGAAGGGTTTGGATTCATTGGTGACTGGGGACCCACCTGGAGGGATGGAGTTTGTTCAAGCCTGACGGCCTGCATCCATCCTGGAGGGAATCCAAGCACTCAATGATAAGTTTAAATGCTACATTGACAAGCATTTAAACTAGCAAGGGCGTGCAGACCAGCAAGGACGGTACCTGCTTGCTCACCCACAGCGCTAGTAGTGGAACCAGTGAACCAGAGGGAGTGGCTATCTCTGCAAAGCAGTGTGCAAAGATGGAGATTAGTATCCAAAAGGTGGATAAGCAGAAGGGACAAAATTCAGCAGGCGCGAGACAGCAAGGAGAACCAGGGATAAATGACAGCCAAGGAACGGGCTGTAGAACAGTGGAAGCAGTCTAGGGAGGTCAAAATCATGGAAAGCCATGTGTGCAAATGCCAGGAGCCTTAGCAACAAGATGGAAGATCTGGAGGCTGTCATGGTACAGTCAGACCTGGACATTGGCCATCACTGAAACCTGGTTTAATGATAACCATGACTGGGAGATGGCCATACCTGACTACAACATATTCAGAAGAGACAGAGCAGGCAGGAAGGGAGGAGGAGGCACTGTATGTGAAAAATGACATAAGGGCCACACAGATCCAGGAGGAACAAAATGGGGAGAGATACTGTGGGTTAAGCTGGAAGGAAAATGGGGCCAGCTATCTGCACAGGTGTGGTCTATAGACCACCATCCCAGGAGGAAGAAACAGATAGGGAGCTGATGCTAGCCATCCAAATGATGGAGACAAGGGTAAGTAGTACTGGTTGGAGACTTCAATATACCAGACGTGGACTGGAGCATCCAGCAGCAGCATCAACTAGGAGCAGATTTATCCTGGACTCCTTCAGGGTGCCTTCCTCAAGCAACTGGTCATGGAACCAACTCAGCAGAAGGCAATACTGGACCTTGTGCTCACAAACAGGGACAGTGTGATAGGGGGAACAGTGGGGGAGCACCTGCGGTAACAGTGACCACCAGTCATTGTGGTTTGAAATCACAGAAAGAGCAGAACCAAACCACAAAAAAACCACGTATCCTGGATTTAGGGGCAGACTTTGGGAAAATGGGAGATACTTGAAAGAGGCATTAAGGGAATGGGACAGGAATCAGGGGTTGAGGAACAGTGGGCAGTATTTAAAATGGGGATTATAAGAACAACAGAATTATGCATTAAGCAGGTTAGCAAGAGGAAAGGAAGAGGAGACCATTATGGTTTTCAAAGAGGTAGCAAAAGAAAGTGAAAGCCAAAAAGATTGCATTCAGGCAATACAAAAAGACACAGGCAGAAGAGGATAGGAAGAAGTACCAGGAGAAATAAAGGGAGGCAGGGAAGTCAGTAAGGAAGCCAAAGCTCAGACAGAAGAACACATTGCAAAATTAGTGGGTAAGGGGACAAAACCTTTTACAGGTACATAAGTGAAAAAAGAAAGACAAAGGGAGGGATAGTGAGACTGAAGGGAGGATGGGAGCCGTGGAGGATGACAACAGTAAAGCTGACATATTGAACAGGTATTTCTGCTCAGCCTTTACTAAGAAGAGGGGGTAATGGGTCTGAAGGAGTACAAGGGGTGAGAATGGTGCAGAAATGGACACAAGTCCCTTTACGAGAAAAGGTCCTGAAGGAACTGGAAGTAATAAGAGCTGATAAAGCAATGGGGCCAGATGGGGTGCACCCAGGGTCCTTAAAGAACTAAGAGGTGGTGGCTGAACCTCTGGCTATCCTGTTCAGCCAATCACTGGAAACAGGGAGGTACCCAAAGACTGGAGGACAACAGATGTAGTCTCCTTATACAAAAGTGGGAACAAAGAGGAAGCAGGGAACTACAGACCAGTCAGCCTCACCTCGGTAGTGGGAAAGATCATGGAAGCACTACTGAAGGAGAGATTGGTGGAACATCTGGTTGTCAATGGACTACAGGACCCAAGGCAGCATGGTTTCACCAGGGGAGGTCATGTCAGACCAACCTCATTGAATTTTTGACTGGGTGACTAGGGAGGTGGATCAGGGAGGGCAGTGGACATGGCCTATCTGGACTTCAGCAAGGCCTTTGACACTGTGCCATAGAAGACTATTACACAAACTGGGGAATATGGGTGTGGGCAGGACAGTAGTGTGGTGGGTAGGTTACTGGCTGGGTGGCAGGACACAGAGGGTGGTGGTAAATGGCTGTCACTCCACAGAGGGAAGAGTGACCAGTGGGTACCACAGGGATCAGTGCTGGGACCGGTCCTATTCAACATCTTCATCAGTGACATTGACAGGATCTAGAAGGCAGAATTTCACTGTTCACTGATGACACAAAGCTCTGTAACAGAGTAGACACACCAGAGTGTGTAGACAGAATGAGAAGGGACCTGCAGAAACTTGAAGAATGGTCAAGGGTTTGGCAGTTGAAATTCAATAAAAGAAGTGCAAGATAATGCATATGGGGCACAAAACCCTGGCACAATATATCAGTTGGGGGTGAGGATATAGCATGCACCAAGCAGGAAAGGGATCTTGGGGTTGTCATCTCTGATGACCTCAAGGTAGGAAACAGTGTGACAAGGCATCAGGTAAAGCAAATAGGATGCTGGGATGTATAGGCAGGGGCATCACCAGCAGGAAAAGGGAGGTCATAATTCAGCTATACAAGACACTAGTGAGGCCCCACCTGGAGTACAGTGTACAGTTCTGGAGACCATACCTACGTAAGGACATAGACAGGGTAGAGAAGGTTCAGAGGAGGCAACAAAGATGGTGCATGGGTTGCATCACAAGTCCCATGAAGACAGGTTGAAGGAACTGAACATGTACTCCCTGGAGGAGAGGAGGAGAGAGGATATGATAGAGACATACAAGTATCTTACAGGGAGGAACAGGGTGCAGGAAAACACTATTTTTAGCAAAAAGATGTTTCAGGACTAGAGGGCATGGGATGAAGTTGGAGGAGGACGATTCAGAGGAAACATGAGAAAGAATTTCTTCACAGAACGGGTGGTGGACAAGTGGAACACCCTGCCAGAGGAAGTGGTGGGGGCTGAAACAATCACAGGATTTAAGAATGCTGGGATAGACATAAAGGAATTCTAGAGTTCAGCGGTGAGGGAAATAGACTTCTAGAAAACAAACTGAACTTACAAGCTCAAATGGGCAGACTAGGTGGGCCATAGGCCCTTATCTGCCGGCACTGTCTATGATCTATGTATCTATTTGCACAAGTTTACTAAGCAAGATTGTTACTGTTTGCTCCAATTTAAAGTTTTTTATAATATGTATTACACCCAAATGAAGGTCTATGGAATGGGCAATTCTGAGTCACCTTTATGTTTCAGATGCAGAACATTGGAGGATCCTCAAACATATATTTACTTAGTTATTGAGAAAATCAGATTTACAACTCTTTGAGTCATAAACACTTTTGCAAGGGCTCCTTGTCGGAGTATCAAAGTATACAGGCATAATAGAAAATTACGATTTTCTAGACTACACTGAACTGAATTATTACTTTTTGGACCTGTGTAAGTAACTAGCATTGATTCTGTTTTGGGGTGGACTTTTCTTAGTTTTAACTTTAATTTACCAGGAAGAAATGTAGCTGGGAGATATTTACAGTCAATTGTGAATAGACCTGTTACTTAGCCTTTGTGACATAGGTGTCTGAAAGGAAGAATTCCTCCCTGGGGTGGAGGGTAAAAGTTGTAGATGATTGTTTCTGGACAGCATGGTTCCTCTATGGAGGCACCTGTAGTGGAGACCAAGGAGGATGCTGGGAACTTCCACAATGGAGACCCACAGGAGGGTGGCCCAGGACCCCAGAGTGGAAAGAAACAACTCCTGGTGGGGACTCAATTGTTAGGGGGTAGAACTGGGAGGGATGGGAAAGGGAGGTAAGGTGCCTACCAGTGAAAGGCTTTGAGCTACAGGAAACAAATCCTCAGGATCATGGGAGCAGTGGCAGGGGAGGGAGCTGGATGTCATTATCCACCTAGGGATGAATGACCTGGCTGAGAATGGGATCAGCGCGAGTGCAACAGGAGTTTGTGGAGTTGAGGAGGGGCCTTAGACAAGTAGCACACACGGTAACTTTCTCGGAAGTGCTACCTGTGTATGGCATTGATAAGGCTAGGGCACTCTGCACCATGGGATTCAATGACTGGTTGAAAAGCTGATGCAGAGCTCAGGGATTTGGCTTCATTAAGGAATGGGGCTCCACCTGGAGGGATGTAGGCCAATACAGGTGTGATGGTCTGCATCTATCCTGGAGGAACCAGGATCCTAGGTTATAGGTTTAAATGCTTCATTGCATGCATTTAAACTAGCCAAGGGAAGCACTGAAGAGGAGAGGGAAATCCTAACCCCAAAAAATCAGGGTAATTAGTGAGGTAAACCCCAAATAGAGCAGTCGATAGGGAGAAGGGCAGAGGTAAATGGAGAAAAGACAAAGGCAGTAGGGACAGGGATGGGGCAAAAGAAATAAATTCATAAAAAATGGAGGGTAATGAGTACCAATGCCCATAGTCCAGGTAAAAGCCCCTGAAATGGTGGCCTTGATGGAAGAGGGATGCCTGGATAATGTGGCAGTCACAGAAATATGGTACACAGAGAACCATGACTGGAATGTCAACATGCCAGAGTACACAATCTACAGGAGGGACAGGAAGGAAAGAAGAGGAGGAGGACGCTCTCTATGTAAGGGAAGGGATCAAAGCAACAGAGAACTAAAGGGTAAACAGGGAGTAGAAGAGGCACTGTGGGCCACCCTGGAGATGGCTCCACAATCCTCACAGGGTTGTATACAGACCCCCATCTCCAGGGGAGGAAATGGACAAGAAAATGATAGAAGGCATCCTTGGGATGGCAGAAAAGGAGATATTGCTGATGGGGGACCTGAATATGCCAGATGTTGACTGGAGCACCTTTGTTGCAGCCACATCCAAGAGCAGAGCCATTCTCGATGCCCTACAGGGGCTTGCCTTAGACAGCTAGTTTTGGAACCCACTCGGAGAGAGCAATCTTAGACCTAGTACTGTCAAATGGGGATGGAGAGAGGATCTTTGATCTTGAAGTGGGTAGCCATCTGGGAACAAGCAACCACCAAACAGTGTGGTTCACAATAAACTTAGCGTTGAGTCAAGCCACACAGAAGTCAAGGTACTGGACTTCAGGAGGGCTGATTTTGTCAAAATGGGAGAGTGCCTCAGAAAGCACTAGCAAACAGGCAAAAAGGTGGGGTGGAGCAACAATGGGTAAACATCAAAATCGCCGTCACAGAGGCAACAAGTCTATGTGTGACGAAATAAACAAATCAAAACAAAAGAAAAACCACCATGGTTCTCAAAAAAGTGGCGGGAAGGTAAGGAAAAGATAGCATTCAGGAAGTACTGTATAAGGAAACACAGAAGGAGCAGGACAGAGAACTGTACCAGTTAAAGCAGAAGGAAGCGAGGAAGGCAGTCAGAATAGCAAAGGCCCAAACCGAGGAAAAGATAGCCAACTCGGTTAAGAAGGGGATAAAACCTTCTTATAGGTACATTAGGGAGCAAGAAAGACTAAGGCGGGATACTGAGAGGCTAAACAAAGAGGAAGGTGGTTGGGCAGAGAGCGACAGTGAAAAAGCAGGGATACTGAATGAATACTTCTGCTCAGTATTCACCATGGAAAAGCAAGGAAATACTCTAATCCAGTCAATAGAAGCACTCTAAATAGGGGGTTGATATTAGTCCTTTCACAGAAGAAAGGGTTCTGAAAGAACTCTTAAAACTGAAGGTGGATAAAGCAATGGGGCCTGATGGAATTCACCCCAGGATTTTAAAAGAACTAAGGGAAGAACTAGTAACACCAATGACTACCCTTTTAATAAATCATGGGAGGATGGCATGGTACCTGAGGACTGGAGGAGGGCAGATGTGATTCCCTTCACAAAAGTGGGAGGAAGACAGAGGCAGGAAACTACAGACCTGTCAGTTTGACCTCAGTGGTAAGGAAAATGATGGAATCACTTCTGAAGGAAAGAATTGTTGAGTACCTAGAGGCCAGTGGGGCACAGGACCCAAGGCAGCATGGGTTCACAGTGGGAAGGTCTTGTCAGACAAATCTAATTGATTTCTTTGACTGGGTAACCAAAGCAGTAGACCAGGGAGGGCAGAGGACATGGCCTACCTAGACTTTAGCAAGGCATTTGACACAGTCCTGCACAAAAGATGAATAAAACAAATTAGCCAGCCTGGGAGTGGGTCCCAGGGTGTTAGCCTAGGTAAGACACTGGTTGGACAACAGGACACAGCGGGTAATAGTAAATGAGTCTGCAGTGAAGAAAGGAGGGTTGCTAGTGGGGTACTACAGGTTCAGTACTGGGGCTGGTCCTTTAATGTCTTTATAAGTGACATTGCAGAGGAAGGGAAACTGTGTCTCTTTGCAGATGACACAAAGATCTGAAACAGGGTTGATACACGAGGTGGGGTGGAAAGGATGAAAAGGACTTGGCAAGGTTGGAGGAATGGTCAAATGTATGGCAGCTTAGATTCAATGCAAAAAAGTGCAAAGTAATGCACTTGGAAACAAAACCAAGGGAAGAGTACACAATGGGGGTGAGATACTGAAAACAACAAAATGGAAAGGGACCTGGGGTGAGTCATATCAGATGACCTAAATGTGGGCCAGCAATGTGAAAAGGCAGTAAGGAGGACTGGGGGATACTGGGATTCATAGGGAGAGGCATCACCAGTGAAAACAGGAAGTTGTTGGTCCTCTGTACAGACAGTTGGTAAGACCACATCTGGAGTACTGTGTACAGTTCTGGAGACCCCATCTCCGCAAAGACATAGACAGGGTGGAGGCTGTCCAGGGAGGGCAACAAAATGATGCAGGGTCTACATCAGAAGACATATGAAGAAAGACTAAAGGAGCTAAAGATGTATAGCCTCGAGGAAAGGAGGAGAGGGGGCATAATAGAAACTTTCAAATACCTCAAGGGAATCAACAAAGTCCAAGAGGGTAGCGTCTTTCAGAAAAGAGATGTGCAAAACAAGGGGCACAATTTGAAGATGAGGGAGACAGCTCAGAGGTAATGTGAGAAGTATTTCTTAACAGAGAGGGTTGTGGATACATGGAACAGCCTTCCTGAAGAGGTCATAGAGTCAAAAACAGTGGGGAATTCAAGAATGCATGGGACAGACATAAGGCAATTCTAGTGGGGTAGGAGGAAGTAGGCTGTTGGTTAACTAGGATCTGCAGCTTATCCGTTGGGTAGGGAAATAGGCAGACTAGGTGGGCCAAGCAGTCCTTATCTGCCATCAAATTCTATGTTTCTATCTTTCTATGTTAACATGGTGCATATAGATCCAAAAAGATATTGTACATATAGAATAACAGTGGAGAATAATAACCTGTACATAGAGATTCTGTGGGTAGAAAACAACCCAGGGTCAAGTAAGCCCAAGAAATTCCATAACGTGACAATGAGCCACAGTAGTAAATACACTAGACATATGTACAGTAGAATAAGTACATACAGAGTTAATGCAGTAGGTTGACTTGTCCCATAATAGTAAATGCAAACAGTGATTGGTACAGAAGGTAGACTTGTTGGGAAATGATGCAGGTTAGACAGACCAATAATATTGCCTTATTGAGTTAGAGAGGAGGGTGGAGAGAAGACAGGAGCAGTGACAGTGGAAGGATCCTAGTTGCAGTCACAGGTGGAGCTTTCTGAGAGAAACTCCCTGAGGGTGGTTTTGAAGAGGCCAGTCTTAGTCAAGGCAGAGATTGCAGCAGGCAGGACATTCAGCAGTATGGGGCCCCATGAAACAAGGCTCTTTCACGCAGTGAGGTCCTGCAGTGGGGAACCATGAGGGTGGTCTTAGCAGTACTCCTGGAGGTCCTTGTTATGTGGAAGGGCTGGATTAGGTTAAGTAGTCAAGGCAGAAAGAGTTTACAATGAATTTTCTTGGTCAAGAAACAGGTGTGATGTTTAAGATGGCAGTCAAAGTTAAGCCAGTTTGAGCAAGTGTAGAGATAACACATGTGGGTGCATCTATCACTGCCTGTCACCAAGCATCAGGCTTTATTCAGTGCAGTCTTTATTGGGTGAAGCACAGAATTTCTGCAGAGCTGTAAAACACAATCCCATAGTCCTGTACTGAGAGGACTGAGGATGATACAGCTAGGTAAAGTGCACCAGGGGCAGACAGTGTTTGTGCGGTGTAGAAGTCCAATTCTGACATTGATCATGGTACAGAGGAGGTGAATATGTGCCATACAAAAGAGGGAGGAGTCAAGGGTAATACCCAAGTATTTGAATGTGTTAACCTGCTCAATCGGGAGCCTAGGGTAGTGTGGACTGACAAAGTAGAATCACTGAGTGGGTTCTGGTGGTGGGAGAAAATCAGTGCCTTAGTTTTTACAGTTTAGAACTAGACAGTGCTCAGAAAACCAAGCTTCAGCTTTAGAGAAGGACTTCTGTAGGGTATACTGAGAGGTAAAAGTTGTGGGTGACTCCAGAAGAGAACTGCATCATCAACATATAAAATTACTTGACCAGAGCTGGCATCAGGTAGGAGTTAGAAAAAGGCTGAATAGGAGGGGCTCAGGATTGGAACTCTGGGGGCCCCTGAAAGAACTGAGAGGCTGACTGAGAGGGTGGAGTCAATTTGACTTGTTGGGTCCTATTGCTTAGGTAGCTCCCAAACCAGGATGTAGTTTCTGGAGTTATCCTGTGGTGACCAGAGAGTTAAGGAGGATGGCATGGTGGACAGATCAACGCCTTAGTTAGGTCAATGTAGACTGAACTCAACCAAGTGTCCTAGATCTAGTGCCTTATTGACGGCTGTAGTGTATTCCAGTAGGGTTGTAGTAGTACTTGCCTCTTGCAGAACCCATGCTGCTCTGGACACAGTAGATTATACTTTGAGAGGTGTTCAGAGAGCTGGTTGGCTATTATTTTTGAGGTCTTTGGAGAGTGGAGAAGAAGGAAATGGGCCGATGGTTATTTGGGGAGGTGCGATCTCTACCTTTGAGGATAGAGGTGATGATGAGCCCTTTTCCAAGTGGTCGGAACTCTCTTCAACTGAGGAAGAGGTTAAGGATTTTGGTGAGGGGTCAAGGACAGTGTCAAGACAGAGGTGAAGGAGTTTTAAATCCATGGTGTCCCCACTGTGGTGAGTCTTACCTAGGACTCTGAGAGGTAGGCTTTGGCCTCTCTGGGTGATATAACATGAAGTCTGAAAGGAGGGAGTTGGCAGGTGGGGGTGGGGCAAGTGGAGGAGAGGGTGGTCAAAGAAATTTGGGTGAAGCACACTGCTGAGGTCCGAGAAAGCAGAGTTTAATGCATTGGCAATTTACTGTGGGTCATTGGTTAGTGAGCCAGGTTATTGTTTTAGCATTGAGTTCATTGATTGAATCCAGAATTTACAACCACTGCCCCAGGAGGCATAGAGGGCATTTCAATAGTAGTTAGTCTCAGCCTGCTGCAAGGTCCAGGTGTAATTGTTTATGGCTTCCTGCACCTCTGTCTGTCCTAAGGCAATCCTGTGGCAAGTGCTTATACCAAAGACTGCCTCGGTACTGCATGAGGTCGAGAAGTGACTTGGTTAACTAGGAAGTCTCATGATCTTTAATACTTGTTTGGAGATGGGGCAAGAGGTCTCAAGCCACATTGAAGGTGTTGATGAAGTAGGCAAGGGCACTATCAGTGCTCTTGCAGTATCAAGGTGTCCAGTCACAGTTTGAGAGGTGATTTTTGAGGTGGGCTAATGCATCCCGTTTTAAGCGCCGGCAGTAAATGGTTTTGGAGGGTTGGGAACCTTGCAGGACCACCAGCACAGAAGAGGTGAGTGATCACTGAGAGCATCAGGAGCACCTTAACCCTTGAGATTCTTTTGGGGTGGTTTGTAAAGATTAGGTCCAGCAGAGTTGATATCCCTGTTTTATTATGGTACTGCTCCAGGGTAACCTCCTTTTGGAATTCCATCAGACAGTTTTGGATTCTCTCCAAGGCTTAGAGGACTTTTTGTTCCAGAGGTGCTTATTAGGCCACTTTCCTCCCAGTGGTGGCTAAGACTGTCATTCTCCTCCATTGGAAAGAGGCCATAATTGTGTCCTGTAGTGAATGATATCAGGAAATCCTTCAGGCTTTGCTTGTAGAGAAACAAATAGCCTCACTTAGGCACCGTCCTGATCTCTTTGCTTCTAAATGGGAACCTTTATATGCTGTTTTGTCCTCTTAATCCCTAGAGGACGTAACTTAGTCACCTACTTGAGCAGGATCCTATTTGGTGGGGCTACCTCCTTTACAACTAATTTTGTTTTCTTTTTATTACTTAATTGCTCTCTCTTCTCTGTTGTTTCTTCTTTCCTTCATTATGGCTTTCTCTGCCTTCTCTCTTTACTGTCTGAGATGGGTGGGTGGTGGGGGAGTAGGAGTGGTGCAGGCTCAGTTGGGGTTGTTGTATGCTTTTTGTCCTTTGGGTTTTCTCTGTACATTCATAATTAACCCTTTACCTGTCAATTTATTCTGTATTCTGTTAGTTGTGTTATTTTGTTTGTGTTATGTTCCTTGAAAGTTGAAATTTTAATAAAGTTTACTAAATTAAAAAAACTTAACATGACATTAAATAGCTTCACTATGAGCAGATTTGTTTGATGGGAACAACAAGCTGGTTTAAAACTTGAAACTACAAAACTTAAAAATCTTAAAAGACCCAAATATTCCATGTGTTTAAGTTTTCCTCAAAGCTAAGTTCTAGGAAAACAAATGTGTGAACACTGCTATTTAAAGTTTTACCAACTGTTTGCAAACTTGGCTGAAAAATAAAAAGTTTTCAGAGGCCGGATATTCAGATGAGTTGCGCCATCGCAACCACTGATATCCTGGCGTGATATTCAAGCAGGGTCTGAGCTAGCACAAGTCCGATGCAAAGTGCATCAGTAATGCATCGCGGCTCAGGTGGGGCATGCCCATGCATACTTCACACATCCCGATATTTAGCCCAGGATGTGCTGAGTCCATGTATGCAACCCTACTTCGCGCTACACAGGTGAGCCAAAACAAAAAAGGAACAGGCTGGCACAAGTGAGCTGTCAGACAGGGCGCAACACTGCAGTTGCCACTCGTGGGTGGCCACCAGCCTGGCTGCACCTTCGTGGTGGCACCTCTCACCCCCATGCCCAATTGGTGGGCATCGTAGTGACTTTAACAGTCCAATATCCCTGGTGATCCAGTGGACCGTTCGCAGCCCAATCATGGGCATATGTTGTTAAAATAGACATCCAATATCCCTGGTGGTCCAGTGGACCACTGCCAGCATTCATGGGCATATGTTGTTAAAATAGATGTCAATATCCTGGTGGTCCAGTGGACTGTTTGCAGCCCAATCACGGGCATTGGTATGAAATAAATATGTCCAATATCCCTGGTGGTCCAGTGGACTGCCTCCAGCCGATCGCGGGCATAAGTGTCTAAGAAACATTTTAAATTATCCTGGTGGTCAGTGGACGCTTCCAGCCGATCGGGGCATAAGTGTACAAAAAATTTAAAGTATCCTGGTGGTCTAGCGGTACCCCTCCCAACCCACCTACTGAGCCCTGCCCCATCCCCGGTCAGTGGCGGCAGCTCCCCACCGGCTTGCCGCCCGCTGCCCACCAGCTGACACAGTATGGTAGGGCTGTACACCCATGGTCACAGGCGTGAGCCAATGGGCATGCAGCCACTGCCGTACTACACAGTCAGATATGTGAATGGATCCATTCACATATCTGGACTTTATGTTCTGTTACAGGCTACATGCCCATTGGTTCACACTGTGGACCAATGAGTCCATCCCTCTGATGTCGAACCGGCGAGCGGCAGGGCAGCAAGCGCTTGGGCTTCTGCCGCCGCTGACCAGGGAAGAGGCGGTGGCTCAGTCGGCGAATGAGGCGCAGCTGGACCACCAGGAATAATTTAAAAATTTTTTGTACACTTATGCCCACGATGGACTGAAAGCAGTCCACTGGACCACCGAGGATGATTTAAAAAATGTTTTTGTACACTTATGCCCGTGATAGGCTGCAAGCAATTCACTGGACCACCAGGGATATTGGACATGTTTATTTTATACTAATGCCCACGATTATTGCAAGTGGTCCACTGACCACCAGGGATATTGACATGTTTATTTTATACTAATGCCCGCGGATCAGGCATTGGGGCACTTTATGATGGGCAGGGGCATCGGTCCCACAGCTGCAGCCTGGCAGGACACCAGGTGCAAGTCGCCAGGGATCGTGTACCTGCATGCAATGGAGATATAATGACATGCAAATGGCCCTATTTGCACCTTCGCATACATTATGGCTCCATTTGCATGTGCACTTTGAATATTGCAGTTGATGCCTAGCACAATGGAACTTGCTAGCGCAGATCCCCCTGCTCCACTCTGGTTCCCTTGCGCTGGCGCAGTGCCACTGAGCCATGCACACTCACGGGTGGCCAGGGTGCGATATTCAATAATGCTGTGCCATGGTGCAGCTCCATTGAATATCATCCTGTCAACGCCTCAGCCGCAGCCAAGTTGCGCTGCACCCAGGCTTGCACCACAGCCTGGTGCAGTCTGAATATCCGGCCAAAGAGTGCAAAAAGATTTTTGCTGCAAGTTACCTCTTGTATTTAAGCTTCCATTCATTAACAGTATGTTTTCTCTTAATTCCTTAAAGCACAGTAAGGATCCTGGTCCCTATTTGGTTCCTGCAGATGTGTATTTGCATCCTTTCCTATTGTGGTCAGACTTCCTCCTGCTATTTTCAATAAATAAATAGGAAAAGATTCCTTCCATCATTCATGGTATGAAATGAAAATAGTTCTGATCTTTAAAAAGGGTAACAAAGTTGCTCCCAGTATGCATCATCTTCTGGCTATATATTGTAAAATAGTCTAGAAAATTATTCTCAAAGATTGAACAACTGCTAATCCTGGAGTGTTTGAATTGCAGTTTGATAGAACAATAACACCTTTATCTGCTGGCAATTTATATGTTCATGTTTCCACAGGTCTCTAGGACAGCATCTATAAAAGATTAGCAAGGGAGTTATCACTGTCAGAACACAAGCAGATTTATCTCCCTTCTCTTGGTCTGGGAGTCCAGAGTGTCAGTAAAATGCTGGGGTCAATCTTTAAATGTTTTGAAATTCTCCAACACTTCCACCCCAGGGATCTCTGGAGACTGCCTCCAGTGGATTTCCTCATGTCTAGCTCCCTCCTGAACTGCCTCCTGGGCTCTAATATGGCTCCTCCAAATTTCCTTTTTGCTGTATCCTTCGTGTTTGACAGCTTCATCTGGGGGGTGAGAAAGACAAAAAGAACATACCTCTGAGCATTGCATTATTTAAAAAATGAATATCCATCGACTCCACAGCTCCAGCAACATTAGCATACCTTGTCTGCAGTATGAAGCACCTTTAAGCATTAAAGTGCTACCAAATCCTTGAAAAAGGAATAAATCCCAATGCTCATGGTCTGGCTGTTCAATACCCTCTCTAACCAAAATCAGAGGGCTTTCCGAGTCAGATCTGGATGGTACTTAATCTCTGCAAACCCAGCAAGGAACCAATAAAATGTCCTTACACAGGCTGAAAAAATATGGAAAATGGCTCCTTTTACATTATTCAAAGTGGCACAAGAAGCGTTAACACACAAACTAGCATGGGCAATGAAAGTGCTGTAAGTGCTCCAAACCCATAAGCAATAAAAATGAACTACCAGTTATCAAATAAAAATTAAATGAAAGCTCACAAGTCCAATACCCATCAGTAAAATATTATCAGAAGAAAGGAATCAAAGTTTGTTTATTTATTTGATAACCCGGCAGGTGTTCTGGTCCCACAGACCATTTTCAGGCATGACCTGGGCCATCAAGATGGCACAATGCAGCACATAATACAAGATGAAGGTAACAAGAGCAATCTCACTGTACAAATACATAAGGTAGGAGTGAGCATGACAGTGCAAATTCAATATACAATTGGAACAGTAAGCAGGTAAATTGGGACAATACTGTAAGCAGGCTACAACTTCAGTAGTGAGACGGAAAGGCATATAATACACTATACTAACTGGGGCATCAACACAAAAGTACAAAATCAACATATTATTGAAACAAAGAGCAGGAACTATTGCACCAGCAAGAAAGAATAACAAAAATGCACAATTAGAACTATGGGTAACAACATGAAGAAGATTAATACAGAGAAGTGTGAAAATTCAGTTTAAGCGTTGGGTACAAGCAGAATGGCACCACTGAATCATGGGTTGAGAGGAATCCAGGGTAGCTTAGAAGCAGTTGCATGTTTTGGTAGATAATATTAACTTTGTAATGCTCCTTGAATATCTTGGGGACCCTGAGAATCTTAGCACAGTTGGGAGGGAGTTCTGGAGCTTAATGGCACCTGCTAGATAGCCCTCCTGTTGGATAGCAGCTGTTAGATAGACCTTCTACAGGCTTGGGCACTTCATGCCACTCCTGATGTACTGGTAATATCAGAATCATGGCTGCAGGGTTGCACCCCATATCAAGCCGTTAATATCCCATCCTACAATATCTTCTGGGCTGATCGGCATACGGGGTAGCAATATATGTATTGAACAAGTTTGTGGCTTCAATTATCAACTCCATATCTAGTCCCAAGGAATTTGAAAGCCTTACCCCAAAATTACCCTATCCTCTAATGAATCCATTATGTGTAAATGGCTGTTATAGACCTCTATCAGGAGGACTGCAGATATTAAATCACCTCCGTAAATTCCTGGACTCCTCTGACTCAGAAACTGTTATCATGAGTAATCTTAACCTGGACTGGGACTCTACCTGTTCCAAACCACTAAAGGACCTCTGTGACTCCTACGGTCTGCATCAGCTTATCTCTGATATTACTAGCCCATATAACAAAAACCTGCACACAGTACCCTTCTAGATATAATCCTACTAACAGGCCTCAGAAATCTCACATCCAGGAGTATTACATAACGCCATTAGTGATCATAGGGCAATAGCTTGTGTAAGGTATGCACCCAAACATATTTCCACTTCAAGATTTGATTTATAAACTGAACTACCGCAAATGTAATAGTTCATCCTTCATCGCTGACCTAAACTAGTTAAGATGGCAGGATTTCTACCTAGATTCCCAGTCTCTAAAGCCAATGATATATTCCAAAGCCTTGTTTTAAAGGTGATTGACTACCATGCACCGCTTATAAAAATAAGATCAAGGAAAAATCATTCCCTGGTTCAAAACCACTCTAAAAACTGCTTTGCACAACAGGGACCCCTTTCAAAAAGGCAAGGAAAACTAAGCTAGACACTAACTTTAGAGAGAAGCAGGCACTAGAAGTGAGTGAACCTACAAAGTCAATAGCCTTGAAAGCAACAATAGTGTAGCACTCACCACCACCGCAATTACAGTCATACACAGGACTGCTGATTCAAATCATTTATTTAGCATCCCTGCCAAAAGTACAGCAGTGCTGCAGCATGGATACCTTATGTTTCACCTGGCTCCAACCAGGCTTCTTCAGAGAAAAAGAAGCCTGTGCTTTTGCAGGGGCTGCTAAATAAATTATTTGATTCAGCAGTCCTGCATGTGACTAATTGTGTGGTCATGAATGCTACACTATTGTTTTCCTCTAAGCTAGACACTGATTGGGATGCTTTTAGAATAGCAAGGAACTGTTGTACTAAACTCATAAGATCCGAAAAAGCAAAATATTTCCAAAATTCACTGGAGTCCTCTAAAACAACAGTGCCTTGTTCTGTCAGTTCCTGAATGAAATAAAGGCTGCAGCTCTTTATCCACTCTACCAACCAAAATAACCACAGGGAACAGTACATACACAAACAAACAAGATATATTTGAAGCACTCAACAATCACTTTGCCACTGCTGGCGAGCATTCTATACCTCTCCCATTAGCAAACTGCTCCAACAGCAAAATTTCATTGAACTTCATTGCCTCCCAACCAACACGCTACCCAGGGAACTAAATTTTAGCTTTAGTACAGTAACATTTTAATAGGTCAAAGACCTCCTAGTCTCCCCTAAACACCAAAAAAGCACAGGGGCTGATCAACTCGATCCCTCCTTTTTAAAAACAGGTTATTTTCAACTGGCCCCACCAATCACATACCTCTTTAATATTTCCCTCACCGAAGGAGCACTTCTGCCGTTATGGAAAACAGCCCACGTCACCCCACTGTTCAAATCTGTGACCCATGTGTCTTAAATACCTATAGGCCGATTTTGGTGCTAACTGTTCTGTCAAAACTCCTCGAAAAACTGATCAATATCCAATTGAGAGATTAAATAGAATCCAACAATCTTCTAAATCCATTGCAGTCTGGTTTCAGGCCTAACTACAGTATGGTCTCTGTGCTAGCCAAGGTCACAAATGACTGGGAAATCACCGTGATAATAAAAATCACATTTGTGCATTTTTCTAGACCTTAGCAAAGCTTTTGATACTGTGGACCACGACTTGTTGCTGACCATGTTGCAAAGACTTGGACTAGATGATTCTGTCTTAAAGTGGTTTTCAGTTTACCTCATTGGTAGACAGTAACAGATTAAAGCACAAGGTAACCTCTCCTCTTAAAACACTGCTGAGAGGTGACCTCATGGTCTGATATTGGGCCCATTGCTATTTGCCATATACATAAATAACATATACCACAAAATTAACAGTGCCAGCATCTACCTTTCCACAGACGATACTGTGCATGAGTCATGGTGCAGCCTACCATGGAGGCTGCATGTTTGAAATACCCAGGAATTTAACCTATTACAGTATAACTACTACACCTCAAAATGGTACTCAACGCCAAACAGACTAAAGTTATGGTATTCTCCCCACTATCTAAAAATCAGGTACACACACACATAATGATAATATTAATATTACAACAATACTGGGTGAAACATTGGAAATAGTAGATCAATTTAAATATTTAGGTGTCTAGCTCAACTCCAAATTATCCTCCCCCACCGTATTGAAGAATTCATGAAAAAATTAAAACAAAGGTTGGGACTATTTTTCTGCATTAAAGACTGCTCACATGTGAAGCAAAAATAAGATTAGTCCAAACATTTCTACCACTTATCGACTATGCAGACTTCCTTTATAACCACTGACCAAAACTGCCTTAGCCAAGCTGAAGGTATTTTATCATAGGGCTTTAAAATTTGTGACAAACTCTCCATTCAAAACACACCATTGCTCCTCTACATCCAACTTGGCTGGACCTCACTTGTCACCAAGGTAATGAAATGCTGCTATCTGGGCATTTAAAGCCATCACCACCACCCCTATATTTCTAGCTTCTCAAGTTTGCACCATGGGCTTACTCCCTTAGAAAATATACATATATTCTGCTTGTGAAAGAGGAGACTGAGCTATTTTTGTTCTCCCCCATTCTTTCCTTATTATCTACTCCGATGTTGAAACTCTGGAAAGCCCATATTTGGATGTTGTAAATGTTGTACTATCTTTCTTTGGGCTGGCCACCCATGTTTATGTGTCCCCTTCTCTGTGTCCCTTCGTTGTTTTATGTTCTCGTTTTTATTTTCTTCTTGTTTCCAGAAATCCTCATAGGAGCCTGGGAAGGAACGTTTGTATTTCTGCTGTGGGTAAAAAATCCCCCTCCTTGTCTCAAAAAAAAAAACATTACCTCTAAATAAGAGTTTTAGGCAGCGATAGGTGTACGGGTATAACCTAATTAAAATAAAGGGACTTCAATAGTAATTGCAGTAATTTGAGAATAACACCGAGGCTCGCTCCTCTAGCGTATATTGTTTAAGGTTGGAGTCCTGTGCTCGTTTGGTATAGTGCACATAAAAATAAATAACAGTTCAAACGAGCGCTTGTAAAAGGGAGTTCTACAGTTAAAAACTAAATAGCGATAGTAGCGGAGCGATGAGCTTACCTCTCGAGCGCTCGCACTATCGTCAAGATATTTTAGCGTTCGGCTCATTTCAATAAAAGCTTCTTCCTCGCTAGAATAACTCGTAAAAGGAGGAACTTACCGAGTTACTGCACCCTGAAAAGAATGGTCCAAAGTGTTATGCTGGATTTGAGTGGGTGGTCTTTGGCTAGGTGAATATTCATTCTTCGAGCTGTTTTATTCAGGACGCCTTCTGTTGCTGCAGTTAGGTGGAAGTAAAGGCGGCCGGCCAAACCTGTCCCCATTATATATGTTTGTTTAAAGGCGGCTCTCCAGAGTACATTTCTGTCTCAAGTGAATTAAATCTTTGTGTTTTTCAGTACAGGGTGACATTTGATGAGAGTTACTAAAATGTTCTAATTTCATGCGCATAATAAAAGATAATATTTCTTGTAACTTAATTTTGGTTTACAATTAAGATGTTTAGGGTGGAGTTATTTGATCACATGTTTTTGTCTGCTATAAAAAGAGAGTTTTCAGATAGAAAGAGTCAGTCTACTAAGGGTCTATGTACTCAACAGCACCCTTGAGAGCTAGCTGGTTTCTAGCTCTGAAAAGTTAATTTATTTTGTTTTTTTCTGGTTTTGTTTTTTCTGGTTTTGTCGTTTATCAGTCCGCTGCTTTGTGACAATAAATACTTGATGGTGACTGCCTATTTTGTCTGATGCCTCGCTTTATCCCACACCAGCTCACATTTGGTGTCAAAAGTGGGATTTAGCAGAAGGCTTTCTGCTGGATTTCGCTCAAATCTTATTTTTGTATGCATCAGGACAAGGCAGAAGAGCGGACATTCTGGCCATGAGGTCTGCAGTGCAGAAGTTGGGCCTGCCATTAGTACCGGTCTGGAGACAGTGGTGAGAAGGAAGGTGGCCAAGGTTGATGTTGAAGCTGACATCGGACCCATGGAGGATATTAAGCCTACTGAAAAGGTGCCCAGGTGGCAGGAATGAGATGTCGGACCCTCCACAAACTCCCCATGAGCTACTCACTGGCTGTGTCTATGGCAAGTAGAACTGGAGAGAGAAAGAGGGAATTGAGAGAGAGAGAGAACAAGCTGAGAATGCTGCCGTTGGACCGCACACGCTCGAGCTATCCAGGCTTGGCACAGCAAGAACCCCACCAAACCTGTGGTAGGCCAAAAATATTAAGTTGGTTAAGATGGCTGAAACAGATGATATTGAGGCATATTTACTAACTTTTGAAAGGGTGGCTACCATGTGCATGGCCTCGAGATCAATGGGTTGTCAGGTTGGCCCCTATTTAACAGGGAAGGCTCAATTAGCTTACAGCCATACAGAACTTGCTCACATTAATGATTATGACCATATCAAACAAGCAATACTTAAGAGATATGATATATGTACTGAAACCTATCGACAACGGTTTAGATCCTATAAATATCTATCTACTGACACTCCTCAAGATGTGTGTATCCAGTTAAAAGACTTATGTCATAAATGGCTACAGCCCAATACCAGTACAGTGGTCCAGATTCTGGAAGCATAATTCTGGAACAGTTTGTGAGGGTTCTACCACAGGATGTCCAGCTGGGTAAAAGACACCATCCCAAAACCGCTGAGGCAGCTATACGGCTGGTTGAAGATTACATAATGGCTAGACCCCAATGGCCCAGGTCATTTATAGCTCAAGGACCCCTACAGCTATAACAAAAAGTCCCTTTACCAATGTAACACCTGCAAGCCACACTAGCAGTACCCTGGAGCAAGGAACATTCCAAAACATATAAGGGATACAGTCCTGATATTATTGTCATGAATGCAAAACCAAAGGGACATATTGCCAGGTTCTGCCGAAGAAGAAAGTAGACACCATACACTTAGCCCTTGCCAACTGGGGTCAGTATATAACAACGGTACAAATAGGAGGTTCAGTGGTATGTGGACTTGTTGACTCTGATAGTAAACAAACTCTGGTACATGCCTCTCTGTCGATAAAATTAACCAAGAAGAACCTACTACAGGGGTCAGGTGTATACATGGGGACATCCACTGGTACCCCTTACGTGACTTAGAAATCCAAATAAATGGGACAATTCTAAATATGAAAGTAGGACTAGTACCCACTTTACCAGTTCCGGTAATCATAGGACATGATTATCCCTATTTTGAGTCCTTGTTAACTACTAATCTTGAGCTGCTACCACTCAGGCACAAGAACAAAACAGGAAAGAGAACTGGGACATTTGTTTCCATTTGAAGAGGAGGTTTTGGGCCTGCTGGTAAAGATAAGAAAAGCAAACAAAGAAGAGAAAGGACAATATATGTGGTCCAGAAAGGATACTGGACTTACTATATTAGCAAAGAAAAATGACTTTTCTAACAAAGAATTTGGGATGTACAAAAACATGACTTAACCTTGATACCTTTTTCCCCAGACAAAGTGTCACCCACACAGAAATTAAATGGTTCAACCCAACCCCATTATAAAATGGAGGTAATCTGTTATATAGAGTATGTTCTAATCCTCAAAGTGGGAGGTGGTTGAACAATTGATGGTACCAGAGCAATATCATCAGCAATTACTGACCCTTGCCCATGATATACCCTTGGCAGGCCATTTGGGTAGGGATCGTACCCTAAAACGCCTGTTATATCAATTTTGCTGGCCTGGGATACATGAGCAGGTGGCAGAATATTGCAAAGTTGCCCTGATTGTCAACAGGTATCAGCCGTGGGGCGTAAGGATAAGGTACCCCTGGTACCCATGCCGTTAGTATCTAATGTGTTTGAAAGGATAGCTATGGATGTGGTAGGTCCACTACCTAAAACAACAAAGGGAATCGTTTCATACTTGTAGTAGTAGATTATGCTACAAATATCCAGAGGTGATTCCCCTTCGTACAGTTACAGCTACTAGAATAGCAGAGGAATTAGTAAAAATATTTAGCTGGATGGGTATCCCTAGAACTATTCTCACGGATAGAGGTACTAATTTCTGTTCGAAATTATTACACCACCTGTACCAGGCCCTGGGTATACAAGCTACATTTACTACACCCTATCACCCACAGACTGATGGACTAGTGGAGAGATTTAATCAAACCTTAAAGAAAATGTTACAAGTATGTATTGGAGGAGGAAATAAATGGGATGTATACCTTCCCTATCTTATGTTTGCCTTAGAGAAGTCCCACAATCTTCTACAGGGTTTTCCCCATTCGAATTATTATACGGACATAATCCCAGGGTCCGTTGGATATTATAAAGAGGAGTGGAAAATAAGGGTGACCCACAGATGATAGAACCAATAGAGTATTGGCAGAAATTACGGCACAAATTAATTAGTTATGTCAAAAGGCCCATCAGACTAATCTATTCCATCAAGGCAAACAAAAGAATGGTATGATGAAGGGACAAAACATAAAAGAATTTTGGCTGGGGATAAGGTATTACTTTTGTTACCCTCCTCTGATAACAAACT
The DNA here is from genome assembly GCA_016271365.2 of Neoceratodus forsteri. Lineage (NCBI taxonomy): Eukaryota > Metazoa > Chordata > Ceratodontiformes > Ceratodontidae > Neoceratodus > Neoceratodus forsteri. The sequence goes on from CM057454.1 coordinate 398,540,117, forward strand.
CCTTATGAAGTGCCAAGGTCCATACGGTTGTAAAACTAATGGGTCCAGTAACATATGCTATTGAACTCCTGAAAAGAAACTAAAACAGCGGGTTTATCATGTCAACTTGTTAAAACCATGGATTGACAGAATTCCCTGTCTGTAGTTATGTACACCCAGACACGAGGAATCAGAATTGGGACGTAGCATATCAGAGGTTAGAAAATGCTGGGGATATGACAGAAATACACATTAACCTGGATTTAACAAGTGACCAAACTGCCACACTACAAACCCTGTTACAATCCTTTAAGGATTTATTCACTGGAATACCAGGGAGGGTTAAAAGCGACCCATCATATTGTGGTTGCAGATGCCTTACCTATCGTCAAAAACCATATAGGATTCCTGAGAGGGTGCGAAAAGATGTAATACTGAAATAAAAAAATGCATGACTTAGGAATAATTGAACCCTCTCGCAGTGGTGGAACTTTCCCATGGTCATAGTGGATAAAAAGGAAGGAGGGATAAGATTATGCCTTGATTTTAGGCCCAAATGCAATATCCAAATTTGACTGTTATCCTATGCCATGGATAGGCGATATTATAGATCAGTTGGTAAGGCACAATACATCAGTACCTTAGACCTAACCAAGAGATATTGGCAAATTCCCTTGGATCCAGAGATAAAGAAAAACTGCTTTAGTACACCCATAGGTTTATACCATTTCACTGTGATGCCTTTTGGTCTTCCGGTGCCCCTGCTACTTTCAGCATGTCATGGATAGCATCCTAGGACCCCATGCAGCCTATAGCCTGCACTAGATGACGTGGTAATCTTTAGTCATTCCTGGGAAGAACATGTACAGCATCTAAAGGCCATTTTGACAGCCCTATTGAAGGCGGATTAACTGTAAATCCTCTAAATGTTCCCTGGCTATGCAGAAAACAACATATTTAGGGTTCTGAATAGGAAATGGGCTAGTACAACCAGAAATTTCTAAAATAGATCCGGTAGCTAATAGTCCACGTCTCTATTACAAAGAAAGATGTCAGATCGTTCCTAGGACTTATTGGATATTATAGACGATTCATCCCAAATTGCTCTACTATAGCTGGGCCATTATCTGACCTAACAAAAAATCTCAACGGATAAAGTAATCTGGACCCTGGCTGTGAAAAGCGTTTCATTGTTTAAAAGCACAAATCTGTTCCTCACCTATATTACATATGCCTGACTTTTCTCTCCCTTTATACTACAAACAGACACTTCCAACTATGGTATTGGAGCTGTCCTCACACAAATAATTAATGATGAAGAACATCCTATCTTGTATATTAGCTGGAAATTGCATGAGAGGAAGCGACACTACTCTGTTATTGAGAAGGAATGTTTGGCAATAAAACATAGAAACATAGAAGTTGACAATGACAGATAGGACACATAGGCCCATCAGTCTGCCCATTTGCAGACTTCTGTGCCCATAAAATGGGCAATAGAAGCCCTCAATTTATTTATGGGGAAGAGAATTTGAACTTTGGACAGATCATAATCCCTTTGTTGGCTTCATGTCATGAAGGAGAAAAACCCTTGAATAATGCGATGGTATCTCTAATGCAACCTATAAGTTCAACATAAGGTATAGAAAGGGGTCAGCACATAGTAATCAAACTTTTATCTAGATATGGTATGGAATACTAATCTGTTAACAAACCTCGGGGTAAGAGAAAATAAAAATGTAGAAGTAGTGTCCTACATTGAAGTGTTCATATTAAAATAAAGTTTAATTGATTTATTTGTTTGATGGGACCCTGAGGTGGAGCCCTGGAGAGGGTGGGCTATGGCTCCATCCTTTAAATTAAGGATTTGTTGACAGTATTTGTATCCTAAAAGAAAAAAGTTAGGTGGATAAAACTTTAATCAAACTAAAGAAGTTTGATCTTGAGCAGGGAGGAATGTGAAAGAGGAGACTGGGCTATTTTGTCCCCATTCTTTCCTTATTATCTACTCCGATGTTGAAACTCTGGAAAGCCCATATTTGGATGTTGTGAATGTTGTACTATCTTTCTTTGGGCTGGCCACCCATGTTTATGTCCCCTTCTCTGTGTCCCTTAGTTGTTTTATGTTCTCGTTTTATTTTCTTCTTGTTTCCAGAAATTCTCATAGGAGCCTGGGAAGGAACGTTTGTATTTCTGCTGTGGGTAAAAGAAAATCCCCCTTGTCTCAAAAAAAACATTACCTCTAAATAAGAGTTTTAGGCAGCAATAGGTGTCATGGGTATCGCTAATTAAAATAAAGGGACTTCAATAGTAATTGCAGTAATTTGAGAATAACACGAGACTCGCTCCTCTAGTGTATATTGTTTAAGGTTGGAGTCCTGTGCTCATCTGGTATAGTGCACATAAAAATAAATAACAGTTCAAACAAGCGCTTGTAAAAGGGAGTTCCCTACAGTTAAAAACTAAATAGCGATAGTGCGGGCAGCGATGCGCTTACCTCTCGAGCAGCTAAGCACTATCATGAAAGATATTTTCAGCGTTCTGCTCATTTCAATAAAAGCTTCTTCTCGCTAGAATAACCCGGTAAAAGGAGGAACTTACTGAGTTACTGCACCTCTGAAAAGAATGGTCCAAAGTGTTATGCTGGATTTGAGTGGGTGGTCTTTGGCTAGGTGAATATTCATTCTTTCGAGCTGTTTTATTCAGGGACGCCCTTCTGTTGCTGCAGTTAGGTGGAAGTAAAGGCCGGCCGGCCAAACCTGTCCCCATTATATATGTTTGTTTAAAGGGGCGGCTCTCCAGAGTACATTTCTGTCTCAAGTGAATTAAATCTTTGTGTTTTTTCAGTACAGGGTGACATTTGATGAGAGTTACTAAAATGTTCTAATTTCATGCCCATAATAAAAGATAATATTTCTTGTAACTTAATTTTGGTTTACAATTAAGATGTTTAGGGTGGAGTTATTTGATCACATGTTTTGTCTGCTATAAAAGAGAGTCTTCAGATAGAAAGAGTCAGTCTACTAAGGGTCTATGTACTCGACAGCACCTTGAGAGCTAGCTGGTTTCTAGCTCTGAAAGTTAATTTATTTTGTTTTTTCTGGTTTTTTTCTGGTTTTGTCGTTTATCAGTCCGCTGCTTTGAGACAATAAATACTTGATGGTGACTGCCTATTTTCTCTGATGCCTCGCTTTATCCCACCAAGCTCACACTGCTTGACAGCCCTAGGAACAGATCCTGCTTTGGAACTTCATCACTTAGTTATGCTCTGCCAACTTTATGGAACTCCATCCAAAGCACCCTTAAGCTAATCTGACTTGCTAGTTTATCCTCCTTCAAAGCACTCCTAAAACCTTTATTGAAGGAAAACTGCCAGTGCTACTCTAATTTGCCCCAAAATATTACTTGTTCTTGCATTTATATCCATGTACTTGTTTTCCAATTCTCTTTGCTCCCATCCTGCAAGTCCTCTCACACTCTTGCACTTCTTATTCCAATCCAACTCCTTCGCCTACCTTGCACTCCCTTCCTTCCTGCTCTGCCTTTGCTTTTCCTTCTAGCCAAGTCCATCTAGCTAAGCCCAGCTTCCCCACCACACTTTTGTTCTCTCCACTCCTGTTATCTCCCCAACTCAAACTTAATCCTACCTATCTCATCTTAATCAACTGTGTGTTGAAGATACTTCTACGGTACATTTTGAACTCTCTAATATTTATTGTATAAGAACTGTTGATGTACCTTTGATTTATCTATATGTGTATTGATTAAGCTCTGTTGTCATATGAGTAATCCTGTAGCATCCTTCCTGGACCACCTTGTAAATGTGGCTCTCAACAGTGTATTTCCTGGTAAAATAAAAATTGAATTGAATTGAAAATATTGTTGCAAAAGCTCTCTGCTATGTATCACTAGTAGACCTTGGACAGGTGAGAAGACATTGGGAGGAGGACCTCCAGGGTTCAGGAGCCCTGTTTGTTACAGAGAAGTCTTGTCAGTGGGGAGCTTAGCACTGACACTCAATGTCTTAAATATGAAGCGCCTAGGAGAAAATCCCTACAGGGCGTGTGGGGAGAGCCACCTGAGTGCTGAGTAAAGGGAGCAGAGTTGAGTGTGAAAGGTGCCAGGGTGACAAATCTGAGGTTAAGATATGATGGGTAAGCAATAGTCAAGGAGAGATAGGAGGGTGCCCTGTCTGATTGCCAATCTCACTTCCGGGTCATGAGATGCTTAATGCGGTAGCAAACACTCAGTTTCTGATTCTAATAGATTTCTTTGACTGGGTGACCAAAGTAGTAGATCAGGAAGGGCTGTGGACATGGCATACCTAGACTTTAGCAAGGCATTTGACTTAGTCCCACACAAAAGATTAATATACAAGTTAGCCAGCCTGGAAGTGGGTCCCAAGATGATAGCCTGGGTAAAGAATTGGCTGGAGAATAGGACACAAAGGGTAATAGTAAATGGAGTCCACTCTGAAGAAAGGGGGTTACTAGTGGGGTACAGGAGGGTTCAGTATTAGGACCGGTCCTCTTCAATGTCTTTATAAGCAACATTGCAGAGGGACTGGAAGGAAAAAGCATGCCTCTTTGCAGATGACACAAAGATCTGCAACAGAGTTGATGCACAAGGTGGGGTGGAAAGGATGAGAAGGGACTTGGCAAGGTCAGAGAAATGGTCAAATGTATGGCAGCTTAGATTCAATGCTAAGAAGTGCAAGGTAATGCACCTGGGAAACAAAACCAGGGAAGAGTACATAATGGGGTGAGATACTAACAACAACAAAAATGGAAAGGGACCTGGGGGTAGTCATATCAGATGACTTAAAGGTGGGCAAGCAATGTGAAAAGGGCAGTAAGGAGGGCTAGGGGATACTGGGATGCATAGGGAGAGGCATCACCAGTAGAAAACAGGAAGTTGTTATCCTCTGTACAGACAGCTGGGAGACCCCATCTGAGTACTGTGTGCAGTTCTGGAGACCCAGTCTCTGCAAGGACATAGACAAGATGGAAGCTGTCCAGAGGAGGGCAACTAAAATGGTACTGGGTCTGCACCAGAAGACATATGGAGAGAGAGAGAGAGACTAAAGGAGCTTAATATCTATAGCCTTGAGGAAAGGAGGGAGAGGGGGACATGATAGAAACTTTCAAGTACCTCAAGGAATCAACAAAGTCCAACAGGGTGGCATCTTTCAAAAAGAGGTGTGCAAGAACAAGGAGGCACAATTTGAATGGAGGCGGCTCAGAGGTAACGTAAAGAAGTATTTTTCTACAGAGAGGTTGTGGATGCATGGAAAGGCCTTCCAGAGGAGGTTGTAGAGTCAAAATAGTAGTTGAATTCAAGCATGCATGGGACAGTCATAAGGCAATTCTAGGGGTGAGGGTAGAAAGAAGTAGGCTGCTGGTTAACTAGGATCTGCAGCTTATCCATTAGGTAGGAAAATGGGCAGACTGGGTGGGCCAAGTGGTCCTTATCTGCCATCAAATTCTATGTTTCTATGTCTCTGTGATTCACCTGTTTAACAACTAGGCCAATGCCATTTTAAAGTTAAGGAACAGTGGCCTTGGACCATCTTAGAACTCTATGGTTGTGCCAGCAATGCAGTATCATCAAGAATAGTCCAGGTAAGCCAATGTATATGGTATTTACAGGACATGAGCACCAGCGGTATTACTCCCATAGGTTATGGCCCAGCTGGACAGGTGTTGTTCATCCATCCAGGGAATAATACAGTTATTTTTTCATCCACTTGTTTAGGCTCTGCTCCTCAAGTTATTATTATTAGAAGTAGAAGGGTCTTATTTAGGGTTAAAAAAGAAAGAAAAGAAAGAGTCAGTGTGTGTTCTGTGCTGTGAAGGGTACTGTATCAACTTACTTTGCTAAACCAGTAGGAGGAGAGAGCTTAATTGGGGTGTGGCTTAGACACTATAAAGCAGGTGACCACATTACAACGTCCTGTTGCTAGCCTTGCTTGTAGAGCAGAAAGCAGCTAACTAAAAGAAGCTACATTTTCTTATTAATTTAACACTTGTATCTCAGCAGGAGTCAGTGTCTGTTGAGATTAAACAAGACAGATACTTTATTAGAAGTAGAAGGGTCTTATTTAGGGTTAAAAAGAAAGAAAAGAAAGAAAGTCAGTGTGTGTTCTGTGCTGTGAAGGGTATTGTATCAACTTGCTTTGCTAAACCAGTAGGAGAGGAGAGAGAAGCTTAATGGGGTGTGGCTTAGACACTATAAAAGCAGGTGACTCAAATTACAACTTCCTGTTGCTAGCCTTTTTCTTACTAATTGCCCTCCATCCCACCCTCCACCCTAAGCCAGTTCTACTTTTATAGCCACTGGATTTGACTGTCAACAAGAACTTCCTGTTTGGCAGTAGGAAGAGAAGGATCATAAATAAAAATTGGTTTCGTCAACCCTAAAAAACAAGCATTTGTCAATTCGAATGTTGCTTGCTTGTATGTGCTGTGTAGGTATTTGAAGTCAGTGGAGTGCAAATATTGAAAATTTGCAAACTTTACGTGCGTGTGGGAACTGCGCAATGCACGCTCATGAAACAGTCATTTTTAGGAAGTTTGTGACCAAATTTTCAACATAGCCATTTTAAGACCTCTGCTCATGAACAGTGTCACTGTGATTTTCTTAATGTGTCCCATACATTGATTTCGTACACCGACTACACCATTATGCGCTAGATGGGAGGAAACACGATGTGGCGAGATGTGAAAAATGACAGCTGTACTGCTCATAAGGAGGTGTGGTAAAATGGAAATGTTGGAAATCTGGAGTGAAAATATTGAAAATTCGTGAACTTACAGTGCGTGGAAGTACGCAATGCAGGCTCGTGAAACAGTCATTTTTAGGAATTTTGTCACCAAATTTTCAACATATACTTTAAGACCTCTGCTCATGAATAGTGTCACTGTGATTTTCTTAATATGTCCCATACAGTGATTTCGCAAACCGACTGAGCCATTATAGCGCACATGGGCAGAAACACGTTTTGGGCAGATGTGAAAATGACAGCTATACTGCTCATAAGGAGGTGTGTAAAATGGCAATATTGGAAATCTGGAGTGAAAATATTGAAAATTCACAAACTTACTAGCTGCGGCATAGGAAGTGCGCAACACAGGCTCATAAACAGTCATTTTACGTTCAACATGCGCATGCAGCAAGGAACGTTGGGGAAAGTAGCACACTTGGAGGTGTGCCTCTCCCACCCAATGCACTGCCCTTGAGCAGGCATGGCGGTCCCTACACAATGGGTGCTGGAGCTCAGTATGACAGTGGTGTTCCTCTGCTTCAAAGGAAAGCCCGCTGCCATACTGAGCGCCACCCTCACGCCACGCACTGCCTGCCCCCAGCGCACGTCCACGCCACCCCAAAGATTTGGTGCCACACTGGGAGCCCACCCCAGCGTGGCAAATACTGTTGCCGGCGGGGTGCCCAATCCCCCATCGGCTCCACGGCCCCCAAGCTGTCCTGCTGCCACGCTGAGAGGCTCACCTCAGCATGGCAAACAGTGGTTTAGTTGACAACGGGTGCCCAATCCCCGTCGGCTCCTCAGCCCCCAGTCATCTTCTGCCATGCTGGAGCCCACCCCAGTGTGGTAAATGTCCCACGTCATCTTTTTATTTTTAACCTGTAAAACAAAAGCGGTTTCATAGGCGCATCTCCCAGGCCCCCTCACAACCCGCACCCACCCACTGCGCACACCAGCCTCCCACACCCCCTGCCCCATACTTACCTCCGGACTCTGGCGCGACGATCTTGTGGACCGGGAACACGTCTGCACTCTTCAAAGCTGACCCTGAACTGAGGAAATGCCGGTAAGCTGTATAATGGAGCTACATGGGGGGTTTCAACTTTGTGCATATCTCCAGTCATTTTGGGAATTTTGCACCAAATTTTCAACATGGGGTTTTGGGACGCCTTCTCATGAAGATGTCACTGTCATGGCATTATTCAGGCCTGAAAGGTGATTTACGCGGGCACTTCACAGTCACTGCGTGAAATCGCCTGCCTCAAATAACACCATGACAGTGACATCATTCATGAGAAGGGGTCCAAAACCCCATGTTGAAAATTATGTGCATAAATTCCAAAATGACTGTTTTATAGCGTAAGTTATGCAGTTCCTACGCAGAGCTTATGTTCATGAATTTTCAATATTTTCATTACAGATTTTCAACATTGCCATTTTATCACACCTTCTTATGAGTTGTACAGCTGTCATTTTCACATCTCACCCAAAACGTGTTTCCACCATATAGCAGCAGCAATGGCACAGTTGGTGTGCAAAATCAATGTATGGAACACATTAAGAAAATCACAGTGACACTGTTCATGAGCAGAGGTCTTAAAATGGCTATGTTGAAAATTTGGTGAAAAAATTCCTAAAAATGACTGTTTACGCGTGCATTGTGCAGTTACTACAGCGCTTGTAAGTCTGCAAATTTTCAATATTTGCACTCCAGATTTTCAACATTGCCATTTTACCTCACCTCCTCATGAGCAGTACAGCTGTCATTTTTCACATCCTGCCCAAAGCGTCTTTCCGCCCATGTAGTGCACAATGGCGCGGTCGGTGTGCGAAATCAATGTATGGGACACAGTAAAGAAAATCACAGTGACACTGTTCATTAGCAGAGGTTTTAAAATGGAAATGTTGAAAATTGGTCTTAAATAAATGACAACTTCTTGTATAGTGCAAGTACTATATGACACAGCTGTCTTTAATAAACAACAACTGTGTCATATAGTACTTTACTATACAACACAGCTATCATTCATTAAAAGAGCTGTGGCATATAGTGCAGGTGGGTGCTTGAGGGTAGTTGCCATTGACACACTAGGTCAGGGGACAGGGCTACTGTCATTGTAGCCCCACCAACAGAACAGCTAATGATCTGTTTTCTGCACTCCTGGAGCCCACCAGTGTGCCAAAATTGCTTTTATGTTTTCTGACACCAGGATGTCCACTCCTGGGGCCAGATATTCAAGCTGTGCTATTTTGTGGAGCAAGCCCTTGCGGCTGCACAAAATAGTTGCGCAGAGGATAGCCAGAAGCGATATTCAAAGGAGTTGCACCTTGGCAACTCCTTTGAATATCACCCGACCACAGCCACTGTGCATAGTGCAGTGGAACTTGTGCCACCGCAAGTGGTCAGAGTGGAGCATTCAGCTTGTGATGGCGCAAGTACCATTGCGCCATCGCAAATCGATATTCAAAGGTGACATGCAAAGGGGCCATAATTCATGCAAGGCAGGGGGCCATTGCATCTGATTATGGCCCATTTGCATGCCATTAGCATGCAGGTGCGCCGATCCAGGACTTGCACCTGGCACCCTGCCAGGCAGCAGCCGTCAGGGACCGACACCCCTGCAGCCTGATCGCGGGCAAAGGTGTAAAATCCCTACCACCACCCCCACTGGCCTGATCGTGGGCATAGCTGAAATCCCCACCAGCCCGATCGCGGGCAGCAATGTGTCTCCCCAACACATCCCTGATGGTCCAGTGGACCAATATTCCCAATCGCGGGATGGAGGTGTAAACCTCATCCACCTCCGAATATATCCCTGGTGGTCCAGTGGACGATAAGCCCGATCAAGGGCTGAAGCAATGAAACACACCCGAACATATCCCTGGTGACCTAGTGTCCCCCACCCACCCACCCATGAAGCCCACCACCCCGCTCCCCAGCAGCGGCGAGCGGCGGCATCCCACCCGCCTGCTGCCCCACCCGACTGACTGCCCAGTGGGCTGCATGCCATTGGTGCAGAGCAAGAGCCAATGGGCATACAGCCCATACGTACAAAGACAGTCCAGTTTTGTGAATGAATGTATTCATTCACAAATCTGAGCTATCTTGTACAATAAACTGTATGCCCATGCCTTGCTCCAATGGGCATACAGCTACAGGCAATCAGTTGGCAGGTGGCGAGGCGGCAGGTGGTGGGATGCTGCCGCCCGCTGGCTGCCGGGGAGGCGGGGTGGTGGGGCTCGGGGGTGGTGAGGGGACACTAGGTCACCAGGGATATGTCGGGGGTTGTTTAATTACTTCAGCCCTTGATCGGGCTTTATCGGTCCACTGGACCACCAGGGATATGTTTGGGGATGGGGGTGTGTGTTTCATTACTTCAGCCTGTGGGGCGGGCTTATTGGTCCACTGGACCACCAGGGATATATTTGGAAGGTGGGGGGTTTACAACTCCATCCCGCGATCGGGATTATCAGTCCACTGGACCACCAGGGATGTGTTGGGGAGACACATTGCTGCCTGCAATCAGGCTGGTGGGGGTGATTTATGCCTGTGATCGGGCCAGTGGGGGTGGTGGTGGGGATTTTACACTCTTTTGCCCGTGATTGGTCTGCAGGAGGGGCACAGGGGAGTGGGTTGAGGGCCAGCCACAGGTGTCAGCTGCTGGGTTGTGTCTACAATGCAGCAGCTCACCTGTGGGTGGCCCTCGACTTGATCCTTTTTGGGGCTCAAGTTGTGCAGGCACAGGTTGGGGGTTGTGCCTGCACAACTCTGCACAACCTGCTGAATATCGGGCTGTACAGTTTATGCATGGTTCCTCCCCTCCAGTTCAGCATGCATTCATTTGCATTGTGCTGTTGCTCAGCATGTTTCTGTGGCGCAACTGCCTCCTGCTGAATATTGCAGAATGGAGCAAGTTCAGACTCCGCAGGTGCAACCCCTATTGCTCATGGCGCAACCCTTTTGAATATCTGCCCCTGATGTCAAATGCCCCCTCTCCAATCCTGTATCTGATTGCTGACATTGGGGTACCAAATCCATATGTCGACATGCAACCCCCCATTCCCATGTGGCACATGAGGCCCACCCCAGTGTACCATATGTATTTTAAAAAGAAAACCTGTTAAAATAAAGAAAACTGTCCCCAACATCTTTTCTTTGCTTTTTACCTGAAAAGAAAACGGTCCCTAGCTTTCTCGTAACCTCCTCCATCTTCCGACCCACCCTCTGTGCACCCACCTCCCCACCCCTCACCCCATACTTACAACCAGATGTCTGGCGCTTTCATCTTCTGTGGACCAGGACATGTCTGCACTCATCAAAGCCAAACTGCAAACTGAGTAAAACAGGTAAATTCCGTATAATGGTACTCAATAGGGTTTTCAACTTATGTTGTTATTTCAGCCATTTCTTGGAATTTTGACCCAAATTTTCAACATAGCTTCTTGGACCCCACCTCATGAACACTGTCATCTCATTTCTCGGTCCCAAAGGTGATTTTGCAGTAGCTGCACAGAATCACCTTTTGGGACCGATTAATGAAATGACAGTGCCACTGTTCATGGTAGTCCCAAAAGCTCATGTTGCAAATCTGGGGAAAAATTTAAAATAATGACTGCATTGCAGTGCATTGCGCAGTTTATATGCAACATGTAACTTCACCAAGTTTACTATTTTCACTACAGATTTTCAACATTGCCATTTTCTCATACCTCTTTATGAACAGTACATCTGTCATTTCTTATATGCTACATAAATGTGTTTTCTCACCTGTGGCACAGAATGACACAGCTGCTGCATGGAATCACCTTTTGGGACTGATTAACAAAATGACAGTTACAGTGTTCATTAGGTGGGAATCCCAGAAGTCTATGTTGAACATTTGGTGAAAATATTCTAAACATGGCCACATTATGAGTGTCGTTGAACAGTATGACTGTCTCCAATATTGTGTTTAGCTCATTTGCACAGGTCCCAAAGAGACCTGCACAAATGAAAATACTGTTCCACTATTATGAAAAGAGGAAATCAGCTGCAAAAACATCATTAATGCTTATATTAGAGTTGAACCACACAAAGCAGGGAAATCCAAAAATAAATCATTAGGGTTAGGTATATATGAAATATGATATCAGTTCTGAGGCCCTTGCTTTCAGTAAATCTCAACCCTGATCCCTCCACCCCAGCCACCAGCAGAACCACTCCACCTACAAAAAAATACCCTTGTGATCCAAATATAACATGCAGATGCTCAGCATACACACACAGTCTGACCTTGCTAAAATGTCGATAAAACAACCGTTATGTGTTGTATCCATATGATCTGTAAAATATTCAGAACTGGAAGCTGATGGCATGAAGAAAGAACACTGCAGGGTAAACACATTGTTTTTTCCTGGCTTCAGTGTGGCTGTGTGTACAGGGCAAGGGCAGGGTGTCTACATTATTTTTGTGACATCCAGATGGGAAACAGAGACAGACTACAGGATGGCCCACAATAAATGTTACAGTCCCAGAAATGCCAAACAAAATGCTTTTCTTGGCTTCAGTGTGGCTTTGTTTACAGGGCATGGGCAGCAAGATGGCCAGATAAATCTTTGACTTGTTATGATGTCCAGAGGAGAGGAGAGACTACAGGGTGGCCCACAATAAATGTAACAGTCCCAGAATTCCAAAATAAAAAATGTTTTTCCTGGCTTCTGTGTGGCTGTGACATCCAGAGAGAGAAAAGACTGCAATGTGGGCCGATAAATGTAACAGTCCAGAAATCACAAATCTGGACACCACAAAAAAATGTAGACACCCTGCTGCCCTTGCCCTGTACACACAGCTGCACTGAAGGTGGAGTGGTTCTGTTGGTGGCTGGGGTGGTGGGGATTAGGGTTGAGATTTACTAGAAGCAAGGGCCTCACAGTACTGATATCCTATTTCATATATACCTAACTAATAATGATTTATTTTTGATTTCCCTGTTTTGTGTGGTTCAACCTAATATAAGCATTAACAATGTTTTTGCAACTAATATATATACATATACGTGTGTGTGTGTGTGTGTATATATATATATATATATATATATATCTATATATATATATATTATACCCGACTCTGTAGCGCCAGTATGGTAGGGTTGATTGCAAACTTCTATGTTAAGCCCAAACATTTGAATCATAACTTTGGACCACTCAGCAGATTTGCACAAAATTTGGCATGCATAATCTCCTGTGGTACTTCCCTTGATATGCAGAATTTTGTGCAAATCTGTTGTGTGGTTTGTGAGATGGAAACTGTCAATAATCCTAAATGTACCAGTTTTTCACATTTCTTTGTCCACCTGTATCTCAGAAATGCATTTATGTTGTGGTCTGAAATTTTCAGGATAGAAAGCCTTTGGGTCACAAATGTGCCTTTGAAGGTGAAAAATATTAATCCATTCTAAAGTTATTAAAGTTTTAATTTCCATTAATTCCTGTATAGGAGGCAATATAGTGCAGTGGGTTAAGGCTCTGAGTTGCAGATCTGGAGACCTGGGTTTGAATCCACAGCTGCCTAATTGCATACTGTGTGATCCTGAGCAAGTCACTTAACTTCCTTGTACTCCCCAGGTCACATCTGGAAACAAGCTTTGGCTTAGTGTGCTACTCCATGTATGGACATGTCATCCCGGACATAATGTCGCGGTCAATACGTAATGGATAGTATGTCATGGGGACAAAAGATTGTTACCACAATTGTCATCGATTGATCTTGCAGCTGGATTAAATGTTGCACAACCAGATATGGAGTGGTCAAATAGTACATGTTATAATAAATAAATAAAGTTAGTTAGTATAAGCTACCCCGTTTTTTCCTCGTGTTGTGCAATACTTATTATATATTATTATATTATACATTATATGCAGCTGTGCCTACTCGTCAACCATTACTCAAAATGGCTGTGTACTGTGGAAATGGTATTTCTTAACAAAACAATCTATGCAACATTGTATGTATTACTGCACTTTAGCAAACTTTGAAAATTCATCAGCTGTTTCAGTAATTGTTTTGATTCACAAGTTCAGCACTGCTTTTCTTGGTCTTGCTGTTACACTGAAAATACTACATCTGACATTTTACTTTTCTGCCGCTGCCGCCTAGAATAATTAAAATTAACTGCTCTGTTAACTGTGAACTTAGGTTGAATGGATTAATACCCTGCATTTGTACAGGCAAATTACTTACAGATGATAGTGGACTGCTTTCAGTGTTGTTGTCGTTGACTTTCGCACTGCTTTCCTTTGCTTTGGGCGTGTGAGCAGCTAGTGACTTTCTCCAGACATTTAAAATTGCTGGCTACCTGTGTGGGGTAAGATGTTGACATTGCTACATTTCTTCCTTTACCTGTCTGACTATTGATTTGTGAAACAGTGCAATGCTGTTCCACTTCAGCAGACCCTGATGCTTCTTGTGTTCTTTCTCAGCTGGTGACTTTATAGACCCAGATAACTGAGTTAGCAGAGGGACAAAAGTAGCACCGTGAGAGGGTAATGCAGTTGCTGATCTTTGGTTGCGGAGGCTACATTTGCTCCCGACCATTTCTATTGGCGATGCCTTTAGATTCAACATTTGTCTTGGCATTTTGTCCAACAATTATCACTCACGACATTCTATCCATATGCCCGCTACTCCTGGTTAAACAATGTTCCCTTTCCTATGGGAAAATTTATACAGTATGTATAATGAAAATGAAAGTACTTTTCACACACTGTCATCCAGTTATGCATACTTTGCACCTTAATAACTTTGCAACCCTTCAATGGTTTGCATGACATTTGGCATGCATAATCACTAGAGTAGGTCTCCTGATGTGCCTGATTTTGTGTGAATCAGATTTGAGGAGTTTGAGATACAGAGTGTCAAGAAATCCTACATTTACCAATGTTTTTACATTTCTTTGTCCACCTTATCTCAGAAATGGCTTTAGGTATGTATATGAAAGTTTCAGGGTGAAAACCTTTCTCACAGATGTGCCTTTTGAAGGTTTGGTGCATAAATATTAATCCATTCAAAAGTCATTAAACTTTTAATTTCCCATTATTTCCTATGGGAAAATTTATATATCCGAACACGAAAGTTGTCATTTGTGGAGGTTACATAACTTGCGCAAGAAACTGTGAGGCATGAAAGTTGTAATTTGTACAAATTACATAAATTGCATAAGACACTGTTGTATTTATGGAAATTATGTAATTTGCACAAAAATACAGCAGTATATTGCACAAGTGATGTAATTTATGAAATATAACCATGTTGAACCTGAACTGTTGAACTGTAATAACTTTGGAATCGTTTACAGATGCATGTGAGCTTTGGCAAGAATAATCTTTAGGGAAGATCTTCTGATGTTTCTAATGTCATGTGAATTGGTTGTGTATTTTTGAGATACAGAGCATCAAACAAATCCTACCTTTATCAGTTTTTGAAATTTCTTTGTTCACCTGTATCTCAGGTAGTATTCTAATATTTTCAGGGTAGAAAGCCTTTGCCTCACAGATGTGCCTTTTGAAGGTTTGGTGAAAATATATTAATCCTTTCAAAAGTTATTAAACTTTAATTTCCCATTATTTCCTATGGGAAAATGTATGTATCAGGCAAGAAAGTTTCTATAGATACATTAGTGAAAGGAGAAAGTCAGAGGGTATTGCTAAGATCAAAGGGATACAGTGGAGTGTGTAGAGGAGGACCAAGGAAAAGCATCTATCCTAAATAGATACTTCTGTCTGTGATTCTACGGAGGAGAAGGTAGGGCAGCCTGTGATCTCAGCACCATGGACACAGGGAGGAGGGAGATGTGCCAAGTCCCTTCACAAAAGAAAGGTCCTACAAGAGCTCACTAAGCTCAGGGTAGACAAGGCAATGGGACCAGATGGCATACATCCCAGGATACTAAAGGAGCTAAGGGTGGAACTAGCAGAGCCATTATCAGAACCATTTGGTGAGTCTCTGAGCACAGGAGAGGTCCCAGAAGACTGGAGAATGATGATCCCACTCCAAAAGAGTGGTAGCAGGGAGGAGGCAGGGAACTACAGACCAGTCAGTCTTACCTCAGTAGTGGGCAAAATTATGGAGGAACTCCTTAAGGAAAGGATAGTGCAACACCTGGAATCCATAGGAGCACAGGATCCAAGACAGCATGGGTTTACAACGGAAGGTCCTGTCAAACTAATCTCATAGATTTCTTTGACTGGGTAACCAGAGTGGTGGACCAAGAGAAGTGCAGTTGATGTTGCCTACCTGACTTCAAGCAAAGATTTTGATACTGTTCACATAGAAGATTGATTAATAAGATGGGTAGGCTTGGGGTGGGCTGAAGGTGGTCAACTGGGTGGCAAGCTGGTTGGTGGACAGAAAACAGAGAGTGGTGGTAAATGGTATACAGTCAGAAGAGATGCAAGTCACAAGTGGGTTACCTCAGGATCAGTCCTGAGGCCAGTCCTCTTCAATATCTTGATCAGTGACATTGCAGATGGATTGGAGGGTGAGGTTTGTCTGTTTGCAGATGAGGCCAAGATCTGCAGCAGAGTAGATGATCCAGATGGGGTGGGCGAATAAGAAGAGATCTTGATAAACTGTCAAAATGGTTGGAAGAGTGGCAACTGGGGTTTAACAAAAGAAGTGCAAGACCATGCACATAAGGACGAGAAACCCTGAAGCCACCTATAGGTTGGGAGAGGAGTTGCTGGCAATCACAGGGAAGAAAGAGACTTATGCATCATCATCACAGATGACCTGAAATAATCCAAGCAGACCACTAAAGCAGTAGATAAGGCTAGGGGGATGTTGTGGTGTATTAGTAGGGGTATCACAAGTCATAAGGGGAGGTAATAATCCCTCTTTACAAGACACTGGTTAGGCCCCATCTGGAGTACTCGGCAGTACTGGCCGCACCTTCACAAAGGACATTAACAAAATGGAGGCAGTCAGAGAAGGGCAACAAAATGGTGCAGGGACTGCCTCAGAAAACATATGAGGACAGATTAATGGAGCTCAGTATTTAACCCTAGAGCAAAGGAGGAGAGAGGTGATGTGATCAAAACATTCAAACATCTTAAGGACATTAACAAGTTGAAAGAGTCTGGCGTGTTTCAATATGAGAAAAATAGCAGGACAGGAGGACACAGCATGAGATTAGAGGGAGGCCAACTAAGGGTAATGTGAGGAAGTTTTTTCACAGAAAGAGTGGTGGATGCATGGAACGGCCTACCTCATGAAGTGGTGGATATGAATACAATGCAAGGCTTCAAACAGGTATGGGATAGGTATAGGGAGCAACACAGATGAGTATGAATAGATGATGGGACATTGATAGAGTAAAGGCCTATGGCACATTCATAAGGTACTGTAGAAAGAAAAAATGGGCAGACTGGATGGGCCTTGCAGTTCTTATCTGCAAGTCAACTTCTACGTTTCTACATATTTGCACAAGTTACATAACCTTCACAGATACTGTTATATTTTACATAAATTATTGTATATATATATATATATATATATATACCTATATGGATATGTATATGTATAAAACCAAAGTGAAAGAAGTTTATAAAACAGTTTATGTTATTATCAAGCTAACTGGTTGTATTGAAACTTATTTGTGTTGTTTCTGTTTTGGACAAAATGTGTCTGCTTTGGGGTTAGATGATATATTAATTGCAAAAACTACATTAATGCAGACATTGAGGTTGAAGAGCATAAAGTGCACAAAATGGAAATGAAAAATATTAGGATTTTGGGTCTCCAGAATATTGGTGAATCAATGGTGCAGTCTTCTTGGGTTGGCAACCCTAATACCCACCCCTAGTCCGTAGCCTCCTGTTCAAAGCACAAGATACAACTCCAAGCCAGTGCCATAGTGATACACTCTTTGGAGGCAGAATATTGCCAGCAAAATCAGTCATAGCTTTCTTCATGTGAAGAAAAAAAGATGTTGTCTGGACCTTGTTTTTCTCAGGGGAGGGAGTGGGCATTAGGGATGACAATGCCAAGGAAGACCCCACCACTGATTCACCAACACTCTGGAGACCTAAAACCTAATTTTTTCCCCTACTTCGCACTTTGCTGTCTTCTTCTGTATTATCTGCATTAAAATAGTCCTTTGGGCAATTAATTCCCTTCTTTTCTGCTAGTGGAATTATATCCTCATTTGCACAGATCCCTTTGGGACCAATGTAAAATGAAATAAGTACAGTATTGGAGATAGGCCTGACCCAGTGCATGGGCCATCAGCCCTCAACATGCATGGCAACACCTTGTGAGAGAAAGCTCCCTGGTTCACCACAAGGTGTTTTTGTTGTGTGTGTGTGTGTGTGTGTGTGTGTGTGTGTGTGTGTGTGTGTGACAAAGCACTGCTCCATTCCTCCCAGACTAGGGCGGTGTACTTGTTGCACCTTCTCCCCAGCCTTCCGCCCATTAAGGTGGCTTACTGGCTCACACTTGAACTCAGGTCACCAGCATGGGAAGGCTGTGTGTTCTACACTGGACCAATGAATGTCCCTGCAAACAGCATAACTTTGTCTTTTTTTACATTTTGAACCCCAAATTTCAGCTGATCCTTTTTATGGTTCTTCCTTCTGAACATGACAGGTGTCCATAATAACATACTGGACAAAATGTAATTTCATGCCAGAAATGCAAAATCACTTGCTGGCCAGGATTTGAAAAATAGTAACTGTCATGTTCATGAGGAGGTGTGAAAAATGGCTGTTGAAAATCTGGGGTATTAATATTGAAAATTTTGAAACATCTGGGCCCAGATATTCAAAGGTTGTGCATGAAGCCAACAGTGTTGCTCCATGTACAACCTACTAATTCTTGTAGTCGATATTCAAAAAGGGAAAAGTGTCTTGCACAAATTCCAATTGCCGGGCGCATCAGTAATGTATGCAGGCGCGGGTGGGCGTGCCCATGCATACTCTGCACAGCCTGATATTCAGCCGGGATGTGCAGAGGCATGCATGCGCAACCCCTACCTGTGCCAGCACAAAAGTTGATACAAAAAGGTACAGCAGATGGCCACCTACAGGTGAGCTGCCACATTGCAGGTGCAACACGACAGCTGCCACCTGTGGGTGCCACCGAAGCTCCAGGCACCAGGCGCCCATACTCGATCATGGACATTTGTAAAAAAAAAGAACCCTATATCCTGGTGGTCCAGTGGACCGCTGTCAGCCCGATTGCAGGCTTAAGTATAAATAAATAGATTCCAATATCCTGGTGGTCCAGTGGACGCTGTCAACCTGATCAGCGGGCTTAAGTATAAATAAATAGATTCCAATATCCCTGGTGGTCCAGTGGACAGCTGTCTGCCGATGTGGACATTTATGTATCAAAAAAAATTATGTCCAATATCCCTGTTGGTCTAGCAGTACCCCCTCTCACCGCCCACTAGACCCCACCGCCCCTCCCCACCAGTCAGCCGGCGAGGGTAGCACCCCACCGCCAGCCACCCGCGCCACCCTGCCACCCACCGACTGACACCATAGGTAGGGCTATGCCCATTGGTCCACATGCGTGAGCCAATGGGCATGCAGCCCATACCATACTACACATTCCAGATATGTGAATGGATCCCATTGTAATTGATGCGGGCTGCACGCCCATTGGCTCACACTGTGGACCAATGGGCGCACAGCCCTGCCTGACAGTCAGTCGGCGAAGGGCAGCAGGCGGATGGGGTGCTGCCTCCGCTGGCTGACTGGGGAGGGGGTGGTGGGGCCCAGTGGGCAGGTGGGAGGGGATACCTCTGAGCCACCAGGGATGTTGGACATAATTCTTTTTGTACAATGCCTGCGATTGGGCTGACAGCGGTCCACTGGACCACCAGGGATATTGGTTTTTTATTTATACTGAAGCCCACAATCGGGCTGTAAGGCACATTGTTGCGCTGTGCAGGGGCATCAGCCCCGATGGCTGCTGCCTGGCAGGTGCCAGCGCAAGTTGCTGGGGATCGGCACACCTGCATGCAAATGGGGCCATAATGACATGCAAATGGCCCCATTTGCACCTTCGCTCACATTATGCCCATTTGCATGTGTACTTTTGAATATCGTGGTTGCTGCACATAGCACAATGGAACTTGCGCTTAGCGCATCCCCCTGCTCCACTCTGGCCACTTGCGCTGGCGCAGTGCCACTGCGCCATGCACACGCGGGTGGCTAGGGTGTGATATTCAATGATGCTATGCCATGGTGCAGCTCCATTGAATATTGCCCAGTCAACACCCCTGTGCAGTCAAGTTGTGCTGCGCCCAAGCTTACGCCACAGCCTGTACAGTTTGAATATCTGGCCCTGGTGTTTAAATATTGAAAACTACCAATATTATGAGCCTGAGTAGAAAAATTGCAACATACCTTCATAACTTTTTTATGTTGTAACCCCAAATTTTCAACAGTATTCATATGACTCAACTTCATGAACCTGGTAGGTGAACATTTTCAAATCCCTGTTGAAATGTCATTTTGTGCCACAGGTGTGAAAATACATTCTGGCAATGATATGAAAAATGACAGCTGTAACATTCATGAGGAGATGTGAAAAATATATCTGTTGAAAATTTGGGATCAAAATATTCAAAATTACCAAAGTTGTGAGCGAGCATAGAAAAATTTCAATATACACTCATAACTTGGTAATTTTTACTTATGTTTTGCCCATATTTTTAACATGGTCTTTTGTGACACATCCTCATTAATAAGGGTGGTGAAATTATTCAAATCTGACCTGAAAGGTGATTTCTCACAACAACCACAAAATCACCTTTCCAGTTGTATTTATATAATTTCACTGCACGTGTTCATGAAATCGGTTCCCAAAAGGCCATCTTGAAAATGTGGAAAAACTATAAAATGTCCACATTAGTAAGAAAAGTTAAAACATATTGAAATACATTATAATGGCACTTACCAGTTTTCCTCAGTTTTCAGTCCAATATTGAAGAGTGAAGACGTTTCTCCTGTCCAGAGGATTAAGGTGTTGGACCCTCAGCTGTGTAAGTATGGGGTGAGGAGGGTGCTGTGTGCTGAATGAGGGGTGGGGCAGTGACAGAAGCAGACAAGAAGGGACCATTTCTTTATTTCAGTGAAAAAAGGTAATGGGATGGTTTGCTTTTACAGACATCTCCAAAACTAGGGATTGGTACCCTAGTGCCAGCATGAAACTTGGGACGCTGCTGATGGGCACCCTGGTGTTCCATACTGCTGGGTCGGGAGATAGGTTGCCTACTTCAACACCAGGGATTGGGCACCCCAGTGTCAGAAAGTATACATTATGGTTATTGGGGAGGGAAACATAATGGAGGGAAGGAGAAGAAAAGGTTTTATTTTACATACTATACCTCCAACACTAGGGATTGGGCAGCCCAGTGTTAGTGAGATACCTGGTGGGTACAAAGTTGGGCAGCCCCAGTGTCCTGGACTGCATGTAATTTGTAAAATGTGGTGTGGGAACTTAGCTCAGGAAATTCATCTTGGAGCTGAGTAGATTAAGAAAACCCTGCCAATCAGGGACGTGACTGTAGAGAGGATCTGCCAAAGGCTTAGTGGGGACAGACTATTAGGGGACACCAGGGAATCAGAATGGGACATTAAAGGAGTAACACCCAATGAGTCTCATCATTCTTGTATCTCATTGCGTGAGCTGCAAAGCAGGAGTGAAACGTCTTCCTTAGGAGCTTCTGCAGATAGTCTGCACTCCACAGGAGACTCTGTGGGGGCCACCAGACCAAGATAAGGAGGTAACACAATACTCATTACTGTTCACATAAACTAGGGGAAGGTAACTGGAAGGTTGCAACCCTTATTGCATGTGAGAAAGGGAGTAGTACAGACCCAGAATATCAGAGGTACAGGTAGGAGGGTTAAAAAGAGGGAAAACAAGAAACACCCTATCTAGGGTAGGGTAACAAATAGGTTTCAGGAAAAACAGGAGAAGTAGGAGTACAATGGGAGGAAGAAGGAGGAAGAAGGATACAGAGAAACTTAAACTTGACATTAGGCAAAAGGAAAGAAAGATTATTGGAGTGGTGCATTGGAAAAGGTGTGAGGCTGCAGCTTTTCAGGACACCTTCTGGAGACTGAGGTGTTACTCCAATTGTATTCTCTCTGGTTTATGGGCAGAGGTTGTTGCAGGTTGCTGGACTGAGCTGGCAAGAGTACAGAAGAACCTCTGTCTCATCCAGGGGCCACAAGCCTTGCACCACACCCCAGTGGATGCCGAGAAAGAGGCAGACCAGAAGGATCTTGGTGGGCTGTGGGAGGGTGGGGTGGTGGAAAGGGTGCATGCTCCTCAGCCTACACTAGTGTGGAATTCATTTGCAGTTCTGGATGGATGGGCCAGCTGAAAACAAAGACCCATCCCAGTGAGAAGGGAGGAAGTGGGGTCCTTAGAAGTGGAGGTCCCAGAGAGAGGGAAGAGGCCCCAACTGAGGAGGAAGCAGCTGCTGGTGGGGAGTCTACTGTTGGGGGATGAACATGGGAGTGGGGGAGGAAGGGACAGGAAGGTGAAGTGCTTGTCTGGCGCTTGAGTTGAAGGGATGGAGAGTGTATCCAGAGAATTGCTATGGCAGCAGGAGATGAACAGGAGCTAGACATCATTGTCCATCTAAGGACAAATGATCTGGAAAGGGACATGGGGGATGATGCAGTGTTACTTTAGGGAGCAGGGTAGGGGCCTTAAGGAAGTAGCAAGCACGTGGCTTTTCTGAGGTGCTACATGTGCACCATGGGAGATGTAGTAGTACTCACACTATGGCATTTAATAACTGGTTGAAGGAATGGTGCATGGAGAAGGGCTTTGACTACATTGAGGACAGGGAGCCAGCTTGGGAGAATAAGGGTCTTTATAAGGGAGAGGGCCTGCATCCTTCCAGCAAGGAGACCGCAGTCCTTGGTGGAAGTTTAAACACAACTGGGTGAGCTTTTAAACTAGCCAGGGCTGGAGACAGTAAAACAAAAGGATGCAGTAATTGCCAGCCCCAGCTGATGGAGCAGCAAGGAGGGAGGACTGGGAAGAAAACTCCCCAAGTCTGGGGTGCAGAAAGGTAGGGATGGAGACAATGAGGAAGTAAGGGGGGACACAGGTAAGTGAGGGTAATTTCTTTATTTCTTTATTAAGATCTTGGATTAACACCTATGAGCAGGAGCTCTTTTACATAGGTTCCACATCAAGCAAGAGATTCATACAGCAGAGGTGTACAAAGATGAATAGGTGCAAGAATTTATAAAAATAAAAGTAACTGTACTGCCTCTTGTACAATGTGTGCCGACCAATGCATACAATGCAAAGTAATAGATTGAAGGGTCAAGGAAATGGGAATTAAATAAGTAGGATTAAATTCAGGAGGAGCTTCAGAGAAGAGCACAGTCAGGAATGGATGGAGGAAGCAGGGCTGCAGGCAAGGGGAAAGGAAGGTGGACAGCCACATATGCCAATGCAGGGAGCCTTGGCAACAAAATTCCAGACCTGAAGGCAATCATGCGGAGGATGATTTGGTTTTAGTGGTCATTACAGAGTCATGGAACAGTGAGCACCATGACTGGGGCATTTATTTATTTTATTTATGTATTTGTTTACTGGGTAAGTACACTGGTAGAGGAACATTTTCATGTATGACCCTAGTCATCTAGGTGGCACATGGTACAAACATGAACAGCAGGACATTCAAAATAACAGTTACACACAGGTTACAGTTAGAATGCTTGAGGTGAGTACAGCCTTATACATTTAGCTACTTTGAGAATGACAATACAAAACTGATACAATGACATTTCTACATAGGTTACAGTTAGTATATTTGAAATGGAAGCAGTGCTGACATTTCACCCACAGTTGGGAATAACCATAAAAATATAGAACACCACTATTTCCAGGCAACATTAAGATAATAACATATACAATAATACATGGGGCATGCATAACTAGAATAGGGGTGGGATGCTACATAAACCCGAGGCAGAGCCCAAGGGGTTTATCTAAGCATCCAACCCCTGAGAGTGTGCACTAAATTTTGTTATGCACTACCCCTATGTGCTGTTTTATGTAATTGCTGGGGACATTTTTCTCCAACCAGATTCCATGAAATATAAAGTGTTTTTCACAAAGTGTTTTTTTTTTTTAGTTGTTACAGCATGTGGCACAATACAAAGGAAGTGAATTAAGGTATACTGTTTAAACGCTGTATTTGTCGGCTTGAGAAACTTTTAAAATTACAATTGGCTAAAAACAGTTTGCTTTTAGCTTACATAGTGTCAGAATGGGAGTGGCTTTGTTCTTACACAGAAAACCTCCTGACAGCTAGTTGTATCTCCAGAAAACAGTAGACTTAAGACTGTGAAACAGTATTCATTTTAAGCAAGCATGTTTAAAATGTAAACTGTTGTAGACAATGTTGAAAATAATTTTTCTAATGTCCAGGTTGCGACTGTCAGGGTGATATGTAAATTAGGTCTGATGTCAGGGTTCATGAACTGTTTGTATGAAGACAATAGCAAGTGACAGCAAGAGATAAAAAGTAACTGCAGGGTCATGTAAGGTGAGGGCTCCATATTTCAGGATTTCTACTTGTAGGAGTTCCAATTTACTTAGAGTACAATGAGGAATGAACACTTGAGAGAGCTGTGTGAGTTAAGCAGTATTGTGAGAGTGGAGTCAGTAAATCAGCACGGGTGGGACTGAGGAGAAGTGGGTTAACCTGTGGGTTATAACGGTGAATTGCAACCCACTTCTCCTATGAGAAAAAACATCAGCCAGTTATTACATACATGTAAATGCCATGCCAGCTGTGTCATCAGTGCAAGCTAGCAGTTACAGGACACATGTAAAGCTAGTACATTCCTGTAGTGCTGTTTAAAAGTTTGTGGGGAGTCCAGGGATTAAAGTGATACCCATGAGTGTTCCAGAATGTAGGTGCTGCCCAGGAGAAGGCCCTCTGCCCATGGACATTGATAATCTGGGGCAGTCAAGGGTTTTGGTTTGAGGACCTAACCTGGTGGAAAGTCTTTTAGTGGCAAGCATGCCTGAGAGCAGTGAATCTGTGACATCATTGAGTATCCCAGAATGAAGAAACCATGCAAGAGATACCTGCATGCCTAAGGGGTAGCAACCCTAATGCCTGATATAGAGTGCAGTGATGGGTGTTATAGGGGCCAGAGTGACAAACCCACATATGCTATTGTAAGTTGTATGCAGTTTGTTTCTTAGTTTGGAGAAGATGGGATGTAGAACAGGAGAGCAGTACTCCAGGATCAGAAGTGTGCTTTGTCCTATTGCCAATCTTGCTTCAGGTGAACACAGGTACTTCAGATGGAAGCAGAATCCCAATCGCTGATTTACCCTTTTAACAACATGCCCAATGTGAGAGTCCAAGCTAAGCGAAGGGTCTGAGATTACCCCAAGGTATTTGAAGTTGTCGAATTGTTCTAGAGTGGCTCCATCTAAGGTTCAAATATTGAGAGAGTGCTGAGGACTCGCTGAGTGCCTTGCAAGCCCATGGTTAGATCCAAACAGCATGGCTTTGGTTTTCTTTGCATTGATGACTAGCCTGTGCTGAGGAACCATTTTTCAATAGAAGTGAATTCTCTGGAAAGTGCCTGAGATAGCTTGTCAGAGGAGTTGTAACTACTGAATAGTATGAGGTTGTCAGCATACATTATTCTGCAGTTAGAGGTTGTTTCCAATAGTAGGGGACTTACTAAGATTGAGTACAGTAGTGGTCCCAGAATGCACCCTTAGGGGACCCTCCATACCAAGCCACTCTATGTTTAGGAGAGACAGGAAGGGAGAAAGGAGGGAGATTGTTTTATATGTAAGGGAAGGAATCAAAGCCATGGAGGTACAGGAGCACCAGGAAGAAATGGAAGGACAGAAAGTGATGTGGGTCACCATGAAGAGAAGCTCCAGGGTAGTGTACAGCCTCCAGCACAGGAGAGCAGATAGATAATGTACTTGGGGAGCCATCATCAAAATGGCAGGTAAGTGGGAGGTGCTGCTAGTTAATGACTTCAGTCTGCCAGAGATGGAGTGCAGCCTTCCATCCACAAGGAGTATGACAATCGTGGACTCTCTACAAGGTGCTTTGGTCAGGCAGCTAGTCACAGACCCACTAGGAATGAGGCAGTGCTGGACTTGGTGCTGACAAACAGGGTCAGAACTGCAGATGTTACAGTGAGTAGTCTTCAGGGTATCAGTGATCACCATACAGTGCTGTTTAACATTAAGACAGGAACAGAGGCTAACCACATGAGGATGAGGGTCCTGGACTTTAAGATGGCAGATTTTAGAAAAATGGAGACAGACAGAATCTGCCTAAATGGGGGATTGCTAGGAAGGTGTGGAGGCATGGTGGCCAAAATAAGGGAGGGTATAACTAAAGCAACTAACATTTTGATAAAGAAGTAAAGCTGAAGGAACAAACATTTGTCAGTGCTGAATGTTTGCCTGCATGTTCGTAATCAGGTGGGTTTGGTTGTTGTAGAGAATGATGAAGCCAGAGTAGTACTGTAGTAAGAAGGAGTTTGCTGTGGAGTCGGTGGTAGTAATGTACTGAAAGAAGCATGGAAATCCAGATCCCCCAAAAAAAAAAACAGGGCAGTTAGTGAGGTAAACACTAAGGTAGAGAAGTCGATAAGAAGCAGGACAGGGGTCAATGGAGAAAAAGGCAAAGACAGTAAGGACAGGGATGGAGCTACAAGGGGTAAGGCTATCAAAAATGGAGGGCGATGAGTACCAAAGCACATAGTCTGAGTAACAAGCTCCCTGAACTTGTGGCCTTGATGGAAGAGGGACACCTAGATATCATGGCAGTCACAGAAACATGGTAAACAGAGAACTATGACTGGGATGTCAACATACCAGATTACACAATCTACAGGAGGGACAGGGAGGTAAAGAGGAGGAGTAGCTCTCTACATAAGGGAAGGGATCAAAGCAATGGAACTAAAGGGTAAACAGGTAGGAAATGAGGCACTGTGGGTCACCCTGGAGACAGAAATGGCACCACAATCTATACAGGGGTTGTATACAGACCCCTGTCTCAGGAGGAAATGGACAAGGAAATGTTAGAGGCATCTTTAGAATGGCAGAAAAGGAGGTATTGTTGATGTGGGTCCTGAATATGCCAGATGTTAACTGGAGCACCTTTGCTGCAGCCACATCCAAGAGGAGGTAATCTCGATGCCATACAGGGGGCATGCCTCAGACAGCTAGTGTTGGAACCCACTTGGGAGGAGCAGTCTTAGACCTGGTACTCTAAACAGAGGTGGAGAGAGTATCTCGTATTTGAAGTGGGTAGCCATCTGGGAACAAGCAACCACCAAACAGTGCGGTTCACGATAAAGCGCAGCAGTAGAGTCAAGTCACACAAAGGTGAGGGTACTGGCAAAATGGGGGTGCCTCAGAAAAGCATAGCAAATGGGCAAGAAAGTGGGGTGGAGGAAAAATGGGAAAATCAAGCTGTCATCACAGAGGCAACAAGTCTCTGTGCGAAGCAAATAAAACAAAGGAAAATAACACAATGGTTCTCAAAAGAGGTGTTGGGGAAGGTTAGGGAGAAAAATATAGCATTCAGAAAGTATAAGAAAACACAGAAGGAGCAGGACATATAACTGTACCAGTTAAAGCAGAATGAAGCAGGGAAGACAGTCAGAATACCAAAGGTCCAAACTGAGGAAAAGATAGCCAACTCAGTTAAGAAGGGATACAATCTTTTATTGGTACATTAGGGAGTGAAGAAAGACCAGGGAGGGATAGTGAGGCTAAATAAAGGGAAGGAATGTGGTCAGAGGGTGACAGTGACATAGCAGAGATATGGAACGAATACTTCTACTCAGAATTCACAAAAGAAGAGGAGAGGGAGGTACTAAACCACATAATAGAAGCACACTGGATAGGTGGGTTGACACCAGTCCATTCACAGAAGAAAGGGTCCTGAAAGAGCTCCTAAAACTGAAGGTGGACAAAGCAATGGAGCCTGACTGGATCCACCACAGAATTCTAAAAGAACTAAGCTGAGAACTAGTGGCACCACTGACTACCCTTTCTAACAAATCATGGGAGGATGGTGTGGTACCTGAGAACTGGAGGAGGGCGGATGTGATTCCCTTTACAAAAGTGGGAGCAAGGCAGAGGCAGGAAACTGCAGACCTGTTAGTTTGCCCTCAGTGGTAGGGAAAATGATGGAATCACTTCTGAAAGAAAGAATTGTTGAGTATCTAGAGGCCAGCGGGTCACAGGATCCAAGGTAGCATGGACTGGGTGGGCCAAGCCGTCCTTATCTTCTGCCAAAGTCTATGTTTCTATGGATTCACAGTGGGAAGGTCATGTCAGATGAATCAAACTGATTTCTTTGACTGGGTGACCAAAGTAGTAGACCAGGGAGGGGCTGAGGATGTGGCCTACCTAGACTTTAAAAGGGCATTTGACACAGTCCCACTCAACAGATACATAAACAAGTTATCCAGCTTGGGGAGGCCCAGGGTGGTAACCTGGGAAAACAATTGGCTGGACGACAGGACGAGAGGGTAATAGTAAATAGAGTCCACTCCGAAGAAAGGGGGTTACTAGCGGGTATTGCAGGGTTCGGTACTGGTCCTCTTTAATGTCTTTATAGGTGACATTGCAGAGGGATTGGAAGGAAAGGTATGCCTCTTTGCAGATGACACAAAGATTTGCAACAGGGTTGATACACAAGGGGTGGAAAGGATGAGAAGGGACTTCAAAAGTATGGCAGCTTAGATTCAATATAAAAGAAGTGCAAAGTAATGCACCTGGGAAACAAAACCAAAGGGAAGAGTACACAATGGGGGGCAGTATTAACAATAACAAAATGGAAAGGGACCTGGGGGTAATCATATCAGATGACCTAAAGGTAGGCAAGCAATGTGAGAAGGCAGTAAGGAGGGCTGGGGATACTGGGATGTATATGGAGAGGCATCACCAGTAGAAAACAAGAAGTTGTTATCCCTTTGTACAGACAGTTGGTGAGACCCCATCTGGAGTACTGTGTGCAGTTCTGAAGACCCCATCTCGCAAGGACATAGACAGGATGGAGGCTGTCCAGAGGAGGCAACTAAAATTGTGGAGGGTCTGCACCAGAAGCCATATGAAGAGAGACCAAAGAACTTACTATGTATACCCCCGAGAAAGGAGGACAGGGATGACATGATAGAAATTTTCAAGTGCCTCAAGGAATCAACAGAGTCCAAGAGGGTAGCATCTTTTCAGAAAAGTGATGTGCAAGAACAAGGAGTAATTTAATGATAGAGTTGAACAGCTCAGGGGCAATGTGAGGCGTCTTTTTTCATGGAGAGGGTGGCGAACTTACGGAATGGCATTCCTGAGGAGGTTGTGGGGTCAAAAACAATAGGAAAATTTAAGAATGCATGGGACAGACATAAGGCATTTCTAGTGGGAGGTAGGAGGAAGTAGGCTGTTGGTAAAACTAGGATATGCAGCTTATCCAATAGGTAGGGAAATGGGAAGATTGGGTGGGCCAAGCGGTCTTTATCTGCCATCAAAGTCTATGTTTCTATGTTTCTATGTCTTATGTATTATGTATTATGCATTATGTCATATGTATTTTCATTTCTAAAGCAAGATCCTTACCTCACCATTTCTCTCCATCGCACCCCTACCCTCCCATTCCCTCAGATCGAATGACACTCGCATTTTGGCAGTCCTCGCCACTCCACAATCATCAGCCAGTTTGGATTTTCCTATAATTTCCCCAAAGTCTGGAACTTCCTCCCCTAATTACACCCTCCTCCTACTCTCTCCGATCAGCCCTAGACAACTACTTCTCCCCTACTTGCTCCTGTTATAACCCCTTGATTTCCACCTATCATTCTGCTCCTGCCTATTTCATCCCCTTGATTCCCTCCATCATTATGCTCCCACCTATTTCACCTGTCTCCTATCCTCTTATATTATCCCCATTGACTTTCGCCTCTACTACTTCTGACCGTCTCTCCCCCTCTACTGTTCCTCCTACTCATCAATCTTCTCACCCCTTCCTCTGTCTTCCCTTGCTCAGCCCCTGGCAGAGTCCCATCATCCTGCAGGGGTCAGTCCCTGGCATATCTCCCTCTCTACCCCTTCCATCTGCTCCCCATCCTCCATTGCCCTCCTCAGCACTAATGCCCATACCTACCTCCCACTTCTTAACCTATCCATCTTCTCTCCTTCCCTCTATCTTCACTTATTTTAATTGCTGCCTAGTAGGATTCCAGTATTATGAAGGGTCTGCTCTTGGCAAGTTCCCCCTCCCATTCCCCCTCCTTGTTTGCCTTGATCCTGCCCCTGGCGTCTCCAAGCATCCTGAAGGAGTCCATTCTTGGTATGTCCCCCTCCCTTAGCTTTGCTTCTGCCCCTGGCAGGTTCCCAGCATCCTGCAGCTGTCAGTCCCTGGTATGTCTCCTTTCCTCCTACACCCTCACCTTGCTCCTCCTCTGCTACACTCCTCTGCTAACTGCTAGCCCCAAACCTAAAATGCACTTGAATTTAACTTTTCACTTCTGTTTGTATAAATGCTTATTGTACTGTTTATGAATTGCACACCTGCTCACCTTAGACCAAACTGTTTGTGCTGTTTGTATAATAACTGTCTACTTGTTTATTAATTGTATGCCTTTCCAATTGTGTAAACTGCAACTCTGTACATCTCTGTTTATCCCCATGTAACCCCCACCCAGCTCACACCATGAGATGAGCAACTTGTTGATGTGCCTCCTGGTGAAACATTTCAATAAATAAATAAATAAATAAAAGAGGATTTTGAAGGCTTTAAAAGTTTCCAGTCTCGTGCCATGGGCACTATGTAAAAATAAAATATGTTGGTACAGTGCTGTTGTATTTACCATAACAAATGTGTGATAACATCATCCTACTACATCTAGAGTATGAATCTAACATGTACATTGAACAAGTAAGCTCAAGGAAAAGATGAGTAATTAGTTACAAAATAGGCCATGACATTTACAACAACCCCTTGTGAGGAAGTCTCCCCAGCCCATCACAAGGTGTCACTTGTGTGACAGAATACTGCACAGTACCTTCCCAGACTTTGAGCAATGGCATGTGACAAAGTTGGCCAACATCCGTGCTGCCTAGCTGGCTTCCTAAGCTTGTTCCCGAATCTTGAGTCACTGACATGGGAACACAACACGCTACCCAATGGGCCAACAGCTGGTCCTGCATGTCTTTCTTTATAACTTTTCTGTTGACGTTTGACCCCAAATTTTTAAAATGGTCTTTTATGAACCCCACTTCTGAACATGAGAGGTGTCATACAATACTGACTGAAATGTCATTTCATCGACAAGTACAAAGACACATTTTACTTTTATTTATTTTTTTTTACCTAGACTGGTGCTCCCTGTTACCCCTCCACCTTGCAGCAATGGGGAGACATGGTATTCTATTATTCTACCCAAATTCCCAGGATCCCGGAGCGTGGTTGTGCATGTGGCGTGGAGGTGCACAAGTGCCCTGTGGCTCCAGTAAAGGGCACCATCCACCCTCCTGACCTAGCACCTAGGTTCCCCAGCCTGGAACTGCCACTACCTCCACGGGTGGCAGTCAAGAGTCAGGAAACCTCAAGTCCCTCCTCGGAGAGAGAGCTGCCTGGGAGTGCTCAATCCTGGCTTCTCACCCTCCTCCATCCCGGCTGATCCCTGGCAGCCTGAGCTCACTCCCCAAACCCGGGTCGCCAGCATGACATGAAGTGTGGAATCCAGTGCCTTGACCCTCAGCACCACCAGGCCAGTGCAAAGACACATTTTAGGCAAGATTTGAAATATTACACCTATCACATTCATGAGGTGGGGTAAAAAATGGCTGTGTTGCAAATATAGGGTCAAAATATTGAAAATTACTGAAGTTGTCGGTGAACTTTTAACAATTTCAAGGTACCTCCATAGCTTTTTTTTTTTAAGATTTAGACCCCAAATTTTCAGCCTAGTTTTTTATTACCCCACTTCATTAACCTGGTAGACTACATTTGTTAGATCTTGCCTGAAAGGTGATCTGGAGTGACTGGGAAATCACCTTTGAGCCAGATTTGAAAATGTCATCTACCTTGTTTATGAGATTGGGTCCCAAAAAGTCCATACTGAAAGTTTGGTGGAAACATTAAAAACAGCAAAGTTATGAGTGAATGTTGAAATATTTTGATGTTCACTCATAACTTGATCATCTTACCATATTTATTCACCTGAGCTTCAACATAGTCTTCTTATAATCCCACCTCATGAACCCACTAGGTGAAACATTTTCACAACAGACCCAATAGGTGATTTAATGGCGTAACTGAAATTATCTTTGGGCTGAATTTGAAAAATTGAACCTACTTTGTTTATGAAGTGGGGTCCAAAAAGTCATGTTGAAAATTTGGTGAAAAATATTTATAAATGACAAACTTGTGAGAAAAAGTTTAAAATGCATCAACCTCATTTATCTCATTTCTTCAGTTCCCAGCTGATGTTGAAGGAGAAGGAGCTGTTTTGTACTAGAGTGGTGGACCATTTTGGGTCGAGTTAGGGTGAGGCAGGGTGTTGGGTGCTGAGTTGGGGGTCAAGTCGGGGTGGGTGGAGGGTCAGGGTCTGCTTCACAAGATATCTATGGATGGTTTCTGCTTTTCAGGTTAAAAGTAAAAAAAAAAAAGACTATGAGGACCTTTCTTTCCAGCAAGGGTGACACTAGGGATTGGGCACACCACTGTCTCAGATGTTTGGTGGCACGGAAGTGGACACCTTGTTTCTGCATATTTTAAGGGGTTGGGCTGCACTACCTTGGTGGGGGTTACATGAAAGAGAGGGAGAGGAGGAGTTTGTGCTGTGGGCTCCTTCATGCAAACAGGGCTGGATTGTTCATGGAGGGGCTGGATCCTTTAACCCCTTCCCTGTTTGAACTTGTCCCAGACACCAGCTCTGTAGTCCTATGGAACAAGGTAACTGCACTGGGGCTCAGAATACCAAGTCAGGATTTGAACACAGAAAGTGCTGGACATTTGATGGGGGCAGGCTAAGCATGATGCTGCTCATTTGCCAGCCTGGCAGTGTCATGCAGATGAAAAGACCAACAGCTCTGTGATAAGAGCAACTGAAAACTTTCAACTGCAAGGCATTTCCACCCACAAGCAGTAGAGCATTGTCATGATCAGCCTCACTGATCATAGGCCTATCACTGTTGAGCCCCTCTGCCTGAGCTGCATTGGATCTGACAGTGACACACCTCTGAAGGCTGCAATTGTAACAGTATGTTCACATAATGCATGCACACAAGCAAACATAAAAGGAGTCTGATAAAGAAACTGAATAGTCTGAGGAGGAAGGGATGCAAAATGGTGAACTGTGTTAGAAACTGGTTAACAGATATGAGACTGAGGGTGATGGTAAATGGCATTCACTTGAATGATGGAGTGATCAACAGGAAACCACAGGGCTCAGTACTGGACCAATCCTCTTCAATGTCTTCATAAGTGACATTTCTGAGGAACTAGAAGGAAAGGTATTACTTTTGCAGATGATAACAAAGTCTGCAATAGGGTGGATACTCAGGAGAGTTGGAGAGAATGAGCAGGGATTTGTGGAAATTGGAAGTTTGGTCTAAAGCATGGCAGTTGGGGTTTAGTGCAATAAAGTGCAAAATCATGCACCAATGGCATAAGAACCCAGGTGCTAAATATAAGATGAGGGTACTGACTCATTAAACAGGAAAGGGACCTTGGGGTTATCATATCTGATGACCTCAATGTGGCAGAGCAGTGTGACAAAGCAGTAGGTTGGGCTAGAGGATGCTGGGGTGAATAGAGAGGGTACATCCAGTAGGAGGAGGAAGGCGGTGTTGCCACTGTATCACTCACTGGTGAGACACCATCAGGAGTAGTGTGCCCAGTTTTGGAGGCCGATCTCAGAAAGGACATACACTGGGTAGAGGCAATCCAGAGTAGGGCAATTAAACTTCAACTGAGGTTGGACGAGAAGCCCTACAAAGAGAAACTGAGGGATCTCAACATGTACAAACTGGAAGAAAGGAGAGTGAGAGGTGACGTTATAGAGATCTACAAGTACCCTAACAGCATGTAGGAGGAAGCCTTTTTCAAATGAGACAAAGCACCAGGACCAGAGGGCATATGATAAAGCTGAGTGGGGAGTTTAACAGAGATTTGAGGAAATATTTCTTCACTGAAAGAGTGGTAGAAACCTGGAATAGACTGCCAGCAGAAGTGGTAGAGGCAAAACCAGTGCTGAGCTTCAAGCATGTGTGGGACAGATATATGGGTGTATTAGAACACAGGCATGGAGGAAGGAGGGTTGCCTGAGACTAGTTAGGGACGGCAGAGATGGATTAGGGAGGAACGTCTGGGCAGACTGGGTGGGCCTAGTAGTCCTTTTCTGCTGACAAATTTTGTTTCTATGTTTCCCCAGTCACAGACCAATCACCTCTGATATCCAGTTGTACCCTTCCTCTCTCTGTCAGCCAAACAATTGTTTCCTCATGTCAGGCAGTACCCCTTTCCCTCACACGGACCTGAACCCATCACTCCCTTGTGCCCATGCTACCCCTTCCTCACAACAGACAGAACTGATCTCTTCCTGGTGTCTAGTGGTACCCCCTAGCACTCCCCATACCAAACAATTATTCCCTGGTATTCAGTGATACACGCATCCCTCTCCTTAGCCTAAACAAATCATTCCTTGTTTTCTGGCATTACTCTACTCTCCTCTCCCTCTCTCTAGTCAAAAACAGTCCTTCCAGCTGCCCAGCAGTTCTGTCATACTTTAACCCCTACCCCAACCCCAACAAATCACTCCTAGTGTGTCCAACCCATCAGCTCCTGAGCAGCTATTGTATGCACCAGCCAACTCTTGTTTCTTTTGTTTTGTTTTCATGCCCAGTTTGACCATTTTATCAGAACCTCCTTCAAACCTGATTGGCACAAACTTGTAGCCCAACCCAGTCCCCAGCTCTAATAATTTCAAACCATGGTCATCATCCTCATATCACTAACACCCCAATCCCACCCCATAGCAAATGTTGTCATGACCACCCTCCAAATAGCTTATTACCACTAGAAGCTTTACACAAATTTTAGTTAGGAAAAAACTATATATTTCATATCATACTCTAAAACGTGGTAGGATTCAAAACCTTGGAGCCTATCTGGTGGTTTCATTACAGTAACATTATTTTGGAATTATTTGACTCATAGAAACTTACAAAATACAGAGGGGAGGTTTTTGACTCAAAAAGGAAAAAAATTCAGTGACTTCCTATTCTTGAAGGCATGGGCATATCAGATGGTAAAAATTTATGCAAACGTGTGTGTTATTAGTAATTATTTGCAGTCATTTTTAGAAATGTATATTTTAAAGTAATGGCTGCTAAATATGGATCTGTAAAGTATTGCATTTTGTTTGTTCACCACAGAACTGAAAAGACTTCACATTTTGGACCCAAACAGGTTTTGACTACCACAAACTAAAACTGCCTACTGCCCTGCTGCCTGTCTGGTAGATGAACAATAAATTGAACTGGTTAAAACTGTTAAATGTGGACATGAGTTGAACTTCATAACTTTAAGCCCAGACTGGCAGTACTGGCATACCACAAGATCAATATTTACTGTATCACCCATCTTATCTAGAATAAAGCAGGAGAAATCACCAGGGCCAGATGGAATACACCCAAGGGTGATGAAAGAGTTGGCAGAGAATTAACAGACCCTAGGCATATTTGTTTTACCATTTGCTTTAAGCAGGAGTCGTGTCAAGGGACTGAAGAAGGATTGATCTGGTACCTCTACACAGGCGGGAGCAGATAGGAGGCTCATAACTACAGACCAGTTAGCCTCACATCAATAGTAATCAGTACTTGGGATCTTTTGTAACATCTCTGTTGGTCAATAAAAGGTATCAAATCAT
This sequence comes from Neoceratodus forsteri, assembly GCA_016271365.2. Lineage (NCBI taxonomy): Eukaryota > Metazoa > Chordata > Ceratodontiformes > Ceratodontidae > Neoceratodus > Neoceratodus forsteri. The sequence goes on from CM057454.1 coordinate 398,575,809, forward strand.
CTCTTTTTGTCTGTATCTTTTGTCACAAGGACCAATATGGCAACAAAACTAATTTTCTGTGTCATCGATAGTGGGGTAACTGATGAAAGCCTTGATTAAATAGGACCTGGTAGAGTATCTGGACAAAAGTGGCCTGCAGGATGACAGGCAACATGGGTTCATAGCAGTAGATCATGTCAGGTGAACCTGATTTTAACTGGGTGACTAGAGAATTGCACAGGGGCCATCCAGTAGATCTCCTCTACTTCAACTTCAGCAAGGCCTTTGACTCATCACCACACAATCATCTGCTGAAAAGTTTAAAGACATAGGCACCACAAAGAGTATTGTTAGATGGGTAGGAAACTGGCTTAAGGACAGAAAGCAGAGCATGGTTGTCAATGGAGAGAGGTCAGATGAGGGTAAGGTCACAAGTGGTGTACCCCAGGGCTCAGTCTTGGGTCCAGTACTGTTTAATGTATTCATCAGCAACATTGGGGTAGGTATACAGGGCAATATTGCCCCTTTGCAGATGATACTAAAGATAGGGTGTAGGGTGGACAGTGAGAAAGTGGTAAGGAACCCACAAAAAGATCTGCAAAGGTTGAAAAAATGGTCTAGTGTCTGACAGCTGAAGTTCAACATCAAGTGTAAGGTGATGCATCTAGGCAAAAGAACTCAAATACTGCATATTGACTAAATAGGTGTCAGACTCAGCTTCACAGGAGGAAAGGGACCTAGGTGTTATCATCTGTGAGACCCTTAAGCAGGCTGGAAGCGGCAGTTACACTCTCATCATTTCACTCCTACATCTTGCTCCTGCTGCAGTTCACCCCCCATGTAATTTGCTCCCCATAATTACACTCCTGCTGTTGATTAATCCAATAATAAATATCAAAAGGTTTAACCCGCCCACTCACCAAAGTTCAATTCAGAATGTAGTGCCACATGTTAGTACTATTCAGACATGGACAAAAGTAGGTATTTCCTCACTGCCAGATCCAAATTGAACTATGAAATGCCTGTTTTCAAACAGAGCAGTGTAACTCTTTTCATTTGCGAACACGATCAGAAAGAAGCGGAGCCATGGAGAAGGTGGAGGAGGATCCAGGGAGGCTCAGACAAAAGAATGAGGTGGTGCATAGCAAAATGTTTTGTATTTTTTATTGCTTTTAAGTAGGTATGTGTGCCATTCAGAGCTGTCCCAGGAGAGGCAAAATAGCAGAAGCAATCAATGAGAGGCAAGCAGGTCTGGTCAAGGATACTGATGTTTCAGAATATCAACAGGTTGCAAGTTTGTCAGATAGTGGTGGCAACATATACGTTTACAATGTGCAAGGGACACAGGATGTCAGACTGTGGTGAGGAGGCACTGTGTCAGAATATGATGCACATGAAATTTGGGAAGCAGCAGGCAGTAATCAAAATAGAAAAAATAGAGCAGAAGAGAAAGTATTGAATATTGATGCACGATGCACGTAGCATCTGCTGTACACAATGGACCCAAAGCAGGCATTCAGCAGCAGTTTCCACATAGCTGTGGACAATTAGAACCTGGAGAGCTAGGGAGACAGATGTTGGTGATCAGTTAGCCAAAGGTATGCTCTGTGCCATTCAAACAATGCAAGCAGCAAGGTCCATCCAGATCCAAATTGAACTATGTAATGCCCATTTCAAACGGTAACCCTTTTAATTTGTGAACACAATCAGCTAGAAGCTTTACAATCACACTTTAATACTCACTGAAGAGATCTTTGCCAAAAAGTTTAGGGAGGAGTTTGGAGGTCTTGTACCACTGACTCAAAGTACCATTTTTTTTTTTTAGTTTTATTGACCGGGTAAGTGTACTAGACAAATCTGACTATTTTCAGGCACAACCCAGGTGAGGGAGATACAGATGAAAGCCAACTGACTTTGAACCAGATTAAGCTGTTGGCGGTATTTTCAGTGATTGAGGAAATTTGGCCAGGACACGGAAATTCCCTACTCTGGAGCGCTGCTGGTGAATTTTTTCAGTGTGTTTGTAGTCGCTAGCAAGGAAAGGGCGTGTGGAGAGCTGGGGAGCTGGTCTCCTCCTCAGCTCTCCTTGCATTGTATTTCTACTATGGAACCTACTTCAATACAGCGTGCTGCGTCGGTAGCGGATTTCCCTACTGATTTTGAACAGAAGGATGTTTCATCGGAAGATAGAGAGAAAAGCAGTGGAGGAGCTTTAAAAGCGACTAAAGACACTGAATCCCAATATTTCCAGGCGTGGAATGCTTTAATACAGGAAATCGAGCAACATCGTATGGTTTACAGCGACAGGCGGGGGCAGGAACAGGAGATTGCTTATGGGACCGACACTGCTTCCGAGGTGGGTTTGCAGGCTATGAGGAATGATGCTGGTGAATTTCTTGTTTGGCATCCTCCGATCTGGATTACAGTACCCTCGAGCTTGGTGAGTCTGAACAATTTATTATGTCTAAGGAAATGCAGTCGGCTTTTGATCTTCAATCCACCGCAGCAGCCACTGTGGGAGATTCAGAAACTATTTTGGGCCATTTTCGACGGCCTTCACATACAGATTTGGGCTTAAAGGATCATGAGGATGAAAATGAGGGCTTCATGGAAGTCTTCTGTGTAGCCTTCCAACATATGCCTTCTATGCCTGATCCAGAACCCCCACGAATGTCAGCCCTGTCCCCAATACTTCATCTAATGCTCCAGTTTCAGCTGCATGGGTGACCTCAGCCCTAGAAGCTGCAGGGTGGATTAGATCACCAGATGGCAAATCTTGGGATGCAAATGTACAGCCCATAGAGGTTGCTCAGACCTTAACAAAGTCTATGGATTTAAGTCTTCCTCCTGGTCAGCCTTTTGAATTCATCACTTTCACTCCCTACTGATCCCAGTTCAGATATTTTGGAAAACAATAGGAATTTGGAGGAGGGTGTTTTGCGACCACCAGCATCCCCTTTCCCTCCTGAGGCCTCTGTCAATAATGGCATAGCACAACAGCCAGTTTGGCAACTGAGCCTGAAAAGACTGAGGACCCTCTGTGTGGCATGACAGAATTGCTGAGACGTTTATTTCCTGCTACTTTTGGTTTGGGGAATGAACCTGCAGCTAGGCGGAATGCAGTTCATTTGAAGTTTCGGGATCACGGATGAGGTCCCTAATAGACTTTTCGTTGGACGGGACTTATTGAAAACAGTATGAGGTTTTATACGTATGAGATTTATGCATTGATTCATATGCCTGGAGACTCGATTTTTGATATTAGTTTTAAACACCAGTAGGTCTGGATAGATTCTGGAAACAATATCAAACCTTAAAGCACACACCTTTGTGAAATCTTTTCCAGCTATCCCTTTGACTAAACCTGTTTCAAAAAAATTACGATTTTATTTGAAATGAAGGGGTGAGCGTGGCTGACATAACCTATTGGTTGCAGCAACATTTTTCTATAAAAGGCCCCCGGAACCTATACTTGATGATGAACATCTCTGGACAGGGGATGGAGATATTTAATTGACTTACATTTAGAAAATGGTTACTCTAAGCATTTGCCTAATTGTTTTGAGCAGGATAGAGAGGTTCTTTTTATCCGGGCAGCCAAGAGCATGTTATAAATGTGGGGTTTAGGTCATCTAAGCAGTGTCTGTGATCAGCAGAAATGTGGTTTTATGTGGGGAATTAGGCCATATGGGGCACAATGCAGAAACCCCATGAAGTGTAATTTATGTGAGGAGAGGGCACACTTTTCGTTCATGTTCGTGGGCTTCCACAATAAAGCTGATGCTGCCCTTAGGGCAGAACAGGACGCCTATGTGGCCAATGCACAAAAGAACGTCAGAGATTACAGGATTTACTGGAGCATGCTATGGATCCAGTTGCGGATCCTCACCCTCCTTCTAGTCCTATTGTAGGAGAGGTTTCTCAAATACAGGTCTTGGATGCTATGGATGCTGGTGCATTAGCCTCTACATCGTCCATTACTTTAGATAAGGTCTCAACCCAGGTTGTAGGCCAAAGGTCTAATGTGGAGGTCACTGATCAGGCTATCCTGTCAGTAACCGCTCTGACCCTTTTAGTCACTACACCTACAGATGTGCAGGATGCCTCATGTATGCCTCCACCAGAGACATTGTCTGAAGCTCCTTTCAATGGGTAACTAGATCTAAAACCAGTAGAACTAATTCCGGGTCTCTACTATGTTTCTGAGGTTGATTTTACTCAGGTAACAAATCCTTTTCCCCTCTACAGGATCATGAGGGGAGGAAGATGAGTAGAATCTGATTTTCTTCAGTTGCATCCTCTCTTCCTGACCATGTCCTGGACATTGAGGTTAAGGAAAAACCCAAAGCAAAAAGAGAAAAAAAAAGAAGTAAAGTGCCTTTTGCAATTTTGGAGGTTTTTCCCTCCTAACCTTTTTCCTGGCCACTGTTCTCTCTTTTCTTACTGTTAATGTGAACAGTATTAAATCTCAATCACGTAGATGCCTTACCTTTGCCAGTCTTAGTACACATCCTGGTTCTATTATTTTGTTACAAGATACCAGATTAAGTTAACTGGCAGATATAAAAATAAGCAGGTCAGGACTGGCGTTGGGGTGCTTCTTTTGGTCAGCCGGGAGGAGGTATGTGATGGCCTGGGGTTTTGTTTTTTCCAGTCTGCATATTAAGGTGTTACAACTTTTGGATTTAATCCCTGGTAGAGTAATGCTCATGGATATAGTTGTCTCTCAATGTGCTTATCGTCTTATAAATATCTACACCCCACAGACTAAAGCAGCTAGAGCAGCTTTATTTCATCGTATCTCCCATATTTACACACTTCAAAGTTGGTTATCTGGGGGTGACTTTAATTGTGGCCTAGCTGCCAGGGATTGGGGATGAAAACTCAAAAATTATTTTGTGATACAAATGCTTTACTGTATGTTTTAAGAATTAATCAGTTGGTAGATTCATATGACTCATTGCACAAGCGGAACATACCTTTCATAAAGGTTCTATTTCTACAAGGATAGATTTTGTTTTTTTTCAAACGGCTTTCTTGTTCTGTTTCTACTTTACCCTTAGAAACATCTGACCATTTAATTGTGAAAATAACTCTTGAAATTACAAAAACTTATCTTAGATCGTGATTTTTGGACACTAAATCGTCCCTTTTATTGGATATGACAATTGATACACAGATAACTTTCTTTTTCAATATGGTCAGATATTACCTTTCTATATGATAGTCCCATAGACTGGTGGGAGGATACAAAACAGGACCTAAAGTTGCTTTTTTACAAATTTCACGGAAGAAGGCCCAAAATTCATATCTCACATATATGGGATATAGAGCAAGATATATGGCTTTGTTGTCACAAGCAGTCTCTACAACAGGGTTAAGAGGCAGGAGTTTTTGAATCTTAAAGAGAAAATGATAACCTTTTTCATCATGATGAAAAAGATATAGTATCAACAACAATTTTGGTTTCTGGTACACGAAAGCAGGTAAACCCGTTAGATGTTTCTGACCAGGATTAGCGCCTTTATGTATGACTACTTTAAAATTTTCTGATGATTCTGTAGCAACTGATAGCGGAGTATCCTAAACTTTGTGCAGAGTATGTTGCAGAGAATTTCTCTAAACTTACTTGAATGTCTTCCTTCCTTTTTCATATCCTAGATATTTCGTCACTTTCTAAACTTGAAATTTCAAATCTGATTTCCCATTTTCTTTGGTTGAAGTTCAGAAAGCTATTGGTCATTTATCAACACATATGAAGCCTGGTGTGGACGGACTGCCTAATGAATTTTATAAAAATACATAGATATTCTTGCACCATGGCTGGTGGTTGTTTTCAAGAAATTTGGAAGGAACACAGAATTACCCCTAGCATGGGAAATGGGGTAATGTTTTTATTTATAAAAAGGAGATCCTGCTTTTCTGCAGAATTGGAGACCTTTGAGTCTCCTGACTACTGATTATAAAATTCTGGCTACAATTCTAAATTACCGACTTTCAGATATTTCACATAAATTGTTAATTCCCACTCAAACGTGTGCAGTTCCTGGTAGGAATATCTCACAAAATTTGATTTTTATTAGAGAATTGATTGAGCAAGGTTTACAGAACAAGGTGACTGGTTATCTTTTAACCTTAGATTTAGAAAAAGCTTTTGACAAATTGCGTCATGACTATTTTTGGTCTATCTTAGAATATTATGGCATACCATTATCTTTTTGGACATAATTAAAACTCTTTTTGCTCAGCAACAGTAACTCCCTTAATTCACGGACATTTAGAGATCTCAGTCCCATACCAGATTGGAGTTAGGCAAGGCTGTCTGTTGAGTCCCCTTTTATTTGTTTTGGTTTGGACCCTTTTCGTTATATTGATAGGGATATAAATGTTCGTTGCCATTACCTCCTCAGGGGACTTTTGTTTTCCTAAAATAGTAGCATATGCTGATGATTGCATCTGCTCAATAGCAGATATTGATTCTGGGAAATGTATTTTGGATTTCTTTAGTACTGTACAACTGGGCACTGGTATAAAATTAATGTATCTAAATGCTCTCTGATGCTTTTGGGACATGAGTCCAGTGTTTCTTTGTTTGATATTCGATACATAGTACTAAAGTGAAGATTCTTGGTGTTTATTTTGGTTTACATAGCTTTGTGCATAGTGACTGGGATGAGATATATGATACTGCTCTTTCAAAAGTAAAAATGGCAATTTTGGAAGATGACAAAAAAACGTGTTTACATGTTAAAAATCTTATATCGCCCACTTTTTTTATTTCTGTCACGATTTTTCCTTTACCTTTGACATGCATTCTAAAATCTTGGGTCTTTTTTTCAGCTATTGTGGAGTAGTCGCTTGAACCCAGTGAAGAGAGCACACCTACAGACCCTGGAAAGAGGGAGGCTTGGGTATGGTGCATCCTATTGTTCATTTTTGGAAATTTTTTATGCTTCTATTCGGCCTCTTTTGATCAAACAAAGCGGACATGGAAATATGTGCATATCCCTGTGGGGAGCCCTTTTTAGTGGCTTGGGGTAGGAGGAAATGGCATCTGGTAGAAAAAAACTTCCTTTTATGTTCAATATACGCTTAAATATATTAGATTATGGAAAATTGAATTGAGGTGGTTTGTGACACATGAACGAAAAGCTTTTATAATCAGATTGTCTCGCCTGTTACTTTGAGGATCCCTCTTTGTTATTTCTACCTGTATAGATAAGTCTTTCCTGCTGGCCAGCATGACTGAACCTAGGATACTGGAAAAATGTGAGATGTAGTTTGGTTATGTGCTCACCAGAAATTAAATGTAAGAGCAAATCATAAGCACAAGCAATTAAGTGAGAGATTGTGTCCGAATCTTCCTGTCAGGGACAGCTTGAGACAATACAGCATTTATATTTTGAATGTACACACACAAAATCTTTTGGTCTGCTTTGGCACTTTGGTGGGGGTGAACCGCATTTTGAATTTATTCAATATGGTTTTTGATATTAGGGCAAATACCAAGGATGTGGCGTAAATGGAATAAAAGTACGCTGTATGTCATTATGGCATGCCTTAAGTGGCATATTGGCAAGCACGTTGCTTATGAATATTACAAATTAAGCTTTTATCTATGCAAGAAGTTTTTTCACATACAGGATGACTTGGATGCACTACATACTTATGAATTTAATACTTTGGGGAACAAAGTAGGTACTTTACTGTGGAAACATGTGGATTGGGTAGGTTAAACTCTCTCCTGTTCTTTTGTTTTTTCTCTTCCTTTTGATTTAATGTGCATTATGTTAATATGTATATGAATTCCATGATGTAAGTTTTATACCTCTGTGGTATTTTGTTTCTTTTCTCCTTGTATTATGGTTTTGTTTACTTAATAAAATGTCCCCCTCTTTTCGATAAGTGTCATGGGATCTTTAACATCCACCTGAACTACCACCAATCCAGGCAGATGAGACCTCGGTTTAACATCTCATCTGAAAGACGGCACCTCAAAGTGCAGCACCCTCTCATGCTGCACTACAGTGTCAGTACTGGGATATTAACCCAAGTACCAGATGTGGGAACTGAACCCACAGCCCTCTGATCTCCGGCCTCAGCGCGGCAGTGTGTTACCTACTGAGCCACTGACACTGCATTTTGATCCCCAGGCCAGCATAAAATAACATACGGTACAGAATCTTTCCCATCCACAATTTGGATTGTATTTTGTGATAAGCGGTATGATCCTAGTATACCTTAAAAGATAAATTGGGCTCTAAATGTACCCTTTACCATCCCATTCCAAGTACTCAAGCAGGAGGGAGAGGAAGCATCACCAGAAAGAACCAGAAACCAGTTTGTCTTTGCAGATACATACTAGGCAGGGACCAATAGTAAAATTTTACATGTTAATGCATTTGTTGTCAGTTGCTATTAGCGGAGTGAATGCCTGGGAGTGAATGTGCATGGGGTGAAATTATGCAGGAGTGAAATGTGACGGAGTAAAAGTGGCAGGAGCGAAATGGCAAGAGTGAAATGTCATAGACCAAAGCAGACCAGCAAATACAACACCGCTTACAGCAAGGCCAACAAACTGTTGGGGTGTATTAGGAGAGGATTTGACAGCAGGAACTGGGAGGTGATTACTGCATAAGTCCCTAGTGAGGCCTTACCTGAAGTATTGTGCCCAGTTTTGGAGTCCACACCTTAAGAAGGAAAAAGCAGACTAGAGACTATGCAGAGAAGAGTGACAAAAATCATACAGGGCATGCATGGGCTTTCTTATGAGAGAGCTTGGAAGCATTAAATATGTTCTCAATAGAAAATAGGATGGAGAGAAGGGGACATGATAGAAACTTTCAAGCACCTGAAAAGAATAAATAAGGTGCCCTGCTCTGAACTGTTCAACAAGGTTTCCAGCTCAAATACTAGAATGAATGGAAACTGCAGGGAGGGTGCTTCAAGAGGGAACTCAGGAAACATTATTTCTCAGAAAGGGTCACTGAGCCATGGAACAGGCTGCCACAGAGGTGGTGGGAGCCAAGACGGTAAAAGCCTTCAAAATGGGCTGGGATAAAGAGAATGCTCAAACAAATCTGAGGAAATTGGAATGGGTAGAGTTCAGAAGGAGGCTAGGCCCTGGGATCTGAAGGTATTGAGAAATATTGGGCAGACTTGATGGACCTTTTGGTCTCCTTCTGGTGTTAATTTTTCTGTGTTTCTATGTTATCCATGCCATTTTCAAACAATAGTATATTTGAACTTTAGTAGTGCATGCTGTTCCTCTATCCAAGCTTCAGTCATCATCATTTATGTAATTAATTATTGAATAATTATTTATTTTTTTAACCTGTATTTTATCCATCTTGTGCCACTACTCCATATGCCCCTGAAAACTATCCAGCCCTGTCACCCATTGCCTCGTTATTCTATCTGAGGCCCTACTTCAAACCCCTGGCTTACCCCAGTCAGGACAACAAGGCCTGGGTCTGCCTCTTCCCAGAGACCCATATAGGCTGTGAGAGGTAGGCTATGCGGGTCTGAGTATACTGGAAATCATACTGTGGTGGCAGGAATCTTTCCCCAGTTTGTGCGCACCTGACAGGACCCTGATATGTAACTCTAGGGCCTAGAGGTGAAATCAATGAGCTGTGAATGAGCTTGGTACATCCAGCAAACCTGGGTTTTATCCTGACAACCTCTACTTGCATACTGTGCAACTCTGGTCAAGTCACTTAACCTTCCCGTTTACAGGGGCGCTCCTGGAAAAAAGCTTTGGTTCAGAGTGCTATTCTGGGCTAGAATTTGTAAAATATATAAAAATAAAAACAACGACGACTCCAATGCATGCATGCTAAGTGCAAGCAAATGTGTGGCACCCTTGGAGCCAGGTGTATTCCCAACCATTTTGCTGCCCTGGCTGCACCTCCACCAGGGGTCACCTTCCCAGGGACTCTGAATCAATTTCTTCCTGGCTGACCCTCTGACTACCAGAACACTTTCCCGAACCTAGATCAGTGGCATTTCAAGCTGCAGCCTGCTGCTATGGACAATGGGCCAGTCTTGCCATTACCGTTTAAAGCATAAGCAATGAATACAGTTGTTTCTAACAGCCAAACCTTGCAAAAGATGAACACTGTCATACTCATTATGTTGTTTGAAAGTTTTTAGCATTTTAAGTTAAGCAGTTGCACATTTTCATATGGCCAGAATCACAGTAATGATGGTGATGCCTACCAAAGTTTATGACTTCTGTAGTTACTGCTCTTCTGTTAGCTGCAATATAAAACTCCTTCATAACCAGCAAAATCTATGAAAGATTAAGCAAAAATAAGAATGTCACAGTTTGATATTACTATACAATCAGAAGCTTCCATATTTCTAAGAATGTGACTGTGCCCCTCAACCCCCAGTAAGCTATCTGTGTGTGGTATATGTTCTGGTAGATGTGAACAGATTTATACTCTTTTCAACAGGACTGGAAAAGAGACTGGCAAAAGTTATCAATGGTCAGACTCAGTTAAGTTGACAGCACAGTCCCCTTTCTCATAAAAAAAATTGCAAACTGTTTCCTTTGTTGTCCCATTTCTCATTTGAAATATATCCCGTTGGGATCAGATGTCAGCACTGGAATTTACTTCTCCTAAGGCTATACAAATGAGTACTGTAGTTTCTGAAGCTTTTTAAAAAAAAAACAACCTCAAACACCGTGCCTCCCAAGTGCTCTGTACTAGGACATTTTATTTATTTGTGAGCAGTCAGAGATATGGACATAGAACAGGGCTTTTGCATTGTGAAAGGATGGGTTGTGGATGGGGAGAGTAGGCTAGACCAAAGCTGAGTGAGTCACTAGGAGAAGGCAGACTATCCTGCCCTGGTTTAAGACAGGAAAGAAGAAAAAGCATATGGCAAATCAGTGGAATGGAAGGAGTAGGAGCAGGGCATGGAGATAGGACAGGAACAGGCTGATGCAACAGGGGATGAAACCAACCAGAACTTGGAGATGAGGGAGATCCTGTGAGAAAGGTAACAGACATCAAAACAGGGAGGGAGAGCAGTACCATGGTCCAGCTGAAGTGCACTGCACTTCCATGCTGGCAACATGGGCCTGAGGATGAACACAGGAAGCTGGGCTCAGAGTTACCTCAAGCTGGGAAGGCTGCTGAGGGCAGTGCGAGCCGCAGAGAGGAAAGAAACATTGAGCTCTGCTGGCACAGCAACCCTTGCAGTGAGCTGGGAGTCTGCTCCATCATAATTAGTGTTGCATGGGCACAGGTGTACTGCATCATGTAAGACCATCAAGAGAGGGTGATCCAACATCAGGGAGGTTGGTGGGGCAAAAACTGAAGAAGAAAAAAAAACATGTTCTTTCAGCATGACAGAGCTGGCACACTGGGCCTCACACCAATGAGCCACTGCCACTCTTCCATGGGTTCTGATAGCTCAACTGCAGTGTTTGGGAAGCCATGAGGAAAGGCAGACGAGGTTAGTGGATGATGGGGCAGAGGTTTTCTGGCCCCGAGGAGGGAGGGGGAGGTGAGTCTGCCTAAGCAAAATACTTTATATAAAGAAAGAAAAGGGGAATGAGACAGATGGCTGACAACAGGAAGCAGGTGTATGTGTCTCGGGGGGAGCAGCCAAAGACAAAGCAAAAAAGAAGTGGAAGAGGGGTTCAGTCTGGTCAAGGTGGGTTTTGGAAACCCTATATACCACATCTCCATATTTAAATGGTGTGAGAGTCATTTTACAACAATCGCCCACCAGGCAGGAAAGGGATACATGTATTTTTCCTGTACAGTGCCACCAGCATGGAAGAAGTATTTTGTGGATGTTATCAATTTGACAGGTGTCATCAAGATAGCTGTCTAGTTAGACACCTAGGTATTCAAATGATGAGAGACTTCCTGCAGATGGGGGCCAAAAGGCAAAAGCTACTGTATAAGGAGAGGCTGGTGGCCTTTAACATGTTCCTGTTGGAGAAAAGGAAGCTGAGAAGTGATAGGATGGCATTGTTCTGCATATTCAAGCAATTAACAAGATTGAAGACATAGATCTTTGATCTGGTATCCTCCAACAAGATATGGGACATGCCAGATGATAAATTCAAGGACAAAATAAGGAAACACTTCTCTCAGAGGGTGGCAAAGCAATGGAACAGCCTACCAATGGAGATAGTGGACACAAAGACAATAAATGCCTTCAAGGTAAGCCTGGGCAAATTTCAGTTGCCAAGAGAATCACTCAACCCCTGTGTAGTAGAGTGTGAAGGGGAACCCTGTAAGTTAGTACATCCTCTAAGCATACTTATTAATACCTGCATTTGAAACAGTTGGGGTAGAGATCTCATGGGCCCAGAGTCCCTTCTGACCTTAAATTACTATGTTTCTGTGGAGCCATCGAGGGTGATGAAGACTGAGAAGTCTGAATTCTAGCCAGATGCTTGCCTTGTGCAAAAGGATATGGAGATAGTCCTTTGATGTTCAGAGAAAGCTGGTTTGAGCAGAACCAGTGTTTGACACTGTTGAAGTCTCTCTCTGGAGCTGCACAGCTAGACTGGGAGCAGAGGTACCACTGACAAAGAACACAGTGCCCTCAGCATACCGGAAAGGTTCAAGAACCACAGGCCTTTGGGAGGTCATTTAGAAAAATCAAGAACAAGACAGAGCCAAGGACAGAACCTTGGTAACACCTGATCTAACTGGAAGCAAGGAGAAAGAGTCACCTACAAGGAGAGCATGATATCTGTCCGCCAGGGAGGAGCTGATATGCAGATCGTCCCTTCATGTAAAAATCAGATAAAGTGATGGGACCAGAAACAAATCCATTTACTCTATTCCTTATAGATGGTAAAGGGAATTTAAGAGAAACACGTCCCAACCCCAGGTCCAACAACTAAATCTTAATTGGAAACGAGCACAGTAATAATTTGTCTCATTTGTCTCTGTTGCTATTAAGGACGGAAGTGACCGATGAGTTGTTTCAGGGCTCGTCCTTGACCTGTATTGTTTACGTTGCTCATTAATGATTTACACCAGGATATTATGTATTTTTTTTTTATTTATTGAAATGTTTCACCAGGAAAGGTACACTCGAAAGAGGTGGAAGTTAAGGTTAAGGAGAAAAGACAGCATTCAGGAAATATAAGGAAACACAGAAGGAGCAGAATGGAGAACTATATCAGTTAAAGCAGAAGGAGGCAGAGAAGGCAGTCAGAATAACAAAGGCACAAACTGTGGAAAAAATAGCCAACTCTTAAGACTAGGGGTTAAACCTTTTATAAGTACATTAGGTAGCAAAGAAAGACCAGAGAGGATACAGAGACTTAATAAAGGGAGGGAATGTGGGCAGAGGGTGACTGTGAAAAGCAGGGATACTGTACTAATATTTCTGCTCAGTATTCACAACGGAAGATGAGGGGAGGTACCTAACCCAAACAAGACAGAAACTCTGAATAGGGGGTCGATACCAGTCCATTCACAGAAGAAAGGGTTTTGAAAGAACTCTTGAAACTGAGGGTGGACAAAGAAATGGGGCCTGATGATGACTCAAGAATTTATTTATTAATTAAATTTGGATAACAGGGTAAACCAGCTGGGCCTGAAGGTCCCTTTTCAGGGGCGACCTGGGAATTACATGGAATAATACATGGGTAGCATACAGCACAGGTAACATCACACTAGACAGCTAGAACATAATACCTAGCAGTTTTTCAGCAGTTACATTTAAGAGGTAAGACATAGTAGCTTTTAGCAGTTAACATTTCCTGGGTAATTCTAAAAGAACTAAGGGTAGAACTAGTAACACCACTGACTACCTCTTTAACAAATCATGGCAGGATAGAGTGGAACCAGAGGACTGGAGGAGGGCAATGTGATTCCACCTCACAAAGTGGGGAGCAGGGCAGAGGCAGGAAACTACAGACCAGTTAGTTTGACCTCTGTGGTAGGGAAAATGATGGAATCACTTCTGAATGAAAGAATTGTTGAGAACCTAGAAGCCAGTGGGGCACAGAACCCAAGGCAGCATGGTTTCACAGCAGGAAGGTCATGTCAGACGAACCTAATAGATTTCTTTGACTGGGTGACCAAGTAGTAGACCAAGGAGGGCTGTGGACATGGCCTACCTAGATTTTAGCAAGGCATTTGACACAGTCTCACACAAAAGATTAATATACAAGTTAGCCAGCCTTGGAGGGGGTCCCAGGGTGGTAGCCTGGATAAAAACTGGCTGTACAATAGGATGCAAAGAGTAATAGTAAACTGAGTCCACAGTGAAGAAAGGAGGGTAACCAGCGGGTACAGCAGGGTTCGGTACTGGGACGGTCCTCTTTAATTCTCTTTATAAGTGACATTGGGAGCACCTGGAAGGAAAGGTACATTCTTTGCAGATGACACAAAGATCTACAACAGGGTTGATACACAAGGTGGGGTGGAAAGGATGAAAAGGGACTTGGCAAGTTGGAGGAATGGTCAAATATGTGGCAAGCTCAGATTCAATGGAAGAAGTGAAGGTAATGCATCTGGGAAACAAAACCCAGGGAAGAGTACACAATGGGGGTGAGTTAATAACAATAACAAAATCAAAAAGAGACCTAGAGTAATTATATCAGATGACCTAAAGGTGGCAAGCAATGTGAGAAGGCAGTAAGGAGGGCTGGGGGAACTACTGGGATGTTAGGAGAGGCATAAACAGTATAAAACTGGAGTTGTTATCCTCTGTACAGACAGTTGGTGAGACCCCATCTGGAGTACTGCATGCAATTCTGGAGACCCCACCTCCACAAAGACATAGACAGAGTGGAGGCTGTTCAGAGGAGGGTTAACAAAATGGTGCAGGGTCTGCACCAGAAGACATACAGGATAGACTAAAGCAGCTTAATATGTATACCCTTGAGGAAAGGAGGGAGAGGGGGACATGATAGAAACTTTCAAGTATCTCAAGGGAATTAACAAAGTACAAGAGGGTAGCATCTTTCACAAGAAGAGATGTGCAAGAACAAGGAGCACAATTTGAATATAGAGCGGGATGGCTCAGAGGTAATGTTAAGTATTTTTCTCAGAGGGTTTGGATGCATGGAACAGCCTTCCTGAGGAGGTTGTGGAGTCAGCAACAGTGGGAGAATTCAAGAATGCATGGGACAGGCATAAGGCAATTCTAGTGGGGGTTGGAGGAAGTAAGCTGTTGATTAACTAGAATCTGCAGCTTATCCATCAGGTAGGGAAATGGGCAGATTAGGTGGGCCAAGCAGTCCTTATCTGCTATCAAATTCTATGTTTCTACATTTCTGAGCAACAAGTTGCTTGTCTCATGGAACATCCTGGGAAGGGGTAGAGGGAGTGTGCAGAATCAAAAACAGTTCATTAGGAACACAATATAGTACAGTTGGTGATTAGGTAGTTTTGTAAGGCATATGCAAGTGAGACAGTAGAAGAGGAGTGCTGAACCTGTGGGGAGTGAGTTCCATAATTTTGGTGGGCGATAAGAGAAAGCATTTTGGCCAGATGTGAGTGACAGTGGGGATAGCCAGGTCCTCGAGTCACAGGAACTTAAAGAGTATTGGGAGGGGTGGAAAAGAGGAGATGATATAGGAGGGAGAGAGCCAAGTCAAAATTTAGAGATGAATTTGGAGCCATGGAGTGCACACCTGTTAGTCAGGGTAAGAAAGTTCAGAGAGCGGTAGAGGTCAAAGTGGTGAGTAAGGGAGGGGCATCAAGGCAAAGCAGCAGAAGGAGTTGAAGACAGTATCCAGTCTGGCTAGGAGGACTGAGGGGCACTGTGAGACTATGTTGCAGTAGTCATATTGGTAGGATCATCTTCAGTACTAACTCATGCCTGGCCAAAGTGAAACACAGCTACAGTTTCTGTATAGGCACCAAGTTTGGCAGCAATTTTTTCAGAATAGCATCAGTATGTACAGAGAAGCTGAGGTACTGATCTAGACAGACTCTTAGGTACCTGAACAAGGAGGTGTCCTCTAATACAGTTCCATCAAGGGTGTGGAAGATGGGCAAGTAGGTTTGCCTAGCGAGTCTCTGCCTTGTGCATGCATTGTGGAGCTCTCTGTAACGTTGGTAGGTGACAGAGAAGTGGGATGTTAATAGTGACACCACGCTATATCCTGACCTCTTTGACAAGTGAGTAGCTCAGGGTCACCCACAGAAGGTGGTTACCCCAGACTCTAGTCTTACGTACAGGGCATAACGGTTCCATATAAGCAGGAACTTGTCACTGAAAGAATTTAGAGCATCATCTACTGAGGAGGTAGATGAGAGAGTGGACCAGTCTGAGTATACCAGTTCATGGTACAAAGGGAGATCAGCGAAGCAAGATCGAGTTAGGATAATTTTGTGAGGGGTCTTTGGCCTATGTATCTACGCACTCACATAGATCATATGGTGGTAGCTTATAGCATTAGGGAGGAGACCAGAGTCGGCTCTCCTGTGGGGGTGGAAAGTGAATGCCAGGTCCAGAAGGAAATGATTTTAAGTTTTGTTATTTAAACAGGTTGGCTCTTGTATTAATTGGGAGAGATTTAGGGATTCTATATTGGAGTGAGCTTTGGACATAGAAGGATCCAGCCAGTTAATGTTGAAATCACCCAGGATGTATAATTCACCAGTATGGGCATAAGATGTTAGTTTAGTGATAGAGTCAGTAGCTATTGAGGTTGCATCCTGGTCAACAATAAACCCCAGCTATGAACAGGGGGCAGTGAAAGGCAATGAGAGTTTCAATAGGATAGCCTCATTGGGAGGATGGGACAGAGACTGAGAGAATAGTAGTATGCTGGAAGGAGGTGGAGATATAGCTGGCCATACCTCCACCCCTTCCATCCCTATCCTGGTGGTTAATTGTAGGCTAGGGATAGCGACAGTCTGGTCAGGAATACGGTCCAAAGCCAGGTTTCAAAGATAATGATTATGTCAGGGATGTAGGCATGGACCATTGTCTGCAGTGAGGGAGCTTGAGTGAGGCTGCGGATATTCAAGTGGACAATTATTAGGCCATTTGGGAGGGCTGGGGGTAGAGGGGATCGTGCAGGAGTAGCTGAGTCTGATTTTGGGTTGGCCAGGGTTGGGGTGAATGTCACCAGCAGACAGGAAAAGCAGTAGTAAAATGAATCTATGGAGACTGTTCATTTTATCGGTTTATGGGGTTGCAGCAGGCAAGCTTGATTGGTGGTGAGAGTCACAGGGGAGATGTGGCAAGGTGGAGGAGAGGACGATCAGATCAGATAGGGTGGTTAGAGAAGCACAGGGAGTATGGGACAGTGGAGGTGAAACAGGGCAAGTGAGGAGGATACGTCCCTGGGAAGGGTACAGAGTAAAGTTAACATGGATGACAGAAAGTTTGTGTTGGGTGGCCTCTGGGTAATAGCTACAGGGGAGGGATAGCAGGAGTAGATACACATACAGTATGGTAGGAGATGCCTTAAAATCTGCATTGTTAGAGTCCGGCAGAAGGCTGCGATGCAATACTTAAGAGGAAGCGGTGGTGCAGTAGTGGGAGAACCAACACTGACAAGAACACCGGAATACAGCTAGGGGAAGCCCTCTAGTGGTGAGAATGTATAAGGGACCAATGAAGAATCAGTCTATCTGAAAAACAAAAGCATATCATGTGATGCTTGGAGTCTATAAATGAAAATGTCCAGATAGGGCAAGCAGGTGGGGGCGGGTGGGGAGCCAGTGCAAAGTGCCAGCAGGCATAACTCTCAGGGCTCTGGCAGTGGCAGAAGAAGGGCTGGCCATCCTGGACCAGAGTCTTCAGCCTGTAGAACATGATAGCCCTATTCAGGGGCTGCTTGGCTGGGGAAACAAAGCGGGGTTGAGTAGTGAGCAGACAAAGAGAGAAGTAAGAAACAGCAGGAGTTAAGGGCTGGAATTAGGAATTTACAGGACAAAGGAGGCTTAGGTGCCAAATTGTCAGAGAGGGGAGCTTAAATTGTACACTTTAAAATGCCTCACTAAAGAGCTGTAATCATCCACAGGTATATATAAAACAATTTTACATAAAATTAAACCTAGCTAGCTCATCCAGACTTATATACATTTTAAAAAGTGCCAAGCGACAAGAAAAATACAGAGGCTGCAATGGAGCCAACCAGAGCAGTCAGATAAATGGCACCTGCAATCTGATTGGTTGGCTGGGAGACATACCTTGCAGATCTTCGTGGCCTGGTCTCAGGGCTTGGGCAGCGACAGAGGAAGGGCCAGCCATCCTGGGGCAGAGACTTCAGCCTATAGGAGGCGTGAGAGCCCTATTCAGTACTAGATCATAATAGCCCTGTCTCTTGTGGGTTGTTGTACCAGTTGTTTAAGGCTCTCCCCTGCAGGAATTCACCATGTGTCTAGTTCTAGCAGATGTCCCTGCTGGTATTGACAATCTGTATCTGGCATGTTGAAGTCTCCCATTATTAGTACCTCCCTTTAGCTGTTATGTTTTGTATATCTTCTAACAGTAACGTGTCTATGTCCTTCCCTGGTCTGGAGACCTTGCACAACCCCAGTTCATATGGTTGTCCCATTTCCTGTTAACAGGGTGACCCACAGTTCTTCTAGCTCCTAAGTGTATTCTGAATTTCTGTAGCTTTGATATTTTCATTGACATAAAGCGCCATTCCCCTCCCCTTTTTACACTTCTGTCTCTTCTGAACAGTACATAGCCAGGTACCGAAGTCTCCCAAGTGTGTTTACTGGTAAACCATGTCTCACTAATGGCTACTGTCCAGTTTAGCCTCTGTCATTATTGCCTGCAGGTCTGGGATCTTGTTTCCCAGACTCGAGCATTTGTGTACATGATTTTCTATTGGCCAGATTTCAGTGTGTTAGTTGCTGGCAAGGTCCGGCTTCACCCTGTGTGTCATATGGGGAGCCAGACCTATTTCTTTGCCTGGTGATGCAAAATGAACTACAAACATGCTGAATTCCTGTTTGACCACTAGCTGAGGGGGAGGTGTTCTTCCATTCGACTATGGGGTGCTGCACCCCTCTCCCCATTTGCTATTTTAAATATTCTGCAAAGACATCAAACTTCTGCCCCAATGCACTGATTCCTCCTTAGTCAGATGCAGTCCATCAAATTTATAGAACTTTCGCTTCCAAAACTGTTGACAGTTCCCTACAAATTTGTGTCCTTTTCCTGGCACCTGCCCTTGAGCCACATGTTTAGCTCCACTATCTCCCCTTCTCTGAACTTCGTCCATCTGTCCCTCTCCCAGACTGGCAGCATCTCAGAGAAGGAGTTGTAGATGAAATGGATGATAGTTTGTCATCCAGCCTGGTCAGGTGTTCCTTGGTCTCCACAACTGACTGGCTGGCGATCGTTAGGGTCTATGTGTTAGGAGTTAGGGCCTCAGCTGAACTTATGTTAATGGACTTGCAAGATGGCGACCACGTTGGTCAGCCTCTGTCTTAGCTTCATTTAGTTTTGTTTTATTTTAGTCTGTTTTTCTATTTTAAATACATTTAAATGTTTATTATTGTATTATTGATAGCGCTGAGACTGAGTCATTGCTGTGCGATAGCGTGGAGAAATCGTCAGTGACTGTTTCATCATTTTTTTCTCTGCGTTTCTCCATTTTATTGCTGCCTTGACTCACTCCCAGCTTTTGCTGGAGTTGGAGCTTATTGGTGCTGCTTCATGTTGCTCGTGCTGCTTCCTAAGGACTGCCTGAGGATCTGCTTTTGGGCTCGTTGGATTTTCTTCTGGACTGAGAATACTTTTATCAAAGAGCCTGCACCTTTTTCTTTTTGGGACTATGTCGGTGCTGGTGTGTTAGCGGACTGGCTGTTTGTGCCCCAGGACTGCCTTTTGACCCAGTTTTTGGGTTTTTGTATCTTTTGGCGTCCCGTCATTCCACTGCTATGAGAGACTTGGGCTTGCAAGCTGTAGGAAGGAGATGGTTTAGAACCCTCTCTTTCTTCAGGGATTTGCGAGAACGTTGAACATTGACCCTGTGAATGCATGAATTTCCTCGACTGGAGGCATCTCAATGAGGAATTTATTTTGTAGCCAACTTGATTTTGTTATTTACTGTCTCCCTGGATCTGCTTGTGCCTTGGTGTGCTTGAAACTAGAGACTGGGCTTATTTTTGGAATAAGAAAATCTGGCTCTTTTGCATCCGTGATTTGTGGATTTTGTCATCATTGGGAGGTGGGTGAGTTTGTCAGCCTTTTTGATCCTAACCCAGGGTAGTCCGTTGGGGTGGTTGGGCAGATTAGGGGTGCTGTCGGAGGACGGACCCCAGGGTATCTGTGCTCTGTTTCATAGCCAGCAGACTGGAGAGTCTGCTAGTGTGAATTTCAGATATTAATCAATCTCCCAGAGGTTCCTCAGGGAGCGATCAAGGGACTCTCTCTATCTATTAAAACATCGGCCTGAACCGGTGTGGTTTTCCAGGGTGAACAGCTGCCATGAGAGCTCGAGGAGCTATCAGAGGATGGGCCTGGGGCACCTGTGATTTAGGGATTATTGTTGGAGTAGATTGGAGAATCCGCTCATACAAGTCCAGTTATAGGCTGGTCTCCTGGAGGATACATTGGGGGCGACCATAGGGAAGGTTTCCTTTTGGTGACTGATTAATTATATCCCCTCCCCGAAATAGCTGATTTAATCTTCTGCAGATTGATTTCTACTCTAGGAATATATAGTAGAACTATAAAGCATTTCTGTTTGGCCTATGTGAGAGATAGGCCATGGGACAGTTCCCCAGGGTGAGAGCTCTGTGGGATCCTTTACTGTTCTAGTAAAAGCATGGACTAGAAGAACTGCGATTTTGCTTTGAACTGCTATAATCTTCTTTTCTCTGTGGAATTTATGAAAAATTTGTCCAGACTTGTTTTATTTTTGGAGTTGGTTTATATGAAAAATTGTATTATTGTTTTAATTATTTTGGATTTGTTGCTGGTATTGATAACGTGTATATTAAAGTGGTCTTAAGACTGCTTTTTAAAATCTACATAGTTCTGTGTTGGGATCAAATATCCATGGGCGGCTACTCTCCCCTAGGCTGAGGGACCTCGCCCTCTTTGATTGCCCCGCTACAGCCGAAGTATATAGGCATTGCCGTGCCTTGGGGATTGTGCGGAGGAGCGAAGAGGAGGGGCTAGGGGGGTGAGCAGAGTGGGCGAATTGAGACGGTGGGTCGAGGAGATGCCCTGGGATGAAATGGGTCCAGGACATGGGAGTGCGTTGCCTGGTTCCATACCCAAGGGCTCCACTGATAATGGGCATGTAGCCTGCTCCTCCACGGCCTCTCATCCAACCCGGCATTGTTATGCAATGCCAGGTCAATAAAGAACAAAACAGCAATAATTGCTGATTTTGTTGAATCATCTGACCTGACATGCATTACAAGACCTGGCTGGACGAAAATGCTGGCCCCATTTTGAGTCAGCTGTCCCAGCCGGGTACTGGCAATACATCGCCCGAGGTTGGATCAGAGGGGTGGGGGGTCGCTATTTGTTTTAAATCAGAATTGGGCCTTTAGAGGTTCCAGTGGTGTCCCTGGATCCTTTGAATGTATCATGGGAGCAGTGTGGGCTGCAGAATTCTGCTTGTTTACCGTCCACCCGGTGGCGAGCAAGTTTTTCTGCAGAGTGGCGGACTTCATTGTCGATCTGGTATTGGAGCCCTCCAGGTGGTTGGTTCTGGGGACTTTAATGCCTGGGTCGACAATGAATTCTCGTAGTTTGGTCAAGACTTTCTCCAACTAATGAATTAGTTGGGCTTCACACAGGTGGTTACCGCTGCTACCCATATTCATGGTCATTCTCTGGATTTAGTGTTCACCTTGGGTATGGAGATCACGGGACTGGTGGTGGAACCAGTCAGGTGGTCTGACCATTACTCTGTAGGTTCAATTTGCGACCCCCTTATAAGACCCACCCTTTGAAGATGGTCCAGTACCGCCTTTGAGGGGAGTTACCCCTGAGGGTCTGATGGCGTGCCGGACCTATCGAGTTGGCCGATGGAGTGCATGGAACCAGATGCCTTAGTAGTGCACTATAATAATATGGTGTCGAGGGCACTGGATTCCATTGCGCCTAGTCCGGTTCGCCCCTCTCCTCTGCCCTCGATCCCTTTGGTTTGATGGGACTTTGAGCGAGTTGAGGAGGAAGGGCTAAGATTGAGCGCTGTTGGCGGAACCGCCTGAAGATGACAAACTTAGATTGATGGCCCATTACGTGGACTATCAATCAGTAATCTCCCATAAGAAGGCAGAATTCCTGTCCAGGAGATAACTGCATCAAGAAACCGACCTGCTCAGCTCTTCCGGACTGTCTACAGACTGTGCAATCCAGCCTGTCTGCTGGGTCAGAGAGCTTTTCACAAATACAGTGTGATGAGTTTGCTCGGTTTTGATGATAAGGTGTCATCAATCAGATCGGAGATCCATGGCATGCGTCAAACGAGCATCGCAGTGACCAACATGGGGTTACATGCCTCGGCCTTTCTGGATGGATTTCACTAGCCAGCGATCATGGATATCATGAAGATTGTCCAAGGTCTGCAACTGACTTGCTGTAGTTTGATCCGGTCCTCTGGCGCCTCCTTGTGGGATGCATGGATGCTATTGGACCAATCCTTGCGAGGATAGTCTGGGGTTCTTTGGATCAAGGGGTGTTTCGAGTCCTTGAAAGAGGCTATCATGACACCCTTTGAAAAACCTTCCCTTGACCCTGACTGCCTTGCTAACTACAAGACTGATCTCTAACCTGCCCTTTTGGGCAAGGTTATTGAGAAAATAGTCTCGTTACAGCTTGATGACTTTCTTACCACCCATGAAGTCTATGATCCTCCAGTCCGGTTTCAGGAAGAGGCATAGTACTGAGACTGCATTAGTTCGGTACTAATGATCTCCTAATAGCAAGAGATCAGAAGAGCCGTTCGATCTTGGTTCTTCTTGATCTCTCTGCAGCGTTTGACACCGTGGACCATGGGATGTTGCTGGATCGCCTGTGGCTACTCTGTGGACTGTCAGGGACAGTCCTCAGATGGTTCCATTCTTTCCTCACAGGCAGAAGTCAAGGTAGTTTCAGGATTTTTCTTCTGCCCCTTTGCTGTCTTGTGGGGTGCCGAGGGCTCTGTACTTTCCCCATGTTGTTCACGGTGTACATGCTACCGTTGGGAGACATTATAAGGCATTATGGGCTGAGTTTTCACTGTTATGCAGATGACACTCAGCTCTATATGTCCTTTGTACCGAACAAAATGATGCTGTCTCGTTTTTAGCAACTGCCTCGCTGAGATTCAGGATTGGATGAGTGCGAACTGGTTGAGGTTAAATCCGGATAAGACTGAGGTATTAGTCATTGACCCGGTCATTATGCAAAGAAGTTGACTCTGAGGTCCCTCTGGTCTCTTCTTAGGGGATACCCAGTTGAGACTTCTGAACAGGTGCGAATCTGGCGTTATTTTTGACAGTGCGCTGACACTAAAGATGCAGGTGTCGGCCACTGTCAAATCTTCCTTTTACCATCTGAGGAATATCACCCAGATAAAACACCTTGTTCCACATGATGACCTTCCTGTGCTGGTCCATGCTTTTGTTTCTTCCGTCTTGATTACTGTAATGCTTTATATCTAGGGTTGCCATGGGTAGATCTCTGTCGCCTGCAGCTGGTGCAGAGCGTGGCAGCTAGGTTGTTGACAGGGCTACCAAGAACTGCCATGTCACACCTGTGCTGCCACGAACTGCACTGGCTGCCAGTGTGATGGAGAATCACCTTCAAGGTCGCATTGCTGACCTATAAGACCCTACATGGCCAGGGACCAGGCTACCTGCAAGATCTCCTTTGTCCCTATCGTTCTTCCACCCACTCCACTCCACTGGCGTAGGGATTGCTAGAGATTCCCAGGGTTTGTTTTAAATCATCTGGGGCAAGGGCTTTTCCTTATGGCCCCGACCCTGTGGAATTCTCTACCTCGTCAGATTAGAGAGTGCCTGTCCGTGGAAGCATTTAAGAGATCCCTGAAAAGTCATCTTTTTACTGGCATTTGGTTAGTTTATCTTATGGTTATTTTATTGTTTTTATGATGTTATTTATTACTGTTGATGTTTTATCTCTGTTTTGTATCAGTGCTTTGATTTTTGAAAAGCGCTTTATAAATAAATTTTGATTTGATTTTTGATTTGATTTATGTGTACCAGGACGTCAATGTTTTCTCCTGCTTCCTGAACAATTTTAGGAATGCAGTCATTGTCTCTCCATGCTGATGTACCTGGGAGACATCTGATCATTACCGGCTGTAGATACATATCAACTCCCGAATCATGGAGTCTCCCATGATCAGAAGTTTTTGGATTTCCTTTTTTTTTTTTTTGTTCTGGTTCCTGTTTTAGGTGAATTTTGTTGTGCTAGCTCCTGTGCTGCATTGTCCTGCTCTGCAGTGTCCTCTGCCCCTTTATTTGATTTCAGAGATAGATGCAGATACCTGTTTGTAGTTTTATATGGTTCGTGGAGGTAATATGTTGGAGACCACCAAGTGATGGGGCACCCGATTTTCCCTCCTTACCTGCCAACCTCCCAGACCAGCTACCCTCTGCTGGTCGAGGTACTTCTGTTGGATGTTGGGGAAATGGTGGGCAGTTCTTATTATATATTTCCTCTTGAATATGCAATTTGAGGCGCATTTTGGAACCCACTTAGAGGGAGCAATCTTAGACCTGGTACTCTCAAATGGGAACAGAGAGGATCTCAGATCTAGAAGTGGGTATCTGTCTGGAAACAAGTGACCACCGAACAGTGTAGTTCATGATAAGGCTGCCTTCTTTTGCTGCATTGCAATTTCCACTTCCCTTTTGAACTAGCTGGGCTTTTTGACCTTCAATTTTTGCTTTCGATTTTGGCACACTCACTGGTGGCCTCCATCAAGCCCTCCTCTATTAGGACCCATTTCTGTTCCATCTCCATCTCCTTTCTGATCCCAGTAAGGTTCCCTACCAGAATTTCTTTCAGCCTTCCTGAAGTCCAAAATCCTTGTCTTGGTCTTGACCATCCCACTGCCAATGTCCAGGTGAAACCACACTGCATGGTGGTCACTTCCTGCAAGTGGTACTTCCATCTTTACCTCCTGCACATGTGCACAGTTGGACAGGACCAGGTCCAGTATGACCCTCTCCATAGTGGGCTCCATGACACTCTGTGATAAGAATCCACTCTGAAATGTGTCCAGCAGTACTAAGATAGAGTGTCGATCGAGGAGAAGGGCAGGGTAAATGGAGAAAAAGACAAAGGCAGTAAGGACAGGGATGGGGCAAAAAGAAATAAGGCCATAAAAATGGAGGATAATGAGTACCCATGCCCATAGTCTAGGTAAAAGCTCCCCAAAATGGTGGCCTTCATGGAAGAGGGATGCCTGGATATCATGGCAGTCACAGAAACATGGTACAAGAGAAGCATGACTGGGATGTCAACATACCAGGGTACACGATCTACAGGAGGAACAGGGAGGGATTCAAGAGGAGGAGGAGGAGGAGGAGGAGGAGCCTCTATATAAGGGAAGGGATCAAAGCAACATAACTAAAGGGTAAACAGGGAGGACAGGAGAC
Source organism: Neoceratodus forsteri (assembly GCA_016271365.2). Taxonomy (NCBI): domain Eukaryota; kingdom Metazoa; phylum Chordata; order Ceratodontiformes; family Ceratodontidae; genus Neoceratodus; species Neoceratodus forsteri. Next base: position 398,601,329 of record CM057454.1, read on the forward strand.
ACTGTGGGTCACCCTGGAGACTGGAAATGACACCACAATCCGCACAGGGGTTGTATACAGACCCCTGTCTCAGGGGAGAAATGGACAAGGAAATGATAGAAGGCATCCTTAGGATGGCAGAGAAAGGGAAGATATTGCTGATGGGGACCTGAATATGCCAGATGTTAACTGGAGCACCTTTGCTCCAGCCACATCAAAGCAGGGCCATTCTCAATGCCCTACAGGGGCATGCCTCAGACAGCTAGTTTTCGAACTTACTTGGGAGGGAGCAATCTTAGACCTGGTACTCCCAAATGGGGATAGAGAGAGATCTCAGATCTAGAAGTGGGTAGCTATCTGGGAACAAGCAACCACCAAACAGTGTTGTTCATGATAAACTTAGCTGTAGAGTTAAGCCATACAAAAGTGAAGGTACTGAACTTCAGGGGGCTGATTTTGTCAAAATGGGAGAATGCCTCAGAAAAGCACTAGCAAACAGGCAAGCAGGTGGGGTGGAGCAACAATTGAGGAAACATCAAAACCGCCATCACAGAGGCAACAAACCTTTGTGTGATGCAAATAAACAAATCAAAGCGAAAAAAAAATACTATGGTTCTCAAACAAAGTGGCTGGGGAAGGTTAGGGAGAAAATGATAGCATTCAGGAAGTATAAGGAAATACAGAAGGAACAGGACAGAGATCTCTACCAGTTAAAGCATAAGGAAGTGGGAAGGTAGTCAGAATAGCAAAGTCCCAAACTGAGGAAAAGATAGCCAACTTGGTTAAGAAGGGGATAAAACCTTTTATAGGTACATTAGGGAGCAAAGAAAGACTAAGGCAGGGATACTGAGGCTGAATAAAGAGGAAGGTGGTTGGGCAGAAGCGACAGTGAAAAAGCAGGGATACTGAATGAATACTTCTGCTCAGTATTCACAAAAGAAGAGAAGGTGGAGATACCTAATCCAATCAATAGAAGCATTCTGGATAGGGGGTTGATATTAGTCCTTTCACAAAAAGTGTTCTTAAGGAACTCCTAAAACTGAAGGTGGATAAAGAAATGGGGCCTGATGGGATTCACCCAAAAATTTTAAAAGAACTAAGGAAGAACTAGTAACACCACTGACTACCTTTTTAATAAATCATGGGAGGATGGTGTGGTACCTGAGGTCTGGAGGAGGGCAGATGTGATTCCCCTTCACAAAGTGGGAGCAAGACAGAGGCAGGAATCAACAGACCTGTCAGTTTGACCTCAGTGGTAGGGAAAATGATGGAATCACTTCTGAAGGAAAGAGTTGTTGAGTACCTAGAGGCCAGTGGAGTGCAGTACCCAAGGCACCATGGATTCACAGCAGGAAGATCATGCCAGACAAATCTAATGGATTTCTTTGACTGGGTGACCAAAGTAGTAGACCAGAGAGGGCTGTGGACATGGCCTACCTAGACTTTAGCAAGGCGTTTGACACAGTCCTACACAAAGATTAATAAACAAAATAGCCAGCCTGGGAGTGGGTCCTAGGGTGGTAGTAAAGAGTAAAACACTGGCTGGACAACAGAAAACAGAGGGCAATAGTAAATGTAGTCCACAGTGAAGAAAGGGGGGTTACTATTGAGGGTACCGCGGGGTTCAGTACAGGGGCCAGTCCTTTTTAATGTCTTTATAAGTGACATTGCAGAAGGACTGGAAGGCAAAAATATGTCTCTTTGCAGATGACACAAAGATCTGCAACAGGGTTGATCACATGAGTGGAGTGGAAATGATGAAAAGGGACTTGCAAGGTTGGAGGAATGTTCAAATGCATGGCAGGTTAGATTCAATGCAAAGAAGTGCAAAGTAATGCACCTGGGAAACAAAAACCAGGGAAGAGTACACAATGGGGGTGAGATACTGACAACAACAAAAATGGAAAGGGACCTGGGGTAGTCATATCAGATGACCTAAGTGTGGGCCAGCAATGTGAGAAGGCAGTAAGGAGGGCTGGAGAGATTCTGGGATGTATAGGGAGAGGCATCACCAGTAGAAAACAGGAAGTTGTTGTCTCTCTGTACAGACAGTTGGTAAGATCACATCTGGAGTACTGTGTACAGTTCTGGAGACCACATCTCCAAAAGACATAGACAGGGTGGAGGCTGTCCAGAGGAAGACAACCAAAATGGTGCAGGGTCTGCACCCAGAAGACATATGAAAAAATACTGAAGGAGCTTAAGATGAATAGCCTCGAGGAAAGGAAGGAGAGGGTGACATAATAGAAACTTTCAAATACCTCAAGGGAATCAACAAAGTCCAAGAGGTCGCATCTTTCAGAAAAAGAGATGTGCAAGAACAAGGGGCACAATTTGAAGATAAAGGGGGACAGCTCAGAGGTAATGTGAGGAAGTATTTCTTCACATAGAGGTTATAGATGCATGGAACAGCTTTCCTGAGGAGAGTCGTGAGAGTCAGAAACAGTGGGGAATTCAAGAATGCGTGGGACAGGCATCAGGCAATTCTAGTGGGGTAGGAGGTAGTAGGCTGTTGGTTAACTAGGATCTGCAGCCTATTTGTTGGAAATAGGAAATGGGCAGACTAGGTGGGCCCAAGCGGTCCTTATCTGCCATTAGATTCTATGTTTCTATGTTTCTACACTCCCTGGTGCATAAGGAGCCAAGATTTTCCAATCCACCCCAGGCAGACGAGGCGTACCCCATTATTACATCCTGCCATTTCTATGATTTAGGACCCCAATACCTTGTCCAGCTCCCTATCCTGTGATGGTGGTCTGTATACCACCCCATCCTTAGTCTCTTCCTCTTAGTCGATTGTAGCTGCACCTATAATGCTTCAGCCTTTCCATCTGCTCCTTCCTCTCTGGTACAGGTTATCCACTTCTTCATGTACAGAGCCACTCCCCACATCTCCCATCTACCTATCCCTCCTATACATTTTATACTCATGGACTCGACCCTCCTACTGTTTGCTCTGGACCCCTTCCATCTCATCTCACCACCTTCACTCTTGAATCATCCAAGATCACCACCCTTCCCCCCCATCTTGGGCCTCCCGCCCCGACCCACCACTGCCCACTCTGCTGCCTCCACCTTCCTCTCCTGAACATCCTGTACTCCACTTGACCCTTCACACTAGCTACCTCCCTCCTCCCAGACCCCTCTATCTGACCATGAGTTCCCCTTGCTCTCCCCTTCTTTTCTCTTTGGCTCACTCCCCAGCCTGACCTCTCACTCACCCTTTGCTACTGCCTCCTTCCTGCTGCACCTGACCACTCCCTCTATCCAGAACTTTTCCTCCTGCCCCCTTTCCTTATTTCAAATCCTTCCTCCTACTGCCTCCTTCTCTCCCTATCTCATTACCCTCTCTTCCAGATTCTCCCACTTTCCCTCTACGTAGTGCAAGGAACCTGTTCCACAGTGGCACCCATGGAGGTGCTCCCACTGAACATCTGCCCCACCCTGCTTTATCAGTTCTTCTTACCATTATCCACTCCCTGCTCTGGGCCTTCTTTCCCACTGGGTGCTGTGGACCCTGGGGCCTCCCTCCCTCCCCACTGTGACTCCCCTCCTGTTCCCTCCCCTTGCCTGCTTCCATGCCCTGCAGCCTCTCTGCCCCATCATTACCCTATGAATCCCCACACAGTGCACCAATCTCCTGCCTCAGCTATCACACCTCTGCCCTCTGCTGTCCAATATGCCTGCAAACCAGGCTTTCCTCCATTCACAGAGAGCTCCCAGAAACACTGCACCACACCCTCTACACATTCAAAGCTACCTGTCTCCACTGTGCCCTCACATATTAACATTATTTGCACACTTTAATATTGCACTACTGTAGCTATCTCCTTAATCCTTATGAAGCTTTTCACTGGGACCTAGATAAGGGTGGTTTAAAAGCACAACCCCTTCCTTCCATTTTAATCCGATAGGACCTGGAAGGGTTGGCTGAGTGCTGAACCCCACTCCTTTCTAGTTGCTGCCTACTGCATTGACAGCTTTGCTGCCTGACTGCCTATTTGACTTAAAAGTAACAATCTCTTCCTATTGCTTTATGTACCTGACCCTAGTTTCAGGAACTGGTGGTCTAGACCATCACTGATGGTTCCACTATTGGGTAGGTAAAGAAGAAGCCTATAGGTCTCATTGTTTGAGATTGTTTTAAAATTGAATGGGGTTATCTAGAATTGAGGAGGAAGCTGTCAGTCATGCTATTGGAGGAGTGGGTAGACCATCCTGAAAACAGCAAGGAAGTTCAGATGAATGAATTAATGAATGAATGAATGAATGAATTTATTTATTTAGCTTTGTTTACCAGGTGAGTGCGCTGTTAACAAATGTGTTTTCAGGCACAACCAGGAACAGAAGCACAGACAAACAGAAAAACAAATTACAGTGAATACATACGAATTTACAAGCAAGTTGTAGCAAACATGAGCACATATGGTGCTAATACTTGTAAATATACAATGTAATATACAAAGTGCTTGTATTGTAATAAACAAGGGTAGAATTCAGGATAGAGAAAGGAGGAGGAAGATGGAGGAGGAGAATGAAAAATGTAACTGAAGTTAGTCAGTGGGTACAATTTACTAGTGTAAGGAGGGAGGTCATGACAGAGGGAGATTATCAGAGGCAAGAGCAGGCTTGCTCTGAGGAGTAGTGTGACTTTAGCATCTTGGCAAAGGTGCAGAAAAGGAAGATGTTTTGACAGAAGGAGGTAGGGAGTTCCAAACAAAAGCTGCATGATAACTAACAGGCGCTGACCCATATTTGTGTGAAACATGAGGTATTATTATGTTGTTTTGGTTTGCAGAGTGGGAGAAAGGAAGGTTGACAAGAGATTTTTGCTACTGGGGTAGGCAGGTGCCCTAGTATGAATAGTTTTCTTTACTAGTGTTGCACACAATAGCTAGATTGGATTTGATGTCAGGGGAAACCAATTAAGGATTTAAGAGCCATACAGTGGTGAACATTGGACCTGCAACCTAAGGCAAATTTATATATTTTACATATGAACATACAAAACTGCTGGCAGAAAAAGGCCCCAGGTCTATCAAGTCTGCTTGATTGTGCAGCTCTTAGTTTCATATTACTACAGATGCCCCAGCCCACCCAAACCCCTCCCTTCCTCTGCCTTCCTGGTCTTCCCCCTCTGTGTTGTTGTTTGTACTAATCCTGGCCTTGGCTCTATCCCAACCCTGCTTAAAAGCTATCCACTGTCCTCAGTTCGATTAACTCCTCTGGCACTGTGTTCCATCTCACCACCTCTCTCTCTCTGTAAAGTAGTGCATCCTCATCTCCTCCTGAACCTCCCCCTTCCAACTTCAGCCTGTAGCCCCTAGTGACCCCTTTCCCCTTTAAAGCGGAACAATCTTCCCTCTCTGACTTTGTTTATGCCTTTCAAGTACTTAAAGGTCTCTATCATGTCCCCTCTTTCCCTTCCATCTTCCAGCGAATACATGTTGAGCTCCCTCAGTCTATCCTCATCAGGCAACTCACCAAGTCCCATGATCATTTTTGTAGCCCGTTCTGCACCTCCTCCAGTAATCTCACATCTTTTTGAGGTATAGGCACCAGTACTGTACACAGTACTCCAAGTGTGGCCTCACCAGTGATCTATACAAGGGCAGGATGACCTCTTCCTTTCTAAAGGTGATCCATCTGGCAATGCACCCCAGCATCCTATTTGCCCTTGTTGCCACCCTCCTACACTGTGCTGATACCTTCATGTCTCCTGTAGTATAGAGTGTGTTTCTGCAGTAGTGTGGATTTACTGGCAGTATCATTTTCAACTGATCCATAATCTAATGATGGGACTAGGTTTTCCAGTGCAATAAGGGTTCTGGCCTCAGAAGTCAGGAAATGTCAAACATGGCAGAGATCATCTAGTTTCTGATGTAGAGAAGTGGTGTGTTGGAGATGGAATTCAGAGAGGATAACGTAGGGTTTATGAATCCTGAGGTACTTGAAAGACAGTGTCTTAGCTAGGGTGTACTGTTGGTGGTAAGGACACAGAAACTGGAGGATACATTGTTTTATTCTGTGCCTAGTCCCAGATAGCATGGACTGTCTTGTGAAGGTTGAGCACTGTATTATCCATTACAAACCAGTTTTGAAGCCTGGCTAGGCAGGAACTGACAAAAGATTAATAGCATTAATGTTGTTACTATGTGTAAAGAACTGTGTCATCCACATATGGAAGAGTCCATACAGGTTTGCAGACTGTGGGCAAATTATTTATGAAAAGGGTAAACAAGAGGGGCTGAGAATAGAACCTTACACACGCTTGTGATGTTATTAACTCCTGAAAGTGTGTTTCCAATCCTGACACTCTGAGTTCTGTTTGTCAAGTAGTCTTTGGACCAGGCAAGTGCTGGTGGCCCTAGGCCGACAGCATCAAGCCATTTTCTTGTGGTCAACAAGGTCAGAGGCCTTGGTCAGGTCTACAAACACTGCATGTGTTACAAGGTCTTTATCAATGGCATGGTAAATGACATTGGTGAATTCTATTAATGCAGTGAGTGCTGTGCCCTTTGACTGAAAACCATGCTGTTTGTCACAGATAAGATCAAATTGCTGCAAAGTGGTCCACTAGCTGCCGATGCACTATTTTTTCTTGTAGCTTTGTAAGAGGAAAGAAATGAGATCGGGTGATAGTTAACAAGAGATGTTTTATTACCCTTTTATGCAATAAAATAACAATTGAGGATTTCCATAAGCTAGGTTCTATCCCAGATGAAAAGATATGTTGAGGAGTTTTAACGATAGGGGATGATTTGTGGAACTGCTCATTTGAGAAATTTAGGTAATAGACCATCAGGGCCAGCAGATTTATCGGTTTTAGTACAGCAAGAGTTTAAGAACTTCTCAAGCTGTTACCCTTTAGATAAAATTGGGGTTTGTGGGGTTTGATTTTGTCAGTGCCAGGCTTAAGCACTGGAGGGCCCTTGGATCTATACTGGGACAGGTCACAGAAAAAGTTGTTAAACATTGTTGCCATAGTGTTAGTGTCAGTGTGTCTGGAACCATCAAGGTCAATGGTGGGGAGTGGGGGTTGGGAGCGATTGCTGATTATGGTGTTCACTGATTGCCAAAACTTTTGGGGTCATCCAAATTAGCGAGCTGTTGCTTTTTAGATACTTGGATTTAGCACTAAAATTTCCTTTTTGCACGCATTTCTCAGGGTCCTATAGTCCTGCCAGCCTGATACAAGTTGAGACTTTTGTACTTGGCCCCAGCTCATCTCTTTTCCGCATGAGGTCAAAGATGTTACTGGTGAGCCAAGGGGATTTCTTTGGTTTAACTCTCACTTATGTGCATGGGGCATGTTTGTTGAGAACAGAAGTGAAGAAAGTTGTAATGAGATCCAGTCTGGTGTTAACATCAGGGCAGCATCCAGGAAAGACTTGCTGATATGAGACAAGTCATTTAGAAATGAGTAGAATCAAAGTTGGAGCAGCTCCTATAAGAGATGAGCCTGGGTAGAGGGTTTTAGGGACACAGTTTTGCCACTGGCAAAATAGCCAGTGGTCACTGACCAGAGTAAGCTCAAAGTGCCAGAGGTAAGGATCCTTTCTGGCTTTTTATCAAAATCCAATTGATCAGGGAGTGATTGCCAGATTTATGATTTAGTCTGGTTGGGGTGCTCAGGATTTGATGCTGCTGGTGCATTTCTAGGAGAGACATGTTCTGTGTTTCATTGTCTAGCCAGTTCAAATTAAGTGTGATCTAATAATATTAACTACGGAGGAGAGAGATGATTCAGCATAACAGACATGTTAGCATAGGACATTCTGTCCTGCTTTGGAAGGGTTGTAGACACAACAGATTGTTAACTTCTTGAATTTCAGCATCTAGGTCAGAGTGGACGTATAGCATTACTCCACCTCCCTTTTGGAGGTTGGTCCTTTAAGTGGATGGCATCATTTGGAAGGAGATTTCGAGTCATTAATTGAAGGAGAGCCAGGTCTTGCTAGGAAAGGAGGGCAGGATGGGGGATGGAAGGTGGTTACCCTTAATGCTGGAGCCTTGTAGAGAAAACTGCAGTGTTGCAGGTTCTCATAGTAGAGGAGAGGTGGACATTGCAGCCATCACAGAAACATGGGCCACCCAATACAATGACTGGGACCTGTCTGTACAAGGGTACAGATTATTTCGTAGGGACAGGGTGATTGGGAAAGGAGGAGGGTGGCACTATGTGAAGGAAGGACTGAAGTTTGTAAGGGAGAAGGGGAGGAGGGTATCTGAGTCACTTTGGATGCAAATCCAGGATTCCAAGAATAGGATTCTTAGAATGGGAGTGGTAACAGGCCACCATCTCAGACAGAGGAGTTAGACAGGGAACTATCGGGGACAGATCAGGAGGACCTGCAAGAAGGTAGTGTGTGGTGATTGTGGGGACTTCAACATGCCAGGAGTGGACTGGGGCACCCCAACAACCAGGAACAGAAGGAGCAGGTACTGCGGAATGCCTTCCAGGACAGCTTCCTGCTGCAAATGGTCAGTGAACCGACCAGGTTAGGAATACCCTTGACAGCCTGTGCTGGCAAATGGGGACTTTGTGAGAGGAACACAGTGGAGGAACAGCTGTCAGGGAGTGACCACCACTCACTATGGCTCACATTGGATATGGGCAAGGAAGAGGTGGAATCTGGCACAAGAGTGCTGGACTTCAGAAGGGCGACTTTGGGAGGATGGGAAGTGGTAAAGAGTGCCTGGCCAGAATTCAATCTAGTGTGGACACTAACCAGAGGTGGGAGCCTATAAAGCTGGGGATAGTGGAGGCAACCAAAACCTGCGAGAGGCTAGGGCTAAGAAACCCGAACTGGTTGAGCAAGGAGGTCATGGAAAGGTAAAGAGGAAAAGAGCTGCCTTTAGGAAGTACAAGAAAAAAAGGAGGGGACAGGAAGAAGTACTTGACAGAATCGAAAGAGATGACAAGGCAGTAAGGAGCCAAAGCATCTACAGAACTCAGGCTGGCACAAGGCATTAAGAAGGGGAAGAAGGACTTCTTTAAGTACATCAGGGAGAAAAGGGCTGTAAGGACCACATAGTAAGGATTAAGAAGGGGGTTGGGTGGAGGCGGGGTGATATAAGGCAGAAGCACTAAATGAGTACTTCTGCTCAGTATTTACTAAAAGAAGAGGGTGACACCTAAGGTGGGAGAAATGCAGAAGCAGGGGAAGTAGACAGATGGGGAAATCATGGAGGCAGAGTTCGAGAGGGTTTGAAGGCACTGAGGTGAACAATGCGCCAGGCCCAGATGGCATCACCCAGGGTACTGAAAGGAGCTGGCAGAGGTCCTTGCAGGACCTTGGCAGACCTATTTAATGCCTCACTACATTCAGGTGTACCTCAGGACTGGAGGATGGCTCATGTGGTGCCCTCCACAAGAATGGCCCCAAGGATGAACCGGGAAACTACAGACCAGTGAGCCTCACTTCCATCGTGGTAAGCTAATGGAGACTATCCTGAAGGAGAGAGACTGCGGCCTCCAAGCAGAGGCCAAAGGACTACAGGACAGCAGACAGCATGGCTTCACAGTGGCAGATCCTGCCAAACCAACCTGGTGGAGTTCTATGACTGGGTAACTAGGCAACTGGACAGGGGCCATGCAGTGGATGTCCTGTATCTGGACTTCAGTAAAGGCATTCAACTTGGTGCGCATGGAAGGCTGGGAAGGAAGTTAGTAGGCACAGGGCAGGTGCAAAGCTGGTGAGATGGGTAGGAAACTGGCTTCAGGGAAGGCAACAGAGGGTGGTGGTGTGGTGGGTGGGGGCTCTCACCCAAGGGCAGTGGACGAGTCGTGTTCCACAGGGCTTGGTGTTGGGACCAGTGTTGTTTGGGATATTCATTGCAGACATATCATGGGACATCAAGAGCAAGATCAGTCTGTTTGCTGATGATACCAAGGTAGGCGGTGGTGGATGACCTAGGGGATGGCAGGGTTGCAGGATGATCTGGAAAGCTTGAAACCTGGTCAGACACCTGGCAACTGGGATTTAATGCCAAAAAGTGCAAGGTGCTGCATTTTGGGATGAAGAACCAAGGAGAAGTTACCAGCTGGGGGATGCAGCTAGCCCAGACAGAGGAGGAGGAGAAGGATCTGGGTGTGCTCATTACAGGTCAATGAACAACTCGGCACAATGTGGGAAGGCAGCTGCAAAGGCCAACAAATGCTGGGTTGTATTGCAGGAGGTATATCCACGAGGAGGGAGGAGGCAATTCTGCCACTGTATAGGTCATAGTTAGACCACACCTGGAGTACTGCGTGCAGTACTGGCGCCATATCTGAAGAGGGACATTAAGTTACTGGAGGGTGCAGCGCAGGGCGACAAAGATGATCAAGGGGCTAGGGGACTTATCATAGAGAGGAGGTTGAAGGAGTTGAACATGTACTCACTGAAGAGAGGAGGGACGGGGTGACATAGTTGAAACCTTTAAATACATGAAAGGACTAAACAAGACGGTACAGAGGGGCTGTTCAAAGTAAGGAAGGGAGGGCCACCAGGAAGCCATGATATGAGACTGGAGGAGGAAGGTTCAGGAGGGAGATGAGGAGACACTTTTTACAGAGAGAGGGTGGTGGCTGCGTGGAATCACGTTACCTGCAGAAGTGGTATCCAATAGAACAGTGGACTGCTTCAAAAGGGATGGGACAGGACAAGGGAAGGGTTAATGAAGGGAAGGGTGGAAGGGAGGGCAGCTGCAGGAATAAGGGTGCTAGCTGCACATTCGAACAGAACTGATAGACCTCCAGGCCTTTATCTGCTGGCAAATTTACGTATGTTCCTTATGTCTTTGAGGTGCAAGAATGGTGTTTACTCACCTGGTAAAGGTGATTGTGTTGGATTGGCATCCATGGCACTCAGTCATTACCTCATGGGTTGTAGCCCACCTGATAGGCTAGTGATGCACATGACCCAGATCAAATTTCTAGCATATCCAGGTCCCAGGAACCCCTGTTCTCCAGTTCGAATCTTCCATAGCTGAAATCAAAGTTAGTTAGTATAAAGAAGAACATACCATGCAGGCACAATCATCTGAAAAATTAAAGAGAGAGGATCAAGAGCCAAGTAGAATGCGGACTGTGGAGGGTACCACGCCGCTGAACTCTTATTCCTCTAGTCTGTGATGGACTAGTCTCGGTCCGGAGGCCCGACTGGTAATTAGTTCTAGAGCAAGACAACTTGCGCTTAGTCCCTATGGGTCTACCATGGGGAGATCCCCTTGATCAGTCCCGGTCACTCTGAGCACTTGGATGGGAGGGCTTGGGTGCCATGGATGCCAACAACACAATCACCTTTACCAGGTGAGTAAACACCCATTGTGATTGGTTGGCATCCACATGGCACTCAGCCACCTCATGGGAGATAAGCAGTAAGAACCCAAGGGTGGGAACCGAGTGGTCTAAGAGTGAAGGGCTGAGGTGTCACCATGGGGTCTGGGCAGCAAGTGGGCCCTCTGGCCCGTGACTAGACCAATAATAGAGTAATAGGTGCCTGGCGGAGTGGAGGAAGGACTCGACGTAACTGCCCTACCTAGGGTCCCCGAGGCCGCAATAGCTCGTTCCCACCAAGCGTGGCGTCGCTCTGGAGGATGAGCCTGAACCCCTGTGGGAGGTGGAGTCAATGTGTCAGGTGCATCATTCTGGGTGACTCTCCTCAGCCAGGCGATTCTCTTAGTCATCCCCAATGGGACTTGGAGGCGGTTCTCTGCCGCTGACCTGCGGTGTGACAGACTCTCTGTCTTGTGGAAGGCTCGAGTCCGGTCAGAGTCCAGAGGGGCGGACCAGCGTACAGGTAACGTGGGCCACAGTGGGCCCTGTTGGGACCCTTCAGCGGCGGATGGTTCGATGGTTGCCCTCTGTGACAACCGGAATTCCCTGGCTGGTAGACTGGAACCGATGTCCGGCGGACCCCTGATGGGATGAGCACCAACCAAGTTCCGCACCGGGTAGGGCCCTAAGCCCTCCAGCACTCCTAGCTGAGCCGATTGTCCCCAGATCCAGTCTTGAGGAAGACCCCGACTGGTCCGTTCCACGTGGGGTTCCAAATTGGTTACACTGGGGCCTGAACCCAGGCCTTCGCGTGTGAGGTAAGCGTGATGACCACTACACTAGAGAACTCTCTGTGAGAGCCAGCCAAGAGACTCTGGGACCAGAGGAAAACCCACGGATCCGTTGCGGTCGCGTCCCGATCGGAGGGTCTCTGCGATGAGGCCTGTAGTCTCTCCCTACAACTAGTGGCTGCACCCTGAGGACGGAGGATGCTAGTCTCCCGTCTACTCCCAGTTGGTGGAGTAGAAGGGTGTTAGCCCTGTCAGCCTGCTCGAGGGCCTTGCCTTGTTCCAGGTACCCCAGTTGTTGGAACAAAATGAAAGTTAACCCTGTTGGCCTGCTCGAGGACTATGCCCTGCTCCGGTTACCACCGCTGGGCCAGCCATAACTCCCAAGTAGGCGGAGACCGTCCGACTGGGGTGGGTGTTGATGACGTCATCATAAACCTGCTGCCCCCCGGACCCTCCTCCCTGGAGCCAGGCCGAGCTTCAGGGTCCGTGGCGTTGGTGAAGCCCTGACCCTGAGAAGGTATGTCTGTTCAGGAGGGATCCTGAAGTTGACAGTGACCTTCTTCCTGGCCGCTGTGAGTCATGGCCTGCGTGGCCGGTATGGTGCCACTATTGGCTGGCGCCATGACTCCCGTGCCTGGTTGGGGTGGAGGTCGGTGGAGATGGAGGAATAGTGACCACTGACCTGATCCCCTTGCCAGGTGAGCTGTTCCTAGGCAGCTGGAGTCGTGTCCCCCTAGTTGCTGTGTGGCCATAGCTCGATTGTCAACCAGGCTAGGACAGGTCGGCGTGGGCCTGAAGCCGACACGACCACCTAACCAGGTGAATACAACTTTTGTAGGTGTTATGGCGGGCGATATGGTTCTCGCCTCCAGTTGGATAGAGAGTCCGACCCTGCTGGTGGTCACTGCCCTGTGGTGTTGCTCTCCCGGCAAGCTCTCCCGCGTGGAGTGTCACATCCGCTGCAATGGTGGTTGGGCGGTGTCTCCTGAGAGGTCCCCATATCAAGTTGGTCTTCACCGTCCGTCCTGCCCAGGCCAAACCTCACTCAGAGGCGCGGTGCCCTGGTCTGTTGTGAATTTGCTTGGTGTTGCCCTTGATTTGGAGAGGGCATATGGACCGCCTGGCTCAGGGTGGGCCTTCATTCCATGGGCCATGACAGGTCCCTGTGTGATTGAACTCATGACCCTGGTTGACCAGATCAGTGCTCTAACCCTGAGGCATGGAGCCCTACCAGAATCCTGCTGTTGGCTCTCGGGTTTTAGTTCTTGTGTCCCTCCTGGGTAGAATTGTGGTGTTCGCCTTGCTTGACCTGTGAGCAGGAGGGAGGGAGCTTTCTTCTGTTTTCCATCCAGCCGTGGACTACGAGGATCATGAAGTGTAAGGCCATTGAAGTCGTAGGATGATGAAAGCTAAAGTAATTTGCTCAAGGACACACAGTACACACATGGAGGCTGTGGAATCAAACCCAGGACACCCAGCTTGCAGGTCAGAGCTTTTGACCACTGTACTATACTGCCTCCTGATATGGAGGAGCGGCCATGTGGTCTATCGGTGGTAGGAAGACCTACCGAATACCTCGTATGATGTGCCCGGTGGCCGTCATTGGTCGGGTGCGATGCCACGTGGTGGCATAGGTAGCTCTGAGCCCGCGATAGGTCAAGGGCCCCTCCGACTTCTTGGTATCAGGGCGAGCGAGAGCACCCCAAGAGTCTGTTCTGTAATAAAGACGGTGGGGAGCCCTCCTCCTAGTTCAGGAGGGGTAACCCTTGGGGAAAAAAAAACTAGGTGCTGAACGGTTTATGGGGTATCCCTTGGTACCGTGACTTGAACCCCTTATCGAGCCGAGAGAGGAGGCGGGTTCGCACCACTGTGAGACTTCCTCCCCTGACATCAAGTCATATGCCTGAACTGCTGGCGTTGGATTGACCTGAGATGTTGCGAGGGTAGCCACTGCTACCCTGTAGTTCTACCTCATCCTCGGGATTGGAAATCCCGGACTCTGGGGAGGGAAGCTGAGGGCCCTGAGGGAGGCAGTGCGGGGTCGGATCCTCTGACTCGGAGCAGTGTCTGCTGATGAGAGGCATCCTGGTTTGGCTATAGTGCTGGGGGGGCGCAGTGGCCCTGGCAAGTGGACACGTGATGACTACCGCCAAGTCTGCCAGGAAAATTCGGTGTATCACACGTCCCGCAGTTCCGCCTCCCTGGGTTCAAGGACTAGTTCCTGAGGGTCCTAGGGTTAAGCGGGTTCGCTGGAGTCGAAGGTTGGCTGGTGACTGCCTAGCTGCAGCGTTCTTGGGTGCTAAGAACCACATGGTAGCACCGTCCTTTCTAAGGGCTGCTGCCTAGGGTCAACCGGGAGGAGTGCCCTGCGCCGGCATCGGGTTCTCCCCTGGGCCCGGGCGACCTGTCCGATTTCTTGTGGTAGAGTGCCATAGAGGCCTTACACCTCTTCTCGGCCCTGGGCTGAGGCAGTGGCAGACTACTCTCCATGTCCTTATGCGTGCGGCGTAGGGCGTGAGGACAGAATCCTCAGGGTGGGATCTCTTCTGCTGCCCCCGACCTATCTGAAGGGGACAGGCCGAACGAGCAAGAGCCCAGGCAATACCTTGTCCCTCAGATTTCTCTCCTTTTTTTTTTATATACTGAAAAAGACTGAATACAGGTTGTGGAGGAGCTAAGCAAGGAGCCCCACAACCAGGACAAAGGGAAAGGAAGGTTATGGCTCCACAGGTTCGGCGCCAGGCCTCGCTGGGAGGGAGCCGTGGGACGACGGAGAGAGACTACCTTCCTCGGGTCACTGTGGGAGGGACCAGAGTGGTAGGGGACAAGAGAAGAGAAGAAGAAGAAGAAGTGGAGGCTCAGAAAAGAATCGATAGATCTGTTGTGTGGGGAGAGGAACTGACTGCAGGTTGTGGGGAGCTATGAGAGGGCCCCTAATCCGGGCCAAGGGAGAGAGATGGTTTTGGTCCACTGTTCGAAACCAGGGCTCGCTATGGAGGGAGCCATGGGACACTGGGAGAGACTACCTTCGGGTCGCTGGGAGGGACCGGAGTAGTAGGGACAAGAGAGAGAACAAGAAGAAGGGAGGCTCCAGAAAAAAATCAATAGATCTGTTGTGTGGGAGAGGAGCTGACTGCAGGTTGTGGGGAGCTATGAGAGGGCCCCAGAAGCCCGGGCCAAGGTGAGAGATGGTTTTGGTCCACGGTTCAAAACCAGGGCTCGCCATGGGAGGAGCCGTGGGACAACCGGGAGAGAGTACCTTCTCGGTCGCTGTGGGAGGGACCAGAGAGGTAGGAGACAAGATAGAGAGAACAAAAGGGAGGGGAAGCGGAGTGGGTAGACCTGTTTGCGGGGAATCCTGCCAGAAGGAAGTTGTGGGAGGGACCTATGGTGGAGGAACCCCCAAACATCCGCTGATGGCCCAGATAACTACCCCTGCCAGCGTAAACAGATTAAGTGACTTGCTCAGAAACACCTGATGTGATGAGCTTGATCACACCCTGATCCCAGGGTCACACAGTATGCAAGTGGGAGCAGTGGGGTTCAGCATCAGGTCTGGGCTGCTGGATGTCACCAGCTAGGCCTAAACCACTGCGCGCCATACTGCCTCCTTGCCGGGAGAGGGGCGAGCCTCGAGGTCAGGGCTGGAGCACCTGAAGTAATGAGTTCGATCATACCTGATCCTCTAACCTGCAGGCTCTTGTTTTTTTTTTGTTTTTGAGGGTCTGCAGGAGGCCGAGGTCTCCCCTGAAGAAAATGAGTCCTTGACGCCACTGGTGCCCCCCTGCCATTGGTGCTTTCTGCTGTGAGGGCACGAGGGAACACAGGCTGAATTGGGCCTATACAGTAAGACTTTTCTCTTCCTTTCTGGTTGACCAGATCAGTCGACGTGGAACCCCCGCTGTAGCCAGGTCGCGTGGAGAGGAACACCCTGGCGTTGCTCCCCCCGCCAGAGTGGCGGCCTAGCTGGAGGGAGACGCCAGCCACCAGAGCAGTTCTAGTTGAAGGGAAGCCTGGGGTGAGGCGCCGGCCGGCAACCTACTAGAAGGCCGGCGAGTGTGAGGAGCGTCACAACTGAGAGGATGGGGCCGGGATCCTCTGAGGTCCCCTCTGATCTGGATTCGAACCAGGACTCCAGGATCGGTTCGGAGCTTAAAACCACTGAGCTGTGCTGCCTCTGCCACGCGAACGACGTGAGCGGCGCATGGACGACCCGGCGCTCCTCCTAACCTTCCTAGGAGGGATCGAAGGGGAAGAAAAACTGCTTCCCGTGGCAGCGAGGCGCTGATGGACAGATTAGACCACCGAGTTGGCGGTACGAGACGCTCTGATGCCGAACGGCCCGACTCTCCCCTGCTCCCTTCAGGGACCCTGGTGAGGAAGCCACGCGGGTCAACGCGCGGGTCGGCAGGCCGCCACCAGCTGGGCGGTCTGGGAGGCTGAAAGAGGCTCCGAGAGAGGGAGGGTGGCTGCAGGACAACAGGAGCTACGATGAGGCCTGTGGAAGGAAACAGGAGGGAAGGGGAGAAGTGAAGAATGAGCGCCAGCGTGCTAAAGCGGGCCAGCACGGGCGGCTCTCCCCAAGCTAAGGAGCCTAATCCTATAGATAGCGTTACATGAGGGCAGATACCCAAAACTTGTTGCCCCCTTAGCACAATAAATAAACGGGTACCTTTTATATCTTCTGCAGGTAAGAGAGAATATTTTCAACTTTGTATGACTGGTAAAGACAGGCATTTTCACTTCGTATATTTGAACTCAGTACCCTAGGCAGGAAAGCAGAAGCCTGCTAGAGTACTGATTAACAGCATTCATGGTGCAAACAAGGCTAGCTAACACTGGGGCTGAGCTAGCCCATAAATTTCTCCCAGTTAATTCCCAGGAGAGTTTTTTTTTTTTTTCTGTAACTGCATACATGCCTGCGAGGTTGAATATTGGTTTATATAGATATATCCCATACAGGATCTTACCTGGTAGGAGTAGACAGGGATCCTGGTGTGCTTCCTGCCTGATCAGATCTGCGATTGAAACTGTAGAACAGGGGTTCCTGGGACCTGGATATGCTAGAAATTTGATCTGGGTCATGTGCATCACTAGCCTATCAGGTGGGCTACAACCCATGAGGTAATGACTGGAGTGCCATGGATGCCAACCAATCACAATATGGGGTTTGTGTAATGAGGCAAACACCTCCAATTCATCATCTTCTGAGCCATACTTGGTGTTTAGGTGGATGATTCGAATGTCTTTGTGGTGTACTCAGATCTAAAGGGATGTGAGGTTGGTAAGTAATGGGCCTGGATTTGTTTCTGCATCCCAAGAGAGTAACAGAAGAAGGTATGCTTTGGGTTAAACAATATTGTGGCTGTTACAACACTGGGGTATGTAGAGGGCAGAATAAAATCCAAGTGCGTATATGTGTCTTTCAGAAATCAGTGCAGCGACTGGGAAATTGAAGGGATGTGGGGAAATGTGATAACTAGTGTTATTCTCGAGATCATGTGTACTTAGTGTAGAGATTTTGAAGAGCAGAGTCCAGAGTGAGAAATAACAAGCTATAAGGCCTACTGGATGCAAAGCTTTAATTGAAATTCTTATGTAAATGTATGATGTCCTGTACAACATTGTTTGTAAACATTATCGCTAATTTGTACTACCTTGAAGTCTTCCGATTTTATGATTACTTCTATGTTGTACTGATTCTATGTCTGCCCTGATTGTAATGTAACCAAATTACCTGTTTAACAGTTCTATGTATTCCCAATTCATGTCATTGTGGTCTGTTACATACTGAGCCTTTGTAAATGAGCCCACAGCTCAAAGGTACTTGTAATTCTGAGAACTCAGTAGATAAATAAATAGGCAAAGCCCTGTGTACACCATCAGCAGGCAAGAGGTAATGGGATAAAGGAGAAAGGAGAATGATGGGTATATTGGCCATTAAGGGAGTGTCAGACAAGGTGTAGTTGAATTAGGGTTGTGACTGTCTTGAGCAGGCAAATGTCTGAGTAGAGTGAAGGCAGGTGGATTACAACAGCTGAACTTGTAGTTTGCAATGTAGGCAGAGAAATGGATTCCCAACAGTGGATCTAAGCAGGCAGCAGTGTGGAGTAATCAGTTGCAGTGTGCAGACAAAAATACAGGAATTACAATGTCTTAAAGGTGCCTAATGCCAAAGCAACATGGTCCTAGTACCTAAGAGCCTGTAGAAGTTAACGCTAGCCACTTTGGGAGGGGAGTTGGAGACTGTGCCCTCACAACACCTTCTGACGAGGGAGCAACGATTCAGTGAGAGACTCTGAGAATGGAACAGAATTTAAACAAGAGGTGACTGGAAGGGGTCATGTAACATGAGAGCCTGTCCCACCCGAGGAGAGGAGGTACAGGGAATGCAGTTATGAGATAGGGCAGGTGGGGGAGGAGGGATAGTACAGGGAGAGCCAGAAAAAGAGTAAAATGGAGGTAAAGAGCAGGTAAGATTATGTAGACTATAAAATGGTGAACAGGGCTAGCAGAGCTGAGAGGAGTTTAGTAGAAAATAACAGTGTCAATGCTAAAAACAAATACGGTGAGCATCGGCTCTGAATGAGTCCCACATTTCAAACCAAAAATAGTTCTAGCATGATGTTACAATAGAACATGAAATATTCACTTTAGGCATGCTCAGCTGCAGTACTAACAATTTAAAAGCAATTCTAACTCACTCTGCAGCTGGAACCCATGAAACTAGCTAGTTATAATGAGGCACGTCTAAAACTAGCAGCTACTAGTATATAATACCACAAAAGCACAAAGTCCTAACAAAATGCCACAATTCAACACAATGGTGTACTAGCAATATAGTGATTACAGACAGTATTTGATGCAAAGCTGAAATCGCAGTTATAACATTAAATGCACAGGGAACATGAAAGCTACATGGAAAACTGAAAAGCATATACTGCTACGTACTTAATAGGCAAGGCAATTATTTAAGATGGAATGCAGGGCTAGATAAAACAGACTCTTAACATACAAATGGAGATGAAATATAACAGCTGAACTGGTAGTTTGCAATGCAGGCAGAGAAGTGGATTCCACACAGTAGACCCAAGCTGGCAGCAGTGTGGAGCAATCAGTTGCAGTGTGCAGAAAGGAAAACAGGAATTACAATGTCTTAAATGTGCTGTACACCAAAAGCAGCATGGTCCTAGCACCTGTAAGACCCTGCAGGAATCAGCGTTGGATGCTTGGGGGATGGAGATGGTGTCCTCACAACCCCTTCTGATGCAGGAGCAAAGATCCCAGGTCTAACTGACTAAAATTGAATGAAGGGTTGTTGCTTTTAACTAGCTAGATTGGTAAAACTCTCATTAAACTGGTGCACTGCAGTGGTAAGGCCAGTAATTAATGTTCCTTCAAGTAATGAGTGTATGGTTTGCACTCAAGTGGGCTGAACCTGAGAGGGCACTTAAATCACAACCTGGAGAAAATTATGTCTACCCTTAGAGAAACTGAAGATCAGCCCCTTATTTAATTTGGGCACAGTCCAGAAGGGCACTGAAGAACTAGCCAGGATTGCATATATCATATCAATGCTTACACCCTTTTAGGGTCTTATAGTCCCTAAATAAAGTTCCTTATTCTTTTGTTTAAATTCCTTGTCAGAGAAATTTTTGTTAAAAATTGGTAAGTTGCATGCTCATTGAATAACTGTTATTATACTGTATAGTTTCACTTTTAGGGTGATCCTGTTTGAAAGTGGGTAGGTTCTTAATCCCAGGGGTTGTACCATACTTACATTAGTCCCACTTGAACCTCTCTCTGAGTGGAGGCACAACGCAGTTAATTGAAATGTTGGACACAGCTTCCCCAATCAATAATTTAAAGGCCCAGGCCCCTCAACCTTGTTTGAGCCTGCAAGACAGGGGTAATACTGTAACTGACAACATCCACGATGACCTGGTTACAAGATGTTAACAGCACAGGGTCCTGAATCTTATCTGACTGTTTCTTTGAGTCAGACTGAGTATCTCTAGTGTTTCTAATCATCTATCTTTCTTTCTCTCTATCTGCATCTCTATATTTATAACTCCTATTTTTGCCAACAATAGTGCTAATCTACATCTTAGATGGAAACTTTGCTAAATATCTTCTCTCTAAAATTTTATGACCCTCTACTGCCTGCTGATCCATGTTTCTTGCCATCTCCTGAGTGTTGCTAATCAAAATTCTAGTATGGGAACAAAAAAAAAGGCTTCTCCTCTCTGGAGCCATGTCTGTTTAGAACTAACAGCAAGAGAAGCAAACTAGTCAGAACCAATATGGCTGCTAATCCATTAGCCTGATAAAAGATATAGAATAATGTGTGGTTTAGTTGTAATATATTTGATGTATTACTGAGATGGAAAAATACCACATTTACTGGACAAGAAGGAAAAGGTTTTATACGAACTACTTGAAATGAGGGAGGTCAAGCAGCTGGCATGCAGTGCTATAGATTCCTATGTAATCTGTAACATTGTATTACAGCTGTGCTCTAGTTGGCAACCACTGACATTTTCCTCTTGGAACAGTTAAAGCAGCAAAGTTCACCTTTTCCAGTTTTAGCCATGCCCAATAGAACACTAACAAGAAGTCTGCTTTCAGTATTGGAAGAATGAAAGAATTCACTGAGGAACCCATCACCTTTGATCTAGTATTGACATATCTGACAGGGTCTGGGGATATGTTTCTTCATTATATGTTGCATTTTACACTTAATTTAGTCTGTTTTCTGCCTTTAGAAATGCACTTTTTATAGAGGCAGTCCTTCCTCATTTACTCTTGGAACTGAGTCAGACTTTTAATTTCCCTCCCAGAACTAAATTCCCATGGTTGCACACATTCCCCCTACTGTCTGTTTTAAGCTTCTCTGAGCAGCCTTAAAAATGTGACAGAGGGATGCTAAAGGGTCTAGTGGTTAGAACATAGACTTGGGAACCAACATTTTCAGGTTCTTTTTTTTTTACTTCTTCAATTCAAACTTTATTAACAAATTTTCCACAATACAGGAGGCAGCAATTGTAATATATACAACACGCTAGTAGTACATTACCTGCTCTGCCCACCCCACCCTCCTCCCCAATACAGCAGCGCACTTGAATGTTGTAGTTAAATATCCTATGCAATAACCTTACGTATGCTGAGATAACAGATAGCCAACTACTCATTTAACCATAGCAACCATGATTAAGGTGTGAAGGAGATCCCAGATATGTTTGTACCTTTGTAATCTGTTGTGAGACTTGCTATAGCTTTCTCTGTACGAAGGTTTGCAAGGATTTCATGAATCCATTCCTGGTATGTTGGGCAATTCTCATCCTTCCAATGCCTGAGTAAGATTTTTGACAGATAGTGCAATCATAGAGATGTGAAATCTCGAGCTTTAACCTTAATGGAACACAGGTCTCCTAGGAGGAAAATATCAGGTGTGAAGCAGTCCTGCAAACCCAGTATAGAGGTCCAAGTTGGCTTTAATTGAGTCCCACAATGGAATTATCTTGGGGCATGACCAGAATATATGAAAAAGTGTTCCTTCTTCCTGGGAACATCTAGTGCACATCTCTGATTTGAAAGCCCCATTTCGTAATTCTAACTAGGTGTAATACATGTTGTGTGGACATGATATTGCATAAGACGTAATCTGTCTTGAGACACTTATTTATGACAAAACATCCAAAGAGCAGGCTAATTGAAGGTGTATTGTGGAAAATAGAGCCCCAAAACCTAGTAGGGCCATAGGGACCCCCATACCGCCAGTGGTACAAAACTTGATATATTTTAGAAATGACACTTGAGGATCCAAGTAGGGAGGAAAGCTCAGGTATCAATGCAAAGGCCAGTGGGAGGAGGGATGTTACCCAGCACAGTGGTAAGCAGATGTTTTAGTTGGAAAACCCTGAATTGCTGAGAAACTGGGATATCAAATTTTCGGGTAATTTCAGTTACAGGGAGCCATGCCCCGCTACCATCCAGAAATGAGGATACTATCCCTCCCTACTTGGGGCAACCATGTCAGGGAATCTTCTGTTTATTTATGGTAAAGGCCAGGAATTCCTAATGGACTGGGACAGGTCAAGTACAAGTATATCCCAAAGGAACAAAGCTGAGCATGTACTTTTAATGATGTCATAAAGGGTGGGGCATTTACTAGCATCTTGTAGAAGAAAGCTAACATAAAACATGGTCAAGGGGTCCATGTTCATAGCCTGGATAAGTCTAATTCAATGTTGAGCCAAACCGGCCTCATATTCTCGGGACCGGACTTACCTACTTCAGGTATTTAGCAAGATGACTAGCCCAGTGGTAGATTGCCAGAGTGAGGAATCCGCAGTCCCCATCGGTTTTTGGGGCGGCCAACATAGATGCCAGTCAAGAATGTTTGTTAGACCAAATGAAATTGATAAAGATTTAATGCTTTTCTGAAACCAGGATAACGGCACGAATGAATTAAGGTGCGAAAGGGGATAAAAAGTCGGGAAATACATTCATCTTAATTATGTTGATGCAACCCCATAATGAGATCGGAAGCTTAAACCATCTGTCTAGGTCCTGCACAATCAACTGGGAAAGGGGCTCTAAATTTTCTTTAAACCATAGGGAAGGATTGCATGTTAATTTAATGCCTAGGTATTTAAGAACACAGGGTGACCAGCACAATCCAAAGGGATAATATCTGTCTTAAAGAACCTTATGGTTAAGGGAAAAAAGGACGACTTGTTAGCATTCAATTTATAATTCAAAAAGGAGCTAAACTTGGCAATCTCCTAACATAACCAGGATGATATTACGGATGACCAAATGAAGGAGAAGATCATCAGCATATGCCGTGATCTTCACCACATTACTCCCAATTAGTATACCTTGTATCCCCATATTGTTAAGAATATTTTGAATAAGAGGCTCCAAGTACAGGTTAAATAATAGGAGAAAGGGACAGCCCTGTCTAGTACCTGAATATAAAAGGAAGGGTTTGGAAGCGCACCATTACCTGAAATCTTAGCAGAAGGCGCACGATAGAACCGGATCCAGTCTATGAACATGGAGGGAAAATCAAATGCTTTAAGAACCTGGAATAGAAAATTCCAGCTCACACGGTCAAATGCCTTCTTGGCGTCCAGGAGACCAGCCCAGCAGGAAAGGTGGCATCCCTGGACTCCGAGAAGACATCTTGAAAAGATGGCAAATGGTCTGATGATGAATGTCCCTCATGAATCCAACCTGGGACATACCAATCAGATCCGGGAGGACCAGAGTTAGCCTGTCGGCCAGTATCTTCAAGAGAATTTTGATATCCTGATTCAAAGGGATATTGGCCTATAACTCTGTACCAATTCAGGATCTTTATCAGGTTTGGGGATAAGGACTATCAGGGCTTCAACAAGTGGGCATCTACAGCCACCCAGAGAGAATGTGGAGGTATAGCGGTGAAGCACCGCAGTAATTTTCTCAAAAACTTTATAAAATAAAGAGGAAAAACCATCGGTCCGGAACTCTATCCAAGGCAAGGCCTTTATGACCTCGAAATTTCCTCCTGGGATAATGGGGAGGACAGAAAACTCCTCTGCGAACCTGACAGGGAAGGAAGATGAGAGTCCCTAAGATACGCCTCAATGTCTCCAAAGGAGGAGGACTATCCATGTCCCTATACAGTTGCTTGTAATACAAAGCGAACTCCTGAACTATCTCTGAAGGGGATACCCTTGGGGACCCGTCCACCTGAGCCCTGACTGGAAGAATGAATCTTGCAGACTCCTGCTCCTTTAACCGTAAGCGAGCATCGCCCGCTTTGTCTCCCTGATCAGTGAAACTTGCTTTAGTGCAGATAATGGCTAACTCTGCCTTTTCCCTCAACAATTCTAAATATCTATCGTTAGCTACCAGAAGTTTCTTCCTGTCCTCCTTAGAGTGCTAGGGGATAAGTTAGCTTCTAGTAGTCCAGGACAGTAAGGATAAAAGTTCCCTTCTTGAGCCCTCTTCCTCTTTGTAGCTAAACTAATAAGAATTCCCCTCTTATAGGCCTTGAAAGCACCACATAAAATATCCAGCGCAGTGCTTTCTATTGGGTTAGTAGAAAAAAGTGATCAATCTGCTCCTTCACAAGGTTGCAATATCTATCATCCTTTAATAATCGCTCGTTTAATTTCCACCAGGTCTGTTTCTTAGGAATATTAAGAAAAGCCAAGTTACATACCACCAGGAATGATCGAATCACGGGACAGGCTGAATCGGGGCTGACAAAACCCTGGCAGGAGCACCTATGAAATTAATAGGTAATCAATGCGAGACTGTGATCCATGCACTGGCGAACTAAAGGTATATTCCTTGGAGTTCGGGTGCAGAGCGTGCACATGTCACACAGTCCACACTGATCCAACAGGTCCCTAAAGGCCCTTTGCCCAGGAGACAGTCCCTTGACCCATTACCTGACCTGTTCATGTTAGGGTCCGAAACCAAATTAAAGTCTCCACCCATAATTATGCAATAGGAAGTATAGGGAGAATAATGGTGATCAGCTTCATAAAAGCCAGGGTCATCTGTATTATGCCCATAGATACTACAGAGTAAAAGTGGCATGGTCCAAAGAGTACCCTGAACCAGGACATACCTGCCACCTGGGTCTTTGAAAACCTGCATGGAGATGAAGGGAATGCCTCTGTTAACAATTAACATGACCCACAGCTATTACTGGACCCGAGGCATTAAAAACCTGTCCAATGTTGCCTCCTGAGTTGTAAAGCTTCAGAATCTAGCAAATGAGGCTCTTGCAAAATCTTTATCTGGGAACACAACAAGCTCAGGTGTTTAAGCACCTGATATTGTTAGGTATTTTCCTTATCCCTTCACATTCAAGTAGACAGATTGATATTGCTAGCCATCTAAGTTGGTAAAAGTAAACACATAATTAACATCCAGATATTACTACAACAAGAGTCCAAAATCCAATACCCTTGATTACTGCTGTACCACCTCCCAGTCCCACACCTCCCACCCAGACCTAATCCACCCCAGTCCCACCCCCATAGAACATCCCATAACATCAGTAAGCTGGGTTGCTTAAATCTGACCTTAACCCCGCCCACCCTACCACCCCAACTGTCACAAACAACGCAGAACACAATACCGCTTCTCTTCTCTTCCTCTCCCCCCAGCCTCCCAGCGTTACCCCTACAAACCAGACAAATTCTGAAAGCCCCCTATAAGGAACAAATGATTGTTAAATAAAATGTAAAGAAAGATGACATTCTATCAAAAATCACTAACTAACCAACTCCTAGTAGCCAGAGGAGTGGCACAGCACTATGAGGTGTGAACTCAGCAAATGTACTGGCATAGCGAAAAAATTGCACACATCCTGCTGAGTAAGCTCAATTACCTAATTACAACTGATGGCAGGCAATACAGGATGAAACAAGTCCACCATGGGGCCATGCCAGCAGCAGGACTAGATTGCCCAGTGAAAGAAGTGTCGCCAATCCCAGGCCACAAATAGGGAGATCTTGCAAATAAAGTAGAATCCGGGTTGTCAAATAGCGCTAGCCTGCTAATTAAATGTCTGGAGCTCCCTCCACGGTACCGGAGCCAAGCGCACTGCAGCACACCTTGAAAGGAAAACCCAGCACCACCCGAATTGGTCTCTAATATATATTATATAAAGAACCTAGGGGTGCAAGCCTAGTAAATCAACAATCCTCCTCCTCGCCTACTAGTAGCGCCAATCAAACTCATTACAAAGAATACCTTCCCTTAATAAACAGTCAGTCTAATGAAACAGTCTCTAGTGAAATCAGCTGTCCCAGACATAATTAGGACATGTGAGTGTTATGAGAAATTAAATGAACACAATAAGATTATGTCCCTTCAGCCATCAAATCAGGCTCTCACAGACTCGGTGACTATTATCACTCATCCCCAACATACACCTCGAAAATTCATCGTCCCTTCAATTCAGATCTCCAATTCGGAAATACAGGGCATGTCATGATTCGAGGAAAAGATCAGGCAGGGCTAGCTTTAGGCCAGAGCGCAGCATCAGGATCATCATAAGCTGACCAGGTACCAGCCACTTGCACCTGTAGCCTAGCTGGGTACCCCATTCTGAACTTAAGCCCTGCAGCGATGATCTTAGAGACTATAGGGTGGAATGCTGTGCGTTTCAGTCAGACAGAACCTGGTAGATTGTGTGCTATCCTGAGTTTGGTATTCTCCCATCTGACTTCCTGCACCTCTTTAACTTTTACCAGAAAGTGCTGCCATTCTAAATAATTCAAAAATGGCATATAATAGGACGAGGTGTAGCTCCTGGGAGAGACTTTGGCCGTAAGGACCTGTGTGCCTTCTCAATGATATATTTGGCCCCAAAGGGAGAGGTGCCGACGATCCTTTCAATCAGCTTTTGAACAATTGCTATGGCATTCTGGCTCTCTTCTCCTCTGGAAGCCTAGAGTATGACAACATTATTCCTATGGCTACAACCCTCGAGGTCTTCTAATTTTGTTTCAAGACATGTCAGCTTCTGCCACATAGTAGCAAGCCCAGGTTCGATCTTTTCAACATGCTTCTCAAGGGAGGAGATTCGGGCTGTGTTATCTGAGGTTGCAACAGAGACCTCATTGAGCTTTTAGATAGGGATTTGAGCTCAGAAGAAATTTCTTTCACTTCCTCACGGAAGGCTTGAATTCTTCTAAAAACCTGCACAAAGTTAGCGGCTCTTGTTCCGTGGCCCGGCTCGGGTGTTCTGGCTTGTCTAACCCACTGGAGGCCCTTATTTCTTGAGGCCTTCTCAGGAGTGACACGTGGGGTATGTTTCTTGGCGCCTTCTTCATATGAACCTCCATCATTGCTCCGATGCACCAAACAGAAGCACGAGTTGATAAGAAGGCAAAGTTAGGTACAGTAAAATTAGAGGGTTTAGGCAGTTTTGTCGGTCTAATCTGAAGTTATTAAGTCGGGAGGCTGGAGCTGTACAGAGGAGCTTCTACGGTACCTTGCATCAAGTGGTCCCCCAACATTTTCATGTTCTGACACTGGAGTCTCTTACTCACTGTCACCTGGAGCAAACTGCAACAGCTATAAATGTAAGAGCAAGGTTCATGACATATTAGTAATTATTTTGTAACAGGCTAACCTTCTCACTGCTTTTGACATCTTTGAGCTCCTCCAATCAGGATTTAGTCTACACACAGTACTGAAACTGCAATAGGCAGGGTGCACAATGATCTTTTCAGGGCTAGGGATAGAGGAAAGTGGTCAGTTCTTGTCCTTTTCAATCTCTCCTCAGCCTTTGACATTACAGACCATGGTGTGTTGTTGGATCATCTAACAGAGCTCTGTGGACTCACTGGCACTGTCATCAACTGGTTTGAGTCCTTTCTCACTGGTAGGATGCAGAAAATGGTGATAGAGAGTTTCTCCTCCTGCCCCAGGCCCTCATCATGTGGAGTTCCCTGGCTTGATTCTCTCATCCATGTTGTTCACAATGTACATGCTGTCCTTTGGTGAGATCATCAGATGTTACAGCATGGGTTTTCACTCGATGCAGATGATATGCCGCTGTACTGTATATATCTTTTGTGCCCAGGACCCATGATGCCATGGAAGTACTAAATACATGTCTGGCCACAATTCAGGACTGGATGTTCTCTAACTGACTGAGGCTCAAACCAGAAAAACTGAGGTACTGGTGATAGATCCTGGTCTTCATTGGGAGGAGGAGGAGACTGCTGGGCTGGGAACTGACTTAATTAGAGATGCAGTGAATAAAATTCCGCCCAGTACTGGTCACTAGTGTTAATATTCTGCTATCACGAAGTGCCCATTTAAACCCTCCACTTCACCACTTCGCATTGTAATTATGACTTTGCATTGTGCACTCCGCCTTATTCTGCTTTAAGGCAGAGTGAGAATTCACGGCAGCCCACATATCACATATCACATGGCTTACACAGTGTAGGTCACATGCTTCAGGCAGGCAGACAGGAGTTTAAGGCCAGGCAAAAACACTCTCCAACATGGGCTGACTTACACATTTTGCATAGGGTGTGTCAAATGGCTCTGCTCTGCGAATAGCCAGGGGTGAGGTGTGGACATGTGATGAAGAGGGGTGCACAGGTGACAAGTCCACACATTAAGTTATTGTCCCTGTTTTACGTACTGGGATTGATGTACCTCTTGCACTAGATATATTGCATTGACCACCACCACCACCACTGATACTCTGACCGCCGCTTGACAAGATTTCTAAATTATAATCCTCCCCTCATCATGCCTGTAGTAATCCTCTGGTGTTATTTCCCGCTATTGCAGACATTCCTACTTGGTTTTACTCTCATGGAAGAGGATAACATGCTCAGTAAGATTGATGAGAGTGAATGTACTACTATGGTATCAGCTGCCATCTGGTGCCGGGTTCACAGTGCCATGTGCCTGTTGTTAGGATGTGTATGCTGGCCCCATGCCCAGATGACTCCCTTTTTACCTCGACTCACAAGTGCGAGCAAAGCTGGCAGATTGCAACTGACTCATCATTTGTATCTTGGACAAAAAAATCCCAAACAAAGGATTGTGATCCCCTACTTTTAACATGTCCCTGATGCTGCTTATTGGAATCCATTTTTAACCCCTGAAATGGGGTGTGCTATGTGGTTTTGGGCTGGACACTTGGACTCCAACCGGCGACCGACTACCTATGATTATTACTGGGTCATCATCATTATCATCAACAGGAATGGTTAAATCACAACATTTTTGAGGAGGAAATTTAATGCCAGTATACCCAGACACAGCCACCTTGACTTTCTTTTTCCAGTTCCCAACAGGGTCACTGACATCATCATCATATTCATCAACATTATCTGCATCCACATTTTCAGCTTGTATGCTGTCATGTGGAGAACATGTTCAACCACAGCATCAGCATCACCAGATATTTTTGTGCCACGCTTTGAATCATTGGATGGCAAAAGCATAACCTCAACAAGCGCTGGAAGAAATGTGACATTGTGAGTTATAAATCGCCAGGATCAGACTCATGTTCAGCTACCATGGGGATGTTAATGGAGTGTGACATCATCTACACTGTCAATCACAGCTTTAGACTCAACTATATTTTTGAAGCAGGTTAACTGGTCAGAAGTGGAACTTGAGGCAGCAATACTCATGCCAGCAGAAACTGCACTAACACCACCAGCTGGAACATCATCTCCTCCAGCTGGTGAAGCTACATATTACGCTGTAAAAAACATGGATGTCGAAATCCCTTTACTGACATCAGCTATGCACTTCTGTGTACTACCACGCCCACAATCAATCTTGTCACTGGCAGCAGTGCCATGGCCAGAAACAGCTTTGCTTGCATGTCTCTTTACAGGCATTTTGGGGATTACCAGGAAAATTCTAAATAAATTTAGATTCCTAAACTTTCAGTCTGGGCTGGAGGATGTGAAGCCAAGAAAGCAACAACTGTGGCTTGCAGATGGAGATTGGGCCTAAACAGATGCAAAAGCAAAGACAGATTAAGATTGTACTGTGCAAACAAGAGAGATGCAGACACAAAATCACAACAACACCTTAACCAGTGCTCACAAGTCACAATCCAATCTGAAAAGAATACCTTTTGCCAGTTGGAGGCAGTGCACTGCAGTAACAGTCAAAACCAAGATACCACAAAGCAATACAAAATCACACAGGTGCAGTGGATAGCAGGTTCACACTGCTCAATTACTCTGTGGCATAACAAAATGTGTCTGATTTGTTGGCACGTCTCCACAAACTCACACACACACACATAATGTGTTGCAAATTGAAAACTTCAGTAATATAACCAAATCTTTTAAACAAACTGAAATTATGCACTGCTGCACCACAACAATCAGCAAAAAAATGTCAAGAATTACTGAAAATATAACTTGTGTACATTAACACAGTAATACAAGAAAAATATAACCAAAACAAAAGACTGCCTTTTTCTCCCAGATAATCCACCTAAACCACAGATACCTCCATCCCCCAACTCACACTTCAAGTGTCTGTTAGTACACAGACTGAATGTTCTAAATTAACATTCAGAATCCACACATAAACAATAAACACTTGATGATATGAGCACAGGAGGGTTTCCTACAATCGATGTACTAAATTTTGAGCAAAATAATTACTCAAAAGGCTTTTTAACAGCTTTTGGAGAGTTTGAATCATGAAGTTCTGACAGCAAACTGTCTCCAGCTACCACTACGCACACACTACACAGAACTGAGGCTGTGCAGAACCATCTAGAGCCCATGTGACCTGCAATCCCATGAATCACTGCAAAATTTGCCTTGGAGTTCAATAACAAAGGCGAAGTGATCACAGTGCATTGATTTCTATGTACTTTGCATTAAAATTGATGCAAGTGGTTGGGAAAGGCGGAGTAATGAAGTCATTGTTATCAATGGACTAAGCGTTCCTCATTGTGATGAAAAATACTCCACTTCGTGTTGCGGGTAGCTGCGAATCCACATTACTCACGGATTGCTGCGGTGCAAATTTTGGCCACTTCACCGACCTATAGACTTGATGCCGGTCCTATCCTACTTGTGGCCTCTTTCAAGGTGAAAATCTGGGTATCATCCTTGACATATTTAAACTTGAGGCCCAGGTGTCATCTGTTGTCTGGAGCAATTTCTAGCACTTGAGGAATATTCTTAAAAATGTGACAGAGGGATGGTATAGGGGTCTAGTGATTACACCACAGGCTTCAGAACCAACAGCTTCATGTTCTAATCCTACCTGGTGACTTACTCACTGTTACCTTGAGCAAGCTGCAATAGCTGTAAATGTAAGAGGCAAGGTTCATGACATATTAGGAATTACGGTATTTTGTAACAGGTTAAACAGTTCACTGCTTTCAATATTCTTTGAGCCACTCCAGTTAGGATTTATGTCTAGACACAGTACTGAAACTGTGTTACTCAGGGTGCACAGTGACCTCCTCAGGCTTAGGGATAGAGGAAAATGGTAAATTCTTGTCCTCCTCTATCTCTCCTCAGCCTTAGCATTACAGACAATTGTGTGTTGTTGGATCATCTAAAGGAGGTCTGTGGACTCACCAGCACTTTCATCAACTGTTTGAGTCCTTTCTCACTGGTAGGACACAGAGGGTGGTGATGAGGTTTCTCCTCCAACTCAAGGCCCCCACAGTGTGGATTTCCTCAGGGCTCAGTCCTCTCACCCATGTTGTTAACAGTGTATATTCTGCCCGTGTGAGATCATCAAATGTTACAGCATGGGTTTTACTGTGATGCAGATGATACCCAGCTGTATATGTCTTTGCGCCCTGGACCCATGATGCCATGGAAGTACTAAATGTGTGTCTGGCCAAGATTCAGGACTGGATGTCCTCTGACTGGCTGAGCTCAACCCAGACAAAACAGAGATACTGGTGACAGAACCTGGTCATTGGCCTAAGGTGGAGACTGCTGGGGTGGGTACTGGCTTGATGCTGGGTCCTAAATTGCTTGTAGCTTCTACCAACATGAAAATCTGGGCATCATCCTTCATGACAGACTGATACTTGAGGCACAGGTGTCATCTGTTGTCGGAGTGGTTTCTACCACTTGAGGAATATCACCTGGATCAAAGACTAAATCCTGCTGGATGACCTGCCTTCAGTGGTACATGCATTCATGATGCCCAGACTTGACTACTACAATGTTCTCTACCTCAGGGTCAGTGATCCTGCATTGCCAGCAGCTGGTGCAGAATACATTGGCCAGGTTGCTGATGGGCCTTTGCGGTCCTGTCATATGATCCCGATCCTGCATGATCTGCACTGGCTCCCAGTGAGGTGGAGAATCACTTTCAAGGTGGGTCTTCACAACTACAAAGCCCTATATGGTCTGGTTTCTGGTTAACTGAGTGACCTCCTAACTCCCCACCACTCCCAGTGCTCTCTCCGCTACTTCTCTGAGGACCTCCTAGCAATTACCAATGTCCAGCTAAAAACATCAGGTGATTGTGCATTTGTAGGCTGCGCTGGCCTGTGGAATTCACTACCAAGGTCTCTGAAGGAGGGCCCCCTTGTTGGAGGCCTACATGGGCTTGAAGGCACTATTTAGAGGAAGCCTATAGGATTTAGTATTAGCCATACCTTTGGTTCACCTAGCTGCTGTTTTGCTGGTTTAATTCATTATTTATGTTTTCTTGATTATGTCTTTATTATGACTTACTACCACTGTCTATACACTGTACAGCACTCTGAGCCTCAGGAATAGTGCACTTCATAAATAACATTTTACTTACTTACTCACTAAACTGGTTTTGCTCTGCTTTTATTAAGAAGCAGATACGTGAAACATAGAAACATAGAAGTTGATGGCAGATAAGGACCACAAGGCCCATCCAGTCTGCCCATTTTTCTACCTTATGAATGTGTCATAGGCCTGTACTCTGTCAATTGTCCATCTATTCATACTCATCTGTATTGCTCATTTATGCCTAACCCATGCCTGTTTGAAGCCCTGCACTGTATTCATATCCACCACTTCCTGAGATAGGCCGTTCCATGCATCCACCACCCTTTCTGTGAAAAGAACTTCCTTACATTACCCTTAATTGGCCTCCCTCTAATCTCATGCTGTGTCCTCTTGTCCTGCTATTTTTCTTATATTGAAACATGTTAGACTCTTCCACCTTGTTAATGCCCTTAAGATGTTTAAATGTTTTGATCATACCACCTCTCTCCCTCCTTTGCTCTAGGGTATACATATTGAGTTCCTTAATCTGTCCTCATATGTTTTCTGATGCAGTCCCTGCACAATTCTGGCTGCCTTCTCTGGACTGCCTCCATTTTGTTAATGTCCTTGTGCGGTGTCACCTCCAGTACTGCACGCAGTACTCCAGATGGGGAGCCTAACCAGTGTCTTGTAAGAGAGATTATTGCCTCCCTCTTACGACTTGCAATACCCTACTAATTCACCCCAAAATCCCTCTAGCCTTGCCTACTGCTTTAGTGGTTGGCTTGGATGATTCAGGTCATCTTTGATGATGATGATGCCCAAGTTTCTTTCTTCCTTGTGATTGCCAGCAACTCCTCCCAACCAATAGGTGGCTTCAGGATTTCTCTTCCCTATGTACATGATCTTGTACTTCTTTGTGTTAAACTCCAGTTGCCACTCTTCTGACCATTTTGCCAATTTATCCAGATCTCTTTTCATTCTGATCTCCCATCTGGATAACCTACTCTGTTGCAGATCTTGGTGTCATCTGCAAACAGACAAGCTTTACCATCCAATCCATCTGCAATGTCACTGATGAAGATATTGAAGAGGACTGGCCCAGGACTGATCCTGGGTACCCACTTGTGACTTGCTTCTCTTCTGACTGTATACCGTTTACCACTACTCTCTGTTTTCTGCCCACCAACCAGTTTGTCACCCAGTTGACCAACTTCTAACCCACCCAGAGCCTACCCAGCTTATTAATCAATCTTCTATGTGGAACAGTATCAAAGCTTTGCTGAAGTCAATGTAGGCAACATCAACTGCACTCCTTGGTCCACCACACTGGTTACCCAGTCAAAGAAATCTATGAGATTAGTTTGACAGGACATTCCTGTTGTAAACACATGCTGTCTTGGATTCTGTGCTCCTATGGATTCCGGTGTTGCACTATCCTTTCCTTAAGGAGTGCCTCCATAATCTTGCCCACTACTGAGGTAAGACTGACTGGTCTGTAGTTCCCTGCCTCCTCCCTGCTACCACTCTTGTGGGTGGGAGCACATGTGCCCTTCTCCAGTCTTCTGGGACCTCTCCTGTGCTCAGAGACTCACTAAAAGTTCTGATGATGACTCTGCTAGTTCAGCCCTTAGCTTCTTTAGTACCCTGGTATGTATGTCATCAGGTCTCATTGCCTTGTCCACCCTGAGCTTAGTGAGCTTTTGTAGGACCCTTTCTTTTGTGAAGGGACTAGTGCACACCTCCTCCCTCCCGTGTCCATGGTGCTGAACTGTGGGCCCTGCCCTACCTTCTCCTCAGTAAATACTGAGCAGAACTATCTATTTAGGATAGATGCTTTTCCTTGGTCCTCCTCCTCCTCCACACACTCCCCTTATCCCATTTGATCTTAGCAATACCCCCTCTGGACATTCTCCTTTCACTACTGTATCTATAGAAAGTCTTGTCCCCTTCTTTTACTGTTAGTGCCAGTGTTTCCTCAGTTTGGGCCTTTGCCTGCCTTACTGCCTTCCTGCCCCTTAAGGAAGTTTGGTAAACCTCCTATCTTAGTCCGCATCGTTCCTTATATTTTCTGAAGGCCAGCCTTTTGGCTCTGACCTTTTCTGCTACTGTTTTGAGAACCAAAGTGGTTTCTTCCTTCTTTAGCTCTTGCCTTTCTGTCTAACACAATGGGATGTTGCTTCAAGTATTGCATCCTTAATGCTTTCCCAATTTGCCTGTACCCCTTACTTGCATTTCTTCTTACCAGGGCTAGCTTAACTCTGTTGGCCATCTTATCAAAGTGAGCTCCTCTGAAGTTCCGTATTTTGCCTTGGAATGGGATGATTTAGTTCTAGTGGCCAAATTGAACCATACCATGTGATGGTCACTGGCACCCAGGTGACCTTCTACCTGGAGATCTATGATCCTTTCCCTGTTAGTCAGTACTAGATCTAGGATAGCCCTGTCTCTTGTGGGTTATTGTACCAGTTGTTTGAGGCCTTCCCCTGCGGGGATCCACTATGTGTCTAGTTCTGGTGGATGTTCCTGCTGGTATTGACAATCTGTTTCTGATATGTTGAAGTCTCCCAAAGTGTACTTTTCCAACAAACCAATTGCACTCAGTCATTATCTTTTTCCCCTTCTCCACCACCACTGATTTCTGCAGAAGACATTGTGCATCCAAGTGAAGGTGTAATGGGAACAGACCAGTTTGGTCTGTTCTAAAGAAATGTGGCAGCTGTGTTAACCCAGTTTATGATGCAAAGGAATAAAATCTGGTGCAGGTGATACCTTTTACTGGAGTAAAAAATATTTTGGAGACTAGCTTCTAAGAGTTAACCATCATTAGGTCAGTGGCAATTGATGTGCTGAGGGGGTTTAACTCAGTAAAGCTAGTCTCAAAAACAATTTTGTAGTCCAATAAAATGTACTGTATCACCTGCAACATATGTGTCTTTTATTGTCTGTATTCTGATACAAAGCAGTGTAATTACTGGTATTAAGGTCTTAAAGTGGTGTAGTTCTTTGATAATAAGGATCTGACATGCTACATGCACAGTTCTAAGTGACCAACCTTAGTGATAATGTAGGAAAGCTCCTAGGTAATTGGACCTCATTCATGCCGCATCCACACATTTAAAGGGACACTGTCAGCCCTTTACTTACTATTTCCACAGGTATTCTTAAACAAGCCTGCACTGCCTGCAGCAGTCCCTCTTGTGATGCAATATACATTACATGGCAGCAATTTAGCCAGGAACAGGGAACCCTCCAGACAATATCACTAAACACTGTACCCTAACACTAAGGACTTTACATTTTGGTCTGCAGACAACAGATCTTTTTCTCACTTAAATTACTTTTTATTACCCAGACCTCCTAGAAACTATCCTACAGTGTTACATTTTAGATAGAGTTATATCAGACCACTCACCTGTTTCACTTTCCCTCACCCTCTCAGATCAAACACAAAAGATAGGCTCTGGGGATTAACAGTTCATTACTGAATGACCCCAAGACACTCAAAATTATCAAACAGAAAGCAAAATAATTATTTGATGACAGTGACAACTCCATTTCTAATCAAGGCCATATATGGAGGACATTTAAGTGCAACCTTAGGGGAACTTACTCAGCTGGCAGCCACCAAAAATACAAGATAAATGAAAAGTGTGCCAGGATCCTAATGGAAATCCAACAATGGGAGAACAACATATCTAGTCATTCCTCACAGGATGACAGGATCCAACTAAACACAGCCAGGGTGAGATACAGTGAGCTCACTCATGAGCAGGCCAAGTTTGCCATCTTCAGGGACAAAATTAAATATGTAGATCAGGGAGAAAGCTGGGAGGCTTCTTGCCCTCAGACTATGACAACAAGAGATGAAAAGAGTCATTAGCACTATCAGGCCAACTGCTCAAGGCCCACCTCCCACTAACTCTTGTGACATTGCATCAGCCTTTAAAACTTTTATGAAGCCCTGTACACTGCTGATCCTCGATACCTGACCACACTATCAATAGTTTTTGTCTGAAGCTCAGCTACCAAAACTAATCCCGCCCTAAACTGAAGAGCTTAGACAAAATACTGCCATATTGGAAGTCAAGCAAGTCATTAATAGTCTACCCTAGACAAAGCTTCTTGCCCTATTGTGTTCTCCACCAATGCATATACAGCACTTTTCAATATAGTTTCTTCTTCACTAGCCTTTCTCTTTAATTTTTCCAAAGAAAACTTGACACTGGAACTCACATTACAAGAGGCTTTAATCACCATTTTCTCCAAATCTGATAAAGATCCAGAACAAATGAACAGCTACAGATCCATCTCATTGCTCAATATAGACATCAAAATACTAGCTAAAATATTAGCCAACAGGGTCAATAAAATCTGGCATTCCCTTATAGGTCCAGAACAGGTAGGCTTTATGCAGGGGTACCTAGTGACAGACCATTTGCACAAACTCAGGCACATCTTGGCTGCATCCAGGGACTCAGGTTGCCCTGCAGGCTGATGTCCCTGGATAGAGAAGAAGGCATTTGACAGAGTGTGTAGCCCTATATCTAACACAATTTGGATTCCCCTCAAGTTTTATAGACTGAATTAAGCTGTTATATTCTAGACCCATTGCTAGAATATTTTGTAACAGAGTCCTCTTGTCTCCTTCACTCTACAGAAGGGAACCCGATAGGGTTGCCTGCTGTCCCCTTCCTATTCAGTTTATATTTGGAACCATTAACAAGACACTTATCTTTTACAGAACTCAGTTAAGGGAGTACAGGTTGGCTCACATAGTTACAAGATTTTCACTAATGCTGATGACATTCTCTTTCATCTAGAAACCCACAGACCTCCATTCCAGAGGCATTAAACATCTTTGCCTCGCTGCATCCCCAGATTAGAAGTTACTGATATCCCCTGTGTAAAACCCTTTGGGGACTGTTTAGTTTTCTGAAAAGTGCATTTCCAGTGTGTTTCTGAAAGCACACTGTGGGAAAAACTCTTTTGGGATTGCTTTGTTAGTTAAAGTGCATTTGCAGCACGCAGAAGCTCAGATAGCCCAGCAAGTAACAACAACTGCCTTTCTACACTGGAATCGTGATTTCTGTTACCTGATCGCCTGTAGCTCCTTTATTCTTCTCCCTCACTCAGAACCAGCCCGCCTCCAACAAGTTAATCTATCCTCCCTTTGCTTGCTTAAACCCCTCTTCATTTCTCTGCAGAGACCACCCCCCTCCCGAGGGACCGGAGGTTGCGAGGCCTGCCTAAAGCCCTCCTGCCCACAGAAGCCCAGACCCGAGACTCACCAGGTAATTGATCACCTTGAACCAGGCTGTTGC
This sequence comes from Neoceratodus forsteri, assembly GCA_016271365.2. Classification (NCBI taxonomy): domain Eukaryota; kingdom Metazoa; phylum Chordata; order Ceratodontiformes; family Ceratodontidae; genus Neoceratodus; species Neoceratodus forsteri. The sequence goes on from CM057454.1 coordinate 398,638,920, forward strand.
CACGACCGTTGGCCTCTGGTGCCATTTTTCCAGGCCACAAGCCCCCAGCCTTGCTGTAAGAATCTCAGCCAAATAAGCTGCCAAGCACCTTGAGTTGCTGCCCAGGCTGAGCCCGCTGAGCAGCTATGCGTTCTGCTCCCCCACTACCCCACCACCACCCTTGGTCGGCTCTCGAGATTTATAGCCAGGGTTGATTGGCCCACTTCTCCAGCTGCAGGTTATACTACTCTTAACTGTAGTGGCGCTGTTACTTTCCTCCCACTTAATACCCACTGATGTATTCCCTACTTATGACAGCATTACTGACTTCCGGGATCACCTCCTTGCTCTACAACCCCGTGGCTCCTATACCACACCACCATATCTTCTACCTAATCTTTCAGCTATCACTGATAGCTACTGGCTCAATCCCTCAACTTCTCACGCCCATGCCAAATTGATCCCAAAGACTTTTGCTCGCACACACCCACTAACATCCACACTTACTAAGGGTAAGCACTGTACCACAGCTCTCCCCATCCCAGACCCCAGACCCCTCTACCCACGTTAACCCCTACATTCGTCCCCTCACTTCCCTCTCCCTCCTACAGCATCATTTCTAGTCTCACAGTACCCTCCTACAACTAAATAAAACGTCACCCTACCATTCCCAGTGTTCATCTCCCAAACTTTGCAGGCTTTCCTCCTGCGAACACCCTTCTACTTCTACTACTATCTGGCAATATCCATCCCAACCCAGGACCTCCCAACACAAAAACCTCTCCAAACAAACCTCAGGGACACTGCTGCTAGCCTCACTTAATATTTGCAGCCTGCAAAAAAACACACCCCTCTACAAGGCTGGATTGCCCAACATGCTCCAGACATACTAGCCCTCTCTGAGACCTGGCTATCTGATAAAATCCCCAATGATGCTGTCTCCTTAAGTATCTATACCATCTTTAGGGCAGATAGGACCAGCAAGAGAGGCGGTGGCTGCGCAATATATATTAAATCCCACTCAATGCCTCCGTGGTTCATACCCCCACCCCACAACATGGAGCCCAGACACTAACTGTCAAACTTAGTCTGGGTTCCAAAACAATCCACATCATCTCGGCCTATATCCCTGAGTAACCAGAAACTCGCGTTTGAGTCTATCCTTCACACTATCTCCCACCTACCTAATACTAATGAAATAATATTAATGGATGACTTCAACATCGACTGGCTATCCCAGCCGCATCCAGCTACAAAGACACTGCCCAGGCATTGGATCTTACCCAACTAGTCACCTCCCCAACCAGGCGGGACTCTAGATCAGGGACCTCCACCCTCTTAGACCTCATTTTCACCAACAGGTCATGTAACCTCTCCCAGGCAACTGTGCTCCCTGACTGTATCAGTGACCACTCCCCGATTACTTGCTGGTAGATGGGTAAACTGCCCCTGCCCATAAAAGCTCCTTGGCAGCGGAGGCTCAAAAAGAGACCTAAAGAACCTCAAAGACTATCTAACCAATAGCTACTGGCTCCCCATATACACCACGCGGTCAGTAGACATTGCTCTCACCCACTTTATAACCACGTTCAACAAAGCCTGTGATATATTTGCTCCCCTCACAAAGCAAGTTGTGAAAACAGAACCACCCTTGGATCACACCCTTTCTCCTAAACCTTATGCAACAAAGGACAACCTTTGGCACAAGGCCATTGACTCCCAATGCACCCAGGATAGACAGCTATAGGGAGGCACTTAATAAATGCACATGGACATGGCAGGCGAAAGCTAATTATTACCAACATGCCCACACTCCTCCTGGGAAGACGGAAAAAATTCTGGAACAACATAAAAGAACTCAGTGGTAAATCCGGCTCCCCACCCCTACCCAACTCAATCTAAATGGGGATGTAGCAAGATCCTGCCACTATCACAGAAGCCCTTAACGCCTCCTTCTCGGACCTCTCCCATATCCTCCTCCAAATTTCTTCCACCCTACCAAACCCTCCCTCCCCTGAAACACCATGTAATGTCAACTCACCCCCTTTCGGCTCCGAGTCATCCCTGTAGTGAGGTAAAATGCTATATCACCAAAGCTATCGCCAATACCCACTACAGCAATGACTCCCTAGACTCCTAAACTCATTAGGCTTACCCTCGATGTCACTCTACCCCACCTTACAAAAATTCTCAACCTTTCACTATGCCTCGGCCAGTTCCCTCAACCTGGAAGAAAGCCATAATCACTACCATTCTGAAGAGCGGTGACCCCACTAACACCAGCAACTATAGACCTATCTCAATTCTTCCTCCTCTGTCCAAAGCTCTGGAAAAATAGTCTCAGACCAGCTAAAAGAACATCTAACTAAACACAACCTTCTCAACAAGGAACAGCATGGTTTCAGGACTGACCATAGTACCGTCACTGCACTCACTGAACTCACCATGTTCATCCACGAGGCCCTTGAGCAAGGCTCAATCACGAGAGCTATCTATGTGGATCTGACCAAGGTGTTTGAGATGGTCAGTCAAGAACTACTGCTTTATGTCCTTCCTCAACTAAATGTGGTCCCAGAGGCCATGGTCTGGTTCAAGGATTACCTCTCAGGACAGTCACAGCACTTCAGGATAAACACCACCATCTCCACCTCCAAAACTGTTTGTTCAGGGGTCCCTCAGGGGTCCATATTGGGCCCATTGCTCTTCACCCTCTTCTTAAACTCTCTCCCTAAAGCATGCAGTGGTCACCTTTTACTCTATGCTGATGATGCAGTTCTGTACTGGAAACACCCTCAACCGAGCACCCTCCAACTTGCCCTTCAGGGTTTTTCGGGAACTAGAGAACTGGTTCACTGATCACCGCCTGATCATAAACTATAGCAAAACTAAGTCCATGATCTTTGCGCATCACCAAAGCCCACACAGTCAGATGGCACTCCAAATTAAGAACTCACTAGGCACCCAACTGGAACACGTTACACATTTAAATACCTGGGTATCACTTTGGATACCTCCCTCTCCTACCATAGTCACGTTCATTTCCTCTCGTCCACGATCAACACTAGAGTGGGCATCCTCTAAGACTCAAAACTGCCTACCTGCACAGGCCATGCAACTAGCAGTCACCTCCTCCATCCTCTCCCTAGTCGACTATGGGATAGTTATATATGGCTCAGCTGCCCCACCACGCTAAGCAGTATAAACGCTGCACTTAATAAAGCCTGCCGCCTTAGTAACAGGCTGTGACAGTCTAACCCATACCCGCGATCTTTATACACTGACTGGTTGGCTAAACTTCCAACAAAGATTAAAATACCACACCTGTATTCTCGCAAAAGATACACCTCCAGCTTGCCCCCCTCGCCTACTCCCCATCATCCAGTGCAGCCCCCATCAGGCGTAATACAAGACTCGCAGCTAACCATCTTTCCTGGTCCCCTCTGTAGAACATCCCTAGGGCAAAGATCTTTCCGCTACCGTGCCCCTGTCTGGCTCAACACATTACCTCCCCCCATTCTCCTAGTCCCATAGCATCTCACTTTTAAATCAGGCCTTAAAACCCAACTAATGGAGAATGCTAAATGTGACTGTGGCTAAACTGCCCACCCTCTTCTCTCCCAAATCCTCCACTTCTCCTGACTCAGGGACTCCTAGATCCTCTGGCTTGGCATCCTACAAATCTCTGTCTAGGGATCACAGGAGATGCTTCCTAATTACCTCACCTGCTAAATAAGTTCTAGCCTGGACTGCCCTGCTAGTACTGTAACTGTATATACTGCCTGTCAATGTTAGTCTTATACTGTCTTTGTTTCCTCCACCCTCTGTAACCGACGTGGAGCCTGTATAAAAAAGAAAAAAAAGTTACTCTGTCAGTACTGAAATTGTAAATAATGCCTGCTCTCGTCTGTCTTTTAATGTATTTGTCTATCCTCCACCCTGTAACCTGACTTGGAGCCTTTGCAAAAGAGTCTGTGACTCAAAGGATTGTAATTCGATTGTACTCAATAAATAAAATAAATAAATTAATAACCCAATTTGGACAGATCTCCAGTTACAAACTTAATCTCATTAAAACCAACTTAATGCCCCTAAACCATTATACAACTAGAAACCAGGTGATGCAATGAAGGGGGCATACCTGGGTACCAGACAGACTCAGATACTTAGGTATGATGATTTGTAGAAATAAAAATGCCTTTTTGCCAGGAATCTGGACCCTTTGTTTAATCAACTCAAACAAGATCTTACAAGATGGTCAGCATTACCTTTATCATTCTGGGTATGTATCAATACAATTAAAATGAACATCTTAGCTTGTGTATTTTACCCCATGGGAATGACGGGATATTACTTCCCAAAGTTGGTTTACTAAATTTAAATCCCTTCTATCACATTTCTTATGAGAACACAATAACAAAAAAAAAAGAAAATCCTATCAACAACTTACCTACTTCAAGGGACTGAGTGGGTTACAGTTTCCCAACTTCCACTCATATTATATGTTCATGCATGCTTACCAGTTCCTCTGGTGAGGAAGGGTACACCTATAGGACATGAGTCTCCCTGCTTCCCACATTGGAAGTAAATGGGCTAGACTTATGTCACACAGCCAACATTGATATCACAGCTCTGTTAAGTACTCCCTTTACTAAATTACCAACCCTGCTTAAATCCACACCTATATGTACCTCCCTACTGGTTAGCAAATTACTACACAGACTAATTGGTACTACCCCACTCTAGACCCCATCCAACCTATTCCAAATAAACCCAACTATAATATTCAGGACTACCCAATCTCACCCACCATCTTAGGCCAAGCAGATATATCCAAGCTAAGTTCTTTGTTGAAGGATGGTAATACAATTCCCTTTGAACACTTCAAAGAAATAATGCTCATATTACACTTGCAATATTTCCATTTCTCTAACTACAACACATCCCAGCTCACACATTAGGCCCCAGACCTTTGAATACATCAGATTCCTTGTCTGGGATGAGTTGGAGGCACTTGCAGGCAGCTCAGAGACATTCCATCTCCTTGATATATAAAACAAGCATTTGTCAATGCCGAATGTTGCTTGCTTGTATGTGCTGTGTAGGTATTGGAAGTCAGTGGAGTGCAAATATTGAAATTTGCAAACTTCTGACGTGCGTAGGAACTGCGCAATGCTCATGAAACAGTCATTTTAGGAAGTTTGTGACCAAATTTTCAACATGGTCATTTTAAGATCTCTGCTCACGAACAGTGTCACTGTAATTTTCTAATGTGTCCACATTGATTTCATTAACGACTGCATCATTGTGCGCTACATGGGCGGAAACACATTTTGGGTGAGATGTGAAAATGACAGCTGTACTGCTCATAAGGAGGTGTGGTAAAAGACAATGTTGAAAATCTGGAGTGAAAATATTGAAAATTCGCAAACTTACGAGGGTGTGTAGGAAATGCTAGCACGCAGGCTCGTAAAACAGTCATTTTAGAATTTTGTCACAAATTTTCAACATAGCCATTTAAGACCTCTGCTCATGAACAGTGTCACTGTGATTTTTTAATGTGTCCCATACAGTGATTTTGCACACCGACTGTGCCATAGTGCGCTACATAGGCGGAAACATGTTTTGGGTGAGATGTGAAAATGACAGCTGTACTGCTCATAAGAAGGTGTGGTAAAAGACAATGTTGAAAATCTGGAGTGAAAATATTGAAAATTCACGAAACTTACGGCGTGTGTAGGAACTGCATAGCCTGCGCTAAAACAGTCATTTAGGAATTTTTCCACCAAATTTTCAACATAGGCTTTTGAGAGCCCACCTTATGAACACTGGCAGTGTTGTTTCATTAATCGGTGTGGAAAGGTGATTTCACACAGTGACTGCGAAATCACCCTTAGGGCCCGATTAGCTATGACAGTGCAACAATTAATGGGGAGGGGTACCAAAACCCCATGTTGAAAATTTGGTGAAAATTCAAAAAATGCCTGAGATATGCAACAAAGTTGAAAACCCTATCTATCCCATCATACAGCTTACGGCATTTCCTCAGATCGCGGTCAGCTTTGAAAGTCTGAGCGTCTTCCGGTCCACCGATGATCGTTAGGCCTAGCTCCAGAGGTAAGTATGGGGTGGGGGGTGTGGGGAGGCAGGGTGAGTGGGTGGGTGTGGGTTGGGGGTGGTAGGAGACTGCGAGGGACCATTTTTATTTACAGGTTTTTTGTTTTAAAAGACGACGCCGAAGTTTGCCACACTAGGGTGGGCTCCCAGCGTGGCAGCTGGAAAAACTGTTTGGGGGCTGGAGCCGACAGGAGATTTGGCACCTCCGTCAGCCATAACAAGCTTTGCCACGCTGGGTGGACTCCCAGCATGGCACCATGTACTCGGGGGGACAGTGGAGGGAGCGGGGATTGGGCACCCTATCGGCTATACAATGAGTTGCCACGCTGGGTGGGCACCCAGCATGGCATGTGCAACTGTGTTTGGGGAGGCACAGCTGGCAGGGGATTGGGCACCCCGTCAGCTATCACAGTGTGGGGGCAGAGCACAGCAGTGTGCGTGTGTAGGGGCGCTGCATCAGCAGGCGATATCTTATCGCTGCTCACTGAAGCGTAGCTCCCCTTTCAACTGTACTCCACTGCATTTTGGAGCTGTCAGCAGACAGCTCCAGCATGCATTGAGAACTGGGGCAGCGCCTGCAAACACACTGACTGAATTGAAGAGAACTGCCACACCTCGAAAACTCGGATGATGGCACTATGTTTCTTGCACATGCGTGCAAGCAACATAAAAAACCTACTTACTGTATCTACCCTCAGAAAAGCAACATGTAACTATTGGGCAAATAAATTTCCAGAAATCTCAACCCCAGAGGTGAGGGCAAAAATGTTGGAAAATATTCATATATACTTGAAGTTTGAGGTCTCATGCTAATGCAATAACAAAATAGCTAATAACATGCATTATACACGAACAAAACTCCACAAGATGGGGCTATTAAACTTGAATATATTAACGAGCTGTGGCCAGGATGTAGGTGCTCTCAAATACATTCTCTGGGACTGTCAAAAGTACACTCACTATGGAAAGAAATCCAAAAACATATGGGCCCACTACAAGGCCTAGACTCACCCTTCATATCCCAAATGTGTCTTTTGGGTCTTATTGTACATCAAATCATGGGGACATGCAAAAAAGTTATTTTAAAACATTGGATTGATGATGTCATCCCTATGTACCAGGACTGATACAATACTATGTTAAATGCCCTCCACATTGAGAAAATTATCTGTGCACTTCACCATATTCCCCAGGTAGATCTCAGAAGGTGGAGTGCTTTAGAAGCACTGCTACCCATCTTATGATTTTGGGTGAACTCTGTTTTTATTAAATTCACCACCAGACAAATTTACTACAACATCATTATTCACCATGATTCTCTTCCTGTATGAAACTTGACTAACGTGGTCTTTAATATTCCGCTGTACTCTTCAGGAAAACCTGTGGAACTAATTGGTTATCTGTTAACTATAAAAGCTAGTCCTTGTTTGTTGATTGTTATGTACTGTTCAATTCCTCAATAAAGTATATTATTTAAAAAAATCACAGGTTCAGCATGGTGGCAATCCCAATTCTGCAAACTGCAGAATGCTGGAAATATAGGTATTAGGGGTTCTAGGATTCTGTAGAAGCCATTCTGTTTCTAGAAATAGGTTTTCAGAAATTCTGATTTCGACTCAATTCCGCTTCACTTAAGCAATAATGACTGAAGAGCCGTCATTTCCTGGAGATTAATGACTGGCTGGGAGGAGGTGGGCTGAGGCATAGCCAGGGCCAACCCCCAGCCAGTCGTTAATCGATATGAAATGCTGGCTCTGAGGTCATGTCTGATCTCAAAGTCTAATCGCAATAATGATGTTCTGGGAGGGTTTTTTATTCTTTTTCTTCCCTTTGGCACCTGTGCTGAACTTACTGTTACTCACTGTCTAAAGGCTGCCACATGGTCTGCTTTGCTCGTCTGCTGTGTTCGTGGAGGTTTCATGTGTTCGTATCTTCTATCTTCTTTTAACGATCATTTCCTCCGTTCGGTTTCTTCTGTTCCATGCCCTGTTTGTCAGGTACTTTGACCACAGAGTGGGCATCATGCAAACAGCTGTGTGGCTGCCATGCCAGGCATTTCCTAGAGATTTCAGACTGGCACGCAGCCAATCACTGTGCTACTTAGCTCACTAATTATTAATTAGACATAACTCTAATTAAGACATAGGACTGGAATTGGAGATGGCATCAAATTTCAGATACCAATTAATCCACATCCTTTTATTTAATTAGTGTACTTTTCTCCACTTTCAAAATGACCACCCCCATTGACCCAACCTCACACCAGATCTGTCACCCACCTTATCCAGGATGCACCTGTCCCATGTTCCTCCATGGCTTGTCCCCTAGGGCTGGGCTTCTAGGGGGTGACTGGGGACATACTTTATAGAGTAGAGGACTTTAGTTTTGCTGCCAGGCAGGGGTTGGTGCAATGTCACTTATAAAGGCATTGAATAACTGCTATGTATCCTTTATCCACTGAGCAGGCTCAACACTTATTTACCCATATCCTAAAATACCTGTATAAAGAAACTTCCCTACCCATTCCTGAAACAACTGTCAAAGCCCTCCCCAGCTCTCTCCACCCTTCCCTTGCCTCTCTCCCTTACCTTACAACAGGCTACTGGGCTCTGGGATCCCTGGAGGCAGTCCAGCAATGACTGCTGCAGTAAAGAAAGTCCAAGGCAACAAATCCACTTCCTTTAGTTCCACCTCTCATAAATCTGTGGTTGACCCAACCTCCCCAATTGAGTGTGCTTGTTTCCTCTGTTCAGTGAAGTTGAGTATTCAAGAATCACTCCCACCTCACACCATCCCCAATCAGCAATAACAACTGTACATTCCATAAGTATGCCCTCTCCAGTCCTTGGTCCCTGACACAGTAAAACATTAGTTTTACATTGGTGGTGTGTACTGCCGAGCAAGTCACTGTCTCCCAAACCAATTCCCAAGCTGACTCAAGTCAACTGCCACAGCCCTCACTGCCCCTGCCCTGCTGCAACTCTCAGTCTTAGCTCAGGCAGATACTACTGCTAACTAACCCAACATCTCCCTGAAGCATTAGCATTGTCTTTATGATCAAAGTGGTGGCCATTCTAAAAAGCCCTGAGTTTAATTGTCACCAGACACCATTCAATAATCATTACCGTGTTAACTAAAGTTGTTTACTGGGTCAGGGACTGGTGACTGGGGACATGCTTTATTGAGTAGAGCACTTTAGTTTTTGCTGCCAGGCAGGGGCTGGTGCAATGTCACTTTAAAGGCATTGCATAGCTGTCGCTCATCCTTTATCTGCTGAACATGCCCAGCACCTATTTACCTAAGAGTTGGTTTGGATGGCTGCAAAGTCTGCTTGGGAAATTTCTATGGGAGGAAGGGCTGTTTTATGCTCCTATTCCAAATTGACAACACCAAAGACTGGGGTGCTATGGCTCCCTAATCTTTTGCTGTATTGTTGTGCTTAGCATGCTAGCAAAATTTTCTCATTGAATGATGATAGCCCAGCCCCTAGGTCGAGGCATTATATGCCTCTATGGCTCCATTAGAATCCCAGTTAAGTAAACAGGCCAGATTACAACTCGAGTGTGCTTTTTTCTGTCCCACCATACTACATCCTCAACTTAAAGTGACTCCCATTCTGTGGTCCCTAAAAGCTTGTTGGCAACTTTGTTCTTATCTAGGTCAGGACTGGTTGAAGGATCTGGACAACCAGTGCTCAGTAACCCAAATATCTGCATTGCTAAACATCCAGTACCATTTAAATTTTGTCTCCAACTTCAGGACACTAGTCTTGCCTCTTTCATGGAAATGGGTACATTCCTCCCCATACATGCTCTTCAAGCCTACTTCTCCATAACCCAGCTTCACATATTCAAGTATCTCCAGCTTACAAAAGTGATTGCTTCTCATCTAGGTCCAGGTCCTTGGATGGTCCCAGAAGATTTGTTCCTCACACACCGCTGGTCCCTGGCAGATCAACCCCGTACTATCACCCAGTTTTACTCTTATTTTCAGTTAATAGACTCGGGAGTACTGTGGACACTTGTCATTACTAGCAGCAAGCCTTTGGCCTGGGCTTGGTTCTGAAGCAATGGCAATGGGTGTGAAGTAATCTCTATAAATATTTAAAAAGGACCATTATCGCGTGACCCTATTTCACATTATGCATAATATATATTATACTCCACAGAATCTGTTCAAGATAGGAGGGCCCTTCATCCCTTTGTTCTCTTTGTGGTTTGGAGGAGGGTCATCTGTTGCATATGCTTTGGGATTGTCCAAAGGTGGTCCCATTTTGGATGGCTATCAAGAGTTCTCTTGATCCTCTGCTGAGGCCTGGAGGAGGCTTTTATGCCAGAAATGTGTTTGATTGGATATTATCCTCTTAGTCTTTTTGGATCTCACAAGGCATATATAGCGTTAATTGCTGTCTCATCTAAAATAATTCTATTACAGACACTGGAGGATGATGCCATCCCTCTTATAGAAATTGCATCAGGAAATCATGCAGACCCTAGCAACTGAACAACATATTGCAGCTTTCCATCATAGGCCAGAACAATTATGTAACAGATGAAAACCTTTACAGGCTCTCCTGACCCTATTGGAGGAGAATTAGACTGTTATTGGTATGTAGCGATAAGACTAACCTACTTCTTTTGTCTTTTTCTTGCTACTTTGTAGTCCTCCTGATTTGTCTGGGGTTCTCCCATTCTTTTCTTTTATGCACTCATAGTCCTGGGCTTCATGGGAGTTTTTGGGTGTGGATGTCCCTATGCTAACCCCACAGGACTGGGATGCTCTGAGAAGGAAGGGGTCTTTTCTTTTGACTTCTTCTTTTGTGTTCCCCTTTTTATGTTATCTGATTTTGTCACTAAGTACATTTTTGCATTGTAATGTTACTCTTTTATATTGTTTTTACTGTCTAGATTGCAGATCTCTAGTTATTTCCTGCTTATGCTGTTTGTTTTATTATTGTATTGCCTTTGAATCTTTAATAACATATATTTTATTAAAAAAAGACAGTGAATAGAACTGGCCCCAGAACTAGTTGTACATTCAACAGCATCTGCCTCAGTACCTGTAGAGGTGTGATGGCCTGATTGATATAAGCAGTGTCCCCACTCACTGCTTGTGTCGCATATTTCAATGGCCTTATACTCATGATCAGGCCATCCAATAGTCACCACTTGATAGTTGTCAGAAGCATGGATACTCTGGCACTGTCACAGCTGAATGAAGCAGCAAATATAAAGAGATGACTTTGTACTACTCATATAAATGCTCGATCATGTACAGTGTTGAGTTCCATCTGGTGATGACATTCAGCTTCATCCATTGCTGAGGTAGTTGTTCTTGATCTGCAGCTCCCAGAGATGGTCATGGGCCTTTCTGGAATGAGCAAAGTGGGCACAGATGCGATCCACCACAGACAACATGGACTTGATATCAGAATACACTAGAAACTTCTGCATGACATTAAGATAGTATGCTAGGCATGGCACCCTGAGAAACCTTCAATTTCTGATGCATTTCACTACTTTTGAGCCATTATTGCTTTCATTGAAAACTGCTTTCAGCGAATGGAGATGCAGCTACTCATTAGTCTCAGTAAGGAGCAATTTTAGTATTGTTTGATCAATGTGTCATCCAGTTACACACTTGATTGCCAGTATAGCATGCTGGTGAATACCTAGAGTGTTGCTACCACCAATTATGCTTAGTACAATTTTCCCTGGCCAGGGTCAAATACTACCCCAGGTAACTGTGCCCTGTGTGCAGTGATGTACAGATAGGAGATACTAGCAGTTTGGCCACTGGTCCACACATCCATATTGAGATGTATGTATTATGATGCTGAATGTAGCAGGGCATGGATTACCATGTGACACCTTCTCATAAAGTTTTGGAATGGCACATGTGGAAAGTAAGTTCTTGAGAAATCTGCCATGTGGGACAGGCATGTCCCACCAACCGTCTGAATCCACATTCTCCACAAAACAGAATGGCAGTAATTTATTGCCAGCATTTTAGCAGTTGCTGCATTCAGTTCACTTGCAATGTCATGACTGGGTGGAATTTGGCAAGATACTCAAACACTCGATGCAAAGTAGGCTGGATCTTTCTCAGTGTTTGGATTCCAAACAGTTGGACTTTAGTGATAGCATGGTTGGTGGGGTAGAATTTGACTCCTGGAGATTCACAGATGCTGCTTAAATCGCTACTTAAATGAAAACAGTGATCTGAGGTGTTTTCTGCACTGTGGTTGCTGTGTTTTGGTGCCTCTGGGTGCTAGTATTCAATCCTCTACTGTTGCTATAGGCAGTACAACCCAGTCCCACGGACTCTGCCTCATCTCTCTAGTAGTCCTCCTTAGTTAACCCAGTCTGTACCACGACGGTTGCCCTGCCACTTCTAGATGCCTTGGCAAATGCTGATGCTAAGGGAGGCGACCCCTGCATTGGGTTCCCTTTGGTGCTGAGTCAGGCATAATAGGTACCTGGACTTGAGGAATGTGCATTGGCCACCAGTGCCTAGGTGGCTGCCCTTTTTCCCAACTAACTTGCACTTGACACAGCTGGTGATAGCAACTGTTTCATCTGCTGGGTCCAGTATGTAAATATCCCAAACTAGGGATTTTTGTACCTCTTAATTTTACATAGTGGTGAGAGTGGGACTGGGGATGGGTGGCAATGGGTGTTTTGGGATAATTTATGCATTTGAAACTAAGTGACTAATGCAGTGTAATGGGCTCAACATTGGTGACAGGAACAATGGCTGTATTACTGGGGAAGGCTTTGATAATTCCATGTCATAATGGTGGTGTGAAAACACCACATGTTCAGCAACATCACCCTTGGTCTTTTTTTTTCCAGTTCCCCAGGAGGTCCAAATCATCTTCCCCACCAACACTAATATTCTCCTACTCCTGAGCTCTGTCCTCCTCATCTTCACTTTCTCCACACTCTCTCCCTTTCATCATGTTTTGTCTGAGACACATATTTAAATTTAATGTCTTCTGGCTGCACAACAGTCACAACTCCTCATCAGACTCTGATTCAGGGTCAAACTCCTCACTCTTGTTTCAGAATGGGAAACTATCATCAAGGTGCGGCTCAATGGAGTCATGTGATGCACCCATCAGTGTAGCAGTACAGCAGTGAGCCCTGCCATTCCAGCCCTATAAATTTTAAAATATTTTATTGCGTTCTGTGGCTTGACTTGCTAGTTTGGTGAAATTCCATTCCCAGTATTGCATATTTCATTAGTATTGAGCTCTGTGTTGACAGAGGAACAAATGGATACCATATCAGAACTGCAATGAGACATGCCACCTCCCTTCCTGTACGCTAGCCTGGGCTCAGTCTCTCAGAACCCCTTACATTGAACTGTGTTCTTCAGGAGCTAGCTGGCCTCAAGGATGTTGTCTTTGAGATAGCCAGCAAAGTGCATTGGATTAAGCCAACATTGGAGGAGCTAAGCTAGTGGGTGAGTGATGTAGAAACTCAAGTCATCTCAGTCAAAGACCGTCAGTCACAATTTGATCCTCAGCTGGTTGCCCTACACCACAAGGTTACCAGACTGGAGGAAAGAATAGAAGATCAAGAGAGGCACAGTCACTGTGACAATTTAATTATTGTTGGGATACCAGAGCAAGTTAAAAGACCAGACGTGCTTGGATTCATCCAGAAGCTTGTACAGAAAATAGCCATCACTTTGCCTCATGGCACCAACTATATAACTGAACATGCTCATGGTTCATTATGTCCTCGCCTTGTGGAAAGGGTGGCCACGTCTGATTATTTTAAGAGTACTGAATGTCTTGAAGAAACAACATATTCTCACTCAACTATGCTCCTTCAAGAGATTAAATGGGAAGGTGGAAGAATTTATATATTCCAGGACCTTAGCTGGACTGTCCGACAGAAGCAAAATGAGTACAAGCCTACTCTTTCCAAATTGCAAGCAGTCTGTATTCGTTACTGCCTGCTCTATACCTGTAGACTCATGGTGACTATCAAAGATAGTCCAAAGTCCTTTTCTGTGGCAGAACAAGCTAGAACGGAGCTCAACAGCCTTCCACCAGATCTCTTTTCAGCATCTCATTGAGACAACAAGTTGGCAACTTGACCACAGCAAGCAACAGCTACAGTACAGAGCTTGAAGTTTTCAGACACTTATGGCTAATGCATCCTTTCTATTTATAGACTATTGTTTTGGCTGGAGTTCTCTCTGTCCTGAACTTCCATCAGTCATGTTACAAGTTTTGAACTTTAGAAATGGACAAAGTTAAATTTTTGGACATTTTGTTTATGTCATTATTTCAGGGTCACTTAATCCTACCCTACTTAATAATGTATGAGAGTTTTCACTATTCTGCTTTTCATGTAATTTCTCTGATTTCTCATTGTCTGTACTTCTCCTCAGCATCCCTCCTCTCTCTCCCTGAACTGCCTTGCTCAGATATTGGCTAGAACTCTGCCATTGTGTTAAATGTTCTATAGTGGAGTTATATTGGTATGGAGTACTGGTTAATGCCACTTGTAAAGGAACTTATTACTCCTTACTCCAGTTCCCCTTTTCCACTTTTTCTTTTGTCCTTGGACTGTTTTTTTGATTTGGTCTCTAGTGGATGATGAGGTTCAAGGGAATGAATGTCAGAAGTATTTTGTTTTTTATGAGGTGGATCTGGCTGGCAGAAGGTTCCAGTCTGTGGCCTGTGGAGTAATGGCATGTGTGATGTCAAATTCAGCCCCACAATCTGCATTTTGAGTGACTGGACGCAAGCAATTTTGCTGAACAGGCAGGCGCCCTTCTACAGGTTAGTGTTATTGTTTTAACAGTATATAATGTGGCTGTGAATATGAATATAATGGTTATAGGAGGTTTAACACGGTGTTGCTATATCTTTGGCTTGTTATTGGAATATGTGCATGGCGATGTCAAGTTTTCAGTCATTTTTGGTTGGGACCTCTACAGTCTCAGGCACTGTTTTTCCTAACAGCTATGGGCTGGATCCATAAAGATAAATTAAAGGATACTGCAGTCCGCTTATATATCGGGAATGGTGTGCACCTGGATTTTCCCACAGCTGGAAATCACTGTGTCTGTGAATTCCTTCAGCAGTTACATTATTATCATCACCCTGACCTCATTTGAGGGACGTGTTTGGTGTTGTGATTGGTAGGGCCTACCAGGCCTCCCGGTGAGTTCTGAATATAGTAAGATATTGGAACCTATCAGCAACACCTTAGGGTATGGGCCATGGGAAGATGGCAGATGAGCCGTTTCTGCTTCTGTTCCAAAATAGCCTGCAAGACTGATAGACCTGAGTGGGTGCAATGGAGAGTGCTGGGGGAGTGTTTATCTGGGGACATTTAGTTCTTTATTATTTTTGTATGGTTAGTTTTTTCTGCTATGGTTATAGGTAGATATAGTCTAGGGGTGGACAAGGATGTGCTGTGTTACTAGCAGGATAGGATAGTATGGGGCTCAACCTTGACAGTGAGGAACATGTGCATGTTCAGGTAAGGTTTTATCCCTTTTCTATTTGGTAAACCTGGAGAGAGGTGTTTAGATGTTTCCACTAGCTAAAGGGTGGTAGTGTGGGTCTGTTTTATTCCCCACTACCCTGGTAAGGGCCCTAATCTGGTAAGGGTTATTTTGCTCTCTGTAACATAGTAAGGTCACTTTACTTAGAACTTGGAATGCCTGGAGCATTTGTTTCTGAATGGTTGGAGTGCTGGCTTGATGTTGCTACAGGTCAGTCATGGGCCAAATACTTTGGGAGGTAGATCCCTGTTTTTGTCTTTGTTTTTAATGTTATGTACTGTATGGTTGCTATGCTGTTTCTTTAATGTTAAATGATATGGGGTGACTTTGATATGGCTGGGAGGAGAAGGAGGGAGGATGGCTGGGTGGTGGGGGAGCCACATCTACTTCCTTACTTTAAGATATTGTTGATCTGGGGGTCGTTACATAATCAGTTTTTATGCACATATGGGGACTCCTTTTAAACTGGTATCATAGAACATTAAAGGGAAGGAGGGGACTCCAGAGAAGAGACATAGTGTTTTAAGGCATCTGAAGCACTTGAGAGCATAAGTTGTTTACCTTCACAAGACACCTATACCTAAAGATCAAATTTTAAGATTCCAGCAGAAGTGGGTTGGACAGAATTATGGAGCAGGTAATAGCTCAAAACAATGTGGTGTGGCTATTTTGTTTACTAAGCAGGTCCCCTTTGTGCTGATTCAAGAAATATCTGACCCTAAAGCAGATATCTGTTTTTCATAGGAAATTAGATCATGTGGAGGTGGCATTGGGATAAGTTTATGACCCTAATATAGATTTGCCAGTTTTTTGCACATTTAATAACCATGCTGACCCATTCTCATCTCTCTTACTTATAATTGGGGCAGGTATTTGGAACATAGTTTTGGACCTTTACATTCATAAATCAGATGGTCATAGGCAGGTTCTCTCACTAGGTCAGTGGGCACAAAGAGATTTTTGGACTCAGTGTGCCTCATAGATTCCTGGATGATCCTGCACCCAACCGAGAAGGCTTTTCTTTTCATTCTAGAGCCCATAATTCTTTTCCAGATTCGACTATTTTTGAATATATAAGGAATTTTTAACAGATGTGCTGAGCTGTGAAAGAGAGGTTATAGCACTTTCTGACCATCATCCGTTATCACTTTGCTTGGGTTTAAATAGAGATGGATTCTGACAAAACATGGAAACTTAATCCACAACTGTTAAATGACCCTGGATAGTTGATAAATTTAAAGAGTGCATTCGCCAATATTTTGAGTTGAACTTGGGATCAGTACAAAGGGCAGATCCCCATGGTCAACAACAAAAGTGGTAACTATGCAGGAGTGCATCTGGCCAGCTACTGAGTCAGGTGGAAAACTGAGGAGTCTAAAATTAAGGCACTATTAACAAACATTAGAACTCTCGAGGAATCTGTTCATCAACCTCCCTGAAAGCACCTGGTGTTGCTTAAATACAGCTTGAGCCCATTATAATACTCTGCTAAATGAAAGCCATTTCCAGACCTAAAGTCAAATACATTGAACAGGGTGACAAAGCAGATAAATTGATGGCTGCATGCCTCGGTTCTCAAGAAATTAAACTTCTAATAGCAGGGATTAGAATTTCTGACAATGACATATCCAAAACTTAGCCTCAGGAGATCACTGAAGCCTTTTGGGTCTATTAACAAACCCTTTATGCTGCATCCTCAAATGGAGGATGTGAGGAAGGTTCTTGATGATTTTTAGGTCACCTGATATTGCCCTATTTGACATCGGCCCAACAGAAAGGTTTAGAAGGTACGATCATAAGTATAGAAGTTAGTAGAGTGATTGGTGCATTAAAGCTAGACAAAGTCCCGGCCCTGATGGCTTTTTGTCCAATTTTATAAAATGTTTTCAGAGGATCTGGTGCCCAATTTAACACAATTTTATAATAGGGTTTTCAGAGGATCTGGTGCCCCATTTAACACTATTTTGTAATAGGTGGTTTGAAGAAGGATTACCAACAAAACTTTGTTATATGCTAGGATCAGACTTATCCCAAAACCTGGTAGAGATTCCTCCCAAGTTGAAAATTACTGTCCGTACATATCTCTTATTAATGTGGATTTAAAAATACTAGCAAAATTCTAGCACATCGACTAGAGGTGGAATTGCAGTCATTAATTGAGCTCAAACAGCTGGGATCCATGGCAGGTCATCTTTCTAGTGATGTTCTCAGGAAGGTCTTTCACCAAATCTCAACAGCAAGGGAGGCAGATTACTCAGCAGCCTTGGTCTCCTGGACAAAGAGAAAGTGTTTGACTGCGTTGCTTGGAATGATCTTTTCTAGTATTACATAAATTTAATTTCCCAGATGTCTTTTTTAAATGGATTCAAATCATGTACAGCTCTCCCTCAGCATGTATATTTTGTAGCAGGGTCCTCTCAGAGGTGATATATTTATCCAGGGGCCTCAACAGTGGTGCCCACTGTTCCTTTCTTTCAATTTATACCTTGAACCTTTGGCTTTGAAACTTAAATATGAGGAGTTATATGAGGTATTAGCATTGGTCATCAAGAATATAACATTTCTATTTATGCAGATGGCATTCTGTTACATTAAATAGCTCTAGAATCCTCTATCCATGGGTGCTCTCTGTTATCAATGATTTTTGTCATTTTGCTTCTTATAAACTTAATATTCATAAAACTAATGTTTCCCTCCTAAATAACTATGTTGATAAATCAGCTATTTGGCACTCAAACTACAGTTGGAGCCTAAAATGTTAACTTATTTAGGGATTAAATTGACTAGGATGTGCTAGAGGTTATTTCTGCATAATTTGGACTCACTTATGTGACAGATAGAGCAAGACTTAACTTTCTGGCATTCGCTTCCTTCTCTCTCCTCACACGAATAAATATACTCAAAGCAGATGTTTTGCCTCAGCTTACAACCCTAGAAATGTTAACCTAGTTCTCCTATAATGCAGTTTACTATAATACATACTAAAATAGCCCATTTGAAATGGCAGGGTAGATATGCTGCTTGCCACTTTAGGGTGTTAGCTGGGTCCAAACAGCAGGGAGGTCTGAACTACCTCATTTTATGCATTATTATTTTGCCTTCCACAGCAGCAAATACTTTTTATGGCACACTCAGAATAGGCATGATAGATTGGTGGACTATCAGCCCCAATGGCTAGCAATTGAGGAGGAGCTAACAAGGGATTGCGGAGTACAATTCGCTCTCTGTTATTCATGTCTCCAACTTGTGTGCCTCGACCACTTTGTCACACCCCATAATGTGGTTTGTAAGAGCTTATGCACAGATGTACAGGCAGAAGAACCTTTTATTGCAAAAAATCTATCTCAACCATTATTTTTAACCCACACTTTAAAATTGAAGGAAGACTCTCAACCACTATAAGTGGACCCAGCTTCATAACTCTAACATAGGGATGTCAGTTTCTAATAACATCTCCTTTTCCCTCCACTGCTTTATGAACCTGACGAGGGTCTCATCTTCTTTCGTATTTATATTTTATCAGTTGCAACACTGTGTCTTGGCTTCTCTGGGTCTTCCCACTTGGACACAGGTGGTTGATGAGGCATTGCTTAAATTTGCACAAGGTAGTTTTCAATATCACTCTGTTTCCTACCTATATGCATGTTGTCAGGACTTATATACCTTCAAAGCTTCTGGGAGTTGTCATTATTGGACAAAAGAATTAGATTTAGCTCTTACAGAATCTGAACATTAAAATTATGGTCAGATACCTTTAAATATGTTCTACTGGACAGGTTTTGTTTGCAGTAGTTTAAAATTTTGCATAACATGTATTTTACATCTGAGACTTTTGAGAATGCAAAATCTGGATTAAGAGACATGTATGTGTTGTAAACCAGGTGCTGGCATGCATTACTACATCCTTTGGCAATGTCCTAAAGTCCATCCATTCTGAATGCAGATAGAGTCTAAATTAAACCCTGTTAAGGCTTCAAGCGTTTACTGCTGAGACTTGCATATTAGGTGTATATGATGACCAAATTGTGGGACCACATGAATGACATATGGGCTTATTGCCTCTATGGTTAAACTAGTTATTTTGCAACATTGGACTGATGAGATTGTTCCTCTGTATGTTGAGTGGCATAATGAGATGCTGTTTGCTTTGAATGTGGAAAGGACCATAGCCAAGGTAACTCACCACATTGGTACCTTCCAGAGGAGGTGGGAAGCATTGCTAACCTGGATCACAATTCATTAAGTGGGTTAAGTGTTTGTATTGAGATAAATGTGTCTTTAGCTACACTAGTTTATTGCCAGGTATCTTTTAGTGAATGATTATGTTCTTATATTTTCACTTCCAGAAACAGTCCCCAGCCTGCTGTGTCCCTCACTTGGATCTTCTCTTTTCTTTTAGTTTTAGGTTATTTAGATGCAGCTCCTTGGGTTTGGAGGGAGGTGTAATGGTTTGATTGGGAGGGCTTCTTTTTTCTTTTTGTCTGTCTATTGTTGCATTTTTATTGTTCTTGCTAGCCACCTAATTGTTTGCCACCTGAATCAACTGCTTGGGTCCCTGTGCGGCCAGTGGCTACCGTGCTTTATTTTTCTCTTAGCAGAGTGATAAGCAATTGGGTCTGGTGATTGGAGCACAGCTCCTGAAGGGCAACAGTGGCTTCCCTTGGTGACTGGGCTCAATGTCCTGCCCACTGATTGGAGTCTGGCCCCTGAAGGGCAATCTTCAGTTCCGGCTCTGCTCTCATGGAGGTTTTTTGTCCAACCTGCCCTCTGCTGGCCACAATTAAATCCGCCTGATTCGCCCTCCTTAGCCAGCACCATGCTGATAGGCCAGTGATATACTGAATCCTATAACCAATCAGAACTGCACAGGCTCCATATGCCTAACCCCGACTGGATGACTCAGGACACCAGCCAAGCACAGGCAGGCCTACAGTCTTACTAAATCACTAGTGGATAAAATGTTAACCTACTTGTCCCTAATGAGGCTGTGGAAGTGGACAGCCTACCTACACTGGCAGAGTCCATCCCTTCCACCACCAGAGTGCAGCATATAACCACTATACTGATGCTACTACATCTCCTTGCCTCCTACCCTAGGGTAGTTAGAAGGATGGAATAGACTGTACACTGCCTGATCGTCCAGTCATACTCAGGTGTCCCCTGTCACAGAACTACATGGGAGGGTACACTCCCCTATTCACTCCAGCCCAGCATGTACAAGCAGCCACCACAGAGCTACACCTCATGGCTCCTCTCAATTTTCCATTAGTAGTCTTGTTCTACAACTGCTTCCTCCCACCTCTGCAACCAACTCTAAGCCATATACAACAAAGACTTCAGGCTCAAACTGGATTTTTGGTCTCGCTTTATACATAAGATGATCCTGATGATACTCATGCTATCTGAAATGTCCACCCTAATCCAGGACCTCCTCATTTAAGCAGCCACCTGAAAATAGGGCACGTTAAGATCACCTCACTAAACATAGAAAGCCTTATGCCCAAGATTTCATAATTCCAAACTTGGGTAGAGATGATCCTGATGTTATAGCCCTGACTGAGACCTGTCTCTCCCAAAGATCAATGAAGCAGCTGTTGTGCTAGGTGGCTTTACCCTGTTCCTCCAAGAGAGACTATCCAAGTTGGGGGGCAGATGCATGGTATATGTCAGGAGTGATATTAGAGACCATGTATTACCCACCAGTCTCCACACTAAGGAAGCTGAAGTACTAAACCTCGAGCTTTCTTTGGGCAGCAAAACAAAACATTGCTGCTTTCAACAGTATACATACCTCTGGTAAACAGTCCATTGGGTTCGAACAGTTTATCTGCAATTAGAAGCAGTACAAGAATAACTGTGAGCAAGTCATTTAGGTGACTTTAACCAACTGGTAATCCCATGAAGCCGCCACAATCAGAGACCGGAAAGCTAGTCTCTATCTTACACAGATGGTCACTGAAGCAACCAGGTATTACTACAAAACAGGAACAAATGCACTCATTGATTGGCTCCTATCCTCTTGTCCAGAACACATCACTAAGTTATCCATCCTTGCTGACTCCCTCAGTGCCTCCCCAGTTGTGTGCAACTGGACAAACAGGTTTACTAAGAGGACTCCTCAGGTCCTGAGAAATCACGCTCTGAGATCTGAGCAATTGGAGGCTTTCAAGCAACACCTAAGACTCACAGACTGGTCCCAAATAGACTCAGTTGTGGACAGCAACAAAGCTCTAGAATACTTCCTATCAGCTTTCACAAATGCATGTGACATATTTGCCCCAAAGGTTAGAGGCATCTCTGGCCCTTGGCTCTCTGGATTCCTCATTGAGATCATGCACCATAGGGATCACCTTTGGCACAAGGCTAAAGCTACCAGGTCACAGGCCAATATCACTAACTACAAGACTGTAAGAAATAAGTGCATGAAAGGTATTCGCCTTGCCAAAGCCTCTTGCTACAAGGAGCTCCTACATCATAGCTGGGACCATTGGAGAGTTTTGGAACTCTGTTAAAACCCTAACCAGGAAGGCCTCCAGAGCCCTCCAGACCTGATTATCATAGGATCCAAGACCATCCAGGAGCCTAGGAAATAGCCCACACCTACCCACTCAATAAAGTCTCGCCTTTCTATTTTAAGGAAGTCATCGGGCTGAGACAATAAAATACATAAAATGGGTCCTTGTGAAGACAAGAATGGGAAATGACCTCATAGATATAAAGATGGTAGCCCTCACCCTAGAAGAGCTCACTGACCCTCTGATGAGAGTCTTTAATATATCTCTATGAACCAGTGTCTTCCTGACAAATGGAAGGCAGTGCTCATCATCCCAGTCTTCAAAGCCGAGACAGAACTAGTCTCTCAATTATAGGCCAATTTCTATTCTCCCCTTTCCAAAGCACTGGAGCGAATGGTCACAGACCAACTAACAGAGTTCCTGGACAAGAATAACCTACTCTGCCTCACAGCATGGATTCTGAAAAAGCACTCCACCTCACAGCCCTAGTTGACTACACCACCCAGATATAAGATGCCTTAGACATTGGTCTAGCAGTGGAGTCTGTCTTCAAAGACATCACTAAGGCATTTGATACTGTTAACCATCAACTCATCATTAACTGTCTAGCATCCATGGCCTGTTACCAGACACAGTGGCCTGGTTCAACAGCTACCTCTCGCACAGCTCACAATGTGTGAGAATTATTGATCAGCTCTCTGCACCGGGGAAGTCAACCTAGGAGTCCCCAAGGATCTATTCTCAGGCCACTCCTATTCAGCCTTTTATCAACACACTGCTCTCTGTCATTCCAGCCACATGCAGCGCTTTACGCTGATGATGACATATCAGTATCCGGCCAGCAACAGACTGCAATCACGACAATGCTGCAAGACAAATTCCGAGAGCTTGAACGATGGTTTACCAAGAATAAACTGCTGCTCAATTATAAAAATACCAAGAGCATGCTCTTACGGTCCAACAAAACAAAAGAAGTATCATCCACTGCTGCTGCAGAGCTCCGAAGTGGCCATCTTGGAACAAGTGCCCTCTTTCAAATATCTAGTGTACACCTAGATTACACCTCACCTTTCCCATACACATTGACAATGTTGTCAAAACTGCTAATATCAAGCTAGGTGTCCTCTACCAGCATAGGTACTCAATGTCGCAGGATGCATTGAAGCTTTGTAACACAATCCCTAATGCGATCCACCATCGATTATGGCCTCCGAGTTATGGTGTGGGCTCAGACACAGCCCTAAAAGAGTCAAAACCCTGCTTAACAAGGTGTGCTGGCTGGTCCTTGAGCTAACCACTTGACACTCACACCTGTGCATTATACTCACACACTGGATGGCTCCCACTAGACCTTCAGGCCAAGCACCTGATCTGCCTTGTGGCAAACAAATCATTACTTGGTCTCACTCCAAATTCAACTGAATGCCTATTTAAACATGCACAATCCAACATTATCACTCAAAGTGCATCCAAAGGGCTGCTTCTGGTGCCTTTCAAGTGCTCATCAATGGCACAGAGATCCATCTGCTACAGGGGACCAAAATGGTTCAATGACTTGCCTAGTGACCTATCTGACTGTGAAAATCTCAGTCATTTCAAGCATGCTCCATTTGCACCTTGCCCAAGAAACTACCTGTGCCTGCTTCATGTAATCTGACCTGGCCTATTGAATACAATGCCACCCTCCCTACTCTCCCTGCATCCCTTCCCTCCCCACAATATTAACCAACTCATCATGAGCATGCCTCACAGCTACCTGGCCCCACCTCCCCCATTCCCTCCTCCTCCTCCTAGTCCACTTTTCCCCATCCCTCTGTTCCCATCCTGACAAAACCTTCTCTGGCTGCTTCCCTCTTCCCCGCCTATGGGCTTTGAGGCACCCTCTCATTTCATGCACTTAACAAGAGAAGTACCACAAAAACCTAATATGAAAAAAACTATGTATTGTAAGAATTGATTGATAATTGTTCTAACCTCTGACTTGTAATTTGGTTTTACCTTTTCTCCTATTGCATATTAGAAAATGTTTACCCAAATTTTATGTATTTCGTGTAATGTATTGTATTACTGTCTCCTTACAACTTGGAAACTTTGTGAATGAGTCTTGGCTCAAAGGTATTATTCCCAAACTGCAACAAATAAATAAATAAATAAATGTGGTGATTGTCTTCAATGTTTGTTGTTGGTTTTGCATTATTCTTGTTGATAATTCCTCAATAAAGTATATTTAATTGCAAATAAAAATAAAAGATGATGCTCAGCACCACTATCAGCAGTCATGGTAACACCAACAACTTCCTCTTTGATAAATGTTCCCAGGGTGTCTCCATTGAATTCCAGGAGATATTTTCCCACTGTATCAATGACTTCTGACTACTCCTGCCTAAAAAGCCTTGGCCATTTTACACCCATTATTGCTCCACGGTCATAGGCTAACCATGACATATCACTTGGTCACTTGGTAGAAATTTGTACTACCAAGTGTTTCTGTTCTGTCTAACATGTGCATATTTAGAAAATGTAATGAGCTGCATATACCTGTCCGTGATCCAACTAGCCTAGGGGTGTATACGACGATGTTATAAGTTATATAATGACCAATCCAGTCCTTGAGCTATACTCCACTCCTATGTATGATGACCTGTATATATCTGTCAGTTGAACTAGCTAGTCTAGAGTGTATGATCTGAAATGTGCTTACTACTATATGTTTCCTAGCGTCAAATGATATATTTCCCACATGTTTGTTTACTGTGACAAAAACTGTACTCTCTTTGCCATGTCTCCTTGACTGTTGTTCCTCATGTTGTATTCTCCCAGGTCGTTCCTGAAAATAGGCATAATACTTGTCTAGTGTACTTACCAGGTAAACAAAAGCTAAATAAATAAATAAATAAAGTCAGACATTTTGTTACCTCCTGGACTGCTTCTCTTGTTGCCATCTCCCCAGCACCCACCAGTATGGATACTATATATGTGGCAGAGGAAAACTGGGCACACTAATGCAACTGCCACTGCCACTGCCACCAACTGCTCCTTTACTATTACTACTAGTCCCATAGACATAGAAGACTCAGCTGCAGATGTGGTTTCTTTAGCTGCAACACCCTTTGCCTCCACAGAACTTCTGCTCTTGTTGGCCATCTCACCGCACCTTTCCCTTTAGTTAGTGTTTCTTCCCAGTCATTTTATATATTTGATATATATTGTATATATTTAGATTTTAATATTGAAAGGAAAAAAATAAAGAAATCCTGCAGTAAAACTAAATAGCAGCATCAGACAACACCTCATCCAAGAGATTAACACTGTAGTCAGAATTGATAAGAACAGTTTACTGAGCTAAAGTAGCTACAGTAAAACCTCTACACAATGTTTTTATTTTTATTTTTATGATGGGAATTAACAAGAGACACATGACACACAATTAAAAAGTTACTGTAAGTAATACTGAACAAAGTACAATTAATACAAAACAGACTGACACAGTAGTTCACTTAAAGGTACACTGTCAGCATTCCCACTTCGTTCTATAAGTAAAGTGAACAGTGTGCCTCTTGGCACCCATCTATCCTAGATGCACCCCACAATGCCCCTACATGTACAAACTTACAGCATTTTGGCGGTTTTTCAGATTTGTGCAAAATATTTGGACACTGGTCGACTAAAACTCACCCGCATTCCGGAAGCACAATGAGGTCAAGAATGCGCCTGGCACGAACGCTGTCCCAAACAGTGATTTTTTCAGAACAAAACCGAGACAGAATAATAAGTCTTCTCCTTGTGCAGAAATAAAGCGTTGCTGGTATCTCCGTGGAAAAAAGCAGTGCTCCACAGTGCACAATTCTGAATTTCCCGTAGTTGCGAAATCATCGTGCGCTTCAAGCGGCGCTCTGCGCATCGTGGGATCTCTATTCATGCAGGAAGTTGTCAATGCTAACCCTGCAGTAGCAAAGTAGTTGTTAAAGGATTCCAAAATTCCATCCTGTCACTGATAGTCATATCGCCAGAGATAATTTTAGCCAGAAGCTGGATTCCAGGCATATGGCCAGACAGGACTTTGATAGTTCTCCAGAAATTTTGATGAACTGTTGGTGCAGAGTCGATTTCAGAATGATAGAATGCTGACTTCACATCTCTAACCATCTTGGTGCACATGTTCCCAGCCCTCCTAAACTGGCACCAATCAGTAGGAGTTTTTGTTTTACATGCTTTTTCCAGAGTTTGTCTCTCTCCACTAGAGTGGTTTTGAGATCAGAGGAAAACCATCGACAGATTTTGTTCCTCCACATGTACTTTTACTAACGGGCCATACTTATCTAGAGTCCCAGTCATAATTTCAGTGAAGATATCATAGGCCTGATTTCCTATTTTACCAAATAAAATCCTGCCAATGCAGTGAATATTTCAACTCTGTAATGTAGTTGAATATATCAGTTCTGTCTTGATGTCTTGGTTGAGAACTTGGAGGAGGAAAAGGGTTTATTGGCTGATCTTATACCAGCAATGAAGCAATGGTCACTGACTTCAATAAAGAATGTACCTGCATGAGAGAATAGATGTGGTTTGCTCACTAGGATAACATCCAGCAATGTATTGTGGCTGGGGTTCTTTTGTTAGGGTATGTTGGTTAGTCAATGATTTGTGTAAGCCCCTGTGCATCACACAAAGAGGTTAGTGGTGCAGAGGCCTTAGAAAGCCAGTCTAAGTTTAGATCTCCTATGAGAATTGTTTCTAGTGACTCTAGCACCAAAGAGGTGCTAAGATGTGAAAATAATTGTAGTCTAGCAGGCGGGGTTATAACACCCTATTAAGGAGTGCTATGGTGGTGACATCATAACCTTCGTGACAGACATTCAAATTCATTGGGGACTGATTGTGAATCCAGGCAGGCTACAGAATATTTATCCTTGATATAGATTGCCACCCTGACCTCTTGACTGCCTATCAGCTCTGAAGAGTAAGTAGCTGGGATGTTGACTTCTGTGTCGGGTGGCTGGTCTAAGCCAGGATTCTGCTATGCTAAGAACATCTGGAGAGGTGTGATTAACCCAGGTCTGAATCAATGTGATCTTTTTAGTATATTGCATGCAATGACATGCAGGAAGGTCATTCTTTTAAATTTTTGCAAGGTCAGCTGATGATCGTTGGCCACAGAAGGTCCAGGATTAAGCTCCACATTACCAGAGCATAGCAGGAGAAGAAGCAACAACTTTCTGAGTGCAGCAACAGTTAGCTTGAAGCTTGTGCCCTTGTACATCCACGATTGTTGTCTGTTGAAAAAATGGTGCCCGTCTGAGTAGCTGTGCTGACCTAATGCAGCAAAACTAGTACCCTGACTGCAAGATGCAGGGAAGGGTTGGTGCTATGAAGCGGGAGGCAGGACTTGCAAGGGTGGTTCTGTATAAGTCCTGCTATTGTGATCTAGGCAATTACAGAGCAAGAGGTGAGTAAGTTTAAGACACATATCCAAAGATAGGCAGTGCTGTTTGAACCATTGCAGGTCAGTATGGGATCAAATTCTATGTCTGGGGTGAGTATGTAGCTTGATGTTGGCCACCTGACATAAGAGAAATAAAGGACATTAAGGAGATCCACCTGTTCTCCACATGTTACAAACTCAAGGGAGCGCAGACGCTAGATTGATCAGAATAAATGTCCAGATTAGAGGTTTGAGCTTCCAATCAGGGGATGTGAAACACTTGGACAAACTAACTAGAAGTACAGACTGCAGTAATTGTCGAACCTAAGAGATGAGGTGGACCAACTACAAAGGTTTGCAGATGGCCGAGATAAGAAGAGACAAAGTTTATAATAGTTTTGAGGTACTAGAAATAGGGAAGTTCTTGCCTTAAGCAAAATAGACTTAGTTATCAAGGATGACAAAAGGAGAAAGGGCAGACTGATTATTGGTATACTTGGAGCAAGGTAGGTGGAATCAGGCAGGAAAGCTTAATTCTCATAGGAAGACAGATAGTGCAGGCGTGCCCTCAAGTGTGGGCAGGAAGGTAGTGTATATAATATATAACCAGAGTGGGGCTGGGTGGGTGGGTGAAAAAGTGAGGCATTTGCCATACCTTGCTGGCTGAAGGGGTCCGAGCTTGTGGTTTCAGGTGGCGCTCTCTGTTGCCGGCCAGCCGGAGTGCAGAGCCTCCTCGCTCTCGAGCTGCAGCCCTCAGGGGTGATGTAAGCTGCTGAAACAGAAGGAGAGCAGAGATTTAAGACCTGGATGCTCTGAAAAGGACAGACAGCCCAGCAGGAGGGCAGGAATTTGCAGGACAATAAGATTTGTATTCGTTTGGCGCAGAAAACTGGGTTGAGTCAAACACACAGAAAGGGCTGTAATACTTTAACTTTAAAGTATCAAGACAGTCCTAGAGTTATACACATGCTAAACAGTAAAACAGCACATTTACAGATTTAAGAGAGCTTCAAATAAAATATGCAAAACCAAGGTTCCAGTTCGGGAGCAAGAAAGAAAGGTAGTTTTAGCAAGGACCAATCAGAATGGGGCCAGGAAGGCACTCGATTCTGACTGACTGCAGGCATTTGCAGTACTTTCTGGCTGAAGGATCCAAACTTGTGGTCTCGGGAGGTGGCTTTCTGTTGCCAGCTGTTTCGGGCATCAGTCTTCCTCAGCTGTTGAGCTGCAGCCCTCAAGGCGATGTAAGCTGCTTGCTGGCTGAAGGAGTCCGAGCTTGTGGGCTCTTGGGCGGCGGCTCGTTGCTTGCTGTCCAGGACACCGAGTCTCCCTTGGCTCTAGGAGTTGCTGCCTCAAGGGGCGATGTAAGCTTGTCTGGTGATCAGCGGACAATACAGTGAGGATGGAAGCTAGCGGACAGAAGAGGCCCGCCCGGCTGCTTGCAGCAGCAGAGGCACCATGTCAGGGATGAAGCTTCAGTCTAGTGATCGGGAGTGGTACAGCGAGAAATGCAGCTGATGGATAGAAGAGGCCTGCCCGGCTGCTTGCAGCAGCAGAGGTACCCATGTCAAGGGTGAAGTTTTTAAAATGTAGGGACAGAATTTTCCAGTTGCCACAAGGGAAATTCCTATGGGCGAGGGGTAACCAATTGCCAGATACACTAGTGTCCTTGACCTCTGGTTGATAACTATATACCAGTCTATCTCATAAGTTCCTTCCCCTACTGTATACCATTCTAGATTTCTGCTGTGTGGCAACACTACATAGAGGGTCTGTTTCAGAATGCCACAATTTCTCTTGATAATATCCTGTATTCCCTAGTATGTCTCATCTATTTTGTAATAAAATTTGATTGAATTTGTTGTCTGGCACACTCGTGAGCAGTTGAGCTGCTTTGCTGCCCACTATTCTTGGCATAGGGCCCTGCACCTCTGCACCTGTGGGTGCCAGAAGGCCCTGCCCTTCAGTTGAGAGATAGACTCTTTACCCTGCTCATCTGAATCTGTAGCTACAAGGAAGCACAGCCCACCTGACAGCCCCACAAGTGTTTGGCATCCAGTGCCACATTGAAGTGCAGGGCCTCTAGGAACCTACAACCCTGCAGGCAGATGGACTGTTCCTTGACACAGAGCCCAGAGGGCCTTGTGCATCTGTAGACCTGTTCATGCAGGTCCTGAAGGGACCTACGTGAATAAGCTGTTTCAGTATTTGAAAAGAATGAAAATTCATTGCAAAGAACTGCATTAATGCACTAGATAACCCTAACCCCACCCCAAGAGCAAAGGACAAGACCACACAAGCCTTGTATTTTACTATCCTGCATTGTTTGTAACTTCCCAGGTTGTGTCTGAAAATAGTCACCCCAATGGCTAGCACACCACACAGTAACCAAAAATTAAATAAATAAAAATAAGCAAGCACAGACTGCCATCATCAGGCAAGGCAAACAATGTCAACTGATTCCAGCTGATGCAAATGCAGTAGCACTAATATGCTACCTTCTTGGATTTGTATCTGTGGCTATGTACAGGATCCCTCATGTGGCCTGTCGTCAGCAGTTAGAAGTATGTGCATGCATTACAGCATGCATGAGTACCTGTAGCTGCAGAGTGCACAGCCTGCAGGACCTACACTTCTTCACACAAGTAGTGTTGCAATTTGGGTGTCATACATTTCTATATGCAACAGCAGAGTACAGGCTGACTACAGGGCCTGAGCTCCTGCAGAAGGAAGTCAGTGTCTTGGCTTACACCTGCAGTAGCAGAAATACAGGTTTGTCAGGAGTCTGCTCTTGCTGCAGACAAAAGTAGTGTTGCAATTTGTATCATGGATTTCTATATGCAGCATCAGAAGTGCAGACCCCATAGGGCCTTGCATTTTGCAGGCAGAAGTCGGTCTATATGTCTTATACCTGCAGCTGCAGAAGCGCTGACCTCCTCAGAGGCCTGCACTTATGCAGACAGAAATAGGGTTGCAATTTGTGTATTTTGGATTTCTAACTGTGGCTGCCAGCTTCTGCAGCTAGACGCCTGTGTGTATGCCTTTGCAGTGTGCATGAATGTACCTGTGGCTACAGAACCACTAGCCCCATAGAGATGGTCTTTGGCAGACAGAAGTAGTGTTGCAATTGTGTATCATGGATTTTGTGGGGTCTGTGTTTCTGCAGCTAGAGGTCAGTGTATATATCTTACACTTGCAGTGTGTATGTCTTATAGTGTGTGTGAGTACTGTGGCTATAGAAGCACTAGCCCCATAGTGGCCTGCACTTCTGCAGACAAAATAACTCTTGGAATTTTGGTATCGTGGATATGAATCTGTGGCTGCAGGGATCTGTGCTTCCACGTAGACTGAAGCAGTGTTGTGTTTTGAATATCATGGATTTCTATCTGTGAACAGAAGTGAGCGTGTGTGTCTTGCAGTATGCATGCCACAGATACAAATCCATGTGTCATCTGAAACAGTTGTATGTTGTTTGTCTTACCTGATGACTAGGTAAGAATAGAGTTAGGAAACTTGGGCAGACTAAATGGACCATTGGTCTTTTTCAGCCATTATTGTCTACGTTTCTATGATTGCTGTCTGTGGCTCTTATGTGGTCATGTCCTTTTGCTGCTGGGCTGGTGGGGAGTTAGGGTGAAACCCTAATGCCACATTTCACTACTTTGTGGTATTAAGTTGAGCCCTAACTGGTGCATTAATGCAGTTTTATGCAATGAATATAATATATGTAATGTGTATGTGTGTAGTCTAAATGAAAACACTATACTCTTTACAGTATTCCTGTGATTGTTATATTACCATGTTTTTGCTAGTTCTGTGGTTCTAGTCCTGCCACTTTTCCGATATTAAAACTTTCATAGATAATGTGTATCTCTTATAACTTATAGGTACCTGTTATGTGTAGCTTTGCTCCATTATAGTGTCTCTGTTTCATAACATCAATGTTGTTGTACCTTGTTTACAAATCTTTACAACTTGATTCATGTGGTATAAGGTCCATACAGACAAATTAGTCTGCAACAATGAAGGTTTGTGAAAAGTAGCCATTCTGGGCATTTTTATCTTTGGTATTCCCAATAACATTGTTATCGAGGTCCCTACACCCTAATTGGCATCCTAATGTACACCTTAGACAAACCTTATGTTACACATAGTATACATATGCTATACTAATATGTAGGGCACAGACACCTACCATATCAGAGAAAGTGTCAGGATATATAATGATTGTAATACACTTTACTTTCACTATGCATGGAAACTGCACATAGTAAGCCAAGACATTCATGTCTTTGTCATCTTCTGATATTTTGTAGTCTGCACCACCAACCTTTGGATTTATGTATAACTATACTCATCCTGTGTTTTCACATACTATGCATCCCTTTATTGTTCTCAGAGATAGCTGACTTAGCGAATATTGTATAACATTATCTACACTGTGGAGCCACCTTACTTTTTAGCCAATAGGGCTTACTGGATGTAACTAAGAATGTTTCTATCTCTTGGTAGTCATGGTAATTATCATAGTATATAATGTAATGTTTCGTTTCTTCTAGGAGACCTTCTTCTTCACTCCTTGGGGTATAGGCGCATGTTAAGCTCTGGCTCAAGTGTCTTATAGTAAGAACTGCTTAGGGCAACTGTGACATCCTTTTTGTAGTAATAAACACATTTATTACTGATATACACACTGCTTGTGATTCTTTTGCATCCTAATTATCACCAAGAACCTGATCAGGGTTGTACACTCTAATAACATTTTGCATCTGTCCTAACTTACAAATATATCAACAGTGCCATAAGTCCAAGCTTTTATTTAAGAAAATGAAGCTCCTAGCCTCTGCAGTTAGAAAATTATCTTTAACAAATTGGCGACATGTGCAAGCAATTTTAGATGGTGCAAAGTTTTAGCTTGTTGCTTGAAATATTTCCATTTCTACAGGTACAGTAGGTGCGCACACCGCACTACCTCTCTCATTACTTTTACCTCTGTAGCAACTTGTAAAGTCTGGCTGCTTACTGGGCATGGTCAATGCTGACTCACCGCACCCAATGGCAGTTTTGAATTACAACACTATGCAGTACAGTAGCCCACCCATCTGTTGGTTTTGCCTGTCGTGGATCAATACATGACAAGGCAGTCTCTTACGGGTTCTAATTTAGAGCTTCCCCATTGATCATTACCGGTATTACAAAGGCCACAACATCAAACATAGCATGACTTGAGACTCGGCGTCTGTAACTTTCTTGCCACCATGGAGGATGGACAGACTTGCGCTGCATGCAAGTCAATCTGAAAATCCCATGCTAGGATTTCAACCCGCACTCAGAGATGATACAAACAGCCAAAAAGCATGAGACTAAAGGGCTATTGGTCGCGGCTCTCTGTGCTGTTTTAGAAGCCTCTGAATCGAGATTTCATTCCCTCGAACTGCAATTCTCATCCCTTAAGAAAGGGAAGGGATTGCAGGCTACTGAAAGTTTGAGAAAAGAGCAAGAACTGGAGACAGAACTTCAGTCCTTGTGAAATGAGAAAAAGACTATTGTGCATTGTTCTGGTTTAAGCAATCAGCAAGTAATATGTATGTTGAGAGATGAATGTGAAAGTTTGAAGCAGGATAAGAGGCAGGTGTTACAAATTAATGATTTGTTAAGTAAAACTAATGATCAACTGCTAGAGGACTTGGACAGACTCCAAGATGACTAGAATCAGGTGCGTGATGATTTGGATGGGAAACATAGGGACAACTGTGAATTGAGCATCGGGTATAGAGTGATACAGAAGCAGGTTATGAAAGGTGTAGAACAGAACATTGCAAAAGTTAATCACAAAGAATGTAAAGACAAGATGGTGAAACTGCACCATCAGCAAGAGGTTTTGACTGGTCACATTAAGGCAATGGGTGGCTACACTCCCATCAACCTCACATCATCTGGACAGGATGAGTTGAATGACTACATCTCCCAATACAATGCCCAGTCACATCCCTACTATGATCCAGTAACCCCACCCTGCCACTCACAAGATGGTAGGTCCCTCGCTATAACAGTACGTCCCTATGTCATAAACGCAATGATGGTTACCATGTGTGACACCAATGGTAACCCCATGATAGGGAGGAGGCTTGGGCCGCCATCGCCTCTCAAGGCCTACTAACGGACGCCCCTGTCACTGTTACTTCAGTGGATAACAGGAAGAGATTGAGAAAATGATTGAAAATGCTTTATGTGATTCAGCTTCATCTGAGAAAACAACCAACCATCTAGACGCAGATTAAACAACTGCTGAAGGAGACTGCTACTCAGGAGTCTGTGGTATGGACTGTGACGATGCCACAGCAGAAGCAGCCCTTCAAGGAGCAAAAGATATCCTTCCTCCCCAGACCATCCTAGTAATCCCTTCAGATGTCCCACTTTGTTCAGCAAATCACTGACAGCATAGGCCACATGAGTCCCGCTGACAACCTCAGCTGTGACTTGGAGAAGGTACTCGTCCAAATGTGAAATGCTTAGCTTAGCAGTGGACTACCAAGTACAGATCCTCTGACAGACTATTGATCCCAGCCTATGAGCCAAACTGCCAGACACAGCCTCCAGGATAACTGAGGTACCTTCACCAGCCTCAGCTGAACTCATAGATGCACACAGCCCAGGTGTGGTTGGGATAATGCTAGCATACCCCATAAAACAAAATGCAAAGGAAAGCCCTGTGATTTTCCATCTGAGGCTATGGATGGCCTACCATGCAGGTAAAAACCTTGCAGGAGAGGGCACAGATGCCAACCTCATAGAATACAAAATGTGTTCCTTTGGAACGTGCTCCCAGCTGTCTGTGAAAAAGTGGAACCAACCATTTTCCCACCATGGACAATTTTGCCGACATCCTCTGGAAAACAGAATGGGCTTACCAGCTCTACACCCAAGACCTCGGTTCCAGTTCAAAAAGGTGGCTGTGGTACAATCCACAGACAAGCCTCAACCCACTATTCCGTGAAGGGCAAGGCCCATGAAATGAAGCATGCACCTTCGGACAACCGACAACATAATCAGTCCGGGGTGGAAATGGAATTACAACAAAAACAAGCATAATTGGAACTCCAGTTCCAATATAGGCAATCAGAACAATCAAACAAGCCCCTCATATAGACAGATCGCTGAGGAGAACAGAAACCTCTGAAACCTCCTCAGATAGGTCCACTCTGTAGCAGATGCTGTCCCAGCATGGGCTCTTGCAGCTATAGGCCCAGAAGAATAGGCCTCAACAGGCCATGGAGATTCCATAACTGCAGGGCACCAGGCCGCAGTAGGCCTGAACCCTGACGCTACTCCCCTACATGTCAGCCATCCAAAACAGGGATGAGGTCCAATGAGAATAGACCCAACCACTCTTCCAGGAGCACTCTGCTGCTGGCACTATGGATTGACAACAGTCCGTATAGTGAACTAGCTGGCATTGGACACAAATGGAAGGTCTTGCACCAAGGCCTATATTGGGGGCTGCCCACTGACAATGTTATTGGATACAGGTGCGGCTGTGTCTGTATTGCATGACAATGATCCAACAAATTCTCCTTGGTCTACCAGATGGTGGACCACCACCTCCGGCATGGATGGCACAAAGCTATCTATGTATCATTCCATGATCTTACTAGTGACTATAGGTAATCTGAAAGCACACCATACCTTCCAGCTTATGATACTAGAAGGCCATCCCCTCATCATGGGAATCCTATTTTCTCACACCACACAGCTGTGTAGTGGATCTGGCTAACATGCTATTGATCCAAATCAGAGGACAATACCATACTGTCATGATTTTGGGTTTTGCACGTGGTTGCAGCTATAACCACTAATGACAAGGAATATGGCATCATTGCTCTGTTCCTGAACCATGAGCTTTTCAAAGACTTCTTCCCATTCTGCAGAAACATCTGGATGCATTTGCTATAAACAAGCATGACTGTGGTAGAATGCACACTGTCATCAAAATTCCAGGCCCAGCCCATGAAAAGCAAAATACCTTTTTCTTGCTGAAGCCTTGCCATCACTCAGAAAAACCGTTCAGTCACTCTTCAAACAAGGTGTGATCAGGACCTGTGTCTCTGCTGTCAATTCACCTATCTGGCCTGTGAAGAAGCCCATGGGAACTTGGAGACTCACAACTGATTACAGGATATTAACCAAGTCAGTCTTAGCTGCGCACTATAGTAGCATCAGCACCTGATGTGTGCAAATTGCTGACCCCTGACCATCAGTGGTTTAGTGCTCTTGACATCTCCAATGATTTCTGGCCACTTCCATTGGCACTCAAGAGCCAATACAAATTTGTCTTCACCTTTGAAGGAAGACAGTACAATGGACCTGCTTGTCCCAGGAGTTTCTCATAGCCCTCCCTTGTCCATCTACCCATGATGGACACCCTGGAGGATTTCTCTGCCCCACAATGTATCCTGCAGTATGTGGATGACCTATTATTGGCAACTGCCACCAAAGAATGACATTTTGATCTCTTGGATGAACTACTGACCTTTCTACAGAGGGCAGGCTTCAAATGCAATCCTGCAAAGGCACACCTTTGCCAAACAGAAGTCATCTTCCTTGGCTTGTGCATAACAAACAAGGGCAGAAGCCTGGCCTGGAAAAGAGCAAGGCCTACAAGATTTGTCACTCCCCTACTAGTGTGGCGACACTCAGACATTTCCTGGGAATGGTTAACTATTCCAGGGACTTTATTTATGACTTTGTATGAGCTTCTGAAAAGGACGTCCCTGGACCTGGGGTCCTATACATGCCCAGGATGTGATGTCACTGAAGTAGGCCTTGGCCTCTGCTCCAGCTTAGTGAACTCAAATCCAACATTGCCCTTCCATCTGAAATCAGCCACCCCAGACATTGCCATGTCTGCAGCCCTAGCTCAGAAAGTCAGTGGCACTTTGAGACCAGTTGCTTATGCATCCCCAATGTTGTCACCAGTAACAGAAGTACAGCCTTAATGAAAGGAACCTTATGTCCACCAACTGGGCAGTCAAACATTTCTTGTATATCAGCGGGTACTCACCTATCATTATCAACACCAACCACCCCCACAACTTTCTTGCTATCAGACAGAGTGAAAGATGGATCAGTATCCAACACCAGACTGACTCACTGGTCACTTCTTCTCAGGGCCATGACATACAGGTCCACCCTGCCAAAATGCCTTCCATTCTTGCCCACTGCCCCTTTATCAAGGAGAACCACATGACTGCACACTGCAACCACCTGACCTGCCTGACTCAGGACCATTCCTTCCTGCTACTCCAAAACTCCTTAAAGACTCTTCTTGTGTCATGTCTTCACAGATGGCTCAGCTTCATATTATCAAAGAGAACAGGTAGCTGTACTTGGAGTGCTAATCATATATCCCAATGGCAACACCATTGGAATATCCAAACATTGCAGTGTGGCATCACAGTATGCAGAACTAGCAGCTGTGGCCTGCACCCTTGAGTTCATACATCATGACATCGAGGTCTGCAGCTCCTGACTGAATTCCTACCATTCTGACAGAAGAACTCCTTTGCTTCCTCAAATGGCACCCCAGTGAAATATAAAGCTCTTGTGATTTATATTCACAAATTGGCTCAACTCTTTCAGCACAAACGTTACGTCCACAAGGTTAAAGCACACTCCAAATCAGACCCCTACCATTCCTTTAATGACAAAGCAGATACTGTTGCAAGGAGGGTGTTTGGGGGAGCATGAATGATGGACCACCCAGATGCCCTAGCAGCTGTCAAGTGGCAGCTATCAGGAAGAAATCTGAACCATATGATCCATTAGACCTGTCAGCTGCACATCATAAAGACCACAACTCAAAGATGTGTTCTGCCTCCTTGACAAAGGAACTGAACTAAGGCTTACCTACCCATAGTCCATACAAGAGACATACAGTAGGTTACATCTGTCACCAGATGACAAACTGATCTGGTATCAACCAGAGGACTTACCCTATAAATTGTGGGTAGTCCCTCAAGCACTGAGATCCGAATTTCTCCACCAGATGCAGGACACCCTACTGGTGGATAACAAGGAGTTGAAATCACACACCAGAGATTCAAAACTGTTGATGGTGGCCTGACATCACCAAGGATGTCCGACACTATATTGACAATTGTCTGATCTGTGCACAGAACAACCATACCAACCAAGCGTAATGCCACGCACAGCCACAAAGACATTCAGGCCCCTGGAATGCCACGCAGATCGACATTATTGGTCCCTGGACTAATACTAGCAGAAACAACAAGTATGTACTTGTAGTTACTGATCTCTTCTCTAAGTGAGTTGAAGCTTTTCCACTAAAACTTGCACAGCAAAAGCTACTATAAAATCCTGGTGGAACAGATTTTCTCCAGGTGGGGCCTACCTCTGAAGGTAGACTCTGACAAAGGAACCAGCTTTACAGGTGAGTTAAAGAAAGAAGCACTTGAATGTCTAGGGTACACCAGTAGTTCCACATACCTTACCATCCCCAATCTTCAGGTCAAGTAGAAAGAACCAACAGACAGATCAAGCAAATGCTTTCCAAATTCATTGAGGACAATCTCAAGGATTGAGATTCCCTGTTGCCTCTACTCCTTATGTCAATCAGGGGTAGCCTTCAACCACCACCCAGCTGTCACCCTTTGAGGCGATGACTGGTAGAACTATGAGATTACCTGAACATTTGCTGTTTGACCTGAACACCCTACTGCAGACAGAGTGTTTGTAAACAAGTATGTGCCAAACTGAAAGAAGACATTGTTAAGACCCATCTGTATGCTGCACACTGCATGGGCAAGGCCAGCAACAATCCAAGATCCAGTTTGACAAACATGCACAAGAAGTGGATTAGCAAGTCGGAGATCAGCTAATGGTTATCAGATTTGCTCACCCTACACTCCTGCCCTACCCCATTGTCAACAAGCTCAGTCCCGCAGTCTATCAAGTTAAACTTTTGCAAAACAAGAAACTTACCTACAAATGATTGCATGAAACCAACTAAAGCTATACAAAGGAGTATAATTACTTTTCCTAACCCCATTGGGTGGAATTGTACCAACTGGCCTTTTCTTTTCCTTACAGGTATCCCTGTAAGATGGCTGTCTTGCATTTGATTCTCCCCATCTTAGAGCTATCCTCAGCACCCAAGGCATGGTAGATCACATCCTTCCACATCTAGATCATTCTCCTTCTGCTCTTGCTGCCACCCCAGAAGGATTATCAATTATAGTTCCCACACAAATTGATTACTGTCCAGGAAGGTAAAGATGCCTACCTCACTGCCTCAGTTGTAGCCTGACAAATCCACCCGACAAATTGAATGGCAAACAAATTTTAATGGACAAACTCTCCTGTGGCCTGTCTGTCCAAAGGAACCTTCCACGGTTGGCCAAATGCCAACATTTCCCAAATGGTACCTTATCTCTACATCAAACCAATCATTGACATTAAGGTTTATATAATCTCACTGGTCTAATTGACCCAGCCTATTGTGAGAGGTTCTCTAAAGACTCTGCAAAACAATATTGTGCACTCAATTCTATGGCCTCAGCCACCATGTATCTATCTGTTATTCCTCCAATGGAAGCAGAACTTCTTGAATGTCCCCACAGGAACCTGGCCCACTTAGTGGCCTAACTAATTCAGCACCTGGTACCCATATCAACAATTTACAATATATGCATGTGCCCATACTTTTCAAACTTACACATTGGAATATGGCAGGATTTAGTATGTGTTTCTCAACTAACACATCAAAGTTTTTCAGTACTATGTTATTGGATAGTCTGGCAGCATTCCAGACTATACACAAGACCCAGTAGCTGGTGTTAACACTATAGAACATCTAAGTTTATTTAGATCTAGACCAAATCTATCTAAAAAGAAATCTTATTCTTCTAAAAGAATCATGGGCTGCAGATGTCACTGGCGCAACAGGCACCCTCACTGGCATTTTTGGTAGCACTATGTCTATCTGGAACAGGCAGACATTGCTACTATCAAAGGTTACTCACTTAAATTCCAAGTAGGTATGATTAATGACATCATACCTCTTTTACTACATGGTGTGGATGGCCTTAGTCAAGAAAAAGGTAGGCTGTTTATAACATGAAAGAAATTTCTAAAAGTTTTACTGACACTAAGGATAAGTTAAAATTAATTCATTGCACAAAACAATCGAGAGGCAGACAAGCAATATATTGCCAGGAACTCCTGTTCTCTGCTTATGGCTCCTATGTCATAATCACCATCAATAGCCTCTTCCATGATCTGGAATCTGGATGCATTCCAGATATCATTCACAATAGAAGAATCTCTAAATGGTATTGCCTACATTGTAAATCCTCCACACGTATTGTAATGTGTATGTCTCCATCTATCTCTATACCTATATCTACTACTAGAAATATGGTTTTGTGACCAGGCATCCTGACAAAGGACCCTGTTTCACTGCTAAGAAATGTACTATTTTAGACACAATGTTTGTGACATTTACTGTCTCATTACCACGGTTTGATCCCAGTACAGCTATGTTTGATAAACTTGCTACAGATTACTCCATTGAGCACCTTGAAGATGACATTTACAGACAACAAATGGAACTGCCACCTCTCTTGGTTTATCACCCTATCCCTGGATGCATGGGTCTCATCACACTGAATTGCTGTGCCAGGAAGGGCTTTAATTATTTGTGTCGTTGTGACATTTTGATGTTATAAAACCTGTCTGTGGTTACTTGTCAGACTGCATTGATTGGTATTTCACATTGGACCAGGACATTACTGCTAATGACACAGATACCCTGAAGCACAATCAACACCACCACCACCACTGGCGAACAGTGGAAAACTCTACAAGGCATATACAGGAGATGTTCATTGGCTGACTACAAGACTCTTGAATCAGTCTTACACCTGCCCAATCCAACTGCAAAAATAGAGATTGCCAACTGTTAAAATGGCTTATAATTCTGATGGACTGTACTGCATTGTCACAAATCATAAATCTTTCACTTATGATCAAAAGGTTTGCAAACTACTACATACTAACTTTTGTTTTGTTCCTCATCAAACTACTGTTATAGGACACATAGTGATTACTACCATTCACATCATGGAACCTGATGTTATTGACAGTGACCCTGAATATTTGCTTGCTCTATCTCAATATTTACCCATATTTAATGTATACATAGACACATTGACATTGACACTCAAATCCACACAGAGGAAGACACACACCCCATCCATATCAGTAACAACATCACTGCTGCTGAAGATGCTGTTAATGCCCTCATCAATGATGGTAATTTAAATACTGCACGTTCTAATGCCTGGTTAGAAATTACTTTTAAAGCTTTTGTTATCATACAGGCATTTTGATCTTCTTTGATATTAACACTTGGCTGCCTACAGTGTACGCTCAAGCAACATTGAGAGCAACTCAAATTCCTTCACAAGGCTCATGCATTGGGTCTGTAAACTACAGTTTGTTCTCATCACTTTCCCATAGTGTTGTTGCCTTTTCGTAAGGAAACAAGGGGATTTTTATGTGAGGTCCCTACACCCTAAATGGCATCCTAATGTACACCTTAGACAAACTGTATGTTACACAAAATATGGATATGCTATACTAATATGTAGGGCACAGACACCTACCTTATAAGAGTAAGCGTCAGGATATATAATGATTGAAATACACTTTACTTTCACTATGCATGGAAACTGCACATAGTAAGCCAAGACATTCATGTCTTTGTCATCTTCTGATATTTCATAGTCTGCACCACCACCACCCTTTGGTTTATGTATAACTACACTACATCCTGTGTTTTTCACATACTATGTATACCTACATTGTTCTCAGAAATAGCTGACTTAGAGAATATTGCATAATGTTATCTACACTGTGCAGCCACCTTACTTTTAGCCAATAGGGCTTATTGGATATAATTAAGAATTTGTCTATCTCTTGGTAGTCATGACTATTATCATAGTATATAATGTAATGTATTATGTTTTCACCTTGGAGTATAGGGGAATGCTAAGCTCTGGCTCCCAGTGTCTTATGGTAAGAACTGCTTAGGGCAACTGTGATATTCTTTTGTAGTAATAAGCATGTTTATTACTGTTATGCAACTTGTTTATGATTCTTTTGCATCTCTAATTATCGCCAAGAATCTGATGAGGGTTGGACACCCAACAACATTTACATTTGTCCTAACTTATAAATATAGCAACATTACCATAAGTCCAAGCTTTTATTTAAGAAAATGAAGCACCTAGCCTCTGCAGTTCAAACGTTATCTCCTTTCAAATGAATTATCTTTAGAAAAACTGTGCTTGGAACCATTAGGGTTAGGAACCTTTTAATGAAAGCTTGGAGGCAGAGGATTATAGGAAGAGACTGTGGTCTACAATAAAGTAGTACACACCCTTTTCTAGTTATACTTACAAACAGTTCATTTTGTTCTTACCCTATCAATGTTGTATTTGAGTTTTGTGGTCTGCTGTACTGTTAGCCACATTGTATCACTGTTATTTATGCCTAGCCTGTATTTTCTCTGCACGGAGTATTGTCTCATTTTATTATAGCAACATTTAGCTTATGTATTTTTTTATGACCTACCCAGGTCCACCTTGCAAACGAGTCTGTCCCAATGGTGTTTCACCTGGTAAAATAAAGATGATTGATTGAGTGATTGATTTAATCTATAGCATCACCATGCCCTTGAGGCAGCCTTTATTTATTGTATTCCTGTCACCATTGCAGTGATTGTATTTCTGAGACACTGCTGGCCAAGGCAGGGTGTCATGCTTGTACCATTAACCCAACTCTTTAGCATAAAAGGACAATCTACTACTCCGCCAGTGGCACAGGCCAAACACTACAGACCTTATATATGTAAACTACTAATTTCACATTTGTACTTGTTTTTAGTTTCATTTATTACATTTAGAAGATTTACAGGTGCATGCATTTTGCCCAAATACTAATTCTCCTACTCCTTCCTAAATATGTTTGTGTAATCATAACTTTGGCCACATACATGTACACATACAAGAAAATAACATACATGTGAGTACCTTTATTTATTTAACAGCTGGTACTTAATGTATAAGATGTTCTAACTGTAATTATTTGTAGAGTTTATTTGTGTATTTTATGTACTAATGTCTTGTTTACTACACATTTTTTCTATACAGCTGTTTGCTCCCGTGGCCACCTACTCCTTCATCGAGCTCCCCCATCAGAGGAGCTGTCACAAACAGCCATGGGGAGATATACATTTTTTTTATAGTTTTCTTCCTCCCCTCAAAGCACCAGCACTCAGCAAGCACACACATGTGGAGGCATGACCATGCTCCTGAAGCAAGTGCTTCTCCACCCTCCCTACATCAGCTCTCAACTCGGCTTCTGACAGCTGGCCTCCACCAGGTGGCAGCCAAGAGACAGAGAGGGACTGATCCTCCCAATATGGGAGCTGAAAGCAGTCCATCGGCCACTACAATCAGCTTCCTATCCCACCCCCAACCAACCGAAGGTAACTCAAACTCACTCCCAAACCCAGGTCACCAGCATTGCGTGAGGTGTGGCATCCAGTGCCTCAAACCTCCGTGCCATGGGCCAGCCTGTTTGCTACACATTTTAACTATACAGCTGCTGCCCTAGGTTGCTTTTTGCAGAAGAGGGACTCCTAAATATAAATTAAACACAATTAATTAATTATACCAGCCTGGGCTTCATTGAACTCCATCTGAAAGTAGTTGACTATTAATAATAATCCTATAAGGGGAAAGAAGAAAATCAGGCAATATCCAAGTATGAAGTCAATAATGTTAATTTTTCTAAAATAAAGTGTATTTACCAAACTTTAACTTAAAAATGTTCACTCATTAAATAATGACTTCCAAATTTGGGGGCAGGAAGTATTTACCCCCCACACTCAAAAAAGGGAATGATTTCCAAATTTGGACCCATGGAAGTTTCTGAATTCAATAAAAATAACTGAATCACTGAAACTCAAATAAAGTTCACCCTGCTGGCCAGCAAGGTTGTAGCCTACAGGGTCCAAATGGCAGATAAGTATTTAAAATACAGCCATCATGCCTTATATACATTAATGAATGAATCTGTAATTGTGGCAGTGCATGTGTACACACAGTGGAACATTTGCTTAGCCTTGAGTAACTGGTTATGTCTGTTGTTAACCTGCCCATGTTGGTGCCATAATTTAGCACTGTCATTTTTTCATCCCAGGATTTAAAACAAAATCTCATATGCCACGGCTACAATGAATTTGTTTTGTGATGTAGCATTACATAGGCTTTAAAAGGACTCTTTGCTGCTTTTAAACAACTTATAAAGGAAACTAAAACAAAATGCCATGGATAACAGAGTAGGGATTTTACTAACTGTTAGATTAATCATTCCTGGGGTACCAGTAAAATAATTTTTTAAAGCCTCTAACACTGGTTTTAATCTAACAAGTGCAACATTACCTAAATATGATGTTAAATCAAGAAGCTGAAGTCTGCAGGAGGAGAGCTGAGCAGCAGGAATCTTGGGCTTCATGATGCTCCATTTCCTCTTGTTAGCCTGCTGAGTAAAACTTCATTTTAATTTAATCTCTGCTTTCCAATTTCATGGAACTCATACAGTCACCTTGGGGTAGTGAATGGCAGGAAGGTTTGCTGAGAACCACAGATACTAGAGTATTACAAATCCATTACATGGATCTGCTGCCAATGACCTTTCAGATGTGGATGTGGTGAAAAATAATAGTGCCATTATTAGAGGCATATCCCCCACCCCACCAGAAAGAAGCACTAGACAATGGCTTGCCAGGGCCCACACCCTACTAATAATATGCTGTGTTTGACATTTGCCCTAGTACTTGCCTCCTGCTATGATTATTACAATGTACTTATTTATGTACCAGTGTGCATGGTGTCAGGTATCTGTGCTCTTCTTGTGACTGAGAACTAGTTATCC
The DNA here is from genome assembly GCA_016271365.2 of Neoceratodus forsteri. NCBI lineage: Eukaryota > Metazoa > Chordata > Ceratodontiformes > Ceratodontidae > Neoceratodus > Neoceratodus forsteri. The sequence goes on from CM057454.1 coordinate 398,683,503, forward strand.
ATCTTTCCTGGAGCCATGAATGCTGCAAACTGTCTAAACTAGCCTGCCTTACTAGGACAAAAGACTCTGCATTTAAATTATAGGTGACAATTGCCTTTTAAGAGTTCCTCAGGAAAATTGCTTTTATATAGCTGTTACTTAGAAGCATTGAGTATTGAAACTTAAAGTGTACTGAGGGTTATGATTCTCTCAGTCCATCAGTAGACACAACATGTGTAACAAGATGTTTCATTTGCTTTATTTTCTAATTTAGTCATAGATGATAGTTCAACTAAAATTCAACATCTCATTTTCAATGAGGTCTAGAGCCCTCCTCCATGAGGTGAGGGGCATCCTCTGGGATGCTTAGTCAACTTCCTGGCTGGCTTTTTTATGATGCAGGCTTATTCTCTAACCTGGGTCATCAGCATTCCAAGCAATAGTGCTACTACAAACAGCAGGCCAACTGAGCCCAAGACTCTATGGATGTCCAGGCAGAGTCATGACCTGTGGGCAGGTAAATGACTTGCAGGGATCCAGGGAAGATGGGAGCCTCAGACATGAGATCTTCTAAAAGGGCATATTTGTTATAATGAATTTGGTCAGTAGAGATTAGAGTAACATTTATATCAATGGATACAGTGAGTGCTGATCTGTCAGTGGTCTGAAGATTGTCTAACAGGTAAGGGAGGTCAAGAGAGTTGAGTGACCTAGACCAGACATACTTTGGTGGGGCTTTAATGTAGCTCATCTTATGGGTGCAGTATACCATACGATGGTCACTGAAAGCATCCTGGTGAATGCCAGTGGATAGAATGTACTGGGCATGTGAGAACTGGATCCAGTTGATAAAGGGATGGTTTGTGGAGTGAAAGTTTGGTAGATGTGGACTTAGAAATAAGTTGCATGATAGTGCTTGTACGAATGCGAATTCCATCAGCAGAATTAGTGTGGAATGACCATTTCGCTAGCAGAATTTCCACTGGAATTTCACTTGTTCACCTGTGGAATTCCTACTTATCAGATCCCTCTCAATAATATTCCACAGAACAGTATGTTTTTCATGGAAAATTATTCCACAACACCTTCCGTGGAAAATATTGAGATCCACTGAATAATATTCTGCAGAACAGTGATTTTTCCATGGAAAGTCATTCCCAACTATTTTATGCTGCAGAATTCTGCCACTCCATTTCCAGTGGAATTCTGCAGAATTTTGGTGGAATTTTGAATATTCCATGGAATTTCTTTCTGCTGAATTTGAAAATTTCCACAGCACTATTGCTTGAGATTGAAGGACTAAATTTGGTAAATGGAGTTTTTTGCTAAGGGGAGAGACAATTTATATTTAGATCCCAAAGGGCTAAGAGCTTGCCTGAAGCTGAGAGGGAGGAAATGGTTACTAGAGTGGAGGAAGGGCATCTAGTTTAGCTTTGCAAAGATTAAATGCCATTGATGAAGGTGGAAAGTGAACATGGGGATGAGAACCTATAGGAAAGATTTATGGGAAGAGGATAGCAGAACAATACATGATATCAAAGTTGAGGCTGTGATGTATGTATGCAGAATTCTGTCCAACACTTCCCGTAGTCCTGTCTGTGACTCTCATAGCCAGAGTCTGACTCACACATCACAGATTTGGGTGGAGAGCCTGGTGTTGGTGAAGATCAGTATGTCAGGATTGTCATATATGGCCCAAAGCCTTAACTTGGGGAGTAGGCTCTTTGTGTTTACATGAAAAATGCCCAACAGTTTGGAATAGCTTGGGGTGGGATGGAGGTGGGACGAGATTAGCTCCACATCGTCTGACAGCAGTAGCAGAAGGTTTATGAGGAACATGATAGTGAGAGACCTTGCTGATAAGCAGATACTGAAGAAGTGAGGGAAGGCAGGGTGGGGTTATAGGAAAGATAACAGGAGAAACATGTTTCTATGTTTCTATGAGAGCAGCAATGTGAGAAGGGAAGAAAGGAGACCAGTATGAAAGAAGAAAGGGTGAGAGAGGAAGAAAGGTGGGCAGAGGCAGGAGAGGAGAAAGTGATGATATGGGAGTAAGCCAGTGGGAAAGGAGAGGGGATGGAGAAAAGAAGTAGAAGGAACAGATGGGGCACATTGAAAAGGAAGAGGGGAGGACAATAGTGAGTAAGAGCTGGTGAGGACTAGTGGAATGTGCACATTAGAGCAGCTAGCCAGCAGGGTGGCAAGGGAATGCCTACAAGACACATTTAGTAGTCAACAGAGGTAAAACTTGGGGCCAGCCCAGTGGCGCTGAGGGTTGAAGTGCTGGATGTCACACCTCAAGCAACACCAATGACCTGAGTTCGGGAGCGAGCTCTGGAGTTGGGGTCGGCAGGAGGGAGACAGATCAAGCACCTGCTGGGCTGCTCTTCTCAGGGTGGGAGGGCATGGGTTGTCTGGCACTCTGGCAACCCTTGTTGGAGACCAGAGGGTGCCACAGCTGCCAGGCTGCACATAAGGAGCGTGGCTGATGCAGGCAGGGTTGCCATGTGCCTAAGCATCAGACGTGCACCACGCAGGGAGGGGGGTCTCGGGCTTACACCACAAGAAATACCACCCAGTCCTGGCTAGGTGATGACCTGCCAGAGCCACTGCCACATGCCAGGGCTGGATTACAGGCAACACAGGCATGTGCCTTGGGGCCCATACTGCCAGGGGGCCTACAGCAATCTCCAACATATATTTATTATGTATATTCTCTTCTACCTGAGATGCATTTTTTGTGAAGGATTCAAATGCTAGGTAACTTGAGCAAGGCAGTTACTGAACTGTAATATGAATCTCATCTAACTGATTAGGTGTTAAGTGTAGATGATTGCTTCAGGGCCTATGCCATGGGCGGATCCAGGATATAAATGGGGAGCTTAAGTCAGAGAAAAAGAAAAATAATAGGCTGGAGGTCTGTGGGCTGTTTGCCCTTTCAGAATGTTTTAACATTTTGATGCATTCTGGTGCATTTTGGAGAGTATTTCTAATACAATTTCTACTCATTTCCTCCCTCCCCATGCTTTGTTAGTTGCAGCTAGCACCATCCCCAGAGTCCCCACAGCCCACATGACAGTATGTTGCCCAAAATACCCTCCTACCCCCAAAAACACAAAATACCAAAAGACTGTAGCTGGGCAGCAGCACATCCGAAACATAAAAATGAGAAAAGTTGAAAGAGACTTAGTGATAAAGACAAACTGCAGACAAATCAAATGACAATGCAAGTAAACAAGTTCACAAATGTCACTCACTCAAACACATTATGACATTACCATAAAGCCAACCCATCCCAGTTTGTCCTGCAGTACAGATTATCGTATCCCCCAACCTTATTCTGTAAAAAAATAAATACAATAACTATAGAAATATGGGAACAAAGTCACTTTGCTATCTAGTTTCTGAAAATATAATTTTAAGTCTGCTTGCTATTTCTGCAAAACATGTTTTATTCTATAGAGCAATTTATTCCAAAGAAAATACAGTTTTAAATAAATAACATTTTTTTTTTAATTTCCTTTACTGGGATAACCCCATAGTATGAGGCATCTCATTTTTATGATAGGCCCAAGAAGTCAGTAAGCAGACAGGAAAACAGTTTTAAACAAATACAAAATGCATTTTTCTTATTAGCAACAACACTTGCTTGGGAACATCACAACTTACCCCCAATTCAACACATAGAACTACATAAACTAAATATTTGATCCTATCACTTTTTCTGGTTTTGTAACTGCCTGTGTCAATGAGCCAAACAAGGTCTTATGACTTCTGTTGCCAGTTTTGCTCTCCAAGCATGCAGAAACTCCTGCACATGCCATAACATACACATAGGTGCTGAAACTGGGGGTTGAAAGGGTGGTAGCCACTCCACTTTTTATTTTCTGTATGGCAAAAGTAGCATAGAAAAAGTGCCTTTGTACCTCTTATGCCCTTTGATTCTCAGCCCCTCAGCTTTTACCATCTTCCGGCACCCTTGAACATACAGCAGAACACCTTCAAAGTCCCCATGTCTATTAAGTCCCTCTGTGCTCGTTCACACTGTACAACCACGACTGAAAAGACCACACAGATTAGACATACAGTACATGCTAAAGTTTTACTTCAGTTCAAAGGTCTCATGTACCACTTTCTGCCCTCCTGGTTCATGCTGTCGATGAGACCAGACCTGCCCCAGCATTAGTTTTGTACCAGTCCTAGCATGCTACAGGAGGGCACTATACTCCAACTCCCTCCTGCAAATCTGCACCAAAATCAATTTGCCATATAGGACAAAACTAGCAGTGACCTTAAACAATTTTAATGTTATGAATTTAAGCTCCCATACTAGAAATTAATAACACTAGTACTACATTTATTTCACACCCAGTTTGATGGAACACTAATGTCCTGTCCCATCCCAGCAGCTGCCCCCCCACCATAGTTTGTGACCGTGAAAGTCTTTTATTTTTAAAGCAAGAAGTACCTGATTAAATGAAGACTTGATCAATTTTCAGCAGGCTGAAGTCTATGTGCCCCTAGTTGAGTACTGTCTCCGTCACCTAGCCACCAAACTCTCTCTCAGACAGCACACACTGACCCCATAACTCCTAATGAGCAGAGCTGTCAGCTACAGCTTGCTTCAACTACCAGAAGATGACCTGAACCTCACTCCAACTCATTGTGCTGATTTACCAAGGCCACACCAACCCCTCATTACTGAACTGCTGCCCCTGAAACCTCGGGCTTTGCTCCACTTGTGGGCTCCATTCTCTCTCTGTCTCTTCTCAGTAGTACACTCGCTCCTCTCTTGCTCCAGCATTAATCTTCTGAGTTAATGAATTACAGCTCACTCTTGTTTCAGCAGCCCAGACATATAAAGAAGGTGCCCATTGCTATCCATATCCACTACTGGATGCAACAGCAAATCAGGAGCAGTGAGCACCAGGCGACTTAGTTGAGTTCTGTATTGTTAAGGTCCACTCCACTTTGCTGCAGCCATTCCCCATGCATGAACCCTCCCCGAGCATGAACAAAGGAGCAGCACCAAGCCTGCAGAAGTAGAGAATGAATGCTCAGGCTCACCAAGCCAAGACCAACTGCTGCCACAGTGCTGGGACCAGACCACATGGTGCAGGATGAATGTTAGCAAGAAATTCATGCAGGAGACCGGCTTTTTGGGGATCAACTATGTAATTGGGGGTGGTTGTTTACTGCATTACCAGGATACTGGAGGACAGGGCCGACCTTAATCATTCTGGGCCCTGTGCAGCCCTCTGCTGGGCTCCACCACTCCATTCCCTGTGGGCCCCCACATCAAACATTTACACCTCACTAACCCTCTTGTCCAGAATTACTAAAGCAGTCCAGAGATACCGGAGGTCTAAGGATCCCTCCTACTTTGGCATAATTACAGCAGTGGCTTGCTCGCCTCGTGAAATACATCTGCCAACGCCTACTGCCATGGCGTCCACCAAAATTGAAACAAAATAATACATGAAGACTTACTGCGTGGACGCACCAAAGTTAGAAAAATGCCGCCACAATAGAAATAGACAAATCTGAAAATTAGAAAAAGCTGCCCACGATACAAATAAAGTACAAGTACTCTTACAGCCAAATGTGAAATAGAATTGGAGTGTGGGGCGGAGCCCCAATTATAAAGTACAAATAGTTTCACGGCCACGATCTTAAAACTAATAAACCACACAAATCTGAAATAGAAATGCATGTAAGCATAAGGCATAGACAAATCTGAAATAGAACGGAGGGTGTGGAGCGGAGCTCCCGTTACAAGTACAAATAGTCTTACAGCCATGATCGCCAAACTAAAGCATGCGCATAATAAGCATATGGGGGTTAAAACTAAAGCAACATATACTGAACACTCTTACAGCCACGATATTTGAAATACAAATGCACACAGTGGGGTTACAAAGAAATAAAACAAATGAAACACATGCAGTATGTGTTAATAGCATCTAATGGCCAGGTAGCCAGATGGCAGATGGTGTTGTGGCTGAAGCCTTTATCTCACTAATTTTGTGCATCAATATGTGTTAATTCCCATAACGCCATATTAATGTTACCCTACATAGTCTACTTTAGTGTTGTGTGAAGCCTTTATCTCAATAAATTGTTAATCAATTGTATGTCTAGAGTGCAATTAATACATTTTGTTTTAAATGTCGTGGCAGGGATTGTCCATGTCGAACAGGGGCAGGAATAGGGGCATGGCCAAAACTACAGGGCTTGTCGTGTCGAACAGGGGCCAGAAAGGGGCATGGCCAAAATGACGGTGAAATTAGACATTATCAGTATACTTAATTTTCAAATTCAGCACAAGGGATCCTTAGTCCTCTGGTATTGCCAGCAGTCCCAGGTCTACTAGTTTAACCAGCATCTTTTACTTATGGCCATTGACTGCATTGAATTATTTGACTTCACCATTGGAAATGAATCTGATTGAACCTGAGCAAGAACTTAAGTAGGCACGGCACTACTACCATATTCATTTCTGTAAGGACAGGCTATCATCACTGGACCTCACACCTCAGATACTCTTGCAAACAAGTTAAACAACTTACCTTTTCTGGAGGTGTGAGTGAGAGAGAATAGAGAGGATTATCATGGGGCATCAGTAAAGTTGCCACCTGTCAGTTTTTTACCTGGTGATCAGGTTTTCAGGGTCCCTATCAGGAAATATGGTTTTGATCTGTGCTGGTCAGGTTTTGAGCCATTTTGAGTGCTCTCATACTTTTGAAACATATTTGCCATATAATTCATTGTTTCAGCTACATGACCAGGTTACAAGCAAGTTCTCTTGTCAATATACCCCTTTGTTTGTGAAAGTAGTCAACCTGGGAGGTGTAAAGTATGGCCATTAACACTATTAGCACTTACTTAACCTAATCTTTTCCACTGCAGCAAAGCTGCCCCACCTTTGTAACAGTAACAGAGCCAGTTGTTTCCATTTTCATTTGCTGGTAAACATTTTCATCTCTAACAACATTTTAGGCATTTTTAAATGTTTTAACTTTTTTTTTCCTCAAGAAAAAGCATGGGTTCCCAAGGTGCAGGGCACAGTTTGTAGCTAGCTAAGGCCATCTCTGCTGGAGGACAGATGAGACCTGCGTGGCTCAGGCAGCTTTCATGATTAAGAATGCAGCAGTGTGTTACTAATAGAGGAGTTCCATGATGGGGGAGCTATAGCACCCTTAGCCCCTCTAAATCTGCCTATGCATGGCCAGGTTGACCTGTAAGTGTGAACATTCCTATTTCCTTTGATTTATTTCTCCCTCCCACCTAGGATCTCCATTTAACAAGTTTTACTCTTAAATATAAAAGATTAACAGTGTAATTTAATATGTACGGTTTATATTTAAAGAGCCTCTGAGATCATTAGGAAAACTTTAAAAAGTAAGATTTATAATCAGCTCCATTCCATTTTCTTTATTACTTCATATATTTAAGTAATTCATTCTGTTTCTTTATGACTGAAAACAGTTGCATGAAAACAAGATCCCTATCCAGTAGACTATTTCACATTTCAAGTTTATTGTCGGAATAACTTCTTTGAGCAGGCTCATTCACAAGGAGGTCCTGAGAACATATATCAGAAACATATACAGATACAAGGCAGGTAAAATACGTACAGTACTAGCACGTAAATAATACAGGTTAAATAATGTCCAATGAATACATGAGGAATACAATATTTACAGAGCAAAACCTTGAGAATATGTTACAGAGTATTGAAATTGTCAAACTAGGGAATTACACTCTACTGTGGCTGCTTCTCTACATATAGCATCACAGTCCCTATTAATGATAACACAAATATCTTCACAGCAATATATTTTAATGTCACAATTAGATGTCAGATGTAGGCAGGTAGCCAGAACTAAAAAGGGCAGAGACACTGTATTCTAATAAGTATCCTTGGAAATAAAAGCAAAATATAAGCTACATCTATGCCCGAATGTTATATTTTTTCAACATTGTCTCAATTGTGTCAAGAACTCTTTAATCTAATTTCTAAAATCAAGAAATATGTAATGCATTTCAATTGTACTGTTAAAATGTAACTTTTTTTATTCTTTCGTCCCAATCATTTTGAAGTTTTGGCGTGATGTAGTTCTGTTCTCAGGGTGAACCACTGAATATATTTCTATCATCCCATCAATAAATATTGCCTTTATTTGATCCTGGCTTATTATCAATAACATGAATGTTTGATTTGTAAGACATGATGGGAATAGTACAGTGCAGTGGCTGTGGAGCAGCAGTCTTCTGGGAGACATTCTGGAGGATGCGGTGTTGTCCCATCTGCAGGCACCTCTCTGGGCTGAGGGAGGAGGTTGCTCATCTCCAGGCTGAGTTGGCCGGAATGTGCGGACCTCCTCTCCCACCCAGGGACCACCAGGGTCACTGCCATTGCCTCAGAGGTTGCCAAGAAAGAGGAGCAGTTGGACCACAGTGGCTCAGGGAGGGTGAGAGTGGTGGAACAGAGGCGCATCCCTAGAGTTGTACCTCTCCACAATTTCTATGCCATTCTAGAAAAGTGTGGTTCCTCTATGGTGGCACCCACAGCGGAGACCAAGGAGGATGCTGGGAACCTCCACAAGGAGACCCATAGGAGGATGGCATGGGACCTCACAGGGGAAGGAAACAACTCCTGGTGGGGACTCCATTGTTAGGAAAAGTAGAACTGGGAAGGAAGGGAGAGGGAGTAAGGTGCCTGCCTGGTGCCATGGCTTGAGGGACAGGGGTGAATCCTCAGGATCACAGGAGCAGCTGCACGGGAAGGGAGCTAGATGTAATTGTCCACCTAGGGACAAATGACCTGGCTAAGAAAGGGATCAGAGCAGTGCAAAAAGTGTTTGTGGAGATGGGAAGGGCCTTGAATAAATAGCACTCATGGTAGCCTTCTCAGAAGTGCTGCCTGTCTATGAACACGGGTGAGGCTAGGGTGCTCCACACCATTGGATTCAATCAATGGTTGAAAAACTGGTGCATAGCTCAGGGATTTGGCTTCATTGGGGACTGGGGTCCACCTGGAGGGATGCAGGCCCATACTGGCATGATGGTCTGCATCTGTCCAGGAGGGAACCAGAATCTTAGGTGATAGATTTAAATTCTTCATTGGCAATCATTTAAACTAGCCAAGGGGAGGCACTGGAGAGAAGCAGGAAATCCTAGCTCCCCAAAAAAATCAGGGTACTACAGTAAGTGAGGTAAACACCAACATAAAGATGTTGATAGGGAGAAGCGCAGAGGAAAATGGAGAAAGTGACAAACGCAATAAGGACAGGGATGGGGCAAAAGGGTAAGGCCACAAAGAAATGGAGGGTAATGAGTACCAATGCCCATAGTCTGGGCAACAAGCTCCCTGAACTGGTGGCCTTGATGGAAGAGGGATGCCTGGATATCATGCAGTCACAGAAACATGGTACACAGAGAACCATGACTGGGATGTTAACATACCAGGATACACAACCACAGGAGAGACAGGGAGGGAAGAAAAGGGGCAGAGTAGCTCTGTGTAAGGGAAGGGATAAAAGCAACTGAACAAAAGAGTAAACAGGGAGGAGATGAGGCACTGTGGTCACCTTAGAGACTGGAAATGGCACCACAGTCCACACAGGGTTTGTATACAGACACCCATGTCAGGGAGGGAATGGAAAAGGATATGATAGAAGACATACTTAGGATGGCAGAGAAAGGGAGATACTGTTGATGGGGGACCTTATGTCAGATGTTAACTGGAGCACCTTTGCTGCTGCCACATTCAAAAGCAGGGCCATTCTCAATGCCCTTCAGGTGGCATGCCTCAGACAACTAGTTCTGGAACCTACTCATGAAGGAGCAATCTTAGACCTCATACTCTCAAATGGAGAAAGTGAGGATCTCAGATCTAAAGTGGGTAGCCATTTGGGAACAAGTGACCACCAAACACGATAAATTCAGCTACAGAGTCATGCCATACAAAAGTGAGGGTTCTGGACTTCAGGAGGGCTGACTTTGGCAAGTTGGGAGAGTGCCTTAGGAAAGCACTAGCAAGCAGGCTAGAAGAAGGGTGAAGCAACAATGGGGAATATCAAATCTGCCATCACAGAGGCAACAAACCTCTGTGTGAAGCAAATAAATCAAAATGAAAGAAAAAGCCACTATGGTTATCAAAAGAGGTGGCGGTGAAGGTTAGGGAGAAAAGATAACATTTAGGAAGTATAAGGAAACATAGAAGGAGCGGGACAGAGAACTGTACCAGTTAAGGCAGAAGGAAGCAGGGAGGGTAATCAGAATAGCAAAGTTCCAAACTGAGGAAAAGATAGCCAACCTGGTTAAGAAGGGGATAAACCTTTTATAGGTATATCAGGGAGTGTAGAAAGACAAAGGGAGGGATAGTGAGGCTGAACAGAATGGAGTAGGTGGGCAGAGAGGGACAGTGAAAAGGCAAGGATACTGAATGAATACTCTGTTCAGTATTCACAAAAGAGGATGTGGGGAGGTGCCTAATCCAATTAACAGAAGCACTCTGGAAAGGGAGGTCAATCCCAGTCCTTTCACAGAAGAAAGGGCTCTGAAAGAACTCCTAAAACTGAAGGTGGACAAAGCAGTGAGGCCAGATGGATTTCACCACAGAATTCTAAAAGAATTAAACAGAGAACTAGTGACACCACCGACTACCCTTTTAACAAATCATGGGAGGATGAAGTGGTGCAGATGTAATTCCCCTTCACAAAAGTGGGACCAAGACAGAGGCAGGGAACTACAGACCTGTCAGTTTGACCTTTGTGGTAGGGGAAAGTGATGGAATCACTTCTGAATGAAAGAATTGTTGAGTACCCAGAGGCCAGTGGGGCACAGGACCCAAGGCAGCATGGGTTCACAGTGGGAAGGTCATGTCAGATGAATCTAATTGACTTCTTTGACTGGGTGACCAAAGTAGTAGACCAGGGAGGGCTGTGGACATGGCCTACCTAGACTGTAGCAAGGCATTTGACACAGTCCCACACAAAGATTAATAGTCAAATTAACCAGTCTGGCAGTGGGACCCAGGGTGGTAGCTTGGGTAAAACATTGGCTGGACAACAGGACACAGAAGTTATTGTAAATGGAGTCCACTCTGAAAAAAGAGGGGTTACCAGTGGGGTTCCGTAGGGTTCAGTACTGGGTCCAGTCCTTTTAATGTCTTTATAAGTGACATTGCAGAAGGACTGGAAGGAAAAGTATATCTTTGCAGATGACACAAAGATCTGCAACAGGGTTGATACACAAAGATGCGTGGAAAGGATGAGAAGGACTTGGTGAGTTGGAGGAATGGTCAGAAGTATGGCAGCTTGGATTCAATGCAAATAAGTGCAAAATAATGCACCTGGGAACAAAAACCCAGGGGAGATTACACAAAGGGGGTGGGAGGTAGTAACAACAACAAAATGGAAAGGGACCTGAGGTAATCATATCAGATGACCTTAAGGTTGGCAAGCAATGTGAGAAGGCGGTAGGAGGGCAGATTTCTCTTCCTAAGAAGGTAAGAAACCACTTATAATCCCTAGGTGAACACTGCCCTGGCCACTACTTTAGATCTGACTATGAACATCTCCATCACAACCCTCACATTAAACGTTAGTAGTATTAAGAACTATAAGAAAGTGTGGCTGACCACACTTCAAATTTTGAATGACTTGTAAGACAACAACCTTTTCCTCCATGATACCAGAATTAAAACCAGAAATGAGCTAAGCAAGCACAAAACATCAGAAACATTGGCAGTTCCTTTTGGTCACGGGGGAGGACATGTGTGATGGGGTATGGATCTTATTCAAATCCTATTCCTACCACATTGCAAGAATAGTGGACATATACCAGCAGGGCTTTGCTCTTGGACTTGACCCACAACACACAGAAATTTCAGTTTATAAATGTATGTGCTCAAGGAATAGCATCCTGAATTGAACTATTCACCAAAATTAGACCTTCCTTATACACAAATAAACATCTAATTTTGGAAGAGGACTTCAATTGCAGACTCTCCAAACAAGATCGAGGAGGCCGATGGAAAAATAATTTTGTGACATGAAATATTTTCACTCGCTCATACATAGAATTTGATGGCAGATAAGGACCGCTTGGCCCACCCAGTCTGCCCATTTCTACCTAATGGATAAGCTGCAGATCCTAGTTAACCAGCAGCCTACTTCTTTCTACCCCCACCACCTAGAATTGCCTTATGACTGTCCCATGCATGCTTGAATTCAACCACTGTTTTGACTCCACAAACTCCTCCGAGGGCCGTTCATGCATCCACAACCCTCTCTGTGAAAATACTTTCTTACATTACCTCTGAGCCCCCCCCTATCTTCAAATTGAGCCCCTTTGTTCTGCACACCTCTTTTGAAAGATGCTACCCTCTTGGACTTTGCTGATTTCCTTGAGGTACTTGGAAAGCTTTAATCATGTCCCCCTCTCCTCCTTTCCTTGAGGCTATACATATTAAGCTCCTTTAGTGTCTCTTCATATGTCTTCCGGTGCAGACCCTACCATTTTAGCTGCCCTCCTCTGGATAGCTTTCATCCTGTCTATATTCCTTGTGGAGATTGGGTCTCCAGAACTGCACACAGTACTCAGATGGGGTCTCACCAGCTGTCTGTACAGAGGGATAACAACTTCTTGTTTTCTACTGGTGATACCTCTCCCTATGCATCCCAGTATCCCCAGCCCTCCTTACTGCCCTCTCACTGCTTGCCCACCTTCAAGTCATCTGATATGACTACCCCCAGGTCCTTTCCATTTTTGTTGTTGTTAGTATCTCATCCCCCACTGTGTACTCTTCTCCTGGGTTTTGTTTCCGAGGTGCATTACATTGCACTTCTTAGCATTGAATCTAAGCTGCCATACATTTGACCATTCCTCTAACCTTAGCAAGTCCCATCTCATCCTTTCCACCCCACCTTGTGCATCAACTCTCTTGCAGATCTTTGTGTCATCTGCAAAGAGACATACTTTTCCTTCCAGTCCCTCTGCAATGTCACTTATAAAGACATTGAAGAGACCGATCTACATACTGAACCTCACTTGCACCCCACTGGTAACCCCTTTCTTCAGAGTGGACTTCTATTTACTATTACCCTCTGTGTCCATTCTCCAGCGAGTTCTTTACCCAGGCTATCATCTTGGGACCCACTCCCAGGCTGGCTAACTTGTATATTAATCTTTTGTGTGGGACTGTGTCAAATGCCTTGCTAAAGTCTAGGTAGGCCATGTCCACAGCCCCTCCCTGATCTACTACTTTGGTCACCCAGTCAAAGAAATCTATTAGATCGTCTGGCATGACCTTCCCACTGTAATTCATGCTGCCTTGGGTCCTGTGCCCTCTGACTCTAGGTGCTCGACAATTCCTTCCTTCAGAAGTGATTCCATAATTTTCCCTATCACTGAGGTTAAACTAACAGGTCTGTACTTTTCTGCTTTAGCCCTGCTCCCACTTTTGTGAAGGGAAATCACATCTGCCCTCCTCCAGTCCTCAGGTACCACCCCATCCTCCCATGATTTGTTAAAGAGGGTAGTCAGTGGTGTCACTAGTTCTACCTTTAGTTCTTTTAGAATTCTGGGATGAAGCCTCATCAGGCCCCATTGCTTTGTCCACCTTCAGTTTTAAGAGTTCTTTCAGACCCTTTCTTCTGTAAATGGGCTGGTATCAACTTCTGTATCCAGAGTGTTTCTATTGTTTGTTTTAGGGTACCTCCCTCTCATTTGTAAATGCTGAGCAAAAATACTTGTTTAGTATCTCTGCCTTTTCACCGTCACCCTTTGCACACACCTCCCTTTACTGAACCTCACTATCCCTCCCTTGGTCTTCCTTCACTCCCTGATGTACCCAAAAAGTTTTATCCCCTTCTTAACTGAGTTGGCTATCTTTCCTCGGTTCGGACCTTTGCTGTTCTGACTGCCTTCCCAGCTTCCTTTTGCTTTAACTGGATACAATTCTCTGTCCTGCTCCTTCTGTGATTCCTTGTACTTTCTGAATGATTTCTTTTTCTCTTGAACCTTCACTGCCATCTCCTTTGAGAACCATAGTGGTTTCTTACATCGTTTTGTTTTGTTTATTTGTTTCACACAAAGGCTTATTACCTCTGTGATGGCAGTTTTATTATTCCCATTGTTCTTCCACCCCTCCTTCCTGCCCATTTGCTAGTGCATTCCTTAGGCACTCACCCATTTTGGCAAAGTCAGCCCTCCTAAAGTCCAGTACTTTTGCCTTTGTATGGCTTAGACTCTATTGCTGTGTTTGTTGTGAACCATACTGTTCGATGGTACAGAGTTCCCAGATGGCTACCCACTTCTACATCTGTGATCCCTCTCCATCTCCATTGTAGAGAACCAGGTCTAAGATTCCTCCCTCTCAAGTGGGTTCCAATACTAGTTGTCTAAGGATGACCCCTGTAGGGCATCTAGAATAACCCCACTCATAGAAGTGGCTGCTGCAACTGCACTCCAGTTAACATCTGGCATATTCAGATTACTCATCAGCAATATCTCCCCTTTTTCTGCCATTCTAAGCATATTTTCTATCATTTCCTTGTCCATTTCTCCCCTGAGAGGGGTCTGTATACAACCCTGTGCAGATTGTGGTGCCATTGCCTGTCTCAAATTGACCCACAGTGCTTTCTTCTCCTCCTGTTTACCCTTTTGTACTGTTGCTTTGATTCCTTCACTTATGTAGAGAGCTACCTCCTCCTCTTTTACCCTCCCTGTCCCTCCTGTAGATAGTGTATCCTGGTAAGTTTACATCCCAGTCATGGTTCTGTGTGTACCATGTTTCTGTGACTGCCATGATATCTGGATGTTCCTCCTCCATCAAGGCCACTAATTCAGGAAGCTTATTACCCAGACTATGGGCATTGGTACTCATTGCTCTCCATTTTTGATGGCTTTACTTTCTGTAGCATCCCCACTGACCTTTCTACCTTGGTCTTTTTCTCATTTAGTACCCTGTTTTGCAGGGAGAGGCTGGGATTTTCCTGCTGCTTATCAGTGCCTCCCTCTTGACTAGTTTAAAAGCTTGCCAATGAAGCATTTAAATTGATTGGCCAAAAGACTTGTTTCCTTCCTGGACAGATGCAGACCATCCTGCCAGTATAGGCTGGTGTCCCTCAGGTGGAACCCCAGTCCCCAATGAAGCCAAACCCTGTGCTCCTCAACATTTTTTCAACCATTCGTTAAATTGCATGGTGCAAAGTACCCTCTTCACCCATGCCACTGACAGGCAGCACCTCTGAGAAGGATACTGTGTGAGCTACTTGTCTTAGACCCCTCCCCAACTCTACAAAGTCCTTCTGCACTGCTCTGATCTCATGAGGAGCCAAGTCATTTGTCCCTAGGTGGACAATGACATCCAGCTCAGACTCGTGCAACTGTTCTTGTGATCCTACTGATGTGCTTCCTGTCTCTCAAGCCATGGCACCAGGCAGGCACCTTACTTCAGTTTTCTGCTCCCCAGTTCTATCCCTAATAATTGAGTCCCCACCAGGAACTGCTTCCTTTCCCTGTGGTGTCCTCTGCCTCCTTCCTGAGGGCCTCTCTTGTGACAGTTGTCTGCAACCTCCTTAGTCTCCTCTGCGGGTGCATCCATAGGGAAACTATGCTCCCCCCTAGAATGGTGTATGGATTGTGGAGTGGAACAACCTGACTGGTTGTGCTTCTGTTCCACCACCCCACCCGCCCTGAGCCCACTGTGGTCCAACTGCTGTGCTTTCTTCGCAACCTCTGAGGTAGTGGTGGTGGCTGTGGTGCTCCTGTGTGGGAGGTTCTCTTACTACTGTTCAGTGTGGCCTGAAGATGGACAACATCTTCCCTCAGGGCAGAGAGTTGTCTGCAAACAGGGCAGCATCTCCACCTCCAGAAAGACTCCTGGAAGACTGCTGCCCCACAGCCATTACATTGCACTACTCCCACATGTCTGTCTACCTTGGTTTTTGTTTTGTTTTTGTTTTTGTTTTATTTTGTTTTTTCTGTGTGTGTGTGTGTGTGTGTGTGTGTGTATGTGTGATTGGTTTGTTATATAGAAATATATATATATTATATAATGTGTATGCTTATATTGTCAGTGCAGTGTGTCTAGAAATGATATGACAGTGATATGCACCTTGCCCTCTTGAGAAATGATGTCAGAACCCCAGGTATAAAGGAACTGTTTCCAGGGTGGGTGGGGTGAGGGTGGAAAGGGTTTGGGCCTAAGCTGTGCCATCATGAAACAATCAGCTAAAAGCTTGACCTACTGCTGCAAAGTGTGCCTTCCTGTCAGCAAGATGCCCTACACGACAATTTGACAGAGAAAATACCCTGCTAATCAAACAGGAAAAATCCAAACATCCAAGTCAGACACAGGTAAAGCTCCCCAGCCCTAAAACAGCCTGGTGACTTGTGTTCTGAAAGCAGTCAGCCTCCAAACATGTCAGTTGTGCACAAGGACATACACAGTAAACAGTATTCAGTCCCTGTGGGTTTAAACTCTTCCTGCACTGAAAATCTCAACAATTGTAACAAAAGTAAAGCATGGTCCACTTCCTCTGTTGATTGAAAGACTGCCTTTTCTGATAATTCTAAGTTCCTTATTTCACCTTTCAGTTAGAAGTATCCTCCATCTGAAGAATATTAACTTTCCTAAAGAATCTGCTTCAAACCAAAAACAATTGCGAATTGTAAGTTCATCTCCTCTGTTGTGAGCACAACTCACTTTCTTGCAAATCCTAAATCCAGTGTTGCAGCTTCCAGCCAGAGCTAGCTTCACCTGAAGAATATTAGGTTATCTGATGAGCCTGCTAAAATCCAATTGCTTATAGTACTGTTGTTATCAGCTCTGTAAGACTCTTCCAAAGCTATTGGCTGATAAGTAGCTGTGATGTAAGCACTTCCTGACACATTCTGGCCTGGCCTTTTAAGGCACACAGAGATAGACAAAAGAAAAAACATTTTCTACCCCTGGGGCACTGTCTGGTCAAATACACAGCCTGTAATCTGCTCTTAATTCAGGACTTATGACAAATTCTTAGCCCAGTGAATAACTCACAGTATTACAAATATTGCAATGCAAACAGTCAATCACTAACTCCAATCAAGTCAGCTGTGCACAAGGACAGACACAGTTAACAGTATTCAGTCCCTGTGGGTTTAAACTCTTCCTGCACTGAAAATCTTAACAATTGTAACAAAAGTAAAGCAAGGTCCACTCTGTTGATTGAAAGACTGCCTTTTCTGATAATTATAAGTTCTTTATTTCACCTTTCAGTTAGAAGTATCCTCCACCTGAAGAATATTAACTTTCCTAAGGAATCTGCTTCAAACTAAAGACAATTGTACATTTTAAGGTTCACTCCCTCTGTTGTGTGCACAACTAACTTTCTTGCAAATCCTAAGTCCAGTGTTGCAGCTTCCAGGCAGAGGTAGCTTCATCTGAAGAATATTAAGCCAATTTGCAGGATGGTTGCTGTGGTCCACACCACTCAGGCAAAAATCTATATTAGACGGCTACTGAGTACCAGAATAGATTTTTTCCCCAAACCATTCAGGTTAGCTCAGCCTTGACAGTACCAATAGAGACTTCTGACCAGTTGGCAGTGATTGCCACTGCACTATAAGTGCAGACAATAGGGACACAAATAATACCCAGGAGGAAGCTGAATTCCACTTTAGTGCAAGATAATACTTTAATGGCTCAGTGGACAGAATTATTCAAGGCTAGAGTCTCTGTAATCAAACCTTATGACTGGATAGGGGCCTAGTGGTCCAATTCTAAACTGGAATTCAAAATGTTGAATCTCAAAGGTGGCATGGAACAAATGAGAGGACTACTTCCAATACCTCCAGTTGCAGAAAAGTTCTTTATACTAATCTCCAGGGCTCAGAGGAAACATTGATTTATCTTCTGCTATAAAACAAATTTAGGAGCAAATGTTTGTATCCCAGTATAAGAGAGGGAGTCCTTGAAAATGAAAGCCCTGTGCTGCACTCAAGTCAATAAACAGGGATTAGACATATAAAGAAGTTGTACAGACTGACTTAAAGCTTCCTATATAGATAAACTTATTGACTACCAGAATGATACTGCAATTACCACAGATACTCAGATACTAGAGCTAACTCAGAAATATTTGAGGATTTGTTTTACTTCTCTAACCTTTCCATTCTGGATATTGAAATAGAGAAACAACATGCCATATTGGCAGATATTACCTTTGTGGAAGTGGAACAGGCCATACAAAAACTGAAGACAACATTTCCCCAGGACCAGATGGACTCATGGTTGTACTTCATAAATCTCAGCTGGAATTTCTCTCCCTGGCCCTAGTACTGGTGCTTAATGAAATTATTTCCTGGGTATACATCCAGGGCACATGGCATAAGCCATTATGGTTTTACTGCATAAAAGGGAGACATGACCTCTCAAAAATGTGAGACCTATTAGTATTTTGAATATTGATTACAAAGTTTTAACATTTAACCACAGCATCTTTCTACCCTACAATAATGGAAAGCCAGGACAGTCTTTTACAGGGAACACATGGGAAAGGGCAAGGATGTCCACTTAGGCCTCCTTCTTTAATTTTTTTCCATAGATCAATTACTCTGAAGAGTTCTGAATAATCCTTTGATTCTGAATATTAGAACACAGAATGGTCTTACAAGGCCAAAGAATGCGCTTATGCTGATGACATTTGCATATGGCCAGAGAGTGCAGCAGCCAGACCACACTTTCAGCAGGAATTGACTATTTATGAATCAATCTCAGGAGCAAAATTAAACTATGCCAAAAGTGTAGGGATAGCTGTACACACTATGTCTGATGACAGCATAGTCCACATTGCTGATGTACCTATCACACATGACCCAATTAAAATTGTGGGTCTTAAATTTGATAGAACAGATGATGCTGCATTAAATTGGGATGAAAACTTCATAGCCTCATCCCTGACTTCCTCTTGGAAAGCCAAGCTGATTTCAAAGTGAAAAATAGTGTATCTCTTGAAAACCTTAGTGCATCCAACTTTTCTATTTATTTCACACATTTTCCCTCACCAACAGATAAGGAAGTCACAGTGAACAATATTTTCTTCCAGGGACTCTGGGCAGTCATTTAAATCCCATTAAATGAAATTTACCTATCAAGACTATGGACAAGGAGGTATCGGAATGATACACCCAGTAGTATTCTACATGAGTTTTTTTCTGTACACCAGTTTGGTACCCATAGTTCCAGGGAGGTATACTGTGAAAAGGGCGACTAAGATTCAACGACTCAAATATGAGTGACTCAGTCTCAGTCCTTGTGTTGTGAGTTACCCTGAAAGGGTAGCACGGGTGAAAAGAAGGGTGACCAGAACTACAGTAGGGAACTGAAGAGGAGGGAAGGTATGTGGGAGGCAGTGCAGAGGGAAGGTTGCCAAGCTGGCTGTGTGGCATGGTGGTGAGGGTAGCTGGTTACAGTGTGGAGGGTGCAGGGTTCAGGGCTGGGAAGGTGCAGTGTTTTGCATCAGCAGTGTGTTTTTACACAAGTTTCACCACCTCCTGACATGCACCCCCTGGAGTTGAGAATAATTAGTTAGAGGCGGGCACAGCCTCCACACACACATAAAGTTATCTGTGTGCCTGTTATCTGTGCACACTGTGAGTGTAAGTCATTGTTTTTATTTTAGCAATGTACACTTGCCCTCACCCATTATGACATAGAACCTTTCAGGGAACATCACACCCTTGAATTCTCTTCTCTTGAATTGGGTTCAAAATTATATACTGTATGGGGTATACTCCTCACTGAATTCCCATAGAGCAAGATTACTGTCTGTACCCCACACACTTTAACCACCAGTTTTAAGACTAAGACAATGGAAAATACCCCACAGATCTTTGATGACTCAGACAAGGAAACAATTCTATCACTCTGTTATACACACATATTTTTTTGAGATCCCAAGCATAGAACATTGTCCCACAGATCAGGTTATTTCAGTTTTCCTACAACTTACGGATAAAAGAATCCCACTGCAGTTCTGGGATGTCAGCTGGATGTCTTGTCATGGCAGACTGGGGACCAGGAATGCACATAAATATAAAGCACTAGAAGAGTATATGTGCCCTAGCCTCGTGTGCCCAACTTACTTGAAACCCAAGAAAACTTTCATCACACCTGTCAATATGCTCAGGATTTTGGGGCAGTAGTTACTGAAAACTGGACAGCAGGTTAATTAACCCAATCACCTATAGAAATTCTCATTTTAGGGCTATATCTCCCCACCCACCCCACCCCAGTTCAATAATTGTAATCCCAGTACTCTTAGATTAATATTCTCAGTGATTCAATATTATTTATGGCAGGCTAGATGTCAGTTTCTTCTACAATAGAAGGATTGCTTTGCTAGACAGATCATCCAGCAGATTAAAATGTGCTTACGTAGCAGGTACATACAGGAACAAGCAACACTTTCAGTGCAGCAGCATAGCTCATTTTGGAAGAACTGCACTTGGTTCTTAGCATGCTGTAACTGTACAGAAAGGTACTATTGCTATGATTGTTGACCTTTTGTAGATATTTAGCATTGAAAATGCCTATCTTTATGGGGTTTTGGGGGTTCTTTCTTTTGGGGGTTATGGAATAAATATGCTTGTTTATTAGTTCTCAATCTTTTTATGTCGGAGGCTCCAGTGTTGTTTTTATTAGTCACTTTACTCTTTTTTATTGTTTATTAGTTTACCTTTTTTTGGGGGTATTTGAAATTAGTTTGACCAAGCTTTGTACATATTTGAGTTTTTCTTGTTATTCCCTGTGATTTGTTTTTGGATTTATTCTTTCAATAAAATTCTACTCTTATCGAGAAGTGCTATGGGATCTTTAATATCCACCTGAGCAACCACCAAAACAGGCAGATGGTACCTCAGTTTAACATCTCATCCAAATGACAGCACCTCAGAACAGAAATGCAGCAGCCCCCCATGATGCACTACTGTGTCAGTATTAGGATTTATCTGACATTCCTGGTGGAGGTAAGGCTGAGGGATCTACAGTTTCTGGCTGCTCCTTGTCCCCTTCCTTGTATAGCAGAACTATGTACTTTACCTCCAGTCCTTGGGTACCACCCTTTGCTGAAAAGAGCTATTGAATAGCCTCCAGGGGTTCAGCTAACATCGATGCCAGTTCCATTAATGCCCTCAGATGCATCCATCTTGCCCAGGGGCCTTGTCTATCTTCAGGGCTGCTAACTCATTTTGACTCAGGCTAGCATACTTCTGCAGCCTTATTTCGGGACACCCTATCACATACCTTTATGCCACTCTCTAACAGGGCCCACTTTTCTCCCTAGTGAATACCAAGCAGAAATAGTCATTCAGAAAGGCTGCTTTCTGTTCATGTTCCTCTCATTACCCTGCCCCTCTTTTAGCCTGACAATTGCCTCTTCCATCTTTCTTTTTCCCTATATATCTAAAAAATGTTTTCCTCTCTTGTTCCTATTCCACATATGCAGTTCTGTGTCTGCCTTGTGATCTTGATTGCCCACTCACTTTTCTAGTTTTCTCCTGGTACTTGGCCCATTCCTCCTCTCCCTGTTTTTCATTGTACCTTATAAAAGCCTTCTTTTGGCCCTCACTGCCTCCTGACATTTTCAGAGAACCAAATTGGTTTCTTATACTTGTCTCTCTTGATAACTATTCTCATGCATGCATTTGTTGCCTGAGAACAGACCTTTCATGATCCTTCATCTTTCATTTATTCCCCTCATGTTGTCTATCCCAGCAAACCTGTCCAGGACTAGTTCCCTCATTCTGTTGAAATATTTCTTTTAAGTCTAGCATCTCAGCCTTAGACAAGGGCTTACTGGTGCTCAGGACCAGCCTGAACAATATAGTTTTGTGGTCACTGAATCCCTGTGATTCACCAACCCGTGCTACATCTACTCTTTCTGAGTTGGCGAGTACCACATTAAGAATGGTAGATTTTCTAGGGGGTTCCCTGACCTGGCACCAGCATGCAGTCCTGCAAAGTATCAAGCAGGGTCTGGCTTCTGGCACTCCTGGCTGCTGGGATGGTCAGTCGATATCTGTCGGGCTGAGATATTCTGCTACTAAAACTGCTCCTTTGCCAACCCTTACAACTTCTCCTTCTAGTTCATTTTCTGTGTCTGAACCACCCCAAATGAAGTTTCCCACCTGATGACTCTGTGGAGCTGCACGCACAGTGATTCTACCTCTCTTTCCTCCAGTGTATTCATCCTCTACTGTTTCTATTCCTTCCTGACATAAATGTCCACCCTTCCATCCTTCCACCTCTACCCATCCCTTTATTTCACATATATAAGTTATATCCAGGGATCACCTGGTCCCAATCATTGTTCCCATTGTCCCAACTTTCTATAAAGCCACTAGATCCAGCCCAGAGTCTGCAACTAGTTACTGGAGTTCACTAATTTTATTATGTAGACTCCTTGTATTGTGGCACAACACCCTCCAACCTACACTCCCACCCTTTGGTTCTTGAATGACTTCCTCTATCAAGATTCCCTGATATCCTCACTTGCACAGTTAAGAATTATAAATTGTAGTATTATGCTGCCCCAGAGAGGGCATCTCTTAGATCCCTTGAATAACCTGCCTTGCCACTCTCTACAACTGTAGTAAGAAATACCTTACCATTAAGAGTCCTCTGGAATTACAGACTCATCTGCAAACACCCTACAGATGCTCCTAGCAGATCCACACACCTGCTATCTCACCTTCACATGATAGAACACCACTAAAGAAAGATGTAATGAATTTTCTAAATTCTTTAGATAATGAAGACTTTGTCAAGAGCGATATTACTTGTTCTGTCCAAACCCTTCAAATTCCACAAACAAATGTTAGTATATCTATTTTATTTTTCAATATAACTGGTTATTGGCACCAGTGCCATATCCAAAAAACTAAACTTCCATTAAAAAGGCTAGTTGGTCCCCGACCCCCATAGCCACCACTACCAACCTCCTTATTTTCTGGCTGTCTAGCATCTATTCTTGATCCCATTACCAAACTTATGAACTTTCAATATCATTGACCTCAGTTCCTGAAAATCTGAAACTGTCTCCCATAAAATCAGTTTTGAAAAAGCCTTCATTTGATCTCAATATTTTAGTTAACTGTTGCCCAATTCAAAACTACCCTTACTTTCAAATATACTGGAAAGGATAGTTGACCAACAGTTGCTTGCGGAAAGGCAGCTATTTGAAAGCATTAAATCTGGGTTCAGAGTAAATCAGTCTACTAAAACTTCTCATTAAAAAGCATTACATCTGGGTTCAGAGTAAATCACGCTACAGAAATTTCTCTTCTTAAGCACCTAATGACATTTTGCTAGTGATAGTAGTTTGTTTCCTTTTAATAATGTTAGATCTCTCTGCTGCATTTGACACAATCAACCATAATGTTACACTGGATAGAGTGCTTTCTACAGGCATCTCAATTTCTGCATTAGCATGGTTATTCTGTTATTCTGAGTCACATTTCTTTAAGGTTGCTGTTGGCAATTATGAATCTTTACCCAGACTTATTACTGAAGATCCCAGGGATCCATATTGAAGCCCAACTCTACTTAACATTTATAGTCTTCCAACTGGCAGCAGTATACATATAAATTGGCTAAATTTCCACACTTATGCCAAAGTTCACAAGTTTATTTTGAGTTCAAATCTCTGTCTGACATTGCCATCTCTAGTCTTGTGACCTATCTAAATGAATTGAAAAACTGGCTAACTGAAAATGTTCTACAAGTTAAAAGTAAACCTAACGAAGACTGAGGTTATGATCTGTGATACTAACACCCTCCTTTCAAGATGACCTATTG
This sequence comes from Neoceratodus forsteri, assembly GCA_016271365.2. Taxonomy (NCBI): domain Eukaryota; kingdom Metazoa; phylum Chordata; order Ceratodontiformes; family Ceratodontidae; genus Neoceratodus; species Neoceratodus forsteri. Next base: position 398,707,333 of record CM057454.1, read on the forward strand.
ACTCCTTTTATCTCTGAAATTTGTGTTGATGTCAAGGTTGCAGTCCATGTTAGAGACTTAGTAATCATTATGGACCCTTCTCTTTCTCATGCTCACATCTAAGTTGTACAGAAAACGTCTTTATTCCATCTTAGGAAGATTGCCAAGTTACTGAATTGTCTTGATTTCTTGATTTAGACTCTCTCAAGATGCTAGTTAATGCCCTTCATAATCTCTTGGGTGGCTAATTGTTGTAATTCCTTTTTCCAGACTGCCAAATTCATCCATCAATAAATTACAGCAGGTAATGGATTTGACTTCATGATTAATCACTAAAACTCCGTGAGAGATCATATCACATCAGTAATAGAAAATCTTCATTGAGTCAAAATCACTTTTTAGAATTAACTTTAGGGTCCTGTTAGTTACCTGTAAATATATCCATGGCCAAGGTGCTAATTATGTTGTAGACCTTTTGCCAAGGCCAAGGCTGGTCAGGAAGACATGATCATGCAGTCGGTCAAGGGAATAATACATTCTTTTTTCAATACATGGGGAATAAAAGGTGAGTCAGATGTAAGGTGGGATACTAATCACTGCAAAGGAGGGAGGAACCATTGAGCAAGGCAGATGGTATAGCACAGGCACTAAATAAGCACTTCCATATTTTACCAAGAAGTTAGGAGTATGGCAGCATGGGCTGGAAATTGACAGAGAGGTGCATGCCAAATAGGAGGCAGTGCTGATCACACCATAAATAGTTGGTAAGTATCTGGAGAATGTAAATCCTAGAAAATCATAGGGTTCCAGTAGTATCCATGCAAGGGTAATAATGGAGTTGAAAGGGGTCTGGCTGGGTCTCTTGTTGATATTTTCAAGACTCCATACAGTGAGGAATAATGCCAGAGAACTGGGAAACAGCCAGTGTCATCATCCTAAGAAGGGGCAAGGTCAGGCCCAAGTAATTACAGACCAGTGAACCTTACCTCTTTGATTAGCAAAGTGAGTCATCCATAAAAGATGTGATGTTTCAGTACATTGACAGAAACTGGCCATTCTCTAGCACATATAATAATTTCATGAAAGGTACATCCAGCTGAACCATCCCGAGACTAGGAGAGGATAGTGGCTGGTTGGTGGATGAAGTCTTTCTGGAGTCTGACAAGGCCTTCGACATTGCACCACATGGAAAATGCATGGAGAAATTGTATATGGAGTACACTAATTGCACAGTATGTGTATTACAAATGAGCTCACAGGTAGGAAGAAGAGAGTGGTGGTGGATGGTCACCATTTAAAGTGGAGGAATGTGCTGAGTGGAGTACCTGGGTCCATTGCTCTTTACATGTTTATTAATTATTAATGCTCTGGAGAAGAGCGTCAGCAGCAGGTGCTGAAGTTTGCTGATGACACTAAATCGACAAAAGTGTGGACATAGTAGAGAAGGGATGCATTACTGTTGGACTTGCACACATTAGGGGCATGGGCTGAGTAAATGGAGTCTTAGATTTAATGTGGGAAAATGCAAAGTACTACACTTAGGAGCAAGGAAGTTGGGTCACACATACACCCTGGGGCAGATTCACGAGAAAACAGAGAGCAGGCAAAATATGCTGTATCCAACATGGGACTTGGTCTCTGATTGGTGCATCCATTTGCTTATGTCATACTCACAAACTACATCCAAAACTGGATGAAAGAAAATGGGGCTACTCAGTCCAAAAGAGGCCAAAACTGGACACAGGAAGAGTGCACCAGCAATACATGTTTTCCATGCACCACTAGCACCTGTGGTATTTATTAACAAGTGTCCATGGTTCAGAGTTCTACTGCAGTAGTCTGAGTACACATTTTCATGTTGTAGGTATGGAGATGGATGGCATCCTGTAATGTATTATGCTGTAAAGTACTACCTTATTCATGCTTTATTGGCACTAATTTCTTTAGGAGCATGTATCCTGCTGAGTAAAACAATGGTGCCATATTGTATCCAGCACATGCTGAGCTCTGCTACCAATGCCATATACAGTACTGTGGTGTTTTTTTTGTCAGAAATGCATTTGCTAGCCTGAATATACCATATCTGTATAGTTTACAGTATGACCATTTCAGAATTAGCCCACTAAAACATACCTGTTTTAAATTGTCCTAATGGAGATAATGCATTAAAATGTGGGTACAGTGCCATCCTTAGATCTGTATATTGAAACTTGCTTCACTTTTAACTCTGCTTTCTGGACTATGTTAGGTTTAGACACAAACCACTTGCATTTTGAATACAGTTACCTTTGTGACTAAAGACAATTTTCATTTTGGAAGCAGCCACCTTTATTTTCTGGATGTAGCTTGCCACTTAGGATGAAACATTTGTTGTTTCTCTTTAGAGTTTTAGAATCCTGCCCATTGTGTGATGCAACAATGGATAGGACAACTGAGAAAAGGACCTAGGGTAATTATGAATGATAGTTGAAGCCAGGCAGGCAGTGCGCTGCTGTAGCAAAAAGGCACAACTGCTGTGTCCATACTGAGCTTAAAGTGAAATTTGTTTTCATTGAGCAAATGCAAAAATACTGTCCAAAACATCTGCCCTGCATGTACATTTTAAGGGTACAAAGGAGTAACATGTCTTGTCACAATTTTATGGTACTAGAACATGTTCATCAAAGAAAGGGGTGATGCCTGTTCACAAGTACTTCTACAGAAAGAGACCTGCTGGATCTATACCCTATAGTCACTGAGTCCTGAGAGTCTAAATGAGGAAATAGATATTGTCCTTTCCTTTAATTTAATTACTGCATTGTTTATTGTAGTAGTTTATATTTCTAATTAATTATTTTGTTTCCAGGATTATGATGCAAACCTTAAATTAGCTTTCTTTTTCTATGTCTTTTTAGCTATTCTAGAATAAATTGCTACAGGTTTAGATTAGGAACTTTATTTGTACCCAGCATTTCAACAGATTGGCATCACCTAGGTTTTGGAACAATTAATGTTATCAAATTAGCTGTTATCTAGTTTCCATAGTATGAGACTTCTTAGTCTGTAGGAAACCGTATTCCATTTTGATTGGATATATGGTATGGCTAATTAATATGCATCTTCCTTCCAGAACTGTTTCATTGCCATATGTTACTTCCTGCTTTCACATGAGTTTATCTGATATTGGTATAATGGTTGACACTTCACTGTGTTTTTAAACACAGGTGATTATTAAAGGGATTGCCTTATGACTTATTTAGTTCAAGTGTGGAATTTATCAATGATAATGAATCGGAAGCCATAATCATTTGTATTATGTATTTAAAATTCCAGTTTATCATGTGTTAGACTTTTCTAATTCGGTTAATGAGCTGTTGGATAATGGTGCTGTTTTCCAAAGTTAGACTGATAAAATGAGTCCTCCTAAGCCTCACCTGCTGTTGAAGTGGCAGGGCACATGCAGCATTAGTATTTAAATTGGTGCAGTGGTCTGCTTTGTACAATAATTTTGCTTTTTGCATGATCAGAAATTAATTTCAATTTAATTTCATGTGTGTATCTGCCACAGTTAGGTTTTTTCACTGTGGTGATTTGGGGTTCCAGCTCTTACAACAGCACGCACCTGCTTTCTTAGTGGATGTCCCTACTTTTTTTTTTCTGCAGTGTAATGCCATAGTCAAGAAAGAAAATTCAATGCTGGGATGTATTAGGAGGGAGGTTTAGGGGCAGATCATGGGATATGATTCTCCTTCTGTAAAACGTTTTGGTTCAGCTACACCTGGAGTACCATGTCCAGTTATGGGCAAGGAACTCACAGTGTTGGAGTTAGAATTGAAATACTCACTGTGGGACTGTGGGCAAGCAATTCAACCTCTCAGTGCTCCATTCCACCCAGCTGCAGAACTGGATTGAGGCAGGACCTCACAGGAAATGAGATGCTGCCTCTCAGCTTGGCTATCCTAGGTTAATAAATTGTAAAACGTTCTGGTCACTGTCACACAGAAAGGACACTGATGAGATGGAAAGGGTTCAGCACAGGGACACCAAGCTAATTAGTGGATTTGGAGGCAAAAGCTAGAGTAGGAGAAGACACTAGATATACTCACTTTATTTAGCCTACAAAAGAGAATGCTGAGACAGGATATGAACACTATTTACTGTATACTAAAGGGATAGACAGGGTAGAGTATACATAGATGTTTGAGCTGGTGAGTGCAAGCTGAACTCACGGCATGCCCTCAAACTGATGGAGGAATTAGAATTAGAGGAACATTAGAAAGCATTATGCCTTGTAATAGGAGGCTAACATGTGGAATAGCCTACCAGTAAGGTTATAGAAACTAGCACTTTTCAGGCTTTCAAAGCAGGCTAGATAGATTTCTAAAGTAAAATGGCAAAAGGGTTGCACAGCATGAATAGGGAAACATTACAGTTAAGTTTGAATGTGTAGCGATATTCAAAATTGAGCATAGTTACTGCGCAGCAGCAGGAGGGCTGGCAAAGATGAACCCTATGTCCTCCTGTTATCCCAATACCATGCTAATATGTTGCTTTGTACATTTAAAAAAATACTTTTTTTTAGGTCTATAGAAAAATGATGCTACAGCTAACTGTGGGTTTGAACTCCTTCCAATAGGATCATTTAGAGTTTATTTAACTTAGTGTATTTTATTTATGACTTCCCTTTCATGTTACTATTACCTCCACTTCTACTTCCATGACCTCCATTACAAATCCTGGCCATGCCCCTGTTTTAGGTTAATGACCACAAGGTGTGGACATCTATTAGTCTAAGGGCCCTAATCTCTGTTTACAAACTATCAGGTTAAGCAGCTGAGTGTGTTTGCTCTGCTTTCTGTCTTGCAGCAACTTGCAACCCATTCTCATAAGAAGTCTTTAAGCACCTTATTATCAGTGTGAAATCTGAAGAATCACATGTTCACTGGGTCAGGAGTCAGATAGCCTAAGGAGAGAATGGCCAGGCTAGTGTTGGAATGTCTGAATCAAACTTGCAGCAGTGAGAAACAAGCAGTTTCAAGGGTGGGTTTAAATGTTTCAGTTTATTCAAAGAGAGCTGACAAAAGGGGTATGAAGATGTCAACATGTGCCAAAATTTACCATCAGCTTCTAGCAAGATACTTTTTTCTGCTGCTGCAATTGAAAAGCAAGTTTAAGTAATTCTGCCATGGTTCCATTCTCAACAGAGCTTTGTTTTACAAATCTTTTCTCCACAGTGAAATTCTATACAAGGGAGTCATCACTTTAAGTTGGTAAATTTGCTCTTAATTTTGAAAAGCACTGTCCAGATATCTTTGACAGATGGTCTGCACTTTCTTCATTTGAATGAGTGTTATCCATCCCATACACTCATTTAACCACTGCTCGAATGCCTACTTGATTTTTGTTTTGTTTTAGCCCTTTTATGGCTATGGGTGGAGCCTGCAGCCATTTTACAATCGCTCTAAAAATGGGCAATCGTGGCACAGCTTCCATTGACTTTGGAAGTATCCTCCGAAAGTCCAACATAGCTTGAAACAGTCCACCACAGTCACTGCCAGAGCTACAGCCAAATCCATTTGGTCTCTACTTCCAGATTGTGAACTAGAACTGCACATGTGCACCACGTGCATGTGCAGTTCTGCCGGTGCCACTATCTTGGGAATGGCAGTATGCCATTCAACACAACTGCACATGAGCTTTTGGTGGTGCTTCATCTCATCGAGCTTTTCAAGCTCACCACAGTCATATCAGCTCTGGCTAGATCTTGTTTTAAATACCAGCATGGTCAGCATTTACATTAAACTACTGCATTATTTGTGAAACCTCAATAGTCCGAAGCTCTGCCATTGAAGCATTCATTCATAATGAAAACAACATTTGCTAAGAAGGTTTCTACAAGAGTCATTGGTGGCTTAATTGCAAGTTGCAAAAGGCATTGCTGCAGATTTGCAATATGAGACTTTAGCTAAACTAGAGCCTTCTGGGAAAAGAGCTGAAACTGTACATTCTTGGATATTTTCCTTCACTGACAGATGGTACCCCCAAAAAAAACCCACACACATTTTATTGCCTTGAAACAACAAACATCAACCAAATATCATAGTCCAAAATTCTTGAGTGGGTCTTCTTTTGGCTGACTGATAATGTTCACTAAAGATTTAGCCAGACAATTGCAAATCGTCACTCACAGTAGACTTAGCTTTTTGAAAAATAACTTGATGAGGCAGAATGTGGCATTCCATCTTCTGAGAATGTCATGTGCAGCTGGTGTGAATGATACTTTTACAGAACTGCTAACTATATTGTAATCCTTGAACAGTGAAGAGCCCCTTCTTATTATTATCATACTTAGGGAGCAGGAAAATGCAACCTGCTGACGCTATAAGAAAAAGCTACAGCAAAATTATTGATGAAATACTGGCACTCAATGTGCATGGTCAGTGCCTGTAAATATATTATTTACCCTTTAACCAAAAATACCCTGTAAAACAAAATATCTGGTTTCTACCTTTGAGTAATAGGTTTGTGACCTATCCAGTATATATCAGTTAAACTTTGCATTGCATATAGTTCAAACTACTTTTTAAGTAAAACATAGACTAATATACCTTTTAATTGTAATTGATCAATAACAATAAGTTAGGGCTGTGCAAACCTGTCAGAGTTCAAGCATGTGAACTTTAGGCATTAAACCCAGTAAAGTTTGCCAAGAGGAAACACCACCGAGTATTTGAGGAGCAGAGAGCGGTCATTGGTTAAACTGGAAATATAGGTGGGGAGCTCCAGTACCTAGATTTCTAGGTGTCTGAACTGTCATTTCTAGGTGGTGGAACTCTTCATAGTAGTCAAAGGAGAAAGATCACAGAGGTAGGAAGTGTCATACACAATTTTTAAGAAGTGGTGGAACTGAGTTCCTGTTGCTCCAGCCCTATTTATCTTCTATAGCAGCAGCCTTTGCAGCTAAGTGTGTGTGAGTTGGGGGTGGTTCTAGCTTGTGATTGTGCTTCTGTGGGCAGTAAAATGTTTTAATTCTATGTTTCTGTATGAGAATCAGCTTCGGGAGGAGGAGGACTTCAGCAAAAGGAGGGCTGAGGGCAGGTTCACAGCCAGATCAGCTGGTGTCATTGGAGGTCCCCAAGGACCATCTGGCTGTAGCCAGTCAGTAGGGCAGCTTTAGTCCCTGTCAGCAAAGGCCTGAAACTGTAGTCCACTTCCTTGCTAGAGGAAATGCCACTGAGTGTTCAGGAGCAGAGGAGCACGGGCCATTTGCACCTAAGTGTATGGGGGAGCTAACTTGTGCTTGTGCTTCTTTGGAGAAGTGAAATGCTTTAATTATGTTTCTATGTGGGACTCTGTTTCTGGGAGGAGGGAAAATGTTGGTAGAGGAGAGCTGGGGTGACAGCTGGAGCAGCCAGTGACATAGGAGGTCTCCGAGGATCTCATGGCTGCAGCCAGCTAGTAGGGTGGCTGTGGTCTCTATATATACCCACAATCCTAGTGACCCCAAAGCACGAGTGCCATGAAGTAGGAGTGTGGTGTCTGACTCAGTGCCATCTGGGGCATCAGCTGGGTATCTCAGAGGACCGCAGGCCACAGGCCATGCTGGTCGCAGGAGAAAAGGCAAGTGTAAAGGGAGGTAAGCACACTGTTGTGGGGTTAGAAGGGATTGCAGATGATCCCTATCTAGGGTCAGCTATATTTGTATTGAGCTTCAAGGAAGCAGGAGGGGAAGATGAATTGAGGAAATTTGGGACTGCTGTAAACATCCGTAACTTGGATATACAGCATAAGGAGATACATATCTAAGGGACAGAAGAAGCTAGGGGCCAGGAGAATGTGGGGAATAGGAGCATATACAGACATCACAATAGTGGGAGGAGGGTAGTGTGCTTTAATAGTTGTGGAGTAACAGTCTTCCTAGGGACAATGTAGAGTGCAGGGGGTTGTCCAGTGTGTAGGAGACTGGAGCAGCTAAGGGAGATGTAAGACAGCTTAGATGTGAGTTGGGGAGGATGGATTGGAGAGGCAGAGGAGCAGGGTAGGGGGAAAATGTCAGAGGGGAGGTGCCCAGAGAAGTGAGGGTCTCAGACTGGGGAAGGGAGCATGGAGTATCACCCAGTATCCAGGTTTACTGCTTCCTCAGAGGACCAGTGAGCCTAGGGAGGGGAATGGCAAGTCATAGGGGAAGGGGTGGGACTGCGGGTTGAAGCAAGAGGAGGAACTCTTGAAGGGTGCCTTTAATCAATAGATTTTACCCTCTGTCTGGAAAGAGGGAGGAAGCAACAGGAGGTGGGATAGGTGGTCAGGTTAAGACAATGAGGTTGGGGTGGAAGGAAAGGAGTGGTTAGGCTCTGCAGGGTAGTCAAGGTGGGCAGGGAAGCAAGCAGACAAAGTGGAGCATAAGGTGGGGGGGCGAAGAGGGTAATAGGATGAGGGGAAAGTGGAGGCAAGCATAGCTAGCCAGAAAGGGAAGGAATAGAGGAGAATAGTGGCATAGTTAGATGTACAAGTAGAGGCTGTGGGGACATTAACCAAGGCAAGAGGGGAGCAATTAGGTGGGGAACAACTCATCTGGCAGTCAAGGAAGGAAGGAAGGAAGGAAGGAAGGAAGAGACATGAATTGAGGGGACAAAAGGGTTGTAATCCTAGGGGACTCCATAATTAAGCGTATTCACTGGGAAGGAAGGGGGGCAAATAAAGAAGGAAGGTGGTTTGCATGCCAGGGATGACAGCAGGCAAGGTGTGCCCTAGAATTGTGGAAATGGTAATAAGGATGGGGAGCCACATGAGTTGTAAACTGTGGTACCAATGACCTAGATGGGGAAGAGGTGAAGGTAGAACAAAGTAGATTCTGGGCATTAGGGAGGACCTCAGGCTGGTAGCAAGATCACTGGCATTCTCAGAGGTGTTACCAGTGCTTAGGGCCAGACAGTCAAGAAGAAAAGGGTAGAGGAATTCAACATCTGGCTGAGGGACAGTGCAAGGAGGAAGGATTTGTCTATATTAGGGACTATGGGAGACCTGGTAAAATAAAATGCTGTATGCACCAGACAAAACACACCTCAGAAGGGAAGGCTCAGTGGTACTCAGGGACAAACCAGGGCTGCACCTAACCCATAAACTTAATTTAAAACTACTAAGGTGGGCAGGCTGGCCCTACAAGCCCAATGACTGCAGGAGGAGGAGGTCGATAAACCTCCACCCCATACCAGAAGAAGGGATCTGAGGGTGGAGAGGAATAAGTCAATCAACAAATGGGGGGGAAGCACACAGATGGGAGAAAGGGGAAGGAAAGAAGTGGTGGAAGGGAAGGAAGGAGGCTTAGATTCTAAGTAGAGGGTAGTGTCCCTGAATGTGCAAAGTCTTCGAATAAGATGAACAACCTGCAGGCACTACTAACAGAAGAGGGGTGGACATTGTGGAAGTCATCGAGACTTGGACCACACCAAACAATGACTGGGACCTCTTGACCACTGGGTATAAAATATACAGGAGGGACAGGGCAGTAGGGAAAGTGGGGATAGCAGTTTACATCAGGAGGGTATAAAACATATGAAGGAGGAGTTAGATGAGGGAGGATGGAAGCAATGTGATTCAGTTACTGTCCAGTAGAGAGAGGAATATGAGGTTGGGGTGGTTTGCAAACCACCCAACCAGGAAGAGGAAAGTGACAGGGAATTGATCTAACAAATATTGAAGGATGCAGGGAAGAGAGAAGTGGTTATAGTGGGGAACTTCAATCTGCCTTAGGTAGACTGGAGCATACCAACCACAACATGCACCAGGAGTCAAGTGATCTTGAAGCATTGCAGAATAGATTACTGACTCAGGAGTCAGAGACTATACCGGAATGGACAATCTTGATCTGGTGCTCATGAATGGGAAGCATGTACAAGATTTAATGGTCACTGAAGCTCAGGGTGGAAGTGATTATCGCACAATGTGGTTCCTGCTGGATATGGGCAGAGAAACATCCACACTAAGACCAAAATCTTGATTATTTGGAGGGTGAACTTCAGGAAGATGGCCAAATTGTTAAGGAAGCACCTGGCAGGCATCAGGACAGATATGGAGGTGGACCAAAAGTGGTCCATCATTAAGGCAGTGGCGGAGCCAGAGGGGGCTGGGGGTGGCCGCCTCCTGGCTGCCTCAGTGTGAGTAGTGGTGCCCCACCACCATCTTTATTTAATGCTTAATGCCCATTGTGGAGCCAATGATTGACTGAATGGTCCCCTGGCTCCCAAATGTTGCCAAACCTGGCTCTGCTACTGCATTAAGGAGGGAATAATGACTACAGCAGAGGCGCCGTGTTAAGCTCAGTGGATGAGCTCAAGGCCAAAGCACCTAGCTGGTTTAGAACTGAGGTGGCCCAGGCAGAAGGGACAAGAGGTTAGCCTATAGAAAATTCAGGAAAACTAAGAAAGAGGAGGACAGGGAGAATTATCTAAATATGGCTAGTAAGGCAAGTAAGGTAGTCCAGTGGGCAAAGGCACAGAAAACTGCAGTAAGCTGAGGGAATTAAGAAGGGAGAAGGCCTTTTTCTCTATATAAACAAAAAGGGACAAGAAGGACAGGATTATTAGGCTTTGGAAAGGAATGGGTGGGCAGGAGAATGGGAGAAAAGCAGAGGTACTGAATGAATACTTCTATAGTATATGGTTAGGGTTTATTGTGGATGAAAAATGATGACTTTCAAAATCTGGTTGTAGTATAGTTCAAGAGTCAAAAGTTGTTGTACTATCATTCTGACATCACATCAATAGTACAACAACTTTTTAACTTGCCCTACCACCTGATTGGCTGATTCCCAGCAGGGACTAAAAAAATATAAGAAAATGACGCTTGTCATTTAGCGATCGGTCAGGCGAAGCAGTTTATAATAACTACAGTTTGACACGGACTGTGTGATCAGCTTTGTGTGTCCAAACTGTTTTCAGTGTCTCTTTTTTTAATTTACTGCAGCAAGTTTACGGTTGTTAGTGTAGCGTGGATGATAGCAAGGAGTCGGCAAACCGGTACCTTCTGGGGCAAGACTGCATTGAGCACTGGAATCCTCAGGTACGTGAGTGCAGAAAGAGAAAGGAAAAAAATGGAATGTGAATGCAAGGTATGAACCTTGCAAAATTGTGGGCAACTATATACTATATATAATAAGTTGATGGTTGACCATCCACAACGTAAAGCTCATCTCGGGAGTTGATGGCGTCTGAGAAACCTCTCGAGCCGCTCCTCGAGGTTTCAATGATGCCATCGACTTCTCGATGGAAACACAGCCTTGTTGTGGATGGTCAACCATCCACTATTCTATATGTTCTTTCTTCACCAGGGAGAAATATGGACCAGTGCCAACAGGGGAGAATAGGAATGGAGGGAAGGAAGCAGATGTGGTGGTAGAGGGGATGGAGTGAAGAAAGGGTTGCTAGAATTGAAGGTAGACAAATCACCAGGCTGAGATGGAGTACACCCAAGGGTGCTGAGGGAACTGGCAAGGGAGGTTACAGAGCCACTGGTAGGCCTTTTCAATAGTTCACTGGAGTCAGGCATGGTACTACAGGACTGGAGAATGGCACATGTAGGGCCTTCCATAACAGCATCCCAGAGATGGCCCAGGAATTATAAACAGAACAGTCTGACTTCAATCAGATGTAAGCTCATGAAGACCATGCTTAGGAAAGGTTGGTAGAGTATCTAGAGGAGCATAGTCTACAGGATGCCAGGCAGAACTGGTTTATGGGAGGGAGGTCATGCCAAACAAATCTGATTGACTTCTTTGACTGGATGACCAATGTAGTACACAGGAGTCAAGTGGTGGACATTCTCTACCTGGATTTCAGCAAGGCCTTTGACTCTGTAGCCCACAAGAGGTTGATTAGGAAGTTTTCATATCTCAGGGTTGGACAGGACGATGACCAGACTGGCTGGGGAACAGAACCCAGAGGGTGGTGGTTGAGGAAGAGTTATTTCAGCACCAGGGAGGTGATCGGGGGTCCCACAGGGCTTAGCGCTAGGGCGAGGGTGTTGTTCAATGTCTTCATTAAGGATATTGGGGATAGCATTAAGGGCCAAATGTGCCTTTTGTGGATGAAACCAAGCTCTGTGGGAGGGTGAACAAAGCCAAATGGATACAGGGCCTAAAGGAGGATCTGGAAAAACTTGAAAGGTGGTCCAGGATTTGGCAGCTTGGCTTCAATGCAAAGAAATACAAAGTTATGCACATTGGAGCCAAGAGTCCCAGGACAGAGTACTACCTGGGAGAGGCCCAGGTATCTGCAACAGAGGAGGAGAAGGATCTGGAAGTGATAGTCGCTAGCAACCTGAAGCACTCCACGTAATGCAAGAAAGCAGTAGCAAGGGCAAATTAGATGTTGGGGTGCCTAACCGGGGATCAGCACTAAGTGAGAGGAGGTTATGCTGCCCATCTACAGGTCACTAGTAAAGCTACATCTATAGTAGAACTCAGGAGAGGGATGACCTCTGGCACATAGCCACTGAGACTGGCAGGGCAGCAGATAGACAAGTCTACAATACCGCTAGCAAGACGGCACTTGGGCTATCTGCAAGGCCAAGGCAGACTACTACCAGGACACCCTTACCTCCTCCTCCTCCTGGGGGTCAGCCAGGACCTTCTGGGATAATATTAAAGAGCTGAATGGAAATCATGCTCCCCCATCCCAGCTCTCTATTGACAGCTCTATTACCACGGACCCCTAAACATAGCAAACTGTCTTAATACCACATTCACGGATCTTAGCTCTGTTTTTCCGGTAGTTTCTTTGACCCTGTACCCGATCCCAGCCCCTGTCCTGCAATGCCCTTGGTTCCACCTAGGCAAATAGCCACTATAGCAGCCAGGCCATTCCTACTAAAAGCACTAGGCAGCAATAGCCCAAGCAATGACTCCTGGACACCAGGATCCTAAGACTAGCCCTGGATGATGTCCTAGTTCCCCTAACGGACTTACTAAACCGATCCCTTTGCCTGGGTCAATTCCCCAGTGTTTGGAAAATGGCTGTCATCACATATATTCATAAAAGTGGTGACAGGCCCTCCTCCAGCAACTATCAGCCAATTTCCATTCTTCCCCACTTTCCAAAGCTATAGAAAAGTGGTGGCCACACAGCTTACCGAATATTTAACTAAATAAGCCATCCTATGCCCTGATCAGCATCCTTTCTGTACAGGCCTTAGCACTGCCACAGTCCTCCAAGAATTCTCCAACTTCTTGCACTCCTCCCTTGATTCTAGTAACCTTGCTGGAGCAGTGTTCATTGACCTGTCCAAGGCCTTTGACACTGTCTGCCATTCCCTCTTACTTGACTCCCTTTATCAAATTGGTTTCTCCACTGGTCCCTCGCCTGGTGCTCTAGCTACCTCTCAGCTTGATTACAGTGTGTAAAAATCAATGGGACTGCCCAACTCTCATCCTATTCATCCGGGTTCCCCAGGGCTCCATCCTGGGTCCCCTTCTTCAGTCTCTACCTAAACTCCCTGCCCAGTGCCTGCTCTGGCAAAATTCTTCTATACACGGACAATGCCATTCTCACGCCTCACACTGAAAATCTGCCTCCCTCCAGGACTCTCTCCAACACACCTTCAACCAAGCAGAAAAGTGGTTCAAGGAACATAGACTTGTTATTAATCTAAAAATACTAAGTCAATGCTCTTCTCCCACCACCAAAACAAAGCACAAAATGCCCCCTCCTTATCCTCCCCAGCACTCAGCACCCCTTGAGCAAGTATCCACCTACAGATACCTTGGGATTACATTTGACACTGTCCTCACCTTCCACGCCCACATTAATGTCCTCTCAACTGTCACTAACACCTGGATTGGCCTCCTTTACTGCCACAAGGATTGCCTCCCACCCGATGCTCCTCCGGCTGGCCATCACATCCTCTCTCCTGTCTCTAGTGGACTATGGCCTGCATATATACGGAGCCGCCAATAATACTTCACTCAATAAGATCCAACTCTCACTCAACAAGGACTGTAAGCTCCTGACCGGTGCCCTAGGCTCACCCATACCTGCTATCTTTACGCCACTGCCAATCTCCTCAACTTCAAAGAAAGACTCACTACCAGACCTGCCTACTAGCCAAGAAAGTCCTGCTCGGCCCCCCCGGGTGTCTGCCTCCCTTCAGCAGGCCTTCACCACAGTCTCCATCCGCAGCTCTGACAAGACCACCCTAATGGTACCCAGAACTAGGACCTCCCTAACTCAGAGATCCTTCTGCTACAGGGCCCCTCCTGGTTCAAATCTCTTCCTGTCATCGTCACAAACACTCCCAAAATCACCCCATTTAAACTTGCTCTTGAACCACCTTTTCAACACCTGCTGCTGTAATTGTCACTAACTGGTGCTTGCATACTCCCCCAGTACACTCAGGTCTCAACAAAGTCCTCAGGACTGCCTCCACACCCCCCCGCTGGTTCCATTAACCCTGCCCTGCTAGACATCTATATAACTGGGGTGTCCTATACTGATTGAAATGTAACTATGTATAAAGATTGCTCAAAAATATATGTAACTCTGTCTGTCCACACTCTGTAATCTGTATCACTGTTTTGTCCTCTCTGTGACGAGGTGCCTTTGTAAACAGTCTTTGGCTCACAGGTTGTAAATCTGATTGTACAAAAAATAAATGAATAAATAGTACGAGTACACTACTGTTGCCCACACCTTAAAAGGACATTAACCTGCTGGAGATGGTCCACATAAGGGCAATGAAGATAACTGTGGTCAGCAGGGTAAAGCTTACAAGGAGAGGTTGGGGCCCTGAACATGCACTCCCTGGAGGAGAGGAGAGAAAGAGAGGGCATGTTTGAGACCTTCAAGTACTTGAAAGGAATAAATAGGGTGTATAAGGAGGGTCTAATTGAGTTAAGTGGCAACCAAACATAAACACAGAAACATAGAAATTGTCCTGCAGATAAGGATTGCTAGGCTCATCCAGTTTGCCCGTAGGTCCTATACATTGTATGTGGCCACTGATCCTATGTGATCAATGGCTTGTCATCACTCCCTCCCTTTCAGGCTTCCTTTGTGCCTGTCCCAAGCATGCTTAAACCCCTCCACTGTGCTTGCCCCACTACCTCCTGTGGCAGACTATTCCATGTGTCGACTGCCCTTCTGTGGAAAACTTCCTCACATTACCTTTAATCTACCCTCCAATTTCATATTGTGCCCTTGTTCTAGTACTTTTCTACACTGGAAAAGCTCCCCCATCTGCACTTGTTTATGCCATTAAGGTACTTGAAAGTTTCAATCATCTCTCCTCCAGTGAGTACATATTGAGGTTCCCTTAGTCTCTCCTCATATGTTTTGTGGTGTAAGCCCTGCACCATCTTTTTGCCCTTCTCTGGATAGTCTCTACCTTATCTATGTCCTTGCACAGGTGTGGTCTCCAGAACTGCATGTAGTACTCCAGGTGAGGCCTTCTCAATGGTTTATAGAATGGCATCACCACCTCCTGCCTCCTGCTAGTGATACCTCTGCCTATGCACCCCAGCATACCACTGGCCCTCCCTGCTGCCATTGTACACTGCTTTGATACCTTACGTCATCAGAGATGATAACCCCAGGTCCCTTTCCTCCTTTGTGACAGACAGCTCCTCTCCCCCAATCTGTAGCTCTCCCAGGGTTCCCTCTACCCAGGTGCATAATTTTGCACTTCTTTACATTAAACCTCAGTTTCAACATCTCTGACCATCTTTCAAGCTTCTCCAGGTCCCTCTTCATTTTCTGCATCCTTCTGGAGAGTCCACCCTGTTGCAGATCTTGGTGTCATCTGCAAACAGGTAGACCTTTCCTTCCAGCCCCTCTGCAATGTTACCAAAGAAGACATTGAACAGGACTGGTCCTAGTATTGATCCCTGAGGTACCCCACTGGTCAGCCCCTCCCCAGATTGTACCCCATTTACCACCACCCTCTGTCTCCTACATGTTAACCAGTTCCTAACCCAGCTCACTACCTTGTCTCCTATGCCCAGACTACTATCTTGCTAATCAGCCTTCTATGTGGGACAGTGTTGAAGGCTTTGTTGAAATCCAGGTAGGTGACATCTACTGCCCTCCCTGATTAAGTTACATTGTCACCCAATCAAAAAAAATATTAGATTTGTTTGACATGCTCTTCCTGCTGTGAATCCATGTTGCCTCAGATCCTGCACCACTGGATTCCAAATGTGTCACTATCCTTTCTTTCAGCAGTGTCTCCATGATCTTTCCCACCACTGAGGTGAAGCTAACTGGCCTGTAGTTCCCCGCCTCCTTCCCTACTACAACTTTTGTGCAGTGGGACTGCATGTGCCTCCTCCAGCCCTCTGGAATGACACCGTGTTGAGTGACTCTCCTTTCGCAGCTCCTTTAATTAATTTATTGAAAAGTTTTACCAGGAGAATTACACTGAGCAACAAGATGCTCGTCTTATGGTATACCCTGGGGAAGGGGAGAGGGAGCATTTACATAGTACATCAATGCACAGCACAATAGGAAAAATTAGCTTCACTGTAAATGGTCATTTAAACGATATCACAGGCTGTTATCCACCTTCAGCTTTGTGAGTTCTTCCAGAACTCCCTCCATTGTGAATGGACTGGTGTTCATATCCCACCCCCATTGCCTCTGCACCTCAACTGTGGTCCTTGATCTGCCCCTCCTTAGTGAATACTGAGCAGAGGTATTTGTTCAGTATTTCTGCCTTGTCCAGATCCCCCTCCTTACACTCTCCCTCCTCCCTTTCTTTGAGTCTCACAACCTCCTGGTTTTTTCTTCTTTACTAATGCTGGCAGTATAGCCTAGAGGTTAGAAGAACGAGGGTGATCGAGCTTGATACATCCAGCAGACCAGACCAGACCTAAGTTTGATTCTCACAACCTTGACTTGCATACTGTGTGACTCTGAGCAAGTCACTTAACTGCCCAGTGCTCCCAGGTCACCCTGAAACCAGGCACTTGTGCCTAGTGGGCCTTACCCAGTTGCAAAAGACTAAAAAAAAAAAAAAAAAAGGAATACCTATAAATGCCTTATCCTTTGTTTACAGACTGTGCTAAGCTCTGGTCTGTCTGTGCCTTCACCCCTCCTAATAGCCTTCCTGCTTCCCTTAGACATTCAAGGTACACCTCCTGTCTTCCTCCCTTTGGTTCCCTTATATTTCCTGAAACTCAGCTTTTAGCCCTGACTTTGCCACTCACCTCTTGGAGGACCATAGTGGTTTCCTTCTTCTTTTCCTTTGGTCACTATCCTAACGCATTGGTTTGTTATATCTACTATGGCTCCTTTCAGTTTCTTCCATTGTTTTTCCACCCACTCTACTATCTCTCCCTTCCCCAGGACTGCTTGTATACATCTACCCATTTCAGTGAAATCTGCCCTCTAGTTTAGTACTCTGGCCTTTGTATGGCTTGATTGACTCCATGTCTCCATGCTGAAGCACATCATGTGGTGGTCACTGGACCTTAGGTGCCCTTCCACCTGTATTTGTTTGATTCTGTACACATTGGTCCATACCAGGTCCAGAACTGACTTGTCCCTGGTTGGCTCATGCACCAGCTGCCTGAATCCAACCTCCTGCAGGGATTCTAGGATTGTTGTGCTTCTGGCTGAAACAGCCATTTGGGTGGCCCAATCTACATTCGGCATATTGAAATCCCCCAGTAGCAGGATTTGCCTTAGTTGCCATGTTGTGTATGTTCTCCACTAGTTCCTGTCTACTTCCTCCTCTGTGCTGGAGGTCTGTAGATCACCCCAGTGCATATCGCTATTCCATTCTCTGGCTCCAGGGTGACCCACATTACCTTGACCTCCCTGTCGCCCCTGAACTTCTGTAGCCTTTATAACATCTTTGATGTACAGGGCCACTCCCCACCCTTTTTACCCTCTCTGTCCCTCCTGAGCAATGTATAGCCTGGTACATTGACTTCTCAGCCATGATTTGCAGAGTACCATGCCTCTGTTATTGCTGCTATGTCAAGGTCTTCATCTGCTAACAAGGCCTCCAGGTCTGGAACCTTATTTCCTAGGTCTACGGGCATTTGTTAGCATGACCGCTCATGTTTTATAGTCTGTCCTCCCTCTGCTCTTGTTCTCCCTATCCAGCATCTTCCCCACCCCAGTTTCTTTTCCTATGTGTTCCTGCCGCCCTATATTACTTATTATGCATTCTTCACCTGCCTGCCCTCCCTGCCTATTTTTGCTGTTCCTATAGTTGACTTATGTTCCTGTAGGTTCTCATGAGGTCATAGGGGTGTTCCTAAGCCTCCCAGCTCTCCCTCCTTAGCCAGTTTAAATGCTCATAGCTAAAGCATTGAAACTTCTCACAAAGGACCAAGGTTCCTTTCTCAGACAGATGCAGGCCGTAGTCCTTATATAAGCCTGCATCTGCCCAGGTCAGACCCCAGTCCCCACAAAGCTAAACCCTGCCTTCCAAACCAATCCTTCAACCAGGAGTTGAAGGTATGGATGTGGAGTGCCCTAGCTTCCACTGTGCCCTGGACAGGTAGCACCTCTGAGAATGAGATGGAGCATGCTATCTGTTTCAGGTTTCCCTGAGCTTCTTTCCAAAACATGACAGGGCACAGTCTTAAGTTGAGGGAGGGAGATTTAGAAGGGTGTTTAGGAAGCACTTCCTCATGGAGAGAGGTGCCAGTTGGAATGTGCTGTTGGAAGAAGTGGTCTCATTGAAGATGGTGGGCAGTTTCAAGAGATGCTGGGATAGACATAAGGAGAAAGCAATGGTCATAAGAGGGGTGGATGGAAAGTATGAAATGATTGGGGCAGGTTCAGTAACTTAAGCTGTGGACCCTGCAATACAAGCAGACTAGTCAGACCAAATGGCCTTATTGTGCTGGCATCTTTGTATATTCGTTAAGTTCTCTTACTGGCAGACTAGTCTGGACTAGTTAAATCATTAAAAAACATTAGGAAATGGGACACATAACTTAATGCACTGGGCTGATGAAGTACCCAGAACAGCAGAATGATGCAGAGGACCACACTGAGGGATATTGGTTCAAAATTGTGTCCATTAAGTCAGTTCCAAACATGGACAATGCTAGTAGTAAACAAGGATATGTGGCTAACAATGCTGAATCAGAGCTGGAGCACACTTGCTGCCTGCTGCCCAGATCATATGGCAAGAGCACAGTTTAGAATGCCACATTCACACAGGTGGCTTCAGGACTCAGGAGATAGGAACTACAGCAACTTGGGAGAATGTGAAAAGCTTAAATTTGAAAACTGCCACAAAAAGAAAAAAATGTTTTTATAGGATGTCTCCAAGGTGCCAACTACCAGGGTCGGGCACGGAACACTACTAGCTGTCACACACTTGCTGCCCACTGCCCAGCTCACACTGCAACAGCACAGCTCAGGATCACACACACACGCTGTTTCAGAATGTAGGAGGAGGATGGAGGAGAAAGGGACTTCAGCAACTTAATTGAGAGAATGTGGAGTTTTTATTTATTTATTGTTTTACATTTTATTATGGGATGCCACCAGGTGCCAACTACCAGGGGCTGGGCATCAGCACACTGCCAGTTGGCCCACATTTGTGCCCACTGCCCAGATCACACTGCAAAAAGTTGTTTGAGACTCAGGAGAAGGAAGAAGGAACAGATGCAAGCAAAGCTGCAACCTGGGCAAAAGTAAAGTGTTTAAAACTGCCACAAAAAGAAACGTGAACGGAATGATGAATTATTTAAATTTTGTGTAGTATGCCACCAAGATGCTAACTACCAGTGGCCAGGCAATGTCCTGCTACCAGCTGACACACTCATGCTACCCAGTAAAATTAGTTCATTAAAGACACCCCCAAAAAAAAAAAATCAGAGCTCAGGTTTCTGCCAGGGGTTTCAGTCAATGCTGTTTGTATGCCCTGACAAAATGCTAGTCTGCAATGAATAAGAAAATTGTGCTGCACCACTGAGATTAGCCAACAAGTGGGCACTAGCAGATTGCCATCTCATACTCCATCTGCCCACTGGCCAGCCCCAAGCACGCTCTTCCAGAGTCTAGTCTATCCCCCGTCTCAGCTCTCTCAAGCAAACCCCTGTTCCAAGAGGACTGCTGTAACACTGCACAGCCTGAATTTTTTCTGCCACAATCCCCTGCTTGACCAACCTTGCTGTTAACAGTACTAGTACGTGTCAAAGATGTTGAATTTTTGAAGATTTTTTGATTTTATTTTGCTTTTGAAGAATTTCCTAGCTATTCTAACTAGAAATGAATCACAGCCCTGCCTGAGCTACGGAATAGCCCAACAGTATGCACGTGAATAAGCTTTTACTCTGGCTCATGTTGTTGAGCTGGGTCTGGTTTGAAAACAAGGCTGTTACTCACACTGTGCCCTAGCTAACTGTTTCAGGTGAGAACTATGGTTCATGGTTCAACTGGTTCACCTGATTTGCACCATTGGACCAGGGTAACCCATTTGAACCAAAAGTCTGCCTATCTCCCTAAGAGTTCTCCACAGTCTGAAACAAATGAACATCCAAAGTTTGAGCTGTTCGATTTTTTGTAGAACTGAACTTGCAGTCCTTCACTAAATATTGCCCATTTGTATAGTTAACTAAAATGGTTCCATACACTTACCTTTACTTTTCAAGCTTGTTACCAGAATCATTTTATGTGAAATTAAAAGCATTTAAAATATCTTTGAAGAACTGGGATGTAACCTCAAGGCAGTTACACACCAAAAACAGGAACATGTTTATTGGTGCACAACACCTCTCTGATATAAAATTGCTCACATCTGTGATTTAGTAATTGGTTTTCATCAAGCATAATGTGTAAGCCCAGATGCATGTTAGTGTGTGACTCTCAAGAGAGGATGGATCAGGGCAGGAAAGAAAATGGACATGGCTGAAGCTACAAGTAAATTCTTGGTCCATGAAAACTACTAAAGGTACTTTAATGTTTGGTGCATAGCATGGTGCTTGTGTATACTTATGAACTTGAAGGTCATGAACTTGAGTTTGGCTTTTCTGTTCCACCTTCTATAGAAATGTTGAGTAGTTGTAGGGACTAGAAGGCCCAGTGTTTAGGGTGAGACAACTGCTGGAGGAAGAGGAGGCAGGATAGGATGGTGGGCAGTTTCAAAATGCTCCAAGCAGAGCTAACGGAAGTGGCTAGCTTACATGGGGGTGTGGGAGGAGCTATTTCATCACATTGAACCACAGGTTTTAGCCCTTCCATTCAGTGTTTGGTGTATAGCATGGTACTTGTGTATGCTTATGAACTTGAAGGTTATTAACTTGAGTTTGGCCTTTCTCCATTCCCACCCTTGATAGGAATGCTGGGTAGATGTAGGGAATAAAAGTCCCCAAAACAGTGTTAACAGTTTGAGATTACCACCTCAACTCATGGAGTGTGACCAGTAGCACACAGGAGAGGAAAAATACATTTGGAGGAAACCTCTGAGGACCCATGGTTACTGACCTGCCCATCCTCTGGACAATCTATGAGGAGATAATCCAAATGAGTTGGACTGAGATTTTGTTCTAGTTAAGTCGATGAGTTGTATCCTTCTTTGCTGGTAAAGGTAGAAAGTTTGATTCTGGAAACTGAAGTAGAATCTGAGTCAGATGATATCCGAGTAAGGAAGATAGGTTGGTTTGAACAATGTCCAGGAGTTCTTTGTGGTAGATGGTACTGAGGTCTTGAAGGCATCTGTATGATGAGATAGATTTGATCTGTGGAGAAGCATGAGCTTACAGCTGGAATGCTGGAGCTGGTGAGGAAGGAGGGAATAATGAGGACCTTTAAGTGGATGAAGGAATTTGTAAATTTGGTAAGGTTTTGAGATATGGTTAAGGATGATAATGATTTCTGTTCTGATATTCGATCACTGGAAGCCTGAAGTGAGGATGGATCCAGGAATGAAATCAATGGATGGTTGAGCACTAGACAGTGGCACACTTGAAGGCCCCAAAAGGAACATAGAAGGAGGATATCCTGGAGGTAATCATGAGCCAGTCCGAAGGCGAGGAAGGAGATGGGTCAAGTAAACAATGTCATGTAGCAGTATGAGGAGGCAGACAAGATCTCCATCAATTGGGCAGGAAGTATCCGCTGAAGAAAGTGCTGAACAGAATGGCCAAAACAGTGAGGACCTGACATCTGAGTCTATGATAATGTAAAGTGGCAATTCTTGAATCTCGATCCAGGAAGTTGATGAAGAGGTCCAAAGAGGAGGAATATCGAGGTGGCGTGAAGGATATCCAGGAGTGCCACCAAAGCACAGCCGGAGACAAAGTAGCAGAAGAAAGGTGGACAAACCAGGATTTGAACAATTAATGGAAAGAATGGTGGCACAGGACAGCCAACCTGGTAGATAAGAGAGCCCACCTTCTGCTCAATACTTTACCAGGCAGAGCTATGGACGGAGGCCATGGAAGGATGGAACGGTGGTATAAACCAGATTGAATGATGAAACAGTGGTACAAACCAGAGACATGGAACAGGCTCCATCCCAGCAGATGAACAAGCCCACCTTTGCTGAATACCCCAAGGCAGAGCTAGGGAAGAAGACTGTGGAACAATGGAACAATGGTGAGGCAGCAAGAGGAGGGTCTGGAGAAGACAGACATGAAATTGTCAACATCAACAGATCGCAAACATGAATGATTCTCAGTTTGATACAGTGCACTTGAAGTGGACTGAGGGAGTGTCAGAGATGGCAGTCAGAATCAGTTCCCTGCAGGGAGACATGCGAGCTGCTGAATATCACAATAAAGTTAGTAAGGTGGTCAAGACTTCCAAAGTTGATTGCCCATAGAGCACATTGTAGAAATAATATATGAACCTAGCCTCAAAATCTGATAGGTATGCAAACTTGACCACAGTAACTTACAGGAGTCATGGGGATGAGGTATAGAGAGGCAGAATTGCTTGAATTGCCAGATTCATGAGAATTCACCACAGGAATATGGGAGGTCTACAATTAATACCTGCAGAACAACATTGTAGGCATTGATGATCGATGCAGGGAGGATAGTCAAGGCAAAAAAGTAGTAGCCTGGTATCCCAAAATCACATGAATTAGGTGATTATCTCAGAACAACTAACTGAATCAGTCAGTATATGAAAACCTCTTCTGCAGTTATTGCCAAACCTTGAAGCAGTTTTCTCTGACCATGTCTTAAATAGCATGGATGGTTAGTGAACAAAGCATACAGGGGTTAGTCAGATCCAATGTTCAATGCTTATGTGAAATCACTGAATGGGTAAGATAGGAAGGTGAGGTGCAGTTGCTGGCCAAGTAGGTGAAACATTTCTTGAGAGATGATACTAAAACAGAAAACTAAGATTCCACCAATGCTGTCAGTAAATGACAGTGGCTATGGTTCAATATATGTACCAAGAAGGAGGAACGATGCAGACTCAGCAATGCAACATGCAACAAGGAAGGAGTCAGAATACACTCAGGTCCCTTTACAAAAGAAAGGGTCCTAAAGGAACTAGAGAACCTAGTACAGACAAGGCCATGGGACCAGATGAAATTCACCCAGATTACTAAAAGAACTAAGGGACGAGATGGCAGTGCCCCTGGCTGATCTTTTCAACCTATCATTCAAGCTGGAGCAGGTCCCTCAAGACTGGGAGAAGGCAACAGTTATTCATCTGCTCAAACTGGAAGCAGGGAAAGTGCAAACAACTACAGACCATTAAGCCTAACCTCAATTGTGGGCAAAATAATGGAAACCCTGCTCAAGGAGAGGATTGTATCCTTTCTAGAAGAAAACAACAAATTAGACACAAAACAGTGGAGGAGCAGTAGACATAGTATATATGGATTTCAGCAAAGTCTTTGACTCAGTCCCACACAGAAGGCTACTCAACAAACTGGATAGAATGGGAGTAGGACAGCAAGTAGTGAAATGGGTAGAAACTGGCTCACTGGAAGGACACAGAAGGTAATTGTAAATGGCTCACTTTCAGATGAAAGAGGAGTAGATAGTGGAGTGCCACAAGATCGGTATCATCCAATCCTGTTCAATATTTTATTAATGACATACAGGAACTGAGGGACTAGAGGGGAAGGTGAGCTTATTCACAGATGACACAAACATTAGCAATAGGGTTGACACTCTATGTGGTGTAGCAAAGATGAAGGCCAACCTTAAGGCTCTTGAAAATGGTCAGAAACATGGCAACTAAAGTTTAACGCCAAAATATGTAAGGACATGCACCTAGAAGGGCCAACTCAGGACAGGACTACTACCTGGGAGGATTACAACTGGAATCTTCCAAACAGGAACGGATCTGGAATAAATATAACAGATGACATAAAGATGTCCAAACAGTGTGAGAAAGTGGCACTACGGCCACTGGCAAATTCGGCTGCTTAGGCAGGGGATCACCAGCAGAAAAAGGAGGTCATCCTGTCACTCTATATATCTCTGGTGAGAACACACCTGAGTACAGTGTAAAGTTCTGAAGACCACACCTAAAAAGGATAGCAACAGACTGGAGACAGTGCAAAGGAGAGCTACAAAATGATACAAGGCCTACAGAACAAAACTATGAAGAGCTGCCTGCAGATTCTAAACATGTACTCCCTGGAGCAGCAGAGGAGAGGGAGACATGATTGAGACCTACAAATTCCTAAATGGAATAAACAAGGTGCAGGTTCAGGAACTGTTCCAAGTCAGAAAGCACTCAAGAACTATGGGGCAAACATGAAGCTGGAGGGCAAATTCAGAGGTAACACAAGCAAGTTTTCTTTACCGAGAGTGGTGGATGCATGGAACAGCCTTCCCCAGGTAGTGGTGGGGGCAAAACAGTGGTAGGTTTCAAGAAGTGCCATGGCTTGGAGGGACAGGAAACAAACCTCAGGATCGTGGAGCAGCTGCAAGGGGGAGAGCTGGATGTCATTATCCATCTAGGGACAAATAACCTGGCTGAGAATGGATCAGAGTAGTAATAAGAGTTTGTGGAGTTGGGGAGTGGCCTAGACAAGTAAGTACATGCGTGACTTTCTTGGAAGTGCTACCTGACTATGGCATGGAGGAGGTTAAGGTACTCCGCACCATGGGATTCAATGACTGGTTGAAAACTGGTGCAGAGTTCAGGGATTTGACTTCATTGGGGCTGTGGCTACACCTGGAGGGATACAGGCCTATACAGGTACAATGGTCTGCATCTATCCAGGAGGGAACCAGGATCCTAGGTGATAGGTTTAAATGCTTCATTGGCAAGCATTTAAACTGCCCAGGGGAGACACTGAAAAGAAGAAGGGAAATCCTAGCCCCCCAAAAAATCAGGGTAGTTAGTGAGGTAAACACCAAGATAGAGCATTCGATAGGGAGAAGGGCTGGGGTAAATGGAGAAAAGACAAAGGCAGTAAGGACAGGGATGAGGCAAAAAGAAATAAAGCCATAATAAAATAGAGGGTAATGAGTACCAATGCTTGTAGTCTAGGTAAAAGCTCCCCGAAATGGTAGCCTTGATGGAAGAGGGATGCCTGGATATCATGGCAGTCACAGAAATATGGTACACACAGAACCATGACTGGGATGTCAACATACCAGAGTACACAATCTACAGGAGGGACAGGGAGAGAAGAAAAGGAGGAGAAGTAGCTCTCATGTAAGGGAAGAGATCAAAGCAGCAGAACTAAAGGGTAAACAGGGAGGAGAGGAGGCACTGTGGGTCACTTTGGAGACTGGAAATGGCACCACAATCTGCACAGGGTTGTACACAGACCCCATCTCAGGGGAGGAAATGGAGAAGGAAATGATAGAAGGCATCCTTGGGATGGCAGAGAAAGGGAGATATTGCTGATGGATGACCTGAATATGCCAGATGTTAACTGGAGCACCTTTGCTGCACCCACATCCAAGAGCAGGGCCATTCTTAATGCCCTTCAGGGGCATGCCTCAGACAGCTAGTTTTGGAACCCACTCAGGAGAGAGGGAGCAATCTTAGACCTAGTACTCTAAAATGGGATGGAGGAGGATCTCGATCTTGAAGTGGGTAGCCATCTGGGAACAAGTGACCACCAAACAGTGTGGTTCATGATAAACTTAGCTGTAGAGTCAAGCCATACAAAAATGAAGGTACTGGACTTCAGGAGGGCTGATTTTGTCAAAATTGGAGAGTGCCTCAGAAAAGCACTAGCAAACAGGCAAGAAGGTGGGTGGAGCAACAATGGAGAGACATCAAAATTGCCATCACAGAGGCAACAAGCCTTGTGTGAAGCAAATAAACAAATCAAAATGAAAGAAAAAATACTATGATTCTCAAAAGAAGTAGCGGGAAGATAAGGAGAAAAGAAAGCATTCAGGAAGTATAAGGAATCAGAAGGAACAGAACAGAGAACTGTATGAGTTAAAGCAGAAGGAAGCAGGAAGGCAGTCAGAATAACAAAGGCCCAAACCGAGGAAAAGATAGCCAACTCAGTTAAGAAGGGGGATAAAACCTTTATAGGTACATTAGGTAGCAAAGAAAGACTAAGGCAGGGATACTGAAGCTGA
The DNA here is from genome assembly GCA_016271365.2 of Neoceratodus forsteri. Taxonomy (NCBI): domain Eukaryota; kingdom Metazoa; phylum Chordata; order Ceratodontiformes; family Ceratodontidae; genus Neoceratodus; species Neoceratodus forsteri. The sequence continues at coordinate 398,733,770 of CM057454.1, forward strand.
ATAAAGAAGAAGGTAGTTGGGCAGAGAGTGACAGTGAAAAGCAGGGATGCTGAATGAATACTTCTGCTCAGTATTCACAATGGAAAAGCAGGGCGATACTAATCCAGTCAATAGAAGCGCCTGGATTGGGGTTGATATTAGTCCTTTCACAGAAGAAAGGGTTCTGTAAGAACTTTTAAAACTGAAGGTGGATAAAGCAATGGGGCCTGATTGGATTCACCCAGAATTTAAAAGAACTAAGGAAGAACTAGTAACACCACTGACTACCCTTTTAATAAATCATGAGAGGATGGTGTGGTACCTGAGGACTGGAGGAGGGTGGATGTGATTCCTCTTCACAAAAGTGGGAGCAAGACAGAGGCAGGAAACTACAGACCTGTCAGTTTGACCTCAGTGGTAGGGAAAATGATGGAATCAGTTCTGAAGGAAAGAATTGTTGAGTTCCTAGAGGCCAGTGGGGCACAGGACCCAAGGCAGCATGGATTCACAGCAAGAAGGTCATGTCAGACAAATCTAATTGATTTCTTTGAATGGGTGACCAAAGTAGTAGATCAGGAGGGTTGTGGACTGGCCTACCTAGACTTTAGCAAGGCATTTTACACAGTCCCTCAAAGATTAATAAACAAATTAGCCAGCCTGGGAGTGGGTCCCAGGGTGGTATCCTGAAATGCACTAGCTGGACAAAAGGACACAGTGGGTAATAGTAAAAGTGAAAAAGGGGTTGCTATTGGAGTACCGCGGGTTCAGTGACTGGGCAGGTCCTCTTTAATCTCTTTATAAGTGACATTGCAGAGGGACTGGAAGGAAAGTATGCCTCTTTGCAGATGACACAAAGATCTGCAACAGGATTGATACACAAGGTGGGGTGGAAAGGAAGAAAATGGACTTGGCAAGGTTGGAGGAATGGTCAAATGTATGGCAGCTTAGATTCAATGCAAAGAAGTGCAAGTAATGCACCTGGGAAACAAACACCCAGGGAAGAGTACACAATGGGGGTGAGATACTGACAACAACAAAATGGAAAGGAACCTGGGGTAGTCATATCAAATGACCTAAAGGTGGGCCAGCAACGTGAGAAGGCAGTAAGGAGGGTTGGGGGATACTGGGATGCATAGGGAGAGGCATCACCAGTAGAAAACAGGACATTGTTGGCCCTCTGTACAGACAGTTGGTGAGACCACATCTAAAGTACTGTGTACGGTTCTGGAGACCCCATCTCCACAAAGATATAGACAGGGTGGAGGCTGTCCAGAGGAGGGCAACCAAAATGGTGCAGGGTCTGCAAAAGAAGACATATGAAGAAAGACTAAAGGAGCTTAATATGTATAGCCTCAAGGAAAGGAGGGAGAGACAGGGGACATGATGGAAACTTTCAAATACCTCAAGAGAATCAACAAAGTCCAAGAGGGTAGCATCTTTCAGAAAAGAGATGCAAGAACAAGGGGCATAATTTGAAGCTAGAGGGAGGACAGCTCAGAGGTAATGTGAGGAAGTATTTCTTCACAGACAGGGTTGTAGATGCATGGAATGGCCTTCTTGAGGAGGTCAAGAGTCAAAAACAGCGGGGAATTAAAGAATTCATGGGACAGACATAAGACAATTCTAGTGGGGGTAGGAGGAAGTAGGCTGTTGGTTAACTAGGATCTGCAGCTTTTCCATTAGGTAGGGAAGCGGGCAGACTAGGTGGGCCAAGCGGCCCTTATCTGCCATCAAATTCTATGTTTCTATATTTCTATGCTTGGGACAGGCACAAAGGCACCACCACACTGACTAGCAGTTATGGCAGGGCAATAGGCCTATGGGCAGACTAGATGGGCCTTTTGGTCTCTTTCTGCCACCACTTTCCATGTTTCTGTGTTTTTATGTTTCTATTGTATGGCTTCCACTGAAATGTAAGTCGATGGTTGGCATCGGCAAAGAGATGGTGAGCAGAAAAATGGAGGCAGTGTGGAAACTTGGAGTTTACCAGAACTCCCATGGAACTTGATTGAGCAGCAGAACCCAGGACTGACGCGGTCAGCAATGAAGTTGACTAGGAGGAGCTGGTAGCAACGGCAGGAGTCCGTGGTCAGGAGAAAGCCAGGCATGGTGGGTCATGTCACACCTGGAAGCACTGGCATGAAAACAAAGTGGTAAACCTAGTTGAAATATAAGAATTGAGTGCCAAGGCTCACCGAGTCCATGGATGTAAGGCCTACAGTGCAGGAGGGATAATGCCGCAGAGGAACTGAACGCAGCATGGCTGGAAATGAGGCCCAAAAGAGACTAATGGGGAGGTAGGAACACAACACCAGAGAGGGATGGGGAGGGAAACAACCAGAGGAGGGGAATGCAGCAGAAGGAGGAGGATAGAAATGGGGCACAAAGCAGCAAACGGGGAACATGCAAGGAGAGGGGAGGAGAAGGAAGAAGCCAGACCAGTCACGCCACCAAAAAAGCATGACCACTGGAAGCCTTTAGAGATAGGAAGGGCCAAGCCAGGTGCACAGTACTTATTTCCCAAAGTGCTGATTTCAAAATGCTCCAAGTGGAGCTAACAGAAGTGGCCGGCTTAAGTGGCAGGAGCTAGTTCCCTCACACTGAACCATGGGCTTTAGCCCTTCCATTAAAGGTACCAAATTAGTTGGATTTGTTATGCTTTAGTTAATACAGTAACATTATCATGGGAGGGGTTGAATACCCGTGAGCCAAAAGGCAGTTTAGCACATAGCACTGTCCCACTATTTCGACTATAGGAATGTCCCCCACCTGTTCCACAACAGTTTCCCCATCCCCATCACTACTCAGCTTCTGACAGCACTGTCCTCCCACAACACAGTTCTCCACCACAGTACTCTCTCACCTCTGCCAGTGCACTGTCACCTGATCCTCAGCACAGCATTGCCCCAACCCTCCACCGTAGCACTGTCCCCCACCTCCACAACATTACTGCCCCATCCCTTAGTACAGCAGTGTCAACCCATCCATATCACAGCACTTTCCTTCACACAGCACAGCCCCTCCCTGCCTTGTCACTGTCCCACAGCACAGTACCCAGCCCTCACCATTGTAGAGTCCCAAGTAAACTCTAAAGCACTGCCACCAGACAGCACTGCAGCCACCCACACAGCTTTGTTCCCATCATATCACTACACACCTCACCACTGTCAAACTGGGGTACTAGTACCCACAGGGCAAACTGACTTTGGGGCAACTCTGAAACTTGTGGCACCTAGCATAGGAAGAATGCATCTTCCTGCCCCTAGTGAATACTGCTGCTCACTGTCCATCATTCCACACCCCTCACTCCCTGACATACATGCAAACATTTACACTTGAGCAGGAGGGACACTTTTCTTAAATCTGGGGATTCATGTCTTGTCCTGGAAACATTTTAAAATTCAAACCCATATGTATGCATTCGAATGTTTCTTAAGCAATGTTTCTCAAGTCTTTCTCTTGTTTTCTTATATTGAACTTGTTCTTTCTGACTTGCTTCTTCTTACCTTATTTTACTTTTCTATTGCCATTTCCTTTCTGTACAAGGAATGTACACCTTATGAATATGGCCGAGGGTATATTTACAGATGGAGGCTATAAATAGATGTTAAAATTTGTACAGATGTAAAATATTAAATGAATCTTTAGGTAAACCACAGCCTGATGAAGGAACTTTTTCCTGAACGGGGTGGTTATGGCAACCCGCTAAGAGTGTACATGTAAATAAAACTTATGACACTATACCTTGCTGGGTGAGTTGCCTACTTTTCCTCTGCCTTTTCAACATTCACTTTGATATACATAGGAACAGGATGGTCCCTGTTTTTCCTTTTTTTTCACATTAGTCATGTAGGCTGTTGGATTATCTGCTTCATTAATGGCTGATACCTGATGGTTAATACCTGATTTACAGAGCCGAAGTTCTTGATGTGCATTTGAATAGTTGAATCCTGACATAATGTAGCCGGCTCTTGATGTCTGATGTCTTAACTTATACCCTATGTTTCATTTCTATTGTTTGATTCCTGAGTCTTTTTGTAATGGAAGTGAATAAGCTCAGGGGACACTTGATGCTTGAGAGTGAGATATGTAATGTCTGAGAATGTCCAGATATAGATTGCAACCAGAGCTGTAGTTCCTGATTCTATGCCAGGAATAGTGGCACTGGCAGGAAACAACAGGCTTGTTTGGGAAGGAATGGAGGAGTAACCAGAAAATGAAAAAAAAACTGTTTTGATTTTCCCTCAGATAACTGAATCTAGTATAATTTTAGTTCCCATAAGGGAAGGTTTCGCAAATGCAGTTTACATACTTCAGAAACCACAGGCATTCAAAATGATTTTTTCTTGCAAAATGCTTTTATTTTTAGAAACTTAGAAAGTGATGGCTTGGCATTGACTGTAAGTTACTGTCAATTGCAGCAACTTGTCAGACGTATTGGAGTTCATCATGGAAGGTGTCAATACCAAAAGCAGGATGCCAATATCTGTTAAAAGGCTCTCAAAACAAGTTAAGCTGTGTCAATAGCTATAAGTGTATAAGTGCACATATCTATATAACACTATCAATCTCTCTTTATGTAGTTTTCTAGCTGAGTTAGTCAAACTGACAGTTGAAGAGACAGATTGCAATTCTGTCTGGAGGACATCCACTGGAAGAACATTATTCAATTGTGCGATATATATATATATATATATATATATATAACTGTACATATATATATTATCCTATGATGTAATTGTTCCTTTCATAACGCTAATAAAACCTGAGAATTACTACTACAGGTATGCTTATACTGTAAGCTTAATTTAATGCTTACAGCATGCTGTTACTAATCATAGTGCATGATTTTACTAATGAAAGAATGAGTTCATACTTGTGAATCTGTTCATTTGTGGGAGTCAGAATAAACAAAAAGGCCTCGAAACTGTGTTTTCAGTGATAATTACAGGGCAGTGTGTTACAATTCCCAGAGGAATGGAAAGGTGTGTTGTGAAGGTAGACTCACCAGGGGTGCATCCCTTCCAGCTGGCCATGGAGTGGAGTTTTTATTTATTTTTATTGCATTTTTAACACAGTTACAGTTTATAGACAACATAACCAACAAATGGCAAAACATGCATATTGGTACTGGAAAAATTTAATACAGTATCAGTGTGACTCATTTCTTAATGATACCACTCATAGGGCAATTCACATAGCCAGTTAGTCTAATAATTTGATATAACATAGCCATACTGCCAATGCTTGAGAAATAAAGTATTAAAGAATCCTGCAAAGTCCAACCTAGCCTACAGGCTGTCCCATTTGTATTCACAAAGCAAGGCACATAATGTGCTTTCCACCAAGCTCAGAATAGAAACTATGGATGCTTCTGAACCATAAATGATGTAAATGTGAAAAGATTTGGAATATTTATACCCTAACATCTACTGACCTAAAAACAATGTAGAGCATTGAAAGCCAAAGTAAATTGCAATATCTTTATAGCCACTGACGCATCAGGTCTGTTCAGTGTGGATAGGAATTTAATGGGTTCAGACACTAGAGTAAAGTCAAGATAAAAGTGCAGGCAGGGGATGTGCTCCGCCAACCACCTAAGCTACCTCAGATTTTAGGAGAGGGACACCTGTCCTGCACCACCATGCTGGAGCCAAGCGATCTCTGCAATGCTTAGGTCCGCTGCCATCTTGTGAAACACAACAAATTTCACACCCAGTTTATACTACAAGTGAAATTTCAAAAAGTCAGCCACATAATGCAATTTGTATAAACATTTAACACACAACTACTTTATTAATTAAAACATTAGTGAACTGAGACATGCTGTATAGCAAACACTTTTAGAACTAGAACAGATGAATAGAGCTGCACAGAGGGATGGGTGCTCAGAGACAATTGATAGAATTTACAAAACAGTCTCGGCTCACCACAATGGACACAAATAAAAACTCTTCAAACAGAGGATGTTATAAATGTAATGATTTACTTACAATCTTCAGAAAAGACTGTGGCAAAAGCTGAGTACACAATGCAAAGTGCTAAGTGCAGACACAGATAAACTCTTCACTTCCCACGGATTCCCCACCATGGTGAGGCTGGAGGGGAGGTCATCCTCCCCAGCAGAACACATATCCAAAATAAGGAATCAGGACTCCAAAGAGGCCCCTGCAGATGAAAACACAAGTGGGAGGAATCCGTCTCCTAACAAGCCTCAGAACTTCCAAATGGAAGGGTTAGGAAGAAATATGTCCAGTCTGATTGGGTCTCATGCTTTCTAATCCTACCACACATATCCAGGATACTCCAGGAGTCCAGGTTGTGGTATAAGTCCAGGGCATATGCACAGGGTGTCATCCAGTCTTAGGATTCCTTTTTCCATTTTCCACCTCAGACCGTGACACAGTGTCACGATAATACATGCATGTGGAGGCGCACACGCCCTTCAGATTCTGGCCCCTCCCATTCGATGCTTCCATGACTGCACTACTACTGGGCCCCCACCCAGTAGCAGCCATGGTCCAAGGCAACTTAGCCAACCCTCCCAGGAAAGGAGAGCAGTCCCTGGGACACTTGATCTCTCTCTGACCCTTCTGATCTCGGCAACCCATGTTCATTTCAGAACATGGGTTTCAGAGTGGTAGGTGGTAAGGCATTCAACATCTTAGCCCTCCACAAAACTGGGCCAGTACTGTACTCTGTTGTTTACAAAGTGACCAGTCCATGATCCCTCCCTGCACATAGGATCTTGTCCCTGACTCCAGAAAAGGCCATGACCAACAATAATGTACATGGGCCCTCATCCTGTAATTGGGTGTACCAAGGTGTTATGCAGTATGCCCTGACAATGTCTGCAGCAAACCCAAGACCAGTTGCCCTGGAAGACAATGCTCCACAAAGGTAGCCAGATCATCCCCTTCTGCTCCATCCAGAATACTTAGAACTCAGACATTTGTGTTTCTTGCTAAATTCTCCAGTTGCTCAATGCAGGATTTTAAAATAGTCTGTTCTTTGACAGTAGTTGCTGCCATAACTAAACCCTTACCAGCCGCTTTTAGTCGATTTGCCTACCTAGGTGGCCATGCCTTCCATTGTTGCTTCCACAGTCACAAGCCTTGCAGTATATGACTGAGTTTTTGAGCCTAGTATGTTAGATTATTTATGACTTTTGTAGCTTTACCAGTGTGGCTGGAGAATCACTGGGACCAGACGGTGGCTGAAGCATGTCATGCTGCTTGAAAGACCTTGCTTGGGCAGAATCTTGTTTTACATGATTTCTTGGACAACCCATCAAGCCAATATCAACTTGCAGGGCAGAAAATACACCAACTATCATTCTATGATTGCAGAATGCACACAGAGTCAAAACATTTATATATTTATAGCAATGTCAAGAATATCAATACCAGAATATTAAACTTGTATGAAAAGATCAGAACTAGCTGGTGGGTAACAATATAGTGGAATGCTTTACTTCCAGAGGCTAGGAAATCTCCTAAAACAAATATGTTTAAATCTATTATAAACAGAAATTTAGTAGATATATGTATTTGTTATTAATTTTGATAACTGTCTGTAGTAACTCGTGCATGAAGCACTGTGTGTGGTGATGTGTACTTATATAATGTGCTATAAGATTAAGTCTTCTATTTTGTAAACCAGCCTCTTACTTGCTATTGGGAGTGCTTATATGGGTATTATTGTGGTATTGTATAATATACTATGTTTGCATACCTCCTCTGTAGCCTTAGCAGGATAACTTTATAAACAGGGCTGTGACAAGTCCTAACAGTTTTATCCAGTTGAAAATCAATATTTTATCTATCTATCTATCTATCTATCTATCTATCTATCTATCTATCTATCTATCTATCTATCTATCTATCTATCTATCTATCTATCTTTATCTGTCTGTCTGTCTATCTATCTATCTATCTTGGTCCTTGCAGAGATGAGCTTAGATTAATGCATCTCTCTTGCTGGACTGTTGGCTTTGTCTTCCCATGGAGTGGCATTTGTGTCAGCTACAAAGGTAGCCACTCCCCTCTGGAAGAGAAGGTACAGCTGTGGTGAGCCAAATTTCAGGAGGAAGGGAGAGGGTAAGAAGGGTAAGGGGCCTTAGATTTGCAGTCTGTGAAACAGGGAAAACATTGCCCACTGTAGTAATGATCTTTCTTCAAAGGGGTCTAACAGTGAGTCATACAAGTCTGCATGCATCTTGCACCTGAGTGTTTGCCCAGAGATGGAATTTAGAATATTTGGATTCAAACTCTGCATTCTGGTTATGCTCCTCTAGGGTTCTAACAGCAGATGTGTAGCTGAAGAGCCAAAGAAAGCCATGACCACATATTGAACTATCCTAGTCTTTATTTAATAAAGGTTCTAGAACAGGAAGTAGTGTTGGGATTGTATGAATAACTGTTAGATCCTTTAGAAGAAACATCATCACTATGGTGAGTAATTGTTTTCTTCTTACAACAGGAGTCTAATAGTGATGTCATACAAGTCTGCAGACTCCAAGCACTACCTTGGGAGGCTGGGTTTGAAAATATTTAGAAAAAGGTTACAAGGCCACATACCTAACCTAGCATCTGTTCTGGAATGGATATCAAATAAGTACTGATTTGTAAAGTAATGTATTGTAGATGAGGTAGCTGATGTAAACATTTCTTGAAGAGTTATACCCTTATTTCTTCCACTCAGGCAGGAGCAGACCTTGCAGAGTGCTCCCTCAGGGCTTTAGGTGGCTGCTTACCAGCTTTCTTATAGAAACAAACTGTATGCACAAAACTAACTATTAAGAGATAGTCTTCTTAGCAGCTGATTTGTCTTAGCCTTCATCACCATAAGTGTTCTGGACCCTCTTCTTCTATCCAAGTAATAGCTCAGTGTCCTCTTCACATCAAGGGTTTATAACTTCTGTTTACGTGGGTTTGAGTGCTCAGAAAAGAACACAGGTAAAATCACAAACTGCTTCAAGTGTAACTCTGACACCACTTTTGGGAGAAACGCCTTATGTGTCCTTAAATGACTTTGTCCCCATGTGTGATAATGAAGTTTGACTCTTTACAGGGGACTTGCAGTTCACTGACCTTCCTGGCAGTGATCATTGCTATCAGGAAAACATTTTCTATGTTATACACTTGAGCTTTGCTGAGCTCATTGGCTCAAAATGAGGCTCCACTAGTGCAAGGCATACATTCAAGTCCCTTGAGGGATGGGGTCCCTCACTGGGGATACAAATGATTTAGGCCCTTGAAAAATCTTTTGAATGCAAGCTGTGATGCAAGTCATTTTTCTTTCCTGCTTGCAGACTTATAAGCTGAAGCAGCTGCCAGATGCACTTCGACTGTAGGCCTGAGTCCAAAGGACTGCAAGTAATCCAAGTACAGTAGTCAAGAACCACAGACAAGTCTGCTTCTGAAGGAAATACTTTATGCAGTGCACACCAGAGTGAAAATCTCTTCCATATTGAGGAATAAGTTTTCTTCCTTTGCTGATGATACTGGACTTGGGTTGGTGGTTAATATGAAAGATGATGCACTAACCTTAAAGGCAGCACTGAGGGACCTTGAACACTGGGCTATAATCAAAAGTGTGACCTTTAACATGGACAAATGCATGGTAATGCACCTGGGAAAGAGTAACCAGATATTTAAGTATGTATTAGGAGGGTCTGAACTCAAATCAATCTCGGATGAGAGGAATCTGGGTATCAGGGTAAGCAACGACCTTGATTTCAGACTTCATTGTAATCAAGTAGTTAAAAAGCCACTGGTGAGTAGATCACGGATGCTACTGTGAAGCGAGCAGCACCACAGATCAGCTCTCACCCCAACTTCTACTTCTTAAATTATTTTCACATTTTTAATTGAATCTCTTGTCTCCAGAGCTAGCAGTATCGACTTTGAATATCCTCCTGACCCTTAGAGGCAAAGTCTTCAAGTAAAACAACTGCAAAACAGTACCAGAGCACCACTTATCTAATCTACAGCCTATTTCTGACATGGAAGCCAAATGCGCCAGGCTTCCTGACTCATACCCTGCCACAGACTCCAGAAAGGGGCCAAAGAGATCCAAGAATCAATTGTGGATCTGATCCTAAGCCATTATAACCCCACATGCCCCGATACTTCTCTTCAAAAATAAATTAATGGAGGAACTACAGCCTTTCAAGCTGGCACTATAAGAAATCACGGCGGAGCTGAAAACAATGAGAGGCGAGCTTGCTTGACACAAATCGAGCAATTTCTGATCTCACAGTTCGCACGTCCCTCCCTGGAAGGCTGGAAAAGCAAAATAGATCCTGAAATTGTTAGTCTGCAGCAAGGACTATGGAAGACTGAAACTAAACTGAGGATCTGGAAGGCCGAAGTCACAGGAATAACATCTTAATCTTCGCCTTTCAGAAGACACCGAGGGGCCCTACGCCAATACTTTTCCTGCAGAATGTGCTCACCGAGATCATGGGGCCCTCTCCAATAATACTACATACATTTTAGAGAGGGCCCACCACTCCTGAGACCAAAGCCTGCGACTGGGAAGCCACCCCAAACTTGAATTTTAAAATACCTAAATTATCTAGACAAAATTCACATTCTTGGGCAAGTTAGAGAGCTCCAACAAGTGTTTTGGGAAGGTCAGCAGCTCAGATTTTCTCAGGATTTACCTGCCACTGTCAGACAAAGAAGGGCAGAATATCACCAATAGTAGCCAAATGAATAGCGGCTGGAATTAAGTACACGGTACAATATCCCTCACGCCTCTATATTTACCTCAGGATACTGACATAACTATGACACTGCTCAGCAAGCCCTTCCAGTACTGCAGGTCCTACTCCCGGATCTTTTTCTGCCCGTCTGATGCTCTGCAATCAATAGGTCCTGTAGGAATAGCTGCAAATCTCTGCATGAATGTGCAAATTACTCTGTGTGAATGACTACAGTTTGTTTGTTTGTTTGTTTATTTTTATACTAGATTACCAGTGAACAAAAACAAAAGTTGTATTGCTCGACCACAGGGGGGCAAAGGAATATATATAAAAGCATCTGGTCAGCTTAACACAAAAGGTTCCAGTCCTTCTGCTGAATCATACACTGCTTTTTGTTTTAAAACGTTATCAGCAATATGACCAGTTTTATATCTCCGTCTCAGGGAATGTCTACTTATTTGCTCGTTTTGTTCTTTTTGCTTGGCTTTTATTTTGTCATTTGCTTTCTCCTGTTCAAAGTGTTCGTCCTTTGATTCCAGATGCTACAATCTGTAAATGAGTAAGCTGGACTGAAATCAACAATTACACGGACAATTCTGATGGGACGCTTTGTGTGCTTTCAAGTCTCAAAATTAGACACAGAACCCATCATGTAAATGCTCAACTTAGATCCCTCTTTCCTATGTTAAGGAGCTAGATGGATTTCTATTTGACTGCCATGAACTGTGGTTATCGCTCCAGACCATTTCATTCTGCTTTTGTTGTTTTTTTCTCCTTTTCATTTTCTTATCTCTCTGGAGCTTTTCTTTGTCAATGTTTGGGGCATTCATTTTATTTTATTTACTGATTATATAATTAACGCTGGCATAGTTAATACTGATGTGAAGGTCAGGATGGGACAGAAGGGTTAGTGGAAGTGTTGCAATTTCAACAGGGCGTTATGTACTGTAGCAGAGGGAGGGGTAACCACAGCTAATCCTTGTGCACACTCCATTATAACAGCTTTTCATTTACTTTATTTCCTTGGGCTGCAATATTCAGCAGGCTGTGCATTAGGTCAGCCCAGTGAGGGTTTCACTTGTTATGCTGTGGATATTGGTATTGGCCAAAGGGAGGGAAGGGGGAGGTGGGGGTAGTCGAAATGTAATTTCCACAGTCTTGTTTATGTAACTACACCTGTCTGCTCCATAGGGTGTTCAAAGAAATCTGAAGAGTGTGCTTGTTTTAAGTTTTGGGAGTATCTGGGTTTAATGTTTTTCTTCCAGTTGCTTTTAGGGTCAACTTTAATTCTGGGTCAAGTTTTCTCAGGAAGTGGGGAGGGCTCTCTAGAAATTGGTACACAGTGGAACTGGCAGGAAGCTTTCTTTACATGAAGAGACACCGTGTTATTACACTCGCCTTGCTAATAGAAGATATAGTCTTAACAGGTGGTTTAAATGGCCAGCTTTAAAATTTGTTCATGGAATGTGAAGGCAAAACACTGCTACATCTTAGTAAGTTAGCAATTGATGTTGTCTTTCTTCAAGATACCCACTTGTCTTCATCCCACATCCTCCGCTTTGGTGGACCTGGGTAGGACAAGCCCTAGGAACAAAACTAATACTCAAGAGGGGAGTTGCTATTTTAGTAGCCTGTAGATTGCCCTTCAGATTGCTGGATACCATAGTGGATGCCCAGGATAGGTTTATTCTAGTTCAGGTCTTACTAGGTCACTCCTAGGCAGTGCTTGGGTCTATTTATGGCCCCACGATAGATGACCCTCAATTTTCACGAGGCTTATGGCTCAATTGGCCAATGGTCCTCTAGACCCCTTTTGCTGGGTGGGGACTAGAATCTAGTCTATTGCAATATTCTAGATTGTTCTAAAGTCAGTAGCCCTTCTGTCTCCCCAGCTCAGTTGTCCTTCAGGGAAATGATGCACACATTGGGTTTAATTGACCAGTGGAGAGCTCTCTTTCTTCTCGGAGAGAATATTCTTTCCATTCCATCCCTCACAATAGGTTCTCTATGATTGATTATTTTCTACTGGATATTGGGCACCTTTCTTCTGTTTTGTCATGTACCTATCTGCCTAAAGTTGTTTCTGATCACCACCCTACCTTATTGCATTGGAACCTGGGCTCCCCTACTGTCCGGGACAAGATTTGGAGATTCAACTATCAAATACTGAAATCTGACTCCCTTAATCTCATCTCAGTACTTTCATCACTAATTTTGGGATAATAATTCTCCTACTATGCCCAAATTGCACATACTTTGGGGGCCTTAAAGTGCGTATGAGGGTGAGATCATTCGACTGGCCACCGTCAGGAAAAAGATTACCTCCCAAGTCACATCCCATCTTCTTCAAGAAATTAGGAGAGCAGAATTGTCACTTTCCACCCTCCTCTCCTGATGATCATAGTACCCTGGAAATTCTTAGAGACTGATAATCTATTATTAACAGAAAAAGCCGAACATCTTCTCCAGCAATCTAAGATTCAATATTTCAACTAGGGGCCAAGCTGGGAAAGCTTATTGGCCTCTGGCTATGGGCCTAATCTGCTGATAGGATAATCCCTTCCATTCACAACTGGAAGGGTCATCTTGTTACCTCCCCAGAAAATACTTAATTGTTTTCAGGAATACTATCATACATTTTACTCACATTCAAACATTCCATTTTGTCCCAGAGATGTAGATCAATTTTTACGGATATTCAACTCCCACAGTTAGAAGTACATCAGAGAGCCATTCTGAAAGCCCCTAATGGTTTCCAAAATTTGTTCTGCCATTAACACATTGCCATTAAATAAAACACCAGGCCCAGATGGGTATACTTCAGAGTCCTATAAAGCCTTTAGCAAGCAGTTGGCCCTGATTTTATTAGACACATATAACTACATCTATAAACATGGTATGTCAGACTGTTCTCTTACAGAAACTACGATAGTAGTTCTTCCCAAACCATGGAAGGATCCTCTCCTGCTTCTAACTACCGTCTTATCTCCCTGATAAATGTAGATTTCAAAATATTAGCCAAGGTTCTAGCTAGTAGACTAACAAAGGTGTGACAATGTCTGATCAGATTGGTTTGTGGCAGGAGGTACTCCTCAGACCACATGCATAAATTGATGTATCTTATTTCTGCTTCCAGGGACAGCGTTATTCCATCTGCATTGGTTTCCCTGGATGCAGAGAAGGCCTTCAATAGGGTCTCCTGGGACTATCTCTTCTATCTTTGCCCAAATACTGTTTCCTCCACAGTTCATTAATTGAATAAAGATTTTGTGTATGCATCCCACTGTTCACAGAGCTTTGTAACGGTCTGCTTTCACAGCCCTTTGCCTTGCAACAGAGTACTAGATAGGGATGCCCTTTCTCCCTTTTATTCAGTATTTACTTGAACTGCTTATTCGTAGTATTAATACTTTTCCTTCAATTGCAGGAATTGCTGTAGGACCCCATCAATATAAATTGTCAGTTTATGCTGATGACATAGTTCTCCACATCTCCCATCCCTCATCATCGATCACTGCCACACTGTCTATTATTAAGGACTTTGTAAATTCTCTAACTATAAGCTTAATGTAGCTAAACGGAAATAATGCCCTTAATATCCATACATTTTCTTCAATATATCCCATCTGGGCCTTCAATGGGTTAGGGATAACCTGAAATACTTTGGGCTCCACCTTTCCTCTTCTAGTTCTCAAATGAAGCAATGCAATCTTGATAAAACTCTTGCCCAAATTAAAATAGATCTAAACCATTGGACCCTACTCCGTTGTCACATTGGGAGCTTATAAATGTAATAAAATTAATGTTCTCCTCGCCTGTTATATCCCTTGCAAATGACTAGCCTTTTCCTCCCAAAATCCTGGTTTACACAGGTACCTAGAATAATATCTAGCGTTATATGGGGTAACAAGAAGCCTAGAAGGGCCCTTAATAATTTGCAATGCAGTAAGGCCATTACAGCTACCTAACTTTATTCTCTATTACTTTTCTGCTACAGGTTCAGTTCTTCTGCAATGGATTAAGGAAGTGGCACCACCAGATTCTCAGTTATATTCTCCTCAGTGGTTACAAACCAAAAACTGTCTGTTCCTCTCAGAGCCTTGATCTCAGTACACTTATATATGTTCCCTTAAGAACATCCCCAAGGGTCTGCTTGTCACACCCATAAAAGCTACTCTCCAAGTGCATGCCCAGCTATGTGCTACACTCCAGGTTTCAACAGAGAAAGATGTATCACAACCTGTGCTCAAAAATCCTAATTTTAAAATTGGAGGCAAGCCTCTACGGAAACCTTTTGGCCATTCAACCCCAAACTTAAAGCTGCTGATCTGTTGAAGAAGCATAAGTTGCTGACATTTTAGGAAGCATGTTTCAAGAACAACCTTCCCATCTCATTCTGTTTTAAATACCTCCAACTCTCACATACGCTTTTCATCACTTTGGACCAGGACCTTGGGACCAGAACTTAAAAGTCCCATACCATCAGCCAGTTTATCTCTTCCCGCATCACATGTCATCTATTTATTCTACCATCTTCTGAGGGATGCTTTAGAGGAACTAGGTGGCCAGCCATATTATATATGGGACTGGGTGTTACTGGCCTTCTCCTAGGTACCTAGATCATGGTCCAAAATATGGTCCCATCTATATAGAGATGTGAAATGGGATAGGTACTGACTACTACAATTGTTTGTCATCCATGATCTTTATTACACCCCATCAAACTGCAAAACTAGGAAGTTTTCCTCCATCCTATGTTCTAGATGTGGGACTCAACTGGGCATGCTACTACACATCCTGTGGAAGTGTGATAAGGTTTCCCCATTTTGGTCGGCCATTAAGTCTAAACTGGACCCCTACTGGGTTTGTAGGAAGCCTTTAACCCGAAATTTGTATTCTGAGGGATTATGGGGAATCCTTGATTGGCAACCAGCGTAACACATGGCTATTGAGTCGTATGAGCTAAACAAATTATACTACAAGGTTCCTCCTTAACAGAATGGTTACAAGAGGTTATCTTTGCCTTACAAGTGGAGAATCTTATAGCTCAAATATCTAGAAGGTCACAATAGTACCAAAGGATATGGGCTCCTTTGCATACCTTTCTCACCATTTAACCATAGTATAAATGTTGTTTAATATAATCTAAGGTGTTAAAGTCTCTCTGCTAATCTTGCTGTGTAATCCTTTTTTTTAATAGTTACTCAATATTATGATGCATACCAGGGTGGAGGGAGGAGGTAGGGGTGGGAAGGTATGTTGGGGTGTGGGTAGTGGGTAGGGGGTTGTAATTTGCTGACTGTTTACTGTTGTACTTATCTTACCCCTATCAACCAGGAACATCTTAACAATCTCTCTGCTAAACTATGGATTTTACAGATTGTTACACTATATGCAAGATGTGTCTGTCTTACGCTTCATGTACAACAACAGTGTCTAATTGTTGAAATTGATAAAACTCAATACAGTATATTGAATTTGAAAAAAGCCAGTGGCATTTTGCACTGCATAAAAGGCATATTAAAAGCAAGGCCAAGGAGGTATGGCTCCCACTATGCACATCATTGGTTAGACCCCATGTTGAGTACTGTTCACAGTTTTGGGCTCCAAGGGCCAATGGAATAATTTCCCTGAAAAGATCCAAAGAAAAGCAACACACTGAATCAAGGAAGCATCAGGCAAATCATACCAAGATAGATTACATACACTAGGCTTGTATTCACTGGAATATTGAAGACTCAAGGGAGATATGTGTTTCATTTTAGAGCACTGACAGATACCTACTATGGGAGCAATTAGGACTGGCCCTAAGGGATATGGCATATTGTACAAGGGCTCACCGCTACAATTACATGGTGAGAAATATAACAGCAATGAAAGGAAGCACTGGTTCAGTGTTAGGGTGGTTAAAGTTTGGAATGAACTACCAGTCAAGGTGGTGGCAAGCAAAACATGGCTGAATTCAAGATCAAATTAGATAACCACCTGATTTAGAAAACATAACAGTGTATAATTAGAAATTTTGGGGGCAAGGTATAATGGCCTATCAGTCTTCACAGAGCCTGTACACTTCTATGTAATCTATGTAATCCTTGCTGTTTTCTGAAACCTTTAAAACTTTCAAACTCTTTGAGAGATTTATTCCAGAATACTATTCTCTTCTAGGGCCAAGTCTTCAGGCACTGTATTATGAGAACTTAATGAGTCATTCTGCCCTGTGACGATGTCAGCAGGTTGTGTCTCAGGGCAGTGAAATTGCTTTTCAGTGTGACACGGATAGTAGGAGTGAGTACCAGCTCTGCCTGGCCCAATCTGACACTATTAGAACATTGTTACTGACTCTTCTTAGTTTCAATAATACCCTCTTTATTAGTAGTAATGGAGTGAAGGTGTACATGACATTTTCCTTCCAGGACAGAGACCGTACATCCTCTGGGGCTGTCCTCTGGAAGGTGGTCTGCAAAAAGACTGGGTAAAATTCTGTCATCACATGGAGGCAAACAGGTCCATTTCTGAAACCCCACCTTTTGAACACTGTGTTCAACACTTGCTAATCTGGGGACCATTTGTGGGTTCCATGACTCGTCCTGCTTAGAGAGTCTGCCAGTACCTTGTCTTTGCCTGGCAGATGAACTGCCATTATTTTGGCCACTAAGGAGTATGCTAGGTTCCAAATCCTCATTGCCTCTGTGCAGAGCATTGTAGATCTGGTAGCTTCCTGCTTCTTTAAGTAATACATTGTTGTAGCAGTGTCTGTCTTGGTTTTGACTATCCTTGTAACAGGAAGGAGCAAGACTGTATTGCCAGGAGCACTGTTTGTAGCTCTAACAGGTTTATTGCTCCTTGCACTCCTGCACATTCAGACACTACTTACTGTTTTGGCCTCAGATGTCACCCCTCCCCCAACCCAATATGAACATATAGATGAGATATCTGCGGGTTTAGGAGGAAGTCCAACTATTCCAAGTGGCTCTTTACCACATTTATGGAGCAAACTGTTTCCTCCTTTGTTTTCCACAAATGAACCAGTCATCTAAGTAGGAAAAACTCACACCTTCCTTTACAGATGTGCCACCACCACAGCTACAGTACCTGTAAGTACTTTGTGAACACTCTTGGTGCTGAGGTTAGGCCAAATGGCAGTGCTGAGAATTGGTATTGACAGCTGCCTAACCTGAACCACAGATTTTTTGCTGCTGGCCTTATTGTATTATGAAAGTAGGCATCTTTTCAGATCCAGGGACCCCAGATACTCTCCCTAGACTATTGATCTTTCTTTCTTGCATAAACTATTGTATTTGGCAAGTAAGGTGTCAATATGTGCCCAGCAAGTAATAATAGATCAGACTGAGTTACTATCAATGATGGAAAGGTCAACTAAGACTGCTTGTTCAAGCAAATGTAAGCATACCTCTTATAATGATTGGGTCTCTAAACAGAAACTTTTAAATGGACAGTGTTGTCATAATTGCATATTCTAATTTTTCCACTTTTCTGTTTCCAAAAGTACAAGTTATTGTTTTTCTTTCCTTTTTATGTTAGCTTGAGCACACACGTAAGCAACATCTTGTGGTAGTAGTACATTTCAGAGGTGTGTCAGTGTTGTAGCAAATGCAGGGGATGCTTTAGTGGTATGTCCCTCAGCCGCTAATCAGTGAGCATGCTGACAATGACAGCAGCTTCAAAGAGAGCCAAGGAGTTGAAATAAATCTGCCACTGCAATCATGGACAGTTTCATCATTACAGCAGCACCCCTGCCCGCAACCTCTTCAGCTCCTGCCGCGCTCTGAGCACTCTGTCCCCGGCCTTGCTTCTATGAGAACAACTTGTTTGTTCACTGTGCTTTTCCTGGTGAAACATTTCAATAAATAAATTAGCCTCTCTGTAGCTTTCCACATTGGTGGCTTCTGCCACCTGCTTCTGAAATGGACATTGGGGTGTCCAATCCCCGAGTCGGCATGTATCCCCCACATTGTGGCACACTGGGCGCCCACCCAATGTACCCAGATAATTTTTATATATATTCATTTTCCTACACCAGGATGCCCATTCCCGTGATGGATGCCCCCAGCCCCCCAAACTCACTGTCTTTGCCGGCGGGGTGCCAAATCCCTGTCAGCATCATGTTTTCCTCTCCCTCAATCTCACTTTCTTTACACCGTAGGGTGACCAAATCCGTCCAGCATCACTCCCCTAAACTCATATGGCACATGGGCCCACCCAGTGTGCCAAAAGGTTTTTTGTCAGTTTTTTTTAACCTGTAAATTAAGAAAACTGCCCCTGGCATTTTTAGTGTGCAAAAAGAAATGGTCCCTTGTAGTCTCCCCACTGCCCCTCCCCATCCCCACCCTCCTACTGAGCACCGACCTCCCATTACCCCATTACCCCATACTTACCTCCAGAGGTCAAAAGCAGTGATCTTCTGTGGAGCGGAAACGCCTCCATTCTTCAAAACCAACCGCAAACTGAAGAATCACAGGTAAGCTACAGATAATGGCTTTCAATGGAAGTTTCAATTGATGTTGATATCTCAGCCATTTCTAGGAATTTTGGCCCAACTTTTCAACATGAAGTGCTTGGACCCCACCTCAGGAACATGTCACTGTCATTTTGTTACTCAGTCCTGAAAGGTGATTTCACAGTTGCTGCATAGAATCATCTTTTGGGACCAGTTAATGAAATGACAATGCCACTGTTCATGAAGTGGGGGTTCAAAACCCGTTGCAAATTTGGTGAAAAATTCCCATAAATGACTGTGTTATGAGTGTGCACTGCACAGTTTCTATGCACCTCATCACTTCACCAATTTTAATATTTTCTCCAGATGTTCAACATTGCCATTTTTACACTTCCTTCTGAACAGTACAGCTGTCATTGTTCACATCCTACCTGAAATGTGTTTTGTACCTGTTGGGCAGAATGGCGCAGTCACAGTGGAAAATTAACTTTCAGGACAGATTAACAAAATCACAGTGCCACTGTTTATGAGTGGAGGTCCCAAAATGCCCATGTTGAAAATTTGGTGAAAAAATTCAACAACTGTATTTGTGTGCAGGCGTGTGTTGCACAGTTATTTACTTGCCTTCGTAACTTTGTCGAAATTTTATATTTTTCCTCAAATTTTCAACATTGCCATTTTAACACTTCCTAATGAACAGTACAACTGTCAATTTTCATATCCTGCCCAAAATGTGTTTTCACACCATGGCAACGAATAGCGAGTCGCTTGTGGAAATCACCTTTCAGGACTGAGTAACGAAATGATAGTGCCTCTGTTCATGAGGCAGGGTCCTAAAAACCCATGTTGAAAATTTAGAGTGAAAATATCAACAAACGCCAAGTGTTGGGGTTAACTGTAACATCCACATCTTGTAGAGAGACTGACAGGCGGGGGTTTGACTTGGGTTCATCCGCCATAATACTCATGGCATTCCACCCCACCCTGCAGCCATTGGACAGGCATCAAGATGTGCCTAGGGTCTTCATCCCTAATGTTTACCCCATTCTCCTATACTGCACCCATCTCAGCTTATTTCTTTATGGAATGGGGTGATCCTAAGGGCCAAAGACCCCAAGGCACACCACAATACCTGTTGTTGTCTGCAGAGTGGGGTGAGGTGGAATGGCTTAAGCATTATGGCCGACGACATAGAGGCACACCCCAACACCTTCCATCTCTGTGGGGAGGGGTTGGTGTTAGTTCAATGCTTCACTGCCATTCCTGTTATTCATCTCTCTAACTCCTGCACTACCAATACCAACGCCAGCAAGCCAACATTCAGCATTGACAAATGCTTGTCTATTTTGACACTGTGATTTTTGATTGGTATTTATCTTTTGTTTTCTTTTATGTCTTTTCTCATGCATTACTTTTGTATGATTGACTTAGTAAACAATTTCCCTATCCATCTTCTTCTTTGTCTTTTTCTTCTCCACCATTTATTACTTTTTATGGCCTTATTAGTTCTTATTATGTCTCATTTATTTGACATATATTGTTAGTAATTTCTTTCGTCACTTATTGTTTGAGTTTGGTTTTTAATTTATGTTTAATATTTGTTTTGCTTCAATACCCCCACACTTTTTTACCCCACCACAGAAAATGTGGGATGTAGTTTAACTGGGTTGTCATGGTCTACTGGGTGTTTGTGAAAACCACATGCATAATACCTTGGCAGAACAGTACAGGTTGAAACAATTCTCCATTTATATTTGGATAGCTTCTGGTTCCTTACCTCACGGAGTGACGTCCGTTCGCTGCCAATGAGGGGTGCTGGAGATTCTGAGGGTGGTTTTAAAATCTTCTGGGGCCGGGCTTTTATATTCATGGCACTGACCCCTGGAATTCTACCCCATTGGATTAGGGAGTGCATGATCAGGGGCTTTAAACAAGCATTGAAGACTTATTTATGGAATAAGGTATACGGGAACAGTGTCAACATGGATTGACTGAACTTGTTTTAGCTATTTTATCATGATGTCTTATTATGAAATTATTTTAATTATGTACTGTGCCTTGATTTTGAAAGGTGCATTATAAATAAAGATTATTATTATTATTATTATTATTGTAGCCTGGAATCTAGTAGCCACAATTTGGGTTGATTCTCTTTTTCAGTTATAATGTATCTGGTCTTGGTTTCTGACCTTTTACTCTTGCCTAGAACTCCTATCATTTCAAGCACTTTATGTATGGTTCTTGCATGCATCAAATATATTTGGCAGACAAGATGTTTGCTAGCTTTTCAACAGAAAGAGGTTCATTAGGAAAATCTGTTGAATATTATTACTACTGCTATACATCACTGTTTTGAGGTTGAGTAAAGATTCTCTCCTGAGATTTTTTTTTAATATTTTAAATATTAGCGTAAGTTTGCATAGCAATTAAACCTAGTGTAAGGAACAAGTTTGAAACTGTGTGTATTATTTCAAGTCATTTTTTTCTGTCTTTTGAGCTTGCATCTATAATTTGCTTATTAAGGTTTGGATAGGCTTTTGGTATTACCATTATGGACTTCAGATTATTATTTGATCTTCTTGTTAATGTATTATGTATGATTTATTCTTTTGTATTGCTTTTTTCCCCATTTAATAACAATACCCCAACTGTTCTTTGAATTTGAAAAATGGTTCCAATCTCACAAGCTAGTCTAAAACTACAAAACAAAACTTATGCTGTTCTCATCATCTCGCCATACACACAGGTCACACGCCTGACAGTTAAAAGCTCCTCTTGAACAAATCCAGCATTTCAAATACCTTGAGTTACTCTGGACGGCCACCTTACCTCACGTGCCACATTGATAATGTTGCTAAGAATGTTAACACTAAAACAGGCCTGTTCTACAGACACAGAAGGAGTCTGACCCCAGAAGCACTTAAACTTGCTATCCACAGCTTGGTACTATCCGCTATTGACTATGGCTTGGTTATATGGAGCTGCCCCAGCCATATCTCTCAAAAGACTAAATACTTCCTAAATAAAGCTGATAGACTTATCACTGGTGCTGATCACTTCACCCACACTTGTGATCTATTCACCTGACCCAGGTGGCTTAAACTACAAGACTGAATCAAGTTCTCTCTATGCATACTGCCAAGCAAGTGCTGCTTGAGACCTGCCAACTGGCATCACCAGTCTTCTATCGAAATCTCACAGGTTGCGTCTCACCCAGACCTCTGACTCTGAACATTTTCACGTTCCTAGGGTTTGGACCACCCAATGCTAGCGATCCTTCCCTACTGAGCTCCTAATGGGATGAATGGGCTCAGCTGTGAACTGACTAGCATACCTCATCTTACCCAGTTCATGCATCTCCTTTATCAACACATCTCAAAGGAAAGCGAGTGTACCTGCTTTAATTAATCATGCTACATGCACCTCATCTACCACCCAGCATACACCAGCTTCCATGACAAGGTCCCTGGCTGCATCTTTCCTCCACTTTCTCAATCACCTCTCCCACCCTCTCCCTACCTTTCACATCCATACGCTCCCACTCTGTTCTACAAACTCACCTGCTATGCCTCTGACTGACTTTTCTCCATGCCTTTCTTCCTCCCTCCCTCCCTCCCCTTCCCTTTCCCCACCCAGCCACCATCCCTCCCTCCTGTCACCCTCTCCTTGTGCCTGCCCCCAACCCATCTATCCCTTCCTGCCTCACTCAATATGCTTGACAGTGCCACCCAGCTGCATCTACACCCCATTCTCTGACCTGCTTTTACTCTTCATCTCCTTTCTCCTCCTCCTTCCTTGCTATTTCCTAGTCGGATTAACCTCCTATGTTTACCAATAGTGTCTTCAGAATGCCAACTATGTAACTTATTGCAACAACTATGTTACTATGTATTATGCTGTTATTGCTGTTCACTGTATTTGTTATTGTCTGTACATGATATTGTTCTTTATCCTTTCTATGTCTTGTAACCCCTCCCAATAATAATGTGGAACCTTTGTAAATTAGCTGCACTGCGCCAAAGGTATTTTCTAATCCTAGATTGAAATAAATAAATAATAAATGCCATGGGATCCTATAATTCCACCTGGACAGTGAGCAGAGATGAGCAGAAGGGACACCAATTTAAAATCTCATCCAAAGGACAGCACCTCAACAGTGCAGTACCCCATACTACACTACAGGGTCAGTTATGGGTATCACACCATGTACTTGGTGAGGGGCTAGAACCCATGACTGTCAGATATTCTGGTCCCAGATGCAAGCCTGCTATCTTCTGAGCCACTAACACTGATATGTGTCTACTGTCAGTGCCACCGATGGCACTGGGCATGCCTGTCACAGAGAGATGCCTGCTTTATGTCTCTCAGGTCCTGCTCTGTCTATGGGAATGATTTTATCTGGTTCCCACATACAAAGCAGGAACTGAGGGACACCAAACAGGCTTTTACACTGTGGCAGCCGTGGTGTGCCAGCAGTGCATCTGTCACCTGCCAGAGGCACCTGCTGACTAAGGAATGGCTCATACCAGCCATAGCCCCTGTCTTACATTGGAAACTACCTGTCCCATATTAGGCGAGGGCCATTAACACGTGTCCATACCCCCAGTGCATGGCTAAGGTGGGTTCTGGTCTGCAGTTGTGATCCCACTAACTGGCACAGCTCCACTATGCTGCCAGTTTTGAAGTGGTACCTTCCTATACACTGCTGCCCCATGAGTTTTGCCATATCAGCCCTTGGCCAGTAGATACAAGGGCAACTTGCATGACATCCACTTCCCACCAACACCTTAATATGCAGCTCCAGGAGTACCATGTTCATCAGAATGCCAGGGCACATGTCCTACCTGTGAAGTTCGTGTATAGAATCACAGCTAGGTGTCCTCCTCATTCCCAATGGCATCCACCACTTGACTCCTTTAAATGATGATCCTGTACCCCCATGGCCAATTACGGGTGGACAGGTGGGTAGGGCCCATGGGCATGATACCATGTCGCTATGATCATGCTTTTCTATGTGAGATGTAGTGTTTCACTGGCAGCAGGTTGACCACCAGGTTGCCTCATACTAAATGTACATGCAGATAAAGGGAGGTATTGCTGATGGGTGATCTGAATATGCCAGATGTTAACTGGAGTGCAGTTGCAGCAGCCACTTTAAGAGAGGGTTATTCTAGATGCCCTACAGGGGCATGCCTTAGACAACTAGTATTGGAACCCACTCGAGAGGGAGCAATCTTAGACCTGGTCCTCTCAAATGGAGATGTGAGAGGATCACAGATGTAGAAGTGGGTAGCCATCTGGGAACTAGCGACCATTGAACAGTATGGTTCACAATAAACACACAATAAGTCAAGCCATACAAAGGCAAAGTACTGGACTTCAGGAGGGCTGCCTTTGCCAAAATGGGTGAGTGCCTAAGGAATGCACTAGCAAATGGGCAGGAAGGAGGGGTGGAAGAACAATGGGAATAATAAAACTGCCATCACAGAAGTAACAAGCCTTTGTGTGAAGCAAATTAACAAAACAAAATGATGTAAGAAGCCACTATGGTTCTCAAAGGAGATGGCAGTGAAGGTTCAAGAGAAAAGAAAGCATTCAGAAAGTACAAGGAATCACAGAAGGAGCAGGACAGAAAATTATATCAGTTAAAGCAAAAGGAACATGGGAAGGCAGTCAGACATCAAAGGCCTGAACTGATGAAAAGATAGCCAACTCGGTTAAGAAGGGGATAAAACCTTGTTTAGGTACATCAGGGAGTGAAGCAAGACTAAGGAGGGATA
Source organism: Neoceratodus forsteri (assembly GCA_016271365.2). Classification (NCBI taxonomy): domain Eukaryota; kingdom Metazoa; phylum Chordata; order Ceratodontiformes; family Ceratodontidae; genus Neoceratodus; species Neoceratodus forsteri. Next base: position 398,758,698 of record CM057454.1, read on the forward strand.
GTGAGGCTTAATAAAGGGCAGGGGTGGCAGAGGGTGACGGTGAAAAGGCAGAGATACTAAACAAATATTTTGCCCAGTATTTACAAATGAAGAGGGAGGTACCTAAAACAAACAATAGAAACACTCTGGATACAGAAGTTGATACCAGCCCATTTACAGAAGAAAGGGTTCTGAAAGAACTCTTAAAACTGAAGGTGGACAAAGCAATGGGGCCTGATGGGATTCATCCCAGAATTCTAAAAGAACTAAGGGTAGAACTAGTGACACCACTGACTACCCTCTGTAACAAATCATGGGAGGATGGGGTGGTACCTGAGGACTGGAGGAGGGCAGATGTGATTCCCTCACAAAAGTGAGAGTAGGGCAGAAGCAGGAAACTACAGACCTGTTAGTTTAACCTCAGTGATAGGGAAATGATGGAATCACTCTGAAGGAAAGAATTGTCCCGCATCTAGAGGCCAGAGGAGCACAGAACCCAAGGCAGTATGGATTCACAGCAGGAAGGTCATGCCAGACGAATCTAATAGATTTCTTTGACTGGGTGACCAAAGTAGTAGATCAGGAGGCTGTGGACATGGCCTACCTAGACTTTAGCAAGGCATTTGACTCAGTCCCACACAAAAGATTAATATGCAAGTTAGCCAGCCTGGGAGTGGTCCCAAGATGATAGCCTGGGTAAAGAATTGGCTGGAGAATAGGACACAGAGGGTAACAGTAAATGGAGTCCACTCTGAAGAAAGGCTGTTACTAGTAGGGTACCGAGGGTTCAGTATTAGATCGTCCTCTTCAATGTCTTTATGTTTACATTGCAGAGGGACTGGAAGGAAAGTATGTCTCTTTGCAGATGACACAAAGATCTGCAACAGAGATGATGCACAAGGTGGGTGGAAAGGATGACAAGGGACTTGGCAAGGTTAGAGGAATGGTCAAATGTATGGCAGCTTAGATTCAATGCTAAGAAGTGCAAGGTAATGCACCTGGGAAACAAAACCCAGGGAAGAGTACACAATGGGGGAGATACTAACAACAACAAAAATGGAAAGGACCTGGGGTAGTCATATCAGATGACTTAAAGGTGGGCAAGCAATGTGAGAGGGCAGTAAGGAGGGTTGGGGGATACTGTGATGCATAGGGAGAGGCATCACCAGTAGAAAACAGGAAGTTGTTATCCCTCTGTACAGACAGCTGGTGAGATCCCATCTGGAGTACTGCGTGCAGTTCTGGATACCCAGTCTCCGTAAAGACATAGACAGGATGGAAGCTGTCCAGAGGAGGGCACCTAAAATGGTGCAGGGTCTGCACCAGAAGACATATGAAGAGAGACTAAATGAGCTTAATATGTATAGCCTCGAGGAAAGGAGGAGAGGGGGACATGATAGAAAAGTTCAATTACCTCAAGGAATCAACAAAGTCCAAGAGGGTAGCATCTTTCAAAAAAGAGGTGTGCAGAACAAGGGGCACAATTTGAAAATGGGGGGTGGCTCAGAGGTAATGTAAAGAGTATTTTTTCACAGGAGGGTTGTGGATGCATGGAATGGCCTTCAAGGAGGTTGTGGAGTCAAAACAGTGATTGAATTCAAGCATGCATGGGACAGCCATAAGGCAATTCTAGGGGTGGGGGTAGAAAGAAGTAGGCTGCTGGTTAACTAGGATCTGCAGCTTATCCATTAGGTAGGAAATGGGCAGACTGGGTGGGCCAAGCGGTCCTTATCTGCTGTCAAATTCTATGTACATGTATGCATCCTGCACAAGTTCCCAGGAGGCCTACATTCCACCATCACAGCTGCCATGCTGTTGTACCTTGTTTACCCCATGTCCTACTGTTTAGTGAATGCCATTTGTTATGTCATTTTAGGTTTGACTGCAATGATCCAAACCCTGATACTGTGGAGAGTTTAACCGAGGAGGCCACGTGATTATCCACGAGGTAAACCCTGTAATGGACAGGGATCCTGAAGACTGACCACCCCTGGGTGATGACTATGACTGGGATGATGGTACGGCAGGTGCGGAGATCATCAGGTGAGTAGGAGGGACCAGAGGACCATGTCCAGGACTTGCAGAATCTGGTGCTGCAGCTTTCCATGTGCAGGACCTATGGCGGACGGCATGCCACAGTTCATGGCAAGTACCTTACACTGTCAATTCAGGACACTGGATCAGCCAGGATGTGAAGTGCCTCCAATGTTGGAAAACACCTGGGTGTGCATGCTGGGGTGTTGAGTAACACCCTAGCTTATTGGGCATTGTACTGTGGCTCCATATCCCTCTCTCTGTTTTGTCATTTGACACATTTGTATGCTGTGTCACTGTGTGCACCTTCAATATGTGTCATTTGGAAGACAGCATCCACCTGGGTGCAGTTTTCTTTCAGGCAGGTGGGGGAAGATGCATGGGTGTGTTCATGGGAAATACAGGTGTGTTTGGAGGGTATGGGTGTTTCCAGGAGTAGCACTGGTGTGCAGGACAAGTGCCTACAATTGCAACATTGCACTTTGCCTGCTGTGTGGAAATCCTTCTGCACCATATTCAGTGTAAATGTTTCTCATGGTAGCCCTGCTCATGAGGTGATGGATCAACACTCTGCTCATGTGGTGGCCATTGCAGGGCTCCGGATCAACATAAGCATCTGGACCATGTGAATGTTGTTGGCTATGCCCAATGCCTGTGATCCACATCTCTACTGTGCACATGACACATAGATCTGCAACAGGGTTGATGCACAAGGAGGTGTGGAACGATGAGAAGGGACTTGGCAAGGTTGGAGAAATGGTCAGAAGTATGGCAGCTTTGATTCAATGCAAAGAAGAGCAAATTAATGCACCTGGAAACAAAACCCAGGGACGATTACACAATGGAAGGGAGGTAGTAACAACAACAAGCATTTGTCAGTGCCGAATGTTGCTTGCTTGTATGTGCTGTTTAGGTATTTGGAAGCGATAGTTCCATACCTTCTTCCCAAGACACGCACTGTGTCTTTCCATTCAGTATTCACAGAAGAGGAGGAGGGGCAAGGGCCACAGCAGTACAGCAGTTGCCAAGGGGTGAAGAGGTAGACAATAGTCCATTCAAAAGCAAAGAGTCCTGCAAGAGCTCACTAAATTGAAGGTGGACAAAGCGATGGAACCAGATGGCATACACTCAAGGATATTAAGAGAACTGGGAGGGAGATAGCAGTACCTCTGACAGCCATGTTCACTGAGTCATTCAACACGAGTGAATTGGAGGAGGCACATGTGGTCCCGCTACTCAAGTCCGCAGCAGGGAGGAGGCGGGAACAATAGGCCGCTCAGCCTCACCTGAGTAGTGGGAAGATAATGGAGACATTGCTTAAAGAAAGGATAGTGGTGCATCTAGAAGACATCGGAGCCCAGGACCATAGATAACATGGATTCACAGTGGGACATCATGTCAGACAAATCTGGTTGATTTCTTTGACTGGGTGACAAAGGAAATGAATCAGGGTGGGGCAGTGGACAACACTTACCTTGATTTCAGCAAAGCCTTTGACAACATCCCACATAGGAGGCTGATAAACTACCTGGGTAGGCTGGGCATGGGGAAAGGGTGGTAAACTGGGTTAGAAACTGGCTAACAGACAGGAGGCAGACAGTAGTGGTAAATGGGTGCAGTCTAGGGAGAGGGGTGACCAGGGGGTGTTGCAGGGATCGGTCCTAGGGTCAGTCCTGTTCAATGTCTTCATTAGTAAGATTGCAGAATGGCTGAAGGAATTTTTCACCAAATTTTCAACATAGCCATTTAAGACCTCTGCTCATGAACAGTGTCACTGTGATTTTCTTAATCCATCCCAAACATTGATTGCGACTTGACTGCACCATTATACGTTACATGAACAGAAACACATTTTGACTGACGTGAAAATGACAGCTGTACTGCTCACAAGGAGGTGTGGTAAAATGGCAATGTTGAAAATCTGGAGTGTAAATATTAAAATTCATGAAATTATGAGCGTGCATAGGAACTGCGCAATGCACGCTTGTAAAACAGTCATTTTAGAAATAGCCACCAAATTTTCAACATAGCCATTTTAAGACCTCTACTCATGAACAGTGTCACTGTAATTTTCTTAATGTGTCCCAATACATTGAGTTCGCACACCAACTGCACCATTGTGTGCTACATGCGTGAAACACGTTTTGGGTGAGATGTGAGAAATGACAGTTGTACTGCTTATAAGGAGGTGTGGTAAAATGGCAATGTTGAAAATCTGGAGTGAAAATATTGAAAATTTGTGAACTTATGGTGTGCGTAGTAACAGAAGCGAACGCATGCTCATAAAACAGTCATTTTAGGAATTTTTTCACTAAATTTTCAACATTGGGTTTTGGGGCCTACCTCATGAACTGTGACACTGTTGTTTCATAAATTGATCCCAAAGGTGGTTCCACGCAGTGACCACAAAATCACCCTTCAGGCCAATTAACGCCATGACAGTGACAGAACTCATGAGGTGGGGTCCCAAAACCCCATGTCAAATATTTGGTGAAAAATTCCAAAATGCCCGAGATATGCAGTAAAGTTGAAAAAAACCCTATTTATTCCATTATACAGCTTACCGGCATTTCCTCAGTTCGCAGTTGGCTTTGAAGAGTGCAGGCTGTTCTCGGTCTGCCGAAGATTGTCACACCGAGCCCTGGAGGTAAGTATGGGTGAGGTGGGGTGTGGGGAGGCAGAGTGCGCAGAGGGTGGGCACAGTGGGAGATGGGGCTCAAGACAGCAGCAACGGAGGTTTGTTTCTTTCAGGTTTTTTTATTTGGACTACGCGAGATGTTTGCCATACTGCGTGGCAGCTGGAAGGCTGTTGGGGGTGTGTAGCTGACAGGATTGGACCTCCCCGTCAGGCCTTAGGAACTGTTGCCATGCTGGGGTGGGCTCCTTCAGTGGCACCCGATGCAGCCTTGGGGGAGAAACAGTAGATCAATTGGGGATCGGGCACCCCATCAGCCATACAGACTGCTGTGCTGGGTTGGGCTCCCAGCATGGCACCTGGAACTTCGGGGGCACAGCTGTGATGGGATTGGGCACCCCCATTGGCTACACTGTGTGTGCATGGTGGGAGCACGAACACACAGTATGCATGTGTGTAGGGGAGCTGCAACAGCACGCATCTTATCACTGCTCACTGAAGCGTAGCTCTCCTTTAATTGTACAGCCACTGCATTTTCAACTGCTGTCATAGACAGCTGCAGCATTGATTGGAGAACTGTGGCCGTGCCTGTGAACACACTGACTGAATTGAAGAGGGCTGCCACACCCCTGAAAACTCAGATGATGGCACTATGTTTCTTGCACATGCATGCAAGCAACTTAAAATGGAAAAGGACCTTGGGGTAATCATATCAGATGACCTTAAGGTTATCAAACAATGTGAGAAGGCAGTAGGGAGGGCTGTGAGGATACTGGGACGTATAGGAGAGGCATCACCAGCAGAAAACAGGAAGTTGTTATCCCCCTGTACAGACAGTTGGTGAGACCTCATCTGGAGTACTGCGTCAGTTCTGGAGACCCCATCTCCAAGAACGTAGACAGAATAGAGGCAGTCCGGAGTAGGGCAATTAAAATGGTGCAGGGTCTGCAAGAGAAGCCATATGAGGAAAGACTAAAGGAGCTTAATATGTATACCCTTGAGGAAAGGAGGAGAGGGAGGACATGATAGAAACTTTTAAGTACATCAGTGGAATCAACAAAATCCAAGAGGGTAGCATCTTTCAGAAAAAGAGATGTGCAAGAACAAGGTGACACAATTTGAAGATAGAGGGAGGCGGTTCAAGGGCAATGTGAGGAAGTATTTTTTCACAGAGAGGGTGGTGGACATATGGAACAGCCTTCCTGAGGAGGTTGTGGGGTCTAAAACTGTGGGAGAATTCAAGAATACATGGGACAGACATAAGGCAATTCTTGTGGGTAGAAAGAAATAGGCTGTTGGTTAACTAGGATCTGCAGCTTATCCTGTAGGTATGGAAATGGGCAGACTAGGTGGGCTAAGCGGTCCTTATCTGCCGTCAAAGTCTATCAAAGTCTATGTTTCTATGTTTATGGAGTTTGTTTGCACACACTGCGATAGAGCACAGTGGATCTGCTTGTGTTGCATATATGCACATTCCATGCATATTTCCCCATGCACCTGCTCTATATGGCCATGTATGGTGTCTGTCTATGTTGTGAATAAAGTCCAAAGAGCAAATTTTTGGATGACATAGACCTTAAGGAAATATATACAACTAACCATTATGTTATGGCCACCCTATTAGATCATCACTTAAGGACACATTTAGGACATGCATTATTGTGGAAGACGGCAGTAAGGAAGATCAATCCTATAAAGACTGCTTTTACATCAGGTCTCTGCACATATTGGCAAAAATATTAGAACTACATGCATAGCAGTAGAGAAACAGTTATAACTTGCATGCCCAGTGACAGGCCAGGTAGAAGAGGGGTTATCATAGACCCCATGGTCCTAACGTATTGCTGATGGTGATGAACATAAATGTGGGGTGCTTTTCCTTGTCGCAGAGAAGTAACTGCTGTTGCTCAAAATAATAAAATACTTCAGTCAATGACAGACACCCGGGAACAGCTTGTTTTTTTTAGTCAATATTTTTTCTCTCTCTCCAGTCTTCCCAACGGAACCCCCTAGCCCCATCATCAAACTTCTCATGGATTCTACCAGTTACCCACCACTTGATCAGAACTGTGATGGGTGGGTGGCCTGCCATGTTGATCATGCAGGAGCCTGTGGTGGTGCTGGCCATGGGCAGCTCAGCACCTTTTTCCTCCATTTTCTCCCACTGGGCTGTAGCTGTTGGGACACATGTGCAAAGCATACCATGCTACAGCCCTGCTTCTTATGCACTCCCACCCAACCTCTTCCAGGTGACAGTCTCTGCAATGGGACCTGGTGTTCTCCTGCCCGAGGAAAAAAATCTGCCATTGGGTGCTTAATCCTCCCTCACCTGGCCAGCCCAAGGAGTGACCCTGGTGCATTCCCAAACTTGGATTGCCAGCATGGGAGTGGAAGCGCAACTGCTCCTCCTCTGGGCCAGCTGGAAACAGTTTTCTGACTATGGATTGATAAAAAGACTGGTAAGACATGGTCTTCCACAATGGTGCCAGAAATGACAGCAAAGAAATGATACAGGACTACAGTTTGTGGATGAGAAAAATGCACTGGCAGAAGGAGATGAGCCTATATTGTACTACAGTAGTACCAGAAATGGGCTGTCTGGCCCTCCTTTACAGAGGTAGTTGCTGAATACCCAGTTGTCAACCCACAAGTACTTGACAGAGAGAATTGTCAGTGTGCAGACAATATAGTCAATACAAAACATAGAAACACAGAACATGTCGACAAAAAGACAGTCGCCCATCGAGCCTGCTCTGTTTTACCCCTATCCTACCCCAGGAACCATTGTCCTGTTGGGGCTAGCCCTCACCTCACATGCCCTACTGCCTCCTCCTGTGTAACTACTGAGCTTTTCACTTAGTCACAGCTGTGTTTGAAACCTTTCACCTGGGCAGCTGTTTTGTAATGGGTTAAGAAGTGAATGGTTTGTACTTTATATCGAGCTATTGAAGGTAATAGGTTAATGGTTCTTACACCCCCACCTTTGCTTCTCCCCCACCACCAGCTTCTCCTTATGTCTGTGTTTTAATTCACCACTCCAGCTGCTATTTCCTTACAATCTGTCTCATTCATTCATTTCAGGAACTTGAAAGTCTGTATCATATTGCCTCACTTCCTTCTAGTCTCCAGCAAATGCATGTTCAGAGCCTTAACCAATGCTCACAGGATCTGCCCTGCTGTCCCTGAATCATTTTGGTTACCCTACACTCATCATCTGCAGCCTGTCTTTGTCTTTTCTTAGGTGGGGGCTCCAGAACTTGGTGCAATATTCCTTATGTGACCACACCACTGATCTATAAAGAGGTAGTATAAGCTCTTCCTTTCTGCTTCTAACCCACTCCTAATACACCACAACATTTTAGTTACCTTGCTCTGGGCCTTGTTACATTGGCCGATTGTTTTTGCAGTCAGTTATGATGACTCTCACATCTGCTTCCTCAAAGATGGTGTCCAACTTAACCCCTCCCAACCAATATTTCATCCTGGGGTTCTTATTTCCTACTGTATGTGCATCTATTTGCACCTCCCAGGTCCACACATCCACATGTCCACAAAGAACATAATACATTTTCAGAAAACAATTAGAGACACTCACTTTTTAAAAAGAAAATCTGCCATATGCAACAAGACCCATGCCACACCATGATTTATGGATGATGACTCTCCTACATTTTCCTTCCTGCAACACAGGAAGATGATGAGGTGGATGGTGAGGATTCTGTGTCCATTAGTTATACTATTACTACTAGTACCATGAAACCATCTTCACACTGCCCTGTTGTCTTTCTCACAGCTCAAGCTGTTGCACATTTGTCATCGATACTAGTTTTTTTTTTTTTAATTTCTGCTCTGCCTGTCTGGATGATTGCCCTCTGCTGTGCCTGTCTGGGTGATTGCCCTCTGCTGCCTGTCTGGGTGATTGCCTCTGCTCTGCCTGTCTAAGTGATTGTCCTCTGCTGTGTCTGTCTGGGTGAATGCCCTCTGCTGTGCCTGCCTGGGTGATTGCCCTCTGCTGTGCCTGTCTGGGTGATTACTCTCATTCTTGTCTTGCTTTCTACTCAGTACAGTAAAATTACATATCTGCTTCTCAGGGTCTCCTCGTATGTGTGTCAGATATCTTCATCTGAGACACACACACACATGACATTTTATGGTACCTGGTGGCTTTCAATGTATAACCCCAAGTCTACTTCTGGTAAAAAATGTCTCCTAGGTACTCTGTATGCAACACTTGTTCTTTGCATAACCTTGACCCTTGTTCATGTTTGGTGGTGTCTAAATGGACACAAAGTTTGGAACCAGTAGCCTTCATATACTGTGAACTACAACATCATTGCCATCTTCATACCTGTATCCTTTTTGTGCTACATTAGCCTTACAGAAACATGAAGGATAAGTAGGATGACTATTTTGTGCGCCCAGAACTTTGTTCTGTCACATCATGTCAGGTTTTTCAGTGATGAATCGGCATAATATTTGGAGCCAATAGCCCTCACTGTGGGCTGTTGCACCATTTGCTGTTTTGTGTGCTTTATGCATCCTGGAAGAAAGGACAGTGGGCCCAATTCCAAGATGGGCTATGCCAGCATAAGGCGAGATATGCCAAACCCCATGGCGTATCCCACGACTGACGCCCATGCATTATGCCTGGTGGTATTCCAAGTGACAACTTGCACCATGATGGGTGTGGGCTGTGACATCCACAAATTATGCCACCCACTATACCACAGCCCACAACACCTGGTGCAAGTGCAGGTTACGACAACATCTTTGCTCTATTCTAGGTGGGTGGCTGACTTATCCTGCAATTGGCATTCTAGAAGGGGTACTGGCAGAGCTAAACTCCGACAGCCCGAGTTGCTCTAAGTGGCAGACAATGGTGCTATCCATTGGCTGCCGGGCGCTCGCGGCACCACAACACCAGCACAGCTGTGTTCCCTACGCCCTCACAGGCATGCCTCAGCCCCTGCCCCCCAAATGTCAGGAACTCCCATGGGTCCACTTCTAGTGCACCCCTGGACACCTGTGCCTTCTGTCCTGCTCCCATGCCCCTGGTGTGTGCCGAGGTAGTCCAGTGTGGGGGCTTCGGAGAGCTGCCCATCACGGCCATGATTTGTGACATGCAGGTTCCTCGCGGGCATCTGGCAGTAGCCTACGCCTGGTGTATCCGCGTTTAGCAAGTGCCAGGACCCTACCACTCCTGGAATTCAGTGTGGGGTCCCTGGTGGGGTGGCGGAATGGCGTAACTCACAACAGCGTGCAAGTAATACCATTCATCTTGGAATCAGCCCCATAGTCTCCCAGTACTTATTACAAGAGCAGTGCAACAAATTGGGCAAAGATTTCAACCCATCTTTTTCACTGTACTAGATTCCAGACCTTCCTATTTAATTTGAAGGTAACATTTTCTGGTTCCACCATAATTTGAGTAGGCATCCTTGGGATGGCAGAGAAGGGAGATATTGCTAATGGGGACCTGAATATGCCAGATGTTGACTGGAGCACCTTGCTGCAGCCACATCCAAGTGCAGGGCCATTCTCGATGCCCTACAGGGGCATGCCTCAGACAGCTAGTTTTGGAACCCATTCAGGAGAGCAATCTTAGACCTGGTACTCTCAAATGGGGACAGAGACAGGATCTCTGATCTTGAAGTGGTAGCCATCTGGGAACAAGCGATTTAGTTTTTTTCTCAAGAAAAGCTATGTCCACTACATTTGCCTTAGAAATAGCATTGTAGACATGGCAACATTTAGGCTTGAGGAAATAAATCATGGTGATCTGCAAAGGAGGTACAGTAGCTAGAAAAGTAGATTTGACAGGCATGCTAATATATAGTTTTAAATGCAGCTGAAACTTGCATTTGGAAAAACATTTTTGTTGCATTCCTGCACTAACAACAAAACACTGGTTTTCTACAATTGAGCCATTGTGAACAGAACAAACTAACAGACAAAACAAAACAGCTGTTCTGAGTTGCACAGTGGCAATGATAAAAGAAAACAGCAGTGAAAAGAAACAAGCATTTGTCAATGCCGAATGTTGCTTGCTTGTATGTGCTGTGTAGGTATTTGAAGTCAGTGGAGTGCAAATATTGAAAATTTGCAAACTTACGAGTAAAAGGGAGGAACTGTGCAATGCACGGTCGAAACAGTAATTTTAGGAAGTGTGTCACCATATTTTCAACATAGCCATTTAAGACCACTGCTCATGAACAGTGTCACTGTGATTTTCTTAATGTGTCCCATACAGTGATTTAGCACAACCGACTCGCGCCTTCATTAAGCGCTACATGGGAGAAACATGTTTTGGGTGAGATGTGAAAATGACATATGTACTGCTCGTGAAGGAGGTGTGGGAAAATGACAATGTTGAAAATCTGGAGTAAAATATTGAAATTCACAAACTTACGACGTCGCGTGGGAACTGCTAGCGATGGGATCATAAAACAGTCATTTTAGGAATTTTTCACCAAATTTTCAACATAGGCTTTTGAGAGCCCACCTATGAACACTGGCAGTGTCATTTCATTAATCAGTGCCAGTGGTGATTTTGGCAGTGACTGCAAAATCATCCTTTGGGCCTGATTAATGCCATGACAGTGAGAGCATTCATGAGAAGGTGTCTCAAAACCCCATGTTGGAAAATTGCTGCAAAATTCCAAAACTGCCTGAGGTGCAGCAAAGTTGAAAAACCCTATTTACCACATTATACAGCTTACCGGCATTTCCTTAGTTAGCGGTTGGCTTTGAAGAGTGCAGGCGTGTTCCGGTCCACTGAAGATCGTCGCACAGAGTCCGGAGGTAAGGAGGTGAGGGGGTGGGAAGGCAGGGTGCAGTGGGTGGGTGCGGGTGGGGGCAGAGACAGTGAGGGACCGTTTTGTGTTTCAGGTTTTTTTTTCAAAAAGGACTACGACGAGGGGCGTTTGCCACGCCTGGGTGGGCCTCAGCATGGCAAGCGACGGGCTTTGGGTGTGGAGCCGACGGGGGATTGGGCATCCCTCTGGTGATAGCATCTGTTGCCACACTGGGGTGGCTCCAGCGTGGCACCCTGTACCTCTGGGGAGGACAGTGGAGCCGACAGGGACTGGGCACCCCGTTGGCTATCGATGAGTAGCCATGCTGGGGTGGGCACCCAGCATGGCATGTGGGCTGCTGTTTGGGGGCGCCTTTGGCCGACAAGGATTGGGCACCCCTGTTGTATACAGTCAATATATTAGTGACAGGCGACACGCGGTATGCGTGCATATGTGTGTGTGTGTAGGGGGAGCGCACTGAGCAGGCGATATCTTATTGCTGCTCACTGAAGCGTAGCTCCCCTTCAACTGTATTCCACTGCATTTTCGACTGCTGTCATAGACAGCTCCAGCAGCCATTGGAGAACTGCGGCCGTGCTGCAAACACACTGACTGCATTGGAAGAGGGCTGCCACACCTCGGAAACTCGGATGATGGCACTATGTTTCTTGCACATGCGTGCAAGCAACATAAAACAAGGCACTTACAACTGCCAACCTCACAAGATAAAGGATGCTCAGATACTGAAGCCAAATAATGCAGTACCTTTATTGGCAAAAAGAAAATGAAACAAACAGTTCACAGCCAGCAGCAAGGTGAGTACTTCCAAGAAAACAAATCTAGTGCATCGGCTCACACTACTTTGTCAAGGGAGTGACAAAGCACTGTGGGTGAGGTGTGAGACGTTGGGTTTAGTTTTGTTGTGAGCCAGAGATTGCAAGTGTCCTGTGTGTTTGTTTTAATTCAAAATAAAGTGGATGTTAACAAACATTATCTGGTTTGGTAGCCCATGTTAACAAGATAAAACATCTGAGGTTCACATCTATAATAATATTTATTTTATTTATTTAGTTAAACATCAGTTTAGAAACCTTTGAGCCAGAGGCTCATTTACAAAGGTACCTCGTCACAGAGAGGACATAATAACAATAGTACAGGGACAAAATACATACAAACAGAAAAGTTACAGTTCATTTACAATTTAGTTACAATAGATTTCAATCACACCAGGGTGCAAGACTTAAGGTTAGGGGTAGGTGGTGGGGTGGCAGGGGAGGAAATAGGAATTAGTAGTGAAAGGAAGGGAGGAGCCACTCAGTGAGCATTGTCATAAAGAAGATTTCTAGTCTAGTGGCAGTTGCACTTACAAGAACTAAGCAGGAAAGTTCTGAGCCTCGGCTTAAAGCACGCTACACTACGTGAGTTTGAGACACAGGTAGAGAGGGAGTTATACCATAGGGGCACCTGGTAGAGGAAAGACCTCTGACCTTGGGAGGTCCTGGCTCTTGGAATAACTAGGGTAGATTTAGATGAGCTGCGCATGACCAGGGTCGGGGTAGTACGGTGGATTGAGTTGGATAGGCCAATGGGGGATAGGCTACGCAGGGCTTTAAAGGTGAGCTGGCATGTTTGAAACATGAGTCGCTCTTCCAGGTTGAGTATGGCAGCCAAGGTGTACAGCTCACAAGTGTGAGTGAGTCTGGGAGCACCAGTGATAAGTCTGCAGGCCTTATTAACTGTGAGGAACCTTATTGAGGGCAGTCTGATCAGCTGAGCCATAGGCAGGAAGGCCATAGTCAATGAGCGACATGACAGAGGAGTAACAGCCAGGTGGAGGACATCAGAAGGGAGGCATTTCTTATGCCAGAAAAGTATGCCTAGCCGTGTGTTGGCGACAGAATTTAGGGCAGATATATGTCCATGGAATAAAAGTGCCGGGTCAAAGGTTATACCAAGATATTTATAGGACTGCACTTGGTCAATGATGCAGTTGGTGTGGCGTGGACAGCTAAGGGAAGCTTGCTGTACTTATTTTGGTGGTGGGAGAAGAGCATCGTTTAGTTTTCTTAAGGTTGATAACAAGACAGTGCTCAGTGAACCAGGTAGCTGCAGAGTCAAAGACTAGTTGGAGGGAGTTCTGTAGCAGTGTGGGGTCATTGGGAGGCAACGAGAACAACATCATCGGCAAAGAGAAGAATCTTACCCTTACAACTGCTGGGTAGGGAGTTAAGAAAGAGTGAGAAAAGTAGGGTCCAAGAATTGAGCCTTGCGGTACCCCAGAGCGGATGGGGCAGAAATCTGAGAGAGTACCGCTGACTTTCACACGTTAGGAGCCGGTCGGAGATAGCTTGTACCAGGAAACCGGTCCTGAGGCAAAGCCAATTCTGCTGAGGGTGGAGAGTAAAATAGGATGCTAAATGGTATCAATGCCTTAGACAGATCTATGAAAATAGCACCAGCCAGGTCACCAGAGTCTAAGGAGGTATGGAGGAAGTTGGAGAATTCCAGGAGTGCTGTAATGGTACCTATGACCTGCTCTGAACCGTGTTGTTCAGGGCAGAGAATATTGTACTTACAGAGGTAGTCAGAGACCTGGGACGCCTACAATTTTCTAGCACCTTAGAGAGAGGGAGAGGATTGAGATGGGTCAGAAGTTACCCAGAAGAGTCCTGTCACCGCCTCTTTATGGACAGGGGTAACAGTGGCAATCTTCCAGGCAGAGGAATTGTCTGAGACAGAGTGATTTGTTGAAGATGCATGTAATGGGAGAGGACCTGATCCAGAACCTGCCTTGCAGAAGGCAGGGATCAAGTGAGTCATTACCGATGGTGTTACCTTATAGGGCTTTTAGCAGGTATGGCCTAGCTTCTTGCATGGTGACATGCGCGGGTGGAAAGTGGGGCGGGCAATGGGTGGAGGTACAGATGGGGTGGACTGAAAATTGCCAGGGAGAACCGAGCTAAGGTCGGTAAAGGAATTATTGAGGTGGGTGGCAATGAGGGCAGGATCAGTGGAGACAGTACCATTGATGTTGAGAAGAGAAGGAGACGGGGACTGGGAGTGACCATTCAGATGCTTGATGTTGTCCCAGAAGCACCTAGGGTTCCCCCAGGAGGAGGTAAGAGGCTTGGTAGTAGTCCGCCTTTGCTTTGGAGGATGGCCCAGGTGCACTGGTTGTGGGCGGCAGCATAGGGACTGCCTTTCAGCAGAGCTGCCAGTAGCAACAGCAAGGTGCCAAAGGTGCAATTTATTTCATACAGGTATTAAAATATGTGAGGTTTATATCATTATGTAGAAAGTGAGCCAGAAATATGCAATAAAAAAACTTTTAAGTACTCTTTTCTATAATCTTAAAATTATAGTTTGTTATTCTCCTGATTGCTTTCCTTATTGCAGTTCAGTGATAAATGCAGTGTTTACAAAGGATGAGAAATGCCTTCTTTATTTCAGTCATTCCACAAAGTATATTTTTCCTCATTTGAGGGTGCATATGTCTGCGAGTTGTTTTGAGAAAGTTCTTTTACTATTAGTAGATATACAACTGAAGAAGTGTTACTGTACAGTACATATTGCCAGCAGAAATGTTGCCAAGTAAGCCCCATACTGTCGACCAAGATGAAGTAGTCATCCAGGATTAAGTATATGTACTGTAATTGATATTTGTCTTTTTAAAGTGCATCGCTCTCAGAGAACATTTGCAGAAAATATATGCAGAAAGAATTGCCATTCAAATGCCACTTTTTACTTTAAGGCAGTTAACCACTAAGTAACACAGGAAAGCTAATGCTTCATAGAAAGGTGTCTGGAGACCAAGGTAGATTTTTCAACTATCCTCTAAAATAAGTCTGGCTGTACTCCTTGACTGCTATGGAGGTGATGATCTGTTTCTCACTATAAGCAGCTAAATTGGCAATGTCTGGTGGATTAAAGCTCTAGTTTGGCCTTTGAGACCAGATATTCCTCGTGAAACATAATATGCCATGAAATGGACAGAAAAGAGATCCCAGGCTTTTAACCAATGAGCCAGGTGACAATGGGACTAGTGTAAGCAGATGTTGTTGCTACATAAACAACTGATCCCTCTGTCCATGTAGTCCTTAAAAGCTTGCATTCTAATGGACTAGAGGATGGTCTTGATTTACATTGTTCAGGGACTGGGGTTGAAATTCCTTTTTATAAGTCCAAAGATAACCATCTACTGACAGTTAAGCATTAGTGGCTACTTTACGGTCCATGGGAGCTGTGAATTTACTGGAGTAGTAAGAAAGCACACTGCAGATGGCCCAGCATACAAACTTTATGACCTTGTTCTCTCAGTTTTTATTTTATTGTACAGAAAAATATACTTACTTTGCACAGAGTTGGAAATATCATTTCATTCCATTTTGGTTGGCTGTTTGGCTTCAGTAAACATAAAGGACTTCATCTGTTTATCTGCCATAGTTGGACTTATCTTGTTTTGCATCAGCTTAGTGCCTGATTTTCTTAGCTATCCTCTACATGCATCCTGAAATCTGTTAAAGTGAGGAAGGTCACATTTTTCATTCTCTAAACTTTAAAAGAAGTGCATGCCATTGGTTATTTCAACAAGCTTTATACCATAGTATGTTTATATGTACAGTTCTTGGGTCTGTGTTGGTTATAAGAGTTGCAGCAGTGCATGATAGCAGTGAAAACTTTGACTATACTTTTCATTTTATTTTAGATTGTCCCTACCTCTTGACTTGTATGCTAACCTTCTTTCCAAATTCTGAGTCTACTTTTGTACTTTTTCACATTTGAAACAAAAAGGCACTCCTTTCATATAGTTCAGGCCAAGCTTTGATCAGTATTCTTAGTTGTTTTTGTACACCTGATGTCCTATAAGGTCAGGAAGCAGTGTGTACAGTATGATAGTTCATTATAGACATAGGAAAAGGGATCTTTTAGTGGGTGTTCAAAAACAACAGGGAACTCTGATGAAAACCTGGCCTGAGCCATATTAAAGAGTGCTCTTTTATTATTTCAATTATTTCAACTGTAAAAAAAAAACAGACTCAAAAATGGGAAACAAAAGGGTATCATACAAGTCAAGAGATAACAGGCAATCTAAAATAGAATGAATGTGTAGTTCAAAATGTTCATAGCTATTAACCACTGCTGTTTTAGTCATTTGTGCCAGAACTCCTTAGATTCACTTTATAGTTCATTTACCCAAAGAACTTAAGAATGCGGTCTTATAAGAGACACAGTAACCACCAATAAACATATACAGTAAGAATGCCTTCTTGATTTTCTTGGTTAACAGAGCTGTGACATGAAGCTGAGCAGTTCTGACATCAGAGACACATAGAGGGCCAGATTTTCAAATGATTGAGACTTCAGCAATTCCCAGTTGTAGCAAAGATATGGCACACCAGGCTTGTTGCACTCTAAATGAATTGTCTCTCCATTGTGGCAATTTATGCTTCATAGACCATCTTTTGTGGTCTAGCTCATGTCAGTAATGGGGACCATTTCACAGTGCTTTCACCCAAGATTTGGCATAAGCTGCTGTAAAGCAGGTAAACTGTTGCAGCTGTGCCTGAGATTGTAAAATTGGGAACAATTACAGAAATCGGAAATGCTGAAGTTGTGGCAATGAAAGGGTTTGATGCAGAGCTTCACAGAAAGCCCTGTGCCACCCTTTGAAACCAGACCTGGAACTGTACATATAACACATCATGTTAAAGCCTTCTGGTTTAGAAAATGGAACTTGAATTTAAAATTAAATTGTTCAACTTTGCAGAAAATTAGAAAAATTGCTGCATGGGGACACACTATACTAACTGAATTTAAAACTTCTGAATTTTAGAACTGTTTGCATCAGAACACTCTTATTGTTATAATAGTGTCTGCAATGTTAAGGAATAAACAATCATATTTGGCTAAAACTGATACCACGATTTATAATGAACATTTGAACAATTTAAAATTTTAAATATAAATCGCTCACTTAACAGGAAATGAACACATTTTAGTTTGATAAGAGTGTTAGGGCACTTTTGTTGTCCTACAGTATTTGTATTTTGTAAGACAGCCAGAGCCTGCAGGATATGGGTGCCAAACAAGTTACTTACTTCAGGGGTTGGGTTACATTTGTTACTCTAATGCAGAAGCATAAGACCATTGCCTGCTTCTTGTACCTCAGAAGGTTTAGATTAATTGATGGTTATCCAACAAGAATAGACTAGAATAAAATAGAATAGAATAGAATAGAATAGAATAGAGTGGAACAGCACAGCACAGAACAGAAAGAACTAAAAGAAAAGAAAAGAACAGAACAAAATAGAATATAATAGAAGTTATGTACTGTATAGCACCTCATACACAAATAAATGTTCCTCAAACCAATAATATCTTTTGAAAATGGAAGAAAGATAAGAATTTGCATATTTTATTTCATTTCATTTTATTAGGGTTATAACCATTGAGCAAGGCTCATTTGAAATGATAACCCTTAATGCACAACATACAAACAATTACACTAAAATATTTGCAGTTTCATAGTAAATACAGCTGTAAATACAAAGGAAAGCCAAGTAGTTAGACATATAAGTAGCCACAACAGCATTTTTCGAGTGCTAAGTTAAAATCCAAAAAACATTGTTTACTGCCTTTGTTGGTAAAGGTTTAGAGTCAAATGTCGAAATTTGTGGGTCAATTGATTCCAGTAAAAGGGACCATTTGGCTGTAAAAGTGTGATGACCTTTGTGTTTTGGTTATGGGTACTGTTAATTCCCAGAAAACAGAATTTCTTAAAGATGGATTTACCCTCTTCTCACATAGTTTAGCTTTTAAATAATCAAGAACCTTTCCCAAAGCACTTTTGTATGCTAAAACCAATTTATGCAGATGCCATCTGTCTACAAGTGAAATCCACCCAACCATCTGTACATGATGCAATGATGTCTCTTTTGGGCACCTCAAAATTAACCTAGCCAGCTGATTATATAAGGTGTCTAATTTTGTAATCTGTCTTTAGTGGAGTAATCATAAAGGACATTCCCATAGTCAAATAATGGAAAAACCTGAACTTCAATTATTCTTTGCATAGTGCAACTATTCAAATAATTTTGGTTGCTATACAAGCCCTACTCTCATACCAATCTGTGAAAGAAGTGTATCCACATGAACATTGCCTGTACTTATTGAATCTAACCAGTACCCTAAATATCTGTTGGAGTTGGCCTGCTCCAAATGGACCCCTTGAGCATCCAGAAAAGAAAGACCCCACAGACCTTAATCTTCGCTGGGGCTCCAAACAACATACCTTTGTCTTCCTGTGCCAGTTTGAGTTTAGAGTTCCTAAAATAATCCTGCAATTCAACAAAGCTATTCTGCAACTTACTCTGAACTTCCATCAGAGATGCAGCAGAGATGTAATAATATTGTGTTGTCCACATATAAATGGTATGTTGTGTCTGGGACACTATCTCCCAATTCTTTTTAGGTAGCTCAAAACAGTAATGATCCGAGGACCTATCCTGTGGTACTTCTCTAACTACTGGTAGTAGTGAAGACTCAGCATTATTTATAACTGTTTTTCCATCCTATGTTGGAGGTATGAGCAAAACCATTTCAGGGTTTCTGCATTAGCCCTTACTTCTGCTAATCTGGTTAATAAAATTTGATGGTCAACCATGTCAAAAGCCTTGGAGAGGTCAACAAAGATGGCACCAGTCATTTGACCTGAGTCCATATCTTTGTTGATGCTGTCCAAGACCCTCTCAATGGAGGCCACCATATTGTGTTGTTCACAGAATCCTGACTGGCAGCTATCCAGTAGATTATTTTTTAAGGATGATCCATTAATTGCTTTGCCAAAAGCCTTTCAAACAACTGTGACAGTAAAGTAATGGAACAGTAATTTGAATGACCAGGGCTGCCCCCTCTTAAAACTGGGTACAACCCTGGTCAGCTTCCCACTCTTGTAGAATCACACAATCATACATTGACCGATTGAATAGATATGTAAGTGACTCTGCAATTTGAAGGGCTGAGTATTTTAAAAGTCATGGTGTTAATCTGTTAGGTCCACTACTTTTGTTTGTTTTGAGCCCTAACAAAAGGTTCAATTACTGGTGACCCCTTTAATACACAGACTCAGTTTGTGTTTCAAACACAGTAATAACCAGGTTACCCAGTTATTAGTGTTTTCTAAGCACTTTTGTTTCAGTCCCTATTAAGCAGGACTCTAAGGTCTTTAGACAGTGAGAGGTCACCATCAGCACCACACAGTACTCTTGCAGCACTCTCACGCTTCAAAACCCAATTTCTACTTATAAAACATTCTATTTTAAATAAATTAAGAGAACTACTTTGTGGAGAAAATGACCCAAGTGCTGGGGACTGAGGCAGTTGCAGCGAGGCTGAGTGGTGGCAATTGCAGCGCAAGACTGTTTTTCAGCACTGTTTTCATAAATCTGTCTTAATGCCTTCCATTTTCTTTTAAACTAATTAAAACATTTTTTTGTTTTCTTGTTGGTGAAGCTGCCCAAGTCTGGGAAGGGTGGTAGTTGCAGTAGTTAAACTGAAGTTACAGCAGTTGCAGCGAGGCAGAGAGGCTGCAGTTTTGACTCATTTAGGATGAGAAAAAAGGTAAACAAAAGGTCAAATCCAATTTTGCAGGACATTAGGAGGCAGCATTCTTTACTGTGATCACAGCAGAAGTTAGTGACATGATCAAAAACTACTTAT
The DNA here is from genome assembly GCA_016271365.2 of Neoceratodus forsteri. Lineage (NCBI taxonomy): Eukaryota > Metazoa > Chordata > Ceratodontiformes > Ceratodontidae > Neoceratodus > Neoceratodus forsteri. Next base: position 398,778,858 of record CM057454.1, read on the forward strand.
GCTTTTCTGATATGTCTGAAATGAAAACACCAGTGCTGGCAGTTCGGGTGAGGGCCTGTGAAAGTTGTAATGCTGTAAACTCACTGCAGCAGTAATTATAAAAATAAAATATGAGGTAACTGTATGTTATGGACTTTTTACACATTCAGGGTGTGTGATGGCCTCTCAAGTTCACTTTCGAGGTTTAAGGAACATCACACACCCTCGGGCTGTAAAAAAAGTCCATAACACACAGTTGCCTATACATTATTCTCTGTTCATATAGTGCTTTTATACTAACTGTATCACAAAGTGCTTTTTTTTATTTAAAGTTTATTAGTTTTCACATACATATTAGAATAAACAGACATAAAATGACAAGACAGATCCAAAGTGCTTTACAAGCAATGAGACAGATTGGCAGTGTAGTGACTGCAAATATATTTTATTTTATTTTATTGTCGATTTCATTTCAGTTTTATTTTTATACTTGTAGGCTGAAGAGCATAAATGCCCCTCTTTCACCAACTAAGTTGATAAATAACAAACCAAAATGAGCCGTCCAGGTGGCGAGGAGGGCCAAGGCACCCATGCCTCACCTGCTGGCAACCTGTGGTCAGGAATGATCCTGGGCCACTTAGGGGTTGGCCGGGAGAGAAGGATCGAGCTCAATGCTCTCCTTCTTCTCCAAGGAGGAAGGGCAACAATGCGGCTGTAACTCTGCCTCTTAGGTGACCATAGGTGGTGGTGTGGCTGGACAGCAGTTCTGGGTGGGGACACTCCTGGCAGGAGATGTAAGCATGTCTTCTGATGTGCACATCAAACCACCACCTCCATGGAGCATCAATGCATTAGGGAAAAGAATAATGGAAAACACCACTGACCATGGGATGCCACCTGCAGATCCATAGACCTCACACCACCTACTAGGCACCAGTGATGGATCTGACCATGGCACCTGAAGGGGCTTGGGACACCCTTCAATAGCCCACCACAGGAGGCAATCTGTGGAGCACTCCATCACTGAAGATAAGTCCGAGGGGTGGTGGTGATGGGGTTGGGGATCCAGAAGGGCTGAAGGGGGCTGCCAGTGGGTAAAAAATAACAAAGCAATACAGGGTGAAAAAAATAACTAAAACATACAGTACAAAACAATGTTAAAATTGTGCAGTCACATATCAGAAATGTGCAAGCATTCCTTTGGAAAAGCCATTCTTTAAGTCTTATTTTGAAGATTTACGTGGTGGTACAACTGACAATATCACAAGGAAGCATATTATAGAATATAGGAGCCCTATACTGAAAGGATCTTTGGCTGGAAGATTTTTAAAAGGGAACATTTTAGTCCTCTATTTTGTGATCCAGTCCTTGTGCATTGTTAACACTATTAAGCAAAATAGAGCTGGATAAAGGTGATTGACTCAAATTATCTTTTGTAACAAAGTGGCCAAATGTAGTAAGTATATTTCTAAAGGAAGGCACCCAGCAGTGACATAAAGAATACAGTGATGGGTAGATCTTGGTAGGTTAGTAATTAACTGACAAATATTATTATAATATGTAACTCAAATTCTAGACATACTCTCGTTAGCCACTGCATACACTGATATCCCATAGTCTAGAACTGACAGTAAGAGACTATGCTGAATAATCGGCCCAACCTTTGGTGCATTGTCTTAACAATGTGCTTTATTTGTTTTATGTTTGGCTGGGCAAGGCACAATGAGCTGAAGCTCATTTCCAGTGCATCCTGAGAGTGGGGAGGAGGGGGTTGTGTGGCTTGCTCAGTTTCACACAGTATGCAGCTGAGGTGTGAGAATCAAATCTAGGTCTGCTGAGTGTACAGTACCAAGCTTTTCTCAGCTTGTCACTCTATCCTTAGGAAATATACAGTATTATAGTATAAATCCACAAAAGGTAAGCAACCCATTGAATTTCTATTTACCTAGTTCATCAGACACTATTTTGTGCCAATAGTGTCTCACAAACTAAGTTTACTGCTACTTTAGTGACCACTCATGTATGTCTCACACTAGAGTAGTCCAGTAATGGTATTATTAAAAGGTATTTTGTTATGAACTCTTTTAAACTTTGAATCATGATGGCTACTGGATGATAAAATTGATTTATAATACATTGATATGGCTGGCAATGGCACTCTTTTGGTCACGGTGGTAATGATGCACTGACGGTAAGACGGAGTGCAATGGAAACACTGAAATGTCATTTTGACAACTGCAAGCAGGACTGAATGGAATGAGCTACTGTATAGGTCCGCACTTCAGTGACAGGCTGAAGCAAAGTTTTAGAGGGAGCACAAATACATTGATCTTGAGGAAGTTTTGAAGCCCCATGACCTGCAGCAACCAATCAGTGATGCTGGAAATAAACTCTGCATGCTGCACAACATTTGTATTGCCAGTTCCAGATCTTTCTCAGCAGAGAAGGATGTGTGATCCTGAGCTCTTTATTTCATTACCAAAATAATAATTTGTGATAAGAAAAGTTATAAATCAGAGAATCTTGCATTATCATTCTAGTTAGCTAGTTAACAGCAATTACAGCTACTGCAGTTTCAGGTAAGCAGGTCAGTAAAATCATGTGCTGTTGCAGACAAGAAGAAAGTGAAGTATACACTTGCAAAAAACTACATTAATGCACCAGTTAGAGGTCAGCTTAATGCAACAAAAGTAGTGAAATATGGTATTAGATTTTCAACCCTACCCTAAGCAGCAAAAGGAAAAACATGAGGGTTATGGGTCTCTGGGTCTTGCAAATCAGTGGTGGGGTCTTCCTTGGGGTTCTCAACCTAATGTTCCCTCCTTCCCCAGACCATAGCTTCCTGTCAAACCAAAAGGTACAGATCCAGGCCCATGCCTCATAATAATACACTCTTCAGATAGAGATGTATATCTCATAAAATGTTGCCAACAGAATCTATCATAACTTTCTTCACACAGGGCCTTGAATGAAGAAAAGAGATCATGTCTGACCATTTGCTCAGGGAAGGAGGTGGGCATTAGGGTTGACAACCCCAAAAGACCCCACCACTAATTTGCCAAGACTCCAAAGACCCAAAACCGTAATGTTTTTCCTTTTGGTGCTTGGGGAGTGATAGGGAGTTAGGGTTAAACCCAATGCCACATTTTCATACTTCTGTTGTGTTAAGTTGAACTCTAACTGGTGCATTAATGCAGTTTTCAATAAGAATTTCCTTTCTTTTTAAGATAGAGGGCTCATATCCTCATTCAAACAGATCCCAGATGCATAGGGCAGTATGTCCCTGCTCCAATGGTTCTATGTGGCCACAGACACAGAAACACAGGGCAAAAAATCCATTACTCAGCTGAAGCACAGGGCTCTCTTGAACCCAAGGGTGCACAGGTGCAGGGACCAATGTCAGAGAATAGTTCCCTTCACAATATGATACTTGGGCCTGTGTGGGCAACCCTGCACCTACCATCCAGCTTGGTGGCACTGAGGGCTGAGGCACTAGCCATTTGCACCATGCTGTCGGCCCATATTCAAGAGAGGACTCAGGTAACTGGGGTCAGCCAGGGAGGAGGATGGAGCATCCAGTGGACTGATCCCTCTCCTGTGGAGGGAGGGAGGGTAGTGTATCCTGCAGTTCCAGCTACTCCCAGTGGAGACTGGGAGCATTGCACCTAGCGGGGCATGCACACAGAGTATGGGGGTATTGGCCGATGCCCTGCACGTGAGGTGCAGGAATCACCCACTGTCTGCTGGACATTATTGCATGTCTGCACCCCCAGGAACATGGAAAATGGAAAGACCCTGACACCCAGGAAGACGAAGGTGGGACATGCAGATGGCACCCATGCTCATTGCCAGATCCATCTGACTGATCTCCAGCTCTCACCCTCATGCGGAAGCCCACCAGATTCTAGATAAAGTGATGGAATCGGTGATCCCACCTGGGGACTCAGAGCTGAGGGTGTTGGTTACATTAGGGTTGGGATATGGGAGCACCCTGGGATGGAGGTTTGGCTGAATGATCTCAGGCAGAGTGGGAGAAATCAGGTTCCAGTGTCCATGCTGGAGAGAGAGGTCCTATGGGGCCAGTGTGAAGGGGGCATAAAAGAGTAAAAAACTGCACCTACCACTCCCATGCCAGGAGGTTGTGTTGCATGACACCGCCTTTCCCAGCCTTGGCTCAAACAGATGAATTTATTTATTGTTTTATTTATTCTAGGATTACAAGTACCTTTGAGCCAAGGCTCTTTACAAAGGTTCCACATCAGAAATAACAAACAACAAGGAAGCAACCATGAATTAACAGTAAACAATCCATGTACAACAGTGCTATTGAAAGGGTCATTATTGTAGGTAGTTAATAGAGGTAGCTATAGTAAAATGATGAACACAGCTAGGACACATGTGCCCACAAGGAATGTGGGGTCAGGCACCAGGGGTAGCAAAAGAAACAGAGATGAGAGGAGGAGGGGAGGAGGAAGATGCAGCGGAGGCATTTGTCAAAAAATAAATGAGAAGGAGTGATAGAAAGAAAAGGGGTCACGGTGAGGGGAGAAATAAGTGCAATAATGGGGCAGAAGAGACTAATGAGGTGATATGAAGACCTGAGATTTGAAGTGGCACCTCAGGAGCTGGGGGAGGGACTGGGGGCCTGGCGTTAAGCAGTATATAAGTTAGGATTAAAGCTGTGTAGGTCATCATCTAGGAAAGGCAGTCACAGGAGCTAGAGGCAATGAGATGGGCCTGGAGCCTGGTTTGAACAGACCTAGTGTTGAGGCAGAGGAGATGGTGTGGCTGAGACCATTCATCCATAGAGGAGCCCTATAGGTGAAGGAGCATTGAACCTGTGTAGTTCGACAGCGGAACTTGTAGAATCTGGGTTGTCAAACTCCTGATGTTCTGTCAGTTGATGTTTTGATGTAACAAGTAACACCGGGCAGTGTGAGGCCAAGATTGATTTTTCCCACCATAGCACATGTGAGATACTTCATACAGTTGGAGAGTTGGAGCCATCCGGATTGTTCATAAAGGGCACAGGTGTGGATGAGGTGGTGAGCACCAGTTGTGAGTTGGCATGCTTTGTTAAGTGCAGTTGTTATACGTCAGAGGGCGGACGTTGTGGCGGATCCATAGATAATGAGGCCATAATCAATCTTTGACACCACAGAGCTCTGGGCGGCAATTTTCAGGGCCTCTGGGGTGAGGTGCTGCCTGTACTTGTAGAGTAATCAAAGCGTGTGCTGGCAGCTTTAGCCATGCTGTTAATGTGAGCAGTATAGGATAGATTGGCGTCAAGCAGAATCCCTAGGTATTTGAATGTGTAAGCTTGTTTGAGGACAGTCCCTGCTTGGTGGAGATGGCAAGGGGTGTTGCTTGTAACGGTTAAGTGAACTGCAGAATAGCAATGACTTGGCTTTCTTGTGGTTGAAGACTAGTTTATGATTGGAGAACCATGATTCAACGGCACTGAAACCGAGTTGGAGGCTGTGTTGTAGTGGTGAAAGGTCCTTGTGCATAGAAAGACAATAGCATCATCTGCTACAGGATGATTTGTTCCGAGCAGGATTGTGGTAGGGAGTTTAAAAGAGGATGAAAAGGAGATGGTGCAGTATGGACCCCTGAGGTACTCTGGAGCAGACAGGCAAGGTCACTGAGTTCACCCCAAACTCAGTTCACTGGCATGGGATCACAAAGCACTAGCCGCTGGGTAATAGCTGGTAGTACACACAATGTTTCTTAATAATTTTTCTTTAAATTTTGATCCCAAATTTTCAAGATAGTTATTGCATGACTCCCCTTTTAAACAGAACATGTGGCATTTATAGAATACTGGACAAAACATCATTTGTACTACATGTGTGAAAACACAGCTCATACAGGATTTGAAAAATAACACCCATCATATCTATGAGGTGGTGTGAAAGAATAGCTATATTGAAGTTTGAAGTAAGAATATTGAAATTAGTAAAGTTATGAAGGAATGTTGAAATATTTCAACGTTCACTTATAACTTAGTAGTTATGCCATATTTACACCACATTTTCAACATAGTCTTCTTATGACCCACCTCATGAACCTATTAGGTGAAAATTGTCAAATCCACCTTAAAATGTGATTTCATGCTGTGACTTAAAATCAACTTTAAGGATAGATTTGAAAAATTTCACCTGCCTTGTTCATGAGATGGGGTCCCAAAGAGGTGATGTGGAAAGTTTGTTGGAAAATGTTAAAATTAGTGAAGTTATGAGTGAACATTGAAATATTTCAATGTTAACTCATAACGCGGTCATTTTAACATATTTTTCTCCTGCTTTCAACATAGCCTTATTATGACCTCACTCATGAACCCAGAACTGATAATTTTCAAATCCAGCCCAAAGGTGACTTTGCACAGCAACCTTTTGGGCCAGATTTGAAAACTTGCCCCTTGTTCATAAGGTGGGGTCCCAAAACCATGTTAAAAATTTGGTGTTAAATTATTAAAAAATTACAAATTTATGAGTAAAGGTTCAAGCCCCATTCAAATATATTAGATCAGATTTACCTTATTTTTATATTCCAGTTGTCGGTTACAGTAGCAACATATGCCTTCAGTTGGAGAGTGAATCTACATAAAGAGACATATTCAGGTGAGTGAGGTGTGGCATGGTGGATGCTAAGTGGGGGTAGAGGTGGGGTGAATGGGGCTCTGGGGCTCTGTTTGGCAAGGGACTGTTTTCTTTTTTAAAGGTTAGTTAAAATCAAAGACATCAAATTACTGTTTTCTTTTTGCTGGTCTAAATTACTAAAGGGTATGACACTGGTGACTGGGCACCCTTGTGTCAGCTTAACTTCATGGTGGCACTGTGGGTGGGCACCCTGCTGTGATCACCTTTACATTGGGAGGCAGACCTGGAGGGAGGGGTTGGCAAGTGGTACTGCATGGGCACCCAGTCCACTTTTCTTAGTATTTTATTGTTGGGGAAACACAAGGGTGGACTAGTTGAGTTGGGGAGTGAGTGGAGGAAATAAAAACTGCAAGATAGATAGATAGATAGCTTGGCTTGAGAGAAAAGAAAGATCGGGTGCCAACTCACTGCTGCCATACAGGTATGTCTCCCTCTGCAGCTGCAGATGTCAGGAAACTCCTGCTGATCTCATACATAAAATAAGTAAACAGCTTCTCTCAGTAAGCTAGGAACCCTGGAATTTGAGGTGCCCAGAAAAAGTATTTCTTGAGTTGTTTTTTAAACAAACACTAGGTTCTAGCTAAATGGATCTCAATAAGCTATGTTCAGGTGTTTGTTTGTTTGTTTGTTTGTTTTTGAAAGACACAATTTTCAGTATTTTCCATGTTTTTTAATTTGGGGAAATCAAGATGGTGGCCACTGTGACACAAACAAATAATTTTATGTTTAAGAAGCAAGTGGTGAGAAACTAAAAACATTCTTGTGACACAGATTGTTTTTGTGTTATATCAGAGGTTATCTAAAAAACTTTAAATCCTTATAACTCTGGAAAAATTTTAATATTTTTTCATAAAACCTTGAGCACTACCTTGGCACAGGCCACTTCTACCCTGAAAGTTTTGAAATAAATTCCCTTCTGTCGGCTGAAGGTGAGAGCAAATAATCCATGTTAACTATACTACAAAACTTAAAACAGCTACAGGAAAACAATGTATGCATATCTCAGAAACTACACAAACTGATATCACAAAACTTTCCATGTATTTAGACCTTACCTCATAGACAATGCATGTCAAGTGTCATTTATTTTGTTGAATGCTGCCGAACCTATTAAGGTGAAAAGTTAGGGATTTAGCATACAACCTGTTGGGTAACACTAACTATACTGGCACTACCATATAAAGAAAGATAGATAAATAGACAGAGAGAGAGAGAGAGAGAGACAGACAGATAGATAGATAGATAGATAGATAGATAGATAGATAGATAGACAGCAAGGAAGTCTTACAGGCTCTTAGCAATGCAAACATTCATGAAAATTAATCTTGCATAATCTTTAGATACTGAATTCATGCCACAATCAATTTTACATGCTTTTCACTTTCACAGAAAATACATTTTTGTGCAATCATTACCAGAAAAAAAACATCCCTCCCAGTCTTAGGGCATAATTAAATAGCTAAAGGGTTTTAGTATCTAAAGCTGGTGTCATACATGTAATAACAATGAGTGAATTAAGCAATGAACTGTAATGTGAATGGCCTAAAACAATTTCCATGTTGTAAGTTTGCTAATAAATAACATGTCCCCACGTGCTTTGTTTTTAGCCAGTCAGATTATTGAACTATTCTTGACATTTTATAAAGCAATCAAATAAAACATTAAAAATGCAGCTATGTATATAAAAATGTGTTATAAAACAAAACTATGTTAATGTACAAGTTAGGGTTTATTTTGCAAGCCACAACAGAAGGGATATACATACTAGGCTTTTGAATTTTAACTCTGTCCAGTTCATCCACTATCTCCACAAAACCCACTGAACTGAATTCCAAAGCAGAACACAGGTTTCATACATGTGTTTTGACATGATAAATAAATGACACAGTACAAGGAGTACAGTTACACCCCATGACACACACTGCACTAGTATGTTGTGAGACACAAGCCTGTAGGAAACATGCCTGCTAGCACTATGTGTGGCGTAACTTCTTCAAGTGGAAAGCAGCAGCAGCTGCATCATCAAATACATTACACCAGACTTGTAGCCGACTTCATTTGCTTGTGCACATTTCAAAAGTTGCAGAAAAAACAATTCTGTGAAATTGCTATTGTGCATTTACACAGACATGTTTTATTTTTCTCACAAAATTTCTAATCACTCAGAACTTTACTATTTTCAGACATTTGTGGCCCAAACTTGGATCATACCTTAGCTAGAGCCCCCAACACACACACACACATGCACACATTATCACATAAGTGAACAATCACAAATACCCCAAAATGGGTTTGAAGGGTGCAACTGAGTTCTGCCTTTCATGACAAATCACACAAACAGCAGAATTTCATATGAAAATTATATAAGGTGTTCAAATAAATGGTTTGTAAAACATTTTGCAGAAAAAGGAACATTTTGTGAAAACCATTACTGTGCATGTATGGAAGAGCAAACTAATACTGTAAAATATTTAAAATCTACATTTTATTAAAAAAAATAAATAAAAAGCAAAGTTACTGCCTTGGCCGACTCTATCAAACCTGAAACTTCCAGGTTTCATTTTCAACCATTTTGTGCTATAATTGAGCAAATCAAATGTCCCAAAATGTTTACCCATTTTAACTTTCTAGAACTTTCAAACCACCAAACCAACCATTGCCAAATTCTCAGGATCCAGAGAGTATGGGCCCAAGAATCTGCATGCTTAGTTTTGGGTTATTCCATCTAGAGACAGCTATGGCATTGAAGAACAAAAATCAGAATTTAATATATGTCCTCGTAGCTCTAACTACAGAGATGCATTCATGTCACTTTAGTGCAATGGCTTTCAGTTGAGCAACACACTTAGCCCCACAAATGGTCAGATCTTCAAGATGTAGTTGGAGCATTAGCATTTATGAGTTATAAGCCTTACACCTTTTAATGGCAATTAAACATGTTATTACACTGCAACTATTATTGTATTCCTTATTTATAAAAGGGTAGGATATGACTGACTACAAATAATCACATGGCCACACCTCAATTTCTACACACCAAACAGCTCATTTTAGTTTATCATGTATTTTATAGTTTTCTTTGAAGCTATAGATAATTTTATAAGCACAACATAAAGATCTGTGGTAATGCCTAAATTATTATATACCTTCATGGTGGTTGAAGATATTCTCATTGCTTGCACATAAGATGTGCCACTATTTAATATCACAACACATCCTGTTTATGTAATTGTTTTACTTATGTCAAAATTGTATACTATATTGCCAAGATATTTCTAAAGGACATATGTTACAATAGCATATTTTAGCCAGTTGAAGAGCAGATTTACTAATGCTTAGTGACATCATAAAACCCATGTACTGCATTCATGCTTCAGCAGCTGAACGTAATCAGAAACTCCAAATAAATTTAAAAACAGCTGGTGTGGCACAAAAGGACACATGTAGCCATTGTCTTAGTAGGTGCCATACCCTTCTTCATGAACAAGCAACCATGCATGGCATCTTGGAGAAAATGGCCACAGCTATGTGTTTATTAAACTGAATGCAGAGATATACTAACAACATGATGTATACAGCCCAGAAGTCTGACAAGTCTCTGGATGATCAACGCTATACACCAGTCTATCCCTACCCCAAAGGAATCATCTGAGCAGACCCCACATTCCCAAAAAGTATGGGCTTTGGAGTGAAACCAGTCTCTGAGACATAGGGATGACTCCAGCCATGTGGCAGGCACCCCATCCCTTTGGACAGCACTTCAGATGCGGGCAAGGCCAAAGAAGCTATTCCTTGACCAGCCTGATCCATGCATCCAGTCACTGGGCGGCTTACCTGCTGTCAACTTTGGGACTCCAACTGTAATGGAAGCAAATTCCTCCCATTACCCCTTGTATAACTCCTTGGGAGACTACAGTGAAACCACACTTGCAAGACTGTGACATATATATGGAACAAATTACCAGAAAGTATAATAGAGTGTAGTAATGTAAACCTAGAAGAATTTGGATGAATATCTTCTAAACAGGGGTGTATTTGGACCTGCTGATACAGGTGGATGGTTAATATGGGCAGTCATGCCTTCTTTCATCCATTACCCAGTATAAACCCAGTACATAGTATCTAACTCTAAATTTCTTGCACCCTGAGAGGAGGTGAAAACACATGAAATTCTCAAGGGTCAAATGGAAACTTCCTTCCTAATCCCTAAAGGAGTCTCCCTATTAGGACAGCAGGGTTTCCTACTTTTGTCTCATCTGCCTTGTACTGCCTTTTATAAGGATGAGTGGGTGGCTATTCTGACTGCAGAGAGGAAGCAAAAGGTTGAGCCCAGGCAGTGCAGCCAAATATAAGCTGCTTAGTGTGTATTGTAACTTTTATTAGTTTTAAACAAGAAAACTACATAAACTTACATCCAGATGGAGGAGGCCTATAACAGTAAAGCTGAGTACATGTGCTTAAAACATTAAACATTACCTATCTTATGGGGAAGGGTAGGAAAGGAGGGAGGAAGGAAAAATTAAATCTCTACAGGAAGGAAGGGAAGGGGAAGGAAGGGAAGGGAAAGGAACCAACAGGTTACATACAAACTATGACAGGAAATTTCAGATAGGATCCTCACATTCTGGTCTACCCATTAGGAAGGAAACAGAGCTTGTGTTCCACCTGTCTGTAATTTGATAGTGAAGGATAAGGGTAAAAGGTAGGATTATTAGTATGGGAAAGTGGGAAGGAGTAAGAAAGACCTAAAACATTTAAGTTTAACAGTATGCTGTCATTATTTATAACAGTATGCAATCATTTATATAAAACTGTACTCACCAAAAGGATGAGCTTCCAGACAGGGTTTGCTGGACATAGCCACATGAGTCAGTTCTATTGTATGTGTGCAGGCCGCTCTAGTCATTTTCACGGCAGCATGAGAGGAGTCGAGCTATAAGTGTATATGTTCTGCAATCTCCAGCCATTACCTAGAGGCAGAACAGAGGAACACAAGCAATCCCAAATACTCAGGTTCATAACAAAAGTGACAGCTATAAGGCAATACAACAAATAAGGCAATTCAACAGAATAAAGCAGGTAATTGCGTGCTGTAAGACCTTGAAGCGACTTGACTTTTATGTCTCTGTAAGAGGTAGTTGGAAGGACTTACTAAAGTAGAGGAGGTATTTAAGGAAATAGGTACATCAGTTTCCCAGTCATCCTTACATTTGGTTAGCAAGATATTGAGCCAGCTATATCAGCCAGGTGAAGAGGGTAATCATCCTATACCCATCTGAGGGTGAACATAAGTTAAGTAGGGAGCTCAACAGAGTCTAAATTTAGAGTTGTTATTTTTGCAGGTGTGAGATTCTGTCCAATTTAGCCACTGCTGAGAGAAGCCAAAACTTCCATCAATGTAGGGATCATGGAGAATCTCCATTTACAAAGCAGGGGTCTCTTGGTTTGCATTGTCAAAAGCGCTAACCCCTTATATTCCGGTAAGTGAGCTTAGGAAGATCAGTGGTAATCCCCAAGAGATAAAAAGAGGACAGAGAGGACTTGAAGTTTTAGTACTTTGGAAGCCACATCTCGTACTGAATGCCATAAGGGCTGAATTAATGGGCAGGACCACAATATGTGCATCAAATCTCCTGCGGGACTGACATCTCCAGCATTTATTGGAGTCCAGAAGCTTAGCTTTATAGAGATTCACAGGAGTTTTATACCACGAGTGGGATATTTTATTTGTATTAAACATGATCTAGCATCTCCAGCCATTTGTGTGTATCTCTCCATGCCCGATCCCAGGCGTCAGAGGTGATTGTAAGATGTAACATCTTTTCCCACTTTCTTTTAACATCTTCAGACTGAGAGGTAAAGAGTCTCTAATAGAGGTGTAAATCGTCCTGCTAGGCCTTTCAGGTTTTGATCCAAGATTATAAAACAGAAGGTCTGTATTGTGTTTGGGAAGGGGATTCAGAATGGTCTTAAGGCTTCTCTAAGCTGAGATATCTCAAAACTCGGTCTGAGGATATCCCATTTCTGCTGAAAGTAGTGAAATGGGTATGTTGTGTTGTACCTAGGGTCCACAACATCTCCAATAGTGGAATCCTTCTTATCCCAGTGTTTCCACCAGATCCAATAGCCCCCAATCATAATGGTGGGGTTCTGCCAAGGGAGTGTGAATAATCAGGACAGGGTCCTTCTTCAATCTCAATGAACAGCATACCAATTGGCTCTTGAAGCCTCTATTGTAGGGAGGTGAGGGGGATGACTTTAAACTGTTGGGAGGTCTAGATTTGCTATTGGGGCATGCGAATAAGAGTGAGGAGGGGAAAATTCTGAGATGTCTAACTCTATTTGGAGCCACTGAGGGAAAGTGGATAGGCGGGGCCATCCATTTGGCCATTGAGCCAAGAGACCTGAGCGGTAACCCTCTAGCCAAGGGAGATTCCAGCCTCCATGTTTCCAGTGGATCCGAAGTTTGGCTTGACTGTATCTAGGTTTAGTGCCTTTTCATCGAAAGTGTCCTATTAATTTATCGATGGCTAAGTACCAGTTTCTGGGAAGGTGAATGGGATGTGTGAGTAAGTAAAAAGTTTTGGAGCCGTGACCATGTTAATGCAGCAATTTTACCTGCTAAAGTAAGTCTAAGGAGCTTCCATCTTAAAATTCTGTTTTGATGGAGGAAAGAGGGTAAATATTAATTTGCCAAATTGTATCAAGAGAGGAGACAGTATTATCCCAGGTAGGTAATCCTCTTCGGGGCCCAAAGAAGGTCTGACCTTTCCACCATCTGTTGAGTACAGTATTTATTCAGGGCATTAACTCGGTCTTGGTCTGATTTAATTTGAGACCTGAATATGCATGAAAGGACTCTAGGAGAGACAATAAAGGAGATATAGACCGGTGGGCATCAGCTAAAGGAGAAGGAGGTGATCCATACATAAGAGTTTTGTACAATATGTTACCTACCGTAAGACCAATTATTTCAGGGTGGTTATGAATGGCACAGGCCAGGGGTTTGATAGCTAGGACAAACAGGAGGGGAGGGACAGCCTTGTTTTGTCCTGCGATCTAATGTAAAGGGTGGGACAGTACTGAGTTTGTGTTAACTCTGGCTGTGGGTAGGTTATAAATGGCTTGTTTCCTTGGTAGAAAGATTTCACCCATTCCGAGTGTGCAAGGACTAGATATAAGTAGTCCCATTCTATGGAATCGAAAGCCTTTTAAATCCATTCAAGCACATGGTTGAGAAGGAAGAGATCTAGCGGAGTGTATGAGATTTAGAAGGGTCCTCAAATGATCCGAGCCTATGCCTACCAGGAATGAAACCCACTTGTGAGGGGTGTATAATATGAGGAGGAGGGAGAGAGCCTAGTTGCCTGGAGATTGGCATATAACTTGCTGTTGAGGTTAATGAGGGAGATTGGGTGATAATTCCCTGGATTAGTGCAGTCCTTACCTTTTTGGGATAAGAACAATGGTGGCCTCTCTCATTGAGGAGGGAGAGCACCTTATGCTCTATCTCCTGGAATACCTTGGTTAGAAGGGAGAGATAATAGGGACCATTGCTTGGTAAAAGTCAGCAGTGTAGCCATCTGCTCCAGGTGACTTTCCCAACTTCATAGTTTGAATAGCTGAACACACTTTGATCTGGAAATGGGAGTCCCAGGAGTTGTGACTCCTGTGCAGTAAGGAGGGTAGCCAAAGGAGTCTAGGAAAGGACATGTATCCAGGTTCGTACTCTTATCAGAGGAGGTGTAAACAGATTTATAAAAAGATGCCATAATGGAATTAATGGTCTCTGGGTATTACCACTACTCTCTGCTTATCTTTTAGTCCATGTATATATCTACTGGCCTGTTGCTTATGGAGTTGGTAAGCAAGGACTTTGCCTCCTTATCTCCTCCCTCCCTCCCAGAATGAGTGTCGAAGGTGAAGGATGACCACTGCTATCTTGTTCAGCAGCTGATTAATTTCAAAGCGAGTCCCAAAATGGTCCTTCCTGTGGTGGAATGGGTAGAGGGATGAGGAGGGCCTTCAAAGTGGCTTCAGCTATTGCCACTCCTGCTCAAGCTTATGTAGCTGATGCTCTCAGTCTTCACGTTTGGCTGCTGCAAACCCCATAATGTTCTCTTGCATTGTAGCCTTAAAGGCCTCCCATGTATTACCCGGTGAGGTATCTGTAACAGGATTCTCTGCAATGAATAGAGGCCTTGGTTCAAGCCCAGGGATAAAATCTGGGTCTGCATGGGGGTCTAGTTTCCAGTTTCGAGTTGGAGGGCTACGGATACCATAGGACAAGAAGTTGGACTGGAGCATGGTTCGAGAAATAATACAGGGAGAATTTTAACATCAAAGTTTTTGATGTCAAGGAGGGAAGCCTAGCCAGAGTCTAACCTGCTGTATGAGGCATATGGGGTAGAATGGAAGGTATAATCCCTCTCTCTGGGGTGGAAGAGCCTCCAAATGTCCATGAGACCCTGATTCAGAATCATTTGATTCAACACCTTCCCACTTCTGAGGTGAGATTCCTTACCCCCATCATTCCTGTCTACGAAGGAATTAATGTCAGGTTAAAATCACCTCCAGGAGAAGAGGGCTGTCTGGGGATGAAACTCCAAAACCACTTCTGCAAGAGTATGGAAAAAACTTGGGGTGTCTTCATTGGGGTGTATATATTACAGAGATTGACCGATCCCAAAGGGATCTAGAATTCACTAACACCCATCTGCCCTCCAAGTCCGAAATTGTCTTAGTCAGGGTCCATGGGAGAGATTTGTGCAGGAGGATGATTACCCCATATTTCCTGGAGGGAGCATTAGAGTGGACCTGTTGTCCCACCCAGTCCTTTAGCATATATTTATAGTCTTCCCCTGTCAATTTAGTCTCCTGTAGGAAGGCAATTTTGGAGTAAATGGCTTCAGGTATGTCAATACCTTTTGCGCTTCAGCATGAATTTAAACCTCCGACATTCCAAGTGTGGAGCGCTATTTCTGACATCATGCCTTGCTTATAAGCTAGTTGACTGGAAAATGCTGCCACTAAACAAAATTAGCACAGTGAGATATTCCCCTCAACTATATTGGAAGTTGTATTGATAGCACCCGCCACTGAGATTGGCTTAATAGGCGGTTACAAACCCTAATGCATGGGAAGACACAGTCCTATATTCCCTTATATTTAATCAATTACACTATACAGATTGAACTACTGTCCTGTAACTTCTAATCCAGCATTATTATTCAGCGTAACCTATTAAACAAAATAACAGTTTGAGGACTGAGGAAGGGTTTAACCAGTTGGATTTCAACAAGTGGTATGTCCAAACCCTTCTGTGGGGCATTAGTAAAGGGATGAAAATCAATTATAAGATGCGCAATGCTAAGGTTGTTATATGATATTACACTAACTCTCAAAATAAGCAACACAACAATTCAATTCTAATATAACAGACTGCACCCTGCCTAGAGCAAAATGGGGTTTAAATAGCCTTCAATCACTTTAATTTAACTTGGGAACACTGTGAAGTCTGGGATGCTAACCAGAGGCCTTCCTAACCTAGGCCTCACAACAAAGGGCATCCATTTATCCTGGAGGCAGGGTTCACTAGTGAGGAAGTCTATCGACTTCTTCCTGGGAAGCCTTCTGTAAAGTGACTCCTTAACTGAAGAAGAGACTTCCATCCATCTTTACCAGATTCAACAGTATTAACAGGGTAACCCAACATTTATTAAACCCCAAGCGAAGTGCCTGTGGAGCGGAGATCCGTTTACAGATCTGCCCAACAAAAGGATAAAGAGCATGGACCCTGGAACTCATATCCCTCATTTCTGTGAGATTCTTCCCACTACCCTACTTACATCCAAATTGTTCCCCAGGACAGAGCCTGATTAACTTATCTGAAACTCAGTGTCTGTTCAACTTGGGTGTTTGTCTTGTGGAGGCATCCGCAGCTCCGAAGCAGTAGCTGTAAGATTGCGGCCTGTAGGGGAACCGAGCCACGGTGTGCAAGTCTGAGTCCTGTGCAAACAGGCATTTTCCGACGTGGAGGCCCAGGAACTAGTGTCTTCAGACAGTACTTTAGGCGAGGGTCAGGCGTGCCTCCATTTCCACTCGAAAGTCAGTATCGGGGTAATCCTGAAGAGGGAGAATCTATTTTGGCAAAGTATGGGCTCGTGTACTGAATTTCATCATAGGCCCGATCTCGGTCCTGCGGGTGGTCTAGCTTAGCATGCAATGATTTTGGGGTCTCTTCCAGATCTTGGAGTTGCGGGGAGTTCATTCAGTCAGCCCAGCTGCTAGAGGGAAGAACTTTCAGAGTGGTTGTTCTTCTGGGGTACTTCAGGGTTTAGCTGGTGTGTTGGTGGTTACCTGATGGCCAGGTTCTATCAATAAATGCCATAACAGCTTCTGGAGAGTTAAATTGCTGAGAAGTGCCGTTAAATGATATCTTTAGGGAGGCAGGATAAGCGTAGGGAAAAGGGATCTGCAGCTCATGTAGTTTCCAACAGAGTCTCCATAAAAGCCTTTCTTTCATTTGCCAGCTCTGTGGAGTAGTCTTGAAAATCATAATCTGGTGCTGTCCCCACCATAGCTGCCCCAGTTCCCTAGCCCTGGCCTGGATAGCTTCCTTTTCAGCAAAGTTTAACATCCGTGCAATAATGGGCCTTGGTCTGCCCCCTGTGTCAGTTTGGGCTGTAGGAAGCGATGACACGCTCAGTCGTGATTTTAGTGAGCGGTGGCAATTTAAAATTTCAGGCAATACTTGTTGTAGGAAAGGAGAGCTTTCCTCCTTCAGTGCCTTCAGGGAATCAAGAAGCCGTACATTATTATGGTGGCTTCTATTTTCAAGATCAGTCAATTTTATCTTGAAGTTGTCTGATTTGTGCTGCCACTTGATTTCGCATTGTGGCACAGTGACCCTATAAGATATCCTCTTGGCTCATCACTTTCTGTTCAGTCCTTTCAATCCTGGCATCTAATATCTGGATCGAATTAGCTGAGGTATTCACTGCCAATGTTAACACGTCAATGCTAGCAATAATCAATGAGAACATTTCCCTGATAGAGGTTCTTCATCTCCTTTAACTGAACGCCATACTGCCTTAGCGACCCGATCGAGACCCCGCAGCGAAGGGGATAACTTTACAATCCTGCCGTGGATGTCTCCCAAATTTTTATTCTCTATAGAGGAGACTTCAATTGCCGTAAAGAAAAGAAGAAAAGAAAGGCTCGATGGGGATCAAGACAAAAGCAGTAAAGACAGGTACTTAGCTCTAGGTTTTCAGTGTTAGCAAAATCGTCTCCATCTTGAAAGGTGGTTAGCCACACCCATAAGCTGCTTACTGTGGCTGTCCAGCCAGAATCCTCTCTACACAGGGTGGCCCTACTGTACCTGCCACCTGTTTTGCCTCTGGAGGAGGCCCTCTACCTAAGTGACCTAACCTATTCGGGTATCCAGGGAAGAACATAGACAAATCTTGCTTGCTTGAAATTTCTTTGCATGCTGTCTAGAATTTGAATACCTATTTGTAATTTATTTAATTTATGAAGATCACAGTGTACAACCCACTCATAGTTCCATTGTTTGGCACTAGTCATGAGCTAAGTGGTACTTTGGCCTGCCATAGGTAAATTAATTCTATATGTACCATTAAAAAGTAGTATAGTGTCTGTCTGTCTGTCTGTGTGTCTATCTAGTTACAGTATATGTTGTATTGTCTAAAAGTAGTATACTGTCTGTCTATTTATCTATCTATCTATCTATCTATCTATCTATCTATCTATCTATCTATCTATCTATTTATCTTATTCATCATATGTAATAAATACTTAGCAAATAATTGACAATACCACAAACAACTCTTTTATAAATCATTAACCAGAATGTTATAGTTGTCACCTAACAGAGCAAATTAGATTGGAATATTTTATAGCAGTAGAAAAAGGCTAATAGCATTTCTAGCCTGTTCCTTACATTTTATATGCAAAGCTCACAGTTAATGAACACTGGGAATTTGTAACAGGATGACAGAAAAGTAACAGCTAATTCTAATCTGTTGAAATGCGAGAACTGATTAGAAATTAGATGAGGCAGGTGTACATTTTCAGAACCTTGGTATCCAAGTTCTACTTCACTTTTTCCCATGTATAGAAAGGCTGTTTGTTGACTGTTTATTTTAAATCTCATGGCCAAGTTTCTAGACAAAACAAGGTCAGACCACAAAGTGACACACTAGAGGGACTCAGAGCAAAGGTCAATAGTTTTAATGCTGGCTGTTAAAGGCTGGAGGTCACCATGTCTCCCTTGTCAGTCATAAGACTAGCTATAAACATTGGCACAAATAAATTTACTTCAGAAAAGCAGGTTTAGATGGACAGAGTGACATATGGTAAGACTTTAAAATACAGTATGCATTTTTGCTATTATTGCTGCCAGTAAAGATAATTTTACTAATTATGAGATGCCAAGTATATGGCCTTACAAGGCAACCAATCTGTCTAAGCAGCACCCCCATTGTGTCATGGGAGATCAGAAAAGGTCAGTAAGACCTTCTCAAGAGAGTATCTGTAGTCAGTAAACATTAGGCTGGGTGTAAGTATGTTTTAAAAATTAAATTGCTTTACAATAAAGTTAGGGCATACACAAAGCCATAGCCTGCCTTCAGCTCAGCAGGGTTTCCGAGAGAACAGAAAGTGGGCAAAGAGGCTTGAGACAGACAGACAAACATATTTACCCCTGGGTGGAAGGTACAAATTAAATTAGCCTGCCACAAAAGGGAATGTTTTCTCCTTCTGTTCAGATGTCATGGTAGTGAGGAAACATAGTCTGGGGCCAAGAAAATGGCACAAATGCATTCATCTTAGCTACCATTCATCCTGTTCCAAGGTCTAAACAGAACACATAAAAGAACAGCACTGCTGAAGCACTTCTCTCCCTAGTTACCAGAGCAGGCCTTGCAAAGGAAGAAGGGTAAGGCTTTTCTGACAGATGTTGCCATATAAAGCAAAATGTGATGCTAGGATGGACTATGACTTCTCTAACCGTTGCTGCATAAGCAAGATTTTAAATTATACACACTAGTTTATTTCCATTTTTGACTTAAATTTTTCATTGTTTGCAAAATATGTTTGTTTGAACTGTGAGTGTTACTTCTTTCCTGAAACAGTTTAACTTATGGGCTATTAACCAGTTCAGGAAGTTTCAAGAATATGCATAGTGCAAGAGCCAGTAAGGTGCTAATGGAATGTGTACAGCACATCATTTCATATTTATATGAGACTTAAAGGTGTGACCTGTGCAGCCACTTAGCATTCCTGAATTTGAATATGCATTTAGCTGCATGAATTATGCATAAAGTGCCATAGTGCCACATGAGATGCTGGCATTCCAGCTAGAAAGCTGTAAATCTATCAATTGTCGATAAGTTACAGTGTGGAAAATTAACAATTATGTATGTCTTATTTTTTTAGGGTGTATAATGATTTTAAAATATTAGTCTGTTTTGGAATTTTAAATATTATGCAGCTGATCAAAGCATTTTTCTTTAGTAAAATGAGGCTGAAAGCAAATGGAAAACGTAGATGATAGATTTTATCTTGTTATCTATCCTTCAAGTTTAGATATTGTCTAACATCTAAAATGTATAAATATAGACCTGATTTTATAAACAATTTTCTTGCTAAATACATTTCACTGTATTAGGATCAGAGGTCTTATTTGCAAAGAATCATGGGACAGGAAAACAGCATGCCCAATGCCACTGTTTTGTTTTAAATCTGTAAGAGCTTAGCCATTCCTTTATATTTGCAAATCTAACTGTGGAGCTGCGGCACATCTCAGTAATACTGTGTTCACTTCTCTTTTCAGCTTGTCACACCGTCAGCTCCAATAACATTACTTACCTGAATTATGCAAATTATATTTTTCTTGTTGTGTCCAGCTTTCACTATTGTTCTCGCCACTACAGCTGAAACTTTTAGCAGTCCTCTTACTTACACTGTCTGATTTCAGCAGTCCTGAGGTCATGACCTTTCAACCTCAGGGCTTGACTTATGCCACAATCATTTGACAATCACCCATGCCAGCACAAAGGCTGGTTGAGCTCCAAAGTGGCTGCTCTCTATACATCACTGTTTTACTGTTTTGACGTTTCCTTCTCACTTTCCTCTCAGTAATCAGACAAAAGAAGCAAAAGACATTTGTGTCCAAAGAATCTTTCATTGGGACTATGATAAATGGCTGCCCTTTCCAAGAAGCAGCGATCCCACCCCTGACTGAAAGTTCCTTCACAAGAGGTCTTTTGAGTGGAGCTGCCCACCAAATCAGTCTTTGTGCCTCTAGCCTAGTCTTAAGTATAACTTTAATCAAGTAACCAACAGCAGAGTGGCCAGGTAACCTTTCAGATATGTTAGCAACATGACTTTATGGGACTGTGAGGAAATTCTTCTTGCCAGTGATGTTCTTATCAAGTTATATTTTGAAAGCTGTATTTTTGTATCTGGGTTCTGGAGGAATGTTTACTATTCAGTACTTTTTATTTTCTCCCACAGTTACCACAAAGTATTCCAAAGAGTTCAACAAGTTTGGTTGAAAAATAATTGTAAAAAATAAAAGATATTTAAAGACTTTAAAACTATCCTTACCCATATACAGTATCAAGAGCAGTTTAAGGTTTTTATTTTACTGAGAGGCAGAACATAATCAAATCAGTGTAGATTGCACATTTATACTACCAAATTTCAGATTGCTTTTGATTTAAAAAGGAAGTAACCCAAAATTCATGTACATTATTGACCAGAAAAAAGAGATGATTTGATACCTTTTATTGGACCAACATAGATGTTACAATAGAAAGAGGTGCTTTAACTTTAGACTACATCAAGACCTTCATCACAAACTAATACATTGGTGATGCTTACATAAATATATATATGTATGCATAGATAGCTAGCTAGCTAGCAAGCCAGAGAGATAGACAGACAGACAGACAGACAGACAGATAGATAGATAGATAGATAAACATCAAAAATATGAAATGTCATTAGCCAGAACAGATAGTTGTCTGCCATTGTATCATATTCAGTGAATGTTAAAAACAGATGGATGTTGCATTTGGTCAATTGACAAGTGCGTAGTGTACTGTAGTCCCATGAACTTTAGCCCAGAGAGAAAAAGTAGCAAGTTGTTCTGAACCTAAAACAAGCATAGATGTGATTACACCAATAGCCATTTGTTAGGTCCCAAAAGTATTAAGTATCTCTACATTTATTGTTATCCTGAATTCTATTTGTCTTAAGTTTGAAGATTAATGCTATACTTAGTATTGTTGCTGCCATGTGTGTTCCTGACACTATTCATGAGGCACTGACACTGTTAGCTCATGCATCCATCCTGGAGCTGTAGTTCTAGCTGACTCACAATCTGAGAGCTGCTACTTCCAGGTTCCAGTAATGACAGTCAATGGACAATCATGGTATGGGTGACATTGTGCCGGTCACCAAAAAGTTTTATTTTTCAAATTAGTGCTATACAGAGAGACAGACAGAGAAGATGCTACACCATGAGGCCATTGACTGGGTAGGAGGAGAAGAAAGAGCAGGGAAGATATGGAGTTAAATAGAGAAGGAGGATTAAATAAATACATAGTGAAGCTGATGCTGCAAAGAGGTTTAATTCATACTGACCCTAGCACTGAGCTGTATGTAACCAGGGTTTTTGTGGAATTTATCACCTTCCGAAGGAGGCAGGCTAGGCTTTGTCTAAGCAACATTTAAGTCAACTTTTGTGGTCAACTTGCGGGGAGAAACATAACTGCACACTCTATTTGAGGTCTACCTGACCTGTGCCCTATAATTTCCACAGGAACTTCAGAGCCACAGGAAGCTGAGGTTCAAACAGTGTTGCAATGTTATTCCACATCTGAGTTCATCAGTAAATCAAAGCATTTTTTGCCAGATGCTATACATGATGTATTGCATATCATTATCATGATTTCGTAGTACTTTAGCACTACGTTTCTTACACTGACTGGGATGGCAGTCTCACATCGCCTCCCCAGTGGCCCACATCCTCAACCTGTCCCTTGCATGGGGAGATTCCTGATATCTGGAAGGTGGCCAGGGTTGTCCCAGTGCTAAAGCAGGGCAACTCAAAAGTCCCTGACAACTATCGGCTCATCGCCATCCTTTGGCCATCAGCAAGCTCCTTGAAAAGTAGTAGCTGAACAACTCTCTGAGTACATTCAAGCCCATGAGTTGCTGCCCCCACCCAGCATGGTTTTCGTAGAAGGGCACAGCACAACCATGGCCCTGATCTCTGTCTCATCCAGTATCAGAGCAGCCATGGACCAGGGAAACTCTCTGGAGTGGTGTTCATTGACTTGTCCAAGGCCTTGACCTTGTTGACTATGCCCTGCTCTGTTTCCAGATGAGGTCCCTTGGCTTGTCCCCTCAGCTCAGAAATGGTTAACTGAGTACCTGCATGGCAGAGTACAGCTGACCAAATTCAATAAAGTCTTCTCAGATCCCTTACCACAACCTCTGGTATTTCTCAGGGCTCAGTCTTGGGACCTCTCTTCTCTCTCTTTATTAACCATCTCCCTGCTGTTGTAACTAATTGCAGGGTCACCCTTTATGTGAATGATCTGGTTCTTCTGGCCCACTCCCATGACACAGCTACCCTCAATCACCACCTGTCTGAGGACTTTAAGAACATTCAGACTTACTAACCCAACAGAAGTTGGTCCTCAACCTGAAAAATTGCAGGCTATGCTATTTGGATCATCTGCCAAGATACATGCCTCTCCAGTCCCTCTTGAATCAGCTGTGCAGATGGAACTTCCCTTCACACTGTGACCTCTCTCAAATACCTCAGGGTGACACTTAACCCCCAACTGGACCTGGAGTCACATCCTCAACGTCTGCAGAGCTGTGAACTGTAAGATGGATCTGGCCTATAGGGCTAAATATAACCTGATCCCTGCTGCTTGCTTGGCACTTGCTGGGGAGTACTACTCCTTCCCTTAGCTATGGTCTCCACCAATTTTCACGTACCTCTAAAGCCCTTCTTACTCGTGGCACATGACTACAATAATAGCTGCCATTTCTCTTGGCCTCCCCCCACCTCACCCACCATTGTGAACTCTATGACAAGCTAGGTTCGCTTTCTCCGATTAATCACCTAAACTTTGGACTAGGGTGCCTTGTGAGCAAAGTGATCTGTACTGGCTCCCGGGGCTGGCTCAGCTCCTCCTGCTGACCGCCCCTCTTACCCTCTCAGGTCCCAGGGTCCAGGGATACTAAAGTATCCCCTACCTGCACCCTTATGGGGACAGGGACTTCACTGCATGTGCTCCTAGGCTCTGAACCCTTTCCTGAGCAGGTCCACACCGCCCCTCCATCAGTGTTTCTGGAAATCCCTGTGGGGGCATCTGAAGCTGGCCTCAGGGTGTGAGTGCCCTAAGCCTCCCTAGCACTATGTCCTAGGTTCCGGACCACTACGGTATTCTTCTACTTGGAACACAATCTGAATCAAATCGGTTGATGATCTCAATCCAACTTTTCTTTATGCACTTGTCTATGCTATGTGTGTTCAATTCTACCTAATGTTTGCTCATTATGTACTCTACCAACTTCTGTCATACATATGATCCCTACATTGCCTTGTTATTTTGTTGACTCAATGTACTAAATTACAAAATGTACTTGTTTACCTGCTACACTGTGTTGATGTATCTATAATACCTGTTGTACTCTTCTGGCTTGTTCCTGAAAATAGGCATACAACTTGTCTAGAGTACCTACCGGATAACAAAAGCTAAATAAATAAATAAATAAATAAATAAATGTATGCATTCCCATCATAGCTCTTTCTTCTATCTGTAGTCAAAATAAAACTTCTCCCATTGCTAGCTGCTCCATCAAAGACTTCTTGCTTCTTACCCATGGTGAGCCTCCTCACCTCCTTGGACTAGCTAAAGGACTGGGGAAGGGTCTTCTGTAATATTCACTGGCCTCAAAGGTTTCAATGGCAGTGTCACCCACTTAAGCAAGGCACTTCATCCTCTTTTCCTGTGAGCAATGAAAGTGGCTTCTGTACCCCATTTATCTGTCTGGCAGGTGCTGAGAACTTTTCCTGGAACCAGAAGGTCTGAATTCTTGAGTCGCATTTGGGACCTTATTAGCAAAGACTGGTTACCAGTGCACCCACTAGGCCTGCAATGTCAAGTCACCCAGATGAGATGCAATTCTTCTCTCTCTCCCAGTATCTGTAGCACTCACTTTTTTTTATTTCCTGTGCTTTATCCTCCCACTCAGACTGGCC
Source organism: Neoceratodus forsteri (assembly GCA_016271365.2). Lineage (NCBI taxonomy): Eukaryota > Metazoa > Chordata > Ceratodontiformes > Ceratodontidae > Neoceratodus > Neoceratodus forsteri. The sequence goes on from CM057454.1 coordinate 398,803,812, forward strand.
CACATCAGCCCTAGATCAGCCCACAGCCTTGTCATCCCTGGGACTTACCTCTCTGGTGTTCCTCCATGGCTTACCCCCAGGCTGAGTCCTTCATTGGGGCTCCTCCCCATCAATCCTTTAGCTCTGTGTCCGGATCCTGTCACGGGGTGATGTGCGAGACCTGCAAAGTGAAGCAGGTGGCAAACTGCACAATCAGCTTTTTCATGTTCTGGCCCTTGAAGTATAGCATGCAATGACATTAGTGGTGGTCATTCCATCATCTGCACCACCTCCCTAATCTATCGTGCTCCAGTTGTCAGATCCTTGGCTTACACTAGAGGTTTGTCAAGCACCAATAGCTGACCCATCCTCCCCCAGAGGAGAGCAGTCCTTAGGATGCTCAGTACTCCTCTTCTGACCAGCCCTCTGACCCCTGGGCTCATTTCCAAATGCGGGTCATCAGCATCATAAACGGTAGCTCTACCACTATGCCCATGAGCTGGTGGCACTACTTTTAAGCTAGGCCTCTAAATTTCTTCTTTTCAAACTATACCAAGATGTAGAATCAAGGAAGCAAAGGACCCACCTGTCCAGTTACTGCATTAAAATATTAATGGAGTCCACTCAGGTTTTGCAAAATATTCTCCACTTTCATTGCAGGTAATTTAACAGCTTGTGTGGAATGCAGCCACACTAAAACCCCAAAGATACCAGGATGTAGCACCCTGCCATACTATTGCCCCAGAATTAATGTTATATTACATGTACACCATGATACTGGTGTGAGAAATAGACAGGAGTAGGAAGAGAATCACTTCTAGTTTAAGTCAACAGACAAGAGAGATGCACATCCTGGGTACAGGGAAGAGGGACAGGAAGTAAAGTTCACTATTAATTAAAGCTGCCAGAGAGCAGCACATTCATTCGGTGTTAGGGAGAGGTTTACATGATGAGAAACCACCACCAATGAGTGGTACACTGTGGGACTGGGTGAGGAGGAGAGGTGGGATTCACGCTTAATTAGGGCCATGCAATACACATGCTCTTGGAGACAAATGCATACAAATACTGAACTTTCTCAAATACAAATATGAATGTTAAGTATTTGTATACGTGATAGACTACATGAAGTAATGTTGACCTTGGCTGAGAGTAGATTAACACACATTTGACTACCACTGCTCATAACATGAATGAATATTTTATTGATCCCCCACATACTTTATTGTGCCATCTTCAACATCAGAAACAACTCTGAAAATGTAGAAACATGTTTTGGTACACATGAACATGCAAACACATACAAATACAGCTAAAATGCAAACACTGGGATTCCCAAATACAAATATCAACAATAAAAATCTGCCCCATATACAGCCCTATGTTTAATTGAAACAGCCAACAGCAGCCTACTCTGGCACCATAGAGATGGAAGACGAGGAAGTCACTTCAACTTGAAGCTGTCACTGACTAGCAGTTCTCAGTAATGGGGGTGCAAGGGGAGAGTCATTTAATGGAAGCTAATGACAAACTGCACTGCTTTGGAGTCAGACAAGGAGGTCAGTTTCCTCAAACCACTGAGAAGCAGCAGTACTTTGGACTATGGAGAGGGACGCTCAAATGTTGAAACTGCCACTGAGTGGCAGTACATGGGACCGGAGAGGAAACACCTTTCTTGTAACCACCAATAATCATCAATACCTGGGACTGGGGAGGAGAGGTCAATTTACTTAAAACTGGTAACAAGTGGCAGTGCATGGATCAGAGAGAGGAGAGGAAGGATTTCAATTTAATTGAAACTGCCAATGAGCGGCAGTGTCCATGAGTGTGAGAAGGGTCTTCTTCTACTTAAAACCACCAATGAGTTACTCAACCTGGGTGTTTAGGGGAATGTTGAGTCAAATTAAGCTCCAATGAGTGCCACATTACTTGGACTGGAAAAGGAAGGACACTGAACAGCGATCTGACATAAAACTACACACTAGACTAGAAGGTGGAGAAATGTGTTTAAATTTGCAGCTGCACATAAATCAACCATCATTCAACCAATGAGGTGAATAGAGAGGGTGGATATCTTTAATTTAAATCTGCTGTGAAAGTTATTGAGATGTAACAAGGAATGAGCAATATGACATTTTATATAAAAACTGCCAGTTTACAGGCATTAATTGAGTGACTGTGTGTGTGTGTGTCTGTGTATCAGAGTCCCCATGTTGCCACTACAGTATGTGCAGAAGTGCAGATTGAGTCACAACAGCACAAGCTGGAGTGCAGAGCACAGGAAGAGGCATTCAGTTACCAACAACTCTGTAAGTGTAAACACATCCTTCTTGGTGTTAGGGGCAGGAACATTGCCAGGAGATAGAGTGGGTGATGATGTGTACTGTGTTAAGAAGCAGGTGGAAGGTCGGATTGTATAACATTTTACTCCTTTTGAATGTTTTTGTCAAGTATATGGAAATTAAGAATAACTTGGTTTACAGTGTGCATGCAAGTGGACGAGGATTGGGAAAGTACAGTTATTTGGGATGAGAGGATGCCCAGATAAAGGTGGGATAAAATATACTGGGATGTGAGAGGAAGCTGACATGCACTGTTCTTGGATGGATGAGATGATATATGTTGTTGTGGGATGAGAAGTGAGGATATTGATATAACTTACTGCAGATTTTTGTTTAGGATTTTTCAGCAGATGAGGAAGGGTGTGATGGTGCATACTGGTATCAGATGATACAAAACAGAGATGGGATCATATATACTGGAATGGGAGTGACATACTGTGATTGGGGGTTCAGATCAACATGTAGTTGGATGATAAGCTGTCAGCAAATGGTGAGGTTGAAGAGGTACTTACTAGGAAGTGAGAGTGCCAGCACTGTGTGTGTGTGTGTGGGGGGTCTACTGTAATGAGAGATATGTACTGTCACTGGAAGTTGGATTGGAATGTACTGGGATGTGAGGTTTCTATCAGATAAGGAAATGGAACAGATCCATAATGGCAAACTTTCTGATGTCATGGGGTCACAGGTAGAGGGCAAAAAGGCTGCCTTGGGTGATACTATTTAACAAGTGTAGGTGATATTTGTGTGGGGTTACAGTGTACAGTGAGTCTGTTCACAGATGAAACAAAACTCTGTAGGAGAATGGATAGTAAAGAAGGGATTAGCAGCATGACAAGGGATGCAGAAAAGCTGGAGCTGCAGTACAAACTTTGGTGATTGAAGTTTAATGTAGAAAATGAATAGTGATGCCAAGTGGGAACAAAATCTGCAGATGGAATATTACGTTAATGAGTTCACAGTAGAGTACTTAAGGAGGAAGAGGATTTAGCAGTGAGCAACAACAGTTTAAAAGCATTTGCCTAATGCAATATGGAATATAGGAAAGTTACCAGAATGCTGGGATGGATCATGAGGGATTTCACTAGTTGCAGCAAAGAGGTGATGTTTCCACTGTACAGGTCACTGGTTAGGTCACTAAAACAGAGAATTCAGTGCACACCCTCCCCATGGCAAATCTTACAAATATAACATTTTCTTCTGCCTGACTGACCTCTACTTATTTTATCTCCAATAGAGTGTTTTGTACCAAGTATCAGGCCCTGCTGTGAAGTTACCAGCTACCAGATGCCAAGGTAGATCACCCATCAGCTGAGTCCTTATTCTAGAATGCAACTACCTGAATGGGTTTCTTTTAGTCAAGGTGCAGTCCCAATCAATGTCTGGTTAGACCACACCTTGAGTATTGTGCAGTTTGGGAACCCACATCTAAGAAGGACAGAAAGAGGCTAGAGACTATAAAATGAAAGATAATGAAAATGACCCGCTGCATCTGGGTAAGACCTATGAAGAAAGATTGGACAGTCCAAACATGTACTTTCTGAGGACAGAAGAGAAAGAGGGGCATGACAGAAATACAGTACAATCTCAATTATTCAGACTGCTTGGGAGACATGAAATTAGTTCTGATAATAGGAGTCTGTAAAACTGGGACTAAAATGTTCAGAGAGTATTCACTTGGGAGATATGCTACCAGTCCATTAGATAGGGATGTCCAGATAATGGGGTTCATTAGACTGAGATTGCATTGTATACAAATACCTCAAATCTGAGTATTTGGTCCAGCATATTCACGCTTTGTATCATCTTTTTGGAACTTAATTCCCTCTCCATGCCCAAGCTTGATATGTTATGGGAGCTTAACAGCCACCCTTCATGGGGAACTTATTTGCTTAGCTACCACCAGGAAAAACAGGCTTTCAAAGAGTTGTCTTCCCTATTATCCCAGATTAGGGTTCTGGAATGTCATCTCTTTGACCTCCTCTCAATCGGACTGGAAAAGATTGGAGGCCTTGAGTACAATATAATACCTTATTAGGAGACAAAGCGGAACATTTATTGTTAAAAACAAAAGCAAAATATTTCAATCGGGAAAGCTGGTAGGCTTTTGGCTCTATGCCTGTGCTCACAGACTACTGATAGGATTATTCCCTCTCTTCATACTGCCTCAGGCCAGACCCTCACCTCCCCGAGATATTGCTGCATTCTTCTAGGAATATTATCAGTCCTTATACACACTGTCCTCCTCTCCTTTCTCCATAAGTCTCCTTGAGTCCTTCTTGCAGGACATAGACTTACCCCCAATTAGCTGATCCACAAATTGGCATATTAAGAGCTCCCTGATTTCAAGTGAGATATACCAAGCTACTGATGCCCTGACACCAGACAAGTCCCTGGGTCCTGATGGCTGTATCAATGATTTCTATAGATCTTTCAAAACCCTATTGGCTCTCTGCTGTTAAATACTTTTAATAACATCTACCAGGAAGTCCTTTCTGATCTTTCCTTTACAGAGGCCTCTATTGTTGTTTTACCAAAAGCTGTGTAATGGGTGAGGAAGCCACTGGCGACGATCACTCTCAAAATGGCCTGGTCAGGTCAGGGCACAAGTCCACCCAGCTACAACTTGGAAGGAAAACACAAGGTAATCTGGCTATGCCAACCACCAGGTGGTAGATTTTTAGGAGATGCCCTGCCAGCGGGTGGTCAGGGGAGATTTTGGGAAGGAGACCAAGCTCAATTGCTACCAACTGGGACACAAGGAGCGGCATGAAGCTGACTCCAATGCAAATAATGATGTAAAAGTTTATTATATATGACTAGACAAGAGGTGCTAAGGCAAGCATGGCAACAAAGAGGTCACATATAATGGGACCAGGCTTTATTTGGACCAAAGATTACCCTCCAGAAATTCAGAGGCTACGGCTACTGTATCAACCAGTTATGAAGGCATTACACAGCAGAAGAATTAGATTCCAAACACCTTACCCTGCTAAAATGAAAATCTTCTGGGATGCAGAACCACAGCTGTATACAATGCCGGAGGAAGTAGAGGAACACTGAAAAATAGAGGATCCCACTAGAGAAGAGAATGAAATTTCTGCCTACTGAATCTTTCAAAACCCTATTGGCTCCTCTGCTGTTAAATACTTTTAATAACATCTACCAGAAGTCCTTTCTGATGTATCCTTTACAGAGGCCTCTGTTGTTTTACCAAAAGCTGTGTAATGGGTGAGGAAGCCACTGCAACGATCACTCCCAAAATGGTCTGGTCAGGTCAGGACACAGGTCCACCACAGCTACAACTTGGAAGGAAAACACAAGGTAATCTGACTATGCCAACCACCAGGTGGTAGATTGTTGTGTGATGCCCTGCCAGCGGTGTCAGGAGATTTTAGGAAGAAGACCAAGTTCAATTGCTACCAACTGGGACACAAGGAGAGCATGAAGCTGACTCAATGCAAATAATGATGTAAAAGTTTATTATATATGACTAGACAAGAGGTGCTAAGGTGAGCATAGCAACAAAGGAGGTGACATATAATGGGACCAGGCTTTATTTGGACCAAGATTACCCTCCAGAAATTCAGAGGCTGCGGCTACTGTATCAACCAGTTATGAAGGCATTACACAGCAGAAGAATTAGATTCCAAACGCCTTACCCTGCTAAAATGAAAATCTTCTAGGATGCAGAACCACAGCTGTATACAATGCGGAAGTAGAGGAAGCACTGAAAAATACAGGGATCCACTAGAGAAGAGAATGAAATTTCTGCCTACTGAAGCAGATAGGAACCTTTTAAGCCTAAGTAGAACTGCTCCGAGGGACAAGAAAACCTTCAGTGCAGTGCATGACCTTGAGCACCCCTCCAAAACATACATGAGGAAACTTCAGCAGAGCTGAGGCCATTGAGGATTTATGGAGAAAGAAGCAGCAGCTAACTGAATGAAAGGACAGATTAATGGACATTTAGTCATTTTTAATCCAATTTTCAGGTGTCTTGGACCTGAGCCTTGAAGGTTTCAGTGACTGAAGGTACTGGGAATTTTGTGTGGGACCTGCAGGGAGAAGAGGGGTAATATCTCAGAGCATACGCTGCCTGACTAGAGTTTCAGTGTAGTGGCGGGTAGTGGGCTCAATCACGCTCCACAAAGCGATTCATGGAGCAAAGGCGGATTCGCAGGTGCTCCGCAATGTAGGCGGTGCTACTTGCGTTATAATCAGGAAGCGAAGTCCATTGGAAACAATGACTTCGTGTTACTCTGCCTCCCCAGACCACTACTCTGTTAGATTAAGGCAAAGTGCATTGCAGGCAGTGCACTTCACCTTGTTTTTGAGCTCAAGGCAAATTTTGTAGTGATTCATGGGATTTCAGGTCACATGGGCTCTATACTGATCAACACAGCCTCAGTTCAGGGTAGTATGAGTAGGAAGGAATAGGAGACAGTGTGCTGTGATAGCTGTCTGTGATAGGAATCTTGTAAAAGCTGTTGAAAAGCATTTTTAATTTTATTGGGGATCCAACTTTAGTTCATCGATTATAGGAAATCCTCCTGTGCTGATATCATCGGCGTTTTTATTTTGTGTGGCTTTGAATGTAATTTACAACACTGAGTTTGTCTGGTGAAAGACAGTGAAAGTGTGCTTTGGGGAGGGGTGTATCTGTGGTGTAGGTAGATTTAAGTTGGAGAAATAGTGATTTATTTGTTTTTTGGTTATGTTTTTGTTATATAACTGACTGTGTTAATGTACACACAGTAATATTGTCAGTAACAGTAGACATTTTCTTGCTGTTTGTTGTGTGGATGTGGTGCAGCAGTTCATAAGTTCAGGTTGTTTACAAATTTACAATACGTAACGTGGCATAGTACTGAACTTTTGCATTTACTACGATTCCTCATTCAGCATTGTACATAAACTGTTCTGTGTGTGAGTGTGTGTGCAGTGTTGCGTGCTTCAAATAAGACACCTTTATTGTGCCACAGACTAGTATAATTGCAGGCGCAGCAGTGTGAACCTGCTATCCGCTGCAGCTGCCTGATTTTTGTACCGCGATCGTGGTATCTGTTCTTAGTTTTGCTGCTTGTAGTGCCATAAAATCTGCACTGTCTGCATTCAGTGCTCCCCACTCCCATGTTCAAAAGGTATTTTTACCAGATTGGTTTGTTTTTTGACCTCATTAGCACCACTGGTTACTGAAGCTGTTTTAATTCCATGACAGTCTCAGAGTAGTCTCTTATCTGTTGCTGAAGCCACAGTTGTTTATTTGGCTTCACATCCAGCGTCCCTCCAATCAAAGAGTGAATGTATCAAAATCTGAATTTGGTTATACTACTGTGATTGATCCCCAAAATGCCTGCAAAGAGACGTGCAAGCAAAGCTGTTTCTCACCATGACAATGTTGGCAGTAAGATGGTCTGTGGGCGTGGTAGTAGTATACAGATGCAGAAGTGCATTGCTGATGTGAGGAAAGGTATTTCTCCTGCAATGTTTTTACAGCCCAATCAGTAGCTTCACTCATGGTTAGAGGAGATGATGTTTTCCCAGCCGGTGGTGTTAGTGTTCTGGTGTTATTGGAGGTGGAGTAGTATTGGTGTTGTTGCCTCAAGTTCTAATTCTGACCAGTGTACCATAGCCAAAAATATTGAGTGTGAAGCAGTGCAAGTGAGTGGCAGCATAGATGATGTCATACTTCCCAGTAACATCGCAGTAACTAAGCCTGAGGATTCTGATAATCATGTCAATGATAGCATACAATGTGATATTCTATCCACCGTGGAACTTAACGTCACGCATTTTCCATGCAGTCATTCACAGTGTGGTGAAAAATATCAGGTGATGGTGGTGTAGATGCTGATGATGAATGTGATGATGATGATGTTGTTGTTGTTGCAACATGCAGTCCACATGCTAGCATCCAAGCAGAAGATGTCGATGTGTGTGACGTTGATGAATATGATGATGATGTAATTGACCCCAGTTGGGAACAAGAAAAAGAAATTCAAAGTGGCTGTGTCTCTGAGTCTGTTTGCAGGAATCCCCCTGTAAAAACTTGTGATCTACCGGTTTTAGTTGATGATGATGATGATGACCCAGTAATCAATATGATAGGTAGTCATGCTGGTCATTTGCAGTCCAGGTGTGCAGTGCCCAAACATCACGTGCCCTCCCACTTTCAGTGCTTAAAATAACGGACTTAAATAAGCCACATCATGGACATGTTAAAAGGAGAGCATCACAATCCCTTGTTCGGGTTTTTTGTTCAAGATGCAAATGATGAGTCAGTTGCAATCTGCCAGGTTTGCCATGTGTGTGTGAGTCGAGGTAAAGAGGAGCCATCTGGTCACAGTAGGACAGCATACACATCTTAAGAATAGGCACTTGGCACTGTGGACCCAGCACAAGCTGCCAGCTATTACCACAGTGGGGCATTCACCTTCATCACTGGCAACCATAGTCAGCATGTTATCTCCTTTCATGACTGTTAAGCCCAGTAAGAAATTAAATGTGTGCAGTAGGCGGTAATAAGAGCAGAGGATTACTACAGGCATGATGAGGTGGAGGACCATAATGACTTTGAAATGTTATCCAGTGCTGGTGAGTAGCAGTTTTGTGGTGGTGGTGGTGAATGCAGTATGTCCAGTGCAAGTGATACATCAACCCCGGTTGGCAAATCTGGCAAAATAACAGCATTTCTGGGTTTGTCATCATCACCTATGCAACCGTCTTCATCAAATGTCCACACTCCACCCTGCCAATGCCATTCATCACAGAGCACAACCATTTGTGATCAACACACCTCATGTAAAACATTTAGTCAGCCCACATTACAGTGTTTTTGAGCATAAACTGAAGTCCCCCGAATCATACAGGGTCACATGAACTTAATGCTGCTGTAGAGAAATGCTGGTAATTGATCTTTTGCCCTTCTCCTTTGTGGAGAATTCTGGGTTCCGCAGTTTGCTGCATGTGCCTGTCCAAAATGGAAAGTCCCATCCAAGACATACTTTTCTCCCTGCTGTCCCCGAGTTGTTCCTGCGTCCCACTCAGTAAGACATGCCTTCAACATTCCTCGTCTCCATTCATCCATTTAAGTATGGATATGTGGACAAGTGGTGAAACAGTGGGGAGTTCATATTTGTGTATAACTGCACACTGGGCGCAGGTGCTGGGGGTTGTTTGTGACGTTGGTATTGTGAATAATCAGTGTAAGGTGGATTGCCACGGTAGCAATCTTCCAGGAATTCGACAGCATGCAATGATTGCTATGTGTAATGTGACTTGTTCACACACTGGTGAGAAGATGTTGGACATGGTACTGACTGAAATTGACAGATGGCTAAACCCTCTGTCCCTGACAGCTGGGTCCATAGCAAGTGACAATGGGTCAAATGCGGTGAACTGCATCACGAATAAGTTTTTTTTCGTATTCTACGCGATGGCCCACTGTTTAAATCTTGTGGTTCAGGAGTTTTGCACCCCTGATATAAAGGAAATGCTGACCATTGCATGACGTGATCTGCTCTCACTTTTCAAGATCTGGAAAGGCCCGTGACCACCGCGGCAGCTGCAGATACAAAACAGCCTGACTCAGCACAGCTTGAAGCTGGAAGTTGTCACCTGATGGAACTCCACTTTATACATGGCAGAGAGGTTGTATGAACAATACAAAGCCATCTCAGAATATTTTGTTATGCACACTAGCTGTGACAGTTCCAAGGCCTCCATGTCTATGACGACTGAACAGTGGCACCTCATGGACTCTGTAATAACAATTTTGCAGCCTTTTGAACATGCCAGACAGGCAGTGAGTGGTGAGTCTGCCTCCATTAGCCAATCAATTCCACCGCTGTGGGTGTTGAGGCAGACATTGGTGAATGTACAGCATAGCCTGGATGTTACCGAGAGGTGGTAGCAGTGTTGCTACAACACATGCTGACAGTATTCAACCAGAATTGTCACGCTAGGAGCATTCAGTGTAGTGATAACTTTGCCATAGCAACAATGCTGGACCCATGATACAAATGTGGAATTTCATTACTACTGGAGGGAGGGCCTGAAGAGGTAAAAATATCAGTGGTCAACTGGTGTGCTTGGTCTATGGGGCACAGAAGCCACATGCCAAGGTCAGCAATCCTCAGCAGCATAATCCGGCTGAAGGTGTACCTGGAGGACCATCAAGCATATCCTGCAAGGGAAGGGGACTGCAGTTCCAGGTGGTCTGTCATCCAAAGTGGCTGGCATCAACCAGCTATGGGAGGCTTTGTCCCAAGTGGGTATTTGTGAAATAAATGATTCAGGAGAACAGGATGATGCATCAGTATCTGGACTTAGTGCGGCACAGAGAATGGTTGAGTCATATTTGTCTGAAAACAAGCATCTGACAATAACTGAAGATCCTCTTTTGTACTGGAGTGGAACGGTCAGTGAATGGCCAGAGCTGACTGCAGTGGCACTGAAGTGCCTCACATGCCCACCCTCCAGTGTAAGTGTTGAGGGTATTCAGCTCAGCAGGTGCAATAGTCAGGATCATCGGACAAACCTGTCTCCTGCAAATGTTAGTTTGCTAACATTCATTAAAATGATTAAGAGGCACATACCAGCACAGACTGCAACCTCAGTATTCATACCCCAGCCTAGTCATTGTGGTCTTGCTGATGTGGAAATGGAGCATTCTGGTGGCACTAGCAGTGGCTGCCTGAAATGGCCCACCACTGACATAGATGATGACACAATGGAGAAAGAATTTCCCAGTGGTCAGACTTCAGATATCGATGACTGTGAGGGCAGCTTTCTTTATGAGGATGATGATGTGGTTAATGTTGACAGGTTTTAACTGAAGTTTTCAAAGGCAGTGTACCTCCCAGACTACCACCACCAGGACTGACGTTAGCCACTGCCACCACTGAGCCTGAGTCAGTCCACCTCAGACCACCACCGACTGATGTTAGCCACTGGCACCACTGAGTCTGAGTCTGACTGGACTACCACATCAATCAGCCACAGACACAAAGCTTCTAATATTTAAACCATAAAGTGAGTATGTGTACTCATGTTTGTTATACTGCTTCACTTCCTTTAGTTGTATGTTTTGTTTTCTGTAGCTTTTCAGAGCTGAAGTGATAAAACACATACAGTACACTTATTGTGTTTCTTTTACAGGGTAACAAAAAAGGCTCCATAGTTAAAATTTGTTGGGAATGGTACTGTAGCTGTACCGCACAGAGAGAAGTGATGTATATCCATGTGAAATCCATTCTGGTAAGTATGAAGATTTTATTTCATCCGTTTCATTGTTTTGGAAAGACTGCAGCAAATATTGCACACAGGTTGTGTTAGTTGACAAGATGTGGGTTTGAAATGTAACTAGACTTTAGATTGAGATTTGAGAACCAGGGAAGAACGATAACAATTAAGTTGTAAGAAGTCATTCAGTTCTTTTTAGGAAACTTCCAGATGCTTTGTTGTTCTGTTAAAGTGGCCTTATCCAAAAAGGTCTTCAACATCAGGCACCACCCTCCCAGAGCTTGGGTGCACATGGAACACACAGAAGTCATTTCATTAGATGACCATGACCATCCTAACAACCGGACTCCGAAAGATGCTGATGACATCTGTGAAGAAGTAACAAAATAAGAAACCATTACAGACAAACCTGCAAACATGATTCCCGTCACTCCCCCAAAAAATACTTACCTTCATGTGCTTGAGAGTTATCCGTTTACAATTTCATCACAAAAATTCTCATTGAGCACTGGAATGTGCACACCAACAGTTTCTGTGTGACCTGTGATGCAGAACAATACCATGAGTACATTTCCATGTCAACCCCTCATCACCTCATCACCTACAAAATACACAACCATATATCTATATATATATATATCTACTCACCAAGGCTACTGTTAGTGTACAGCCAAAGGCACCTCTTCAATCCAGTTGAGGTGATCACATTGCATTTGCTGAATCATCTTGCAGAACACATTGGACCAACAACAGGATGCTCACAGTCATCATTTTATACTGGGGTATGTGCTGAAACACTTTCATTCCACTGTGTTAACACTTGTCAATTTTCTGCACACAAGCAGGATGCATTTTAGGCCAGCAGAAAAATCTGGGACTCTGTGCCACCACTGCGTGCATGACTGAGTGCGCCATTAATTCTGGGGACTTTGTATGTGCTGAAACACTCCCATTCCACTGTGTTAACACTTGTCAATTTTCTGCACACAAGCAGGATGCATTTTGGGCCTGTAGAAAAATCTGGGGACTCTGTGCCACTTGTGTGTGTTCTGTGATTGTTGCTGTGAGCTCATGATGTCATACTGACATTTTACAATTAAAGCAGCATTGCAAGAATGTCCTGACAGTTTTGAACTGTACTTTTTATGCTACTTTACACTGCCACAGCCACCACTAGTTACCTCCGAGTTGTGACTCAATGATATGCTTTTTCAATTTATGTCTGCTTTACTTACTTGACTACTTGTTTTCATGTATGAAAAAAAATGAGCACACCTTCCAATATTGTTCTGACCAGGTTTGTATTTATTTGCAGCTGCTTTTCAATAACTATTGTTCTGTGGTGTCATAAAACACTGCCTGCTGCATAACTGTTAATTAGCAACAGAAGTGATATATAACAACTAATTCATGTGATGGAGAAAAGCAGAGGAAAACAATGACAAAGACCTGGTCAGCACCAATTTAAAAGGAATGCTCCTTTCATTATTTCATACATAAAAAGGTAGTACAGCAGGCTCAACTACTGCAAATTTGGTATCATTCCAGTCAATCAGGATGTAAGTATAGGAAGTTGTAACATAGCATTAAAAATATAGGTCAGAGTTCTCAACAGATTGTAGCACTGCTGCTTTACAAATTCACCACTTACGTAGTTATGGTGATACATAAACTAATATGTGGGGCATTACTCCCACTGGAATATTTTTGCTCGCCAGAGAGTGCAATGTATTTCTGAAAACTGCCCATAATTTCATTACAGCGTGTCATATGATGGAGGAATTACCACCACAGAAAAGCCACACATTCTGTCCCCCTTTCTCAACAACGTTAGGGCGTGATGCCAGGGGCGCAGGTGCATGCTCCACTATAGTGAATGTCCGGCAGTTATTCCAATGTTTCCTTATATTATAAGTTGGATTTTGTGGTGAAATGTGGAACGCTTTCACTCACCAAGGCTCTTCTTACTGGAAACGTGTTCACACATTTCACCACAAACTGACCATTATAACATAAAGAAACATTCGAAAGCTGCCGGACAATCAGATATTCACTGTAAGAAGCACGAGACATGCACTCTCCTGCCATCACATCCTAACATTGCTGAGAAGGGAGGCAGAATGTGGGCAGATTTTAGAACAGGAATTCCTCCATCACATGACACACTGTAATGAAATTACAGGTGGTTTTCAGGACAAATGTATTGCACTCATGTGGTAAGAAAGATTCTGAAGGGAAAATGTGTATGATTAAACAAAACAACAACAAAAATACAAAACAGTACAATACAGTAGTGGGGTGGGATGGGGGGTAGAAAACAATCCCCTAACTTACTGTGGCAGTGGGATGCCATGGTGGTCCAGCAGCAGGTGCAGCATTGAAACTATTTGCTGCTACTGTTGTTCTATTCTGTTCACCTGCTGCTGCAAAGCACTGAACCACTCATTGTTTTCTTCAAGAGTTGCCCACGCCAGGTCAATGTCAGACTGTCTTGCAGGGACTGTGCCAGTGTCTACTGCAGCAGAGAATCCAGGTAGTGGAGGTGTTGGTGGAGAGGGTGGTGCTGGTGGCTGTCTTGGCGGTGGTGGTGTTGAGAAGCTGCTGTACTAGCCTCCTCCTCCTACTGTGGTGGATGAGGCACAACTCCCACCCCAGCAGCACCCTCAGCCACTGCCATGGAAGGGCCAGCAGGTGTATGCCTGGCCCTTCTGTGGCAGCCTGCCACTCTGCCTTGTGGTGGTTCAGCATGTGGTTGTGCTGGCCACCGGTCCCCAAATGTGTCCCACTGGGGCCACGGCAAACCATCAAACAGATGGTACACCACCACTGTGCTGTCTCCCCATACAGAGTTAAAAACTCCCACACTGGGTGGGGAGCTGTGGGGGGACCAGACACAGTCCTCAATGAGTCCCACCACCCACATTTTCCAGGGCCGCCTCCTGTGGCTGTGAGGGATGTGGGTGCTGCTGGAGCCCTACAGCTGCTGTTACTGGTGGTGGTGGTAGTGGCAGAGAAGGTGGATGCACAGCAGCCACCAGTGGCACTGGTGCTGCTGCTGCTACTGTTGCTTGAACATGCGGGGAAGCAACACTCAGGAGTTGGAGAGTGGTCCAGCATGACACGACCGCCCCCTGCCCCATGGTCTGCACCCACTCCCACTGCGCCATGGGCCAGTGACTGCCTTCTCCTGGGTCCATCCTGACACACACAACAAGTCCCCGGCCGACACACACACAGACACACACTGGCACTCACTGACACACACAGTCAGTCACACAAAACAAAACAAAACTTATACAAAAAACTCACTAACAAAAACACACAAATACAATACAAAAACTAAATAAAGATATTGCTTTTTAAAAAGTTGTTGATTTTCTCTGAAACAGTGGCAAGGAAATCAGGCACTTTAACTCCTAGTCTCCTCTCACAATGCTTTCTCCTCTACAAATGCAAAGAAGAAAGTGAAACTGCTTTTCTGATTCACTTCCTTCCTGCCTACTAAACATGTGACTTACAGTACTGTAAGCCATGTGATGTGTGGGCTGCCTATTCTCTTCTCACTTCACCTTACTTCAAGTTAAGGCATAATGGCAACATGAAGTAGTAATAATAATAATGACATGAAGTGAGCACTTTGCAGTGCCAGCTTTATGCTGTGTTCCATTGATGTGAAGTGGCCACTTCGCATCCCTCACGTATGGATTAAAAATTAGCTGCATCTCTATTTCAGTGCTGAGACTCACAAGATACAAAGGACATAGTAATCACAGGGGACATTTCTACTCTCCCAAGCAATGACCACATAGTATTTTATAAAATCACAACCTCAACCAAAGATATTTAAAACATTGTATGTATATTATATAATGAGGGTCTCATAACTATCTACACCCGTGTATATAAGGTTGTACAGGAAAGGGGAAACAGTTATCAGTATGGGGTATTATTGTGAATTCCTTCATATCGCTGGGCCCCTAGAGGTAAGGGAGATAAGTCAGCCCCAGCAAAGATCCATGGGAGTCATGTGGGGTATGATCCAAGGAAGTAGAGAAGTCATTAGAAGCAGGACAGGGTAAATGCAAAAAAGGTAAAGGCAATAAGGAAGAGATGAGGCTAAAAGGGGTAAGGCCATCAAAAATGGAGGGTGATGAGTACCAATGCCCATAGTCTGTGTAATAATCTCCTGAACTAGTGGCCTTGATGGAAGAGGGATGCCTGGATAACATGGCAGTCACTGAAACATGGTACACAGAGAACCATGACTGGGATGTCAACATACCAGGATACACAATCTACAGGAGGGACAGGGAGGGTAAAGAGGAGGAGGAGTAGCTCTCATGTAAGGGAAGGATTAAAGCAACAGAACTAAAGAGTAAACAGAGAGGATGAGACACTATGGGTCACGCTGGAGACAGGAAATGGCACTGACAATCCACATGGGTTGTGTACAGCCCCTATCTCAGGGTGGAGGGAATAGACAAGGAAATTATAGAAGGAATCCTTAGAATGGCAGAAAAAGGGGAGATATTGTTGATGGGGACCTAAATATGCCAGATGTTAACTCGAGCACCTTTGCTCCAGGCACATCCAAGATAGGGGTCATTCTTGATGCCCTACAAGGGCATGCCTCAGACAGCTAGTGTTGGAACCCACTCAGGAGGGAGCAATCTTAGACCTAGTACTCTCAAATGGGGATGGAGAAAGGATCTCATATTTAGAAGTGGGTAGCCATCTGAGGAACAAGTGCCCACCAAACGTGTGGTTCACATAAACACAGCCATAGAGCTGGCTCTTACAAAAGCAAGAGTATTGGACTTTAGGAGGGCTGACTTTGGGAATGAGAGTGCTCAGAAAAGCACTAGCAGATGGGCAAGAAGGAGGGGTGGAGGAACAATGGGAATAATCAAAACAGCCATTACAGAGGCAACAAGCCCTTGTGTGAAGCAAATCAACAAAACAAAATGAAGGAAAACCACTATGGTTCTCAAAAGAAGTGGGAGGGAAGGTAAAGGAGAAAAGGATAGAATTCAGGAAATATAAGGAAACACAGAAGGAGCAGCAGTGAACTTTGTCAGTTAAAGCAGAGGAGGCAGGGAAGGCAGTCAGAATAGCAAAGGCTCAAACCAAGGAAAAGATAGCCAACTCTGTTAAGAAGAGGGATAAACCTTTATAGGTACATTAGGAATAAACAAAGATCAAGGAAGGACTACTGAGGCTTAATAAAGGGAGAGAATGGGCAGAGGGTGACAGTGAAAAGCAGGGCTACTGAATGAATATTTCTGCTTAGTATTCACAACGAATGAGGAGGGGAAGTACCTAAAACAAACAAGAGAAACACCTTGGATAGGGGAGTCAATACCAGTCCATTCACAGAAGAAAGGGTTCTGAAAGAACTCTTGAAACTGAGGGTGGATAAAGCAATGGGGCCTGAAGGGATTCACCCTCTTAACAAACCATTGGAGGATGGGGTGGTACCTGAGAACTGGAGGAAGGCAGGTGTGATCCCACTTCACAAAAGTGGGAGCAGGGCAGAGGCAGGAACTACAGAACAGTTAGTTTGACCTCAGTGGTAGGAAAATGATGGAATCACTTCAAGGAAAGAATTGTTGAGTACCTAGAGGCCAGTGGGGCACAGACCCAAGGCAGTATGGATTCACAGTGGAAGGCCATGTCAGACAAATCTTATA
This sequence comes from Neoceratodus forsteri, assembly GCA_016271365.2. Lineage (NCBI taxonomy): Eukaryota > Metazoa > Chordata > Ceratodontiformes > Ceratodontidae > Neoceratodus > Neoceratodus forsteri. Next base: position 398,821,066 of record CM057454.1, read on the forward strand.
GGTTTCTTTGACTGGTGACCAAAGTAGTAGACCAGGGAGGGGCTGTGACATGGCCTACCTAGATTTTAACAAGGCATTTGACACAGTCCCACACTAAAGATTAATATACTAGCTAGCCAGTCTTGGAGTGGTCCCAAGGTGGTAGCCTGGATAACAAATTGGCTGGACAACAGAACACAAAGGGTAATAGCAAATGGATTCCACAGTGAAGAAAGGAGGGAACTAGCAGGTACCGTAGGGTTCAGTATTGGGGCCAGTTCTCTTTAATGTCTTTATAAGTGACATTGCAGAGTACCTGGAAGGAAAAGTATGTATCTTTGCAGATGACACAAAGATCTGCAGCTGGGTTGATATACAGGGTGGGTGGAAACGATGAGAAGGGACTTGACTAGGTTGGAGGAATGGTCAAATGTATGGCAGCTCAGATTCAGTGCAAAAGAAGTGCAAGGTAATGCACCTGGGAAACAAAATCCAGTGGAAGAGTACACAATGGGGATGAGGTACTAACAACAACAAAATGGAAATGGATCTGGGAGTAATTATATCAGATGGCCTAAAGGTGGGCAAGCAATGTGAGAAGGCAGTAAAGAGGGCTGGGGGATACTGGGATGCATATGGAGAGGCATCAACAGTGGAAAACAGGAAGTTGTTATCCTCTGTACAGACAGTTGGTAAAACCCCATCTGGAGTACTGCATGCAGTTTGGAGACCCCATCTCTGCAAAGATATAGACAGAGTAGAGGCTGTCCAGAGAAGGGCATCCAAATGGTGCAGGGTCTGCACCAGAAGACATAACAAGAAGAGATAAAGGAGCTTAATTTGTATACCGAAGAAAGGGAGGAGAGGGGGACATGATAGAAACTTTCAGGCACCTCAAGGAATCAACAAAGTCCAAGAGGTGGCATCACCAGAAAAAGATGAGCAAGAACAAGGGGGCACAATTTGAAGATAGAGGGAGGCAGCTCAGAGGTAATGTTAGGAAATATTTTTAACAGGAAGGGTTCTGGATGCATGAAACAGCCTTCCTAAGGAGGTCATGAAGTCAAGAACAGTGGGGAATTCAAGAATGCATGGGACAGACATAAGGCAAGTCTAGTGGGTGTAGTAGAGGGCCTTAGCACTTTGTGTATGTGTTCTGTTTTTCCACTTGTGGTTATGCCTACTCAGATCCTCTTTGCATTAATTTATTATAATATCCTCTGGTGGGGGTTGGGGTAGGAGGAGGGGTGTATTGTTGTTGTTTTTCATTATCCTTGTGAGTGTTGCTGGATAATAATTTTGAATATGTGTCTGCACTTTGGCTCCTCCATGTGATAGCCTTCCATTGTACTGTATTAGCTTGATTTAGAGTCAATATTACTCTGAGGTCTGTTATTGTATATCTTGTTTATTTCTTCAATAAAGTGTGTTCCATTTGAAAAAAGAAATATACAGATCCATTCAGAGACTTATTAAGAGGATGTCATCGCTAATTGACTTAAGTGGCTTCCACTCTGCATCTAACTCACACAATGCTGCTGATTGCAAACACCATGCCCTCCTGCCACCATGCCAGGCTGTGCCCATGACTGCACTATGCACGCTGCTCTTGACTGAACTCTGCACACTGCTAATGACTAAACTCTGCATACCACTCAACACCAGTCCCCATGCTGAAAAGACTAAAGAAATGGACCACCGAGCAATGCTTCATTTTATAGGAGGCCCCTAAACTACTGAAACACTACAAGGCCAAAATAGTTACAGCCCCCAAATAGCCCCTAAACTACTGAAACACTACATGGACAAAAATAGTTATAGCCCAAAAAATGCAACTACACTATGAATAAAAATTACACTATGGAAAACACTACATGGGTATACCACTACACTGCAAAAAAAAAATCACACACTACAGAAAAACACTAAAGCATACACAAAACTGCATGAACTGGAACAAATTGCAGAAAATTGTCTAACTTCATGTTTTACATAAAATAAATGAAACACGAAACACAGGACATCACAGCAAAAAAGAGACGGGGCCGGATTCTCAAAACTAGAACCAGCACAACAAACACTGGGGCAGATTGTGCATGGGCCAGGGCCCTGCATCTGGTTCTCTCTTGGTAGGGCACCAGCAACAAAGTCCCACAGCTTGCAGCAACTGTGGCCATGCACCAAACATACGGCACATCTGGATGGGCTGCTGCAAACTGTTGGGCAGATGTGCACCACTCTAAGATATACCTGGTGGTCTAGCGAACCTCCTCAGCCCTGAGCTGCCCAAATAACTCAGTATCTGTCCCTTGTTGTCTAGCAGACACATCCAGTTCTGATCCCCTTATCAGTCAAATAATCAGGTCCCTCCTGCTCTAGTGGACCAGCACACTGATCTGCCTGAATAAGATATAATTTCCTGGTTGTCTAGTGGCTCCCCTTCCCTATCCCCACTATCCCATATAATATATATATATATATATATATATATATATATATACACACATATATATATTATGGTACCACGGCAGTGCTACCATAGTTAGGGTTGAGAAGCCATTTACATGTAAAACCCAAAATTTGCACCTTAATAACTTTGAAACTGTTTGACAGTTTGCACTGAAATTTGAAATACACAATTAAGACCCATACGCCGGGATCTGCCAAGTTTCCGTGCAGTTCGGATATATGGCTAGAGTTATTAAGCGTGATTCGCGCATGCATTTCACGCTTTTTGGAATTCTACGGTGGCGCCTACAGGTTGCACGGTTTATGGACCGGTCCAAAATCTTCAGGGAACTTGCATCCAGGGTCCCTGATGCCTTTGAGGATTTCATGAAAAATATTAAACGGTTCAAAAGTTATTCAAAAACAAGTTCCCATTATAAGTCAATGGGAAAAGTTAACAAAAGTTCAACAGTGTCACAAATGCAGCTTTTACTGCGAATGGCCCTTTTCCTGTCGAAATCCATCATTTTTTTTTTCAGTTTGTGATCAGAAAATGCTTGGCATTAAAACTTGGGACCCTCTAGCAACCTATTTCTTTTTGTATTCACCTAGTTGGACCCTAAGGATGCTAGCCATGTCTTTATTTTGGGTAAAACACCCCAGAAATATGTTTTCACATTTCTGGAAAAAGTACTTCCACAAAGTACTGTCACATTTGCGACAGTATCGAATGAATTTGGCAAGCTTTTGCAAACTTCTGACAGTACTTTTCTAGGCTTGGAAACTGACAGCACTTTTTGCCTGAAATTTAGAAATTTAGAGAGAATGCAGCCGACATCTCACAGATGTACCTTTCAGTGTTTTGTTGAAAAATATTACATGGCGGCAAGTTACGGCACTCCAAAGTTGACACTTTTTCCCATAGGATAACATTACAGTGTCCAACAGATTACAGGAATCATTTGGCGCCCTGCTGCAAAACAACGGTTTTGTCTTTGGGCTGAAATTTGAGGAACACAGGCAACATCCTACAAATGTGCCTTTTTGTAGTTTGGTGAAAAATATTACAGGGAGCCAAAGTTATGGCACCTCAACTTCTCTTTTTTCCCATAGGATAACATTGTGGTGCTCGCGTGTTTGGGCCTGTATCTCAGAAACAGTGCGAGATACGGAGTTTTCGCCAGAAAATGCATAAGTACAAATTAGCCAGGAAAGTCATAAATCATATGACTTTACATTTTTTTCTATGTCGTGACGTTCCTGAGATATAAGCAATTTAGTATTCCAACTCCTCATTTTCTGCTCCGAGAACCATTATTATGCATACATTCTTTGTACTCACTGTCTTTCTTTACGAGCTTTTGGGGAAAACCAGCCTGTGCACTTACATTACTGTTACTGTTACCATTTTTGCTTGCAGTTCCGTTCCTGTTTCACTTACCATTCACGTCTACACCACTGTATGCGTTACCCTTTGCGTTTTCATTTGCGCTTGCCTTTTATGCTGTTTTTAACATTTCTGTCTACACTACTGTTTCTCTTTCTGTTTCGGCTTATGCCATCATGCGCATTACTATTTGCGTTTGAGGCACAATGTTACTATGTGACAAGACATCATAGGGCGGGAGCACGGGGCCCTTTAGGCCCGTGCTCTAACCACTGCATTCATTCACTATTTCTCGTTATCATTCTCAAAAAGAAGGAAATTAGAGGCAAAACTCAGTTTAATGCATTAGTTAGGGTTGTTCCACACCAGCAAAAACGAGGAAATGTTGTTGAAGCCCCCATTGCCTCGAGCTCACACCTCAACCGCATCGGCAGTGCATTAGGTTGTCGGTCACAACTCTCACCCCATTCTCCTACACCTCTGCTTCTTTACACATGTGATGGGTGAGAGTTATGGCTGATAACCCTAATGTGCACCCCGACATCGGGTTGGGGGTGTGGGCAGGGGGCCAAGGGGACTTTCAACCCTAACACCAAATTTCTCACTTTTGTCGGTGTGGCACAACCCTAACTAATGCATTAAACAGAGTTTTTTGCCTCTAATATATATATATATATATGTTTTTTTTTTTCAGAGGTCTAGTGGAACCCCACCCTCCACTTCAGGCAGGCAGTGCCCTCCACCCGCCTGTCATCTCATCCTCGAAGTCAGTGATTGGCACAGCCCTCCACTCTCCACTATATCTAGCCACTGACTGAACTTCAAGGAGTGTACTGCATACAGTATGTGCCCCTTGACAGTTCAGTCAGTGGCTGTCTGTAGTGGTGAGCAGAGGGCTGTGCCAGTCACCAGCTTGGGGATGGGATGGGGAGCAGGGTGGCGAGGGGCACTGCCTGTTGGAGGGGTGGGGTCCACTAGACCACCTGGGAATATATATATATATATATATATATATATATATATATATATATACACATATTATATGGGCTGATCGGGATAGGGAGGAGGTCTGATAGACCACCAGGAAAGAACATCTAATAATTCAGGCAGATTGGGACAGGGGTCCACTAGATGACCAGGTGCCTGATTATTCTACTGATAAGGGAATCGGGGATGGGGAGGTCCACTAGACCATCAGGGACCTGTTTATAGTAATTGTAAGGGGATTGGGCTGGGGGACTGTTAGACCACCAGGGGCTAGACTTGTTTAATAAAAAGAGAATTGGGGCTGGGAGGGGGATCGCAGCACTTTACCACAGGTTTCTAAACTCTCCCAGATGGCATACTTAAATACCCTTAGAAACTAGCCAGGTTGGTCTAATGGTATTTAGAAATTGCCCTCTGGGAGAGTTTTGAGAATCCGAATTAGGAGATTTGGCAACCTGCCTGCCTAAGCTCCCTAGTGCCTTGCCACAGCTCATTCTGTGCTACAAGGACAACACAAGCCCTTGAGTTATGCAAAATGGCTTTTGAAAAAAAACATGAGACCAAGACAGCCTTGGCTGGGTTCATCAATGCTACCTCAGGGCTTTGATTTTTGATCGACTGATTTCTTTAATTATAAAGCACCTTTCAAAACCAAGGTGCTTGTACATTAAAATAAAACAAACATCACAGTTAAAACCATCATAACACCAATATTTAAGTAAAATTTCAGCAATAAAGTTAATAAATCAAAGGCAGCTAAAATAAATATAAATATACTGCACTAACCATCAGTTTCAGCCAAATTCAGAATAGGTTAAACTAAATAGATGTGTTTTTAGTGCTATTTTAAAATCTGAATGGTCAGGCACTCTAGATACATTGATGATGGTCTTTGCTGGTGGTGGTGTTCGTGGACCTGACTAAGGCTTTTGATCTTCTTGGCCATTCCTGTTATGTTCCAAATTGGATGATTTAGGTTTTGCCAGCAATGTGGTCCCCTGGTTTAATGATTGCCTACATAACAGGACTTAGTTTGTTAAGGTTGGAACCTCTATCTCCTATTCACTCTATCAATTTGGAGGTGCCACAGGGCTCAATTTTGGGCCCATTGTTGTTTTTGCTTTTGTATATATAGATTGTGTAAGTCTTTTATATGCAGATGATTTGATTTTTTTTTTGCTCAGGAAAAACAGTGTCACAAATATATCTCACTTTGGAACAGGAATTTGTAGACATATGCAAGTGGTTTGTATCTAATTCATTAATCTTAATACAAAAGATCCCAAAAGTTATACTATTTGGACCCCCACTGCTGAAAGATAATTAAAGCCTAATTATTTGTGATGAAAAGGATCTGTGATTGATCAAGTTTACAAATTTAAATGCTTGAGTGTACTGTTAGAACCCAGTTTAACCCTTTGCCCCAGGTTAAGGCTGTTTGTTGACAAATCGATAGTAAATTGGGTGCTCTATACAAGCTTAAAAGTGTTATTCTTTGGAAGCGAGAAGATCAATCGCTACAGGAATTCTGCTGCCTCATTTAGATTATTGTGCTGGTTTGTACTTTAAATTAGCAGTGAAAGAAAGTAAGGCCTTATCTACTTTATGTAACAATATTTGTCGTGTTCTTCTTGGGCCTCCGATATGAACCCATCATTGTTTTCATATTCAAACGCAGTGTGGTTATTGCCTAAAGTAAGATTGGCATATTTCTTTGGAGGCTTAATTTATAAGTCCCTGTTTTCTAAAAGCTTATTTCCTTTAAGCAAACTCATTTACAAGAATTGGCTGTTTATAATTTGTTTTGTTTAGTGAGTCAAAGTGAAATATTTGTATTTGTATGAATTTGTATTTTATGTTTGAGAAAGGACTTGTTCCAGTGTCTTTATCCAGTAAACAAAATAAAAATAAATAAAAACAATAAACTACCCCTCAAGTTCTGGAAGGTCATCCATGCCCTTTCTCTCTTCCATCCTAGCCTCCTCCTGGTTCTCAAGGTGGATAACACCACAATTTCTGATCCCTTCACTGTTGCCTCCAAGTTCAACTCTGTCTTCACCTCCTGTGCCTCTTCCTTCTCTCCTCACTCCCCTTACACCTCTCCCTCCCCCATCCTACCAATCCATCTCCCCCATTCTCCTTCACTCCTATCACCACTGACACCCTCAAGGCTCTTCTGTCTCTTAATCCTGCTTAATCATCTCAAGGGTATGAGCCCCAATGGACTCTGCCCCAAATTCCTTCACCTCTGCCCTTGCCAATTCCCTACTTGTCACCTCTCTTCTTAACATTTCTTTCTCCCTTGCCTCTGTCCCTGACAACTGGAAACAGGCCACTTTATACTCCATCCCAGTGGAGGAGACCCCACCCAACCTAGCAACTACCACCCTATCTTCCTGCTCCCCACCTTAGCTAAACTGCAAAGAGCGCCTTGTGTTGGCTCATCTCCCCTTCCTTGACTCCACCTCCTTCTTCACTCCTTTTCCAGTCTGGCTTCAGTAAATTCCACTCCACCACCTCCTCTCTTCTTTAACTTACTGACTCCATTCTCTCAGGCATGGATCAGGGCTTAATCATCTCAGTCATCTTTGTCGACTTGTACAAAGCCTTTGACACTGTTGCCCACCCCTTCTTCTTGGCAAGCTTAAGGCAGCGGCTCTCAACTCTCAGCTAAATGGTTCCAGTCCTGGCCTTGAGGGTAGGACTCAACTGTTAGAACTGGAGATTCCTTTCCCCACTCCCTATCAGAATTGATGTCCACAAGGATCCATCCTCAGTCTGATGCTGTTTTCGGTCTTCCTAAATTACCTCCTTCTGCCTGCTCTTCTGCATCCACCTCATGTACGCAGATAATACAGTACTATTTACCTCTGTTTCTTCTCTTCTGATCTGATCACCAGGCTCCAGCTACACTTCAACAATGTGCAGCAGTGGTTCCAGTCTAATAAGTTATCACTCAGTGCCAAGAAGCGGTCCCCATGACTTTTGGCGCCAGACAGAAACTCTATAAGCTTACTGTCACCCCACCATTCCACACACCTTGGATGGGGCCACAATTGAAGTTCCCTCATTCAAGTACATAGGAGTCTGGCTCAACCGTCACCTTGACTTTACTGAGCATGTGCATGCCATCCACAAAAACCTTCACCCTAAAGTCGATGCATTATACAGGAATAGAGGCTGCATGCCTCTTTCTGCTCACCAAGCTATTGTCCAGAAATGATTCTCCTCATCTTCGTGTAAACCCTGCAAATGGGGGTTCACAAAGTCTTCCAGGAGCTTGCCTGAATGGTCTAAGTCTGGGCGGTGTTCGGTGTCTTAGCTGTTTAAATGTGGTTCCAAGTGAGTGCTATTTGAGTCTCCACGTACTGTCGCTTTAAGAGCTGTCTGCTTGCAGACTTAATTAGTTTGTATGGGGGACCGTGTGTTCTAATGCCCGAATCCCACCCAGGCTGCTGTCAATTCACTCCATTTCTGCTGTTACTACATGTGCAGAGGAGCCTTGTTGAAAGATATAACTGTTTGACAGAAATCATTTAGAGTGACTGAGAAAATGTCGTTTGTCTAACCTATCTTTATTTCAGCATGAACTGTTTCAGTGTAACTCTTTTATTTTGGTCCTGAATAGCTGACTCGGACCAATCAGGATGATAGGAGACCTAAAATGGAGCCTGTGGACGAATCAGAACTTGGACTCTCAATTTTGAGCCAGCCACAAGGGATTTTATGGGCAGTGAATCTGGGAAATGTAGTTTTGACCTTGCGCCTTTTTTCTACCAACAGAGGGAGTCTTATTGTGAGTGACAGCTGAATCAGCCAACAGAATAGTGTGGAGCTAAAGGAAATGCCCTGTTCTGTGACTGGAAAGATCAGATCAGTGTGGCAGTGAAGAGAGAAGGAGCTGTATTTCTGTGGTGTATAGTTTTTGCGGAAGTACGTGTGAGGCCCTGAGTTTCGGTCTGCAGCCTTTGAGAGTGCCAGTTTGGACAGAATCTGAGTTGTGAGGAGAAAGAAGCACTAGAAGTGTGGAAACCAGGCTCACCGTAGAAGACTGGAGAAATTGTTGAATCACGCTAGGTCTGTCAGGAACTGAAGCTGCTGTGTTTGCTCATGGGTATTTTGCAGTAAGTGTGATCAGAAATCGAGGAGCAGCCTGCCTGGTATAGTACTTCTCTTTACATATGAATGTGCGTAGTGCTTGTGGGGAATCATTATTTCCAATCCCCAGTGCTGTGTGCTGTGTGTTGAAGCTGGAAGCAAACCCAGCTTGTCTCGACTAAATCCGATTGCTATCAATTGCAGTGGGGTCCAGTCACAAGGACCTTGTCTCCATGCCCTGTTGTTCTGGCAGTTCAGAAGAAGACCCACCATCCATTCCTCAGCTTGGGTATTGTGAGTACAAATCAGGGTATTTCCATGCAGCCTGTTTTCAATCACAAGTGTGTCATCTAATTCTTGTTGTTTCACTGCTTCATGGACTGAGCCGTCTGGCTCCAGATTACAATTGGGTATTGTGCATATATTTTCTTCTACAGGGCCCTATCCATCTGCACTTCTGCTGACCAACCCTGGCAACAGACCTGGCTAGCTCCCCCAACCTGGGTACCCAGAGTGTGACTTTTCAGCCCCTGTATGTGGGCACAGTACTGTGATTTAATGCCATAAATTAACCTGATTTCCCTCCGTGTTGCTGCCCCTAAATAAATCAGATTTGTTGTTGTTATACTATATACTGTCTGTGGTGTTGGTACTTATGGAAACAGTATTGTGTTTTGCTGTGTATGTTGTTTAACCTTATTTTACAGGGGGTCCTCAGAGACATGCTACTGAATCAGTCTCGAGGGTAAGTGGTATCTATATGAGTGAACAGTGTATATGTGGGGTATTGGGGCTGTAACTCCGTGTACTGTGTGAGCCACTATAGGGAATAAAAGGGGGTCTCAGTGTCCCAGAGGGCTGTGGCCAGCTAGTCTAACCACTACAAACCCTGACCTCTGGGTGGAGGCATCCGTCATAGGAACTAGGCCCCTCAACCTGTCCGTAGTCAAACAGGCAGGGGTAGTAGCCCTTGGGATAGTGCCACCTAGGGTTACATTCAAATTTGGTGACATTGTCTACAGTGCTGCTCTAAGACTACCCTAGCCAGACTGGGCTCCCTCTTCACCCCTTCTGCTGCTTTGCCTTTAACTGTCTGCCCTACACCCACTACTGATCCTCTATTCCTCCTTCTCCCATGAAGCCAGATTCTCACCACTGTACCTCCTTTATCATTAAATACATGCTGACTCCTCCACTCCTACCTTACTTCTCCTCGCACCCTCTGCCCACCTCTTATACCCTTCTGAGCTATGGCTATCACTCCCTTGCTCACCCTTTAAGAAAATAAACAGCTGGCCAGCTGCTTTCTCTTACCATTCCACAAACTTCTTCTCCTAAACATCAACTCTGGGTTCCATGTGATAACAGTGCCAGCATATCGGGCCGACATCGACAGCTACTGCACACATCACCAAAAGCAAATGGCGATGTGCAGAATTGCGCCCAATCCATAGAGCTCCACTAGCTAGCAGTCACCCAAAAATACAATGAATCAGTACTGTTCACTGTTTATATGGGGTTATGCCTCCACACCCCTTTGTGGGGGCTTTGCCTCACCACCCCAAACTTTTATTAACTAACCTCAGGGGAGCTTGATAATGGGGAGAGCAGCAACCTTGGAGGGGGTATGTCGGGGACAGACAGTGAAAGGGGTGAACATTGAAGCGATTAAGGTGGGGGACAAAGTCAGGACAGTGGGGTTCAGAACTTACAAACAAATTAAAAAATCTCTTAGTGCAAACAAAGAAAGCAAAATACTTCTTCGAGCCAGTCCTGATCCCAGGTCACCCATTTGAAAGGTGGTGATGTTTGCCACCACACCAGACAGCCGCCTCAAACCCAGCCTACTCACCAAACCTTCAGATAGTCTTCCAACTAACTAAATAAAGTAAATGCTCAAATTACAATGTGCCTTAATGGCTATCGAATTAAGAGCACATCACCCAATTCCCTATTGCTATTTTGTCGTCGCCATATTCACTCACTCAAAACGAGTCTCTCTATTTACAGGTTACTGCAACTCTACCTATTCCTAGCACTCTCTTTCTCTTCTCTAGTCCATGATTTCACAACGCACACATGCAATTGCACCTGATAGCTGTCCCTGTTCCTTTACTCTCTAACTGCTACCACAATCTCCTCCTGATCTTCTCTTGCCCCACTCCTGCTTTCCCCTCTACCACTGTTCTTCTTAAAATCTGTGGTTAGCTTTCTCAGCCTCTTCCTTCTTTTTCACACTTTGCACTTTATTTGTTCCTCTTTGATGCCGTCTGGGTTGCAATCTCCTCCTCATCCTTGTAATATTGCACTACTATTGCAGTAAATTGCTTATTTGGTTGTAGCTTAATGTTTGTTACTTTGGCCTTCTGCCTGCCATGTACTTATTGCATATAATTGGTGTACATTATTGTCCTCTTCCCCATTCCCCAGGATGCATCTGAAATGAGCTATTATCAGCTCAGTATATCCTGGTGAAACTTAGAAATAGATAGATAGATAGATAGATAGATAGATAGATAGATAGATAGATAGATAGATAAATAAATTTGGGGACTAATGACCTGGCAAGGCACACAGCAGGGGTAGTGCAGGTCAGGATAGGTTTAGGGAGTTGGGGAGGGTCCCAAGTCAGTAATGCTTATGGTGGCCTTCGCTGAGGTGTTACCTCTTCATGGCTGTGGAGAGGATAGAGAATATCCCACCAGCATCTTCAATCATTGGTTGAAGGCTTGGAGCAGGGAGGAGGGGTTTGATTACATTGGGGATCGGGACAGGAGTCCCACCTGGGTGGATGAAGACTTCTACAAAGGAGATGGCCTCTATCCATCCTGGAGGGAAAGGCAGACTTGGGTGGAAGGTTTAAATGCTACTTCAATGGGCATTTAAAGTAGCCAAGGGGAGGTAGAAAAGAAAAGGAGACAGTGAATCCACTCTCCCAGAAAATGAAATATCAGAGAGAAGGCAACCAGGGGAAATAAATTCCCAGGGTAGAGGAGCCTAGGGACAACCGGAGGTGTAGGATCAGTAGATGGTTCTGCAGCTGAGAGAAGAATTAAAAAGGTGGACAGATGGTGACTAAAAAGGGGAGGGCAGCACCAGGGGCAAGGGTAGGGTGAAGGATGGACTCAGGAAGGGAGGGCAAGGTATGTGCAGGAAAGATCAAAAGTAGTGGACAGCCACATGTGCCAATGCAAGGAGCCTAGAGAATAAAATTTGACCTTGAAGCAACCATTGCAGAGGCGGACCTGATCTGTGGTCATAACAGCATCATGGTGCTCTGACAACCACAGCTAGGATGTGGCCCTTCTAGGTTACAGTACACCATGTTCCAAAAGGATAGGTCATAGAGGAAAGGGAGGTTGTTTTATATGTGAGGAAAGATATAAAGGCCATGGAGTTACAAGGACACAATGGGGATAAGGCAGGGTTGGAGGTTCTTTAGTGGGCTTGAAGACTGTGTCTGGGGCCTTTAAACATATCGGGATGGTGTACAGTCCATCAACAAAGGGTGAGGAGTTAGATGGGGTTTTGAATGAGACCTCTGACAAAATGGCATGCAAATGGGAGGCTTTGATTATGGGAGACCTTACTCTGCTGGATATAGACTGAAGAATTCTGGCAACAGCTAAAACTAGAAGCAAGGCCATCCTAGACTCCTTGAAGGAGTATTTTTAGGCAGCTGGTTACAGAACCCTCTAGAGATGGGGCAGTGATGGATCTGGTGCTTACAAACAGGCACAGCATTGCAGATATCACAGTGGGTAGTCCAGTTCGTACAAGCGACCATCATACAGTATGGTTTGACATATGGATTGGCAAGGGTTCTGAACTTCAGAAGAGCAGATTCTGGAAAAATTGGAGACTGTCTTAAGAAACACCTTGAAGGGGGATGGTTGGGGAAGTGGAGGCACAATGGGAAGGACAAAGGAGGGAATAACTAAAGGAATTTCAAGCTGTTTAAAGGAGACATGCAAGGGTAGAGGAGGAAGATGCCAAGATGCCACTATGGTTCTTTAAAGTGGAACTCGTATTCAGGATTTATTGATGTCTGAAAGCCCATAAAAAGCTACTTTGAGTGCTTATTGTGTTTACATGTAAATTTTATCAGTCTAGAGTTATTCATGTGTAAATTAGCCTGTAATTAAGGTCTGGGAGCAGCCATGCATTTTAGGCTTCTGACAGGCAATGATGTCACGAGTTTTGGCCCAGATTTGACTGCAGATAATCCAATAAGTTAAACAAGGAGTTGGCTTTTTATTAAACATGTTTTAAGGTGTTATTACAACACCTCTTACATTTATAATAATTGTTTTGTATGCGAGTGAAACTAGTGAGTTATCACCTTTATATTTCAAACTGCTAGTAAAAATAAGCCAATAGAATTCTGGTATTGTTATGTTAGAAAATACCATGACTATTCAGTCCAGAATATTTCAGTAAGAATCTGTCACTCTTTAACTTGATCAAAGGAAATAAAATACTAGAGCTGTGTGAAAAAATTCTGCTGGCTGAACTTGAGCAAATGTTGGACTTTCGCTCCACGAATGTTCAGAAACCATTTTCTCAACTTTCATGAAAACTATGCCTTAGAATAGTTGAACAAATGTTCGGAGGGACTGCAATTTAATAGTAAACTGTGGAGAAAAAATTTGCAGAACTGATCACTGCCAGTTGGGTCACTTCTGCAGACTTTCTTAGTCACAGAGAGTTTAACATTGCCATCCCCTGGTGTCTAGTGGCACCTCCACCCTCCAATTGCTGGCCCAGTGGCCCCATAAATATTAAGGTTTTCCTGGCATCTAGTGGTCCCCACTTGATGATTGCTGTCCTTGTAAAATTCCCTGGTGTCTAGTGGTTCTAACTCCATCACTGCTGGCCCACTGTAAAATAAAAGTACCTTTCCCTGGAGTCTAGTGACCCCCCACCAATTGCTGGCCTGATGATAAACAAAACTTCCCTGGGCATCTAGCAGACTCTCTCCCTATCTCTGATCCCTTGTAATATAAAAAATGGTAGTCCATCCATTAATCTATCTCCAATACATCTATCAATTCCTAGTGTCTAGTGCCCTCCTTCCTATATCCAGTCCCTTATAATATTAAAAAATGGTAGTCCATCCATTTAGTCCATCCCAATAAGTCCATCCATTCCCTGGTGTCTAGTAGACACCTCCCTATCTGATCCCCAAACAAAAGTAGAACTCAATCCCTGGTGTCCCAGTGGACCCCACCACCCACCCAGGTAGTAGAACCCCACCACCCTGCTCCCCGTGCCCCAGCTGGCAACTGGCACAGCTGTCCTCTCTCCACCAGTGTTGGTTACTGACTGAGTTATCAATGAATTTTCAGCACATACTTGTACAAGTATCGCCACTCATTGATAGCTCAATCAGTGGTGGCCATGTTGGAGAGAGAAGAGCTGTGCTGGTCGCTGGCTCAAGTAGGGCAGAGTGGGTGGTGGAGCCTCATCTACCTGGGGGCTAAATACTAGACACCCAGGGACTGAGTTCTACTTTTGTTTGGGGAGATCAGGTGGGGGGCAGAAGACACCAAGGAAAGGTAATTTTATGTTACAGCCAGTCTGGGGCAATCAGTATGGGGGACACCACTAGACCACCAGGGAAATTTTTATATTTAATATACAGGGATTGGGATGAGAATGTTACAATGGACACTAGGGAAGATGTCCATGTCTGATGGGTGGGTGATCATGTGGGGGAGGGACCACAAGCCACCAGGAGGGAAGTATTTTTAATATATGGAGTAGTGAGGATTGGGTGGGGGGAGTGACCACTAACCACCAGGGAATTATTTTTTTCATACATGGGACAGGTGATCGGGGGGGGAGGGACTGCTAACCAGCAGGGAATTATTTTTATGTATCGGGTGGGTAATCGGGTGGTGGAGGGACTGCTAGCCACCAGGTGGGGGCAATGGGCACCAGGTACATTTTTTACTGTATCTGAGGAGATTGGAATAGGGTGAAAATTCACCCAACACATTCAGAAGATTTCTGATCTGCCACAGGGTGAGTTTGGAAACTTCCACAAAGTTGTGAAATTTTGTGGAAGTTCCACTAAAGCAAAATCATAACTTTCACACTGCTCTACAAGATAGTCTTTTGATAACACATTTCAAGTTATGCATGTTTTAACACTGTTGTCCATCTTTTGATTTTTGCAATTAATAAACAAATAATTGTGACCTATCTTTCCCTTTACAAGTCAAGCTATCCAGCTCGGACCCTGAGGACTGAACTTGGGCCTTTCTTTTGGCCGGTAGCAGTTAGTTATGCAACAGCAGCAGTAGCCAGAAATGACTTTAGTTTATCTCAGAAAGCCCGAGAGTCCGATTAGTTTTGGGGATTTGAAAGGTTATGCACTGGGGAATGCAAGAGACTATGGATTCTGATGATATCTTTTGCTTTGAGAAGAGTATACATTATTAACGATATTTATTATATGGGCTCCTACTGTGGGAGCATGGAAGAATTGGCATTTTGTTAGGCTTTACATGTTTGGCTGCACATGCTCCTACCAGCTATGATTTTGCAGGGTACTAGAACAATTATACTGTTATATTAAAATGTATCTACCTGATAGTGCAGGGTCCGTAGTGTTTTACTAATGAAATGAAGGTAAAATGTTTTATTAATCAAACTTCTAGTTCTATCACACTTTATAGATTGAGGATAGGGAGAGTTCTAATGGGGTCTAAGCTTGTGACATTATTTATACCGATTATCAGGTTAAATAGCAATCTATAGATTGTATAATGCTCCTAAGTTTGTTTACTCCTTTATCCACTGAAGAGGCTGGCAATTTACTGGACATTGTGGGACTTGGTTCTTTGAACTATAATGGAATCCCACTTCCTACTGTACAAGATTATGAGGTATTATTTTAATGTTTTATTAGCTTTACCTACTGTATACCATAATTATACCCTGTATGAGTTATGTACCTTGTTAATTGTTTATTAACATGAAAATTAATAAACATAAGTACAAAAAAAATCTGGATAGGAGAATAATACTTGCAGAATCATAACAAATGTTTACGGATTTTTAACAATCTTTATCTACAAAAGAACAGTGAGCTGAAACTTGTTTCCTTGTGTTTTGGGAACACAGGAGGTTAAGTGATTCTCTCAGGGTCAAACAATATATGAGCAAAGCACGTTGGAATCAAAACCAGTTCTGCTGGATGAACCAACATTTTCACAACTCATTGTTCTCACCTGAATGCTATTCTGCCAGCTGATCATCACAAACTACATATTTCAAGGCTGGTTTTATGGTGCCTATAGGTATGGGGCCCCATATCAGGACTTCTAGACCATGGCTAGGTTCAAGTCAGTACAAATTTCCGGGTGCCACAGCACCACCTTCTAACTTTCTTTTCCATCTCCTGTCTTACAGTCCACTCTCCTACAATCATGGGTTTCAGGTGTGAACTCAGGTCTATTAGATTCAAATGTGGTCCTCTACTTACTGGCCTCGCACCACGGGCCAGCCTTGAAATGTGTTGTTTTTGAGGATCAGCTGACAGTATAGCCTAGAGGTTAATGCAAAAGCTGTGAACAAGCTTGGTTCATCAATTGGTTTCAATTACAACATGCTCTACTTGCATATTGTGTGACCAAGGGCAAGTCACTTAACCTCCCTGTGCTCCCAAAACACCACTGGGAACAAGTTGTAGCTCAGTGTGCTTTTCTTGGACAAAGACAGTCAAAAATCTTAGCATTTGTCATGATTCTGCAAATATTATTCTTGTTCTATCCAGATTTAACTTGAAAAGAAAATAGGACACAATTACTTGTTTATTAAATGCAAAAACATAGATGGGTAACAGTGTTAAAACATGTATAACTTGAAATGCATTATTAAAAGAGTATTTTACTTCTTTTGATAAAGTTAAAAGCATAACAGTTTCTTAATCAAATACTTTGGACTTGAATATAATTTTCTAACATGACAATACCAGCATTCTATTGGATTATTTTTACTAACAGTTTGAAATGTAAAGATGATAACTTACTAGTTTCAATGCATACAAAACAATTATTATAAATGTAGAAAGTGTTGCACAAACACTTTAAAATACACATAATAAAACAGACAACTTCCTATTTAACCTACTGGATTATCTGCAGTCAAAGCAGGGCTAAGCCTGTGGTGACATTAGGCTCATTCACACAGCTTACAGTGAGCCATTGTCAGTGGCTCACAGTGGCCAGATCTGTGCTCCTGCCCCGTGTGAACGCTACCGTTTGGGCACTTTTCCATTGTGTGGTGTTGCCTCCACGTTCCCTCTTTCCCTGGGTTTGTGGAGTGGTGTAGGTGGTTTTCTGTGCCATCTAAACAGCCAAACCACCTGCACCCCTAAACATTCCCCACCAAATCTACAGTGACCAGAACAACAGTCAAATTGCTGGAAAGAAAAGGGCAGCAGCAGCAAACCTATGCCATGTAAATGCAGCTCTCAAGCATTTATTAAAATTATTTTGAAGTATTACAAAAAGGCCGCTGGGGCAAGGTGCAGTATGAACGTATCTACCGTTGCCTGTCAGAAGCCTAAACACATGGCTGTTCCCAACCCTTCATTACAGACTGATTTACATATGAATAAGTCTGGACTGCCAAAACTTACAGGTAAGCACAATAGCTCACTCAAATTAGCTTTTTATGGGCTTTCAAACATTAAGAAATCCTGAAGATGACAGTTCCCCTTAAGGAGATAGCAATGCAGTAAGGGAGAAAAACAAGTTTTAAAAAGTATGGGACCCAAATGGGTGGGGGCAGGAAAATATATCTGGATTAACAAAGGGAGACAGGGAGGAGGGTGAGGGCAGCAGAGGCCCAAACAGAAGAGAGAATCACCCAGGAGGTCAAAAAGGATACAGCTTTCTTTAGGCACATGAGTAAAAGAGGAAGGCAAGGGGAGGATAGTGAGGATCAAGAGAATGGGGGTATTGTGCAGAGGAAGAGAAAGAAAATCAAAACTTTTAAACAAGTACTTCTGGTTTGTCTTCACTGTGAAGTGGGAAGGGATGAACCAGCATGCATCAGCAGGCACAGGGCATAGTTCATTAAGCTGCCAACTCATTTTGGTCGCTGCAATCATGGCACACTGCAACAAGGGAGAAAGTGAAAGGGTGATCTTGATTTTAGATTGCCTCTCACTCATGTCAGCCCACCTTTGTGCCCACACACTTTCTATCCCTCCAGGGCATGCCCGCTCTGGAGAAGATTATATTTAGTTTGGGTGTGTGGGGGAAAGCTCCTGCAAAATGACCATTTCCGAGGACACTTCGCGCTGTAACTCTCAGGAAATGAAATGCCTGAGCTGTAATGACAGGCAGCATGTTGTCTGCATTGTAATCAGCATCGGCAAAATGTATATTGCTGTGGCATGGCTGAACCAGCATAGAGGAGAGGGGTGGAAACAAGTCAATTTCCTGAAGATAGAGAAGATAGACCCTGCCTGGGATTAGAAGCCCTGAAGGAAAACAAGGTGATGAGCCCAGAAGGCATCCACCCAAGGCTGCTAAAAGAACTGGGCATAGTGCAGCCACCCTCTAGCAACACTAATCAGCACCTCATTGGAGATGGGGTGGTTCCGGAGGACTGGAGGAAGTACAATGTTTTCCATCTGCTCAAGAGGCAGTATAGTGTAGTGGGGGCACAATATAATGTAGTGGGAGGCAGTACAGTTTAGTGGTTAAGAACACTGAGCTGCAAACCTGGAGAAATGGGTTCAATTCCACTGCCACCACTTGCATATTGTGTGACTATGAGCAAGTCACTTAACTTTCCTGTGCTTCCAGGACACTCCAAGAAATGGGCATTAGCTTAGTGTGTCTTTCCTGGATAAAAATTGTAAAATAAGAAAAAATCCAAAATTAAAGTGGCAGCAGCAGGGAGGAAGCTAGCAGTTATAGAACACTCACATCAGTGGTGGGAAATTGATGGAAACCCTGCTGAAGGAGAGACTGATAGAGTACCTGGAGGTAAATGGTCTTCAGGACCACCAGCAGCATTATTTCACAGGGAAGGTCATCTCAAACAAATCTCATTTATTTCTTTGACTGGGTTATGAAGGTGGTGGATCGGGGTGGGCAATGGATGTGGCCTATCTGACTTTAGCAAGGTCTCTGACACTGTACCACACAGGAACCTGATTAAGAAACTTAGCAACCTGGGTTAGGGGAGATGGTGGTAAGCTGGGTAGCAAACTGGTTGAAAGACAGGCAGAGGGAGATGGTAAATGGCAGTCACTAGGGACAGAAGAGTGACCAGTGGTATACCACATAGATCGGTACTGGTCATGTCCTATTCAGTGTCTTCATTAATGACATTGCTGAGGAACTGAAGGGGAACGTGTGTCTCTTTGTGCATGACACAAACTTCTGCAACAGGTGGATACCTGGGAGGGAGTGAGAGAATGTAAAGGGATCTGGAAAAACTAAAGGAGTGGTCTAGGGTGTGGCAGCTGGATTTTAATGCCAATAAGTGCAAAGTCATACACCTGGGGTGGGAAATTCAGGGTCTGTGTATAGGATGTGGGGCAGGTACTTACAGTCACCAAGCAGGAGAGGATCCTTGGGGTAATCATATCTGATGATCTCAAACTGACAGGGCAGTGTGACAAGACAGTGGGCAAGGCTAACTAGATGTTGGTGCATAGGAAGATGGATTTCTAGCAGGTGTAAGTAGGTGGTGCTGCCACTGTATCACTCACTACTGAGACCTCACCTTGAGTGCTGTTTCCAGTTCTGGAGGTTGCATCTCCACAAAAACATTGACAAGGTGGAGGCGATCCAGAGGAAGGCTCCCAAAATGGTGCTGCAAGATGACACAAAACAAAACACATGTGAAGATGCTGTAGGAGCTCAACATGTACTTTCTGGAAGGTAAGAGAGTGAGAGGGACATGATTGAGCCCTATAAGTATCTCATGGGTGAACAAAGTGCAGGAGGGAGTCTTTTCAGAGGAAGAGCAGCAGAACGTGGAAGCATGCTATGAATTTGAGGGGGTTAAGAAAGATGTGAGGAAATACTTCACAAAAGGGTGGTGGACACCTGGAACAGCTTGGCAGAAGAGGTTGTGGGGCGAGGACAGTAAGGAGTTTCAAGCATGCATGGGGTGGGCACATGGGCATGATAGGAAGAGGAAAGGGAGGAGGGAGGGACACCTGAGATCAAATAGGGTCCAGGCTCTAGGTGTGGTAATAACTGGGTAAATAAAGCAGACTAGATGGGCCTACCAGTCCTCTATTGCTGGCACATTCTATGTTTCCATGTGTCTATGCTTCTAAGGCTCATAAAGCCACTGACCATTTGGGTTTATGGCCTTTATGAGCATGTTAGCCCCCTCAGTGTATATATTGCCATACACCATGCTTCATCAGTTATTGTCTATGTAATGTTCCAGAGGCTATTTAAGCAATAATGCATGACAGGGTGTGGGTTGTGCTGGGATAACCTCATGCCTGGGTGTTTGGGCACGAGGCTGCAGGCTGAATGCGTTCAATGTCCCAGAAGTGGGGTTATCCCAGCACAACCCACACCCTGCAGTGCATTATTGCTGTTATACAATGGCTCATTGTACAAAATAAAAAAATGTTTTTAGTAGATTTTCAGGGTGGCAATATATATTTGTTTCTCAAGAGAAAGTAAAGCTCATCCCTAGAATTCCACACAAAATCATTCAAGTCAGAAAATACTCCAGTTTTGACCCTGAGGCTTTCCTGGCCGATCTAGGATGTACTGACTGGACCAGGGTGCTTGAAGCCTCTGACCCCTCAGTGGCAGCCTCCTGCTTCATACATTCCTTTGGTGTTCTCCAAGATAGACACGCCCCAGGGTCACCCGGAGGGTGAGGGTAACAGCCACCTTCTGGCTGAATGGTGACTTACTTGCCCAGATGCGGAGAGAGACAAATGCTGGGCAAGTACTAAGGGTTCCAGAGATCCTTCTAATCTCCTGAGATATCGGCAACTCAGGAATCGGTATAAAAGCCATTAGGGCTGCCAAAAGTAACTTCTGTAAATCGTTACTACTTAGCTCTGTCAGAGATCCTAGGAGGTTCTGGAGGAACATTAAATCCCTCGACAGTGGGCCCCTCACTCGGGTGTCGTGGACATGATTATTGATGGAGTCTCTGCAATAATCCCCACACTATAGCCGACCACCTCAGTCTCCACTTCTCTGACTTTTTCGCCCTCACCTCTTGTTTCATGACCGATGGGGTTGCTCATTAATATCCCTCCGATGCAGAGTGAACATCCTCCTCGGAGAGTATTTAATCTTAAGGTCGTGTCTGTCCTTGATGTTCGAACCGCTTGACTGCCCTCTCCCAGCACTCCAGTGCAGGGCCTGACAACCTTGAGCCCAGGCTTCTCAAGCTGGGAGCAGCTTACATTGCCCCTCTGATTGCCCATATCTTTAACCTATCCCTTAGCTCGGCAATAATCCCTGACATCTGGAAGGAGGCAAGGATAGTCCCTGTTTTGAAGCAGGGAAATCCCAAACTCCTGACAACTATCGCCCTATTGCTATTCTCCCATCCCTTGGTAAACTCCTGAAAAGGTTGTGGCAGAGCAACTCTCGAGTACGTGGATACCTATGAGCTGCTTTCTGGGGCCCAACATGGTTTCCGGAAGGGTCATAGTACCACTACTGCCCTGATTACTGTAACCTCTAGTATTAGATCCACCATGGATTAGGCAAACTGTCAGGTGCTATATTTATTGACTTGTCAAAAGCTTTTGACCTTGTCAACCATGACCTACTGGGGAGCAGCTCAGGGCTCGGGTTCTCTCCGCATGCCATGAGTTGGATGATGGGCTACCTAACGGGTAGAAAGCAGCGCACCTGCTTTAACAAGGTCCTCTCAGAGCCTAGGGCTGTGACCATGGGAGTTCCCCAGGGATTGGTACTTGGACCTCTCCTATTCTCACTTTTATTAATCAACTCCCACGGGTGACCTCTCATTGCCAAGTCACGCTTATGCAGATGACCTTGTGCTAGTGGCCCATGCTCGTATGCTGCTGACCTTAACCAGTGCCTATCTGAAGACTTCATCAGAGTCTCGCCTGGATTACCAACCATAGACTGGTATTGAATCCTAACAAAACTCAGGCCATGCTCTTTGGTTCCTTGGCCAAGTTAAAAGCCCGTCAGCTATGCTCAAAATAGCTTGTGATGGAGGCCCCTGTTGCCAACAGCGAGCTCAACTAAATATCTTGGGGTCACCCTACCCACAACTTGACATGGGAAGCCATATCCAAAACATCTACAGAACCACCAGGTGTAAGCTTGGCCTTGCCTACAGGGCCAAATACAACCTGACTCCGGGAGCCGGAGGCTGGCACTTGCGAGGGAGTGCTTCTCCCTCCCTATTATGGATACCACTAATTTGCCAGGTCACCTCAAATCCATCTTTAATTGGTGGAACACTGCATATAATGATATCTGTCGGTTTGCACTTGCTGCTCCCAAACTCACCCACCGCTAGAGCTCTATGACAAACTCAGATGGCTCTCCCCTGAGGAACTCCTGATCCTGGTGTAGGAAACTTCACCAGGAAAGTGCTTGCCACGGGCATACCGGCCGGACTGGCGATCTTCTCCCAAACTGGACGCCATCCCCACCAGCTCAGGTCACAGACCACCGAGTTGCTTAAAGTTCCCCTACTCGACCCTTATGGGGATCGTGACTTTGCCGCTTTTGTGCCTAGGCTCTGGAACTCCATTCTGGACTCTGTTCGCCTGCCCCTTCCCATGGGACCTTTCGCTCCTCCCTGTGGTCCCACCTAAAACAAACGACAAGATGTGACTGCTCCTAGTCTCTGTAATGTAATACTCTGCAGTCCACTATTGTCCACTCTGAGTCCATGATGGTCTATGAAATATGTATTCAGTGATTCTAATGTCTATCTATGTCCTGTAACAATTTGTAATATGTGTGGCAGTATCTCTGCCCTTATACAAGCGTTGTTATAGCTGTTTTTACTGTATCATGCTGTTTCTCCAATGTTGCCATGTATGTATACTGTATGTTTTGTGCTCTCCGGTCGTTCTGAAAATAGGCATACTACTTGTCTAGTGTACTTACCGGTAAACAAAAGCTAAATAAATAAAAGCAAATGCTCATCAAATCAATACAGTGAGGTTGTGCTGGGATAACCTCACTGTGCCGGGGACATACTGACCAATCAGAGTCCAGGAAATTTTCTTGCCATTGTATAATATACAGTTATTTGTGGTATACATATGATGTGAGATGTTACACCCAAATGCACACTTCAATACCAAGGGTAAAATTCAGTTGAATTTGAACACCTCACACCAAAAGTCAAACATGAGTACACTGGGGTAATCATTAAAGTACTGGAGACATCAATGCATGGTAGTCATCTGACATTAACTGATCTCAGACCAGGTCTTACCGGAAAAATCTTCCTCCATAGGCTGGCCCAGTGATGTGGAGGGCTCAGGCATTGTATACTGCCTTACCTCCTTCACACTGGTAACCTGAGTTTGGGAATGGACTCAGACTTCTGGGGTTGGTGAGGGAAGAGAGGATTGAGCATCCAAGGGATAGCCTCCTCTCCTGGGGAGGGGAGGTATGTCAGCCCACCTAGGCTGCCCCCAGGTGGAGGCACCTAGGTGCTAGGTAAGCAGGCATGGGATGGGACTGTGGAGATACGTCAGGCAGATGCACCTCCATGCAGGAGCATGGCACTCTGCAGTCAGATGAGGAGGAAACCAGAGGAAAAATGTTGAAGGGGCTTAATGAAGCACAGAATGACTGTGTCCGTACTCACACTACCACTCTGCCACCAAGACTTGACCCTCCTCAGATATGTTGATTTGGGGAGGACAGCTCTCCCCACTCATCCCTGCCATACAGAGGAAGTTCGAGGGAAATCACTTCACCAGGTACATGATAGGTGGCCGGGTTAGGCATGGTAGCCAGTATGGAGGGCTAGGGATTGGGCTGATGAGCTGCCTCCTCAGGCACAGGAGGATAAAATGTATATGGAAAAAAAAGAAAAAATATTTCTGTATCAGTTTCATAATGGTGGTACTGAATGTCTATCACAGAAATGTGATTCTCGGAAGTTACACCAGTCATTTTCAGTTCTGTTGGAATTTAGTAATATTTGCAGGAATTTCTATGCCTGACCTTGGGGTGACCTAATCTCCAAATCATATTCCATTGCTACTTCACAAAGAGAAATATATTTTTACTGACTTGCTGCTGCTGCAAAAGATCAGCTATCATTTTAACACGTTTTAACCATATTAATATTACTGCTGGCAATATTTTTAAATTGCTCTGTGTATTTACTACTATGATCCAATTGATAATGGAAGATCAGGATCAATGTTTAATCATGATTTTAACCAGACATCTGAATTATCCATAAGAATTGCAAAGTAATATCTAATCTTAAGTTAAAACAAAATCAAAAGACAAAATTGGCTAAGTCATTTATTTTGTTATTCATTTTATTACTTAACCAGGAAAACCTGATTGACATTTATCATTCCATTTATCCTGGAGGAGAAGGACCCATATTACATATTATTATACTGTATGATAGGTTCATCAACATATTAGCAGTCATCCTTAAAAGTATCTTAAACAGATGCTTGGTATGTACAAATGATCAAACAACAGTTTCTTAAAACTATAAAGAATAGCAGCATTTTTAATTTCAAATAGGAATATGATCTACTCTTAATTTGTGCTGTAGGTGTCAGTGTGGCTCAGGGGTAGCGATCTTCAGAGCCAGAAGCTAATGGGTTCTAGTCCCATACTGGGATTGGGACCATAGTTTAAATGCTGGCACCAGAGTGTAGTACTGGGGGAAGGGTGCTGCCTGTCAGGTGAGATGTTAAAATGGAGGTCCTTCTACCCGTGCTGGTGCTGTCCAAGTGGACATAAAATAATTCAAGGCACCTTTTGCAAGAGTAGGGGACTTTTTAATGGAAACTTCAAAAATCAGAATACCCATAAACTGCAGGGTGGATCTGATGCTTAGCACCAAATACAAGAGGTGCATGCTCAATTATCTCAACTATCTTTAACACAAATGGAGAATTTGCTTTGGCATACTAAATTTACTTATTAATCTCAAGGTAATAGAGCAGGATGACTATTGACACTCTAACTGCAAGGCAAGCCTCTCAAGTCATTTGTTGACTTCGCACTAACACTCTTTGTCCCAGATTTGAGTTCAACTACAGGACATCACTCAGGAGTTTTGTGCATTTTATACAATATACCCTGGACTCTCAAGTTGCAGATGATATTAAGCTTAATGCCTTCTTTGACTCAATTTATTTACCAGTTTTGACTCAGAAAGAAAGAGATTCCTTGGATTGCACAATTTCCCAGGAGGAAATCTATCTAACTATAAAATAACTTAAAATTAGGAAAACTACTGGGAAGATGGGTTTTCTGCTGAATTTTATTAATGTTTTGTGGACCCTTAGTTGGTCCTCTTCAATCTACAGTTTCCTATTGTATGTGTCACCATGTTTTTCCTCCTGAGTGGAAATCTGCTGTAATTACAGTAATCCTCAAGTCAGGAAAGAGCCTGAATCCTGTGCGCCTTATAGACCCATCTCCATGCTTGACACTGATGTTAAAAGATACACAAAAATCTTTGCATTTTGTCTTCAGTTACTTATCCCAAGATTGATTCATTATGATCAGACAGGGTTTATTCCTTCTCGCGATTCTTACAACAATCTCGATGATTGCTGAATGTTATTTCTTGTGTTAAACATACTAAATTGACTACAATGGCCCTGTTCATTGACACAGAAAAGCTTTTGAAGGTTAAATTGGCACTATCGGTCCAAAGTTTTGTCTGTTTTTGATTCAGTGAAGATTTTATTGTTAATTTATTAGGTTTTTATTCGGGTTTTCAGCCAAAGTAGGGGTTAATGGTGTTTTTCCAGTCTTTTTTTTTTTGAGGCACGCACTCATCAAGGTTGTCCAATGTCTCCTTGCTTTTTACTTTAGCTTATGGAATCTCTGGCTGCCTATGTTCAACAGCATCCAGTTATTAAAGGAATTTGGATTGGACCTACAGATCATAAAATTGCCCTTTATGTAGACAACACTATATATTTTTTAAAGACCCTGTTGTATCTCTCAGGCCCTGCTACAAGTTTTATCTGATTTTGGTATCATTTTGGAATTCAAGGTTAATTTAGATAAGACTTTTGCAATTTTACTAAGTGGTCTCTTGAACATAATTACAAAGCTGCTTTTCCCTTTCAACGGGCTCAAGACAGTTTTTTGTTATTTAGGCCTTACCATTTCTGTTAATTTGCACCATCTGTACAATAAAACCACAAACTTATTTTTGCAGAGGTTAAGAAGGACCTGAGAGATGGAGTTCTTTACCTTTTTAGTGAGAGCACGGGTTGAGGCCATATGTATGAATGTCTTACCTCTTTTTTTGTATGTTTTCCGTATGCTCCTCTCTTGTCCTCCTGCCATTTTTGGCAACAAGTTGATCAGCTTGTTCATAAGTTTATTTGGAACAGGAAGCATCCTCGTATATGATGGGCTATTTTATATTGAAGTAAACCTGAAGAGGGTTTAGCTCTCCTGATTTTAAAGCATTATTACTTAGCCACACAAGTTGTACTGATTTTGACATATTTAAAATCTAACCCAAATACAGTTTGGCTGGAATCTGAGGAGGAACAGCTTCCAGGAATTCATTTGATGCTGGTACCTCTTCTTCCCCTGTCTAAACTTTTTCCCTTAAAGTGGTGCATCCTTGGTCCTGACACACTTTAATAAAATGGGTCAAGTTTCGTTTGTTGGTGGTGGTGGGGGTTGATAGCATGGGCCCCTCTCACCTATTCTGGTAATTCAGACTTCCCTTCAGGGATGAGTGAGCCAGGTTTTTGTTTCTGGTTTCAGTGTGGGCTTTCCACTCTGGATGATATGTTGTAGTGGACACACTGTTAAGTTTTGAAGAATTATTACATAAATTTAATCTTCCTATCACCAAATTTTTCTGTTATCTGCAGATTCGGCACTTATTTTTTCTTTTCCCAAAAGGTTCTCAATCCTGGTCAATCTCCTAGTTTACTTACCTTCATCATGAACAGAGAACCCTCATGGAGGCCCATGCTATTTCTTGCCTCTATCAATGTTTGCAACAATGCCCATGCATCACCCCATCTTATTTGGGATAGATGGGAGTCGATGCTATTGTGTGCTAGATTCTTCATACAAAGAAAAAGTCTGGCGAATAATTCATAAAACTACAACTTCTTTTATTGGATAGAATTTAGGTGGAATATTATGGTCAATGTTTTAGGACACCATTGGTAACAGCACATTATTTGAAAGGCAAATCAAATCTATGTTGGTGGAGGTGTGGCTCAGGGGACCATCTGCATATAGGTTGGACCTGTTCTAAGATACAGCCACTTTGGCAAGTCTATAGCTTTGGCTGTTGCCAGCATTTTTGATATGTGTATTCCCTTACTTTTTGAATTTTTCTTCTTGGTTTTCTTCCAGAAGAAATTGTACTCCCTCAAATAATTATCTTCACTGTATTTTTGTAGTTGCTTCTTTCAAAGCTCTTACTAGACGTTGTCTCTCCCTAGCATGCCTGTTCTTCAAGACTGGGTTAATATTGTGCAAGAAATACATGCTATGGAAGATATGTATATGAATCTGCACTTTAAATATGATGGGGAAAATGTTTTATTGTTTTCCTGTTGAATTAAATGGGATTTGTATTAAGAGCAGATTGCCCCACCGAGGCCCACTTCCTCTTCTGTGGTTTAATTTCTGCAAAGCTGTCTGATCATTCTCTCCCTCCTTTTTTTCTGCCCACTGTACTTTTACATACTGTATATGTTTGCTTGTTTATCCATATGCTGGTACTTACTTTTTATATATTTTTCTTCTTTTCTCCCAGGGCTTTTTTCTGCAGCTGATGTTACCTGCTTTGCTTGTATATTTTCTCTTACTTTGACTGTTTTGGAATGTGAGCCCTACTTGTATTGTAGCTTTGAAAATTCTTAATAAAATCTGCATTTTAAAAAATCTGAATACATAGTTAAAACAATTAAAAAATGAAACTTATACAAGGAAAACAAACAAAAGATTACAAACAAAAGGAAGGAAAAACAAACACGCCTATGCTAACTCCCTGAGTTCAATATATCAAAACAAAAGATGAAAATAGAAAGTAAGGAAATAACCATTTCAACTTCTGTACTCCAAGGAATAATTATGTCAAACAATTCAATCTTGACCAAAATGCAGAAAATAGTAGTCTCCAAATCCAAACTTCTAATATTCTTTAGTTCATTTTATATACAAACCAGCAGATCCAACAATGGAGTATTTTTTTTTCTGGATCATGAACTGGAAGCAAGACAGCTAAATCAATATTTAATGCAAGCAAACAAAACATTCAAAGTACTGGCATCTCATGTATGCCAAGGGCACCCTTTGTCCTAAAATTAGAGTATTGTAGGTAACAGAACATAATTCATGCAGATTCCATTTAGCTGCCAAAAGCTCCTAAAATACTGAAATACAATTGCAAGTAAAACATAAATGCTGCATGCTTTCCTCCTGAGCCACACACCATGGACTGGCAGTTTCTTTGCAAATTGTTTATGCTTGGTGTTCCCTTTACATTTTTAAATACCTTTGTTCTTGAGCACCTTTTCTTCTGAAAATGCTTTTCTCCTGTACCTTATTTAACTCTGTGAAGTATTAAAGATATCTTTCATATCCTCATCTCCTTCCTCTGTTCCAGGGTGTACATAATGATGTACTTTAGTCTCTTCTTGTAGGGCTTTTGATGCAGACCTTGCTCCATTTTAGTTAACCTCCTCTGGATTGCCTCCACCCTGTCTATGTCCTTCCAGAGATGTGGTCTTCAGAACTGGATGCAGTACTCTAGATAAGGTCTTAGCAGTGATCCATACAGAAGCAACACCACCTCCCTCTTTCTGCTGGTGATACACCTCTGTAGTGCTCCAGACTTGAGGGCACCACAAATGGAAAACTGGGACCATTTTCTCTGAGCCAAATTGTGGCTCGGTATACCCATTCTCTTTCCCTGCTGGCCAGGTTTCCCAAACCCCTCCTGTTCCTCTTTGTTTTTTTGTGTAGTTTTCCAAAAGGGGGGCCATGGGCAGGAGACCTTCTCTTCTGAATGAAGGAGCCCAATCCCAGGGGCAGCTCAGCAGAACCTCTCCTGCCCTACAGCCTGCAACTTCAACTAATTTTACCCTTTCACCTGCTCCACATGGCTCATTTACCTACCTCCATCTAAATCGTACCTGTATCCTCTGCACTCTCTATGGGTAGTCAACATTTTAAGTTGCATTTTCAGCTAAACTAACCCTTCATGCCTCTGTATATTGTCACCAATCACAGTACTGTTATTCCAGCTTATTGATTGCTGTACTGTTGTTTTATTTTTATTTATTTTATTTATTGAATACAATCAGAATTACAAATCTTTGAGTCACAGACTCTTTTGCAAAGGCTCCACGTCGGTTACAAGGGGTGGAGGGTAAACAAAATACAGTATAAGACATGCATAGACAGGCAGTATTTACAGTAACAGTACTGACAGAGCAGTCCATGTTTGAACTTATTTAACCGGTGAGAGTATTAGGCAGCAATCTTGGAGTCCCATGACAGAGACTTGTAGGATGCTGATTCATGGGGTCTAGAGAGACCCTGTGTCAGGAATGAGGAGGATTTGAGAGAAAATTGGGTTGGCAATGTTAGCCACAGACACATTCTCTCAAGTAATTGAGCTTTGAGGCCTGTTTTAAATAATGAGATGTTGTGGGTCTGGGAGAGTGAGGTGGTAAAGTATTGAGCCAGAGAGGGCACGTAGCGGAAGAATCTTTGCCTAAGGATGTTCTACATAGGGGACCAGGAATGATGAGTTTGCTGTGAGTTTTGTATTGCACCTGTGGGTGCTGCACTGATTATGGGGAGAAGGCCGATGGGGGCTAGCTGAAGATGTATCTTTTTGCGAGGATGCAGGTGTGGTACTTTAGTCTTTGTTGGAAGTTTAGCCAACCAGTCAAAGTATAAAGATCACAGGTGTGGGTTAGTCTGTCACTGCCTGTGACTAGGCGGCAGGCCTTATTCAAGGCAGTGTTTATACTGCTAAGCATGGTGGGTTCTGCAGAGCCGTATATAACAATCCCATAGTCAACTAGGGAGAGGATGGAGGAGGTGACTGCAAGTTGCATGGCCTGGGTGGGTAAGCAGTGCTTGAGTCTGTAGAGGATGCCCACTCTAGCATTGACAGTGGAGGAGAGAAGTTGAATATGACTCTGGTAGGAGATAGAGGTGTCTAATGTGATAACCAGGTATTTAAAGTTTGTAACGGTTCCAGTGGGGCCTATTGTGTTCTTAATTAGGAATGCCGACTGACTATGTGGGCTTTGGTGATGCGCAAAGATCATGGACTTAGTTTTATTATAGTTGATGATTAGGCGGTGTTCAGTGAACCAGTTCTCCAGCTCCCAAAAAACTCTGAAGGGCCTGTTGGAGGGCACTCTGTTGGGGTGTTTCCAAACAGTACTGCATCATCAGCATAGAGTAGAAGATGACTGCTGCACACCTTAGGGAGAGAGTTTAAATTGAGGGTGAAAAGCAGTGGGCCAAAATTGACCCTGTGGGACCCCAGAGCAAACTGTTTTGGGGGTGGAGATGGTGGTGTTTATCCTGACTTGCTGTGACCGGCCCTGAGGAGGTAATCCTTGAACCAGGCAGTTGCCTCTGGGATGACATTTAGTTGTGGGAGAACACAGAGCAGTAGCTCATGACTGACAGTGTCAAAAGCCTTGGTAAGATCCATAGATCACCCTTGCGATTGAGCCTTGGTCGAGGG
Organism: Neoceratodus forsteri; assembly: GCA_016271365.2. NCBI lineage: Eukaryota > Metazoa > Chordata > Ceratodontiformes > Ceratodontidae > Neoceratodus > Neoceratodus forsteri. The sequence continues at coordinate 398,851,892 of CM057454.1, forward strand.
CCTCGTGGATGAATGAGGTGAGCTCTGAGAGTGCCGTGGCGGTACTATGGCCAGTCTGGAAACCATGCTGTTCCTGGCTGAGAAGGTTATGTTTAGTTAGATGTTTTGTTATCTGGTCAGAGACTATTTTTTCCAGGGCTTTGGAGAGAGGTGGAAGTATTGATATAGGTCTATAGTTGCTGGTGTTAGTGGGGTCACCGCTTCAGAATGGGAGTGATTATGGTTCTCTCCAGGTTGAGGGGAACTGACCGAGGCATAGCGAGAGGTTAAGAATTTTGTAAAGTGGGGTAATGTGACATCCAGGGTGAGCCGAATGAGTTTAAGATCTAGGGAGTCATTGCTGTAATGGGTATTGGAGATAGCTTTGATAATATAGTGTTTTGCCTCGCTGCAGGGGATGACTTGAAGCTGGAAGGGAGGCGAGTTGACATTACCGAGGTTACGGGGGAGGGTGGGGGTGCAAGAAATTTGGAGGAGGTATGGGAGAGGTCCGAGAAGGTGGAGTTAAGGGCTTCAGCGATAGTGGAGGATCCTGAGTGACATCCCGTTTAGATTAAGTTGGGTGGGGGTGGGAAGCAGGATTTACCACTGAGTTCTTTTATGTTTTCAGAATTTTTCCATCACCCCAGGAGGAGGTAAGGGTTTGTTGATTGAAATTAGCTTTCGCCTGCCACAAGGCCCATGTACATTTATTGCATGGCTCCTGGTTATGCAATTACTGCTGTATTTTCCCTTCCCAGGTCACACCTGGAAATGAGCCTTGCTGAGTGTGCCCTCATGGGAAACATTTTTTAAATAAAATAAATAAACAAAAGGGCAGGGCAGTGCAAACAGTAAGTCGGCAGCACTATGTCAGAACAGCACATACAACAATGCAGCCAGCAAGGACAGTGCTGTATAAACAGCAGTGAGCAAGAACAGCATCAGGTAAGAACAGTGCCTGCAAAACAGTGCCCAAAATGTAAAAAAATACAGGCAGCAGTTCGTGAAGTAGCTCACAGGAACATTTGGAGCCAGGACAACAATGGAGGCACATTGCATCTGCAGGGACGGGTTATGTGCAATGCCCTACAGGTACTCTATAGGTGGACCTTGTGCCATACTCCGACACAACAACACCAGTCCTGGCACTGATGGAATGATACCGCCTCTTGCCATAGGTTGGCTCCCAACCAGCAACCAACTGGACATACTGTACTTCATGTCAGTGAGGCGCTGTTCATTCCAGATGCAATCAATGAACCACCAGATGTTGGGGTAGCATGCAAGGATACATCCACTGAAACTATGGTGACACCCTTGACTGCATTGTTTGTCCTTGGCATGTCCTCCTTCATCACAAGGTAGCAATTCCAGAGGTGCAGAGGATACACTGACCACCGTCTATCCAACCTGCTCATAGGACAGCCCAACCTGGTATCCTCAAAGTAATCCATGAATGGCTGCAGCTACTCTTCATTGTCCCAGAAGAACTGCCAGTCCCTCAGATCCTCGAAGGTTGCCACAGCCCTGCTCATGGACAGGAATGCAAGCATAGCTACCATCTGAACATGTAGGGTGAAGTTCACATCCACCATGTACTTTTCAATGACACCCACCACCTGCTTTATCCATCTCCAGAGCACCTGGCAGAAATGGAAGTAGCAGCCACGGACCTCAGAGGTGGGGAACATGGCTGTGAACCCCTTGATGGCTGCCCGTTCATAGTCCAGCATGACACTGCTGGTGCAAGGGTGGTACAGACCTTTCAGCTCAGTGAATACCTTGATGTATGCAGCGGTGGTCCTGGATGTCATAATGATGAAGACTGCTCGCAGCACCATGTTGTAGGAGATGGCATGTAGTGTAGGGGCTGGCTGAACGTGGCAGACTGCACTTGAATGTCCCATCCATGAACCACTTAGTGCTGCCCTCCAGCCATGTGAGGTTCCCCTAGGTGCAGAACATCAAGATTTGCGCTGCCCCAGGTCCACTATCATACTAAAGTAAGGGCACCACCTTCCCCGAGTCACCATATACTCCTCGGCCCACCAGGCTGACACTGAAGAGGGCACAGCAGGGCAGTGGGTGACACCTCGGACCCTGCCATCAGCTCTCCTGAGCCAGTCCATGGCAGGCAGGTGTCCAGACATGACCCTTGGAATGTCCCTGGTGCAGACCAGCACCACCTGGATGGCAGTCTCCACTGTTGCAACTGCCCTCCTCTTGATAGTGTGCACAACACTGTGGATTGCTATGGCTGCCGCGATTTGGTTCATGGTTGTGGCACTCCATGCAGTGAACAACCCTTCTGACACTGTATGCAGGTGGCCCTTGCAGTGGCTGTGGTCATATTCCATGCACCACTAGTATGTCTTGCCATGCCATTCCTCTCTCTCCAGTACAGATGCCCATGATACTTCAGAAGTGAGCCTCCCTTCTGACTGTTTACAAAGTTAAGAGGCATTGTGTTCCTTTCCTCTGTCTACACAATGCCAAAGTCCTGTCAGAACCACTACAACATTTGTCCTGTCAGCCATTTTCTCCATTGAGTTAACCTGCCCCACCCCCACATCCACATGCAAAGGAATCACCTGTGCCCTTCCATCTGCCCTGCTGTCCTGGGGTAAATATATCGCCTGTCACCATGCACACCTCGGCAGCTTTGCAGATCTGTTATCAGATTGGTAATGCCGTGTACATCTGATGATCCAGGTTGTGAGCCCACACTGTCAGCCGGATGCTAGTTCAAATACACTGCCTCACAGCACAAACAACACTAACCTGCCTACAAATACCACAATCCTAACATCTTATTCACTGGACTAGCACACCAGCACAGGACTGCTCAACACTGGCAGAGGTGTTGTGTTGTCATTCCGCATCACACACATCCATGTACTGCCTGACTACATGCCACCTGCTGCCCCCAATGGCACAGTGCACTGCTGGACATGCAGGTGGCAGGCACACGTGATACTTGCTAGCAATGCCACAGTGACCACCCCGGATGCACGCACCCACATCCCCTACGGACAGTTTGGGCATGTGACAATGGTATGCAGAAGTGGATGATGAGCAGGTGATTACTGTGGTATGTGTGTATGGAGGGCAGGTATGGGCTACTGGGCTATGATATCATCATGTGCCCATTGAGTCTAGGCATGTATCACCGGGCAGTCGGGCATGGTGATGGGGGCAGTCAGGCACAGTGAGTGGGTGTGGTCATTGAGCTTGTTGGGTTGCTGGGCATTGTCCATGGTATCTAGACATGCCCCATGCCATTCAACTGCACACATCCCATCCAGCCCGTGGAGGTACAGGACCCCAGTGGCATTTTGTACTGGCAGCATTCTATGCTGGTGGCATTCTGAGCCATGCTCCATTGTTGCCTGCGCTGTTGTGACCACACTGTTTAATGGTTGCTCTTGTGGTTAAGCTATTGTAACCTGGTATGGTCAGGGCTAAGTCGCAGGAGTGGAGGGCGTGGGAAGCATGGACAAGGAGAAGCCTACCTGCAGAGTTGGTCTGGGGCTCTTCCAGCTTGCCCTCCTTCTTCAGTCTGGGTGCATGTGGTGGTGGCAGCAGCAGTAGGGTCAGTTGAGTGGGGTGTGGTTCCCTCATGTGACCTGCCTCTTCATTCCCTCAGAGCTCCGAGCAGTGTGGGGGTCGAAGCAGTGTTGAGGGAAGCCTCCTCCAACAGACCAGGTAGCAATTTGGTCCAGGTGGAAAATGCATCCTGGACCTTTTTGTTCTGCCCCAGCAACAGTGGCAGTGGTTGAGGGGCTGGGTAGAAGGGCATCTCCCAGCCATTTTTCCTGACTCCCCAAGCAGCGCTAGAGTCCCAGGCCATGGCAGTGAGGGTCGATACCTGATTTTGTTTACTCTCATGCAACAGGTGTCGGGAGGGAGAGGATGGGAAGGAAAATTCAAGGAGCAAAGCTCAATAAATAAAGGGAGGCATAGTGGGCTCCCAGAGTGGGCTTGGCCATAAATAAAAGGGAACCAGGGGCAGTGGGCCCAGTGCCTAAGAGGAGAAAGGACCCAGCAGTGGGCAGAGCCTCTAAGTTATTTCCTTTATTTTATTATTTTGTTGTGGTTAAAGGTGACTCCAAAAGAGGCAGGACCGAGCTGATTAGCAGCTCACCTCTAGGTAGTTAACAAGAGAGGGTGCCACAACTTAGAATCCCTGACAGGAGGAAGGGCATGCTGTGAGGTCCAGGCACTCATACATATTAATGAGAGGGCAGGGCTGGGCAAGGCCCTCTACATGACAGGTCCATGTTGGTATTCATGAGGGAGGCAGGACCAGTCCCAGGGTCCCATAGACCCCAGGCAGAGAGTAGTGATTAATATTTATCAAGGGGTTAGGCTCTGCAGAGATAATCTAACAAGGTGAATCCTTAAAGGCACAGCAGTCTCTGGGAAGGGGAAGGGAAATGGTCCTATGGCTCTAAGTTGCTCAAAGAGTTACGTGGATGTGGACTGTGATGTAGCCTGTTTGGCAACTACCTAGAGGCATGAAACATAGAAACATAGAATCTGATGGCAGATAAGGGACCGCTTGGCCCACCTAGTCTCTCCATTTCACCTAATTGATAAGCTGCAGATCCTAGTTAACCAGCAGCCTATTTCTTCCTACCCCCACCCTCTAGAATAGCGTTATGACTTTCCCATGCATGCTTGAATTCCACCACTGTTTTGACTCCACAACCTCCTCCGGAAGGCCATTCCATGCATCCACAACCCTCTCTGTGAAAAATACTTCTAAATTACCTCTGAGCCGCCTCCCCATCTTCAAATTGTCCCCTTGTTCTTGTACCTCTTTTTGAAAGATGCTACCCTCTTGGACTTTGTTGATTCCCTTGAGGTACTTGAAAGTTTCTATCATGTCCCCCCTCTCCTCCTTTCCTCGAGGCTATACATATTAAGCTCCTTAAGTCTCTCTTCATATGTCTTCCGGTGCAGACCCTGCACCATTTTAGTTGCCCTCCTCTGCACCCTCTGTCAAGAATAAACTGTCTGCCTAAAATCTGAACTGTTTGCTTACAACTGGAAATGAGTTTTTGGACCACATCTCTTGTGTACTTGGTGCTCAGCTTTGCCTCCATTGCCAGGACCAGTCCCTCAGAGTTTGAAGTCAACCCAGGAAGGCCCTGGACTATCCTCTATCTTCAGCAGATGGTCTCCAGTGATGTCAACCTGCTTCTAAGCTCTATACATAGTGTTTCAGCACCGTCCTGTATGATGGTAGGTGTACAAGAGCCACTAGTTAGCTATCCAGTAATGAGTCAGCTTAGTGGACACCCTAGCTCAAGCGTGGGGACCTCAGTTAGTGTCATGCATGACCTTTTCTTATTTTGTCAGCTGTCTACAAGAGTGTGTGTACAGTACCATCTGTAGAGGCTGCCCGAAGATCGTATCACTAGCCATCTCCTTGTTGGGAAGTGCCTGGGTACTGGGGACCTGCCTGCAGTCATTGCTGCAAATCATCTGGAGAGTCATCTGCCTGACCAGGAGTCTTCAGCATTTGCCAAGAATCACAGAGAATTACCAAGTTCTTCATCATCCAGTTATCAGCATTCTTCTTCTTTGTTTTCTGTTAATCTGGGGGAATTCCCATTATTGCCCTGTTTATAAAAGCGCTTTGTAGGTCAACTCCTACTTGCCAATCAGCCATTGCATCTAAAAGCCCAAGCTTAGTTCATCAGTTGCCTTGTCATCTCAGCAAAGTGCATGTAGGACTTGGAGTAAAAGGTTAACCCACTGTTCTTGGTTTGACCAATTGTTGGTCCTAATCGTGCTGTTTTGTTGTTTCTCCTATTATCCTGTAGTGTTGCAGAGAACAGTTATCTAGTTTTTATTGTCCCTTGTAAATAACCATTTGCATCTTGGTCCCTGAGTAAGCTTCATGCCTCCTTCCAGATTTGTCTGGCCTATTCTGAATTCTTAGGGGAGTCATGAGCCCCATTATTATGGAATCTCCAGCCCTACACCCCTATGCACCCATCATCCCACTAGCCATCCAGACTGCCTTGTAGCAGTGTCTGTCCACCCTTAGGTCATCCAATATGATTACCCTCCCAGGTCACTTTCCTGCTTGGTGACTGTCAATACCATCCACCCATTTTGTATTCAGTCCATGGGTTTCTGTGCCCTTAATCCATTAGTTTGCACTTTTTGCATTGAAACTCAGCTGCCATAACCTTGACAACTCCTCTAGTTTTCTCAGGTCTCTGCTCATCCTTTCCACCCCTGGAGTGTCCACTATATTGCAGATGTTGCTGTCATCCGCAAAGAGGAAAACTTTCCTTTCCAACTCTTCTGCAGTGTCACTTTTAAAGATATTACAGAGGACTTTTCCCAGCACTGATTCCTGAGGCATCCTCCTTCCTCAGAGTGAATTGCTTACCACCACCCTCTGTTGCTATCCCTTAACCAATTTCATATTCAGTTTACCACCTTTGGACCCACTCCAAGCAACCCAACTTGCTTACTAGTCTCCTGTGTAGAATGGTGTCGAAAGGCTTACTGAAATCTAGGTAGGCCATGTCCACTTCTCCTCCCAGATTTAAACTGTTGTCACCCAGTCAAAGAAATCTATCAGATTTGTTCAACATGACCTCCCCTGTGAATCTATGCTGCCTCTGGTCTTGTAACCCACTGGATTGAAGATCTTCCACAATCCTTTTCCTTCAACAGTGTCTCCATTAACTTTTCCACCACAGTGTCAGGCTGACTGGCCTGTAATTGCCAGCCTCCTCCTACTACCACTTTTGTGTACTGGGACTACACCCGTCCTCCTCCAGTCCTCTGGAACCACTCCTGTTTTCAGTGAGCTGTTAAATAGGACTATCAGAGGTGCAGCTGTGCCTCCCTGACTCCCTCAATAACCTAGGATGTACCCCATCTGGCCCTGTTGCTTTATCCACCTTCACTTTAGTGAGTGCATTCAGGACTCTTTCCTCCAAAAAGGAGTAGTGTCCACCTCTCCCTCCAAAGCTTCTTTTACTTTTCTGTGCACTGTCCCTTTTCCTTCCTCTGTAAACACAGAGAAAAGTATTTGTTCAGGATGTCTGCCTCTTCCTAGTCCTCCTCTGCACAGTCTCCCTTTCCTTTTAACCATACAGTCTCACCCCTGGTCTTCCTCTTTTGCTTACATACCTACAAAATTATTTTCCCTTTTATTACGTCCTGGGCTATTCACTCTTCAGTTTGTGCCTTTGCACTCCTTACTGCTTTCTCTGTTTCCCTCTGTTTCCCCAGATATGCCTCCCTATCCTCCTTCCTCTGCATCTCCTTATACCTTCTGAATGCTGCCTTTAGTTTTCACCTTTTCAGCCACCTCTTTCGAGAACCATGGTGGTCTCTTTTCCTTTGGATTTTGCTCACTTGTTTGATGCAGAGGTTTGTTGCCTTTATAATGCTCCATTTTAGCTTTGCCCACTGTCCCTCTACCCAACCTAGGCCATCCCACTCTGCCAGTTCATCCCTGATGCATTCACTCACTTTATAAAAACTGCCCTCCTAAGTCCTGGAAACTCACCTTGTGTGGTTTGATTCCACAGCCATTCTTATATTGAACCACACCGTATGGTGATCATAGGTCCCAGGTGGCTTCCATCCCCGACATCTGTAATACTGTCCCTGTTAGTGAGTGTCAGGTCCAGTACTTTCCCATCATGAGTGGGTTCACTGGCTAGTTGCCTAAAATGCCACCTGCAGAAAGTTCAGGAAGTCCTAACATTTATCTGAAGCCACTGCTGGAGGCTCCAGTCTTCTTCTGACAGGTTGATCCCCACCAGCTGCACCTCCTTTTCTGCCATCTTGCCAATGGCTTCCCACCAGACCTTATCTAATTCCTTCTCCTGTGCTGGAGGTCTGTAGATCACTTCAGTTTGAATAGCCATTCCCTGTCTCCAGGGCGACCCATAGTACTTTCCTCCCCTTTCCATGTATCACTACTGTTGTTATGCTTTTCCTCACATAAAGCACCATCTCCCTCCTTTTCTTCCCACTGGTCCTTCCTGAACAGAATATAGCCTGGTGCGGCCATGTTCCAGTCATGGTTTTCATGTGCACCATGAGTCGGTAATGGCCACAACATCCAGGCTGGCTTTTGTCATTATGGCCACTTAGGTGCAGAATCCATTTCCTAGACTACTAGTATTCACACGCATGGCCTTCCAGATTTTTGTTTCCCATTCTGCTTGTTGCCCCTCCTTTTCCTTTTGCCCCCCTTCCCCATCTTTTAATGCTCCATTCCTCTCCCTTTATCTTTACCACCCTGCTTCCTTTTTAATTTGCACCCTGGAGGATTCCTCTCCCTCAGGTTCTCCTTGCTCCCTACTTACACAGAAACATAGACTTTGATTACAGATAAGGACCGCTTCCCTTCTAGTCTGCCCATTTCCTACCTACAGGATAGGCTGCAGATCCTAGTTAACCAACAGCCTATTTCTTCCTACCCCTACAAGAATTGCCTTATGTCTGTCCCATGCATTCTTGAATTCTCCCATAGTTTTAGACCCCACAACCTCCTCAGGAAGGCTGTTCCATGAATCCACTACCCTCTCTGTGAAATAATACTTCTCACATTGCCCTGAACGCCCCCTCTATCTTTAAATCGTGTCCCTTGTTCTTACATCGCCTTTTTCTGAAAGATGCTACCCTCTGGACTTTGTTGATTCCACTGAGGTACTTAAAAGTTTCTATCATGTCCCCCTCCCTCCTTTCCTCAAGGGTATACATATTAAGCTCTTTAGTCTCCTCCATACAGCTTCTCTTGCAGACCCTGCACCATTTTAGTTGCCTCCTCTGACTGCCTCTATCCTGTCTATGTCCTTGCAGAGATGGGGTCTCCAGAACTGGACACAGTACTCAGATGTGTCTCACCAACTGTCTGTACAGAGGGATAACAACTTCCTGTTTTCTGCTGCTGATGCCTCTCCCTATGCATCCCAGTATACCCCCAGCCCTCCCTACTGCCTTCTCCACATTGCTTACTAACCTTAAGGTCATCTAATATGATTACTCCCAGGTCCCTTTCCTTTTTGTTGTTGTTACTACCTCCGCATTGTGTATTCTTCCCGGTTCTTATTTCCCAGGTGCATTATTTTGCACTTCTTTGCATTGAAACCTAGCTGCCATACTTGACCATTCCTCCAACCCTGCCAAGTCCCTTCTCATCCTTTCCATGCCTCCTTGTGTATCAACCCTGTTGCAGATCTTTGTGTCATCTGGCAAAGAGGCATACTTTTCCTTCCAGTCCTCTGCAATGTCACTTATGAAGACATTAAAAGGACTGACCCAATACTGAACCCCTGCGGTACCCCACTAAGTAACCCCTCTTTCTTCAGAGTGGACTCCATTTACAATTACCTTCTGTGTTCTGTTGTCCAGCCAATGTTTTACCCAGGCTACCACCCTGGGACCCACCCCAGGCTGGTTAATTTGACTATTAACCTTTTGTGGGACTGTGTCAAATGCCTTGCTAAAGTCTAGGTAGGCCATGTCCAAGCCCCTCCCTGATCTACTACTTTGGTCACCCAGTCAAAGAAATCTATTAGATCTGTCTGACATGACCATCCTGCTGTGAACCCATGCTGCCTTGGGTCCGTGCCCCACTGGCCTCTAGGTACTCAACTATTCTTTCTTTCAGAAGTGACCATCACTTTCCCTACCACAGAGGTCAGACTGACAGGTCTGTAGTTTCCTGCCTCTGTCTTGGTCCCACTTTTGTGAAGGGGAATCACATCTGCCTTCCTCCAGTCCTCAGGTACCACACCATCCTTCCATGATTTATTAAAAGAGTAGCCAGTGGTTTAGCTAGTTCCCCCTAATTCTTTTAGAATTCTGGGGTGAATTCCATCAGGCCCCATTGCTTTGTCCACCTTCAGTTTTAGGAGTTCTTGCAGAACCCTTTCTTCTGTGAAAGGACTGGGATCGACCCGCTATCAAGAGTGCTTCTGTTAATTGGATTAGGCACTTCCCCTCCTCTTTTGTGAATACTGAGCAGAAATATTCATTCAGTATCCCTGCTTTTCACTGTCCCCTCTGCCCACCCACCGTTCATTCTGTTCAGCCTCACTATCCCTCCCTTTGTCTTTCTACGTTCGCTGATGTACCTATAAAAGGTTTTATCCCTTTCTAACCGAGTTGGCTATCTTTTCCTCAGTTTGGGCCTTTGCTATTCTGACTTCCCTCCCTGCTTCCTTCTGCCTTAACTGGTACAGCTCTCTGTCCTGCTCCTTCAGCAGGTGGGGGCAGTTTTTACCACCCCATTCCTTCCGCACCCTCCCCAACAGCAGCTACATCCCACCTAGAAAATAATTTAAAATGACAAATTTTGTTTTAAAGGATATCCAAAACTGCAGCAATTAGTAGACTGGTAGTGTATTTAAACTCTGACAGCTAAGTCATGGCTAGAGATGCTGTGAATTTTTAATCCATTAATGAAATTGGGTGAATTTCATTGCAGACTGAACAAACTCAATACCTCCTGTCCATCCACTGTACTGAAAACCAACCCCACCACACCCAAAAATGGTTAAAACTATGACCCCTATCATTCGCTGGCACCCTCCTCTATTCTCCCCCTGCCTTGGTGAAATGATGCTCTGTGGTGACCATGCTTGAAAAAGTAATCCCTTACCCCCACCTGCATGCCATACACAGCCTACCTGCTGCCTCCACCACCTGAGTCTCACTGGCAGTATTAATCATCACAGATCCAGTTCCCTGAACTTCACTCAACCCTTCTGAGTCCCCACCACCCTTCTCCCAACCAGCACACTCAAAAGCAATCTGGAATAAAGAAAATGGTCCCTCCACATGCAGAGTATCTGTCATTCAGTGTCCATTTCATAATGGCAGGAATGAAGATTACTGATGTTCTTTGCTGCTAGTAAAACCTGACGGTCTGAAAATTCAATCTATCAGGTTTTACTAGGAGCAATGATGTCACCATTCATTTAGTCATGGTCATGGAACAGAACAGATGCTCTGCAGCATGGAACTGTTTTATTTATTTCAGGTTGATTTGTGGGTTCTGTGGTGGAGGGGAGGAGGGGGGGCTGGGGATGGGGTGGTGTGGGGATTGGGTCTGTGATGATTAATAAAGACAGGAGACTTAGGTGAGGGGAGGTGGGTGGAGTTTCTTAGGTGCATGGGTGGGGAAATGGATTACTTTTCCAATCAATGGTTCTCACACAGCAGCATTTCACTGGGGCAAAGGGAGGAGGGATGCCAGCAGGGAAATGGGAAGGGTATCATGTTTTTCTTTCTGGGTCAGTGAGAGTGTTTTTATCATTTTGTGGTTGGAGAGGAGTGTAGTACCTAATTCACATTGCTATTCATGAGATAAGTTGTTAATTCACTATGTAAATTTCACCAATTGCCCAGCAAATAGCAATGCTAATTGTGGTCCTTAGCTTTTGCAAATTTGCCAAAATTGCATTTTTTTCCGAGCAAATTTTGGCAACTTTTACACCTCCTAGTTATGGCAAGTGATCAACTTTGCAATATGTGAAGTTTACATTTGTTTGCTGTCAAAACAAACTTCACATATTATAAATTTTCTGGTAAAAAGTTTAAAATGCTGTGTTCCTAAAACCTTCCCCACTCTTTTAGAATCTAATCCAACCCTTCCCCAGCCAGCCCATAAGTTTGATTAATGATCTACTCTCTCACCCTTGTAGCACTCCACATCACCCTGCCTAGCACCCACCTTATTTTACCAAACATAAACTGAGCAGGAACTGGCTCAGCCCTCCACACATTACCACATGCTGCCGCTCTTTGAATAAATGAGAGAGCACACAAAATACTACTAGCTGAGCATGCTCTCACATTCATTCAGAAGGGGTTTGGGGTGGTTGAGGTGATGTGTGGAAAGTTAAGTTGGTCACCATCTCAGTTTCTAGTTTGCTTTTTAAAGGTAGATGCTGTGGGGAGAGGAAGGATTGCTACAAGAGTTGGAGAGATGGATATCAGACATTAATCATGTTTGTGGCTGGGCAGGCTAGATGGAGGAGAGTTGTATGGGGTAATACAAAAACGGTGTGAAAGGGGTATCATTAGTTAATATTTGTGGCCTGGTTGGAAGAGGATGATTTGATTGGGTGCCATGAGGGCATGGGAAGGAATATGTGAGTTTTTATACTACATGAAGAGTCACATTAAAACAAAGTGACACTTTGTGTATTACTCCCTGGTGAAATACCAGCTTCACTCCCAGAGTACTATGTGAAATTCCACTTTGTGAAGTGACACTTTACATGGTACCTGGAGTAGCTAAATGCCAAATTTACCTCACAAAAGCTTCACATAGCACAACGTGAAAAGCACAATTGTGATCAACTTTGTGAAGCAAGGTTCTCAGCTCTGCAATCATCTCTAGCATTTAGATACACCATATCATCTTCATTTAACATTTAAAGAAATATTTGGCTGGCTGCCTTTCTGCTGACCTAGACTGGAAGTATGCAGCATTCCTACAGAGTTTTCAGAATGAATATGGAAAAGCAGATAACAGTTTATGTGGTTTAAGAATGACAAGATCTGATCCAATTTACTATCCAAGTATTTGAAATCAGAAATGTTGGGAGTATTTTATTAGGCTGAAACTCAGAGCCTGCTTAGTGGCGCTGAGGTGCTGGATGCCACACCTCGCGCCATGCTGGCAAGCCAGGTTCGGCAATGAGCTTGGGTTGTCAGGGAAGGAGAGGATTGAGCATCCAAAGGACTGCTCTGCTCTCCTCTCCTGGGGTGGGTGGGTGGCACACACCATAGTAACAGTGACTCCCAGTGGAGACTGGGGGCATAGCAGTTTGCAGCCTGCAGGAGGGATGTAGTGTCAGCAGATGCCTTACCTGTAGGTGTGGAGTGCACCCGTCGCATGCAGGGTGTCACTAAACATTCACGCCCCCACCAGAAAAGGAAACAGCCCTGGCACCCAGGAAGGCAAAGGGGAACCACGACCAGCACCCATGCTCCATGCTGGATCTTCCCTACCATCCTCTGGCTTCTGCCTCCCCTGGCCACCCATTTGAATACAGATGAAGTGCTGGAGGGTTGGTGGTCCCAGCACAGGGACTCAGAGCCGAGGGTCATTGAGTCAGGAGGAGGATACAGAAGCAGGAAGTTCTGGAGGTATGGACAAGGATCTCGGTGAGTGGCAGAAAAGCTGGTGAGTGGAGTCCCACACTGGAGAACGTTTCTATGGGGCCAGTTAATAGGAGGAGTAAATAAGGTTCTAAAACAAAAAAAGACTGAAACTCAGACTTCCAATGCAGGATCCCGAGTCCAGGAGACTGACAGCATTGTGTGCCGGCAGCAGGAATCCCAACAGAAAAGCCTGACAGGAAGTTTTCAGAATTATTTGGGAACATGTTTTGTGGTGTTGTGGTGTGATGGGGAATAGTGTTTGGGGTAGGTTTGGGTGGTGGGATGGGTGTTTATTCTTTATTTGTAGTGTTGTCAGGAAGGTGCTTTCTGGTTTATCAATGTTGTGAGGTAGTGCTGTGTGGAATGGATCATGGAGCTGATTGTGTGCTTTCAGCTGATTAACAGTATGTCCGAGGTATGTCAGACTCAGGGATGTTTATCTAGATACTGCGGGGTGCAGGAGTTAACCCCTGTTTTCAACATGAAAATGAATAATGTGCTTGTTTATGTACCTGGTCTGTAGTTTTGTCAGGTATATTTAAAAAGTTTGTCACAGAGCCCAATTTAAACCTAGGGCTTAATATCATAGCAATTTTTGTTTGAGAATTTACTGAGATGATTAGATGAGATGAAGGTCTGATGCTATTGACAGAAACAACTGGATATCAATAGCATTCAGAAGCTGTGATAATGGATGTTTCTTCTTGTAATCTCCTCTAGCAGCATATAGATACTGAAGAGCATGGGAGACAGCACAAGCAGTTCAGTGCATTTCAGGTCAATCTTAAATTTCCTGGCACACCAACTGCCTACTGTTGGACATGAATGATTGGAACCAGTCCATGACCATGACCATCCCAACCACACCAACCAATCACTCCATGCAGTCAAGAAACATTCCATAATCTGCAGATTCAAATGACACCAATAGGTCTCACTGGATGACAAAGAGACTATCCTCAATGCATTACAGCAAGGAGATCACTCAGAACTCAAACAAGAGCTGTCTCCATGCCATACTTAGGAATAAAGTTAGAGGGAAAGGATCAAAGATATGTAGCTCAGTAACCACTCCTGCATTTGCTTTGCTAATTGCTATAACTTTTCAAGATCCTTGACAAGAAAGGCAAAGATCAACACCAGATGACAGTTTGCCAAAATTGCCATGTCTTTGATAGGCATCTTTTAACAGTGGGCAGTAATGCCTCCTTCAAGGCATCATGCATAACCCCTCCTGCAAGGAGCCATTTTACAAAATCTTCTGTATACTCTAATCCTTTTACACTTCACTATTGCACTTAATACATTGCACTTCATTGTGTGTGGTTTTCCTACTTGTCGATGTTATTGATTCAGTACTTATCTTATTATATTCCCCAACCCTTTGTTTTGTAATTATACTTTTCAGCAGCGGATCTCTTGAACATGTGCTTAACAAATGAAAATGTTGCTACTATTACTACTAGCCATCTAGTGACAACATTAAAATCTAAAACTGTTCTTTTTTGTTTCATAGCATGGTTAAAACATATTATTTTCTTGTGGTATAGAAACACAGAAGATGAAAGCAGATAAGGGCACCCAGACCCACTGCATCTGCCCTATTTTGTATGTGTATTGAACTCACATTGTTCTAATGGTCACCCCTAGGTATGCCAAGCTTTCAGACGTATAGTGCAAAAGGGAAGAGAGGACTCAGACAGTAAAACAATATAGAACTAAGGGCAACATTTCTAAATCATAGCACTGCTTGATGGGCAGCCAGTGCATGTTCCAAAATGATTGATTGATTGATTGAATGATTAAAATTTATTTTTTCACTGGAAACAACATTTGTTGGGACAAAGTCTCATTTACAACAAAGTCCTGCATTTAGTTTGTTGTAGCTAAACATCAAATAATTAACATATACCAATACAAAAGGATACAAAATACAAAAGAAATCACATCTACACAAATTACTTTAAAACTTGTACAAGAAGACTTCAAACAGTCAGACAAAATATTTTTAAATTTAAAAGATTAGTATTTATCTATAGTGATTTTGTCAGTTTATTCCAACTTGTATATACTATTCTGAAGTGTACTACCTCCCAATCTATTAAAACTTCTGTACATTGGAATATTATTTAATACATTCCTTGTTTTGATGTATATTTTGTTATTTAATTTTCTTTTTACTTGTTTATGCAATGGATGATTATATTTTTATGTAATATTTTATGACATGTGATAAGCTAAAGATAATTTCTATTAGCCTCTGGTTGAAGCCAGTTTAAGTTTTCATAAATTACACAATGGTGCAAGTTTTACCATTACCAATAGCAAATTTTCCTATCCTATAATAAGCTTGATTAATCAAATTTAAAGCTGTTTGGGTCGAATTCATATAAATTATGGAACCATATTCCAGTACTGGTAAAAGCATCTGTTTAGCTAACTGTTCTCTAGCTACCAATGGTAAACTACTGCTACTCTTCTGAGAGCCCCTAGTCTCCTATTTACTTTTTAGTCTGAACTTATATGTGCTCTGTATATGACATCCTAGCATTTACTTGAAATCCTAAATATCTATGTGTAGGTACATTTTGATTTCTGTTCCACCTTGAAGGTATAATTGCATCTTAAGCCCATTTACCCTGTGTTGACCCACTGAAAACAACATACTCTGTGTTTTTCAAGTTAAGAAGAAGGCCAGAATCACTCATCCATTTTTCCATTTGAAGCAGATCATATTGAAGTTTATCTATCATGTCTGTGAGATTGTCAGCAGATGTCCTCAGCACAGTATCATCTGCATACAATCTCACTTCACTATATTTAATAACATGAACAAGATCATTAACATGTCTGTTAAATAATAATGGTCCCAGAATCAAGCCCTGGGGAACACTCCTTTCCAGTTTCCCAGGGCCTGACTATTAATTCCGCATGCTACATATTGCTGATGATTGGTCAAATATGACTTAAACCATTGTAACATTTGCCCTGAATCCCTATAGCCCTCAACTTTTCCAAAGTAATTTATGCTGAACCAAATCGAAAGCCTTGCTGAGATCACAAAAACTGCCCCAGTACTATTCCCTTGGTTCATAGATGTTACCACCAAATTGTTAAATCCTAACAGGGCGGTGCTTGTGGATCTCCCTTCCTAAACCATGTTGATTGTCTGTTAATATAACATTAGATTCTAAATAGTGATTCAGCTGCTCATGTACTCATGCTCTAAGATCTTTGATAAAATTGACACAATAATTTGAGGGAGTTGTTTTATCACCTCCTTTGTAAATGGGAATAATCTTTCCCATGTTCAACATTTCAGGAACAGTAGAACTACTCAGGCTCCAATTATACAAATAGGTTATAAGAGGAGCTATTACTTGCACTCCAACTTCAAAAATCGAGCCTCTATACCATCAATACCTCCAGATTTATTTGAATTTAAACTTTGTAATTCTTTCACTGTGTCATTCATATATTACCTCAAATCTAAATGTTTTATATAAAACAACTGCCCTGTCCTTTACTGGGAGAGGATCTAATACATTAGAAGTTAAGTTTAATAAGTTTAGATCTGGTAGATCCAAAAATAGGTATTGAAAATATTTGCTACATCCTTTGTATCAGTCACTAGCTTCTCTTCTTACACAAACTTATATATTATTAACAGTTTTGTTTGGAGATTTTAAATCTGTAGTAAACTTCCAAAATTGCTTAGAATCTGAAGCATTATTTATTTTATTCCAATGGTATTTATTTTTTGCATTTTAATTATACTTTTACATCTGTTCCTCCATTCCTTAAAAATATTCCAGTCTTCTACCTTTTCAGTTTTTCTAGCCCTTTTCCATGTTCTATCTCTTATCCTTAAGTATTTTGTTATATTATCAGTAATCCATGGATCTTCCTTATTTTTTAGTTTTCCTTACTAACGGAGCATGGTACTGAATTATGTTCCGTAACATGTCATTAAACTCCTGTATAGCCAATTCTATGTCTCATATCAGATATAATCTCTTCCAATGAATTTGCTTCAAATGATTAATAAAAAATTGTTCGTTAAACCCTTGAAGTCTCTACACCAATATGTACTTGGCTGCTGAAAATAAAATGTTGTATCTCACTAATACAAATTATGGGGTTATGGTCCCCAAATTTAATGGTAATATATTCCATTCTTTACTAAATCCTGAGACACAAAGAATAAATCCAAGAATGAACCCTGATCTCCATTTTTGTGTGTCTAGTGGGTTTTGAATAATTTGATTTAGCCCAAAACTATTCTCCAATTTTTACCTCTGTTCTGAAACCTGTCTGCATTAAAATCACCTGTCAAAATCATATGTTTGTCTTTATATTTTCTAAGATTAATTCTGCTAGTATATCAAATGATTTATTTTAGTTTTGGGGGTGCATAGAAGACTCCTACCACTAACTTCATTGTAAGTAATTCAACTAAAAGACAGTCAATTCCTCCTTATTTATACTTGATATTGCATAAGACCAAGGGTATTTTAATCAACAACATCACCTCTCCCTCTTTCCCCATCTGTCCGCTCTAAGGTATATCCAGAGAGTTGATTTTCCTCCCATGTCACACCAAGATGCAACCATGTTTCTGAGACTGCTAACAAATCGTACTCAGTTCTAGCTACCCATGCTCTATATTCATCCATCTTGTGCGCTACAGTATACTTCTGACATTTTTGTGAACTATAGAAAGCTGTTTAACTCTTTTACAATCAGGACCTGGATTTAATTCAGTATCTCCACTTTGTGTCAGTAGTATTATGCACAGCATGTTGGTACTCCCGAAACATTTAATTTACAAAAGTATGTTTAACACAGAGTAACCTCTCATGGTAACGATTTCGTCAGTAAAATGATTTCTTCTCTGAAAAAATTGTTCTCATGCATGAAACAAAGATTTCCTGTTGAATACAAACTCATTGTCCTAGTCATATTATTTCCAACCTCTTTGTTTTCAGATATGCTCACTACAACTAAACTCCATGCCAACCATCCCCAATCACATCTGCAAAACAAACCCCATTCTTATTGACTTATACTATTGTGAATTATAGAAACCATTGTTTCTCCCTAGTGGGCGCCGCGACCACTCACTTCACTCATGCCATGGAGCTCGTGACCGCGGATCTGCCGAGGCTTTGTAGTGTAGGAGCCTCATGCTCTTCAGTAGCCAACCCCTCATGCACAATGTCAAATGATTCAGATGCAGTCAATCAGCAGATAAAACAATGTGAAAGCAGGCAGTTCACTAGTAGCAGTGTTTAAAGTAACAGACTGGAAGACAAACACTGGTTTAAAAAGACAGATACAGATATTGGTGCAGCTCTCCTGAAAATGTCCCAACTGTTATCAGGCATTTTGCAGCTCTCACCTGCTGCCTCGATGGTGTCTCACAGTCACAGCTCAGTATTCAGGGGTGATCAGCGCAAAGCTTTGTAGTGTAGGAGCCCCTTCATTCTTCAGTAGCCAACCCTCGTACATAATGCCAAATGATTCAGGTGCAGTCAATTAGCAGATAAAACAATGTGAAAGCAGGCAGTTTGCTAGCAGCAGTGTTTAAAGTAATAGACTGGAAGACAAACACTGGTTCTTCAGTAGCCAACCCCTCATGCAAAATGCCAAATGATTCAGGTGCAGTCAATCAACAGATAAAACAATGTGAAAGCAGGCAGTTTGCTATCAGCAGTGTTTAAAGTAATAGACTGGAAGACAAACACTGGTTTAAAAAGACAGCTACAGATATTGGTGCAGTTCTCCTGAAAATGTCCTGACTGTTATCAGTTATGCAGAGGCTATAGCACTGATTTTCTTTGCACAGCACAAACATCTGCTGCACTAGTACTATATCAAGTATAAATGTGAATTTAAAATGATCCCACCCAACCTAAACATTACAGAAGTCAAACTTAAAGAAGACAAAGGCAGGTAATGCCTTCGATGTTGTTGCATGGTCAGAGTACTGATACTGATGGATTACAGCAATATTATAGGGAAGTCAAATATCTGCTTAACAGTGTTACAGTGCCTGTGTAATCATGAGAAAATGATATTTGCCATATTAAACTCCAATGCTCATAACATTTTTGAGCACTTGACATGGAGGATGATTACTAGTAACTCATGCCTCCAACTTTACCAGAGACTGATTTAATAGAAATGATCTTTTATTGCCATTAATAAAAATAGTTATATAAAACTACATAAAATGTAGACAGCAATGGAAGAATTAATGCAGCCCAGTAAATGTAGGTATTATGAGCATAACAATGTTAACAAAACAGCCTTCACAAATTGGTGCTTTATCTAATACCATGTACACCACCAGCTGTTTGGCTGTAAAATGACTCTTATGACTTTGTAAACATAACCATGTCTCTTGAGAAAGTTGTTAGGGTACCTTCAACTTGATGTTCTAACCCTGCCCACCAAAAAAAAAAAACAATGGCTCTTGTGGGACCAGAAATGTTTGGTATGATGTTAACTGCAAAATGACAATCTATTTTCTTAAAATGGTACAGGATGTTATTCATGAAATGAATGTGCTCTTGTTAGATTTTGAGCACATCAGATAACAGATACCAGACCAGTGGTTATTGTTGGTTCCTATCGGATCAATATATTGTACACTTAATAGCCATGACATAACTGCGTAACAGGAACAGCACAGTAGGGAATAGTGAGAGGGTGCAAAACCATGAAAAGTGTATGCATGGTAGTGCACCATCTCACTTTCTGAGGCAGAGGATAAGACCTCTGCTGGGAGAGGACAGTGAGCAGCTGCTGTGGCTCAGCAGGATGAGCCACTGTCAGCAAGGGAGGCAGGCAGTGTGTTTGGGACCAGGTTTCGATTCCCAGTACCTGATGCATGGATTTTATATTTTCACACTTTGTGTGAATTTAACTGTTAACCCCCTCCACAGAGTTAGTTATTTTAGTTGGGGGTTTGGGAGTTAGATCCCCATAACGAGGGATGTGGGGTGGAGCTGCCCATAAAACAAAGACTTGTGCTGTTGGCAATATATTGTGCTGTATTGGCAGTGTGGTATATTGCTGCAGCATAATGTCTTGTGACATTATGACCCTATGCCTTGTTGGTTATTGTTAATAAATGATTGTTAATGTGATTGCTGCAAATCTATTTAGTTATTTGTTTTAAATTTCAAGAAATGCTCACACTTTAAAAATGCATGCTTGCTATATTTAAAAGAATACTAAATAAAACATTGACAAATAACAGCTGTCTTTGTTTTGTAAATAAACTAGTTGCTATGGTACTCCAAATCCTGAATTTGGTTGAGATTTTACTCAGTAGTTTGATAACTCAGAAATGGTTGGCACTTCTAAAACAGATACATTCTATACATGCATACATACATACATACATACAGTACATGCATATATGCAGCTTTAGGGAATGAAGACCACTGGCCCATCATGTTTCTTCTCACTCCTACCACCTAATTGGTAATACCGTGTCATCCTTTTTTCTTCAAAGTACTCATTGAGTTTGAAGCTGAAGGCAGTTGAATTATCAGCTGATACCATCTGTTCTATAAATCTTATCCAATTGTCCATGACACATTTACAAAGTAGTGGTTTCTGAGTTTTTCTTGAATCTTTTCTCTTGAATGGCATAATGTGCCTCTTTGTCTTTTGTCCTTATGCATCATGAAGAGATGAAAGTTTCTTCAAGCTTTGCTAAACACTTATCCTTCATACAAAGGTGTGCTAATTACATTTTGGCACTTATCAAACTGAAGATAGTTGACTGGTGGGCATCTTTATCAAAGTACCATTACTACTGTATAATTGCTCTGAAATGGTTACATTTAATTACATCACATTTACTAAAAATTAACCATCGAAATTGTTGCACCATGAAAAGGAAATTTGAATCTTAACATGCCACATCATTCAGATTGATCTGAACCCTACTTCTATATTAAATTTCGTCAAAGGTGTGGTGGTGTTATTTGGGCATGCATGGGATCAAAGATGGTTCACTAGTAATTGTATTTTCCAACCTGCAGTACTGCAAATGCATCATTGTGCCTATACAGAATTACTAAATTATTTTTGTGATACACTGCAGTTGTCTGTATACTGTACAATCTTTGTGCCCTGTAACAAGGATGAGGCTCCCATTCCATGTTTATACATTCTGAGAACATTCACTCTGTTCTAGATATACCACCAACCCTATCAGTGGATATGCTGAGCTTACTATGCAGTACAGGAATGTTGGATGAATACAGGACTACTATATGAGAGCAGAACCCAGAAAACACATTGTGATATCCAGTGGCAGCCAGGGATAAGTAGATGTATGCTTAGACATACTGTAGTAATGATATATCACTGTAAAATCCCTATTCATTTCAACTGGATTTCTGTGGCATATCTAGATTTACTGTGTCTAGATAGACTGTATAATGCTACTTGTCATTAGCTGTAACTAATTATTATTATAGAGATTTGCTGCAAGTAGTATGTTAATGCCCATCAGTCCTGAGTAGGTGCAAGAAATGTACCTGTGGTAAGACTGGCTAAAGTCTCATGTATATCTTTAATCTGATATGCACCAAAATGTACATGCAACTTTTGTCTTTCTTGCTACACGTGCAAAACTTACAATAAATCCCTTAACATTGAGAATTGTGGATTTAACCATTTGTCTCTTTATGATATGGATTCCACACTACTCCTTCATGAATAAAAAGATCCACAAAGCCAAGGGTCATATTTTCCAAATAACTTAGATTTTGTGTCATCCCATTTGACCATACACAAAGCTGCATGTTGGTACAATGTAAATCACACGCGATACTAACATACTTGTTGGCATCACCCAGTGCTTTGCAGCATAGCATAGTGCATGATGTTATGTAGTGCTTCAAACCAGTGTAAAATGGGCAAGTTACCTGGAAGTCTTTTCCTACCCTAGCTCTGCTTACCTTAGTTGACGCAGTTGATAAGTTAGTACTTTGTTTCCTGGCCCAATGACCATACTTATACTCTATGATAGTTCAACAGATTCCCCTGCTCCCCAGTATGCACACTTATCATCACCATCATCATCAACATCATCAGTCAGTACCATCTTAATTGTATTCCATGGTGAAAGCCACAGTTCAGTGGTCTGTGTCCACCCAGGCACTTCTCCTCTTCATGTGCATCTTTCTGTCTAGAACTGTGAGATGTCTTCATTTCTCTGCCTATGCTAAACTGTCCACCCAGGCACTTCTCCTCTTCATGTGCATCTTTCTGTCTAGAACTGTGAGATGTCTTCATTTCTCTGCCTATGCTAAACTACACTTGATGCAGAGAAAATTAGGTGCATTTTGGGATCTTTACAAAGTTGTACCCAAGGTGGAGACTGGTCAACAAATCCATGAAATAGACTGTGAGAAGACTATCAACACTGACAAAGGAACATTTCTCACTCACAGAAAACATTTTCCCATGAGAAGTGAAAACAAACCTCAACAAGTCATGTTCTTCCATGCTGAAATGTATAGCAAGAGGCAAACGTTCGTATGATGTCTCACATATTTGTGAGGTTCTGCAAATGCAAGAATTGGGCACTTTGTAAAACTTTGCAGGCAAAAAAAAGTCATCAGGGCTCTATTCCAGACACAAAACTGTAACCCTCCAACCCTGTTTCTGCCTATCTGTAAAAAATCTACAGGCCAAAGTATCACAGGAAGCTACCACCAGCACTGCAGAAGTTTGCACTCTTCTAAACATTGCCCTGTGGGTTTTCTGAATGGTCACAGAATACTTTTGCAACTAAGCAGGAAGGGACATGACCTCCTATGATCAAACCTTAATGGGACTGCAAAGTTGTGAATTGTATTAGTGGATCATAGCAACCGCTAGTGCCATCCCTACTAACCATGCATACAGTCACAGTTTTAGCCTGCTAGTTGTGGTAGTACAACAATCTATGTGGTGGCTTGTTTTGCTACTATAAACCATTAGCAATTTCTAATTTACAATGCTTTTATGGCAGCACAAACATGAGATTCATGCAGGGTTAATGGAGTTTGCCCTTTAAGGGGCAGACCAGGTTGTTCTGGTGCCCCTTCCTTTTCATCAGGATGGTGTGCTAAGAAGGGAGAGGGATGGAAGGGAGGGCCCAGGGATAGAACAATGGGCAAGCAACAGGAAGGGAGGGGCAAGTGGAGGTACATAAGGACAACACAGAAGTGGTTCAGCCACTTTTGCTGGAGTTTTGATTATTCTGAACTGCAGCACACTGATTGGTATCAGAACAAAGCTTGGGATTTGGTCAGGTAAGCAGCAACAGACTTTCCAAAAAAGAGGTGGGCTTTAATTATATGAATGATAAGGACAAGTATATCATGGTTAGGCAGTGCAATTTGTAGGTCATTGTGAACAGATGTCAGGAATAACCCTCCTTTAAGAAAAAAAAAGCTGCCCTTGTGATGCAGGAGTAGTTTCTCTGACTACAAAGTAGAAAGTTTTTGTGAGGTTTGAATCTTGTGGGGGTCATTATGAGTAAAAAAATCAAAAAAAATGAAAAGGTAGAAACCTCAGATTGTGTACTGTTATGCCTGCATTTAAAAAGAAAGAAAAGCATTGTGGTAATAGATAAGTACATTGTTAAGGGGCAAGATTGGTGCCCGTGTGTTTAATAGACTTGTAGGCTGTTTGAATGCTGAAAGTAACCTGTTGAGGTTGAGAAGGTGACCAAAAGGAGGTCGGGGAGGGGCGAGAGCACCATGCGTTGATATGGCTGTTTTTGGTCGGCTGGGGCAGATGCCAGTGTTCACAAGGTTTTAGTGGCTAGTTGGGGAAGAGCGAGAGTGCCACATGTTCTATGGTTGCCTCATCGCCGGGCAGAACGCCTGCTAGTTTGGAAAAGGTTTTGTGGGCCATGGGAAGGCTGAAGGTAGCACTGGGTGTAAAGCAGGCTGGAAAAGCCATTGGCAGGGCGAGAGTGCCATGTGGTTTGGGTGTTGTTATCAAATAGCAGGGCAGTCGCCCACTTGGTCAGAGGCAGAGGAAGGAGCAGTGGTGGAGCAGGCAGGAGCAGCCTGAAGGGCTGGATACTGGTGGCTCGAAGCCGGCGCTGGCTGTGAGAGTACTGCTGGGGGTTATGCTTGGGAACTGCATGGGAAGTGGGGGAGGAAGGAATGCTCAGGGAGGTGAAAGGGCGGCATTGGCGGGCTAGCGAATAAGCACCACAAGGGGTAGCAGGCTTTGAAGCCCTGCAGGCGACGTGCAAGGGGAAGCCATTGAGCCGCGGTTTTCTGACGGGCATGGTATGCCAACTGGGGGTTTGGGATCAACACACTGGGCGGCAGAGAACATCAGGGGTCACAGGGACCCAAGGGGTGAGCCAGAGCAGTGTGGCTTTGCTGGTCGCACGCTGGCGACTGCGTGTAATGGGAGGACTGAAAAGAGGGCTGACAGGGGGACAGCACAGGGTTCATGCCCTATGGCCCAATGGGGCTAGCGGAGTGAAAGGGGCCCCTTTTTTGGTTTAAGGGCCTGAAGGACAGGCCAAGCAAGCGGGCGATTGGCCCAGATGGACAGGTGGCGTGGCCGCCCGCTTAGGAAGCACTGCATGAGGATGCCTGGAAACAAGGAGAGAGTTTAAAAAAAGAAAGAGAAGCTTTAAGGCCATGTGTGGTGATGTCACATGCCGGGGAGGAGAGGGAACAGACCAAGAGGGAGCAGGGGTCCGAGTCAGATGGGCAGGAGGGCCTCATGACAAGAGGCCTAGCAATCCAGAGGAGAGAAACCCGGGGTCTGAAAATGACAGGGGGCTTGACGGGGGCCTAGCAAGGAGGCGGGGAGCATCCAGAGGACTGGGGAAACTGGGCACAGATATGCAGCGGGATGCAGCGCACCATTTTGGGCCAAGGCCAAAAAAAAAAAAAAAAAGGAGGAGCAGGTGCATCTCAGTTGGAGGCTGCCTATGGGGGAGGTGGGCCTGGAATCTCAGGTTAGAGCCCCGGATTGCTGTTTAAATAAGTTTCTTTTCTTTTCCAGTGTTTCGCGGGTGACAAAGCAGAGAGCATGACACCCAAGAAGAGCAGGCCTTGAAGGAAGACGCCTACAAGCACACAGTGGAGCTGGCTGAAAAGGCCAATAGGATGTGGGAGTTGGTGGAAGGGAGGAACCAGGGAGGAGTGGGGAGAGAAGAAAGCGGGAAGGGTAAAGGGCAGAGGGAATCGGCCAGCGGGAAGCCTCGCAGCCCAACCAGGGCACAACCATAGATGGCAGGGCCAACCAAGGTGGCTAATCCAGTTCCTCTGCACCCAGGAGACCTGGCCCATCAGTACCTCCCCAGGGACAGGTGGTGGTTCCCCAGTGGAGCCCAGTCTGGACCCCAGCATACAGTGGTTCTTCCACAGCCACTAGTAGGCCTACCAACCCCCTTCACCCAGAGGAAACATGCTGGGGTAACAGGATGCTAGCAGGCAGCAAGGAGCGGACAAGGTCACAGGTAATGCACCTGGCTCCATTGGTGACAGCATCAAGGAGTACATAGGTCAGATCATTTGGCACTTGGTTCGGGAGGCTTGAGCTGGATGGAGGCTGCACTAGCCGAGATTAGGGCAGGAGAAGAGGTGATGAAGGAGAAGGAAGGTGGAGTTGAAAAGGAGGAAAAGGAAAAAGGAGATAGGGCTCCAGAGATGAGAGTGGGTGAACACGTACCACTGACCACAAAAGAAAACATATGGAAGGGAGAGTATGTGGATATTTTCAATTTAATAAGCTGGGCGCAGCTGCAAATATGAAGAAACAGAGATTATAGGAAAAAGTGAAATGGCAGTGGCAGTGGTTCTGCTAGGCAAGAAAGAGGAGGACAAATTCACAAAGGGAAGACTTGGGAGGGGTGGTTCATAGGTTTCGCCACATCCTCTGCCATAGTGTTGGAAAAGAAGGCCTGAATTGGGCATCCTGCTCATCACATACTCCCTGATAATAAGGAGAGCAAAGCAAAAGGGTGTGTGGACTGGATATATTATAACAAATTCTTCTGGCAAAGAATGGCCATGTATGGAGATGTATGATGGGACACAAAACAGCTAGATTTATGGACAGATTATGTAACTGATCAGTCCACACCAGAGGAGAGTTTGAGAAAAAGGTACCATGCTATAAAGATGCTGCTGGGCCTACAATAGGGCCTTTGCTCATGGACACAATGCCATTTTGGCATGCCTGTTCAAAATGTGGGGAGTACATCCAGCGATCAGATGCAGGATGACATAGGTCCAAGGAATACAAGGAACTGGGGTCAGGGGTAAAGGCCAGACATGGAATAGAGAGGGAGGGTAGGGGACATGCAAATAGAGGAGTCAAATCACTGACCAGCAAGGCTGGACATCAGCGGGGGGAGCTGTGGGGAAAAGAAATGAGGACAGGGGAACAATTTAGAGCAGCTAGAACCCCTATCAGGATAGAGGCATGGAGGAATGGTTAGACAGATACCCAGATAAGAAACGGGCAGAAATGATTAAAGAAGGTTTTCACACAGGTTTTCTCTACTGTGTGAGGGACCAAGACAGGCCAGAGAAGCAAACAATCTGGGCTCAGTGAGAGGGAGGGAAGACATGTTACAACAGAAGATAGAGAAGGATAAAGCAGCAGGAGAATAGAGGGACCATATGACACCCCTCCTATTGGAGAACATGAGGATTTCTCCATTAGGTTTGGTTCCCAAAAACAAGAAGGGAGTTTAGGGTGATTCATCACCTATCCTTTCCAAGGTGAGTCAGTCAATGATTTTATCGGCAAGGAATATAGTAAAGTGACATATTCCACCCTGGAAGATGCAGTCCGGATTATCAGGGCAACTGCAGATGCATGGATGGCTAAGACAGACATAGAGTCAGCTTTCAGATTACTTCCAGTTAGAGAGAGAATTGGGACCTGTTGTGGTTTAAAATTGGGGGACAGTACTATTTCAACAAAGCTATGCCCATGGCTTGCTCTATAGCATGAGCCACATTCAAGCCTTTAGCACATGTTTGCAGTGGATATTTCAAGAAAGAACTGGTTATAAAACAGTGATTCACTATTTGGATGATTTCCTGTCATAGCCAGTTGAAAAAGGAAACAGAAAGAATGTTAGCCAGTTTCCAACAGCTGTGTCAGGAACTGGGGTCCCACTGGCACCAGAAAAACAGAAGGCCCAGTAGGGTGTTAGAGTTTCTGGGCATCGAGATACATGCTCCAGGGAAACATTTCGTTACCAGACAAACAAAGTGAAAAATTGAAGGAGTTGATTAAGATACATACCAGTAGAAGGAGGGTACAGCTAAAGCAGGTACAAGTACTGGGGCATCTGAACTTCACGTTGCAGGGCTATTGGGCCAGGAGGGCTTTCACAAAGAGGCTAGCAAGGGTCACAGCCAGAGTGACCAGGCCACACCATTGGGTAGACATAACAAAGGGAGTCAAGGAGGATTTCAAAGTATGGGAGGAATTCCTTAGGGAATATAACGGCTGCTCTTTCTGGCCAGAGGAATGGGTGTATAACACAGACCTCGATCTTTACTGAACATGGCTGGAGGCCTGGGCATGGGGGGGCTATCTGAGGGGCAGATGGTTTGCAGAGCCCTGGCCTTCAGATTAGGTGATGGACAGTAAGGTGAGGGACATAACCTTGTTAGAGATCATGCCCATCTGGACATGCACCCTGGTTTGGGGAGAATAATATCATAACAATAATAAGCTTTATTTCTCTGTGCCTTTCTTAAAATCAAGGTGCATTACAATAAAATACAAGATAAAAACATAATAAAACAGATTAAAACCAAGTTAAATACAGAGCAATAATCGGCATCAAATTACCTCAAATGCCTTACTCCATAAAAAAGATTTTAGGCCCTTTTAAAACCCTCCACCATCATGAACTCTCTAATCCAACATGGTAGAGAATTCCAGAGGGTGGGTGTCATGAACATAAAAGCTCAGGTGCAGAAGATTTTAAAAGCTACCCTCGGGATCTCTAGCAACCCCTGGTTGGCTGAGTGGAGTGGTCGCGTCGAGTAGTGAGCACCAGAAGATCTTTCAGGTAATCAGGGCCCAAACCGTGTGAGGGCTTTATATGTCAGTAATCTGACTTTAAAGGTGATCCATACTGAACCGACAGCCAGTGCAGATCCCGGAGCACCGTGTAATATGAGGAGGAGCGTGAAGTCCCGGTAACAACCAGACGCTGGGTTCTGCACTAGCTGAAGCGGTGGATATCAACCCCAGGAAGCCCAAAGTAGAGGAGTTGCAGTGGTCCAAACACGAGGTCCCAAAGGCGTGGATCAGCGTGGATAGGTCGCCGGATGGAACAAGGTGCTTGATCCTGGTGATGTTCCTAAGATGGTAAAGGATACCTTAACAACACACGACACTTGCGACGCAATGTCAGCTGATAAATCAGGATCACCCCAGGTCTCGCACCCATTCAGAGGTTGGGGCTCACATCCCAGGAATAAACCAGAGGTTTGATGCTTCAACCCTCAATCCAGCGGCCAGGATCACAACCATCACCTACGTCTTCCCAGAATTCAACTTCAACCAGCTGGACCTCATCCAATCCTGGATCTCGCTGGGCAGTTGTTAAACACTGAGAGTGCTCTATTCTGGTCAGGCGCAAAGACAGATAGAGCTGGGTATCATCAGCATAACAATGAAACTCCAGCCCATATCATCTTACAATGTCTCCAGGAAGACATATACACCGCAAACAACATGGAGGACAGCACAGAGCCCTGAGGCACCCTACAGGTCAGAGCGGTGGGACTGGAGAAATATCCGATACCACCCTCTGAGTTCTACCTGTGAGGAGGAGTAAACCATCTGTGCACCAAACCCGACAACCCACAAATGCATCTCAGGCGCCAAGCAGCACCCCATGGTCTACGGTGTCAAATGCTGCTGACAAATCCAGAAGGACCAAATGGACCATTTTTCTGGTCTCTTCGCCATCAGAAGATCATTGAGGACCCGAACCAGTGCAGTCTCAGTGCTGTGCCTCTTTTGAAAACCTGATTGAAGAGGATCATAGATGTTATGGATGGCTAAATGGTTGTCCAACTGGGCTGCCACCACTTTCTTGATTACCTTCCCAACAAGGGGAGGTTCGAGATGGGTCTGTGGTTGCTAGGGAGTTGGGGTCCAAGGATGCCTTTTTCCTTTGGTGTCACCACCGCTTCCTTCCAGGGCGGGATATTCACTGAGAGTCTAGGGAGCACCAGACTATCCTAGCTAGAACCGGAAGATAACCTCCCACAGCCCATGATCAGGCCAGTGGGACCTGGGTCTAAACTACAGCTTGTGGTATGCATACCCTGGACAATCCTCATAACATCTCGATTTCCGGCCTTTTGAAGGAACTCCAGGCTGAACAGTGTGTCGTGACCTGTGGGCTGGACCACCACAACTCCATGGAGGGTGCGCGCAAATCTCAGCCCTGATGTCGCCACCTTATCTGCAAAGAATCAAGCAAGCTCCACACACTGCATCTGCAAAAGACTCAGAGCGGACTACAGAGACAGGCTGGGTTGCACAGCCTGTCTACAGTTCGAAAGAGCTGGGTTGGTCGATTCTGAGCAGCAGCAATTTCTCTGGACAGGAACACTGCCTTCTTATGAGTGATTGCTGACTGATAGAGTTTATAATGCTCTAGGAGTCTAAGATGGTCGGCATCTAAGCCGGTTCCACCAGCATCTCTCCAACCTGCAACCTAATCGCCACAACTCCCTCAGATCCCGATCAAACCAGGGAAATCGAGGCAAAGGAAGAGGCTGCACACGGATGGAGCAATTAAATCCAAAGCAGAGGTGACAGCCTTATTATAAACACCATTGCTTGAGTTGAGCTCAACCCATGAAATTCTGATAGGTCCAAGAACGCGGTTAGACCATCGGGGAGTAACATCCCGTAAAGGGCGGCCTGACCATCTCCACTGCAGTATTGAGCCTATGCAGGGGTGCAAAATTGAACCTCACAGTGTGGTGGTCAGACTATCCGACTGGTTCCACCCCACATCGAGGCCTCCAACCCCAGCAGGAAGATCAGATCCAGTGAATGGCCATGTTTATGAGTGGCAGAGGTAACCACCTGTGAGAGGCCCAATGAACACATCAATTGAGGAAGTGCTGACCAAATTCTAGAGTTTGTCATCGATCCAGGCATTAAAATCACCCAGCACCATCAACCTGCATGATTCAAATACCAGGTCGTGACGAAGTCCGCCCTTCCTTTAGAATAGTTTCTCATCACCAGGTGGACGATGGGCAGGCGCTATTCTATAGCCCCACCTGCCACTCTGACACATTCAAAGGTTTGGTCTCCTCCACTGGAACACTAAGCGAGGTCAATTGGTCTTGAAACAGACTGCAACCCCCCACCCCTGCGATCCAATCTCAGGCGGTGTATCACTCAATACCCAGCCGGAACTGCTGCCTCAAGTACTGGGGCAGCATTACTATCCAGCCAAGTTTCGTGATGCAAGTCAGGTCCGCTGTGCCTACCAAGTCTGCTACAATGGCAGTCTTGTTCACAGAGAAAAATTACGGGATCAAAAGTACCATTCTGGTGTGACAATAGAGCAGTGGTAGAGGTCTTGAACAACAGGGAGCCAGGTCAGAAACAGTCATGCAAGTTTTGCAACTCTTGGTGCTAAGGGCATTGCAGTTGAACATGTCATTCAGAGCTAAACACATAGAAGGGGTACACAACACCCTGGCTGACAGCCTTTCCTGTCTGCAGCTGGATCATTTGGAGGCTAGCACCAACAACGGAGGAGCAAAAACACCCATACCAATGAACATATGGGACGTTGGCAGAAGGAGCAGAAATGTTGTTCCGCAGTTCATGGTGCCATGGACTCTGAGGGGCCTATGATGGGGCCTGGCGAGTGTTTCAAACATTCAGAGGCAACTCACAACATGGGTAAGTAGGCAGCTCACAGAAGAACAGTTGGGGAAGTTCACCATGGAGCAGTGGCAGAGGGACAGCCCATGCCACAATGGGGTCTACTTGGCAGGGATTAGTGTGATCTGCAGCCAAAAGATGGCAGGACCCAACAAAGTCAATGTTCATTAGAAGAATGATGCAAGGATGGGGTAGGTTAAAACAAGGGCGAGTGGATAATAGGAGGCCAGTGAGCAGGTGGCTGGTGAAACTGAAGGTGTGTTGCCAGCAATATGCAGATCAAAGGTGAGGCCCAGTAATTCCACACAATTTATGTGGTAATGTTTGCTGGGGCCATGAGAGGAGCGAAGTGGTGGGCCAGGGCAGGCAAGACAGGGAAGGGGACTGGAATGGGAAGATATAACTTGGGGATGAAGGAAATACAGGTCATGATTAAGAGGTCAAAGATGGATCAAAGGGTCAAGGTTGCATTGTAACTCTAAAGAAATATGTAGAGGACAGTGTTCCCAGTGCAGGCTTTGTGAGCTTTACCGCAGGCGTGGAAATAGGGCAGGTAAATTATTTCTGGGGATGGAAGCAGAGTCACAGTTATCAAGTCACTGCATTACTCAAGAGGGGCATGCAATTCCTGGGGAGGACCGGTGAATTATTCCTCCCACTCTTTATGGATAGGGGCTGCCTCACAGTGGGCAGCGGCAGGGAGATGGTGAATAATATTTTGGAGAAGGAGCGCTTGTGTTCTGCCAGTTATAAAAGATACATCTGAACACTGCAGTGTGGAGACTAACACATCGCTTATGTTTGTGACATATGGGGAGCCATGGGGGACAAGGAAGTGATGATATGATGGTGAAAACTAAGATCATAAATAAAATATCTATTCTGTTTAAACCCTATAGGAAGAAGGAGGACCACGGAAGTCTGGATCTGCGGCCACTCCTATATTTATTGGGCAGAAAGGAGAGCTGAGAAAAGGCTGGGGAAAGCAGCTTTACCAGGAGGTGAAACAATGTAAATTGGTATGGCGCGGCATCCAGTGGGATGAGATGGGTGCAGCTGCTCCTCCTTGAAAGAGCTGAAGGAGCAATGACCCACTCCAAACTTAATTATTATTTATCTAGTGGGTAATGACCTTTGGGGCAAGCCATGGGTAGACACATATATGCAGATAAAAGGGACTTAGAGATAATACAGCAGTGGTGGCCTAAGGTATGTCTGGCCTGGTCAGATATGATACCAAGGAGAGTTTGGAGACTGGAGCACAGCCATAGAGCTGTGGATAGAGCCAGGAAAAATGAACAGAAGGGTAGGGACACTAGTGAGAAAAATGGGAGGACAAGTACTATTAAGGGGGTGGAAGTGTAGGTAGAAGATTTCTATAGGTCAGACTGCATCCACTTGTCAGATCTGGCCATAGATATGTTTAATACAGAAATGATGGGTTTTATAGCAGCATGGAGGAGACATGAAGAAAATGTATAAAAAAGGGGGACGAGACAGCTTGAGGGTCTCTCCAAGATGGAAGGGGACAGGACTCTATAGGGGAAAGCCAGTCATCCAACACAAGCTGGAGACTGGCTAGTGGGGAAAATGGGGGGGAAGGGAGGAAGAAAAGGAATAAGACGAAAAGAGGAAGAAGCGGAAGGTGAAAAGCGGTCTCAGTTTTCACGTTACTAACAGAAAAGGAGAAGAAGAAGGCACCCAGATTCTCACCTGGGAGGAGAAAAAGAGGAAGAAAGAAGGATGATCAGAGATGATATATGGATGGAAATAAATGAAATTGTGAGAGATATAATAATAAAGATGATAAATGGAACTTGGAATTATGATATATAAATAAATTAATTGCAAATCTGAGCACAACAAACAATGGTCTCTGTCTTTTGTGAGGAAAAGGGGAATCTGGGACAATGAGTTTGCCCTTTGAGGGCAGACCAGGTTGTCCTGTGCACCCTTCCCTATTCATCAGGATGGTGTGCTCAGAAGGAGGGAGGAAGGAAGGGTAGGGGCTCGGGATAAAACAATGGACAAGCAACCCGGAGAGGGGCAAATGGAGGTACATAAGGGACAACACAGAAGTGGTTCAGCCACTTTTGCTGGAGTTTTGATTCCTCACACCCACCCTACAAAACAGGGCAAGAGGAAAAGACAGTCAAAAAAAGGGGGGACTGTATGGTAGGACTGTAAAGGTGGACAACGGATGAGTCCGGTTGGATGGTTATGGGACTGCCAAAGGTGGAGGGCAGGTGAGAATGTGGTTATTGGACTGCCAAAGGTGGATGGCAGGGAAAAGGAGGGGAGAATGGGGAGGAGGAGGGGAAAGAAAAGGAATAAGATGAAAGAGGAAGAAGCAGAAGGAGAAAAGCAGTTTGGTTTCACCGTTACCTAACAGAAAAGGAGAAGAAGAAGGCACCCAGGTTCTCAATGGAACATGGAATTATGATATAAATAAATTAATTGCCAAATCTAAGCCCAACAACAAACAATGGTCTCTGTCTTTTGTGAGGGAAAAGGGGAAATCTGGGACAATGCATTTTATGCTTTTTTCAGATTCCATTATACAACTATGCCAAAGTGGGATTACTTAAAAGATTGCAAAACATACATCAATAAAGAGGTAGGTGTTAGAAGAGCCCATGTCATAGGAGCTGTGATCATACAATTACAGGATATGTTAAAGGAGCTAGCAGAATAGCAGCAAGAGAGCAGGCAAGGTCTAGTTAGTTCTAGTCTAGAAGGAGTACTGTGATGGGAGTGTAGCTGTGAGCAGCTGTCCTAGCCTCTCTGGTTGGAACTAGGCCTCTGGACACAGTTGGCTGAGGTGGATCTGCTGGGCCTGGAGTGCTGGCAGGGCTCCAGTTCTGGGATGTGGCATTCCTTGGTTCAGTGTCCAGAAGGTCAGATGAAGCAAGTTAAAGAGAATATGATCCTGACATAGAACAGCAGAACACAGAGATTCCCAGAGGATGGGGATAATGGGTTGACTATGTAGATCCCTTGATGATGGGCCTTGGAGTCCTACAGTTATTGCCCTTTGCAGGAAAATTAATATGGAAGAGATACAGTATTTGAGAGGATGAGAGTTAGATATGAAGAATAATTGTACTCAGTAATGATATCAAAAGTCAGAATCCCTGATGGGTTAATATACAGATTCAAAGTAGGTGCCCTGACTTAGGGACCAATAAAGATTGTGCTGAATAAAGATCTGCCATTGGGCTGCAAAATAACAGACCTAGAGGGAGAAAGAGAATTCATTATAAAGACCCCAAATTGCGTAACAGTGTAGGTGCCCAGAGGATAAAGACAATTATTTGGTTCCAGGCTGATAGACGTGATGTAGGATCATGACAATGGTGCAGAGAGGGACACCAGGAGAAATCCTCCATCATAGCCATAATACTACATGCTCCAGTAGGGGTCACACAAATGCTATGCTCTGCACATCAGTATGTGTTCCATTGCACAGGAGGTCACATACATGCCTGTTTGTCTGACAAGCCAGTGACTGAGGCCAAACATCAATGTATAGGATTCATTCAGGAATGTAATATAGCATTAGCCTCTGTGATAGAAATGTCGCTGGGGAAGTATAATCTGAAGATCCAAAAGATCAGCCTCTGCCACCCAGGAGGGAGTTGTTCAATTGTTAAGAAAAGGGAGAAGTATCATATGTAATGAAGATCAAATAATCTCCTACTGCTCGACTGAAGATCTATAGTACAGACAGTGAATCTGTTCAGACTGTTTTGAGGTCAGTTTAACTTTACATGAACCTGTTGACCCATAGTCCCATCAAAATCTAAAAGAACCTTGTCCACTCCCTCCAACGGGCGGAGGGCCTTGTAGTACCCACTGTTAGGGGTTGGCTTTACATACAGAATGGATTTTACAAGCAGGAGTTGACAACTGTGGTAAATATAGGGTCACTTATTTTAAGGTCAAGTTTAAACTTGAATTATGGGCTGGTTCACTATTTCTGCTAAAAAGCTTGTCATTTCTGCAGGTTGGAAAGAACTGTTTAGTTTTTTTCTGTAAGCTTCTAACTACTCAGGATATGTCTATGCTTGTGTAAGATTCCATGTCATTTGGAACCATGTTTAGGAACAGAACAGACAAGTGGAGCTGAAAATGTGTAGTACATCATATCCTTGAGTAGTTAGAAGCTTAGCAAAACAAAACAAAACAGGCATTTCCAACCTACAGAAATGACAGGACATCCTTTTAGCAGAAATAGTGAATGAGGCCCATAATTCAAGTTCAGACTTGACCTGAAAATATGTGACCCTATTTTGCCAACAGAACATCTCTTAGAAAACAACAACTGCAGTTTTAATGTCCCATGATACTCAAAGAGGAAAAAGTGGAAAACTCCTGAGAGTTCCTGTTTACTGTAATCATTCAAGAGATATGAGCAGATTTGTAGAATGCCACAGTTTGCCCTAAATGCTCTTTTGAATTCTTTACCTGAAAGTATGAATGTGTCTTGGCATGTTTCAGACTGCAATATTAAATGGTAGAGAAGGTGCACTTAATATACTGTAGCAAGTAGGTCATTTCAATTTGTGTAATAGTCTTTTGCCCCCCCCGCCCCCACACACTTCTTAGGGCACCTTACAGGAACGCTTCATATGCAACAGTACAGCAATAGATGCATACATGTAAAATAATACTGACAGAATTCTAAAAGGGTTTAGTTAGTGGTTAATTCTGTTGGTTGTTTATTTGTGTTAGCCAAGTACTGATCAGTCAGTCAAAATGTTATTTATAAATGCCCCATCCCAGAGACTCTGGGCCCTGAACAAAAATGTTATCAAAGACACTATCTATAATTGTAGCACATTAATTAATAAATATAAAACACATTAAAGTACATCCAAGTACTAACCAGACCCGACCCTGCTTAGGTTCCAAGAGCA
The DNA here is from genome assembly GCA_016271365.2 of Neoceratodus forsteri. NCBI lineage: Eukaryota > Metazoa > Chordata > Ceratodontiformes > Ceratodontidae > Neoceratodus > Neoceratodus forsteri. The sequence goes on from CM057454.1 coordinate 398,887,903, forward strand.
GACAAGATCGGGTGCATTCAGGGTGGTATGGCCATAGGCCACGTTAAAAATATAACACTTCAGGAGGAGCAATGGTTTTATCTTCTTTCAAAAAGACATGGGAGAAGATGTATGTTTTCAAAGCCTTTAAAATTGGCTTTACTGAGTAGATACTGTATGCCTAAGATTGCAAGGTTAGAACTCCAGAACTGTGTATCCACAGGATTTAATATTCCATTTGTAGACAAAAAAACTGGTATAATGCAAAATCACAATAGTATATACTGTATGACAATAACATTACATACAATTATAAATACACTGACATTGTACTTCAAAATTGTTAAAAATACAACCATGTACAATAGAAAAATTAGAATTTTAACTATAGAAACGTGCTTAAATAAAAAAAGTTTAGTATAATAATATTATTAATGCAATCCAGTGACTGGGTTACCTTGTTAATCAAACTCATGTACCCTAGGGTTAGATTCACATTATAAAACTAGCTCAGCAAAAAACTCCTGATTGATTCAGACTCAGCGATTACTACATGGTATTAATTCGGTCTTGCACATGACTACCCATCCTGAAGCGCCCATTTCACCAGAATCATACCGACTGTAAATCCTTTTGTCTCAAGCAGGGCATGTGCTGGGGAAGGCTTGAGAGATTTTAAATGTTATTTTCAGATAACTACCTTTAACATACTGGATCACATAGCTACAGGGATGGCATAGCATATGCCCTGAGCACATAGCCACTAAAGTCATTCCACTCAACCCATACCATGATGGTCATGTCAATATGTATATATACCATTCCTCGTGGTTCAATGGCTCTAGAATTGTGTGAAATGGTTGTTCATTTCCTAGCATCCAGCAGATCCCCCATAGTCTCAATCTCTTTCATTACTGTTGTCTATTGTGCCTAGCCCTTCCTCCTGCTAGAATAAACATTCTGGCTCATAGTTATGCTTACAAGAAAATGCAAGCAGCCATTGTTGGCTACAGCCAACTCTTCTTTGAACAGGCAGTGAAATCAGGATTAGAAAATGGACTGTTACTTTGAAATGAATTAACATAAAATGGAACTTCACCATGATGCTTATTATGGATCTGCTGTTCCAAAATCTGAACTTAATGAATTTAGCTACATCCTCCTATTTAATGTGACAGGGACATAAAAAGTACTTGAATTCCCAGGTCTTGGGACCAAAAATAGAGTCACAGTTGACTCACATTTCTCAGAAGTAAAAAGCTACCTTGACTGCTGAATGTAGAAAGTCAGACTATAGGCAAGTTATACAGTACGTGCAGGTTGTATGAATGATGTGCACCACCTTGATGCTCTTCGAGGTCATGCTATCCTTAATGGGTGACTGAAGGATATGGCCAGTGTCCTAATTGAGTTGACTGCATCTTACCAAAACACTCTGGTTGGCTTAGTTTCAGCAGCTTCATGCATCCAAGCTTAAATCTGTTCCAAGTCACCAATCAAGCAGTTGGCAGGCTATGTTGAAAAGAAAGATACAGTTGGATATTACTGTCTCCCAGTGAAGCAATGGATTATTTTAAGGTTTTTCGTCTGAGTTTATTGACCCTAACTGGTTTGGGTCCCTGGTAAGGAGAGTACTTCTTGCACCATCTCAGCTGTCCCTCTTCTGTTAGCAAGTCAGTTATCATTGATAATGCTACCCTCCATGTTTGTATGGTACATGAAGGAGTTTTACCAACTTTTGAATAAGTTCCTGTCAAAATCCAATTGCCAGCATTCTTAGCCATCGTTAAGAGTATGTTAAATACACATCTGTTTCAGGATGCCTTAACTGTCTTTTTATTATTATTCTTGGTAACCACATAAGGCTCACTAGGCACAAGTGCCTGTTTTCAGGGGCAACCTGGTAGCACTGGGGAGGTTAAGGACTTGCTCGGAGTCACACAGTATGCAAGTGGAGGTTGTGTGAATCAAACCCAGGTCTGTAGGAAGTAGCAGGTTCATTCACAGCTCATTACTCCAACCTTTATGGTATACTGCCAGCCCCAGTCATTAACCCATTTGATTCTGGGATTCAGTAATGTTTCCTGTGTTATTTCTTTGCTTTTTATCTTAATGTGTATTTTCACAATTCTTAACTGTGATTATATGTTGTGGTCTTCATCTGTAATCCACTCTGAGAAGCTCTACATATTTGGTTCAGTGTAAATACAAGTTGGTTGATTTAAAATATGTTCAGGTGCAACAGAATGAATACCCAAGCTGTTTTTCAAAATATCTCCTTGTTGTACATGAAAAAGACAATCTGTGCAAAACTGTTCCATTTAGTAGTGAAAGATGTGAATAACATTCAGAACAGTGCTGAGTAATTGTGACTATAAAACAGAAACCTCCAGTGGTGATCCAACTATATAGCAAGCATAACAGTCAGTGGAGCACTCTAACCCCTAAGCTAGGAGAACGCTCCTTTTTAATGGTTGGAGTTGCTGCCATCAGGACTCATGGTTCCTGGTCTGATTCTCAGCAAGGGCTAGAAGTATGAACTGCCCCAGGAAAGGGGACAGAAAAAACAGGCCAAAGTCATAGCACATCCTGTACATGTTGAAAAGTATAGGACAAGGATCAGCTGCTTTGGACTGGCAGGGCCAACTAATGCCCTGTCAAGGAATATAGTAGGTCCCTATCACAATAACCAGTGATGATCATAGAGGTATTCTAACCCATGCTATTTCTGTTCCTACACAGTAGGTTCTATCACAATAGCCAGTGATGATAACAGAGGTATTCTAACTGATGCTATTTCTGTTCCTATAAGGCCAACATGTTATTTTCTCTGTGTTCTGTATAATAATTTCAGAGAGCTTCTTGAGCATATAGTGCCAAACTCACACATTTGGATCAGAAGTAATAGCATAGTAATTTAGGACTGGAAGTGTCTCTAGGTCTATCAAACTTCATGGTCAGGTATTATTAAGTTTGCAGTGCAGTCATGTTCTAATTTATAGGGACATACCAGACAATCTACTTCTCAGGGTACCTTATAATTCACTTGGTATTCAGAAAAATACTCCAGTTTGACTTGAAGGCCTGTATTTCTATATAGTCACTGTCATCACTGGTAGGCTGTTATGAAGAGTAGGTTCACCACCCTTAGGGAGAAGAAGAGCCTCATAACTTTACCCTTGTATTAGCCACATCTGAGCTTCAGGGCATGTCCACATTAGGTCTGTGTGAAATGTTCAGTTCTGCTTCCACTGGAATTCTCTGGAATTTCAAAACCCTTCCTAACTTTGTGGAATCCTATTGGAAGTGGAATTCCAAAATTCCAAAAGATGAACATGAGCTGCAGACTGATATTCTGCAGTTTATGTAAACTTCAAAGTCACTGTCCACAAACCATAGAACATTATTCCATGGATTACATGATCTGTGGAATATTCTGTGGGCTACTTAAAATGCTTTTGGAATTTTGTGAAATTAAAGAAATTGCATGAAGCATTTTGGAAATGGAATTACCATTCTGAACAAATTCTGCCATTCTGCATAGCTGTAGTCCCCATGTCTTGCTGGGACATGCCAGACCAAATTTCTCTATCTGTTCAGTCTTGTTGATACCTCTAGGCCCTGTGTGTGAAACATTAAGATAATGTACTGTGTTAGCCTCCTTTATTCCAGGGTGAGCATGTTAGGGCCTTCAATGTCTCCTCAGTTTTTTTTCCACTTTACCCCTGATCGTATTGTTATCCCTACATTGCACTCTTGCATCAACCTCAATGTCCTTTTATGTTCACTTGTGCACATAAAGTAAACCTATTGTTGGTTCTCGGGAGAGTAGGGGCTGGAGAGACGTGGAACTGTAACAGCTAATGTAATTGAGCATGCAGAAGGCATGCATCAGACATGCAGCAGACAGGCCAATGAGGAGCAGGCTGTTGATAATGGTGTGCAGCCTGGCTGAGGGGCAGAAACTTTGTGTAGTTGAAAAGAGGCAGCCACACCTATCAGAGTGCAGCTGTTTCCATTCATCTACAAAATGCCGCCCAGCAGCAAGCTGATCAGAGTCATTGTTAGCCTGCTTCTCATCCTCCCCCAGCACATAAGCTTTTTGTGGTCTGTGTCCTGTTTCTTCCGTTCTGTCTCTTTTGGCAGTTTGCAGTTCGAACAGTGTTTTACACATACAGTGTTTGGTCAGCTCACTTGGCTGGAAGCATTATATCCCATAGCAACTGTGAAGGAAAACTGAAAACTCCACAGCTAGTCACATCATACTAGCCAGTTACATGCGAGTAACAATGCCGACACCATTGCTGGAATTTCAGTGAATCTGGGCTGTCCACAGAAGTCCCAGCTAACCATGGAAGCTGTAGCTGACCCAAGCTGAAGCGCATTCCCATATTCACTAACTGTTTCAAGCACACGCTTATTTTCAAAGCACATGTGTTGTGTATTTACATAAAGTGTCCAATCTCCTCAGAAAATAATGTAAAGCCAAACTAAGTATAACAGGGTGAAAAATATGTTTTGTGATCTAGAGTCATGAGTCCTCAGCTAATGCATGTGCCTGGACTCATGGCTTCAGTTTTTTCAAAACATTTTTCACCCTGTTAGTAGAATGCTTGATTTGGTTTTACATTTAGTTTATTTTGATGAGTCCAGTCACTTTACTTAAACATTAGACCACATAGTACTTGAAAACAAACTGGTGCATGCATGAGTATACCACCTCCCACCTACTGACACCCATCCATTTCATGTATTAGCCCCCATTTAGTGCAGGCCCCTCAATAAGTGCAGACATTGGGGCACCCAACCCTTGGTGCTGTCAAGCATCTGTGACACTGGGGTACCCAACTCCAGTATCAATAGTGGACCCGTAATAAAGCAAACAATGCATCAAAGTCTTTTCTTTATTCCCTGTAAGGCAGCAAACCATCCATCAATGTCTTTTAGATCCTACACTACCCCACCCACCCCACTCCTGCTCCCTACCACTGCATCTAACCCCATACCATCGCTCACCTAAAAGTCCAGCACTGAAAAGCCACTCTACCAGGTAAAGGCATCCTTCTTCATTGCTGGCTGAGAATTGAAGACTCAAGGTAAGTGCAGTCAATGTATGATAATGCATTTTGAACTTTTACTCATAACTTTGTCATTTTATAATATTTTTCTACAAATGTTCAACAAGGTCTTTACAGGACCCCACCTCGTGAACAAAGTATTGTAGGAGAAAATGCTCAAATCAGGACAAAAGGTAATTTCTCAGTCTTTCTGGTAAATGTTTCATGCTGGATTTGAAAACGTTTCCTACCAGGTTTATGTAGTGGAGTCATATAAAGTCTATGTTGAAAATTTGGGGTAAAAAAAGTTATGTAGGTAGATGGACATTTTCAATGTTCACTCATAACTTTGGTAATTTTCAATATTTTGGCTCCAACTTTTCAGTATAGTACTCTTTTATGGACCTACTTAATGATCCTGGTAGGCCAAATCTGGTGAAGAAGGTGATTTAATGAAGTGACTACAGTCACCTTTCAGGCCAGATTTGAAATTTTTACCTCACTCGCTCGTGAGGTGGGTCCAAAAGGCCATCTTGAAAATCTGAGATCAAAATCTTAAAACTCCAATGTTTTAAAGGTATGTTGAAAAATTCAATGTTCACACATAACTTCAGTCATTTTCAATATTCTGACTCCATGATTTTCAACATAGCCATTTTACACACCAGCTCAAAATATCACAGGTGTCATTTTCAGATTCTGCCCAAATTGTGTTTTGCACTTCTGGAGCAAAATTGCATGTTGGCCAGTATTAAAATTACACATGTCATAGTCAGAAGGTGGGGGTAAAAAAACTTCAAGTATGTTGAAAATTTGGGTCAAAATTAAAAAAAGTTAAGAAGAAACATTTTGTGCAGGGTTGGCTGTTGGCTGAACGATAGCATGTTATGTTCTCATGCAGGTGACTCAAGTTTAGAGATGAGCTCATGGAGCTGGCTGGGCAGCAGGAGATAGAGGCGTGTACTGTCTTGCACCACAGCTCCTACCCTGGAAGGTATTGCTTGGTGTTAAGCTGCACTGATGACACTTTATATTTGGCCAGGAGCCTTCCCTCACAAAGGTTCACATGCGTGTCCAGGGTCTGATGGGGCCACTAAAGTGTCAAGCCATTCTTTTGGCATTCCATGGCCACTACATACTATTTAACCTATCTTTAACACCTGTGCAGCAGAAGTTAGGTCAGAAGTGCCACAGAAAACTGAGGGCCTTTGCATATATTTTTTATTTAGAATTTCTCTTCATGCAAATTCATCTCCACAGAGGAGGAATAGCCATTTTATGTTGTTTCATCTTGCCCTATGTGCTTGCACAGCTTGCTGTGGACAGTTGCTGTATGTTATAATGGTTGGCACTGGTAGATCAAAACTAAGGGAACCAAGCTATCATCAATACTTCTACTGGCATGCATTTAACACAAATAATGTAGTATTGTAGGTGGCACTAGTATGGCAAAAGGTTCACTGGTATATGTCTTCAAGTATGCATGGGCAAGGTATACATTTTGTTTGTTTTCTTATGTTGGCAAGATGTTGCTAAGACACAGATCACCTCTTAGACATCTATACTCCATTGAATACAGACTAATTGTTCAAACCTTGTTTCATAATCCAGGTTGTGCATATTCTTAAATTTTTTTGTGATTCTTCTTGAACTCCTCTGTTTTTACCTTTATAGTTGTTGGGGCATAGAAGGGAGAGCAATAATCAAGATGCAGTCTTACCAAACTAGTATAAAGTGGAGTAATGACCTCTGGTTCCTGACTCTTTATGTGTTTTAGGATGCACCCAATTATACGTTGGCATTTTTTAACCTTTGCTTTGGTGTGAGTATTGGAAGTAAGTTTGTTGTTTACTATAATTCCCATATCCTTTTACGTTAGTAATCTCCTGCAATGATATGTTATTTAATCTATATTTGGTCTTTGGATTGTTGTGCCCAAAGTACATGACCTTACACTTATTCTTATTAGAGAGCATCTTATTTTCTTGAGCCTATGTCGCTAGTCCATTCAGATCTTTTGGAAACCTTGCACTGCTTATGAATTATTAACAATACACCCTATTTTACAGTCGCCGGTGTATTCTGACATCCAAGTGTTGGACGTAAGTCTGTATAGATGAGATAAGTATGTTAAACAGTGTAGGCCCCAAGACAAAGCTCTGAAGAACCCGCTTGTGACTAATCCCAGGCAGAGGTAAACTCTGATGACCACCCTTGACATTTGTTGAGAAGCCATGAAGCAATCCAGTTAATAATATGTTTATGAAATTTCAATTCAATCATATGGTCAATTATAATTTTTGGGGAAGTTGTGTTGAAGGGCTTTGAGAAATCTAAGAATATTATATCAACAGGTAGGCTTTATCTAAAGATGCACTTACATTTTCAAAGAAGTTCAACAGAATAATTAGGCAGGATCTTCCAGGAAAAACATGTTGGTTATGTCCAATAGTCTGTTTTGGGAAACATGGGCTTCAATGTGTGATGATAATAATCTCTAAAGTTTACCCACCACTGATGTTAGACTATTTGGTCTATAATTGGATACATCTTTCTTATTGCCAGTTTTGTATATAGGGTAACAGATGCTTCACCCATTTTGGGAATTGTTTTCCTTCCTTTAGAGATGCATTAAATAGCACAGTAAAAGGACCCAGTATTACATTTGTACTTTATTTTAGAAACCTTGGGTGAATTCAATCAGGTCCTGCAGAGGAGTTGGCTTTTAGGTTGTGAAGTACATTCCTCACTTCCTCTATTGTGAATGGGGAGGTTAGATTCTGATTGGTTTGAATAGGTCCAGTTGTACACTCATTGGGTTTGAATGTATTCAGGAAGCAGTTATTAAATTCAGTTGCCATTGCTGTTTCATCGTTCAGTATTCCATTTGTTGTTTCAATTGGTCCTACAGTCGTGTAGCTACCTCTTAGTGAACCTACAGTACGTAATTATAGAATTTCTTTTATTGTCCTTTGAATCTGTTGCTAGATTAATTTCAGGATTTTTCTTTGCTTTTTAATATGTGATTTGACCAAGTTTGCTAGTTTTTGTATTAACTCCAATTTAAAATAGTCATTTTTTTATATTTTGCATATGACCTTTTCTTTCTGTTTATTGCCTTTTTAATACTGTTGTTCCACCATAATGGAATTATATGCTTATTATTGTATTTTGTTCTTGTTGGGACTCAGGTATCAATACAGTAATTCAATTTATTTTATATAATATCCCATTTTCTGCCCAGGTGCTCCACAGGGCTGTCCAACCGCGAAAGTAAAGCCTGTCTCTAACCTCGAGGCTTTCTGCCCAGGAGTCACAGGTCATTCCACCACCAAAAGTAAAGCCTGTCCCTACCCCAGGCTTCTGCCCAGGAGTTGCACAGGGCCGTCCGACCACCAAAAGTAAAACCTGTCTCTACCCCAGGACTTTCTGCCTAGGAGCTGCACTGGGGCTGCCCGATCACAAAGTAAAACCTGTCTCTACCCCAGGGCTTTCTTCCCAGGAGCTGTGCTGGGAGCCCATCTGACCACCAAAAGTAAAGGTGTAACAAAAGAATCAATGGCTTGCTGCATCTACAATTTTAAAAAGTGGCGCCTTTTGACCTTGCCCATGGAACTCTCCGTTCTATTTGCTGTCAGAGCTCTCCTCTCCTCTCCCCAAGGACATAGCAGGGTCAAGCTGGGTGATCCATTCAGTGCTGCATAGATCTCGGCAATATTCTTATTATAGTAACCTCACGTGGCAATTGTTAATATAATCTTGTCGGAGTACAGCTAAGGGAGTTAAAGTAGAACATGGGAGATCTTGCTAGCACAGCCTAGCTCCAGGTGGCTTACTGAATTTTAAACATTACTTTGTGCATGCTAATGAATTTAATTTTAACTGCATTGAAGTGCATCTCTGAGCCACCAGAAGCTGCCTGCCCGGTTCAGGGTTTGTCAAGCAGGAAAAATACTTAGCCTGCCAGGCTGGTTAAGGGGACTGTATGCTTTGACTCTGCATGATTTGCCTTACTTATAATAGCATGTTAAGATCTTAAAGTCTGCATAAGTATTTTCTGTGGTGCTATAATGTTATGTTGCTGAGGGTGAATTCTGTGATTTAACATGTTTTGTTCACTGTGCTGGCAAGTTTGAAACCTTTAGTGCATGAAAACACTGTAGTCTGTTATCATGAGTTCCACTCTTGGCTTTCCCTCAGCTATTTCTTTACCTCTGTTGTTCTCCTGCTCCCTACACCTACCCTTTTTCTACCTTCCTTTCCTGCCATGTGCATCTCTAGCCCCAAGCTTAACTGCAGCTGTTGCTGATCGTGCTTAGTACTGTAACCGCCTGCTTCTCTGTACCTACCTGTCTTGATGTCCTTCAACCTTATCGCCCTTGCTGTCCTGTCCCTACAACCCCTGCATTAACCTGATACCTTCCTGCCCCAGCTACATCACTCCCCTTTTGTTTTCAGCACTCTCATCTACCTATTTATTCTCCACAGCCTGTCTCTACCCCAGCACTTTCTGCCCAGGAGCTGCACAGGGCTGTCCAACTGCCAAAAGTAAAGGTGCGCAACAAAAGAATCAATGGCTTGCTGCATCTACAATTTTAAACTTGGCGCCTTTTGACCTTTACCCATGGAACTCTCCTATTCTGTTTCACCGTCAGAGTTTCCTCTCCCATGGACATAGCAAGGTCAAGCTGGGTGATCCATTCAGTGCTGTATATATCTCGCAATATTCTTATTGTAGTAACTCTACGTGGCAATTGTTAATGTAGTCTTGCTGGCGACAGCTGAGGGAGTTGTGCAAGGAACAGCAGGAGATCTTGCTAGTACAGCCTAGCTCCTGGGGGCATACTGAATTTTAAATGTTACTTTGGGCATGCTTAACGAATTTTATTTTAACTGCATTGAAGTGCATCTCTGATCCACCAGCTGCCGCCTGGTTCAGGGGCTGCTACAGATCCCGCAGTCGCTTCGTGACTGCTCCCTGCCCACCCCACAATACTATCCCACCCTTAGCTGACATTTAGTTTATACTAAAGGAGATTGCGAATGTGATATCTTTTTACACTGTCTCCTTACATTGTCATCTGCACTTTATACACGCTCACTACTAGTGGTCGCTGTACTCCGTGGACCCTGACTCTCAGTCTCTGCTCATTGCCTATTCTGAATCTCCTGCTCCAGTGCAGGATTACTCTTCTTCTCATTGTCTTCACTCATTCCTGATTACCTCTGCCTTTAGTCCTTCCTCATCATGTTCCCTAGTTCTATTTTTCCCTCCTGCCAGTTGCAGGAGCTATGTTGTTCTTGTAGTATTAACTGGCCCTTCCTAGCAGCCCTCTACTCGCCTCTTTTACTCCTCTGACAACTTCTGCTACTCCAACTTGCTCTCTGACCCCACCCCTAAACCTCTACTGATGCTAGGGCTCAATAATAAACCTATTGGGGTCTTACTTAGTATATCCTGTGGAAATTCGCTTTCTCCCAAGTAGTGTCTCCCACGCATTTGTCATAGTCTCCCTCTGGATAACTAGTCTCCCTTACTCTTGCTGGGGACATTGAGACCAATCCTGGACCCTCTTCAGCTAATGTCACCACCAATTGCTGGCCTCAATCTCCCAGTTTCACCTTTGCTCACCTTAACATTAGAAGCCTTACTGCTAACCTCCCAAAACTTGAGACTTGGGTCACCTCAACTAATCCAGATGTTCTTGCTCTGTCTGAAACTTGGCTGAAACCTTCTATTACAGACTCTGCTGCTCCTTGCCTGGCTATACTATGCTTCAGTCTGATCACCCTAATGCCAGAAGAGGGTGGCTCATTGTACTTCAAGCCTCACCTCAACATATCTTTTATACAAAGTCCCTCTGGCAAATTAGTGGTGCTCCATTCACTTCTGCTACTCAGGGAGTCAAAACAACCATACCTTTGCATCTATTTACCCCCTAAAAACTCAAGCTGGGACTGGAAGAGTTTATTGAACTTGTGCCCTCTGTGTCTGGGAAAACTAAGTCATCTGCATGGGTGATTTTAATCTGGACAGGGCTGGACCCAGTTCCTCCATCTTAACCTCTATTACAAGCAAGGCTAATCTTACTCAGCTCATCAGGAGCCCCACCAGGATTTCCCATCAGGGGACCACTGCCATCCTCCTATACTGGATATTCACCAATAGGCTTGGGAACTTTCCTCGGCTGGAGCCCTACTTGACTCCATAGCGATCACTGCCCAGTGTACTGCACCTGGGACACCTCCCTCCCTCCTACCCACCCAAAGTTGTATCTTTCTCCAACATCTCCAAACTTAACCATGCTGCATTTCTGCATGATCTAAGGATGACTACTGGTCCCCTATCTACATAACCAATAATGTCAACAAAGCAGTAGGTTACTTTAATGATACCTCAATCTCTCCAGAACCTTCATGTTCCTGTCACCACACACAGAGTACAAGGTAAAGTCATCAAATGGCTCAAGCGCCACCTACTTCAGCTGCTAAAATGGGAGACAACCTCTGGTCAGTTTGGAAGTCCACTTCTCATCAAGCAGACTTTGAGGTCTACAGGGCCTTATGGAACGCATGTAAAAGGGAGATTCGTGTGGCAAGAGCTTATACTACCGCAACCTTCTCAGTTCTTCGTCCTCTAACACCAAATGGTACTGGTCACATGTTAAAGAAATTTGGGATCATAATAAGCCTATGACTTGAATGAAATGCTGATAAATGATAGTCACTGCCATAACCCCTTACCATTGACAATTCTTTAACTCTCTGTATTCCAACCTTCTATCCTCATCTGCCAACACCCCATAGTATCTCCATGCCCACCTGCCACTGCACCACTGGCCTTGAACTATCAGCGTCACTTGTCTTGAGGTGCTTAAGCTTCTAAGGTCTTTACCGGCTAATGGCAGTGCAGGCCCAGATGGTATACATCCTAGGATTCTCAGGCAGTTTGCCTCTAGTCTCGCTGTACCTGTAACCAGACTCTTTAACTCTCCATCTGCTCTGCCTCAGTGCCTTCAGTCTGGAAGGTTGCCAGGACTATACCTATCTTTAAGAAAGGGACTCCAGGATCATGTCTAACTACAGAACCATTTCACTCCTGCCCACTCTCAGGAAACTGCTCGAGAAACTTGTTCACCAGCTGGTCTCTGCACACATTCTTAATTTCAGCTTATAATCCTCGACAACATGGTTTTAGGGCAGGGTAGGGTTCAGCACTACTACAGCTCTTACTCAACTGACCAGCGATATAAAAATAATATGGACAAGGGCTTGATTACTGGAGCTGTTTTCATTGATCTCTCAAAGTGTTTGACATGGTTCATCTCCTCTTCTTCTGTCCATGTTGAATATTCTTGGTACCTCTGACTCTACCCTCTCCTGGCTGAGCAGCTACCATAATAATCAGTCTCAGGCTCTATCCTTCCGTAAGTCCATCTCCTCCCTGTCCCGATTACCCGTGGCATTCCACAGGGTTCAGTCCTTGGTCCTCTACTTTTCTTCCTTTCATTAATGATATCCCCACTCCATCTTCTCACTGTAACATTATAATGTACACAGATGACCTGGTGCTTTATTCGTCCTCCAAGTCTATTGCCAACATCAATCTTCATCTCTCCTCTGCATTTCAGACCCTTCAATCCTGGTTCTCATCCAACTATCAAGTCATAAACATATCTAAGACCCAGGCCATGTTCTTGGGTCTCACAGAAAGGTGCCCACCTAGCCCACTAAACTCCTGTGCGCAGCTGTGATGGGACTGCTGTATCCAATACTTTATCCTTCATGTATCTGGGGTGATGCTTGACCCTGTACTTCGACTACTCACCTAATGCTAGCGAGGTGTGTCACGTGGTCAATGCCAAAATCAGTAATGCCTACAAAGTGCATCACTCTCTCACCCTGGCTGTCAGGATCTCTGTTGCATGTGGGATTTTACTCCACAACTGCTTTATGCTTTGCCAGTGCTTTCACATGCTAATGCTGGCGCTTTCCACAGTTGGGATGTCTTACAACAATATCTGTAGTTTTGCCCTGTCTGCTCCCCCCACCTTTACACATCACTGCAGTCTCTATACTGCCTTGAAATGGCTGTCTCCTGATGCCATTCGCTCATACTCCTTGGCTGTTTTGTTGACTCCTTAACCAGAGCACCTCATCCTGCCTCTCTGTGGGACATGTTGACACTAGTCTCTCACTGTCACTCCTCGGGTCCTCAACCTCCCGTTACTATCTACTCAGACTTGTTCCACAAAAAGGCAGGAGGCAGTATGGTGCAGTGGGTTAAGGCTCTGAGCTGCAAATCTGAGACCTGGGTTTGAATCTCACAGCCCCTAGGGTGCATACTGTGTGACCCTGAGCAAGTCACTTAACTTCCTGTGCTCCCAGGTTGCACCTGCAAACAAGCTTTCAGCTTAGTGTGTCTCACCTGGTAAAATAATTGGTTAAAAAAATGAGTGAACAAGCCTTCTCCTACTTTGCTCCTAGGTTGTGAAACTTTCTCCCACGAATGTCAGGAACTCCTCATCCACCTTACTTTAAGCATGCCCTATTTTCCCACCTTCTTATTTCTGGAACCTGTGACTGCACTTAACCTCATTCCTGTCCCTCCCTTGTCACTCCTCTTGACTCTGACTACTTGTTTGTGACTTTCCCACCCCTTAGAATTGCTGTTTGTCTTAAATTTCTGGCTGCCTTACCTATCCCTTGGCTGGATTTATGTGTCTATCATGTGATCTTAGTCTAGCATGTTATTTTGGATATCTGCAGTTAGCTTTGCCTACAGGACTGCTCACTCCCAGCTAGGCATTCTGAATGTTTGCTTACTGCCAGCTCCTATTAATGGCAAGATACCTTGTTGGCTGCTATCCATGCTTCGTATTTATGGCAGTCCTCTGTTATGTATTTTGTACACAGTCTCCACTGCACTTACGTTATTGTTTGTACTCCTGTTATGATTTTGTACTCTGCTGTTGCTGTATTGACTTATTGTACTGTCCCAGGTCATGCCTGAAAATAGGCAGGTTATGTTGCCTAGAGCACTTACCTGGTTACCAAAAGCAAATAAATAAATAAATATATGATTTAAATAATGATTATTCAGGTCAGCCTCCCAGTCCCCAGTGGAAAGGTATTCAGTGGTAAGCCTGTTGTTAGCTTTTGTAAAGTCTTTAACTAGGGGTAACAGATGTATTTTTGGCTCTGTTATTATTATTGCATATGTAAGGAACTGGAAGGATAAGAGTTGATAATGCAATGGAGTCAGATGGGTGCACCCCATGGTCCTAAATGAACTAAGACAGGTGGTGGCTGAACCTCTGGCAATCCTGTTTAGCCAATCACTGGAAACAGGGAGGTACCCAAAGACTGGAGGACAGCAGATGTAGTCTCCTTATACAAAAGTGAGATCATAGAGGAAGCAGGGAACTACAGACCAGTCAGCCTGACCTCGGTAGTAGGGAAGTTCATGGAAGCACTACTGAAGGAGAGATTGGTGGAACATCTGGTTGCTAATAGACTACAGGACCCAAGGCAGCATGGTTTCACTGGGGAAGGTCATGCCAGACCAGCCTCATTTAATTTTTGACTGGGTGACAAGGGAGTTGGATCAGGGGAGTAGTGGATGTGGCCTATCTGGACTTCAGACTGGGGAATATGGGAGGGCAGTACAGTAGTGCAGTGGGTAGGTCATTGGTTGGGCTGCAGGACACAGAGGGTGGTGGTAAATGGCTGTCACTCCACAGAGGGAAGTGTGACCAGTGAGGTACCACAGCGATCAGTGTTGGTACTGTCCTATTCAATGTCTTCATCAGAGACATTGTGCAGGACCTAGGAAGGCAGAATTTCCTTGTTTGTTGATGACATGAAGCTCTGTAACAGAGTGGACATGCCAGAGGTGTAGACAGAATGAGTAGGGACCTGCAGAAGCTTGAAGAATGGTCAAGGGTTTGGCAGTTGAAATTCAATGCAAAGAGTGCAAGATAATGTACATGGGGCACAAAAACCCTGGAACAAGATATCATTTGGGGGTTAGGATATAGCATGCACCAAGCAGGAAAGGATCTTGGGGTTATCATCTCTGATGACCTCGAGGTAGGGAACAGTGCGACAAGGCAGCAAGTAAAGAAATAGGATGCTGGGATGCATAGGCAGGGGCATCACCAGCAGGAAAAGGAGGTCATAATTCCACTCATACAAGACACTAGTGAGGCCCCACCTGGAGTGCAGTGTACAGTTCTGAAGCCCTTACCTACGTAATATAGGCAGGGTAGAGAAGGTTCAGAGGAGGGCAGAAAAGATGGTACAGGGATTGTGTCATAAGTCCTATGAGGACAGGGTGAAGAACTTGAATATGTACTCCATGGAGAGAGCAGAGGAGGGAGACAGGAGATATGATAGAGACATACAGTACACATACCTTACAGGGAGGACAGGGTGCAGGAATATGCTATTTCCCAGCTACAAAGATGTTCCAGGACTGGAGGACATGAGATGAAGCTGGAGAGAGGCTGATTCAGAGGAAATGTGAGTAAGAATTTCTTCACAGAAAGGGTGGTGGACAAGTGGAACACCCTGCCAGAGGAAGTGATGGGGCTGAAACAATCACAGGATTTAAGAATGCATGGGATAGACATAAGGAATTCTGGAGGTCGGGGTAAGGGGCAACAGACTTCTAGAAAACATAAAGTGAACTTACAAGTTTAATGGGCAGACTGGTGGGCCACAGGCCCTTATTTGTCAACATTGTCTATGTATATACATGTATCTATGTATTGTGTACACCCTGACATAGCTGTTATTAAGTTGACACTTAGTGTTACCATCTTATGGTCACTATCTCCAAGAGGTTTAATAACTGCTGGTGTGGATATACCATCTTCCATGTTCGTTGGAACGATGTCCAGTGTGTTATCTTCCCTGGTTTCTTCAGTTACTAGTTGTTCTAGGTTGTGATTAACTAATATATCAATAAATTTATTTTCAGTACTACCAATACCTTCTAATGTGGACCAGTTAATTTTAGGGAAGTTGAAGTCTCCCATTAAGATGTAATTTAGTGGTGTATCCATGCTTTCTATTACTGATAAGAAGTTCTCATTTTCCTCTTTAGTCAAATTTGGGATCGGGTATCCAAGTCCTACCAGCAGTTTGTCTGCTGGCAATGTAATTTGCGCCATACTGTTTCAGCATTCTTACGTTCATCTAGTGGGGGATACATACTTCTCAACCTCCTGCCTCATAAATCAGGGACAAAGCTTAAAATAATCAGGGACACAGGATCAAAATCAGGACACACATCTTCAAATTGAGATATCAGCTCAGGAAGCTGGTAGAATAAGGGCTTAGTGTAAAATGCATTTTCTAAGTAAGAACAAGTCTGTAACTTTAATGTTTAACATTATTTTGTGCTTACAACCCCACTGTTTGGTCACGGAAACACAATTTTTAGGAGGGACAGAGTAAAATTTTGAGGCAAAATCAGGGACGCCCCTGAATATCAGGGACAGTTGAGAGAGTGTAGATACCATGTGAGCTTGGTATTTACTTTATATGTATATATATATATATATATATATATATATATATATATATATAAAGTAAATACCAAGCTCACATGGTATCCTATATAGAGGGCTACACCTCCACCTGCCTTTCCTATGCGATTCTTTGGGATTTTTGTGTAGCCTGGAATCTCTGTGTTCCAGTCATTATCCTGGAACCAGGTCTCTGTTACCCCACAGACTTAGATGTTGTCTGATCTCGAAATATATTTCAATTCCTGTATTTTGTTGGATAGACTACAGGCATTAAGAAGCAGGACGCTTAGTGCCTTGTTGGCTCTTGTTATTATTATTGCATATGTAACTTGGTTTTGTGTTTACCTTACTGTTGTGGTGTGGTAATATACAATAGTTTGCTTTATATTTTTTCCTGTTTTAGATGGACCGGTTTCCTGCCCCCCACCGATGTATTAGTTTAAAGATTTATTGATGAATGATACAATGTGTTTCCCAAGGAGTGAGCTACCTCTCCTACTTTGATGTATACCATCCCAGCAATATAGTTCTTCCCGACAGACAAAGTCCTCCCAATGGATGATACAGCTGACCTCTTGTTTTAATGTCCATTTCGCAACCACTTATTTACTGCTTTAATCTTATTACTATGATGCTGTGATGCTTTTGGGATCGGGTAGAATTTTAGACAGAGCAACCTCACATCCCAGATCAATCAATTTGTTAGTTAACGCAATGTAGTCTTGTTTTATTTTGACAATGGAATCATGAAAGATGTTATTTGCACTACCATGGACAATAACAAGTAGATTTTCTACTGCATTTTCAGAATGTTTTCACACATCCTAGTTATGTCAGCCACTTTAGCACCACTAAAGCTAGACAGAGTTCTGCAGGATTTATCAGGGTTGCAAATGGTCCTGTCTAGATATTTAACAATTGAGTCCCCTAGTAATACTTTGTTCCTCTACCCAGCAGAAGGACTGGCTTCTTTGTCCATGTTGCTAGCTGAATCAGTGATTATAGGTATAAGCAAGGGGGTGTTATTTGATATTTATTTGAACCATGAAGGAATCTGGATCCTACTTCTTCGGGACTTCTCCTGTGCATGATCAAAATGTAAATGGACTAATACAGTTTAAAGAAAACTATGTGAACTGGAGTTCCAGCATAGTCTCTTGTTTCCTGCCTGACTTCAGTGACAGTGTGTAAAACTTGTATATCTATACAGAGCCACAGGAGGCAGCTAAGTTGGTCTCCAAGCTACAGTAAGACAGAGGGTGCTAATGATTGGGAGGACTCATTAGATAAAGAGGATGGTGGAAGAAGCAGAGGAACAAGTTTCAGATACTGAGAGGATCTGGGCGAGCAGTGTCAGTATAAGCTGCATGATGGGACCCACTCTCAATAACTTAAACTCTATTGAAGAAACTTTACTGTTTGTAAAATGTTCCCACTAAACTTACATTTGCTCCCACCCATCCTCTATGGGTTGCAAGGGTTTACAGACTTCACTACTAGGAACAACTTTAGTGTTTAATATATGCCTGGACATATAATTTAAAGTGGTGTAATGGGGACAACTGCTTATTCTAATCCAGGGACAGTGGAGGTTACTGTATTTGCAGTAAAATGCTGCCATTATATTATTTTACTACACAGTGAACTCCCTAGGCTGCATTGCAATAGTGATAACTGTTGCATTTTCCCTACACTGCATGGTGTTCACACTAAGGCAAATGGTGAAAGCTGTAATTTGATTTTTGCAGCACATCTTATGGGGAGCAGAGTGAGGAGCATGTTGTCATACCCTAGTTCAAGGGTATATTGAATTTTCTTTTAATTTGACCTGAGGCACATACTGTAGGTCCCCTCCCAGTATGGAGCTGACATAAAGGTCCAGGTTCCGTAGAAGATTCTTGTGCTATAGTAGCATTTGATGAGCACAGTTACAAAAATTTGTTGTTTTATGCAGTTGGACTGGAGTCACCTATTGTGCCCTGTGTTCCTGGTTTTGACTGCATTTCAGATGGGTGGCAATTTACCTTAGTTACTTCCTGTAGAGATGCAGAACTGGGAGTGATTCCATAACTTTTGGAGTACTGTTCGTAAGTAGAGTCAATCAATGCACCATTACCTTTTGCATAGTACTGTTGGAAAGTGGGATGTGCATGGCCCACCTTTGGTTCAGGTAAATTCTAGCATCCCCAATATTTGTAGTCCTAATGTGCTATGTGCATTGATCAAACTCATGGGCTTAAGAAGCTTGAGATTAAGAATCTCATTTTAAATACAAAAATTCATAAAGGCTATAATGGCTAGTATAATCCCTGCTTAATTTTAAATATGCTAATTTAAATATCTACATTGGAAATGTTTAGTCACCTGTGTTAAATTTCTATCTCTTGTACCAAGAAATAATCAGTTTATCTGGCGATATTAAGTATGCTGAAATAATTTCAGATAACTGTTTTTTTTTTTTTCTTTGTTTATGGCCAGGATGGCACCCCATCAGCCCAACCATCATGTGTGCATCCACCATCCGCGGTAACACCAAGGTTCACCCAACCTGGTATTCCTCCTGACTTATCCCCAGGGTGGGACCTCTGGGCTCCCCCATACCCTTTCAGACACTACATCTGGTGTCCAGGCAAGTGGCTCCAGGACAACTATGTGGTGGCGTGAGGTGAGCAGCATTATGGGTCTGGCAGGGTTGTTTTTCCCAGAACTGTGGGAGACATGGCATGCAATGGTGCTGTGGTATGAACACACCATGTGCCCGGCATGCCTCCCTGCTGCAAACACAAGCTGAGTCACCAGTGGCAGGACATCCTGTGGTCACCCAGGATCCCTGCAAAGGGAACACAACCCCCACTCCCAGGAGATTGTGCAAAGGCTGCTCAATCCATCCCCCAGCTGGACCTCAAGCAACCCCAGTCCATTCCCTAACCCTTGTTTACAACGTCTTGAGCAGTAGCACTACTGCTGTGCTGACAAGCCAGCTTGACAATTGTTTTTTATCTCCAAGTCATGAACTACTGCTTTGCATGAAATCATAAACAAAAAGTAAAAAAAACTGTAGATGTGTCATCGTGTAATTATAGTGTATGAGAAGAGTCAAAGACAGGGATAAAAAGGTTAAAAGTTTAGGGAAGAGAGAGACACAAGGGTTTGCTAAGTGATTAAATAAACAGAGTGATGTCACTACAGGGTGGGTTGCCAGTTTGAAAGGCAGCCCTATTGTCAGGGTTTCTGACCAAAATAGAAGGGTGGGTGCCAGGAAGAGATAGTAAGGATAGGATGAGAAGGAGGGAAGGGGAAGGAAGGAAAAGAATGAGAAAGCATGAGATGAAGGGTAGGGGGAATGATAAGATCATGGGAAGAAGGGTGGTACAAGAAGGTGAGGGACAAAATGGAAGATATGAATTGGTGGAAGGTACCACTTGAAAGCCCCCAAAGGGGGAATAAGGAGAAGAAAGATGTGGATCACCCTTCTTTTGCTAGATAGTGATTTGCCAACAAGAAAAAAATGGTACACCTGACAGAGGTGGGGCCAGAAAAGTTTAACCTACAATTGCAAGGGTCTCTGAAAGAGTGGAATAGGAATAGGCAGATGAGGGTGAATCCCATCATCCATCACAATAACTGGAGACGGACTAGTGAAAGGAAGAGGAAAAAGGTGTGGGGTGGGGGGAAAGGTGACATGAGAGGCACAGTTAAAGGATATAGGGGCCCAGTGGGTATTGCCGAAAACTAGGACACAGGCTAGGTGTGCACCCAGCTGTATTGGTACCTTTGTGGGGTTTCAATCCCAGAGGGCTAAATGTGGGCATCGGGTTTGCATCTGAGTCCGGAATGGTTTAATGTATTGGAGGAGGTCATGCAAAGAATATGATGAA
Organism: Neoceratodus forsteri; assembly: GCA_016271365.2. NCBI lineage: Eukaryota > Metazoa > Chordata > Ceratodontiformes > Ceratodontidae > Neoceratodus > Neoceratodus forsteri. The sequence continues at coordinate 398,908,354 of CM057454.1, forward strand.
ATTGATGTATATGTACCAGAGTGCTGGTGATGTAAATAAAGTTTGGTGATGGAATTATGTAAATAAAGTATGCCACCTGAGCACCCAACAAGGTTTGTGTGGGGTTTGTTAATTTTGGGAAGGATCCCATGACAAGGTGGGTTGCCAGTTTAAAAGTTGGAGCATGAAATTCCAGCTGGCTGCTTGGTGCTGTGGCTTGAATCACTGCCTTAAGCATTCAGAGCTCGCTAGGTGCATATGGATATTTTTTATGAGTGTGTGTGTGTTCAGAATTTTGTATCCCATTCCACAATCACCAAGAACTGTGCTCCATGGTCCCCAGCCCTCCTTCCCCGAATAGCCCCTCCTAAGTTGCTTCCCATACCCCAGTGTCAAGCCTCCAATCGGAGTTGATTATTTTAAGAAAGGGGTGTAGGGGAAAGCCCCCCATTGCAGTGCAAGGTGCAGCCCCTGCCTACAACAAAAAGGAATATCACCCATAGAATGTGTTGTGATGGTCTCTGATGTTAGCCTGCTGTAGTGCACAGTCACCATTTCTGTTTTTGGTGTTGTGCACTCGCTAAACTGTACAGTGCTATTATTTCCTCACCATTATCACAAGGAACCATCATGGTTTGGGGAAGTCAAAGAGTATGGAAGGAAGAGGAAAAAGGGTGGTGTGTGGAGGGGAATGAGAGGCAGAGGTAAGGATAGAGGGGACCCAGGGGGTGCTGGGTCGGAAAACCTGGACACAGGCTGGGTGTGCACCCAGCCACATTGGCACCTTGTGAGATTTGCATCCCAGAGGGCCAAATGTGGGTGTCAGGTTTGCATCTGAGTCTCAAATGGTTTAATGGATTGGAGGTGATCATGCAAAGAATATGATGAAATTGATGTATATGTATCAAAGTATTGGTGATGTAAATAAAGTTTGGTGATGGAATTATGTAAATAAAGTATGCCAGCCAAGCACTCAACAAGGTTTGTGTATGGTGTGTTAACTTTGGAAGTGGATCACATGACAATATATACTTTAAAGTCTGACTTTCAAGCTGCAAAACTGAATTCTTCCTTCAGCTCTATATGACCAGATAAGACTTCCTCATGGAACTTGAGGTCTATGTCCTGTGAATATCTCTCAATGCCCAACATAAAACCAATATGGGACAAAGTTCCTTTGCCTGCATAGCCCCCTCACTGTGAAATGCCTTCCTCCCTACAATTCAACTATGTCAAACACCTGCTTCCTTCAAATTAGCCCTTAAGGAGTATATCCTCAGCTTACCCAAATGTAATTGCTGACATGCAAGTACTGTTGTTGTACACTGGAAACTATACTGATCATGTCCTTTAAAACAACAATGTCCCTAATTGTTCCCTTCTTTGTAACTTCCTGAGGGACTATTTCTCCTTGTGTAACATGTCTAGTGATTAGTCTGTATTAGCTGATTAATTGTTGTATGGTCTTCTCTCCTGCCTTGTCTAATGCCCCCATGCTTTGCATTACTTAATTATGCACTGATCTTACTGATTTTGTGCTTTCTCTATGTACAGTAACTAATTCCAAGTCACCTCTGAAAATAGGACTCTTTGGTTACAGTCAGTCTAACTGGTTACAAAAACAAGAAATAAAATGAATCAGTTATGTTGCAATTAAATGGGTCAGAAGTCCACATAGTGCATCATAAAACCTGTGTCTCTGTTCAGATAATTTTGTGTTGAATTAAGTTGCTTAATAAACAAGCTCTGATGTCCTTCTTTCCAATGTAGCTCCAAAGTTGCCTTTAAGTATCAGTACTGACAAGCCTACAAGTGAGTGATTAGGCCATGTGAAGTGGTATCCACTGTTGTTTGTCATCTTATTTGATATGGTCTTCCGTAAGAGATTCACCCAGGTATAAAGAGGTTTCTCCCACACAATGTCTTTCTGCTGATTTTTGCACTGTATGAGGTAAATCACATTGTATGAGTTGAAGGTTTATGGTCCATGTATTTGTATTACTTTGATGTGTGATGTGATGGTGATTTGTATGGATACATTTTGCATCTGGGGTTGTTGCACATGCCATTCATTTCAATTTACTACCCTGGTTTAATGGTGTTTGCTTCAGATGAGTATGTTGGAAAGGTTCTGAGGTTGTTTGTAGTCTATAACTGGTGGTTCAGGGAATATGTTTTTAGTTTGCTAACTTTATTAAGTGTACAATAGGTTGTAATGCTTTTATAATGTTTGCAGTGGTGATGCCATGGGCTATAGGTCACAACCAGAGAAACACAGTCAGGTGTGTATCTATACATTTTAGTAGGTTTTTTTTTTGTGATATTTGTACTACTTATTTCATCTCCATGTCTATTGGTCTCAGTGTGTGACTTTGTTGAACAAAAGAATTGCAGAGAGCAGGTGCTGTTAGAACTTTACTACTCTACTGGGACTAAAGAACTAGATCTCTACTACCGTGATCTTCAATTTAGGGCAAAAACAAACAAAAAAGAGTTAGGGTGTTTGATTGAGTTGGGTGAAGGGACCAGTTAGCTATGTAGAAGGAAACTGTGAATTAGGGGAGTGGCTTAGGCAAAAGGAAGCCAGGTGTTTGGATTTAAAACCTGCCCAGAATAACTTTTGGCAGAGAACAGCAAGAGGAAGAAGGTGCTGTTAGAACTTTAGTACTCTACTGGGACTAAAGAACTAGAACTCTACTACTGGGACCTTCAATTTAGGGTAAAAACAAACAAAAAAAACAAACAAAAAGAGCTAGTGTGTTTGAGTTTGGTAAGGAACTGTTATATGTGTAGTCAGCTAGGTGAAGAAGGAAACTGTGAATTAGGAAGAGTGGCTTAGGTAGAAGGATGCCAGGTGTTTGGATTTAAAACTGCCCTAGATAACTTTTGGAACAGAACAGCAAGAGGAAAGTGGTGTTGTTAGAACTTTACTACTCTACTGGGCCTATATTGCTCTCCATCCCTCCTTCCACCCCCCACCCTTAGCCAGTTCTACTTCTATAGGCACATGATTTGACTGACAACAGGAACTTCCTATTTGGGAGTAGGAAGGAGTGATCACAAAGGCACAAAAGACTCACCATCCTAGAAGGAAAAGAGTAGCTCTCCATCCTCCCAGCTGATGGAGGTCTGAGTCTGAGCAAATAAAAGAAGGAGACTACTGAGGAACATAGGAACTTCCTGTCCCAAAACAGGAAGATCAGGAGCTTTGAAGGGCACAGTGGCAGGAGGAAAATAGGAGAAAAAAATTAAATAAAATACAAAAATAAATAAACAGAGAGAGGAAACAGTAAGCATACAAAACAACAGTTAAGGGGCCACAAATAAGACATGATGGGAGTGGTGCAGTGCAGTGGCTGTAGAGCAGCAATATTCTGGGAGACATTCTGGAGGATGAGGTGTTGTCCCATCTGCAGACACCTCTCTGGATGAGGCAGGAGGTTGCTCATCTCCAGGCTGAGTTGACCAGGATTCAGGGACCTCCTTCCAACACAGGGACCACCAGGGCCACCGCCGCTGCCTCAGAGATTGCCAAGAAAGAAGAGTAGTTGGACCACAGTGGGCTAAGGGAGGGTGAGGGTGGTGGAACAGAGGTGCATCCCTCCAGCTGTACTGCTCCACAATTCATGTGCCATTCTGGCAGAGTGTGGTTCCTCATGGAGACACCCACGGTGGAGACCAAGGAGGATGCGGGAACCTCCACAGAAGAGACTCACAGGAGGGTGGCATGGGATGCTTCAGGGTAAGGAAACAACTCTTGGTGGGGACTCCATTGTTAGGGAGGGTAGAACTGGGGGTGGGAGGAAGAGGAGGTAAGGTGCCTGTCTGGCACCATGGCTTGAGGAACAAGGAATAAATCATCAGGATCACAGGAGCAGCTGCACAGGAGAGGATCTGATGTCATTGTCCACTGAGGGACAAATGACCTGGCTGGGAAAGGGATCAGAGCAGTGCAGGAGGAGTTTGTGGAGTTTGGGAGGGCCTTAGACAAGTAGTACGATGGTAACCTTCTCAGAGGTGCTGCCTGTCTATGGCATGGGTGAGCTAGGGTGCTCCACACCATGGGATTCAATCAATGGTTGGAAAACTGGTGCAGAGCTCAGGGTTTTGGCTTCATTGGGGACTGGGGGTCCACTTGAGGATGCAGGCCTATACTGCTGCAATGGTCTGCATCTGTCCAGGAGAGGAGCAAGGATCCTAGGACAGGTTTAAATGCTTCATTAGCAAGCATTTAAACTGGCCAAGTGGGAGGCACTGAAAAGGAAAAGGGAAATCTTAGCCCCACCAAAAAATCAGGGTACTTAGTGAGGTAAACACCAAGATAGAGAAGTCGATAGGAAGAATGCCAGGGTAAATGGAGAAAATACAAAGGCAGTAAGGACAGGAATGGGGAAAAAGAGGTAAGGCCATACAAAATGGAGGGTAATGAGTACCAATGCTCATAGTCAGGGTGACAAGCACCCTGAACTGGTGGCTTTGATGGAAGAGAGATACCTGGATATCATGGCAGTCACAGAAACATGGTACACAGAGAACCATGACTGGGATGTCAACATACCAGGGTACACAATCTACAGGAGGGGCAGAGAGGTAGAAGAGAAGGAGGAGGAGTAGCTCTCTATGTAAGGGAAGGGATCAAAGCAATGGAACTAAAGGGTAAGCAAGGAGGAGAAGAGGTACTGTGGGCCACTCTGGAGACTGGAAATGGCACTGTAATCTTCCCAGGGGTTGTATACAGACCCCGCCTCAAGGGAAGGAAATGGACAAGGAAATGATAGGAGGCACCCTTAGGATGGCAGAGAAAGGGGAGATATTGTTGTCTGGGCACCTGAATGTGCCAGACATTAACTGGAGCACCTTGCTGCAGCCACATCCAAGAGCAGGGCCATTCTCGATGCCCTACAGGGGCATGTCTCAGACAGCTAGTGTTGGAACCCACTCATGAGGGAACAATCTTAGACCTGGTACTCTCAAATGGAGATGAGAGAGGATCTCAGATCAAGAAGTGGGTAGCCATCTGGGAACAAGTGATCACCAAACAGCGTGGTTCACGATAAACTCAGCTGCAGAGTCAAGCCATACAAAAGTGAGGGTACTGGACTTCAGGAGGGCTGACTTTGTCAAAAGGGAGAGTGCCTCAGAAAAGCACTAGCAAACATGCAAGAAGGAGGGGTGGAGCAACAATGGGGAAGCATCAAAACTGCCATCATAGAGGCAACAAGCCTTTGTGTAAAGCAAATAAACAAATCAAAATAAATGAAAAAGCACTATGGTTCTCAAAAGAGGTGGCAGGGAAGGTTATGAAGAAAAGGATAACATTCAGGAAGTATAAGGAAACACAGAAGGAGCAGGACAGAGAATTGTACCAGTTAAAGCAGAAGGAAGCGGGAAGACAGTCAGAATAACAAAGGCCCAAACTGAGAAAAAGATAGCCAACCTGGTTAAAAGGGGATAAAACCTTTATAGGCACATTAGAGAGTGAAGAAAGACAAAGGGCGGGATAGTGAAGCTGAATAAAGGGGAGGAGGGTGGGCAGAGAGGACAGTGAAAAGCAGGGATACTGAATGAATACTTCTGCTCAATATTCACAAATGAAGAGGAGGAAGAGGTACCTAATCCAGTCAATAGAAGCACTCTGGATAGGTGGGTCAATACCAGTCATTTCACTGAAGAAAGGGTTCTGAAAGAACTCCTAAAACTGAAGGTGCACAAAGCAATGGGGCCTGATGGGATTCACCCCAGAATTTAAAAGAATTAAGAGGAGAAAAGTGACATGACCGACTACCCTTTTAACAAATCATGGAGGATGGTGTGGTGCCTGAGGACTGGAGGAGGGTGGATGTGATTCCCTTCACAAAAGTGGGAGCAAGACAGAGGCAGGAAACTACAGACCTGTCAGTTTGACTTCAATGATAAGGAAATTGATGGAATCACTTCTGAAGGAAAGAATTGTTGAGTACCTAGAGGCCAGTGGGAAACAGAACCCAAGGCAGCCTGGATTCACAGCGGAAGGTCATGTCAGATGAATCTAATCGATTTCTTTGACTGGGTGACCAAAGTAGTAGATCAGGGAGGGCTGTGGACATGGCCTACCTAGACTTTTAGCAAGGCATTTTACACAGTCCCACACTAAAGATTAATAAACAAATTAGCCAGCCTAGGAGTGGCTCCCAGGGTGGTAGCCTGGGTAAAACATTGGCTGGACAACAGAACACAGAAGGTAATAGTAAACGGAGTCCACCCAAAGAAAGGGGTTACTATGGGGTTCCACAGGGTTCAGTACTGATCTGGTCCTTTTAATGTCTTTACAAGTGACATTGCAGAGGGACTGGATGGAAAAGTATGCCTCTTTGCAGATGACACAAAGATCTGCAACAGGGTTAATACACAAGGGGCAGAAAGGATGAGAAGGGACTTGGCAAGGTTGGAGGAATAGTCAGAAGTATGGCAGCTTAGATTTAATGCAAAGTAGTGCACCTGGGAAACAAAATCCAGGGAAGAGTACACAATGGGTGGGTAGTAACAAAATGGAAAGGAACCGGGGCTAGTCATATCAGATGACCCAAAGGTTAGCAAGTAATGTGAGAAGGCAGTAGGGATGGCTGGGTGGATACTGTGATGTATAGGAGAGGCATCACCAGTAGAAAAAATAAGTTGTTATCCCTCTGTACAGAAGGGTGGTGAGACCTCATCTGAGTACTGTATGCAGTTCTGCAGACCCCATCTCTGCAAGGACATAGACAGGATGGAGGCAGTCCAGAGGAGGGCAACTAAAATAGTGCAGGGTCTGCAACAGAAGCCATATGAACAGAGACTAAAGAAGTTTAATATGTATACCCTTGAGGAAAGGAGCAAGAGGAGGACATGATAGAAACTTTTAAGTACCTCATGGAATCAACAAAGTCCAAGAGGGTAGCATCTTTCAGAAAAAGAGGTAAAGAACAAGGGGACAGCAATTTGAAGATAGAGTGGGATGGCTCTAGGGCAATGTGGAGGAAGATTTGTTCACAGAGAGGATGGTGGATGCATGGAACAGCCTTCCTAAGGAGGTTGTGGGTCAAAACAGTGGAGGAATTCAAGAATGCATAGGACAGACATAAGGCAATTCTTGTTGGGGGTCAGAAGAAATAGGCTGTTGGTTAACTAGGATCTGCAGCTTATCCAGTAGGTAGGGAAATGGGCAGACTAGGTGGGCCCGGTGGTCCTTATCAGCTGTCAAATTCTATGTTTCTATGTTTCAGTGAGGTGTTGGTGTCTAGTCTCTTCATCTGAGCATATTCAGTGATATTGGATGCCTAATTTTAAATTACAGATTTTATTTGTGTTGTTATGATGGAAGTAGGTACAAGTACATACAGTATCTCTGTTGAACTTTTTCTTAGATTGCAGCTTCTCTCTTTCCATCTTTTCTGATAGATACTGTGATGCCCAGTAAGTTTATTCTGGTGGTAGTGTATTCATGGTTGGGGTTACATTAGGGTGGATGTTGTTAGGTCATGGTGAAACTACTTTAGTGTATGTTCATCTTCTTTCCAAATTAGACGATGTAATATAGGTTATAAAGATGTAGTGGTTTGCAGAGCTAGTGATTGAGATTGTTTTCCTTGACATTTGCCATAAAAGTCTGCATATTGTGTTGCCATTTTGTGCCCATAGTGGTACCCAAGATCTGTAGAAAAGTCTGTTGTTAAATATCCATTATTACATCTTCAACAACTTTTACCCTTCTGTAAACCTCACCATTGGTTACTCTACCATAGGATAAACTGGATACCACAGCATATATCAGAGAAGATGGAAATACAGAAACTGTAATTAAAAAAAACAGATTGACCAACATATCTACACAACAACAACAGCTTCCATCCCACCCACATACACAAAAAAAAAAATCAGTAATTTATTAGCTCTGCAATTTGATATCACTGGATATGCTCAGAATAAGAGACTAGCGACCGACACCTCACTGCCTTATACAATTCTTTATTCAACAAACTGATATACCTAGACAGATAGAGATGGAACCTGCAGTTCAGATACCACAGGAAACCTACCACAATACAGGGAAAGAAACATACCTGACTGTGTACCTCTGACATGACCTTGAGTCACATGGCATCAACAGCCAAAACATTATAGCAGTTAATCTTTTATTGTAATTATTGTGATTATACATACAAATACACTAATTCTCCAATATACACTTACATAAATTCTTAATGAGAGAAGGAAAACAAGTTGTTGTCTGAAGTATTATACAATGATATTAAAGGGGAAAACAAATATTGAGAAACAATATGTAGCAGTAGAATCTATATGATTGAGAGAACATATGGCAATTTATGGTTCAAGGGTAAAAGGAGTAGATACAAACAAGAAATATGAGCAGTCATGATTGTACTTTTATTATACTGTAATTTAATACAAGTATGTGTAAGATTGTATAAAGGAAGAACATAAAAAAGAGAAATATCTAAGAAAGTAAACAGGAATGAAGAGGAAAGGAAGGAGATAAAAGATAGAAAGAGAGGAGATGAAAAGAACAAAAAGCTAGAAGTGAGATTCCAATGTGAACATATAACAACCCATGGATTAAGTGACAATATGTGTAGACGTGTTTAAATATTTAAAATAGTCCTGTCAGCATTTATTATATAAATTAAGTCAGTCAGAGGCTAAGTGTGACATACGATCAAGGATGGCATATTGAGATAGTTGTTTGAGAATATCCGGGAGGGTGGAATGATGATGGATCTCCAATGCATTAATATAAGGCATTTAACTTGAAGGAATAGTAGGATAACCACCTATTCTGAGAATGGATATTTTGTATGAATGAGTATTGAAAATACCAAGTATGCAATGTTTTGGATCTAATGCAAAGGATAGACCAATCACTTTCATTGCAAAGAAATGAATATGATGCCAAAGATGGTGTATGGGAGGACAAAGCCATAAAATATGTAACAAATTGCCATTGAGGAGTTACAGCCAACATTTATTGTTGTTCATTAAACCCATTTTTACAAAATCTCTGGAGTTTTGTACCATAGATGTAGAATTTTGGTTTGTATGAGTGCACTGTGAATATCCTTGAAAGATTTATGGCAGGATAGCCAGCAGTTATGCCATTGTGAATTGGTTATATTATAATTTAAAAGGGTACTCCATTTATTTTTGCAATGATAGATTGATCTGGAATTGTATTTCTGATATGTTTGTAAATTATGCTATTTAATTTAGAGTTTGTTTTAATCCATTTAGAAATAAAAACATCATATACAGATTAATGAGGAATAGTAGGAGAATAAAGGTTCCATGCCGCATGAATTGTAAATATTTCCAGAAATTGTCTGGGGAAGAATCCATTGTTTGCGCAGGTCAGAAAATGATTTTAATTTGAGAGTCTGAGGTATAAGTATATCCTCCAAGAAAAATGCCTCTGTTTTTCCAATTACAACAAAAATTGGGTGACCCAAAACATTATAAAGGAATTAGAACCCATGCTAAATAAAGATGGCAAATGAAAAACATATTCGCTGAACCAGTAATTCAAGCCTAAAACAGCCTTTCAGCCTTCCAGCACTCATCCAAAGCAAACTTTCATCAAACCTGGACAATAAAATGGAAGGAACAATGAAATGCAAGAGCCCAGGATGCTAAACCTGTCCTACAGTACTGTATGCATAGCATGCACACAAACCACCATCAGAACATAGTAATACAAATACATGGATCATATATTTTCAAATCAAAATTGTGACTTATCTCATACAGTGCAAACATGCCCAGAAGGGTGCCATGTGGGAGAAACCAAACAACCCTTCAAACTGGATGATGCTCCACTGGCACACCATCCAATCCAATCCAATCCAATCAACATTATTTCTAAAGTGCCCTTCCCAAAAGGGGTTCAGAGTGTTGTACAAAATGCATCATAAAATGACGGATAAAAAGTACAGAAATTTAAAATCATACTCATTCAGCAGGGTACAAATACAATAGGTCCACTTTTTTGTTGTAACATTTTATTTATTTCAGAAAGGAAAAGTTGACGTAACATACATCACTAAGGTCAAGCCTTCATGTAATCAGGCATTGTACAAGTACTTAAAACCAATAAAGAGCAAAGGCAGAAATCTGCAGGTTACAGATATTAATCTGTACAGGTAGATGCGACATTAAGGTTACATGCAAGCATGTCTGCCAAGTTGTATGGATACAGAGCTTGCCAACACCATCTCTTACCACCAAGAAGAGGGGTTGGAGGTGTACAGAAAAAGGTGCTGTAGCAAGGGTGAGTAAGAAGGAGATAAACTGATGTCTGATCAAATATCCAGGTGTGTGTACCCTTTATTGTACTCACCAGAGAGACAAATCTCTTTCGACATTCTTGCTGGACATAGGCACACCAGACAAAGTTTCTATAACCGATGCAGTCAAGCAGATCCCTTTTAAGGCTTCAGGAGAACAGTTGAGCCGCCAGTGTGTATATGTTCTGCAAAGTCATCTTTAACATGGAACATAGACAGAATACTTTCCAAGAATTCTAGTTCTCGATTTGTACTACAGTTCTAATGATAGGTAAAGGAGTCAAACAGTTATATAGATACAGACAGCTAAATAAAAGACAAGCACATGTATATATATCCAGACGTCATGAGCTAAAGTTCCGCTGGGCTTAGATATTGAGGGGTTGGCCAGTAACTACTCAATGAAAACACTGACCTAACTCAAAGCAGCAAATTCAAGTTAAACCTTAGGGACAGAGATTATTCATCCCAAACCTGTCTGGGGGTGAATATATCTGAGATAAGGGTCCAGCATCATCTAAATGAGGAAATCTGGTATGTTTGGAGGTGGAAAATTCTGTCTAGTTTGGCCAGAGTTGAGAGAGAGGCTATACCTCCCTAACTGTGGGGACTTGAGTGGATCTCCCATTTGCTGAGCAGGGCTCTCTTGGTTTGCAGAAACAGTAGGGCAAGCCATCTGTATTCGCAAGGATAGTTTAGGAAGGCACTATTAATTCCTCAGGAAGAGAAAAGGGACTGAGAAGAATTTGGTCGCTTAGCACCTTGGAGGCTACATCCTGTATCCCTTGCCACAGAGATTGGATCTGTGGGCAGGACCACAATATGTGCAATAAGTCCCCCACCCTTGACATCTCCAACATTGGTCTGACTCAAGAAGTTTGGGCTTTATGAAGAATCACAGGGTTTTGTACCATGAGTGACAATTTTGTTTTGAATTAATTGTGATCTAGCATCCCTAAACCAGCTGTGTGTGTGTTCTTCCAAACCAGATCCCATGCCAGAGAAGAAATAGGAATTTGTAGCATTGTTTCCCATTTATGCTTAGCTTCTTCAGATTGGAAGGGTAAAGTATCCTAAGCAGAGCATATATTCATCCTGCAAGGCCCTTCGGATATTGCAAACCAGGATTGTAGAGCCGAGGGAGTATTGCTTGTTATGGGTGGACTTAGGTAGTGGTGTTCTGCTTCTCTGAGTTGGAGGTATCTCCAGAAGTCCGATTGGGGATGTCCTATAATCTCTGGAGGAAATGAAAGTATGAAGAACCTTATGGTTAGGGTCCATTAGATCTCGAGTTTAGTGATACCTAGCTTAGCCCAGTGTTTCCAGTATACCCAGACTCCTCTATAGTAATGGAGGGTTTTTGTGACAAAGGAATGTGTGGGAGTGGGAGAGGGTCCATTTTCAGCTTCCAATGAGTGGCAAACCAGTTGGTTCTAGAGACCTCTACTGTAGGTAAGGTATAACCTAGATTCAGTCTGTTGGCAGGTCTGCATTTGGTGGTATTGCCTAAAGTCAGGAGTGAGGAAAGAGGGGTGACAGTTTCTGTAACACCTAGTTTAATTTGGAGCCATTGTGGGGAAAGGGGAGAAGGGGAGTCAGCCATTTGAGAGTTTGGGCTAGAAGAAAGGCCTGATGGCATCCTTCAACCCAGGGAGATTCCAGCTCCCTGTTCCCATGGGGCCCTAAGCTTAGAGCGGCTATATCTGTTTGGAGCCATCCCAAAGGAAATCCAATTAATTTGTCAGTGGGCATGTACCAATGTTTGGGAAGGGAATGAGGATGCATGAGTAGATAAAGGGTTTAGGGCTGAGACCATTTTATTCCTGCAATTTTTCCAGCCAGGTAAGGTTGAGGATTTTCCATCAAGTTAAATTCTACCTTGATAGAGGAAAGAAGGGGTTGTATATTAGCTTGCCAGAGTGTATCCAGAGATGGAGTCAAGAAAATTCCAAGGTAGGTGATCCTTTGGGGCCCAGAGGAGGCCAACTGAGGCTGCCATCCGTTGAGTACAGTGAGAATTTAGAGGAGTAGTCTGGTCTTGCTCTGATTCAGCTTTAGGCTGGAGTAGGTAGTAAAGACCTCTAACAGTTGGAGCAAGGGGTATGGAGCTTTGGGCATCTGCCAGGGGAGGAGGAGGAGGAGGTCATCAGCATACATCAGTGTTGCATTATGTTGTACGTCCCACTGTGAGGCCCACAATGTTCGGATAACTTTGTATAGCACTGGCCAGTGGTTCCACCACCAGAACAAACAGAAGAGGGGAAGGAAAACCCTGTCTTGTCCCTCGCTCCAATAGAAATGGGGGACAAGACCAAGTTTGTATTGACTCTGGCTGATGGGGAAGCATATAAGGATTGTATCCTTGAAAGAAATGTTTCACCCACCCCAAAATGTGCTAGGGCTAGATATAAATAGTCCAATTCAACAGAGTCAAATGCTCTCAAAATCCACTGCTACAGCAGCCACTGGAGTGGGAAGAGATCTAGAGAAATGAATCAGACTCATAAAGGTACACAGGTGGTCTGAACTATGTCGATAATGGATAAAGCCTACTTGTGAAGAGTGTATGAGATTAGGAGTATAGGACCAAGCCTGGTTGCCAAGATTTTTGCACACAGTTTACTGTCAAGGTTAATAAGTGAGATCAGGTGATAACTTCCTGGGTTTGTGGTGTCCTTACCTTTTGGGATGACTACAATAGTAGCCTCGGCATGAAGGAGGGAGGGTACCTTTGAGCTCTATCTCTTGGAAAACATCCATTAAAAGTGGAGAGGTGGTTGGGGCTAGCGCCTGCAAAATCTGCTGTGTAACCATCATTACCAGGTGATTTCCCAGCTTCAGAGCTTGAATGGTTGGAGTTTACCTCATCCAGGGAGATAGGAAGTTCTAGAGCAGTTTCTGTTGAGAATTTAACGTAGTTAAATGTAAAGCATCTAAAAATGGCTGGGTGTCCTTGTTTGGTTCTGGGTGTGATGAGGAATAAAGGAATCTATAGAAGGAGGCCATGGTGGTATTAATAGCCTCTGGTGATGTGCTCAGTGTCCCATGCCTATCATTCAGCCTAGAGATATACCTACTGGCTTGCTGTTTGCAAAGTTGGTAAGTCAGCACTTTGCCTGCTTTGTCTCCTCCCTCCAGAAGGTGTGATGGAGGCTAAGGATGGCCACTTTCACTTTCCTATTAAGAAGTTGATTGATTGCAAATCTGAGGCCTAGGATAGTTCTACCCAACATGGAATGATTGGAGGGGACAGTATCGCCTTAAAAATAACCTCAGCTGCTGCCAATTTCTGTTTGAGGGCAGCCAGCTGATTTTCCCTTTCTCTGCGCTTTAGCGGCTGCAAATCCCATAATGTTACCCTCATAGTATCCTTTAAAGGCTTCCGGTATTACTTGCTTGATGTATCTAATGTGGGGTTTTCAGCAATAAAACAGAGGTTTCATTTCGAGCCCAGAGGACAAAATCTGGGTCACTTATTAAAAGGGATCTAGTCTTTAGTGTTTAGATGGAGGGGCTACAGGGTCCCATTGAACCAGGAGCTAAACTGGGGCATGATCTTATATGATTCATGGAAGGATGGAGACATCAAGGGTTTTTGTGGTGAAAGTAGGTGAGCCAAGCCAAAATCTAGCCTGCTATATGAGGCATGTGGATCCAAGTGGAAGGTATAATCCTCAGTTCTGGGGTGAAAGAGTCTCCAGATGTCTGTAAGGTCCTTATCTGAAATTAGCTGTTGTAATGCCTTCCCACTCCTGAGATGAAATTCCTTACCTCTATCATTCCTGTCAAGGGAGGGATTAGTGTTAGATTGAAGTCGCCACCCAGGAGAAGGGGCAGTCAAGGGATTAAATTCCAATATTACCTCCGCAAGATTATGGAAGAATTGTGGGGCATATTCATTGGGAGCATATAGGTTATAAGGGTAATCGGGCCTGAGGGAGGTCATATGTCGCCATCACCCACCTGCCATCAGGACCGAACTTGTCTTGATAAGAGTCCATGGTTGGGATTTATGTAAAAGGATAAGGACCCCATGTTTCCTGGAGAGGGCATTAGAGTGTACCTGCTGACCCACCCAATCCTTAGACATATGGGTGTGGTCGACTCCCATGAATTTAGTCTCTTGTAAAATTATACTTTTGAATGTAGGCATTTCAGGTGGGCCAGCACTTTCTTCCATTTGATCGGGAGTTTAACCTCTAACGCTCCAGGTGTGGAATGTGGTGTCAGACATTCTGCTGCTAAGAGGTATGAAGTCTGTTAAAATAAACTATAGCCAGCAGGGTAATTACAAATAGGGGCCAAGAAATTCCTCAGGCTTAATGGGATGCTTATTTCCTTTCTACACCGGGGCAGTAGCAGTTACTCAAGCATGTAAGCAAGGTGGCAGCTATCCAAATGTCTTAGAGGGCCCTTGTGCGATTATCAGTATATACAAGGCAGTACAAACAGAGAGAGAAACTTATACCTGTACACTTAACCTAAACATCTAATTAACTTTATTAACAAGAGAAACCAGTGATGATAGAGAAAGGATTTAACTGGCTGGATCTCCAGCCAATGGTATGCCCAGTCTCTTCTATGAGGTGAGAGATGAAAATGAGAATGCAGGGAGTTATCTCCCAAAGTCTCCAACTAAGTGGATTAAAATGGTAGTGCAAGGGGTTTGTTAGTGTTGGTTTGAGTTTAGACAGTTTATAGAGCCACTGTCCAGAGCCACATGGGGGCCTGCTGACCAGTGAGTCCCTCGCACTCAGGTGACGAAGGTCCAGTTGCAGCCAGTATGGGGTCTAGAGGGTGAGACCTTAGGGTCCTTGGGGATCTTATGTCCCCTTAGTAGATAGGGTTTGCTTGTTCCTTGAGGGAGGGAGGTATGTGGGGTAAGAGAATCGACTGCAGCTATTGCAGATTGTTGGTAATGTCTCGCCCTCGACTCAGCAAGGAATCCCATAAGGGTAGGGTTTCAAATGTCTCAGATATGCCATTGCACCATTGAGGTAAAATCCCCGCTAGCAACATTTATCCAGGGTTATAATGAACAATAACAGTTAACAAGTAAACCAACAGCAACATTAAGCAGGACAGGCAGGGTCTCAGAGGAGTGTTAAGGTTCAGACCATCAGGTAGTTTAACTGTGGGGAGTAGGCAGGTGAAAATGGCCCTAAGTTCCTTTAAACTGAGCCATTGGCTCCAGCCCCTTACAGGTGATATCTGAGTGCCCCACTCTCTACCAACCCTTCATCCTGATACATGAAACCAACTGTATTTATCTGATTTTACAAAGCATATCAACAGGGCAATCTTCTGAAAGAGTCTGCTGTTGATCTGCAGGAAGAATTCTGGCCTGAGAAGCGTGAAGCCTCAGTGTGCCAGTCAAGTCTTGTCATGGAGCGAAGCTTCCGTGGTGGAAAGCTCATGAATCAAGTGCTTCTCTGAGTGTCGCAGTCTCGGGGATGCCGAGTTAGTGTGCATCTCTTCTCGGAAGTCCGTGTCCCAGAGGTCCTCA
Organism: Neoceratodus forsteri; assembly: GCA_016271365.2. NCBI lineage: Eukaryota > Metazoa > Chordata > Ceratodontiformes > Ceratodontidae > Neoceratodus > Neoceratodus forsteri. The sequence continues at coordinate 398,924,152 of CM057454.1, forward strand.
GTAAAGAATAATGACTTTGAGCAAAATATGGGCTGATGTATTCTGTGTCGTCCTTGTCAGGGGTGAGAGTTCTGGTCCTGCTTCTCCCATGGTTGTCTTCAGCCCTGGGGTGTTCGCTTTTGGAATGCGGTGACTTCAGAGGTCTTTTCTGGATCTTTGAGTTGCGAGACTCCTGGTCCTTCAGTGGGAGGGAAGTGGTTTCAGAAGGATGGCATTGGGTTATCTCCTTAACTTGAGAGCTGCAGTTCTTTATTATATTTGGGGTCAGACTGGATGAGGGATCCTGTCCTTTAGGCCACTTTTCCTCGATGAATGTCATGGCAGCATCTGGAGTGCCAAATAGGTGTGGCATGCCATTGATCGTGATCTGTAAAATGGCAGGATAACATAGAGAGAAAGGGACCTGCAGAGTATGAAGTGACTGGCGGACTTCCGCAAAGCCTTGCATTTAGATGCTAAGTCAGCAGAATAGTCTTGGAATATCATGATTTTGTGGTCTTTCAATGAAGTTGTCCCAGTTCTCTAGCTCTGGCCTGGATGGCTGCTTTTGATGAAGTTTAAAATTAAAGGGGCGATAATAGGCCGAAGGCCTATCCTGTGCAGGTTGGGTTGTGGCGCTGTACCCATTCAGTCCTTGATTCTGGTAGTTAGGGAAGCTTAGGATTTCTGGAAGTGCCTGTTGCAAAAATGGTGGCCTTGCCTTCCCTCACCCTCTGGAAAACCAAGGAGTCATAAGTTATTTCGGTGGCTCCTGTTCTCCAAATCCTCTAACTTATCTTGCATTTGCCGGATTTGTGCAGCCTGCTTCACAAAGCGGCACAGTGGCCTTGGAGGATGTCCTCATGAGTGGTAGTTCTTTGCTCTGTACATTCGATGCTGGCATTGAGTTGCTGGATGGACACTGCAGTAGTATTAGCTACTAAAGTTAGGGCATCAATGCTGGTAATTATTTATGTGAACATTTCCTGGTGGAGGGTTCTTCTCCTCCCGGAGCAACGTGCCATGCGACCTGCCCGTAAGGGTTGTCCAGTTTCTAGGGTGGTTAGTTTAACAATCCTTGCTCAGAATTTCCCAATTTCAGCCAAAGACTAGGAAAGTACTTCCGTGCTGCTGGAGTAAAATTTTCCATCAGGATTCAGTCGTAAGGTGGGTTCTGACAGTTTCTATGCTCTGGGTCTGTGGAGCTGTTTAATTAAGATGCAGCCTGCTGCTGATTAGCCACCCTCCCAATAGGTCCACTCTTCCACAATTAGACAGACACACTTTTTACAAATGCAGGGTGCTGGCAACTCAATTCACATACAAAACCAAACTGATATGTCATGACTGCTGAGTCTTTGTGCTGCTTTTTAAGAGACTGTGTCCTGTCTGCACCACCACCACCTCAGTCAGATCAATTTGCTGGTCTGTTTCACTTTGTAAATCCATGTGTTACAAGACTTGAGATCCATTTAAAAAGTTTTGAGAGACGTGCTTCCTCTGCTCCATGATGGCACATACAGCTACAGACTACACAACTGAGGCTTAATGTGAGTGCAACAAGTGCTTTTATCTTGTAACCACTTGGAAAGATCTCAGACCAATATAGTAAAAACATGAAACTGTTATGTCATTACTCTTGAGTCTTTGTGCTGCTTTGGTAAGAAAATTGGAGTTACAAATATTATAGCCAATTTTGTTAAAACTGCAGATACAAGAAAAGCAAATAAAAATTAAAGAATGCTTCAGGTCTCAAAAGCTAACGAGAACATACAGTATGTATTTGAAGTTATTATTTAAATATATCATCAGAGGATGACTGTCTAATAGTTTGAGGAAAAATGTTCCAAAGCATTGGAGCTTAAACAGAAAAAAGCTCTCCCTCTAACTGTTTTCAGATTGGAGTTTGATACAGTCAAAGGCCTGCTGTTTGTGACCTTAAAGGTCATGTAGGAACATACTCAATCAGGAGGTTAAATAGGTATTTCAGGCCCTGACCATTATGGCATTGTCTGTTCCTAATAAAGCCTTAAAGGGTGCTGTCAGCTTTTTCTCCTTCGTTTCTGGCCACAATTATACAGTGTGCCTCTTGGCACTAACCTACTAAAGATAAGCTGCAGAATATTCCCATATGAAAAAAGACAATGTATTTTAACAGTTGGGCAAAGTTTCCCATAAATACCTTATTACTTGTGCTGAAGTAAAAGCCCTGCCATTCCGGAAGCACATCAGGTGAGGACCCCGTCGAGCAACTCGTCTGCCAGGAGCATGGTCCTGAAGTACAGTTTTCATACACAACATACTTAGTCATTATGTGCCTGTACCCCACATGATTTAAAAGTTCCATTTATCTGCACCTGTTAACAAGCACTGGAATGAATTTAATTCATAGTTTGAATTAATGGCGAAATCCCTGCATGTGCACAAACTACATGCTCAAAGATCCTGTGCATGCGCAAGGTGTGCCGTTAGTGCACATGCACAGGATTTCTGCTACAACATCAGAATATGAATTAAATTACTTCCAGTGCTCAGTTTGTAGGTGCCAATAAATGGAACTTTATAAATCCTGTGGGGTACAGGCTTATTATGACTAAGTATGCTGTGTATGAAAAACTGTACTTCAGGATCATGCTCATGGCAGATATGCAGTCCCAATGGGGGTCCTGTTCTGATGTGTTTGGAATGGTGGGCTTTACTTGCAGTGAGTAATAAGGTATTTATGTGAAATTTTGCTAAGCTGTTAAAAATATTATCTTTTCTATATATGGGAATATTCTGCAGCATATCTTTAGTAGGTTAGAGCCAAGAGGCACACTGTGTGATTGTGACAGAAACGAAGGTGAAAAGCTGACAGTGCCCCTTTAAAGTCACACCTAAACATAATATACAGCCAGTGCAGATCTTGAAGTGCAGAGAGTATAATATCTCATGTAGGCTCTGAAAATAAGTTGGACAGTCAAGCTTATAACTTGCTGCAGTTTGTTGAGGATGCATTTGGAAGTGATGCATTTGTAAGCCTGGAAAATATGGCATTGTACAATAATCTACTCAAGAGATCATAAAGCCATTTATTAGCATCTTGAGAGAGTCCATGTCAAGGTAGTTATTTAGTTGAGTAATCTTCCTAAGGAAGAAGAAAGCAATTTTCAAACAGATTTAATATGAGTGTTTAATAGAAGATGGTCTAAAAGAACTCTTAGGTTTCTAACAAAACAGGCTACCTTGATTTCAATACCAGTCTTAGAGGATGAAAAGAACTTAATAGGGCATCTAGAGAAAAGTACCTTAGAACCAAACTCCATAGCCTCATTGTTCTTTAGGTTGTCTTGTAAAAGCTTTTCTGATAACATTTTCCCTCTATTAAACAAGTTACAAGACTTGAAAGTGCATAACAGCACCACAACTTAATTTCAAAATATATATTGGGTGTATTTAGTGTAAACATGAAATGTAAACAAATAATTGTGAATAATATCACCAAATGTGATAATGTTTATGTTAAAAAGATGTGGCTAGTGTACACCTGGGAGAGGGAGACACCTGATAAAACTGCTCTGTCAGTGCTTCCAGGCTGCTGATGACAACCTTAAAAAGTCAGGACAAAATACAGAAGGAGGAAAACCATGATAATGCTGCACTTTTAATTCCAATAAGTTTCAAACTTTCCAGCATAACATTATAATTACACATGTCAAAAGTGGTGGACAGATCCAAAAGCATCAGAAAAGTAAAGGCTCCACAGTCACTATTAAACAAAATATAATTTGAGATTTTTCATGAGGACAGTTTCAGTGAAGTAGTTTACTCTAAAGCCAGACCGACATCAAGAAAAGCAATTAACTATTGGGCTACTATATTTTATAATACATTTGAATACAAATGGAGATTTGAAATTGGGCAGTAATTTGCAAAATATTAGGGCACAGTGATTTTTTTTAATACAGGCTTAACTATTGATAGTGTAAGGGTTTGGGGAACTTCATGAGAAGAAATTGAATAGTTAATATATTTGGTAAGAGGATCTAGAATGGTGACAAGGCAGCAAAAAATTAGGAGGCTGGGAGAGGCTCTAGGGGCATGGCTTTCTTCATAGATGCTAGATATTTTGAATAGTATCCTTCAAAACCTCAGATAATACAAAATTTAGAGGAAATGCAAAGATTAGGAAAATAAGGCATTTTCAGAGTCTGACAGAGAAGCATCACTATCCTCTTAATAGTATTTAATTTGTCTGTGAATAATTGAGCAAAATTCTCACTCTATTCTTTGGAAGCTATAATGTAATTTTCAGGAGAGTCCTGGTTTATAAGCCTATCTACTGCCTGGTAAAAAAAACTTAATTTTTAAACTTAGTGCAATAATTAAAAAGTAAGGAGATTTTATGGATGTTATTAAATTATTGAAGACTGCTAGTGTTAACAAAATATTTGCCTATGGATTTCTTGTACATAATTTTTCACACTCTTTCTAACTTATAATTTCCAACATTATTTATTTGTTTATATCAGATTGTTTGAAAACCAGGAAGGGCACCAAACTTTTAAAATGAGTGTGGTCTTAGGGAACTATGGGCATCTAATAGTCTAATAGAACAGTGTTTTATTTAGTTATTTATTTATTTCAGATTGATTGACAACCAGGGGAGGGCACCACATGTTTTAAATGAGCATGGTCTTAGGGAACCATGGGCATCTAGTAGTTTTTATTTATTCTTTTTAATAAATTGAATTCACTCCTTGTGACATTAGGATTGATGCCTCAGTTTCAACTTTTAAATTTAGGTTAGAAAACTATTTATTACTTAGATCTGTTTGTAATTTTAATTTGTAATTTTGCATTGTTTGTTTTGTTATTGTTATTTGATTGCATTTGTATATCTTGTATGTTTTTTTCCAAAGTGGGCCTGAAAGGGACCTTTGTCCAGTGCTTTTACCTGGTTACCAAAGAATAAATAAAAAATAATCAAAGTAATCAAAATAGATTATTAAAGGCTAAATCTTCACAATGTGATTAATCCATCAAAAGGCATTTAGACAAAAACATTTAGAGTGCAGTATGACCCATTACATGTTGGGGAACATTTGTATGTTGCAAAATGACATGAGAATCACAAAGGTCAATAAATTCATCAACATGTTTATCTGGTTTTACATCATTATGAAAGTTAAAATAATTAAGAATCAAAGTCTGATCTGTGCTAGAGAATGTACAAGAAAAACATTAGAGCATTCTGACAAAAACAAACAAAAAAATCATACCATACCCTTGCCTTCATCTCCTTCCAGTTAAGAATCAGGAAAACACACTCAACTGTCTCCTCCTTCTCAAGCTTAATGACCACTTTCTAAAGGGTATGAAATAGGGATTTATACATCTGCAATCTCTGTCAGTCTTACAAAAGCCTTCAGTACTGTGGCCCACCATGATCTTTTCCAATTTAGCAGGTACATGCCTTCCTGACCATGCATTTAGCTTGATCCATTCCTACCAAACTGATAAAACTCAATCGGTTATTAAGAAAATCAGAGCATTCTGACAAAAAAAAAAAATCACACAATATCAAATAAGATAACCAGCATACCAATAGGATGCCACTTCACTCAACCTAATCACTCACTTCTGGACATAACAGTATTGGTACCTACAGGCAAATTCAGAATTCCACAGAAAAGAAGAACATCATAGTTTAAGTTCAGAAAGCAATCTAATTCAAAACAAAACAGTCTGAACCAAAATGCAGGGTTCATGGAGACCTGTAACTAATATAATTACATAATAAATTATGTAGTGAGGTTGCTTTGTTTATTTACTCTTTTAACAAAACCTTACGCTCTTTCTCGGTCTAAACATTTAATATTTTCTCTCCCCACCTTTGACTCCTTCTTATACCTGTATAATGTACTGCAATACATCTACAGTTTGAAAGTGTTGAATCTCTGTCTGCCATTTTCTATTACCTTTGCATACAACCTACTTTATCAGCTCAGTCTGCTAACACACCTGATGAAGAGACCCATGTGACCCCAAAAGCTTGTGCACTGTAACACGTGTAGTATGTACATTTCCTTTGTTGGTCAAATAAAAGTATCATAATTTGCAACAAATTCAGTGTTCCAAGGACTAACATTTTAGCAAACATTCTCTGTTTTTTAATGTCTAGGAAAACTGCTTCTCACTAAGGGAATAAATGTGGATAAAGATATGTTAGAGTCCTCCTCAGCCAAAAGGTGACAATCCTACATATCCAGTCAACTACTCACCCATCTCTGATCTCCTGCCCTATCCAAACTTCAGGAGAAAATAGTTCTTGCTCAATTAAGAATTTTGCTTGACTCTGCCTACAGCCCTTTTCAGTCGGGATTTAAGAAAATGCACTAAATTGTCATCTCCTTTCTAAATGGTATGCATGAGGAATTTCTTACCTCTGTAATCTTTGCTAATCTGACAAAAGCCTTCAACCCATGGATCACCCCTGCTCCTTTCCAATTTTGCTGGCACATGCCTCTCGGCCTAGCTTGTTCCATTCCTACTTAACTGATAAAACTCAAACTGATATTATAGGTAGCTCCTCTCCCTTTCAATTGACCTTTGGAATACCACAGAGATCTGTTCTAGGTCCCCTACTGTTCTCCATGTTTCTAATTGATCTCTCCAAGACCTGCTCATTTGCATATATACACATGCATGCAGATAATACAGTGATTAGACTCAGTGGTCTGTTTGCCCCAGAGCAGGAAGCTGATATCCAGTGCAACTTTAACAAGGTCAAGCATTGGTTCCAATCCAACCAGCACTCCCTAATTATATATAAAACAGTCTCAATGATGTTTGAAAGAAGATAAAGGTTATGAGGGTCTCAGCCACCACTAGAGGTAGTCCCTACCTTCAAGTAGCTGGGTGTTCAATTAGATACTCATCTCACCTCACCTTTACCAGACAAAGTGATGCTATCCACTCCAAACTCCTCCCTAAACTAGTTGAACCATACAGCAATAAATACTATACACTTTTGCATCCCATCAAGATCATTTTTCTTAACATGATCAGCCTACCAGTGACTACAGGGATATCATTTGTGGTGCTGTGCCCAAATCAATCTGGCCCATCTAAACTCTCTTCCATTCTTTCTGTTGATTTTATTGATTTGCCCTGGCTGTCTCTCTCCTCACTTGTACTGACCATTTTTCTTTATTCCAGGTTTTCCTTCCTTCCATTGTTGGCAAGTGTCTCTAGAACTCTGCCGCCTTATTTCAATGTTGAGGTGCTCCTTGCTCCCCTGCTTTCTATCCTCCCTCCTCGCCTCCTCCTCCTCCACTTCCCTATAATTTTACTCCATTAGGAATTCTGACTCTCACTCATTCCTTCTCCAGTTCCTAATGCTTCTCCTGGATAGGCATTGAGCAACATTCTAGTCTCCCTTTGCTCTGCTTTTTTACTCTACCCTTGCTAGAGACTTGAGTGCTCAATGTCTGGGGACTATAAAGAATGGAATAAATAACAACCACATTGCAGCTGGCACTCAAGAAACACATAGAAATTTGGCAGAAGTGGAACTACATGGTCTGAGAGCAGTGCTAGGACTGCAGGCCACAGACTACAGTGATGAGGGGCAAAATTAACCCATCATTTCAACAATATTGGACTTATTTACCTGAGTATACTATGTCCCTCTGGTTAATAAGCAGAGATGGGGTAAAGTGGGAGAGGAATCCAGTGTTACTAGAATTACCCATACCCAATGACAACAGATTTACTGACTTGTAAGGTCATGACACATGAAATGCTAAAAAGAGGCAAACCAGTCAGAACCTTATCACAGTTGCTGTTCTGATATCTGTTACTGGTAGATTTTCTAACATGATGAATAGGAACTGGTCTTACATTGCCTGAAGATGACTATCACATCTATTAAACAATGGACTTTATTAAATTCACAAGGAACTATTTTCTTAACTCCGTGAAGCAATACATTGTATCAAATCTCATGCCCCTGTAATGTTGTACCTAAACTACCACCAGTAAAACTGAGTTCTAAAACCCTGTTCAAGGCCCACATAGTCCATTCCTGCTTCTGTCCTTACCCAACCGACTCTGGTTTATTGCTATTGTAGACTGGTAGCCCCAGCGGCTGTATTTATACCTTACCCTGTCCCTGCTTTATGCCCAATTTGCACTTCATTTATTTGTTATACACCAAACACTGTCATTATACACAGTTGCACCTTATGAATAGTTTTGCTGATATTACCATTGAGTGTACTTATGCTTGTGTGCCATGTAGTATACTACATACTGTTTTGTAATGCACAATTGCACCTTGTAGAATGTTTGTTGCTACCATTGCAGATTGATATTTTTGTAATCTCTCCTAGGACATACCTGGGAATGAGCTTCAGCTCAGTGGGTTTTCCCAGCCATAAGATATTAAATAAATTATAAATAAACAATGTTGAAATTGTGCTCTGTTGTGCTTCTAAAAGTCTAAGCAATCATATGTTAAACACATGGCTGCTAACTTTGTGGAAGACACTAAATGGATTAAGCAGACCTTACAGTATATTTGTGGAGTTATAGATATTCTATACAGAAATCAGTCAGTAAATTGATTTTCTTGATTTCTGATCTGACTTTTATTTTGTGTCTTTCCTTGCAGTTTATTATTATTATGTTAATATGCTGATATTATGTTTGAAATGTTCTTATGTTTACTCTTGATTATTGATGTTGCCTGCAGTATATATATTGCTAGCTGTATTTAGGGTAGCTGTTCATTCATTGGGAGATCAGAGAAAACTCCACTAATTTTATTTCAATATTTATGGATTAGCAATAAGGAGAGATGGGTATATAGTGCTTGTGTAACTTGTAGTACTTTTGTGGCTTTACTTTATTCCCACCCTTGAGTAATAGGTAGGTAGGTAGTAATTTGTAGGGAACAGAAGGCCCATGAGCAAGGATGAGAAGAGCGCCACAGAAGAAGGAGGAGGAGGGGATGGTGGTGGATGAAAACACTTCCTAAGCAAGGGAGGTGTGCTGGAGGAGGGCTTATGTAGAAGGTTGTGGGAGGAGCTATTTCCCACAATGAACCTCAGGCAAGTCCTCTTATTCATTGTTTGTGGACTAGCAATAAGGAGATGGGTATATAGTGCATGTGTGAACTTGTAGTACTTTTTGTGGTTTTTAATCTATTCCCACCCTTGAATAATAGGTGGGTAGGAAGTAATTGCAGGAATAGAAGGTCAAAAGAAATCTCCTCCAACTCATGGAAGTATGACTCCTGGCACTCAGGAGAGGAAAAAACCCAGGTGGAGGAAACCTCTGAGGATGCATGGACAGAGGCCTGCCCATCCTTCTGGGCATACTAAATGGAGAAGGATCTAGGTTCTAGTAACCACAGCTAATTTGAGGTTGGTGAGTTGCTTGAGGGATGATGATCCATCTTCGATCCATGGATGATGCCGATCACATGATGATCCTGATGTTGAATAGAGATCTGTTCTGAATGAGCGATAGCATCCTAAGTATAAAGTAAATCTAAGTAAAGGAGGATGAAGGAAGTCCAAGTATCCAAGATGACGAATGATGCTTGTCCAATGGAACTGTAATAGGCAGAGGGACCATGACTGGATTGATAAGATATTAAATTGGAAATGGTGGAACTGCAATGGTAGAAGGCATTAATGAATGATACAATTTGTGAGAGGCTTGAATGTAAGGATATGGTTTGGAGGCTAGGAATTCTGTATTGAGCAAGGAGTCATTAAGAAATTATCCATAGAGTAGAATGTGTAGAAGAGTCTTTGAGTGCTCTGGAAATGATGGTTCATTCTCGATCCAAGGATGTTACAGCTTGAATGATGATCCTGAAGATGAAGGGTACATCTTTATATAGGGATGGTAAAATCTATGAGTAAATAGATCCAGTTGAAGAAGGGCTAATGGAGACTGTATTTCTAAGGTGACAAAGGATGGATGTCCAAAGGATTGTATAGACGTTATGAGGCAGGAGAGCAAGAATAGGTTGATATAAGACCAGACAGTACACTGTGGTAGTTGTGATAATTTGTAAAGTTATGAGTGACTGCTCCAATTCATACAAAGTTTGATATTTGAGGTAGTCTGGAGATAAAGAATTGATTAGTGAGTGAAAGTCACTAGGCAAGCATTCCAGAGTAAAATGAGTAGAGGAGTTTGAGTGCCTGATGAGAATAATGCCATAAGTGATTAGTAAAGCCCAGAAGATGATTGCAGAACCATCCAGTTGGTAACCTAATGTAGATGAGGAATGATTGGAATTGGTATATAGGAATAGATGGCTTCTTTGATCATGAAGTGCATGACTTTATGCTTAATCCTTTGCTGGTACGCTGTCTGAAGTACACGCATGTATTCCTGTGGTGTGATCATTTAGGAGATGCACTGTGGTGGCATAGGTGGTTAAGTTTACAGGTAATCCTGATGCTGAAGTACATGAGAAAAGCTTGGTTGGATGAGAGAAAGAGTCTGTAGGCTGGATTGGTAGTGAGATTGATAAATGCAGGATGCCATAGGATTTAGTGCTACAGCCGATTAATACTGATAAGGATGTAAGGCTGAGTTGGTGAATCTGTCTTGGCTGTTACTGATTGCCAGTTAGAATTCAGGAGAGCCACTTCACGATAATGGTCCTTACTGTAGAGATTAATGAAGGTACTTCGAGAAGAAGAGGCTGAATGGTCCTCTAGAAGAATGGTTAATCTGGCTGAAAGTACTAAGTGAATAGGTGCTGATAATAGTATAAGGAATAACGATGCCCAGGAGTGAAATTGAAGGTGTGGATAGCATGAAGTCAGGAATCAGCTAGGGCTGGAGATCTCACAATGAATATTTTGGACAATACCTGCACAATTCCTAAAACTAGCAATGACTGTTGGGAAGTAGGAGTTGGGTAATTTAGTTATCAGAGTCATTGTTGAAATAAGAGGCAGCATAAGGTAAAATAGACGAAGTCCATAGTTGAATGGGTTATCTTGTGATTTCAGTATCTGTAGAAGCGATGCTGATTACAAAGTCTGAATAGAACAGAAGGATTTAAGTCCTTTCATTTATGAGGGTGGCCAATGAGACGAGGCATTCTAAGAGTCATAGTGAATGGATGGACAGGAATTGGTGGGTATATCCAATAGAGATGAAGGAGATCTTCCTATTGTCCAGGCAAATGGGATTCCATGAATGATTGCGAAGAACTGAATGGACATTAGAGACGCCAATGATAACAGAAGAGTCTATGGGCCATGTGAGCAAAGGAATGTTTTGTTAGCAGAAGTATTACTCCAGAGTAATGAATAAATGATCGAATGAGTATTGGAAGGTACTGGTAGAAGGCAGGAGTAGAGGTAGAGGATGGATCATATGGAAGCAGATGACTTGGTAGGAGTACTGGTCAGAAATGAGTAAGAGGCCTAAAGAGCCACAACAAACAGTATGAAGCCCCAAGCCAGCAAGGCAAAGAGGAGAAGGCAGCCATACATACTGTATGAGAGGAAGTATGGAGTGGATCCTGAGTGACTGAAGGAAGAAGCAGAGGAAGCTATGAGCCAGGAATAGCTGGATGACATCCAGAGCAGGAGGAGCAGGACGACATCAGTTCCACAGTGAATGGAGTGAAGTGTGAGAATGCAGAAGGAAGGTATAGGATAATGATCCATGGAAGCCAAGGCACCAAGCCAAGCCCTATGAGCAATGGAATCCCATATCCAATGGAGACTGGAAGTGACCAGAGAAGAGAATGGAAAGTGCTGGAGTAATGGAGGAATTCAATCAGCAAAGAAAACAAGTTCATATGACAGCTGGATGGAGAACCAGTAGCAAGGAAGTCCATGAGGCAGGTGACCAGGAGTGAGGAGGATTGGACAAGCCAGCCGCATCCAGATGAGGAGGGAAGGATGCCAAAGGGCTAGAGAATGAAGGTCCATGGAAGAACAAGATGTCGAGTGGAATCAGTCAAACCAGAAGGGTCCAGTGATGGAAGGGACATGGCAAACCAACATGATGGAGGCAAACCAATCGATGAGGTCCTGGTTCCACAGTCAAAGACGAGACAGAGCTGAGAGGTGGAAGGCTGGAGGAGTGAAATGCCCTAGTCCTGAAGGGAAGCAGCAACCTGTATTAGAGTGAGAAGGAGACATCAGACACAGCGAAGTGAGCTAGGGCCATAGATCTGGCAGGGAAGTCACTGTAGGGCATACATGTGGAGGCTGGAAGAACATCTGCAGTGAGGAGAATTGAGACCGCTCAACAGAAGGAGATCCAAGTCCAGAAAGAGCATGTCATTGGGTAGCGGGGAAGATAAGACATGTGAAGCAGCAGAATGGAGGAACTATGTCCAGAAGGGATGAGTGAAGCATGAAGATCTGGACTGAAGGTGATTAGGAATAGAGGACGATGGAGAATGAGGTCCGAGATCCAGAACTGAATGGTAATCCACATCGGTGAGTATGCAAAGGTGGAGACAGTGCGTGTCAGAGTCATGCCTTTGGCTGAGGAAAGTAGCAGATAGGACAATGAGTCTAGGCTCCAGACAAGGCAAGATGGAGAAATACATAGGGCAAAGTCCTACTCCCAAAAGGAAAGGCAGCTGGGCATCAGGATGGACAGTAGTAACTTGAAGCAGTATAAATTGCATGATTATGGTATGGAGAGGTGGTGTTGCATTCCCACAATTGGTATAAGATAGAGAAGGCATGGTATAAGTCTGTAGCTTGGAGACATAGCTTCCATCCCCATCAGTCGTGGTGAGCTAACCTGCACTAAGTGCAGCCAAGCAGAGTTAGGGACAGAGGATGTCGAGTTGGTTAGCAGTAAGTGAGTTCTGTTCCCAAAGGGAAGCAGCAACTGGATGAGGTAGAGAAGGTATGATAACAGTTCATATGTGGTAGACATGACTCCCATCTCCGGTCATCAGGGCAGTGAACCTTCACTCCGATGCAGTCCAGCAGAGTTGGGGATGGAGGATGTCACGCTGGTAGTAGTAGGATGTAATGAATGAAATGAACTCCCATCCCGGTGAACAGGGAAGCCCACCCTCACTCAACACCTCAGAAAGCACGAGTTAGGGATGGAGACTGGAAAACTGCTGGTATGGGCTGGCAAAGCACAATGCTGCTGAAGAGAGAGAGAGAGGAGATGAAGGACATGGAAACAGGTGTAGGACAATGAATCAGTGATGAATGTTTAAAATTGCTGGATAGGAAACATAAAATGCTTGATAATGAGATACACTTATTGTGATAGGTATGTAAACACAAATCAGAAGTGATGGATAGTGCAAGTACCCATGGAGCATATGGTAGGAGAAAACTGTAGAGCGTGGGAAGGAATAAGGAGCTAGAAATAGAGAAAAGGCACATACTCTACAGGAGTGGAAAACTGGCAAAGGAAACTATAATATGAACAGCTACTGTGCTGTATTGGAACTGGAGCCCTGAGGTAAGCTTTGAGTTGGCTGAGGGATAGAGCTAATCACTGTACAATGGCGTGCAGCAGGAACTGTAGAAGCAGTTCATGCAAAGCTGTAAGCATCTTCATGACTAATCATGCTTGCCAGCATGAGAGTAAAAACAGAATGCAAGGTACGAGCTGCCTCAATTTTATAGCATGGAGCAACAGCGGAGGTAAAACTGGAGCTTCAAGGACTATGATTGCCCAAGGTTATGGGGAGTGTCGTTGGGAGTTATAGCTTGGTGAGGGACGTTAAAAATGAAACAGAGAGGTACTTACCAGGTTGTTGAGAGTGGACTAGAGTCCTTCCATCCATTCGGGAGAAGGCACTGAGTGAATAAAGATGCGAGAGCCGAGTAATCAGAGGTCCAGAGCAGGAGCACGAGGAAGCACAGCCACACGAGCCACACAGGGAGCCCTGGGAAAAAAACTCCCTAAGCAAAGGAGGAGTGCTGGAGGAGGGCTTATGTAGAGGGCTGTGGGAGAAGCTATTCACCACATTGAACCTCAAGCAAGCCCTCCCATTAAGAGAATGGTAGAAGGGCTTCAGAATTATACAAAGCCCAACTTATGCCCCTCTTGGTGTTGGCAACATGACCCAAACCTTTAGCTTTATTCATCATATTTCTGAAATGGGGTATACAGAGAGGTTTTCTTTGAAAGAATTACAATCCTTGAAGAAGGAGTCATTTAATACTCAGGAAACTAAGGTAGCAGAACAATAACTGTGTAAATTAGGAGGCAGTAGCATAGTCCTTAAGGACTCTGAGATGCAAAACCTGGAAACTTGTTTTTTTTTTTTTCTGTTTCTATGCCCCTCTCTCCACACTCTGCCCCTTTCTTTCAGGATTGCTAGGCTTACCTAGCTTCACCCAGTAGCTCTGGAGGTACTGTCGGACTCACCCCCATCCAGCCATGGTTGTGCCCCTGGGTGGGAGTGAGGGACCCCAGGTCACCCCCAGGTCCATTAAGTGTGTATTGGGTGATCCATACGGTCCTCCGAGAACCCAGTTATGAAGTCTGGGTGCTGTGTCCGTTCTACAGATGCCTAGTGCAGGTTTTTCCCAGCTTGCTTGTCCCTGCCCGAGGCAACAACTGCAGTGAGGAGGTTCAAGGAGGTGAGGCACATGAGCGTGCTTCCACTCTATATCTCTGCCAGCATCCTCCCTCCCAATCTTTTAGCAGTTTCATTGCACCTCCACCCATGGTCATCCAGGTGGCGGTAAAGCAGCAGGATCCACAGCCCAACCTCCCAGAGGAGGAGGCAGCCTTCGGTGCTCAATCCTCCTCCCCAACTGGCCTTCTGATGATCAAGGCTTGCTCCCCAACCCCAGTCACGGCATCACGAGCAGTAGCTCTACCCCTGTGCTGGTGGGCCAGTCTTGAGACCTGGGTTTGAATCCCATCAGCCCCCACTTGCATACTGTGTGACCCTGAGCAAGTCACTTAACTTGCTTGTACTCCCAGGTTGCACCTGGAAATAAGCTCTGGCTTAATGTGTCTTCCTGGTTAAACAATTTCCATTCCCTTCCTATATATGATGATTTTATGTGTGTTGTGTAATGCCATGGTGATCTGCATGTGCAATAATGATATTACCAATAATAATAAAATAACCATATTGTTGCCCACTTTGTAAGAACAAAATACATACTTTTGAAGGAATAATGCTGCAAGAAACATGATTTCTCTCCTGAATTATTTCCTATCAAATTCCTAAACATAGCCAGTCAGTCTGTACCCTGTATCTTCCACATTAAGTGCTGCAGAATGATCTAAAAGCACTACCAACAAGTCACCTTTATCCAGCTATATGGATATCATTTGTGATCTGCAACAGTGCCATCTGTTGTATGACCTTGCTTGAATCCTGACTTAAACTTGTCAAATGTGTCAAAATATCCAGAGCTGTACTGCCACCATCTTTTCCTTTGTAACTTTGCCCTGACACCTTTGCTCAAACCTTACTAATAAAATGCAGCTTGAACATGGGACCATTATTTTAGAGCATATCAAGGTCAAGAAAGTTTCTTTGAGTAGTAGTTGAACCATAGCCCTCTTCAGAAGCCAGGGGTTGTGCTATCTTCCAAGAGCACTGGCAATACTTACTGTTGCAAAACAGGAGTCAAGACCTTCCTGCAATCAAAGAAGATTTTATATTTTCCACTGAGTCAAAATAACTACAGTACTATACAGAAAAAGCATATCTTGAGACCAACCTAGTTTATTTGTCTTCTGCACTGGATCCTTACATACTGTATACAACTGCTCACAAAGTGCAGTTTCCTCTAAAACATCAAAGAAGCAACTATGCAGGTCAATTACCACACAGAACCCTGTTCTCGAAGACTGTAGTTTTGTAACTACTGATGAACTAAGGTCAGCTGCTTTTTGCATAGATCTTAAAGAAGCAGGTGATGTTATGGTATTTGCTTATCAATATACCCATTTTAAAAGTAACACACTCCTGTTTTGAATGGTCTAGTCGCTTGTACTGAATACTTAAAGTTTGAGAAAACATTTTGTTGAACATCAACATACAGTAAATTAAAAGAGACCTTTATAACCTGATGCCAGTATTTTGGGCTTGCTTCCCATTGCAAGCAGAGCCAAACATACTTGATACAGTTTTGGCCATCACGCTTGATTGGCCTCACAGTAGCTGACTTTTAATTTTCCTTGTTGTTGTTAGACTTATTTAATGGTCAACGCTGGTGTCACTATATCCTATACTTTGTGGTACACTCTAGGGCAGGGGTTCTCAAATGAGTGAGGCCAGCCTCTGGGAGGCCCCAACCTGTTCTAGGGAGGCTCAAGCAAGTCTTGAAAAGTACTGTATTTAAATTTTGAACTTTATAGAGTTTGAGTGAAGGGATAAGGCAAACTGAAAGAGGATAATAGTAGGTGAATGTATGTATTTATTTACAAGTTGGTGACCAGGAAGGTACTGTAAACTGCGCCATGGCTTATTTCAGGTGTACACAGGAAGGGTAGTGAGAGAATACAATTCAAATGTAACTGCAAAACACTCAAGCAATACAAAATGAATAAAAGTGCAAACAGATTAAGAACAATAAACTAACAATGCGAGGAACAAGTGATCAATTAGACTGGCAGCAGAACTGTCTAAACACAAAAGTTAACCATACAGGTACAAGGAATAAGAGCAGGAGGGAGCAAATGATCCCTGAGAAGTTGCTTAAGAGTAGGGTGAGAGGGAAGAGGCAGAGGTCGGCAGGAAGGTTATTCCAGTTAGATGGGCAACAGAAAAGCAGTCTGACCCATGAAGGTATGGCAGTAAGGGGTAACAATGGTTCAAGAGTCAAAATATTGAGCAAGTAGGTTGTCCTGTGGGGGGAGGTATAAGCTGTTTAATAACATGAGAGCAAGCTATGTAAAGAGGTTTCAATTTATTCCCGATGTACTATGAAAAGTAGGCTATTTTTCTATAGGGAGGCCCAAAATATTTCAGTATTTTGGGGAGGCTCAAGATCTTTTCATGGCTTAGTGGAGGCTCACTATGACAAAGTTTGAGAACTGTTGCTCTAGGGCATATATTAAAGGTAAATCACATCTCTCCTACTAGTGAATCTGCTAAGTTCTGAAATTTTCCTCTCAAAATATATATCTCCGCACCTTGTGCCTCATCCCAGATACCAGACCCCCCCAAACACACACACACACACACACAAATCTGGCCAGTCACCTCTTCTGACCTCTAGCAACCTTCCAGCCCCATGGCTCCCTTGCCATAACTCAGGATATGGGGATCTGGCAAGGGTGTAACCAAAGGAGTACTGGGGTCTTCATCCTGGATGCCATTGTTTTTCCTTCTGCATTTTCCTCATTATGTGCCCTTCGACCTTCCCTCTAGCCTAGTGTTAGAAATGGAAGAAATTCATTGGTGGAACCCACCACCTTTAGTGTAGTATGGAAAATACCTGACAGCACACACCCCACACACACACACAGATATGCTTTGATGAACAGTCCCCAACCCTCCCCCAAAGCCCAAGCACTCTTATATGATTTGATTGAAAATGCTAGCATCTTCAGGGGATGAGCAAAGTTTGCACTATGGTCTGACATTGTGTCGAGGCAGGATTGTTCCTGTTCTGGCTTCCTCTGCTGTTCATCCTTTTCTTATGCAGCAGTGCCTATTACGGTGAAAGTATTTTAGCCATGCATGTTTGCTCATTGTCTTATTTTGTAAAATGCCCTTTTCCTCATTTTGGTGTTAGCATTTTTTACATTTGAAATAATAAAGGAATATTCCTTTTACATGGCTATCACCAGATTTTCAACATCCTTCTCAGCTACTTTTGAACATCCATTGTTTAATATCAATGTTTGTGACTAAGATTAGCAAGAATTACAACATGCACTACTCTCTTGCCTTATGAAACAAAAACAATTGAGAATAATGACAAAAATCTGTAGATGTTCCCTTTGTTATTTCAAACGTAATAAATGTGCTATAGCAGGCTCTAAACATGAGGAAAGGCATCTTACAAGACATGAGAAAAAGGGTAACATTTAAAACAGAGTAACAAGATAAAGGGCAACATTATCACCACATGCTCTGTTACTTTAAAAATGTTATCTTAATCTTTAGGGGCACAATGTCTGTCCCCTCCCATCTTCACTGCCTTGGCACCAGTTTCATTCCCTAATCATTATTACCTTGAAGCTGTTCCCTCACCCATCATTACTACCCTGGTGCTACTACCTGCCCTTTACTCTTTACTTCATCCTTTGACTCTGAATCCCCCCAAAAAAAAATTCCTTGTTGCAATACTTTGGTGTTTGGCTTGACTGATACCACAACATCTTCAGGCACATCAATGCCACCAACAAAAGTTCCTTCCTAAACCTTGTGCACTTTCCCATAAATAATTTTGCCTTCCCTTCTCAGCCTACCATGAAATCATCCTCAAAATGATCCTCCTGTGTTTTATTGCATGTGTGTGGTATACAGCATTATCCTTAGGACACTCTATTAGCCAGTCTGGATTCCTCTTCCACTCTTTCTACTGCTTTGCCCATATTTGCCCTCCCTGCACTAACTACTGCTCTCCATATGGTAACTTATTCTTCTCCACTATAGAAGGCAGGCACTACTCCCACTGTGCTCCTTTCTTTCTACAGCTTCAACCCCTTGTTATCTCTTCATCCTTCTCACTCCTGCTTTTCTTCCTACTTCCTCAGATCATGTGACTCCATTCCTCATTGCAAAACCTCAGTTGTTCAGGCTGCATTTTCCTCTTGTTTCTGTTTCATCTGAAACAGCCTCTTTTCCCTCTGCTCCTTCCTCTTTAATTTCAAGTACCTGCTCCAAATAAAATGCCTTTCCAGATGTTTAAGACACTTAAAACATAAGTACAGAAATAACTATCAATGACAGTACTTCATGTAAATAAAGCAATACTCAACACAAAAGAGAGCAAATCCTCAGTTTCCTAATCTTCTTATTTATTTTATATATGATTATGGCACATTTAATTTCATTTTATGTTTTCCAATGTATAGTGTCAGCACCTCAATGGGGCACAAAGCAGGATCACAGACAAAACTCTAAGCGTGTTTCACATTAGAGAGTAATTAGTGAGTGCTGCAACATGTAACAACATTGCTTAAATAGGGACACGCCTTAAAGTGACAGGACAATAAAGTGCATGGCATATCAAATGGATCACAATTGCACAAGTAGAAAAGACATTAAAATAGCAACCCATTTCAGTACTGATTCATACAGCATGGCAAAGAGCACAATATAACAATTGGAAATGAAAGGTAAGACGGGGAACACTCAAGAAAAGGAACTGGAAGGGAAGAGTAAAAAAGAAGAGGAGGGTGAGCAGGGAAAACAAATCAAAACACTGGGGAAAAGGGCAAGGAGAGGAAATGAACAAAGCTCTTCCACCCATAACCTAGCCTTCACATATTTAGTAAAATGACAGAAAAGACTGGAGAATGGGAGCTCACATGAAACTGCTAGGTAGCACAGGGAAAATCCATAACCTACAGTATGCACCAAAGGGTACCATTTGGAACTAACCACTGCGCTGAACGAGAAACCAGTTGGAGTTTTGTCTATAATTCTGATGGCATCTCTGTGAGGGGCTGTTACTATGTACAGTATGTACCTTGGCTTATTTTTTGTGATGCTTTACATTAGAGCAGCAGTGCAATGAAATTAGGCAAAAATTGACCCTACATTTCTTTAATATAAAAGATTCCAGGCATCTTCCAATGTTATTTGGTGGTGCAATTTTCTAATTCTGCCACAGTTTGAGTATTTTATAAACATTTTAATTAAATTTGTTCTCAAGAAAAAAAGATGGCCACAACATTTTGCATAGAAATAACATTGTAGACCTGGCAAGGTTGGTATCAAAAAATAAAAAGACTAATGGGGCATAGCTATATGAGGTACATAGACAAGTAAATTTGACAGGTAAGCTAATATTTTTCTAAACTGTAGCTAAAACAAGCTTTTTGGAAAAACATTTTCATTGCACTTCTGTTTTAAATGATGGGCACTCAGAAATACTTATCCTGCTGGTATTACTTCTGCTTGATAATGGTGGTACAGATCTTGTTGTTTCTGGTTCCATTTTCACAGATAGTCAGGAAAACAAACACATTACATGCAATCAAAACACAATATAACAGTAATACCTCAGACATCGCATTGACAGCTATGCTGGGCAAAGAGATGTGAGTTTAAACAAGTTTTAAAAGCATTGTATGTTTGACAGTTAACCTCTGTTGGTAACAAGTTAAAAACAGATGGTGCTTGAAAACATAAACACCATTGTCCCTGACTAGTGCATATAAACAGGACTCCGTATAAATTTTTACAAGATGCTCTACATTAGTTGAAAGTGTTCAAAAAAAGTTCTGCAGTGATTTGTTTCTTCTGTAACAAAAAAAAACAGGCTGTCAGATAATTGTTACATTGCCCATGAACAGGCATTGTGGAGAATTTAACAGTGCAAAATGATGAGTGGTTCTAGTGAGGTAAGTGACACAATGTAAAGTTTTATTAAGAAGTGCATCTACTTTAACTAAAAGTGTTCTAGGAGTAGAACCATAGCATAGCATTGTAAACCATAATCCAGCACCGTTATTAAGGTACTTTGTTCCAGGATCTTTCTTGTTTCCCATAATAAAGAATAATTAATTCTGTATAGCAATCTCAGGCAGTAATGGTGTGATTCAGTTATGAATTCAACATGGCTATCATAAGAAAGAGAAACATCTAGAAGCACTCCCAGATATGAAAACTGATCAACTACTTCAATCATGCTCCCATCCAATGTCTTCACTGCAAAGTCTTGATTATATGCCATTTTCATTCTGGGCATTTCTGAAAATTATTGATATTGCTTTTTTGGGGGGATTATGACAGACAAGGAACAAGTGCCAGTCCTGTAGTTTTTGTGAACTATACTGTAGGGCCTCAGTATTATTGTTTTACAACACAAAGCAGCAGCATCTGAATACAACAGAAGACTAGCTGGAGCACAAACTGTAAGGCGTGAACTTTAAAATAAACTAAATAAAAGAGAACCCAGGCTGAAACATTGGGATACACTGAATTTATATATTAAAAGGAAGAAAAAATAATGGATTCTAATCCTTTTTATGTCGAAAGAGTGAGATAGTTCCTTAACCAGGAACAAACTTCCTCTGGCATTCTTATTCTCACCAGGGCCCTTAAGATTAATTCCATACCATCCGTTATTTTAAAATAAAATGCAGATGACAGTAAGGGATAGATTGATGAAGCAGACATTAAATAAGAAACATTTGTTAAAATACAAGTTTACTATCTAGGTTTAAAACAACTTACAGTGGGGAACTGTGGATATTTAACATGAGAGTGCTGCATACCCTAGGGCAGCAACTAGAATGAGTGACTTCTGGATGATTTACATCCAAATTTTGGACCAGCAAATATTGCTAACTCATCGAATGTAACTCCTAACATTGGTAACATCCAAGCAGGTTTTCAATATATTGAAAAGTGGAGAGGGCCCAGTCCTTCCAGAGCCATTTATACAGGAACCTCTGACGGAGCCTTTGCAAAAGAATCTGTGACTCAAAGGATTGTAATTCTGATTCTATTCAATAAATAAATAATAAATAAATAAATAAATAAATCCACTTCATCAGTGTTAGTCAGTGCAAAGCATACAGAGCAGTAACTGTATGTGTCTAGGCCTCAGGTAGAGGTCAAACGGTGAGCTGCAGAATTTGCATTGGCTGTAGGTAGCAGATTTGATTCATAAGCAGACCTTGTAGAGCACTCCTTTATACCTGTCCTGCAACTAGCATCCCCAACCTTCCTCATCTGAATCCATCCTCCCTTCTTTCCATGCCTAATTTGATGCCTTGAAACAAAGTTGCTCCCTTTCTCTTAGTTTAATTATATCTGTCCTTGCCAGTAGCACTCCAGTGAATTGATCTCTGCACTCTGTTCCCCATGGTTTTTCCCCAAATATAGGAAATTGGGCAGGATCCCACAGGAACTGATTTCTACCACCTCCTAAAAAAATGTGTATGAGAGTTTCACCGCCTCTGTCATCATTCTCCACTGACTGTTATAGGAGAGTTCCGACACCTAGAAATGACAGTTCTTTCACTTAGTAATCTTGATGTGAGAGTTCCCCACCTAAACATTTGCAATGTAATCACTATGTTTCTGCATCTGTTTCTGCATATGATTTTGTAATTATTCATATTTTATCCGTTTACATTGTATTTCCATTTTGCTTTATTGTAACTGCTACTTTGTTTGGAAGACACTAGAAACTGTGATTAAGGACAAAATATTGTGTGCCCTACAAAGTTATAATTTGAATTCAGTATGTCAATATGAAGCTGGGATTTTCTAACCTTAAAGAACACAAGTGTAACCTCTCTTGCAGTAGTAAGAGTCTGGCACAGACAAGTTATCACATTATTGATTGTGGATATTTAATTTAAAAAATGATCTTTCAAAAACCTGACCCTTGACATTAGTGTGACTGGCACTAGCAAGAAGTCAGTTACCAGGACCCTAGCACATAAGGCATTCTTATGGGACTAAGAGTGTCTCACATGCATAACATACAGGAGGAAATATGTTTCAGAAAAAGAGGCTCAAGAACAAGGGAACATGCTCTAAAGCTGGAGGCAGTAGATTTAGACATGTGAGGAAGTACTTTTCACTGAAAGAGTGGTGGAGTCCTGGAACAGCCTTCTAGCAGAGGTTGTGGGTCAAAAGCAGTGGTGGGTTTCAAAGATGCATGGAATAAGCATAAGGGAATCTTAGTGGAATGAAGTGGGGTGGATGAAAGAGCCAGAGATCTAGTACGGTCTGCAGTAATACTGTACATAAGGAAAAATGGGCTGATTGGGTGGGCCAAGCGGTCCTTATCTGCTATCAAATTCTGTTTTATCAATAAGCAATATGATAGGTCAGGAGCATCACATGACCTGCTTGCAGTGTAAAATGTGACAAAAAATAAAGTTAGCATGGTTTCAGAAAAGGAACATCATGTTTAATGAAAATACAGTTCTTTGAATATGTATATTATTGGACAAAAGTAAAAGTGTAGACAGAGGATTTTTGTATATTAGTTTTGAAACATTATGTTTAGCTGTCAGTAGGAAATGAAGCATAAAATCACAAAGGAAGAGAAATGGGGCATCAAGGTAAAAGACCCTTGTAATTCTGTGACTGAGTGATGTAAAGTTCTTCAGTAACTGAACAATAATTTGAGGCAGTATTAGCATTCCCCAACCTAAACACTGCCTTTCAAGCCACTGAAAGTTCCTTGCACACCAGGGCTTTGAGAAAGACTTCCAAAACTAGTGACAGCAACACATCTAAAGCAATTCAAACCCTGAAGAGCACAACATCATACAATCATGAAGATTCAGAGGGCTTTTTACCCCAACATACCAGCTCCCAACTTTTGGTGCAAGTGCTTCAACCTAACTGATGCCTAAACATAGTCTTCATGCAATTAATGTCTATCCTGTCTGAAAATAATATTTAATAATAAATGCACATTCATTTATGTTGACAATGCTGGACTTGTACCAAGCAGTCCTTAGCATCCAGTGTCACCCTATCGCTTCTCTCTTCCCATGCCAAGTACTTTCTGCTGAATACTCCTTGGCATCCAGTAGCAGCTACCCATCTCTAACCATTCCCCATGCAATGCAGTCACTGGTATTCAGTGGCACCACTTCCATTAACCTTCCCATACAAATCAGTACCTGGCATCCCTTGACACTCCCTGCCTTACCTCATCCTTGTCAAGAAGTACCTGACATTCAGTGGCACATCCTCTGTTACCTCATTCCCATGTCAAACAGTCCCTGGCAATCCATGTAACCCTCCCTCATTCCATGCCAAGCAGTCCTGGGTGTCCAGTAACACCTCTCCTCTCTGCACCCATGCCAAGCTGTCCCAGGTATCCAGTTGCACCCTGTCCTGCCTATCAATGCCACAATTTCTGCCATCAAATGGCATGAAAATCACCTTCCCAAAGCAGTCCCTGGTGTTCTGTGACCCTAACCTGATTGAATCTATTATTTCATATTTGGAGAGTTATAGTACAAATGCGTAATAGAATTTCCAGTGTTTACATTTGTGACTACGGATGTTTCAAATTGAATCATTGCCAGCCATTGAAATTCACCTGCATTAAGCTTTGTGAAGTTTCTGTAACCTTAGGAACTTCAACTTCACCAATATTGCTAAGATTTTACCACAAAGTGCCATTTTTTCAATGAAAAGCCACTTCATCAGCAAATTTTGGTCAATTCACTAAAAAACTTAAATGCTGTGGTCAAAACTGTGCAAATTCAGTGAATTTGCATTTCTAAACTCCACAGAATTTGCAAATTAGTTTGCAAAGCAAATTTAAGCCAGTTCGCCCATCCCATGTATGACCCTTTTCTACTATTTGAGGGTTTGGAAATCTTGGTACCAATATTCATTTCCTAGGTCAAAAGATGGGTAAGATAAAAGCAGCTAAAAATATTGATTTATTATTAAAGTGGCAACTCAGGCCTCACTGTAGAATGGTATTACTACATGGCTGTAACTGTGGAAAGCATTATTTTACAGTACTGTACAAAGACTAATTAATATGGCCAGTAGGCATGACACAGTATGGGGATGGGCAAATACTGCAATAGATAAAGAACTGTTTCTTCTTAGAATGCAGAAGGCATTACGAGTTCCCCAGGATTCACTATGAGGGTGCTTGGGTTCACTTCATATAGTATATCAATCACCTAAATAAGGTGCATTCTCGTTTGTAAATTGTATAAAAGTAGGGAAGCTATCAATTTGCCTTATGCACTATTTGGCCTGATAAGCACCTGTAGGGGCTCATACCAGGCCATGCAACTACATGCTGTGCAGCCTGTCCCCAGGGGAAGCATGGGGAGGGATACAAGACCCCAGTCACCACAATGCATGGTTGTGTAGGTCCAGCATGAGGCAGGCCAGCCCTAGGGATACACCTGAACAGGACTGTGGGCTTCCAATCAGAAGCTCAAACTGGCATACAGTGGATTCCCCTGCTCCACAGGAGCAGGGGATCATGGACATGATGGCCCACATATGGACTGCTATGTCCCCTTAGGTGAAACTTCAATCTCCTTATTTTGACAAATGTGCCTAGCAGAAATCATCCCCCTCTGCTCTCTGTGGCATGAAGAAGGGTTGGGAGTCATGGCTGCGGGCACCAGCTGCCCTGTGGACTCCAGTTGCAGGCTTCCTGCTTATGTATGGAAAGCTGCATGACATTGGCCTGGCAGAGCAAATTTGACATTGCATGTGCCTCACTTTACCTACCTACTGATGACATACCTACAGCCAGTCCCACACCTGGATGAGCCACGCAGTTGCATGGGTGCCCACCATTCATGCATCCATGGGTATCCATTGAACACTGGGGATGTGCATATCTTGGCCTTATGTGCCACATATCATGTACGTTGTGCATAGGACCTAATATGCTAGAGCTAAGCAATCTAATTCAGGAGGAGGAGAGATGAATTCACTTACTGTAAGATGATGAACAGATAGCTGGAATGCAGTTCGTGGAGAAAAGTACATACAATACATGAGGAATGTGCTCTAAACTGATATGCACTGTACTACATAGTACAGATCAGGAGCGTACCCAAACTTTTTAGCATATACGACTTTAAAACCTTTAACTCATTGCTTGCCAGTGGTTAGAAAGTCAGTTAAAGCTTAAAAAGTGCAATATTTGATCACTTTTGAAAAAATAAAACAGAACCATCACCTCCTGGTAGGACATCAGGTACTGCAAATGACTGGAAATTTTTAAAGGGTATGTCCATGTAGCTACTCCACACCTGTGGTGGGTAGTAGCCCATAATGTACACTTTTAGTGCTTTTAAAAAAATGTACTTCATTGATAATCTTTGTTATCTAGTTGATCCTGCTGGCTTCCTTGCCCTACCATCTTCTCTAGGCAGCTGCTTTGGTGACCTTCTGGAATCCTCACAACTGACATGATCCTGCATTGTGGGAACCCAATTTCAGTAGTAATTTTATAGGCCACAAAACAGAGAGCAGGGGTATCCCATTCTTCCAGCCCATGAAACTGCTTCTCACAAAGTGTACTTTTGCACCAAGGAGGAGTTTGAATACAAATTAGGTATTTCAGGTTCTACTTGACCCACACTGGGTTTGTGCCAGTACCAGTGCCAGATATGAATGTGTGCATGTCTTATGCCTGGCACCGTGCATGCACAGATGTGCATGGGTAAGTGCACAGTGCAAACTCCTCATCCACCCTCTGGACACCTACCTCAGGACCACTTGTAGGGCCATGTGGAAAATCCCTCCTTGCAATCCATTGGCATCCTCACTGGTAGTCTAGTTAGTGGAGCCCTGTTCCCACAAAATGCAAACCAAGACCTCTAACTCACTGATTGCTTGGTAATCTACATTCCTGTGATAGCCCTTTGGTCCAGTCACACCTTTGAAATACCCTACTACCTATCTGCAATAGTTCTACAGGCAGTGGGGGTCACAAATGTGTGACTAGCCCTGTCAAGATCACAATGCTTTGAATGTAGCACTGCATGGCATAAATACAGTGACTCCACCCTTTCACAGTCAGTGCACCTTTATGTGCACTGCATTGGAAAGTGATTGTGGTCCACTTTAAGCATAGCTCAGGATTTAGGCAAGGGACTGGTGCAAAATCATTGGTCCAGTAATTCTACAATAGTCCTTATGACAGAATTGGGCATTAGATGTTCTTTATGTCCAACTTTGGAGAGTGTGGAAAGCACTCCATGAAAGTAAATGGGTCTAGTTTAACTTATTTTTAGATTTTAGATGGCAGTTTGTTGAAACTCAGAGTCATCGCTCAACTATCAGGAGCCTATGTGCAAAAAATAAATTGCTAAAAATGCTAGCCATCATTTAAATTCCATAAACACAATCCCACCTCATAAACTGTACACACACACACACACACACACACACACACACACACTTTAGGCTAAAGGGTCAATATCATCAGTGGTAGGTTGACATGATTACTTTAAGCTGAAGAGAACTGAAGCAAATATACACAATTAGTAATTTATGGAATAAACTACTCAGAGCGTGACAATGGATGTTGGCAGTATGACTTTGAAAGTTAGGTAAGTACAAAAGAGAAGAATACAGTTATTAACTAATGATGTTCCTCTTGTGGGGAACTGGCACAGAGTGGTTTGGGAAGTAGAAGAGGTGGTCCTCGATGAACTGTGTAAGCTTCTCCAATTCCCAAACTTTTTCCAACGTTCCTGCCAAATAAATGTATTATAGTGGTGCAAATGTAAGTAAACTGACTCTGTCAAGTTCATTTATACTTCTCTAGCAAAGTCAAATTTAAGCCAGTCTCTGCTGTGCTGTGGAAATATCATGACCTTTGGCTGGACCAGCCTATGCATGTCAGCACTTTCCTTCAGCCTGGGAAGCATTTGTAAGTGGCACATCGAAGTTGGACAATTTAGGCAAACTATCAAGAGACAGATAGCCCCACCAAACTGGAAGCTCCAAATAGCAAATCAACTCTGTGTAAGGCCTACCCTTCTGAAGATATTCTGACAGGTGGTGTATTGTTGTTGTGCTAATTTCAGCTTGCCTTTAAGTATTGCCTATAATATATGATAAAGAATGCTTAATTTGGTGATAATGCATTTATCAGCAATACATCTAATTTTCATACTTTTAACAGTTTTTCTTTCCGTTTTTCTATATGTCAACTGCCAGCCATCTTTGCAATAGTATTCTGGTACCAGCTAAAATAAAGCTGTTTTCATGGATTTAATTTTCACTTTTGGTTAGGTAGTTAGTTAAATTTCACTCCATCTTAAGCATTTGAGATAATTCAGCTCTGTTTCCAGGGCATCTGTGTTGTACTTTAATGTATGCCCCAATGGAAAGAAATATAGACTCATCGGATGTTGAATGACCTGTGCTGCATCGTGTGGTTTCTTTCCAGTACATAGGAGTGCACACATTAAGAACAGGGTAAGCATGGGAATACATTTTGTAAACTTTAAGTAATATATACTACAGTTAGTTGTTTTCCATTTAATTATTTCATATGGGAGCAGGCTGAAGGATGATAGGGGAGTAATATTCATTCCGTAATGCAAAAGCTAGAATTTTTCCTTAAGGGTAACACAGGATGCAATTGACAAAACATGAACCTTTAATTGCCCTGTTACATTGTCCTTTGAATTGCAGCCATTTGACTGATATAGATTGGGCATTTTTTAACGTTTTATTCTGTTTTACTGTCAAGGTTTGCCTTGTATTCTTCCTCGATTTTCACTGTTTACTACCCTCTCTTTGCTATCTTGGGCTTTCTCTGATGTCAGATCCACCATAGTAGACCTTATACCTTAATTACAGGTCTTATCAAATCAGGGTTTGGAAGGCAAAGAAAGACATGATGGACCACTGACACAGGATGTGATATCTCTTCCTGTGCTGGCAGTTAATCACTTCTTTTGTTCAGCCCAAGTTCTATTTATTACTACTCATAACCAGTGGTGGAAATGGGGGAATCTGGGAAAGCTAAGTTCCAGAACTGAAACTGAAATACTTACCACTGTAAGCTCTACAGTGACCTTCAGTGACCTCTCCCTCTGCCCACTGATCCCTCTCCCTTGGTACCCTAATGGATACCATCATACGCCCTGGCATTCCCTCCACTCTCGCTAGTATGCTAACACTGACACCGACAAATCCTTGTTATAACCTGTGCTCTGGGGATCCAACCCTTCTAAGAGTTCATAGATTTAAAACTCCCATGGGGACGGGGCATTTTCCTATGCAGTACCTCAGTTCTGGAACACACTACCGGTGGGACTTAGGATCTCCCCAACTCATGGCAGTTTCAAAGGATGTTAACACACTTACCTCTTAACACCTGATGCTTGCAGCTGTTTCTATCCCCTTGATTTCCGTCCCACATTACCTACACTCCTGCCCTTTGCCATGCCCCATTAGCACTGTTGTGTGCCACATGCCCTCTCCATGCAGTTGTAACACTTATAGCTTCCAATCTAACGTTCCTTTGCAATTTTACTTGCCCTATATCTACTTGGGCCAGTATCTCCTGCTGGCACATCTTGTTGCTCCTCTCAATCTCTAATGTCCTCACTTATGCCCCACTTGAGCACCTAGGTAGCCCTAGCCACTATGCGTTTCAATGTACTATATGTTATAATTCTATCTTTGCAATCTTGTTAAGTATACTTGCCTGAAATATGTTTATTTGCTCATCTGATTTGCTGTATTCATGTTTGCTTGATTCCAAATGTCCTGACTAATGTACTATGTAATACTGTCTTATTTGCCTTATACATCATTCTATCTGGTTGTTGACTGAATATGTAATTTGACTGTTTCTCTTTGTACTCTCCGGTCGTACCTGAAAATAGGCATTTATATGTCTAGTGTACCTGCCTGGTTATTAAAAACAAACAAACAAAACCCTGATACAGTTCCAGGAGCAAAATGTGGAAGGGCTGCTCCTGTGCAAAATGTCTTACCCTAGATGTATACAGTGGACCAAATAAAGTGTGAAAATACAACATATCATGAGAAAACTTGTCCCCAGAGCTGTCAGGGATGTTTAATCATAAAAGGTGATGGGGTCCCCAGTGAACTCATCCCATTTCCAAGACTGTTCATACCGTTTTCACTCAAGAGCTAAATATAGAAGTAAGTGGAGAGGCATTTTGGGCAGGAGAGAGAGAGAACAGAGAGAGACAGAGAGAGAGAGAGAGAGAGAGAGAGAGAGAGAGATAAAAGAAAGTGAACGTGTAAAATCGTGCATGTTTCTATATGAACAATGAAGTGGCACTATAACACCACAATGCTACAGGTAACCGGACTGGATGCTCCAACAGTTTTCATGCTCTGTGCTTCAACTGGTGGACTATGAGTGCCCATTTGGGCTAGACTGCCACTGTATTGTATTGATGTAGTCCAGTAATACATAAGTAAACAAAATAAAGTAGCAGAAAATACACAGAAGCCATTACAATGTCCTGGAGAACATCTTTTTAATGCCCTTGCCATTCCTATGTTTTGCAATATTCTTTTGCCTATTTACTAATGGAATCTATATAAAATGTTTTAATTGAAATTTTCTGATCACATAATGCACATACCATCAAGCAATACTGCTAACCATGACAACAGACTGGGATGTCATCAACACAGTTGTGAAGTCAATTTGGAATGCTTGGATGTTTTAAAAAGGAAGTTGCATAAGTATAGTACTTGTGAAATACTATATATAAAATACTGATGATGTGGTGAAGCCCAAGACCTAGACCAAACTGTATTTAAATATAATTTCTATAAACACAGCAGCTGTCAACATGTTATTCTGATACACACCTACTCTGTAATTAAATAAGATAAAATTATTTTAAGAATACCTCCATACAAGTGATTGCTTTTATCTCTTTCTCATCAAAACTGAGAAACAAGCATTTGTCAATGCCGAATGTTGATTGCGTTGGTCTGTTGAGCACGCTCACTGGCCCTCTGTCAGTCGTTCAGTCTGTTTACGTCCGGTGCTGCAGGTTGCTGTTTTGTACTGGGCTCCTGCCTCGTTGGCACCTTGTTCTGCCCACTAAGAATTCTGCAGCTGTCCCGACAGAACTCCTTGAGGTGGCTCACTCCCCTGTCTCACTCGCTCGCTTTGTGTCTCCTGGTGCTGCAGGCTGCCCTTTGTACTGGGCTTCGCCTCTGTTGTTGGCTTTTCTGCCCATAAAGAAATCTTCAGCAGTCCCGACACAGGTCTGTTGAGCCTGCTGACTCCTCTCTCACTCACTGCTCCATTTCCTGCTGGCGCCTGCAGGTGGCCTTTTGTATTGGCTCCTGCCTGTGTTGGTACCTTTTTCTGCCAACAAAGAAATCCGCAGCAGTCACGACAGAGCTCCGTTGGAGGTCACTCACTCCCCTGTGTCACTCACTCATTCTGTCTGTCCTGGCGCTGCAGGCTGCCCTTTTGTACTGGGCTCCTGCCTCTGTTGGCGCCTTTGTCTGCCCACAAAGAAATCTCAGCAGTCCCGACAAAGCTCAGTTTAGCTCGCTCACCCCCTTCTCTCACTCATTCATTCCGTTTCTGCCACCGCTGCAGGCTGCCCTTTTACTGGACTCCTACCTGCATTGCCCCTTCTTCTACCCACAAAGAAATTTGCAGCAGTTACAACAGAGCTCTGTTGAGCCTGGCCACCCCCTCTCACTCACACATTCTGGTTTCCCGCCACTGCAGGCTGTCCATTTGTATTGGGCCCCTGCATGCACTTGCACCTTTGTCTACCCACAAACAAATCTGCAGCTGTCCTGACAGAACTCTGTTGAGGTCGCTCCAGTCTCCCCTGTCTCACACACTCATACTGTTTGTCCTGGTGCTGCAAGTGGCCCTTTGGTATGGGACTCCTGCCTACATTGGAGCCTTTTTCTGCCTACAAAGAAATCTGCAGCAGTCCTGACACAGCTTCATTGAGCTCCACCAGTCCCCCTGTCTCACTCACTCATACTGTTTCTCCCACTGCTGCAGGCTGGCCTTTTGTACTGGCCCCTGCCTGCATTGATGCCCTTTTCTGCCCACAAAGAAATCTGCAGCAGCCCTGAAAGAGCTCCGGAGTTCGCTCACTCCCCTCTCACTCGCTCTCTCGCTCTGTTTCTCCCAGTGCTGCAGGCTGCCCTTTGTACTGGGCTCTTGCGTTGGGCCCTTTCTGCCCACAAACAAATCCACAGCAGTCCCAACAGAGCTCAGTTGGCGGTCCTCCCCCTCTCACTCATTCAATCTTAATGTGTGCCACACAGTGATTTCCCACAGGGACCGTGTGCTATTCTGCGGCAGGAGTGCAAAACCACATTTTAGCCACGATGTGAAAATGGCAGCTGTACTGTTCATAAGGAGGTGTGGAAAATGCCACTGTTGAAAATGTGGGTGAAAATACTACAAATTGCAAAGTTACAAGGGTGCGTGGAAACAGTTCAATGCACGCCTGTAACACATTCATATTACGGAGTTTCGCCACCCGATTTTCAACATAGGCATTTTAGGACCTCTGCTCATGAACAGTGCCACTGTCATTTTCTTAATCTGTCCCGAACAGTGATTTCCCATAGCGACCGGTTATTCTGTGCCAGAACTGTGAAAACACATTTCAGTCAGGATGCGAAAAATGACAGCTGTACTGCTCATAAGGAGGTGTGGGAAAATTCAACTGGTGAAAATGTGGCGTGACAATATTACAAATCTGCAAAGTTACAAGGGTGCATGGAAAGTGTGCAACACACACTTGTAACACAATCATTCGATGGGCTATTATCACCAAATTTTCAACATAGGCATTTTAGGACCTCTGCTCATGAACAGTATCACTCTCATTTTCTTAATCTGTCCCAGACAGTGATTTCCCACAGCGACTGCTGTATTCTGCGCCTGAAGTGCGAAAACAATTTGGCCAGGATGGGAAAAATGACAGCTTTACTCTTCATAAGTGGGTGTGAGAAAATGGCAATGTTGGAAATCTGGAGTGAAAATATTATAAATTCGCGGTATTTAGCGTAAGCGTAAACCGCGCGAACGCACGCTTGTAACAGTCATTTTATGGAGTATCATTACCAAATTTCAACATAGCCATTTCAGGACCTTTAGTCATGAACAGTGGCACTGTCATTTTCTTAATCTGTCCCGGACAGTGATTTCCCCACAGCTAACGCTGTATTCTGCGCCGAAGTCCGAAAACACATTTGAGCCAGGATGTGAACAATGACAGCTATACTGTTCACAGGAGGTGTGACAAAATGTCAATGTTGAAAATCTGGCATGAAAATATTGCAAATTCAGTTACGAGGCATGCGTAACTGCATAGCGCTCGTAAAACAGTCATTTTTGATTTTCCACCAAACTTGCAACATAGGCTTTTGAGAGCCCTCCTCGCGAACACTGGCACTGTTGTTTTGTTAATTGACCCTGAAAGGTGATCTCACGCAGTGACCGAGAAATCACCTTTCTGAGCTGAATAACGCCATGCGGTTCAAGAATTCATGAGGAGGGTCTCAAAAGCCCATGTTAAATTTGGAAAATTCCGCAAATGCCGAGATATGCAGTAAAGTTGAAAAAACCCTATGTATTACATTATACAGCTTACGGCATTTCTTCAGTTATTGTCGGCTTTGAAGAGTGCAGGCGTGTTCCCGGTCACGGTCGTCGCGCCGGGCTCCTAAGGTAAGTATGGGGTGAGGGGGTGTAGGAAGGCAGGGCATGCAGTGGGTGGGTGCAGGTTGTGGGTGGAAGCAGGTGGCGCTTGAGGACGGTTTCCTGTTTTCCAGGATTAAAAACAAAAAAACAGATGTCATGAGACCGTTTTTAATTGCAGGGGCATCTGGCACACTGGGTGGGCTCCCAGTGTGCCAGCAAACTTCTTGACGGGGCAGCAGTAGCAGGCAGGGGATTGGGCACCCCTGTCGGCAAACGGGCGGGGTATCATTATGCTGATGGGGATTGTGCATCCCGTCGGCAGGAACAAATCGGGGCACAGAATGTCGATAGGGAGTGGGCTCCCCCATCAGCAACAAACAAACAGGGGAACACTACAGCCGATGGGGATTGGGGCACCCGTCGGCAAGAACAAAAAGCAGGGGGCACAGAATGCTGACGGAAATTGGGCTCCCGTTCAACAAAAAGACCACCAAAGCCCACGGGATTGGGGCCCCCATCAGCAACTACACATGGTGGGGGTAATAGTTTGTGAACATGGCAGCAAGCCACCGCCATGTTCACAAACAATCTCAAGGGTTTACATCCCGCCATGCAATGATGGGTCGCCCTCATTGCAGTGGATGGTTGATGCTGCAATGACGGGCGGCCCCTGATTGCAGCGGCTGATTTTTTAAAGTTGTGGCACGCTGGCTGAACTAGTGTCAGCAGCAGCATGCCACAGCATTGAGGAAGTGGGGCAAGCCTTTGCAGGCTGGGCATTGGTCACAACAGTGCCGTGCCTCCACAACCCTGCTTCTGGAGAAACTCTGTCACAACATGTTTCTTGCGCATGCTAATCAACATAAAAATTCATGTTTGAAGTAGCTACAGCTTAACCCAGAGCACATAAATGAGTGAGCCCTACTGTACTGAGAAGCTAGATATCACAGATCCACCATTCCATTCCAAAGAATAATGAGTCTGCAGTCTTCTAAACACCCATCACTTTCCATTAATTATGAGGAGAGTAAACAACACAAGTACAATCCTTTACTTTTCCTCTCTGTGGAGTACATGAAGGAATGCGGTTATGTTCTGTTCTTCATCATATTCTATATCTATTATACCCATGCCCATTTCCATAGTTGTGTCACCACAATTTCACACAACAGGCAGAATACCATCCCCAGTGCCTGTCTTGACTTTTGTATTAGTCTTTTTCCTCTTCAGTTTTTCAAATACTATTAAAGTATCAGTGCATGTTGCACCAACCATTTTAACCTGCACCTTGTAATTCAGTTTTGCTCTTTACTCAGGAGATCCTAGCTGAGATATGCCCATGGTCACACAGTGAGTATTTGGCTCTTGTAGGGGTTGAACATGCAGTCTCTCAAGAGAGGGCTCTAACTACTAGACCACACTGCCTCTTGGATTGCCCTTTTAGATACATTTAAGCAGTGTTGGAATTATACTTCAGAGCGGGGGTCCTAACTTGGAGCAGGGACAGAATCATACAGAGTAGCAGTGAATGGGGGCAAAATTCTGACAAATCCTGAATGGTGCATTTTCCCCATTTTAGAGTTAGGCAAGGTACATTACAGCCTACCTTGATGAAGCACTATAAGGATGTAACAGATTCTTACATCAGGAGAGGAGACATGTATTCCCCACCTGAGAGTCGAGTATGCAGGCAGATAGTCTACCAGATGGCAAGGTCAAGACTGTGTGTCCCAGCCAATGCCATCTGTCCCTGTCACCAGCCCAGTTGCAGGCAGGCAAAGAAGTCATTTTACGGCTGTAGTAGGTGGAGCCTGCAGATGTTTTGCATGTACAAAAGGAGTGATGTCATGTTTTCTGTCCGTGGAACCGACTGAAGGTGTAAATTGTCTCTTCTACCTCAGAAACATAGAAACATAGAATTTGATGGCAGATAAGGACGCTTGGTCCACCCAGTCTGCCATTTCCTACCTAATGGATAAACTGCAGATCCTACTTAACCAGCAGCCTACTTTTCTACCCCACCCCTAGAACTGCCTTATGACTGTCCCATGCATGCTTGAATTCAACTATTGTTTTGACTCCACAGCCTCCTCTGGAAGGCCATTCCATGCATCCACAACCCTTTATGTGAAAAATACTTCCTTACATTACCTCTGAGCACGCCCCGTCTCTCTCTTCAAATTGTGCCCTTGTTCTTGGACACCTCTTTTTGAAAGATGCTCCCCTTGGACTTTGTTGATTCCCTTGAGGTACTTGAAAGTTTCTATCATGTCCCCTCTCCCTCCTTTCCTAGAGGCAATACATATTAAGCTCCTTTAGTCTCTCTTCATATGTCTTCTGGTGCAGACCCTGCACCATTTTAGGTCCCTCCTCTGGACAGCTTCCATCCTGTCTATGTCTTTGCTGAGACTGGGTATCCAGAACTGCACGCAGTACTCCAGATGGGGGTCTCACCAAGCTGTCTTTACAGAGGATAACAACTTCCTGTTTTCTACTGGTGATGCCTCCCTATGCATCACAGTATCCCCCCAGCCCTCCTTACTGCCCTCTCACATTGTTTGCCCACCTTTAAGTCATCTGATATGACTACCCCAGGTCCCTTTCCATTTTGTTGTTGTTGAGTATCTCACCCCTCCCCACTGTGTACTCTTCCCTGGACTTTTGTTTCCAGGTGCATTACCTTGCACTTCTTAGCATTGAATCTAAGCTGCCATACATTTCACCATTCCTCTAACCTTGCCAAGTCCTTCTCATCCTTTCCACCCCACCTTGTGCATCAACTCTGTTGCAGATCTTTGTGTCATCTGCAAAGAGACATACTTTTCCTTCAGTCCCTCTTCAATATCGCTTATAAAGACATTGAAGGAGAACCGTCCTAATACTGAACCCTGCAGTACCCCACTAATAACCTCCCTTTCTTCAGAGTGGACTCCATTTACTATTACCCTCTGTATCCTATTCTCCAGCCAATTCTTTACCCAGGCTACCATCTTGGGACCCACTCCCAGGCTGGCTAACTTGTATATTAATCTTTTGTTTGGGACTGTGTCAAATGCCTTGCTAAAGTCTAGGTAGGCCATGTCCACAGCCCTCCCTGATCTACTACTTTGGTCACCCAGTCAAAGAAATCTATTAGATTCGTCTGGCATGACCTTCCCACTGTGAATCCATGCTGCCTTGGGTCCTGTGCCCTCTGGCCTCTAGGTACTCTACAATTCTTTCCTTCAGAAGTATTCCATCATTTTCCTATCACTGAGGTTAGACTGACAGGTCTGTAGTTTCCTGCTTCTGCCCTGCTCCAACTTTTTGTGAAGAGGAATCACATCTGCCCTCCTCCAGTCCTCAAGTACCTCCCCATCCTCCCATGATTTGTTAAAGAGGGTAGTCAGTGGTGTCACTAGTTCTACCCTTAGTTCTTTTAGAATTCTGGGATGAATCTCATCAGGCCCCATCGCTTTGTCCACCTTCAGTTTTAAGAGTTCTTTCAGAACCCTTTCTTCTGAAAATGGGCTGGTATCAACTTCTGTATTCAGAGTGTTTCTATTGTTTGTTTTAGATACCTACCCTCTTCATTTGTAAATACTGAGCAAAAATATTTGTTTAGTATCTCTGCCTTTTCACCGTCACCCTCTGCCCACCCCACCTCCCTTTATTAAGCCTCACTATCCCTTCCTTGGTCTTCCTTTGCTCCTGATGTACCTAAAAAGGTTTTATCACCCTTCTTAACTGAGTTGGCTATCTTTCCTCAGTTCAGGACTTTGCTGTTCTGACTGCCTTCCCAGCTTCCTTTTGCTTTAACTGATACAATTCTCTGACCTGCTCTTTCTGTGATTCCTTGTACTTTATGATACTTTCTTTTCTCTTGAACCTTCACTGCCACCTCCATTGAGAACCATTGTGTTTTCTTACATCATTTTGTTTTGTTTATTTGCTTCACACAAAGGATTGTTACCTCTGTGATGGCAGTTTTATTATTCCCCACTGTTCTTCCACCCCTCCTTCCTGCCCATCTGCTAGTGCATTCCTTAGGCACCCACCCATTTTGGCAAAGTCAAGCCAAGCAATGTTTTCTGCCCTCAAATA
Organism: Neoceratodus forsteri; assembly: GCA_016271365.2. Lineage (NCBI taxonomy): Eukaryota > Metazoa > Chordata > Ceratodontiformes > Ceratodontidae > Neoceratodus > Neoceratodus forsteri. The sequence goes on from CM057454.1 coordinate 398,961,486, forward strand.
AATATGCTTTCATGTTCGTCAATGGTTGCAGGGTTCTATTTTCTTTCTAAATGGGTGGTACAAAAACTGGAACCTGAGTAGTGGGAGCCAGCATTAGGTTTTTTTTCTGGGTGTAAGATCTGCCCCCACCTCCACCTGAGAAGCTCCTAAAGATCCACCCCAACCTTTTTCTGATTCATGTGGGAGGGGCATGAGGTGGCTCTGTCATGCTGTAACAAGACACACTAGTTTGGGACCTGTATCAACCAACAGAACAAGTCTGTGCAGTGGACAACAGAAGATACTTAATGCCTTTATTAAGGACTATGAGAACAGGAGATATTTAATGCCTTCAAACTGACTTAAAACACTTTTGAACAAATGATTATCAGAGCCACCTGGGGCTCAGAAGGAGACCTAGACACATTTTATATATATATATATATATATATATATATATATACACAGTATATATACAGTATATATACAGTTTATATATAATTTGTCTTATTAGTAGTTTCAAAACTTTGAAAGCATTGGTGTTAGTAATGCATTTAGAAATACATTTTTAATTGTCTTTACAGTTAAACATGCAGTTTCATGTCAGGGCACATTTTGGGGAGGGGTTCAAATTATTTTAATCATGGGTTCAGTACTTGGTGAACATAAACTTTGATGATAAAGTGTTTTTTTTTTTAAGTTTGAGATGTATTAGACAACATTTAACAAGAAAACAATTGGTGATTTAAAAGCTATTCTGATCAGAGTTGACATTAAAAAATATCTTAACTGTATTTTTTATTTTATCATGGACACTAGAAACAGGACGTTAACATTTACTCCATGGAACCTGTTATTCAGGTTTTTTATTGCATCTTGTCCCAGGCAATCTTCCCAGAGTGCAGTTTGTCAGGGCACATTTTGTGGGCGAGGGTGTTCAAATTATTTTGATCATGAAGCATTGTTGCTAGTAATGCATTTAGAAATACATTTTTAATTGTCTTTACAGTTAAACATGTAGTTTCATGTCAGGGTGCATTTTGGGGGAGTGGTTCAAATTATTTTAATCATGGGCACAGTACTTGGTAAATACAGACTGATGATAAAGTGTGTTTTTATTTTTGTTGTTGAAGAAACAGAAAACTCCCTGTTGTGGTGGTGCCAATTTCAAAATTAGAAATGCTGCTATGACACACATGGGACAGCACATCTCATTTCAATGGAGTAAGCAGACCTTCTTCATTTTCCATTTATGTGGATTCAGTGATTACCGTTGGCACATCTTGTGATACTAGTGCTAAGACAGCTCTTTATTGAAAACATAGGTACCTCAATACAAGATGATAAGAGCAGCTAGAAAAATAACATCCCTGTAGAATTCTTACATATTTGTTTAAGACACCAGCTGAGCATCCAGCTTTTAAAATTCCCAGCTGATGTTTTATACTTTGCGCACCTCAAAGTACTTACAGCAATTTGTTAGCTAAAATGTAAGTTCTGCCAGTGTGTATAATAACCTGGCAATGGCCTTCTATTGATCCAGTTCTTAATTACATGCCTAGATTGCCACCTGTTACACATTCATTCTTTGGCTCCTAAATGGCAAAACAGTCCATTATACATACTTAAAACAGGCATTTAAAATATGTTCTTTAAGGCTAGAACAGGAGACAGGATAAACATGAAATTTTTCCATTTCGAAAATGGAAGCTGCAGTCCCAAACAACTCTTGCCTCCCCACCCCAATTGTTGTACTTCTGCATGTCTTGTTGGTAGAATGACTGAATTGTGTGTTTTTGTTTTTTATAACACCCTACTCTCTAGACAGCGAAGGAGCACACCTTGCTCCTGGGGACAATTAGCATATCCCAAGCCACTGACTGTCATCATTTACATTAGTCCAGTCAGAAGAAAGTTGCTACTTTTTTATCATTACATTTTTTAAAAAGAGGAAAGGCCTAATATCTTGAAACAGATTTAAGAAAAATTATTCTGCACTTACTTTGAGACACATTTTTTCAGTTCTCCTGTTTATGGTCAGAACTGCTGATGCCACAGTGAAAACTTTGAAAAACTAATAACTTGGTACAACTCAGTTTACATATTAAATATATTCTGTAGGTTTCTCTTGCCTAACTTTTATTACAGAGGAAATTTGGATGCCTCATAGCTACTCCCTACCTCAAGTCATAAGCTATGTTGTGACATCACAGTCTGCTGTCATGGGAGTAACTGTGATGTCTAAGCCATGCATTATGATCTCAGGTAGGAGAAAGCACCAGGAATACAAGAACACTTCAGGAGCAGTGGTTCTCTTTTCATGCAAATGGCCTCAGTAAAAATAATGGGGAAATACAGAACTAATATGAAATATAAACTGAACTGCATCTAAACATTATGTTTTCTTTCACTTATCCTGAAAGCGTCATATGCTCTTTTAAGACTGGCACTCTGCTTGGGGAGGGTGCTCATTGAGCAAGGTGGCAACATGTAAGTATGTTACATGTATGTTTCAGTGCTTAACTATAACACAATTGCTTTCATTGTTTTTCCTGTCCTTTAACTGTTTTAAGACATTCCAATACATGCTTAAATACATAGGTGATTACTGACAGCAAAATGGTGCTGTTTGAAAAGTTTTCAACCCAAATTAGTGAACATGACTGTGACTCTAGGGGCAGTTGCCTCTACAAAGACTGCCATGACTATAACTTCACCATCTGTCTGTCTGTCTGCATGTCTGTCGGTATGTCTATCTATGTAATTATCTACATTTCTATCAATTGTATCTATCCCTATTTTTACCTACTGTATATGTAAAAAACCTGCATATCACATTTGCCTGCACTCTGAACACATGCTTATGATACAGTGCATATTTGTACTACACTCCTGTATAGACCTCATACTGTCCTGATATTCCCATTATCACAGGCATAACTACCTTAACCTTGTCAACAGTGACCCCTTATAAAAGTTACTATCACATTTTCTTGTCCTAATGAAATCCGTCATTACACCTGACTGCCTGACATCAACACTACTTAAATATAACTTACATCACCGCATAGACAAACCCTCTGTTTTTCTCTATAAAACTGTGTAAATAATCCCAAGAATGAACATATGCCAGTCATTACTTTTTCATGTACTGCCAAGAGTGTAGACAGGCATACTCACTGTACACATTTGTGTACAGTTTTGTTGAGTGCCTGTCACAAACCATATGCCTTTCTGTTAACATTTTCATTCTAATCTGTAGCATTTGGGCTAGTGTAGGCCACTGAGGAGTGTCTCTGTTGTTTAGGAGACAGACACATGTATAACCTCTTTAAAGATTAGAGGACTCATCTGACAACAATCTGACTTGTTTGGAAGGGGTGCCATCTGGAAGGTTGTGTACATTTTTTAATGGAGGGTGTAACTGTTGGAGATTGTATAAAAATGAACATTTCTGGCTACACCCCTGTGTACTGCCACATATTCTACCTGTCAAGCCTATATTGCTTACCATTCCTTCAATTGAAATCTACACCTGCATATCTTTTCCTAATAATGTGTCTGCCTTCCTTAGAATGCAAAATAAAACAAATCTTACTAGTTAAAAATCATTGTGTTGTTTCACCATATCTCCTTAACAGTTCCATACAACCTTACTAACTTCATTATGCAGCCATGGTGGATCTGACCAGATTTTGTTATTATTATTATTACAGCTACATCTGGTTATATGTTCAAAAACAATTACAAATCTATTCTGTGGTGGTAGCATGGTGGGATCTTATGAGCAGGCAGAGCAGTAGCTGGTACAGTAAACTAAAGTAGCCAAAGGCTAGAGAGGAAGCACAAATCATCCTCATTGGGACTGGGCTATATGCCCATCTCTGAGTCCATCCCCCATCTCTACCCCATTGCATTTGCAGGCAACAGACAGAGACATGACAAGCTGCAGCACAGCAGCTCATGATGAGCAAGCTCCAGCTACTGACCACACACATGCACTCTGTCTGCTGGCTGTGAGTACACTTTTTCATTCTTGTCCTCCACTCAGATCTCCTGACCATGACCTCCTGAACACTGAAGCAGCCCCAGCCCCCACCCGATCCCAATTCCATCCCACCTGTTTGGGAGCGCCGCCACTTGGCCAGCAGTTCAATTGTCCCTCCCCACCACCAGTCAGTTGATCTCTGAGACTTCCCTGCACTGTCTTAGCAGCCAGCAGCACAAGGAAACTTACCAGAGAAGGAGGAGTGGACTTGGATGTAGACAATCTCTCTCCTTCAGGTTAGACAGAGATTGCTCCATGTGGTAGGTGGATGATAGGATGGGAAAATGTCACAACAGGGATGGGGTTGAACAAAATGGTGCCACCTAACAGAATATACCCAAAAGGTACAAAATACATACAAAGACAGCACACTCAAGCGTTGTTCAAAAATATTTTCACTGACTACATTCTTTGAAAAATGTAATCAGTGCTGTGTCAACAGGTCCCATATAGAGTCAAGGTGCTTTATATGGAACTTGCCTAACAATCCACCAAACTAATTTTATGATAATAAAATAAGTGAAAACATTTTTTCAACAGCTCTTGAGTGCACTCTCTTTGTATCTGTTCTCAACACTTATAACAGCAGAGATCAGCCTCTCATCTATTCATCTAAGACAGTCCAGCTTCACACACGAGAGGTGGGTTTAAACTGTAAAGGTGGGAGGGTTGGGAAATAGGTCCGATCTGGTGGGGCTGCCTAAAGGAGTTAGGCCAAAGACCCAAAATGGGGTCAGAAAGCAGTGCTATAAGGCCAAGAGGCACTGGGTGGGGGGCAGGAAGCCACATGGGGATATGGAAAATGAGGAAGGGGAGGGATGGGGTGGAGGATGGTCCTGATCAATGCCAGGAGCATAGGAATAAAATGCCTGAGCTCCAAGTGATGCTAGCTGAGGGGGAGTGGATGTGTCAGCAATTACTGAGACATGGGCCACCCAGGTACGACTGGGACCTAAAACTGGAGGGCTACACTATCTTCAGGAAAGACAGGAGAGTGGGGAGGGGTGTGTAGCGCTGATAGTCAGAAAGCACATTGGTGTTGGTAGAGTGGAGGAGGCTGATGAGCAGGTGGAGGCAATTTGGGTAACTCTGCAAATGACGGTGGGTAAGAGAATGAAGATAGGGGTTGTGTACAGACCCCCACAATGGCAGAGGACCGGGAGGACAAGCTGGTGGAGAATATTAGGGGCCACCGTGACTGGGAAAAGGTAGGGTGGTGGTAATGGGAGACCTAAATATGCTGGGTGCAGACTGGGGCACTATGGCATCCCCAGAGGCCAGGAGCAAAGGCTGATGGATGTCTTCCAGGATGCATTGCTAGCCTAGCAGGTGGGGGAGCAAACTAGGAATGGCCAGATATAGGATGTGGTCCTAGCAGACAGTGACCAGATTAGGGGTCTGAGGTGATCAACCCTCTGGTGGGAAGTGACCATGCCATGGTCTGGTTTGCCTGCACCTTTGGGGGAAGAGAACCATGAATATGGTGGTTATAGACTTTAGGGAGTGGACTTCAAAGGCATGGGAAGGATTCTTCAGGGGTATTTGGATGAGTTAAGGCTGATACGGATGCTGGGACCTGGTGGGAGGCCATTAAGAAGGGGTGCAGGAGGTTACCAGGACCTGCGTGAGGATAACGCGCAAGCACTGCAGGGCCAGAAAGCCATGTTGGTGGAACCGGGAGGTTCAGGAGGCAGTGAGGGAGAAAAAGGCTTCTATGCGCTCTTCAAGTGCTCAAGGGGAAAAAAAGAGCAGGGAGAGTATGAGCTGATGCCAGGAGGGTCAGCATGGTGGTCAGAGTGGCCAAGGCGAGATGGAGCAAAACCTGGCCAGTGGTATCGGGGAAGGGTTCATTAGGTATATAGGGAGAAAAGGAAAGTGAGGGCACAGATCAGTAGGATTAGGACTGGGGAGGGTTGGGTTCAGGTGGGGAGCAAGCTGAGATATTAAATGAGCACTTTGCCCCAGTCTTTACTGGGGAAGAGGGGTTCACACTTCCTGATGGGAGGGATGGTGAGACTGCAATAAGGTAGGTCACTTGGAGTTTGGTGGACCAGAAGAGGCTTGATGGAGGATGAGTCAAAACTAGAGGGGGTGGCAGGAAGGACAGGCAAATGGGGGCATACTCATGGTGGACAGGGTGAGGTGGCCTCGGTCATTAAAGACTGAGAAGGTGCCAGGCCAAATGAGCTTCATCTGAGGGTGCTGAGGAGCTGGTGATATGCTGGCACCTTGACTAGCTGCATTCTTCAACATCTCCTGCAGACAGGGTAGGTGCCACAGGATTGGAGGGTGGCTCATGTCATGCCTATCCACAAAGGGGGGTCTAGAGAGGAGATGGCTAAACTTCAGGCCTGTTAGCCTAACGTCCATGGTAGGCAAGGTGATGGAAGGTGTTATCAAGGAAAGGTTTTGGGGAGAGCTGGAATGAATGGGGCACATGGATGATAGGCAGTATGGCGTTGTCCCAGGAGATCATGCCAGATCAAAGTTGTTAAATTCTATGATTGGGTGATGAGTGCCCTCGACCAAAATAGGCCAGTGGATGTCCTCTATCTGGACTTCAGCAAGGCATTCGATTTGGTCACCCACAATGGCCTGATGACCAAGCTGGGAAAGATGGGGGTGGGGGACATTTGCTCAGGTGGATAGAAAATTGGCTCTCAGGGTGAGTACAGAGAGTGGTGATTGGTGGGATAGTTTCATCCCCAGAAATATCACTAGTGGGGTCCCCGAGGATCAGTCCTAGGGCTACTCCTGTTCAATGCCTATGTCTTGGACATATGGAGAGGAATTAGGAGTAAACTTAGTCTCTTCATGGATGACTCAAAGCTGGGGGCATTGGTGGATGGAGAAGAGGGGATAGTGGCCTACACAGGACCTGGGTGCCCTGGACAGATGGTCAAGGAGGTGGGGCTGAGGTTTAATGCAGGGAAGTGCAGGGTGTTGCACCTGGGGCCAGAAACCTGGACCATGCATACCCTGGGGAGACACACTGCAGGCCTCATCAGGTGAGAGGATCTTGGGGTTGTGATGGACGTCAAAATGAATAACACTGAGACTTGTTGCAGAGCAGCAGCAAATATGAACAGGATGCTAGGCTACATAGCCAGGGGATTACCTCCGGGAAAAGGGATGTGATCCTCCCCGAATAATGCCCTGGTCAGGCCACACCTGAGTACTGTGTGCAGTTCTGGAGACCACACCTAAAGAGAGACATTGCACTGTTGGAGTGGGTCCAGAGGAGGTGACCTAGATGATCTGGGGCATGGGGAGTAGATTCTATGAGGAGAGGCTGGAGGAGCTCAATCTGTACACACTGCTGGTAAGGAGGGATGGGGGCATGATGGAGGTCTTTAAGTATGTAAGGGGATCAACAAAGGGGAGAGGAGGAGGTGTTAGGTTCAAGAGGTAGGAACAACCAGGGGCCACAAGAGGAGGCTGGAGGGAGATTCAGGGACAGCAAAGGAGGCACTACTTCACTGAAAGGGTAGTGGATCCATGGAAGGCACTGCCCAGGAGTCTGGTAAATGAGGCACAGTGGAAGGTTTCAAGAGGGGTGGACAGATACAGGGGAAACTGAAGTCCCGCCTGGGGAGAGGTGGATAGCAAATCAAGCACCCAGTAGGGGTGCTGGCTACTAAGCAGACACTACAGACCATGAGGCCTATTCTGATGGCTTTTCATATGTTAGTATCTTAAATATAGTGATTGTGATTCTATTACCTCACTTGGAAGGCTATTACACTTTCCCACCACTCTGTGTAAAAAGCAATGCTTCATTCATCTTTTGTATTTTATTTACTTTTAAGTTTCTTTTCCAGGATTTCACAGTGCAGATGTCATGTCCCATTAACAGTAGGTAATGAGTACCTTTTGTCCAGTTGCAGAGGGGCTGGAGCATGAGGGAGGTCATGTGATTTGCAAAGTGAGCCGTTGATTCTAGAAGGATTTGAAACCAGAGAATGGTCTGGTTTTGCAGGTCTGTGATCCAACCACTGGCCTACACTGCTTCCCTACTGAGTCAAGATTTGAGATTTCAGTAAAGCAGTAAGGCCATTGAGGAATGAATCCCAGTCAGTGAGTTCACACAGGACCCAGGGAGACAGATAGCCAAGCTCCATTGCTGGAGGAAGACTGCAACTCCTGAGTCAGCAAAATCACACAGCCAGCACAGTGTTTCTGGGGAGGATAGAGGAAAGAGTCCTGACACTCATCTCAGCAATCTGCTACCTCTTAAAAATTCCCAAAATGAGTGCGCACTGGGACACAGTGCTCAAGAACCAACAGGTGATATAAAGAAAAAGGTTCTGGCACACCTTAACTCATAAGAGGGATGCATGAATTTTAAACAAATAAATTATTTCACAACGACAAAACAATTTGTCTGACCTGACATGTTTCGGACTAGCTACAATCCTTTTCCAAAGGTTGAAGATGAGCCAAACACTCCTCTTAAATATACATAGCCACCAGGTGGTTCACAAAAATATTTTACAACACAATGTCATTCAAGTTAATTACAGGAAAACTTCAGAAGATCAATGCCACGATCAATTAACAGCCCTAGCAATTATTGCAAACAAGGACTGTCATAAGGACCAGAACTAACATTAATAAACACAACATCACTATCTAATGCATTTTCACTCATATAAACATTTAGAAAAAATAAAACTAAAAGGAGCTAAAGTAATTAAAGCTACTAAAATATTCAAATCACCTAACAATCATACAGTTATTTCAGATAAAGTATTGCTTTAACAGATAATAAAACAGTATCAGATATCAGAAAAGTGACAATATTGATAAAAACAAAACAGGTATGCCATATCTCAATTCAATGTTTTCTGAGGTATGGGTGAATTTCTAGTGTGGGCATTCAGTCCTGGGCTAATATTTGCCCTCAATGTCAAAATCCAATAATTCTCCCAAAGCAGAACAAGATTATCATAATCCTCCCTCCCAGGGTTATGGCATACTTTAACAATAACCATAAATCTAAAAAATGAGAGGACTCATCACTAACTGTTGCAATATGGGCCGCTGTGGCAAAAGTTACATCCTTCCTTTGAATAGCTCTAATATGTTCCCCACCCTCACCTTAAAACTTCTGGTGGTATTACCGCATAGAAAGCTTGGCATTTACACGCTGCCAAATAAATAACACCTTCAGTGCTGCATGTAATGCACTGTCTAACTTCAAAACCTTACTGTTATTAAAACTGGAGAAATGTTTACCCTGAATAATATGGTCACAATACACACATTTTTCAAACTTAAAATTCCCTTTGTTTTATTCAGCCACAATTCTGGCTTTTAGTTTTAAAGTAACTGTGTGTGAGCAAATCCCTAAGTGTGGGTGCTCTCTGTAACACATTCTAACTGGCATTTGAGCAGTTCTTTTTAATCCTGGTTCTACTCCCAGCATGTGCCAGTGTTTTTAATAATGTTTTCAAATTTCTTGCTTGGCGCTGAGTATTTGTAACATAATTAAATTGGTCTCTATACACGTTTTCTACAGTTTGATCATAAAGGAGGTTTCTCTGTCAGTGTTTCTGGCTCTCTGTGGGCTCTCTGAATGCATGTTCTACCATACCCCTCTGTGTTAATCTTGCAGTAAGACTGTCTGCTCCCTTTCAAAATCCTCCATATCAGAGCAATTCCGCTTGGTTCTTAAACACTGACCATAAGGAATGTTGTTGGTTACATGTGGTGGATGGCAACTATTTGCCAGTAAATGGTATTGCCATCCACCTCTTTATGATATATGCTCATTTTCCAGGAACCAAATTCAGTTTTTAATTTCCAAATCCAGGAAAGTAATGAAATCATTCGAACTTGTGGAGGCAAATTTGAGATGGGATTTGTGCTATGTAAAATTCAACAAAGGTATTGAGATTGGTAATGTCCCCTGCCACAAAATAAAAATGTCATCAATATAACGTTTCATAGCAACAATTTGTCTTTAAACACATTCACCTCATTGCAAAAATAAATTCTTCTTCCCACTTGCCAATGTATAAGTTAGCTATGGAGGGTGCACACATCGCTCCCATTGCAGTCCCCTTAATTTGGAGGAACATTTTGATTAAACATAAAGGTATTACATTTTAAACACATTCCAGTAATTTAATCAACAATTCTGTTGGTGGAGGTGGTCCAAATTCAAAGACATTATCAGTATCCCATTTAAAAAGATGTTATTGCATCTAATGCCCCTTCATGAGGGACATTACTATATAACAATTCAATATCTAACATCACTAATAACGTATTATTTTGTACAGTCAGATTCTTGATAACATTCAAAACCTTTTTCATACCTTTAATATATGATGGCAAACATAGGACAAGGGGTTTTAAAAGGAGTCACAGAATCTGGATAATGGTTCTGTAAGAGAACCAATTCCAGTAACTATAGGACATCCCAGTGGATTATCCAGTGTTTTGTGAACCTTAGGGAGTATATACAGAGTGGCTCTGGGATTCAAAACCAAAAGGTAGTCTTTAATATGCTTATCAATATCTCCTTTTGAAAGACACAAGTCACTAATTCATCAATACCAAATTTAAAATCAATGGTTGGATCTTCTCTCAATTTGATGTAGAACTGTGCATCATTCAGTTGCCTGTATACTTCTTTAACATACATGTCTCTGTTTATCAGTACTACCGCACTTCCTTTGTCGGTCTGTTTAATAAATAAGTCTTGGTCTTGTTGTAAAGTCTGGATTGCTTCCCTCCTGTTTGTTAAGATTATTATATGAACCAACATGGGGGTGGTACAGAAAGCATCAAGTTCATTCTCAACAAGTTCTTTAAAAATCTTCACAGCTGCACATGGAGGGGGCACCACACAGAGGGATTTCAACATTTTTCAGAATATGCATTTGCATCACTGTTCTCAGGATCTGTTTTCTTAGCAAACAAGGCCTTAGATGAAGTTTACAACAGTTTAAGGTCAAATCAATCACAGTCTGTACACGATTGAGTGAGTTGGTAGGTGAAAACCAACCCTTTTAGCAAATCTGTTTCTCCTTCCGTTAACAAATGTGAGGATAAGTTAATGATTTGGCTTACTTTGTCATTGTAAAATGTGTCCTTACCTCCCTGTTGGTTCCTCTTCTCACTCCAAAATGGTTTCTCCATTGATTTCTCCCCTGTAGCATCCCCTGAACTGTCTGCCTCATAACGCCATTGTGTTCTTTCTTCCCATCTCATTCTTCCCTTCTCGTGAATACTCTTATGGGTCTCTCCTGGAGTCTTGGGTTTTTCACAGAGGAAGTGGAACATACGGTGTAAGATGGGATTGATGTTCCATTAAAGGCTGTGGATCTAAACTGAACTGTTCCATTGGAAAAAACCTTCTGTGTATATATCTTCCCTTGATGTCACTATTGTCTGTACTAAAATCTGTACTGTACTCAAAAGAGACATTTTTATCTGATTATTTTTTAAATGCCTTTAAGTTGATTTTTCTTCCATTTAAAAATTGTACCTCTTCAAAATCCCCTTATCTCTTGAAATTTAGTCTTTTGATCTTCTGAATCTCTGCATCCAATTTTAAAATTGATTCTTTAAGTCTTAAATTACATCTTTCAAAATCTGCATGGGTTCGATACTTCAAGACTTCTGTTTCCTGTTTCTTAATTTCTTCTCTCAATTTCAACTCTGTGAAGAACAAACAGGAGAGGGAACCAATCCAGACTTTACAACAAGACCAAGACTTAATTATTAAACAGGATGACAAAGGGGGTGCGGTAGTATTGATGAATAGAGACATGTATGTTAAAGAAGTATACAGGCAACTGAATGATGCACAGATCTACATCAAATTAAGAAAAGATCCAACCATTGATTTTAAATTTGGTATTGATGAATTAGTGACGTGTGTCTTTCAAAAAGGAGATATTGATAAGCATATTAAAGACTACCTTATGGTTTTGAATCCCACCAGAGCCACTCTGTATATACTCCATAAGGTTCACAAACACTGGATAATCCACTGGAACGTCCTATAGTTACTGGAATTGGTTCTCTTACAGAACTATTACCCAGGTTCTGTGACTCTTTTAAAACCCCTTGTCCTACATTTGCCATCATATATTAAAGATACAAAAAGGTTTTGAATGTTATCAAGAATCTGACTGTACAAAATGATACGCTTTTCATGATGTTAGATATTGAATCGCATATACTAATGTCTCTCATGAAGGGGCGTTAGATGGATAGCATCTTTTTAAATGGGGCTACTTATAATTTGTTTGAATTTGGACCACCTCCACCAACATAATTGTTGATTACATTACTGGAATGTGTTTTAAATGTAATACTTTTACGTTTAATCAAGAAATGTTCCTCCAAATTAAGGGGACTGCAATGGGGCAGTGTGCACCCTCCATAGCTAACTTATACTTTGGCAAGTGGGAAGAAGAATTCATTTTGTAAGAGGTAAATGTGCTTAAAGACAAATTGTTGCTATGGAAATGTTATATTGATAACATTTTTATTTTGTGGCAGGGGACATCACCAGTCTCAATACCTTTGTTGATTTTTACATAGCACACATCCTCATCTCAAATTTACTTCTACAAGTTCGAATGATTCCATTACTTTCCTGGATTTAGAAATTCAAAAACCTGAATCTGGTTCCTTGAAATGAACATATATCATAAAGAGGTGGATGGCAATACCATTTTACTGGCAAATAGTTGCCATCCACCACAAGTAGCCAACAATACTCCATATGCTCAGTTTTAAGAACCAAACGGAATTGTTCTGATTTGAGAATTTTGAAAGGGAGCAGAAAGTCTTACTGAAAGATTAACACAGAGGGGTTATGGTGGAATGTGCATTCAGAGAGCCCATGACAGAGCCAGAAACATCAATAGAGAAACACTCCTTATGATCAAACTGTAAAAATGAGTATAGAAGACCAATTTAATTATGTTACCAAATACTCAGCACAAGCAAGAGAATTTGAAAACATTATTAAAAAACACTGGCACATGCTGGGAGAACAAGGATTAAAAGAACTGGCTCAAAAGCCAGTTATAATGTGCTACATGAGAGCACCCACATTTAGGGATTTGCTCACACACAGTTACTTTAAAACTAAACAGACAGAATTGTGGCTGAATAAAACAAAGGGGAATTTTAAGTGTAAAAAATGTGTGTATTGTGACCATATTATTCAGGGTAAACATTTCTCCAGTTTCAATAACAGTAAGGTTTTTGAAGTTAGACAGTGCATTACATGCAGCACTGAAGGTGTTATTTATTTGGCAACGTAAATGCTAAGCTTTCTAGGGTATACCACCAGAAGTTTTAAGGTGAGGGTGGGGAACATATTAGAGCTATTCAAAGGAAGGATGTAACTTATGCCACAGTGGCCCATATTGCAACAGTTAGTGAAAATCCTCTCATTTTTTAGATTTATGGCTATTGATATGAATGCCAGAACTCAGGGGGAGAGGATTACTATAATCTTGTTCTGCTTTTGGGAGAATTATTGATTCTGACGTTGAGGGCAAATATTAGCCCAGGATTGAATGCCCACACTAGAAATTAATCCATACCTCAGAAAATGATGAATTGAGATGTGGTATGGAAGTTTTGTTTTTAACAATATTGTTACTTTTCTGATATCTGATATTGTTTTTTTATCTGTTAAACCAATACTTTATCTGAAATAACTGTATGATTGTTAGTGATTTTAATATTTTAGTAGCTTTAATTACATTAGTTCCTTTAGTTTTAGTTTTTATAAATGTTTATATGAGTGAAACTGCATTAGATAGTGATGTTGAGTTTATTTATTTGATTTGATTTGATTTGATTTGTATACGGGTAAGTACACTAGGTTACAATCCCTTTATAGTATGACCCTGGTCAATCAAGATACATACAAAGACATTATTCTACAAAATATGACATAATACAAAAACATATTTAAATAGGAAATGTAAATTCCACGTCCACATAATTAATGTTTATTAAGAACTCTAATACAGATATCTCAAACTAAGAAACATCCACACTGAGACAGATTCATAAAGTACAGTTTCAGACTTGTGGTAAATGACCCATAACTACTCATACTTGATGTGTACCGGTATATCATTCCATATTTTAGGTGCACTGTAAGCAAATGAACGCTGACCTCTTGTAGTATACTTAAATGAAATTTTAACATAGTAAGATCCCCAGATGATCTAGTATGTGATTTGAAACTAAAAGTTGTAAGCTGATTTTCAATGTTAAAGGTACCCTGTTTGTTGAGTTTTATAAACAAATTTGGACAGTACAAACTTATAATGATATTCAACTGGTAATCATCCAAGATTCTCCAATGTAGTACAATGATGTACAATGATGTACACTATTAGATGTTAGTAGTGCAAATCTTCCTATTTTATGCAACAATACCAATTTCCACCTTAAAGTACTACAGGGAGCATTATCCACCACTATCGAGGCATAATTCAAAATAGGCAGCAAATATTGATTAGCTATAGCCAGACCTGACTTGTCTGTCAGAAAACTATGCAATCTATATAATAAAGCAAGTTTAGAATGCATTTTGGATGTGATAACATATATATGTGATTCACATGTTAATGTTGAATTTAAGACTACCCCAAATACTTAAAGTTGTTTATATTTTCAGATAAAATCTCATCCAACGACTCTACTTGTAAACTAGAACCAATAGCTTTTAACTTAGCTGGGGTACCAAATACCATAGTTTTAGTTTTTGCTTATTGAGTGATAATTTATTGTTTATCAGCCAATTTTCCATTGACTAAGTTCCCTAGTAAGAATTACATCAGCTCTAACAGTGTTCTCCCTTGACTAAAAACAATGGCATCATCTGCGTACATAATAACATGTGCATCCTTTATTACAGTACTAAATTAATTAAAAAAGGAAAATAAAGTGGCCCTAGTATGGCCCTTGTGGGACTCGCACTTGACCAAAGCCTTAGCAGATAAGCTACCAATTTTCACCATTTGGAACCTATTAGAAGATAATTAGATACCCATAATAGTACTGGAGTAGCCACCCAATACATCTGAGTCTCTCAACTAGAAGGAGGATCCACCAAATCGAATGCCTTGGTCAAGTCCATGAACGTGGCACCAGTCAGGCATCCTCCTCCATGCCCTCATGGACCGCAGCTCAGAACTCAACCAAGGCACTCTCAGCACCCCTCCCTTCCTGAAGCCATGTTAGTTCTGGTCCTTATGACAGTCCTTGTTTTGCAATAATTGCTAGGGCTGTTATTTGATCGTGGCATTGATCTTCTGAAGTTTTCCTGTAATTAACTTGAATGACATTGTGTTGTAAAATATTTTATGTGAACCACCTGCTGGCTATATGTATTTAAGAGGAGTGTTTTGCTCATCTTCAGCCTTTGAAAAAGGATTGTGCCAGTCCAAAATATGGCAGGCCAGACAAATTGTTTGTCTTGGCAAAATATATTGTTTTAAAATTCATGCATCCTCTTATGAGTTAGCTTGTGCCAGAACCTTTTTACCTCTCAAAAATACAACTTGTTACATTTTGGTTCTTTTCTGGCAGTTCTTCTGCCCCATACTGCCTTTACTTTAGCTTCCACCAGGGGCCAGGCAAGCACTGGACTTTTGTACACCCTCTCCCCCAGAGGAGGAGAGCAGTCCTATGGACAATACTGTGGCAACTGGGGAGCACTGGAGAGGTTTAATGACCTGGTCAGAGTCACAGAATATCCAAGTGGAGATTGTGGAAATCAAACCTTGGTCTGTTGGGTGTACCAAGCTCATTCACAATTAGTTACTCTAACCTCTAGGCTATATTGCCAGCCCAACCATATATCATTGCTCTGACTGATTTGTCATTTCCTATGGATACCAAATTACTCTGTTTTGTCTTATAACCAATGCAAGTCTATGGAACAATTTTCCAGAAAATGGCTCCATTTCAGTGTAAAATACAGGAATCCCTGGCCTGATATATGTCCAACTGCTCCTCCCTCTCTTATCCATGCCCTTGCTATGCCATTCATATGGGTCTTGTCTTTCTGACACTCCAATAATTAAAAAAAATGAGGCTGGCCAGGTGGTGCAATGGGTTGAGGTGCTGGACCCCACACCTTGAACCACGCGGTGACTCGGGTTCAAAGCGGACATGACGCCAAGGACTGGTAGGGGATGAAGAGGATCATATCCAGAGGACTGCCTCTCTCTCCTGGAGTGGGTTGGGTGGGGTGCCACATTCTGTAGTGGCCCCTGGTGGAGACTGGGAATACTACAAGCGGCACAGGAGGGCGACTAGAAAAGCGGAAAAACAACTCGGCAGCCACCGGATGATGGTTTCTGTGCTCTATGCTGCCAGAACCTCTGGAGCCTACTCCTTCACAGCAGCATCCTGGATCAGTAAAAATAGAGTGCACTGGGTTTTCCTGTCCTCGGTGTCTTCCCCTGAGAAGCGGGACCCGCCCAGCTAAGAGCTATGCAAGGACACCTGGGAGTTGGTTGCAGATCCGTGGTAGGAGAGCTTGGGAAGAGGATAGCTGGAGTGGTAGCAGCACTAGGAAGCCTGAAGGAGAGGGGACATTGAGTGTCGGAGGAGGTAACAAAAAACTTACTTCTTTTCCCTCCAGCCAGTGATGAGTCTAGTAATGGAGACCAGCCAGGTAAATGCAGTGTGGGCAGTAGAGAAGCTCAGTGACTATAGAGGATAGACCAGACATGGAGGACCATAGGTCAAGGTGTTGTTGGCAAGGGATAGATGGCTCAGTCAGTGGTACTCCAAAGGACAAGGAACAAAAGCAGCAGGGGTCTCTTCTCTTCTCAGTGTAAACTGAAACACACTGGTCCAGCATTATACAGATCTGTAAAGATGCCAAGATCAATTGTAAATCTTTAGCTGTACTCCTTGCTGATTACAGCATAGAACTGCAATGTTAACAGTGCAAGCCAGGAGTGCTTCTTTAATCCATTCACACCTGAATTAAGTAGAAGTCAATGCAAAGTGGTTTTCAAACATGGCGCTTTCTTAGGTGTGAGGGTTTACCTGAAGGAACAGCTACTGGGTTCATGGCTCGGCCCTAATATATAGATTTATTTTTCATAGGTGCCAGGGTTCCTTGATAGCTATCAGGGCTCAAGCCCTGGCAAACCCCAGCATAATTCTAACAGTGTATTTAAGACTGCCATTATATCCAGTCTTCTAAGATGCCCTTCTTCTTCCATATGAGTCTGCTGGAGTATGTTTTGAAATTTAAAATAATAAAATGCTTTCCTTTAAATACTGTTATCCTCAGATTTGTCAGCCTTGTCATCTGTTTTGGAACACCCAGTGCCTCATAAGGTCATGGAGGAGTGCCTATTGCATGCTAGTTGACCTGTTTGGATCACAGGTGATGTTAAACTACAGTAGGTGTTCAAAACTGCTGAGAACAGACACAAATCTGGAGATAGCTATATTGAATTGAATGCTCCTTTTAATTATTTCAAACAAAAGTAAATAAATAAATAAGCAGATTCAAAATTGGGGTATCTTACAAAAGGTGGATAAAACAGAGAAGGCTCGAGCATGGCTCAATCCTAGTGCCTGACTTGGCTTGTCTTTTATAAGCAATTGAGAGCCAAGCTCAAGTCAGACCATTTATAATGAAAATAAGCATTTTTGTCAGCCTGAGCAGTTAATGCAGCAGCAGCAACTTTTAAGTTCTCTCAGGCAACCCATGAGGGGCATGGCCATGATCGAGAGGATATCCTGCAAAAGGCCATGGTGTAGCTCATGCTTTGGCCTGTAGAACAAAGCTAGACACTTAGCTCAGCTTTGCTTTGGCTCTAGGTGAAAAACATCATGGCTTTCTCACTTCTAATCTTACAAGACAGAAGTAAAAGGCTGATTTAAAATGTAATAACAAGGTATAGGTTAAAATTCTGCACTGCACTCTAACATACACTTCTGCTTTAACACCCAGTTATTTTCAAGAAAATTTACCACTTCATAGTTTTGCAATCCTTAGGGCTGAAAAATTCTCAACTTTCCTGTGGCTGTTATCTGCCAGTACTATCTACTAATCAATTGTAAAGAAAGATCTTTGTCAGGTAAGTAACACCAGTTGATGCTCATCAGGACAACAGCGGAGCTCATGTGCAAGCTCTTGCCAAATAATCGGTTGCAAATGAGTTCTAAGAACTGGCCACATTTGTCCCACAAGTTCAAACCTTAAACAAGATGTGGAGAGGCAGTGCACAAATTGCACTGGTAAATTCACATTCTCCGCTATTAAACTGAAAATGATTGGTACAAAGAACTGGATGCAATTTCTCTGATGTAAACATTCACCAATTGTGCTCGTCCCAAGGTTGCAAACAATAGTATCAGTTTGATAAATAATACTAGTATCTAGCGTGTTCCCTATTCTTTCTTTTGTGATTCTTTGACGAATTCCAAAACAGACAAGGTTTGGGGGTGGGGGAAGGGCAATATGCACTTTGCTCCTCCATATGCCATAAAACGGATCATGCTTACTGTACATCCCAGTCCTTGATACTTGCTTTGCTATCACATATGTAGGCCACTGATATATTTCTTCTCTATGCTCAACATTCAGTTTGTCTGTATTTTGCAGCTTTTATGGTCATTGCAGCTTTCTGTCCCCGCTATTGTTGTGGCTCCATTCGTGGTGCAGCTATGCTGCTCATTCCTATTGTTACCAACCCCTCCAGCTCTACAGACATTGCAGCAATTCTTCACTTCTATCCTGTTTCGCTGCTTGTCAAGGATCAGTACCTTCCTAAGTCCATGTGGCTATTGCTGCTCAGTGCCCCTTGACCCTGTACTCTGCCATATCTCTTACATCTGTACCTTCAATCCCAACATTGCCCAGTTTCTTCCTGCTTCCATGACACTGTAGTTTTGGGGTGGGACTTCATTACACCTGTTTTTCCTCTTGCTTAAATTGCCTACTTCTGCCACCTATGTCAGCTGGGTCTCATAGTCACCAATGACTACTGTTCACAAACACCTACCTCAAATGTTCAAAGTCAAGGACAGATTTTGGCAAATGGAGTCTGCTTGGATAGCACTAAAAGAGCTCATGGTTGACCATTCAGGTCAGCATGCTACTTAAATATTGCCTACAGGCCATAGATTGCCATTGTGTATACCATACACAGAGCAAAAAATTCACATTTGTTATTTATTGTAAACTACCAAAGCAATTTCAGCACATTTAAATCATGAAATGTCTGATTCTGAATGCATTTCTACTGTTACCTGCATAATACATGCCGAACTGTACCTTCTTATACAGTATATTTATTCATAGAATTGGGGTGACCAATTCAGCCTCAGGATTGATTCATTATCAAAATGGGCTGGTGTTGCTAATGAGGTACAAAGCATGGTTGTGGGTAGGGATGCAGCGAAATTCCAGCAAAATCACCAATTTCACCTCGTGAGAACATTTCGTAGAATTACAACCTTGGGGCAACATTTTGCCTGTATGGTGAGGTGAAATTTCACCTGTATAGTGAGGCATAATTTCACTATGTTGTATGTAAAATTTTGCCTGCAAATTTTGCTTCCGCTGGTAAGTGTCACCTTAGCATTTAACTAAGGCAAAATTAGGAAGAAAGGCATGTCACATGACGTGCTCTCTGAAGCAGACTGCAGGTCACATATGTGCCTGTACTCAGACAGGAAGCCACTAAATCTACATCCTTTTCCTGCAGTTTGTAGGATGGAGACAGCAGAACAGACTGTGAGAGAGACAGAGACTAAAAATATGCAATTTTGTGAATTGTGTGTTAGAGAGTGAGAGTTTGTGTTGTGTGTGTGTGTGTGTGTGGTCGATGTGTGTGTGTGTGTGTGCGCTGAACTTCTGTTCATCCCTATTTCTTTATTTAACAACATTTTATCTTTCTCTTGTGTTCTGTTTTCTCTTTATCTTGTGTGAGTGTGTGTTTGTGTGTGTGTTTCACCCTTTTTTCATTTCTATGTTGATTGCGTGCAGTGCAAGAAACATATTGGCACAGCTTGCTGAGAAGCAGGCTGTGGAGGCACGGCACTGTTGTGGCCAATGTCCCCACAGCCTGCAAAGGTTTGTCCCGCTTCCCAATGCCATTGCAGGCTGCTGCTGACACAAGTTTGGAACGTTTGCACCAACTTGTGACAAATCAGCTGCTGCAATCAGGGGCTGCCTTGTCATTGTTGTAGAAGCCATCCGCTGCAATGAGGGAGCAACCCGTCATTGCAGGGCGGATCTAGCAAGCCTGATATTGTTTGTGAACATGGTGGTGGGTTACCCTCTGTTCACAAACAATATAGCCCCCACCATTAATGTTTATCTGCCAATGGGGAGCCTACTCCCCATTGGCATAATGTGCCCCATTTCATTGTCTGTCAATGTGGTGCCCAATCCCTGTCGGCAAAAATGAATTATCCCCCTTTGTTATTTGCCGAATTTTGTCACGTCATGAAAGGAATCCCCCTTTTGTTGTGTGCTGATGGGGTGCCCAATCCCTGTCGGCTACAGTGCCCCCAAAAGCGAGACTCCAAATGCCCTGTGAAGTTCAAAACTGTCCCTTGTTGTCTTTTTTTACCTGTAAAGAAAATGGTCCCTTGCGTCTCCCAGACCCCCACAACCCGTGCCCACTCACTGTGCACCCTGCCTCCCCACCCCTCCCACTCCATACTTACCTCCGGAGTCTGGCGTGGGATCTTCGGTGGACCGGGAACATGTCTGCACTGTTCAAAGTTGACCGTGAACTGAGAAATGCTGGTAAGCTGTATAATGGAGTAAAGAGGGTTTTTCAACTTTTGTTGCATATCTCAGGCATTTTGAATTTTGTCACCAAATTTTCAACATGGGATTTTGGGACCCTTCCTCATGAATACTTGAACTGTCATGGCGTTAATCGGTCCCGAAAGGTGATTTCCACGGTCACAGCGGAATCACCTTTGGGGCTGATTAATGAAACAACAGTGCCAGTGTTCATGAGATGGGCTCTCAAAAGCCTATGTTGCAAATTTCGTGGAAAAATCCCAAAATGACTGTTTTACGAGTGTGCACTGCACAGTTGCTATGCATGCTCGTAACTTCATGAATTTGCAATATTTTGATGTCAGATTTTCCACATTGGCATTTTGTCACACCTCTTTGTGAACGGTACAGCTGTCATTGTTCACATCCTGGTGGAAATGAGTTTTTGTACTTCCAGCACAGAATAGCCTGGTCGCTGTCAGAAATCCATGTTCTGGACAGAGTAAGAAAATGACAGTGACACCGTTCATGAGTAGAGGTCCTGAAATGGCTATGTTGAAAATTTGGTAACGATACTCCATAAAATGACTGTGTTATGAGCGTGCATTGAGTTTGCACACACGCTCGTAACCTTCGAATGTATATTTTCACTCCAGATTTTCAACATTGCCATTTTCCCTCACCTACTTATGAACAGTGCAGCTGTTATTTTTCCCATCCTGGCTGAAATGTGTTTTCGCAGTTCCGACACAGAATAGAGTGGTCACTGTGAAATCACTGTCCAGGACAGAGTAATAAAATGACAGTGACACTGTTCATGAGCAGAGGTCCTAAAATGGCTATGTTGAAAATTGGCTGATGATAGCCATCAAATGACTGTGTTTCAAGTGTGCATTGCACACTTTCCACACACCCTGTAACTTTGCAGATTTGCAAAACGCAACAGGCCACTACAAAAGGCAGCCTGCAGCACTGGGAGAAACAGAATGAGAGAGGAGTGAGGGAGGGGAGTGAGCGTTTAACGGAGCTGCATTGTAACTGCTGCAAATGGCGGCATTGCAGGCAGGAGTCCAATAGAAAAGGGCAGCCTGCAATGCCACCAGAAACAGAATGAGCGAGTGAGAGAAGGGGATTGAGCGAGCTCAATGGAGCATTGTCGGGACTGCTGCAGATTTCTTTGTGGGCAGAAAAAGGCGCCAACAGAGCCAGGAGCCCAGTACAAAAGGCAGGCTGCAACGCCAGGAGGAACAGAATGAGTGAGTGACACAGGGGAGTGAGCGCCTCAATGGAGCTCTGTTAGGACAGCTGTGGATTTCTTTGTGGGCAGAAAAAGGTGCCACACAGGCAGAAGCCCAGTACAGAAGGACAGCCTGCAGCTGGCAGAAACGGAATGAGTGACTGAGAGAGGGGACCAGCAAGCTCAACAGACCTGTGTTGGGACTGCTGCAGATTTCTTTGTGGGCAGAAAAGCCACCAACAGAGGCAGGAGCCCAGTACAAAAGGGCAGCCTGCAGCACCAGGAGAAACAGAATGAGGAGTGAGAGAGGGGAGTGAGCCACCTCAACGCAGCTCTGTTAGGACAGCTACAGATTTCTTAGTTGGCAGAACAAGGTACCAGTGCAGGCAGGAGCCCAGTACAAAACAGCAGCCTGCAGCACGGGAGAAACAGACTGAGCGAGCGACAGAGGGTCAGTGAACGAGTTCAACACACCAGCGCAATCAACATTCAGCATTGACAAATGCTTGTTTCTTTAGGAGTTTAATAAAACTTTTTTTTTAAATAATGATGCAAGAGTGGGTCTGACTCTGAGCTGGACAAAGTGAAAGGGATGATGATGCTCACCTTAACAGGCGGTATCTATAAGTGAGTACCCCAGCAGCAGGAGCAGTTGGCCCTGGCCTCTGACCCCAGCAGTAACAGCAGGCACTGGTCGTTGGCTCTGAGCCAGCAGATTCCCCCACCCCTGGTCTGCAGCACTGTCAGCAGAAACAGCTTCCTCCCAGCAGCAGGATGTGGACTCTGCCACAGCCACCCAGCAGCATCAGCAGCACTCAGGCCCAGAGCCCATTGCCCCCAGGAGGATCATGTGGCTTCTGCGGTTGCCAGCCCACAGCATGATGATATAGAGGAAGAGGCCTCCCTGGGACATCAGCTTGCACCCCCAACCAAAGATCATCAGTTTGAGCATTTTGTACCACAAAGGCAGATGATATAAGTGTGGTTGTTTGCAGCCTTTATCATAAAAATGTAAAGGGGAACCAGAGTCCCACTTTGGGACTTCTGGTCAAAGAAGCCACCTGCAGCACCACCATGCTGTACAGTGGCTCTCAAAACAGCGAGAGAGCAGCAGGAGGCAGCACTGAGGTTCAGGGTGCTTACCAGGAGGAAAAGGAGGTCTAGCAGCAGGACCTCCAGAGCCGGAAGAGACAGAAGCATCCCCGACCCCTAGAAGTGGTGCACGATGGAGGACCTGGCAGCCCTCCTAGCCCTGAGCATCCTGCAGCCCCCAAGTCAGATGGTGGTCACCAGGGCAGACTTGGAGGCTGTGCACACTGAGGTACAAAGTGTCCATCAGGACATTGACCAGCTCCTCCAGAAGGTCGGGAGGACTTCCAAAAATAATGGCAGACCAGAAGAAAGTCTTGGACTTCTTGTTGGAGCTTCATGGTGGTGGTGGCACAGGTAGCAGTGCCCAATGAATGTCCTGTGGCTGTGGTGGTGGCCAGTGTTGTTTTATATTTCTTTTCTTTCTTGTTATTGTCACTCTTCTTCTTCTGCACCCTCCTTAAAAAGAGAAAACAAACAAACAAAAAGAAAATCTTTTCTGTCCTCTTTGTCTTCTGATCTATATCCTCTTGTTTATTTTATCTTTTATAGTTGTTTAAGCTCCCTCCTTTCCCATCCCCATATATGAATATGGATAACTTTGTCCTCCTGACCATGCATGTCCCGGTTCCGCCTCCCGCCCCGTCCCCTGATGTAGTACCATGCCCATAAACTGTGTACCTTTCTTCTTTTATCTTTCTCCATTTTCTTTATATGTTTCCTTCTTGCTTCTTCTATCCTATCTACAAATGTCAAGTATAAGAATTTTACTATAAACAAACATATTTTCCAAAGCTATGTGAGAGTGAATCTTGGCTCTGCTCATGTAAAACAGCGCCCTCAGGTAATGAAATGCTTCTCAAAAAATTTTACATTAAAGTCAGACAGAAATCTGGTCTCAGCCAAGATGTTTTATTGTGCCTCCACCCCCACCCCCACCCACCAGCACCCAGACATTAGAATGCTGTTTTGGCCACTGTTTGCAATTGCTTTTAGGCCACATCTTGTTTCTATGAAGTGCAGCACAGGCAGTAAATGTCCAGAAATCTTTCCTAAAATGGTACATTAAATTCAGACAGAAATTGGTCTCAGCCATGATGTTTCATGGCACTCAAACCACCTCCCAGACCAAACAATGGTCTTTGGTCCACTGTTTACAATTGTTTTTAGGCTACATCTTGTTTCTAGTAGTGTAGCACAGGCAGTAAATGTCCAGATATATTGCAGGAAAAATAGTACATTAAATTCAGACATAAATCTTGTTTGAGCCATGATGTTTTATGGTGCTCCCCACCACCCAGACATTAAATAGCTGTTTTAGGGCCTGTTTGCCAAATATTTCTGCCTGAAACTCACTGGTGCTGGTGCCAAACAGGGCCTACAAGTCCAGAAATGTTACAGAAAAATGTTACATCAAATTGAGACTGAAATGTGGCATCAGTCCTGATGTTTTATGGTGTGCCACCACCTCAGGGATCTGAAAAGGCGCCAACCCATGCAGAAAAATAATTCCTCCTGCAAAATGCTGCTGCTACTTGCAGTTCTTTCCTCCTGCTGCTGCTGTTTCAATTGATTGACATAGAAATGTACAATTATCATTTTCCTATCCCTATGCTGCTGTACTGATTGTCTAGCTGTGTTGACTGACTGACTCTGTGCCAGTAGCTTGCCTGGCGGTGGGAAGTGAATGACAGTTTGGGCACTGTAGATTGCTGCTGCTGCTGTCTTTGACTACTACTTGACAAGCTGCCACAAGAACTACTGTTCTGGATGGTTGATGATAGATTATCTTCACACAGTCCATACTGCTGCTGCTGAAAACATAAGTATCTGTCTTCATTTTTTTCCTGTGCAAGGTAAGGGTGTTGGTGGGTTGGTATTATGGTATCTTGAGTTATAATATGCTTGTACTGCTCTCATATTATTTTTCAGTGTGCTGTGGATGACATCATCATGCCAGGCCGGAGGAGATCTATGGATCTTTGAATGCACCACATTTCCCAGTTTCCCAACGCATACAGTAAGTATTGGAATTTTCATACTAGTGTTGTATGTCTGTTACTGCCATCTGGTTGTCTGAACTTGATAGTAATGGTGTTATTTTTGCTTTCATCAACATCAGGAATTCCGGTGAGTTAAGTCTCATTCCATCCTGCTGCGCTGCTGCTGCTGGCTGCTCAACCAGATCTGGGGGATTTATTTAGTTGTGCGATAGTTCCACTTTCACAGTCCTTGAGGTAAGTATTTCTTCATTTTTGTGGTCTTCTATGGTTGGGGGGATTGATGGACGGTCACAGGTGGTGGGGGAATATTTTAACAATCCTCAAAATTTGTTCTAATTTTTTTCTTATTTCAAGGTACACAGTGCTGATAGGGAAGGGTAATGCCTGCTAGTGCTACTGTGCTTCACCATGTACCTTGGTCTCGAATCATGTACACCACACAGCATGTTCCTGTGGGGAATGTCCACAGTTTAATGACATCATGGGGTATGGTAAGTATACATTTTTTCTCTGCTTCTTCTTTCAACTTTTTGGTAAAACCAGGTATGCAGATTGACGAGTATCTGTCATTTTTCTTACCTTTGATCTTGCTAGGTCATTTCCTCTGTTGAGATTTCATCATATCTTGATGACTACATCCATCAAGGCTCTGCAGGAGCTGTGTTATGTCTATGGAAGACAGGGGTGTTGCTTGAACTGTAATGTTGGCCATTGGACTGGTGTCCATATCATTACCATTAATGAGTAATCACCACTGCCACCCACATACAGGGATGAACTATATGAGAAAACAGAAAGCTGAGATGGTGTTTAGTAAATAATTAGGTGGAGGGGTTAATGTCTTGTCTAATCAATGGAGATTGCATAGCTGCAGTAATCATGAACATTATGAATCCAAAATGAGGACAGCCAAACCCCCTGCCCTGACCCCGGAACCATTGCGGTTTTGGTATTGTAGCAGTAGCATAAGTAACCTTTTGAGGGGGATTTGATGTTGTAAGTTATTAAGCCTCTTCATGATTACTTTTGTAATTAATGACTCAGCATCATTAAAGATGGCCACCATTCACCATTTCTCAAATGTGTTCAACTTGTGGTGTTCACTGTTGAATTAGCATGTTACATTCATATGCTAATTGTACTAGGAGCCAGCGATCTTGTACATGTCACCCGATACTAAATGGCAGAAACATTTCTTTCAGTCTCATGGAGTGCATGGTTGTGTCAGGTCAGATCAGGTGATGAGAGGGGCAGTGGGCAGTGTGGAATTTGCCATCATGGGTACTTTTAAGGACATCCAGACAACATATCTTGCTATAAGATAGGGTTGATAGTCAACATGGAAAGTAAGATATTTTTGAAAAAAACATAACTGTAATCATGCAATCACAAAATCTTTATGGTTATGGTAATTACATTGCTGCTGCTTTATATAGGCTTGGGGACTGATGGTGAGGTGACCAATCAATGGGTTAAGGGCAAAGGGTGAACAAATGAAACTTACACACACATGAAGCACATGACAACACATTACCATAACCAATCCAATGGTACATAGTTAAAATAAGTATAACATACACACCCAGCCACCATACTGAGTTGAAAGTTGTTGGGGTGGGGCCTTGAGTAAACTCAGCCTTTTCAATTTTCAATTCCACATCATCAAAGAAGCACCTCTCACTCTTCAAGACTGGAGTTCTCATCAGGTGGGAATTCTCTCAACATTGCTGCCTCATCCACCTCGCTGCGGTGGATGCCTTAGTCGAGGATTGTCATCATCTTCGTCACCGAGACACAGTTCCTGTGGCAACACCACTGACATCACTGTGTTGTGTGGAAAGTGCCTTTCATTTATTTTGATGAATGTTAGCATAGACACATTCTTGGGTGACAAATTGGTCCTACGGTCACTCACAATTGCCCCAGCTGCACTAAACACTCATTCCACAGTGACACTGGATGGTGGGCAGGTCAGGTGTTTCACAGCAAGTGATGTTAGTGCTGGCCAGTCAGTCATTTTACTGCTCCAGTACAGTAGTGGCTCATCAGTAATGGCAAGGTATTTTGGGTCCCCAACGTGGCCTCCACCATTCATTCTGCTGCCCGAGTCCAGCTGCCTCATCTGTCTCTCTTCCTCCTCCTGTTCCTCCATATCTTCCACTCCCACCTGAAAGAGAACATCCCAAATGGGATTGCTTGCTATTTTCTGCTGTGCCTTGCCCATTTTCTCTGATTGAGTTGCCTGTGAGCTGCTGGTGGTGGTAGCAACACCCGCTTTTGATGCAGTGCATGCATTTTCATTTGTGCAGCATGTACCATTCTAATGAGGTTTCCTGTCAGCTGTTGTACTCGCTGATGACCTCCTTCAACTATAGATGGCAGGCCACATTTGTAGCGTGGATCCAGCATGGTGGTGACTGCAAAGTCAGTCGACTGTAAAATGCCAGATACATGGGTATTTGCATCCAGCACATGGAACATGTGATCCATTAGATCACAACTGTCATGATCCCCAGTTGCCTCTGTTTGGTGTCGCACATTCACTAGTGTCTGCCTCAGCACATGCATGAGGGTATGGACTGACTTACAGAAGCAGCGCCCCCACTCACTGCCTGTGTAGCATGCTCGTATGGTCAGAGAATGCATATTAGCCCATCAATTTGGTGCCACTGCTCTGTTGTTAGAGTGATGGACACTCCAGCACTGTCATGGGTATTGTGCAGCAGCAGGTATTCTGACACAGCATTATACTGTTCATACAGCTGGCCAAGCATGTACAGTGGAGTTCCACCAGGTGACAACATCAAGCTTCATCCGGTGCTGAGGCAGATGGTTATTGCGCTGTAGCTCACATAGATGGCTATGGGTCTTTGCAGAATCGCAAAGTGGACACAGATGTGATGGGCAACAGTAACCATTTCTAATGTTCACATGGTTGAGAAACTGCTGAACAAGATTAAGGCAGTGTGCCAGGCAGGGCATTCTGGAAAAACCACCATTGCTAATGCACTTCATTACATTGGAGCCATTATCACTTGTGATGAATACTGCTATGAGTGCCTGTGTGTATAGCCACCCATCAATCTCATCCAGCAGAACGTTAAGCATTTTCGCAGCTGTGTGAGAACCTGTAACACTTGTCATACTCAGGGTTGCATGCTGCTGAATACCAGGTGTGTTGCTACCACCACAATTTTGCTTCATGCATGTTTTTCCAGGCCCAAAATCAAGTACTGCCCCAGGCGACTGTGCCCGTGTGCTGTTATGCACAGATACAACAAGCTTGCTGCTGCTTGTCCACTGGTCCACATATCCATGCTAAGATGAATACATTGTGATGCACTATGCTTCAATACATATCTAATGTATTCTAACCATATCTAACCAGGTGGCGAATTCCTACAGGACATTGCAGACTTCATTGTCGACCTGGTGTTGAGGTTTCCAGATTAATACTCTGGGCGACTTCAACGCCTGGGTCGACGATGAACTATCTCATTTTGGTCAAAATCTCCTCCAGTTGATGAATACACTGGGCCTGACACAGGTTGTTACCTCCTCTACCCATATAGGGTCATTCATTAGATCTGGTCTTTCTCTTGGGTATGGAGATCACTGACTTGGGGGTGGAACCAGTCGGTTGGTGGGACCATTACACCACAGGGTTCAGTTTCAGGGCCCCATCTAATAGGTCTGCCCCTACGGAGATGGTCCAATACCGCTTTAAGGGGTATTGGCCCCAATGACCTAATGGCGGTGCTGGATCTATCGAGTCTGTCGGGTGAATGCATGAGTCCAGATGGTCTTGTATTAGCCTATAATAAGGCTGTGGGAGATGCTCTGGACAAAATTGCATCTGTTCGTGTTCAGCTCTCACCATCCATCCAAGGAGTCCATGGTTTGATGGCTTTTGAAGGAATTAAGGCAAGTAGGCGAAGGCTGGAGAGAGCCTGGTGGAAATCAGGCCTTGATGCTGACAGGCTTAGATTGTTGGCCCATTATGATAGCTACCAATCAGAAATCACTCGTAGAAGGCAGAATTCCTGTCCAGAGAGATTTCTGCTGCAAAATCGACCGGCTCAGCTTTTCTGGACTGTGGACAGACTGTGCAATCCAGTCTGCCTTCAGCCTAGAGAAGCCTTTTCTCAGCTTAGATGCGAGGTTAGCCCGCTTCTTTGCAGATAAGGTTGCCAGCATCAGGTCCGCATCGGTCCGACCTCTTCTACGGGGATTGTGGTGGACGACTGGTGGTGTCTTATCCTCGGTCTGTCTGGTTAGACTTTCACCACCCGGAATTCGTGGACATTGTGAAGATCATCCAAACAATGCGACCAACTAGTTGTAGTTTGGATCCGGGTCCTACACCACTGTTAGTAGGTTGTGTAAAGTTATCTACCCAATCCTTGCTGACATTATCTGGAAATCCTTGAGAGGGTTTTTCCTGACTCCTTTAAAGAGGCAGTAGTTCGACCACTCCTAAAAAATCCTCCTTGGACCCAGACTGTCTAGCTAATCACCGGACTATCTCTAACCTGCCATTTGTTGGTAAGGTTATTGAAAAGCAGTGTTTGCAATTGGATGATCATCTTACTTCTCATAATGTCTATGATACTCTCCAGTCTGGTTTCAGGAAAGGCATAGTACTGAGACTGCCCTTATTCGGGTATTGAGTGACCTCCTAATGGCCAGAGATCGAAGAGCTTGTACCATTCTGGTCCTTCTTGATCTATCTGCTGCATTTGACACTGTAGACCATGGGGTGCTATTGGAGTGACTGCGGGTCTTTTGTGGGGCTGTCTGGTACAGTCCACAAGTGGTTTTTTTCTTACCTCACTGGCAGGTCTCAGAGAGTTGTCACCGGAATTTATTCCTCTGGCGCTTTCTCCCTGCCTTGTGGGGTACCACAGAGCTCCATTTTAGCTCCATGTTGTTTGCAGTGTATATGCTGCCATTGGGAGAATCATCAGGCGATATAGTCTGAGTTTTCACTGCTATGCAGATGATACTCAGTTGTATCTGTCCTTTTCCCCGATCAGAGTGATACACTTTTGTACTTAATAACTGCCTGGACGAGATCAGAATTTGGATGAGTTCGAGCTGGTTGAGACTCAATCCGGATAAGACTGAGGTATTGGTCGTGGATCCAGGTCGTCCTGGGTAGGTTTGGGTGCTGGACAGCTATCAGGTTTATTACTTGGTGGCACGCTCTCTCCTCTCAACAGGTGCGAAATCTGGGTGTTATTTTGATGATGGTCTGACCCTGAAATCTCAGGTGTCAGCTGTTGTCAAATCTTCTTTCTACCATCTGAGGAATATCGCCGGAAAAACATCTGATTCCCCAGGAGGACCTTCCAACTTTGGTCCATGCCTTTGTCATTACCCGTCTGGACTACTACAATTCCCTCTACCCAGGGCTACCAGGGGTCGATATCCGCCGCCTTCAGCTGGTGCAGAGCGCTGCAGCCAGGCTTTTGACTGGGACTCTTAGAACCAGTCATATTACACCTGTAAGCCGCGAACTGCACTGGCTGCCTGTTTGGTGGTGGATCACCTTTAGGTTGGTTTACTAACCTTAAAGCTCTATACGACCAGGGACCCGGTTACCTGAAAGATCTTCTGATTCCCTATTGCCCCTGTTCTCTCCGTTCCACCAGCGAGGATGCTAGAGATTCCCAGGGTTTGTTTGAAGTTATCGATCTCGTGCCTTTGCCTTTTTCGGCTCCAACCCTGTGGAATTTCTACCTCACTGGTTAAGAGAATGCCCAACCGTTGATAGTTTTAAAACTGCTTTAAAGACATATCTTTTACTTTGGCTTATTCTTCTTAGTTATGGTTGTTTTAATGCTTGGATTTTATTGTTCTATCTATTTTTGTACAGCGCCTTGATTTCGAAAGGTGCTTTATAAATAAACATGACTTGACTTGACTTGACTAATGAATTCAGCAACTCCACTGTTCAGCTCTGGCATAGCATGCTTAGTAAAATAGGTTCACAATGGAACTTGCCAATTGGGACTGGCACAGGCCATCAACCTGCAGAAACCAGCATTCTCTATGAATGAGAATGGCAACAGATCGATGGCCAGCATTTCAGCAGTGGCAGCATTTAAATCTCATGCAGCAGCATGATTGGGGATGTGCTTTGTCTGTTGCTCAAGGATGGTCTTCAGAGTGGGCTGCATCTTTGGGGCTGTCCAACCAGAATACTGTAGTTGTGGTAGCAATGATTTCCTTTAGGGGTAACACTTGACTCTTTGGGCTGTGTAGACCACATGAAACCAGTTATTTTGTTGCTTGTGGGTGTGGTGGTGTACTTTTCAGACTCATGGGACTGGGACACGCACTGCCACTGCTATGCCCACTACTCAAGAGATCAAAGGATTGCTCACCCTCCTCCTCCACCACCAACCCACTCTGTCCTCCCTCCTCCTGCTCTTGCTCTACTACATGTAACTTGCTATCAACAGCTCTGGCATCCTTCTGGTGTTGCTGCCATCTCAGTGGGTGCTTGTTTTTCAGGTGGGCGGGTTGGTCACTGGTGCCTATGTGGCTTCTCTTTTCCCCTGACTAACACAGGCTTGACAAAGTTGGCATAGTGCTATGGTCTCATCAGCAGGATCTAGCACAAAAAGTCCCAAAACTAGGGACTTTGACCTCTGGACTTCAGATGTTTGTGGGACTGGGATAATTCAGAAACAGGTGTAGAAGTGTGTGTTTTGGGCTGCTCTCATCACTTCAATAAAACTACATTTGGGAGGGGTTACTTGACTGCTTGGAGGTTTGCTTATAGGCTTAGTGACAGACTGACCCATGGGCTGTACATGTAAATGGCCTACATCACCCTTGACCTTTTTAACTCAGGCTCCCATGGGATCATCCCAGTCTTCATCATCACCACCAATAATGATAATGTCCTTGTGTTCCTCCTCCCCCCACTATCACTGTCTTCTTGAGGACAGCACCTTTTCTTGCTCTACAACCATCTCAGGGGCTGACTATCCTTATCTCCAGGACTATCAGACTCTTGTGGAACACTGTCATCACCAACTGCTGCAGGAACATGGACAGTCACACTGACAGACTTATCACCCTCTTCCGAGTTCTGGACCACTGTTCCTGTGCTGGTGTCAGTGCCTCCCTTCTTCTCACTGTCAGCATCCCCCACTAGCATGGCTGCAACAGTCTGAGCTTTAAAAAGTAAGACACAGGTATGCCTGACCCAGTTCGCCACCAACAACTTTATTGGTTTCTGCCGCACCACCAGGGCCCACATCAGAAGACCCTGATGCAGACATACATGTGCTTTCACTGCTATGGGGAACTGGAACTGAAATTGTACTTTTTCAGCAGACTTCTTAGCTTCCTTATGCCCCTGTCACATTCCCCTGTACTTGGTCACTTCTTAGCAGGCATTTTGCTGACTGCTGCTTCAAAGCTTTGCCTTCTCTGGGAGTATTTGAAGAAAGGATGTATTACTACTAACTGTGTGAATAACCTCACACATGAATGATGACGTCACACACCTACAGTACTGGCTTCCTTATAAGTCCAAACACAATCAGGACAGGTACCAACACTTAAAGTACAGCTAATACCATATATGGTAGGCAATCTATTCTAGTAAAAACAAAAATTTTACTTTTTCCCCAAACAGGAATTAAAGAAACACACACAAGGAAAAAGGTATCAAGTGGCTGACTTTAAATACAGATCACCTGTGTCTCTGGACAAATATAGTATTGTAATGTGTTATTACTCAGTACCACAATTTTGTTTTTATATAAGGGCGAGACAACCATAAAACTGCAACAAAGCCAAGTACCACACAATATGGAAGTGGTCTGGATGGGAGGGATCACAAAGAAATCTCTTGAAAATTACTATTTTAATATATACTGTTTTATAATGAGCGAGTCAGGTATTACACAAACAATACTATAACAGAGAAAGGGTAACGAAGTTAACTAAAACAGGAACACGCGCAGTGTGCAGAGTCAAGCTCCAGCAATAACATACAGGGGAACAATTCAACAATGCAGTGTGACTGTAAATGGACATGTTCAAGTGATCAAGTAGAAGTACTTAAGTAAAGATACAACAAAATATAGAACCGTTGATTTTCACAGTTTTAGTAAAACAAGTTAACACTACAGCAAACTGAACTAACCACAAACAAATAAAATAAAGGATCAGCTCTGTGTGTTTAAAACTTTAGAATTCACAATCAATTAACAACTAAAAGGGAAAGAATGATATACATAACACAGCTATCAGCAGCAGGAACTTTCTCAAACAGGACAGAGGAACTTCTCAGAGAAAAATAAATGGCAAGATATAACAAAATTAAAGAAATAACAGTAAATAAATAACTCACAATTTTGAGTAAATACAATCTGCTTGGCTAGAAATAGCCTGCACTGTTTTACACTCCTACCCTACCCCACACAATTCTTTCAAGGACAGAGAGAAAAGTAAAACCTAATTTAAACTAAGTATTATACAAAAATCCACAAAATTAGAAAATGTTTCCTATCAGCACAGTAGCACTAGAGAAAACTTTATATTTTGCAGGAATTTGCTCTAAAAACAAGTTTTAACTATGTTTTCAAAGGCTTTTTGACTCTGATGCACCACAACAGTCTGCTCTCCAATTCCACAAGCAACAGAATGAGCTGGAAACAAGTTACATGGACTTTTACCTGATTACCCACAATGCATTGCAAATTTCACCTTTGGACCAACATTTAACAGCAAAATCAAAACTTATGCCAGCGGGGAACCACGTGATGCAAGGTACCGGGTAGAAGCTCCTCTGCATAGCTCCAGCCTCCTGACTCTGTAAAAGTGTCTTTTGGAGCGTTTAACTCACCTAAAATCCTACAACTTTATGGTCTACTGCCTTTCTAGCATCGAGTGCTCTTGCTGGGTGAATTTGAGAGATAATGGAGGTGTATATGAAACAGGCGCCGCAAAAACACACCCTGCCAGTTTCTCCGGAGAAGGCCCTGAAGAAATCACAGGCCTCTAGTGGAGTTGATAAGCCAGAGGTTGCAAATCAGGGCACGGAGCAGGAACCGCTACGCTAAGCAGATTCCTAAAGGAATTTAAGCCCTTCGGGAAGAAATAAAAGAAATGGCATCAGAGATTAAATCTCTAACCAGAAAGCTTGAAGAGGTTTCTGTCTTAACTACGATAACACAGCCAGAATTTTCTCCTTGGAGAAACAAGTAGAAAGGTTCGATCCTGGGATGGCGGCTAAGCGGCAGAAACTTGCACGTTTTGAAGCTAAACTTGAAGACATTGAAGGTCGTAGTCATAGAAATAATATTGTGATCCTTGTGCGGCCAAGGGAGAAGAGGGCCAGAACACAATAGCATTCGTCCAGATGTTGGTGGAGAAGATCGCTGGCCCTCGCCTTTGGGGCTAAATATATAATCGAGAGAGCCCACAGATCCCTGAGGTCAAGCCTCCCTGGAGCAACACCTCGCCCTATAATATGCCGATTTCTAAATTTTTGAAGCGGCAGCACTTGTTGTACAAAGTTAGAGAAATCCAGGAAGTTACATGGGAGCAAGTCAAACTCAGGCTAGCGCAGGACTTGCCGGGCTCTGTCCGTTTGAAACGTAAAGCATTTCACCCAGTTGTTTCAAGATTATTGCTGCTGGTCTTAAGTTTTGTATGGCGTACCCAGCCAGGTTACAGGTGCAAGTGGCTGGTACCTGGGTTTCTTATGAGGATCCTGAGGCTGCGATTGCTGGCCTAAAGCTGTCCCTGCCTGATCTCTTCAGGGATACATGAGAGGCCCTTCATCATTTAAATGGAAGAGCTCTGGATTGAAGAGAGGTGACTGCCACTCGAAGGACTCTTTGGGGATGAATATAAATAATCGCTGGATTTCTATCCAAGCCTGTTTAGAGGCTTAAGGGACACAATTCCTTAATATTATCTAGACTTTGTATGGTTGTCTATGCCTTAGTTTTATCTGGGACTGTGATTTCTTCTAAAATGACTGTTTAATTTTATCGTTTACAGGCGTTGGGAAAGTAATTTTGCAATGGTTTGGTTTAGTACCTCCCAGCAGGTATGCGAGGAGGAATGGCTCTGTTAAGGCCTATGGTTTACACCTTGCAGGGTATCAATACCCATCATATGGTAGGTTGTTTAGGAAGGTCTTGAAGCATTTTCTCTACAGCACACTATCACGTGCTTTTGCTCTTGTACCACTAGAGGGAGCTCGTGACTCAATGTAGTATGGGCCAGTGATTTTAACGATTCGGGACGGGGGTTTTCTTGGCACAAGGGCTTTACAATTGATGGGGAGTGGTGGGACCCGCTTTCTTGGAGCAAGTGAGTCCTGTTGTGGGCGTGGCCGCATGGGGACTGGAAACATCGCCTTTGGTCTGGTCCTAACAGCACCTATCGAGGTGCGTTCCTTTAGTAGGCAAGGCGTGAGGGTTTGGTAACTCTCGATACTCCCAGTGCCTATGCCCTATTAACACAGTGTACTCCCACTGGTTATCAAGAGGGATCAACTGACGACCTCACAGATTATTACTGTAATTCAGGTCACTTACCTCCTTTGTTTTCATATAGGGGCTCATAGATTTTTCTTGGGTTTAGGGGTGTAATGTTGGGGGCTGGGGAGAAGGAAGCGGTATGTTGTTGAGCGTTGTTGGTGACAGTTGGGGGTAGGGAGGCGGGAAGAAGGTAAAACTTTGGGTTTATTAATGTTATGTCGTGATTGGGTGTTACTTGGGGATGGATGGGGTAGTTCGGCAGGGTTGGGAGGTTTTGGGGCGGAAGGATGGCACAGCAGTCTTAGTGGAACAGGGGTACTTGGATCACAGTTGTAGTAATTGTCAAAGGTTAACTCCGGGCTCGCTTTTGCCAATATAGATGGCTAGCAATATCAACCTAGCTACGTGGAATGTGAAGGGGTTAGGAAAAACCTAAGCAATATCAGGTGCTTAAACACCTGAGTTTTCTGCGTGTGCAGATAACGTTCTTGCAAGAATCTCACCTGCTAGATGCTGAGACATTGCAACTCAGGAGACAACAGGTGGGACAGGTCTTTAATGCCTCAGGTTCCACCAACAGTTGTGGGGTCATGATGCTGGTTAATAGAGACGTCCCATTTATCCCCACTCAGGTCTTTAGGGATTCAGAGGGAAGGTACGTCCTATTTCAGTGTACCCTTTGGGCCATGCCACTATTGCTTGGCAGCATCTACGGACCAAACATGGACGATCCCACCTTTTTACAAAGTTGATTACCACAATTCTCCCTTACTCCCTATTCCCATTATTATGGGGAAGACTTTAATTTGGTCTTGGACCCTAATATAGACAGGTCCGGAAATGGGTCAAGAGGATTGTCCCTGGGGCAAAGGGCCTTCAGGGAGTTGTTGGACCAATGCAGATTGTGTAACGTATGGTGAGTCTTGCATCCCAACTCCAGGAATTTACTTTAGTTAGCCAGTACACTGTCGCAGTCTTGACTACCTATTGGTCTCTCATGAGCTCTTGCTGGGTGTACTGTCCACCTCGATTCAACGGTCCTGTATCTGATCATTCTCTGGTGTTATGTAATCTGGCTTTCTAATATTCCCAAGAAAGAGACCCGATGGAAATTAAATGAGCAGCAGAAATACTGTTGACTGGTGAAGGATCAGATTGATTTCTTTTTCTACCAACCCAATAGAAAGCGCTACACTGGACATTTTATGGGAGCTTTAAGGCTTACATTAGGGTATTCTCATTAGTTTAGCTACAAAGAGGAAGAGGGCTCAGGAAACAGAACTATTATCATTACTGTCTCAAATACAGGAATTAGAATCTAAATGATCAAATAACACTTCCAAGGAGGAGAGGCAGAAATTATTAGTAGTTATCGACAGATATTTAGAATTGTTAAGAGAGAAAGCAGAGTTGGCCATCATCCGTACTCAAAGCAAGTTTCACGGATCAAGGAGAAAAGCGGGGCAACCGCTGGCTTTGCATTTAAAGCAGTAGGAGTCTGCAAGATTTATACCTCCTATTAGGGCACAGGCAGATGGGTCCCTGAGGGTATCTCCCTCAGAGATAGTGCAGGAATTTGCTACATACTACTGACCAGCTATATAGGGATATGGATAGCCCTCCTTCCACAGAAGAGTTGGAAGTGTACCTTAGGGATTCTCACTTACCCACCTTGTCAAATTCCCCAAAAATTCTTATCCTCTCCTCTATCGCGGAGGAATTTCAGCCATTATAAAGGCCCTGCCCTCAGATAAAGTTCGGGACTGGATGGCTTTTCCGCTTTATTTTATAAAGTTTTCGAAACAGGTTACTGCCTGTGCTCCACGGCTCTACCTTCCATATTCTCTCGGGGCTGCAGTAGACACTCACTTGTTTGAAGCCCTAATAGTCCTATTACCCAAACGGACAAGGACCCTGAATCGGTTCAGAGTTACAGGCCAATATCCCTATTGAATCAGGATGTCAAAATTCTTTCAAAGATATTGGCGGATAGGCTAACGCTGGTTCTCCGGATCTGATTGGCATGTCTCAAGTTGGGTTTATGAGGGACGTTCATCCTCAGACCATTTATGTACCCTCTCCACGTCGTCTCGGAGTCCAGGGATGCCACCTTCCGCGGCTGGTCTCCCTGGATGCTGAGAAGGCATTTGACAGGGTAAACTGGAATTTCTTATTCCAAGTTCTCAGAGCATGTGGGTTTCCTCCATGATCATAGACTGGATCAGGGTGCTATATTGGTCTCCTCTGTGAGGATTTCAGGTAATGGGGCTTTTTCTAATTTTTTCCTGTTACATTCAGGTATGAGACAGAGATGTCCCTATCCCCTTATTATTCAACCTTAATTTAGAACCCCTTATTCAAAAATTCTTAACAACACGGGAATACAAGGTATTCTGATCCGAACAATGTGGTGAAGATAACAGCATATGCTGATGATCTCCTCCTCCATTTGGTCCACCCGTAACATATATTCTGAATATGTTAAGACAGATTACCAAATTTAGTCTTTTTTCAATTATAAGTTGAACGCAAACAAGACATCCTTTTTCCCCTTAATAACAAGGTTTTAAGTCAGACATTATCCCTCTGGGATTGTGCTTGGTCTCCCCATGTTATCAAATACCTGGGTATCAAGCTAACATGTAATACTTCCCTATGGTTTAAAGAAAATTTAGAACCTCTTTCTCAGATGATTGTGCAGGATCTAGAGATGCTTCCGATTTCATTATGGGGCGTATTAACATAATTAAGATGAATGTATTTCCCGCCTTTTACCCCCGTCACATCTCAACTCATTTGTCCCCTTATCCTGGTTTCAGAAAATGCATACACTCTTCACTAATTTTATCTGGTCTAATAAACATTCCAGGCTGCATGATCACAAGCTAGCCACCCCTAAAAATGAGGGGGCTGCGGATTCCTCATCTGGCAATTTATTACTGAGCTAGTCATCTTGCTAAGGACCTGAAATAGGTAAGGCCAGGTCTGGAAAATTTGAGACCAGCCTGGCTCAATATTGAATTAGACTTTATCCAGGCTATGAACATGGACCCTTGACCATGATCTTTGTCAAAGTCTCCTCTTACAGAATGCTAGTAAATGCCCCACTCTCATGACTTCATTAAAAGTTCACTCGCAGCTGTGTTCTTTTCTAAGATACAATCCGAGTACAGACCTGTCTCAGTCTATCTGGAATTCTCTAGTTTTTACCATAAATAAGCAGACAATCTCTCGTGACATGGCTGCCTCAGTTAGAGAGAGGATAGCTTCCTCGTTCCTGGAAGATTAGGGCTTGGCTCCGGTTGCGAATTCTCAGAAAATACAATATTCCAGACTCTCAGTCATTCAGGGTTTGTCAATTGAAGCATTTGCTAATCACGGTTTTGGTGAAAGTCCTTCCTGCCCAACAGATTTTGCTTTGATATCTGAACTTTCCTCTCTTCTCAAATCCCAGGGTTATCTTTAAGATACTGTATATCAGGTATTGTACCAATGGTGGTTTGGGAGTGATAATGGTCCCACTAGTTTTGGAACCCATTTTTCCCCAGTCCACTTTCAACAGGCAGCTCTGGATGTTCTGTTCAAAATATGTGTCCCAAGATAGATTCGCCTCATGCAATTTCACATTTTGCATAATATGTACTACATGTCAGTCAAACTGGCAAAATGGGGCCTTCTCTCTATACTGATAGGTGCACTAGGTGCTCCCAGGAAGCTGGGACACTTTTTCATATATTCTGGTCGTGCCCGGGATAGCTTCGTTATGGGATTTAATTAAAATTCACCTGAATCCCTATTGGGATTACAGGACTGCTTTACACGGATATTTGCCTTTTGGGAGATTTGTCTTCTATTAAGGTTAAAATTGGAGATTTCATATATCTATGATCGCACTCTCGGTTAAAAAATTATTCTCAAGCATTGGAAAGATGGGATTTGTCCAACATACCAGGAGTGGATACATGAAATCCTTGCAAATCTCCACACAGAGAAGGCCATAGCAAGCCTCTAAAATAGGCTACAAAAGTATAAGTATATATGGTATCCCTTCACACTTTAATTATCACCGCTAGGATTTAAAGTGCAACTGGTTACCTGTTATCTTATCAAATATTCGATTATTACTGATAGCTAGTTACTACAACACTTGAAGGAACTGCTGTGCACGGGGAGTAGGGGTTGGGGGCAGTGTTGGATTGTACTACTAACTGGCTGTTCATATTTGCATTACTGCCTCCTGTATTGTGGAAAATTTTGTGAATAAAGTGTGAATTAAAAAGAAAAGTTATGCCAGCAAAATTGCATCACAAGGTGAAATTTGGAGCATCAATGGGGAAATTGGCTGACCAACGATTTAGGTGGAATTTGCTAGTTACATGAAATTGTGGAACCAAGTGGAATTTCGCTTTGCATAGGTAAAACATTTCGGCAAGGCATGTTAAGCAAAATTTAGCCATTACGGAAATCAAGAAAACAGGTGAAATTTCATTTTGCATAGGTGAAAATTTCATGTAATTGCAGAATTACGAAAATATTTCACCAGGTGAAATATTTCAATTCGCACAACACTAGTTGTGAGTATGCTAACCAAAGAGTAAAATATTTCAATTCATCATGAAAATCAAACACCACATGACAAATCACCATTCCCCCACTCTACAGCAAAACTAGATAAACTTTTCATTACATATGCTTTTTCCAACTTCAGAGAAAAATAGTTTCACAAGTAAAACACTCAGACCAGTACCTACACTCTGACACACTCACATGCACCAAGGAAAACAGAAAAAGCTTGTTAAACCTTTCTATAAAATGCATTGTAAAATTTCACAAAAATTCAAATTTGTAAAACACACAGACTCATTCTACCTTAGCACTACAGAGAAAAGAAATGCAGCTTAAAATTTCCAAGGCCAAATTTACACAAAATACAACTTCAAAGTAAATCACACACAACCCCACGGCCCAGCTTTGCAAAACAATAAAACTGAAAACTGCACAACCAAAAACAAATCTAAGTCACTGCTGTATCCCCACTTCTGCAAAGTGCAAATGTTTAGAAATGGAGGGTATGCAACTCAACGCAGGTGGCAGGTGATGGGCTAATGTAGATTAAACAGATCATGCATATTTAGCAGAAAGTTCAGAAACATAGAATATGTTGGTAGAAAATAGAAAGCTTGACCCACCCACTCTGCCCAAATGTACTCTGCCCCACCAACTGTTTTGTCACACTGCCCTGCCACTTTGAGGACATCAAAGTCCTTTCCTGCTTATGACTGCCAGCCTCCTCCCCCTAATACTCCGCCCCTAGGTTCCTATGCCCCAGGTGAATGATTTCCATTTTTTTCTTTTTGCATTAGAGCAAGTGCTATTAACCACCACCCTCTGTTGCCTATCCGCTAATCAGTTTCAACCCAATTCACCACTTTCAATCCCACCTCGTGTGACTCAGTTTCTTTATTAGGCTCCTGCTGCGTACAATGTTGAAGGTTTTGCTAATATCCTCCAGATAGGCCATGTCCACTGCACTCCCCAGATCTATTTCCTGGTCACCCATTGAAGAACTCAGTCAGATTTGTATGGCATAACTCACTCTCCTCTTATCCAGGGTGCAATGGTTAAGATTCCTCAGTCTCTCCCCTCATAGGAATTTTGGTGCAACCCCTGAACCATTTTAGTTGCTCTCTCGGACTACTTCCACCCCATGTATGTCCTTTCTGAGGTGCAGTCTCCAGAACTGGATGCAATACTCCTGTTGGGGTCTCACCAGTGAGCAATATAGTAGCAGCACCACCTCTCTCCTCCTGCTGGAGATACCTCTCCCTATGCTTCCTAACATCCCACTTTCCCTACCCACTGCTTTGTCACACAGCCCTGCTACTCTGAGGTCATTAGATATTATAATCCTAAGGTCCCTGTCCTACTTAAGTGACTGTCAGTACATCCCCGTATCTTGCACTCAGCTCCTGGGTTCCTATGACCTACTGCATGATTTTGCACTTTCTGGTATTGAACACCAACTGCCGTGTTTTGTACTGGAGATGTGCGAAGTGGGGAAAATTCACTCCATGAAAAAATTTCACAGATCTTCCCCACTGTGCAGAGTGAATCAGTGTGCAAAGCCCAGCTGCTCCTCAAAACAACTCCACAAACTGGCGGAGTTTGGTAACTCTGTTGGCAGAGTTCAAACTCACACTTTATGAAGTTTGGCTACTGTATTGCCTCCCAATCACCCCTACCCCTCAATGATTGCCAGCCTGATTCCAAAAGGAAGAACCCCCATCACAGGGCGACCACTGCACTGAGTCAGACCACCATTAAAAAATAAACCAAAATATTTCCCTGGAGTATAGTGGATCCCCATCCTGTCAGGTAGTGCTACCCAACCCATCGATGGCCGGCCCTGTTCCAAAAGGAAGAACCCCCACCCATAACAGGGCACCCACTGCGCAGAGTCCGACCACTGTTAAAAAGTAAACCAAAAACTTTCCCAGGTGCCTAGTGCAACCCCCATCCTATCAGGTAGTGCCCCCACTTTGCCTCCTGCCTTCCCCAACCCCAGGCAGGCCACTGGCACAGCCCTTCACTCATCTCCATGGCCGGCAGCCCTACTGAGTCTTCATGAATGAGTGCATGATTGAACAAGCATGAACTCATTTATTGACTATTCACAGTAATTTAATCAGTTTTCAGGGGATAGAGAAGGGCAGGTGGCTGCTTCGGTTGTTGGCGGGAGGACGGATGGCAGGGAACAACATTGTGGACCCGGAGGGGACCACAATATTGCTCCCCCATTCCACCCTCCCCTGCATGTTACCAGAGCAGCCCCCTCACCTTCAATCTCTACCTCCCGAAAAACTGCCTAAAACTGTCAGTGAATGAGTATGTGCTTGTACAAGCATGCACTCATTCATTAAGAGCTCATTTGGGCTGCCAGCTGTGGAGGTGGGAGGAGGGTTGTTCCAGTGGACCACAGGGTCAGGGTGAAGGGGAGGGTGGGGGGGCACTATCTGACAGGGTTGGGGTCCACTAGATACCAGGAAATTTTTGGTTTATTTTTTAATGGTAGTTTCACTGATCACCCAGGCAAGGAAACCAATCAGACTACATCTGGCATGACCCCCCCACCCCATGAATCTATGGTGTATGTGATCTTGCAGCTCACTGGATTCAAGATAGTCTAATAACCTGTCCTTTAACAGGGTTTCTATTAACTTCACCACAACTGAGGTAAGATTGACCATAATATAGCTGCTAGCCTCCTCCTGCCGCTGCTCTTATGTAAAGGGACCATGCCTGCTCTCTTGCAGTCCTCCAAAACCATGCCTTTTTCCCCAAGGGCTGTTGAATAAAACCATCAGTGGGGCAGCTAACACCTTCCTGAGTTCCTTTAGTGCCCTTGGTGTATCTTTTCTGGTCCCATAACCTTGTCTACTTTCAGAGCTTTAAGTCCTTTCAGCACTTTTACCTCTGGAGAGTCCAGTGATGCCACATAACTGAGCACAAGTGATTATCTTGAGCTTTGTGGTTGAAACCTCAAAATTTACATTTAAAACATCCTGTTGGCATACCAGCACCACTGTGGGAGAATGCTCGAGTCCCTCCATGAGTCTTCTATGCTACAAAAGTCTACTGCAGTAGCTTTCCTTTTGTTTTCTGTTTGTCGTTCTACTTTTCTCCCATTTTCTGGGCAGGCCACCTGGTAAATGGTCTCCATGCTACCCCTGTTATCTAGATGCGAGCCTCAGTATTCAACCTTTGCCCGTGACACTGCAATAAAGGGATAAAGCACAGGATTTCTAGGTTGCTTTAACCCGATTTATTCTCTATAAAAGGGTAGGTAAAGAATTATGAAGAAACACTCACACGATGAACACTAGTTGGGCTTTGTTGTTTGAAATGCCCACCAGATGCTCCCGTGAAGCCAGTGCTTGTTGTGCGCATTCGTGTCACTGTCCTCCCCACCCTG
The DNA here is from genome assembly GCA_016271365.2 of Neoceratodus forsteri. Lineage (NCBI taxonomy): Eukaryota > Metazoa > Chordata > Ceratodontiformes > Ceratodontidae > Neoceratodus > Neoceratodus forsteri. Next base: position 399,005,096 of record CM057454.1, read on the forward strand.
CACTTGTGAGAAGTCGAAAAGAGATCTCTGTAGAAGAGAAATAGATGTAAGTTTTAGGATTTAAGCACTGAGCTTTAGTATCTGACACTAGGTTGCTGCAGACCACGATACAGGTTAGATGGTATACACTTAGTATCCGGTCACCCAATCCCTTAGTGTTTTGTTGAAAGGTTCATAAGACATGAATTAGAAATACTGTTTTGACCCAAATACACTTTTCCTTATTGCTTAACATATTATTTTCAGTCTAGTAATGTGACATTGCAAAGTCAATACAGCAGCAGCATAAGCGGTAGTTTTACAAAAGTAAGCAGATATTATGTTAAATGAACTGATTTTGTTTACGTGTGCTGTGAAGCATCCAGCAATCCTAAAAAACTTCTGAACAAAATATGCAGAATTTCAGACATTTCAAGATAATGTTGGACTCTTCATTTTTTACTCTTTTCTTAGCAGTCTGGTTCCTGTTAATTTAAAAGAGTAAAGCTTACCAGATAATGGGAATTCGAGCCTTTAGCCAAAGGTATTCCTTACAGCTATTTGCACTTGTTGCTCCTGCTGTTTCTCAAGGAGTCAGCTGGCCCACTCCTCTCTATAGCTATACTGTGGATAGGCTGAGGGAGGGCTAAACTTAGCAAGAGTGTTGTTTTAGTATAAAACCATTATATTTTATTTCAGGAATGTCAATGTTTTGTAATGAGATATATTGAATGTCCCCATGCATAGAATGAAATAAAAGTGTATTATAAATGTATATCTGTATAGAAGTGTATAGCGGAGTCTGAAGTGATCTCCTGATGATTCCCTAGGATAAAAGGAGACTCATTCTTGTGATACCTTCAGATTCATTTTGGGATCAGCTCAGTACTGGTCCACATGGAAGTCTGCACTTTACAGACCACAGTATTTGAGTTCCCAGGTGGCCTTTTCATTTGCTGTTATTGCCTGTGAGAACATTTCTGCATTTTTGTGCCTTTTATTTTACTTTCTGTATCCAGGCAAAGTCCTTAGTTTGCTTTAGCTTCCTGTTGTTATTTCAATAATGCATCAGGCTTGGCACTTTTTAAGCCTTGCCATACTATGCTTTGTGTCAGTGTCCATCATTACATCCACAGCCTATGACAACCACTAAAGTGAAATAGACAGCTTTCACTGAAATCGCTGCATCACTACTTATTTCTTCCAGCATTACTAGTCACAGCCTGCACGGAGATAGGGGAAAAGATGAACAGCCTACCCACCTTGAACTGCATGGCCATGCATCCTCCTCTTCAAGATTGGTCTCAAGTACCTAAGTACCACAAAATAGACAACTCTCCAGAGGGAGACCAATGGAGCACATCATTAAAGAGCTGAAATCAATAATGGATGCCATATTACAACCTATCGGGGCTGGGGACTTCAAATCATTTAAGCCATAATTGGAGGACTTAGCAAGGCAGGTGGGAGACACAAAGCCTTATTACCTCCTTAGAAGACAGTAGGGTGGGGAACGAGCTGCAGCTGATCGCCTTGCTAATCTTCCTGCCACAGAGTTACCAAATTAGAAACCCATATTGAAGATCAAGAAGGTTGCAGCAGAAGAAACAATTTGGTGGTGGTAGGGGTGCTGGAGAAAGGTACTGAAGGAAGTAAGAAGAGAACTGGCTGAGCCTTTAATGGCCCTGTTCAATCTATCATGGGAAGCGGAAAGTTCCAGAGAATTGGAAGAACGTGGATGTGGTCCCACTACACAAAAGTGGGGATAGGGAGGAGGCTGGAAACTATGGACTGGTCAGCCTGACTTCAGTGGTGGGTAAGGTTATGGAAACACTACTTAAAGAAAGGATTGTGGAATACCTTAAAACCAGTAGATTGCAGGATTTGAAGCAGTATGGGTTCACAGGGGGAGATCCTGCTAACCATACCTGATAGTGTTCTTTGACTAGGTTACCAGGAGGTGAACCAGGATGGAGTGGTACATGTGGCCTACCTGGATTTCAGTAAGGCCTTTGACACCATTTCACACAGAAGACTGGTAAGCAACCTGAGCAGCCTGGGAATGAGTCAATAATAGTAAAATGTGTAAAAATTGGCTGAATAACAGAACTCAGAGGGTGGTAAGCGGAGTCCACTTGGAAGTAGGTAAGGTAACGGGGGTGCTTCAAGGGTCAGTACTGAGACCGTCTTCTTCAGTGTCTTTATTAGTGACATCACAGAGGGGCTAGAGGAAGGTATGCCTGTTCACGAATAACACTAAAATCTGCAACAGAGTGGACACCCGGGGATAAGGGAAGATATGAAAAGTTAGAAGACTGGTTAAGGTTTGGAAGCTGGGCTTCAATGCTGAAAAGTACAAAATTATGTAGATAGGGCACAGAAACCCAAGGGCAACATGTCATGGAGGGAGTTAGCAACCACAAAACAGGAAAGGATTTGGGGTCATTATATCAGATGACCTGAAGGTAGCAAAGCAGTGTGATAAAGCAGTAGAAACATAGAAACATAGACTTTGATGGCAGATAAGGACCGCTTGACCCACCTAGTCTGCCCATTTCCTACCTACAGGATAAGCCTAGATCCTAGTTAACCAACAGCCTATTTCTTCCTACCCCAACAAGAATTGTCTTATGTCTGTCCCATGCATTCTTGAATTCTCCCACAGTTTTAGACCCCACAACCTCCTCAGGAAGGCTGTTCCATGCATCCACTACCCTCTCTGTGAAAAATACTTTCTCACATTGCCCGGAACCGCCCCCTCTATCTTTAAATTGTGTCCCTTGTTCTTGCATGTCTCTTTTTCTGAAAGATGCTACCCTCTTAGACTTTGTTGTTTCCAGTGAGGTACTTAAAAGTTTCTATCATGTCCCCTCCCTTCTTTCCTCAAGGGTATACATATTAAGCTCCTTTAGTCTCTCCTGGTATGGCTTCTCTTGTAGACCCTGCACCATTTTAGTTGCCCTCCTCTGGACTGCCTCTATCCTGTCTATGTCCTTGCGGAGATGGGGTCTCCAGAACTGGACGCAGAACTCCAGATGGGGTCTCACCAACTGTCTGTACAGAGGGTAACAACTTCCTGTTTTCTGCTGGTGATGCCTCTCCTATGCATCCCAGTATACTACCAGCCCTCTCACTGCCTTCTCACATTGTTTGCTAACCTTAAGGTCATCTGATATGATTACCCCAGGTCCCTTTCCTTTTTGTTGTTGTTACTACCTCCCCATTGTGTAATCTTCCGCTGGGTTCCTGTTTCCAGGTGCATTATTTTGCACTTCTTTGCATTGAATCCTAGCTGCCATACTTCTGACCATTCCTCCAACCTTGCCAAGTCCCTTCTTATCCTTTCCAAGCCTCCTTGTGTATCAACCCTGTTGCAGATCTTTGTGTCATCTGCAAAGGGCATACTTTTCTTTCCAGTCCCTCTGCAATGTCACTTACAAAGACATTAAAAGTACTGGACCCAGTACTGAACCCTGCGGTACTCACTAGTACCCCTCTTTCTTCAGAGTGGATTCCATTTACAATTACCTTCTGTGTCCTGTTGTCCAGCCAATGTTTTCAGGCTACCACCCTGGGACCCACTCCCAGGCTGGTTAATTTGACTATTAATCTTTGTGTGGGACTGTGTTAAATGCCTTGCTAAAGTCTAGGTAGGCCATGTCCACAGCCCCTCCCTGGTCTACTACTTTGGTCACCCAGTCAATGAAATCTATTAGATTCATCTGACATGACCTTCCGCTGTGAACCCTTGCTGCCTTGGGTCCTGTGCCCCACTGGCCTCAAGGTACTCAACAATTCTTTCCTTCAGAAGTGACTCCATCACTTTCCCTACCACAGAGGTCAAACTGACAGGTCTATAGTTTCCTGCCTCTGTCTTGGTCCCACTTTGTGAAGGGAATCACATCCACCTTCCTCCAGTCCTCAGGTACCACACCATCCTCCCATGATTTATTAAAAAGAGTAGTCAGTGGTTTCACTAGTTCCCCCTTAATTCTTTTAGAATTCTGGGGTGAATTCCATCAGGCCCCATTGCTTTGTCCACCTTCAATTTTAGGAGTTCTTTCAGAACCCTTTCTTCTATGAAAGGACTGGGATCAACCTCCTTTCCAGAGTGCTTCTGTTAATTGGATTAGGCACTTCCTCACCTCCTCTTTTGTGAATACTGAGCAGAAATATTTGTTCAATATCCCTGCTTTTTCACTGTCCCCTCTGCCCACCTACCATTCATTCTATTCAGCCTCACTATCCCTCCTTTGTCTTTCTATGCTCTCTGATGTACCTATAAAGGTTTTATCCCCTTCTTAACGAGTTGGCTATTTTTCCTCAGTTTGGGCCTTTGCTATATTGACTTCCTCCCTGCTTCCTTCTGCCTTAACTGGTACAGCTCTCTGTCCTGCTCCTTCTGTGTTTTCTTATACTTCCTGAATGCTATATTTTTCTCCTGACTTTCCCAGCCACCTCTTTTGAGAACCATAGTGGCTTTTTCTTTCACTTTGATTTGTTTATTTGCTTCACACAAAGGCTTGTTGCCTCTGTGATGGCAGTTTGATGATTCCCCATTGTTGCTCCACCCTCCTTCTAGCCTGTTTGCTAGTGCTTTTCTGAGGCACTCTCCCATCTTGCCAAAGTCAGCCCTCCTGAAGTCCAGTACCCTCACTTTTGTATGGCTTGACTCTGTAGCTGAGTTTAACGTGAATCACACTGTTTGATGGTCACTTGTTCCAGATGGCAACCCACTTCTAGATCTGAGATCCTCTCACTGCCCCATTTGAGAGTACAAGGTCTAAGATTGCTCCCTCATGAGTGGGTTCGAAACTAGCTGTCTGAGGCCTGCCACCTGTAGGGCATCGAGAATGGCCCTGCTCTTGGATGTGGCTGCAGCAAATGTGCTCAGTTAACATCTGGCATATTCAGGTCTCCATCAGTATCTCCCTTTCTCTGCCATCCTAAGAATGCCTTCTATCATATCCTTGTCCATTCCCTCCCCTGACATGGGGGTCTGTACACAACCCCTGTGTGGATTGTGGTGCCCTTTCCAGTCTCCAAGGTGACCCACAGTGCCTCCTCTCCTCCCTGTTTACTCTTTTGTTCAGTTGCTTTTATTCCTTCCTTTACATAGAGAGCTACTCGTCCCCTCTTCTCTCCTGCCTGTCTCTCCTGTAGGTTATGTACTTTGGTATGTTAACATCCCAGTCATGGTTCTCTGTGTACCATGTTTCTGTGACTGCTACGATATCCAGGCATCCCTCTTCCATCAGGGTCACCAGGTCAGGAGCTTGTTGCCCAGACTACGGGCATTGGTACTCATTACCCTCCATTTCCTGATGGCCTTACTCCTTTTGCTCCATCCCTGTCCTTTTTGCCTTTGTCACTTTCCCATTTACCCTGCCCTTCTCCCTATCGCCACCTCTATGTTGGTGTTTCCGCACTACTACCGTGATTTTTGGGGGGCTAGGATTTCCTGCTCCTTTCCAGTGCCTCCCCTTGGCTAGTTTAAATGCTTGCCAATGAAGCATTTAAACCTATCACCTAGGATCCTGGTTCCCTCCTAGACAGATGCAGACCATCATGCCAGTATAGGCTTGCATCACTCAGGTGGACTCCCAGTCCCCAATGAAACCAAATCCCTGAGCTCTACACCAGTTTTTCAACCACTGATTGAATTCCATGGTGCAGAACACCCTAGTCTCTCCATCGCCATAGATGGGTAGCACCTCCAGAAGGTTACCATGCGTGAAAGGCTAACTGAATGCTGGGGTGAATAGGAAGGGTATCACCAGCAGGAAGAGGGAGGTAGTGAGACCCTGTATAGATCAATGGTGAAGCCCCACCTGGAATACTATATCCAGTTCTGGAAGCCCACCTCAGGAAAGACATAGACCGAGAGGAGGCAGTACAGGAAAGGCAACCAATATGGTGCATGGCCTGCACCAGAAGCACTATGAGGAAAGACTCAAGGAATTAAATATGTACTCTCTAGAGGAAAGAAGGAAATGGGAGACATGATAGAAAAATTCAAATGCCTCAAAGGTATCAATAAGGTACAGGAAGATGGAATTTTGCAAGAAATAGATTCTCAGGACAAGGGCACAATATGAAGCTGGAAGGGGAAGACTTAGAGGGATGTGAGGAATACTTCTTCTGGAAGGGTGGTGGATGTCTGGAACAGCCTCCCAGCAGAGGTGGTGAGTACCAAAATGGTAATGGGTTTCAAACATGCATGGGAGAGACACAGAGGGACCTTGATAAACAGGACTGGGGAGGGAGTAAGGATGGAGATCAGTTAGGGTCTATGGTAGCACAGTAGGTAGGGACCTTAGGGCAGACTGGGAGGGGCAGAAGGTTCTTTTCTGCTGACAGCTTCTATGTTTCTATAAAAACGAAGGGCAGGATATCCTCAGATTCATATACCAGTTATGCACTGATACTGCTGGTCCTTCCACACATGGACAGCACTCACATAATTGAAAGGGCACACAGAGCTCTGCAGCCCATGCCTGAACCATATGACTGTTCAAACCTGATCATATTTCATCTCCTCAGTTATTGGGATAAAATATAATATCCAGATAATGGCAAGAGAAAGAATGTCTTGCAGCTAGAAGAAAATGGATTTTCCTCTCCAACAGCCTTAGCCCTCAAACCAGAGCTCTATGAAATGAATATAGAGATATCAAGAACAAATTGAATGCAGCAAGAATACATTTTAAATGAATTACCCTGTAAAATTAATGGTAACAACTAATTCTGTCATTAAACAGTTTTACTTGTTGGTGCAACCTTTATTGACCTGTCCAAAGCATTTGACACAGTCAGTTACCATTTGCTGACACATCAGCTTACTGGGCTTGGTATATCTTCAGGCTCACTAAAGTGGTTCACCAGCTATCTAGCAAACCGCACACAACAGGTGAGAATAGGGTCTACCCTTTCTGCTAAACTGCCTGTCTTCTCTGGGGTTCCTCAAGGATTGATAGTGGGACCCCTTCTATTTAGCACCTTCCTCAATAATCTTCCGGCATCCTGTTCCAAACCAGTACTCTATGCAGATGACGCAGTCATTTTCTCAAAGACTGCTGACCCTACCCTCCTTCAGGGCCAACGTCAGAAAAGTTTTACTGAAGCTGAGTCCTGGTTCACCTCTCATAAGTTGGTGCTTAATTGCAAAAACAAAGGTCATGCTTTTCCGTGGCACCCACAGCAAGTGCAAAGCCAAACAATTGGTGATTAAAACAGTGCGGGTGTAGTCCTTGATCAGACTCAATGTTTTGAATACCTAGTAGTTACTCTGGATAGTATGCTGTCCTACTCAAGCCATGTTGAGAATATTGCCAAGGCAGTTAACATTTGCCTAGGCCTTCTACACAGGCGCAAACACTGCCTTACTACCGAAGCCTCAGACTGGCCATCCAAAGTTTAGTTGTGTCTATTATTGACTATGGTTTGGTCATTTATGGTACCGCCACAGACACAACCTATGGCGGCTCACCACAGCTCTGAATAAGGCCTGCCATCTACTAACTGGTGCAGCTTATCATACTCATACTTGTGACCTTTACGGACAAGCAACTGGCTTCAACTCCAGTTTGTATTGAATATCAAGCCTGCCTTCTGGCTAAGAAGACAGATCTTGGTCTCCTACCACCAGGTTTCCTTCAGGTTTTCAATCCCTTCCGGGCACTTCGTAACAATGAAGTTCTGTGAGCCAAACCTTTATTGTCCCTCGCTGTTGAACCTCACTTCAACAGCGATCCATTCAGTTAGAGCAGCTAATTTATTTAAATCCTTCCTCCCGAGATTGCGATGACTGCAACTATGGGACCATTTAAGCGAAGCTGCATCAGTTGTTAGTTTCCAGAGCATCTTGTTACTGCTCTACCTAATTTGTGCTAACAGCTAAATGCACTGGAACTCCCTCTTTACCATTCACCCCTCTATAGCCCTCCTTTTGCTTCACTATTCCACTTACAGCACTTCCTTCCTTCATCCCTTTCCTTCACCATCCCTCCCTCTCTTCATCCTACCTCATCCCCCTCCTTACCCCTCCACTCCCACCTCCCCCCTCCCTCCTCTCTTGCTCTCACTTTGTCCTGTCCTCTAACCCCCACCCCGTGGGTCTTACTTGCATAAGCGCCATTGTGGCAGCTCACTCCTTGCTCTTATTTTGCTCCTTCCACCCCCAATTCATCCTCTGTCCTTCTGTCCTTGTAATCCCTTTCACCCCTCTTCAGACAAGGCCACTGGCTGAACTTGACACAATATTTATCTTGCCATATTATTCTTTTGTTTACGTAATTACTTTACTCATGTTGTACTACTTACTGAAACCATTGTAATTTGTTATTCTTGAGACTTGACGTGGAACTTCTGTAAAGAAGCCCTTGGCTCAAAGGACTTTCTGATTGCCAAATAAATAAATAAAATACTCAGCCAAGGTAGCAGCAGCTCTTCTCACTCTTTACCTGGGCCTTTTCAACTTTCTTCCCCACAGGAATGGGCAAAACCCATGACAATAAGGGACACTGCAGAGGGACTGATGCAGTCATTATTCCCTAGATCAGTAATACTTGGTTATTGATGGAGGGACTCTACAGAGGAATTGACTCTGGAATTATTCCTAGATCAGTAATACTTGGTCATTTTCTGGGACTTCACTGAGCAGACCAGTTTATGGTAGTATTCAAATTAATTCAATGCTACAAACATGAACCAGGTGCCCCCATTACAGCCCCCATCCTTTCCTGGTTTGCTAACTGTCACATTCTGCCCCCACCCCATGGGACAAAATACTATATGCTTGACTATGGCATGGAGGAAAGGCAACTGGCACTTGATCTGCCAATTAACAATGCTATCTGAGCTGAGGGTGGCACAACTTCTCAGCAACTGCCAGTAAAGAAGGGAAGAGAGGGGACTACACTGTTACTGCAGCATAATGGCACAGCTGTGCTTCTAACTCAGACTGGACAAAATGGCCAGATCTGATTATAATAACTATAGACCAGTGAGCCTCATGTCAGAGATTGGCAAAACCTTGAGCAATATGTTACAGAAGAAATTGAGGGGCATATAAAATATAGAGGGCTAAGGGACCATACATAACATGGGTTCAAAGGAGAAAGATCATGTCAGACTAATTTACTCTACTTTTTGAGCCAGCTTTAGACTGTGGCCTACTGCTTGATGAGGTCTGCCTTGACTATTCCAAGTCATTTGATAGTGTACCTCACCCAGAACTAATAAATAAACTGTTAGAATTGGATATAAATAAGAACATTGTAGGCTGGGTGGCTTCTTGGTTGAGTGATAGGAAACCAAGGGTGAGTATAAGAGGTATCAATGTCTAAATGGAGGTGGGGTGACCAGTGGTGTGCCCATGAGGTCAGTACTGGAGCCAACGCTCTTTAATATCTATATGTCATCTCTGAAATGCAGTGGAAACACCTGGTTATGTACCTTTGCAGACAATATAAAATCGGAGCAATAGTGGAAAATGAGGAGGCAATTATGGAATTCCAGCAGAACTGGCAAACTAGAAATTTTGTCTATAATAGCAAATTGGCATTTAATGCCAAAAATGCAGGGTAATGCATTTCAGAAGAAGGAACAAAAGGGTAAGTTGTTACTTGATGGGCAAGGAAATACAGAAAACTGAAGTGGAAAAGATCTGAGAGACCTAATCAGAAATAGTTTGACCTTTGATAATCACTGTAATGAAATTATAAAAAATGTAATAAAATCTTGGGCTGCATAGGACCTAACATATCAAGTAGATCTAGAAAGGTGATCATGCCCTATATGGTGCCATGATTAGGGCTCACCTGGAGTATTGTGGGCAGTTTTGGGCTCCTTATAAAGGGAAAGATTAAAAGGTTAGAGGGTGGCAGAGAAGAAAAAATTACTGACCTTAGTAATTATGTTTCTTCTAATGGAGTCTTGCTGTATTCTGGCTGTTGCAGTTAGCCCCAGCACTCAAACTGCCCAGGAGAGTAGAGGGTTAATTTTCTATGCAGAGCATAGCACATTGAGCTTGAGCTTGGTTCAAACCTCTGTCTGCTGCACTTTGAATTGCAACTGTCAGATTCTTATGAGGTAATACTAACTAACTACTATGTGGAAATTGTAAAATTTTACTAGCCAAATAGCAACCAAATATTTTGAATCCCCAAAAGACTCAAGTCAAGAAATCAAAATCAAAAACCAGGTAGTGCACAACTTAAGACTGTTAAATTAATAATATAACCACTCCCCTCTCTAAAAGGAGGAGTACCCAAGTGCACCCCTGGGATACAACACTTCGCCTGCCAGCCCACTTCCCAAAAACAGGTTCTGAGAGGAGGTAGGGAGGAGGTCAGAATACAGCAAGACTCCATTGAAAGAAACATAATTACTAAGGTGAGTAATTTTTTCCAAACAACATGAAATCTTGCTATATACTGATTATTACAGACTACCAAGCAGTACCTCCATGGAGAATCGAACCACCACCTTGGGAATGGAGCTCTGCAGTACTGCTGTACCAAACCGAGCAGCACTCCTAGTCTGGATGTCCAGGCAGTAATGCTTGTAAATATGTGGACTGTTTTCCAGGTGGCTGCTTTACATATCTCTAGCAAGGAATATCCTGGCGCAAACTAGGAAGCAACTGTACCTCTAGTCGAATGAGCCTTCAGACCTGAGGGAGGTATTTTGCCTAGCTTCTCGTAGCAGAATTAAATACAAGAGGCAATCCACCTGGCAATAGTTCTCATAGTGGCAGGTTTGCCCTTACCACTTCCCCATAAGTGAGGAAACAACTGAGAGTCAAACCTGTGAGCCTTAGTACGCTCAATGTAGTAACTAAGGGCTCTTTTAACATCAAACTGTGTAAACTTCTTTCTCCTGAAGAAGAATGATCAGTGAAGAACACAGGAGAGACATAGATTGGTTCAGATGAAAATCTGAAGTCACTTTGGTAAAACCTCCTATTAGTTCTAAGGGCCACCTTATCTCTATGGAATGAGATAAAATCAGGCTCCACTGACAGAGCTTGCAAGTCACTGATACGCCTGGCAGAGTAATAGCTACCGGGAACACAGTTTCCAAGTCAAGTACTTAAGCTCTGCTGAAAGACAAGGCTCAAAGGGGGTTATAAGCTGAGCAATGCAGACATTAAGATCCCAAGCATGGTAGGATCCTAAAGGGGATTGGTATGAAACAATCCCTTGAAAAATTTACAGAAGCATGAGTGAGATGACATTGAGGAAGGCTTTCCATTGACAGAAAGCAGAAACAGCTGACAAATGTACTTTGAGTAGCTGGTCTGAGGCCTAGCCATTAAGATGAACCATATAATCCAGAACTGTAGACAACTCAGCAGTGTCTGGGGATATATCTTCTTGGAACACCAAATGCTGAATCTTTTCCATTTGGGTTTTAAGTTTTCTGGTGGCAGAGCTTTCGAGAGAACTTGGAAAATATCCAGAACCCTTGGGACAGATGCAAATCTGCATACTCTAACTCTTCAAGAGCCATGCCTTGAGACTGAGAGACCGAAGATTGGGGTACCAAATCCTCCCCTGAGAGGAGGTTAACAGGTTGTAATTCCTGGGAAGAGACAGGGAATATGGACTGCTAGGGACAGCAACAGGGGTACCAAGGCTGCCTGGCCCCATCTGGAGCAATCAGAATCACTTTGCAAGGTTGTGACCTTACCTTGACCAGAACCTTGAACAGTAGAGGAAAGGGAGGAAGGCATATAGAAATGTCCCTTCCCAGTTCAAAATCAGAGCATCCAGAGGACTGAGCCCAATACTGGGGTCTGCAACAAAACAGAGGAAGTTGATGATTGTCTAGAGCTGCAAAGAGATCTATCTCTGGAGTGCCCCACCTTGAAAAAATCCTTTCAACACCAGAGGGTCCAGGGACCATTCGTGATGGTCCTGGGAGATCCTACTCAATACATCTGCTAGCACATTGTCCTTCACTGGAAGGTGGACTGCTATCAGAGAGGTCTGCAGAGAATAAGCTAGGGACCACAATTTCATGGCTTCCGTGCACAAGGCCATGGACCAGTGCCTCCCTGCTTGTTGATGTACCACATGGTGGTGTTGTCTGTCCTAACCTGAACCACCTTGTTCTGCACTGACTGAGAGAAAGCTTGCAGGGACTGAAAGACCGCCCTGTGTTCCAAGAGATTGATATGAAGAAGGATTCCTGAGGGCCCACAGCCCTGGGCTGTGAAAGCCCCAGATGGGCTCCCCACCCCAATAGAGAAGCATCCGTGGTTAGGACCACAGAGTGAGACTGAGTGATGAATGGGATTCCTTGCCTGAGGTTGCCCTGATTCTGCCACCATTGGAGAGCCTGGATCAGAGTCTGGGTCACTGGAACTAGTTTGGTTAGAGGCATCTTTTAAGTCCAGGGAGGCTAGCCAGTCCCTGGCCTTACAGAGGAAGGATTATTCCCAGAGTCACCATTTTGAATTTTGGTTTAAAAGATGTTTGTTCAGGTATCTTAAGTCTAGGAAGGATCACCCCCCTGTCTTTTTGGGGTAAGAAGTACCTGGAGTACAGACCTTTGCCCCTGTGCAATGTAGGAATTCTCTCTACAGCCTTTAGAGCCAGTAGAGATGAAACCTCTGCCTCTAGGGCAATGGTTTCAGAGATGCTTGCAGGTGCAAAGATCTGTCCTTCAGCTTTGGAAATTTCTTGAAGCTGAGAACCAGCCCCTGGCTTACAACCTCCAGGACCCATTTGTCTGAGGTAACAGACATCCAGTCCTGGAGAAGTAAGCCAGCCTGTCTCCTACAGGAATGGAGGAGTCGACCCACGCTGACACATCAGGGTGTCTGCTTGGCAGGAGCCTTAGGTTGCAGGATGGATGCAGCCCTGCTCATCCCCTCTGCATCTCCCTCTGAAGAACCCCTCTGAGGAAAGGGAGAAGAGGCCTGTGCTTGGTAGAAAGGCCTATGAAAAAGGCCTGCCCCTGCCCCTAGTCTGCTGCCTTTGAGGAGTTGCCTGCCTTTCCTTGGCCTGTGCAGTCCTTTAGGTGGTCCTATACTCATCCATCTTTTCATGTAATTATCTGTCTGCTCCCCAAACAGAGAATTACCCACTACAAGGAAATCTATGATCTTAGCCTGGGTGTCCTGTGAGAGACTAGTACATCTGAGTCAAGCCATCCTCCGAAGAGCCACAGATGTAGCCATGACTCTAGAAGAACACAGCACTGGAGTCCACAGCAGCATGGAACTGTACCTTAGATGCCTCAATCCCATCAGCAGCCACCCTCCAGCTCTGAGGCTAGCTGGGGAGAGCCTCTAGCCAGTGCCAGTACAGTTTCCCACCTGGACTTCTGGTACCTGGCTGCATAGGCCATATAATTAGCCTGCCTGAGTCCCATGATGGATGCCGTGTACTGTTTCTTTGCCATGGCATCCAGCTTTCGAGAATCTTTATCTGGGGGTGTGAAGCCAAGGGTATATTAGCCTTATCAGAGGCTGCAGCCTGCACAACCCCAACATGGCTGCATTGTTGATACAAGTACTCTGTACCAGAATCTGATAAGGTGTACCTTTGTCCATCCTTCTGTCGACAGGAGGTACAGAATTTGAGTTTTTAAAATCTTTGTGTCTGTTTCCCAAAAGACTTATGAAGGTGAATAGACAGTCTCGTGGACTCTGGAATGTCCTTCATCTCCACATAATCAGGTTCCTCTTGTTCCTCTACAACTTCTTCCATAGGGAGCTGGAGGGTTTCTGCCACTTTCCAGTACAACATGTAGTGGGAAGGGACTCAGAAAACCTAGGAGGGAAACACCAGAAGTCCTGTCTGGGGAGATGTCGGTTCAATGGGCTCAATCAGACTTTCCACACCATCGTCATTGTCATCATCATCATCATAACCTTCATCCCCTCCAAATCCGGTTCATAGAAATCTTCAGGAGCATAATCTTGAACCGGAGGAACCGACCAAACTGAGTGCCTGCCAGAAGGCGCCGGATCAGACGGAACGGATGAAGCAATTCTACAATCCTTATCACATTGGCAATCTCTTGGCTGTTAGAAAATGGGTCTCTGGATCCAAACCAGCTGATTTTCTTTTCTTTTCTTTTTGTAGGAACTGATCTCTTAGGATCAGCTCTCCTCTTGCTCAAGAAGTATCGCCTGGTCAGAGGCACTCCTCAGGTTCGGTCAGAACCGAACTGGGCTGGCCATCCCGAGTCAGTGGACTTCACGCCTCCTTATCCCTCAGCCTACCTGATCTTTTCCAGGGTAGATTTAGGGAAATTTTACAGATTTGGCAGTCTGAATTGAGGTGGTCAAACCCCAGACAATAAACACAGGTGGTGTGGGGATCAGCCTTAGCAAAGACCTCCCCACACACACTGCAGTGTTGAAACCCAGTAGGCCTGGTTTTTCTTTGGGTTTCTGAGACATAGCCATCCTAACCACAAACTTACCCTTTTATGGCAAACAACCAGGCAAGACACCCTTATTGGTTTCTAAAGTGTGACGGGTAATAGAAAAACACAAGAAAATGAAATTTTTAAAAACCGATAAGGACAGGTAACCACACTCTAAGTTTAAAACAAAGACTGAATATATAAATCACTAAATGGCGGTTCATCTGAACTGGTTGAAAATTCTATTTTAATCATTTCTACAAGTTTGCTATGTCTAGTTCACTACCTAGTACTTACTGTACCACAGAGAGAGCTGAACCGAAACTTGTAAAAAATAATCGGTAAAACCGAGGACTTTAACCGACTTATGAACCGTGAGCAAAGGAGAAATCTACGAGCGGCCGTTCAGTTGGGCGGAGTAAAATCTGACAGTTGCACTTCAAAGTGCGGCAGACTGAGGTATGAACCGAGCTCAAGCTCAACGTTCTATGCTCTGCATAGAAAATTAACCCTCTACTCTCCGGGGCAGTTTGAGTGCTGGGGCTAACTGCAATAGTCAGAATACAGCAAGACTTCATGTTGTTTGAACAGCAATCAGGCTAATCAAGGAATGAACAAATTAACCCATGATCAAACAAGGGAAAGACTTGACACCTGTTCCATGGGATATAGGATGTTAAGGGAGGATTTGATTCTAATACACAAAGCACATATACACAGGGCCCTAATGTGCTCTGCAGCAGAATTTTCTGAATTCTGTGGCAGGGCTGCTAGTCTTCTGCGGCAGCATTTTCCAGTTTCTGTGGCATGATTTATTCATTTCTGTGGCAGAATGCAGTCCTATCATTGGATAAAATATGATGTGATGTCATAGATGACATCACCTTGGCTTATAGAGGAGGGCTTCAGGGTAAACAAGATGGATAAGGGAGCCTGGCACTATGGAAAAACTGTATATTTGAATGAAAATTCACCAAAACAATGAATTCTGCAGCACTATATGAATTCTGCAGCATGATGCAAATTCTGTGAAAATTTCTGCAACTGCAGAATCACAGATTCAAGGGTCTTGCATATACACAATGATCTGTGGAAAGGTATTGGCTTAGAAACTAAGGAAGCACCAAGAAACAGTAAATTCCACAAGAATCAACTAAAGGAATTATATAAGAAAGAAGAGGGTTCATGGTTAATTCAGAGTACTATTAATGGAATCCCAGAAAATATGGTTGAATGCAAGATGGAAGATGCTTTTAAGAAAATCTGGATAAGCATCTGAAATAAAAAGGTGAGACTTGGATACATCTATTGAGAAATGGCAAGCCTCAAAGAGCATTTGCTCACTGACTTGTAGACTTCTTATTATCCTGTTACCATGCTCCACCTTTGCTCACCGTGAAGAGGACCACAGTTGCCTTTGGTTATATTTGATATTAATTACTAGTTCTATTGATTTGGTAGCTTTTAAAATATTATTCTTTATTTTGTCTCAATGGGAAGAGTGGGGAGCTTGAACCTTAGAGCACGCTCAGGAAGCAACCTGCAAGATGACATAAAACACTGTCTAACATCTCAATGAGCTGGGCCCTCCAGTGCCACTCATTGGCATGGCTCACTCCCCTCAAACCTCTGAAGCAGCTATAAATAGTCCTAACCATCTACAGTAGATACTTTGATATCATTACTATTTTAATACACTACTCAATTGACCATGGGGCAGGATGGACCACTTCTGGTCTGGGAACCTCATGGATTAGGTGGAAGAAGGGCTTGCCCTCGTAGAGGAGAAGGTAGTACTTTGGGCTCCTACAGACACTTCTGAGAGACCCTGACCTCAGTTCTTGTTACCGTTGTTGTTTTACCATATTGTTGTTTGTATATTGTCATGAACGGTTTCATTATGTGAATGACCTGTTGTCATGTTGGGAGAAGAGTCATTAGAGCACAATAGTCTACTATGAAACCAGGTTTGTTAAGTTCTATATTCTTGTTGATGCATATCTGCTATAACAAACCATGTGAAAAATGCCATATGTAATCCCTTGAATTATAGCATACATCATGGAATGTAAAGGGAACACAAACTAAAGAAGAAAATATAGGTGGTGCAACACTTAACTGCAGGCACGGGTTTTCTTCCTACAGGAAACACACTTGAAGGCAGATCAGCTCTTACACCTGCATAGAGACTGGGTGAGTCAAATCTATAGGATGGAGATGACCCCAAAAGAAAGGGATAACTATCCTTTTAGCTAGAGCTGTACAATTTAAGCTCATTGAAGACATTTCTGATCCAGGTGGCAGATTCATATTTATCAGGGGAACCCTGGAACAAATTGAAACTATATTAAGATCTGTCTAGGGTCCAGATAATGATGATCCAGTTTTTTTTGTTATGGAGCTCATCCAATGCCTAGCACGCTTATCCAGTGCCTAGTACCATGATCATGCCTTCCAATTCTCCTGAAAGTGGACTGGAACATCATGATGGACTAGAACCTGGACTGTGATTCCCTAACTCGGAAGGCTACTCCCCATCCCAGCAAGCCAGTAGAATTTTAATGGCAACACTTGGCCTTATAGAACAATAGCACACCCTATACCCAGGCATATGATGTACACCTCTTACTTTTACAACCCACCACACCTTATCCCACCTGGACTACTTCCTCCTTAGCAAGGAATGCCTTCCTAGCATGTGTAGCTGTGAAATCAAGGCAAGACCATTGTCTGACCATTCTCCAATGTCCCTCTCCCTATAGGTAGTGCCCCACCACAACAAAGAAAAGAAACAGAGACTTAACAGCCACATTCTTAAAAATAAAAACTTTATTGAACAAATTAAACAATGCATGTCAAACTTCATTGAAAATAACAAAAATACAGTAGCTATTGCAGACACCCTGTGGATGGCTTTCAAATATAGTGTTTGGGAGAGCTGATACATTTGACATCTAAAAGAAAGAAAACAGAAAACTAAGAAACTACTCAGCAACAGTAAGCAAATTGAAAAGACATTGTCCCATACCACCCTGAAGACACAGAGTAGAACTGAATAAATAGAGGGCAGCGTATGCTGAACTGAATAGGAGGCTGCAGAATTAGTTATTTATAGGACAAAGGTAGGTAAACTATTTTAACCAGAGCAAAAAGGCTGGCAGACAGATGGACCTCCATTTTAGACAGCAGGAGGCTTTCTGGATAGTCCAGGGACTTCTGATACTTGGGAAGCCCAATATGGTCACCAAACCACAAGACATAGTAGAGGAATTTAAAACCTTTTATCAAAATCTATATAGCACTATGACAAGTGCTCCCCAATAGTCACTCCCTCTCCCAAGCTTAGTGAAAAGCAGCAGAATGCCTAGCATCCAAACTCACACAGGAAAAGATTCACCAGGAGAAAACTATTTCACTTCAGACAACATCCCAAGGCCAGACTGGTTTCCCTGAATGTCTAT
The DNA here is from genome assembly GCA_016271365.2 of Neoceratodus forsteri. Lineage (NCBI taxonomy): Eukaryota > Metazoa > Chordata > Ceratodontiformes > Ceratodontidae > Neoceratodus > Neoceratodus forsteri. The sequence continues at coordinate 399,022,921 of CM057454.1, forward strand.
AAAAGTTTTAGTGCAGAAGTTATCCTTCTACCTCAGGAGCTGTTCAAACACATTTAAAGTCAGGACACAAGGGAACAGAAACTTGTGAGCTTTCATTATGCTAATTCCTCACCTGGAAGGATGTGCCATACTAAACAATTGTATACCAATATCCCTATTGTGCCTAGACATCAAAATAGATGGTTAAGAGTACAGACATTTTTCTGGTCAAGTTGTAAAAGAGAATTTGAAGTATTATTCTGCAAGATTAATTTGAGTCCTTTTGCTTTTCTACAGGTTATGTCATCCTCCGCCTAGAAGTGTGTATCCAGTTTCTCTATTTCTTTTGAAAAGATCCACCAGCTTTAATCTAATGCAGTAGGCATTGTAATAAACCATAACCTCTAACAGCTATGTTCTTGCTGTTTGTCTCTTATTATCGAGAGCTATCTGTTCTCAACCAATCACAACACAGAACAGCCATCGGTTATTGTCCCACAAACTGCATCTGACAGCCCAGACAGTTGGTTATTCAACTAAGCCCTACCACAGTCAATCAGCCTGTAGCCATGCCACAGTAAGTTATTTACACCTCAAAATCCAAGGGAAAAATGAAAAAAAATGGCATCAGATACAGCATCTGCTTCGAAATCCACAACAAATAAACAACAGATTTCAGACCCTCAGACAGAAAGAAAATTCCTGTACACTGTCTACAGAGGATAAACGGACTACAAAAAGTGGTGGCAAAGATTTTTACAGGTATTTACTTCAGTTTCCCTCACAAGCATATGTGGAACAGACCCCTTCACCCATCACGATGATTGTGGATCTGCAGTACTTTAAAACACAGAACATAGTAACAGAGACTTTGACAGCAGATAAGGACTGCTTGGCCACCAAGTCTTCCCATTTCACTACCTATTGGATAAGCTGCAGAACCTAGTTAACCAACATCCTACTTCTTCCTATCCCCGAAGACACATCTTTAAATTTTCTACTAATTTTACATTTTCTCCACTACTAAAAAACCTCACCCATTAATCCCTCCCACTGCAATGCTCCTACTCAGCCAATGCTGAATGCAAACACCATATCAGATCTAATCTCCTGGTTTTCCCACAACAGTGTATGTGTGGCTCAGATGCTTTGGTACTTTTCCCTTCATCTTGATCAGGAACAGATACAGGGTATTTTTATAAACACACAAAAAAATCATGCAAACTGGGATCTAGTCCTTTGCAACCTGTTGAGCCGACTTTCCCAGTTTCACAGATCAGATGTGATCTGGCTTCCGGGTTTTCCATCTACCTTATTGCTGCCGCTTCAGGTGCTCTACACACACACACACACACACACACACACACGCACCAACACACACACACACAAACACACTACAGTAACCTGCTGGAGCTATGCTGAGTTCTATCAAAACAAACTAACTTATATAATAATAACATTCAGTGAGTTGGGTATACTCCCAATAACCAGCTGATGTGGAATACATTAAATGCCTCGACCTTGACCTCAGAATTTTATGACCACCAGTCAGTTATTGGTTCAGTATACTCAACTCTCTGAATGTTATCATTAATTCTATGTCCTATCATACACAGCCATCGACTGCATTGGATATGGGTGATGACATTGCCCTAAGTGTTGGTAGTGGGAGGTCCTTATCTCTGCTTCCATGCCCCTTTGCCCACTCTTAGGACCCCTCTATTTAAAGGTCCATCCTCCCCAACTCATACCTCTCCACCTTTGCCACACATCCACATGCTTCTCAAGAGTGGGTCATAGTGTGGCAGTTATTTTCCATAGTGTGGAGCTCTCACATCCTTGCAGCCACATCTCAAGTGCTGATTATGCAGCTGTCAGTCACTTCATGATGATGCCTTTCATAGCCACTATACATATGGCCCTAAAGATTATTTTTTGTGACCTGGGCCCTACTGCTGGGACTGTCTTACCCCAGAATAGGTGCTGAAAGGTAAATGGAATAATATTGATTTCTCCAAATCTGTTCAATTGTCCTGTGGATTTGCAACCAATGTATTTTAATTGCAACTCTGAAAGATGTGATAATATGTCCCCATGAAACCATAACCTCTCAACAGGCATGGGGTCATATTGCTGAAAACAAAAACAGTGTGGCAATGAATGCCGAGAAAGCAAAATGGCGTGCGCTCAAAAGGTTACCCCGGACTTAAAATAATTAACTCCGAGGAGGTGTGGGCTTCAGGAGGGAGAGAACTTGGAGAGGGAAAAATTAAATTTTGTAAAAATACCAAACTAAAAGTTGCAACACCCAGAGATCTGGGGAACTGAACTGTGGTCCCAGGTCTCCAACACTACTGTGTGCTGGTACCTTAGCCACTCCACCATGAGGAGCTGCTCTACCAGGCACCACACACATGGCAACTTCATCCCTTCCATGTAACAGTGCAGAGCAACAGGGGTAGCAGTATCAGTATTACATTCCTATTGCTTCTAAATGCTTTGGCACTTTCCACAGCACAGTCATTGCAGTACTCTTCTTTAAGTGCTATATTGACCTCGTGCCCTCCAACACAGGTCAGAGCTCCTTTCTGCTCTGTTGAGTGCTTCATAATGGTGGGGTGTGAAAGAGTGAATCAGACATTTCCATCAAAATTCTTGCCAGCCGGGAGGGAGGTGGTTGTCCTGCACCGATTTTCCCATAGTCCATTCCATTCCTTATCTAGGATAGGTGTACCTGAGTCTCTTTCCCTGCTGTCTTTTATTGCAAAAGATATGGGTTCTCTGTTTCCTAGAGTGCCTTATAGGCTTTCATGATGTTGTTGAATCTACCTGCCAGGATGGTGGCCCAGTACAGAAAGCCCTCCAACTCAGTGAGATTCTTACCCACTTTGGGCTGCTTATCCTCTGAGAGAGAGGAATGACTCACTTGCAAGTATCTAAAAAGTCTTGCCTGGGCAGCCAAACTGTTGCTGTAGATCCTGGAATGCAGTGCAGGACCCATTTTGGATGACATGCCAATAGCTGGTCAGAGCTTGGTGGTTCCACCTTCTGTACCCTGCATCAGTCTGTGCACGAGGAAGACTGGGTCCCCCATGGTAATGGATAGTCACAGTATCATTGGGGATGGTGTAAGATTTCACTTGCTGGAGCGTCTTAAGCATATGCTTTGTCCAGTAGTTGGAAATCCATACCAAGACCTGATTGGTGATGTGCACATTTATTTATTTAGTTTTGTTTACCGGGTGGGTGCCTTAGCCACAAGTGTGACTATTTTCAGACCACGACCTGGGAGAATTGCAGAACAGTTTTCCAGAACAGACAAATCCGACACAGAATTCAGCAAAACCACCTCCTTTTGTTTTCATCTAGGTCACAAATGGCTGTAGTTGTGCTGTGCTGCCAGGTAATAAAACTTGAGGTCTGGTAGTGCTAGGCTGCCCTTCTCCCTCAGGATGGTCAAGGCTCTACACCTAATCCTATGCCTGTGGGAGGCCCAGCTAAATGACAGTATCATCTTTTGGGTTAATTTCCAGAACCCTCCTGAGATGTGGAGGCAAGGCCTGAAATAGAAATAAGTCTGGGCAGGATGTTTATTTTTACTATGGCCACTCTGTCCCCAGGCCTGGCTTTCCAAAAAATCTTCCAATAGAGCCTAGTGCTGGGGAGATATGCTCTCCCAGATAGCACACTGTGTTTTCAGTCACCCATTGGAATGATAAAGTATAGAAACTTTTGATGGAAACTTTTAAGTACCTCAAGGGAATCAACAAAGTCCAGGAGGGTAGCATCTTTCAGAAAAATAGATGTGTAAGAACAAGGGGCACAATTTAAAGTTAGAGACGGCTCAGGGGGTAATGTGAAATTCTTTTTCACAGAGAGTGGTGGACGCATGGAACTGCCTTCCTGGAGAGGTTGTGGGGTCTAAAACAGTGGAAATTCAAACATGCATGGGACAGACATAAGAGCAATTATAGTGGGGGTTGCAGGAAGTAGGCTGTTGGTTAACTAGAATCTGCAGCTTATCCAATAGGTAGGAAATGGACAGACTGGGTGGGCCAAGTGGTCCTTATCTGCTGTCAAAGTCTATGTTTCTATATTCCTAAACTCTGGGCTACAAGCAATACTAAGTGTCTATGCCTTTGATTTATTGCATGTCAGTGTGTACCCTGAGATGACTCCTTATTCCTCAGTTCCAGAAAAAGGCTTGGGACTGAATGCTCTGGGTTGGTCAAATAGAAGGGTGAGTCGCTGGCATATATGGATATCTTATGTTCCCTATCTCTATCCATCAACCCTGAAATGTTGGGATTAATATGGACTGCTTGCACCAGTAGCTCAATGCAGCATGGGGTCAAAATGTTGCCGCACAATGCCGTGTGACTTACTCAGCGTTACACAATTTCTTTAAATCTTTGTTCTGTGGGGGCTCTGCCCCACACCGCCCCCACTTAGGTTCTAACTGGGGCGCCCAACATGGATGATAGGTCCGGGGTTCATGCATAATGCTGTACGCTATTAAGCATATGACATTATGACCCGGTACTGCCAATGCCTAATGCAAATAGTAGTGGGGAGTGGCAGTGCTGCCAAATGCTTTGAAATAAGAAGAAGCACTCTTACTGGGCCCTATTCACTTTGATGGTGACGTGTGGTACAGAATATAGTTTCTTGATGTGAGTTAGGAAAAGTTTCTGTCCTCATCTCAACCAAAGTTCTATATAGGATTCCCCAGTTCATCTGGTCAAGTGCCTGTTCTGCATCCATAAATATAGCTATGACTAGCTCCCTTCTCTTTTGAGATTTAGAGGTAATGCTAAGCAGGTACCTGATGTTATCATGAATTAATCTGCCAAAACAGTTGCAAAAATCTTTATGTCTACATGCAGTAGTGAGATGGCATGGCATGAACTACATACTAACATAACATACTAAAATGCCAGCAGAATAGGCCTAACGGTCTCGAGTCTGCTCTCGATTTTCAACACCTGCGCTTGAGGGCTGGTTTTGATATCCCCCCTCCCTGGTTATACCATCCCCAGTCCCAGATGTTTCACCTGTATTGGGCCTGGTAAGATTTACCTCCCCTGTACCTGTCAGATCCCTCTTAAACCTGTCCACAGTCTCCACCTCTACCAGCTCCCTGGGCTCTGCATTCCATGGCTCCACCACCCTTTCAGTGAAATAACATCTTCTCCTCTCCCCTAAGCCTGCCCCTTCCAGCTTACACCCATGTCCTCATGTTGCCCCACCCTCCTTCCTTTGGAGCACCATGACTGGGTCTCCTTTATTGATCCCTTTCACGTGCTAAAGACCTCTATCATGTTCCCCATCCCTCCTCATGTTGAGCTCTTTGAGGCTTTCCTCATAGGTCCTCTCCCCAGGCCCCAGATCATTTTGGTTGCCCTCCTTTGGACCCTCTCTAGGAGTGTTACATCCCTCTTTAAATGTCGTCTCCAAAACTTGTACAAATACTGAGGTGTAGCTCCTTAACAAGCAGTTGTACAGTGGAAGGATCACTTTCACATTTCTGGAGGTAATCCTCTGGCGATGCATCCCAGCATCCTATTTGCCCTTGCCGCTGCCCTCCTACAGGTCTCTGAGTTGTTCATTTTGATATCTACCACTACCCCAAGGTCCTCTCACCCTCTGTGACTTGAATCATGTCTCCTCCCAGGGTATAGCCATGGCTTGGATTTCTGACTCCCAGGTGCAGAACCTTGCACTTCCCCACATTGAATTTTAGTTTCCATTTTCCGACCACCTGTCCAGAGCCTTCAGGTCCTCCTTCAGGGCCACCCTCCCTCCTCCCCATCCACCACTGCACCCAGCTTTGAGTTATCTGCAAAGAGACTCATCTCACTCCTGATCCCCTCCTGATGTCTGAGATATGGCGTTGAACAGGAGTGGCCCCAGCACTGACCCCTGGGGAATCCACTAATGTCAACTCTTGGGGATGAGGCTAACTCTCCAACCACCACCTTCTGAGTACACTCAGAGAGCCAATTTCTTATCCATCTTAACAACTGTTTCCTACCCCATTTCTTCTAGCTTAGCCAGCAGGCCACTGTGGGTACTGAATCAAATGCCTTGCTAAAGTCCAGAAAGAGGACGTCCACTGGCCTACCCTGGTCAAGGGCCCTCATCACCCAGTCATAGAACTCAGCAAGATTTGTCTGGCACACTCTTCCTGTGACAAAGCCATGCTGCCAATCATCCAAGCATCCAGTTTGCTCCAGTAACCCCTAGCCTTTTCCCTTGGCAATACCCTCCATCACCTTGCCAACCACCGATGTCAGACTAACAAGCCTGTAATTTTCTGCTTCCTCTCTTGAGCCCCCTTGTGGATCGGCACGATAGGGGCCACCTCCAATCTTGGGGCACCCACCCAGGCCTCAGAGAGATGTTAAAAGCTCTGCTCAAGGGACTTCCAGGACATCCTCCAGTTCCCTCAGCACACTGGGATGTATCTCATCTGGCCCAGGTGCTTTCTCCATCTGAAGGGACCTGAGGCTTTCCTTACTCTCTCTACTGGGATTTCAGCCTCCACATCCTACCCCTTGTCACCCTGCACTGCTGGGTCCCCACCTGTCTGTGGTGGCCACTCCATTTCCCCAGACCCATCAGGGCCCCTGGTCTCACTGGTCCTGCCCTTGCTCCAGTTTGCCTCACTACCCGCAAGACCTAGCCCTCCCTCCCCCCCTGGTAAAAACTGAAGCAAAGTATTCATTTAGGCCATCTGCCTGTTCCCCGCCTCCTGCACCCAACCATCCCCTATCCTTATCTTGCTGACCTGCCCCTCACTTTCCTTTTCCCCTATGTATCTAAAGAACCCCTTGTCCCCCCAGATCCCACTGGCCAAGGACTGCTCCTTTTGCCTTAGCTGGTCTCACCCACCCTGGTGACTCTCTTGGCTGTTAGCTCATATGCCTCCTGATCTCTTTCACTCCTTGAGCACTTGAAGTGCCTATAGGCGGCTTGTTTTCCCTCACCACCTCCTGTACCTCCCAGGTCCTCCAGAATGATTTTCTGGCCTTACTGAACTTATGCCTTTCCTTACGCAGGATCTAGTAACCTCCTATATTCCCCTCCTAATGATCCCCCACCCACTGTCAGCATCCATATCTAGCCTTATCCTGTCCAGATGATCTTTAAGGATCCTTCCCATCTCCCTGAAGTCTGCACCCTAAAGTCAGATACTACCATCCTTGCTCAGCTTTCCTTCCCCCAGGTCCAGGAAGAACCAGACTTGTGCGTGATCACTCCCAAGCCAATGGGTCCCTCACCCTAGGCTCTGAATCTGATCACTGTCTGCCAGGACCACGTCCTGTGTCTGGGCCTCCCTAGTTGGCTCACCCATCTGTTGTGTCAGAACTGCATCCTGGAAGACATCCAGCAGCCTCTGCTCTCTGGCCACAGGTGAAGTCATAGTCCCCAGTCTGCTCCTGGCATGTTGAGGTCCCCCATTACCACTACCCTTCCCTTTTCCAATCTACAGTGTCCTCGAAATTTGCCACCAAACTTTCTTCCAGGACCTCTGCCAGTGCTGGTGGTCTATATCACTCTGACCTTTCTCTCTTACTCCCTGCATCAATAGGTAGACATAAATTAGCCTCCACATTCCCCTCTGCCTCCTCTACCCTCCAATACCCATGCCATTTCGACTAACAGTGCTACCCTCCCTCGCCCTTCCCCCTCATCTTTTCTGAACATAGTGTAGCCCTCCAGATTTAGGGACCCACTCATGCCCTTGAGTGGCCCAGGTCTCAGTGACTGCTGCCACATCTACCTCCCTCACAGCATCGCCTGGAGCTCAGGCATTTTATTTCCTAAGCTCCTGGCATTTATCAGGACCACTCTCCACCCCTTTCCCTCCTCTCCTTCCCCCTTGAGCTCCCATTTCTCAGCTTCTGTGCCCTACCTGGTCACCCATTTCCATATCTCCTAGCCCCTAGAGGTGGAGACCATGCCCTCATTTATCATACCTGCTGGCACTGCCCCTTTTTGATCCCTCCACCCTTCACAAGTTTAAACCCACCTTTAGCTGATGAACCCAGCTAGTTTGAGCTTAAGGATTTCCTTCCCTCCAAATTAAGGTGGAGCCTGTCTATAGTGTACAGCCCCTTATCCTCCCAGGTCCCCCAGTCCCCCACCAGGCCATACCCCAATTCCCCACACCACTCCCTAAGCCACTGATTCATTCCCTAATCTTCATCTTCATCTTGTTTTCCCACTACCCCTTGGCACTGGCAGGATTTCCAAAAGGAGATCTTACAGCCTATGGAAAGGCATACCTTGGCCAACTCCCTGAACCTTGCCTGAATTTCTAGTTCACTATTTCCATTTATGTAATTTGTCCCTCAAGTGCACTAGAATGTCCGGGGTTCCCCGCATTCTCTTACCAGTGAATACAACTCATGCTTGGCCTTGTGCACCATCAGGTCTGGGTGGCACTGGTTCTGATCAGACAGATTTTCCTTCCTCCTGCCCTCCCACTGGATACCTCTGATCATGGAGTCCCCAATAGCAGTACTCTAACCTCCCCATTGCCTCCCTGTTCAAGCCTCGGTCCCCTTCCTCCCATGCCCTCCTCATCCCTTCATCCAGATTCTCCCTCAACGGCTGCTCACACCTCCCACAATCTGGGTGTTGAAGGTAGCCTTCACTGGTGTCCTGGTCACCTCCTCTACCTGTGTCCTGGCCTCTTTATCCCCCACCTGAGTATCTCTCTCTGTATCCTTTTCCCACTCCTTACTAATCCATCCATCCTACCCATTTGTCTACTTGGCTTTCTGCTCGCTATCATCCCATTTATGTCCTGTACCTTCCTGCCTGTCGTGCTCCCTGTTCCATACCATCAACCTCCTCCATGTTCCCTGATCCTCCTTTTCTTCTCCCTCCTACCCCTCTTCCTCCATCCTGTCTGGGACTCCCTCTATTGCACCTCTTGCTTCTTGCCCTTCACCCTTTCTATCCGTCCCTGCCCCAGCATCACCAGCAGCAACATCATCATCCTCCTCCTCCCCCACATACCCTTCTACCAATGGGTGTAGAGGGTTAAAACAATTCTCAGAGCCTTAGCCCATTCCCCAGTACCCCTGCCCCTACTGCCTCTCAGTTTCCTTTGGACACCCCAGACTCTTGCCTACTGCTGTGGAAATTTCCACCTTGGACCCCACCTGCAAGGGTCCCCTAAGCCCTCTGTGTACCCCTTCCCTCCCCTCCTAGTGTGAGCACCTCTATTCACTCCTCCCCAGCTTGGGAGGCCCCAGCACCTAGTGCCTCCATGTAGGCTACCGCCTGCCTCCTACCTCCGATTCCCCCCAGCACCCCCAGCTGCCTTCGGATCCCCACTCTCCTCCTTGCTGTGCCAGCTGGTAGCACACTCGGGCATCCCAAACATCCAAGCCCAGTCCAGTATCAGTATCCAGGATTTTTGTTGTGAGGCCAATGAGAGACAGGACATTCAATGACGCCCAGGGCAGAAATTGTCCTTACGATGTTATATCCCTGAACAACCCATATAGTGTACCTCATAATATTTTATGCATGGGTTGAGTGTAACAATGGGCCTAGTGTATCATAGGTCTTATGGTAATATTCAATTTGGATAAGTAAATATCAGACAATTGTATCCTACTATATATCTGTATATCAAATGCTGGCAAATGTATGGTATTACCAACCATATAACAAATTGTCTGTTCTCAAATGGAGGGATCATGTTGAGTTCTTGTAATGCTTTATGTTCTATATACTGTTAATGGAAAATTCAGTAAAGTACACTTAATTTAAAAAGGACTCTTTCCTCTGAAAAATAAAGTACACTTAATTTAAAAAGGACTCTTTCCTCTGAAATGGGCTTGTGTCCACCACTCCTTCCTTTGTTACTGTTGCTCCTTGGTGGTTGGTCCCCATTCATTCCATTGTAGAGACTGAATAGAAGAACTTGTTCAGGATGTCTGCTTTTCTTGATCCTCTTCCACACCCCCCACCAGTGCCATCCTTATCCTCACCTCCCACCCTTTGCTTTCTTCTTTCTTACATACATACCTTTAGCGGCTTTCCTTTCCTCTGTCTGTACCTTTGCTCTCTCTCTGACTTCCTTAGTTTACCTGGTACACCTTCTGTCTTCCTCCTCTGTGTTTCTTTATACCTCCTGAATAACACCCTTTTTCCTTCACCACCTTGACCACTTTCCTAGAGAACCATAATATACTCTTTTTCTCTCCTTCTTTACTCACTTCATTCATGCAGAGACTTGCTGCCTTAATTATGTGACTCTCTTATTTTCCCCATGTAACTCTACCCTTCCCTGACAATCCTACTCAAGGCTGTTTCTGAAGCAGTCTCCCATTTCTTTAAAATCTACACTCCTGCCAACCCACGGTGCAGCAGCAAGGCGATCGCTTATGGCGCTGACATCCTGGGTTCGAGGATGGACTCCAGGAGTCAGAAGGCCAACCAGGGAAGGACTGACAGCTCAGGACTTCTCTCCTTCTCCTGGGGAGAGGGAAGAGTGTCCAGTGCAATGTGGGCCTCTGTCAAATGCTAGGAGTACCGTCATAGCCAGCACCACACACTAGAGGCGAGGCAGATGCTGGCATCATTGCACATCCCCGCCCCAGGGAAAAAACAGCAAAATTACACATCGGCCAGTAATGATGGCTCCCTCCTCTATTGCCGCTCCCACTGCAGACAAAAGGTCCACTGGGGGTTCTGCTCCCATGACCCCACCCTGGGGCAAGCCAGAGCTTGGAGACTCATGTTTTTCTGGGGTGGGGCACCCGCCCGGCAGCTCTGCTGGGGTAAGCCTGGGGTGGAGGGGCAGCGAATGGAGTGGAACCAGAACCTCCAGCAGGGGACAGAACAGGTGGGAAAAATAAAATCTACACTCCTAATGTCCAGGACCCACTTGCACATGTGGTTCGCCTCTGCTTCAATTTTAATGTTAAACCACACTGTATGTTGGTAACTGGTACTTAGGGAGTACCCACTGTGATGTCTGCAATCTCATCCCTGTTTGCAAGTGCCACATCCAGCACTGCCCCTCCCTAGTGGGTTCATTGACTAGTTGCCTGAGAAAAGCCCCTTTAAGTAGTCATGGGTAGCCCTGCTCCTTGCTGAGGCTGAAGTTGGAAGGCTCCAATCCACATCTGGCAGATTTAAGTCAACACCTAAGAGCACCTCCCCTTACTTGCTGTCCTGATGATGGCTTCCCCAGTGCCTTATCCAACTCCTCTCCTGTTCAGTAAGTCTCTATACAACCCCTTTATAGCCCACGCCCTAGTGCCTGTCTCCAGGATGACTCAAAGCACCTTCAGTCATACCTTTTCCTCCAGGTGCTCTTGTACCCCATGGCCTTGAGTACCTCCCTTACATACTGTAATTCCTCTATTTGAAACCAACCCCATTTAGAAGCCACCCTAAACAGTGCTGGCCATAGTTATCCTGTGCCCTGTACAAACCTTCTTGCTGGAGATCCACATCAGAATTCAGCAAATCCCCCAAGAAACATCCACATCCTTACCATGGTCTCTGTATAGCTTCATTTTCAGATAGTATTGTGCCATTTTACACTTACTTGAATTAGAACATAGAAGACCAGGAATAAAGGTGACCAGCTGGACAGCTGAGGCTTTGGGGCCCTATGCTGTTGAGGCTCTGCACAAGTGCACAGTTCACACTGTGCTAAGGCCTGCACTGCTCCTGAAAAAGGTCATATGGAAAAAGTTTATTAGTAGAAGACACCCTAATTGAAGCCATGTTTTTTAAAGGAGCAGCTTGAGTCTTCTCATTACCCTCCTCATCTATCTAGTGGGTGAAAATTTTTAGATCCCTGCCGACATGTCACTCTGTGTCATAGGTACAAACACACACTTTGGCCAGGATTTGAAAACAACAGCTGTTAGGTTCTTGAGTTGGTGTAAAAATGGCTATGTTGAAAATGTCCTGACCTAAGTGGCATACTGCCCTGACTTTCACAACATTACCAAAATCAGCACTGAGGCCAACTGAACTGCTCACCACCTGGCCCCCACCCTTCTATTTCAAGAAAATCTCCATATCTGAGGCCAGAAAATATCTACATTGAGTGCTAGGCAAATCAAGGTTCAGTAGTGACTCCCTAGATCGTAAACTAATTCCCTTACCTTGGAAGGCATCTTAACCCCCAACTAAACTGCTGAACTTATCCCTATGCCTTGCACAATTCCCAGAGCTGGAAAGCAGCTATAATCACTCCAGTTCACAAAAGCAGAGAGCATTACCACCACACAAACTATCACCCCATATCTATCCTACCCCACTGTCAAAAGCCTTGGGTGCATAGTTTCTGATCAGTTGGTTTACTATCTAGAGAAGTTTCAGATCCAATGCCCACAACAGCATGGCTTCTGAAAGGCACACAGTACCACCACAGCACTGCTCGAGTACTCTGATTCATCCATGAAGCCCTAGACCAGAGTCAGCTAGTGGGGGAGATTTACATCAACCTCACTAAAGCATTTGACATGGTCAACCACCCATACTACTGGGCAATCTTTCCTCCACTGGGATCTCAACTGAAGCGGTGGATTGATTCAAAAGTTATCAGGGCACAGATCCAACAGGTCAAAATTAATGGAATCTTCTCTGACAGCAAACAAGTGCACAAGGTGTCCCGCAAGGTTCAATCTTAGGCCTCCTAGTCTTTAGTCTCTTCTCAACCACCTTCCCAGTGTCAGCATGGATAATATTCTCTCTACGCAGATGATGCCATCATCTTTACAAGTAAGCCTGACCTCACTACCTGGAAATGCAACTCCAGCAAAACTTTGTGGCTGTCAAAGCATGGTTCTCAAATCACAATCTTCTGATGAACTATAAAAATCAAGACTACAGTATGCTATTTGCTAAGCCCCACAACAAGCATAAAGCATACCAACTTACCATACAGAACAGCCATAATGCCCCACTTGGACAAATAAATACCTTCAAATATCTAGGGGTATCCCTTGACAGCCCACAATCCTTTGCCAATCACATTGAACACATGGTAAAGGCAGTTAATACAAGGACTGGCCTCCTTTATAGGCACAGACACTGTATGACCTCAGATGTGCTCAGACTCTGAGTGACCAGCTCGATCATTTCCATCATTGACTAAGGTCTGGTGGTGTAGGCACTGCCTCTGATACAACACTTAAAAGGATTAACACAGCACTAACCAAGTCATGTAGGCTAATATCTGGAGCCCACTGGCTAACACATACCTGTGAATTATATTCTCAGACCAATTGGCTGCACCTGAAAGTCAAGATGAAATACCAAGTATGTCTCCTAGGGAAGAAAACCTGCCAAGGCCTAACCCTCCAGCAATCCCGCAACTCCTCACTCCAGCTAACAATCCTCATTGAACGTGAGGCATGACCAGACTGCCTCTCCAAGTCCTCTTCTGCTGAACATCACAAGCTCAGCAGTACTTTGCCTACTGTGCACCTTGTTGGCTAAATGACCTCCTCTATGACATAATGTCTGAACCTAAACTAGGACCTGAGAAAACGTTGCCAACACCTAACCACACTTTGCAGCTCTGACTACCAAATGTAATTAGCATTGCCCCACCTTCTCTCTGTCCACATCATCCCATCTAGCCCTACCCTACCTGCCATTGTCACTAAATCACTCTCCACACCATCCCCTCTGCCGTCTCCTTCCCACACCTTCCTGTCCCTCCTGTCACCACTCCCTCCATCTCTTCACTACCCTCCCTTGCCTCAATGTCTTACCTCTCCCCCCTTGTCACCCACCCTTAACCGACTAGGTCAACTCTGACTGACTCTCTGTAATAATGTGCAAATGCTGCTCACTTTGACTCTCTGTGCACCAGTTTATCAAATGTTCTGTTGTATTTCTTGAAACCAGACAAGGTCAGCTCAGACTGATTTACTTCTGCCTGTCATATTCAGCAAAATATGCCAATTCCTCACTATGACAAATTTTTCAATTCTCTTATTGGTATTGTTTTTCTGATTGTTATAGTTATGACATGGAACCTTTGTAAATGAGCTTTCAGCTCAAAGGTATATACAATCCAAGAATTAAATAACTAAATAAATAAAACATTTGGGGTCAAAATATAGAAAAAATGTCAATGTACACTCATAGCTTCATCATGTTTACATATTTTGACCTCATATGTTCGGCATAGTTCTTTATGACCCAACCTCATGAGCAAAGGTAGTTACAATGGTCAAATCCCACCAGAAAGGTGATTTTGCATAGCAATGTAGAAGTCATCTTTCAGGCCAGATTTACATAATTCCACTACCATTGGCCATGAGGTGGGATTGCTAAAGTCCATGTTGAAAATTTGGTGTACAAATATTCAAAATGACAAAGTTATGAATTAAACTTCAAAACTCATTGAAATACATTAAACCCCACTTAGCCATAGCCCAAGGCATTTTCCTCCCTAACCCCATATACGGATGTCTGTCTTCTTCTCTGCCTCCAAAACTGTCCTGCAAAATGGGATTTGTTTTTAGAAACATTTGTAGATTTGTCTTGGCCTTCAACCAATACACTTATCACTATACCATGTATTCTAAATTTGGATGGATCCTCTATCTGCCCTATGCAAACTCACTGTGGAATGTCTTATTTATAATGCTTTATTTAAAATGACTCCATCTTCCATAGCCTTGTTTCCCATGCCTGACAGCTTATCCTATTCCCTATGGTCAGCTGTTTCTGGTTCTTGCCCATACCCAAAACCAGAACTAAATTAGGTAAAATGTCAATTTTTACACTGCTCCAAAATTATGCAGCTCCATCCTGGCTATGATTTGACATTTTCCCTCTAGCAAGCTTTCAAGAGTGGTCCCACTCTTACCTGCTCAAGGGCTCTACATGCATCTGGCCCTAGTCAGTCTATAACCTGTAATGGGTTTCTGAGCCATTGCACTTATTATCCTGTTTATTACCTCTAGTTGTATGTAACTTACTTTTGTTCTGTACTGCTGTACTAGTTCAACCTATATCACCAGCAGAAGGAGAGAGGTGGTGTTGC
Source organism: Neoceratodus forsteri (assembly GCA_016271365.2). Taxonomy (NCBI): domain Eukaryota; kingdom Metazoa; phylum Chordata; order Ceratodontiformes; family Ceratodontidae; genus Neoceratodus; species Neoceratodus forsteri. Next base: position 399,037,949 of record CM057454.1, read on the forward strand.
TACTGGGAAGCTTTGAGGTGGGAATAAATCTGATATATGGGGGTTTGTTACTGGTTGATGGATAGGTGACAGAGGGCGTGTGGTTAAGAACACTCACACAGGGAAGGGAGAGTGACCAGTGGGGTTACTCAGGGCTCAGTATTGGGTCCAGTCCTTTAATGTCTTTAAAATTGCATTGCAGATAAACTGAAGGGAAGGTGTGCCTCTTTGCAGATGACATCAAGATCCGTAATAGGGTGGACACTCTGGAGGGGTGGAGAGAATGAATAGAGATCTGAAAAGCTCAAGGAACTGTAATGGTCAAGGGCATGACAGCTGGTTTCAATGCAAAAAGGGTAAAAATCATGCACCTTGGGTGCAGAAACTCAGAGGAAGAGTGTAGTATGGGGGGAATTATTGATGGTCACTAAACAGGAAAGGGACCCAGTGGTAATCATAATGGATGACCTGAAGGTGGCAAGGCAATGCAATAAAGCAGCAGGGAGAGCCAGTGGGATGCTGGGGGTGCATAGAGATTGGTATCCCCAGCAGAAGTAGGGTGGTGGTGTTGCCACTGCCTGTATTGATCACTGGTGAGACCACACCTGAGTACTGTGTCAAGTTCTTGAGACCACACTTCAGAAAAGATGTAGACAGGGTAGAGGCCATCCAAAGAAGGTAAACAAAAATGGTGCAGGGGCTGCCCTAAATATCCTATGAGGACAAACTGAGGGATCTAAACATGTATACCTTGAAAGTGAGATGGGAGAGGGGGACATGATAGAGACTTTTGAATACCTAGGGGGTGAATAAGATACAGGAAGGGAGCATTTATTCAGAAATGAAGGTGTACAAGAACCATGGGGCATGTAATGAAGCTGGAAGGGCACGTTTAGGAGGGCTATAAGGAAGCATTTCATCACAGTGAGAGAGGGTGGTGCATACCTGGAACAATCTTCCAGTGGGGTGGTGTAGGGGCTAAAACAGTGATGGGCTTTAAGAATGCACTGATAGGTAGAAAGGAAACTTGTATTAAGAGAGGGAGAGGTGGCTGGAGGCCTGATAGGGTCTGTGGTGATAGAATAGACAGGGAAAAGAGGGGCAGACTAGGTGGGCTAAGTGGACCTTATCTGTTGACAAATTCTATGTTTCTATGTTTCTGTATGTACTTTGCTTTTACCTATGCTGTGTTTACCAAATGCAGTATTTCCACTCTGTATGTTACTTTGTTATCCTGGACATTTGTATTGTTCTTCGTTGTGCTTTGTCTATTGTTGCTATAATGTTCCCTGTTGTTACCTCCCAAGTTGTGCCTGAAAATAGGCAACTGTTCTGTCTAGTGCACCTACCTGATAAAAACTAAATGAATTAATTTGTTCTGAACCCCTGCTGACCCCTCACACACACACACACACACACACACACACACACACACACACACACACACACTGTCTGTCACACACATGCCTGTCCCATACTTTTTAAAGCCTGTAATTGTCTACTTTAACCACATTTCCTGGCTGATGATTCAACATATCCAATACCCTGCCTGGGAAGAAGTATTTCCTCACATCCCACCTGAATTCTGCCCCCTGTAAGTTATAGCTGTGTTCTCTTTTGTAAACCCCTTGCATTGCCTGACAAGTTGCTGGCAATCCACCCTATTTATTCCTTTCAAGTATTTGTATGTTTCCCCAGGACATATCTGAAACAAGCTGTTACCAGATCACTATGTCTTTCCTGGTAAAATGTTTGAAATAAATAATAGTAAATAAATAAATATGTAATGACAAAGAGTGAAGAATTTACTTGGAACTCTGTTCAGAAATAGTCACATTTACTACATGCAAAGATTTATTCAGGTTTTAAGAACTCTTGGGTCTTGCAGGCTGTATTGAAAAAGGATGATAAACTGGCAAAATAGGGACAGAACATTGAAATACCATTTTAGAATTAAAATAAGACTTTCGGGGTGAGGGCTGTCTGTAGGCAGACAAAGCAAGGGGACCAGACAGGGAGCATTCAAGGGTATTGAGGGAGCTCAGGAGGTACTGGCTGCATCTCTGACAGTTCTGTTCAACAGATCACTGTAAACATGAGTGGCTCCAGAAGACTAGAGAGGGCAGATGTAGACCCACTACATAAAAGTAATAGCAGGGAGGAGGCTGGCAATTATAGTCCAGTCAGCCTGGCATTAGCAGTGGGAAAGTTAATGGAATCACTACTGAGGGAAAGGATTGTGGAATATCTTTAATCTAGTGAGTTACAAGACCTAAAGCAGCATGAGTTCACAGGGGTAAGTCATGTCAAATGAATATGACAGATTTCTTTGACTAGGTGACAAATGAATTAGACTAGGGTGGAACAGTGGACGTGGCCTACCTAAATTTTAGTAAGGCTTTCAACACCGTTCCACATAGGAGACTAGTAAACAAGCAGGGTAGCTTAGGTGGGTCCACAGGTGGTAAACTGGCTAAGAAATTGGTTAGGAGCTAGGTGACAGAGGAAGGGGTAAACAGAGTTCACTCTGAGGAAGGGAGAGTGACCCAGGGTGCTTCAGGAATCAGTGGTGGGACTGGTCCTCTTTAATGTCTTTATAAGTGACATTGCACAGAAATTGGAAGGAAGGTCTGTCTCTTTGCAGATGACATCAAACTATGCAATAGGGTGGATACTTGAGGTGGGGATGGAGAGGATAAGCAGAGACCTGAGAAACTAGAGGAGTGGTCAAGGGTATGGCAGCTGGGTTTCAATATGAAAAAGTACAAAATATGCACTTAGGGCACAGAAACCCAGGGACAGAGTACTAAATGGGTGGAGTGGTACTGATGACTACCAAGAGACATGGGGTAATCATATCTGATGACCAGAATGTAACCAGGCAGTGCAACAAGGCAATCAGGAGGGCTAGTGAGATGCTAGGGTGCACAGGGAGGGGTATCACCAGGAACAAAAGGGCAGTGGTGTTACCTCTATATAGATCACTAGAAAGACCCCCACCTAAAGTGCTGTGACCAGTTCTAGAAAATACATCTCTGGAAGGACATAAAAAGAGTGGAGGTGGCCCAGAGGAGATCAAATAAAATGGTGCAGGGTCTGCATCCAAAGCCCTATGAGGAAAGATTAAAGAACCTCAATATGTACATCCTGAAAGAGAGGAGGGTGGAGTATGACAGAGACTTTTAAATACTGCATGGAGGTAAATAAGGTATAGAAGGAAAGCATTTTTCAGAAAATCTTTGTGTTTTTGTTGTTTTAAATGGACTGTAATTTTTTCGAAAACCATGCTGGATTATGGGGACAGGGATAGGTTTTGAAAGAAAAAATGATACTGAATTTGGGACAGGGTTTCCATGCGTCAGTGTGTATGTGATGGGCTGTCTCTATATTTTCCTCTTGGTTAGTGAATGGAAAACAATGGCAATCATTGACTTGCAAAATCTGAACTGGCACAGGGATACCTGTATGATTCTGAGGCATGGCAAGTTGGCACATTTTATTTCCTGGTTGTCTATTGAAAGTTAATGTACCCCCTCCTGCAGGGGTACCAGCCAATCAGCAACCAGGAAATAAAAAGTCAATTTTCTAGCATGTGGTAATCCAACCCATTTGCACCTTTCTGCAAAGGTATAATTCCAGTGCCAATCTCTTGACAGCCAATTGTTTCCTCCTTACCATTACTGATCTCCTCAACTCTGCAAACATACTGCTTACTCTGAGCAGTTCTTACTGAGGTGCATCACAACTGAAGATTTCTGGTGTTAGTGTGTAGATTTTGTTTTCAGACAAATAACATTTGTTTTAAAATACTCAGTTTTCTGACTAGTGCAACATCACAGTAACACAGCCATCCTAGATTCAGGCCCAGGACACTGATAAATGATGGCAAGGATATGACTGTGTGTGTCCCAATAGATGCCCTCCTCTCTGTGGAGGATTACATGAGACTACTCAGTGGCATTATGTAAGGTCAATATTGCCCAACAGGGTGGTGGTATTGTGCTATACCGGACCGCCCAGGAGCGTAATGAGGCCCGACGCAGGCGGAGGGCCTTATAGCCCCTGAAGGTCCGGTATAGCACACTGCCGCACCCTGGAGGGTATTAATGACGCTTAGAAAATGGGCTTTGTGTGTAAATGTTAATTAAATAAAAATTAGAGGAAATTGTTTTGAATAAAAAGATTAGAAAAGAAAATTTTTATAAGGTTAAATAGTCCCAGCCTTTTTGTGCTGTTCTAGCTCCCTCCCCTCACACACAGAGCCATTCCATTCTACTTACTCCCCCACACACACACTATTAGATTAGAGACATGTTTTGTGAAACTTGCTATTTTCTTGGTGCTGTTCGTTTCCTGCAAGCTTTTTCTTTCAAAAGATGCTGCTGTTCAGCACGCGACCTTGCGTAACCCGCTTGTGAAAAAACATGAAGTGAAGATTATGTGGTGACACAGCCAGTAGTATTGCTTGGTTGTAATGATGCAGTGTCTGGCTATTTTTTTCTGTAGCGGAAGGAGTCGGGTGCGAGGGGGCGGGGAGGCGGCAGTAGATCTGGTGAACTGCGTAGATGCTGCTCGTTTATGTATGAGGCAAGTGCCGTTGCGTTACCGTCTTTCCGTGGCACTGTACCTGCGACTTAGTGAGAGAAGAGTCAGAATACAGGACACAGGAAGCAGGGGCAGGTATCTGGCTGCAGCCTGCTATCATCTAGGAACAGTCATTCATGCCAGGTACTAGTGGGTACTCAGAGGGGAAAGACTTTCTGTGTCGGTCTGGGAGGGTGCACTGAAAGGACTCTAGCTGATGCATGATGTTTACCGCGCACAAATGTCAGACATCTCGTTAGTGCACTGCAGTTATTTCTAAAATGCGGTCTGCTGTGCTGAGCGGATTAGTTTACTTCTAATTTTCAACTTGTGTGTGGATTTCTTTGCGTTTGGACCACTCGTTAAACTGCTAGATTTTGATTTAATTATAGCGAGCGCTATGGTACTGTATTGTGTGAAATCACCCGCTAACTTGTATGGAAAAATGGCGCCTTTAGTTTGAAATTTTTTTACATATTGGCCAATTGGGAAACAGAGTGGGTGCTGGGATACTACAGTGGGTAAAGGCACTGTTGGTTGGCTCTCGTTTTAGGTGGGCATCTATTGTCTGATAGATGCCCACCTAAAAACATGTCTCAGCCAATCAGGGAGAGGATTTACTTTACCCATTTTCTAAAGCCTCATATACCACACTTTACTAGCATTTATTATTATAGTGTGCGGTAGCACCACTATAGTTAGGTTAGTATGGAGTTTCTATGTTAAACCTCAAATTTTGCACTTTAATAACTTTGCAACCGTGCAACAGATTGGCACAACATTTTGCATGTGTGGTTTCTTGGGGTACTGTAGATCTCTTGATGAGACAAGTTTAGTTCTGGTTGGATTTGCAGATTCTGAGATCCAGATAGTGAAAAACATAAAATGTGCCACTTTTGCAGTTTTTCTCATTGTACTGTGCAGAGACGGTGTTGAATTGTGGTCTGAAATTTTTACGGTAGAAAGAGTGTTGGTCATAGAACAGGCTGTCATTTACTTGGTGAAACATACTAATCCGTTAAAAGTTATAGCATTTTAAGGTCCCATTATTTTCAATCGGATTTCTATTTTCAGGATAGCTGCACGGTACAAACCAGGATCGTGGTTTGTCAGAGGCTAATCCTGGATCAGCAGTTGTCAGTCCTGGCCTACAAGAAAAATTCCTTGTACATCAGACGCCATCTTCTTTTTATTTCCTCGAAAAAGTGTAACTCTGCCATCTGGTCGGCAACATTGAGGACTAGATGTCCAAGCCATCCTTATCTGCCACCAAAGTATATGTTTCTATATTTCTGTCCAGGGACATGTGTCTTACACATCAAAGTGTGTTTATTGCTTATCGGAGTTGATGAGTTCTGTTGTGTGTTTTGCGTCATCTATATGCCCACAAAAACTTTTTAAAGTATTTAAATCCTTGTTCGTGACTTGCTAAACTCCTTGTCTGACATCCTGATTCATCAGTGGTGGACAAGGAAATCAACTGGTGGACAAGGATTCTGGTTTGGACATCTGGTCCTAAATTTTGCCAACCAAATGGCGAGACTAGGGATCCTTGTCCACCAGTGCGAACAAGGTGGCAGACAAGAATTCAACTGGCAGACAAGGATTCTGTCTGGCCATCTGGTCAGCAAAATTTGCTAACCAGATGGCCTTGACTGGATCTTTGTCCACCAATGATGAATCAGGATGGTGGACAGGGATATCGTTTGGTGAACAAAGATTTTGTTGTGGACATCTGATCCACAAAATGGGGTGAACTGGTTAGGAATTTTTCCATTTCCAATTTTGTGCCCCTGCCCCTCGTTTATATCCCTAGTATCTAGTGGCACCCTCCACCCTGTGTCCCCCATATATTATTAATTATTTTTAATTTACTTTATATTTTTATTTTTTTTTTATGTGCCTTTCTGCCACATCTCCCTGGTGTCCAGTGGTACTCCTCTACCCTTCTTTGCCCCAGTTATCATTGATGGCAGTGGGTCCCCATTACTGTGCCCCTTTTATTTATTTTTTATCTGAAAAGTAGAAAACTATCCCTCATTGTCTTTGCAGCCGTTTGCCATGGAAAAAGAAAATGCCCATTGCCAATCATGCCTGTCCTCCCATGTCTCCCTGGTGTCCACTGGTACCCCACCCTCCATTGCCCCAGTTATCATTGGTGCAGTGGGTCACCATTGTTGTGCCCTTTTATTTATTTTATTTTTACTCTGAAAAGTAGAAAACCATCCCTCATTGCCTTTGCAGCCGCTTTGTCCTGGACAAAGAAAATCTTCCATTGCTGATTGTACCTGTACCCCACCCAACCTTCCACTGTGCACCCACCTCCCACACACCACTGACATCCCTCCAGACTTCCACTCACCTGATGAGGTCCCAGGTTGGAGACCTGCACAGATTGAAGACACGTCTTGCTGCTGGAACTGGTGACTGTAATATGAATTAAGGTAAATGCGTGTCAATGTATTTCAAGTGGTGGGGTTTCAAATTCTGACCATAACTCAGCCATTTTTTTTAACATTTTTGCCCCAAATGTTTAACATGCCCTTATGGGGACCCCTACATGAACAATATGTCTGTCATTGAGACTCTTGCTGGAAGGGTGATTTCACAGTCAGTTGGTGAAATCAGCCTTCCTATGGATTTACATACTGACAGTCATATTGTTCATGAGGTAGGTCATAAAAAATATGTTGAAAATCTGGGGTCAAAATTTTGAAAATGGCTGCATTATTGCATTCATTGCTATCTAGCTATGCATGCTCGTAACTTGGACATATTTTATATTGACACCCCATATTTTCAACATAGCCTTGGTATTACCCCACCTCATATATGTGATAGCTGTCAATTTTCAAATCCTATCCAAATGTGTTTTCACACTTGTGGCACATAATGGCATTGTAGTTGTGCAGAATTACGTTTTGGTGGGGATTTGAACATTTTCTGTACTGAGTACGTGCGGTGAGGTCATAAGAAGGCTATGTTGGAAATTTGGGGTCAAATAAGGATGCTGTTATACTATCTCAATAGGGATGGGAGTGCAGGGTCCAAAGAGCCTGCCTTCCACCTTGAAAGATGGCTACAGTTATACTATCTTGATGAAGGGATGGGAGTGCAGGGTCCAAAGGACCTATGCTCCACTGTAACATTAGGATACTGTTATGCCATCTCAAGTGGAAGGACCCTGTGCTCCCACTACAGAAATAAGGCTACTGTTATACTATCTTGATTAATAGATGGGAGTTCAGGGTCCAAAGGACCCTGCACTTTCACTGTAAAACAAGGATACTATTATACTATCTCAAAAGTAAGGAAATAAATTGCAAAACGTTGTTAATGCATCGGTTAGGGTCAAAGTGGCAAAAGTAGGAAATGTGGCATTAGGGTTCCAACTCTAACACCCCATTCCCCACCCTGCACAGACCCACAGGTGGGGGATGGTCTGCCTTGGGCACTGTGAACCCTAACACTCACCCTGTTCTCCAACACTGTACCCATGTCACCTAATTTTGCAATGGAATGGGGTGAGTATTAGTGTTTGCGGCACCCAAGACAGACCCTCCCTCCCACCTGTAGGTCTGTGCAGGGTGGGGAATGGGTGCTAGGATTGAAACCCTAATGCCACATTTCACTACTTTTGTTGCATTGACCATAGCTGATGCATTAACAAACTGTCTTGCAAAACAAATACATATATATATATATATATATATAGCCCTATGCACAATACCAATGCACCATGGAAACCAGGTGTGTTGGCATTGCTATGGTGATAGCCATAAAGTGGGTCCACAGACCCCATGGCATTCTACAGAGGGAATGCACTGCTGTATTCCACCTGGCACCCCAGCCATATAGACAGAAATGCGCCTGGGGCAGGCAGGTGTGTTGGGGCATGGCTATGGTAAGCTCGGGGTATGTGGGTTATGGCAGCTGGGACCCTACTGTAACCAGGTGCATGCCCCCATGGAACATCCCCTGCCAGTCAGGGCAGGATCAGGACTCAACCCCTCAGAGCCACCCCTGCCTACAGGGCTGAAGAGCGGGGCAGGGCAGCCATTCGAGGCGTGCCCAGCCAATGGTGCCATGAGCGACATGCCGTGAACATGCACAGCACATTCACTACCTCCCTAAGGATATGAGGGATCCACGCTGAGGCCTGGGTCAGGCATCCCATTAGATGCCCTCCCAGAACCATGGCTCCACCCCTGGCCACCCTGCAGAGTCCTGCACACTGGGAGGTGGGCCATGGACAGGTGGCCACCAGTAGTGCATACCGGCTGGCATGCACCTGTGCATGAGTGTGGACTCATGTGGGTGGGGTATGCACAATTGCGCATACCTCCACCACATTCATGCATTGGGGCCAAAGAGAGAGAGAAAGAGTTATGTTGTTTTACAACAGATGTAGAAAAAATGCCACAAAATAAAACTGACATTTGTGGGTCCACTTTGTAAGATATGATGATATCTTGCACTTTTGAGGTATGTTACTCTTGATATCTAGCAAAGTTTGGTACATTACAATGGAATACTGAACCAATCAGAGAGTAGATTGCACAGTGCTGATGATAACAAAATAGCCAGTAGTTAAAATCAAACAGAAACCATTTTTCTTCATACAAACAAATGATTTAAAAGTTATAACTAAACCAATGTTGAGTAACTTAAATATTGTCAGAACAATAGCCAGGAATATCAGTTTCTTATTATGTCCACTGAGCTTGGGTTCAAACCTTTTCCCTTTGCTTCATTGACCATGCAAAACCATGGAAAATGGCTCAAATTTTCTCACAACCTATTACATAAACAAGGTTCTTATAATTTATAAAATGAACATGGCATGTGGCAACCTCAGAGTGATATAAAAACAGATGTTATTATTCCTATGCAACATAAATGAATACAAACTAATAAGTCTACTACATAGATATCAAATCTTATAAATGCTGCACAAGGCAGAATAAATACAAAGTAATAAAGCTTAAATAAAATGAACAAAAGTAATCAGACACAATATGAAGTTTTAATAAAATTTGAAAATAGCAACATTATTCTGTATAGACATATTTAATAAGAGATTATTTTTGAATACCCATATTATGTTACACATGCTATAGGATTTCCATATGTAGCCACCCTTTAACTAAGCCACAATAAAAATAAAATGATAGGCTCGCCCAGTGGTCGCTGAGGGGCTGAAGTGCTGGATGCCTTACCTCACACTGTGCCAGCGACCCCACGTTCGGGAATAAGTATGGGTCACGGGGTTGGCTTGGAGGAAAGGATTGAGCATCCGATGGACTGCTCTCTTCTCCAGGGAGAGGAGGGGAGTCTCATTTCCCAATGCCCAATTGCCCTCTGGTGGAGGCTGGGGTCAGGGTGCAGGGTGACAGCTCTGAGTGGAGTTTGGGCAGAGGCCTGGAGGAGGAGCATGTGGCAGCGTGTGCCTCTGCCTCCGCCAGCGTCATTGCACACCCAGGACTCCAACAAGGGGAGTGAACAATGGAAAAAGGTGGCACCTCTCATGTGGCTTGATGGATTCCATGAGTGTTTGCTGGGCACAGTCCAATGAACTGGATCAGAACCTTTGGTGCAAACTGCCTTAAACTGTGGAAATGGTCACAACTGCACCAGCCCTTCTTGGACTGGGCTGCATTTTTCCCACAGTGCTTTATCGCAGCTATGTCAAATATTGAGGATGGCCTGGGGCTTGGCACAGGCCCTCGTGTCATCCTTCATTAATCAGGCCCTTGTAGTGTAAGCAAGGTGTGGGTCTTTCTCTCATGATACAAAATAATGGAGAATCTGTTTTGTTACTGTTTATATCACTCTGGTGCTTGCTCTTGCTAAAAGTACAGCATCTTCCCTTACACTGGCATGGTGAACTTCTGAACACAGGCTTGAGGTTTGGTTGGAAGGGCTTTCAGCTTAAACACAGCAGTTTGGACCTGGACAGCAGCTGGCTTAAAGGGATTCTAATTGAAGTTCAGTTTGTCTGGTAATTATAAGCTAGCAACATTTCCATAACTATCACATCACATATTCTGGTTTACCAACTCTGATCGCACCTTGCAAATGAGGAGGAATGGCAAATTCCTGTTCTTGGCACCAGCCCTCTCTGGCACAGTTTCCATTTGAAAAGAAATTTAACATTTAAGTTATTTTTCTCTCTTATATTTGAAGGCTACGAGATACACGTGTCAACACACAGGTCTTTAGATTCAACACATGATTTTGTACACTTTGATGTAGGTTCCATGTCTCTAAAATCCACAGTTCACAAGATAGTCCACAAACATTGTTCCCAGGCAAATATCTTCATAAAAACTATATCTGCTTAATCCTCACTTCGTATTTTAAAATAATGTATATGTACTCCAAAACAAAACCTTTAGGAAATATGTTAGAAGACACAAAATCTATCCAGTAGAATTCTCTTTGTTTTGAACTCTTCAAGCATGGCAGTCTGTCGCCAGATGTTTAAGCAACTAAAGCAGAACTTTTAAAAACATAACTTATTTCTGCAATCACTCAAAACATAAAAGACATATTTGAATGCTCCATAATGTGAGAATTAAAAGAAACCAAAAATGAGTACTTAAACCTTTAAACTGCTAGCACAGGACATTTCTGTATATAAGTGCTTTGGTATTGGTTTTCATCAGGTGGAAACGTATGCTACAAGACTGTATTATTTTCATGCTTGCAGCAACTTTAGTTTCATTACAGTAAGCAAAAATACATGCCAAGCATTAAGAAACATCAAGTCCCTCTTTCCAAGCATTAGATTCACAGCAGTAACCAGATCTTATCAGTTCTGTAGCAGGTTAACATGGAAATATCTCCACTTTTCTGCCTAAAATTCATACCTTTAACCTTTGTATCAGTCTGTAGTCAGCTCACTCAAATCCATAGGGCCCCTCTTTCTGCTGGAAGGAAGAGTAACTTAAAAACAAAACTCAGCTTTGTTTGCACTTCTTGACTTTGTGAGTCTATTCATATGACTGAAATTATTTGAATTTTAAACAAGCCACCAGTGTCTAGTAGCACATGACACCCAAATAATGATATTCTAGAACCAAATATTACACATTATTTTATAATTCACAATTTGCTATGACAATATGTAATGGTCTGCCTTAAAATGCATAGTTTATAATCACTTGTGAGGGGTAGGACTTTCATAACTAATTTATGGTTCTGTCAATCATGAGTTATAGTCCTGCCACCCCATGCTTGAAGAAAATTGCATATAGTGTCTTGCATCAGGCCATTGAAAAACATATATATGTATTGTAAAAAACTTTGTTAATGCATCAGTTAGGGTTAAAGTGACACAAGTAGGGAATGTGGCCTTGGGTTTCCAACCCTAACACCCCACACCCACTCTTCACAGATGAAGAGGCATCGGGCAAGTGGCATTGGGGTTATCAACCCTAATGCTTACCCATTCCATTAGAAAATAAGCTGGGTAGGTGCAGTATAGGTGTATGAGGCAAGCATTAAGGCTGATGACCCCAATCTCACCCCAATGCCTCTTCATCTGTGAAGAGTGGGAGGGTGAGATGTTAGGTTAGAAACTGTAATGCTCACTTTAACCTAACTGATGCATTAACTAAGTTTTTGCAATTTATTTCCTTACTTTTGAGATAGTGTAATCATATCCTAATGTGCATGTTGGAGCACAGGGCTCAGAGGGCCCTGTGCTCTGATTCCTCCTTTGAAGCATATATGTATGTAGCTATGGAGTGCAGGGCCCATTACTCCATAGATGCATATATGTACTTACCTGTGGATGCTAGGGGACCTCCAGGCCATGCAGTTTATTTATTGGCCAAGAGTGATACAGTTGTCATCATAGCTATGTTATTACCCACCTGATGTACCCAGTGGTGAAAATTTAAATCCCACTGAACTTTAATGCTGCCAACTGCAATGCCATTTCTGCACAGCAGCTGTGAAAACTTATTTCAGCCATATTTAGAAAAATACAGTTATGGCATACATTTGGTGAGGTAATAAGAATGCCTATGTTCCAAATTTGAGGTCAAAATATTTTAAATTGACGAAGTTATGAGCATGTGTTATGCATTTCAACGAACACCATAACTCCACCATTTTTGACATTTTGTTACATTTTCTACATGGCTTTTGGTGGCCTCACCTCATTAACATAATGACTGTCATTACACAAATCCTGCCCAAAAGATGAATTCACCAACCAACCATGAAATCACCTTTTAGGCAAGAGTTGCATAACAGCAGTTGTTTAGTTCATAAGGTGGGGTCCCCAAAGGCCATGTTGAAAATTTAGGTTAAAATTCCAAAAGACAGCAAAGTTATGTTGTCAGCCTTTTTCATGATGTGAAAAAGGATTATGATGTTTCATGAAAAGGAATTAGCCTGATGAAAAAGGATAAGGGACTTTACCAACCAGATGGCCCTGCCAGTATTCCTTTTTCGCCAGACTAATTCCTTTTTCATGAGGTGTCAAAATCCTTTTCACATCACAAAAGAATTATAACATCTCAATAATAAGGATTACTGGTAGGGCCATCTGGTCAGAAAAGTCCTAATTCTTTTTGCATCACAAAAAGATATGTCATCTCATGAAAAAGGAACTTGCTGGTAAAAAGGATTTGGTCTTCTCACAAAAAAGGATTTAAGAAGTCATTCTTTTCATGAAAAGACCTAATCCTTTTCATGATATGAAAAGGAATTTGACACCTCATGAAGAAGGAGGAAGGCGAGTCATGAAAAGATTTTAAATCATAACAATAAGCATTCTGAGGCTACATAAAATGAAAGTAAAGGCACACAACAATAAAGGATGTCCTGATGAACAAGATACATACTTGAATGTCTGCAGAAGACATCCCTGGGCAGAGTTATGACAGTTTGGGATATAAAAAGATGGCAGCTGATGAAAATGAATTTTTTCACATGAAAAAGGATTCTAAGGATCCTCTTACATGAGCTGTCAAAATACTTTTCATCAGAACAAAATCATTTTTTGTTCCATGTAGCTATCAAAAGACTGAACTGAGCATGCTCCAGAATCCAAAATTTCAAAATGTGATAACTTTGGAACAGGTTAATATTTGTTTTCACCAAACCAATGATGGCTTGTTCTTTGGGGCAAGCTCTTTCTACCTGAAAATTTCAGACCAAAATTCCAAACTGTTTGGCTGCAGCACGATAAGGAACAAACAGCCAAAAGATGAATTTTAGCATGTTTTCACAATGTGCAGTGTGAAATCTGTCAATCTGACCAACACAAAACTTAGTACATCAAGAGATCTACCCCATGGAGCAGTGCTAACCAAATTTTGTGCAAATCCATTGAATGGTTGCAAAGTTATTAAAGTGCAAAATTTCTGGTTTAACATTAATGTGCCTCATAATGCTAACACTAGGGTGTGACAATGCCTAATATATATATATATATATATATATATATATATAGGGTGCAGTTGTACCCCTTTAGTTAGGCTTAAACTCCACTTCTATAATAAACTCAAAGTTTTGCATTTTAATAACTTTGCAGCTGTTCCAGTGATTCACTAGAAATTTGGCATGCTCCAACAGAGACCAAGGATCTCTTGAAGTGAGATGTTTTGTTCTGGTCAGATATGTGGTGCGAATACAGATTGTCAAAAAGTGTGAACTACTGTTTTTGTCAAATTTTTGTCACTACTGTGCAAAACGGTGTGGGGTTTTGGTCTGATATTTTAGGGTATATATGTTTTGAGTCACAGCACTGCCTTTTGAAGGTTTGGTGAAGAAATATTAATCCATTCAAAATTATTACATTTCAAAGTGTCACATTATTTCCTATGGGAAAAGTTTGATGTTCTTCTTGAAAAAGGATCCTATATCACAACTGGGAGATCCTTTGCTGCAAATGGAAATTCTTTTTCTTGCTTGTGCCATCTTGTTTCAGTTAGCAGTTGGAACAAAATAAATTAGCACAAAAAGAGGCTTTAGTAAACATGAATGGTCGTGTTTACCTAATTGGAGACCCCTACAGTCTGATTCTGACTTTCTGATTTCACTATCACAAAAGAAGGTAAAGTTATTGCAAAATCTAAGTTAATGCAGATATTAGGGTTAAAGAACACAACATGCACAAAGTAGGAAAATGAAAATACATTAGGGTGCTGGGTCTCTGGAATCTTGAAAAATCAGTGGTGGGTTGCTCCTTGGTATTGTCAACCTAAAGCCCACCTCCCCTGAGCAAACAAGGTCAGATGTGATCTTGGACCTGCATAAAGATATTAATGGCTGATTTTGTTGCCAACATGTGAAGACATTCTTCTCTACTTCTCAAGATCATTCACTATGAGGCATTGGCTTGGAGCTGTACCTTGTACTTCAGACAGAATGCTGTGGGCTGGGGAGGTAGATGGTGGGCATTTAGGTTGACATCCCCAAGGAACATCCCACCACTGATTCATCAATACTCTAGAGACCCCAAATCCTGTCTATTCATTTCCCTATGTTGTGTTCTTTGTGTTCTTCAACCCTAATGTCTGCATTAACATACATATATATATATATATATATATATATATATATATTACAAAAACTACATTACTGCAGACATTAGGGTTGCTTTGGAGTATTAACGAATCAGTGGTGGGTCTTACTTGGGGTTGTCAACCAATACCCACCTTAACCCATAGCCTCCTGTCTGAAGCACAAGATATAGCTCCAACCTAGTGCCTCATAGTGATACAGCTATGGGCAACATAATCTGTCAGAGCTTTCTTCATGCAGGGCCCACAACATCACATTTGACATTTTGTGATCCAGGGTAGGGATGGGCATTATTGATGACAACCCCAAGTAAGACCCCACCACTGATTTGCCAATACTCCACAGACCCAAATCCTTATTTTTTAATTTCCCATCTTTGCATGTTTTGCATTTTACAACCCTAATGTCTGCATTAATATAGTTTTGCAAAGAATTGCCTTTCTTTTCTGATAGTTGAGCTGTATCCTCAATGAGATAGCTACAATATTGGAGACAGCCCTGGAATTGTATCCTCATTTGTGTAGGTCCTAAAATATTGGAGACAGTCATGATGTAGTGCATGGACCCAGCAGACCCCGGCACACATCTTGATACCTTGTGGATGAGGTTCCCTGACTCACCACAGGGTGTGGAACCTGTGCCAAAACACTGCTCATCCCTACCCAGGCTGTGACTGGTGCTGCATGCTATAGCACGTCCCCATCAGCCTTGTCCCAGTAAACCAGCTCACTGAATCCACACCTGAACTCAGCTCAGTGGCACAGTAAGGCAGCAGGTTCCCTAGAGGTGCAACGGACATCCCTGCAATCAATGTTACTTAATAAATTCTTTGGTTTTAATATTTTGACCCCAAACTTTCAACATATTCTTCTTATGAACTCCTCATAAACCACATAAATGAAAAGTTTCAAATCTGTGCTGAAATGCCATTATGTGCCACAGGTGTGAAAACATTTCAGACATGATGTGAAATGACAACTATACTGGTCATGGTGGTGTGCAAAATAGCAATCTTGAAAATTTGGACTCAAAATATTGAAAATAATCAAAATTATATGGGTGCATAAAAAATGCTACTGAATGCTCATAACTCATCATTTTGGAATTGTTTAATCACATTTTCAACAAGGCCTTTTGGGACCCACCTCATGAACACTAGTGGTGAAATTTCATTATTTGGACCCAAAAGGTGGTTTTGTGCGGTGACCGTGAAATCAACTTCTGGTCCTGATTAACAAAATGACAGTGCCAGTGTTCATGAGTTGGGAATCCCAAAAATGGCCATGTTGAAAATTTGTTAAACAATTCTAAAATAGCAAAATTATGAACATAAGTTCAAAATGCCATTGAAATACATTATATGGCACTTACCTTTATTCCTCAGTTTGAGGTTCAGATTTATAGAGTGCAGACGTGTCTCGGTCCACAAAGATAAAAGAATTGAACCCAGTGGTAAGTATAGGTAAGTGGGGTGTGAGGAGGTGGGTGATCAGTGGAGGGTCAGGATGGGGAGGAGTTCAGCAGCAATGACAAGGCACCATTTTCTTTTTTTCAGGTTAAAAAATGAGACATTGGGAGACTGTTTTCTTTTACAGTGTTAAATAAAGAAATATTTCAGGACACTGAGGTGGGCTCTAAATACCAAAATGGAGATTGGGCCCCTGATGTCTACTAATTAATAAAGCAACAGGTGGGGATCCGAAACCAGGGGTGGGCATCCTGGTGTCGGAATACATAAATAAGCAAACATGGGACTAGGAAACAGTGATCGGAGGGTGGGGGGTGCCACTAGGCATCAGGAAATATATGGGGACAGTGATCAGGGAGTGAGGTGCCACTAGACAAAGAGTATAGCAAGGAATTTTAGTTTTGTACACAATTTCTTCAGCTGCCACATCCCATCCCCTGCAGTGTTATGTATGGCCATGTATTAGTGTGCAGCTGATTTTAAACAAAATCAGATTGTTGCAGATGTCTCATCTGATCTCAAGTTTATGTATTTATATCAATATCTTAAATAATAGAATGTTAAAAGATGCAGACACTAATCAGTGGCCAAAGTCAAACAACAAATACAGCAGGGGCTTGCACTGTAGATTCCAATGAATAATGATTAGAAAACAGAATATGGTTTGGAATGAGAACATAATCAAACTTGTACACAAATGTATACAGTGAGTATGCCTACCTCATGCCCTTGCTAGACAACAGGGAAAAAGGGGCTCACAAGTCACATTGCAGCCAGCAGCAGTAGTTCAGTTGCAGTTGCAGAACTAAATAAAATCTGCTGTTCTCAGACTGAGAAGGCTGCAGAAGGCTCCTCTCACTATGCTAGGCACCCAGGATTTTGGGTGACCAGAAAAAGTATTCCTGATCCTAATTGGAAAAAAAACACCAGAATCTAACTAAACGGGGCCCATTTAGCTAGGTTCTGGTGTTTGATTGTAAAATGCATTTTATATATTTTTCATGCTTTTAGTTAATGGGAAAAAGATGGTGGCTGGTGAAAAATAATTTTCTCATGAAAAAGGATTTTGTTCTCATGAAAAGGAATGGGTCTCATGAGAAATAATCCTTTTTGTGAGGTCAATCCTTTGTTGAACTTATCCTTCTATTCTGGACAGTGAACTTCCCATTGAAAACAATGAGAACATACAAATTAAATAACTTTGTAACAGATTAATATTTTTTCACCAAATAAATGCATAGCAGTTCTGTTATCAAGCTGTATCTACTATAAAAATCACAAAAAATTCCACACCATTTGGACCAAGGTGATGAGGAATAAACCATAAAAAATTGTGACTTTTAAGGTTTTGCACTATCCAGGTCTCAGAATCCATATATCCAACAGGAGAAACTTGCCACATCAAGAGATCTATGCCATGGGACAGTGAATACCACATTTTGTGCAAATTCATTGTTTGGTTGCAAAGATATTAAATTGCAAAAATGTGAGGGTTAACATTAAACATGCTACTCAACCCTAACTATAGGAGCATGACTGTGCCCTATAATATCTATCTATCTATCCATCTAGCTAGCTAGCTATCTGTATGTATATATTATAGTGGCACAGTAGTGCCACTATAGTTAAGGTTGAGTAGGCTGTTTAATGTTAAACCACTAATGTTGCACTTTAATAGCTTCACCACTATTCTACAGACTTGCACACAAAATTTTGGATACACAGTCTCAGGGCCATGGTCTTTCGATTTGCTAAGTTTTATTCTGGTCCAATGTGTGGATTCTTGATCACAATAGCAAAAAAGTAAAAAAAAAGGCTATATTTTTGTAATCACCTAGTACCGAGATGGTTTGGAATTTTGCTCTGACATTTTAGGTTAGAAAGGGCTTTGGCCACAGTGGTGCCTTTCACTGGTTTGGTGAAAAAACAGTAATCCTTTACAGTGTTATAAGGATTCAAAATGTTGGTTCTGAGCATGCTCAGTATGGTCATTGGATAGCTGTTCCACACGAAAAAAGAAATTGGCCCTTACGAAAAAGATTTTGCTTTGTATGGGAGGTAATCTTTTCATGAGAAAAGATTATTTTTCATATAGCTGCCATCTTATTTCTGTTCTTTTCAAAAAAAATTGTTTTGAAAAGCCATAAATATGATATCCTGCAGAGACACCAACACATGCATCTTGCTAATTAGGACCCCCTTAGTTGGATTCTGCAGTTAGATTTTGGAAATAACACCCAGAAATGTGTTTAACACATTTAAAATATGTTTTCGGGACCCAGATTTATTTTTTTCTATGACTGTACGGAAAATAATTGGGTAATGTGAAACAAGATTCCATTCATCGAAAAAGAATCTGAAGTTAGGTTTTTCAAATCCTTTTTGTATGAAGGAACCCTTTGTATGAATGACACAACCTCACAAAAAGGATCTCATCATACATATCACCTTGACAAAGCACTCGTGACATGTGCGAAACATTGGTGTTGGATGCCTCCCTGGTGACACCTGCTATTGTTTTACTTCAAATAAAAGTTTGCAGTTGTGAAAACTGAGCCACAGTGTCCAGTGAAGGTTTCTTCGTGCACTGAGTGCTGGGTCTCATGCTGTTGATATACATATACAGGATTTACGAGCACCAACTTCACTGATAGCGATCCTCATAGGTAGTAAATGTCAATGGAATTATGCAAATCTGGCATGAAAGGTGATTTTGTGGTCACTTTGTGAAATCATCTTTTGGGTGGGATTTGAAATTTCACCACACTTGTTTATGACGTTGGGTCATCATAAAGCTATGTTGAAATGTGGGGTCAAAATATGTAAAGATGGCAGCCTTATGTGCATTCATTGAAATTTTGCTACTCTTGCTCATAACTTTGACCATTTTATATATTTAACCCCAAATTTTAACATAACCATCTTTTAAACTACCTCATGAGCGTGACAACTGTCATTTTTCAAATTCTGCTGAACATGTGTTTTTGTACATGTGTTGCTTAATGACTTGCTGGTGGCATGAAATAAACTTTTGGCTGTGGTTTGAAAATTTTATTACTGGTTCATGAGGTGGGGTAATAAGCAAGCTATGCTAACAATTTGGTTGCTGTTCAGTAACAAATGAAAGCACTCTGGGCCCTGCACTTCCACATCGGTGTACATGTCAAGCATCTATGGAGGGATCAAATTGGGACCCACATCTAAACATAGAAACATAGAAGTTGATGGCAGATAAGGACCACAAGGCCCATCCAGTCTTCCCATTTTTTCTACCTTATGAATGTGTGCCATAGGCCTGTACTCTGTCAATTGCCTATCTATTCCTACTCACCTGTATTGCTCACTTATGCCTATCCCATGCCTGTTTGAAGCCCTGCACTGTATTCATATCCACCACCTCCTGAGGAAGGCCATTCCATGCATCCACCACCCTTTCTGTGAAAAGAACTTCCTCACATTACCCCTTAATCGGCCTCCCTCTAATCTCATGCTGTGTCCTCTTGTCCTGCTATTTTCTTATATTAAAACATATTAGACTCATTCACTTTGTTAATGCCCTTAAGGTGTTTTAATGTTTTGATCATATCACCTTTCTCCTTCCTTTGCTCTAGGGTACACATACTGAGCTCCGTTAACCTATCCTCATATGTTTTCTGATGCAGTCCCTGCAACATTTGGTTGCCCTTCTCTGGACTACCTAATTTGGTTAATGTCCTTCTGAAGGTGCGGCCTCCAGTACTGAATGCAGTACTCCAGATGGGGCCTAACCAGTATCTTGTAAGAGGGATTATTACCTCCTCTTAGGACTTATGATACCCTTACTAATACACCCCAACATCTCCTAGCCTTACCTACTGCTTTAGTTGTCTGCTTGGATGATTTCAGGTCATCTGTGATGATGATGATGATGCCAAGTCTCTTTCTTCCCTTGTGACTGCCAGCAACTCACCTCCCAGCCTAAAGGTGGCTTCAGGGTTTCTCTTCCCTATGTGCATGATCTTGCACTTCTTGCATTAAATCCCAGTTGCCACTCTTCTGACCATTTAGCCAGTTTATCCAGATCTCTTGTCATTCTTCCCACCCCATCTGGATTATCTACTCTGTTGCAGATATTGGTGTCATCTGCAAACAGACAAACCTTACCCTCCAGTTCATCTGCAATGTCACTAATGAAGATATTGAAGAGGACTAGCCCCAGGACTGATACCAGAGGTACCCACTTGTGACTTGTATCTCTTCTGACTGTATACCATTTACCACCTGCTTTCTGCCCGTCAACCAGTTTGCCACCCAGTTGACCAACATCTGACCAACTCTGAGCCTACCCAGCTTATTAATCAATATTCTATGCAGAACAGTATCGAAGCTTTGCTGAAGTCAAGGTAGGCGGCATCAACTGCTCCCTTGGTCACCACTCTGGTTACCCAGTCAAAGAAATCTATGAGATTAGTTTGACAGAACCTTCCTGTTGTAAACCCATGCTGTCTTGGATAGAAACATAGAAACATTAGATTTGATGGCAGATAAGGACCGCTTGGCCACATAGTCTGCCCATTTCCTACCTAACAGATAAGCTGCAGATCCTAGTTAACCAACAGCTTACTTCCTCCTACCCCCACTAGGACTGCCTTATGTCTGTCCCATGCATTCTTGAATTCCCCACTGTTCTTGACTCCACAACCTCCTCAGGAAGCTGTTCCATGCATCCACAACCCTCTCTGTGAAAAATACTTCCTCACATTACCTCTGATCCGTCCCCCCATCTTCAAATTGTGCCAACTCGTTCTTGCACATCTCTTTTCTGAAAGATGCTACCCTCTTGGACTTTGTTGATTCCCTTAAGGTACTTGAAAGTTTCTATCATGTCCGTTTCCCTTCTTTCCTCAAGGGTATACATATTAAGCTCCTTAGTCTTTCTTCATATGACTTCTGGTGCAGACCCTGCACCATTTTGTTTCCCTCCTCTGGACAGTCTTCACTCTGTCTATGTCTTTGCGGAGATGGGGTCTCCAGAACTGCACTCAGTACTCAGATGGGGTCTCACCAGCTGTCTGTACTGAGGGATAACAACTTTCTGTTTTCTACTACTGATGCCACTCCCTATGCATCCCAGTATCTCCCCAGCCTTCCTTAATGCCTTCTCACATTGCTTGCCCACCTTTAGGTCATCTTATATAATTACCCCAGGTCCCTTTCCATTTTTACTGTTGTCAGTATCTCACCCTCCATTGTGTACTCTTCCCTGGGTTTTGTTTCCCAGGTGCATTACCTTGCACTTCTTTGCATTGACTCTGAGCTGCCATCATTTGACCATTCCTCCAACCTTGCCAAGTCCCTTCTCATCATTTCCACTCTATTTTGTGTATCAACCCTGTTGCAGATCTTTGTGTCATCTGCAAAGAGACATACTTTTCCTTCCAGTTCCTCTGCAATGTCACTTATAAAGACATGAAAAGGACCAGTCCAGTACTGAACCCTGTGGTACCCCATTAGTAACCCTCCTTTCTTCACTGTGGACTCCATTTGCTACTACCCTTTGTGTCATGTTGTATAGCCAATTTTTATCAGGCTACCACCTTGGGACCCACTCAAGGCTGGCTAACTTGTGTATTAATCTTTTGCGTGGGACTGTATCAAATGCCTTGTTAAAATCTAGGTAGGCCATGTCCACAGACCCTCCCTGGTCTACTACTTTGGTCACCCAGTCAAAGAAATCTATTAGATTCATCTGACATGACCTCCCCATCATGAATCCATGATGTCTTGGGTCCTGTGCCCCACTGGCCTCTAGGTACTCAACAATTCTTTCCTTCAGAAGTGATTCCATCATTTTCCCTACCACTGAGGTCAAACTAACTAGCCTTTAGGTTTCCTGCCTCTGTCCTGCTCCACTTTTGTGAGAGGAATCACATCCACCCTCCTCCAGTCCTCAGGTATCATCCCATCCTCCCATGATTTGTTAAAGAGAGTAGTCAGCGGTGTCACTAGTTCTACCCTTAGTTCTTTTTAGAATTCTTGGGTCAATCCATCAGGCCCCATTGCTTTGTCCACCTTCAATTTTATTAGTTCTTTCAGAACCCTTTCTTCTGTAAATGGACTGGTATCGACCCCGTCTTCAGAGTGTTTCTCTTGTTTGGTTTAGGTACCTCCCCTCCTCTTCCTTTGTGAATACTGAGCAGAAATATTCATTCAGTATCCCTGCTTTTTCACTGTCACCCTCTGCCCATGTTCCCTCCCTTTATTAAGCCTCAGTATTCCTCCTTTGGTCTTTCTTCACTCCTAATGTACCTATAAAGGTCTTATCCCCTTCTTAACAGAGTTGGCTATTCTTTCCTCAGTTTGGGCCTTTGCTATTCTGACTGCCTTCCAAGCCTCTTTCTGCTTTAACTGATAAAGTTCTCTGTCCTGCTCCTTCTGTGTTTCCTTATATTTCCTGAATGATATCCTTTCTCCTTAACCTTCCTGCCACCTCTTTTTAGAACCAGAGCGTTTTTTCCCTTCTTTGTTTTTGGTTGATTTGCTTTTCACAAAGGCTTGTTGCCTCTGTGATGGCTGTTTGATTACTCCACATTGTTCCTCCACCCCTCCTTCTTGCCTGTTTGCTAGTGCTTTCTGAGGCACTCTCATTTCCCAAAGTCAGCCCTCCTAAGTCCAATACCCTTGCTTTTGTATGGCTTGATTGTATGGCTGTGTTTATAAGTGAACCACACTGTTTGGTGGTCGCTTGTTCCCAGATAGCTACCCACTTCTAAATCTGAGATTCTTTCTCCATCCCTATTTGAGAGTACCAGGTCTAAGATTGCTCCCTCCAAGTGGATTCAATACTAGCTGTCTGAGGCATTTCCCTTGTAGGGCATCAAGAATGACTCTGCTCTTGGATATGTCTGCAGCAAGGTGCACCAGTTAACATCTGGCATATTCAGGTCCCCATCAACAATATCTTCCTTTTTCTGCCATTCTAAAGAAGCCTTCTATCATTTCCTTGTCCATTCCTCCCCTGAGATGGGGGTCTGTATACAACCCCATGCAGATTGTGGTGCCATTTCCTGTCTACAGGGTGACCCAGAGTGCCTCATCTGCTCCCTGTTTACTCTTTAGTTCTGTTGCTTTGATCCTTCCTTTACATGAGAGCTACTCCTCCTCCTCTTTTACCTTCCCTGTCCCTCCTGTAGATTGTGTATCCTGGTATGTTGACATCCAGTCATGGTTCTCTGTGTACCATGTGTCCATGACTGCCACAGTATCCAGGCAACCCTCTTCCATCAAGGCCACTAGTTCAGGGGCTTGTTACACAGACTACGGGCATTGGTACTCATCTCCCTCCACTTTTTGATGGCCTTACCCCTTTTAGCCCATTCCTGTCCTTACTGCCTTTGCCTTTTTACATTTACCTCTGTCCTGCTCCTAATGACTTCTCTACCTTGGTGTTTACCTCACTAATTACTTTGTTTTGTGAGGGAGGCTGAGATTTCCCTGCTCCTTTTCAAGTGCCTCCCCCTGGCTAGTTAAATGCTTGCCAATGAAGCATTTAAACCTCTCACCCTAGGATCCTGGTTCTCTCCCTGGACAGATGCAGACCATTGCACCAGTATAGGTCTGCATCCCTCCAAGTAACTTCCCAGTCTCCAATGAGCCAAAACCCTGAGCTCTACACCAGTTTTCAACCATTCATTGAATTCCCTGGTGAGAGTACCCTAGCATCACCCTTGCCATAGACAGGCAGCACCTTCAAGAAGGTTACCATATGTGCTCTTGTCTAAAGCCCTTCCCAACTCTACAAACTCCTCTTGCACTGCTCTTAACCCATTCCTAGCCAGGTAATTTGTTCCTAGGTGGACAATGACATCAGCTCCCTCCCTCATGCAGCTGCTCCCATGATCTTGAGGATTCACTTCCTGTCCCTCAAGCCATGGTGCCAGGCAGGCGGCACCTACCTCTCTCCCCTTCCTCCCATTTCTGTCCCCAATGACTGAGTTCCCCACCAGGAGTTGTTTCCTTCCCCTGTGAGGTCCCATGCCACCCTCCTGTGGGTCTCCTTTGTGAAGGTTCCCAGCATCCTCCTTGGTCTCCACTGCAGGTGCCTCCATCGAGGAACCACTATCCACCAGAAGAGCTAATGATGTGGAGAGGTACAGCTGGAGGGATGCAACTCTGTTCCACCACCCTCTCCTCCCTAGGCCCACCCTGGTCCAGACTCTCCTCTTTCTTGGCAATCTCTGAAGTAGTGGCATTGGCCCTGGTGGTCTCTGGGGGGAGGAGATTTCACGAATCCTAGCCAGGTCAGCCTGGAAATGGGCAACCTCCTCCCTCAGACCAGAGAGGTGCCTGCAAATAGGGCAGCATCACAGCCTCCAAATGTCTCCTGAAACACTGCCACCCCAGCCATTGCACTGCACCACTCCTATTATGTCTTATTTGTGTCCCTCTCCTGTTTCTCTGTATGCTTACTCTCCTCTCCTTACAACTCTCACCCTTCCTGTTCTGGGACAGCAACTTCCTATATTCTTCAGTAGCCTCCTACTTCCTTGCTCAGTGTTAGACCACCGGCAGCTGGGGGAGTGAGCTTCTTTTTCCTTTAGGGTTGACAAAACCAATGTTTCTCTATGATCCTTCCATTCCTACTGCCAAATGGGAAATTCCTGTTGTCAGTCAAATCCGGTGGCTATAAAAGTAGAACTGGCTTAGGCTGGGTGGGTGGAGGGGTGGGATGGAGGGCAATTAATAAGTAAAAGGCTAGCAACAGGAAGTTGTAATTTGAGTCACCTGCTTTTATATTATCTAAGCCACACCCAATTAAGCTCTCTCTCCTCCTACTGATTTAGCAAAGTAAGTTGATACAGTACCCTTCCAACACAGAACACACACTGACTTTCTTTCTTTTCTTTTTTAACCCTAAATATGATCCTTCTACTTGAATAAAGTATCTGTCTGCTTAATCTCAACAGACACTGACTCCTGCTGAGATATAAGTGTTAAATTAATAAGAAAATGTAGCTTCTTTTAGTTAGCTGCTTTCTGCTCTACAAAGCAAGACTAGCAATAGCTATGGATTCCAGGTGTTGCACTATCCTTTCCTTAAGGAGTGCCTCCATAATCTTGCCCACTATTGAGGTAAGACTGACTGGTCTGTAGTTCTCTGCCTCCTCCCTGCTACCACTCTTGGGGTGGGATCACATGAGCACTTCTCCAGTCTTCTGGGACCTCTTCTGTGCTCAGACACTCACTAAACAGTTCTGATAATGGCTCTGCTAGTTCCACCCTTAGCTCCTTTAGTACCCTGGGATGTATGCCATCAGGTCCCATTGCCTTGTCCAGCCTGGGCTTATCAAGCTCTTGTAGGACCCTTTCTGTGTGAAGGCACTAGTGCACACCTCCCTCCCCTGTGTCCATGTTGCTGAGCTGTGGGCCCTGCCCTACTGTCTCTTCAGTAAATACTGAGCAGAGTATCTATGTAGAATAGATGCTTTTACATGGTCCTCCTCCTCACACACACCCTTATTCCCTTTGAACTCAGCAATACCCCTCTGGACTTTCTACTTTCACTAAGCGTAGCTATAGAAAGTCTTATCACCTTCTTTTACTGTTCGTGCTGATGTTTTCTCACTTTGGGCCTTTGCCTGCCTTACTGCCATCCCTGCTTCCCTTAGGAAGTTTGGTATGCCTCCTATATTCATTCCACTGTGTTCCCTTATATTTCCTGAAGGCCAGCTCCCAACTTTTCTGCTACTGTTTTGAGAACCAAAGTGGTTTCCTTCTTCTTTTGCACTTCCTTTTCTCTCTAACACAATGGGATGTTGCTTCAAGTATTGCATCCTTAATTTTGCCCACTTTGCCTCTAACCCCTCACTTGTATTTCTTCTTGCCAGGGCTAGCTTAACTCTGTTGGCCATCTTATCAAAGTCAGCTCCTCTGAAGTCCCATATTTTTGCCTTGGAATGGGATGATTCAGTTCTAGTGGCCAAATTGAACCATACCATGTGATGGTCACTGGCCCCAGGTGACCTTCTACCTGGAGATCTGTGATCCTTTCCTGTTAGTCAGTACTAGATCTAGGATAGCCCTGTCCCTTGTGGGTTGTTGTACCAGCTGTTTGAGTCACTTCCCCTACTGAGAATCCACCATGTGTCTAGTTCTGGCAGATGTTCCTTCTGGTATTGACCAGTCTGTATCTGGCATGTTGAAGTCTCCCATTATCAGAACCTCCCTTTAGCTGTCATGTTTTGTATATCTTCTAACAGTAATGTGTCTATGTCCTCCCCTGGTCTGGAGGCCTGTAGACAACCCAGTTCATATGGCTGTCCCATTCCTGTTTCCAGGGTGACCCACAGTTCTTCTGGCTCCTTATGTGTATTTCTGTAGCTTTGATATTTTCATTGACATAAAGGCCACTCCACCCCACCCCTTTTGCACCTCGGTCTCTTCTGAACAGTACATAGCCAGGTACTGAAGTCTCCCAAGTGTGATTACTGTTAAACCATGTCTTGCTAATGGCTACTATGTCCAGTTTAGCCTCTGTCATCATTGCCTGCAGGTCTGGGATCTTGTTTCCCAGACTGCAAGCATTTATGTACATGATTTTCCATTGGCCAGATTTCAGTGTGTTAGTTGTTGGGTGAGGTCTGGTGTTTCCCTGTGCATCGTATGGGGAGCCAGACCTTTTTCCTACCTGGTGATGCAAATGAACTACAAACATGCTGAACTCCTGTTTGACCACTAACTGAGGTGGGAGGGTGTTCTTCCCATCTGATGTATCAGGTGCTGCACCCTCCCATTTTCTAGTTTAAATATTCTGCAAAGACATCAAACTGCTGCCCCAATGCACTAACTCCCTCCTTAGTCAGATGCAGTCCATCAAATTTAAAGTTTTGCTCCCAAACTGTTGCCAGTTCCCTACTGGTTGTGTCATTTTTCCTGGCACCAGCCCTTAAGCCACATGTTTAGCCCCTATCTCCCATTCTATGACCTTCCATACATCTGCCCCCCCTCCCAGACTGGCAGGATCTCAGAGAAGGAGTTGCCAGATGAAATGGATGCTAGTTTGTCATCCAGCCTGGTCAGGTGTTCCTTGGTCTCCACAACTGACTGGCTGGTGAGATTATTAGTATCTATGTGTCCCTATCTATGGAGAGAAATGGGAGGTTGGGGCACAGAAGAGCCCTCTAGGCTCCCACAGGTAAATGAGGATACAATTATACTATATCAAAAGCAAGAAATTCTTTGCAAAAACTCTGTTAATGCATCAGTTAGGGTGCTATTAAAGTGACCAAAGTATTGAAATATGATGTTAGGGTTTTCAACCCTAATTCCACATCCCCAAGCAGCCAAGGGGCAAGGCAACAAAGGTAACCACAGACATCCATCTTCAGGAAAAACAAACAACATACAACTCTTTTCACATGACACAACAGACATCCATCATCATGATCCAGCACTTCTGGAGCCATGGATACACATGTACAGTTGCACACTCCTGGGAAGTGTATTAAAAATTCCCATAGGATCACACTGTAAATTGTGAGTAAGGAATAACACATGACAGGGTGTGTGGAAATGTTAAACTACAGCATGCCCCAGGTGGGTTGTGATGTGTGAAGTGTAGCTGAGTACTTTCAACCACCTGGGAGGTGCAGTATATTATTCCATAGGATCATATTGTAAATTATAAATAAGCAATACCACATGGCTGGATATGCAGCAGTGCTAACTTATCACATACCCCAGGTGACTTGTGAGGCATGAAGTGCAGCCAAGTGCCTTCAACCACCTGGAAAATGTGGTATATGATTCCCATAGGATCACATTATCAATTTTAAATGAGCAATACCACATGGCAGGGTGTGAGGCAAGATGACGAGGGACCATTTTCTTTTCCTGGATTACAAAAAAACATCAGGAGACTGTTTTTTGTTTCAGTTACTCTATATGGAAAGCAACACTGAGGGACACTGGGGTGGGATCACCTGAGCCCAACAGTAGTGGTGATGTTGGAAGGGGTATAAAACCTAAGTGGGAACACTGGGAGTGGCTTCCAGTGTTCCACCTTGAGAGCTACTGCCGACATGGGGTTGGGCACCCCAATGTCAGCAATGTGGAAGACTGTTGTGGACACTTGGCATCTAGTGCCGACATGGGGATTGGGCACCACAATATCGGCAGCAACAAATTTTTATAAAATAAATGTTTGGTTTTTCGGCTCATGAGGTAGGATCCTAGTTTGTGTCTGGTCATACAAATTAGCATCCCACTTTGCCAATATGAAAAAATAATTTAAATTATAAATAACACAAATGTTAAGGCCATTCTCTAAGCAGTAAAGTGCAGAATGCATCTTAGGGGTCCCAATAAGCAAGCTACATGTGTTGGTTCCTCCCCAGAATATCATTTTGGTGGTTTCCAAATTTGAATTTTTCAGGCAAAACTGAAAACAAGATGGTGACCATATGAAGTAGGAATTTCCCCATACAAGGCTGAATTCTTACTTCATTTCATACAACTATATTGAAGTGCCTACTGTGCATGCTCAGAAACAATTTTTCACATTTTAAATTACAATAACCTAAAATAATTTATTCTTTTTCACCAGACCAGCAAAAGGCAAAAGGCACATTTATGCGGTGTTCCTTTCTTTCACTGCAAATTTCAGACCAAAATACCAAACTGACTGGGCTATAGGTAAGTTCAGAGAAACTCCCAGCCAAGTCAATGACTGAAAACATGTTGTTTTCACCTCTCCATAATTTGGAGATTGTATATCTGACTAGAACGTAATTCTTCACATCAGAGATCTACCCGCAGGACAGTACATACCAAATTTTGTGCAAATCCATTGAACAGTTGCAAAGTTATTAAAGTGCAAAATTTTAGTTTAACATTGAAGTTCTGGCCAGCCCAGTGGAGCAGAGGTTGAGTTGCTGGGTGCCATGCCGATGACTTTGGTTTGGGAATTGACTCATGTCACTCAGGGGTCAGCAGGAGGAGGAAGGACTGAGCGTCCATAGACAACTCTCACTAGAAACATAGAAACATAGACTTTGGCCAGATAAGGACCGCTTGGTCCACCTAGTCTGCCCATTTCCCTACCACAGGATAAGCTGCAGATCCTAGTTAACCAACAGCCTATTTCTTCCTACCCCCACAAGAATTGCCTTATGTCTGTCCCATGCATTCTTGAATTCTCCCACAGTTTTAGACCCCAACCTCCTCAGGAAGGCTGTTCCATGTGTCCACCACCCTCTCTATGTAAAAATACTTCCCTCACATTGCCCCTAGGCCATCCCCCTCTATCTTCAAATTGTGTCCTCTTGTTCTTGCACATCTCTTTTCTGAAGGATTCTACCCTCTTGGACTTTCTCGGGAGGAACAGTGTACGTTGTGGAATGACATTGGGCGGTGGTGGGGTGTCAACATAGGTGCTTCACCCAGATGAGGGAAGGCATCCATCTAGGGCATCTGGCTGCTTCCATGGAGGCAGGGCAGCTGCCTCACTCATTGCATGGCTCAGGTGCTGTGGAGAAAATGTGGAAATGTCTGGGAGCCAATGGGTCCATGATGACCCTGATCGTTGGGTTGGAGTATGAGACCCTCTGAGGGAGGGCCAGAGTAACCTGTCAGCTCCATGGATCAGCCATAAAAAAGCATAAATAACACTGAAGTGCCTTCTGAACCCTAACTACAAAGGGTGTGACTGTGCCCTTTAATATATATAATTTTATTTTCATTGCAAAATACTTCCTTAATGCATCAGTTAGGGTTCATATTAAAGTTACAAAAGTATGGAAATGTGGTGTCACAGTAGGGTTCCCAACTCTAACACCCACCTCACCCATCCCCACACAACCCTACCACCCCACCCCACTCCCACCATCCACACACCAACAGGTATCTATGTGTGCCTTGTGGTCACGGACCTACACTCACTCCATTCCATTTGCAAGGAAGGTAAGATGGTACAGCATAGAAGAATGGGGTGAGCATTAGGCTGATGAGCACACCCCAAACACATGTTGGTGTGTGGAAGGTGGAGGTGGGGTGGAGTGCTAGGGTCATGCAGGGAATGAGTGAGTAGCAAGTTAGGGGTTGGAAACCCTAACACCACATTTCCATACTTTTGTTCCTTTAATATGAACCTGAACTGATGCATTACCAAGTTTTTGCAATGAATTTCCTTACTTTTGAGACAGATTAATAGTATCCCCATTTTATTGTGGGATCAGACCCTGTGCTCCAATCCCACTGTGGATACACATATGTATGTAGGTGTAGAAGAGCAGGGCTCTGCACTTCCATGTGTAGAACAACTGTGACCTAATTGTAAGCATAGTCATCTTATTACTCCATCTCATATACTCCAGTACAGAGAAATTGTGAAATGCAAGTCAAAACATAATTATGTGCAACTGCAATGCCATTCTGCACCACAGGTACAAAAACATATTGTGGACACGATTTGAAAATAACAACTGTGACATACCTGAGGTGGGGTAATATTATTTATTATTGAATTTTGTTGACCGGGTGAGCTCGCTGGGCCCGGAGGTCCCTTTTCAGGGGCGACCGGAGGAAAGTTACATACAAGTCAACAGAACAGTACAAGTTATATAGTGACAAGATTTAGACAAATAAATATCCATAGGGTTACAATCGGGTAGGAGGTAAGGGAACATAAAGAACATAGGAAAATGTGGAATTAGATATTTACCAACATTGTACATGCATCAATCTTGTGGACTCTAGAAGAGCTCGAGGTACTGGCTAGTTTGCCTAGAGTCAGGGTGCCATCCGAGGAATCAAAGTAGATGGGGAAAGGGTGACCATAAGGTGTGCCTTCAAAGTTAGGAGGCAGTGATGAATGGTCAGGTCCTAAGGCATTGGCAGGTACTCCTATTGAGCAAGTGTGCTTTAAGTTTAGAGTGGAAGCTAAGGTCTGTTCCTGCCTCTATACCCTAGTGGGAGGTTGTTCCAGGTGGATGGGGCTGTAAGCGTGAAGGACTATAAGAAGGCTATATTGTAAATCTGGGGTCAAAATATTGAAAATGTCCATAATTCTGACGGGCATAGTAAAATTCAATGAATCATCATAACTTTCTCATGTTTTCACATATTTCCCACATTTTCAACATAGTCTTCTTATCATCCCATCTCATAAATCCCATAGGTGAAAATTGCATAATACTTGGCAAAATGCCATTCTGCTCCACAGGTGTGGAAACACATTTTGGGCAGGATGTGAGAAATGACAGCTGTACTGTTCATGAGGTGGTGTGAAAAAATGCCAAAGCCAAGAATTTGGAGTGAAAATATTAAAAATTGGAAAAGTTACATATATGTGTAGCTAAATTTCAATGACTACGTGTAACTCAGGCATTTTGGGGTATTTTGCTCCAAATTTTCAACATAGGCTTTTGAACATGAACACTGACACTGTCATTTCATTACTCAGTTAAGGTGATCTTGACAACGGTCATACCATTCCATGCCACAGGTGCAGAAACATGTTTCAGGCAGGATGTGAGAAATGACAGCTGTACTGTTCATTGGGTGGCATAAAAATGGCTATGTTGAAAATTTGTAGTGAAAATATTTAAAATTGGCAAAGTTATGTGTGTGCGTAGAAAATGTCAATGACCATGTGGAACTCGGGCATTTTTGTATATTGCAAAATTTCAACATGTGCGTTCTGGGACACTACCTCATGAACACTTGCACTGTCATTTCATTACTTGGTTCTGAAAGGTGATTCTGTGCAGCATCTGTGAAATCACCTTACAGGTTCGAGTAACAAATCAACAGTGAATGTGTTCATGAGATGTGGTCCCAAAAAGCCCATGTTAAAATGTGGTGCAAAATAAAAAAATGACTGAGACACCAACATAAGTTCAAAATGCCATTGATAGCCATTTTATGGAGCTTACCTTGATTTTTCAGTTCGTGGTATGGCTTTGAAGAGTGTAGATGTGTCCCAGTCCACAGAAGATGACAGCTGCTGACCTCTGTTGGTAAGTACAGGACAAAGGGGTTGTGAGGTGGAGAGTTGCTCAGTGGGAGGGTAGGGATGGGGAGGGTGGGGAGATGATGAGGACTGTTTTATTTTTTCAGGAAAAAAAGTTGGGACTGTTTTCTTTTTGCAGGAAATATTAAATCAACATTTTGGGACACTGGGTGTGGACTCCCCAGTGTCCCACAGTACTGGGGAGTTGTGTGTGTGTGGATGGACTTAACTGGGGACACTGGGAATGGGCTCCCCAGTGTCCCTGTGGGGGGTTCCAGTGCTGACACAGAGATTGGGCACCCCAATGTCGAAAAAAAAACAAGTACTGGTGGGAGGGAGACCATAGCTGGGGACACTGGGAGTGGGGTCTCCAGTGTCCCACCTTGGGGGTTTCTAGTGCTGACACAGAGATTGGGCACCCCAATGTTTGTAAAAAAACAAGTACTGGTGGGGGGTAAAACATAGCTGGGGGCACTGGGAGTGGTCTCCCAGTGATCTCAACAATAGCTGGTGGGGATTCTAGTGCCAACACAGGTATTGGGCACCCTGATGTCACAAAACATAGTTTGATTGAAAATAAATATTTCAGGACACTGGGAGTGGGCTCCCCAGTGTCTCCTCTAGCGGGGGCGTGGGACCTCTACAGCAACTGACATGAGTTGGCACCCCAATGTTAGCTGAAACTTTTCTTTTTAAACATGCCTCAGCCCCTTTAGAGGCAGTAAAGGATGAAGATTCTTTTATTAGGTAAACACCAACAGGTGTTTACTAAACAAGGCCGAGAATTTTTAGATTCTGGTCTTATTTTGGCAAAAGATGACCAGGGAAGATTTAAAGTGTTCACAGGGAAATATGTTTTTTTTCACTTCAAGCAGTGCTGCAAATTTGTGGCAGTTTTCATAAAAAGTGCCACAAATTTGCAACAATTCTGCCTAACAATGTCGTTACTTACGTGAAAACTGCCAAAAATATGAGGCAGTTTCAAAAATAGAGCCACAAATTTGCAACATTCCTAAGGTTCGATAAAGAAACACATTTCTGGACTCTATTTTTTAAAATCTAAGGTCAGAATCGTGTTCCTTAAGCCCTGATTAGGTAAACACAACTGTTGGTGTTTACCAAGGGTAGTATTTCTTGAATAACAGTGTTTCTCCCATGCTTCTTTGAAAACAAGATGGCAGCAGCAGCACTAACTTTTCTATTTGAGGCAGCAAAAGTGTTTTATGGCAGCAGAAATGACTTCGCATGGCACATATCTTTTCCCATAGGCTATAATGGGAAACTTAAAACTTTATAACTTTTGAACAGATTAATATTATTTTACCAAACCTTCAAAAGGCACATCTGCAGGCAGACCCCATATACCCTAACAGTTTCAGATCAGACCCCCCAAGGCCTTTCAGAAATGTAGCTTGGCAAAGAATTTGCACCTAAATGGTATATTTCACATTTTTGGCACTCCTCAGGTCAACAACGCACCACTGGCTGAAACAAAACTTACCACATCCAGAGATCTATGGTGCTAGATGACACATGAAACATTTTGGGCACATTGGTCATATGGTTGAAAAGTTATTAAAGTTCAAAATTTGGGGTGTAACATAGAAGTGACAGTTGAACCTAATTATACTGGCACTACTGTGCAGAATATATATATATATATATAATGCAAAAACTTAGTTAATGCATCAGTTGGGTTATTCTACAGTGACAAAAGTGAGGAATTCAGCATTAGGATTCCACCCCTTTTACCCCATCCCACCCTGCCTCCACCAACAGGCATCGGGTGTGTGTTTGGAGTCATCGGCCCTAACTCTCACCCCATCCATGTGCCAACAAGCTGAGGTGGTGCACTGCAGGAGAAATGGAGGCCGAGTTAGGAGCCGATGGCCCCAACGCACCCGATGCCTGTTGGTGGGGGCAGGGTGGGGAGTGGGTAAGGTGGGAACCCATGTCAACTTTCATCCCTTCTGTTGCTGTAGAATAACATAACTGATGAAATAACTAAGATTTTGCATTTAATTTCACTACTTTTAAGAAAGAATAGAAAAAGAAGAACATGCAAGTTGGAGGGCCTTTGGGCCCCCATGCTCCCACCAACTTGAAAGCTTTTGGACCACATTATACAGCTAATGACCAAAAGTACATTCACAACAACTCAAGCAGCCACTAAACAAATGTTAATGTAGTAGAACAATAGAAAATGCTGTCCATAAAACATACTGCACCATGCAATCTCTCTGCAAAAATAAAGTGTCTGGCATGTAAACACTGTAATTCACATCCACAGGACATCCTATCAACACTTTCCAAATTTCAAGTGAAAATACCAAACCATGTCCAAGATACAGCATGTCACAGTTTGAAATTTTAATTCGGTCACAGTAGCGCAGTTCCACACCTGATGACATTTAACACACACAACAACTGAAAACTACATTCATGACACTAAGGCTAGGTATCCTATCAATTTCAAGGCATCACCACAAAGCAAAAGCGGTGTCCATAGAGCGTAAACTGTGCCACACCATATCTCCTGCAAAAATAGTTTTCTGACATGCAATGACTGTAATTTACATCCACAGGACATACCGTAAACACCCTCCAAATTTCAAGTAAAAGACCAAACTGTTTCTGAGATATTCAATGTTAAACATTGGTGAAATGTTCCTATCTATTCCATTATAAAAATTTGGCCATCTTCTCCTGCCCTCATGATCAAAGAAAGCGATCAAAGAATTTGCAGGGTCACAATCAAAGAATTTGCAAGCTCATGAACAAAGAATAAAACATTAGTAATTTAAAAATTGAAAGAATTGCAGCAAACCACTGCTGTGGTTCAATAGAATAAACCCCTGAGCAAAACCCACCTCATTTGACTTTCTAAGTACACCAGGGCTGAGAAAATTGATTTTTAATCTGGCCATCTCGTCCAACTCTCCACGATGCATGATCGCTATCAAAGAATCTCATGATCAAAAATTTGCAGTCACGGTCAAAATTTGCTCGCTCACAAACAAAGAGCAAGGGATGAGATGGCCAGATTTCAAATCACTTTTCTCAGCCATGGTGCCTACAAACATAAATGTCACTGGGCTTTGCTCTAGGGGTTTATTCTGCTATCTAAATAATAATAATAATAATAATGTATGAAATATCCCTTTTAGTCTAGTGGTCCCCATCATAATAAATAATGCTATGATGTCTAATGTCCTGGTAGTCTAGTGCCCCCAAAGTGTCTTTTTTAATCCCTGGTAGTCTAGTGGTCCCCGCATTGCATAAAAAAATTATCACTGTTAATATCCCTAGTAGTCTAGTGGTCTCCCATCTGTATGAAATAATATCCACTGTGACTGTAGATATCCCTGGTAGTCTAGCAGCCCCCATTATAATAAAATAAATATTTATTTCACATTCCTGGTAGTCTAGTATTTACCCAGCCATGCCAGCCCACTCAGCACCTCTCCCACCCTTCTCCAGCCAGCGACTGGCACAACCCACCTCTCACACTCCATGGCCGGCGCAACTGTCTGCATTATGAGCAGTAATGCAGAGGCACTCTGAAATATTTCGTTGCCTCTTTGCACTAGTGCTCATAATGCAGATCATGATGTAAACTGCAGTCTATGCGCTCCCATGTGTCTTTTTTTAATCCCTGGTAGTCTAGTGACCCCGAGTTGTGTAAAAAATTACCACTATCAATATCCCTGGTAGTCTAGTGCCCCCGCATCTGTATAAAATAATATCCACTGTGACTGTAGATATCACTGGTAGTATAGCAGCCCTCCATTATAATAAAATAAATATTTCACATTTCCTGGTAGTCTACAACTTGGGAGGGCCACTAGACTACCAGGTAAAAAAACACATTGGGGCACTAGACTAGCAGGATATTAGACAACATAACATTATTTATTATGATGGGGCCACTAGACTAAGGGATACAGTGCCTTCAGAAAGTATTCGCCCCCTTGGATTTTGTCACATTTTGTGATGTTGCAAACTCAAATTAAAATACATTTATGTGGGATTTTTTGTCACATACCTACACAAATTACTCTATAATGTCAATGTGGAATGAAACTTCTGGAATTTTTGTACATGTAATTTAAAATAAAAACCTGAAATGTCTTGACTTGGTAAGTATTCAACCCCTTTGCTATGACACTCCAAATTGAGCTCAGGTGCATCCAATTTCCTTGTGAGATCACTCTAAGACTTGAATGGAGTCCACCTGTGGTCGGTTCAAATGGTTGACATGATTTCAGAGGAAATACACCTGTCTATATAAGGTCCCACTGCTGACAGTGTATGTCAGAGCAGAAACTCTACCATGAAGACCAAGGAGCTGTCCGTGAGAACTCAGTGATAGAATTGTGAGGAGGCATAGATCTGGGGAGGGGTATAAAACATTTCTAGGGTGTTGAAAGTTCCCAGGAGCACAGTCAAGTCCATCATTAGGAAATGGAATGATTACTGAACCACCAGACTTTTCCTTGAGCAGGCCGTCCTCCCAAACTGAGCAACTGGGCAAGAAGGACCTTGGTCAGGGAAGTGACCAAGAACCCAATGACCACCCTGACAGAACTACAGAGTTCCATGGCTGAGATGGGAGGACCTGTCCAGAGGACAACAATCTCTGCAGCACTTCACAAATGTAGCCTCTATGGAGAGTGGCTAGACAGAAGCCACTCCCTAGAAAAGGCCATATAATAGCATGCCTGAAATTTGCAAGAAGGCACATGGCAGATTCTGAAACCATGTGGCAAAAGATTGTCTGGTCTGATGAAACAAAATTTAACTCTTTGACCTGAATGCGAAGCACTATGCCTGGCGCAAACCGAACACAGATCATCACCATGTAACACCATCCCTACCATGAAGCATGGTGGTGGCAGCATCATGTTATGGGGATGCTTTTCAGTGGCAGGGACCGGGCACTTGTCAGGATAGAGGGAACAATGAATGGAGCCAAATACAGGTACATCCTTGAGGAGAACCTGCATCAGTCTGCAGTAGACCTTGGACTGGAGTGAATATTTACATTCCAACAGGACAATGACCCCAAGCATACAGCCAAAGCAACACTGGAGTGGCTTCAGAACAAGAAGGTGAATGTCCTTGAGTGGCCCAGCCAAAGTCTAGACTTGAATCCCATTGAGAATCTGTGGAAGGACTTAAAGATTGCGGTTCACCGACACTCCCCATCCAACTTGACAGAGCTTCAGCAAATCTGCAAGGAAGAATGGGCAAAATCCCAAATCCAGATGTGCAAAGCTGATACAGACTTACAAGAAGACTCAAAGCTGTAATTGCTGCCAAAGGCGCTTCTACAAAGTATTGACTCAGGGGTGAATACTTAAGTAAACAAGATATTTCAGTTTTAATGTTTCATAAATTTTTGTTATACAATATAAATATGTTTGCCCCTTTAAATTGTTGAGAATGCTGTGTGAATCAGGGGAACAAAATAATTTCAATGCATTAAAAATTCTGGTAGTAACACAACAAAATGTGACAAATCCAAGGGGTGAATACTTTCTGAAGGCACTGTATTTCATACACTATTATTATTATTCAGCTGGGGCAGAATGAAGCCCCTGGGCAAAATCCAGCCTCATTATGTTTGTATGGCACCCCTGGGCTGAGAAAAGTGATTTTAAAATCTGACCGTCTAGTTCCCCGCTCTTTGTTCGCAATTTGGCAGATCAAGAGATCTTCCATGCCCCATCACACGTACCAAATTTCAGGCAAATCCATTGAACAGTTCAAAAGTTATTAACACCCAAACTTTTGACTTTAGTATGTAACTGACCAATGAACCCTAACTATATACTATAGTATAATATATATATATACATATATTCTTTGCAAAAACTTAATTAATGGATCAGTTAACGTTGTTTCCACACTGATGAAAGTGTAGAAATTCCACGTTAGGGTTACAATCCCACCACCCACCTCCACACCCTCCCCAAAACCCCAACTCTGCATTCCCCCAAACCTAACCCCACACACACGCACATATGCAAGCAAGGCAAGGCCAAGGCAAGACATGCAAACAGGGATAAGCAGGATCAGGTAACAGAAGTGACAGGCAAGTCTGTAAACTTTCCAGAAGACACAGGCATCAACGCAGTCCACCAAGTGTATGAGTTCGGCATCCGTCATAGTGGCTTAGGGGTATACAGACATGTGGATGTTATCCACACATAGTGTATTAGAAATGACAGTTTCTGTGAGCCTAGCAACTGTCATTGGATGTCTGAATTTTGTTTTATGATACAGTAAGTGAGTGCTAATAACAAACAGTGGTAGTAATAAAAGTAATATTTTGTAGCATAGTTTACAAGAAAGATGTAAAAGCAACAGTTGTACATTAACATGCAACAGTAACCATAAGATACTGTTAATCAATGTTTCCAGGTAATGCAGCAGCATAACAGCATATGTTGGTGGTAGTCAGCCACGGAGCAGTATCTCTAAAGCACTATGTATGTGTCAGGTGTATCTGTGCTGCTACCACATGCCTATGTGGTAACATAGAAACATAGAAACATAGAATTTGATGGCAGATAAGGACCGCTTGGCCCACCTAGCCTGCCCATTTCCTACCTAATGGATAAGCTGCAGATCCTAGCTAACCAGTAGCCTACTTCTTCTACCCCCACCCCTAGAATTGCCTTATGGCTGTCCCATGCATGCTTGAATTCAATTACTGTTTTTGACTCCACAACCTCCTCCAGAAGGCCGTTCCATGCATCCACAACCCTTTCTGTGAAAAAATACTTCCTTACATTACCTCTGAGCTGCCCCCATCTTCAAATTGTGCACCCTTGATCTTGCACACCTCTTTTTTGAAAGATGCTACCCTCTTGGACTTTGTTGATTCCCTTGAGGTACTTGAACATTTCTATCATGTCCCCTTCTCCCTCCTTTCCTCAAGGCTATACATATTAAGCTCCTTTAGTCTCGCTTCATATGTCTTCTGGTGCAGACCCTGCACTATTTTAGTTGCCCTCCTCTGGACAGCTTCTATCTTGTCTATGTCCTTGTGGAGATTGGGTCTCCAGAACTGCACACAGTACGGTAGCAACAATACTTGCAGTGACCCAATTGTTGGAATATGACACATATAAATCAATATTTTGAAAAGTGTGTAGACTAAGTGTGATTATATTAGGAAGATATGCCAGCAGTAATGTGTCATCATACTGTGTAATCGATATTGAGTCACTTATACTGTATTTGTTTTTGTATTGCATAGAGTTATGTGAAAGTAGAACAGTGTTGTGATCATTGTGCTTACAGATGTGCCAGAGTGGTATAGTGTTGTACAATGTTGCATGTGTCTTGCATGTGTGGGGGGGGTTGGGGAATGTGGAGTTAGGGTTTTGAGGAGGGACATGGGTGGGGTGGTGGGATAGTAACCCTAATGTGGAATTTCCAGACTTTTGTGGGTGTGGAAACAACCCTAACTGATGCATTAACAAAGTTTTGCAAAGATTCCTTTCTTTTTCTAAAAGTGCAATGTAAGTAGTAAATGGAGATGTGTTGTTGGGTGGGAGTGCAGGCCCTTGGGTAGTGGTCTACAGATAAGCATGGAGCCATATAGCAGCCCTATAAGGCAAAGAGGCCTCATAACAGTAATTTGCCCATATCTTGGGAACTGTAGCAACTAGAAAAAAAATGTAAGTGTGGTTGTGATCATGAGAGTGAGTAGGTTTTGCACCATAAATCAACCATTTCTGGCATCATTTCCAAGATACGGGCATTGAAAACCAATG
This sequence comes from Neoceratodus forsteri, assembly GCA_016271365.2. NCBI lineage: Eukaryota > Metazoa > Chordata > Ceratodontiformes > Ceratodontidae > Neoceratodus > Neoceratodus forsteri. Next base: position 399,078,297 of record CM057454.1, read on the forward strand.
TGAGTGCTAACTCTGAGGGCATAATACTGGCCTAGAGCCATGAAAATGTGTAATTGGAAAACTAATTAGGAAATATCTCAGGAACCGTACAAGCTGAAAAAAATTCAGGTTTCATGACTTTCCAACCTACTTCTGAACTTAGTGCCCCTGACCTTAGTTCCCTTTAGGTGGGACTAAGAAAGTTTGTAATGAAAAGTCTGTATCTCAAATTGTTTTTGAAATATGGGCCCTGAAAGGCGTCATGGGCGCCACAATGTTGTCCTATGAGAAAATTTCTGAACTTTAAAATGCTGTAACTATTGGCATGTTCAATGGTTCCATACCAAACCACCAAAAGGCACACCTCTGGGACTAAGGCTTTCCATTCTGAAGAGTTCAGACCAATAGCGCAAGCCACATTGCCACAATTAAGGGACAAAGAAACAACCACTGCAATGTTATCCTATAGGAAATTTCCAAATTTTGGAATGGTGTAACTATGGGCCTCTTGAAATTTTCTGCACCAAACCACTGAAAGGCACATCTGTGGCACTAGGGCTTCCTACCCTGAACATTTCAGGCCAATAGCACAATCCACCTTGCCACAGTCAAGTGACAAAAAAGCAACACATAGCATACTCTCCTATCTCTATAATGGAATTTTATCACAATAAAATGTTTTATTGTGATCATATTTAAAGTTTTTGCAATTGTTTGCACAACATAAAAATGTTGTGATCAAAAATGGAAAAATTCATAAACATTTTTCCAGACTAGCTGGCCACAAACTAATGCCAGGGGATGTTCCTCGGGTCTAAATAGGTAAACCTAATGGCTGGTGTGTTGAAAAGTGCAGTATTTTGAGTTATAATGTTTTTCTCTTGCTAACTGAAAACAAGATGGTGGCAGCACAACAACATTTTGGCAAGCTTGACATAAAAAATATGATTGTGACAATTTTTCGAGCTACACATATAAATTTTCCCATAGGCTATAATGGGACAGAAAAATGGCATAAATTTTGAACAGAGCAATATATTTTCACAACATTATCAAAAGACAGCAGTGCAGACCTGGACCCATGTAGGCAACCAATTTGAACCCACTGAAATGCATTCTTCAGTGCATTATGGGTAGACAAAGAAATTGCAACTTTGGGATTTTTCACTTTTGAGTGCACTACAGTTCCGTAACCATATATCCAACCAACATGAAAATTTCCAGATCCAGAGATCTATGATAGATAGATAGATAGATGATAGAGATATCACATTCTACCAGCACAACAAACAGGGTCCGGGAGGCTCATGTCCAGTAGCAATCTTGAAACATCAGATACGGCATGCACTGTGAGACGTTATGGTTGAGAGCTGAGTGCCACTAAGTACTACCTGTTGAGGCCGACTCTTGAAAGCAAGATAACAGGCTTGGCTGATGGCCAAAGGAGTGTACCCTCCAAGAAATGAAAGTGAATTGAGAAGAAAATCTGTTTCCTGACATATTTCACACAACTGTAACCTCTGCTAAAAGTTTTAAAGGCAAGTTAATTACTGTACCACTGGAAGGACAGCCCAACACCCTTCAAAATGTAAGATGGATGGGATGGTATATTTAAAATGAAGTATAACTTTAGGCAATTCAAATCAAACTTAACAGGGTTACAAGAGGTCTTTAAAAAACAAGTTTGTTCCTGTTCCTTAATATGTATGATCTATTACATATAAGAGATCAATTGCAATTATAAAACACCTTTTCACTAGAAGAAGCATTTATGAGAACCTTGAGTTTAGCATTCTTAGAGGCATTTTTAAATATCAACACATGTACTTGCTAATGCATATTGGGCAAGAAAGAATGAAAATGGCATTATTTTGCAGTACTTCTAGCTTTACATAAACATGTAAATGAGTCCCCAGCTTTGATCAACCGAGGAAGGTCAATGTTTCCAGCTGTCACTTTATGTCTACAAGTAATCTTCTATAGCTCTTTTCCCTTCTCCTATTGTCTGCTTTCATTTCATCCCTGTCCTGTGTTTTGTTCTTTTTTTCCCTGTAGGATAATATTTGTCCTACATCTGTTGTCTAGCCAGATCTGCTGCATTGCTTTTTTCCTGTAAAGAAGTCCTGTAAAAATGTGGCAGGTTGTAGAGTTCAAGTGCTCTGAAATGTGAAGCGTCACAGCTGTCCCTAATCACTTGCGCAACTGAAGTTTGGAGTCTTCTGTTTCAGATCTCATCTGCTTGGAATTCTGCATTTCCTGCATGCAGATCAAGTGGCAGATGGTGTCACAAAGGGCCTTGATATATGGACACCATTATTAGTGTCCGTGCATCAGATTTCACACTAATAACACCATCCCATCACCTCTGATAACATTCTACAGTTTTCAGACACTTTCTACCATGTCTGATGACTGAGGTCCACTTTCTTCTGTGCTTAAGTAGCATTAGAGAATCTATATTTCAAGTATTCCTTACAGACCTAGACTTGCCACATTCAACCTCATTATATGGCTTTCTGTTTTAGAACACTGGTTTTGATAGCTAGCTATTGTGTCTTAAATCCCAGATACTTTACATTAAGCTTCACTAAAATGGACTGATTAATTGCAAATCAACCAGAAAGGAACACTTCAGTAATGGGTTGCAATGATTACCTTTTTTTGTACAGGTATTAGTAAATGCATATTAAAACATTCATATATAACCAAGGCAAAACAACACATCAACAAACATGTTAATCAACTGTATTATATATTACATTACAGTCTTATAGTGTCAAAATAGGAGCTGCACTGAACAAACCTGTCACCTATAACATCTGGAGACTGAATGTCTCCTGCTTGATGATCCCAATATCTAGCTTTCCCTACAAAATCTTCTTGAAGCATGAAAACCTATGTTTGATTTGTATGATAACCCCTTTCACTGGTGTTTAGATACAAAATATGATTTGAAAAGTAATTTTAAGACTGCTGCTAAACTTGTACATAACTAATGGTATTTTCATTACCTAGATTTAAGGAAACAACTGCAAAACTGCTTTCTTCTTTGCATGGGAACTCTCCACTCCAAGAGCTGTAACCAGTGGAGTACCACAAGGCTCAGTAATGGGCCCAGCAGTGTTTGCATTTTCATTGCCGACATCTCGCATGGGATTAAGAACAAGATCAGCCTTTTGTGGATGACATGAAGATCGGGTGGTGGTGAATGACACAGAAGGCTGGCAGGATACAGGATAATCTGGCTAAACTTGAGCATTGGTCAGACACATGGCAGATGGGGTTTAATGTGAAAGAGTGCAAAGTCATGCACTTGGGAGCAAAGAACCCATGATATTGTTGTCAGCTGGGGTAGGTACAGTTAGGCACTAAAGAGGAGGAGAAGATCTTGGGGTAATAATAACAGGGCAAATGAACCACTAGCATAGTGCAGGAAAGTGGCAGCTAAAGCTAATAAGATGCTGTGGTGTATTGCTAGAGGAATCACCTCAAGGAGAGCAGAGGTAATCCTGCCATTGTACAGGTCATTGGTGAGGCTACACCTCGAGTACTGCATACAGTTCTGGCACCCTTACTTGAAGAAAGATGTTAAATTTCTGGAGAGGATCCAATACAGAGCAACCAGAATGATCCTTGGATTGAAAGACAGACCCTATGAGAAGAGGCTGAGGGAGCTCAGCATGTACCCCCTGGAGGAGAGGAGGGATAGAGAGGATATGATAGAAACCTTTAAATACATGAAAGGCATAAACAAGACTGATACAGAGGGAGTTTTAAATTAAAAGGAGGGAGAGACACTAGGGGCACATTCTGAGATTGGCGGGTGAAAGATTCAGGAGGGAGATGAGAAGGCACTATTTCACAAAGAGTAATGAAAAGGTGAAATGCACTGCCCAAGGAGGTGGTATCCATAAAGTTGATGGGCGGTTTTAAGAGGTACCAGGTGAATATGATGCAGCCAGAATAGGGGGAAGGAGGAAAGGGAAAGGGAACATGTTTTAAACAGGAAAGACACACTAAGCCAAAGATTGTTTCCAGGTGCGACCTATAGCACAGCAATAACTGCGCCATAATAATAGCACATGAAAAGAGAGCTACAGGATACTATAGTGCAGGTACTGCTTTAGCGCTATCCGGTAGCAATTACCACATCATGAATATAGGGCTGAGGACTCTGGGACACAGGGAAATAGAAGATAAAGGCTGTGCTGGGGGACACTTGGACAGCAGCTGCTGTGGCTCAGTGGGTAGAGCCACAGATAGTGGAGGGCAGCAGAGTGTCAGCGGACTGGGGTTAAAATCCCAGTCTTGGAACACTTGTTGTAGTTATTTTTTACTGTTTGTGTTTGGGTCTGTTTTCCTGTCCTTCCGAGCAGTTCTTCCCCCATGAAGTTTCTCCCCATCCCAAGTTGCCTCACACCCTGGAGGTAGTTATTTTTAGTTGGGGGTTCAGTGGTGCAGCCGCAGTAATGGGAGGAGCAGGGCAGAGCCCCCTAAAAAGCCAGTTTGTTTATCTTATTTTGAATTTGGTGGTAGCGCTGTTTTTCCAGCGCTGTAATTTCACCTGTGTGTTTACTGTTGCTGTTATGTATGTGCGGTACTCGACTACAGTTGTTATTGAGGTCGGTATTTTGACCATGTGCCATTTTAAGAGTGGGCAGGACAAAGTTAGGGGCAGTTCACCAAGATGACACTGGAGGAGGTTGTCACAAGCATGGACATGAGCTCAGATATGCGGGAGGTGTGGGAGGGCAGCTGCAGTATAATGACTGATTGCTGCACATTCAGTGAGACTTGCTAGACCATCTGGCCTGTATCTGCTGGAAGTTTTGTATTTTCGTATTACAACATACATATGGATAAACTATTGAGAGGTTGAAGGGCACTATCAACCTCTTGGGCCTCATCCAGTAAGGGTTCTTGTTTCCAAAATACAGTTTGTGATTTTCACCTGCTCTAAAATGTGGTGACTTAACTGGCTGTTTTAATCTGCTTCCTTTTTGTACAGAACATGAAATAAAGGCAATTTTTGTGTAATCATGTAAAGCATATCTTGTTTCAGATCCTTGATCTCATTTCACTGCATCCTTCCTGAACTTTAGAAATGCCCACACAGTCCAGCCACTTATGATGCAGTAGTGTCTTGTAAAGCTAGGTGAAATGTTTTTCTTGTGCAGAAATCGCTCAAAAAAAGCTATGTTGGCAACATACTGTAGGTATTATCATCAATAGCAGGGCAAGGGAAAGCAAAGTTTAATTCCTAGGTAACTTATTAAAAGGGCTCAGGTACCATATAACAAAAAACAAGATGGATATTTAAAAGAAAATATAACAGATTAATACTAATTATATGAATGACACTAAAATAATTAAACAGAGTAGGCTTGATTAAACAAGGATGTTTTAAAGAGAAGAAGAAGAATAATCAGCATTTATATAGCGCTTTCATACATCCAAAGCGCTTTTACAAGCAATGCTAGACTGGTAGTGAAGTGACTGAATGTGTGGTGGTGGCCATATCGCACATCATCCACACACACAGCCTGGATAATTGCATGAACCGGTTTATGGGAAGGGAATGTTGGCCAGGACACTGAGATATTCCCTACTCTTTCGAAGAATGCCCTGGGTTTTTACTTCCACCTGGACACCTGAGACAACACCAGGATGGGCAGAAGAGGACCTCGGTTTAACGTCTCATCCAGAAGGACAGCACACCCCAGCAGTACAGCACCCCCACTACTGCACTCAGATGCCAGCGATTTTAGGTGCAAGTCCAATCCCGGTGTGGGACGAGAACCCACGACCTTCTGGTCCAGAGGCGGATGTGCTACCAACTGAGCCACGCTGACACCTAAAGAGGTCTTTAAGGACTCCACCATATTGACAGAGTGAATACTGGGAAGTAAATTCCATAACAATGGCACAGCAACTCGAAATGCCCTGTTTCCTGATTGCTTGAGATGAGATGAGATGAGATGAGATGAGATGAGATGAGATGAGATGAGGGGACGACAAGTAAGCCTGCATTGGTGGAGTGAAAAGGTAGGTTTATAGGGCAGCAGAGAAGATCTTTATGGTAATCAGGACCCGATCCATGTAGGTCCTTGATTGTCAACAAGCAGATCTTTAAGGTAATACACCATCACATTTGCAGCCAGCGCAGAGCATGTAAGACCAGCATGATATGCTCACTTTGAAATGCTCTTCACCTGCCAGGCCACAGCATTCTGCATCAGCTGCCAGTGGTGTATAAGGCCTCCTGATATCCCTTAGTATAAAGTGTTGTAGTAATCCAGTCATGAAGTGACAAAAGTATGGACTAGCATCACCAAATCAGAGGGCACTTAATGCAGCTTCATCTGTGCAATGGTATGTAGATGGTAAATGCAATAGTGCCCTACAGATGGCATCTGCTGTTCTAGTGCCAGTCTGCAGTCAAAATTACCCCAGATCCTTTATCCTATTTATACGCAAAGTGTATGGCCATTTAATGATGGTAAGGCATCTACATTTGTCATTGCTGACCCACACTGTACTGATTAAACAATCATCACCCTGTCTTAGTTGGGCTGAAGCTCAGACAGTTGGATACCATCAATTTGATTTCCTAAAAGCACCACCATCACCATAACACCAAGGCTGCATTTCTCCCATCATGTGTGCAAAACAGGTAGAGTTGAATATCATTTCTGTAACAGTAAAACTCAGTGCTATGTCATCTTATGAACTCACCCAATGGCAATATGTGCACAGCGTATAACTTGTGTGCAAGGGTCATGCCTTCAGGAACCCCAGAGTTGAATGACGCCACTCCAGAGATGAAATTACCTAGAACCTCCTCCTGCATTTTCCCACTAGAAAAAGTAAAGTACAAATGCAGGCACCAGCTTGTTTGCTGCTTAAAACTACTTACCACTACTTGCTGGCCGCATGAGGTACTATATGTGTACAATTGGGTTTAATAGGGATCCAAGGAGCAGGATACTATTTTCACAATAGGTAGTTGTGTCAAGCTAACCAAATCTTGTGAGGTCAGTACAGTACAAATCAATACAAGCAATACAGTACAGTATCTCTTTTACCAAAAGCAAATAACAGCAGTTAAAACCATTTACCAATTATGGCTTAAATTAGTATTTTAAACCAATGAGAATTCTTTCTGGGTTTTTATGTATGATTTGAGTGTTATTAGTTTGGGATTTTGTGAATAACTGTCATAAGCTTCCAAGGAAGGACTTGGTTGGTCCAAGCTTAGGCACTTTGTTCTTTTGTGTCATCGAAGTTGGTCCAATAAAAGGTTTCAAACCATTTGCTTCTGGATCTGTTCTTACGAGGACCAATGTGGCAACTAATCTAAATCTGTTTGTCTTTTATCAAAGGGATTTTACTGATGGCAGGGACCTGAATATGACCCTGAACTCTAGCTCAGACTTCTCTAAGCAGAACCCACATAGACTTTCTGCCTCCCATAAATACTTCAAAAGGTTTACTAAGGAGATTAAATGGGCCAATGTCTGGAGGACATTGCACCCCAGAAATTCAAGGTTACTCACATTATTCAAAGAAACATTGTATCTATTCCAGGACAGAGCACCCACCTTTGTGGGGGCTTTGCCATGCACCCTTACTAAATGTACCAACTCCAAGGGAAGCACCTCGGGAGGAAAGCTGTAGGGTGCCATTTCAGCGATCACTGACTTGTACCCCTCACCGTTTGTGACCAAGCCGTTTTGTGTTTGCCTATTTTGGTCTCACTCTTTTGAGTCACCTAAATCATGGGATACCCACCTTTTTATGTCAGGGCTCTTATGAAGTAGGGCTTGATCCAATGGGCTGTTGGTGTATCAAATGTGGAAGCAACATAAAACCACCACAATCATAGCACTGATACACCCCATAACGGGACATGCCTTACTCAGTAGAAGGAGATAGTGCAGGCCATTCAGGCCTATGTAGTCCATCTATACCCCAGAGTGTTCCACCACAACAGCAGAAGACATCTTTAGCAGCACCTTAAGCTGCCTTTTGCTCCCAAAGTGGGAGCCCAGTTACTACTCCCTATTACCCAGGAGGAGCTGGACCTGGTGATAAAAGCATCTAAAACTATGAAGGCACATAGGCCAGATGGCTATAGTGCACAGTTCTATAAAATTGCCAAAGAACTCATGATCCATCCCCTACAACTGCTTACAAGAGTTATTGAAGGAGGGAACCCTCCCATTTGAGACATATACCACAATAACAGCTATTCCCAAACCTGACAAAGCATTCTCTGCTCTGCCATCCTAGCACTCTACATCAGAGCTCACACTGACTATAAGCTATTTATGTCCATAATGGCAAAATGGATGAACAGACTCTTCTCTACCATTATACACAGAGACCAGACTGGTTTTGTCCATTGCCACACAACAACAGACAACATCAGTCTTAACAGCATGTAATTAACCATAAGCAGCAGTCACAAACCACATCCATTTTGCCAAGACTTGATGCCAAAATGGCAATTGACTGGGTCTCCTGGCACATCTTGGGATGATATGGATTCACGGCACCATTATACAGTTCTTGCAAAGGTTTTACAAATCCCTCAAGGCTTATGTGAAAGTAAGTGGACACCATTCCCCATACATTCCCCTTCACAAAGAGACTTGCTAAGGATGCCCCTACCCCCTTCTGTTCTCTGTTTACATTGGATCCTTTGCCTCAGGCAGTTTGGGGGCCACTACCTTCCAAGGCATATCTGTGAAAGGGAGGAACACTGCATCACACTATGCAGTATGTGGATAATGTTGTTATATCTGAGAAACCCAGAAGAGGCACTTCTACAGGTATTTGACCTGCTACAATAATATGGAGAAGTGTCCAGCTATCATCTGAATACATCAAAGATGGAGATGCCATGTTTCAACTTTACCCCCAAGTCAACTATGAGACCTACTCATTCCACGGGACTTAGTAAAACTAAAATATTTAAGAATAAACAATGCCACTTCCCAACCACAGCATACCGAGGCAGCACTGCCTTATTTGCACAGGCCATGTCCAGCGATCTTCAAAGATGGGATACATTGTTACCTTCCCTAACCCAATGGGTAGAAATAGTCCAGATGGTCACACTACCGGAGCACTGTATCTCTTTCTAATTGTTCCTGTATCTCTCCCCACAAAGTGCTGGAGAAACTGGAATAAAATCTCTCAGTTTATAATGGTGAGTCTAAGACTATGTATCACAATGCAGCAACTTTTTGGAGCAAAGGAAGGCACAGGCCCTTCCCAAATTTAAAGGCTGTTACTGAGCTGCCCATGTGTGCCTTCTTTCTATCGCCACTTAGGCAACTAACATGCTATATTGCTGGACATGGAGAGCACCCTGTTTCTAAACCATCAATTTGTACAGGTAGGTATTTTTTTTTTAGGTAGGTAAAGTGTATTTGATTGACCATAACAATATAACCATCATAGCCATACAAAATACTGAAAAACACTTTGTAGTACAATATAATAAAATGACACAAACAATAAATACAGGTAGCTTTCCAGAGGTTAAGGAGAACAATAATCATTTAGACGTGTTACACTGGTGAATGTCGGTTAGGTAAATTTATATAGTTTCTGATGTCAGCAACATCTTCCGTTTTCTTTTTAGAAAATAGCCTTTGTCAAAGGAAAATTTGGTTGTTATTTTGTTTTTGTTTACCCTTTTCTTTTGGTTAGACTACTGTAGAGACGAAATTTGCAATCATTTAGCATCTTCTCTGGTAAATGAATGAAACAAAATGAACATTATATCCTAATCAAGGTGTGTTCTAAATACTTGTTCCTTGGTTCAGAGTAAAGTGGACATTGTAGAGCAATATGACAAATTGTTTCAATGAATCCTCTATTAGATGGGCACTGTCTGTAGTAGTTGTCTCTAACACAGGGATTTTATTGGGGTAGAAATATTTTGAGTTTAATACCTCTAGTCTCCCAGGTAATCATTTTCCTTTGTAAGGGAGAAATGTATGTATTTATTTATTTATTTCAATAGTTCAGAAACACCTTTGAGCAAATGCTTTTACAAAGGTTCCACATCTAGTACAACAATGTACAATCAAGTTACAGGAATAGAAAGAAAATACAACAAATGCTGTACAATTAGTACAAAGACAAATTGCATGACTCCTATAAATATTTCAACTATGCTTGGTGATTACAATATCTAATTAAATAAAGGTGAAAATACATTCTATGAATATACAAAAAACAAAAAATAAACAGTTACTGACATCCATCAGGAGATGGCGTTAAGGGAGCATAGTGCAGAAAAAGGGTAGCAGCCTGGAGGTCAGGCTTAGTCAAAGGTCCTAGAAGGATGAATGAGGTAATGACCATGCTAGAGAGAAGTGCATGGGTCAAGGAACTGGTGTCAAGGGAGTTGATGCTTGATATGAGTGGGCCCACAAGATAAGGGGAGGAAAGGTGCAGGGGAGATGCAGGTACAGTATTGAGGCACTAGTCAACAGGAAAGTGTAAGAGCAAAGAATGAGTTGGGGTGGGGGATCAAATTTCAACTCAGCAAACCAATAGCACCCAAACTACCTGCAATTACAGGCAGCTGCCTCAGAGAGATGCATCTTCAGCTCAACCTTGAAGGATGGTGGGAGTAATTATGGAATATATGCACAGGGTTTGATTTAGCCAGCGGGGGCTGGCTAATGCATGAGGTGCTAACCACTACTGTCATCTTCATGAATGAGACAACCAACGAACATCTTGTCTTTCCTCTGGTCTGGTGGATAGAGCAAAATTCTGTGAGCATCTCCTTGAGCCTAGGGGTGAATTTTCCTAGTATAGCTTTCTTACCCAAGAGGCATGTTTGATATTTTATTCTATTTTTGAAGCTGAGCCATCTGGTTTGCTCGCAGAGTGAGCAGGAGTGAGTTAGGTTGTCAGCTCCAAGGGTGAGTCTGCAGGCCTTATTTAGGGCTGTTGATACCCGTTGAGTGCAGTGTCAGTTTCCACCCCATACACTATCAAGCCATAGTCAATGACTGATAAGATGGAGGAGAAACAGACAAGCGCAGGGGCAGCAGGCGTAAGATATTGTCTGTGTCTGTACAGTACACCAAGTTTAGAGCTCACCATTTTATGACTTGATCAATGTGGGGATACAAACAAGAGTGTGTCATCAATGGTAAACCCAAGGTACTTGAAAGACTGTACCTGTTCTAGGGTACGTCCATGTTGTTCGTGATGGACAAGACCGGGATGATATCTTGTGGTGGGGGCGGAGATCAGCATTGTTTTAGTCTTCTTATAGTTAAGAAGTTTCTGCATACTGAACCAGTTTTCCATGAGGGGAAAAGTGGATTCCAACTCCTGCTGCAAGTGATCCAGCTGGGCACTGCTGGTCATGATGACCACGTCATCTGCATACAGGATAGTTTAGTTGTGCATGCCTCCGGTAATTTGTTTAAAAACAAACTGAAAAGGAAAGGGCCAGGGTGGATTCTTGGGGAATCCCAAGTGCAATTTCACTAGGGAGGAGGTTGTAGTTCCATTTTACACACTGGGATCTGTGGGAAGGTAGTCTTTGAACCAGTGGACCTCATCCAAGGATTTCCCCAAGTTCACCAGTTCCTGTAGCAGGACAGGGTGGTTGATTGTATCAAAGGCTTTAGTGAGATCTATGAAGATAGATCACACTAGTTTACTACCATCCAGAGCCTTGTGTACAAAGTCAGAGAATTCCACTAATGCTGTGGTCGTACTGTGGCACTTACAAAATCAGTGCTGATGTGGGCATAGGAGGTCGTATTTATGAAGGTGCTCAGATATCTGATTGGCCACTATCCTCTCAAAGGCTTTTAATAGGGGAGAGGATGGATATCGATCTGTAATTGGCTATACTGGTCCGATCTTCACATTTTAGCACAAGGTGACTATTGAAAGCTTCCATTTGGCTGGGAACTTAGCTAGGGAAATCAATTTGTTAAACAGTTTGGTGATGGGTGCCAAGAGCTCTTTCAGTGTAATTGCCACCAGCTTCATAGTGAGTTATTACTGCAAGCCTTGTCTTACCTAACACTGAGTATGTAACTTCTGGCTTCCTTAGGTGTGATGCTTCTAAAGTAGAAATTAGTGTGGTTTAGGCTTACAGTGTTTGGCGAGGGCATTTCAGGCTGGCTTCCACTAATGTTCTGCACAGGTGAGCCAGGGTGGTTGAGGTAGTCAGGTGGGAGGACAGCACTGAGATCAGAGAAGGCCGAATTAAAGGATTCAAGCAATGGTATGTGAGTCAAGGGTCAGGGTACCATCGATCATTAGCATGAGTAGAGTTGATGCTTATCCTTTTACCAAGCAGTTCCTTGATATTCTCCCAGAACATTTTACCATTGCCCCAGCTACTGTCAGTTGTTTCTTGCAGTATTTTGCTTTTACCTGTTTAGTAAGGTTGGTACACTTGTTACAAGCACGCCGGTAGCAATAAGTAATCTTCTGGATTATGTGCCATTTTATTTATTTTAAACCATGCTAAGTATTTTTGTTGTCTGATATTTTACATATCCAGATCATGGATTATCATGTAGCAACCCCAAGTGGTGAACTCATTCAGAGAACACTGCACCTTACACCATTTCTCATTCTACTGTGTCAACAACACAACTAGAAGACTTTGTTCCCCTCCCCATAGGCATGACCATAGATATAGAACATGGAGAGATACTCCTTACAGTATATTGATCAATTTTTCAGGGTCGAACATATTGTCCTATCAAGGCAAGCTAGCCCATTATCATCTGCAAAGAACAGTGTTCTACTGCTACCTGCAGCTATGGTATTTCATCACATCCCTCCTACTTGGTGCCCGTACTCCAGTCATGCACCCAGCACTCATCACCTATAGTATAGCTTTTTTAAGCTTGGTACTAGGCTGCATATTATCTCACAGATATATCAGGCCGTGCAAACTACCTCAGGCAAAAACTCCATGAACAAAGCTCTTAAATGGGCTGGCAGTATAGCCTAGAGGTTAGAGGAAGAGGTGTGAATCGCTTGATACATCCAGCAGACCAGACCTGAGTTTGATTCTCACAACCAACACTTGCATACTGTGTGACTCTGAGCAAGTCACTTAACCACCCAGTGCTCCCAGGTCACTCCTGAAAACAGGCACTTGTGCCTAGTGGGCCTTAACCGGTTACCAAAAGACTAAAAAAAAATAGAAAGAGGAACTCAATACCTCATTGAGGAGGACACATGGACTAAGGCATGCCGGGCCTCAGCCGAGTCACCAGCTACCATCAGTGGAGGAGTATGCCCAGAAGCAACTCTCTAGATTTTATGAACCCCAGTGAAGACTGCCCATTATGTACCCACAGGACTCCAGATGCTGGAGTGGTTGTAGTGAAACAAGAGCCACACATACCTATGTCATGTGAACTTGTCCCCACCTACAGCCCTTCTTCCAGTCCCTGGAGATGGAGATCCAACAACTATTTGGCAAGCAGATCCCACATACCCTAATACTGTACATACTCCTGCACTACCAAGAGGCCTTAGGGATCCCAGTTCTTGCTATTTACTGGTAATCACAATCATGGGTGCCAAGAAAGCAATAACAAAGTGGTGGCTTACCCCCATTATCCCAGATGTGACTACTTGGAGAACTCTGGTTAACCACATCTACCAAATGGGAAAAATAATGCACTCCTTATCAACCGAACAGAGATACAGTATATGCGTCATGATGGAACAGATGGTTGTTTCACACCATGAGCAAAGATCCTACCCTAGTCCCTGATAACCCCATGTAGAACACAACAAACCAATTTGGTTGCAACACTCCCCAGCTGGAAAAGTGGGCCTGGGAAATTCCCTCCCTGCAATAGGGATGGTAATAAGAGGCACGCAAAATGACATGTCCCAATGGGATCATCCTGGGTGTCACCTCCCTCAGGACACACACAAGAGTTAAACTGCAGGTCTATTATCAGGGATACATAGCTGTACTGCATCTGCTCAGCAGCTACACAACATGCCTGAAGTCCACAAGGCAACTTCCCACTGCTTCCCAGAGGAGGGGCGGGACACTTGACCAAATTCAGACAACTGTGGCTGTGTGGAAATGTATAAAATGAAGAAACACAAAACTGATTGTACTTTATTGTAATTCCAATGTACTGTATTGACCTTGAAGATTTAATAAACATAACATAAAACAAAAATTTAAAAGCAATGCAGTACAAATACATATAGTCAATACAGATGCAAACTAGAAAGCAATATGGTCCACAAATCATCTCACATCTGCTGGCTTCAGTGTTGCACATGGCTACTGTGATATCATCAGCACTGTTAAAGCTGCTGCCTGATTTGTCAGTAAACCATTGTGACATACCCAGCTTTGCAAGACAGTAGTGCTATTTTATTCACATATGAAAGTAGTACTATCTTGCAAGATGGTCATAAGATAGTAGTTTTATCTTGGTTAATCCAGACCCCACCTGTTGTATTAATTACTAAATACATACATGCATACATACATACATACATACATACAGACAGACAGGCATAAATAAATAGATGTATGCAATAGGCATGGACATAAATGGAGTGTGATAAATCTGTTTATCTGTAACTGTGTAGATAAACGTAGAATCTTACATTTATGTACATAGTTAATATGTCATCATCCATTTATGTATGCAGTTTCTACATCATCCCTCCTACCCCCACTGCCAGCCGACACTACATTCATCCACTTTCACTTTTCCCACTGTCAGAGACACATGCACCCAACTGTTATCTAGCTACCATTTTCTACACATTTTTCCTGCTATGCATTACATATTAACTTTTATTTACCACTCAGCTTTTTTAAATAAAGTATTAAAATTGATTAATGAAGTATTAAAATTGACTGAGCTATCCAGCTCTTTCATCTCCTCACCGGCTTCAATTCCACCAGCAACTGAGCATGCAGCGTTCGCACACAAGTTCATACACCAGGCAAAAAAAACAAAAACATAATGCAAATTATCTTTTTTTTTATAACGAAAAGACTACCAATCTTTAACGACTACCTCTAACTACCAGCAGTTATTTTGTAATAACTGTTATTTCTTCTCCACTTGGCTGCCTGCTCCTCTTTTTAAAACTCACACCTCTGCTCTGATACCTGCTCCCCTCCGTACTAGATTCAACAGTTCTGTCATCTGGGAGGAAGCCGAACCATCATGTCAACAAGTAAGCAATAAATACCCGACAGGGTGGGCATTATTAGGAAATACCCGGACTGCCAAGGGGCGTAATGAGGGCCCGACGCCACAGGCGGAGGGCCTATAGCCCTAGAAGGTCCGGTATTTCCAACAATGCCCACCCTGGAGAGTATTATTGCGCTTAGAAAATGGGCCACTGTATCACATGTGCTTAAAAAAGACCTTTATGTTTATATGTTAAAACTCTTGGCTTTTTGAGTTGTTTTGTAATAAAATAGTTCCTCCGCCTTTACCTAGGGACTTCATCCTAAGTTGTACCTTTTCGCTGGTTTCCATGGTTACCACCCACACACAAGTTAAAATCCTTTTGTTTTGTTTTACTATTTTTTAAAAATAGTTCTTCACCTGTTTGACAATGCTTTTGTGAGCTAAGGACAGTTGATTTAGTTGAGCTTTTATAATTTTGCCTTTTGGGTTGCTTGTCATACTGGCGACAGGAAGATTCGACGAACCGCTATTTTTATTTTACTACTGAAGTTCAGTCTTGCCATTTATTTTACTGTGTTTGTTGGTGACGGAGATTTGCAGCACTGCAAGCGGGACACCAGCGGTGGTACCAAACAGGACATCAACAGCGCACCGAGTGGGATATTATCAGCAGTGCAAGCAGTCCGCTGCAGGAAAGCGAGTTCTAAGGCACAAATTTTATTTTATTACAGTTAGAATGGGACCATGGTATTCTTAAACTGCAGTTGAGCCGAGGCTGGATCTGGGGATTCAAGGGAAGAGATTGTCGGTCTAATGAAATGTGAGGACACAGGAGAATTCATTGAAGCTGACAGGCTTTACAAGCATGGAGTCTGTGGAGGCTGGGTGGTGCAATACTTTTAAAATCTGATCTAATGGTTTTACAAAACAGACAATATTAACAATATAAAGGTGGGATTTGGGGTATTTCACGACTGCAGTTGAGAGGATGTGTCGCGTGATGTGAGAGATCAACGTGTTAACAGAGAGAGAGATCAAGAATGGATGCACAATCAGAAAACGGCACTGGAAAAAGAAATGTGTAGTGATAATTTAGTTCAGTGGAGATTGTGAGGTTTTATCATGCAGTTGGCAGCACTGAACTATGGAGCTATGAGGGCCACTTTCACTAAGCGACAGAAAAAATGGTGGCGATTTGAAACTCAATTAGGTGCTTTCGGCCAATCTGAAAGCAGGATGGGCACGAGGATATCACTGTGGGTAAAGGGGCACTGGGGATGGCACTTTTAATTTCCTGGTCACCTGTTGAAAGTTAATGTACCCCTCTGGCAGGGGTACCAGCCAATCAGAGACCAGGAAATTAAAGACCATTCTAACTCACATTACCTCTCATTTTGGAGCAGGTCTTCTATCACGATTCATGTCCCACTCCTTGTTCCTCTCATTTCCCCAAATGTCACAGCTCTCTTTCTACATTTGTCATCCTTTTAAACAGAACTACTCACCACTCCCTTTCAACATCAAACTCATTTCCTACTCCTCCTCAGACTTCTTACACTGACGGTCCACTTCAGCTAAGCTACAGATTTTCAGGCAACATAAAAAATCCATTTGTTAAAAACAAACCCCTCATAAGCAACAGCCAGACTGACCCCACACCACCCACCTGCGTTTCTCTTACTCCACATTGTGCTCGATCTCCTACCACATAAAGCGCTTCCGGAAAAAAATATCCCAAACAGCAGGAACTGTAAGACACTCTGCTGACAGCCATCCAATATGCATCTGGCTGCTCTTGTTAAGTGGAGCTGCCATCTTCCCTCTGAAAAGAATAGATCCTGGCTCCTACACCATTCAACTGTTGTGTAACACATCAGTGTCATGATAGTGCCTCCCTAGCAACACCCACATCAACAGAGCACACATAACATGGAAACACACTACTTCACCAAAAGGGCCATATACTTTTTAAATAAAAAAAGGTAAAAACAAAATAACCCATAAAACAAGACTCTGCCCTATTGTATAAATGGAATATGCAGTGCAGACCTTGTGTGAAATGTGATTTATGCACACTCATGCTGTTTGACCTTGGACACCTCATTCAGGGCTTACACCACTCATAAGGTTCCCAAAGTCAAACAGCACTTATGTACTAGCTAGATGGCTGGATATATAATGCATGGCTGGGCCCTAGTCCCCATAGAAAAGCCATCATACATGTCCCCATATATGACGGTAGCCAACTAATATATTATGATGTCAATTAACTATTTACACTGTATTAAGGTGTTATTAATACCTTAATAACACATTAATATCTAACAAGCACTATATACTACTTCTATATGTTCTTTGCAAAGCAGAATGTTAATGTACCAGTTAGGGTTTAATTTATTAATAACAAAAGTAGGAAAATGTGTTGCTAGGGTTTCAAACCTAACTCCCCACCCCACCCACCAAAGCAGCGAGAAAAAAACATTAGGGTTTTGAGTCTCCTGAGTCTTGGCAAATCAGTGGTAGGGTCTTCTTTCAGGCTGTCAATTCTAAGGATCCCCCAGCCAGTAGCCTCCTGTTTGAAGCACAAAGTGCAGCTCAAGTCAGTGATTCATAATAATACACTCTTCAAAGGTAGAAGTATATCTCACCACATGTTGCCAAAAAATCCGTTGTAGATTTTTTCATGCAGAGCCCTGTGGAACCTGCCTGATGAAAAAGAGATCACATCTGACCTTGTTTGCTCCTGTGAGGGGTGATCATTAGGGTTGAAAACCCAAGGAAGACTCCACCACTGATTCACCAAGACACAGAAGACCCAAATCCCCAATGTTTTTTCCTTTTGCTGCTTTTGTTGGTGAGGGTGGGGAGTTAGGGTTGAAAAACCTAACATCACATATTCATACTTCTGTTGCATTAGCTGAACGCTAACTGGTGCATTAATGCAGTTTTAAAAGCATTTCCATTTTTGTTGAGATAGCAGAATTGTATCCTCATTCAAGCAGGTCCCTTGCAGCACAGGAAGACTTTGTCAACCTACAGAAGTGAAGGGCTCCTGCTGACCCTGCACTTCTATGCAGGTCGGATATAAAAATTACTAAACTTATGAATGTGTGTAGAAAAATGGCAACATACCTTCATAACTGAGTTGTTTTCTAATATTTTGACCAAAAATTTCAACATAACCTTGTTACAAACCCACCTCATGAAGCCGGTAAGTGAAAATGTTTAAATCTTTGTCAAAGTTTCATTCTTTAGCACAACTGTGAAAGCACATTTTGGCCAGGATTTGAAAATGACAGTTGTCACATTCATGAGGTATGTGAAAAAATTGCTATGTTGAAAATCTGGGTCAAAATATGAAAAATTACCAAAGTTATGAGCATGTTTTGCAAATTTTCAACATCGCTCATAACTTTGTTTTGTTTTCTTATATTTTTAAGCCATATTTTCAGCATAGCCTTCTTATGACCCCACCTCATGAACAAAGGCGAGAAAATGTTCAAAACCTACCTGAAAGATGATTTTGCATAGCAATCGCAAAATCGCCTTCCAGGACGAATCTGTGGAGGGGCAAAAGTTTATGTTGAAGATTTGGTGTAAAAGGTTCAAAATGACAAAGTTATGAATAAAAGTTCAAACCCTTTTGAAATACATTAAACCACACATACCTTTTTGTATTCAGTCACCAGTTCCAGCAGTAAGAAGTGTCTGTGATTGAAGAGTGGATCTAAGTCATAGGACATATTCAGGTGAGTGAAGGTGTGTGGGGTTCTGAAGTGGAATGTCGGGTGGGGTTGAGATCATCGAGGACCATTTTCTTTTTACAGGTGAAGAAAGATGACAATATCGGTTATAAATGAGTATATTTCTTATTTTGAGCAATCCTCCTGCTGCCCACCACCAGCCACTGATGCATGGTAATGAGAAAATATGGCACAGATATGCCAGTACAGTTGTTCATAAATGAGTTTGTGATTTTTTTACCTTGTATGAGTTATGAACATTTAATGAAAGATAAGCTTCATGAACTTGCCAAACCTGTTCCAGAATGAAAATGGACATTTAAAATTGAGAAATCAGGCTTTGAAAAGCCTGCTCCTCTCTCTAAGCTAGGTACTTTGGATTTTTGAGAGCCCAGAAATATTATTTGCAGGGCAGGTTTCAAAAACAAACACCAGAATTTAGCTAAACAAATCCTGTTTACTTAGGTTCAGGTGTGTGTTGTCTGAAAATGAACAATTTTATTAAGTTTTAACTTATGGCAGCCATACGAAAAGAAATTTTGGCTCACGAAGGAAGAATCTCAAAGAAGATTCTTCTGTCATGAGCTGGAAGACTATTCTTCTATGTCAAACATCTATCTGAAGGACCCTACTGAGCATGCTCAGAACTAAAATTTCAAATCCTCTTAACTCAGGAACAGATTAATATTTTCACCAAACCAATAGATGGCACCAGTCGTTTCATTAATCGGTCCTGAAAGGTAATTCCGAGCAGTGACCACGAAATTACCTTTCAGGACCAATCTTTACATGACAGTGGCTGAATTCATGAGGAGGGTGCCCAATAACTCCATGTTGAAAATTTGGTGCCAAAATTCCCAAAAATGCCAGAGAAATGCACCAAAGTTGAAAAATCCCTAGTTATGCCATTATACAGCTTACCAGCATTTCCTTAGTCTGCGGTTGGCTTTGAAGAGTTCAGACGTGTTCCTGGTCCACAAAGATCATCTCTCTGGGCTCTGGAGGTAAGGGTATGGGGTTGGGGGTGGAGAGGTGAGGGTGCTTAGAGGTCAGCACGGTTTGGAGGAGGGCCACCGGACTCGACGAGGGACCATTTTCTGCTTTGCAGGTTAAAACAGAAACAAAACCATCGCATGATGGTTTTTCTTTCTAGGGTCATTTGGCATGCTGTTGTGGGCTCCCAGCATGCCACCTGAGTGTTTTGGGGGCTGTAGCCAGCGGAAGTTGGGCACCCCAATTGACACATGGGAGGGCAAGTGCCGAGGAGTTGGGCACCCCTCAGCACAAACTGAACATTTTGGAGGGAACCATTATGCCAATGGGGCGGGCTCCCCCATGGGCAAATTATGTGGGGGTGAATGAAGCCGATGGGGATTGGGCCCCCTGTCAGCAAAACACTTTTCTTGGGGGCACATGATGCCAAGGGGATTGGGCACCCCTCAGCAGGGAGGGTAATATTGTTTGTGAAGATGGCAGCAGCTTACTGCCACATTCACAAACAATATTATAATAGGAAACATTCCACTCGGCAATGACTGGTCACTCCCTCATTGCAGTGGAATGGCTGACACTACAATGATGAGTCGGCCCTGATTGCTGCAGCAAAAGCGTTTCTACTTGGTGGCACTTTTGAGACCAGTGTCATCAGCACACTGTGCCTCCATTGGTCCACCAGTGCCAAGCCCCACAGGTAGTGCCTCTGTTGGCTGCTACAGTGCAGCACCTCCACAACCCTTCTCTTCTAAGCTGCCCCATAATGTTTCTTGTGCATGCTGCATAAGCAAACATAAAATGGCAAAGTCCAGCATACTTGTGAAAGTATACCATCTCAGGGTTCAACTGAGCTTATGGCTTTATGGCTTGTTTAACCTGTTGAAAGTATTATTTCATTGTATACCACACTTTGCCATAATTTTGTGTGTGTGTGTGTGTGCATGTGCGTGTGCTATGGCCCTAATGAAAATATCACTGATATTTTTTCTGAGTACAGTTCGCCTCATGTTAGTGATATTTTCATTGAGCCATGGCAAGTCTGATTTATGCCATGCCTGTTATTATGCAATGATAAGAAAAAATCCTGCATCCTGATTGTTCAGTGGCCACCTTCAACAGTGATGTTGTCCCAGCACAAACTTACTGTATGACACCACTGCCATTCCTATTTGGCACTTCATGCCCTTGAGAGTCAGCCCTGCAGCTTTCAGTTGGTGGAGAACCTCAGTCTATGCCTGATGTGATCCTCCCATGTCTCCTACCCCAGACTGAATGTCGTCCAAAAGCCATCGATTGTGGCTTATGCATTATTCATCCTGAATGGCATTACTCAAAACTCGCATAGACCAAGCAGATTAAGAAGGCCAACCTCTCTCTCTAGCTTCTGTGGTGAGTAGTACCTGTCAATAACCCTTTGGTCTATAGTGTTCAGGTATATGCTCTCCCTAACCTCTCTAGGACCTCATCCATCCTGGGCATGGGGTATGTGTCTGACTCTGTACAGCTGTTGAGCTTGTGGTAGTCAATGCAGAACCTTGTAGTCCCATCCTTCTTGGAGATCAGTGCCACTTGGGAGGTCCAAGGACTACTGGATTGCTGGATTACCCTAAAAGCCAGAATTTCCTTGATCCTCTGACTCAAAGGCATGTTTCACCCTCAGAAACACTGTAGGGTAGTTCCCTCATTGGAACCTGGGATTCTATATCCACATGGATCTCCACAGCTTGGTGTGCCCTGATTTCTCCTTGAACATTTCTCAAATGTATGCAGCGCCCACATTTTGGCAGCTTGAGCCAGTGTCAGCTGCTCCGAGGAGGTGACAGCATCCACTGAGAATTTTCCCTTAACCTCTCCTAGGAGATCAACCAGCAGATTGACTTCTGCCTCCTCCTGCTGATAGCTGCACACTGCCAGGACCATCTCATTCCAGTCATGGTAGGGATTCATCATGTTTACATGTAGATTCACTGCTTGCACCTCCTATAGGGTAGCTCCACCATGTAATCAACATCATTCCCCTCCTGACCACTGGTAAGGACCCTCCCAAGCCACCTGTAATTTATGCTGTTGGATGAGGGTGATTATCATCACCCATTGCCCAACTTCATGCTCCAAGGCTCTGGCCCCATGGTCATACTACATCTTCTGGATCGGATCTTCTCATTGGGACTTGACATATGTGCAGTCAGGGTTAATCTGGTGTCTTGGTCAGATCATCAGGCAACTTTATTCCAGTGTGGGGTCACCTGTTTAACTATCCCTTCAGTGGAATTATTCATTGCCATCAAATATAACTTGAGGGCCATCGGCTTTGTGGTTGATTTCGCTTGCGGCAGCAGCGACGGAGTTCAGGGAGCGGACCCAGCGAGCCGTCGGAGGGGCTGGCAGGGGAGATGGATCGGCGTCCGTTGGACTGCTCTCCTTCTCCGGGAGGGCTGGGGCAGCATCCGAGGCGATGGGGACTCCTAGCGGAGGCCAGGAATACCACGCTGCCATGCTCAAAGAGTATAGAAGGTGGGGCAGGCGTCAGCGTCATTGCACGACCCGCCTTCCCCGAAAAAGAGGAAAATGGATGGTTGCGGCCGCCCTCCATGAAGCCCCCGGCGGCGATTAACCCCAGGCAGTCCTCCGACCGATTACGGTCTCCTGCGGGATGTCTCACCCTCTCATCCCGTAGCCCCACCGTGGGGGTAAGCCACAAGGGTATCATGAGACCCGAGCCCGGTTGGGGGTGAAGCCATGGCCCATGACGGGCTGAAGCATCGGGTGGCCGCAGCTAGGAAGCGGTAAAAGGCAAATTTAAAAAAAAAAATTATAACTAGAACCTCCAAACTCCAGAAGGCATTGGATGCCTCGGATATACTTCTGACATGTGCACAAGGTCGAGAGGTGGCCATGGAGTGCTATAATATGGTGCTTATGGCCACCCTAGATGCTATTGCACCTTTCCATGTTGCCCTTGACTTCCCATCATAGTTCCTGTGGTACTGTGCAGAGCTGCTGCAAGTGAAGATAAAGAGGTGAAGATTGAAGTGCTCTTGGAGAAGTTCCAGTTGTGTGGAGGACAGATTGGCACTGAGAATTCATTATACTGAATATCAGTGGGTAATCAACCTGAAAAGACAGAATTCCTGTCATGGTTATTGCTGCAGGGAAAAATCATCCAGCATACTGTAGCTCTTTCACACTGTGGACAGGTTGTTAAATCCTCCCTGTCTGCAGTCTGAGCTACTTCAGCAGTAAAGTGTGATGAGTTTGGGTGTTTTTCACTGACAAGGTGTCAGCCATTAGGTGTGTAATTTCTTCTAGTGGCTCAGTTTGGGTCTGTAGTGGTTGTACCTTTGATGATGTAGATCTGCCTGCCTAGGATAAGTTCTGACCTGTTTCTGAGGCTGAGGTGCTTCAGGTGTTCTTCAGTTTGCATCCCACCAACTGTATGCAGGACCTGGGACCAATGTGGCTGATTCACAACTGCAGTGAGTTAATAAGTCCAGTATTCACAGAGATGATGAATGGGTTCTTGATGGAGGCGTCTTTCCATCAGCCTTGAAAAGGCTGTGGTCAAGCCCCTGAAAAAAACTTCCTTGGACCCTGACTTTCTAGTGAATTACAGGCCTATCTCTAACCTACCCTTTCTAGGGAAGGTTATTAAGAAGGTGGTGGCTGAGCAACTGACTGATTGCCTGGAGTCTCTTTCCACCTATGAACCTCTCCATTTGGGATTCTGGCCTTGGCACTGCACTAAGATGGCTCACATCAGGATGACCCATAATCTCCTCTTTGTAAGGGACTGAGAGCACCATTCAGTCCTGATACTCTTGGATCTCTCATCGATTGTTTGATATAGTTGATTGTGAGGTGCTGTTTTATCACCTGAGGAACTATGTAGGCCTTATTAGTGCAGTTTTTCACTGGTTGCAGTCTCGCTTAGCTGGGAGAATGCAGCAATGGCTCTTAGGAATTTTACCTTGGAGGCATCTGTGTTGTCCTGTGGAGTTCTGCAAGGCTCAATCTTCACCCTGTTTTGTTCTCTGTGTACATGCTGCCATTAGGGAGATCATTAGATGGTACTATGAGGATTTCACTGCTATGCAGCAGGGGCCAGAGAAAAAGAAGACTGCTATAGTTCTTTACAGATGTAGTGGAAAAAGCAAGAGAGAAAAAATAGCTTTCAGAAACTACAAAAGAACACAGAAGGAGGAGGATAGGAGAGTTACCAGGAGAAACAGAGGGAGGCAGGGAAGGCAGTTAGAGCATAAAAGTGAAAATGGGAAAATACATCCAAATCAGTAAAAAAGGAGATATAACATTTATATATACAGTAGTGAAAAAGAGGAAGTCCAAGGCAGGGATAGTAAGATTGAGAGGGGACAGGGTTTTCTGTAGAAGATGACCACCAAAAACAGACATAGAAACATAGAAATCTGATGGCAGAAAAGGATCACAGCAGCCCATCCAGTCTGCCCTTTCCCATCCCAAGTCAACATCCCACCCAGCTTTCTCCCCCACCCGGTGCTCCTCCCACCCCCACCTCACGGTTTCCATTCCTTTTTGTGCTTCTGGAACTTCTGTTTCCATTTCTTACTATATCCATGTACTTGTCCCATGATCTCTTGAACTCTGCTACTGTTTTTGCCTCCACCATCCACTCCAGCAGTTTGTTCCATGGGCCAACCCCTTTCAGTAAAGTAGTTCCCTCTCCTATTACCTCTAAATTGCCCACATCCAGCTTTAAGCTGTCCCCTACTCTTCAAATTCTCCTTCCTCTTAAAGATGCTCCTTCCACCACCCAGTTTATCTCTTTTAGGTACTTAACAGTTTCTAACATTTCTCTCTCTCTCTCCTTATTTCCAGGAGTGTAGATCTAGCCTCTCATCCTTTCTTCATATGTCTTCTGATGCATGCCATGCACCATTCTAGTTGCCCTTCTCTGGACCTTCTCTATCTTTTCTATATTCCTCTTCTAATATGGTCTCCAGAACGATACCCCATAGTCAAGGTGCGGCCAACCATGGACCTGTATAGAGCATTATCACTTCCCTTCTCCTGCTTGTAATACCCTTCCCAATACAGCCAGCATTCCATTTGATTTTTCCACTGCCTTGCTTCACTGGTTTGTGTGGTTTAGGTTGTCTGAAATTATAACCCCAGATCCCTCTCCTTCTCTGTTACCAATATTATCTCCACTCCTAGTGTGTATAAGGCTTCCAGGTTCTTGTGCCCAATATACAGTATTCTGCATTTTTGGCATTAAAACTCAGCTGCCACCTCTGACCACCCTACAGCTTCCTCAGATCCTCTCTCATGTTCTCCACCCCCAGTGTGTCCACCCTATTGCAGATTTTTGTATTGTCTGATATATTTAACAAATACTTCTGTTCAGTATTCATAGAGGAAGGGCCAGAAATGGGCCTTTGTTACAAAGACAAGGGCATACAGCAAAGGGTTGGGAGGTGGACACTAGCCCTTTTACAGTGGAAAGAGTCCTAAGGGAGTTGTCGAGGTTAAATGTAGACAAGACAATGGTCTTGATTCTCAAAAAGGGCTAGAATCAGTGCAAGCTGCAGCAAACAGCAGCTTGTGCCAAATCCTGGTGCATCAGGGACCCTGCACTGGATTCTGGTACAGGACGGGTCTATGTGCCTAAGTCACCACACTTGTTGCAACCCTCCCATGCAGCAAATACCTGGTAGATGGGAAGGGTCTGCTGCAGACCGCTTGCAACAAATGCAAGCAGTCCCCCAATCCCCAATCCTCAAGTACAGTCAATATAACCCTTCCCCGGTGGTCTAGTGCTCCCGTCCCCAAACCCCATGCTGCCCATATGAAGTAAAAATAACCTGTCCCCTCATGGAGTATAGTGCCCTCAGCCTCAATGAAGCTGTACTATTAAATAATAACATGGCACCCCACCCTGATCCATGCCGCCATATGAATTCAGTAATACCATCCCCTACTTGACCCGGATGCCACCCCATGATGTAATTAATAGAATGTCCTCCTCCTGATCTTTGATGTCACCATTGCCATTATATATAAAAAAACTTTCCCTGGTGATCTGGTGCCCCCAGCCAAGCAGGTAGTGCCCACCACCCAGCTCCTCCCCATCCTGTAACACAGCCAGAACCAGCACAGCCCTCCTCTCACCTCCATGGCAGGTGATGACTAACTGTCATTGAGTGCTGTACTATACAGCACTCAATGACAATTCAATTAACACCAGCAGCGGAAAGTGTGAGGAAGGAAACTCTACTGCTGACTCTGTTACAAGGATGAGTAGGCAAATAGTGGGCACTACCTGCTGGGCTTGGGGTTGGGGGCCACTAGATCACCAGGGAAAGGGGGGTCTTTTGATAAAATATGGCAATGGTGACATTGGGGATCGGGGAGGGGAACATTCTATTAATTACATAATAGAGCAGCATCCGGATCGGGAGGGGGCGATTGTATTACTTAATTCATATGATGGCATGGATTGGAGTGGTGCCATTTTATTATTAAAATAGTACAGTAGCATCAGGATGGGGGCTATGTTAACCATATTATAAGGGGCAATATCAGGAATTGAGGGAAGGGAGAGCTATAATTATTTATCATGTAAGGGGCGATATTGGGATGGGGTGCACTAATTAATTATTATAATATAACCAGCAACATCGAGGACCGGAGGGGGCTATATGAACTGTTATATGACAGGGAGGCGGGGCTGGAGGAGATTTGGCACATTGACAGGGATAGACACTCTCCTGAGGACACTTTCTAAGTACCCTTAGACCAGCCTTCACTGGTTTAAGGGATCTTAGAAAACTGTCCTCTGGGTAAGTTTAGTGAATCCCATTTTCAGGGATGTGGCAGCTTGCATCCGCCACATGCCACTAGCACCAGATGGCAGCCCATTTTGAGTGCACCAGTGGCACAAGCCCCATTTTGGTAGGCTGTCTGCAGCTGATGCAGGCTGCCCCTGTGAATTGCTCAAGGGGCAGTTTTTGACCTCAGGGTGCTACTCATACCATTTATGTTTGGTGCAGGCACCTTGCATCAAACCCCAGGTCTTGAGAATCGAGCCCAATGGGTCCAGATGTGGTGCAACCCATGTTGCTGTGGGAGCTCAGGAGCGGAGCTGGCTACACCTCTGACAGCCTTGTTCAACCATTAAGTAGAAACAGGGAGGTACCAGAGGACTGGAGAAGGCAAATATAGACCTACTCCACAAAGGTGGAAATGGGGAGGAGGCAGGAAATTACAGGCTGGAAATCCTGACTTTGGTAGTTGGCAAAGTAATGGAATCACTACTGAAGGAAAGGACAGGAGAATACCTTGTAACCAGAGGTCTACAAGATCTGAGGCAACATGGATTCGCCTGGAGGTGGTCCTGCCAGACAAACCTAATCAAGTTCTTCAACTGGGTAACAAAAAAGTGGAAGAAGGAGTGGCGGTTGACATGGCCTGTCTGATTTCAGCAAGGCCTTCAACACTGTTCCACACAGAAGGCTGGTAAACAAACTGAGTAGCCTAGGAGTAGGTCTAAAATAGTAAAATGGGTGGACTGTTGGCTTAGTGATGGGGCTAAAGAGTGGTGGTAAATGGGTACACACTCTGGGAGGGCAAAGTGACTAACGGGTGCAGCAGGGGTCAGTATTTGGCCCAGTCCTTTTCAATGTCTTTATTAGTGACATGGCAGAAGAACAGGAGGAGTATGTGTGCCTATTCTCAGATGACACAAAATCTGCAACAGAGTAGAGATACAGGGGCAGGGATTGAAAGAATGAGGGAGGATCTAAAGAAGTTAGAAGAATGGTCACAAGTTTGACAGCTAAGATTCAATGCACAAAAGTGCAAAACCATGCACTTAGGACACAAAAACCAGGGGCAATGTACCAACTCAGGGAGGAAGTATTAGCAGTAACAAGACAGGAAAGAGGTGTGGGGTTATCATTTCTGATGACCAGAAGGTAGCTAAACAGTGTGACAAGGCAGTGGGAAAAGCTAGCAGAATGCTAGGATGCGTAGGAGGACTCACCAGCAGAAAGAGGGAGATAATAATACCCTGTATAGTTTACATGTGAGAACCCTACCTCAAGTACTGTGTACAGTTCTGGAACCCCTCTCCAAAAGAAATAGATAGGGTGGAGGGGTGCAAGAGGAGCAATCAAAATTTTGTAGGGCCTGCATTGGAAGCCCTACAAAGAGACCTTGAGGATTTAAATATGTATTCCTTAAAAGACAGGAGGAAATGGGGTGATATGACAAAGACATTCAAGTACCTTACAGGAATAAACAAAGGTACAGGAAGAGCATTTTCAAAGGAAAAATTGCACAAGGACAAAGGGGTCAAAATATGAAGCTTGAAGGAGGGAGGCTCAGAGGAAACATCAGGAAGAGCTTCTTCTGGAAGAAGGTGGTGGGCGCTTGGAACAGCTTCCCAGAGAGTGTGGTCTCACCAGAACAGGATGCAGAGAGCTATTTAATTCGAGTTTATTCCCAAATAGGTTTTCATAGTACAGGTTCCATGCACAAACCAGGAAGCCAAACAAGCACCATGCCTTGTTTGTCTTTCTGGTTTGTACATGAAATCCTATGAAAAACCTATTTGGGAATAAACTCTTTGAATTAGAAATCTCTGTGTCCTCGTTCTTAGTGAGTGCATACACACTTGGAACTGTTTGGAGCTTTTGGGTTAGTCGCTCTGTGTCTGCACCACTTGTTCATTACTTAGCGTGTCACTGTTTTGGAACAGCTCCCAGAGAAGTGGTAGGGTCTAGAATGGTCATAGGATTTAAGAATGCATGGGACAGACACAAGGAATCTTAGAGGCAAGAGGATGTAAACTGGAGTCCAAGTAGGGTCCTACGCTGGCGCTATAGGTAGGAAATTTGGGCAGACTAGGTCAGCCAAGTGGTGTTTATCTGCTGACAGCCTCTGTGTTTCTACCCAGTTGTACCTGTTTTGTGTTCCTGATGATGCATCTGCAGATTTGGTATTGAGCCACTGTTAGGCTGAAATTAATGACTGGATGGTCTCAAACTAGTTATGTCTCAACCCAGGCATACAGAGGTCATGGTGTCTGAACCTGGTCACCAGGGCTTGTCTGTTGCAGATAGAATGGTTCTTCCTGTATTTGGTGGCAGCAACTTACCATGACAGTTGGTATAGTTATGGACCTGGGAGTCATCTGGGATAACAGATTGACATTTGAACAACAAATGCCTTCTGTTGTCTGATCTGGCTTTACCACCTGCAGAACATTGCCAGGATCAAACCAGAATTGGCACAGGAGGACATAGCGATACTCATCCATGCTTTCATCACCTCTACGTTGGAATACTGCAGTGCTCTTTTACTAGGGCTATCTGGAGGTTTGATGCATCAATTGCAGCTGGTGCAGAATACTACAGTCTAGATGATAGTGGGCTCTTGATGGATTCATCCCAGAATTCTAAAGAACTGAGGTAGAACTACTGACACCTCTGACTACCCTCTTTAACAAATCATGGGAGGATGGGGTGGTACCTGAGGACTGGAGGAGGGCAGATGTGATTCCCCTTCACAAAAGTGGGAGCAGGGCAGAAGCAGGAAACTACAAACCTGTTAGTTTAACCTCAGTGATAGGGAAAATGATGGAATCAATTCTAGAGGAAAGAATTGTCAGTACCTAGGGCCAGAGGGGCACAAGACCCAAGGCAGCATGGATTCACAGTGGGAAGGTCATGCCAGATGAATCTAATAGAGTTCTTTGACTGGGTGACAAAGTATTAGATCAGGGAGGGCTGTGGACATGGCCTACCTAGACTTTAGCAAGGCATTTGACACAGTCCCACACAAAAGATTAATATACAAGTTAGTCAGCCTGGAAGTGGGTCCCAAGATGATAGCCTGGGTAAAGAATTGGCTGGAGAATAGGACACAGAGGGTAATAGTAAATGGAGTCCACTCTGAAGAAAAGGGGGTTACTAGTGGGCTACCTCAGGGTTCAGTATTAGGACGGTCCTCTTCAATGTCTTTATAAGTGACATTGCAGAGGACTGGAAGAAAAGTATGTCTCTTCACGGATGACACAAAAGATCTGCAAAGAGTTGATACACAAGGTGGGGTGGAAAGGATGAGAAGGGACTTGGCAAGGTTAGAGGAATGGTCAAATGTATGGCAGCTTAGATTCAATGCTAAGAAGTGCAAGGTAATGCACCTGGGAAACAAAAACCCAGGAAAGAGTACACAATGGGGGTGAGATACTAGCCACAACAGAAATGGAAAGGGACCTGGGGTAGCCATATCAGATGACTTAAAGGTGGGCAAGCAATGTGAGAGGGCAGTAAGGAGGGCTGGGGGATACTGGGATGCATAGGAGAGGCATCACCAGTAGAAAACAAGAAGTTGTTATCCCCTGTACAGACAGCTGGTGAGACCCCATCTGAGTACTGCGTGCAGTTCTGGAGACCCAATCTCTGCAAGGACATAGACAAGATGGAAGCTGTCCAGAGAAGGACAACTAAAATGGTGCAGGGTCTGCACCAGAAGACATATGAAGAGACACTAATTTGGTGGCGCAGCTGGTAGCACAACTGAAAATGGTATTCCAAGTGGCCTGGGGTTCAAGCCCCAGCTGAGGCACTTACTTCTTTCTCTCTTCTGTTTGTAACACAATAGCATAGCATGCTAAGAGGGCAGAAGCTACTGTGCCTGCATACAACCACAAATACAATGGTTTGATCCTCACTAGGGCTGGAGTCCTTACATTGATAAAACTCATTCTTATGCATGGAATGGCCTTCGGAGGAGGTTGTGGAGTCAAAATCATGGTGGAATTCAAGCATGCATGGGATAGTCATAAGGCAATTCTGGGGGTGGGGTAGAAAGAAGTAGGCTGCTGGTTAACTAGGATCTGCAGCTTATCCAGTAGGTAGGAAATGGGCAGACTGGGTGGGCCAAGCGGTCCTTATCTGCCGTCAAATTCTATGTTTCTATGTTTAATGGAGCTTAATATGTATAGCCTCGAGGAAAGGAGGAGGGGGGACATGATAGAAACTTTCAAGTACCTCAAGGAATCAACAAAGTCCAAGAGGGTAGCATCTTTCAAAAAAGGAGTGTAAGAACAAGGGGCACAAATTGAAGATGGGGCGGCTCAGAGGTAATGTAAGGAAGTATTTTTTCACAGAGGGTTGTGGATGCATGGAATGGCCTTCGGAGGAAGGTTGTGGAGTCAAAAACAGTGGTTGAATTCAAGCATGCATGGGACAGTCATAAGGGTGGGGTATAAAAAAGTAGGCTGCTGGTTAACTGGATCTGCAACTTATCTATTAGGTAGGGAAATGGGCAGACTGGGTGGACCAAGCGGTCCTTATCTGCCGTCAAATTCTATGTTTCTATGTTACCTCGTGGAGTAACCACATCACACTGGTTCTGCATGTACTGCACTAGCTTCCTTTGCATTCACACATCACCTTCAAGATTTGATTGTTAACATACAAGGCCCTACATGTCTGGGAATGGACTACTTAAATGAGCTCCTGATTCCATATCACCAGTCTACTCTCTGCACCACTGATGCTGGTCTGGTAGTTGTCCCTCCTGCCAAACTTAAATCTTTGGGTAACAGAGCCTTTGGAGTGTCTGTTCCTGTGCTTGAACTCACTCCCTTTCTACATTTACTAGGCTAGCATGATGGAGGCCTTTAAAGCTTCACTGAAAACTTTTTATTTGATCAAATATTCACAGTACAATTGTTTAATTTACTTTTAAATTTTATTTGTTGGTTACTGCTTTTAATGATCCATGATTATTTTGTCTGACTGTAAAGCACTCAAAATCCATGTGAACTGGGTGCTATAGAAATAAACTTGTCCTTGCCTTCTGTCTCTCTTGTGCAGTAGCTAGGTGTTCCTAGGGGAACCACAAGTTCTTTGAGCCATCACCAGAAATTCAGGATGTACTCCACAACAAATTCTCATTGAGGACCAGCTCACCCTTCTATTCATTCATTACCAAATCATGGGGCCCCCTACCTATGGTCAAACAGGAGCTTGTGGAATAAGAACCTGTGCTCCTGGGAATTTTCTTATATGCAAATAAGAGATGGGTAAGTACTTGTCCCATGCTCTTGCATGCTAGTTAGTGAATGCCCTTAACATAGTCTTAAGCAACCTTTAAATCACTGGACCAGACTGTAAGTCTAGGGGTGGTATCAGAAGGCCCTGAGCTGCCACACATACACTTCTCCCAAATACTATCTATTATGGTAGAAGTGAAATTGGTGCCCTGGTCTGACAGAATCTCATAGGAAAGCCCACCCTAATGAATAGCCCTGCAGTTCGCAGGCCACTTTTCCACTTCAGTGGAGGACAAGGGCACAGCCTTGAGTACTTTGTGGCATAATGCACAACTACCAAAATGTAACTCTTGCCTGTGTGATGTGGGGTACTTAGTGGCCCCACAAGGTCAACAACAACTCACTAAAGTGACTTTTCAATTATAGGTAGGGAACCAAAGCTGCTTGCCCACCCTCTGGCACTGCAGGCAAGTCCGTCGGTAGTTTGACACATCCATAAAGATATGGGACCAGTAAAAGTTGTTAGTCAACTGCCTTTTTGTATGGCTGATTCTAAGTAACCAGAAAAGGGTATATTGTGGGCTAAGGCCAGAAGCTGTTTTCTATATTCCCTAGCAACTGCTGTCTGCAGGAGTACCCTCTTATGGTCCTCACTTTGAACGCTTGTCTGCAGGAGTACCCTTCTTATGGTCCTCACTTTGGAACTCACTCACAATATGGAGCCCATTCTCCATGTATATCTCCTTTTCTCTCAACCGTGAGAGTCACCTTCCACCCTGGTGGCTAACTCCCTTAATTTCTGAAGGGATGGAGAACCTTGCTGAGTTATTTCCAACTCTGTACACTTGATGTTCCATAAAACATTATGTTCTGTGGGATGGCTGCCCATGGCTCGGTTTGCCCCAGTTTGTAGCTGTGGCTCCAGACTGCTGCTCCCAGCTTTTCTCTTTACCTACAAATTCCACTACTGCTTGGGGGTTACTTCTAGCTGCAAGGACCCTCTATGTCCTCAGGAGCTGGCTCCTAGCCTTACTATGGGTAGTGATAAACACAATGTTTGCCCGACTATGAAAGTCATTGACTATATCCACAGGAGGTCTGGTGCAACACCCACCTCCCGTATGCCTGGCCACCATCCCAGCTTAGAAAGATCTCGCCATTGGCACACTGACACCACAGGACCTATCACTCATCTAATTCTGGAGAACTGGCCCAGCAGGACCTGAGTCTTGTTAATCAAATTCTGTTTTACCATAGAAATGGAGGTCCTAGTGTCCCTCAATCCCTGGGTTATCATCCTATTTACTAACACAAGGTGCATGTGTGCAGTGCAGTTAATGGAAACTATACTTTGGGTACAGGCCACTAGCTGCTGGGAGCTTCCAGATCTACCCCCTCCTGCTGCACTCACCCTTTTTGCTATATTTTCTGACAATCATACAATCATAAGTGTCATTGGCTCTGTAGATAGAATGCTCACCACTGGGGCTTCAAGATCAGATGGTTGTGGGTTCTAGCCTACACCATGCATTTGGAGTAATATCCTTAACTGACACTGTAGTGCAGTTCAAGGAGGATGCTACACTGTTGGTGAGCTGTCTTTTAGATAAAATGTTAAACCGAGATCCCTTCTGTCCATTTTGAGTAGTTATCCAGCTGGAAGTAAAAGCTCCCATGGTACTTATCAATGAAAAGTAGTGGATTTTTTAATTTAAAATAACCCTAAATAATATAAAATCACCATCACACCAACACAAAAAGGGAATGTCATTTGTATATCTCCCAACTGGGGACAATCCAGGATATGTTTTCCCATAACCTACCCATGGTTTTGGTAAACAGCCAACTTACTTCTGAAAAATATATTTTCTTTATAGATTCTAAAATCATATTCAACAATTGACATCCAGTAACCTGTTTCTGTTGTTAAAAATACATTAGCATCTAACTTGCTAGATGAAAAATTTACAAACAGTAAACCAAATATGTAATAAACTTTGTTATATTCCGCTATCCTGTCCCATAAACTCCCCAGACTATTGTGCCATGTAAATAAGTGTCTTAAGTGCTAGTACTTTGAAATCTGTTGCTCCTAATTCCCCAAATTCCTTAATATGAGGGCATGTAAAAAATGTTCTTGTGTTTCACATAAGTCTACACAGCAGTCCTTTGGACAATACGTTTCTTCCATCCATTCATGTCTATTATTATCTTTAACATTCAGCTTTCAATGAATGGCCAACCATAACACATTCCGCATTCTAGGTGTGATTTGCTTATCATTAATCATGCTAAGTGTCTCTGCTATCACTGTTCCTATCCTGTGACCAAACAAGGGTTCTGCAGTAAAAGCCATACTTACAATAAATTAATGTAATTGTTTCCTAGTTGACTGTCTATCACTGGCAATCACAATTTCCCATTTCTTCATTTTAACAGCTGCTTCCTGAGGATATTTAGGTCCAGTGTAATTTTTACCTCTTTTTTAAGCTTTTCAATCATTCCCATTTCCATTGTTTTCTAACCAATTCAAACCAAAATTCAGACCATAATTTTCAAGGCTGATGAAAATTCATAAGAGGAGACCCCATAATACTGTACAAGAAAATACTGTAAAGAAAAGCTACTGGAGTAACAATTCCAAGAATCCTTCTTTAACTTGGTGTACATTGTATTTCTTTTAGGTAGGTTCAAATGGCTTTCCCAAAAAGCTGAAAAAGGCTATATAATTTTGTTTCACTATTTGAGGTAAGAGAGTAAACAACTTAAGAAAAAGAAAACTTGGTAGTAAAAGGTTTTGCACATGCAAACTTTCATTTTTATGTTGGCGCATGTGCAGCCAACATCTTGCAGCAGTGGGAATTTGAGGGGCGTGGTCACTGTTAGGCGAATGCAGGGCACACACAGTAGGTCGTCCCTCATTCCCCAATCAGCCTGCATGCCGATGCCACACCATGCATACTAAGCTGGTGAGCACATCTAAGGAAAGGTCTGCTACAATCCGAGCAAAGCTCATCACCGTAGCGGACCCTTCCTATATTGCTTTCGCCAGCTAGTAGCATAACAGCACACAGTGGCCGCCACACCGCCGACAGTGTTGACTGTTGGGTGCCCAACTTCGCTTGGATTGCCCTGCCCCGGTGAATTATGTGCTGATGGGGAGCCCACTCCCATTGGCAGAATGTGCCCCACCTCATTGTTTGCCGACAGGGTGCCCAATCCCGTCGGCATTCACCTTCCCGTTGTACTCTGCCGATGGGGGCCTGCTCCCTATCGGCATCATGTCCCTCTCTTCTGTGCTGACTGGGTTGCCCAATCCCCATCAGCTACTGTACCCCCAAACAAAGAAATGACCTGTAAAAGAAAACCGTCCATGTGTTTTGTTTTTTCCCCTCAGTACCTGTAAACTGAAAGCGGTCCCTTGTTGTCTCCCTACCCACCACCGCACCCACCACTGCACCCTGCCTCCCCACACACACTCCCAACCATACATTACCTCCAGAGTCTGGCGCGACAATCTTCACTGGACGGGAACATGTCTGCACTCTTCAAAGCCGACCACGAACTGAGGAAATGCGGTAAGCTGTATAATGAACTAAATAGGGTTTTCAACTTTGCTCCATATCTTGGCCATTTTTGAATTTGTGCACCACATTTTCAACATGGGGTTTTAGGACCCTCCTCATGAATTCTGTCCAGCTTTGGTGTTAATCTGTCCGAAAGGTGATTTCACAGTCACTGTGCTGAAATCACCTTTTGAGTCTGATTAACACAAGGACAATGGCAGTGTTCATGAGGTGACTCTCAAAAACCTATGTTGCAAATTTGAGTGGGGAAAAATCAAAAATGGCTGTTTAGCGTGCATTGCATAGTTGCTACCCAAGCTCGTAACTTCGTGAATTTGCAATATTTTCATGCCAGATTTTCAACATTGTCATTTTCTACACCTCCTTGTGAACAGTACAGCTGTCATTTTTCACATCGTGGCGAAATGTGTTTCCGTGCTTCCAGCGCACAATACCGCGGTCACTGTGGGAAATCAGTGTTTGGTCAGATTGCAAAAATGACAGTGACACTGTTCATGAGCAGAGGTCCTACAATGCCTATGTTGAAAATCTGGTGATGATACTCCATAAAATGATTGTGTTCACGAGTGTACATTACGCGGTTGCACACACGCGTGTAACGTGCATTGTAATATTTTCACTCTGGATTTTCACCATTGGCATTTTCCACAGCTTTTGATGAACAGTAAAGCTGTCATTTTACATATCCTGCCCAAAATGTGTTTTTGCACTTCGGTGAAGAATAAATGATCGGCTGTGCAAAATCACTTTTGAGACAACGAGGACATGACAGTGACACTGTACATGAGTAGAGGTGCTAAAATGCCTATGTTGAAAATTTAGTGTCAAAACTCCATAAAATGCCTGTGTTACAAGTGTGCATTAGCATCTCCCATGCACCCTTGTAACTTCGCATATTTGCAATACTTACATGCCACATTTTTACCACTGCCATTTTTACACCTCCTTATGAACAGTACAGCTGTCATTTTTCACATCCTGCCAAACATGTGTTTCCACAATGCACTACCAAAGGCAATACCAGTGCAACAACATTCAGCATTGACAAATGCCTTGCTTTTTGTTTACGTGCCACCACTTCCACCAATCTTCCCTCTGTTGACCTTCTTCCATTTTTTTCCTAATTCTAAGAAATTTCATCTCCACAATCAAATCATATTCCCAAAATACAAATTGGACCAGGCACAACTGGAATCCTAACCACTGTTCTCTGCTCTGATCTATATTTAAGGATTAGCCTTTGACTGTTCCCCTGTTAATATTTGTTAATGCTGTAAGAATGCAGAATTCCACCGGTGGAATTAGTGTAAAATAACCATTCTGCTGGTGGAATTTCTGCCAAAATTTCACTGGTTCTTCTGTGGAATTCTGCCTGCTCAGATCCATGGAATTATATTCCGTGAAACAGTATTTTCAAGGAAAATCATTCTGCAACCATTGCTATGGAAACTATCGAGATCTTCAGAATAGAATTCCATGGACATTTTGTGGAAAACTCATTCTACATTTTTTCTGCTACAGAATTCTGTCATTCCACTTTTGATGAAATTTAGCAAATTTCAGTGGGATTTGAATATTACATGAAATTCTGTTCTGCTGGAATTTACAATTTCAGCACAACACTAATATTTGTACCAGCAGTCACAGAAAACTCACTCAAAATATTTAAAGCATGGTTTCCTTCTTATACATTTCCCAATGATAAACATAGTTCATTTGCATATCCCAATGCCCGTGTATTAAATCTCATAAAATTAGACCTTATTACACTGTTATTTAGTTTTCTTATTCACTAGAGCATACAAGAGGGAACTTAGGGGCATCTCTGGTATTCACATTAGTACAGGTATATACCACAGCTTGTTTATAACATGTTTTAGTCCAATTAATGAACACCCTAGGAACCCATAATGTTCCATAACAGCAAATAAGTATGAATAAGTGATATTGTCAAATGCTCTCTCCTGATTCTGAAAGAACACAAAAGCCCTCTAGTCCCCCTTTGTATCCTATTAAAATATTTCTCACAGGAACAGGTGGTCTTGCATTTTCTGACCAGTGACTGCACATGCTTGTGAAGGGTCAGTCATTTCTGATAATGTGGTGCTTAACCTAGCAGTCAACATTTTGCCAATGTTTTAAAATCTACTTTTAAACTGATCTGCCTCCAGGTTTTTAGTCTTTATGGTCCCTTTTTCAGAAAAAGATAATAATGGCCTCTGTCATACTCCCCAGGATGGCTAACTCCTATAAACGTTCAGTATAAATTTGTGTTAAGCCTTGGCCTAAAATGTCCACTGCAGCCTTATAAAATTCTGATGTTAAACCATCACTCTCAGGTGCAGTATCTAATCTCAGTGAGAAATAGCCCATTTGACTTTTCCACAGTTATGAAGGCAGGTTAGTAAAGCCTTGACCTCCTCACATAACCAGAGGTAAGTTATCACTTCCCAAAAGAAATCTTGAGTAGTCCTAGATCTTGATACTTGTGCCTGTACTACCCATACAATCTCTTTTTTTCTTGCTATTATTGTGCCACTGTTTCCAATAACTCAGTCATCACCCTGGACTTTACCCTACTAGCACAACTTTCAAAAGAGTTCCCAGATGGCATTTTCCTTTGGGTTCCTGCCTCTGTTCTGCCAGTAAGGAAGCAGCCCTATAGCATTGCAATGCTTTCATTTTATCCTTAGCCTTAGTTTTATTTGTCTGGTTTGTTAACCCAACCCCAAATGTGCTTCTGTACATAATCTGTGTAAGTGTGTCCTTAAAGTTAAATATGTGTGGTATTTCATTTGGAAGACTGTGTAGTCTGTGTAACAAGCTCCCTGAACTAGTGGCCTTGATGGAAGAGGGACACCTGAATAGCATGACAGTCACAGAAACATGGTATACTGAGAACCACGAATGGGATGTCAACATACCAGGGTACACAAACTACAGAAGGGACAGGAAGGGTAAAGAGGAGGAGGGTAGCTTTCTATGTAAGGGAAGGGATCAAAGCAATGGAACTAAAGGATAAACAGGGAATAGAGGAGGCACTGTGGGTCACCCTGGAGACAGGATATGGCACCACAATCCACACAGGGGTTGTATACAGACCCCCATCTCAGGGAGGCAATGGACAAGGAAATGATAGAAGGTATCATTAGAATGACAGAAAAAGGAGATATTGTTGATGGGGACCTGAATATGCCAGATGTTAACTGGGCGCCTTTGCTGCAGCCACATCCAAGAGCAGGGTTATTCTCGATGTCCTACAAGGGCATGATTCAGACAGCTAGTGGTGGAACCCACTTGGGAGGAGCAATCTTAGCCTGTACTGTCAAATGGGGATGGAGAAAGGATCTCGATTTAGAAGTGTTTAGCCATCTGGGAACAAGTGACCACCAAACAGTATGGTTCACAATAAACACAGCCATAGAGTCAAGCCATACAAAAGCAAGAATATTGGACTTTAGGAGGGCTGACTTTGGGAAAATGGGAGAGTGCCTCAGAAAAGCACTAGCAAATGGGCAAGAAGGAGGTGGAGGAACAATGGGGAAAAACAAAACAGCCATCACAGAGGCAACAAGCCTTTGTGTGAAGCAAATCGACAAAGCAAAATGAAGAAAAAAAACACCTTATAGTTCTCAAAAGAGGTGGTGGGAAGGTTAAGGAGAAAAGGTTGCCTTCAGGAAGTATAACTAAACACAGAAGGAGCAGGACAGAGAACTGTACCAGTTAAAGCAGAAGGAAGTGGGAAGGCAGTCAGAATAGCAAAAGGCCCAAACTGAGGAAAAGATAGACAACTCAGTTAAGAAGGGGATAAAACCTTTTATAGGTACATTAGGGAGCAAAGAAAAACCAAGGGAGGGATAGTGAGGCTTAATAAAGGGAAGGAAGGTGGGCAGAGGGGACAGTGAAAGCAGGATACTGAACGAATACTTCTGCTCAGTATTTACAAAGAAGAGGAAGGTACCTAAATCAAAGAATAGAAGCACTCTGGATTTGGAGGTCGATACCAGACCATTCACAGAAGAAAGGGTTCTGCAAGAACTCTTAAAACTGAAGGTGGATAAAGCAATATTGGCCTGAAGGATTCACTCAAGAATTCTTAAAGTACTAAGGGTAGAACTAGTGACACCACTGACTACCCTTTTAACAAATCATGGGATGATGGTGTGGTACCTGAGGACTGGAGGAGGGCAGATGTGATTCCCCTTCACAAAAGTGGGAGCAAGACAGAGGCAGGAAACTACAGACCTGCTAGTTTGACCTCAGTAGTAGAGAAAATGATTTAATCACTTCTGAAAGAAAGAATTGTTGAATTCCTAGAGGGCAGTGGGGTAAAAGACCCAAGGCAGCATGGATTCACAGCAGGAAGGTTGTGTCAGATGAGTCTAATAGATTTCTTTGACTGGGTGACAAAGTAGTAGACCAGGGGGCTGTGGACATGGCCTACCTAGACTTTAGCAAGGTATTTGACACAGTCCCACACAAAATATTAAAATACAAGTTAGCTAGCCTTGGAGTAAGTCCCAAAGTGGTAGCCTGGGTGAAAGAATTGGTTGGACAACAGGACGTGGATAGTAATACTAAACAGATTTCACTCTGAAGAAAGGGGTTACTAGTGGATACTGCAGAGTTCAGTACTGGGACCAGTCCTTCTTAATGTCTTTATAAGTGACATTGCAGAGGGACTGGAAAGAAAAATACATCTTTTGCAGATGACACAAAGATCTGCAACAGGGTTGATACAGAAGGTGGGGTGGAAAGGATGCAAAGGGACTTGGCAAAGTTGGAGGAATGGCACAAATGGATGGCACGAGATTCAATGCAAGAAGTGCAAAGTAATGCACTTGGGAAACAAAACCAAGAGGAAAAGTACACAATGGGGGTGAGATACTAACAAC
Source organism: Neoceratodus forsteri (assembly GCA_016271365.2). NCBI lineage: Eukaryota > Metazoa > Chordata > Ceratodontiformes > Ceratodontidae > Neoceratodus > Neoceratodus forsteri. The sequence continues at coordinate 399,118,734 of CM057454.1, forward strand.
AACAAAAATGGAAAGGGACCTGGGGGTAGTCATATTAGATGACCTTAAGGTTAGCTAGCAATGAGAAGGCAGCAAGGAGGGCTGGCGGGATACTGGGATGCATAGGGAGGCATCACCAGTAGAAAACAGGAAGTTGTTTTCCCTTTGTACAGACAGTTGCTAAGACCCCATCTGGAGTTCTGCCCAGTTCTGGAGACCCCATCTCCACAAGGACATAGATAGAATGGAGGCTGTCAAGAGGAGGGCAACTAAAATGGTGCAGGGTCTGCACTAGAAGACATATGAGAGAGATTAAAGGAGCTTTATATGTATACCCTTGGGGGATGTGGGAGAGGGGGGACATGATAGAAACTTTCAAGTACCTCAAGGGAATCAACAAAGTCCAAGAGGGTAGCATCTGTCAGAAAAGAGATGTGCAAGAACAAGGGGCACAATTTGAAGATGGGGGGTGGCTCAGAGGCAATGTGAGGAAGTATTCTTGCACAGAGAAGGTTGTGGATACATGGAACAGCCTTCTTGAGGAGGTAGTGGAGTCAAAACAGTGGGGAATTCAAGAATGCATGGGACAGACATAAAGGCAATTCTAGTGGGGGGTAGGAGGAAGTAGGCTGTCGGTTAACTAGGGTCTGCAGCTTATCCATTAGGTAGGAAATGGGCAGACTAGGTGAGACAAAGCTTTCCTTATCTGCCATCAGATTCTATGTCTATATTTCTCTGCCTTTAGTTCAATGGACAAGCAGCCAGCTACTCCCACTGTCAGACCTATATAAGCAGTTCTTCTCAGCCTCCTTCTGAAGCACTTTTTCTTTGCAGCTGGAGCTCTGTCTGTCTGTCCTTTGTTGCTGGCTGGGGCCTACTGGGGTCCGTCCCCCACCCGGTTTGAATGTCTGCTTGTTTTCTGCTGGACTTCTTGTCTTTCTGCTGGGTTTGTATTTTTGCCTCCAGCTGTGTGCTTCTCTCTGTGTTTGTTTCCTGTTTCTCTTTGTTTCCTTGTCTTGTTTTGCCTTCTCTTTGCGGGGCTTTTGCCTAAACTCCTTGTGCATTGCTATCCAGGAGCTCATGTTATTGCTACCAGTACTCATTTATTCCATTAATTGTTTTCTCCTGATTTAGGCCTTCTCTGTAATCAAGTCCGTGAGAACTTAATCCTGAACTAATACATGAATATATTGCTGCAAGTTGTTGCTGTTTTCTATCCTTTGCTCTTGGGACTAAACTGCTTCCTACACTAATACCAAGAAAACCATTCTTGTTGATTCATCATATGCTTCTCTCCATTGTTCCCTGTTCATTCTGATTATTACCCCAGCTGAATTTCATTGCTTCATGTGCTATTTATTAATGGATATCACTTTTACTTGCATGCTGCTTTATTGTACTCTGGAGTTCAGCTTTGGCTGCTGCCAGTGCTGTAAACTAGTTTTAAATGCTGCATGTGGGTTACAGCAACCATAACTTTCTTGTTTTCCTACAGCGGGGATTGGGAGGTATTGTGAGGAGTCATGGCCCCATGTGGCAGATTGCCTAATGTTTGAATCTTATCTCCATCACTAAAATCCTCCAGTATTATGTCACCTTCTAATTGGCTCCTCTAGACTTGATTGGCTCGCCACTGAGCACACAGACATGAATAAGGAAGTTCCTAAAATATTGCTCTATGTCAGAAACCTAACATACTGCCCCATCTCTGAAACACCTATGCAAATGTATCAGGCATGCCAACCTCATTCTAGTATTGGTGCAAGGTCCCCTTTGCCAATGGTCTCGCTCTGCACCATAGTCGCAGCTTGAGCATGCAAAGCTTGGGGCACGGACCTTCTCAGCTTGACCCATAGCTGGGAATGTCCTCGCTCTGGGTGGACCTTCAGTCGTCAACCTTACCGACGGCATCTCAAGTTCTAGAATTTAAGACTAAGCCATGAAGGGGGTTACAACAACTTCCTTTAGCTCTAGTGGTTTCCACTACAACCGTTGTCCATTGGCTTTAGTGGTTCCCTAGCAAGGCACCTTCATCGCATTCTCCTACAACCACCTCTGGTTCCCCAAGTTTGTTTTTAGATCGGTAGGCTGGGTGAGTGCCTTGGTGGTCATTACTCTCCTCTTCCTCCCACATTGGAGTGGTGGTTGCAGAGCAATGTCTCACAACCCTCAGCAGCATTCCTGTTAGAAGGATAGAGTGAGAGTTCCCTCAATATTGGAATATTTTCCATCTCTTATTAATTGGGCTTCTAAATTGCAGTAGCAGAGCCATCACTAATGAAATTATCCCACACCTGGAGGAAGGTGACCTAGGCCTTAGATCTCCAGAGATTTCCTCCTCAAAGGTTTTTTCTCTCCTCCGTGCGAAGGTCATAATATCCAGTTAGTATCCTCTAGTTTCCTTAGATATTTTCCGCTGTTGGATGGAGGTGGATGGTGTCCTTCTTGCCATTTCCTCTCTTCTTAAGAGGCCCCTGTTTCATTATCAATGTATTCAAAGCACTTATCGACATCTTGTTCATCTGTTTCCTTGTATTATGAAGTTACTTTGTGTCATTATGCTCATGTGCCCTTGGCTTCATTGCTTTTGTCTTTGGTGCTACACCTACTTTCTTTGAGGATCTTCCTAAGGTACCTTTAGCCAAGGAATCGTCCAGAGTACTCTAGGGCAGAACCTCTTTGAGGGTTCCTTGCCTTGGGTATCCCTACAGGTGGCAATTCCTTGGAATAGAGAGTATGAATGGCCAAAACCTAAGTTACACAGTTGCACAAGCATAACATTATACTGGCTGTGTAGGTCATTGAATTGGAATACTCTGCCTTTAGTTCAGTGGACAAGCAGTCAGTCACTCCTACGTCCAGACCTATACAAGCAGTTCCACTCAGCCTCCTTCTGAGGCACTTTTCTTGCCCTCCATCCTTCCCTCCTCCTCCAGGTAATGCTTCTCTCCGTCCTAAGGTACCTTTTGCCAGAGCAATTGTTCTGCGGCACCTCTAGGGGTGGGACCTCTTTGAGGATTCTAGGTTTACTAGGTTTTCAGACATAAGGGAGCCACAAGGCCCATCGTGAATGTCTCCCACACATGTGAGTAATCAAACCATTCTTTGGTTGTTGTAAAAGATCTCATCTAATTTATTTTTAAACAAGTTTAATGTTGGTATATCTACCACTTGCTGAGGGAGTATGTTCCAGGCCTTAACTACTCAAACAGTAAAGAAGTTATATCTTCTATTAGTTTTATTAATGGTAGCTTCAACTGTTTATTATGAGATCTGAAATTATAGTGCAATTACAGAATTCAATGCCACATTCCTCCATAAGTTGTTTAGAATTTAGTATTTTATAAAGAAAGAAGATCTCCCTTTGTCTTCGCACTTCAAAGAATGGCACCCAACCTTTGTAACCTTTCAGGGTATGCTTTCCCTTTATTGTTAGGAATCATCCAGTTACAGTCCTTTGTACTTCTTCTACCAATTGTACATCTTTCTTAAATGCAGGTAACCATAGCTGTGATCCATAATCAAGTATTGGCTGTATATAACTCCTATAGATAGGAATAATTGTTTGTGAATTTTTATTTATAAAGGATCTCTTTATTTTATATACCTGGTTCATTGCTTTTGCAGCTGTAGTAAAGCAGTCATCCTTGGCATTTAACTTGTTATTAACCATAACACCCGGTCCAATTCTCTAGCTGAAATTTTTAATAACTTTTGATTTAGAATATATGAATAACTGGGATTGTTTGTACCAAATGTAAAACTGCACATTTATCCAAGTTTAATGTCATTCCATTAAAAATGCCCAATTTTCTATCAGGGCCAAGTCATTCACTTATGATAGATGATTACCAAAATTGTTAACTTCACCACCAGTTTAGTATCATCTGCAAACCTATTTAACTGATTTCAGATTCCAAGTTCATATCACTCACAAAAATGCCAAAGAGGACCAGGCACAAAACCGACCCCTCATACAACGCTCCCACCCTACATTCAGATGAGGTGCAATTCTGTATTCTTACACACTGTAACCAATCAATGAGCCATGCTCTTATCCAAATAACATTATATTTATTAAACCCTAAACCCAAAGTTTATCAATAAGTTTCATATGTGGCACTTTGTCAACAACCTTGTGCAAAGTCAAGCAGAAACACATCCGAGGGTATTCCCATATCTAATTGTTCACTGATTTTATTATAAAAGGAAATTAAATTAGTTTGACATGACCAACCTTTCCCTAAAACCATGTTGGCTCTTGTCTATAACATCATTATGTTCCATAAACACTTCAAGATGTTTTTAATTAGGCGTTCCAATATTTTACAGTGTGATGTTAAACTAATCGGTCTATAATTTTCACATTTGACTTGTTTCCCTTTTTAAAATGGGCACTACAACTGCCATTTTCCAGTCCCCAGGTAATTCACCCTTTCAATAGATAGGTTAAATAGAATCATTAGTGGTTGGGAGAGGGATTTAGCTGTATGCCTTAAGAAATAACTACTGATGTTATCAGGTCCTGAACTGTATGAGGTATTTAATTTTAATAATTCATCATAGACATCATTCCTAGATATTTTAGGTAAATAATCTCCAGTCAGACCCATATTTTGTATTTTTCCATTACTTGATGAAAAACAGAACAAAAATAACTATTAAATGCTTCTACTGCTGACTAGTTACTCATTATCCATAAGGCCATTAGTACCAATTATTGCCTATAACCCTATTTCTATATTTGCAATTATTATTAATGTAGGAATATAATTACGTATTATCTTTTGAGTGTGCAGTAACCATTTTGATATTTGACTTGGCCTGTCTTATTGCTTTTTGAGACTCTTTTGATGGTTAAGAAACACGAGTTTATCTAAAGTTTTATTCTCTTTGTATTTCTTATATGCCCTTTCTTTCCTTTTAATTAAAGTTTTGACCTTATTTGTTAACCACGAAGGTATTTTACCCTTTGGATTATATTTATTTCTAAGTGGAATATATTGGTCCACAGTATTCTCTATAATATTTTTAAATAAGGCCCATTCAAAGTCAATCAAAATTCTACTAATAATATTGTTCCAATCAGTGGAGAGTAGTTTAGAGTTAATTAACTCATAATCAGCTCGTCTATAATCCCTTACTAATATTTGATTATCTATTATATGTTTAGTCATTGATAATAAGGAAGTAATGACATTATGATCACTGGTAGACAAGGGACTCCCAACATTAATATTGGAAATCAGTTCAGGAATATTAGTTAGCAATAAATCAAGAATGTTATCATTTCTTGTTGATTCAAATACTAATTGCTGTAAACCCATCTCTATGCATGTTTCAACAAATGTTCTTTCAAAGGTGTAATTCCCACATTATTGAGCCAGTCTATGCCTGGGAGATTAAAATCACCCATAATCATGACATCACCCAAATGTGAGGCTTGTCTTAATTCTTCTAATAAAGTACTATTATACTCTGTACTTTGCATTGGGTGGTCTATAACATACTCCAATAATCAAGTTTTTCCTTTTGGGTAGCTGTACTTTTGTCCAAATAGATTCCACACCAATAGTTCCAGAAGATACTGGATCACATTTGTATGATTTGATGGTACTGTTAATATACAGAGAAACATCTCCACCTAATCTATTGTCTCTATCCTTTCTATATAGTACATACCAGGTATATTAACCATCCAATCTGAGTTAGTATCCCACCATGTTTCAGTAATGCCTGCAAATTTAATGTTATATTGGCGCATAAGTACCTCCAGTTCTGCCTTTTGTGAATATTCAGACTCCTAGCATTGGTTGTTAATATATTATTGTCTCCAGCCTATACAATTGGTTTATTCTGATTATAGTTAATACCCTTGCTACCCACCCCCTTTTAGTTAGTTTAAATTTTCCTTGATGTATTTAAGTATTTTTTACCCAAAAGATTTCTTCCTCTCTTACTTAAATGCAAACCATCCCATGCATATAAGTGGGGTCTACTGATGTAATTCTTCCAATGTTAATGCAGTCAAATCCAGATTTCATGCACCATAGCCACAGCCAATTATTGATAGCATTGATTTTATGAAGCATACCATCTGTTGCAAGAGGGACAGGTAATATTTCAGAAAAACATATAGTACATTTGAATGCTTTTAAAATTCACTCACGACCTGATATTCTTTTAATTTCTTCAGTACTACAGTTATAAATATTGTTGACCCCAACATGAAGAATTACTATTGACTTATCCTCACTATGTTTAAGTATTTTATTCAACATTACAGTCAAGTACAAAATCCTTGCACCACTGAACTCAAACATGATCTATTCAATTTATCATCATTACATACTATTCTATCAATGTATTTAATCATTGAATCCCCAATGATGTACGTTTGATGTTTAGGACTGGTTTCAATCGGTGAGTATTTGCCTCATTAAAATTTTCACAATTAGTTTCCATTCTGCTGTCAGATGGTAGATTAGTGAGGAGTCTGTTTGATATTTAGAACTGATCTTAGACAGGTGGAGATTATCCTCATTAACATTTTCACAGTTATTTTCCATTATGCTGCCAGATGACAAATTAGTGGGGGCGCCTCTAGATGGGGTAGGTTAATGACATTATTTGTCTCATGGGTGTATACCAATTGGTCTAGGTTGGTGCACTGAATAGTATTTACCATATCTTGTCTTATTAAACTATCCTGAACTGACACTTTTGTCTAATTACTATTTGTTCTGGTTGTACACTGAGTTGGTTTCCCAGAATGTCTTCTTCACCAGTGTCATCATTTATCTGGGCAATAAGACTATATCTCTTACTAGTGTGTAGGCTAAACTCTATAGCTCTTCTCCCTTTTTTTAATGGTTTCTCTAAGGCTACAGTCCATCTCTCATCATTAGTTTCCTCTACTTCAACCATCCTCTCTTTTCTTACCAACTGCTTGTCCAACTACCTGATTCATCACATTGTCTTCTGTATTTAAAATGCAGTGCTGTTGGCCCTCTCCTATAATTTGGATGGAACAATCACCATTGATTTGGTTGTCAAATTGTGCGATGCATTCAGTAATACAGTGTTGTTTTTGTTTTCAAAATTTTAACATCCTCCTCAAGTTTGCTGATATAACTACACTTAGAGCATATGGTGCTTATTTCAAGCAGTGTTTCTGATACCCTATACATGTAGCATAAAACACTTATATGCCCAATCTCCCTCGAAGGTTCTGATACATTCTGCCATGTTACCACAACTAATACGATTTATGGCAGTACTCACATGGTTTATCACTAGACTCACGCAGACACCTGCAGACATGCAGTGCATGGCTTAGCACGCATCTCCAAGCGCATGCCAAATGTGCACTCACCCACTAAATGACCAACACTCGCATGGGGCTTGTTCTTATCGCTACAGGACCAGGATGTCACTGCTTGCACATGGTACTAGCCCCTGCTCATTCATTTCATACAAAGATAAACTGCCCTTTGATAAAATAATCCTGCAAATGCCTCTTAAAGCAGAGTATTATACCTGTGTTGTTTTAAAATTAAAGTTGTTCAAAAGAACACAATTCCACAACCTGAGTGACAGAAAGTCAGTAGTTCCAAAATGTTATAAGAACTACAATTCTCACTGACCACTAATAATCACCTCAGCCTTTTATTGAAACAAGCAAATATATCAGTGGCAAAATGCAGGTAGAAACACTATGATTATCCATATTGTCTCACCAGGACTGGTCTCACAGCATAGGCACAATCAAATAGCATTTCCACTGCACTGGGCTCATTCTTGTTGCTACGGGACCGGAAGTCACCATCTGCACATGGTATTAGCCCTTGCACATTCATTTCATACAAAAGATAAACTGCCCTTTGATAAAATAATCCCACAGGTTCCTTACCTTTGGTACCCCTACAGGGTGGTAATTCCTTTGGAACAGAGAGTGCAAACAGCCAAAACCTGTTACACAGTTGCACAAGCATAACATTATACTGGCTGCATAGGTCATTGAACTATACTTAAGCAGAATAATGGAGAATTTGATCTTTGTTAAGAACCAGAGTTGAGACTTTATCAGTTAGCTGGATATAGAAATTTACAAAAGAATGATAAACTGTACACTAGACTATACCATTAACCAACAGCAAAAACTCCATCCTACATGCCAGTAGTTTCCATCCACAGAGACTTCTTAACAATATTCCTATAGGACAATTCTTGAGGACCCAGAGAAATTACACAGAGAAGAAGAATACACTGAGGCAGCAGAGGATATGTAACAGTGATTTACACAAAGGAATTACAGTAAAAACAAAACAATAGAAAAGCCTGCTTGAGAGTGAATGAAATGGACAAGAATGATTTATTGACAGCAACAGGAGAATGAAGCCAGAGGACAAGAGGCCAATTCTCAAAAGGGCATAGTGCTTACTCACCACATATCTGTAGCAGGTAGGCAGCCCTATGAGGAATACTTGCATCACAGTATGCATCAATTTTGCACTCATCAGTTGACACAGATCCCCATGCTGATCATCCCTCTCTGCACTTGGGCCAGGCTGGGGGTGTGCCAGGGTGGGTGCTTACACTGCAGCATCATTGACAAAGATGCAGTGCACCTGGATGGTGCTGGGATGTGCTACACCTTGGGGACCCATCTGTAAGTGTTACGTGCCACAGCAATGGTCACACGGCAAGGCACGCGGTGGCAATGGTCTCACCCTCCAAACTTCTGCCCCAGCCCACTGGGCTGCCAGGATGGCTAGGCTGGCAATTCAGGCAGTTGTCCCTGAATTTATGCACCTGGACCAGCACCTCCCAATACACCCCTACATCTGAAGCACAGGGGACCTACTCTGGGGCCCTTGCTGGGCTTCTGATTGGATGCCTGCCTTCCTCCCGCACCCCACAACCATGCAGCCCTGATCTTGCTGCATGCCAGAACCATTGTCATGGACAGGTGCCCTGCAGGTGCTGTGGGTTGTGAATCCATGCACCCCTGCACCTGTCCATGGCTGTGTAGGCACACAGGCAATTTATTTATTTATTTAGTGTTTTGACCAGGTAAGTGCACTAGACAAATCCTCGTATTTTCAGGCATGACCCAGGGAAGGGCTACAGATGAATGCCAACTGACCTTGAACCTGATTAAGCTGTTTACATGTAATCTATGTATAAATTGCACCTTTCAAGAATTGGCCCCAGAGAATAAGTGGGTTTCTCCATACCTTACTCAGACAGTTTTGGTAACATCAAGTATATAATACTGTACATTAACACTGGGGTGCTTTACAAGCAACAATGGAAGGACAAAGAGTGTTTAAAGATCCACCATTAGTGATAGAGAATAAAGCTAAAAATGTGAAAGACGAGGTTGTTCATTGTGACCATTCTATACTGAGGATATGAGTGGTAACTTTGTGAGGTTTGAACATAAAGGAATTATCCCTGTGGACAGTGTGTTCACTGATCAAATACATATAAACTCAAGGAAATACAAACCAATGCCATAGATGCAAAGGTTGAGATTAAGGAGTACTGTATATAAACTGTCATTATGCAGGGGTTGCATACTGCACAAAATGTCCACGTGACCTGATATATATAGAGATATGACAGGAGGGAGCTCTGGAAAGAATAGGAGAACACAAGAGTGATATAAGTTATGAGAATTTTAATTCCCCTGTAGCAAGACATTTCAAAGCAGCAAGGGCACACCATCCCAACCCTAGATTTTTGACAGTGAGAAGAATTTGGCAGTGAAGGCAAAATTGTTGAGTACCTGGAGGTCAGTGGGGCACAGGACTCAAGGCAGCATGGATTCACAGCAGAAAGGTCATGTCAGATGAATCTAATCAATTTCTTTGACTGGGTGACCAAAGTAATAGACCAGGGAGGGCCTGTAGACATGGCCTACCTAGACTTTTACAGGCATTTGACACAATCCTGCACAAAAGATTAATAAAAAATTAGCCAGCCTGGGAGTGGGTCCCAGCGTGGTAGCCTAGGTAAAACATTGGCTGGACAACAGGACACAGGGGTAATAGTAAACAGAGTCCACAGTGAAGAAAGCAGGGTTACTCATGGGTACCACAGGGTTCAGTACTGGGTCCAGTCTTTTAATGTCTTTATAAGTAACATTGCAGAGGGACTGGAAGGAAAAGTACAACTCTTTAGCAGATGACACAAGATCTGCAACAGGGTTGATGCACAAGGTGGGGTGGAAAGGATGAGAAGGGACTTAGTAAGGTTGGAGGAATGGTCAAAAGTATGGCAGCTTAGATTCAATGCAAAGAAGTGCAAAGTAATGCACCTGGGAAACAAAACCCAAGGGAAGAGTACACAGTGGGGATGAGATACTGACAACAACAAAAACAGGACAGGACCAGTGGGTAGTTATATCAGATTACCTAAAGGTGGGCAAGCAATGTGAGAAGGCAGTAAGGAGGGCTGGGGGATACTGGGATGCATAGGGAGAGGCATCACCAGTAGAAAACAGGAAGTTGTTATCCTCTGTACAGACAGTTGGTGAAACCCCATCTGGAGTACTGCATGTAGATCTGGAGACCCCATCTCCACAAAGACATAGATGGGGTGGAGGCTGTCCAGAGAAGGAGCAACCAAAATGGTGCAGGGTCTGCACCAGAAGACATATGAAAAGAGACTAAAGGAGCTTAATATATATCCCTCGAGGAAAGGGGGCATGATAGAAACTTTCAAGTACTTCAGTGGAATCAACAAAGTCCAAGAGGGTAGCATCTTTCAGAAAAAGAGATATGCAAAAACAAGGTAGCATAATTTGAAGATAGAGGGAACGACCCAGAGGTAATATGAGGAAGCATTTTTTCATGGAGAGGTTGTGGATACATGGAACAACCTTCCTGAGGAGGTTGTGGAGTCAAAACAGTGGGACAATTCAAGAATGCATGGGACACACATAAGGCAATTCTAGTTGGGGTAGGAGGAAGTAGGCTGTTGGTTAACTAGGATCTGCAGCTTATCTATTAGGTAGGGAAATAGGCAGACTAGGTGGGCCAAGCAGTCCTTATTTGCCATAAAATTCTATGTAAGATAACTTTACCATGCAGAGGAGGTAATCTGGATCAAAAGCTACCAATGAGAGAAGCCTTCTATATTGATTTGTTCAAATCAACTAATAAAAATATGAGTTAAATGAAGAAATAGATCAGCTGCCCATAATTTAACTTGGATTATCTGTTTCTTCTAAATCCAGCTTCTGCCTTTTCTATTTTCCTGGAAGGAAAATCTTGACCTCTTACAGGTTCTATCTTTTATGATACAGGAGCTCAAGCAGGGTCTATGGTGGAAGTAAGTAATTAAAGCTTTAATTATCTAGCACCCAATCCCAGAGGCTCTGGGCTCTTTGTGTAAGGAGCAGTATTTAAAACAACATATCAGATTTACAATAAACAGTAACAACAATTTAAGTAAGAGTCAGTTATGATCATATAAAATAAATAATAACTAAAAAGCTCTAAAACCCTATTTAAAATACTATTAAAGATTAAAAACTTGCTTAAACAGGTGTGCTCTTAGTCCTCGTTTAAAGCTCCCACAGAGGATGCTTCCCTAGAGGCCATGGTAATGAGTTCAACAAAACTGGCCCAATTACCTCAAAAGCATGGTCTCCAGACATCTTGACCTGCACCCTCTGAACCATAAGGAAGCCTTCGATGGAAAAGCATAGTGAGCATACCAGGCAAGCAGACATCAGAAGAGCAAAAGATAACCAGGACCCAATCCATATATGGCCTTATAGGTGAGCAAGCCCACTTAGAAGGCAATTCTCCACCTGACTGGCAGCCAGTGCAGCTCATGCAAAACTGGACATATGTGAATGGATCTGGGCAGGCCCGTTAACAATCTGGCTGTGGCATTCTGCTCCAGCTGCAGCGGGGAGGTTACCCCACTGACCCAGTATAGAGCATTACAGTAATCAAGCCAGGAAGTTACAAAGCATACACCAGTTTGAACAGGTCATCCGATGTGATTAAGGGCTTAATCTGGGTGACATTCCTCAGATGGTAGAAACTTTTCGGATGACAGAAGACACCTGAGGCTCAAGTGTCAATCTGTCATCAAAGATGGTGCTCAGATTTCACACCTTATTGGTCACCAACAATGAGGTGACACACAGCAACAACGCTGTCCATGCTCTGGTGGTGACCATGTCCCACAAGTGACCTGGCTCAATCACCAGTACCTCCATCTTGTCCAGTTTGAGCCTCAGCCAGTTAGAAGACATCCAGTTCTGGATCTCAGGATTGGCATTTGTTTAGCATCCATAGCATCCAATGGGGCAAGAACGTATACAGCTGGGTATCATCTGCATAGCAGTGAAAACCCAGACTGTTACACCTGATGATGTCACCCAGGGATAGTGTATACACTGCAAACAGCATGGTCGACAAGATCGAACTCTGAGGAACTCCTCAGATAAGGGGCTTTGGGCAGGATGAGAATTCACCAACACTACCCATTGCTTCCTATCTGTCAAAAGGACTCTAACCAGCTGATGACATTGCCTGTGAGTCCACAGAGCCCTCTAAGATGATCACCAGATAATGGAGAGCAGTGTACAATGGTGAAACTACTATAAGGAGAAAACTACAACTACAGATTGTGTTCCATGTCACTTGAGTGATGGAATTATGGCGACAAGTACAGTGACGGACACTTCAGTGATGGAGATAACAGCGAGCGTGAAGTACAGCTACTGCAATAATGGCAACTATTTGTTTTCTGTGGGGGTTTCCCCTGCATGCCCCATTGTGGGGGACTTTACCCCTGCACCCCTCTAACTAAAATAACCTACTCTGAGGTTGTAGCACCTTGGGGAGGGGATCCAGTATCACTGTTATTACCATTGCCATACTTTCACAGTCACCATAATTACACGCCCACTTGATGGCCCCCAAACTGTCATCACTGTAATTCCATTGCTCACTTGACATACTACCCAGTTGGTTCATTGGATTAAAATACCAAGGTCAAATATTAAAATGCAAACAAGTCCCAGATGGTGGAAGGTCTATTTCAGATAAAAATATAACATTTACTATCGTGTCTTAAAATAATTATTGTAATAATTATGCACTTTTAACAATACAAGGTAATTTTACAAGCACAATAACACATTCCAGGTTGTGCATTATGCTAGATTTCCTCACTTCCTTGGTGTTTGAGGCACTTGGTTTGAGTTATGCCTCACAATGCACTCGGGGCATGCAGCAGTCTAGGAAAATGTACACCTTGTTGTGTGTTATTGCTTATAGAATATATACAGGCAAGCTCCTTTGACATGCAAGTGTATGTTAGAGCCCTGTGGCAATGGGACTTCACATAATAATTAACACATATTGCATAGATTTAATTACCCTGCTGTTTTAACTGCAAACATTATTATCCTGAAGTGTTCACATCTTCTTAGTTGTTACAAAGTAGTTTTGAATGGATTTCTCACACTTTATTTGAATAGAACTTTTGTTCCTGAATAAGTCATATCTCAGAACTTGAGTAAATATTCCTATTTATGGTTTACTTGTAATGTGTATCATTAGGAGTAAGTGCATAAACCAAACTTAGAGTTAAATGTAAACATTTCTTGAATGACACTAGCAGAAAATGAGTGGAAGGAGAAGAAATGTGTTACTTGATGGTATTCATCAAAATGCACCATTTAATTCCTTTATTTCTAGCCTTCATAGATCAGAAACAGTGCATGAAATATAATACATGTACTATAATTCATTCAGCTTCAGAAATTAATTTGTAATTAAAGCGCCTGGCTCACTATTGAAATGTGTTTGTTGAGGTCTAGCTGTGGTATGGTACCCAAGAATTATCAGACACATCCAATAGTGCAGTGCTTACTGCACCCAACCACCTGGTCATGTTTACTCATAGACTGATTTTCTAGTGCTGCCTTTTCATCAATGAATTTCTGGTCTGAGCTATGCATTATTTTGATACATGAATTCCTGTCCAGGGCTATACCTTTAATCCATGAATTCTTATTTTGGACTATGCCTTTTTATCCATAAATTGCTTTTCTGAGCTATGCCTTTAGATCAATGAATTTCTGTTCTGGGTATGGCCTTTTCAGTCATGAATTTTGGATGGTACTCTCATTTTAACCATGAATTCCTGTCTTGGGCTGTGTGTTTTCATCCATGAATTCCTGTTCTGGGGCTCTGCCATATTTATCTATGAATTCAAACACTGGGTTATGTATTTCATCCATGACTTCTTGTTCTGGGCTATGCATTTCATACATAAATGTTTGTTCTGGGCTATGCATTTTATTCATAAATTTTTTTCTGGGCTATGCCTTTTCATTCATAATTCCTGTTTTGGGCTTTGTTTTCCTTTCCTGAATTTCTGTTCTAGGCTTTGCTTTTCCTTCACTGAATTCCTGTTCTGGGCTTTGCCTTTCCTTCCCTGAATTTCTGTTCTGGGCTACACCTTTTCATTCATGAATTCCTGTTCTAGGCTTTGCTTTTCCTTCACTGAATTCCTGTTCTGGGCTTTGCCTTTCCTTCCCTGAATTTCTGTTCTAGGCTACACCTTTTCATTCATGAATTCCTGTTCTGGGCTATGCATTTTATCCATTAATTCAAATGCTGGACTGTGTTTCATCCATGGATTCGGTTTTGGGCTCTGCCTTTTCATCAATGAATTCGGTCTGGTCTATGCCTTTTAATCCATGGATTCCTGTTCTGGCTTTGCTTTTCCTTCCCTGAATTCCAGTTCTGGGCTACAAATTTTCATCCATGATTTCAAATACTGGACTGCATTTTATCCATGAATTCCAGTTCTGGGCTTTGCCTTTTATCAGTGAACTTCCATTCTGGATATGCACTTTCATCCATGAATTCCTGTTCTGAGCTGTGCCTTTTATCCACGAATTCCCATCCTGGGCTATTCCTTTTCATACATGAATTTCTGTTTTGGGCTATGACTTTTCATCCATGAATTTCTGTCTTGGCTATGCCATTTCATCCTTAAAATTTGTGTGTGGGCTCTGCCTTTTCAGCCACAAATTCCTGGCCTAGGCTCTGCCATTTCATCCATGAAGACTAGACTGGCAGACTAGGTGGGCCAAGCAGTCCTTATCTGCCATCAAATTCTATGTGTCTATGTTTCTATGAATTATTTTTCTCAAGCCTTTTCCATCTATGAAATCTTATTCTGGGCTTTACATTTGATTCATGAATTTTGCTCTGTGCTATACATTTATTTATTTTAAATGTTTTACCAGGAAAGACCTACTGAACTTGTAACAGCTCATTTCCAGATGTGTCTGGGGAAAGGGAGAGTTTAAACAATTACAGCCTACAAAAATGCAAAAATACAATAAAATGAAAATAAGCAGCAATAAAATTAACATTTGTGTAAAGGTAAGGTTTCAGAGCAATTAAATATACAGTACAATAGGGTGCAGAGAACAGTTTATAATGTACAACAAGGCAATACTAGGTATGGAGGGGTGAATGGTTAAAATCAAGGGGTGAAGGGGATCTGCACTAGTTAAGTGCAAAGTGAGGGAAGAGGAGTAGGAGGAGATGATAGCATCAGTTCTTGTTCTTGTCTATGCATTTCCTCCATGAATTATTGTTGTAATCAGTGCCTTTTCATAAAACATGGAACATAATGGCAGAAAAGGCTTTCTGACCAATTGAGTTTGCCCAACCATTACTGGTGCAGTGGCTGTAGTGACCTAGTGCCTCACAGTCACTTGCTGAAGAAGATGGAGCATCTGGGTGTCATAGTACACTGGGTAGGTTACTGGATAAAGGGAGGTAGCAAAGAGTTGTGGTCAAGGGGTTAAATCAGAAGAGGGAGAGAGGTCACAAGCAGGGTACCACAGGCATCTGTCCTGGATCAAATCTTCTTCAATATGTTTATCAGTGACATTGGTGAGGGAATCCAAGGCATACTGTGTCTCTTTGTCATTGAGGCACACGTCAGGAAACATAGTAAAACCAGGAGCAGTTTCAAAATTTGCAAATAAGCGTTTATTTTTCTCAATAACAGTAAAATAAAAAAGAAAACTTTTCAGTATAACTATTTACAAAGCAGTACAAACAGAGAAAACTAACTCCTCCTTCTGAGACTATCTCTTTAATTCCAAGTTTCAGTCTCACTCTCCGGATTAGCCTGTTAGATATTAGCTGCAAAATATTTTCTAGGATATTACTGGGCAAATTGCAAAACTATATTGAAACTGCTTCTCCATTATCAATATTCCAAGCAGGCTTTCATCAAGGTTTTTGACCATTTACAACATATTTATCTTAGCTCATTTACTGGCAAAATACAGATTATAGAAAAAATGAAGCTTTATCCCTTTTGTAGATTTTTCTGTGGCATTCATTTCCTTGGTTAGAGAAAAACTTTAGGATATACTACTTAAAGAAGGACTGCCTTACAAATGATTAATTCCGTTATCTCTTTTATATACAAATACTACCATTGCCATAAGATATGATAACAATGGTAATCTTTCAGAGAATTTTAAAACATCATTGAGAGTAATACAGGGATGTCTCTTAGCATCACTTCTTTTCAGTATTTATATCAACTCACTGCTTCATTTTGATATCTCTTCAATTATGGAGTCTCCTAAAATCAATAATCATAATATTCACATATTGGCATATGCTGATGATTTGATCCTTCTTTAACTTTCTGTTGTTGGTCTTCAAAATAAAATAAACCAATTAAAGACCAAGGGTGACCATTTAAAGTTAAAACAACCTTAAAAAGACCAAAATTATGGTCTTTGGGTCACAAAAATTATATACACCCTTACCCAAGCTTTATTTAGATAAGAACCTTATTGAGGTGGTATCCTCATATACATAATTACAAGTTAAATTTACTTCAAATGGTCTATGGACTCTTCATTGGAATGAACAGACATCAAAGGCAAGACTTGTGAAAGCTTTACTGCATTTTAACTTTAAATATGGAGGGCATACAGTAGTGCCTGCACTTATAGCCGGTGAAGCCAAGATTAATCCTATTCTACTATATGGGGTTGAGGTTTGGGGAACTAAACAAGTTCCTTCCGTTGAACTTCCGTTATCCTTTTTTATAAGACTCTTTCTGGTACCCCTATCAATGGCTATTCCTGTAGTTAGGGCTGAGTTAGGTAGACTCCCTTGAGCCACTTTAGTTGATCTTCGTTTGCCACTTACTGGCTTAAAATTATTAATAACTAATTTAACTCTATTCCCAAATGTTTTTTTTTTTTTACCAATTATTTTACCAGGTGAGACACACTAAGCTGAAAAGCTTGTTTGCAGGTGCAACCTGGGAGCATGAGGGAAGTTAAGTGACTTGCTCAGGGTCACACAGTATGCAAGTGGGGGCTGTGAGTTCAAACCCAGGTCTCAGATTTGCAGCTCAGAGCCTTAAACCACTGCGTCATACTGCCTCCTATGTTGTCTTTTGGAGAAAATTAGCTGGCTTAAGCAAGGTTTTATTCTCCTGGCTAAGAGCTCTTAGCTCTGTTCTATTAAAGGCCTCCGTAACCCACCTCTGGGCTGATTCCTAGAAAGGATTACGATTTTCCTGTTTATAAAACTTACTTAAAAATGGTCTGCAGATGTGCAGACTAAATAAATTGAGCAAGTCAGAGCTCAAAAGCAAGCCCGTGGTTCAGTATAAATAAAATTGATTCCACAATGGAGGATTACTTAATCTACCTCTTGCTCCTAGCTCTAGAAAAGTCATCAAGTAAGGCTAGACTAGGCATATTGTATTCTAAATATGCCTGTTTTAACAAACCGTATTCTGAAGGGCCATACCAGGACTATTGTAGGTGTAATAAGGGCTTCCAGGAAACCCTTTATCATATCATAGTTCAATGTCCTCTTTATAATCACTCACATGATAAAACCATTAAAAATTCCTTATAAAATATGCTAACATGGATTATGATTCTTTATTCATCCTTAAGCACCCTATGAAAAAGATGATGCTAAGTTAATATCTAAATTTCTTGTTTCCGTGATAAATTGCAAAAGAAAATGTTCTCTTGCATGTCAAACTCATTGTGCCATACTTTAACATGTCTTTGCACTTAAAGCGAAAAACAGTACTGTATTTTTGTCCTTGTTATATTGTACCTTATAGACATTGTATACATTGTTACTATGAATTTTATGTTTTTATGCATTTAATTTTACCTTTGTAATGTCCAACATTTTAGTGATTTGGAAGAACAATAAACCATTACTACTACTCTCACTCTCCTTGTCTCTCTAGAAAAATCATTGCTGCTCTTTTTATAAGTCTTTGTCTGGGAACTTGTTAGAGAGCCTACTTCTCTAGGAATGTTCTTGTCAGTTTCAAACGTTCTTGTTAGTTCGATCTTGGTGCAGCAAAAATAACATAGTGACCCAGAACTGACCTCTTGTTTACAGCTCTGCAAAGGCTTAAAACTGCATCTCATGTTAACCCATTGAGTTCCAAATAGCTTTTTGCAATCATTTCAACAGTATAACTACAGTTTTAAACAAAGGATCCCAGTATCAGTGACATTTACACGTAAAGATTCAAATATGTTTTATACCAACAGATATGCAGGGGAAGAAAATACAGAAATAGAAAGTGAAGGCAGAGAGAAAGCTAGAGGGTGAAGAACTGCGAAACCATCAGAGTGATCAGTTCCTAGGTCTCACAAGATAATTTGGTTGCGCAACCAGACAGAGAAGAGACAGAAAAGGCGAGGATAGAATAGACCCTTGAGTTTAAACACTTTATGCATAATAAATGGGGCAGGGACTTATTCAACCCTGTTACACTCTTCACAGATGACACTAAGCTCTGTGGCAGGGTGGATAGTGACAAGGGAATTGGCAAAATGCAGAAAGGCTTAAAAAGCTGAAGAGGCAGCCTAAAGTTTGGCAGCTGAAATACAATGCCAAAAAGTGCAAGGTACTGCTCCTGGGGACAAGAACCCAAGGACAGAGTACTGGATGGGTGAGGTGAAACTTAGCACTATGGCTGAGGAATGAAACCTTGGAGTCATCATCAGTGACTCCTTAAGCAATTAAGCAATCAAGTCAGTGCAACAAGCATATAGCAAGGCAAGTAGAATGATCAAATATATCAGGAGGGATATCAGTAGCAAAAGGAAGATGAAATACTTTACCTATATAGCTCCTTAGTGAGGCCACACCTTGAGCACTTTGCCCAGTTCTGGTCTCCTTGCCTCAGAAAAGCTAGAGATAGGCTGGAGACAACGCAGTGAAGGGTAACAAAAATTATTCATGGCCAACATTGCAGGTCCTATTAGGAGCACCTCAAGGCACTGAACCACTGGTGGTGTAAGAGTCTAAAGAATGAAAGGGTTAAGGATGCAAAGGGTAATTGTCACCCCCACACCCATTGAATAGGTTCACACACAGCCTTCATTTTTCACTGATGTTTGTAGACTGTGGAGTAACTTCCCCAATGACTGACAGCAGCTTTCCGTGCCTAGTTTGCTGATGCCCCCATGAGCGCTACCTCTTCCTTTTCTTTTTCACAGTTTAAACACTGTGTCTTAACTCAGGCTGTAGCCCATAAACCCAGCCATCCCAATCAACACTACTTAAGCCTTTACTTTGCAAAAGTCTGCTGACATCCTCAAGGCACAAAGGGAGCAATTAATAAATAACAGTTTACTGCACATGCTGCATTTGAAAGGCACAGTCCTCCTGATTATAACTTGTTGCAAATCTGATAGTGCCAGTCCCTACCACTTAGGAAAGTGGTAGGGCCATGACTATACTGGCCTCCACCATTCCAGCATCTATGCACTGAGCATGCATATGTTGGAGACCAGAAGGAGGGGAGATATGATAGAGACCTTCAAGGTCCTAAAAGGAATCAAGAAGGTGAACTGTGGGTAATTATTTTGCTTGTCTACTAGCTCATGGTCATGTGGACATGAATGGAAACTAACAGGAAGGAAGTTCACGAGAGACATGAGAAAGTGTCATTTTACAGAAAGGGTGGTGTAGTTTCGGGACAGTCTGTCAGCTGAGGTTGTGGGTGTGAAAACCACTGGTGGTTTCAAGCACAGCTGGGACAGAATGAAGGATATAGTGGTCACTTGGGGCAGTAGAATCAGGGGAGGAGCATGGGGAATATGGGAAGGGCTGGAACTTGGAGACACAGTAGGTCTCAGGGCTATATAGAGGACTCAGGCAGACTGGATGAACCATTAATCTTTTCTGGCTTTGTTGTCCATATTTCTATGTTTCTAAATCTTGCACTCCTATCCTATATCCAAAATTAATTTGTTAAGAGGATGGCTGAAGACGAAGCCCTGTGGTACTCCACTATCACTCTTTAACCTCTGAGTATTACACGTTCATAACTGCCCTCTGCATTGGCCCTTTGGCCAGTTTTTGCCACTTTTCCTCTACCCAGATATTCCACAGTTTCTTGACTGGTCTCCTATGATCAACTGAGTCAAGGCGTTACTGAAGTTCAGATGCAGTATGTCTACTGCCGCCTTGCTGGCAGCCTTGTTACCAAATAGACAAATTTGATGTGTTGCCTACATGCCTGTAGATTACTTGCCTCAAGAAAGTCTACAACTTTTCTCTTACAATAACTTCCAGTAATGTATCCACTTTAGATGTCAAACTGACTGATCTGTAGTTTACAAGATCATCTCAATGGATGCTTTTTGAGCAGGGCAAAATGTAAGCTGTCCTCCAATCCCTGGTGACCAGCCCAATATTTAACAAGCAGCTAAAGATGTTCCTAGTGGTACTGAAAGCACCTGTACCATTTCTCTTGGTATTCTTGGATACATCCCATCCGAATGATCCACAACTTTCTGTTCTAGGCTGTGTGTTTCATCAATTAATAACTGTCCTAGGCTATGCATTTCTTCCAAAATTCTGCTTCTGGGCTGGATTTTCATCCATTAATTCCTGTCATGGGCTTTACCTTTTCATCTATGAATTCCTGTCATGAGCTATGTGTTTCACCATGAATTCCTGTTTTGGGCTATAGATTTGATCCATGAATTTCTGTTTTGGAATATACAGTACATTTCATCCGTTAGTTTCTGTTCTGACCTGTCCATTTCATCCATGAATAACCTCTCTGGCCTATGCATTTCATCCATTTTTGTTCTGAATTATGATTTTTCAACTATCAGTTCTTGTTCTGGGTTCTGCCTTTTCATCCATGAATTCCGTGTCTGGGCTATGCCTTTTCATTCATGAATTTCTCATCTGGACTCTACCTTTTCACTCATGAATTACTGTTCTGAGTAATGCCAGTTCATGTATGAATTTCTGGCCTGAGCTATGCCTTTTAATCAATGAATACCTGGTTTGAACAATACCTTTTTATCCAGGAATTTATTTTCTGGTTATGCCTTTTCATCCATGATTTTCAGGTCTTGGTTTTAGCAATACCTTTTATTCAAGAATTTCTTTCTGGTTATACCTTTTTTATCCATGAATTTCAGGTCTGGGCTCTGCATTTTCACTCATGAATTCCTGTACTGGGCAGTGCCAATTCATCCATGCATTTCTAGCCTGGGCAGTGCCTTTTAATCCATGAATTCCTGGTTTAAGCAATATCTTTTTATCCAAGAATTTCTTTTCTGGCTATGCCTTTTCATCAATCAATTTCAGGTCTGGGATCTACCTTTTCACTTATGAATTCTTGTTCTGGGCAATGCCAATTCATCTGTGAATTCTGGTTCTGAGTAATACATTTTTATCCATTTTTTTTCTGGGCTCTGCCTTTTCATCCATAATTTCTGTTCTGGGCAATACCTTTTTTATCAAATAATTTATTTTCTGGGCTCTGCCTTTTCATCCATAAATTTCTGTTCTGTTTTTTCCATGAGGCAACAGATACAGTCAAGGTTAACAAAGTGAATAAAGGGCAACTAGAGAAAGTATCTTTTATAGATTTGAATCACTTTTTTTCATTGAGGCTCATGATCTAGCACTTCTGCAGATTTAAGCCATGTTCACATGTACCTGGTTGATGTGCTTCACCCATGCTGCTCACCCGCCGCTCCAGCCACACCACTCATGACAGGCATTTACACAAGTACAGTTTGCATCAGTGGAGGTAGCAACTAGAGATGTGCAAAGTCTGCAAAATTCACTCTGCAATGTAATTCATGGATTTCTAAAAGCGATTTAATGAAATTCGCAGCCTCGAATTTCATGAATTCCACCACAAACGTGAAACTTTGCCCACAATTTTGAACTTTGTGGTAAACAAATTGTGAATTTCACTGAAAAGTTCACACAAATAACACAAACTGAAGTTTGACTGGCCAGCTAGAACTCTATGATTCCACAAAGTATGAATTTTGGCACTTCACAAGAAATTTGAGGGTGAAGATTAACTTTGCAACATCTCTAGAAGCAGCCAGTACTTCCAGCAGTTCCATTAAATTTCCACCAGGGCTTGGAACAGCAAGGCTCATGATAGTCTCACCTGATCCCCAAACTTGTTTTTCTGGTTATGGGCGTGGCTGCATTGGTTAAGAGTGGGCTGCTGCTTGCATTTCTGCACCGCTGCCTCTGACAGGGTTGGGGAGGGTCAGGGTGGCAGAATTCTAATTGCAAAGTTCTAATTTTATAGTACCAATTACTAGCAGCAGTGTTAGGAGCCTGAAAAGGAAACAACAGTAATCAACAGGGGCAACTAATACAGTGTCAGGGAGGACAGTTTGGCTGGTGTAGGAGTGCTGTGGAAGTGAACCGGTGCAGGCAGAAAGTATGTTCACATGATAGGTAAAAACACCTGCACCGATCGCATTCCTACAAAAACAGGGATCACAGTTTGCCACAGTGGAGCAACCTACAAAGCTCAAGTAGTTTACATGACTTGATCTGCATCAGTGAAACTCATCTGCACCACTTACAATGATGCAGATCAGGTCATGTGAATGACCCTTAAAACTCATTTGTTAAAAGTAGGGAGCTGACTTGGGTCACTTGCATTAGGGGCTGAGGCAGCTGCCAATGGCAGCATATCTTTATTTAGTGAGGGCTGGTGGCTGCATCCAGCACCACTGTAACTCCTGCAGAGGGCCAAGGAGCTCCATTCCTACACAGGTGGGTTTACATTTGTGAGGTAGCAAGGTGGTTCATGCCATGGGAGGCGGATCATGTTCTAGGCAAAAACAGGATAAAATCTTCATCTTCATCTAGCTGACAGCTTCCAGTACACAAGGTCCTATGCAAATCAGCTTGTTGCCGACAACCAGATCTGTATTTCAGGTATGTGAAGGTCAGACCAGACCTCTCTTAGATCCCTGCTATGGACGGGGATCCATGCAAACAGCTGCAGTGGGGAGTTACTGGTCAGTGGGCTGACTGATTGATGGGACAGCCTGAAGGCAGACATGAGTCTGGCAGAGAGAAATGTGAATGGACAAAAGAAAAAAATTCCCTGAAGTTAATCTTTGAATGTGCAAAGTTTTCATAATCCAAATGTGTCACAATGGTGCTACCACACATTCCTGATGACAAACAGTACAGCACCACATCAAAATGCTTAGTTTTATCATGGTGAGCATGGCAAGAGAGTGGAAGCTTTTAGAAATTTCAAAACCATGTATCTTGCATCAGGAATGATGTGAAACTGAAAGAAAGAGTTATATGGATGATTTTGTTTATGCTAACAGTTACCAGTACTATATAAAACAAACACATTTTGCCATATTGTTGCTTTAAGTTGCCTCATATGGTATTTTGCTTTTTGCACACAACATTGTAATTTGTAATGAGATTACATAGAGAATACTAATGCACTGAGTTGTGTTGTTTCCAAATACAATTTACATGAGATTTTGTACTTCTGAGGTCCATCCTAGTTCACATGCAATAAACAATACATTGTTAGGGTATGCCAGAGATCATCAAAATAACAACACAAATTCACTATAAAGTACCATAATCATCTAGTTTATATATGAAGCTCTATGAAATAAGTAGTACACATTTGTTTTACTTTTGAAGATTGCCAGTTGAGAATATGATGTGCTAGTTATATTTGTGCAGACCTTGCAAGATTTCTAAATAGTGTGTGCAGGAAATTCAGAGGTATTTATATTTTCTTTTGCTTATTTTACTGTTGACATTTTGATGGGACAGCCTGAAGGCAGACATGAGTCTGGCAGAGAGAAAATGAATGGACAAAAGAAAAAAATTCCCTGAAGTTAATCTTTGAATGTGCAAAGTTTTTCATAATCCAAATGTGTCACAATGGTGCTACCACACATTCCTGATGACAAACAGTACAGCACCACATCAAAATGCTTAGTTTTATCATGGTGAGCATGGCAAGAGAGTGGAAGCTTTTAGAAATTTCAAAACCATGTATCTTGCATCAGGAATGATGTGAAACTGAAAGAAAAGGGTTATGCGGATGATTTTGTTTATGCTAACAGTTACCAGTACTATATAAAACAAACACATTTTGCCATATTGTTGCTTTAAGTTGCCTCATATGGTATTTTGCTTTTGCACACAACATTGTAATTTGTAATGAGATTACATAGAGAATACTAATGCACTGAGTTGTGTTGTTCCCAAATACAATTTACATGAGATTTTGTACTTCTGAGGTCCATCCTAGTTCACATGCAATAAACAATACATTGTTAGGGTATGCCAGAGATCATCAAAATAACAACACAAATTCACTATAAAGTACCATAATCATCTAGTTTATATATGAAGCTCTATGAAATAAGTAGTACACATTTGTTTTACTTTTTGAAGATTGCCAGTTGAGAATATGATGTGCTAGTTATATTTGTGCAGACCTTGCAAGATTTCTAAATAGTGTGTGCAGGAAATTCAGAGGTATTTATATTTTCTTTTGCTTATTTTACTGTTGACATTTTATACCAATGATGTCTCTAGAAACATTCCAGGAATACCTCTGATACTGTACAAAACATTTCTCATTTCATGGGGAGGCAAACCAGGCTTTGAAGCTACCACTATATGCGAAGGGTTAGCTCCTTTTATGATCCACCCACCTATGCACCAGTCATAAAGACAAACACCAGTTTAATTGCTTTCTGCTCCTTGAGTCTGCCGTTCAAGTGCAGTAGCAGTTATCTCTTTGTATATTAATGAGCTGTACTGCTATAGAGATATAGCTACAGGCAGAGTCTCATTAATGTACTCAGACTTTTCAGCACACTTAATACATTCAGAGGTAGCAAAAATAAATTAAGAGGAAGAGAACTTTCTTTCACAAATTATAAACACTAAGTGATAAAACTATGATTCTGAGACTACATTCTACTTATTAAACATTTCTACTTGCTGTGCATCTCACATTTCTTACTATCACAGAAGCCACTCTAGAATTTCTAATAAGATGACCAGCTCAGTTAATAAACCAGAACTCTTACTAGCCAGGGTATTAAATTGTTAGGCAATTTCAGGTGACTTTTGTTCGTGGACTTTAAACTGAAATAGATGGCTAATCTTAATGATATCTCCAGGCATTTTCTATTGCTATACATGGGTTCAAAATAAATTCAGTGGTACAGCTCAGCACCATGTCAAGCCAGGAATATATTATTGTTAGCAATTATACATTTTCCTAATTTTACAAAAATGCATGCTGACTACAAGATGTTATTAGACAGTTTTTGGACTCAAGTTGCTAGCACACCATTACAATTTTCAGGTTTCTTCTTGGTATTTCAAAAATCTTATATTTTTATAGGAACAATTGAAGAATGACTCAAAGCACCAGTTAAAGCTGCAACTCACATATTTTATTAAAGGGACACTGTCAACCCTTTTTGCATCATATTATTTCAAGATGAACCCCCATATTTTATGTTTGTTTACCATGTCTAAAATTCAGAGATCATGCTGGTCATTGTAACTGCTTCCTTTCTTAGCAGAACAATAATGTGTGCAATAGTGTAATTATACTAAAATTCGGTTTTGTTTCAAATCCTTGATTTACTCTCATATAATTGAATACTTCCTGAACATTAGAGCACCCCAAACAGTGCAGCCACTAATGATGTTTGTTTGTTTGATTTGTTTATTTAAACTGAAAAGTCCATGGGCCAAAGACCCGTTTTCATGGATGACCAGTATACATACAGAAAATACATACATGTATGTTAAAATACAATACAGAATAAAACACAGTTATATGAACAAACTTTCATAATACATTTAGACAGATCACTTACACTCACTTTCAGCTCATAAATAATCTTTTAACTTTGATCTAAAAATCTGGAGAAAGTGTATAAGCATTCAAACATGATCTGCAGAGAATTAAAAGAATGGGAGAATATAGGGAGAGTTTTTGGCCTACAGATATTTTCATTCTTGGTATTGCAAAGTGCTGTAATTTTGAACAGATAATCTATGGTAACAAAACTGATATGTTTCATAAATATTAGGTCAATAATGTAGGTATCTTGTTTAAAGTTACTTTTTGAGCCAGAGGTCAGCTGAAGTTTATAATAGTAATCAAGAGGAAGCCAACCTGCCTGTCTTAAAAAGGCTTAAAGGCTACAGTGATGAAACCTTGCAGGCATCTGTGTGGAGGGTATGGCTATTTAGTTCAGTAATGCTCTAACCTTAGATAGTAACCCCTCCCCAGTAGAATAGTAAAAGAGCAGACCATAGTTTATAACAGGTAAAAGGAAACTTTGAGTGAGGAGCTTCCAAGCTGATGGAACTAATAATGGATTTAATCAATAGAGGGCCCCAGACTTTGATGGACTTCTTTTGTCATGTTTGTGATATGGGGTTCAAAGGTCATGCCTTCATCAATAATGAGACCGAGATATTTAAATTGCTTGACCTTTTCCAATTTTGCATCCAAGACAGTATGCAAAGAGAGAGTAATATCTTCCTTCACTCTCTTTCTGTGATTAGAAAGACCATAGATTTTGTTTTCTTTTCATTCAATACTAATCTATTTTATTAACCAATTCTAAGCCTCCAAAAATCACAAGACAGGCTTCTCTGGACTATTTGAGATCTGATCTGCTTGTGAGGATCACTGTGTCATCTGCATAAAGTAAAATTTATGATTTAGTGTAAAGTCAAAGGAGAGTGTTCAGAAAGAGACTAAATGGAAGGGTCCCAGAACAGACCACTGAGGAACACCCAGTGAAACAAAAACGGAGATGAATACTGACCATTGATTTTTGTCACCTTTGTATGGTTGCTCAAGTAACTCTCATACCACCCAACAACATTTCTAGACGTGTCCAGTTTTGCAAGAGATGACAATAATAGGCCATGGTCCACCAACACAGTCCCAGTAAAATGTCCTTTATCAAAGGGCCAAGTGGGCTGCACTTGTGACCCCCCACCAAGACCATCAGGTGCTGGTCTAAAGCCATGTTGGGCAGGCATAAGAATACTATATTTGGATAAATACTTAATCATTTGGTCAAAAATTATTCTCTCGAGTATGTTAGAAAAGAGGTGCCAATAGCAAAATAGGATGAACGTTTTGCACAGTAGTAGAGTCCCCAGATTTAAGTAGGGTACAACAACAGAGTCTTTCCAGATATTAGGAAAAGTAGAAAACAAACAGATAAATTAAAGATAGCAGACAGAGGAAAACACAGTGTGTCTGCAGTGATCCTCATGAGCAGGTAATCAATCTTATCTTTCCCAAAGGAAGGACTAGAGTCCATCTTTGAAAGATGCCTCATGACCTCATCAGGTAGAAGCAATCTTAAGTAAAATTTAGGATTGGCCAAGTCCAAGTCAGGATAGGTATGGATGGCTAAATCCATTTTGCCAGCAGGTATGTATTTTGAAAGATCAGAAAAAAGTCATTGAACAGTGACCATAACTCAATTCAGTTTAATATCACTAATTAACACAGAAATCCACCAAATTATACCACTTACAAGGATTATGACAAAGCCAACTTCAAGGAAATAATCAGTACTCTTAACAAAATCAGTTGGGAATAAGCATTTTCAAATTGATCAGTAAACACTGCCTGGAGAAAGCTTAAAGAAATAATACAACACTTAGAAGTAGCTTATGTGCCTAAAAAGGAAAAAAATTAATAAAAAGTACAAAATCCAATATGGTTAACAAAATCAATCAAAAGACAACTAAAACTCAAAGAAAGATTATATAAGAAGCTAAAGTCAAACCAGGGCAAAGAACAGATTACAAAATACAAAATAGCCATGTCTACACTTAAATACATGATTAAGCCATCTAAACAAAAACTAAATTTAAACTAGCCCATTCTAAAGACATTTATAAATTGTTATTTTCAAACTTAAATAATAAAAAGGGAAATACTAGGATGGTTGGGCCATTAATTCATGATGGAGTAACACTGCAATTTGATGTTGATATAGCTAATCATTTTAATAATTATTTTTGCTCTATGTATTCAAAAAAGACACTCATAATTTAACCAAATCACATAACAACCCAATTTCTATACCATATTTGTTTAAAATATCAGATGTAACTATGGCATTAAAACACTGAGGAAGACTACTAGCCCCAGACCTGGTGATATCCACCCAATATTTCTTATTGAAACATCAGAATCATTATCGCTTCTTTTTCCATTATCTTCAATAAATCACTCAATGAGAATGAGATCCCAGAGGACTGGCAAAAGCAATAGTTACACCAATATTTAAACAAGCATTTGTCAATGCTGAATGCTGTCTCACTGGCATTGGCATTGGTAGTGCAGGAGTTAGAGATGCATAATAGGAATGGCAGTGAAGTATTGAACTGACACCAACCCTACCCCCATCCTGCAGAGACTGACAGGCATTGGGGTGTGCCTTTGGATCATCAGCTATAACACTCATGCCATTTTACCTCACCCTACCCTGTAGACACTGGCAAGTGTCATAGTGTGCTTTGGGGTCTTGGGCCTTATACTTACCCCATTCCATAAGGGAATACACTGAGGATGGGTGCAGTATAGGGAGAATGGGGTAAACATTAAGGCCAAACACCTCCAGGCACACCTCAATGCCTGTCACTGGCTGCAGGGTGGGGGTGGGGTGGAATGGCGTGGGCATTACAACCAATGATCCGAGTCACGCTAATGCCTGTCAGTCTCTACAGGGAGGGTGTTACAGTGGAAACCCTAATGTCATAGGCATTTGTTGGTATTACTCCAAATTTTCAACATAGGGTTTTGTGACCCCCATGAAGAGCGCACAATCAGTTTGTTACCTGAAAAGTGGTTTTGCACAGCAGCTATGCCATTTGGTGACACAGGAATGAAAACACATTTTGGGCAGGATGTAAAAATGACAACTGTATTGTTCATGAGGAGGTGTAAAAATTACAATGTTGAAAATCTAGAGTGAAAATATGAAAAATTGGTGAAGTCATGAGCATGCATAGAAACTGTGCAACACACATCCATAACCAATTATTTTGAGATTTTTTAGCCACATTTTCAACATAGGCATTTTGGGACCTCCCTCATGAACAGTGGTGCTGTGATTTTGTTGATCTGTCCCAAAGTTGATTTCACACAGTGACCACGCCATTGTGCACCACAGGTGGGAAAACACATTTTGGGCAGGATGTGAAAAATGACAGCTGTACTTTTCATAGGAGGTGTAAAAAATGCCATTGTTGAAAATATGGCATGAAAATTTGCTAATTAGTGAAGTTACAAGGATGCATGGAAACTGCGAATGCGCGCTTGTAACACAGTCATTTTATGGACTTCCATCACCAAATTTTCAACATAGGCATTTTAGGACGTCTGCTCATGAACAGTGTCATCAGCATTTTCTCAAACTGTCCCAAAACTGATTACGCTGGCGACCATGCTATTCTGCGCTGGACCTGCGAAACACATTTTAGACAGGATATGTAAAATGACAGCTGTACTGTTCACAAGAAGGTGTAGAAAAATGTCAATTTTGAAAACCTGGAATGAAAATATTGCAAATTCATGAAGTTATGAGCGTACATGGAAACTGCAAGCTCACGCTTGTAAACAGCCATTTTTGTTTTTTTTCACAAATTTGCAACATAGGCTTTTTGAGAGCCCCTGTCATGAACAGTGGCACTGTCATTTTGTTAATCAGTCCCTAAAGGTGATTTCATGCAGTGACTGAAAATCACCTTTCAGGACCGACTAACGCCATGACAGTGACGACTTAGGAGGAGGATCCTAATAACCCATGTTGGAAATTTGTGCCAAAATCCCAAAATGCCCAAGATATACACCAAAGTTTAAAAACATATTTATGCAATTATACAGCTTACTGGCATTTCTTCAGTTCAGTAGTCGGCTTTGAAGATTTCAGGCGTATTCCCAGTCCACCGAAGATCATCTAGCAATGCTCTGGAGGTAAGTATGTATGGGGGTGTAGAGAGTGTGGGCAAGCAGGGTGCACAGAGGTGGGCATGGGATGGGGAGGGACACCAGACTCGACGAGGGACCATTTCTGGTTTGCAGGTTGTAAAAACGAAACATTGTGGGACCATTTTGTTTTACTGGGGCATTTGGCACGCTGGGGTGGGCTCCCAGCATGCCGCCTAAGTGTTTTTGGGGGATTCTGTAGCTGATGGGGATTGGACACCTGTCAGCACACAACAAATAGGGAGGACATTATGCCGACATGGGTGAGCTTCCCCATTTGCAAATTAAACTTTGGAAGGGACATGATGCTGAGGGATTGGGCACCCCTTTTACACTTTAAATGGGGAGGTTCATTATGCAGACGGGGTGGGATCACCTGTCGGCAAATGAAGTGGGTTGAGCATGCTGACAGGGGACTGGGCACCCCTGAAGTCATCTCTCCACATAGAAGTCAGTGCCACCATGTTTATTGAAGGGCTTCACCAGGAAAGGCATGTAGGGAGGGTGTGTTTGGTGCCACTGCATGACGAGCTTGGCTGTCATTGCAGCGGATCTTTTCTTAGATGTGCTCATACATTATGTATTCCTGGTGTGGTGTCTGCATGCTGGCTTATTGGGAATGAGGGACACACCTACAGATGTGTGCCCTGCATTAGCCAGCAGTGACCACACCTCCAAATCTGCTACTAATGCAATATAGTTGGCCAGCACGTAAGCACAAGCCAACGTAAAAGGAGTAGGTCTAATGTTCAAAATTATCGTCCTATCAGCCTAACCTCCATCATTGGTAAGCTCTGGAATGACTTATCAAATCCCTTCTTGAAACTGAAATTAAATCATTAGGTATAATGGACAATATGCAATATGGGTCCAGGCCAGGTTACTCTTGTACCACTAATCTTGTATCATTCTACAATTCCATTAGTCAAGGCCTTAATGACAATGTTCTGATGCATGTTATACTCCTGGATTACAGTCGAGAATTCAGCAAGGTTTCACATTGCAAACTGATTAATAAATTAAACTCACTGTGTTTCTCACCATGTTTGGTTAACTAGGTCAGTAATTGGCTTTCAATCAGGAAACAAGAGTTCGAGTAAGTAGCATTCTTTGAACTCAGGTGTAGTCAGTTCTGGTGTACCCCAGGGCTCTGTTCTGGAGCCAACTTTATTCAACATTTTCATTAGCACATGAAAATCAACTCAAATAATATCATTTCAAAATCTGTCAATGACACCAAATTAGAGGCAAACAGGATAGCTCAAATAATGGTTCAATAATGCAATAATGCAAGTGACTTAAAAACAATTGAACAATGAGCATTAACCAATGATATGATATTCAATGCAGACAAATGTACAGTTCTGAATTTTGGGGAAAATCCAAATCACGATTACTACCTTAATAATAAACTTCTTAAATCATCTGCTAATGAGCGCAATTTAGGTATAGTAATTAACAATAAACTCTCCTCTGCCAATCACTGTATTAAGGTAGCAAGCGGTATTCTGAAACAAATCAGAAGGACATTTGTTAACAAATCTGAACATTGTTCGTCCCTTTATATAGGGTATATATTAGACCTTATGCCAATTATGGGTCTCCTTCTAGAGTCCATACCTCAAGGGGGCATACACTGTATTGAGCAAGTCCAAAATGTGTCACCAAAATTATATCAAGGCTATCATCTAAAGATTACTCCACTATGTTAAAAGAAACAGGTCTTTATTCCTTATGCAACAGAAGATGCAAGGGTGATATTCTCTTTATCTATAAAATGTTTCAATCACCAGAGTTAATGTACCTGTGTGGACTGAAGTATTCTGAAAAATGTACTGTTTGTAGGTTACATAACAGACAGCTTGTGATTAACTGGGCAAAAACAAATAGAAGAGATAATCTTTTATATAAGAGCCTCTAAACTGTGGAACTTACTTCCATAATAACTAGTGGATTTAAACAATTTTAACTCCTTCAAAAGTGGCTGGATGATTTGCTATGTTTTACCACAGCTAATGACTAATGTCCCACATAGTGTGGGGACAATCATGATGGGGCTTGAGCATTCTTTGTCCAATGAAACTCAGTAAACTCAATAAACTCCTGTGCTATCTAATGTGGGTCAGTTATTAGCCCAGCTGGTGTATTTAGGCACTGCATAGTAGTAGAGCATTTTTACCAATTAATTCATTAATTAACTTCCATGTTTCTGAAGTATTTCTACCTTCAAAATTTAAACATATATAATACTCTCCTCTCCCTCCACTGCATCATGACTGGATAGACTGTGTTGTGGTGTTCCCAAGTCCATTAAAGATGCAGTGTGAGCTTATCAAGGACTGTAAACAAACATAGATTTGTGTTGTAGCATCAGCATGATGGGCAGCCTGTTTTCAATTTTAAAAGACAAAAGGAAGCAGACTGAAACTACCAGTTACATCAGCAATCTCTCCAAATGTGTCCAGCCATAACATGTGTTTTAAATTAGAGGCGCTAAGGTCCAACGGTGTTAACAGCCCTTTAAGAATCTGGCCACCAGAACAAAGTGGGTGAGTGCTCACACAGAAACACTCCTACCAGCTCTGTATCAGGGTACAGATCAGTCAAAACATTCCAATAATTATATTGTATACTAATAGACACCATGGCCCAGATTTTCAAAGGGTTACTCTTGGCACAACAGTGTTGCACCATGCACAACCACTGATGCGCCCGGTGTGATATTGAAAGGGAAAGTGCGCCTGCAAATCCCGTTACAGGCGTATCAGTAATCTTCAAGTCTGAGCACAGGTGGAGGCGTGCCCGTACAGAACTGCACAGCCCGATATTCAGCTGGGCTGGTGCAGAGTTATGTAGGTGCAACCCCACCTGCACCTGCACAAAGTTACACCTAAAAAACAAGAACAAGTTGAGGGCCACCCACAGGTGAGCTGCCGCACTGCAGGGTGCAACACAGTAGCTGCCACCTGTGGGTGGCCTTGGACTTGTTCCGCGCCCAGACCTGGTGGCACCCCCATGCCCCGATCATGGGCTGGTGTAACCACCCCCTTAGCTCGATCATGGGCATAACAGTTTCCTCCCTTAGACCAGGTGTGATGAAACTTTTCTTCCTGAGTAAAGCCCGATCGCCAGGCATCAGACCTCCCTCAAAGTCCATCCTGATGGTCCAGTGACCATGCCAAGACAGATCGCGGGTGGCATCCTCACCTCATCGAGTCCCTGGTGATCCAGGGTTCACCCCACCACTCCATGGTGCCTCACCACCTCGCCTCCCCCGTCAGCCGGGCAGTGGCGGCATTCACCACCCGCCACCCGCCGCTCATCGAGCCGATTAGTCAGTAGGGCTAGCATGCCCATTGTTCAGCATGAGCCACGGATGCAGTTCATACCGCATAAGTCGTCTGTGATATGTGAACGAATATATTCATTCATTCACATATCTGGACTGACTTTAGGTCGGGTATGGTTGCATGCCCATTGGCTCATGCCTGAACCACTGGGAATGCAGCCCTCACTGAGCTGCCGGTTGCAGGCAGTGGGGGCAGGCGGTGGGTGTTGCTGCCCACTGGCTGAATGGGGGGAGCAGGGTGGTGGTCTGTGAGGTGGGTGGGGTGGGGGCCACCAGATCACCAGGGATTTCAACGGGGGAGAATGCCGCCTGTGATCTGTCTTCTCACGGTCCACTGGACCACCAGGGATCTGGACTTTGGGGAGGAGGTCTGATGCCCGTGATCGGGCTACCTGGGGAGGAAAGCCAGTTATGCCCGCGATCGGGCTAAGGGGAAAGTACTGCTATGCCTGCAATCAGGCTACTGGGGAGGAAAGTTTCAGTCATGCCCGCCTCAGGCTAAGGGAGGGGAAAGTACTGTTATACCCAAGATTGGGCCATAGGAACTACTATTATGCCCACGATCGGGCTGAGGGCGCCAGTCTCTCACGGCTGCTGCCTGGCAGGGAACCAGCGCAGTCGTCGGGGATCGGCGCACCTGCATGCTAATGGCATGCAAATGGGGCATATTAGTGCAAATGGCCCTGCACCTTGCATAAATTATGGCCCCATTTGCATGTCACCCTTGAATATCGCAGAAAGGCGCATGGCGCAATGGAACTTGCGCCACCGCATCTCAATGCTCCACTCTGACCACTTGTGGTGGTGCAGTTCCACTGCACCATGCACAGTGGGTGGTTAGGCGATATTCAAAGAAGGCGCCATAGTCAACTCCGCTGAATATCACCTCTGGCCACACCCCAGCGCAACTATTTTGAAGCGGCGAGGGCTTGCACCACAAAATGGTGCAGTTTGAATATCTGGGCCCATGTGCTTAATAGTCTAAACAAACTCATTTTTAAATTGCAACTGAAATGTGTACAACAGATATCAACAAGTTATAAAATCTCAACATTTCATTACTGAATAAAATTCCATTCAATGAATAAATATTTTCTGCATCATTTCATTCTTTGATGCTTTTTCTTATTTGTTCAATAGTCAAGTAGGCCAGCAAAGATGAATGTTCATTGCAATATACCACATTTAGGTATAACTAGACTAAAGCAGGAACAATAAATATTATCATGTAGTATTACAAGTACAAACATAAAACTAATACAAAACTGATTACTCAACTAGAAGAGTGTGTTTCTTCTTCAAAGAAACAACCACTAGTATATTTTGACTATGCATGTTATATATCTATAATATTACCTAATGACAATATATCATGTTTATAGTTCCTCAACGTTTAATATTTATGGTTGACATATGGTGGTAAAGAACAGGACTTAAACAATGTTTATGTTTTTATTTATCAATATGTGGTAATTTTAGCAACATGATATACTAATATATCAACTTAGCTGTCTTCAAGCTTTCATAAAAACAGAGTTGTCTGGCTTTAGTAAAGTGTGCATTTTTACATTAGTCATGTACTGAGTTCATCAGATATGACACATGGGACTTGTATTAAAACAATGTGATTTTATATCATAGCTTCACATTGACACCCATGAGACCACATCTCTGTGGTTTAGCATTCATCATTGATAGGGTCACCTGCAGATTGAGGCTGCATGCATCTAAGCACAAATGTCAGCTGCGATAAAACATGTCCAAGTTATACAAATGCCTCTGTGATTAAAAAATTGAGTACAGTTCTGGACATGGACATGGTGCACCAGCAGCACCTAAGCCCATGGGTGCACCTGCATCTCTAGGGTCTGTGCTGATGTATGAAAATCTGACTCAATGACTTTTCAGTTCTAGGGACAAATTGTCACTACTGGATACAGTACTGCCATGAAGGTAGAAACTGATACACAAATCCTCTATATGTTTATAGGTCTAGCCACAAGAATTATACTGCATGGCTCCTGTTAATCAAGCATTGGCTTTGATCTGACCCAACAAGATCTAAAATATTGATTCATCATCAAACATATCATCTCATTGATTTTATGGAGATTGTCCCATTCTGCTCAAACTCTTTCAAAACAACAAACATAATCAGTAACCTCTTGCTGATGATGACAGAGACAAGCCAAATGTAATTGCAGTGACAGAACCTGGGCATTGGAGAATCAGGGTGGCACATTGCAGTCTCTGGGTACTTCCTGTTCAGGCAGGATAGATGGGTGGTGAGGTA
The DNA here is from genome assembly GCA_016271365.2 of Neoceratodus forsteri. Lineage (NCBI taxonomy): Eukaryota > Metazoa > Chordata > Ceratodontiformes > Ceratodontidae > Neoceratodus > Neoceratodus forsteri. The sequence continues at coordinate 399,154,757 of CM057454.1, forward strand.
GGGAGTGACCCTGTATGTGAAGGAGGGCATCAAAACAGTAGAGGATGCTTCGGTCAAAGAGGATGGAGGTGGAATCTCTTTGGATCCAGCTCACAACTGAAGAGGAAGGAAGCTCAGGGAAATGGTAGTATGTAGATAGGGCACTAGGCAGGAAATCAGAAAACTGTGTGCTGGGGTTGGTGATAGTACGGTATTTTAACCTTCTGTTGTAGACTAGGGGCACCAGTAGCTAGAAGCACAAGGAGCAAGTCTCTACTAGACATCCTGCAGGACTGCTTCCAAGGGCAGCAGGCAGGCATCAAAAGGGAGCTGGTGACCCTGGGTCAAAGGTTGACCAATATTGACATGATGGGAAGGGTTGAGATGAAAGAACCTCTGGGGTCCAGTGATCAGAACTCAGGGTGATTCAAAATGAACATGGGCTAAAGGCTCACACATTCAGTGCTGAGTTCCTGTAACCTAGGAAGACAGACTTTAATAAAATGATGGAGCAGACTACAGAGAAACTGTGAGGGGTGGTAAAGGCAGAGGGTGGAGGACAAGTGGAAAATCATTAAGAGGGATATCCTGAAGTTACAGAAAGCTATGCAAGAAGCAGCTAAGAAAAATAAGCACTGAAACCCCTTTGATTTTCCAAGAAAATAGGTAAGGCAGTGAGGGACAAAAGGTTGGCCTTCACAAAATATAAGGGAGGGCAGAGTAAGGAAAACTGTGAACACTACCAGGGAAATTAAAGGAGGCAAGAAAGGCAGTCAGAAAGGCCAAGGTAGGATGGAGCTATGACTCACAGTAGAGGTAAAAAGGCAAAACATTTTTCAGGTGCATTAGGAGAAAAAGAGGACAAAAGGTAGGGATGTTTAGAGAGGAGTGGGGGTGTGAAGAAGGGGACATGCAGAAAGTGACTGAACTGAACAGATATTTCTGCACAGTATTTATGGTAGAGGAGGAGGTCAACTCCCAGAGAATCGCAATAATGCAACAGAGAGGGGATGGTGGGTAATGGGGTTTGTACAGTTCTACAGGTAACAGGATAAGGAGAGGCAGCACTCAGGGTTGGAAAGGCACCAGGGCCAGATAAAACTACACCTGAGAGTTCCCAAAAATTGGGTTCAGAGCTGGCTGCCTCAGCATATCTGTTCAGGTGACCCATATGGATGAAGATGGGGTGCCAACAGACTCGAGAAGGCAACGTAGTGGAGGATCCTGGGAACTACAGACCTGTCAGCCTAAACTTTCTTGTGGGAAAGCTCATGGAAGCTGTAATCAAGGAACAGATGGTGAATACCTGGATTAAAACAGATTACAGGACACCAAACAGCATAGATTGTGGTGGGAAGATCATGTCAGACAAATCTTATCATCTTCTTTGATTTGATCTCCAAGGCTCTGGATAGGTCCAGGCAGTTGATGTACTACACCTCAACATCAGTAAGGCCTTCAACTCTTTGCCACATGAAGGCTTCTAAAAATGGAGGATTTGGAGCTGGAAGAGATTACTAGGTAGGTGACTGAGATAGACAATGAAAGTTGGTGATAAATGAAATTGAATGGGAGCTCAAGAAAGGTCATAAGCTGGTGTTGCAGGGGTCAGTCCTAGGGACTGTCCTGTTCAATGTGCCTTTAAGTGATATAGAGAGGGTATTAAAGGGAAGATTTATCTCTTTGTGGATGACAAAGTATGTGGCAGCATGCATGATAAGGAGGAAGGTTACAGGAGTTGTGCCAGGAGCTGAAGATGCTGGAGACATGGTCTAAATTTGGCAGTTGTGTTTCAATGCAAAGAAATGGAAAATGAAGGCACATTGTCAGGAGAATCCCCGCAGAAAATATTGGATGTAGGATGAAGTTAGCCATGATGGGAGGAAAGGATCATGGTTAATTATTAATACATTTCAATAATGTCGCACAGGAAAGCCAGAGACCAGGTACCAAATTTACAATATCACAGAAGCCTGGCTCGTGGACAAGAATTCATTAATTACCAAAAGTTCAGTTCATACTGTGGTTCATACTACAGCTGGTGAGTGACCCAGAGGCACAGTGCCCATAACAGTTCCCATTACAAGATCTTTAACAGTGAGGAACTTCTTTATTCAAGATCCAATTGTCCAGTCAATGCTTAAATATTGTTTTTTTTTGCTGTCAGTATTTCAAGGGGAGTTTATTTCATGCATTTACCATTCCTTGTGAGCAAAAGAATTGTCTATTGTTCGTTCTGTACTTGAAGTAACGTGAATTGCAGTGAGTGTCCTCTAGTTTCCACCATATCTTGCTTAAAAAGTGAAACCCATTTCAGTAAACAGATAGGGTCATTCATAACATCCCACAATAGTAACAGATCTCCCTGTATCTTCATGTTTCTAGAGACATATGGTTTAATGAACGAATCTACTCTCATAATCAAAGTCTCAATGACCCTTTATTTGTTTAGTGAATCTTCTTTGGATTCTCTCTGTGTGATGTCATCCTTTTATATGGGGACCATAACTGGGAACAATAATCTATATGCAGTCTAACATAAGCTCTGTATAATGGTAGTAGGACTTTTTGTCTCTTGACCTGATGTTATTTTTATGGTCCATAAAATATTGTTAGCCTTACTTATAATTGTGTTTATTTACTTAGAGAAATTTAACGCTTACATTATGTATATCCTTAGGTCTCTTTCCAGTGATGTCACAGTTAGTTTATTCTTTCCTAGATAAGATAGATGTTTGATGTTATTAAGTCCTAGTTGCATGACCCGTATTTCTGTATTGAATCGTATACCCTATGTTTTGGTCCATTCATTAATACTATCCAGATCTTTCTGTATTGCCATGATCACTTCTTGTGTACTGCATGCTCCCCCAACTATTAGCTCATCTGCAAGTGTAATTGTCTCATTAAATACTTCATCTAATATGTCAGCAACAAACACCTGAAAGGTGTAAGGGCTCAAACTGAGCCCTGTGACACACCACTGGTCACCCCCACCTCCTGACAGGATGAAAACTTTAACATAAAGATGATAAAGCTCTAAATTGTTAGTGTTAATAGGGCAGACTAGGTGGGCTGAAGGCCCTTATCTCCCTGACAATTTATATGTTTCTATGTTGCTGCAACACACTGACTCCCATACAGCCAACATTTAGCATGCATGCTCTTGTCAAGGCATCATCTTTCTAATTATTAGTAACAACCTCAATCTCTGTCTGATGCAATAGGGTTTAACAAGAAGGTAAACAGGATGCTTGCATGCATAAGCAGAGACTTTGACAGCAGATGGGAAGGTGATCTAGTTCACGAGACTCTATTTGTCTTACCCTGTGTTCAATGCCTGCCATTCAGTGGGGTACCATCGACTCAGCAGCAGGTCATCTTGACCCTGCACTGGTCTCTGACTAGGACACATCTTAAGTACTGGAGTACTGGAGCCTGTATCTGAAGAAGAACCAGGCAAGCTGGAAGTGGTACAGAGAAGGATAACCAGGGTAATACAGGGATAGCAGGCTAACATATGGGGAGTGCCTTACACACTCAGTATGTTCTTGCTGGAGGCAAGAAAGGAAAGGCAGGACATGATAGAAACATACAAGTTTCTGAAGGAGATAAATAGGGTGTATGGCAGGATCTGATCACCAGGACCAAAACACAGTCATAAGGGAACATGATAAAGGGATTAGTAGAGATGCCAGGAAGTTCTGCTTTACAGAGAAGGTTGTGGAGCAGTGAAATAGGCTACTCAAGGCTGTGGTGGAGGCAGAGTCAATGAACAGGTTCAAACTAGGGTGGGACAGATTCAGGGAGGGTAAGGACAAAGGCAGAGGGAAAGATGGCTAGTCTGGTAAGATGTTAGGCCTTTGGGACATCACAAATTTAATAGCTAATTTACTGGGTAGATTGGATGGACTAAGAGTGTTTTCTGCCATTACTTCTGTGTATCTCTGTGAGAAAGTAGGGTTAGCACATCTAACTGCTTAACCTGATAACGCCCATCATGTATTCACAGTTAGGTCCAGAGACCCTATACATGATCTCACAATAGCTCCATATGGATATGCCAGTTCTAAATTACATGAGGGTGACTCTACCTTCTTAAGTCCTCTGTCTAGAATATATAAGGCAATCATAACAGCTCTGCTCTCTCACCTATAATATGTGATGGTGACTATAACAGCTTAGTTATTTTACCTGCAATATGATAAAGTGACTATAGCAGCTCTACTCCTAATTTACATTATGTGAGGGGACTACAACAGCTCTACCAATCTTGTCTATAGTACTGTATGTGAGGGCACACAACAGCTCTGCTTCCATCTCTACACTTATTATGGAGAGGTCTCCTGGAGTGATATTCATGGGGTCAAATGTATTATAACACTATACCATCTCTGCCCACACTTCACATACATATCAGCATTGTCATTAGACTCTCTCTGTCTACAGGCTGGGTATTCAGATTGGGAGGTCTACAGTATATCTGGGACATGCCTACAGGGCTTGATGGCTCTGAGAGACAGATACACACAATGAAGCTCTTAGCACACAGGTGCTACATCTTCAGTCACAACACCCTGCTCCCATCCTTGAAAGGCTAGAAATGCTGCACACTTTATTTAAACAGGGAGTGATCTATAGCACACAAGGCTATTCAGAACAATTCCTGCTAAGCTCATCTCTCAAACACCAGCACAGCACAACCCTCACTAAAGGCCCTTCATTCTGGAGATGGAATTTATCCTACCTTACAGCTGCTCATCTTTATGTGTCCTTCTGAATGTTCTCTCTCTCTCTCTTTTCTTGCACCATCTTACATACAGCTAAAACACATGCAAACTCACCCCCAAACACCAGATTCACCCACAGATCTTTGAGGGAACTACTGTAAATACAGTCCAGCAAACCATCAGTATATTCTTCTCTGGGCCCCCCAACACACACATAGACAGTTCTCACACCCTCCTGGTGATCCTCACAAGACTGGAGGAAACTCAGCTAGAGATCAAGGGCAGCACCCCTGAGGGCTTCCTCCTCCTTCTCTCTAAAACCCAACACTGCAGATGCTGATTCTGTGAGCCCAGAATCAGAAAACTATAAAAGTGCCATTCACTCACTCTCACCCTTCTGACATCTCTAAACCCCTTATCTAAGACCCAGACCCTATTTTAACCCTTGACAGATCATAGCTCAAGTGCTAATCTCAACACTGTAATTTAGTATGGCCTCACCCCTACAGGAAGGACAGAATTGTTCCTTAAGAGACATATATATGCTAATTCACTGGTTCTTAGACCATATTTTGTGTCTTCTGGGAAATCAAAACAAAACAGAAAAGTCCAAAAAGCATCAGCTGTGCACTTGCAACCCTTACATTTTATTTTACTGATTTCTTTAAGGTTTAAGGGCCACTTGAAGCAACTATATCATCATACAGCATCCCAGACATGTAGCAAACTTCATGAGTTGCCCAAGCAGCTGCATCATCACCCAGATTGAGGCAGATCTTTAGTGGACTTTGAGAGTGGCCTGTGGGTACTTGCAAAGCAACTGCATCATCACACACATTTACCTAGACCCCCTATGGAAATAATACCCAAAAACTTCAGGTGAAATTTGCAACTGACCACATATGTGGTTGGTTGAGAGGGAGGTCTAAAAGATGTGAAAACAACTTAAGTACAACAAATGGTGTTCTGCAAATGCCTGCAGACATAGTTTATCAAAACCCACATTTTAAATGACTATAATGGTCAAATTATAGTAAGAAATATTTAAACAAAGGTGAGTAATGTTTTGATTTGCCCACTGACCACTTATGCATTTAATTCTGTCCTCATCGAAATGTGTTTCTAGGGCAGCTCAATTCCACTATTTTGTGACCACTATAAGCCTTGAATTTAATGTAAATAGCTTGCAAAGCAGCTTTAGCAGTACCACTGAAAAAATTCTCAATGAAAATGTTTTGCAAAATGGAACTGACCAGGTGTAATACTTAGGCCCAGATATTCAAAGGGGTTAGCATGGCGAAACAAAGTTGTGACATCGCCACCCCCAATGCACCCGGCACAATAATTAAAATGGGCAATTTGTGCTGCACAAATCCTTACGCACCGGGCACATTGGTAATGTATGTGGCATAGATGTAGGGCTTTGTGATATGTGGCACATCCTCAATATTCAGCCCGATGTATGGAGCATATGCTGGCACAACCCTGATGCGCCGCATGTGGGGTGCAATGTTGTGCATGTAAAAGGTGGAAGGAATCCGGCCACCCACAGGTGGGTGGCTGTATTGCAAGGTGCAACACACCAGCCACCAGCCATGGGTGGCCACACGCCCAGTAGAACACTCAGCCACAGGCACCAGAACACACCCTGGTGGGCTTGTGTACCCTCCACATGTCTGATCGTGGGCTGTATGTCAAATAAGACATACCCCAGTGGTCCACTGAATCCTCCCCTGCATGCCCAATCGCTGGTTTTAGTTAGAAATATAAATACCCTGGTGGTCCAGTGTTTTCCTCCTCCTCCGGTATGCCCCATCGCAGGCATCTGTATGCAAACATAGCACCCAGTGTGTGAGTCCCCCCATTCTGCTCAATCACGGAGTGGTATTATCCCAAAGCCCAAATCCTGTAGGTGCATATTCCCTCCCCAGTCTGCCCTATCACAGGCATGGGATATATAGAAAACATCTGGTGGCCCAGTGGACCCTCCTAACCCACCCACGGAGGACTCAGCCACCCAGCCCCCGTCATCAGCAGGCAGCAGCATTCCACCCAGTATACTGTCCGCCACCCGCAAATGACAGAGTACATGTATGTATAGATGTCTATTGGTCCACAGTGTGGACCAATGGGCTTGGTAGGGTTATACTGTATTATTACAGGCACAATATGTGAATGAATGCTTCATTCACATATTGTACCTATGTAGTACAACAGGTTAACTCAGACAGGGGTAGTTCCAAAAGACTGGAGGGTAGTGCAGGTAGTCCTGCATACACAAGGAGAGGGACAATGAGCAACCAGGAATTCTCAGACCCATCAGCCTTACCTCTGTAATGGGTAAACTGATGGAGTCACTGATCAAAGAGGACCTTGTGGACTACCTAAAGAGCAATGATCCACAGAATAGTAAACAGCATAGCTTTGAGGCAGTATAGCATAGTGGTTAAGAGCACTGAGTTGCAAACCTGGTAAAATGGGTATGAATCCCACAGCCACCACTTGCATACTGTGTGACCATAAGCAAGTCACTTAACTTCCTCTGCTTCCAGGATGTGACTGAAAGCAAGCCTTGGCTCAGAGTGTCTTTCCTGGCTAAAATGTTTATTCTACTGGTACCAGTTGTGATGAGCTCACTGTAACTGGTACCAGTAGAATGAGTATGAAAGATACTATTCTACATTGTGAGACTTAAAACAGATGTTCCAGCACATAGACATCCCTCTGGCTTAGCCTGTCATCCACATCATCAAAGGGCTAGGTCATGGGGACACAGCTAACAGCATGGCAGGTGGGGATGCAGGATCAACCAGATACAAACTAAAGCTACAAAACAATAACTAATAAAATGTCATTTAAGGCTGTTCTGCTTAATCTGGACCTCTACATTCCATAGCATTACTGTGGGGTAGATGAGAAGTCCCCTTTAACAGTTAAATATTGTTTACATTTATGTAGAACACTTACTTTCCTGTAAAATATCTCCACATTACAGATTCCCTCACCTTTAAAGCCCCCTCCCTCCATAACAGTCACTGCCAGTCTCCATGATCCCAACTGGCCTCCGTTTGTATCTCACCGTCACAAACCTGGCCACAATGGGTCAGAACCAAGACACACCACTCCCTCACAAGGCCACATCCTCTGACTTTGTTCTGTGCTAACTCCCTCCCTTCAGACATGTGATTATGTAACAAATGTGCTGACGCAGTGTGCATGAAAAACCTAAAAAACACAGTCTGCTTGCTCATCCTGAAAATAATGCTTGGTCATCCAAAAATACAGTCCAAAATGCAAAGGTCCGAGGGTAATCACAAATGTTTTAGTATAGTATAGGGTTGAGCTTGGTTGTTAGTGGTAAAAGTTCCAGAAAAAAATGTTTGTACGACCGCTATGGCTAAAAATAGCCCACTACAAAGTTATTCTTTCAGATTCTTTTTTCTTTATTCAAATAACATGGCCCCAATGTTTCATCATATTCGCTTCTTCTGGGGAACTGTAATCAATTGATAAATCATATTTTTATTATACATTTTAACCTCTTTGTATCGATCATTTCTCATATGAAAAATTATATCTATTATTGCCCCTGGCTTCTCATAACAATCACTGTGAGCTTCCTATAACATTTGCTGACTAGTTCCACTAGCTTACAGTATTTAAGGTAGCCTTTTGGACCTTGCTTGAATTCTGAAGCTAGTGGAACTAACCAGCAAATCTGAATGTTAGGAAAGGAGAAATTTTTAATCAGGAAATGAATGTTAAGCTGGAGCTTGTTTCAGGTGAGGCCTGGGAGCACAAGGGAGTTACGTGACTTGCTCAGGGACACACAGTATACAAGTGGGAGCTGATGGGATTCAAACCCAGGTCTCCAGGTTTGCAGCTCACTGCCCTAACCACTATGCTATACTGCCTCCTCTAACACTGCAAAGCATCTAAAATGAAATGAATATAAAAACATAACTGAAATATTAATTAAATGTATAAGATGTTCTAGGAAGTTCACACTGTCCTCTTGTATGAAGCCAAGGCTGGTGAGCCCAATCCCCAGTGTCTGCTAAACTGATAGTAAAACAAACATCCCCGCCATCATTTTCTGTCTGTTTCTTTGTGTTGTTTGGTTTCTAAGTATGAATTATTTCAATTATACACTGACAATTTATTGAAATATATACATATCAGGGTGCATTGTCTCAATTTCTTGGAGGTCCTTGACTGGCACTTTTTGTATCTGCACTTACACTGACATTTGATATTATCATGTATAAAATCTTGTTACAACAAAGGCTTAAGGTTTCTGGAACATAATAGCTTCTTGAGAGTATGTTGGGAATATATCTCCAGCCAGTTCTACTTTCATGAGTGTCATACACGTATTCACTTTAGGTAAACATCACTTTCTTCATTCTATATGCCATGTAAAGATAATTTCTGTGTTGTAATTTTGGAGCTTATTTTTATTATTTTTACTTGATAACATGTTGCATTTTGGCATGTAGTTGTTTTCTCCAGGGTCATTTTATTATCATAAGCTCTGAGCAGAGCTGAAGTTGGATTTTACTGATGTACTGCTACCTCACTAGTGAAATATGTGTCTTCGGAGGTTTCTTCACTTGACATGTGATTTAGTGAGAAGAGAATCTTAAGGTTTTTATCCATTAGACTGATACACGGTATAATATATGTGGGTTAAACTCTCTGCCTGCTGTTATCTCTGGGCAACCTTTGACCTTTAAGTTTGGTTCAGCTGAAATCACACTTTAGATATTCAAGCTTCCAATGTCACTTTAATTATTTCTAAAGGCCTGCTTTAAATCAATGAGAATTATTTCTGTTTTTTCTGCATGTTCTAAATGTTAATAATATGGGATTTTCTTAATTACTCTCATTAGGCTTCCAAAGAAGGACTTGTTTCTGAAAGCTAAAGCTCTTTGTTCTTTTGCAACATCCTTGTTGATCCAATAAAAGGTATCAAACCATTTGTTCTGGATCTGTTTTTCTTTGTAAGCCTGAAATAAAGGAAAATACCCTCATCATCTTTGCTGCCATGCTGCTGCTGTCCCCAAACCCGACTCTCCCACTGCACCCTCCATGTTACACCCCTTACTCTATGTTGTATTCATTGACAGCTCATCCAGCTGGTCAGAGGGACTTCCTGGTGGTAGCTCGGCCCCTGATCATAGGAGCCAATCAGCCATGTCTCTAACTTGGGGATGGGACTGAAATAGGAATGCCAGAATCCTGTGCCTAATAGGAGCATTCCTGTGTTTACAAATACAGTGAGCCAACTTGTGGGACTGTGTGGAGTGCTCTGAGCCGATTGGGCTTACTGGCCAGTTGTTTGCTATCTGTTAGAGCTGTCCCAGCCATTGACAACTCATCCAGCTGGTCAGAGGGGCTTTCTGGTGGTAGGTCAACTCCCTGACCATAGGAGTAAATCAGCAGTGCCTCTAGCTTGGGAGTGGGACTGAAATAGGAACACCAAAATCATGTGCTGAATTGGAGCATTCCTGTGTTTAAAAATACACCAAGACATCTTGTGGGACTCTGTGGAGTTCTTTGAGCCAGTCAGGCTCACTGAATAGTCATTTTCCATCTGTTGGGAGCTGTTCCAGCCATTATCAGCTCATCTAGCTGGTCAGAGGGCTTTCCTGGTGGTAGCTCAGCCCCTGACCCTAGGAGCCAATCAGTAGTGCCTCTAGCTTGGGGTGGGTATTCTGGGCTGAATATAAGCAGGACCACCTAATATGTCTCACATTCATGTCCCATTGAGTGAGTGGGACAGTGAAGGAGGAACGGTACAAGGTTGGTGTCATAGGTGTTGGCAGGCATTAGCAGAGGAAGTGGGAAGTGGAAGAACGTGTCAGCGGCTATGGTAAGTGCCTGATGTCTCCAACTGTTGCTGTCACTGATGGGATATAGGTAAGGGTTGACCACAATATTTTAAAAGTTTACAGTGTTAACAGTGTATATGTTATAATATAACAAACTAATGTAGTGGGAGTCAGCCCAATGTTGAACTAGTTCTCAGTGTGTAGTCCTGTTAAACTATTGTTGCAGCTCACACTATCAGTAACAAGAGTTAGGATCATACAAATAATTGGAAATAGGTGTAAAACCCTAGATAGGGTAGAAGTTAATAAGAGTTTTAAGTAAGCAAAACCATAATCAGGCAGGTAGCATGTAGGTATGCTTGGGAGTAGTGCAGTGCAGTGGTTGTGGGATGGCAGCTCTAGGAGACTTTCTGGAGTCTGTGGTGCTGCCCCATCTGTGTGCACTTCTCTGGGCTGAGGAAGGAGGTTGCTAGGCTCAAAGCCAAGCTGGCTGGGATTCAGGGGCCTTCCCACCTAGGGGTTACTCAAGTCCTTCCCCCACTGCCACAAATAGTGGCAAGGAGGAGGAGTGTCTGGACTACAGTGGGCTTGGAAAGAGTGAAGGTGATGGATCAGAGGCACAGCTCCCATGCAGTACCACTAAACAATTCCTACACCACTCTGGGAGAGTAGAAATGTCCCATGCAGCCACCCATAGTAGGGACCTGGGAGGATGTTGAGGTCCTCCGAGGGAAGTCCCCAGGAGGGTGGCAGAGGACCCTTGAGGAGGAGGAAGCAACTCCTGGTAGTGGGCTCCATTGTGAAGGGATAGATTTGGAGGCAGGAAGAGAGGAGGTCAGGGTGCCTACCTGGTGCCATCACTTGAGGGATGAGAAGCAGATCCTGAAGATTTTAAGTGCAGCAGGATAGAGGAAAGCTGGACATCATTGTCCACCTAGGGACTAATGATCTTGCTAGGGAAAAGGTTAGGATTGTGTATGAGGAATTCAGAGGTTGGGAAGGAGTCTTAGGCAGGTAGCACACTCAGTGGCCTTTTCAGAGGTGCTGCCCTTCTATGGCAGGATGATATGGTACTCTGTGACCAGGAGCTTCAACCAATGGTTGAAGGAATGGTGCAGAGGGGAAGGATTCAGCTTGCATTGGGGACTGGGGTCTCACCTGGAGTGATAAAGGCCTATACAGGAAGATGGCCTGAAACCATCCAGGAGAAGAACCACAGTCCTTAGTGAGTGGTTACATGTTACATTGGTGAGCATTTAAACTAGCCAAGGGAGGTGGTGGAAGGAAGTAGGGAAACATAAACTGTCTCCCGAGCAAGCTGAAGTAGTCAGTAGGGAGTACCCAAGGAAGGAAATCCTCAAGGGTATCTAATAACAATAAGAACAAAATGGTAGAAATGAAGGAAGATGGCAATGAGGGCAGAGGGGGTAAGGAGAAAAGGCAAAGGGAAAGGGAGGTTGACAAGCAGAGTGGTAGCAGAATTTGGAAGACCATGTGTGAAAATCCTAGAAGTCTGGGAAATAAAATCCCACACCTAGTGGTCATTATGGCTGAAGCTGTCCTGGACATTTTCAACATTACCAAGTCATGGTGCAGTGAGGACCATGACTGGGACTTAGACATACCTGAATATGTTCTGTTCAGGAAGGACAGGGTGGGTAAAAAGGGGGAGGAGTGGCTCTTTATATTAGGGATAGTATAAAAGCAACAGAGATACAAGGAATACAGGGTGGGGCGGAGGTACTGTGTGTTGCCCTAGAGACAGGGATGAAGCCACTATTTGCACTGGTGTGATCTACAGACCTCCAGCACAAGGGGAGGAAATGGATATGGTTCTGATGCAAGACATCCAAAAGATGGCAAATAAGGGAGAGGTGTTACTGGTGGGGGACTTACCTGCCAGATGTAGATTGGAGCATCCCAGCTGCAGCTTCAGCTAATAGTAGGGACATTCTTGACTACCTGCAGGAGAGTTCCTCAGGTAACTTGTAGGGATCCAACTCATGAGAGAGCAATTTTGGACCTTGTACTCACCAACAGGAACAGTGTTGCAGAAGTCACAGTGGGTGGTCACCTGGGGACCAGTGATCACTGTACAGTGTGGTTTGATATAAGAACTGTGGCAGAAGTGATCCACATAAAAGCAAGGGTCCTGGACTTCAGGATGGCCAATTTTACAAAGATGGAGAGAGTGCCTCAGGGTTGTCCTGGTTGGGGGGACTTATGTGAAGTGGAGGAGCAGTGGGTGAAACTAAAGGCAGGGATAATGAAGGCAACAAACCTCTGTCAGGCAAGTAAGCAAAATCAAGAAGAAAAGAGACCTCTATAGTTCTCTAAGAAGCTGGCTGGGAAGGTAAAGGCAAAAAGTTAGCTTTCAGGAGGTATAAGAGACACAGAGGGAGGGGGGATAGGGAGGTGTATCAAGAGAAGCAGAGGGAGGCAGGGAAAGCAGTCAGGAGTGCAAAGGCACAAACAGAGGAGAAAACAACACAGTGAGTAAAGAATAGAAACAAACATTTTTTCAAGTATGTAAGTGAAAGGAGAAAGACCACAGGAGGGATTGTATGGCTAGGTGAGAAGGGAGGAGTGTGCGGAAGGGGCCAGGAAAAGCAGACATCCTGAACAAATACTTTTTCAGTGTTCACAGAGGAAAGGGAAGGTGAGGGTCCATAGATAAGGACAGGAGCATCGATGGTAGGAAAGTGGACACTAGGCCATTTAAAAAGAGAGAGTCCTAAAGGTATTCATAATTTGAAAGTGGGCAAGGCAACATGGCCAAATGGGATACATCCAAGGATATTGAGGGAATTCAGGAGGTGCTAGCTGCACCTCTGACAGTCCTGTTCAACCACTCACTGGGGATGGGAGTGGCCCCAAGAACTAGAGGAGTGCAGATGTAGTTTCACTTCACAAAAGTGGGAGCAAAGAGGAGGCTGGCAATTACAGACTAGTCAGCTTAACTTTGGTGGTTGGAGGAAACAGAAGGTGGTGGTAAATGAAGTTCCTCCAAGGAAGGAAGAGTGATCAGCTGGGTGCCACAAGGAAAAGTACTGGGACCGGTCCTCTTTAATGTCTTTATTAGTGACATTGCAGAGGGACTAGAAGGAAGGTATAAATTTTCACAGATGACACAAAGATCTGCAATAGGGTTAACACTCTGGGGATGGTGGTAAAAATTAAGATGGATCTAAGGAAGCTTGTGGCAACTGAAGTTCAATGTGAAGAAGTGCACTGGATTCTCTCAGGATGCCCTTGGCTGGTTCTCTGACTACCTGTCTAAAGGCTCCAGCAGGTCAAAAATCGGAGACACCGTTTCTAGTAGGCTACCTGTCCTGTCAGGTGTCCTGCAAGGGTCCGGCCCTCGGACCATTACTGTTCAGCCTCTTTCTAAATTCCCTTCCCAGTACTTGCTCCGGGAACCTTCTCCTCTATGTGGATGATGCCGACTCTATTCATCCAACTCTGACCCTTTACAACCCACCCTCCCTCCAGTCCTCCTTTAGTTCTGCTGAAAATGGTTCACCTCCCTTCGTCTTGTCCTGAACTATAGCAAGACTAAGGTTATGTACTTTTCCCACCGACTCAATACTAGAAATGAACTTTGTCCTTAAGTAAGTACTGCCAACCTGACCCCCTTGAACAAGTGGACTCCTTCAGATATCTAGCCTTAACACTCGACCCTGCACTCATTTTCCACCAACATATCCACCTCCTATCTACTGCCCCTCAATGTGCGGCTCGGGCTCCTGTATCACCTCAAACACTGCTTTACCCCAAATGCACTGAGGCTTGCTGTCTCCTCCTCTGTCCTCTCCCTGCTAGATTATGGCCTAGTCATCTATGGGGCAGCAAACTCATTGGCCCTTAGCAGACTATGTGTCTTCCAAAATAAAGCCTGTCGCCCCACCTTGGGCTGTGACCATCTAACTCACACATGCACTCTGTACAATGATACCAACTGGCTGAACCTTGACAGCAGGATTAGGTTCCACACATGCCTCATGGCAAAGAAAATTGCCCTAGGCCTCTGCCTAACAGGACTCACTCCACTAATAAGACTGACCTGACACTCAAGCACACTTGTAGCTATGGTAAGCACCTCTCTCTGTTCCCCATTGCCGTACATCCCTATACCAGAGGTCCTTCAGCTACAGAGCCCCATCCTGGATGAACAGTCTGCCCTCTCCACTTGCAAAGAGAACAGATTTGGACTGTATAAACCACACTCAGAGCCCTCCTACAGTCTTCAAACTACTGTGATTGCCTCTGAATTATCTCTACCCATACCGACCAGCATAGACTGCAGCCAGATTCCCTCATATCCCTGCCACTATCTGTGTCCCACTAGTCTAGTTATGCATATATGTGCCATTTGTTTGTATGTTTGCACTAACTTGCCCTAGTTTTTCTCTGCTAGCCTCACAAATGCTACTGTACCTACCTGACTATGTACTGCTGTACTGATATGTAACCTGTCTTTCACTGTTTGTAATATATGTGATGTGGAACCTTTGTAAAGAAGTCTTTGACTCAAAGGTATTTCTGAATCTCCAATAAACTTAAAATCATGAACTGAGATGCAGAAACTTCAGGAAGAAGTATAAAATGGGGGAGGATACTGGTGACCACCACACAGGAAAAAGACCTGGGGTTAATCATATCTGATGAGTTAAAAGTGGCCAAACAGTGTGACAAGGCAGTGGGAGAGCCAGTGGCATGCTATGATGCATAAGGAGGGATATCACCAGCAGAAAGGGGCGATAGTGATACCACTGTATAAATCACTGATAAGGCCTCACCTAGAGCATTATGTCCAGTTCTGGAGACCACATCTCGAGAAGGGCATAGATGGAGTTGATGTGGTCCAGAGGAGAACAACTAAAATTGTGTAGGGTCTGCACCAAAATTCCTATGAAGAGAGACTGAAGGATCTAAATGTGTATACCCTGGAGGAAAGGAGAGAGGGGAGGATATTATACTTTCAAATACCTCATGGGTATAAATAAAGTTCAAGAAGGAAGCCTTTTTCTGAGTAAAATATGCTCAAGAACAAGGGGCCATGCTATGAAGCTGGAGGTGGTAGACTCAGGAGAGATATAAGGAAGTACTTCTTCACTGAAAGGGTGGTGGATGCCTGGAACAGTCTCCAGTAGAGGTGGTGAGGGTGAAAACTGTAATGGGAGTCAAGAAGGCATTGGATAGGAAAAGGGAACCTTAATGGTAGGGAATGGAAGGAAGGGAAGGGTAAAGCCACAGATCAAGTAGGGTCTGCAGTGTTACAGTAGGTAGAGAAAATGGGCAGACTTGGTGGGCCAGCGATCCTTATCTGCTGTCAAACTCTATGTTTCTATGTTATACTTACCTAGCCAAGGTCCAGAGCTGTAAGCTTCTATGGACTGGAGATCATCTTTATTCTTCAGCGCCAGACTGGAAATTGAGGAAATCAGGTAAGTGCCATATAATGTATTTCAATGGGCTTTGGACTTTTCTCATAACTCGTCATTTTTAATATTTATAGCCCAAATTTTTCAACATGGCATTTTTGGGACCCCGCTCATGAACAAGGGTGGTGGAATTTTTCAGATCCAGCCTGAAGGCTGATTTTGCATTTGTTCAGAGAAATCACCTTTTGAGCAGGATTTGAAAATGTTCACCTACTAGTATCTTGAGGTTGTGTCATAAGAAGGCTATGCCAAAATCCGGGCTAAAAATATTAAAAACAATAAAGTTATGAATGTGTTAAAATTTTCAATGCTCACTAATAACTTTGGTAAATTTCAGTGTTTTGACCCCAAATTTTCAACATAACCATTTTTTCACACCACCTCATGAACGTGACAGCTGTCATTTTTCAAATCTCATTGAGTACAATGATTGGGTGACAAGGAACTAGACAAGGGCCATGCAGTGGATGTCCTGTATTTGGATTTCAGCAAGGCT
Source organism: Neoceratodus forsteri (assembly GCA_016271365.2). NCBI lineage: Eukaryota > Metazoa > Chordata > Ceratodontiformes > Ceratodontidae > Neoceratodus > Neoceratodus forsteri. Next base: position 399,171,240 of record CM057454.1, read on the forward strand.
TTTGACACACGGGAGGCTGGGGAAAAGCTGGAAGCTGTGGGGGCAGGAGCAAAGATGATGAAATGAATAAAGAATTGGCTAAACTCCTGTTTTACTCCCTACAAGTATAAACTAGTTCCATAGTAACCCATTCCTGCTTACCCTTACTCTGGCTGTTGTAACAGTATGTAACATTCTCAACATTAATAATAATTGATAATCAATACCTTTTTCTAGAATCTCCTCAGTAATTCTCTATTTAATTTGTCAAAAGCTGAGGTAATATCCGCCTTGAAAAACAAGTACAATTTTTGTTCCTTTTCACTTATATATTTTTCAATCAAATATGTTGTCTAAAGTTCCATAACTTTTATGGAAACCTGCTTCATATACTGAGGAGCTTTTTTCAGTTACCCAGCTTTCTACTGTTAAGATAACTCTCTGACTTATATTTTAAGCCCGGTACACAAGAGAGTTATATGCCAAGAGCATTTTGGGTCTCTGTTGTCTTTCTTTTTTATAAAGTAGTATTATCAGTCTTTCTTTCCACCCCATTGGCATGACCAAATTATTATTCATTAGTGTAAACATCTTTTCCAAAATTGGTGTCCACCATTCTGGGTTTATAATAGTCATACCACTGTTCTGCTGTTATAACACACTCAGTACCGATCATCTTTTATCAGTGCCATGCGTAAGATCCCAAAAGGCTTTTCCATTCTATTCTATTATCAATTGCTGTCGTTTTTCCTTAAATGTACCTTATATTCATTTTTCTTATTTTAGTATAAACCAATATTATGTTTTCATGTATGCTTCACATAACCTAATTCTATATTTTTTCTGAGTCAGCTTACCTAACTTAATTAGTGTTTACATAGTTTCTTACACTCCATGTCATACCATTTGTTTTCATTTGGAACACCCATAATGGTGTTATCTCTGTCTTTTCTCCCAGACTGTCAATAATGATGATTAATATCTTCAACAAGTCATTCATTATTCTTGTTTATCATTAGGTTCTGTCACTTGCCATTTTGTTATCAATTGTATAACTCATTTTAACTTTCTTTAAATTTTTATTTATTTATTCCACATAAAATCCTTTTAGGCAGAACCTATTTACAAAGGGTTTAGACTCAGTAACAACAGAAAAACAGCAAGTACAGGGATTTCATGTATACAGTACAACTCAATGTAATACAGAAACAGTGCAACACTTTACAGCACAATACATTAGGTTATGGTTAAGTCAAGAGACAACAGTTATACAATTAGTGCTGTCACTATCAGAATGTGTGGGCAATAGTGTTGCGTGGAATGTGGAATTCCACCAGCGGAATTAGTGTAGGAAGACTATTCCACCGTGCAACTTCCGCTGGAATTTTGCTTATTCGCTTGCAGAATTCCACCTACTGTGATCTGCTGAGTAATATTCTATGAACATTATTTATTTCTGCAGAAAATTAATCCACAACAATTTCAGAGGAAAATATTGAGATCTGTGGAATAATATTCTGTAGAACAGTGACTTTTCTGCAGAAAATCATTCTGCAACCATTTTATGCTTGGAATTCTGCCATTCCATTTCCAGCAGAATCAGGCAGAATTTTGTGGAATTTTGACTATTCCACAGAATTCTGTTCCACTGGAATTTGAAAATTCCACACAGCACAAGTGGGCAGCAATTATACAGTTAGTGCTACCACAACCAAAAGGTATGGATGTCAAGGAAACAAACAGTTCAGTTCAAGCTGACTTCATAGAGCACTGGCAGAAAAGGCAGTGATAGTGTCAGCAACTTAGATCCAGATAGGGAGAGGGAGGAGAAGAGTTGGGATTGAAACAGGTTCAGGAACATTCAGCTTTTAAGGAGGGAGTTATGTCAATCCATAGTTTGGCAAATCTGTAGGAAAAGCTAGCTTGGCCAAGTGAGGTTTTTCTATCGGGAGTAGCAGGGAATGTTGTACCACCCCTAGTGGTATATGTTTGGTCAACAAGGCTGAACATGTTCTGGAGGCCAGGGAGACAGTGAGCCATAGAGAGCTTTTCTACCAGTGACTAGTGTGTGATAGCACAGTCTAGAGTCAGGATTAAGCCAGTTTAGACTGCTACACAGCACACATGTGTGCATGTCATGATTTTTGCTCAGAGCAAAGTAGCAGGCTCTGTTAAGGAGACTTCTGAATCTTGACAGCTTGCAGTCATTTGCAGAGCCTTAGACTGTGATCCCATAGTCAATGATGCTAATGGTGTAGCTCTCACTAGTAGTTCCTTAATTTCAGGCAGGAAATTGTGCCTAAGGTGGAAAAGTAGCCCAAGCTTACAGCTGACAGTCTTGACTAAAATGTCAATGAGTGCCGAAAGGACAAAGGTGCATCAAGGAGGACCCCAAGATACTTAAAGAAAGGTTATACTGACCTAAAATTGGGAGCACCATACTTTCTGGTATTTTATTAATGACCAAGAAGCAACCCTTGGTATTTGTAATAATATGTATGTGCAACGAAGAATGTGTGAAAGTTGGAGAAGAACTATGACTAGATAACAGTTCTAATAAGTTCTCAGACATAACAGGTTTACACTTATCTTTGGGTTAACAATAATCGTGTTTCTATCCATATCTCATCTTGTTCCAGTTTTACTGGAACATTTATTATTTTAGATTTATATTCCACAACATAGGAAAGTTGTCACTATCCCACTCTTTCTGGACTTTAAGATCAATTAGCCATGGATATGTGCATACATCCACCAGTGCCAAATCTATAACAATGCCACCATTTCTTGTGGTGTCAGTTATATTGCCAAAGCCCCCTTAATCCTTCCCTTCAAAACTCTAAGGCTACAGTATTTCTAGCTGGTAAGCCCAACACTGTTTTATCTCCTCTGTTCACTCAATTGTGCATCAGATTTCTATGGGCATAGATATGTGTCATCCACTTCCGCATTGTACAGTAAGTTTTAATTTATTTGAAGTTCTTGTAGTCAAGTCTTCTGTCATTATGACTTGGATATTCTTATAAGTTTCATTTATGCCTACCTATATATTCTTTAGCATATCAAAATTGTTTTTTCCAACTTTCACACATTCTAGGTTGCACGTATATTAATACAGACACTAAGTGGTTGCTTCTTGGTAATTAGTAAAATACACAGAAAATACAGTGCTGCCAATTTTAGGACAGTACAGTTAGCAAATCAGGTGTGTGTAGGTCCCAACTTGGGTGTCCATATGATGATAACTTAATTGCTGGTATACCATATGTGCAATAACCTTTATAATATGTGCTGAATTAACCATGTGCCACCTCTCCTGCAACTTAATGATGTCATATTAATTTATTAATTTTATCAATTTGTATCCTTAACCATAGTTTTAAACCAGCTTTATTCAAGTTTAGATCCCAAGTGGTTTACATTCCACATCTAAATTTCTAAATTCACAGCTACACCTAGAGGTGATACCTTATAATTTTACACTCACTTTGTGATTTGTTCATCACATTCTGGGTTCTGATATTTAATTCTCATTATATAAAGTAATTTATTTTGTTCCTGCAATGAATCAAACAGATAATATCTTGCAAGTTTTTAATTGCTGGATTTTTCTTTGGCTCACTGCAGGTGTATGTCAATGTGGAGCTTTTCAGTTTTTCTTTCTTTTTTGTTGTTATTATTATAGGTTTTTATCCTCCTGGCAGAAATGGGCAGCTGGCTCAGCCCTGTTCCATTGTCCACAGCCATCCCATGTCTCCCTAGTCTTGGGGGACTTGTATCCCCTTGATTGCTCCCCCCACAGTGGGACTGGGAAGGAAGGACCTTCCTCTCCCACCTAATCCCTGAAGCCAGAGAATGAGCAGGTCATAGGCATGAGCAGGCAGGGCTTCATGAAGCCCTCCTCCTTCTTGGTTTTCTCCCTGGGCTGTGAAGACATGTAATGAGCACAGCATGCACTCTGCCTCCATGGAGACACCCCGATGCTCTGAATGTGTTCCCCAACCCATGTGTTACCATCTGGATTCCTCATGCTGGAAGTCAGGTGGCAGTCACAGGATACCCTTCCTTGAGGGTGGAGAGCAATCTTGCAGTGCTCGATCCTCCATCCCTTGACTGACCCTGAGCAACCCAAGTCTGTTTTCGAACCCAGGTCATCAGCTTGGGGCAAAGTAAAGCATTCTACACTACCTCAGCCCTCTGCGCCACTATGCCAGACATGACCCATCCAGTTTTTTAATTTGATCTATTGCTGGATTATATTCTATCACCTCTAGGGTGGCACTGAGGCCCAGATGTGTTAAATGAAGATCTTTATTTAATGAGAACCTTTCCAGGTAAAATTCAAAACTTTTATAAATAAATAGGAGCTCCCTTAAAATGTAATGTACTGCTTGCAATTAATTGTAACTTTCAGATGTAGTCAGCTATCAGCTCTTATATCTCAAGTATTTATTCTTTTCTGTTTTAATTAGAATATATTTTCCACCTGACAGTACTGGGGTGATGTGGGAGCAGCACTCTGTCTGGAGGAAAGATAAATAAGTTCCGTTCCTCCACTACATCAACACTGAGACCACACTGACTATGACATCACTAGCAACCAATGAGAAACATTTCTCACTGCCAGGTTTCACTTTCACATGAAACAACAGGGATGGCTCTCTCCTGCTTACTAGTGATGTTACAGTTTCCTGTATTTGAATGGTAGCTTGTGAAAATCACTGCTCAGGCTGCAAGGATTGTGGTGCCGCAAGGTGTTTGGTCTCATTTCTGATGATGTAGTGGGAGAATAGAACTGAATTTTTTCCCTCCAGACAGAATGCTGCTCCACACATCACCCCAGTACTGCCAAGTGGAAAATCTTCTAATTAGCAAACAGAAAATAAAAATACTTCAGATACTGGAAGTGATCGCTGACTGCATCTGAAAATTACTATTAATTCCAAGCAGTACACTAGCTCTTAACTTCGCTGGAGTGCCTCTGAAAACAAGATTATTTTTTAGAAATTGTCCTTAAGAAAGGGAAGGGATTTAAATTGCCCCATGGAGCTTCACTGCTCAATCCAGTCCTCATCCCATTTACTGGCCACACCTCCGCACTTCAAAGTTTTGTGACATCTAAATAAGAAATACCCAGGATTATGCTCTATACAAGTTCATGGTGTGGCTTTTCTGATGCAGTTTTATTTTGTTTACCCTGAGTTTTGGAAAAAATCAACATAGCACATAGCTAACAAATGTCTTGTTAGCATGGGCAAGGGCTTTCAATTTTTAGTTAAGTGCTGATTTCCTTTTTCCAACGCCTGTGTAAACAAAAAAATGCATCTGAAAAGCTGCTCCACTGACATATATGGAGTATGCCCCCTGTGCTCTCCCTATTCAGAGTACATAAATGTTGAAGCAAAGAGGTACGCCTGCCACTGTACAGGCACTTGGTGAGACCACATGTTGAGTACGTGGTCAGTTCCAGACACCTCAAAACATAAGTGATATAAAGTTACTGAAAGGCTTGCAGAGAAGGGCAACAAGGATGATTGGAAATATGAGGAGAACAGGTTATGAGGAAAAACTAGAAACGCTTGAGATGTACAGCTTGGAGAAGAGAAGACTAAGAGGGATATGTGCTTTGTTTTAAAGCTTTTCAAAGCAATGATTTTAGAGGTGCTTAGGATTAAAATGAAGGTTAGTCAGTTTCCAGCAAGAAGAAATAGTAGGCAGTTAAAGGGAGACATACATAAAACCACAAGAAGGGGAACATCAGCAACTGCTGCTGGGTCCACTGCAACCAGGGATGGTGCCTTGTGGCTGTTGTTCAGTGTGCAACTACATTAGTAAGAAGCAGAAGTATGTGCACCCTCACAATGGTAAACAATTTCAAATTAGAAAGCATGTTACATGTAACACACGGGGTAATTTATATATAGCTGTGCCCTGTGGTAAACTATATGTAGGGCAGACAACTCACAGCCTGAAACTTAGAATTCAGGAACATGCAAGTGATGTTAGGACAAAGGATGAAGTGTCACAAGTAGCACTGCATTTCACACAAGCAGGTCACAACTAGAAATGTTAGAAGCTTAAATCTGCCAGAGAAGTTCCCACAGAAGTCACCAAATTTGCACCTCAAAAACTTCATGAAAATGATTGCTCTGGTGCTAAAACTTCACTGGGAAACTTCACCAGCTAACTTTGACTTTTAGTAACTTTGAATGTAATTGTCTTAATCTGGTGCAAAAAACATTGCCGGTTAACTTCAAAGGCAACTCAAGTTGATGAAAACATGGTTTGTCACATGATTCACTTACTGTATGTCACATGGGAGACTCCAGACAGGCGGAAGTGAATGTTTCACTTTCATTTAAGCTTGTAGCTGAAATGAGAGTGGAGATGGAGAACAGTGATTTTTTCCTAAATACAGGTGTATGCAGTGACACAACAATCACTCAGGTTAAATTGTTGTCTGGGGAACAGTGATTTTTTTTCTAAATACAGGTGTGAATGCAGGCACAAAACAATCACTCGGGTTAAATCGCTGTTGAGAACAGTGATTTGTTTTCCTAAAACAAATACAAAGTCAATGTGGTGGCACTCGGATCCCAAAGGATTTGATGTAAACAATTTCTAGTGCAAAAAGTATCTTTTATTCCCTCAAAATAATCCAAGATCCCAACAGTTCAAATGCTCCTTCTTGGTCACCATAGTGCCTCGACTCCTGTGAGTCTTCAAACAGGATATGATCTGATAGGGAGTTACATCATTATATATACACTTTGAGCTCATTGACTATTAATGACTTAATTTAAAAATAAGTGCTTTAATCAAGTGTGATAGAAAACAATTTAGTAAAGGAATAAAATTGAGTGTAAGCTACTAAATTTAATGCTCAACTCTTTATACGACTTTGTCATTACTTTAATATTGTATTATATCAATATGGACTCATGCAGCTGCTAAACACTTGAGTAAAGATAAAGAAAAGAAAGAGGAGCAAGAGAAAAGGGAGAGGGGTGCGGAGGAGGTTGTGGTTTTATGTGTGTGTGAGGAGGAGGAGGGGAAAAGAAAGGAAGTAAGTCTGGGTTCAAGTCCCAACTTTATTTATGGCAGCCTTCTTCTATTTCCAAGGCAAGTGGCTTTTAATGGGATTTGTTTGGTACCAGTCTAGTAAATCATGGCAACTCTGTACTGTAACCCAGATCCAACAGTTGCTTACACCTAGAAACTGGAGAAAGGGCAAACAAAAATTACTAATAGACAATGCAAGTTACTCGTCTATCATGAAATTACATATGCATTCTAATAATTATCTTCTTTTTCAAACACGGCTTCAAATCCCATCTGTCATTTAGTCCTTTTGGTTTAACACAACTCTATTTAAACATCTACATACTTTCTTTTCCAATAGAGTATTGGAACGATCTCCACCAAAATTATGTGGTGGTAATACAGTGCATGCAGTCTCACAACAATCACTTGGCATAAATGGCTGTCTGGAGAACAGTGATTTTTCCTAAGTTCAGGTGTGTACGTGAGGACACAACAATCACTCAGCTTAAATCGCTATCTGGAGAACAGTGATTTTTTTTCCTAAATACAAGTGTGTACATAGGGACACAAACAATCACCTCGCTTAAATCGCTATCTGAGAACAGTGATTTCTTTCCTAAATACAGGTGTGTAAGTAGGGACAAACAATCACTTGGTAAATCGCTGTCTGGAGAACAGAGATTTTTTTTTCAAATACAGGTGTATACGCAATCACACAAAAATTGTTCAGGTTAAATCACAGTCAGGAGGACAGTGATTTTTTTCTAAAGAAAGAGAGGGCACATGCCAACTGATTTTCTTCAGAAGAAAACTGTGCCTTCTAAATGCTCCTTCCTCACCCAGCCCACACAAGCCACCAAACCACAACTTCTAACAGAAAATAAAGAACACGGGATGGAGAAAAGCAACATTAAAAATCACTGTGTGCAAAGAGCACACAGTAACAGTTCTGAAGCAATTTCACAATCAAAATGTTTTTAATATAATGTTTTAGATTTGACTATATGCTGCAGCACAAGCTCTGCTCTCTAAGTCTCTCTCAAACATACTACACTCACAGAATGAGAAAACTGGCTTCTCATTGGCTGTTCAGCAACATGTGACCTCATATCCCATGGTTCATTGCAAACTTCGACTATTATGTTGAACTTTGCTGGTGAAGTTCAAGCTTCACAGATCTGGGACACCCTACCATTGACTGTAACAGGAATCAAACCTTTTGACTTTGAAATTTCATGAATCTGCCCAATAAACTTAAAAGTGGGACTTGTAGGGTGTAAAACTTCATGGAATACTTGGAATCAGTGAAGTTTTAAGCGGAGAGAATTTTGACAACCTCAGATACCTCTAGTCACAATGGAGCATCATTGAGATTTTGGGGACTTGAGGTTGCTAAATATTCAGAAAGAGGAGACGATTATGGCAAAAGTCGGATCAGGTGGAGATGAAATGGATTTTCTTATGGAAGTTCTAGATGATAATGTGGGAATGAATGTACAAACAAATTGACCATTGTGCTAGTAGAGTTAACACAAAAATTGAATGAAATTTAATCCACATTGACTGTTAGACACAAAGGAAGAATACACATACTGAAACAACAATATAAGATGAGGGACATACTGTATCAAACACAGCCCCACTCCCCAAACCAGCACCCTTGATATTCTCCTCCCTTCATATCTCAAATATGGCTAGAAAAATTCTGGAGCCAATGTGGCGGCATGGTGCCACCCAGTGGTGGCATGCACCCAGGATGACATCTGGGGCAATGTTGCCCATGTAGCCTGGTGGTTTGTGGACTGACCGTGGCACACACCCATGATGGTATACCATAGGTGCACACAGGTGGGAACCACCCACCTGGGTACCTGGTCACCTTCTGCACACTACCATCTCTTGCAGTTATCACCATGTTCCTCTGATACATGGGTGTGTGGGCACTGCAGGTGGCAGTATGCTGCATATGAAGCTGGTGTATCACATGCATGTGGTATACCAGTCAGACTGTCACCTCCTACCCTCACCTGTTGCTTGTCCAAGTGGGCCCCTGTGGTCACTGTCCAGGTGGGCCCCTGTACCCCAGTTCAAACCTGTACATGGCTATTGGTATAGTACTGTACCCAGGCCAATGCAGTTCAACCTCTCACACACAAACATTCCATCACACCTGCCTGCTAGACTGCAGTATCTCCTGTTCACCTTTGTGGGGTGGTAGAGCAGCCCTGCAAAGCTGGAATTGAGCATGCCAGGGTGTGGAAATGGCCTGCATACACTAAAGTAATGAGCTGCGTGATGAGGGAAATGGGCTTGGAATGTGCAATGAGGCCATTTTCATATCCCAGCTGAATATTACAATTTTGCACACCATGCATGTGGCCATTTATCTAGCATTTTCCCATGCTCTGCATAGGGCTCAGGTCACCTGCCATGCCACACATCTCCCACTGCATGATCATGGATGTTCAGGATATTCAGCCAGACATGTGCAATCACATCTCACAGTGTATCTTCTGAATATGCCATTATTTTGTGCTGGTGCCTCTCAGTTGTGTGGTGCAGGCACTTGTGCAATGCAGTCTGGGACTTTTGAATATGGAGCCTGATATTTTGATGAATGTAGCATGGGATCCTTAATTATTTGAAGTTAGGCATCCCCACAGTCAACATATTCCACTTGACCAAGCCTGTCTGGACAAACTCCTGAAGTATGATGGCAAGAACTCAATATCAGATCTGCCTGCTGGCTAAAAAATACACCCTAGATCTAACACCAATTGGCACTAAGAGTCTTCTGCCCCACCAACAAGGTTAGACTTAGCAGTGGGACTAATAGCCAGCCACTAAAAGTCCCTTTCCATTGCACCTCCCAGGGTCAGTGGTCTTTGAGTACCAGGCACCCACTTGGCTCAACTTGCTACATGGTGACCTGCTGGTAGAATCTAAACTTGGCCCCTTCAAAACTAAACTTGTACCCACCTAGCAACACTTAGTGGGTGTGATTGTAACTTCTAAATTGCACAAGCCAACTCCTGTCTTCTTTCTGTTCATTATAGCACTTGTAGTCTCCCAATCCAACTGTCTTGTTATTTTCCCTCTCTCTACAGTTCCACTCTAACTATATCCTCCATTCCATTCATCATCCATTTACCACATCCCCCAATCTGCTTCCCTTCCTCAACATATCCTCCCACTCCCAAAACCCCACGAATTTTCCCTCCAGCAAACCATTGGCAAGCCCCTATGGCTGCTCCCGCTTTCTGCCTGTTCTCCCTTATACTGCCTCACCTACTCAGCACTCTCTCAGTACCCAGCCTTTGTTGCTACCAGTTTCTCTCTCCATGGTTAGTTACCTTTCCACTTTGTTCACCCCTCGCAATGAACTTATTGCTTAATGTGATTGAATTTTGTAATTTTAGTTACAAGAATTGAACATCATTTCTGTATCCAATGTAATTTTTAACCACTGTCTGTATTGTTTTGCTGTATTTGTGTTGTTTGCTGTTGATGTGGAACCTCTGTAAATGAGCTTATAGCTCAAAGGTATTAATCCGAGAACTGAATAAATAAATAAATAAATGTGGACCTGTCAATTGTTTCCTTAGATCTACAGTTGTCCTTTTAACATGGTCTCAGTGTCTCTGGTGAAAGAACAAGGAAGAGGGAGCCGGAGGGAGAAGGTGTCTGGCTGGCCAGATGAAGCTGATTGTTTTCAGAAGGAGGCACCATATAATCCCACCCTTCCTCCCCAGCCCACCCACCTGAGCTCATCTTTATTTATAGGCCGGAATGTCTCAAAGTACATGACCACTTCCTGTCTGGGGGTGGAATGAGGTTGACACTCACCATAAAAAAGATCTAAGAAACTTACAGGCAGAGGGATTTAGTGGATCACAGTTACTCAAGCTAAACAGGACAGGGAAAACAGGGGCAAAAGCAGGTTCAATAAAGGGTTAAGTTCAGCATAAGAGCAAGGAAAATGATGGGAGTGGTGTAGTGCAGTGAATGTAGAGCAGCAGTGTTCAGGAGGACCTTCTGGATGTTGCAGTGCTAACCCATATGCAGGCACCTCTCTGGGTTGAGGGCAGAGGTCAACAGTCTCCAGGCTGATCTGGCTAGGATGCAGAAGGCCTATGTCCCCACACAGAGGCCACCTAGTCAAATTCCACTTGCTTAAAGGATGCCTAGCAGAGAAAGTGAATGGACTAAGGTGGGCTCAGTGAGGAAGAGGGAGGGAGTCACAGTCAAAAGAAAAACACCTTCTCAACCTAAAGTCAAATAATGAATACTTCTTAGAAACATAGAAATATAGAAACATAGACTTTGATGGCAGATAAGGACCACTTGGCCCACCTAGTCTGCCCATTTCCTACTACAGCATAGGCCGCAGATCCTAGTTAACCAACAGCCTATTTCTTCCTACCCCCACAAGAACTGCCTTATGTCTGTCCCATGCATTCTTGAATTCTCCCACAGTTTTAGACCCCACAACCTCCTCAGGAAGGCTGTTCCATGCATCCACTACCCTCTGGGAAAAATACTTCCTCACATTGCCCCGAACCTCCCCTCTATCTTTAAATTGTGTCCCTTGTTCTTGCACGTCTCTTTTCTGAAAGATGCTATCCTCTTGGACTTTGTTGATTCCACTGAGGTACTTAAAAGTTTCTATCATGTCCCCCTCCCTTCTTTCCTCAAGGGTATACATATTAAGCTCCTTTAGTCTCTCCTTGTACGGCTTCTCTTGCAGACCCTGCACCATTTTAGTTGCCCTGCTCTGGACTGCCTCTATCCTGTCTATGTCCTTGGGAGATGGGGTCTCCAGAACTGGACGCAGTACACCAGATGGGGTCTCACCAACTGTCTGTACAGAGGGATAACAACTTCCTGTTTTCTGCTGGTGATGCCTCTCCCATGCATCCCAGTATACCCCAGCCCTCCTACTGCCTTCTCACACTGCTTGATAACCTTAAGGTCATCTAATATGATTACCCCCAGGTCCTCTCCTTTTGTTATTGTTACTACCTCCCCCAATTGTGTAATCTTCCCTGGGTTCTTGTTTCCCAGGTGCATTATTTTGCACTTCTTTGCATTGAATCCTAGCTGCCATACTTCGACCATTCCTCCAACCTTGCCAAGTCCCTTCTCATCCTTTCCACACCTCCTTGTGTATCAACCCTGTTTCAGATCTTTGTGTCATCTGCAAAGAGGCATACTTTCCATTCCAGTCCCTCTGCAATGTCACTTATAAAGACATTAAAAGGACTGGACCCAGTACTGAACCCTGTGGTACCCAACTAGTAACCCCTCTTTCTTCAGAGTGGACTCCATTTACAATTACCTTCTGTGTCCTGTTGTCCAGCCAATGTTTTACCAGGCTACCACCCTGAGACCCACTCTCAGGTTGGTTAATCTGACTATTAATCTTTTGTTTGGGACTGTGTCAAATGCCATGCTAAAGTCTAGGTAGGCCATGTCCACAGCCCCTCCCTGGTCTACTACTTTGGTCACCCAGTCAAAGAAATCTATTAGATTCATCTGACATGACATTCCGCTGAGAACCCATGCTGCCTTGGGTCCTAGCCCCACTGGCTTCTAGGTACTCAACAATTCTTTCCTTCAGAAATGACTCCATCACTTTCCCTACCACAGAGGTCAAACTGACAGGTCTGTAGTTTCTTGCTTCTGTCTTGGTCTCACTTTTGTGAAGGGGAATCACATCCACCTTCCTCTAGTCCTCAGGTACCACACGTCCTCCATGATTTATTAAAAGAGTAGTCAGTGGTTTCACTAGTTCCCCTTAATTCTATTAGAATTCTAGGGTGAATTCCATCAGGCGCCATTACTTTGTCAACCTTCAGTTTTAAGAGTTCTTGCAGAACCCTTTCTTCTGTGAAAGGGCTGGGATCGACCCCTATCAAGAGTGCTTCTGTTAATTAGATTAGGCACTTCCCTCCTATTTTGTGAATACTGAGCAGAAATATTCATTCAGTATCCTGCTTTTTCACTGTCCCCTGCCCACCCACCCATTCATTCTATTCAGCCTCACTATCCCTCCCTTTGTCTTCTTCTTCGTAGGAAGTTTTTTAATTCATAGGATCTCTTAACTATACATTCTCCATAACAAGTTGTGTAACGTTTCAGAACAAATGTTCCTTCATAAAACACTGAAGCTCTTCTAAAAATAAAAATATATATACACATTAGACCATCATACTTATTCTGGCTCCATAATCCATTACAAAAATATTCTAAGTTGGTATTATTCCATAGCAAAACGTTTATGTAACATTAAGACAGGTGGAACTAACCTGAATACATGTATCAGCCCAATTATAAAATTCAAAAAAATGGCAGCAGTATTTGTCATGGGGGTGGGGATATGTTTTTAGTGCTTCCAAGCGGTGACCATCATGTTCTATAAAGAATACAAAATTTTAAGATATAGTACTAAGAGAATTTTTTAGGAGCCTCATATAAATGCATAAATATGATTACTTTTTCAAAGCACCATCCAAATGTTTTACTTTCAGACCATCTGTTGCTTTTTCTATCTGTATCCTTGTGGGCATAACAGAAAGTCACTTTGTTACTGGCCTCAAAACAGACATAAAAGCTTGTATTAATTTAATGTTTCTTAAATAAGGAAACCAAAATCATTCATACCATTTAGAAAACTTCCAATTCATCATTTTCTCCAATTCAGCAGAGTTCTGTTAAAGCTCCAAACTCTGAGATCGGCCCCACGAATGTTTTAATTAACCACCACCATTAACAAACATGCCAAAAGCTCTCTAGCTGTTCACCTTACCAGGTGATAAAGAAAGGCTGGGCCACAGGTGGGCATGTAAACATGCTTGCGTTACTCAAAGGTAACCACACCTCATGTGTCCCAGTCAAAAGAAAACCTCCCCATAAACAATCAGGGAAGTCCCCATTTCTTAAAACCATTTCTAAGTACAAAATTAACATTATTATGTGGTGTGAATTCACATGAACTGTGACATCTAGCACATGGCTGAAATGCTATAAGATACAGAAACAATGTAAAATGTTAATGAATATTCAACAATTTGCTTTCATAGATGTCAGAAGTAAAGGAGAAGGGGGAAGGAAAAGGATTAAAAGACAGCTAAAGTTAAATTACCACAATACATGTTCAATAGGGAAGAACAACTAATGAGAATGTATACCATGTAATACAGCTCTAAATAATGCATTTATCATCCCTGTATAGACCAACTGGTGAAAAAAACTAAATGTTATTATTTAATCTAAACCTGAACAATTCAATACTCATTTTAAGCCATATCTGCTTAAATGAGTTTTTAATGTAAAAATCCACCATGCCTCATGTTTTAACAAGGCAGTCTCTCTATCCCCCTCTCTGGAGTTCATGAATGTTTTCTATGCCAAAAACTTAAGGACTGATATTTGATGTTGTCTTTCTAAAAAATATCTGGCTACAGGATCTCAAATCCCTTCTTCTAATGTTACTTTTATGTTTCCATAATATGCAATTTTAAGGGTCTTGTAGTTTCACCAATGTAGTATAAGCCACAAGGACAATAAATGCAGTACACTACAAAATCTGTACTGCAAGTAATAAAATCCTTGATATTATATTCTTTATCGTCCCATGTACTTCTTATGGATTTCCTTTTAACCCACTGTTGCAGTAAACACAGTTGCTACAAGGAAAAACAACCTATGATACTACTTTTCAACTAGCTAGTGCCCCTTAAATCTTGTTTCCAATGTTGTGTTCTAATTACTTTATCACGAATAGTCATTGTTTTACAAGCTGTTACCCAGGGTTTCTGTCCAAATATTTTCAACCCCATTTCATTAGTCTTTAAATATTCCAATTGAATTCAATGTTATAGCTGCAGTGACAGAGGCAGGTGTCCCTGAAAACCCCTTCCATTGACTGCAACCATAGCTGGGTTCTGAGTTTTGAGATTATGAATAAGGAACAAATAAGTGTACAGTGCAGTGAAGTGCATCAGTGCAACAGGAAAAAAAAAAAAAAAAAGTCCCTGGTAGTCTAGTGTCCCTTCCCTCCCTAGTGCCCAATCCTCCAGTGTCCTAACCCTAAAATAAAGAAAACAGTCCCTCATCTTTTTTTAAACCTGAAAAAAGAAACCCATCCATCATTGTCTGCTGCGCCATTATCGACACCCCACCCAACCCTCCCACTCAGGACTGACCACCCGCACCCCCTTCATGCCATACTTACCCAGTGAAGGTCTGTCGCTGTAATCTTCCTTGGACCGCATAGATTAGCAGTCTTAAATGCTAGAAACTTCATATTAAATCTTGCTAGACATATCTTTTACAATTCTTAGCAGGAAATTGTGACAACTTCATACTGTATTAGATAATGTTAACAAATTGTTTTGATAGTATGAAACCAGTTAACCATGGGTTTGGACCTTGTTACCTACACCCCATGGATAGAGCTGGTTATCTCTGAAAATACAAGGAGCAACATACATCGCTAAAGAATAAGAAGTATACACAGTAGTCTGATTATACTATATTTTGATAGACAATAAATATTTTCCAGATTTGCAATTACTTTGAGGGAATATAACTTAAATAAGTTATGGGAGTTTGGATGTAGGATGATACAAGTGTTCTAGGATAGATGTTAACCAGTGATCCTTTTGTTTTTTTTATAAAATGTACAGTGGAACATAACATGATAGAGATTGGCTGGTTCTTCAACAGAACAACAGTCCAGTGTTTCAGTATTACCCCTTTTCTGCCTAAATAGTAGCAGTGAATCCTACTGGCTGCGGCTTGGTTCCTGAGCAAGCCATCTGCCTACCCACCCAGCTCCAAGTCTAAAACAAAGGTTCTTGCCAGCCCTGATCAGGCACAGTGAATCCTCCTGGCTGCAGTGTGGCTCCTGAAAAAGCCATCCGCCACCCGCCCAGCTCCAAGCCTGAAACAAAGGCTCTGCCAGCCCTGATCAGGCACGGTGAATCCTCCTGGCTGCAGTGTGGCTCCTGAACAAGCCATCTGCCTACCCGCCCAGCTCCAAGCCTGAAACAAAGGCTCTGCCAGCCCTGATCAGGTGCGGTGAATCCTCTTGGCTGCAGTTTGGTGCCTACCCACCCAGATACAAGCCCAAAATAAAAGGTAAATTGCTGTTCCTAGCCTGGATTTTGAACTTGGTGCCTTTTCTGTGGAAGGGTATTGATAGGCCCCTTCCTAGACTCCTACTCCGCAGCTCTCTCTCTATCGAGCTCTTTGTCTTAAATTGAATTTATTGCAGATGAGCTCTACTACTGCTAATTCAGTTACTGCTTGCTACCTAAATGTATTGGAAATTTCTACTGTTTCTCACTTTTGCTGCAGTTAGAGTGAATTAATTCAATTTGTGGTGTGCTAAAAATGTTATAGCAGAGTGCCTTACTGCTGCAAATGTATAAGAGCTGCACATTTAATTTACTAACTACTATATGAATGTATTTAGAACTTTATTGCTTCTCCTATGCTGCAGTTTTAGTGAATTCATTGAATGTTTTGGAGATCAAAGAATTTATTGCACAGTGCCTGCCAAATTTAGAACTGTAATTAGCTATCTCTTGTTTTTCTTTGCTCCTCTCCTTGATTTCTACCCCGTTTCCTGCACTCTGCGCATCCCCTGTTCTGAATCCCTCCTTATTTCTCTTGCATATCACCACTCCTCAGCTTCTTTTTAAATTAGTCTGTTACCTCCTACAATCCCTCAGGCTCTGCAAACCCTGATAAGGTGTGGTTAATCCTCCTGGCTGTGATTCAGCTCCTGAACAAGCCATCTGTTTACCTGCCCAGCTCTAAGCCCAAAATAAAAGTAAACGGTTGCTCTAGACTTCCCCACCTATCTGGGCAAAGCTAGTCACATGATATACTGGGAAATTTACAAAGTCCATACTTTCCCATTTCCTGCTTATATTAACTAACCACAAGGGGCACTACACTGTTGAATAATGTGTTTATCATTCAAGCCCTCTTATTCATTGATCATCACTACCAAAGCTCCGTACAGAATATTACTCCCTTCCAACCATCACCACTTTCTATCTCTTGGCTGTCAGTTTCATTCTAATACTGTTATCAAGCCATATTTCTCTCATTTTAAATCAGAATTTTCCACCCTTTGTAATTCCCAGCTTACTAACCCACTCCTCTTATTATAAATCTCTAATCAGTGACTATTCACCATTCGGTTTGCTGACCCATGATCATGACTTATCAACTAGGCATGTTGAAAATCGCACCTTGCATTATCATATAATTCTACCTATTCTGTCCAACAAAATCTCTCAATCCTCTAGCTACTGTCTATGCCATGTCACTCTCATTCCAAACTCCTTTCCTCCAGGCTCCAGAATTAACCTACACTGTAACCCCTTCTCCTTCTCACTTATATGGTCCCATTCTACAATCCTACCATGGGCATCTCTCTTAATGCTGGCTCACTCCGAGCACCACTAAGGCAGTTAAGTTTATGCCTATCCCCTCAAACCACCCTTTTTATACTCCATGGCTGGTATCAGCCCAGTCATGGTATAAGAGCTCTAAACTGACTACCTTATTATTACACTCTTCTCCTATCTGCTTGCAACATCAAACCCAGTCCTAGACCAAACCACGCTGCCAATAGGGCTGCCACTACTAATAGCCATGGCTCTTCCCCATAACCCCCACATCCTTCCCGGGGTCTCAAGCTATTTTACCTTAACATATGTAGCCTACTACCGAAAGTGGACTTTCTATAACCAATCACTGTATCACTTTCTCCTGACATTCTCATCCTCACTGAATCCTGGCTTAATAATAAAATGGCAAATGATGCAATATCTATCCCTGGTTATACCATCACCCGCCAATACAGTTGACGGTGGAGGGGGTAGCCATGTACATGTCCTCCGCTATACAATACATGACCATCCTATCTACTTCCATCCCTTCAGCCTATGAGGTACTGCTCCTAAAACTATCCCTCCCATACTCTATCCCCATCTCTGCTGCTGGGGTTTACTGTCACCCTGCCCTCCCTCCCTACCACAACTGACCTCATTACTATCATTGTTTCCTCTCTTCCTCTGGTGAGCTATATATTATGGGAGACTTCAAAGTGAACTGACTGGCTGACTCAAAGGTAATGTCAGTAATGATGTTGCAGCTCAATCCTGTTGCAACAAATCCAATAGCAGACCCAATTGAATAATAAAGCAAATAACCATTCACTGATTGACTGGGCCCTCACTTCCTACCCACACAGGGTCATACAGTCTGGCCTACTTCCTGATTCTTTGAGTGATCACCACATGATCTACATGGTTCGAAAATACACAGGCCTACGATCCCCCACAAGATCTTATTAACCTGTTCATACAAATCCTTTGATTTAGCTCCCTCATCCATGACCTCGGTGACACTGATTGGATTCCTGTCTCCTCAGTTAACACTGTTGACAAAGCTCTAGATTACTTTAAAGATAAATTCCTCAGCACATGGAACTACTATACCCCAGTTAGGTGCTCCATGGTCCTGGTAAACCATCAACCCTGGGTCACCCCAGAGCTGCTGGCCTGTCAGAAGGCACATGACCAAGTGTGGAAGATCCACAAATCCTCCAAGCTGCCAAGAGACCTTGAGGTTTACTGTTCTCTTTGGGAACTCTTGCACTAAAGCTATTCAGTTGGCCAATGCTGAATACTTCGACTACCTTCCAAACTAATATAGGCAACCCATCTAAATTCTAGAAAGTAGTTCATGCACTATTCTCTCCCCTTTCAAACCTCCCACTTCCTTCTCAAATCTCTTATATCTGACCACCCTACTGTTGCAACCGAATTTAACTCCTATTTTACATCATGCACCTCTGCCCTCCTGTCCTCCCACCTCCCTACCCACCCATTCCCCACTTTTACCACCACAAAGTGTATGCCCCCCAGAGCATTTCCCTTTTCCAATATCTCCCTGCTGACACTCTGGATGCTTTTCTTGCACTTAACCCCACTAAAGGCAGCTCGCCTGAAGGCTTAGACCCCAAACTCCTTACTTATCTGCACCTGCTAGCTCATATCTATTGTTTGAGATCTAAACCTCTCCTTCTCCTCTGCTTCCATGCCAGCAGCCTGGAAACATGCCATTGTCCTTCCCCTATGTATGGGTGAGACCCTTCCTCACCTGGGAACTATCACCCTATCTCTCCTCCCTATCCTAGCAAAGTTACAGGAGCACTTGGTTCTTACCCAACTCAATTCCTATCTCTCTGACTCCTGATTTTTCACTCCTTTCCAATCTGGGTTCTGGAAACACCATTCTACCACTACCTCCCTACTTAGGCTCATGGATTCCATCCTCTCAGGGATGGACAGTGGCTCTAATCACCATGGCCATCTCCACTGACCTAGCCAAGGCTTTTGACATGATCTCCAACACCGTACTTCTAAATAACCTCATATCAGTGGGCCTATCAGACTCTGCCACTAACTGAATCAAAGCTTATCTTATAGGCCAGACTGAATGGGTTAGAACTGCTGACTTGATATACCCTCCTTTTGATTAGTACTGGGTACCTCAAGGCTCAGTACTTGGCCCACTTCAATTCCTCCATTTTCCTAAATGACCTCCCATTAGTTTGCTCATCAGTCTCCATCCACATGTACGCAGATGATACTTTCAAGTTCACTTCTGGCAAATCTCTTCTGGTGTAGCAACCCGACTCTAGCTCGACTTTGATAAAGTTCAGCTATGGCTTAGCTCACATCAACTCTTTCTCAGTACCAAGAAGACTGTTTCCATGACCTTTGGAATGAGACAGATACTCTGTATGCTACCCTCCCTGTCCAGCTTCCATACCCATGAAGGGACTACTCTCAAGGACACCTCCTCATTCAGATACCTTGAGGTTTGGCTTGACTGACAGCTCAATTTCTCTGAACACATGGATGCCATCCTGAAAAGATTACACCCCAAGCTACGCACCCTATTCAGGAACTATAGAAGCATACCTCTACCAGCAAGGCGTGAACTCATCCAGAAGATGATCCTACCTATCTTTGACTACTGTGATGCAATCTACAGTGCCACCATCATTTCTTCCTTATCCAAATTGGACATCCTCTTCGACTCTTTTTGGTGTTTTGCCCTGGACTCCCCACCTCACACTCACCACTGTGGCCTGTATCACTCTCTTGCTTTCCATCTCTTGCTGACTGGCGCACCCTACACTGCAAAATTCATCTCTAAATTTTGATTTGGATCTCTCCTCCTACCTCTCTTCTGCCCTATCACTTCCTCTTCCCCTCCCATTCCCTTAAATCTAATGACACTTTCTACGTTGGCAACCCTCACCATTCCACTTCTGCAGGACAGACTGCTTTCTCACACATATTCTCTAAACTCTGTAATTCCTAACCCATCAAATCTGACACTCCTCTTCCCTACTCCCTTCCTCAGCCCTAAATAACTACTTCTCTTCAAACTGTCCCTGCTCTTAGTTCACTACTCATGATTGCCAATCAAGATAGTTGGTATCTATCTCGTGTATGGCTACTGTTTTCTTATCATATACCCTTCCCTGAATCCAGCATAATACACAAAATTGTACATGAACAAATGCATGACTGTGTGATACATGCAAATTGCACTTCTTAAACTATAAGCACTTCATTTATATGTATTTACTGCTAGTTTTGTAGCTGCTATGTACCAATATTTGTTGTATCCTGCTTGTAGGTAATTGTATGTTTGTTTCACTGTACTCCTTACCTCTCCTCAGAAAGAATTGGGAGATGAGCAAACAATTGTTTAGTGTGCCTTCCTGGTGAAACTTTTCAATAAATAAAAATAAATAAGTTACTATGTATACATAAATAGATTAGTTGCCATATTGGTCCTTGTGAAACAGATCCGAAGGAAATGGTTTAATACATTTTATTAGACCAACTTAGATGTTACAAAAAGAAAACAATGTATATGCTTTCGGACCAACCAAGTCATTCCTCTGAGACTTATGACAATTGTTCAAGAGTCACATTCTATTAACACCAGATCATACAAAAAAAACCAGAAAAATTATCACTGGTTTAAAGTTATTTTTCAAAAAATCACAGATTTAAATGGAATGAACAGCATTCCATTAGCTTCTACTACTGAGAATCTTTTCAAGGTCAAATAACATCCACTGTAGATATTAAACACTCAAGTAGGCAGAATCTCTGCCTGAAATTATTAGTGAATGAGTGTATTGTAAGAATACATTCAACACTAAAAGCAAGTCCTTAATATTTAATACCACAAATGTCCAAGTTAAAACTTGATAGTATTGTTTGATAAAAACTGTACAACAGAAATGTATGTATAGAAATAAGAGGAATAAAATAAATAAAAATATGTATCTTATATGAACAACTGTTTAAAACATACATACAGAATTAAACCTGTCTGGAGATATTTTCTAAACTATATACTCAACCAGTTAACACATTCCATAAACATTAAAACCTACAATGCTGTAAGAATATTTTTACAAGATAATATCAATTGTCAGTATTATTGCCAAATAAAAAAAATCTCTCAGGGACCACCTAGAAAATGAGTTCATGCATCTTAAAATGTTCAAAGTTCAATAATGAGTCAGTATATAACCAATTAACTATATGAACAGAAACAGTCTTAAGAATTTGAATAAAACCTCAATGGAATTAAACTGCCCCCTCAGAAAGATAACTAGAAAAGAAGTGTATAGTCACTATGTATGTGAGCCAAGAGTTCTAACACCCTGTAGCATAATTATGACATGTACCTGAATATAAGCCTCCTAAATATGTTAGCAAAACCCCAACCCCTCCCCACATAGCCCTCCCCACAAAAACACCATACTACAACTCCCCCAAAACACACACAGTTACCCAACATGCACACATTAAACTTCCCCCATACACTCACCCAACAACCCAACCTCCCCAACCCCCAACACACACACATATGTATATAGGGGTGAAACCAACAAGCTGATAACCAGTTAAAAGGACCTTATGAAAATAACAACAGCACACTGAAGTTCTATTAAATGACCATCCTATGAAGTAAAAGTCTGTTAATTTAAGTAGGGTAATGTGTCATGAAACCCAAATCAATATTCATGCCATCTGCTACCATACTAAAGTAAAATAAACTTAATCTCAAAAGTCTCTCTGTTATGCATTTTTTAAATGCCCTTTTAAGACAGTTACTGACATATTTGAGATAGAATGGTCATTCTTGTGAGAGTGTGCCCCACTGGTTTGTCAGTCATCTTCATATTAATGGTATGTCTGTGTATTCATTCTAGTGCAGAGAGGTTGGCTTGTCTCTCAACATACCCTGTTTATGGTCAGGATACCATGACACTAAATGGTACACAATCCTGTAATCAACCCAGATGTAAGACTTGTGAGCTCATTTCCACTTTGGATTGTGTGGTTACATCACAAAACAGAATATTCAGGATACTGAGGAATTGTACCTGTACATCACGTAATATTGTTTATTTCATTCAATACAAGTGATGTCCACAAACAGGGTATGTTGGAGAGACAAGCCAACTTCTCCACACTAAAATGAATGCACACAGACATACTATTAAATGAAGATGACTGACCAACCAGTGGGGCAACTCTTCTCTCAGAATGACCACTCTATCTCAGATATGTCAGTAATGGTCTTAAAGGACATTTAAAAATACACAACAGAGACAGACTTTTGAGATTAAGTTTATTTTACTTCTCAACATGGTGGCAGATGGCATGAATATTGATTTGGGTTTCATGACACATTACCCTACTAAATTGCAAAAGACTTTTACTTCATAGGATGGACATTTAATAGGACTTCAGTGTGTTGTTATTTTCATAGAGTCCTTTTAAGTGGTTATCAGAATATTGATTTCCCAACTAATATACATGTGTGTGGGTGGGGGGTTAGGGAGGTTGGGTTGTTGGGTGAGTGTATGGGAGGAGTTTAGTGTGTGTATGTGGGGTAACTTTTGTGTGTTTTGGGAGGTTGTAGGATGGTGTTTTTTGTGGGAGGGAGCTTTCTTTGCAGGGGTTGAGGTTTGCTAACATATTTAGGTAGGATTTTATTTAGGTACATGTCATAATTATGCTACAGGGTGTTAGGACTCTTGGCTCACATACATAGGAATATACACTTCTTTTCTAGTTATCTTTTCCTGGGTGGGCAGTTTAATTCCACTGGGGTTTTATTCAGATTCTGAAGACTGTTTCTGTTCATATAGTTAGTTGATTATATACTGACTCATTATTGAACTTGAACATTTTAAGATGCATGAACTCATTTTCTAAGTGGTCCCTTAGAGATTTTTTTATTTGGCAATAATACTGACAATTGATAATATCTTGTAAAAATATTCTTACAGCACTGTAGGTTTTAATGTTGATGAAGTGTGTTAACTGGTTGAGAGCATAGCTAGAAAATATCTCCGACAGGTTTAATTCTGTATGTATGTCTTAAACAGTTGTTCATACAAGGTACATTTTTTTGCTCTTTCCTTTCTCTCCACATAGACTGGCCCCCTTCCTCTGTAGCATCCCCAGCCACATCACCCTGGCATCCACTGGTACTCACCTCTGGCTTGAGGTGCTAGCTGGCTAGGGTGTGGCACCTGCGGAGGCTGGCATCATCCTGCTGGTCCACTGTATTTTCTGCCTCCGTTTTCTCCCAGTCCCCAAGTGTGGGACTAGGCATGCAATGGCGCCAATGGCCGAGCTGCATGCACTTCCACATGTGGCACGCTGGGCATCTGTTTTGACTCCGCTCCCATCTTTTAGGATTGGTGCTAGCCTCCAGCTACCACTAGGGATAGGCATGCACTGATCTCCAGTCCCACCTCTCCCGGGAGAGGAGAGCTGTCCTCTGGATGCTCATTCCTCTCCCACCCTGGCCAATCCCGCGACCTCCTCACACCGTGAGCATGGGTCGCTGAGTATGGCACGAGGCGCATGATGCCTCTGCCCTCCACACCACTGGGTCAGCTAGTGCATATTTTTTTATTAACAGTAAAAACCCCAGTTGTCCAAGCGTCAATTATCTGAAACTCTCAGTTATCCAAAACTGTAGTGTGTCTCCCAGTTTAACAGACTTTAATGCAAAGTTCTCTCACTTATCCGAAACCCCACTTATCCAAACAATTTTATTGTCCTCCAGCACATTTGGATAAATGAGGTTATACTGTATTTTATTCCTTCTTATTTCCATACATATATTTCTGTTGTACAGTTTTTTATCATACAATACTAGCACATTTTAACTTGGACATTTGTGGTATTAAATCTTAATTATTGAATGTGGTATTCTTATAATACACTCATTCATTAATAATTTCAGTCAGAGGTCGTGAGTGTTTACCTTATCTGCTGTGGATGTTATTTGACCTTGAAAGGATTCTCAGTAGAGCAAGTTAATGGAATGTTGTTCATTCTATTTAAATCTATGATTTTTTGAAAATGGAACTTTAAAGCAATGAAAATTTTTTCTGCATTTTTATGTATGATCTAGGTGTTAATAGAATGTGACTCTGAAAATTATCACAAGTCTCCAAGGAAGGACTTGGTTTGTCCGAAAGCTTAGACATTGTTTTCTTTTTGTAACATCTATGTTGGTCCAATAAAATGTATCAAACTAATTGCTTCTGGATAAGTTTTTATGTGTAACTCAGTTTAAATCTCATTATGATTTTCCTTTCCTAGGATTTCATAGGAATGTTAAATATGGTCCCTTCCAAATTTGTGTTTTGATTTCATGATACCATTTATGAGGTTTTGCATCTGACAGTTTTCCATGTCTCTTTGTAATAGTATAGTTCTCTATCTATTTTTCTTATACATAAGTAATTCATCTTGTGGCCTGATAAAAATGTGAGTTATGAGATGTCTAAGACCAGAAGAATATACAGGTTTTTGAATAAAGTACATATATGTGAAATTATGACCATCAGATGAATAAACGTTTCCTCTTTTTTTCTCCACAGTTAGTTGGCTCCCCATAGGTGGTCGCAAGGCTAGGCAGAAGGAGCCCTCCCCAGAGCTGCAGGCAGCTGTTTGGCTCCTTACCTGAATTCAGGTCATGACCTACAGCTACACAATTCAGGCACTGGCTTCAGGCGTGAGTCTCAACTCGGCAACTGGAGGGCCCTGTTGCCCCCACCACCACCTTTGGTGATCAATGACTTATATAGCACTATATTTGCAGGTTATCTGCTCCTACCACTAGTGGCCACTACCATATTAAATCTGCATCTCCCAATTCAAAGCAGTGCCACCATGCTGACTTTTCTAACTTTTTCTCCTTTCTTGTTCCACTGGTGTCCCTACCACCATCCTGTTACCCTGAATTGCAGGCATGTCTGCTGGCAATTAGTACCCTGACTGCCCCTGAACCTCCCTCTGCCACCTCCCATGTGCAGGTCTGCTACCTGTGATACACCTTCACTACAGCTTTGCAGGCTCAGCAATTCTTCCTCCATCCTTCCATGCAGGCCTCTAGCACTAAAATTCTGAGCTAAAGTGTCCTCGGAGCTACAAATCAGTCACCTGCTTCTCTCGCAGCCTTCCATGGTCCCGATTGCTTCACCAAACTTATGATAAACCTACTACTTCTTTTATCTGGTAATGCGAGGCTAGCTCTGGCCCACCTCCCACCCCAGGACAAATCCTCCCACCCTACAACTCCTGAAGGCCTAAAACTGGTTCACCAAAATATTTGCAGCCTTGTACATAAACTTACCCTTCTGCATCCCTCACCATATCCCTAAGTTCAGACATTCTGATTATCTCTGAGACCTGGCTAAAACCTCACAAGGATGCTGAAATCACTATTCCTGGCTACACCGTCATTCGTCATGATCATCCTGGGCAAAAATGAAATTGGTGTAGCCATGTGTTGCATCCTCACTAATTCACCCAGGATTCACTACCCATGCCTATACTGCCCTTTGACTCCTTATTGCAGAAACTATACCTCCCCACACTATAGCCATATTCATAGCTGGATCCTATTGCTCACCTGATGCCACAATGCCAGACATCCTCTGGCAACATATGGCAAGCTTTATATCCTTAGAGACTTCAACTGGAACAGGCTCACAAGTGCTAACTCCAGCTGTGCAGCCAGGTGGCTGCCCTCAGTCTGTCCCAACTGATCAACGATCCCACATGCCTGAACCCCAGTTCCCAAACCACTCTCTCATTGATTGGTCCCTCACCTCCCACCCCAATGCATAGTAGCCTCTGACCTCTTATCAGACTCTCTAGTGATCATCATAAGATTTTCACAGTAAAGAAAGTTTTCAGGCTAAAGGCACCCCCCAAAACACTTCTAACCAGGTCCTATAAATCCCTAGACCTCACCTCTCTCTGCTAAATGATCTGGCAACTATTGACTGGTCAGGCATCACCCAGGCTACCTCCATTGACTCCACCCTGGAACACTTTAAGACCAGGTTCATGACTGTCTGGGACTATACACTCCACTCAGATGGGCGCAGGTGAGGCATGTACACCTGCCTGATGACAGCTGACATTGTAATCCATTTCAGAGCTAGAGACCAAGCATGGAAATCCTTAAGGTCTCTGGTTTAATCACAGATCATCTACAGTATCGTGCTCTTCATAATGCCTGCATGAGAGTAATCCAGTAGGCAAAAGCAAATTACTTCAATGCCTCCTTCTGCATGAACCTAAACCACCCAGCTAAATTCTGGAAGGTGGTCAAATTACTTTTTCTCCCCTCCATCCCATCCCTGACCCCTGTCTTAAAAAATGTGGCTCCTCTGTAACTGACCCTCTTACAATGGTCTCTGAAATCAACTCCTTTTTCACAAGCTGCACCTCATCACTGCTGTCCTAACTCCCATCTACCCCAAATCCCTTCACCCCTACCACCCCACTCAAGCAACTCCACATGCCTCCTCCTTCTCCTTCCACCAGGTTACCCCACAAGAAATTTTGAATGCACTGGTCACCTTGAACCATTCCAAAGGAAAATGCCCCACTGGCATGGAATCCAAAATGCTCTACCTGTCAGCTCCTGCCATTGCTTCCCCACTGGCAGAGCTCTTCAACCTCTCCTTCTCTCTAACCTCTCTCCCATCTGAGTGGAAGCACACGCTGTCATCCCACTTCCAAAAGGTGGTGACCTATCCGTCCCTGAAACTACCTCCCTATATCCCTAATTCCCATACTGGCTAAGCTTCAGGAACACGTGATCTACTCACAACTCTCCTCCATCTTTGACTCCTCATTCTTTTCACACCCTGCCAGTCTGGTTTTAGAAGTCTCACTCCACCGCCACCTCCCTACTAAGGCTTACTGATTCCATCCAAACTGGCATGGACAAAGGACACATCACTGCAACTATTTTTGTTGATGTGGCAAAGGCATTCGACACTGTTTCTCACTCACTCCTCTTGTCTAAGCTCTCACTGAAAAGACTCTCCTGTGTATCTACCAACTGGTTCCACTACTACCTGGTTGGTAGGAGCCAATCGGTCCGTAAGGGCAACACCACCTCTGCCCACTCCCTGTCTCTACTGTGTGCCCCAGGGCTCTGTCCTTGGACCGCTATTGTTTTCTATCTTCCTTAATGACCTACCCTCTGCTTGCCTCACACATCCATCCACATGTATGTGGGCACATAGTACTGTATACTTCTGGACCCACAACAAGTGATGTGGTGACACACTACAGCAGGACTTCAATAATGTCCAGCTCTGGTTTCATGCAAATCACATTTCCTAAATGCCAAGAAAACAGTCTCCATGACCTTCAGCACCAGACAGAGACTTTTGCAGCTCCCATCACCCCAGATTCGACACCCTGGATGGAACATCCCTGGCAGCCTGTACCTCCTTTAGATATCTCAGGCTTTGTCTTGACCAGCACCTTGACTTTTCTGTACATATCAATGCCATCCACAAAACCTCCATCCCAGGTTGGGGCTCTATAGTGTAATCATGGCTGCATCCCACTGCTGGCTCATTGTGCCATTGTAGAAAATTATCCTCCCTATTTGTGACTACGGGGACATAGTCTACAGTACTGTACCCAAGCCGCCTAGCCAGACTGGACCACTCTTCTAGTTCTTCTGTCATTTCACCCTGGACTGTCCATCCTCCACCCCTCATTGCCCTCTACCAGACCCTGGGCTTCTCCTCCATTCAGGACTGAAGACTGCCCCACTGCACTCAGATCATGGCCAAGTTCTGGACCCAGTCCCTGCCCAACTACCTCAATTCTATAATATCTGGCCTTGCCCTTCCAGCTTATGCAGTGAGGTGCAATGCTGCCAGGCACCTATCCATGCCACTCATGTCCATTGCAGCAGGCCAGGCAGCCTTCCGATATCACATGCCTAAACTGTGGAATTCCTTCCCATGAGCATTCAGCATGCCTCCCTCACCCAGGCGCCTCTAATCACTACTCAAAGCACAATTCTCCTCTGCCTGCACATGTGACTAAATATTCTGTCCACCCAAGGCCAGTCCCTCCTCTTGTGCCAAAGTAAAGTACTGACTAGCAGTGCTGAGGTATTGTATATCTTATCATAGACTGTTCAGCTGCCTTGCACTAATTCCAGCTGATGCACTGTATTATTTGAACTGCACCTAATACTCCTATATTGTCTTGTATACATTCTGTATTTGTCTTACTGTATTTTTGGACCTCATTGTTCAATGCTTATCTTGTAAGCTCCTTGTACTTTCCCTACCCTACTGTCCCCAGGATGCATCTGGAATTGAGCAGTATCTCTGCTCAGTATGCCTTCCTGGTAAAACTTTTAAACAAATAAATTTATAACTTCCTGAAAACAGAGACATGGGTAGCCCTGCTACTCTGTCAGAGCTGTAATCACCATTGCACCTGGGAAGAGATGGCTTGTCTGATCTGAACCACCTCCACCGATCCTCACTCCACACTGCCACACTTAGAGAACCCTTGGAGTAGTGAAAGCACCAGGACTTGCAGCTCTTCCAGAGAATCAGTGCAACAGCCAATCAGCAGCCAGCATCTCTGTAACCGCACCTCCTCTCCTGCATGTGAGCCAGTCAGGAGCTGCCTGCTGAATTCTCAGAGCCTGCAGCAAAAACATGAGGAGTTTTAAATTCCAGACCTCCTGTTACTCTCTTAGCATTGTAATCACCACTGCAGTTATGGAGCGAGGCTTTGTATGAGCTGAACCACCCTGCCCCGACTCCACGCCTCCATGCTGCTGGTCTTAGAGAATCCTTGAAGTCAGGAAAACACTAGACTTACAGCTCTTCCAGAGACTCAGTGCAACAGCTAATTGGTTCTCAGAATCTCTGTAGCCACACCTCCTCTCCTACATGTAAGCAAATCAGGTGCTGCCTGCCAAATCCAGGGATCCTGCATGGTGGTCCTTCCATGCTGCAGTCCTTTGTCCTAAGAGCTGAGTGCAAAGGACATAATTAGGAGTCTGCCATGGAGTCAGACAGAGAGACAGCCAGCAGCAAGGAACTCTATGCATGTTATCACTGGTACAGCTGTACATAGAAAGACAAATACTGTACCTTGCTAGTTTAAACCTGTTTATGTCAGATCTTAGTAACACTATATCTCAGTGAGCAATACAAATCAATTGTTTGTGTTGAAGTGCTGTTTATTGTTATTACTGCTACTGCCAGTTCTATTTGTTTATGACAATTAACATATGGTCTTATCATCAACATATCATGGAGAGCACTACAAATCAGTTTGTGCTGAAGTGCTGCTTATTGTTACTAATACTACTGACAGTTCAATTTAAAATCTGTGCTAAAGGTTATGCTTACTGGTTTCACCATAGCTAGGTGAGCACTCATAGTTAAAATAAGTAGTCTGTGTTGATTGAAGTGACACCTACTGCTATTACTAATGTTTCTGATTTAATTTAGTAATCTGATAAAGTAAAACTGATAGCTTTGTTGTAATATTGTAGTAGCAATTACTGCTAATACTAATGCTTCTGGTTTAATTTGGTAGTTTGATAAAGTTGAGCTTACAGCCACACCCTATCTAGGTAACCGTTAAGAGGTAAATTAGTAGCCTGTCTTGTAGTGACACTTACTGCTACCACTGATACTAATTGTTGCCTAATGTATTAGTATGTGATAATGAGAGGAGACAGTCAGTTGTGGTGGCTGTGGGGTGTTCTTCTCTAGGAACATGTTCTGGAGGAGGGGCACTGTCCTATCTGCAGGACCATGACAGACCTCCATGCTCATCTAGTGACAGCAAGGGTAAAATATCTCAGTTGCATCACCAGCTCAACTAGAGACTGCCTCCACCCCCACCAGCTCCACTTCCCCAGAGGCCCACAAGCCCACTGGCCCAAGGGATATAGAAAGTGGTGGGGAGCAGGGGTGGTGAAGAGAGGTAGGATTAGCCACAAAGAGGTTGTCCTGAACAACACCATCTAGATGGCAAATCCTTTTGCATCCCTAGAGGAGGCTCAGGTACTTGACTCTACTGGGGGAAACTCTGAGCAAGTCAGTGGTGAGGGCAGTTCAACATGATAACATCCAAGGAATGAGCAGAAGTAAGTCTACCAGCAGAGTCTTGGTGGTTGGAGACTCCATGATTAGGAGTGTGGAGAGGTGTTAGAAGGTGGGGTGGAAGGGAGAGGGATGGTCAGGTGCCTTTCTGGTGCATCAGCCAGCTGGAATTCAGACCATATAAGAAGGATGGCAGAGAGGGAGCAGGGAAGCTGAGGGTACTGGTACACCTAGATACCAATGATCTGGTGAACCAGCCAGTAGAGATGGTGAAGTGGAACTTTCATAGACTGGAGGACAGATTGGCAGCACACTTGGTCTCCACAGCCTTTTCTTGGGTCCTCCCTGTTTGTGGAAGGGAGGAGAAGGAGGATAGAATTAGGAAAAATAAGATAGAAGAGTTCCATTGTGGGTTATGGGAAGGTGTCAGAAAGGGGTACCACTTTGTGGGGACTGAGGAAACTTTGGGGACAGGAGGCTCTTCAAGTGTGACAATTTGACTTGACAAGAGCAGGGCCTGCATGATGGGCAGAAGTTTGACATCTCTATTGCACATTTAAACAGGCTGTGGAGGGGACTGGGGCTAAGGGAACCATGGTGATAGGTGAGAAGAAGGATCTTAGCTAGTACTCCCCCATATCTGGGGCTAGCAGCAGCTCAGCAGGTATTAAGAGGATGAGGTACAATCTAGGTCAGCTGAGGGACATTAAAAATGAGAAATGTAAGTATGCAAACACAAAGGAAAACAAGAGCCAAAAAGAACATGGGAAACACAATGTCTTAAACAGGGAATGACAAAGTGGGTCCAAGGGTCAAATGGAAGGGGTATGCCTTAACTGCAGGATCCTGGATAATAAAATCAGTGAGCTACAGGCACTGATGGCAGACACTTAGGCAGGCTTTGTGGCCATCACAGAAACCTGGGCTGCAGAAAAAATATACTGGGATCTGATTGTTCCTGAGTACTTATTGTTCAGAAGGGATAGAGGAAAAGGTAGAGGAGAGAAGGTATCTCTCTAGATCAGGGATGGCATTGAGGTGGTGGAGGATGGGTGTATCAGAGGTAATAATAAGGAGTCAGAGTCACTGTGGGTGCAACTCACGACACCCTCATGTGAAAACTATGCTTGTGGTGCTCTATTGACCTTCAGGGCAAAGGTAAAGAGAGACACAAGGAGCTCATGGAAGAATTAAAGGGGTTAGCAAGGGAAAGCAGTGGTAGTGGGTGATCTCTGAACCTGCAGGGTATCATCTGGGATGTTCCAGTGGCCAGAGCACCAGAAGTCAGACCTTGTTGGATGCACTCCAAAACAGTCTCCTGGCACAACTAGTTAAGGACCCTACCAGGTAGACTGCCATTATCGATGTGGTGCTTACCAACTCAAAGGTGATAAGAGCAGTAAGAGTAGGGAATCACTAGAAAATTGCTCTTAATACTGGTATCCCCACCCTCCAGTTACTGGCTGGCTCTCAGTGTGTGGCTGGTCTGCACAGACCCACAATTGTGTATAGTCTGTGCCATATGTATATACTGTTTTAGTGCTGTGATCTTTAATGTTATTGTTACTTTAACCATATGTTGCTGTCTTTCACTATTAAAATTGTTTACCGCATTACTTGTAACCTCCCAGGTCATACCTGAAATTAGTCATTTATTTGCCTAGTGTGCTTACTTGATCATAACTCCATTTGGTTTGATCTTACCTTGGGACTGAAAGCTCCCAATCAGGAACTGAAGTCCTTGATTTTAGGAGGTTGGACTTTAACAGGCTGAGGGAACTGGTCAGGAAAAGTTACTAGGGTAGAGAATTCAGGGTGGATGGAAAGAGATGGAGGAAAGTAAAGGAGCCAATCTCAAGGCATCTAAGTTATGCATGAGAACAGAGACCATTATGGCTATCAGCAACTGACAGAGAACTGGTGGAGCTAAGAAAAGACCTTCTATGAGTACAAAGAAAACAGAGGCAAGAAGAATGGGGAGACTATTTACTGAGAAATAAGCAGCCTAAGAGGGTAGTGAATGAGACAAAAGCAGACCCAGAACTTCATATTGCTGAAGGGCTTAAGGATGGAGAAAACATTTCTTCAGATATAGGAGGAAAAGAGGAAGGAAGGAAGGAAGAATTGTTAGGCTATCAGAGGGAGTAGGGTGATAGAAGAAGGCGGGCAAATGGTTGCCATCCTAATGATTCTTTCTGTTCAGTTTCTCAAGGAGAAAGGTAGGCACTTGCCTTACAGTGGCATCAAAACAGCAAATAAGGGGTTCTGGAGATGAGGGAGCTAATATTTACAGCGACAGGGTCCAGAAAGGACTGGTGGCCCTGAAAATAGATGAGACTCAAGGACCATATGGGTTGCATCCAAGAATACCCAAGTAACTGACAGTGGAACTGACTGAACCCCTGGCAGGACTATTCAACAGCTTGCTATGAACAGGGGTAGTTCCAAAGAACTGGAGGTGGCAGATATCATTCCACTCCATTAGGAGAGGGACATGGAAAAAGTGGGGATGTACAGACCTGTCAGTCTTACTTCTAGCATAGGATGGCTGATGGAGTCACTGGTCAAAGAAGTACTTGTAGACTACATGGAGAGCAACAGTCTACAGGATAGTAAACAATATGGGTTTGTGGCAGGGACCTCATGTCAGACAAACCTGGTAGCTTTCTTTGATTGGGTGAGAAGGAAACACCATGGATTTGCTCTATTTTGACTTCAGCAAGGCTTTCAACTCAGTGCCTCACAGACACATGCTGAAGAAGATGGAGGCTCTTGGTGTGGCTAAGGATGTAGTTACCGGAAGGAAACTGACTAAGAGGAGGCAGCAGAGGACTGTGATCAATGGGATCAAATCAAAAGCAAAGGAGAAGTGTGGCTCAGAGATCTGTCCTGGGCCCAGTCCTCTTCAGTATGTTCATCAGTGACATTAAGAAGTATCTGGGGCAGGTTGTGTCTCTTCTCAAATGATACTAAGCTCTGTGAAAGAGTGAATAGCAGTGTGAAAATAAAGGAACTGTAGAGTGACTGATTAAAGCTAGAGGGTAGTCTAAAGTTTGGCAGCTGAAATTCAGTGTCAAAAAGTGCAAGGTAATGCATCTAGGGAATAAGAACCCAGGACAGAGTACTGGATGGAGGGGTGAGACTTAGAACTATGACTGAGGAATGTGACCTAGGAGGTATCATCAGTGACATCCTCAAGCAACTGAGCCAGTGCAACAAGGCCTCTGGTAAGGCAAGGAGGATCCTGGGATGTACAGGGAGGGTTATTGAATGCAGGAGAAAGGAGGTAATACTACCATTTATAGATCCCTAGTGAGGCCTCACCTGGAGTACTGTGCCCAGTTCTAAAGCCCTCACCTCAGGATAGATAGGGACAGGATGGAGATGGTGCAGCACAGGGTAACAAAATGATGCATGACCAACAGGGCAGGTCTTAAGAAGAGCGACTCAAGGCACTGAACATGTACTCACCAGAGATCAGAAGGAGAGGAGAGATATGATAGACACCTTCAAGTTCATGAAAGGAACATGGAAAATCATGAACACAAATGCCCGCAGTCTGGGAAACAAGACCCCAGACCTGGAGGCAACAATGATAAAGGCTAAACTGGACATAGCAGCCATTAGCAAGACATTGTTCACTGATAACCACACTGGGAGACTTCAGTACCTGGCTATGTACTGTTCAGAAGAGACTGAGGTAAAAAGGGGGAGTGGCCTTTATGTCAATGAAAATATCAAAGCTACAGAAATTCAGAATACACATTAGGAGCCAGAAGAACTGTGGGTCACCCTGGAAACAGGAAATGGGACAGCCATGTGAACTGGGGTTGTCTACAGGCCTCAGACCAGGGGAAGACATAGACACATTACTGTTGAAGATATACAAAACATGACAGCTAAAGGGAGGTTCTGATAATGGAGACTTCAACATGCCAGATACAGATTGGTTAATAACAGCAGGAACATCCACCAGAACTAGATACATAGTACATTCCCTGGAGGAGGAGGGCCTCAAAACAACTGGTACAACAACCCTAGGATTCGCTCCAACCAAGGCAAACGCTTTCAAATTTGCTGCCTCCCACCTATGGAACTCTCTTCCACCCAGCCTGGCTGACTCATCCACCCTTACCCAATTCAAGTCTGGGCTCAAACTATATCTTCTAAATCTCAGTCTCTGTGGCTGTAACTGTTAGCTCCCTAGCCCAGGTCTCTTCTCCTCTGCACTGCCTGAACCTACCCTCATTCCTGAAGTATCTCCTAACCTTTTATGTCAATTTACTGTTATCTCCTTCCCTACTAATTGGAGATGAAACTCAGTGTCATAAGAGCCTGTCTGATGAATCATGTATATTGTTTCTACTCTACACTTGTGTACCAAATTGTAACTATTGTAAATAATACTTGAGTCTGTACTGTGAATCCTTACTTTACCCCTGTATACTGTCACTAATGTATACTGTCGCTAATGTCTATTTGTGCAACATATGTAACTACTGTAAAAAATCATTGTTTCTAAATGTCTTTTCTGTAACTAATTCCGGGTCACCCTGAAAAGGGACCTCTGGTCTCAGTGGGTTTACCAGGTTATCAAAATCTAAATAAAATAAATAATAAATAGACAGGGCTATCCTGGATCTAGTACTGACTAAGGGGAAAGGGTCACAGATCTCCAGGTAGAAGGTCACCTGGGGCCAGTGACCATCACATGGTATGGTTCAATTTGGCCACTAGAACTAAATCATCCCTTTCCAATGCAAAAATATGGGACTTTAGAGGAGCTGACTTTAATAAAATAGCCAACAGAGTTAAGCTAGCCCTGTCAAAGACAAATACAATTGAGGGGTATAGGCAATGTAGGCAAGCATTAAGGATGCAATACTTGAAGCAACATCCCATTGTGTTAGAGAAAACAAGAGCAAAACAAGGAGGAAACCACTTTGGTTCTCAAACACAGTAGCAGAAAAGAGCAGAGCCAAAAGGCTAGTCTTCAGGAAATATAAGAGAAAACAGCAGGACGAAGATAGGGAGGCATACCAAACTTCCCTAAGGGAAGCAACGAAGGCAGAAGGCAGGCAAAGGTCCAAACTAAGGAAACACTAGCATGGACAGTAAAAGAAGGGACAAGACTTTCTATAGATACATTAGTGATAGGATGAAGTCCAGAGAGGGTATTGCTAAGATCAAAGGGATAAGGGGAGTTGTGTGGAGGAGGCTCAAGGAAAAGTATCTATCCTGAATAGATACTTCTGCTCAGTATTTACTGAGGAGAGGGTAGGCAGGGCCCACAGCTCAGCACTATGGACACAAGGGGAGGGAGGTGTGCTCAAGTCCCTTCACAAACAAAAGGTCCTACAGAGCTCACTAAGCTCAGGGTGGACAAGGCAATAGGACCTGATGGCATACATCCAAGGGTACTAAAGGAGCTAAGGTGGAACTAGCAGATCCATTAGCAGAACTGTTTAGTGAGTCTCTGAGCACAG
Source organism: Neoceratodus forsteri (assembly GCA_016271365.2). Lineage (NCBI taxonomy): Eukaryota > Metazoa > Chordata > Ceratodontiformes > Ceratodontidae > Neoceratodus > Neoceratodus forsteri. Next base: position 399,207,303 of record CM057454.1, read on the forward strand.
GAGAGGTCCCAGAATACTGGAGAAGAGCTCATGTGATTCCGCCTCATAAGAGTGGCAGAATGGATGAGGCAGGGAACTACAGACTAGCCAGTCTTACCTCAGTAGTGGGCAGATTATGGAGGCACCTTAAGGAAAGGATAGTGCAACACCTGGAAACCATAGTAACACGGGATCCAAGACAGCATGGGTTTACAACAGAAAGGTCCTGTCAAACTAATCTCATAGATTTCTTTGACTGGGTTCCCAGAGTGGTGGACCAAGGGGTGCAGTTGATGTTGTCTACCTTGAATTCAGCAAAGCTTTTGATACTGTTCCACATAGAAGATTGATTAATAAGCTCGGGCTCGGGTGGATCAGAGGTTGGTCAACTGGGTGGCAAACTGATTGGCGGACAGAAAACAGAGAGTCGTGGTAAATGGTATACAGTCAGAAGAGATGCAAGTCACAAGTGGGGTACTTCGGGATCAGTCCTGGGGCCAGTCCTCTTCAATATCTTCATCAGTGACATTGCAGATGGACTGGAGGGTAGGTTTGTCTGTTTGCAGATGATACCAAGATCTGCAAAGAGTAGATGATCCAGATGGGGTGGCAGAATGAGAAGAGACAGAAGAGATCTGGATAAACTGGCAAAATGGTCAGAGAGTGGCATCTTGGGTTTAACGCAAAGAAGTGCAAGATCATGCACATAGGGAAGAGAAACCCTGAAGCTATCTATAGGTTGAGAGAGGAGTTGCTGGCAGTCACAAGGGAAGAAGGAAACTTGGGCATCTTCATCACAGATGACTTAAAATCATCCAATAGATCACTAAAGCAGTAGGTAAGGCTAGAGGTATGTTGGTGTGTATTAGTAGGGTATCACAAATCACAACAGGGAGGTAATAATCCTCTTTACAAGACACTAGTTAGGCCCCATCTGAAGTACTGTGTGCAGTAATGAAGCACTAGCACGAGGACATTAACAAAATGGGGGCAGTCCGAGAAGGACAATCAAAATGGTGTAGGGACTACTTCATAAGACATATGAGGACAGATTAACAGAGCTCAATATGTATACCCTAAAGCAAAGGGCAGAGAGAGAGTGATATAATCGAAATATTCAAACATTTTAAGGGCATTAACAAGGTGAAAGAGTCTAACATGTTTCAATATAAGAAAAATTGCAGGACAAGAGGACACAGCATGAGATTAGAGGAGGCCGATTAAGGGTAATGTGAGGAAGTTCTTTTCATAGGAAGGGTGGTGGATGCATGGAATGGCCTACCTCAGGAAGTGGTGGATATGAATACAGTGCAGGGCTTCAAGCAGGCATGGGACAGGCATAAGGGAGCAAAACAGATGAGTATGAATAGATAGGCCATTGACAGAGTAAAGGACTATGGCACATTAATAAGGTAGAAAAATGGACAAACTGGATGGGCCTTGCAGTCCTTATCTGCAGTCATCTTCTATGTTTATATGTAAAAGGAAACAAGGTGATTTGTGAGGACCTATTTAGCTTGAAAACTAATTCAAGGTCATGATGAGTAGAAACTGACAAGCAGGAGGTTCAGGAGGGCATGAGGAAGTATTACAGTATTTTACAGAAACAGAGGTGGAGCCATGGACGGTCTACCAGCCAAAGTGGGTGCTAAAACAGTTGATGGTTTCAAGCATGGTTGGGGCAGAATTAAGGTACAGTGGTCACTCAAGAAGACAGACTTGGTAAGGAAAAGTAGAGTAGGGGAGGATCAAGACCCTGAATGGACAGTAGGTCCTAGAGTTAGATAAGGAACTCCAGCAAACTGATGGACCATTGGTCTTTTCTCCCACTGGCTATGTTTCTATATACATGTTCTCAGAAAGTAGTAAAAGATCCAATAAAAAAGAAGTGATTCTTTCTGGAAATAGAGTGTATAGTGGGAACTGTCCAAGCCCTGCTCTCAGTATATGTTATAGAATGCAAGATGGAACCTGTAATACGTTTCTATATATTTTATTTATGATTCTTTCTGGTTTGTCACTATTGCTTGTTCACCATACCTCTGATGCATATAATATTGTGGATTTTATTTTGCATTTATTAATGTCAGTATAACCATGATGGATGAGCCTCCATATTGATAATTAAATTGCCTTAGGCTCCCAATAGCCTTTGTCTTCTTATGTCCTATAAGTTTAAGATGTTTAGTCGATGTTAACATTGAAGTGAAGCATACTCCTTGGTAGTCATAATATGCAGCAGTTATGATTGATTAATTGTTAATATGTCATTTATACTGTACTTCCCATATTTTAGAAACAAATACTACAAGCTGATTCTTTTCTTATTGATCAGTAAGATTTTTATTTCAGAGAACAGTGAGCACTTCCACCGTTGCTGCAATCCAAGAAATGTTGTGGACAGAATTGGCACATGATCTGCATATGGGAGAGCGTTTATTGGTAGACTCTTAACTTTTGGTAAAATATAATTAACATCCTCTAATTGTGTGAAAATAGTACTAAAGTATAAATTGAAGGAGTAGGTACAAGTATGTAACCCTGGCGTACTCTCCTATTAGTTACAATCTTTTCTGTTTGTGAACCATCCTGTTTATACTGTATTTTGGCCATGTGTTGGTGCGAAATCTCATAATAATATCAAGCAAAATGGATCTATATTGCATGAGGAAAGATGCTCCCAGAGAATTTTATGACTGATGCTGTCAAGTGCAGCACTAAGATCAATTGACAGGGAAATAGTTTCCTTTTGGTTTTCACATCTTATGAGCAATATGATTCAAAACCATACAATGCTGTATAATAGAACAGCCTGATTTGAAGGTAATCTGAGTTTCCTTGAGAAGCCTATTCTCTGCTACCTAGTACTGCAACCTATTGTATTCTATATGATCTTACTGAAAACTGTTTGAGTTGCGTGTATAAGACTAATTAGCCTATACATTGCTGGATTGTTTACTTCCCCAGTTCTTTGGATTGGGAATATTATATTCCTGCCCATGACTTGGGTGATATTCTATATTGTATCAGATCATATAATTGGTGCAAAGTACTGTAGGTAACCACCAAGAAAAGCTTTAGTTATATAAATCAGCAGCAATCTGATGTGGGTGAGAAGCTTTATTAGATTTTATGCACATAACAGTTAAATAGATCTAATGTTCTGTAAAATGAAGAAGTAGGACATAAGAAGTTGATGACATAAAGCTTTTGATGGACATTTCTAGTTTATTTTTGATCCTTTCGAAAATTCTATAATACAGCTTTCAAAAATATGTTTCCCAGTCAGATGGTTGAATATTTGCCTCTATGTTAATGCTATATTTCATGCTCATATGCAACAAAAGTCTAAACAGTTTTAACATATGTATTATTGACTTTCTCAGTTTTCCTCATAATCTTTTCTGATGTTACCATTTTTCTTCTTCTTGTATTTTTCTATATTGTTTATGTTTGCTATTTAAAGAGCTGCTGACACCATCTGGCTAAAAGTGCTACATTGCAGAATTAGAATAAACATATCCCCAGTAAACGCATACCAAAAATGAGATTTATATGTTACTTCATTTTAAAGTTATTAGCCATTTTGTACCCTGATTTCACTACCTGTTCAAAAAGCCTGTTTCAATCTGTTTCAGTGAAGAGCTGCTGCTGATGTCACCTAGGGACCTTACAATCTAGTGTTTCCTTTCAGCAAGCTTATAGGACCTATTTCTCTAAAGTTGCATAGATCATGTGCAATGGTTTCCATAAGTAAAACAGGCAGCATGAGTTAGTAAACATTGTTTTAAAAACTTTGTGTTTCAGGCTTTATAACAAAACTGACAATATTTTGTCTGGGTGCCTTTTATTAAGGTCCTTTTCTTAGGTTGCTGAATACTGGGTCATCATAATACACTGTTGAGAGGTTTGCAGACTGAATAAGTTTCTGATGTGGTGAAAGGCTGAGCTCATTCACACCTATCAGTCAATTGAGGCAACTTCTAAGCATTGCAATTTAAAACAATTATCCCATCTCCTTGTTAATGGGTGGGCAGACTCATCTATGTTCTACTCTAAATTACAATGATAATTTTACCAGAGCTAATGCTTGCACCCATAGTAGAAATTGACATATATAAGGCCACTATTAAAACATATTGTAAGGCAGACAATGACAAAACAGCAGTGAAATTACTGTATCAACATTACAATACTAGCAGCAAATACAATTTCCTAACAGGCACATTAGAGTAGCACTTCAAATGGCTTCAGCAGGCTGAAGACATACTGACTTAGCATCCAGCAACCCTGGAGAAGTAGACCACACAAAACAGCATTAAATAATACAATTTGATCAACTTTGTTACAAAATCTGAAACATATATTGTTTTTATAGCAATGTTTATGGCTGGTGCTGCCTGTTTTACTTGTGAAAACCATTGCACACGATCTTTACAACTTTGGAGAAATGGGTCCTATAAGCTTGCTGACAGGGATTACTAGACTTTGAGGTCCCTACATGACATTATCAGCAGCTCTTTACTGACACCTACTTTTATTGCACAGGTAGTAGCAATCAAAGTTACAAAATGTAATAACTTTAAAACAAAATAACATAAAAATCTAGTTTTTAGTATGAGATTTACTGGGAGTATGCTTATTTGGATTCTGCTATGTAGCACGGTGGCATCAGTGGCTCTTTAACTCTGTGATATTTTTCTAGCTCTGGTTTCTTTAACATTCCTTATAAGAGCATTCATTCTCATTTTCCCAATCTACAAGTATTATTATACCACGTGGAAACATGAGTCAGTTTTGTTTTAAATGTGACAAAAGTGATGGGAACAGCAGCATTAATGCTATCAAAATGTTCTAATACAAGTTATGGATTAGTTTCTCAAGTAATTTATTTGTGTGGAACATTGGAACATCTTATGCCAGGAATACAAGATATTCCATCAATCATTTCTGTATTCCACTTCATGTGTTTCTAGTTTAGTATTTCAAGATTTCCAATTAAGTCCATATCATAAGAATCATCTATAAACCTGAGATCTACTTCTAAGAGAATAGGAAAATGGGCTGATTCTACTCTTTCAATAATTTAGAGTCCAGAATTCTGTTAATTATATTGTAATTTATCCAAATATGATCTATCGTAGAGGATACTATAGGACTATTATATGTAAAATGTTCATTACTATCTCCTAATGTCCTACTGTTCAAAAGTGTGAAGTCATATTCTTCCATTAAACTTTTCAATTTACTACCATGACTGTTCTACTTAACATCATTACACTTTCTAAGTGATTTAGTCTAGAGTTTGTTTGATGTGAGAAACTGGAAAGTCACCTTTTCAGCTCTTCCTTATTGCAATGTAAATCTATATCCATTGGGATATGGACATTGAAACCCTGCCAATAATAATTTCTAGTCCATCATTTTCTTGTATAAGCTTTTCTAAATGATCTGCTAAGACAGTCTATAGTGCTGGCTAATATATATATATATATATATATATATATATATATATATATATATATATATATATATATATATATATATATATGTATATATATATATATATATATATATATATATATATCTACTACTATTTTAGGAGGAATATACACATTTATTATAAGTAATTTCAAGCCATTACTTTCTAGTTTAACTGCTAATGAAAAATTCTGATTTCAGTTTAAATCTGTGACCATAATCTTTTGAAATTTTATGGTAGCTACCAAGCAAGCTTGTAAATGCCCATTTTTGGGTAATGTTAGGGCATGAACTAAAAATATTTTGAAACCAAATTGTCTAGGCATATCATCTGACCATCAAGTTTCTTGCAATAGGAGAAAGCACCATTGCATAATAAATTTGAGCATTCTTTATCAGCTAGTTTGCTACTTAGGCCTAACAATTTCATGTTAATAATCTAAAAGCTTGTGGATCATTTATCATTATATTTTGTGAACTCTACAGTTTCAATTAGTTTATGCATAAAACTACCAGTATTTCCTTATGATCAGTATGGAAATCCATTAGCATAGCAGCTTTGTGAATTTCAGTGATTGTTACTGCTGTTTTGCCACAAATATAGAGGAAATATTGCTTTACTTTCTGGTCAGTTTCATAATTACTCTTTATTTAAATCTGCCCTGTTTTCCATCTGCTCCATATCAGTCAATAGAAATCCTATATGATTAAGGATATATCCTTTCTTCAGCATTGTACTTATAATATTTTGATTTTTAAACATTATATTGGTTCTATGTCATAATGGTGATCACGGAATAGCTATCACTCGTTTGGGCGAGTGTACATTGTCAAACATGAATTATGGCAATGTACACTCACAGTGACTAGAAAACTGGTGTCTGGTTTTCTATGTTATGTGAAGTGCCCCCTGCATCCCCTAGGGGGCTTCACCCCCACATCCCCTACTTAAGGATTCTCAACTCCAGGGGTGCATGTTGGGGGTTGTAAAACTTAAAAATGAAAGCCCCAACCAATGCAAAAAGCAATCACACCCAGAACCAAACCGGCACCCTCCCAACCCCAGCCTGCCACCTACCCACCACACCACACTGCCAGGTCAGCAGCTGACCACTGCACTACACCCTATACCCTCCCTCCTTCCACCCAGCATGGTTCTCACCCCTAACATGAGTGTATATATAGCAACATCCTGTTGCTGTACTACTCACCCTCTGTATCCATTGCTACCCTGCCAGGTAGCTCAGAACACAGGTACTGTGATTGAGTCATCCTATTTCAAATACCTCAATCATGGTTGCCTTGTTCACTGGATACCCATTATATCTATAGTATTTGAGGAATTACAGTTTCAATAGTGTATATGTATCCAGCCTTTACATATTTGCCTAGATCATATTCTAGGGCACCTAGAGAGGAATATACAGTAGAAATATTCCTTTTGTGCTATTTTGCTACCAATCAGTTCTTCCCTAGATATTTGCCAACCAAATAAAGTCAGTATAGCTTCTTGCTCTTGCTGTCTAGTACTATTTGTTTCATTTGTGAAAATCTATCAGTTATGTCAATAACTCTTTTATTTTAATCATTCCTGATCTAAGTCAGGAAATCTGTTGCAGATATCTCAGGACCATAAGTATGAGATGTTAACTTTTGAAGTTCAATATATATTCCTATGGCCACACATGATTTCTTATTTCCCATATTCTTTGAGCCAACTCCAAATCCATCGCACAAAGAGAAATATGTTCAATGAAATTTCCTTCCAGTGCCTGTACATACACACATTCTGTTTTTTTTAATCTGTATCAGGATATACTATGTAACTGACTTTCTCTTGTAAAGTCTCAGAGGTTTCCATTTCCTCCTAAGTGAATATGCTGTGGGCAAAGTTGATGATCTGGAGAACCATGCCCAGTGCAACAACCTGCAGCTTGTTGGATTCCCAGAAAAAGCTGAGGAAAAGGATGTAATTTATTTCCTTCAGTCTGTGCTCTCTAAAATGTTAGACTTTCACTTGGATTAGCCCTAAAAATCAAGAGGGCTCACAGATTCCTGGCCTCTTGGCCACATAAATGGGCCACCCCACCCCTATCCCAGTCTATACTGACATACCTGCTGAGGTTTAGTGTTAAGGAGAGCAGATTTTAAACTGTCATAGGAAAGGTGACCTCTCAAATGGAAAAGACATATAATCCATATTTTCAGGATTTTCCAAGGACTTATCTGATCATCACAAGGCATTTGGTTCAGTTAAGAAGGACTTGGCAATGCTCAATGTTCCCATCTCCCTGTGGTACCATGCAATTTTGACTGTGCATCATGAGGGACTATTGCATTATTTTCAAATACCACATAATATTGCTCTGTTTACTTCAAGAACCTGGCCTTTTTCAGCAAACAGGTTAGGGGCACCCTCAGGAATGACAGCTGGCAGTCGGGAGCAGTAGAAACTTGCTCACATACCTCCAAAGGACAGCAGAAACATGGAGAGGTGTGAGGCACTCTTTTCAGAATATCTTCTACTGTCATCTTGCTCCAACCCATCATTCTCCTCTGCAGTCACCCCGCCCCCACCACTACCTGGGCCATATATTTGAGGTTCCTGGGAAGGCCCAAAACAGGTAAGGTTTCATACATCTTTCATCACTACATTCTCAAGAAGCCTTTAGAAGTATTTGGACATTCTTCATGACAGAAATTAGATGTGCTACATGGAATGTCTGGGGTTTAAATATCCCATTAAATGTAAGATCTTGAGAGAGCTTAAGGCTCTTAAGAATGATATACAGTAGCTCGAATTCAGGAGACATGCCTCCTTAAGAAGGAGTCCCAGAAACTTGTCCATGAATGGGTTGGAACCAGCATATCCAGTAGCTTTTCAACCAAGAAAAGAGGTGTAGCTATTTTGATAAAGAAGATATGTCTCCTGTTGCTGGAATGTACTACAACAGACAATGAGGGAAGTGGGCTATGGCAAGGGTAGGATGCAGGCATGTCCCTTGCTTATAGTTAGTGTGTATGAGCTAAATACAGATGACTCACATTTTCCATAGTCTAGAACAGGGCCTGGTTGATAACCTTCTGAAAAAGGGTTCCATTATTATTGGAGAGAGGAGACTTTAAATCTCATGCAGGATCCCCTCCTGTGTCATATCCCTATATGTCTGGGTGAACCTTCACAGAAAAGGCCAGGAAGGCACTTAGCAGAGTAGAGCAGTAGCTCAGTTTATTAGATGTCTGGTGCCTCCAACACCCATAGAGATTTCACAATTCAATCCCCAAGCATGGCACCTGCAGTAGGCTGGAGTTTTTTTGCACCTCACAGTCCATCCATGAGATTGCAGATGTCTTAATTCACCCCATTGTGGTGTCAAACCATGCACCAATCTCACTTTCCTGGTATTAACTCCATCAGTGACTAAAATCCTGTGGTGGAGATTTAATCCTTTTCTGCTCTACGTCCTCAGACTTCACAGCTGCAGGAATTTAGCAAACTTTTTCCTCTAAGTGGAACCATCACAATCCGAACTTGACTCATGATGATACTGAGGCTCTTCAAGAACTTAAGCAAATGAAGAACATTGAAATTAAATGAGCTGACAAAGGTGGCAAGATAGTGATTTTAAGTAAAGAACAGTATGAAGTCGAATTATACCGACAATTGGATGACACAGAAAGTTACAGAAGGCTAGAAGAAGATCCTACCAAAAGTTTATAATTCAGAATTGACTCTTATTTACGTGATTCACTGACTAATGGTAGTATTACTCAGTGTGAAAAACTTTTCATGGAAGTGCAGCATCCCATGATACCTACAATTTACATTTTCCTAAGATTCATAAGGACCAGACCAATCCTCCGGCAGACCAATCATCTGTACCAATGCTTCACTAACAGAAAAATTTCAAATTTTTGAATCATTTCTTTGAAATGGCTAGTGTGCACATAGCCTTCTTATATATGTGAGTCAATGGATGTTCCAAGATCAAGGGGTTGGTCTGGTCCTCTGTGATTATCTGTGTCACAATTGACATGCTAAGCTTATACACTAGTATATGTCACGATGTAGGGTTAACAGCTATTGAATACCATCTAGCCACAACCCATTAGCTCAGAATTTTCCTAAAGATTTTCTTCTTGAGGCCATCAGACTCATTCTTACTAGCAAATATGTTTTCATGCATGTAGTGCACAATGGCACAGTCGGTGTGTGAAATCAATGTTTGGGATATATTAAGAAAATCACAGTGACACTGTTCATGAGAAGAGGTCTTAAAATGGCTATGTTGAAAATTTGGTGACAAAAATCCATAAAATGATTGTGTTATGAGCATGCATTGTGCAGTTTCCATGCACCCTCGTTAGTTCATGAATGTGTAATATTTTCAGTCAGATTTTCAACACTGGCATTTTTCCACACCTCCTTATGAACAGTACAGCTGTAATTTTTCACATCCTGGCTGAAATGTGTTTTCACACTTCGTGCAGAAATGAGTGGTTGCTGTGGGAAATCAGTGTTCTATCCTCTTTACTTTTCACCTCTCCTTCCCAGCACTTTTCCAACTGTAGTTTAACAATGATGTTATTTAGTTTTATTATACAGGGATTTAAATGAACATTTTTGTGGACCTTTAACTTGATACTGTATTTATGACAAGATTTATATGAATTATTTATATATTTTTCTTTATTCCCTACCTTCTCTCCATCCCCCTTCCCTCCCTCTTTATTGCATTGTTTCTTTCTTTAAATTATTATGTTTCTAGTCAGTCTGTATGCAATTATATTGTCTTTCAGCATTAAATATTTAATTATTATGGTCTTTTGCACATTTGCAGTTTAGGTTATAGGGGTGCACATTTGTCATTTGGAGCATTTTATATATGAGCAGATGGATGACACTATGAAGATCCCTATTAGATACTCATTGGACACAAACATTAATAAACAAGGTGAGGTACTCTTGGAATATTTAAATTCAATGAATATGCAAATTCTTAATGGAAAGTGTAGAGATGATAAGAGTGGAAAACTGACTCATAATTATCAAAAAGGTGAAGTGTATTAGACTATGTGGTGGTAGATGTGCTTTTTATGAAGGGGCTAGTCTGGAAGTCTTGGATGTTTGGGACAGTGATCAAAGACCTATAAAGCTGGTAATACAGGGACTAGGAGAAAAGAAATTGAAAATATAGAACAAACGGACTGGCTGACAATAATATGGTAGTATAATACAAAAGAATTAAATGGACTCCTTTGAATAGCCAGAAACTTTAACATGTTTTAATACCAAAGAAGTAAAATATCTAAAAATAATTATTTTAATGAAATGATTTAAATAAAGGAAACAGGGAAACTCAAGTAATACACAGAAAGTATGCATAGAATTGGAACAAAGAATAAGTAATGTCTTAAATAATGAGCACAAAGTTAATAAAAACATAAACAATATGAGCTGGGGTCATCAGGGAGCCAGCTGTGGGGGAGGAGCAGGACTGAGCAGAAATAATGGCAGTTCTCTTCTCCTGGGGAGGATCTGTGTCACCCTCCCTGTAGTTCTGCCCATTGGATGGAGGTCTGATGGGCAATGCTAGTAGCCAGGGGTGGCAAACTAGCAGGAGGTGCCCTCAGCACCATGGCACACTTGCTTCCACACAGGCAGCCATGCCCAGGCATGGGAAGGGCAAAAAATGGGAAAAAACAGGCCATGAAATATAAATAAAAAAAATACATAATATAAAGCACAATGGTTTGACAATGAATGCAGTAAAAGGAAAATAATACAACAAATAGGAAGAGAATAGTAAAATATAATCAAATAGAGGATAGGGTTGCCATGAAAAACTTGAAAAAAGAGTATAGAGAACTTTGAAAGAGAAAATCAATATTCAATCTAGATTTATGAAATAGATTACAAATATATACAGAAAATAAGGATAGTTTAGCCTTTTGGAGCCTGGTAACACATGGGTCAGATAAAATCAGATACAGTTTAGAAGCTGTGTTCCTCAAGTGTCTGGAAACATACTTTGAAAATCTTTTAGGTGAGCCAGATTTAGCCGTCCCTATAGAAAATAAAAATATGATTATGGGTTAATTAGGTTTTGATAACTGGCTGCAAATTACTAAATAGGAAGTAATTCAAGCAATTAAAATCACAAAAGAAATAAAGTCCCTGGCACTGATGCAGCAAGGATTGAAATATATCAGTCTGACTCAGAATGGTGGACTGAAATTCTGGTCCTATTATATAAAGACATAATAAAAACAAGATTTATTCCAGAACACTGGAGATTGGGGTAGTTGTTCACTTGCACAAAAAGGATCTTTATTACTGCCAGAAAAATACCGACCAATAACATTATTAAATATTAATGCAAAATGTTCTCAAGACTATTGTTAAGGGGACACTTTTTGGATGGAGGATAACAACATGTTGTTTAAACTCCAAGCAGGACTCTGTAAGGAGTGATCAACTGTAGAGCAAATCTTCGTTTTGAAACATATATTGGATAAATATGTTACTTATAAAAGGAAAACTTTTACTGCATTCATAGCTATCAAAGTTGCTTTCTATTCTGTAAACAGATTTATTTTGTGGAATATTCTGGAGAACAAAGGGATGGGCTTGAATTTACTTTCAATAATAAAATTAGTACATGAAAATACAAAGTTAATTGTAATTTTTGAAAAGATGGGGCAGTAACAGATCCAATTAATGTATGCAGAGGTGTAAAACAAGGGTGCATACTGGGACCAACCTTGTTTAATGTATACAGTATACAGACACTCTAATAGAAGATCTAGAAATAATTGAAGCATTCCCTCCAAAGGTGAACACCACAGCAGTTAAAATATTATTGTACACATATGATGCCATTTTGATATCGCCTACACCATTGAGTTAAAAAGATTTTGATGTCAGTAAATGAGTCACTTAAAAAATTGGATTTAAGGCTAAATTCAGAAAACAAAAATATGGGTGTTTGGAGATGGAAAGAAATTTAACTCTGTGGATAAATACATGGGCGGATATTCAAACTAGCCAGGCTGTAGTGCAAGCCTGGGCACAGCTCAACTTTGTTGGGCAGGGGTGTGGCCTGGGCGGGTATTCAGCGAGGCCTGCGCTATGGTGAAGCAGCTTTGAATATCGCACCTGGCCACCCACTGTGCATGGCGCAGTGGCACTGTGCCAGCACAAGTGGCCAGAATGGAGCATAAAGATGCACTAGCACAAGTGTCATTCCGCCATGCACAGCACCTGTGATATTCAAAGGGACATGAAAATGGGGCCAAAAGTTATGCAAGGTGCACAGGGGACATTGCATCTCATTCTGGCCCCATTTGCATGCCATTAGCATGCAGGTGCACCATCCCCAAATGACTTGCGCCCTGGCGCCCTGCCAGGCAGCAGCCATCGGTGACCGATGCCCCTGCAGCCCGATCATGGGCATTCATGTAAAAAGAACCCCCGTCCAATATCCCTGGTGGTCAGTGGATCGCTATGTGCCCGATCGCGGGCATCGGTATAATACCCCAGTCCAATATCCCTGGTGGTCCAGTGGACCGATCGCCACCTGATCGTGGGCATCTGTAACACAAAAATACCCTACTACCCTGGTGGTCTAGTGTAACCCCCTCCCACCGCCCACTGAGCCCCCTCCCTGGTCCCCGTCAGCTGGCGGGCGGCAGCACTACCTGCCTGCCTGCCACCCACCAATGACAGCTCAGAGTGAGGGCTGCCGCCCATTGGTTCTGGCGTGAGACAATGGGCATGCAGCCTACTGCCATCTACTCAGTCCAGATATGTGAATGAATCATTCCATATCTGGACTGAGATAGTATTGTATATAGCATGCCCATTGGCTCACCTGTGAACCATGGGTGCAGCCCTACTGAGCTGTCAGTCAGTGGGCGGTGGGTGGCAGGTGGTGCTGCCGCCCACTGGCTGATGGGGGAGCAGGGCGGTGGGGCTCAGTGCAGTGAGTGGGGGGTACACTAGACCACCAGGGTAGTGGGGTATTTTATGTGTTACAGATGCCCACGATCAGGCTAAGCATCGGTCCACTGGACCACCAGGGATATTGGACATGGGGGGAATATACCAATTCCTGTGATTGGGCACATAGAGTCCACTGAACCACCAGGGATATAGGAGGGGGATTTCACTAGAGGTTGCCACGATGAGGCATGGGGGTGCCCCAGGTGGGGCAGGAACTCGGGTGGCGTGTTGCACCCTGCAATGTGGCAGCTCACCTGTGGGTGGCCATCACTTGTTCCTTTTTTGGGCTTAACTTTGTGCAGGCGCAGCCAGGGGTTGCACATGCATGACTCTGCATATCCCGAGCTGAATATCGGGCTGTACAGGTTATGCATGGGCATGCCTCCTACCTGTGCCTGCATACATTACTGATGTGCTCCAGTGCATCGGGATTTGTGTGGCGCACTTTTCCCTTTGAATATCGCATCGGGACATCAGTGGGTTGTGCATGGTGCAACACTGTTGTGCCATGAGCAACCCTTTGACTATCTGGGCCATGGTGTCAATATAGAAGAAACAGCTGAATTTCAAATATCTGGGAGTGACACTAAACAGGAATATGGGGTGGAAATCACATTAAATAAATCAAAATAACTCACAAAAACAATGTTAGGAATTAATACAATCACAAATACATTTGGAAAACAAATCATACTTGGCCTAATTCCAATGCTATGAACCTAGGTAAATTCCCACTTACTGTATGGTTCAGAAGTGTGGGTTTACTCTGTAATATAAAGGATCTAGAAGTAGTACAGAATCAGTATCTGAAAAATTGATCGTGTCCCAAAATCCACTCTTAACCCTGCTGTTCATGCAGAGATGGGAACTTTATCAATAGCTACAAAAATAATAAAAAATTGTTACCTTCTTGAAGAAAATAAAGACATCACCAACAGAAAGTGTATTATATCAATGCTGGTCAGATGTACAACAGAGTATGGTAAACTTAACAAGGAATTAAAGAAAAATGATCTGCCATATAACTCTATGTATGCGAACACAAGAGATGGAGAAATTCATGGAAATGGCATTACAATAGATAATTGATGGGTCAATGCAAATGATACTGCAAGTATAAAAGATGCCTGGGAATATACCACTCTCAAAAAATAAAACAGAATTTTGAGGTTGAAAATACCTGATTATATGTGATAATAAAAAACAGGAGGGCATTGACTAAATTAAGAATGGAAATATCGGCGAATAGATGGTTAATAAGTAACCAGACGGAACAGGAAAATCAAGTGTATGCTCTGATAATGTGAAGATAAGTATGAACATTTAATTTTGGAATGTAGCCAATTAAAAGAAGAAAGAAAACGTTAATATCTCCAATTTGCAAGAATTTTGAAAGAATAGATAGTAATATATGAATGAAATTAATCTTAACAACTGATATGAGAGTGGGTATATTCACAGTGGCAAACTTTGCATAAAGAGTTGCTATAAAATTGGAATGGAAAATTATGATTAGAGATTTATGTTCCTGTGAAGATAAACGGAAAACTTAGTATTAATACATGTTGCACGATTGAGAGGTTATGAAATGTTAAATAAAATGGTTGTATTCAGACACTGTGAAATGTAAAATGTGTGAAGGATTTGGAATGTAAGTTATAATGTTTTTAATTTATTGCATGTAACAAATATGTTTTTATACATGCCTGTAATTAATAAAAACTCAACTCAACTGAACTTATGGGGTGCACATTTGCCATTTTGGAACATTTTATATATGAGCAGTATAACTGATTAGCTATGGTATGTTTAAAATATGAGCCTATGCCTTTAACATTTCTGAATAAATTAGGATGCTGTGCACCATTGCCTCGCTCACTGATCAAGTGTCATGCAAAGGACACAAAGTGCTGGGGTTAGTGCTGTGGATCAGCTTTAATTTTGCACACTGGATGACTTGATTTTGTAAGTTTCTTTCTTTATTTTTTACTTATTTTGAGTACTGCCTTTGGTTTTCCTCATATTGAATATTCAGGTTCAGCACCTGCTTATTCTGTGAACATGTGTTCACCTGTGCAACTTCCTCAGACTTAAAATTAGTTCTCCCAAGAGACCAACCTGAGACCTCTGATTAAGTGATATGGGATGCATTTCAGGCCTGTGTTGAAGAACGTTTTATTAGTTATTCTTGCAGGCCAATAAAAAGTGCAAGCAGGAGGTCTTGAATCTCATTGCAGAACCAAAGCAAGTGGAACAGTAGTGTTACACTAATGGACCCAGGTCCCAGAGGGAGCTGTGAAACATGCTACACCTCAAATATAAACTAAATTCCATCCTTACCCATCAGGCAGTAAGGACCCATTCTTCGCCAACCAGATTTACTGGGAGAGTGGAGAAAGTCAGGCAAGCCTCTAGCTTGCTACTTTAAGAAAGCCTGAGAGCTGGATTCACAAAGCTTTGTGAAGGTGCAAAACCTTCCCTAAGTCCCCAAAACTGCCATAGCTATGGAAACAAAGGAAATTTGCACTGAGTGCTATTCACAAAACCCTCTGCAGCTGTGGAAAACAATACTAAGGACTTTGGAAAAAAGTGCAGCTGCAGGCGTCCCTGAGGAAAAAAAGGTGTGAGATAAGTAAGGCACAGCCCCTGGAAAGGCTATTCACAACTAGTTTTTTCTGCAGTTGTGGAAAAAATGTTACACACAGTGGAATTAGGTGTAACTCTCCCTCAGCAAACTGCAGTAGTGTCCCAGCAATTTGAATCAATTAAGGGAGGTGAGGCACAGGTAATAGCATCCGGTGAGTATAGCAGTGGCTGATGTTACAGCAACAAAGCACACATTGCCATGATATGGCAACAATCAACAACCACCAGACACAGTGCAGCCCATGACGGAGCCCCACAGGCAGTAGAGCCTGGCCAGCCTGCAGTGAGTGCAACCCCTGCAGGCAACAGGAACACCCGGAGGGGACTGTCTCTGGATATATGGATATATATATATATATATATAGGGATACATGATGGGCATGGTGTGATGGCAAATATTGTCACTCCTGCAGAGTGAGCTCTGGATATCTCACGAGTGCCTAAGGCATGAATGAGACATCCAGAGCTCACGATGCAGGAGTGACAATATTTGCCATAAACACGTGATCTGACCATTATGTATTTGATATATGCAATAGGGCCAAGAGTTTTAGAAGTTTTGTTATGCTCTCTTGTGTTCTGTTCCTGTTTATGTGTTTGCTCATTCTGTGTGTGAGCTTTCCGAAAGGGCTGGCAGTGTTATAGACTCTGGGAGACACATGAGTGTGTTTTGCAATGCTAAATGATTTAGTTTTAGGTAGGAGTGAGAAACATACTTTTGTGAGGCTGTATTGTTTAGAAGTCTGGCTGCAGTGAAGCTGAGAGCATCACAGTAATTGTAATGAGCTGAGAGGCAGAGTATCAGAACAGCTGATACTGTTTTCAGTGGTAATTAAGTTAGCTGCAGACAGAGTGCAGAGTGTTCTGTGAAATTGTGCTTTTAGGATTCTGGCTGTAGTCAAGCTTGATAGCATCACAGTAATTGTAATGGGTGAGAATCAGAGTTTGAGAAACAAGTGAGAGTGTGTTTCAGTGGTAGTTGAGTTAGCTGCAGGCAGTAGTTTAGACTGTTCTGTGAAGCTGTGCTGTTTAGAATTCTGGCTGCAGTCAAGCTGACAGCATCACAGTAATGAGCTGGAAGTTGGTGGGGCAATAGGTGTGTTTTGTAATGCTCACTGAGTTAGCTGCAGGCAGCAGTGAGACCTCTGAAGTAGTTCTGCATTTGTGTCTATGGTAACAGCACAGGTGTTTCTTGCAAGCTGAGGAAAAGCTGCCTAGAGTGATGACCTTTGTGACCTGTGTGTGTAAATGGCTGATATCATCACAGTAGAGCAGAGGATAAAAATATCACACTGCAGTGGATGATACACTGTTTTATCTCACTTACCACTCACCATATGGTATATATATATATATATATATATATATATATATATATATATATTTGAATTTATTGCAATCCTTGTACACAAATGGTAAAATAATTTATTATGAGTTTTAATTTTCTGCCTGTGGTCTTTCTTTGCTTGCATGTCTGTTCTGTTTTTATCACTGTTCTTTCTGTCTGTGCACTAGATTCTCTTTTCTGTGTGTTCTTCTTTCTGTCTGTTGGTTTTGTCTGTTTTCCTTGTAGGATCTTATACTTTTCTCTCACCCTCTCTTTCCAATCTGTGGCATTACTATGAATGTGACATCATCTCTTCTATTTTCTCTTCTCTGTCCCTGCTTTTACTAAGGCTGCCTGACTGATAAGCAAAGGTTATATCTCTCCCTTTTTTGTGCTTTTGTTGTAGTTTTTCCCTTTCTGTTTCTGACTCTCCACAACCACTTGACCTGCTTCCCTGTATTTCTTTTCATTCAGTTTGAATTTCCTGCCTCTTTATTCTTTCTGTGTGTTGTTTTGTTTTGTAGATCCATATCCCACCCCCTCGGTTCTGCTCCTTCTCCATTCTACCAATTTACCTTTCCAAGTCCAACCTAAAATCATGCAGAGTCAAGGACCACTGACTAAGTGTGGCAGAGAGTCCTAAAGTGGCTTGCCACTGTCCTTCCTGACCTGAAGTACTGTCAGTGATGCAATCATCCAGCCTGACAGTCAGCTGGCTCAGGAATTCTTCAGCCAGCTGTCCAGTGCAGAAACAAATGTGCTGAGCACTGCTGCTGATAATGTTATCACTCATTCATCTCTCTCACTAAAAATTGCGTGGCTCAGTGCACGGTTGTAACAAGCACTTCCTGCAACACTGATAAGGAAGGACTACTGAACTGCACAGGACAAATTATTGCATGGGTGAAGGAGGAGAGTTTAACAGGCAGGCTGGTCTCTGGCCACAGTGATAACAAAGAGGTTCAGTGTGTGAACTGCAGCCTACCCATGATGACTAAACTGTCAATGTTATTGGCAGCAACAGGTGACAATTGTGACAGCTGACAGTGGGTCATCAAGGTCTATGAAACACTGGAACAGAGGGATATTTGACTAAGAAAACAAAATACAGTGCTGAAAGTCTGGCAAAATTTGAGGAGACACATGCCCCATGCCTTGTGGGCATGATGCCACTGCACCAATCTGAAAGTGGACAGGAATGGGACCAGATGGAGTACATCCAAGGGTACTGAGGGAGCCCAGGAGGCACTGGCTGCACTTGTGACTGTCCTACTGAACAGCTCACTGAAAACAGGAGTGGTTCCAGAGAACTGGAGGAGGTCAGATGTAGTCCCACTTCAAAATGTGGTAGGAGAGAGAAGGCTGGAAATTATAGGCTTGTCAACCTGACATTGGTAGTGGGAAAGTTGATGGAAACACTGCTGAAGGAAAAGATTGTGGAATATCTTGAATCTAACAGGCTACAAGACCTGAGGTAGCATGGATTCACGGGGGAGATCATGCCAAACTAATCTTTTCACTGGGTGGCAAAGGAGTTAGATCAAGGTGGACATGGCCCACCTATATTTTAGTAAGGCTTCCAACACCATTCCACATAGGAAAATAGTATGCAAGCTGGGTAGCTTAGGAGGGTTCATAGGTGGTAAACTGAGCAAGAAATTGGTTAGGAGGCAGGTGCAGATGGTAGTGGTAAACAGAGTTCACTCTGAGGAAGGGAGAGTGACCAGTTGGGTACCTCATGAATCAGTCCTGGAACCAGTCTTTTTAATATCTTTATAAGTGAGATGGTAGAGGAGCTGGAAGGAAGGTCTTCCTCTTTTGAGTGATACAAAAATCTGCAACAGGGTGGAAACTGTACAGGTGGAGGGGTGGAAAGGATGAGCAGAGACCCAAGAACATTTGAGGAATAATCAGGTATAGCAACTGGATTTCAATGCCAAAAGTGCAAAATAATGCATTGATGGCACAGAAAATGGAAACAGAGTACAAAATGGGTGGAGTCATATTGATGACCATCATGCAGGAAAGAGACCTGGGAGTAATCATATTGGATGACCTAAAGGTTGCCATGCACTGCAACAAGGTAGTTGGGAGAGCTAGTGGGATGCTGGATTGCATGGGAGTATCACCAGCAGAAAGAGGGAGGTGGTAATGTCCCTGTATAAATTGCTGATAAAACCCCACCTTGAGTACTGTTCTGTTCTGGAGACCACATCTCCAGAAGGACATAGAGTAGAAGTGGTCTATGGAGAGCAACTAAATGGTGCTGGGTTTGCACCAAAACCTTTGAGAAGAGACAAAGGACCTAAATATGTATACACAGGAAGAGAGGAGGGGCCTATAATAAAGACCTTTAAATACCCCATTGGGGTAAATAAGTAAAGGAGGAAGTATTTTTCAGAAGAAAGGACTTAAGAACAAGGGAAGCTATACAGCTGGGGGTAGATTCAGGAGAGATGTGAGAAAGAACTTCTTCACAGAAAGAGTGGTGGGTGCCAGGAACAGAGCTCTTCCAGAATGGTGGTGGAGGTGAAAACAGTGGTGGGTTTAAGAATGCATGGCATAGGTATGAGGGCATCTTAGTGGAAAAAGAGGGAGGGAGGAGAAAGAGCAGGAGACCAATTAGTGTCTGCTGTGATATTGTAGGTAGGGAAAAATTGGGCAGACTGGTGGGTCAAGCAGTCCTTATCTGCTGTCAGATTCACTGTTTCTATGTTTCTGACATTTAGACATACAGTGCAGCCCACTTATAGTGGACATACTTAAGCTGGACAATTTCTTTAGCCACGTGAAATTGATCTGCCAAAAGCAATTGTTTGCTGGTTACAATAAACTCAGCCATCCATCTATAATGGATGGCAGAGAGTGTAAAGTGGTTGTTTAATCACAGACCTCATCATTGCCACCTCCTTCCTTCCCTACAGAGATGCCAGGTATGCATTAATCTGCACCCATTGTCTCCTATTGTCTCCCATTATCACCCCTCCCCCATTGTGCCAATACGCAAAGTCACTGTAAAGAGAGATGCTGGCCAGCCAAAGACACACTGTATTCAGAGATGCTGGACAACCAATCATCAAGAGCAATTTTCCTTGCAGCTACCTCAAGTAAGATCGTGAGTTGGTGAGATTGCAATCAAGGGATTGTTCTGCTAAAAGCAAAAAAAACTGAAATAAGTACAGTACTTCCATTTCCTGCAGTTGGGTAGTCAGGTGAGCATTAGGTTACAAGCAGGTTATGCAAGCTGGTTCTGAACAACAGGTGGTGGAATGAATGGTCAAACAGTTTGGTCTATTGAAAGTACAGTGAAAGAAAGTTTGATATAAGCAGGTCATGAGCAGAGTGGGTAATGAACAGCACACAGTGGAATGAATGAGCCAGTTATGCAAGTGGGTTCCAAACAGCAGGCAATGGAATGAGTGTGTGACTGTGGCAGCTTAGAGAGTGACAGCATTGGTGAAGTAACTGAGTTCTTCAGAATTATACTATCCTACTACAGTGCTATGTTTAGCTAGGCTATGGACAGGCAGATGGATAAGCAGTCAGGCAGTCACACAAAGTAAATATAGTTCAAAAGGTTATAATGGACACCTCCTACACCAGACAAAAATAACATGCATGGAGATATCTATTATAAGTGGCTGCCCAGTATTTGAAGTTACTAGACCTCTGCTGGAGCCCAACGACTTGTCTCAAGCTTTGATATGAAAAATCCACACACCTAGAGGTTTCAGGATCATCGGAGCCCTACCTAAAGATAAGGCACCAGACCAGAATGGTCTTAGTTCTGACTTTTATCAAGCATTCAAGCAAAGAGTATTTCACAAAGCACAAAGTGATGGAGTGCTTCCCAGTCCATGCACAAGGCCACTGTCACAGTCATCCTTAAACCACACAAGGATAGGGTTTTGTGTTCTGATATCACCCTAACCGGTGATTGATCCAAGATGGCCATGTAAGGTGGGTGTATAGAAACAGAAACATAGAAGCTGACAGCAGACAAGGACCATAAGGCCCATCCAGTCTGCCCATTTCATTTTCTGCCTTATGAATGTGCCATCGGCCTTTGCTCTGTCAATGGCCTATCTAGTCATACTCATTTGTATTGCTCTGCTATGCCTATCCCATGCCTGTTTGAAGCCCTGCACTGTATTCATATGAGGGACAGCAGTGCGAGGGGCTGGAAGAGGAGGAAACATCAAGAGGCAAACCATGTAGGGGAAAAGAACATGAGGGTGGAACTCCTGGTGAATGGTATTAATCTGTCAGACTATGTTCTGAGTGAAACTGAAATTGCTGTGTTGAATAAGGGACTATCCTTCACTACTACGAGTAAATTTATTCTATTTAAAGCTATTACTTTCATGGAATCTATGCTTAAAATCTTATTTCTCTAGGAAAGACTCTGAAGATCTCTAACTCACCAGGAATAGGTGAGCAGAATGCACTTGTTACACTACTGCTACTACTGATCTGGGTAGGTTTGAGCCAAAATCCCATTTTTGCCTCCTATGTCTCCAGCACTTCAAACTTTTTGAGGTGTTGTGAGGAAGATATTATTAAGTTGCAGGAAGGAAGAAACAAATAGCAGATTCTTCGATAATTTGAGCAAGAAAGAACAACCACCATAAAGGGTTCTAGGCAGTAATGAAAAATGAGGAAACTTGCTGATAAGGGTGGGCGGTGGTAATTATGAATAGTGCTCAGTATGATATGAAAGTGTATAGGCAGTTTACTGATTCTGAATATTATAAGAAGCTTCAGAATGACAAAACTAATGCATTTAAAAACGTTATTGATCAGTACAGTATTTAAGGTTAGCTAGACAAAAACGCTATTGATCAGTATTTACATAGAAACATAGACTTTGACGGCAGATAAGGACTGCTTGGCCTACCCAGTCTGCCCATTTCCTACCTTTCAGATAAGCTGTAAATCCTAGTTAACCAACAGCCTACTTCCTCTTACCCCCCACTAGAATTGCCTTTATGTCTGTCCACTGCATTCTTGAATTCTCCTCTGTTTTGATCCCACTATCTCCTCTGGAAGGCTGTTCCATGTGTACACCACCTCTCTGTGAAAAATACTTCCTTACATTACCCTTAGCTGTCCCCTCTGTCTTCAAATTGTGCCCCTTATTCTTGCACATCTCTTTTTCTGAAAGATGCTACCTCTTGGACTTTGTTGATTCCCTTGAGGTACTTGAATGTTTCTATCATGTATCCCCTCTTCCTCCTTTCTCTAGGGTATACATATTAAGCTCCTTTAGTGTCTCTTCATATGGCTTCTGGTGAAGACTCTACACTATTTTAGTTGCCTTCCTCTGACTGCCCCCATCCTGTCACATCCTTGTGGAGATGGGGTCTCCAGAACTGCACACAGTACTCCAGATGGGGTCTCACCAACTGTCTGTACAGAGAGATAATAACTTCTTGTTTTCTACTGGTGATATCTCTCCTATGCCTACCGTTAGGTCATCTGATATGACTACCCCGGTTCCGCTCCATTTTTGTTGTTGTTAGTACCTCCCACCCCATTGTAGTACTCTTCCCTGGGGTTTTGTCTCCAGGGAACACTTTTGCATTTCTTTGCATTGAATCTAAACTGCCATACTTTGACCATTCCTCCAACCTTACCAAGTCCCTTCTCATCCTTTCCACTTCCTATCAACCCTGTTGCAGATTTTTGTGTCATCTGCAAAGAGGCATACTTTTTCTTTCCAGACCCTCCTTAATGTCACCTATAAAGACATTAAAGAGTACCAGTCCTAATGCTGAACCCTGTGGTACCCTACTGGTAACCCCTTTCCTTGGAGTGGACTCCGTACTATCATCCTCTGTGTCTGTTGTCCAGCCAATCTTATACTAGGCTGCCACCCTGGGACCTACTCCCAGGCTGGCTAACTTGTTTATTACTCTTGTGTGGGACTGTGTCAAATATCTTGCTAAAGTTTAGGTAGGCCACATCCACAGCCCCTCCCTGGTTTACTTTTGGTCACCCAGTCAAAGAAATCTAATTAGATTCATCTGACATGACCTTCCCACTGTGAATCCATGCTGCCTTGGGTCTTGTGCCCGCTGACCTCTAGGTACTCAACAATTCTTTCTTTTAAAGTGATTCCATAATTTTCCCTACCACTGAGGTCAAACTAACAGGTCTGTAGTTTCTTGCCTCTGCCTTGCTCCCACTTTTGTGGCGGGAATAACATTCACCTTCCTCCAGTCCTCAGATACCACACCATCCTCCCATGATTTGTTAAAAATGGTAGTCAGTGGTGTCACTAGTTCTCACCTTAGTTCTTTTAGAATTCTGGGTGAATCCCATCAGGCCCCATTGCTTTAGCCACCTTGAGGTTTAGGAGTTCTTTCAGGACCCTTTCTTCTGTGAATGGACTGGCATTGACCCCTATCCAGAGTGCTTCTATTTGTTTGGTTTAGGCACCTCCCTCCTCTTCTTTGTGAATACTGAGAAAAGAATTCATTCAGAATCTCTGCCTTTTCACTGTCACCTCTGCCCACCTCCCTTTATTAAGCCTCATTATCCTTCCCTTGGTCTTTTTGCTCCCTAATGTACTAGATAAAAGGTTTTATCCCCTTCTTAACAAAGTTGGCAATCTTTTCCTCTGTTTGGGCCTTTGCTATTCTAACTGCCTTCCTTGCTTTCTCCTGCTTTAACTGATACAGTTCTCTGTCCTGCTCCTTTTGATTCCTTATACTTCCTGAATGTTATATTTTTCTCCCTAACCTGCTCGCCACCTCTTTAAGGTTTGCAAGAGAAAACACTGGCAACCTGAACAGATAGTGGATTTTTAACTGTTAAACACCGCTTAAGGGCTTCTTTCTATTGTTTCCTAAAATTCACAAGGGCCTAGTAAACCCTGGGAAAAATGTTTGTTTCTGGAATTAACTCACTAACTGACCCCTAGCAAAATATGTAGATTATCACATTGCTGACGGTGTGAAAGAATTGCCCTCCTACATTAAGGACACAGGAATATCCTTTGGGTCCTAGAGGACCTTTCTATTGAACAGGATAGCTGGTTAGTCACACTAGATGTGGATTCCTTATATTCCAATATTCCCAATACAGATGATCTTGAAGCAATGAAGTACTCTTGATACGTGCCTCGTGGCTGATACTCCAATACAAGTGCCACTGCAGTTTTCCAAATTCATTTTAGAATTTAATACCTTTTTATATGGGTGATTTTATTTGTAAAACAAGGGCACTACAATGGGTGTGAGTTTTACACCAAATTATGCAAATTTATATATTGAAATAAATGGGAATTTTATGTCATACACAATGAGGAACAACCCCTTTTCTCCATAAAACTTGATTTATGGAGATGTTATAGATGATGTATGTACTCATGGTCAGGAAGGGAACTGAAGATGAACTTTTGCATATGATCAGATCCTGGAGAATAGCAACCCCAGTCTGAAGTTTAGTGTGCAATTCAGTCCTCAAATTAACTTTTTGGATTTGATTATTGTTAAGGAAGTTATAGGTGGTTACCACAGATCTGTTTAGAAGTTAACAGATATAAATACACTTCTTTTGACAAGCAGTAATCATCCCTGTCATGTAATTGTGGCCATTCCTAAGGGACAGTTCATTAGAACTAAAAGAAACTGCAATAGTGCTGAAAATATCAAGCCAGGGCAGGGAATTGGTGAAAGGTTACAGGACAGGGACTATGGTAAAGAACTGATTTTTAAGCCAAAGAGGAAGTAGATAAAATCCAAGAAATTAACTTTGCAGGAAAAGTGGGAGCCACTAACAAATAGCTTTTGTTTTTATGTTTAGCACTCAATCATGACAAACTGAAGCCATTATAAAGCCACATTGGCACTTGGTTAAGAAAGATCTGGGATTGAGAGAGTTACAAGCTGATGGCCCAAAACTGGTATATCATAGGGGAAGAATATCAAGGACATCATTATATCTCCCATCTTCCAGCATCCCATTGTACCCCAAACTCCACCCAATCCAGTAACTACTGCAAGCCAGCAGTGTGTCTCCATCTACCAGGTGCAAGTCAGAAAGAGACATCACAGCTCCTTAACCTGATTCTCTCCATGTACCTAGTTGTAAAAATACAGCCCTACTCATTACACCAGCTGAAAAAATGGAACACCGAAAAATAGAAATGCATAAAAGTGTACCAATAACATTTCAGTAGCTTTACTTTTTCTTGACAGCTCAAGCTACATCCCTCGTGCTCTGTGGCAACCATAAACAGTATAAAACCTAAACTTTAATAGCAGGGAATTAAAGAGCTGTCACATCCAAGTTATTCTTGGTCCGAACAAATCACCACTGTGGCTTTGACTGACATTACTCAAAAGATTTTCTGGGTCTGAAGCCGTAGCCACTATAAACACTATGCACATATAGATACAATTGTTGCATGAATACATTTTAAAAACAAAGAAAGCCCTGTTTGAGCGTGTGTGATATTGGGGGCAACCATGATACTGAGATCAAAAGGCTCCAGTACAATGAAAGTCCCTACCTAAAAAAAAAACAACACACACACACACACACACATTCTAATGCATGCAGAGGAAAGGGTGGGTGATGGAGAATACAGAACCTTCCAGGGGCTATAAGACCCTCTGCCTCATTACACCCCAGACAGTCTGGTATTCCCAGTACGCCCACCCTGTTGAATAATATTAGCTTGCATTGTAAGCGTGGAGCTTTGTGAGTAGGGAAGACCAAAAGGCTTTTAAAGCCATGATTGGGAACATATGCAGTAATAGATAGGGAGGACCTGACTAATGCATTGGCCCTAAATGTATGGAAATCAAGAAATAAATTTTCCTCAGCGATGAGTGGAAAAGCATTATCTGGTGCTGCTCCCACTCTGTGGAATAGTTTCCTGCATCCGTCTGCTCCCTGGACACCACGCCATCTTCAAGGTATGTTTCAAATCCTGGCTGCTTGATGAGGCCAAGTGCCATTGCTCACCTGGTTAACCCTTCCTCTCCCCAACTGACCATAACAGCCTTACCTCTTTGGTTGCTTGGCCTCCTCCAAGCACTCTTTTCCCACTATCACTGTGTCCTGTCTAATCATCCCCAATACATGTTCATGTACTCCCACTTGAAAGAGCCTCAGTGTTATGTTATGCACTTAATTACACTCGTCACTTATCCGCTGTAAATAATCTACAGCTTTTTATCTGATTATCATGATGAACTGATTTGTTTCAGTTTATAAGCATGTGCAGCCTCTCCTTATTTTACTTTTCTTCTATATAATTCACACTATCCACCAGTGATAGCTGTATATTCACTCACTTGTACTCATTGTATTATATCTTTCTCCTTCTGTATTGCTGCCTGCTGTGGCCGGGTCATGTCTGAAAATGGTCCCTGGATCAGTGCACTTACCCAGTTACCAAAGACATAAATAAATAAATTGGAACATGAGTTTTCATTTATAGGCATAGAAAAACTGAACAGGTTGGGGATGCAATTTTGAAATAT
The DNA here is from genome assembly GCA_016271365.2 of Neoceratodus forsteri. Taxonomy (NCBI): domain Eukaryota; kingdom Metazoa; phylum Chordata; order Ceratodontiformes; family Ceratodontidae; genus Neoceratodus; species Neoceratodus forsteri. The sequence goes on from CM057454.1 coordinate 399,234,238, forward strand.
CTTAATAAGAAGGAGCAATACTGGATACTCTCCTTAGAGTAATGAAGAATAGGAGACTTAATGACAGAATTAAAATTGACCCCTTTTTGGATAAGTAGATCTGTTATAGATGCTTGTTTCACCCAGGGGGTCATGTCTTTACATTTGCATTGTGTTGTCTGTATATCCATGGCACCTCCGATCCATTACCTTAGGGTTATGTATGCCTGATAGGCTGCTTGATGCACATGTGACCTAAGTTTTGGATTTGGTCTTCCACCAAGCCCCTTCCATTTCTAGGTGTCTTCAGTTTTTTATGTGCATTGAACAGACCAGCAGCACCTAGCCAAGTTCCAGTACAGATACTCATACTATCAAGGTAATTTATATATTTTCATTCAGAATTATTGGCACAGACAGTATAGAGTTGACTACTCTAGAATTGGATAGTCATAACAGGATAGCAGTATATTATTATAAGCTTATGCATAAGGCTATCAACTTAAATGTAAACTAAGACAACAAGAGCAAGCCTGCATCTATTTGCATTGTGTTTCTGGCACAAAAGAGTACTCGTGCTCAAGGAGAATGAGTAACAAGATCACTAGTGCAGGAAGCCACAGGAGTAGGCTCACAGGAATTTTTAAACAAGCGCCTGTCCAACTTGGTCTTATGGGTGGAGTCCTTACATAGCGACTCCCCAGGGTTACTAAGACAATTCTGGCCTCTCTTCTCTCGGCTAGGTGTAGTACACTCCCCTTACATAGCGGAGTGTACACACGGTCAAGCAGGCATCAGTACAGCTGCAATCCTCTCCCCTCACATAGCAGAGTGAATTCTAGCCACCATTCTACTCACAACATAATCTCATCACTTCCACAAGTAGTAGAAATCTTCATTTCTACAGTGATCCCCAATAAGCACACTCATTCCAGCCTTACACAGTTCCCAGTCCCAGGGAGATCTGCAGAGCGGTACTCTATGAGTGCCTCCAAAATGCCTCGCTCCACTTTCCAGAAGATATGCAGAGTGGTACTCTGTGAGTGCCTCAAAATGGTGACACCATTCCTGATTCATGTAGCCCCTTCCTCCCAGATGCAGCTTCTTTCTCGTCCTCTCCTGGAGACAGGGACACAAGGGACATCCACTGCACCGCACCATCTTAGGCACTCAGATAGAGAGCACCTAAGATACATGACACTGCATGTGCACGCACACTGCCACAGATCCACCATTTCATGGCCTGGCATATCAGGACTCAGCAAGGCAGCACAATTAAAGGGAAATAAATTAAAGGGCTACACAAAGGAGCATTGAACAAGTAAAGGCATGGCAGCTGTCGTGAAATTTCCTACTTGTTATACACAGACAAAGAAACAGTCTTGTGCAGAGTTCAAACCATTTATTCATGTATGCATATGGAGAGCCAGCTCCCCATGTTGTTGTTGCATAGCTCCCATTACAATAGTAAGCCCCTTCTCTTATACACTTGCCTAGTCACATAACAGTGTCATGGCACAATTTCATTGGACAGTAAACTTCATACAATACTGCTGTTAGTTGCTGATTGGTTATGCTAATACTATGTTAAATACAATACTGCTGTCACTGCACTGACTGGTTATGCTAATTATTATGCTAACTTACTTTAGCCACATCATCTATAAGGCATGCATACATTACTACAAGAAATGCTTGCTATGGAATTTTCCACCATCCACTAAGGACATGCTTGTTATGGAATTTTCCACTATCCACCATTTCATGAAGGTTGTTTCAGTTCTGCAGCCATTTTGTGGTGCTTTCTGCACAGTTACATTGTGCAGCATTAGGACTGTTATAAAATTTTCTCTACATCCCCTTTGATACTCTGTATCAACTGCTAAATTCAATATCACAGTTATAGTAAGGCAATTCTTGTGCATTTTGTTTTACTATGTCATAATTATGTATCACAGGTGATTGTACAGTTGGTATAGGTGGGTTACAGGCTGTGTTACACATTTTCATAAGCACCAGCTTTACACAAAGTACAACAAGCCATATACATAACAAAGGCGATAATGCCAGCAGCAACATATGTCATTATTGTGATCCCCATTAGCCAAACACATTTGTAATCCATCCCCATGGATTCCAGTCACCCTCAGACTTATTTTTACTCACAATTTTATTCTGTAGTTGCTGTACTTTGTGCAAAACTTCTGTCATGTTATCAGCCAATTTGGTACATAGGTACAACATTCTTTTCAATTATTGCACATACCCCACCCTGGGCTGCTAATACATAATCAAGAGTGGCTCAATTTTGTAATGCTACTAGTCTTAATGCTTTAGTTTAGGCACTCAAAAGAGTTAGACCTTCATTGGTTTCTTTACCAGGGTTTCAAGTTCGTAGCTTAGTTGATCAATGTAGTGCATGCTTTGTAGTACACCCCAGAATGGGAAAATCCTGCAGCTAACTTCTCACCCACTGGTACTCTTCTCTTGTCGCTAGGTACCAGAACCTCCCGCACCTATGTACGCTTTGCCAGCGGTGCATGCTAAGGTCATCACCCTGTAAGACATTATTATCATTTTAAGGGGCACATACACTTGTACAGATGGGTGTAGTGTAGCTAAGTAACAGCACCGATCCATCCTGTTGGTAAAACACATACGCCTTTACCCACACACCAGTACAGGCCAGACAAGGTACCAAACTTTTTCCTCTTTAAGCTTAGTTGGAAAATATATCCCTCACCATACCATGTTGTCATGTTACCATCGGACATATTATAGGTATAAGAATAATTTTGTCCTGCATAATAATTATTAGAACTAGACACCCCACTTGTAAATTTGCTCCTGTCTGTGTCCAACTCCTACACACACAATAGGGGCCTGGGTTTTGGTCTGTGATCTAGGTACAAGGGTTTTAAGGGGTTCCCATTTTGGGGGCTTATACCAGGTGGCGAACTGGTGTCCTTGAAATACAGTAACTTTGCCCTTATTTAACAAGCTCGTGGACCAATTACTTCACTATCCTTTGCATGTGCCATAGCAAATAAGAGTAAATATGTGTCATACCAGACCAAGGGTACAGGCCTCAAGTGCAGTCCTATGGCCTCAGAGAAAGTGGGAATGCGCACACATACAATAATCACTTAGGTTAGTGTTAGTAACATGTAGCTTCATTAGAGTCCACTAGGTATTAGTGGTGTGTAGGGGTTCAAGGCCGGCTGCATCTCACAGTCTTGTGGTTTACTTAATACTTATCAGAGTCAGAAGAACCACAGTGGCTCCCAGCACACATGCCACCCACCCTGCAGTCAATAAAACAGTCTTTTTCTTCATCTGTCCTCGGGGCTGTCACCAACCGACAGTGGGATGCATGGATCCATGTCTCTCTCAGCGATCTTCACGGCTGTCGATTGTCGTATGGAGCGACTTGGAAAGGACCTCACCACGGGGATCACTCCACTTCTTTCACCGAAGTCCTTTATCACCACGAAGTCTCCGGCTGTATGCGTGTAGCACTGCTTCGGTTTGGCATAGGCAAGGCCGCCTTTACTCTAAGGTAAAAGATCTCAACACAGCATTAAGGGATAAACAATAGGCAATCATTTCATTATCTATACCATGCAACATTAACCTGCTTTGGGGAAAAGGTGCATTAGTCATTCTCTGAGAGGCCTACCCATCAGAATCTCGTGTGGTGACATACCCATCCGCGTTGGTCTACCTCTCCCCTCATTAAGGCCAAAGGCAGGCCTTCACCCAATTAAGTCCTGTTTCTGCCATCAGTTTGGTTAACTTTACCTTTAAGGTTTGGTTTGCCCTTTCCACAGCCCTCCAGACTGTGGATGGTAGGCAGTGAGCTCTTAAATCAATTTTCAAAACCTCACATAGGCACCTGATAACCCGTTTGCAAAATGAGTACCATTGTCACTAGATATAAGTGAGGGTAGGCCCCAACGGGTATAATATCCTCAATAGGGCCTTTGCCATCACACAAGCAGTGCTTCTTCGAGCAGGGAAGGCCTCTACCCACTTAGAGAACATATACACTATTACCAAACAATACCTGTAGCCCTCACAAGGGCTTAGTTCAATAAAATCCATCATGATGTGCTCAAACGGTCCTGTAGGAGAAGGATGGGCAGAGGGGTTACTTGAGTCCTCTGCCGATATTATTTTGCATACATATAATACATTTTTACAAAAGTTTTCAGCATACAAAGAGAAACCTACAACATACCAATATTTATTTACAAAGCCACCATCCCCTTTTGACACATGGTCAGCTCCATGAGCCAACTTGGCCAAAAAGGAAACATGACTGCTGGCAGGCAAAGTCTGCCATCAGGCACCACCCATAACTTTGCGGTGGCGTCCATAGTAGCAACTATGTTTGCTAGTTCTTTTCTCCTTTTATCAGCAGATCGTTGTATTTCAGTTACATCACTGGCAGAAAAAGATTTACTGGTTTTACTTCTTGAGAAAGCATTAATGGTAGTGGGACAACATCAAGGAGAGCTGCTCTTTTCGCAGCTGCATCAGCTTAGGCGTTTCCTTTTGATACAATGTCAGAAGCAGATGTGTGCTTGGTATTTCATGATCATGACAGCCCTAGGCATTTGAATGGCCATTAACAGGTTTCCTACTAGTTTTGCATGCGTAATGGGCTTTCCTGATGAAGTCAGGAACCCCTGTTTTCAATAGTGTTCCAAAATCATGCACTACTCCAAAGGCATACCTGCTGTCCTGTAAATGTTAGCGGTTTGTTTTTGCTAAAACACAGGCCCTGGTTAATGCCAATAGCTCAGCAGCCTGGGCTGACAAGTGGGACGGCAGCTTATGGCTCTCTAGAGTAGTGCTGTCAGTGCATCTGGCGTATGCCACAATTGACGACTCTGCCCATCTCGTTGAGACGAGCCATCCACAAACAGTTCCAGGTCTGCGTTAGTCAGTGGTACATCAGTCAAATCAGGTCGAGGTCTGCAGTCCGAGTCAATTACTTTCCACAGTCATGTACGCCACTGTCCTCTGGGGTAGGGAGGAGGGTAGCTGGGTTTAAGGTAGTACAGCACTTAAGGGTACATTTGACATGGTTAGTAACACATTCTGATATTGCAGTAAGCAAGCAGGAGTTAGATGGGCAGTGCAGGCCTGCAGTATAATTGAGTGTACTACATGTGGCACATGTACAACTAGAGGGAAACCCACCAAACCAGAACAGGCCAGCACCGCCGTAGCAGCGGCAACAGACTGTAGACACAACACCATTCCTCTGATTACTGAGTCTAAATGCTTAGAGTAGTAAGCCACCGCCTTCTTGCATCCCTATGCAGTTGTGTTAGTACAGCAGACATAAACCCATGCCTTCTATCCACATAGAGGTCAAATGGCTTGTTAAAGTCAGGCAGCCCTAGACAAGGTGCTGGCGCTAAAAGCCAATTTTAATTGTGTGAAGTTTTCCATTAATTTGTTTGTCCATCTGACCTCATCTTTCATTTGCATACCCTTGCCGTGGATGGCATCTTGCAAAGGCTGTGCCAAGAAGACATAATCCTTCAGCCAGGCTCTGTAGTAGCCCACCATGCCCAAAAGGACATCATTTGTTGTTTTGTTATCGGACGGGCAATTTGGTAATGGCCTCAATTGTTCTGGGGCTAGGGCAGCCCTTGCGCCCGACAGTGTATAACCTAAGTACTTTACCTGTTCTGTGCACAGCTGTAGTTTACTTTTGATACCTTGTGCCCGTTTTTTGGTCAAAAGAGTAACAGCCTTTGAGTCCTGCTCACATGCTTCCCGCAGGAGGCAAGCAGCAGATCATCAATTACTGTATCAATACACTCCACCGGGGGCACAAAGGCAGACAAATTGTCACTATCAGGGCCTAGAACACAGCCGATTCAACATACCCTTGGGGCATCCGAGTCCATGTCCACTTTTTCCTTTATCATGCGAACGCAAACCATTCCTGGCCTCGGCTCCACGGGAATGCTGAAAAAGGCATTTGCTAAATCTATAACTGTAAAGAAACAACTATTTGTAGGTACCTGGGACAGAACAGTGACAGGGTTCGGGACCACAGGCGTTCTGGCATGTACAGCAGCATTTACCAGTCGCAAATCTTGCACAAACCGGTAGGTGCCATCTGTTTTTCACGGTAGAATTGGAGTGTTTACCGTAGCATTGGGACATGGTACAATAACCCCTCTCTACCAATGCTGCATGCACAGGCACAATTCCCTCTTCTGCTTCCTTCCAAGTGGGTATTGGTGTTTGTGGGGCCTATAGGAGGACTTTGGTGTGACTGATAAAGGTTGTGCATTTTATTAATCCTACATCGGTCTTGAAGTGGCCCATAGACTATCTGGCAGCTCATCTAGCCAAGGATAACCTATCATTTAGTTTACTTTCTTTTCCATTGTAACCCATCTGATTGCCTTTATTTCTAGTTGCACTGACACTTGCTCGTAGAACATGCTTATAACACCCTGTCGATGGCTAAACCCATCTGTCACCTTCTTGCTCCCAGTCGCTTAGGTTTTTCATGTGCGCCACCCATGGCCCCAAATCCTTCCACTGTACCCCTTTTCCTTGCTAAGTGAGATGTGTGGGCTGCTCCGTCCACTACATAGGCTTGTTGTTGCCCAGCAGTAAGTTCTACAGCTGCAGCTTTGGCGGTCATGTGCTACGTATAGATGTTTTACTTGTAACTCATCTAGCATTGGCACGAATACTCCATCTACTTGTCTCATGCCCAAACTCCTCTCACCTTTTGCATAGTGAGCAGTACAGTGGAGATAGTACTGTAGTTTCTGTGTACCTTGTCAATTTAGCAGCCTGTTCTATCAATGAGCCCACTTGCTCCTCACCTATTAGCTTCCAACAGTACAGCCAGTCACTTGCAGTCACTGTCAAGTGAAAAATACCAGCTCTGGCTGAGGTCACAGAGAGTCCCTCATTACTTATACTTATAGTCATGTTTAGCTTAGCCAATAAGTCTCTACCTAGTAAGTTTACAGGGCAAGTCTCACTATACAAGAATTGGTGTCATATGGTCAGCTTGTTACACTGCACAGTCAGGGCTGGGTCAGATGCTCGACATAGGTATGTCTGAGGCACCCACGGTTTCCACCACAGTGTCACTGGGATGCAGGTACAGTTCACAGGTCTGTATCAGACAATGATGCACCAGTGTCTACCAAAAGGAAACATTCTTGTTGTCAACAGTTAGTGTCAATTTCGGTATTTTAGCGGGGTCAGGGTGAGGAGAGCATTGCTTGATGTTGTCCCACTATTTCCTAGCAATTGTACATTGGTGGTTGCATTTCATACAAAGGGTTGTGCACAGAAAAGTCGGCAGTGAGAGGGGTAGTTCATACTGGGTGGCTCCCCTTCCTGGGGACAGTTTCTGGCGATGTGGCCATTTTGTTACAGCAGTAGCAGAGGTACTGGCTATGATCACCCCTCCCTCACTCTGCCTGGGACTGCCTCTTCCTCACCCTCTCCTCTGCCTCTTCCCTGCCCCTACCTCCTTCATAGTACATTAGCTGCACCTTTACTAGTTTCTTCTGATCTTTTTCTTCGTTTCCCTCTGTTGTCTCTCAGAGTGTTCAGCATACGGCAAAATCTCAGCTAATGATTTTGTCTCCCATCAATACAAGCAGTTGTAACTCCTTTTTATCTCAGGCAAAGTCCACTACAAAGTGCATGCCCCAACAAATTTCACATGTATCACCAGGCTTCACCCCCAAGTGCTTTTAAATATGGTTTCCAGTCTCTCTCTATATTCCAGCACTGTGTCACCTGTTTTCTGCTTTGTAGCGTGGATGCGGGGGCCAATCAGTAGTTTTCTTAAACTTAGTCTGCACTGCCGTCCAAACTGCTTGCAGTTGGTTTGCTCTATCGTTTCTTGCAGCATCCATATTCCAATTTCCTTGCACTCATTCCACTGGAATTTTAAAGTTTTCCTGAAACACTCAGTCATTTCTCGAGTGGACATGTCATACATTGCAGATAGGGCTTGCATCTCCTCTATGTACGCATCTACATCTTTCCCAGGGCGGTATACCCTAACTGCGTCAGTCAGTTCAGTCAGGACTCTAAGTTCTCTCTACTCCTATCTGGGGTTGGCTACATCAGCCGTGTTAGGGTTGGGATAATATACTAGTGGCATGTTAATTGCAGGGTCCTCCCTCCTTTCTGTCGATCTAGTCACCACAGGACTTCTTGGGGAAATAGAATTTGGGTTGCCTACTGTGTGGTACTAATTCCCTGCTAGTACGTATCAAGCTCCGTTCATGCCACTGCCTCCACAGCATCTTCAAATTCATCCTGGACCTCGGCCCCTCCACAGCCCCTTCCAATGGTGGAGCAGAGGTGGGGGCGATGCTGGGCAACAAGCAGGGGGCTGATGCAGGTGGCGTATCATGCTTTCTCGACTTTCTTTCCTTTCCTCCTCCTATGTTTCTTGTTTCACCATTATGCCCTTCACTGACCTTTCATACCTGCTTTCTGCTTCTCTTTCCCATCTATTGAACTTTGTCCAATCTATTACTACTTTCTTTTGTTTGCTTTCTACCTTTCTAGAATGCTCCTTGCTTCTCATGAAGACATCCAGGCTAAATGTTCCTGTTAGGGAAATAATCCGTCTGTTCTCAGGTTCCATTCCGGGACCACACTAATTGAGTTGTTCCCCTATTCATCAGCCATACATTTTACTGGTCCATGCAGGGATCAGGCAACTTTTCCTTGCTTTGTTTTTCCCCATGTCACTGTCCTGTGTTTAGTTTATGTATTACACTTTACACCCTTCTTGTTTAGCTCTGTTCGGGTTAGCATCACAGTTAAAACTCAAACCCCCTTGAGTTACTTTTGTCCCAACAGTTCAGGTCCTGGACTACTTTCTACAAAAGCTCAAACCTATGTTTCGGTTACTTTTGCCCTGGCAACTCAAGCCTTCTGACCACTTTTACTAAAGGACTCAAACTTATCTGAGGTTACTTTTGTTTTAACAGCCTAAATCTCTAGAGTTTCACATCACTGTTTTACCACTTTACTTTTATGCTACTTTAAAATACTTTTACTCAGTTTGGAGTCAACACAAGAACTGTCTTACTTTTTTTTTCGATCTCGCTGTCCTGGTTGAGTGCGTCCTCATCGAACAGCCAGCGGATCTGCCTCATCTTTGTGGGTGGTCTCCTGCAATGTCCCTGGACATCCGCCTGCGTACTTCAGGTCTTATTCCAGCGAAGACTCCACCAAACAGAGCCGTGCAGCTCCTGCCGACTACGCCAAAATTGTTGTGGAAATTTCCTACTTGTTATACAGAGACAAAGAAACAGTCTTGTGCAGAGTTCAAACCATTTATTCACGTATGCATATGGAGAGCCAGCTCCCCATGTTGTTATTGCATAGCTCCCATTACAATAGTAAGCCTCCTTCTCTTATACACTTGCCTAGTCACATAACAGTGTCATGGCACAATTTCATTGGACAGTAAACTTCATACAATACTGCTGTTAGTTGCTGATTGGTTATGCTAATACTATGTTAAATACAATACTGCTGTCACGTACTGACTGGTTATGCTAATTATTATGCTAACTTACTTTAGCCACATCATCTATAAGGCATGCATACATTACTACAAGGAAATGCTTGCTATGGAATTTTCCACCATCCACCAAGGACATGCTTGCTATGGAATTTTCCACTATCCACCATTTCATGAAGGTTGTTTCAGTTCTCGGCCATTTTGTGGTGCTTTCTGCACAGTTACATTGTGCAGCATTAGGTCTGTTATAAAATTTTACTCTACACAGCTCACCTATTAAGTAGCCATAGGTGAGGGATAAGGCACCTTGCAATCATGCCACACTCTTAAAGGAATAGTCCCATATTTCCCCAATCTACAGCATAACTCCAGTATTTAAAGGGGTAATTCATTACAGGACTTTTACTGAGACTTATTACGGCACCCACATTACATTAGGCTCTGTCCAGTCTACCTATTAAGAGGAGTTTTAACACATGCCACTGTAAGCATGTGGCAAAAAATACATATTAAGAAGGCTCTGCAATAATACTGTTTTCTTTTATATACTCAGCAGAATTGCTGCAAACACCTAAAATACTCATTATATGTCTTACAGATGGCCATAATCAGGAATGCATGTCATACAAGATCCCCATCACCCACCTGAAGGGACTATACTGTCTGCCACGTGAAGGGAGAATCCCACACAGGCACGGATACTCTGACCAATACAAGGCAGGACTGGCAGGTTGACCCAGCTATGGTGGCTGTCCAGAGAGCCATGGCAGCAATGATGGAAAGTCAACAGTCCTTTATGCTACAGGTGCTGGAATGCATGACGTCCTAAGTAAGCCAAACCATCCACATCTGAATCCCCACTCACAAGGCACCCAGGCAGGATAAGGCACAGTTGCCACACCAAGGACATACACCACAGCATCTTAACCTTGATGAATTGGAGGAATCCCAGGAGAGGAACTAGATCAGGGGAGGAAGACATTATAGGCACTCCAACTGATAGAGACCATGACACTGACCAAGAACTCCTACCTGGCAACACGCTCTCAAAGACGGAAACTCCTTTCATAACTTCTAAGGTATTCACCGTAGATAATATATAAAACCTCATAAAGTGGATATGCTCCACAGTGGGTTTCAAAACATCCCAACCAGACCCAGAGAGTGACCTGGACCCAATGCTCCAGATGCCACCCAAACAAGAGAATTACTTTCCTGTATGCCCAGCCCTAAATGACATAATACTAAGGGAATGGACTTCTCCTGACCCACCAGAGTTCAGAAAGAGAGCACTTGACAGAATGCATCCTTTACAGGATGAACAAGTAAAGGCATGGTGCTCCACCCCAAAATAGACCCAAAGATAGCAGAATTAAACAAGAGAATGGTACTTCCCACAAGGGACAGCAGCACTATGAGACCCTGTGGACAAGAGAATGGAAGAGTTGCTAAAGAAAATTTATGAATTTTCAGGCCAAACACTAGTACCTCTACCAGCCTTCTACATGTCAAGGGCACTGATCCGATGGCTAGAGAAATTGAGAAAATAGCACCAGACTCTCATGAGGCAGAGCTTCTGCAGTACTCTTACAGGCAGCTAAGTACCTGGGAGACATATCGGTGGACTCCTTGAAAATCAATACCAGGTCAGCAACAATCACCAACAGGGCCAGGAGAGCTGTGGCTGAAACTGTGGGATGTGGATAATGAATCCAAAGTGAGACTACACAAACTTCCTTTCAGGGAGAAAGAGTATTTAGAGTCAGACTACAAGATTTCCTCAGATGAAAGGACAGGGAAAGGACCAAGACACTGACAGAGATTCTAGTTACCTACCTTCTCACAAGGCTAGACCTTATGGACAAAGACCCAGGGGAGACAGACGATACAATCAGTCCTTTTAAGGCAAATGTACCACATACACAGGAGGGTATGGTCAACAGAGTACCTACCCAAACAAGGGAGCTCCATCATACCGGAGCAGAGGGGACACAATAGGAGAAAATTCACTACTAACAGAAGAAGGAATGCCAGAAGACCAACTCAATGACTACCCAGACAAGGGTCTCAACAGATACCATTGTCACAACAGGCTCAACATACCCTAGGGGAAGACTTCAATTTTTCAACAGAATATGGGCAAACACTACCTCAGACAGGTGGGTTAACGAGGCATCACGAAAGGATGCTCCATCGAATTCGAGAACAACCTCTGAGAGAACACTGGATAATCTCCCCAATAGCAAAGTGAAAGTGGTCCACAACACAGGTACAGGACATCTAGACTCCTGATATCATCACGACGATACAGCCATTGCCACAGGAAGAAACAGGAAGGGAATTTATTCAACATTCTTTCTAGTACCAAAAAGACAGGAGACCTCAGACCGGTCCTTGACCTCAAGGTAATCAACAAGTATATCACACACAAGATGTTCAAGATGGAACCATGCACTTTACACAAAGGGCAATAAGACCCAGTGACTACCTAGCATCCATAGACCTCAAGGACACCTATCTACACATCCCCATGAGATAAGTCCACAGAAAATATCTATGATTTCAAATACTGGGACAACACTTCCAGTACAGATCCCTACCATTCAGCCTAGCATCTGTACCAAGAGTATTCAACAAGGTGTCAATAGTGCTTGCAGCAAAGCTCAGAGAGAGCAAGGAGTACACATTATCCCTTACCTGGACGACTGGCTAATTTGAGCCAGGTCACCACAGGAGGCAAGAAGGACACCAACAAATCAATACACACCCTACAAGAGCATGGATGGGTGATAAATGACAAGAAGAGCTGTCTAACACCATCATAATGCATAGAACATCTGGGAGCAGACATAGATACAAAGGAGGGACTTGTATGTCAACACAAGCCAGAATAAGAATCTCATAGCAGTCACACTCAAACTACTTGATTCAATACCAAAATAGCCCTAATGTTAACAGCTGGGGTGCATGTCATCATGCATAGACCTAATACCATGGGCGCATTGGCAAATCCGGTCCCTACAAACCCTCCTATTACAATACCATTCACCATCAGAGGAAAACTTGCACCACACGATAACACTGGACAGCAAGACAAGAACATCACTATGGTGGTGGACATACATGGAGAACCTGAACAAGGAACTCCCCTGGAGATAGTACATGAGAGTCACAATAGACATGGATGTGAGTCTACGGGTTGGGGAGCATCAGTGGGACACAAGCAGCACAGGGCACATGGTCCAATATGGAAAAAAAACTACCAATCAACATATTAGAAATACGGCGGTGCACTGCACTACTCTCATTCAAGACACAGATTCAGGGAAGTCACGATACTAATCAGATCAAACAACAGAGCCACAGTGGCCTACCTATCAAGACAGGGTGGTACCAAGAGCAGGAGACTACTCGGGAAACAAAGATTATTATGACATGGGTACAGGCTCACCCACAACACCTGACAGCCATACATCTGGCAGACAAACTAAACACGACAGCATATTGGCTCAGCAGGAGCAAATACGCCTGGGAAAGTGGCAGTTACACCCAACAATATTCAAATGATACAATACAAATGGGAAGTAGCCATGGACCTCATGGCCACCAACAGGAACAAACAAGTGGACAGGTTCTTCTCCAGGTTCTGAGAACCCCAATCCCAAGGAATAGATGCACTATCACCCCATGGACACACAACTATTCATACGTGTTCCACCATTTCCCTAATAGCACAGGTGCTGGGAAGGTCCAGCAGTCATGCAGGATAATAATCCTAGTAGCATAGACTTGGTTTGCTGGCCAAGGCACCTAGCTTCACCTGAGCTCTTTCCTTCTAAGACTGCTTGAAAGGCAGAGTAGAAACTTACCAGAGCAAGGGAGAAGGATTAAGACTTAGTTTGGCTAAGCAGATTTACTGTGGGGTGGTGTTTTTATTTTTTACTCACAGGGATTGCTACTGTTTGTTGCTAACATTTCATTGCTTTTTTTTTCTCTGATTCAAATTGTTGTTGCTGGTATACCTTCTTCTGCATTATTACAAGGTGTGCCTACAGGTGTGTGCTAACAGATTACTGCTGTAATCTTCTGATTCAAATTGTCTTTTGCAAGGTATATCTTCTGTTACTGCTTTATTTTCTCTGGAGCAAAGTGTTTCTTACAGGGTATATCTTCTCTGAAATTATTACAGGTGGTGCTTTACAGGTTTTACAGTTTTATCTAAGATTAGGATAAGCTTTCAGGGTTACTGCATTTGTTGTTGACTGATTGTTTCTGCTCTTACCTCCTTGTTCTTTCATCCGTGGTTCTTCTTTTAGGCAGGGGAAGGACCCAGCCACCCCCATCCCCAACCACCCCCACTCCTTTTATAGGGTACCACAGTTGTGACATTTCCTGTGGCAGAGCAGGAAGGGGCGGATCAGTGGGGCCTCCACAAAGTGATCTCATTTACAGGGCACTAGTAATTTAACTTGTTATAACAAGTTAAACAAAGCACAATTAAACCATTACTTGCATTTTTTTTTTTTCCTTCTAATTACTCTGACTAGGTTACAAACCCAGCAACTTATTTGGAATGGATTTCATTAACTGCAGGTACTGTGGAACAATTTTCAGAAGGACAGTCTTACAGGATTTAGGACACTGTCCACATGCTGAGCCTTGGAGATTTTGGGTCTCAGCTCCGGGCAGCATGGGCAGAGATTGCAGCCTCAAATTTCATATTGAAGAGGAAATACATTATAAGAACCACCACCATTTCCCCAGCATCCAACAGAAAAACCTCGACCGCAGAGGGTAGTTGGTCCAGGAGGTTGGCAGGTGGTTAGGAGGAGCAAATCAGGTGCCCCATCACTCTCTGCTCTCCAACACATTACCTCCAAAAACCATATAAACACTACAAACAGGTATCTGCCTCTATCTCTGAAATCAAATAAAGAGGCAGAAGACACTGCAGAGCAGGACACTGCGGCACAGGAGCTAGCACAACAATGCTCACCCAAATCAGGAACCAAAACTAAACAAGCACAAAGGAAATCCAAAAACTTCTGATCATAGGAGACTCCATGATTCGGGGAGTTGATACCCATCTCCAGCTAGGGTGATGGTCAGATGTCTCCCAGGTACATCAGCATGGAGAGACACTGACCGCATTGCTAAAATTGTTCACAAAGCAGGAGAAAACATTGATGTCCTAGTACACATAGAGACTAATGATCTCGCCACGGTCAGTTGGGGAGACCAAGGAACACCTGACTAAGCTGGGTGACAAACTATCATCTATTTCGTCCGGCATCTCCTCTCTGAGATCCTGCCAGTCTGGGAGAAGGGAGCAGATGGACGGAAGGTCAGAGAAAGGGAGATAGGAGCTAAACATGTGGCTCAAGGACTGGTGCCAGGAAAAGGACACAGATTTGTAGGGAACTGGCAACAGTTCTGGGGCGAAAGTTCTTTAAATTTGATGGACTGCATCTGACTAAAGAGGAGTCAGTGCATTGGGGCAGAAGTTTGGCGTCTTTGCAGAATATTTAAACTAGCAAATGGGAGAGGGTGCAGCACCCCATCGTCGAATGGGAAGAACACCCCTCCCCTCAGCTAGTGGTCAAACAGGAATTCAGCGTGTTTGCTGCTCATTTGCATCACCAGGTAAGAAAAAGGTTTGTCCCCCACACGATGCACAGGGGTAATGCCAAACTTCACCCAACAACTAACACACCAAAATCTGGCCAATGGAAAATCATGTACACAAATGCTCACAGCCTGGAAATAAGATCCCAGACCTGCAGGCAATATGTCAGAGGCTAAACTGGACATAGTAGCAATTAGTGAGATGTGGTTTACCAGTAACCACACTTGGGAGACTTCAGTACCTGGCTATGTATTGTTCAGAAGAGACTGAGTGCAAAAGGGGAGGAGTGGCCCTGTATGTTAATGAAAATATCAAAGCTACAGAAATTCAGAATACACATAAGGAGCCAGAAGAACTGTGGGTCACCCTGGAAACAGGAAATGGGACAGCCATAAGAACTGGGGTTGTCTACAGGCCCCCAGACCAGAGGGAGGACATAGACACATTACTGTTAGAAGATATACAAAACATGACAGCTAAAGGGAGGTTCTGATAATGGGAGACTTCAACATGCCAGATACAGATTGGTCAATACCAGCAGGAACATCTGCCAGAACTAGACTCATAGTGGATTCCCTGCAGAGGCCTCAAACAACTGGTACAGCAACCCACAAGAGACAGGGCTATCCTAGATCTAGTACTGACTAACAAAGAAGGGATCACAGATCTCCAGGTAGAAGGTCACCTGGGGCCAGTGACCATCACATGGTATGGTTCAATTTGGCTACTACATCTAAATCATCCCATTCCAAGGCAAAAATATGGGAATTCAGAGGAGCTGACTTTCATAAGATGGCCAACAGAGTTAAGCTAGCCCTGGCAAAAGAAACATAGGTGAGGAGGTACAGGCAAAGTGGGCAAGCATCAAGGATGCAATACTTGAAGCAACATCCCATTGTGTTAGACAGAAAAGGAAGTGCAAAAGAAGAAGGAAACCACTTTGGTTCTCAAATACAGTAGCAGAAAGGGTCAGAGCCAAAAGGCTGGCCTTCAGGAAATATAAGGAACACAGCTGGATGAAGATAGGGAGGCATACCAAACTGCCCTAAGGGAAGCAGGGAAGGCCGTAAGGCAGGCAAAGTCCCAAACTGAGGAAACACTAGCACGAACAGTAAAGAAGGTGACAAGACTTTCTATAGATACATTAGTGAAAGGAGAAAGTCCAGAGTGGGTATTGCTAAGCTTAATGGAGAAAAGGGAGCATGTGAGGAGGAGGACCTGTAAAGGCATCTATCCTAAATAGATACTTTTGCTCAGTATTTACTGAAGAGAAGGTAGGGCAGGGCCCACAGCTCAGCATCATGGACACAGGGGAGGGAGGTGAGCACTACTCCCTTCACAAAGAAAGGGTCCTACAAGAGCTTGCTAAGCTCAGGGTGGATAAGGCAATGGGACCTGATGGCATACATCCCAGGGTACTTAAGGAGCTAAAGGAGGAACTAGCAGAGCCATTAGCAGAATTGTTTAGTGAGTCTCTGAGCACAGGAGAGGTCCCAGAAGACTGGAGAAGGGCTCATGTGATCCCGCTCCACAAGAGTGGTAGCAGGGAGGAGGCGGGGAACTACAGACCAGTCAGTCTTACCTCAGTAGTGGGCAAGATTATGGAGGCACTCCTTAAGGAAAGGATAGTGCAACACCTGGAATCCATAGGGGCACAGGATCCAAGGCAGCATGGGTTTACAAAGGAAGGTCCTGTCAAACTAATCTCATAGATTTCTTTGACTGGGTAACCAGAGTGGTGGACCAAGAGGGAGCAGTTGATGTCAGCCTACCTTGACTTCAGCAAAGCTTTTGACACTGTTCCACATAGAAGACTGATAAATAAGCTAGGTAGGCTCGGGGTGGGTCAGAAGTTGGTCAACTGGGTGGCAAACTGGTTGACTGGCAGAAAACAAGAGTGGTGGTAAATGGTATACAGTCAGAAGAGATGCAAGTCACAAGTGGGGTACCTCAGGGATCAGTCCTGGGGCCAGTCCTATTCAACATCTTCATTAGTGACCTCGCAGATGGACTAGAGGGTAAGAGCTTGTCTGTTTGCAGATGACACCAAGATCTGCAACAGAGTAGATGATCCAGATGGGGTGGGCAGAATGAGAAGAGATCTGGATAAACTAGCAAAATGGTCAGAAGAGTGGCAACTGGGATTTAATGCAAAGAAGTGCAAAATCATGCACATAGGGAAGAGAAACCCTGAAGCCACTTATAGGCTGGGAGGGAGTTGCTAGCAGTCACAAAGGAAGAAAGAGACTTGGGCATCATCATCACTGATGACCTAAAATCATCCAAGCAGACCTCTAAAGCAGTAGGTAAGGCTAGGGGTGTTAGGGTGTATTAGTAGGGGTATCACAAGTCGTAAGGAGGTAATAATCCCTCTGTACAAGACATTGGTTAGGCCCCATCTGGAGTACTGCGTGCAGTATTGGAGCCACACCTTCACAAGGACATTAACCAAATTGAGGCAGTCCAGAGAAGGGCAACTCAAAATGGTGCAGGGACTGCACCAGAAGACATATGAGGACAGATTAACGGAGCTCAATATGTATACCCTTGAGCAAAGGAGGAGAGAGGTGATATGATCGAGACATTTTAAACACCTTAAGGGCATAAACAAGGTGAAAGAGTCTAACATGTTTAAATATAAGAAAAATAACAGGACAAGAGGACACAGCATGAGATTAGAGGAGGCCGATTAAGGGGAATGTGAAATTCTTTTTCACAGAAAGGGTGGTAGATGCATGGAATGGCTTACCACAAGAGTGGTGGCTATGAATACAGTGCAGAGCTTCAAACAGGCATGGGATAGGCACAAGGGAGCAATACAAATGACTATGAATAGATGGGTCACTGACAGAGCAAAGGCCGATGGCACATTTATAAGGTAGAAAAGAAATGGGCAGACTGGATGGGCCTTCATGGTCTTTATCTGCCGTCAACTTCTATGTTTCTAGCACCATATTGGCCAAGGAGGGCATGTTTTGCCACCATCTTAGCAATGGCAATGGACAGCCTGAGATTACCATACAGGCCGGACATCCTCATACAGGGACCAATAGCACCCCATCTCAGGCAACCTACAACTCATGGCCTGGCTCCTGAAAGGGAGAGATTGCTGAATGCAGGATACCACACTACAGTTATAGACACTATGCTACAATCCCACATGGCCACAACAACTTCAATATATTCAAGACAGTGGAACATATTCAGAGCATGGTGTGAAAGCAGACATACTGCATACTGCTCATTACAAATATACATGGCAAACATTCTGCTATACCTGCAACAGGCACTGGACAAGGGGCTAGCCCCATCTTCATTAAGTACAACTACCTGTCATCAGGGCAAGCATTAGGTACGATTGAAGGAACCCATCCAGGCTGGCACCCAGATGTCATACGATTCTTGAAAGCAGCAAGCAACATAAGACCACGCATAAGACATGGCGTTCCACCATGGGACTTGACTCTGGTGCTGAATGCCATTATCAACCCCCATTTGAACCCCTTACACACATTACCGATTACTGGGTACAGCTAAAGGCAGCATTCTTAGTAGCAATCTGCCCAGTACGCCACATCGGAAAGTTAACTGCACTCTCATGCAAGGAACCATTCACAACATTTACACAACAGGGTGTGATGTTTACACGTACCCTCATTTATTCCCAAAGTCGACTCTACCTTCCACAACAGTCAACCAATTCTACTATCCATCTTCTATGAGGACCATAAAGACAGCCAGGAAAAACACTCTACACATTAGATGTCAAAAGCACACTTACGGAATACATTGACAGAACGGCAAACATCCGAAGACAGAGAGACTATTCATCATAACGTCAGGACACAAGAAAGGATCATGGCAGCCAAGGCCACAATAGTGACATGGTTAAAGAGGACTATTACAGAATCATACAAGTCAAGTAACAAAGTCCCACCAATGGGAATCAAGGCCCACTCTCACGAGCAATAGCTGCCTCCTGGGCAGAGCAAAATTCAGCCACAGCACAGGAGATTTGCACTGCAGCTATCTGGTTCACTATACATACTTTCACAAGACACTATAGATTGGATACATATATTACAGTCAAGACTTCCTTTTGACATAAGGTCCTAATGACAGCCACAATGAAAGACATTTAAGAGACTCTTGAACATTGGTACACAATATAAGCACAATAGCACTCATGCTCTCCCTCCCACATTAGTAGGACACTGCTTTGAATCACCCTAAGGTAATGGATCAGAGGTGCCATGGATATACAGACAACACAATGGTAGTTTATTCACCTGGTAAAGGTGATTGTGTTACTATGTATCCATGGCCTCATCTCGAGGGGCATGATAAAACAACTAATATATATTAAGATTAAAGTGGCTCGAGACACAAGAATTACAAAATGTATTAGGATAACAGAATAAAATAGTTTCTTAGAACCTAACATGAATCTGAGAACATGATTACTGTCTGTGCATATACATAACAAATTATTTTACAGCTATAGAAGCATGAAACTGAAGACACCTAGGAAGGGAAGGGCTTGCTGGAAGACCGAAATCAAAACTTAGGTCACATGTGCATCAAGCAGCCTATCAGGCGTACATAACCCTAAGGTAATGGATCAGAGGTGCCATGGATATACAGTAACACAATCACCTTTACCAGGTGAATAAACTACCATTGCTCTTTGATTAATGCATGTTAGACTTATAAGGGACTGCAACATTTGATTGTTTTGTATATGTTACTCTAGAGCTTCTATACATTACTGTTATTGAGTTACTGTGTTTCTTCACTTTACAGGTATGCCAGCATTTGCCCCAAGATTTTCTTGGGAGTTCTTTCAATTCAATTTACTGTGAAGAGGCATTTTACTGCTGCTTGAAATGCATAAAGATAATTAGCTATATACTTCACCTTGTAATGATGTATATGAGTTTGTGTATCCCTAGCACCCATATGAGATCAAGTTATCAGTTTGCATGGGATCTTATACTTGTAAATATGTTGTCTTACTCACTATACATTTAACTATCTATATTTTTTCCTGGGTGTATGTTGAGAATGGAACTTATCACGTGTATTTCTGCATGTAATACAGTCACTTTAAGTGAGGTAAATATTTGGGGTGAATAATGTTTGAGACATCAGCCTTTGAGAAAGTGCCTTGTATGTGAAATGCATCAGGTGACATCTGTCCTGGAGAGGGTTCGAGCCCTAACAACAGCTGGCAATTTTAAATTGCTGTTTGGACTATGTGGACTTCATGAGACTTTGTGCTCTCATTTTCTGTGTCAATCTACACTGATGGTGTATGTATGTATGAGTTTTTAAATTGTTTTCTATGAATAAAGGAAGTTTTCGCACATTTAAATTCTATTCCACGGTCTTCATTTATATGCAGCAACGTTATAAAATGAACCCTTGGTAGGTGCTGGTTCTATTGACTAATTATCTTGAGTATGAGGGAGCAGGCAAGTTGCTGCTGAATGCCAAACCAGATTTTTGTATGAGAGAGCAGTAAAACCGACTTTCTCCACTGTTTCACTTACTTCATTTTTCTTGGTCTTGGTTATTTGCCACTTGCAAGTAAAGTTAAAATCTGTGTGGATTAGTATCGTGAATCAGCTGCCTGACTTTGCCCATAACCAGGACCTGACCCTACTCTCTCCTTCCGACCTTAGAACAGTATATCTAGATGGGTCAGGAGGGCTAAGGATTTTGTGGATGAGATTTCACCACTGTGACCTCAGTGTATTAAAAGGCACCTCAACACAAATTAGCTCAACTAAAAGCCACTTCTGCGGAGCAAACTATGTCACAGTTGCAGTGCAGGAGGCTCAGACACCAGCAACTCAACCTCAGGTGATGCTTAAAGTTGACTCCTTTCCAGTTGTGATATCCACACTATGCCACCAGCTTTGCATTAAATTATAGTTCCTGAGATGACCAGGAACAAAACTAATTCATTTAAAATCTGCTTAAATGCAACACCTACTCACTCTGCTACAATTGAGCAAGCCCCGAGGTCTCCTAATTTTCCTTCTACAAATTTGCCTGTGGATTCCCTCCATTACAACTCAGTATAGATGAAATTCATGCAACAGATGCAAGTACCATTTGTTCAAGACCCCTTCAGAATTAAACTATCAAACCATGTGCAAAGTAATATAATAATAATAAAATGTATTTAATTAAGTGCCTTTTAGTATTTCAAAGCACTGTACAATGTTAATACAAACAAAACACATATATAAATACATCTAGTATAAAATCACAATAAAGCAGGAAATGCCTTTCCCCATAAAAAGTCTTTAGTGCCAGCTAAAACTCCCCACCATCCTGCACTCCCAGAGCTGATGGGGCAGAAATTCAAGGGTAGGTGCCACAAATCCAAAGGCACACGCACCAGATGACCTTAAGTTAATCCTCGGTTCTCCAACAACCCCTCATCAGCCAAGCGGAGCTGTTGCAAGCGGGTGTAAGGAACCAGAAGCTCGTTCAAGTAATTGGGACCCAATCCATGTAGGGCTTTGTAAGTCAATAGACTTACTTTAAGGTGATCTGCCACTGTATTGGCAGCCAGTACAGAGCATGCAGCATGGGGTAATATGAGATCTTCTAGATGCCCCAGTCAACAAATGTGCTGCTGCATTCTGCACTAGCTGCAGCGGATATCAACCCCAGGAAGCCCTAGACAAAGGGAGTTAAGTAAACAAGGCACAATGTCACAAAGCATGGACCAAAGCAGGCAGGTCACTGGATGGAACAAGGTGCCTAATCCTGGCAATGTTCCTAAGATGGAAAAGGCTCAACGATGACTGCCAATACCTGATGTCAAAGAGTCAGACCATCATCAAGCTCCACTCCCAGGTTATGCACCCATTCACTGGTGAGAATCTGGGCCTATGCAGGATTAAACCGGAAGGAGCCCAGTCCTCAATCTTTCTACCCTATGACCCGGGTCCACAACCAAAACCTCAGTCTTTCCTGGGTTCAACTTTAGACCGTTGGAACTCATCCAATCTTGGATTTCTGTGAGGCAGTTGTTCAGTACCGAGATAGCACCAACCTGGTCAGGTGCAAAAGACAGGTAGAGCTGGGTATCATCAGCATAGCAGTGAAACCTCAGCTCTTACAATGTCTCCGAGGGGTAGCATATATACTGCAGAATAACATGGGGACAGCACCAAACCCTGAAGTACCCAGAAGGCAGAGAGAAAGCCCCAGATGAAAACAAACCCGAGACCACTCTCTGTGTTCTCCCAGCGAGGAAAGATGAAAACCATCTGAGGACTGTACCGACAGCCCACAGATGAACCTCAGTGTTCAAGCAGAACCCCATGATCCACAGTATTAAAAGCTGATGATAGATCCAGGAGAACCAAGACAGAATGGTGTCTCTGATCTCTCGCTATCAGGAGATCATTGAGCACCCAAACCATACCAGTCTCAGTACTATGCCTCTTACAAAACCAGATTGGAGAGGTTTGTATAAATTATGGATGGTTAGATGGCTATCCATTTGAGCAGCCACAACTTTCAATAACCTTCCCACAAAAGGAGGTAGAGATAGGCCTGTAGTTTGCTAGGTTCTCGGGTCTAAAGAAGCTTTTTTCAGAAGGGGATCACCACCCCTCCTTCAGGGAGCTAGGAAACTCACCCATATCTAAACAGCACCAGACAATCTGAGCTAGACGGGCCAGTGATCTCACTACAACCCAAAATCAGGGAAGTGGGGCCTGTGTCTAAACTACCGCATGTGGGACGATCTCCTGACAATCCTCATAATGTCTATGAAATCAGGCAGGTCAAAGGTACTCCAGGAAACTTCGGCTCTGCGACAGAGCACTAATCAACAGCAACCCCTTACAGTGAAGTTGATGGCACCCCTCCTGATGTCGTGACCTTATTCACAAAGAAGCGAGCATCTTGTCACAATCAGTTTGTGTAAAAACTTGACGGAGCTGCCGACAGGCTGGGTTGCACAGCCTGTCAACAGTTCTGAAGAGTTGAGCAAGTCGGTTCTATGCGACAGAAATTTCCTGGACAGGAATTCTGCCTTCTTGTGGGAAATTTCTGCTCTAGCAAAATACGGTGATCGGCATCAGTGGCAGTCTTCCTCCAATGACGCCTAACCTACGCCCAATTTCTGCAACCTCTCAGAGCCCCATCAAACCACGGGCTCCAGGGTGACGGAAGGGGTGAACTCAGACAGGAGCAATCTGATCGAGGGCTGAAGATATGGCCCCATTATAGGCCACTACCAACTGCTCAGGATCAGTGCAAGACTCATCCAACAACGAGAGGTCAATAACTGCCTTCAGTTCTTCAGGGACCACACCCGGCAAGAGGGGTACCTGATCAACTCCACAGGGACTGACCTACCCAGGGAGGCCAATATTGAACCCAACTGAGTAATGATCAGACCAACCAACTGGTTCCACCACTAAATCGGAGGCCTCGATCTCCAGGAGGAAGACCATGTCAAGAGAGTGGCCTCTCTTGTGTGTGTAACTGAGGAAACAACCTGTGTAAAACCCAGAAATGTCATCACCTGGAGGAAATATTGACCAAAAAGTGAAGATTCATCGTCAACTAGGCATTGGAGTCACCCAGAACCATCAGTCTGGGCGACTCCAAAGCCATGTCGGTGTAGTCTGCTATTTCCTGCAGAAATAGCTTCTCATCACCTGGTGGATGGTAGATGAGGCGATCCTACACCCAACACCAGCTACCACAGTACACTCAAATGACCTGGCCTCCTCAACTGGTACACCAGTTAGGTCCAATTCAGTCTTGAAACAGACCGCAACCCCCCAACTGTCCAATCTCAGGCGATGTACAACTGAGTACCCATGGGAACATGCTCCTAAAATAGGGGTTTCAGATTCCCATCCAACCAGGTCTCGGTATCGCAAACCAGATCTGCCCTAGCAACAAAATCTGAAATAAGACCAGTTTTGTTGCAGACAGACCTGACATTGCATAACAGCACCTGAGTTGGATGAGATTGGTGAGCTGTCCCAATTACTTGCCTCCCAAACTGGAGGTGCCCTTGGGTATGGGAACTAGAAAGGAATTACCACATTCCAGGTACCATTTTGCCCCAAGGCATCTTCTGGGCCTAACCACCCATATGGGAGAGTCCCACTCACTCTGCTGTCCGCAACCCCCACCCACCCCCGACTCTCCCCCATGAGCAATTCATAATGCCGACAGCATTGATAGGTAAAAGCAGGAGGGGGAGAAGAGAAGGGGGAGGGCATGGAGAGCAGAGGCCAAATAGCACAGGACAGGAGGGCAAGCAGGAAAATCTCAATTAGCAGTATTAAAATAATGGAAAAGCACAAAGCTCAAATTTCCCAAATCACAAGGCTATACTATAAACAAAACTAAAACCCACAAAACAAAAATAACTTAAATATCAATCCTTGCCAAATAAATCAAATAAACTACCCTCCCACTATAAGATAGCCTTCAAACCCTGAAAGAAAAAAATATAACTAAAAATACAATAATACAATCCTCTCACAGGATAAAATAACACATCAAAATATGAAATATTCCTTTCCCACAGCCCTCTCACAGCCAAGAATAAACTAAACCAAACTCCACAAAAAATAATACAAAAACAAAACCTAAATAACTAAACACATTAAATCTCTTAAGTTCCTCCCTCTCTCTCACAAAGGAGAGAAATGACACAATATATTAAATTAAACCTAACTACTGCCAAAATTAACAAAATATATATATAATAAATATCCCCATACACTCTTATTGTCACTCCCAAAACTATAAAGCCTTATTTAGTATTCCATGTAGTACAGACCAGCTGTCCTCCACAATAAATCCAACAGATGACTCCAAATGTTTGATAGAAAAAGTCAGGCAAGCTCTCACCGCTCCTGACTGACTATATAAAAGCTTCCCAGCCTCTGTTCTCACCAAGAGTCTAGGAAACGAACAGGCAGTACTAAAGAGGAAATAAAGTTATGAGGAAGGACAAGCTGCAATACCAGTCTGATCCAATCAGGTTGTCACAAACCAGAGCTCAGCAGCCAAACTGTAGTCCCAGGTATATTTGAAGTCCAGGCCAAGAAGTCTTCAGCACAGAAATGGGCTGGAGTGCAACTGACTCCTGGGGGTCCCTTCTCCCAATACCTCCCAGTACACCAATTTTAGGCCTCGACACCCCACTACCAATGACCCACAGCTACAGACCCTTGGGAGACAAGCACAAGGCTCATCCCACAAAGACTTGGGGAAAACCCCACCAGTACACCAGCTTCCTGAGCGATGGGGCACCCCTGCTTGGCCGCAAAACATGGTCAAGAATAGCCCCAGACACAGGAGGAAGACAACCCCTCACCCAGTACAACTCCCAAACCACACCACTCCTTATATCTCAGAGTCCTGAAATGCAGGGCAATACTTTTCTAAATCTTGATATTACTAACGATTGACAAAGTCCCCGACTTCTAGAATTATATAAACTACAGCACTGGCTTGTAATGGTCCAAGTCTGAGTAAAATTCCAGTCACAAATCCAGTGTGTATCTCCAAAAGTCCATTGCATTCTGGAAACAACAACAGCCCAGGAACAGTAAATCTGAGTTAAAAGGAAAACCCAGATATTCCTCTTATTGCACACAAGTCCTTCCGAGGTCCTCAAACGCATAAGCACACAGAATCCAATATCAAAAGCTCACTCTAGTACTGCAAAACCAGCATAGGCAAAAAAAAAAGATGAAGAAAGCAGTCACAGCTCTTCAAAGAGCCGAATGTCCTTGCATTTAAATTCAGTTCAGATGCCAATTTTAAATGCAGAGCACTCGTACTTTAACCGTACAAAACGGCACAACAACACAACAGGACAATACAATGAGACAATTGTACGGAGGCAGGAAAAAATAAAAGCAAATAAATTAAAATGAAAATAACAACACTAAAATGCTTTACAAATGAGAGAGACTCCTGACTGCAGCCTCAGCGTAGCGCCATCTTTCAGTATGGTCCAGAGCTTTCCTTATTTACTGATATGACTCCAGCACAGATTTCTTCTGGGGTCATTTGGATGTTTGTAATATCACTAGCCTTGCTGCCAATTTGGGAACTCTGCCAGGAGGAGCAATATGGGATAAATTGCTCAGCACTTGGGTGCACATCAATTCAACTTCCTATGACTGAGCCTTCTTTATTCAGTATAAACCGTATTCCTCATGGCAGAGATTCAGTTTTGGGGCATTTTTCTGTGGCAGTCTAAGCACTTAGAGCAACCAACTCTGGATTCTACCAATTTTTGTGATCCACTGAGTCTGCAGAAGCTGGTAGAAGCAAGAAAGTTGTCAGTCCTACAGCTGGAAAAGTGCACACCCTTATGGTAGATTCATTTTGGGAGGAGAATAAAAACAATGCTTTAACCTCCACTTCTGGTATGATAGCCCTTTCTTTTATGTTGTACCAGGTAGAGCTATAAGCCTCTCCATGCTTGTCCTGATAGTGCTTTGACTGCCTTTCCAGTTTGAATCATGGTAGCCCATCAATTCAGGTACTGTTTGTTATTATTTCAACCCACAGACATAAGAATGTTCAGGCAGCTCCAGCTGAATCTCAAATGTATAAATCACACCTCGGATTTTGAAAAGAGGTTCTCTGGATTAAAGCTATACAGAAATCTTTGAGTTAGTTGACTGAGGTAGTGGCCAGGATTAACACTAAATTGAAATCCCTAACTTTAAGAATAGATGGAACAGAAAATCATGTTTATATGCTAGAAGAGACTATCAATCTCTAAAGAAATCAATTGCAGTACATGCAGCCCAATTTTAAGCCATCACAAAAAGTCCAGGACCAGTTAGACAGGTCAAGAAGTGACAATTTGAAACTGGGTCGTATCCCTGAAGGAGCAGAGGATACAGGTGAGCTGGTCCTTTTTTGAAAAATTATCAACATTAGCAGCTGGTAGAATTTATCCAGATCAGAAAATTCATCTGGATTGGGCACATAGAAGTGGAGGTCAGAAATGTTATTCCAGTGTGAATTTTCCTAGGTGTGTTTATGTAGAACCATATCAGTTTCAAGATAAAGAGCTGCTATTAAGAAAGGTCCACACTGAAAAGGGTTTGACTGCAAAGGATTCAATTTCAAGTCTTTCCGGATTTTAGTGCTGAGACTTTGCATGACAGGAAATCCATTAATGTTTTGAGAGATAAAGGAACTAAATACTTATAATTACCCCCTGCAAACTGAGATTTTTCCTTCATGGAGAATGAGGTAGTTTGTTGATCCAAAGGAAGCAGAAATTGTTCTTAAAGAAGTCTTTTCAAGGATCCCACTGAGATCTACTCATTCCCAGGGCATAATCAACCCCAGTCTCCATCTGTCTCCAATTCCTCATTACAGCTAGAGATGCAACAAATTTAAATTTTGCCAGCAAAGTGTCCATAAAGTGGGCACTTCACATTGTCGTTCTGCTACATGGAGTAGCCAATATGAAATGTTCACTTCAGCTGTAATTATTATGTCACATTGTCATTCTGCCTAAATGTGAAGTAAAGCAAAGTAACAACAATATTGGCATCCCCAACACACACAGTCACCAGAATTAATGTGCATCCCCAAATGCTACTGTCTTGTGTCTAAAAATTCTCCAGTGCTGATGAAGGAAATGAGAGCACAACAAGAAATGCAAGTCTCCCAGAATTAATGGCACACTCAGTCATGCATGCAGTGGTCACATATAGTCACCAGAATTAATGTACATCCCCAAAATACTACTGTCTCGTGTCCAGAAAATTCTCCAGTGCTGACGAGTGAAATGAGAGCGCAATAAGAAATGCAGTCTTCCAGAATTAATGGTGCACTGCAAATGCACAGACAGATTAAGATTGTGCTGTGCACTCAAGAGTTGCAGACGCAGAGGCCCAACACCTAACCAGTTCTCACAAGCCACAAATCCAAATCTGTAAAAGAATAACTTTGCCAGTTGGGGGTGGTGCATGGCAGTAACAGTCCACTACCAGTAAAGATACCACAAAGCAGTACAAAAATTCATGCAGGTGCGATGGATAGCAGGTTCACACTGCTGCAATTACTCTGTGGCACAATAAAAGGTGTCTGATTTGATGGAACAAATTGCATCATTTACACACACACTACAAATAATGTGAAGCAAACTGAAAACCTTTAGTAATATAACCAAATCTTTAAACAAACTGAAATTATACACTGCTGCACCACAACAATCAGCAAAAAAGTCAAGAATTACTGAAAATATTACTGTGCGTACATTAACATAGTTATACAAGAAAAATATAACCAAAACAGAATGACTGCATTTTCTCCACGTTAATCTACCTACACCACAGATACGCCCTCCCAAAGCACACTTCACAGTACACAGACTGAATGTTCTAAATTAACATTCAAAAGCCACACATAGACAATAAACACTCAATGATATGAGCACAGGAGAGTTTCCTACAATTGATGTACTAAATTTTGAGCGAAAAAAAAGCCTCTAAAAGGAATTTTAGCAGCTTTTAGAGGTTTTGAATCACAAAACTCTGACAGCAAACTGTCTGCAGCTACCACTACACACACACACTACCCAGAACTGAGGCTGTGCAGAACAATCTAGAGCCCATGTGACCTGCAATCCCATGAATCACCACAGAATATGCCTTGGAGCTCAATTAGAAGGCAAAGTGATGCAAGTGCATTGAAATCAATGGTGGAGAAGTGGTTTGGGAAAGGTGGAATAATGCAAAGTCATTGGTTTCGATGGACTTCACGTTCCTCATTATGATGCTAGATATTCTGCTTCACATTGCTGATTACTTAGCGGATTACGACATTACTCATCACTTTGCAGAGCTAATTTTGGCCACTTTGCTCACTACTACTATAGCAAGCCCTGGCATTTACAAATCAGGTTGCATCCCTATCTGTCCATGCTGTGACTCAAATATCATTGAAACTAGTGGGTCCTGAACTCTAACACTGTTCCTGTCTCACTGCAAAACTGAACCAGAAGATTTGACTTTTGTTTAAGTTATAATGGATAAAATTAAACAGTTTAAGGAAGATGAGGAAAAATTGGAAGAAGAGGGGGATTGGGGATTGGGGAGAACTAAAAGGGGTAGTTTATATAACAGATCCAGTCTAATCTTCTTTGTTTGTATTTCTCTAGATTCACCTTTCATAATCTCTATCTTTTGCTATGGGGCAAGGATAAGATTGCAGCATCTAGTGATACAACATCTTGCTTTCTATCTACTCCCCATTTTTCTTTTTTTCTTCTGAAGTAAACAGGTCTTGGCCTAGGCTCCCAACCCACAAGGTAAGTGAGATTTGTAAGGCTGCCTTTTGTTGATATAAAAGGGATTCAAGGAGGGATTAATTTGAATAGAGGTGGAGGGTGGTATGGTGGGTACTATGTGGGAATCAAATGTTTCAATTTTTTTCCTATATTATTGATTGTTGTGGTAATAGGGATGGGGATATAGTTTCACTATTTTGCTCTACAATCAAGGCACATATCTTAGTCAGGTTCATTGCAAAGCTCTATGAAGACTTTGTATGGGATAAACGTTTTGGAAGACATGCATGTATTGTTTTTCTTACTTATACAATGTCTATTAAAATTTGAATGTGGAAAGTCAAGGGCCTTAGAGACAGGACTGGAGCCAGTAAAGTTTGCAGTTATGCTAATCATAAAAATATTAATATTGTATTGTTGCAAGAAACTCATTTTGTCAAAGATGATGTGAATTCCATTCTGAACAATGGGTCCAGTGTATGGCTGCTATGTTTGAATCAAGCAAGAGGGCTGCCAATATTTCTGAAAAGAAATATCCTGATTGATTTTGAGATTTCTGTGTCAGATCCTGGAGGAAGATGTGTTATCTCCCAAATTAAAATGCCAGATGGGAATTTTACATTGGCTATATTTATGGTCCAAACTTTAGAGTCCCTAAACTTCTTACCAGCTTTTCTTAGAATTAGCCTCTTTAGGGGGTCCCTATGTTCTTAGAGAAGATTTTAATGTGGCTCTAAATTGTCATTTGGATAAATCATCCTCATTTGTTGATAATATGGTAAAAATAAGGAAATTATCATGGAATATATGGAAGAGCTGAAGCTTATCGATCTTTGGCAACTTAGTAATTTGGAAAAACTAAGATATTCGCTTTATTTGCATCTCATCAAAGCTATACTCAAATATATTATTTCCTTATCTCCAATACTTGCAGAATTATAAACCATCTATTATATGTCATAATATATTGATATCAGTCACTTCCAGTACAGCTTGCAATTAATTCAGCTCATCTTTGTATTGACACACAGTGGTCTATGGGCCCAGTTCTCCTCAAAGATAAATCTTTTTGGTAAATAGAACTCAATAGTAGAGTTCTTTCAGCTTAATCATCCAGACGATACTTTCAGGTACTTTGGAAGCATTTAAAGCTTCAGTTAGGGGTACTATAATCAATTACACTACATATAAATGCGGGAAAAAATAAACAGAAACTTAAAAATTTGGAAAAAGAATTGACTAGACTCAAACTCTACACACTGTATGTCTTCTCATGATCCACTAATTTTCAACAACTTTTGTTAGTTAAAAACAGACTAATAAACTATTTTCCCAGGAAGCAGAGAAGACAAATCTCCTACCAGGGCAAAATATTATGCATTGGGGATAATCCTGATAAAGTCATGGCCATTCAATTGCAAAAGGAAAGACAAAACAAAGCAATTTTTCCATTAAGGACGGATGGCTAAATTGTGCAAAAGACCCTTTAGAAATCAACAGAATATTTTTCAGCTATTATAAAATCTGTATTAGTCAGACTGCAATACGTATCCAGATGTAGTAAATACACTTCTTAAAGTTAATCTCCCACAGTTGCATTTTGATCAGAAAACTCAGCTGGATACTCTTTACTGTAGAAGAAATTTTAATGCTATTAAATCTATGTCCTCTGGTAATGCTCCAGGATTGGCCAGTCTTCCTACAGATTTTAGAAGCAGTTTGCTGTTTTGATAGCTAAACCATTATTAGATGTATTCAATGAGGCAAGTGACACCAGAATTTTACTACCCTATTTTTATGATGCCAAAATTGTCTTATTTGTGAAAAAGATAAAGATCCAGAGTCAGCTACTTCCTATCACCCCATTTCTCTTCTTAATACTGATATAAACATTTTGCAAAATGTTTAGCTTCTTGGCTGGAAAAACTGTCCATGGTCTCATTCAAACCCATCAAAATGGTTTTATTAAAAATAGACAATTGGCCTCAGCCTCAACCAGATTTTTGGTGTCCAGGAGTTTCCCATCTCCCTCAGCTTTGCTCTAGCTAAGAACATTATATCAAGGCATTGGCTTGATGAAACCATTCCCACCTATCAGGAATGGCAACATGCCATGCTAGAGGCAATTCAAATGGAAACATTTATTAATTCTATAAACAACCATCTTAAACAATACCAACAAAGGTGGAACACCCTGTAAAGTCTTCTGTTTAATAATTAGCTATTTCACTTTCATTTTACTTGCTATGGCAGTGATTTTATTAGGGCAGTTTCACATCAGAGAACTGTGTAGAGTGACCTCACCAAAACAATCACCAGCTGCCTCTTGGTCCCACCCCGGCACACAGATGCATGGAGGGTGAACATAGGCATGCATGGAACTCCAGGCAGGCATCCAATTGATGCCCATCCTGGGTCCAACAGTGGATTCCTTGCACTGTGGCATGGGTCCAGGGAGGTGAATGGATAATGCGGTATCAGCTGAACCTGCCTCAGACCTGTATGCAGTCTACACCCCCAGCCCCAGCCCAGTCCCGAATGTCAATGACAACCCCCCAGCACACCCAAATCACCCAGTCTGCAGGGGTTGTTGTATGGCAGGGGCCCAATGAACATCTGCCCCAGCTGGTGTCCAGTCAGTTGGTGGAGTGAGGGTGCATCCCATGTATGGCTGGTTTTCTTTGCATACCTCAGCCAGGCACTCTGCACCACTCTGTACCTAAGTGAATGGTATGGAGTCACGGGCACACCCCTGGTACCCCTGGACTGCCCATGGCACATGGCTGTGGAAATGGGTGGAGATGGTGTGTGCATGGGGTTGTGCTCCTGTAGTGAATGCTGCCAGGAAGTCCACAGGACCCCTGCTGCATGGCATTCCAATGTAGAGTGGGGCATGTCAGCCCTATGCCCTTTGAGAATTATGGCCTATATATTCTCATGATTTGCCTTTTTCTTGTCCCTGTTTTATCCCTATTATATGCTTTGTATTTACTGTACCATCCAACTCTATACCCAGCCTCCCTTAATGTTGACGGGAGGTTTGGGTACTTTATTGTATGTTTAATGTCATTTGTTTCTCTTCTGAAATGTTCAATAAAGTTTACTATTTAAAAAATGGAAAATTGAGGACCAATATTAGAAGACTAATCAACATAATCAATGTCTGTAAACAACAAGAGGCTCTCATTTTTACCTTGGATGCAGAAAAGGCGTTTGATCAAGTTGAATGGGACTATAGAAACATAGAAGTTGTCAGCAGATAAGGACCACTTGGCCCACCCAGTCTGCCCTAAGTATTGCAAAGATTTTGTTTTGGACAGACTTACATTAATTTGATAAAATGCTGTATAACTCTCCTAAAGCAGTAGTCCAAACTAATATAAATTTATCAAGTAGGATTTCCTTACTAGAGCAACTAGGCAAGGATCCTGCCTGTCTCCACTGCTGTTTGCATTAGCAATTGAACCTTTAGCTGTAGCTATTCATGATTACAATTTAATTAAAGGTATAAAAATAGAGAACATGAACATAAACTTAGTTTATATGCTGATGAATGCTGATGACACCCTGATTTATTTATCTGAATCAGCAACATCTGTTAAAGCCTCAGGTTATAAAACAATTTAACAAAAATGGAGGCTATTCATTTAAATTCAGTAAACAATACACATCTTCCTTTAGAATTGCAATCAGTTATATCTGACAAAAGTAAATATTTGGGAGTTAACACATCTCTAAAGATATTTCCTTTTTATGACAACAACTTCATTCCACTTTTAAATCAATTCAGGAAGATCTTATTCAAATGGCTCAAACTCCCATTATCGCTAATTTGCAGATGTAATTAAAATGAACATTCTTCTACATCTTTTTTTTTTCAGTCACTACCCATATGGGTTCCTGTTTTTAAAAATATTTAGATAAAGTTTTGACTAGCTGTCTTTGAAAGCAAAAGAAAGCCCAATTTTATTTTTGTACACTTTGTTTATGCACCCTATCATCACTGGACTCTCTCCAGCTAGGTCATGGGGCTTCCGGCTTATCCCATCTGCCTGAAGCTCTGGTGCTCTCCCAGTTTGGGCATTCTCCATGCCATGCCCAGAACCCCTCAAGATCTGAATCCCCCTTGAACAAGGACCGCCAACTCCAACCGATGCTCTATCTAAGTGTCTGGTGGGCGCATGAGTGGAGACCAGTCAAACACCTCGGCCTGGTGTTGGAAGTGGTGCCAGCTGCTAGATCCCACCTTGTGCCTACCAATGGGAAGGGGATTTTCTTTGTTACTGATCCCCATTGGACCGGCAGTGCAATGCACTCCAGCATGGCATGTGAATGCTCCTGTTCATGCCCACAGAAGAGCCACCATGGCCATCCCTGCATTTGCCAGGACTCAACTGCTATATACCCATAGTCACCACTAGGGGTCACCAGACAGCAAGACCAACATCCCCTCCTCCCAGGAAAGGAGAGCTGTCCTCTGGATGCTCGATCCTTTCCTCCCTGCCAATCCCCGACTGCTCGAGTCCGCTCCCAAATCCAGGTCACCGGCATGGTGTGAGGTGTGGCGTCCAGCTCCTCAACACTCAGCACCACTGGGCCAGCTGACAAGAAAGCCCAATTGAGTTTAGAAAAATTAAGACTTCCTCTTCCTTGGGTTGATTATTGTTACCAAATTTTAAATACCATTATTTGATGGCCTAAATATCCAAATCTGGCTCTCTGGAGAACCATCTTATAGCATGATAATTGAGCACTTTTTATAATTACCCTGACCCAAAGCTTATTTCATTACCTGGACAAGAAAAGGAATCTTCCACAGCTCATAGCAGATCCACAACTTGCAGATGTTGGAAACTGGCATAATAATTAATTGGCTAGAAAGTCCCATTATCAGGAGACACTCCAATATACCATGACTTTGATTTTCCTCCTCTGTGATTGACATGGGCTTTAGGGCCTGGGAACTTTTAGGCAGCCAGAGGCTGTTTGACTTATTCAACAAACAAACTTTGATGAAATTTGAACAAATCCACACTAAATTTAATATTTCAAATTCTCATTTGTTTTAAGATCTTTACATCCAGAGACTATATTAATACTTTTAACCTTTCTTTGGACACCTCTCCTACTGTTGATGTTTTCATGGCAGAAGACCCCAGTGTTAAATTTCTGTCTACCCTTTACTCTTTATTACAAAACCAGAATTTGTATGATCTTAATCAACCTTAAAACCAGATGGGAGCAACACTTGGGAATTCAATTAAGTGACAAAATTGGGCATGAATTCTGGCTTACCTTTTATGAATTCCACTCTTCTAAACTGCAACAAATTCAATTCAATATAATGCACAGGTTTTACTTTACTCTGTCGAGAGTCCACAAATTTAACCCTAGCCTGAACGGACACTATCCCAGGTGTCTCAATAATCCAGGTACTCTTATACATACACTATGTTCCCAACATGTAAAAACTGACTAAATGTTGGACCTCAATTTTTGAGATTTTAGGAACAGCCACATTAATTAGATTGACACCTGACCCATCCCCAGTCCTTCTAGGTTGGAATCTCAAGGATTATCATTG
This sequence comes from Neoceratodus forsteri, assembly GCA_016271365.2. NCBI lineage: Eukaryota > Metazoa > Chordata > Ceratodontiformes > Ceratodontidae > Neoceratodus > Neoceratodus forsteri. Next base: position 399,269,303 of record CM057454.1, read on the forward strand.
TTCAGAACAGCATACAAATACTTTTTTTCTCTAGGGATTTTAATCAATCAATCAATCAATCAATCAAATATTTATCCAGGTGAACATCACTGAGCACAGCTCATTTGCAAGATGGACCTGGTAAGGTCAAGGTTCAATTTACATAGATACATACAAGTATACAATATTCACACACTCTAAGATGCTACATAGAAATTTCAGTACACACACTGTCTAAGCATACATTCTAATCATACTATACAATAGTTCAATTGTAAAGTAATAAGGGACGAGTGGAAAGGGGTGGAAGTGGTTTGCCTAGCTGGTGGGGAGGAGGAAGGTGGTAGAGTGCTTATAATAAGGAGCGGATAACTGTGGCCTATGAGAGGGCGGAGGCCAACACTGATGGGTTTATATAACAGGGGTATGGGGCTATGATACATGACAGGGAATAAGGGAGGCGGATGAAAGGAGAGGTGCATGGAGTGTGAGGTTGGTGACTTTGATAAAGGTGGATACTTTCCGTGAGTTGGTTATCTGGAGAGGGGATGGATAAGATTAGGAATACTGTACTGTTTGTGGAAACAATTACATTTTTCTTGGATAAGCCTCTAATACAGATGTTTAAAGGATGTAACTGATATGTAACTGTTCACTTTCAGGGTCTTCTGCATCATGTTCCATAAGGCAGATAAGACATAGCTGATAGCAGATCTCCCATGTCTAGTATTGAATTTGGGCACTTTAAGCATGATGAAGTTAAAGCTTCTTAGGGAAAATTTACTTGATGTGACTTGTGTGAAGCAGTCTGAGATGTAATTTGGTAGCATCTTGGATATTGCTCTATAAGTCCATAGTGTGGCATTCCTGTTTCTTCTAAATTGAGTCAAGTCCATCCAACTGCAGCGTAGAGCGAGCAGTGGTGAGTGCTGAGAGGAAGATCTGTAATAAACCCTCAAGGCTTTATGGTAAAGTGTGTCCAGTTTGCTCAGATAAGAGTTAGGGCAACGACCATATAGGAAATCTGCATAGTCTAATACTGATAGAAATGTGGCCTGGACCAACTTCTTTTAGAATCCTTGTTAGAAAGTACTTTATTCTGTGATAAAGTCCAAGCTTCAGATGAAGTTTTTTAGCAGATCTTCCAGATGATCTAAGTAGTCGAGTCTACTGTCTACCCAGACCCCAGATATTTGAATTTTGTAACATATTCAAGATTTTCACCAAGGACAGTGGATAACTGGGGAAGATTGTTTGGGAAGGAGGACCGGCTTGAGTTTGGGGAGAAAACCATTGCCTTTTTTTTTTTGCATTTAGGAGATGTTTTTTCCAGTAGTTGATGTTGTAATAGGTTGAATTCCACTTGTAGCTCTATGCATGCTGTTACAGGAGAGAAGTGACTGACATACAATATGGTGTCATCTGCAAACAGGTGTACAGTGGCTTTTGTGAGGTTATTGTCGATGCTATTGATATAGATGGCAAATAGGTTTGGGCCGAGAATGGATCCATGGGGAACTCCTTTTGGAGAGATTTGAGGTGATAGGTATCCTTGGATTCACTTGCTGGGTCCTTCCCATGAGGTAGTTATTAAACCATCTAATGGAGGATGAGTAGAGTCCTATGGATTTCAGGGAGGAGAGAAGCAGTTCGTGGTCGACTCATATCAAATGCCTTACTCAGGTCTAAGAATACAGCACATACACAATTTTTTTGTCCAGTTTGAGTTGCCAATCATTGCTTACTTTAGCCAGGGCTCTGATGGTACTGTGGTTGGCTCTAAATCCAGATTGCGCTGGGTTTAAAAGATTAGCCTCTTCAAGATATCCTCTTAGTTGAGTGCTCACTATTTTTCTAGCAGCTTGATAGCACAGGGAGGATAGAAATTGGCCTGTAGTTGTTGAGGTCCATGGGGTCCCCGTCCCTGCTTTCAGTAGTGGGATAACTTGAGCTGTTTTCCAGATCAAAAGAATAGAGCCTGATTGTAATGAGAAATTAAATAGGTGTGTTATTGGTACTGTTAGTGCTTGTATGGCAATTTTAAAAATAGGGATCAAGGAGTCTGCACCTGTACTTTTTGGTGTCCAGCTGTGATATTAAGTCTTCCACTTGCTTCAGAGTGGCTGGTATGAAGGAGTAGGTGGATTCTGTTACCCGTGATTCAGTGTTCTTGATACCTAACTGGGAACGCAGTTGGTTAGCCAGAGAGATGTCGAATGCTAGGCCAGCAGTTGTAAAGTGATTGTTGAATGATTCCAGGACTTCCAGTCTATCAGAGACTGTTCCTTGCCATTGTGTATTTTGGCTGGGAGTGTAGTACTTAGATCTTGTCCTGTTATGTCTTTTATGGTGTTCCAGAACTTGGCAGGGTTGTGGCAGGAGGACTCTAGTTTGGACACATAATAGCTGCCTTAGCATCTCGTACTTTCCTGGTACAGATAGTCCTGGCTTTTTGAACAGCTCCCAATCAGTTGGTATCTTAGTTTTTGTGCCTTTTTCCATAACTTGTCTCTGTCAAGGAGGGCGGCTTTGAGGTCAGGAGGGAACCAACGGCAGGTTTTATTTTGATGCGTATCTTAGAAATTGGGGCATGGATATTAAGGGCACCTGTAATAATGTCATTTAGCACCTAAAGTACGCTATTTCCACTGTGTTTGCTAAGTAGAACTCTTGCCATCGTGTCGAGTGGTTTAGCTCTTGCAGATATGCCTCAATGTTTAATTTTTGCTTTGATCTCCTCATTGTAAACTTAGTGGGGATGATGGCTTGCAAGCTGATCTTATTCCTTAAAGGCAATGGTCACTGATGTCGCTGAATAGTACTCCAACATGCGAGAAGAGGTGAGGTTTATTCACTAGTATAACATCTAGTAGTGTGCTGTTGCTCTGATTCTTTTGTTGATCCTGGTGGGTTCCTTTATGAGCTGTGTAAACCCATGTGTATCGGAGAATGATATTAAGGTGCAGCTGCCTTTGAGAGCCAGTTTAGGTTTAGGTCTCCTATGATTATAATTTCTTCTATTCCTTTTGATTAGATCACCCAGGTGGGAAAGTAGCTTGAGGTCAGCTGAGGGGGCCTATAGCAGCTGATTAGCTGCAGCGATGTGGTGTGGAGAGGGCCATTTTGAGGGACAGGCATTCAAATTCTTTTGCCATGGATGATGAGTCGAGGCAGGTTACAGATATGTTGTCCTTCACATATATTGCTACGCCCCCACCTTGTTTGGCGGTCAGCTCTGAATACTTGATAATTAGGTAAATTTATGTCTTTGTCGGCAGTGACAGGCCTGAGCTATGTCTCAGACACTACCAGTATATCTGGTAGGGTATGGTTAACCCAGGCTTGGATCATCGTGAGCTTCTTTAACAGACTGCATACATTAATATGGAGAAAGCTTAGCCCTTTGATCTTGGCTAAGTCTGTTGGTGCAGTGATGCCTCTGGGGTCCTGGATTAAGTTCTACATTTCCTGAGCATATTAATAATAGTATCAATAATTTCATAGTTGCTTCAAGAGAGAGATTAAAGATTCTTTTCATTGCCCATTTTTTATTCTGATACGCTTTGTTTGCCATTCAGATATGGAGTTTTGGGTTCTTGTCAGAGCGCTGATTAGCAGCCTTGCAGACAGGCGATTGAAAATTTTCTGTCCAGAATTGAAGCAGTGTCCCATATGATAGTAAATCCGCCTGAGTCCCTTCATGGCAATTGCTCCATGGGTTATGTTGTAGCATTGGTAGGTCATATATGCATACCCAGTCCCTTGGGACTGTTGCAATATTAGAGTAAATGGAGTAATGCAATACATCTCCCTGTCTGGCATCCTCTGAAAGATATCCTTTTCACTGCACTCTGGATAGAGTAACAGATCGAGCAGAATCCAGAGAGATCCCCCCATTAGGAAGAGTACAGCTGGTATGCAAATGGTACTATATCAAATTACTTTTGTGGTGCCTTCAGTAGAGTGCTAATATACGACTTATCCAGCTACCGCCTGGTGAGAAGAGTTTAAATTAAAAAGGAATATAAATAGAGGGGAAGGATAGAATATCACACTAGGGGTGCCTATGGCGTGTATATTCCTCGCTCTACTCTTTAAGGGCAGACATTGGTCAGAGCTTCTGCTCAACAGTGTGGGCAACATGAGAGAGCAGGCAGGGGGACTGCTGATTTGGTGGCTAATAAGAAGATACAGAGCAGGCTACAGGGCAGCAAGGCGCAGGGTGTGATTTAAGTTTTTGGCGGAAGATGTCTATATAAGAAAGGCTCCAAGGGGAAGGGCGGGTGGGCATAAAATTTGTGACTTTGCCACTTACCTTCCTAGCGGTCCCTCTGGTCTGGCAGTTCCAAGCGATGGCTTCGGCTGCCAACCACCGCTGTGAGTCTGGCCCAGCGCTCGACTGTGAGCTACTGAAGGTCCTCTGAGGAGAAACAAAGGAGCACAGCAAGTTAAAATGCTGTGCAATGGCAAGTGTCAGCAGTGCAGCAGGGGCTGAAAATTAACACAATAAAGGCAATGGGGGCTGAGGTTTGAGCATCTGTCTCTACTTAAATTATCTGGAAAGGCTGTAATCACTTTGCAACATTTACAGAGGTTCAACACAATTTCCCACACCCACAGTTTTAGAAAACAGCTCTTTTCATGAGAAATTACACATTCAGTCCCCAGACAAAGGATTCGCTTGCAATTTCAGAGAGAAATATACCGGGTGAAGCAGGGAACCAATCAGATGCGAGGCCATGGAGAGCGCCGCTCCGATTGGCTGCAGCTGGCTGCACTTCCTTCCCTAGAGGTCCCTCCAGTCTGGCATTCCAGGCATCGGCTGCAGCTGCCAACCACCTGCTGGCAGAGACTGGCCCCAGTGCTCGACTGTGGGCAGCTACTGAAGGTCCTCTTCTTCCTAGCGGTCCCTTCCAGTCTGGCGGTTCCAGGCATCGGCTTGCGGCTGCTGACCGGCCTGGTGGAGACTGGCCCCAAGCACCTCCGACTGTGGGCAGTTACTGAAGGTCCTGACAAAAATGTATGTTACAGGTTTGAATGATAGTAATCCCTCTTCAGTAAGGACTTGGTATAATTTTACTAAAGTAAGTAAAGTAAATTTTATTTATTTCAAGCCCACTTCCCAAGCTCAGGTGCTTTTACAACAATTCAAAACTACTTTAAAATCCAATTCACAAACAGTAAAATCAAACAGTCATACTAAACACTCACTTATTATGTTCCTGCAAATGCTTGGGCAAAAGGAAAGTCTTTAGTTGTTTTTAAAACTTTCAACAGTTAGGCAATCTCGTATCTGATGAGGTAGAGAATTTCCCAGGGTTGGTGCCATATAGGCAAAAGATCTACCTCCAGACATCTTTAGACATACCCTGGGAATCTCTAGTAATCCCTCATCAGAGGAGCGAAGAGCATGGGTAGAACAGTAAGACACCAAGAGCTATTTCAGGTAGTGAGGTCCCAAATCATGTAGGGCCTTATAGGTCAGCAACGCACCTTGAAGGTGCTCCGCCACTGTATTGGCAGCCAGTGCAGATCACGCAGCACAGGTGTCATATGGCTAGATCTTGAAACTCCCATCAACAACCTAGCCATCACGTTCTGCACAATCTGCAAGTGGTGGATATCCACCCGCAGCCCTAGATACATGACATTGCAGTAATCAAAACAGCTGGTAACAAAGGCATGGACCAGGATGGGAGACTTCCAGTGGAACCAAATGTTTCACTCAGGCAATCTTATGCTAGATCTGTATAAATTAGAAAGAATTCATCACTATTACAATGATCGGGTTGATAAATTACAGGCTATCTGGGAACCCTTTATGAACCTTCTGCAAAATATTGCAAGAAGTTAAGACTGGTTGCTCTGCAAAACATAAATATATAGGCCCTCCTCTGATGTTATATCTATTTATTTGTAATTTTAAAGGTGAAAATTCTTATGACTTGCCTTGCTAATATATAATTTGTTCTGTAAATATTCAATTATATGTCATGGGGGATTAGTATGTGCACCTCATTTAGTATGATGTCTATTGTGCTATAATAATGGGAAAATTATTGGCAGTCTTGGTTTTCTTTATGTGCCTTTGAATCATTTAGAAAAAAAGAGAAGGAAAAAATTGCCCCACCTCATTGCTTAATGTGGATACCAAGACCTTGGTGAAGATAATAGTCACTCAACTGAACAGGGCACTCCACACATTATACATGAGTTACAAATAAGTTTCACGATGGGAAGACAGGGCCTGATAACCTCAGGCTAGAAGCACATCTACTGAAATGGGTACATTTATTAACCAGATCAGCTGCTGTCTAGTAGAAAGTGATGCTGAAAAAGCCTTTGACTTGGTGGAGTGAGAGTATTTGCATGCAGCTTGAGCAGTAGGAATTGGCCTGCAATTCATTATGTGTCAAAATCTTGTATGCTCACCCAACCACTGTGGTGCTTACAAAGCATTTTTCTTTGTTTCCTTTTACTCCACCAAGGAACAAGGCAGGATGTCCCCTCTCCTCCTGTTGTTCATCATTGCTATAAAGCCCTGACAGCAAAACTCATAAGAGACCACAAGGTAGAGGACATCCTGGTGTGCAGCTGCTCATATAAGTCACTGCTTTATGCAGATGACCTGATGCTAACAATACACAATATAGCCCAGTCACTGCCACAGCATTGGCTGCCATTGTAATTTGGATCACTGTCGGGATTTTAGGTACACTAAACTGGACTAAAACAGAACTCCTTCCCATGACTAATTGTTCTCAGCAACTGGCCATGGTGGGGAACAATAACTTACTTTGGGCTCCACAGAAAATAAGATGTCAGTGCATGTGGATTACTATTAGAGTGGAAGACTTGGTCCAAGGGAATCTCACTCTCACTAATAGTAGATCTAATGACTGATTGTGAAAAGTGACAGGAATGGAATCTCTCCATACCAAGGAAATTAGCCATGTTTAAACTGAGGTACTACTGACTAAGACTGCTATATTGTTTTGTAACCCTCCCCATTAGGATCTAACCTAAATTTTGGCAATGAATGAATAAATTGAGTTCCACTTTCCTTTTCAAGGGAAACTGCTCAGGTTTAGTAAACAGTCCTGAGAGCACCCAATGATAAAAGAGGCTGGAATCTCTTCTGGCTATGGGCCTAGCACTTGACACTTGGAATTTGGCAAGGGATTATATGGACTGAAGGGTAGCTAACTATGACCTGTTATCGGTACAGGTGGAGCAGAACATTGTGGTCACCTATCTGGTGGCTCTTTGCCTCTCTCACACCTTGCAGAGGAGAAGGGTCCTCAAAACCATTAAATAAACAAAATAAGCCTGGTACAGGCTAAAGAAAAGGACAAAGAACCTTGGGGAATCACTGGAGATCTTGGAGCCAACTTTGGCATAATCCTCATTCAGAATTGTGTGTGTGTGGGGGTGCTATACTCTCCTGGAAGACATGGGAAAAAATTGGTATTGTGCAGGTAAGACACCAATGCTTTTAATTTATTAAATGCCTCTAGAAGCTGAGAGTCAATTTTAATGAAGTGAAGACAATCCACAAGCCGCACACCGGAGAATGGTTTGCCAGCTTGACGACGGTGGCCTCCTTTCACTAACTGGCATACAGTGCTCAAAAGGCATGAGCAAAATTCAAATGGACCTGGTACCGCTGGCTGCTATTTGTAAGGGCTGCTTGAGGGGTATTTTAAGGACTCACATATTCTCTGGTTAAGGGGTTCATAAAGTTGTAATAATATTGGAAAATCTTTTTCCTCTACCCCCGTGCATTCTCAGCAACTATCCTGACCCTCTAGCTGCCAGAAACTGAAATCAAGACTTTGCATAGATATAATTCCCCTATCGGGCATGGGGAGGTGCTCCACCTCACACCACTAATCTTTGAAAAGGTTGATGTTTAATGAATTGTGTTGGAGTGTTTACCCACATTAGAAAAAAATAACAAACCTAGCACTTATACAGAGAAAATATCCCTTGCAGCATTGGTGAAAGCAGAATACTCAGAACAGGACAAAACTACTGCACACAGGGAAAAAGATTAACTAGTATAAAAGTTTATTAGTTGCATAATACAGCCACCTATACAAAAACACTCCCAACCAGATCAGTAGCACCTCAGTGCTTTGGGGCACTCTGCCACTTCCTCAGGAAACTATGCTTGAGAAAATCAACTATTATCTATTCCTTAAGTACACCTTGCAAGTCACTGCAGACAACCCACCTCTCTCTCTGGGCTGGAACAGCTTTTAGAGAGGTGTCTGTCCTGGGTATTCATTGTCACCAGCTGGGTTCGCCTAGCACCAACTTCCCAAGTTTACAAAACTGGTAGTCAAACGCAATTGCACAGATCAAAGACTTGTAGTGTGTCTCTTTTGATGGCGGATGCTAAAAGAGTTTACCTCAGCCAGTGGAAACCATTATTTATCTTAGAAAAATGATATCAAAGTTACAACTGTTGAGTAAATAAATAGCTTTTTACTTAACAGAAAGTGAAAAGAAGCATTACAGGATATCTATATTCAACACAAGAGAATAACACTTACTGGAACATAAACAAATGTTTTAAATAACAGATGACAAAACAGAACAAGCATTTGTCAATGCCGAACGTCTCGCTTGCAGGTATTTGCAGTGGTGTTTGGCATGTATGGTGCTTACCCTAATGCCCTGTGCGATTGCTGGTATTTGCACAATAAATTGTCAGCATGATCTTTTGTTACCCCATTGTGCGCCATATAGGCGGAAACACATTTTGGGCAGGATGTGAAAAATGACAGCTGTACTGCTCATAAGGAAGTGTGGTAAAATGCCAATGTTGAAAATCTGGAGTGGAAATATTGAAAATTCACAAACCTACGAGCGGCATGGTAACTGTGCAACGACGTCGTCGAAAACAGTCATTTTCAGGAATTTTTCACCAAATTTTCAACATTGCCATTTTAAAACCTCTGCTAATGAACAGTGTCACTTGGATTTTCTTACTGTGTCCCATACATTGATTTTGCACACCGACTGCGCCATTGTGCACTACATGGGGAAAGACATTTTGGGCAGGATGTGAAAATGACAGCTGTACAACTCATGAGAAGGTGTGATAAATGGCAATGTTGAAAATCTGGAGTGAAAATATTGAAAATTTGCTAACTTACTAGCCTGCGTAGAACTGCATAGCATAGCTTCGATAAAACAGCCAATTTTGGAATTTTTACACAAAATTTTCAACATGGGTTTTTGGACCCCTTCTCATGAAAGATGTCACTGTCATGGTGTTATTCGAGACCAAGGGTGATTTCATGCAGTGACTGCACAGTGCCTGCGAAATCACCTGTTGGGCCTGAATAACGCCATGACAGTGACATCATTCATGAGAAGGGGTCCCAAAACCCATGTTGAAAATTTTGTGCATAAATTCCAAAAATGACTGAGATATGCAATAAAGTTGAAACCCCCTATGTAGCCCATTATACAGCTTACCGGCATTTCCTCAGTTCGCGGTCGGCTTTGAAGAGTGCAGACATGTTCCCGGTCCACCGAAGATCGTCTGCGGAGTCAAGAGGTTAGTATGGGGCAGGGGTGTGGGGAGGCTGGGTGCGAGGGTGGGTGCGGGTTGTGGGAGGGTTGGGAGATGCACTGCGGGACTGTTTTGTTTACAGGGAAAAAAAAGGCGACGTGGGGCGTTTGCCACGCTGGGGTGAGCTCCCAGGTTGGCAGAAGATGTTGGGGGCCGAGGCCAACGGGGATTGGGCACCCCGTCAGACAAACACGCAAGGGGGCTGAGAGCCGATGGGGATTGGGCACCCCGTCGGCAAAACAAACCAGCGGTTTGCCACGCTGAGGTGGGCTCCCAGGCGTGGCAGCAGAGATAACCCAGGGGCAGTGGAGCTGACAGGGAATGGGCACCCCGTCGGCAAAACAAACAACGTTTGCCATGCTGAGAGTGGGTCCCAGCATGTCAGGAAAGCTTTGGAGGCGGCGTGATGCAGCGGGGGAGCACGTGATGGAGGGATGGTGGCGGCACTCAGTATGGCAGCGGTGTTTTCCTTGAAGCAGAGGAACACCGTTGTACATACTGAGCTCCTGCACCCATTGGTGCAGGACCACCACGCCTGCTCAAGGAGCAGTGCATTGATGGGAGAGGCACACCTCCGCGTGTAAGCATTTTTCCAACGTTCTCATGCATACGCAAGCTTAACGAAAAAGACCATTACTGAGATATGTTAGTATCAATCTTACCCTATGCTATATCGGCTAGCCCCACAGACATAGCTAGAAGGGTAGGCCTAAGCTTAGTCTGTTGGACAGTTTCTTCCTTCAATTCCAAGAGTAACTCCACTCACTGTCTTTCAGCATCTTATATTCTCTCTTGAGAATAGGCAATTCCTATTCCCCTTGAATGTACCAACCATATACCGAGTATGTATTTAATTGTCCCAAATCAGACTGAACACCTATCAGTGACCGATTATATTCCTTTTAACCTTAAGTTTATATTTGAGTGAACTAATCCCTTTAAACTGCAAGTCTGTGTGGATGTGTCCACTCCTTGGTCCCTGTCTCGATATTTATGGCTCAGCTCTTATCTAGATGCTAGTGGACAGTGAATCCCAACCTGTGTGTGTTTTTTTTCAGACTGCTAAACAAATGCCAACTGGAGAAGCCAAACTATTAACTCCTTCCTTCCCATTTCTGTCACACACATGACATAAAAACACCTGCTACATATAAATACCCCTTACAAATAAAGTGCATACAGAGCCCAGCTCAGCACCATGCAGGACGAATGGGACCTAGGTGTCATCATAAGCAGCACCCTTAAACAAACAAACCAATGCAACAAAGTTTATAGCAAGGTCAGCAAAATACTTGGGTACATAGGGAGGGGTTCGACAACAGGAGAAAGGATGTAAACTGCCACTCTACAGGTCCCTGGTAAGACCCCTCTGAGTATTGAGTCCAGTTTTGGAGTCCATATCTAAAAAGGATATGAACAGGTTGCCCTAATCTCTTTGTTATGGGTGCATGAAACTGGCTAGACCTAGGTTTCACTGGTCAGAGGTGGTTCAGACATCATGTCCCATAGTCCCAATTTAATGGAATAAAATCTTTGTTCAGAGAAGAGCAACCAAATGATCCAGGTCCTTCAAAGGCACTCTTATGAGGTGCGCCTGGAAGCATTAAATATGTTCTTACTGGAGACAATGAGGGAGAGGAGAGATATGATTGAAATATGCAAGTTCCTGGGAGGAATAAATAGGTACCATCCTTGAACCTGTTCAACAGAGTCTCTGACTCTAATATTACAGGGCACAAGTGGAAGTGGGGGGTGCTTCAAGAAGGAGGTTAGGAAACACTGTTTTACAGAAAGAGTCATGGAATAAACTTCCAGCAGAGGTACTGGAAGCAAAGTCCATGTCATCATTCAAGCTGGGTGGAACAAGGCCAAAGTGTAACCAAAAGCAGCAGGAGCTGTGAGTCATTACAGAAGGGGTTATATCCTGGGATCTGAGAAGGTCCAAGGAACACATGGGCAGACTAGATGGACCTTAATCTCCTTCTGCCATATTTTATTCTGTGTTTCTGTGTTTCTAATTCACATGTAAATTTGAAAATAGCTATAGAGAGCTTATGGGGTATGCAAACTTTGGCACTATGGTTCTTTAGGTGCAAAAAATCTAAATTAAATCCTGCATTAGGAGGAAAATGCCCCCTTAGTTAAAGACATAAATACAGTGTGTGTTTGTGTATATATACATATATATGTATATAAATATATATTATTATGTACTGAACCTATCATACAACTCTTTGCTGTGTAATGGGTGTAGTTACATTGCATGTACATGTTGTAGAGTTGTACTGGCTTCCTATTAAGTGGCAATTATGCACATAAAAGGAGTTTATACTTGACATCAGCAAAGTTCAGTTACACAAAAATAAAAACATGTATTTTTAAACCATTTTATTCCATTATTACTCAAGACATTTGATGTCAAGAAGGAGTTTGTCTCATGGGGAATGATATACTCTGATACTTATTCCCTTATTTTAGTCATAATCTTCAGCTTGTGACATCACAGTCTATTGCTGCAGAAATCACTCAGAAGTCCAAGCTTATGCAACCACTGGCCAAGAGTGGGACAATTGATTTGATTTGGCCCTGCCACCATGCTGGACTCTGCCAGATGGTTCTGCCTCTGTTCAGAAAAAGGGAGGAGTCAGTACCTAGAAGGAGGCAAAAGAGAGACCATGTTAAAGAGAGCAGGTTTGGTCAGTGCTCAGATGTCCGGAAGCCCAAGGCCTGCATCATTTTTCAGTAAGTTAGCTCAACTAGCACTCCAAGTTAAAGTGGTGGATGTCATCTAAAAGTAGCCCTTCAGGGTGTATGTATCACCCAGCCACATGGCATTTAACATGTCAACCATGGTGTATTCCACAATTGGTATCCAATTGCTGTTTCAGACTCGAGAGTTAGATCTCCAGGAGATTAAGCTAATGATGTGCATTATGTGTTCCCTCAGGGTCATGAATTCATGATGAGAAAGGGAGGGCATGTAAGTACAGCAGTGGGAAAAAGAAGCCCTGTAGCACCTCCAAGTGATGGTTGGGCCCCTGTGGGTTCTTTCTGAGTGCAGATCTCCTCTGTGTGCCAAGGCAGATGCTTGCTACTGTGCAGGGGGTGGGGTGGCTCTCAGGAAGGCATGTTAGATAGACGATGCCTGTCCAAGTGCCACTGTGAGGAGGGTCTGTTGTAGAAGATGAATTTAAACAAAATCAATTTGCAAGGTCTGCTCCCCTACCCCACTCCCCAGTCATGTCTACATGAGACTGAGACGGTGTGCTATGCCTGAGCTTCTCCCAGTAGCAGCAGCAATGTTGTATTATCTACCTCAAACACAACTGCAGTTTGACTCTATCCCTGACTATGTGAAATGTGCATTTAAGGTATGTGAAACATTATTACTATGGTGTCCCATTGCCATACAGGTACAGGGGTGGAAAGAAGATACCCTGCAGCTCCCCTAAGTGAGGTGTTCAGTTTCAACTTTGTATACTGTTTTAACATGAACCTTTTATTGAAAGAATTTTTAAAGTACAAACAAAGTACTGGAACCTAATACAATGTGCAGAGAACAAATAGTTGCACACTTTACAACAAAAGCAACTTTGTTTGCTATTTGGGCTTTAGTACTGAGCTCTGTGGTAGCTACTGTAAGCAAGCAAACAAACTGTGCCCCTAATCTCTTTGTTACGGATGCATGAAACTGGCTAGACCTAGGTTTCACTGGTCAGAGGTGGTTCAGACATCATGTCCCATAGTCCCAATTTAATGGAATAAAATCTTTGTCCCCCCACATAGCTGAGGACCATGTAGTAACTCTCACATGTGGCTGCACTTATGATCATGATTATGACTCAGCTAAGGAATTTTCATCTGGAGCAGAGGAACTTTAAAATACTAATATCCAGCTTTTTAAACATAATGCCTTAGTGAGTATGACTGAGTTCTGCTGATACTAGTTGGGAGTTGCTTGCTAGAGGTCAGCTCACCCTTTACATCCAATCTGAGTGCATCAGTATTACGATTGCAAAGACTAGCACATGTTCATTGTGAATGTTTTGTACTAACACATAAGCACAGTTACCTGTGTATCTGTTCCTACAAATCATTTACAAAATGTGTTGGAATCTCTTGCTTCATGGTTGGCTGCAAAATTCTAAGACACATGCTGGATGTTTCTTATACAGAAATGCACAGGTTGGAACAAGTTCAGACAGTGGGATTTGGAATGTGGGTCAATCACATATGGAATTTATGAGCCTCTTTACTCATCTCTTATTGCCATCCCCAATATGGTTGCCACCTTTGTTTACTGAAAACTTCAGCAATGCCCTAAAAAGTAAAGCAACCTTAAATTTATGAAATGAAAATAATGCTTTCTCTCATGATAACCTCCATACTTATATAATAACAAAACGTAAAAATGAAGTACTATTAACAGTTATAATTCCTGGTATTTCATTAGTGACCGTGAGAAACACCCTCCTATTCTTGTTAACTTTCTAGGATAGTCTCTGTTGCATACCCTGCAGACAGACTAAACTGAGACCTTGGCTTTATCATAAGGCCTTCTAGGTGTTTGTAAGGGTGTAAACGTTCTGCCAGAGGAAGTCTTCAGAGGTCTGAATTTCTATATTCCTAAACAAACATTCCATCTATTAACTGTGTGGCAAGATAGATAATTGATGGGTGGGAAAGGATACTTTTACTGGTTACTTTTAACAAAAGAAAATACCCATTTTAATAAAACAAAATGCATCTTTTGTTTTGTAAATTGTTTCTCAGTCTACCCATTTTATAAGCACAATAAGACACTCCAGGTCATTAGTTTTCTGGAGATAATGCATTTCAGGTGCTTGAGGCTCTCACAGCAAGTATTAATATCTCACTGTACACTGGGTGTACATTAACCTCTGATAACCAGCACCCTGTCCTGTCTTGTTGCTTACTTTATTGCATGTGTACTTCATGCATTTTAAGGCAAACATAACCCATTATTAAATGTTGTCCCACTAAATGAATCTGGTATTGAACATACAGCATGAATCTATGGCAGGATAGAAAGTAAACCAGATGTTCACAATCCATGCACTGCACTGAATGCTCTTAGACTTAATCATCAAAATATCTAAGAATTATAAGTTTTAGGTGTTAGAATACAATTTCAGCTTTGTATACTATTTGGGCTACAGTACTAAGCTCAGTTGTAGCTTCCATTAGCAAACAAACTGTGCCCCCTCCTCTCCCCACCATCAATTTATTATGGATGCAGGAAACTTGTTAGACCTGAATTTGACTGGTCAGAGGTGGTTCAGACTGCTGCATTTAGCTTTATAATTGACTCACCCCAGTAACCACATTTTGCTCTGTTACCAACAGTACAAGGCCAACAGCAAGCTTCAGCTTATTGTTAAGTGGTTATTACATTATGGATTATGTGTGCATTCCTTGCTGCTTTATTTGTCTAATATTTATCTTAGATTTTGAATACCTCACTGACGAGTAAAATAAATGTAACATGTTGACCATTAACTGTTAAAATTGCATTTTGTGCCTAAAGCACCAGTGACTGATTTAAGACTTGTGCTTTTGTAAGAGTAAGCTGTCATTAAAATAATTCATTACTGATGGCTTTTCTGCCTTTGCAATTCATCAGTTTTAAAGTACGACATTTGGTGCATTTGTATTGTTTAAATAAACCTGAAACACTAACCTTGTCACGTTCAGGGTCGAGTGTGGGAATGAATCTTTGGAGCACAGAGGGTAAATTACTTCAAGACCTAGCCACAAGAGATTTCAGCTGGACAATCAGAATTTATTTTCTGAGTGGATTGTGTACCAGTGAGGAAGGGAGGAGCACTGTGGCATGTTTTAAGGTCTTCTTAACCTGCCTTTGCAAATTGCATAAATCACAGCAATAAACTCTTCTTGTTCCTATTACTGGGCCTGAAGAGCACTGACCAGCTTTTGACCTTTTTTTTTTTCTGGGCCCCAACTGACCCTAATGTAGAAGTTCAGGCGGTCAATTGCAGGTCACTGAGGGCAGTCCTCAAAATCATTTAATTTTGCTTTAATTGCTGTGTTAAATATTGGAAATTTTTGTCTTGTTTATTCCTCTGTGCTACCTTGGCTATCACAGAATGCATGCATGTTATCAAGTAGCCAAGGAAAGTGTGAAATGATGCTATTTATGCTGCAGTGCTGTTAGTCTGATCCACTTGTGCTTACACTAGGTTGGTCGTTTATCAGTGTAATGGGCCTACAGACAGGCTTAAACAGTTGTCAAACATTCTTTGAGAGCCATTAGTTTTTCAGCTAATATGTATCTGTTTTGTGCATTTGTTGAACCTTTCACGTGTCACCAAAGAAGGCCTGTTAAACTAAACAGAGACCTGATCAGTTTTCAGTGAGTTGCAGGACTCAAGAGTTCACCTGGGTCACGCAGAAGATTTATGGGGCCTAGTACTAGTATCTGATTGAGATTGTTAGTCCAGGAGAAAGCTAACACCCCACGTACAAAGTCCAGTAATTTTGTCCATACATCCCCAATGGCTGCTGGAGAGGCAGTGAAATTGATGACCTGAATAGACTCCAAAGTGGGCACTCAATAAAGGGATTAATACAAACTGACAGAGTGACATACTGTGGGAAAAAACATAAAAAACACAGGAAAGTTATTTATGTTAGCTTCAAGGACAGTGAGCTAGTAAAAGTTGCCAAAAGATTTAACCCTAGAACTTGTACCCCCTCACACACTTTTTCAGTCACTTTGCCGATGACAAACTACAACAACAATGTGAATGTATTACAAACAGCGGACATTTCTGACATTGAGTAAAGGTTTTAATGTAGGAAATGAAGCATTCCTGCTCTATGATTTCTGAAAAATAGCTAATGACAATACAAGCTGGAGACACACTAGTTTAAAAGAATCTCTTGAGTGACAGTGAATAATGGCCCTAAAAGAAAAACATCTGATTTTTAAAACACTTGTGTTCAAGCATAACAGAGGGTGGCAAAAGTGTTCAGATGAATGCAATTTGTGCTGTTTGAAGCAATGGGACTGCAGAGTCTTACCTATTGGGTATCATGGAAGGTACTGCAGTGTGTGTGTGTGTGTGTGTGTGTGTGTGTGTGCATATTTGTGTGGTTAACTAAATCCCTCTCCACATTTCACTGCTTTTACTGGTTTAACTAAGCTTAACTGGTTTACAGGTGCTTGTAATGGTTAGTGTCCACACTGCTGCTATGTAAAAGCTATTTTCAAAACCATTGTTAAGATCCCTAAGGGAGCTAGTCTCAAACAGGGTTGAAGCTGTAACAGTTTAACTAAAACAGTTTTACCTGCAGTATGCAGAGACAGGCACAGTTTTGTGTGTTGGATTGCAATGGGAAATGGTTACAGGAAGAACAGATAGAACACCTGCAATGTGGACACACAAAACTGTTATCAAGAATGGCTACTGCTGTGTGGACATATGGCAGGTTTAATTAAACATGTTTAAGAAATAGTTTAAAGATATTTCTGCTGAGTAGACAGGAATTAAAGGGCTGTAACTCTTGGCAACTACAGAAGAGCAAAGCCCAGTCTCCTGCCCTGAGTATTCCAGAGCTGTAAGTAGAGGCTGAGGATGAGGAGCAAGGTGATAACTTTTATATCTGCAGCAAAATAAAACTCATTAGATTTTACATCTGTTGTGTGTGTAATATGATGCCCCTGGTCTTGTCATGTAAATATTAGGAGACTGGGAAACATGGTGAGTGCATAAAATGAAATGTGATCAAGGTCAGACTGGGGTACATGGGGCCCACCATGAAAGTCGATACAGAGGCCTACTTGTCACATCAAAAGGAGGGCCCAAGATGACACATTCTGCTTACAGTTGATACATTAGTTCTATATTTGCATCAAAAATTTACTTGCATTGCCCAAACGACCCCATTTACTTCAAAATAGATGACAAATGCAAAGACTTTTAGAGTTCTGAAGGTGGCCTGATACCAAGCGGGGAGCACCTGGAAATTTCAGGTATCCAGGTGGGCTAGTCCAACTCTGAAGGTGACTGTAAGACAAAGAATTATGGAATCGTAAAGTGATGTTTATATTAACTTCTTACCATAGAAAATGTAAGTGTTTTGTCAAAACTGAAAGCCTTTTCTTCCAACTTAGATTGCAGTGTTGCTTAGTCAAACAAGTACTATTGTGTGATAGCTTGGCATTTTCCCACAGCAGTATAGTATACTACACTGTACACAAAATAAAAATAGGGCATAGCGAAATACCTATGATTAGGTATACATAAAAACACTTTTGATATAAACAATGGATTCTGTTACCAACAGGGTCAGCTAACCTTGATAAAGTGTGCAGTTTTGGTGTAAAACATTGGTTTTGTTGGGGATCGCATTGTAGTGTTAATCCTTATACTGTATCAATTAAGGTTTGTTATGCATACCCAATCATAGCTTTTCACTGTATAAGTGCCGGATGTTCTTTTTATGTTGGAGGGTTATCATTTGCTGTAGTGGTGCTGTATCTATTCACCATTCCCACAGTCCTGCGTGCAACTAATGTAAATATAAACAGTATACTTGACCATTTTATTTGTGATACTTTTCATCACTGTAAGCGATGACTTCTAAGGGTGTTGCTCCTTTTCAATCATGTACTCGACATGTTCTATACATGGTGCTCCTTTTCAGTAGGGTACTTGACAAATTTCTATAGAGAATGCCCTTTCAACAGTGTGCTTGATAATTTCTATAGGTGATGTCCCTTTCGTCAGTGTGCTTATAATTTCTATAGGTTGTGCTTCTCTTCAACAGTGTACTTGAGAGTTATGATAGGTGGTGCTCCTTTTAATAGTGTGCTTGACAATTTCTATATGGGATGCTCCATTTCATCAGTGTGTTGACAATTTCTATAGGTGATGACCCTTTGGTTGTATAGGTAATGCCCTTTCAACAGTATGATTAACAAATTCTATAGGTGATGCTCCTTTTCAACAGAGTGCTTGAACATTTCTATAACTGGTCATCCTTTTCAGCAGGATACTTGACAATTTTTTATGGAAGGTTGCTTTACAACAGCATTACTTGACAATTTCTACAGGTAATGCAAGAAAAAGTTAAACTTTTGTAAATGGTCTTTGCAAAAAAGCACTTGAGTATAACGTTTTGCTATATATGAATGAACAGTGATGTCAGTCTGTTTTAATAACATGCTTGCTATAAATCAATGAGGACCTTGTTAAAACAAGCTTAAAACAGGCAAAAGGATGTTCATCTTTAGAGACAGCAGATTCCTGCTAGAAGTGGAGGATGTGTTTAAAGTCTGGACAAGGAGGTTTGATTTTATAGTACTGGGTAATTTATTTTACATTTCCTGTCACTGGAAACATGTTTCTTCAATATGGATAATGTTACAAATTATACCTACATGAAAGCACTCATCCAATGGCAGAGACTTCTTATGTTATCCCTGGTGATAAGGAAAGGAAAAATCAGGATCTGTGCTTCCCCAAGGAAGTACTCATATGAAAACCAGCATTTTGCTTTTAATTCATAACTTTGAAGCAAATTGAAAGTGTGAAGCAGGAAATCTGTGTTAATTTAAACTTAGCTGCTAACAGCTGTGGGCTCTGAGGAACTTGCAGGTACTGTACTTCAGTCCAGCATGTACCAGTAAGTGTCACTCAAGGTAATGGTATACTGTAGCAGTACCTACTACAGGGAAAGGAAGAAAGTTATAGGGGACAAAAGGTGAGCATAATAAATAAAACTACCTTAGAAAATGTAAAAACATAAAAATGTATGCAATGCCATTTTGGGCAAACTGCAGATTTATTTATATAAAGTTCTATACAGTATTCTCGTTAAATGATATAATTTACATGCAGGAGACTGCCATAATACTTTTAAAATAAGAACAACTGGCTTCATGAAAGAAGCTGCTATGATACCAGCAACATTGTGAGCCTTTTAAAATAAATTGTTAACGTGTTGCAAAAGTTTTGCTCCATAACACTAGATGGGAATATGTTAACAAATCTGAATGTCTTGATAATGAGTTGACTCGAGTCAGTATCATGGACCAGTTGTCTCATTTTAGCAAGAGCTCGCAAAAATACCTAGCAGCTTTCTTTTGATGCAGGTTGTTCATTTATCCTATGGAACTAATTCAACATCCTTATCCTCCTATGAATGAGATGTGGATACAGTTCCATGCTTCCACTTTCAGTATTCATACACTAACACATAGTAATCCTTGAAAGTAATGGTGTGAGGTTACTCGCACCATTACTTTCAATGGATGAGACTATAATGTTTTCACAGAGGATCTCATACTCATTTTGTCTTAAATGCAGCACTGCTCAGTACAGAGACAGCTGACTTTGTTTTGATAGTGCACTGTGTGATAATTATTGAATTCCTAGATTATATCATGGTTGACTCAACAGTGCATCCCATTCTTGTGAGAGGAGGCAGAATATTGTGTAGTCCTACCAGCAAGCCATTGTTAGCAAAGCAAGCATCAGGGGTAGTTGCAGAGCATCTCAATGATAAAAGCATAGTTTTCACCTGATTTTGCAAGGCACCTGCCTGTGATTACTGTGCCTGTGCTTTTACAAGCAAATCCAGGTTTCCAAACAGTTGTTTGCTGTAGTGTAAAATAAATAGAGCCATTTTGTTCAGGTATGAAAGCTGCAGCTGGGCATATAGTTTAAGCATAGAACTGTACTGGTAAAAATGGATTGTTGTGGCTCAACACTGCAGTGAGATTTGCAGTTATTACTAAAGATGTGAGGTGTGAGGTTTTGGGAATATAAGTAACTGGAAATAACTGGTGTCAAAGTGCAGCTGTAGTGAACATGCTCTGTGTAACCACTTGTATTAGCAGCAGCAACATGAAAATTTCATCTGGCAGTCACAACATTGTTCTTCTTACATGGTAAGTTCTACTAGGGACATGTTCTATTTTGCAGCCAGATTCTCATTCATGGTAGGGTGATATCTGTACCCAACTGTGCTGCTTGATGCACTATAGCACAGCATGTTGGGGGAGGGGGTCAAGAGATTTATTCCAGACCACCTAGTGAGATAGTGGCTGTGGTGGGAACAAAACACTAGAATCTGTTTTGAGCCCTTACACTAGAGACAACACTGCTGTCAGCAAACGGTCAAGCTATTTTACTTCATATGCAAATAGAAACACACCACACCTGCATTTGAAGCCATTCAGATCTGTCTAGAAAAATGTAAACTTCTATGAGCATGAAACAACAGTTTGGGGCTGTCAGAAAAGGCTGTCATCATCGTGATGGTTGCATCATGATGTTAATATTGTGTGTTTGTGTTTTATTTTTGGGCCAGCACACAAGGACACACCTGTTAATGACAAGTGATAGGAGGCCGTTGCTTACCTCCCATGCAGACAAGTCACCTGCAGAGTAAAGTATGTGTTATTTTGTTTTTGTAGTACAATAAAGATTAGAATAGGAGCTGACACTCTTCCATATGACAGATGACCAACCTACAGCTGAACTACAGGATAATTTTGTATTTTTGTATGTTGTATTTATTTGCTGTAACTTATTGCTGCACTCCTCCTCCTTCCCCAAAACAGGATGCATCTGAAACAAGCTGTCCCAGCTCAGCATGTCTTTCCTAGTGAAACGTTTGAAATGAATTAATAAATTACATACATAGTTGTCAGTAGATTAAGCCTAACAGTCTATCATGTCTGCCCAACACGGCTCACTGGTAAGGTACAGTAGCTGCTCTGCCTCCCTCCCTTAACCCTTCACCCCCTCTCCTCCCTGCTTACCCCTGATGTTCTCCTTATTTCCAACCTGAACCAAGCCCCTGTGTCTGTCCTAGCCCCTCTTGAAACTGTCTACAGTATCCTTTTTATCAGTTCATCTGGAAGTGCATTCCAGGGTGCCACTACCCTCTCTGTGAAATAATGCCCCCTCACTGTCCCCTGTACCTTCCCCTACCATTTTCAAACTATGGTCGCTCATGGTCCCCACTCCCTTCAATTTGATCAGTTTCTCCATTTTGCCTCTGTTGGTCCCTTTCAAATACTTGAAGGCCTCTATCAGATCACCCCATTCTTCCTGTTTTCCAGGAGTACATGTTCAGTTCTCTAAATCTATCCTCCTTTGACATTTCACAAAACCACTGATCATCCTTGTTGCCCTTCTCTGTACTCTCTCCAGCAGTGTGATGTCTTTCTTTAGGTGGGGACACCAGAACTGCACACAATACTCCAGATGTGGCCTCACCAGCGAGTTGTACAGGGAAGAATAACCTCCTGCTCCTGGACGTTATACCCCAGCTATATACTCAAGCATTTTATTCACTTTAGCAGCTGCTGCCTGCACTGCTCTGAGTTGATCCATTTGGCATCAATCATCACCCCAGAGCCTTCTCCATCATGGAGACAGCCAACTGTACTCCCCCAACTGGTAGCTATACACAGGGTTTCTAATGCCTAGATTGAGTACACTACACTAACGCACATTAAACCCCAACTGCAGTGTGTGCCCATTTTCCAGCCTCACCAAATCTTTTGAGTGCTCTCCTTCCCTCCTTGCTGTCCACCTCAGCCCCATTTTGGAATCATCCATGAACAGGCTCATTCTACTTCTAACTCCTTCCCTATGTCCACGATGAACACATTGAAAAGAATAGGCCCAGCACTGAACCCTGTGGGACCCCACTGATGACCCTCCTATGAGTTGAGGCTACACCCCCACCCTCTGCTGTCTGTTTTCAAGCCAGTTTCACCACTCCCATGTTCCTCAATTTCCAAATCATTCTTTTATGTGGGACTGAGTCAAAAGCCTTGCAGAAGTCCAGATCCAGAACATCAGCAGGCTTTCCTCATCCAGGGATCTTGTCACCCAGTCAAAGAATTTGACTAGGTTAGTTTGACATGATTTCCCCTGGACAAACCCATGTTGGTTGTCATCCTGAACACTATTTGCCTCCAGGAACTCCACTATCCTTTCATTTAGGATGGCCACCGTCACTTTCCCACTATGGATGTCAGGCTGATTGGTCTGTAGTTCCCTGGATCATCCCTAGGTCCACTCTTGTGGAGAGGCACTATATGTGCCATCCTCAAATCCAGAGGAATACATCCTAATTGGAGGGAGGAACTGAATAGATTGGCCATTGGAGCTGCTAGGACATCCACCAGTTCCTTCAGAACCTTGGGGTGGATGCCTTCTGGTCCTGGGGCTTTATCCATCCTCAAGAACTTGAGAGCTTCCTCACTCTCCCCATCAGGATCTCCCCATCTGTGAGTGCCCCCTGTGCATCCTACCCTGCCCCCGTGGCAGTGGCTCATCCCTTCCCTAGTAAAGACTGAGCTGAAATAATTATTTAACACCACAACCTGCTCTTCCACCCCTCTACCCATCCCCTTCCTTCCTCAGCTTGCTTATCTGTGCCCCACCTTCTTACACTCCCTAACATATCTATAAAATTCCTTCCCCCATCCCTTGCACTAATCTAAATTCTTTTCCACCTTGCAGCTCTTACCCTCCTGCTGACTTCTCTGTAGATCCTGTGATACTCCTCGTGGTCTGCTTAGCCATGGGAGCACTTGTACTTCCTGATGGCCATTCTTTGCTCCCTCACCCTCCTGCACTTTCCTTGACCACCAGCAAGGTTTTCTTGTTCTGGCCTCTTATTGTGGGATCTTGTGCAGGTTTTTGTGGCCTCTGCGATGCCCAGCTTCAGGATTTCCACTGCTTCTCCGCACATTCCAGGTCTGAGTTTCCTATATGTTTCCTGAGGATATCTGCCATCTCCCCAAAGTTAGCCTCCTTCCACAGATCCAAAGTGAAACATCTGTGGAGTGGTCACTACAGCCAATGGGTCAGCCACCACCAGGTTCTTAACCTGATCTCCATCTGCAAGTACCAAGTCCAGGATGTTCCCTCTAGCAATACAGCATGACAGGCTATGCATTCTTATGAGATAATAACATGCCCTGGGAAGAGGCATGAGGCAATGCCAAGTGACTTACACACCAATAAGTGCTTTTATCCCACAAAACACACTTCCTGGAGTGCCTTATTCCTCTGATTTTTATTTTAAAACTAAGTAACGAGGTACAGAAAGTTAAGTATTTCTGACCTGTGCTGTTGTGCTGGACTACCAACCACATGGCCTTGTGATCACATTTGACCAATGACTTGATTTCTTTTACCCATTATATAACCTCTGCTAGTTCATACTACTATTCAGGCACTTTGGGCCTGATAATCAAAATACTGTTTCAAAGGGTTAAATAGAGCTGTACAACAGGTCGTTTGAGATTCCAAATGCTTCCAATATGCCAGTGCACCATGTATTCATGCTTCTGCCTCTTATTAGCAAGTATTCCTGGTGTTCATTAGCACTAACACCTTTCAGGACCACTTTCTGTTCCTGCCAATATGGCACCATGCTAAGCTATTATTTCTCCAGAGTACAAAGCACAGTGAGTGTGGCCCTTGAAATCTTTTCCTCACATCCCTTTGCACAAACAGAAACTGTACAAAATGATGTAAAATATTGCACATGATGGATTATGCCTCCTTTATGGTATACAGCCATCCCTCTTGGTTCGCAGAGCATACATGTGAACCTTCAAGGGTTTGATTAACCTGAACCCCTTGTTGTCTGTTCATATTTTTATTGAATTGGCATTTACTGTGCAGAAAAAAAGACACCTGGGGCCAGATATTCAAAAATTCGCAAGCGAGGGCAAAACATCCCCCATCTTGCAATACCCACGGTGCTAAGAAATGTTATATTCAGAGGAATCGATTGGGCAATGTTCATCTGAATATATGTCTATTGTTGCCCAGCCATAAACCATTCAGTGCTACATGATAACACCCCTAAAATAGGGTGCAACAATGGCTAGCACCAGGGCAATAAGTGCTATATTCAAAACCATCCATGCAAATGAGCCCATTGGGCATGCAAGGTGCTAAGGGGTCATTTGTATGCCCATTATGGGTTGATTTATATGGGGAACGAGGCTGCTCTGCACCATACTGCCCCCCAATTGCT
This sequence comes from Neoceratodus forsteri, assembly GCA_016271365.2. NCBI lineage: Eukaryota > Metazoa > Chordata > Ceratodontiformes > Ceratodontidae > Neoceratodus > Neoceratodus forsteri. The sequence continues at coordinate 399,293,931 of CM057454.1, forward strand.
CCATCCCAGAGAGCTATCCCTGGTGCTAGTGTCCTCCCCGTCCCCACTGTGATTGCCAGACTGATATAAATGACAGCATTTTCCTGGTTGTCTAGTAGTCTCCCTCGTGCTGATCACCAGCCTGATAATACTGGTAGTAGTACCCTGGTGGTCAAGTGGTCCCCTTCTTGATCACTGGCACAGTAGTAATAATAATAATAGTATCCCCATTGTTTAGTGGTCCCCACATACTGATCCCATGTATGACAACTTAACATCAGTCCTTGGTGGTCTAGCGGACCCCAAACTACCCAGTCTGTCCATAAATTACAAGATGTATTTTTTCCTGGTGTCTAGTGGACCCCACCCTCTCCGGCAGGCAGTATCCCACAACTCTGCTCCCCATCCCAAACCCAAGTTGTCGGCAGGCACAGACCTCTCCTTCTCCATGGCTGGCTGCGATTGAGTTATCAATGAGCACGCACTGCATACAGTACATGCTCATTGATAGCTCAGCCAGTGGCTGGCCATGGTGGGGAGAGGAGGGCTGTGCCGCTGCTGACTTGGGGTTCGGGATGGGGAGTAGGATGGTGGACACTACCTGCCGAGGTGTGAGTGCACATCACACCAGAGAATGCTATAACTATTACCAGGCCAGTGACCAGCGAGAGGTGGGGACCACTAGACCACCATGGTACTACCATCATTATTACCCAGCCAGAGATTGGTGATGGGGACCACTAGACCACCAGTGTACTACCACCAGTATTATCAGGCCAGTGACCAGTGAAGGGGGACCGTAGACCACCAGGGAATACTATCATTATTATCAGGCTGGTAATCACAATGGGAAACACTAGACCAACAGGCAGTACTGTGTTGGGGTGGTGGGGGTAGCAATGCCCTATCTCTGGCAACTGCTAGAGTTGTGCTGGATTAAGACCACAGTTGGGATGGCAGTATTTTCTCCATACAAGGGGACCACACAAAGCACCCTTGCACAGAGCAAATACTCTGAATATCAGACTGTGCTGATATTCAGATTCCCACCTCCAGATTTGCATAGTTTTACCTTGCGCACCCCTGCATTGTTAGCCTTGGTACATGCCTCAGTGCCCGCTTAACTGGGCTTTTGAATATTGGACTTCATGCAAAACCTAGGTTGTGAGGGCAAACTGTGTTTTGCACCAGGGCAAACTTCTGAATATCTGGGCCCTGAAGTACATTAAATCATATTAACATTTGACATGTAATACATCTACTCCAAAAATAAATATCAAGTGCTTCCAGAAAAGTAATACATTCAGAAAGCACAAATGATAAAAGATAACTGTATACTGCACTTTAGATCTATTCAGGCTGATGGTTCCTATACTTTATTGAGTCCTAACAAAACAACAGGCATTGGGGACATCACTCACTGAAAGGCTCAGAGTACAAATCAATGTCAGAGCACAAAGCCAGTCTTTTTCATGGTGGGAGGGCTGACGAAGGACCACTCAAACATCATGGGTAAGGAGGCACAAAATAATTAATCAACAAATGAATGGTACTGAGTGATGCCAAGGTTTAAATTACACTACATCAGTAAACATCCACGCTCACACAAATCCTGCATACACACACATATACACACACACACACACACACACACACACACACTCACACTGTCTCTCTCTTACAAACATGTACATTACAGCTTATGTGTCAGTGTTTTGCACCAGAGAGGCTTTACAGCTATTGTAGTGTCCAGTGGTGTCTTCTGCTCCTAGAGTGCTTTCCTGATATTTTTACTGGCAGCAATGGCTCGTCGTCACAGAGTGCTTTTATCAATGTTGCCACCAGCTGCAATGACTCACCTATCTGACAGTTACCTAAACTCGTCCACAAAAAAAATATGGAATAGTCCCTGTTGTCTGTACATTTTCCTGGTTGGTAAAACACCACCCCAGAAAGTTACATTGGCAAGACAAGCAATGTAGAAATAGAGTGTGAGCAGCATTGTAAGCATCTGATAGTGAGATGAAGGAGTTCCTGTCAAGGACTCCAGGATGGGTGTTGAATAAGCATGCATCAACTGTATAGGCAAATGTTCCAACCAGTACTACAGTCCACTGACTGCGCAACTCCACAGATCACACAGCTGTTGCGACTGACTTACATATATTATAACATTAATCTTTACAAAATTACCATAATACCCCAAATATACTGACAGGCCCCAAAAGGATGTAATTTGTGCTTTATTATAGGGTCACTGTTGTGCTTTTATAGTTAGGGTTGAGTAGGCACTATAATGTTAAACCTCATATTTTACACTTTAATAACTTTGCAACTGTGGGACGGATTTGCACAAAATTTGGCATGCACTGTCTTGTGGGGTAGATCTCTTGATATCGGAGTTTCATTCTGATCAGATGTGTGATTCTGAGAGGCGGTTTTGTGCAAAACCTTAAAATTTGCCCTTTTGCACTTTCTTTCTCAATGTCCTGCACACAGATAGTGTGGAATTTTAGTCTGAAATGTGCAAGGTAGAAAGAGCTTGGGTCACAGAACAGGCTTGTGCTTGTTTGGTGAAAAAATATTAATCCATTACAAAGTTATTGCATTTTTAAGGTCCCATTATTTTCAATGGGAATTTCACTTTCAGGATAGAGGAACTGAACAAAAAGGCTTTTGTTTAATGAAAAAGGATTCTTTTTCATGAGGGGCCAATACTTTTTGCCAGGAAAAGTTCCTTTTGTGAGCTGCAATCTTGTTCTCTTTTTTTCACACAACAAACTGTCATAATACTGTCCAGGGATGTCATTTACAGACATCCAAACACGTATCTTGCTCATCGGGGCTGATGAGCTTCACTTAGTATTTTTATAGCTCCCATGGCCTTAAAGCATTTTTATAACTGTTTAAATCCTTTTTCATCACTCGCTAGATCCTTTTTATGAATCCTTTTTCATTCAAATGAAAAGGATCATGAGTCATGAAAAGTATATGGGGCATACAGAAAAAGTCTTTGCCCAGCCTCTCCCATAATTTTCTATTATAATGTTGAAAAAGCATGAAAAATTCATTACTGTAATATGTGGTCTTACCGAGTCTCTGTGTATAGCTTGATTCATTCATGGTTGTTTATGATCGCCTTATATTTTTGACATTTTTTAGGAAATACACATTTTAAAAGATGCACATTTTTATTCTGGTTCACTCTCTCTTTCTCCATGCTCAGGTAGACTTGTATCATTACACGTATGTATGTGGCTTCCCACAAACTTTCTCGAGATGGAGCTCATTTATGTAACTGTCACTCATAGTTCACACGAATGAACACAAAGTGAGACAGAGCAAGGTTGAAGGCCAGGAATTAACAATTAATTTAAATTGCTTATTTTAGAAACTGGCTGAATGTTTGTGTTGTTTTTATGAATCAGACTCATTTCATAACTGAATGGCCATATATGCTCTGGCAAGCATTGGACAGTCCATAATTTATTTTTACATGTACCACAACCCTACTAATTAGCCACCTTCATAAAATTTCAAATTAAAAAACATCTGGTGATATTATTTGTAAATCACTTTGAGAGAAACGTATTTAATTTTTAGGCATGATTCTATACACGTATTGATTATGCTCCAGTGGCCCTCCAACATCAGTGACAACCCCACAGTGATGACGGCTGACATTCCACACCAACTTTCCTCCATTCAGAAGCCACTATCTGTTACAGTCATTGAATGCACATTTGATAAGGTAAAGAATGTGTAGCAGACAGCATTGCAATTTGTGAGTGGACATACGACTACGATGGGCCATGGGGGCAGGTGAGTGAATGGAGATCCACTAGACAATCAGTGATATATTAGAAAGTGTTTCACTCTGGTGATAAGAGGGTGGCAGACCACTGGACTATATGGGGAGGTGTTTGATGTGACAGTTTGGCAGTTGGGTGTGGAGGTCTACTGGACTACATTGAGTGTATGATGTGACAATTCAGTGATAGTGGTGTGGGGATTAATACACAGCATGGGGTGTTTAATGTGGTGGTTTGTCCATCACAGTGGGGACTAGGATCCTATTGAGGGACATTACATACAGGCAATTTACTGATTAGGGAAAAGAGACAGTTGGACTACAGGGGTTGTTTGAAATGGTGGTACATCAATCTCAGTTAATAGACTACTGGAGTACATGGTAAAGTGGAATGTTTGCCGTAGCAATTTTGGTGATCAGGGTGGTGGCATTTTGGATAATACAGTATTTAATAAACTTTAAACAGTGATGGAGTGGTGATCAGGAAGGTAGGTGGGACAACAATACTACATGGAGTAATGTACACAATGGTTGTTTAGTAATCAGTGATGGAAAATATGAGACCACTGATGACACTTATCACAATGGTAGCACAACAGTCAGGAGGTGGTATACCTCTGAGATTAATAGTAAAATATTACACTATGTCAAATTAGTCATCAAGAGCTGTGCGATAATGACCCTACTGTGTTTAATTTACATAATGGTGAACTGGAGATTGTCTCTGCATGGTAAGTTTACACTACCAGTGGTATTTCACACAATGGCAGAGTTGCCAAGTTAGTGCTGTTTAAGTCTTGAGATCCCTGCCCTTAACAACATTCACAGTGGTGTAAAATTTCCACCTGCACCTCTGGGCAGCATTTGTGCTAATGACACCCACCTCCTCCAACCTGATTTCGAGAACAGTCCAATTACTTTGCTTTGAATGTTGAGCACATAAGGATTAAAAATAATGTCAGTAGGTATAAAACAGCTTTAGATGACTGAAATCTCATGACCTTCATTCAGTGCTGTACAATAATTAAATCTGACCCCATCCCAACACAGCATACTACCGCACACTTTTCAAATTAAGGGGAAAACAAATGTATAAAATAGGAAGATGGCAGTGCACATTAATTTCTTTATTTTACAACAAGTTTTACATAGTGTAGCAGTCCCTCCCTCCTGGATCACCAACACCATAAGAAATATAACTTTTCATTAGTGTAGTGGTCCCTCCCTCTCCCCGTCGATGTTATTTTTTTTTTTGCAAAACCTGTAAAAAGAAAACAATTCCTCACTGATAGCCCTCCACCCTCACTTCCCACTCAGCATCCCCAGTACACCCACACACACCCTCACTCACCAGAACAGGTCCCAGATTCAAGATCCACTCTTTGATCGAAGGCACGTCTTGCTGCTGGAACCGGCGACTGCAATATGAGAAAGTAAGGTAAATGTGGTTCACTGAATTTCAATGGGGGTTTCAACTTTTGTGCATAACTTTGCCATTCCCTAAAATTCTGACCCCATATTTTCAACATGGCCTTTTGGGGATCCACTTCATGAACAATAGGACTGGTCATTATGCAACTCCTAGTCCCAACTGAAAGGTGATTTCATGGTTGCTTGGTGAATTCACCTTTGGGTTGGATTTGAAATTGTGTTCTGCATATGTTCATGAGATGGGGTCATAAGAAGTCTCTGTTGAAAATTTGGGAATCAACATATGTAAAAATGACAAAGTTATAACCATTCACGAAATTTCATTATGCACGCTCATAACTTTGGGAAAAGTTAAATATTTTCACCTCAGATTTTCAACATAGCCTTCTTATTACCCCACCTCACGTATGCCACAGCTGTTATTTTTAAATCCTGGCCAAAATGTGTTTTGGCACCTGTGGTGAGGACTGACATTGCAGTTGTGCAGAATTACATTTGGTGTGGATTATAAGTTTTTCTGTACCAGGTACATGAGATGAGGTAATAAGATGGCCATGCTGACAATTTGGTCAGTGTGGTCCTATAAATGGAAATGCAGGGCCTGAGGGCTAGTGCTTCCACAGCTACATACATATATGCATCTATGGAGGATGGGGTGCAAGGCCCTGAGGGCCTTGTGCTCCACATAGACAAATAAGGAAACAACTATGCTATCTCAAAAGTAAGGAAATAAATTGTTAAAAACTTTGTTAATGCTCTAGTTAGGGTTAAAATGACAAAAGTAGGAAATGTGGCATTAGGGTTTCCAACCCTTGCCCCCACCCACTGCACACACAACAGGCGTCAGGGTGTACCTTGGGGTCATCAGACCTAATGCTCACCCCATTCTCCTATACTGTACTCATCTCAGCTTATTTACTTATGGAATGGGGTGAGTGTTAGGGCTGACGACCCAAGTCACCCCCTGATGCCTGTTGGTGTCTGCAGGGTGGGGTGGGTGTCAGGGTTGGAAACCCTAATGCCACGTTCCCTACTTTTTGTCACTTTTACCCTAACTCAGATTAATAAAGTGTTTTATATATATATATATATATATATATATATATATATATATATATATATAGCCACTATAGGTAGCATTGAGCAGGCTGTTTAATGTTAAACTTGATTTTTTGCACCTTAATAACTTTGCCCTTGATTACAAAATTTGCACAACATTTGGCATGTGTGTTCAGGCTGTCAGAATTTTTTTAATTGAATAAACCTTATTAAAACAAATCAAATGAAAAAGAGCTCATACAGAAGCAGATAAAGTCCAGAAGACACAATGAGGTAAAAAAGGTCATAAACAGATCCAGGAATCATTTGTTTTACATGAACAACAATACTCCCTACCCACCACCATAACCCCACCCACCTTGCCACTGGAGGAATGTAATAAAGCCACAAAGAAACACAGATCAGAGCACCTGACTTGGTATACACCAGTCTGCTAATCGAGAATTATGGGGAGCGGTAAACAGTTTATTCATACCGTTAATAAAACATGTAATGGTTCCCAAATACACTTATATTTAGACAACTAGCCCGGCGTACTTGCAATGAGGAGTTCAGCCTGTAAGGCAAACAGAATCTCCATGTATCATTCTAACAGGTGGGAGTACACTGATCGAGCTAATGTCGAAGAATTACTTTCTTCACACGTGGTAAATTAAAGCTATACGTGACCTCTGTTTACCAATCAAGGTATCATTTATATTCACCCAAAACACATATTTCAGGAAAAAGGCATCAGATAATCCCAATAACGGATCTAGGCAGGATCAAATAGAATTCCAAAAGGAGACAACCATCTCACAGGACCACAAAATATGAAGCAAGGTACTGGACTCTTTACCGATCTGGAGCATGAATCAGTGGGTAGTTGACTCATTCTGTGCAATTTGACCAGGGTGTAGTAAAGGTTGTGAATAATCTGAAATTGCATAACGTGGTATCTATCCCACCTGCTTAATTTGTATAGATGCTTTCAGATGAGGCTATCAGAATCTTAAGATATGGATAGATTTATGAGGACATCTTGTATGGTTTTTGAGATTTGGAGGGTCAAAAAGTGAAAATAAAAAACCTTTTTCCCCAAAACTTAAAATGGGGATTTTACTCTCACCTACTGCCAAGACAGTATGGACTTCTTCCCTAAAAATTTCAGGGAGTATGGGGTTTATGCTAATGGTGTACCTTTGGATAGTTTGGTTAAAAAATATTTGACAGTTTTTGAATTTTACCATTTTTTTGCAATAATGTGAAATGTGGCTAAAAAAACAAAACAGACCGAATTTAGAAAAAGAAAAAGATTGATTAAAAAACACAGGTTGACAGATAAAAAGCTTCATCTTTAAGGTACACTTCAATTGGAAAAACGAACAAGTGTGGTACAGAAAAATGCTGTCCCCTGTATTAATGTATTTCCCTGGTGTCTAGTGGCACCCCTCATGCATCGGTCCCCATCCCTAGAATTAAATAAATGTGTTCCTGGTGTCCAGAGGCACATCCACCCATTGATCGTTATCCCCATATATTCCTGGTGTCTAGTGGCACCCCCACCAAGCCAATCATTAGCCTCAGATATCCTCTGGTGTCTAGTGGCACCCCCACCCATCGATCATTTTTCCTGGTGTCTAGTGGCACCCCAACTCACTGATCAATATCCCTTTATATTCCTGATATCCAGTGGCACCCCCACCTTCTGATCATTATCCCCATTATTCCCTGGTGTCTACTGGTACCCCAGCTGCTGATCATTATCTCTGGTGTCTAGTGACAACTTCTGACCCACCAATCAATATCACTGTATATTCGCTATGTCTAGTGGCACCCCATCTGCCAACTTATTCCTGTGTATTCTCTGGTGTCTAGTGGCACTCCCCACCCACCGATCATTATCCCTGGTATCTAGTAGCACCCCTGACCTACCAATAGATATCCCTGAATATTTCTTGGTATCTAGTGGCACCCCAACCGCCGATCATTATCCCTGGTACCTAGTGGCACCCCTGACCTGCTGATCAATATCCTGTATATTCCTGGTATCTAGTGGCAGCCCACCCGCCGATCGTTATCCCGGCACATTCCTGGTGTCTAGTGGCACCCCCACCTACCAATCACTGTCTCCTCAGATTTTTCTTGGTGTCTAGTGGTACCCCCACCCTCCTTTTGCAGACAAAACCTGAAATGAAGAAAAGGATCCCTCAATGTTTTTTTCTTTCAAATCTGAAAAAGAAGAAAATGGTCCCTCTCCGTCCAGCCACCTCCACCCTCACCTCCCACTGTTCACCCACCACCCTACACCCTCCAGTACACCTCTACACACACTCACTCACCTGAACAGGTCCCAGGTTCAAGACCCACTCTCTGATCAAAGACACGCCTTGCTGCTGGAACTGATGACTGCAATATGAGAAACTAAGGCAAACGGGGTTCAATGTATTTTAATGGGGGTTCAACTTTTATGCATAACTTTACCATTTTTTACATTTTGACCAGATTTTAACATGGCCATTTGGGGTCCCTACTTATGAACAATGCAACTGTCATTACACAACTCTCACCCAAAAGATGATCTCACTGTTGGTTGGCAAAATCACCTTTTCGACAGGATTTGAACATTTTCTTCACCTTGTTCATGTGGTAGGTCATAAGAAGGCTGTATTGAAAATCTGAAGTCAAAATATGTAAAATGGCAAAGTTATGACCATCCAATTTCACTACACACACTCATAACTTTGGAAATTTTAAATATTTTGACCCCAGATTTTCAACATAGCCTTCTGATTACCCCTGCCTCAGGTATGTGACCTGTCATTTTTCAAATCCTGGCCAGACTGTGTTTTGGCACCTGTGACATGGAATGGTGTTGCAGTTCTGCAGAACTGCATTTTGGAAGATGTTTGAAATTGTTCTGTACCAGGTACATGAGGTAGGGTAATAAGATGACTATGCTGACAGTTTGGTCACTGTTGTCCTCCATACATATGAACATACAAATGTGCCAGCAGAAACAGACCTCCTGGTCTATCAACATCTGCTTGAGTGTGCAGCTAGCTACCCTAAGTTGCAGCTGCCCTACCCTACCCTCTCCCTTTGTCAGTCTCGGCCGTTTCTCAGCCCTCCCATCCATACACCCCCTGTTCTTTGTCCCATGCCCTTTAAAGCTACCTATAGTTTTGCATGATATCACCTCTCTGGTAGGGCATTCCACTTCAACACCATCTCTCTGTTAAGTAATGCCTCTTCATCTCCCTCCTAAATTACAGGCCTGTTAGCCTGAAATTGGTGGTCAGCAAGGTGATGGAGGGTATCATCAAGGAAAGGCTAGGGGTTACTGGAGCAAACTGAGTATTTGGATGATAGCCAACATGGCTTTGTCCTGGGAAGATCATGTCAGATGAACCTTGTGGAGTCCTATGACTGGCTGACAAGGGCCCTGGACCTGGTAGGCTGGTGGACGCCCCTTTCTGGACTTCAGCAAGGCATTTGATTTGGTACTCACAATGGCCTGCTGGCTAAACTGAAGGAAATGGGGTAGGGAGACAGTTGCTAGGATGGATAGGAATTGGTTCTCTGAGCATACTCAGAGGGTGGTTGTTGTTGGGGGTTAGCCTCATCCCCAAGGTGGGTTACCAGTGGGTGCCCAGAGGTCAGGGCTGGGGTAACTCCTGTTCAATCAATCAATCAAAATCTTTATTTATCCAGGCGGGCACCATTGAGGAAGGCTCATTTGCAAGGTGGACCTGGTCATGAATACATCAAAGTACAGAACAGTACAGAAGCAGGTATACAAAAAGCAATAATATACAAGGAAGAAAAGTATATACAGTGTGTACAGTACAGTACAAAGTTGAAATAAATAAAAAACAGCATTATTTTACAATTGAAGAAGTCAGCAGATATAGAATCAACCATAGGCATACAGGGTTATAAGCACAGATCTTTTGAGTGAGGCAGCCGGCAACTACACATATAGGGGAAGAGGCCGTGTATGGGGTAGCAGGTTAGAGAGGTAAAGAAGAGGAGGGACGACTGAGGGAAAAATTGGGCTAAAACCACAGAAAGTGATGATGGCTGTCGTGGTACTTGTTTATTATGATAATGACGGAGGAGAGATAGGTAATTGGGACACTACTATGGATGGAGGGGACTTTAGCCAAGCTGGAGTGGACTGGGAAGGGTGGGCAGCAGGAAGAGTTAATAGGGAAAGAGTGAGAGCTAGGGTAGAAACATGGCGAGCATCAGGATGAAAAGGGGGAGTTGATGAATTAGTGTGCTAGCGAGGAAAACATTTTCAAGGTGCTTTCATGTAGCGATCATAGAGCACCTTGAAGATATTCAGGCTAACAGGGCAGCTCAGCTTCAAGTTCCTTTATAAACCATTCCACAATGTGGGTAAAGAGAAGCTTAGAGCAGCTTTGCTTAAATGAGTGTTGACCCTTGGAACTTGGAGGGCAATTAGGAATAGCTCCTTAGAGCGTAGGTGCCTAACACACTCCAGGGAATACAATCTGAGACATATGAGGGGAGCTTGTTGGTCACCACTCTGAAGGCCCATAGGGCAGCATTTCTATTCCTTCTATAGTGAAGGGAAGTCCAACCTAATGATGAGTACAGGGAGCAGTGGTGTGTGGAAAGTGGAAGGCCAGTAATGAACCTGATAGCTCTGTGGTAGAGGGTGTCCAACTTAACCAGTGCAGAGGCAGTGCAGTGGCTGTAGAGCAGATCTGCATCTATTAAAGATAATGAAGGTAGCTTGAACCAGTTGAATCTTGGCCTCCTTTGTAAGCAGGTGGCTAATTCTGTAGAACAGTCCTAATCTTTGCCTTAGTTTCTTCTGTAGTTCTTCGAGATGGTCGGCAAAGGAAAGTTTATGATCGAGCCAAACTCCTAGATATTTAAATTTAGCTACATACTCTAGTGTTTCTCCAAGAACAGTGGTAATTTAGGGATAGCCCCCCAGCAGGAATTGCCACATGCAAGGAGGGGAGAAGAGCATGTTTTTGTCTTTTTCACATTGAGCAAAAGCTTTTGTTTATGAGCTGGTATTGTAGAAGGTTAAATTTAGCTTGGAGGTCTTCACAGGCTGCTTCCCAGCATGGGACGACTCAAGTACAGTACAGTGTCATCCGTGAATAAGCGGATGTTGGCTTTTGATGGGGTCATTGATGTTGTTAATGTAGACTGCAAAGAGGAGGGGACCAAGGATAGAGCCCTGGGGCATGGCCTCAGCATAGGTTTTAATGGAGAAAGATCACCTTCAGCTTTAACCTGCTGTTTCCATTCTCCGAGGTAGTCTGCATACCAGCACATAGATTTATGGTCCAGGCCTAAGGTGCTTAGGGAGGAAAGAAGCAGGCTGTGATCGACTGTATTGAATGCCTTACTAAGATCCAAGAAACGGCACAGACTTGCCTCTTGTTGTCAAGGTCTAGGAGCCAATCATTGGTTACCTTAGCTAGGGCTGTTATGGTGCTGTGCTTTGCTTTGAATCCAGACTGAACCGGGTTTAATAGGCTTTTGGATTCTAAGTACACCCTAACTGGCCACACACTATTTTTTCTAGTAATTTAGACAGGATGGGGAGGAGGGAGATCGGTCTGTAATTATTTAGATCGCAGGGGTCACCTGCTTTTAATAGAGGGATGACATGGGCTATTTTCCATTGAGGGGGAAAACCCTGGGAGAGTGACATGTTGAATAGGTGGGTGATTGGCACTGCAAGCACTTGGTAGGCACATTTCAGATAGTATGGCTCTATGAAGTCGGAGCCTGTTCCCTTCCTGGTGTCCAGTTGCAGTAGATCTTCCAACTCTTTAAAGAGACAGGCAGGAGGGAGAAGGCCTCCTCAGTGGGGAGGGGACTCGGGTTGGTGGGCCCTGGCAGCAGGAGATCATTGGTAGGAAGTATCAAATGCTAGCCCTGCCGCTGGTAAAATGGTTATTGAGGGCTTCCAATATCTCTGATCGGTTAGAGATAATGCTGCCACCGGACTTAATTTCTGTTGGAATGGAATTACCAGGCGTGTGTCCAGACATGTTCTTTAATGTTTTCCAGAGCGCTGAAGGATTTCTTGAGGCAGAGGCTAGCTCTGAACGATAGTAGGCAGCCTTGGCTGCTCTGACCAACTTGGTACACTTGTTATGTGCTCTCTTAAAAGACACCAATCTGAGTCATTCTTGCTTCTTCGGCTTTTTTCCATAAAGTATCCCTTTTCAACAGGGAAGCTTTGAGCTCAGGTGAGAACCAATGGCAGGTACTGCTCCTGACCCGCACCTTAACCAAGGGTGCATGCTTATTTAAAGCCCTCACTTAAAATATCGTAAAAATAGTATATGCTCCTGTTAACCGCTTTTGGCTAGGAAGAATTCTGCCATCACGGTGAATGTTTCAAGTCATGGACGATGCAAACAAATCGAGTTGCGCTTGCATCTCTTGATAGAGAACTTGCCACAAACTGTGGGTTGTGCACGGATCTAATGGCGTGATTATACAATGATCGCTAATGTCTGAGGAAAATGTTCCACATGAGAGAACAGATGTGGCTTGCTAACCAAAATTACATCTAAGAGGGAGCTGTTGTTAAGGTTCTTTTATTTGGGCAAGTAGGAGTTTACAATGAGTTGCACCAGCCCTAGAGTGTCACAAAGGATTTCTATGAGCTGATGCACTTGATGGCCAATCGTAGTTCAGGGTCACTAAGAATAACGTTTCAAGGAACCAGCCCAGCACGGAACTGAGGTGAGACAGGAGATGAGGCCCGCAGAAGGGGCCTGCAACAGCCTATTACACAGAGTGCACTGGAAGGAGAAAGTTCGATCTTATGGTCAAGTACTCAAATTCTTTGGGGAGGATGATGCGCTCTATGCATGCGGTTGAGTATTTGTCCTTATGTAAATTGCACCCCACCTCCTCTTCATTGCCTATCCGCTCGGAAGAGTAAATAATTTGGGATATTGATTTCATTGTCTGGGGTGGCTGGCCTAAGCCAGGTCTCAATGATCACTAGGATGTCAGGTGTGGCTCATCCAAGCCTGGATGAGAGTGAACTTTTCAGCAAACTACAGGCATTAAGATGCATAAAAGACATTCCTTTGATACCTGCCAGGTCTGATGGAGAAGCAAGGGTGTCTAATGGTCCTGGGTTGAGTTCAACATTGCCTGAGCACAATAGTAAAAGAAGTAGGATTTTTTTAGGCAGCTAACTATAATTTGTAAACACTATTTTTGGGCAATAGGGAGGCGGTGTTGATGGGTAGGCCTGTACCCACTCCTGGTGTTATACTGGCCTAGTGTTGCAGCCACTAGTGTCCTGGCAGGAATTTGCCATGAGTAGGAAGTCTTGAGTCTGGATGGGGAATAATCTGCAGAGGCAGCTCGGAGATGTCCCACTTCCGCAGAGACAGCTGAGAAGCCCAGTCATCCAGAATGGCTACCTGAAAGGAGCTGGTGGATGGGACAGGGAGAAACACAAGGTCATTCACTTTAGGGAGGGATGAGGGTTCTGAAGAATTCAGCTGAGTGCTAGTAAAGCTAGTGACACACCGAGGAACCAGCTGTAACTTCCCATGGTAGATCTAAATGCCACAACAGCCGGCAGTAAAAGTCACTAGAAGCCTAGACCAAACTGCGAATCAGGTGGGTAAGTTCAAAATCATTTTGTTGGCTGAGAGGCAGTTTTGACGCCAACGTACTCGTGGACAACTTTTGCAGCTGAGCCAGTGAGGTGGGTCAAGGCTGCAATCCGTGTAGCAAGATTGGTCTGTAGCTTATTTCTGTTTCTGGCCCTGCTCCACCAGTACAGAATGGGAGGGGGACAGGGGTTCAAGTCTTGCAGCCTTAGTGCGTGAGCATGGTCTGCCTGAGAAACAGGCAGAAAAACCCTGGGAATAGTCCTCAGAAAGAGAGGTATCCCAGGTCCACTAGAGCAGAAGAGGAAGTAGAAAATATAATGTGTTTCCTCTTTAACAGAAAAGACAGCTGCTGTAGCCCTCTAGTGGCTATGTAGTATAAAAAAAGTGAAATTCTTACTTTACAAAAAGGATAGTCCCAGTGTCAGCAGCGCAGATAAACATCTCTAATGAAGCAAGGTAAAATGGAGACCTGCAGGAAGAAGTCGGTGAAGCTGAGATCCTCCAATCAGAGTGTTGGCACAGAAAATTCAGAATGTCCAAAGGCACCAAATACCAACATACCTGAGGGAGTATACGGCTTTTGGCTGTTTCTGTAGATTATTGGGTCCTGCAACAAACTGGAGTTCGGAGGATCCCGGCGGCAGTTTCAACAGGGGAAGAAAGCCTCAGGGTCTGCTAATTTGCAGTAGCAGAATTGTGGGTTGCTTTCAGGACAGGCTTGGAGCTTTTCCTCTGGCAGCGAGAAAGCAGCCCTCAGGTAGGCATGACACACCTGAGGGGGTATACGGCTTTTGGCTGTTTCTGTAGATTTCTGGGCCCTGCAACGAACTGGAGTTCAGAGGATCCCGGGCAGCAGTTTCAACAGGGAAAGAAAGCCTCAGGGTCTGCTAATTTGCAGCAGCAGAATCGTGGGTTGCTTCCCAGGACAGGCTTGAGTTTTCCTTCTGCAGTGAGGTGTGAGCCCCAGGTGGGCATGACACACCTCAATGCCTATGTCTCAGACATAAGGAAGGGATCAGGAGGAAATGAGTCTCTTTGCAGAAGACTCCAAAGCTGGGCACAGTGGTGGAGGAGAAGGGAGGATGGCCTTGCAGGAGGATCTGAGGCTCTGGAAAGGTGATCAGGAAAATGGAAACTAAAATTCAATGCAGAGAAGTGCAAGGTTCTGCACCTGGGAGTCAGAACCAGGCCAGGGGTATACCCTGGGATGAGAAAATTCAAGTCACAGAGGGTGAGAGGGACCTGGGGGTAGTGGTAGATGTCAAAATGAACAATTCAGAGACCTTTAGAAGGGCAGTGGCAAGGTCAAATGGGATGCATCACCAGGGGATTCTCCAGAAAGGCAGAGGTGATCTTTCCCTATACAACTGCTTGTTTTTTTTGTTTTTTTTATTTTAGTTGTTTAACCAGGAGTAGCACACTAAGCTGAAAGCTTTTTACAGGTACGGCCTGGGAGCACAGGGAGTTAAGGACTTGCTCAGGGTCACACAGTATGTAGGATGGAAGCTGTGGGATTCAACCAGGTCTGGTCTGCTGGATGTCACCAGATTTGCAGCTCAGAGCTCTAAACCACTGCACCATACTGCCTCACCTCGAGTATTGTGTGCAGTTTTGAGACCAAATTTAAAGAGGGACATTACACTCCTAGAGAGGGTCCACAGGAGGGCAAACAAAATGATCTGGGGCTTGGGGGAGAGGACCTATGAGGAGAGGCTCAGGGAGCTTGACATGTACACCCTGGAGGAGAGGAGGGACAGGAGGGACATGATAGAGGTCTTTAAGTACATAAAGGGATCAATAAGGGGGCCAGTCAGTGTGCTCTAAAGGAAGGAGAGGGCAATGAGAGGGAACAGGTGTAAGTTGGAAGGGGCAAGCTCAGAGGGAGAGGAGGAGGTGTTATTTCACTGAAATGGTGGTGGAGCCATGGAATGCACTGACCAGGGAGCTGGCAGAGGTGGAAACTGTGGACGGCTTTAAGAGGGATATGGACAAGCACAGGGGAAGGTAATCTGACCAGGTCAACTGCAGGTGGCACATCTGGGACTGCGACAGTATAACCAAGGGAGAGGCGAGGACACCAAAATCAACCCTCAGTGCAGGTGCTGAAAATCGAGCAGACATGAAAGACCATTAGGCCTATTCTGCTAGCATTTTGTTGTAACATTTTTATTTTTCAAAAAAAAGAAACAGGTATTACTTAGTGCACATCAGTAAAAGCAAGGCTACAAGTATTCTGACAGTGTACAGAAATATTCAAAACCAGTAAACGGCAAGTACAAAAAAAAATCCACCAGATACAAATACAGATATTGGTGTGAACAGGTAACAACAGCATTATGGTTACATACAACACATCTGGCAAGTAGTATGAGCCTAGAGTTCAGCAACACCTGACAATTGCCCCCAATAAGGGGGAGATGGAGACAGACAGAAGTAATTGTTATGGCACTGGTGTTGAGAAGGGGAAAACTTACGAGTGATTGCATGACTATCCAGGTATATAACCTGTTTTTGTACTCACCAGGAAGGAGGTCTGTTCGTATTCTTGCTGAACATAGCACACTTGACCAAAGCTCTGTAAGGAACCTGGTCAGGCTGATCTCATGTCAAGGCTTCGGGAGAAAGGATGAGCCACTAGTGTAAGTATGTTCTGCAACTGGTCTCTGAAACCTGTAACACAGACAAAAGCATACCCAAGGATTCTAGGTCTTACTTAAACTACATTTCTAATAGTAAGTAGGAACAACCAGATGACTTTTAGTTGATATATATAAACAGAGACATTAAGAACAACAAAGGTACAAGTAATCAAAGGTCTTGGGCTATGGTTCAAGTGGGCCTGAGTGGGGAGGGGTATAGACACTTAGTTGGTGTTGCAACTTCCGATTTAACCCCAAGCGTGTATATTCAGTTGTAATCCAGTAGGAGCAGGGCTAGTTCATCCGATCCCTACCTCAGGGTGAAGATATCTGAGATAGGGGACCCAGCGACGCCTGAATGAGGAAATCTGGTATGCTTGGAGATGGGAAATTCTGTCTAGTTTGGCCAGAGTTGAAAGGGAGGCTAATATCTCCCTAGTGGAGGGGACAAGTGTGGTTCTCCATTTACTGAGCAAAGCCTCTTAGTCTGTAAGCACAGCAGGGCAAGCCACCCATATTCCAGAGGGTGTAGCCTTGGGAGAGCACTGGTAACTCCCAAAAGGTAAAAGAGGGGCAGAGAGGAATTTTCTGATTTAACACTCCAGAGACTACTTCCTGAATCTCTTGCCATAGAGGTTGTATCTGTGGGCAGGACCATAATATGTGCAGCAAGTCTCTCCCACCCTTGGCATCTCCAACAGTGATCTGAGTCTAGAAGTTTGGCTTTTTGGAGAACCACCAGGGTTTTGTACCATGAGTGAGCAATTTTATTCTGGATTAGGTGAGATCTAGCGTCCCTGAACCAGTTATGAGTGTTCTTCAGGCCTGCTCCCAGGCCTGAGAGGGGATAGGGAGCTTTAGCATTGTATCCCATTTTTGCTTAGCTGCAACAGACAGAGAGGGTAGAGTGTCCCTAATCAGAGCATATAATCATCCTGCCTTGCCCTTTGGGTGCTGCAGCCAGAGGCGAAAGACGAGGAGCATTAGATGTCTTGGTTGGGCTTACATGGTGGCGGACTGCATCTCTGAGTTGGAGATATCTCCAAAAGTCTGACTGAGGGATGTCCCTTATTCTCTGAAGGGATTGGAATGTAGGAAGCACCTTATGACAAGGTCCATTATGTCTCCAAGTGTATTGATGCCTAGTTTAGCCCAGCGTTCCAGTAAACCAAAACTCCTCCTATCATGATGGTTGAGTTTCCCACAGCGAACGTAAGAGAGTAGAAGAGGTCCATTTTAGTTTCCAATGAGTGGTGAACTAATTGATTCTGGATACTTCTACTGTGAGTAGGGTTTCCTAGGGACAGAATGCTGTCAGACTAATATTTATTGATATTAACTGGGAACTAGAGAGAGGAGGGATGAACTTTTTCTGTGACATCTAGTTCAATTTGGAGAAAAGGGGAGGGGGTTGCAGCCATTTGGTAGTTTGGGCTAGAAGAAAGGCCCACTGGTATCCTTCAATCCAGGAGAGATTCCAGCCTCCTTGTTCCCAGGGGGCCCTAAGTTTGGAGCGACTGAACCTGGGTTTAGTACCATTTCAGAGGAAATCTCAATCAGCTTGTCAATGGGCGAAAGCAATGTTTGGGTAGAGGAATAGCGAGATGCATAAGCAGATAAAAGTCTGGGAGCTGAGACCATCTTTATTGCAGCAATTTTCCCAGCCAAGGTAAGGTTGAGAAGTTTCCATCTGTCAAATTCTACTTTAATGGAAGACAGGAGGGTTGTATATTAGCTTGCCAGATTGTGTCTAAAGATGGAGTCAGCAGAATTCAAGGTAGGTGATCCCTTGGGGCCCACAGGAGACCAGCAGAGGTCGCCATTTGTGAGGTACACAAGGTGTTTAGGGAAGTAACTTGGTCTTGTTGTGATTCAGCTTAAGGCCCGAGTAGGTTGTGAAGCTCTCTAAGAGTTGGAGCAGGGGAATATGGAGCCTTGGGCATCTGCCAATGGGAGGAGGAGGTCGCCAGCTTACATCAAGGTTGTATATGTTGTACTACCAACTGAGAGGCCTGTGATGTTCAGGTGCTTTTGTATAGCACTGGCCAGAGGTTCCACCGCCAAAACAAACAGGAGAGGGAAAGGGACAGCCTTGTCTTGTTCCTCATTCTGATTGGAAAGGAAGAGACAAGACCGAGTTCTTGTTGACCCTGGCTGTAGGGGAGGCATATTGGGCTTGTATTCTTGAGAGAAATTTTCACCCACCCCAAATGTGCTACATAGATACATAGATACACAAACAGTGTCGGCAGATAAGGGCCTATGCCCCACCCAGTCTGCCCATTTGAGCTTGTAAGTTCAGTTTATGTTTTCCTAGAAGTCTGTTGCCCTCACCCCTGACCTCCAGAATTCCTTTATGTCTATCCCATGCATTCTTAAACCTGTGATTGTTTCAGCCCCATCACTTCCTCTGGCAGGGTGTTCCACTTGTCCACCACCCATTCTGTGAAGAAATTCTTCCTCACGCTTTCTCTGAATTGTCCTCCCTACAACTTCATCCCATGCCCCTATTCCTGGAACATCTTTTTCACTTAAAAATAGTGTATTCCTGCACCCTGTTCCTCCCTGTAAGATACTTGTATGTCTCTATCATATCCACTCTCTCCTCCTCTCCTCCAGGGAGTATATGTTCAGTTCCTTCAACCTGTCCTCATAGGACTTGTGATGCAATCCATGCACCATCTTTGTTGCCCTCCTCTGAACCTTCTCTACCCTGTCTATGTCCTTACATAGGTAAGGTCTCCAGAACTGTACACTGTACTCCAGTTAGAGCCTCACTAGTGTCATGTAACTAGTGTCTTGTATAGTGGAATTATGACCTCCCTTTTCCTGCTGGTGATGCCCCTACCTATGCATCCCAGCATCCTATTTGCTGTACCTGCTGCCTTGTCACACTGTTTCCCTACCTTGAGGTCACCAGAGATGATAACCCCAAGATCCCTTTCCTGCTTGGTGCATGCTATATTCTCACCCCCAACTGATATATTGTGCCAGGGTTTTGTGCCCCATATGCATTATCTTGCACTTCTTTGCATTGAATTTCAACTGCCAAACCCCTGACCATTCTTCAAGTTTCTGCAGGTCCTTCTCATTCTGTCTACACCCTCTGGTGTATCTACTCTGTTACAGAGCTTTGTGTCATCAGCGAACAGTGAAATTCTGCCTTCTAGGTCCTGCGCAATGTCACTGATGAAGATGTTGAATTGGACGGTCCCAGCACTGATCCCTGTGGTACCCCACTGGTCACTCTTCCCTCTGTGGAGTGACAGCCATTTACCACCATCCTCTTTGTCCTGCCACCCAGCCAGTTACCTACCCACCACACTACTGTCCTGCCCTCACCCATATTCCCCAGTTTGTGTAATAGTCTTCTATGTGGCACAGTGTCAAAGGCCTTGCTGAAGTCCAGATAGGCCATGTCCACTGCCCTCCCTGATCCACCTCCCTAGTCACCCAGTCAAAATTCAACGGGTTGGTCTGACATGACCTCCCCGATGAAACCATGCTGCCTTGCGTCCTGTAGTCCATTGACAACCAGATGTTCCACCAATCTCTCCTTCAGTAGTGCTTCCATGATCTTCCCACTACCGAGGTGAGGCTGACTGATCTGTAGTTCCCGTTCCTCTTTGTTCCTCTTTTGTATAAGGGGACTACATCTGCTATCCTCCAGTCTTTGGGTACCTCCCCTGTTTCCAGTGATTGGCTAAACAGGATAGCCAGAGGTTCAGCCACCACCTCTGTAGTTCTTTAAGGACCCTAGGGTGCACCCCATCTGGCCCCATTGCTTTATCAACTCTTATTACTTCCAGTTCCTTCAGGACCCTTTTTCGTGTAAAGGGACTTGTGTCCATTTCTGCACCATTCTCACCCCTTGTACTCCCTTCAGACCCATTCTTCCTCTCTTCCTCAGTAAAGACTGAGCAGAAATACCTGTTCAATATGTCAGCTTTACTGTTGTCATCCTCCACGCAGCCCCATCCTCCCCTTCAGTCTCACTATCCCTCCTTTCCCTTTCTTTTCACTTATGTACCTGTAAAGGTTTTGTCCCTCTACCCACTGATTTTGCAATGTGTTCTTCTGTCTGAGCTTTGGCTTCCTTACTGACCTCCCTGCCTCCCTTTGCTTCTCCTGGTACTTCTCCCTATCCCTTCTGCCTGTGTCTTTTGTATTGCCTGAATGCAATCTTTTGGCTTACTTTCTTTGCTACCTCTTTGGAAAACCATAATGGTCTCATTTCCTTTTCCTCTTGCTAACCTGCTTAATGCATAATTCTGTTGCGCTTGTAATCCCCATTTTAAATACTGCCCACTGTTCCTCAACCCGATTCCTGCCCCATTCCCCTTAATGCCTCTTTCAAGCTAGAACTAGATATAAGTAGTTCCAGCCCACGGAGTCAAAAGCTTTCTGAAGTCTTCTGCAACAGCAGCTGCTGGAGTGGAAAGGACTTTTGAAAGTTGCATTAGACTCATAAGGGTGCATAGGTGGTCCGAACTAAGTCACTAGGGATGAAGCCCACTTGTGAGGGTGTATGAGTTCAGGAGTATAGGGCCCAATCTGGATGCCAGAATTTTGGCATACAGTTTGCTGTCAATGTTAATAAGTGAGATCTGGTGATAGCTTCCTGGGTTAGTTGGCTCCTTACTCTTTTTAGGGATGACTACTATGGTAGCCTCATGCATGGAGGGTGGAGAGTACCTTTGAGCTCTATCTCTTGAAAGACTCCTGTCATAAGAGGGAAATAATTGGGGCTAGGGCCTGATAAAAGTCTGCTGTGTAACCATCTATTACCTGGTGATTTCCCCAGCTTGAGACCTTGAATGGCAGAGTTTACCTCTGTACGGGAAATAGGAAGTTCAAGAAGAAGTTGTTGCTGGGGACTCAATGTGGGAGTCCTAAGGCATCTAAGAATGGCTGAGTGTCTGCATTCGGTTGAGGATGGGAAGAGGTGTAAAGGATCTACAGAAAGAGGCCATGGTGGTATTAATGGCCTCAGGGGAGGTACCCAGGATTCCTTGCTTGTCTTTCAGTCCAGAGATATACCTACTGGCTTATTGCTTTATGCAGTTGGTAGGCTAACACTTTCCCCGCCCTGTCTCCACCCTCCCAGCATGTGTGGTGAAGGTGAAGGATAGCCACCACTGCCTTTTGTTGAGAAGCTGGTTAATGGCAAATCTGAGGCCTAAGATAGTTCTGCCCAGTGGGGAGTGAATGGAATGGGAAGACATCACTTGAAAGCGACCTCAGCTGTAGCTAGTTGCTGCTCAAGGTCAGTCAATTGATGTTCCCGTTCTCTGCATTTGTGGCTGCAAACCCATAATATTACCTCGCATAGTGGCCTTAAAGGCTTCCCAGGTATTACTTGCTGATGTGTCTAGGGTGGGGTTTTCAGAAGAAAAAGGATGCCTCATTTCGGGCCCATGGGACAAAGTCTGGGTCCCCATTAGGAAGTGACTAGTCTCCAGTGTTTGGGGGCTACAGGGTCCCAATGGGTCATGAGCTGGACTGGAGCATGGTCAGATATGATTCATGGAAGGATGGAGACATCAAGAGTTTTGTGGTAAGAATGGGTGAGGTAAGCCAGAAGTCTAGCCTGCTGTATGAGGCATGTGTCCCGAGGGACGTGTAATCTCTGGTTCTGGGGTGAAATGGTCTCCAAATGTCTGTAAGGCCCTGGTCTGAAATGAGCTGCTGTAGAGCTCTCCTACTCCTAAGATGGGATTCTTTACCCCGCATTCCTATCAAGGGAGGAGTAGTGTTAGATTGAAATCACCACCTTCCAGAGGTAGAAAAGTGGGAATTTAGGGGAGATGAGAGTTTTAAAGGGTAAAGGGATGGGTTGTATGGTTGGACAACTTTCAATGCAAAATGTAAATGCTAATGATGTAATAACATGTATTGTAATGTGTTGTCTTTTTGTGAAAATTCAATAAAGTATAATATAAAAAATAATAATGAAATCACCACGTAGAGAAGAGGGCAGTCTGGGGATTAAATTCCAGTAGTGCTTCCGCAAGCTTGTGAAAAACTGTGGGGCATCTTTCATAAGGGGCATAGAGATTGCAAAGGGTAATCGGCCCCATTGGGGTGTCATAGGTTGCCATTACCCACCGACCGTCAGGACTCGAAAGTATCTTATTAAGAGTCCATGGCAGAGGCTTATGTATAAGAATGAGGATCCCATGTTTCTTGGAAGGGGCATTGAGTTTACCTGTTGTCCCACACAGTCTTTCTTCATGTAGGTGTGTTCGAGTCCAGTGAATTTAGTCTCCTGTAAAAAGCTACCTTGAATGAAGACGTTTCAGGTGGGTCAAAACTTTCTTCCTTTTAATCAGGGAGTTTAACCCTCAAATATTCCAGGTGTGAAGAACTGTATTGGCCATTCTGCTGTTAAGAGGTACCTAGTCAACTAAGTATGCCTATTGCCAGACAGATAGTACAGATAGGGGACTAAGTACTTGCTCTGGGTGAATAGAGAATATGTTCCCCTCCAAACCTACAAAGGCAGTGGAATTTAAAAAGAAAGTGCAGGGTGATTGCTGCCTGAGTGTCTCAGGGGTCCTTAAACACTTATGAGTTTGTATTCGGCTGAGAATACCAGAAGAGATATTTATACTTGTACACTTAATCTAAAATTCTAACTAGTTATATTAACCAAAAAGAAAACAGCAGTGAGACAGGAGAAGGGACTTAACCAGCTGGATCTCCAGCCAATGGTATGCCCGATCTCGTCTGCGAGGCATAGGAGAGGCAGAAACAGAAGTGATGGGAATTACCCTTTCTCCTGACGAGAGGATTTAGAGTAGAGGGAGCAAGTGGTTTGTTAGTGTGGGGCCCAAGTGACAGATTGTAGAGCTGCTGTCTGGAGCCATACGGAGACCTGTCGACCCGTAATCCCTTGCACCCAAGATGGAAGGGCACAACTAATGCTGGTGCAGTGGCCCAGTCTAAGGCCAGTAGGTCCAGAGGGCATGTGATATTCTTTTAAGTAAAGCTCTCCGGGAGAAGGGAGCAGTGAGCGATACAGTACCAGCCACTACAAAGCCAGTATTAGGGATACAGACCCGGCCCATGAGAAATATCCTAGGGGATGGGTAACCCTTGTCTCCTGTATACCAGCAGAAATCACTGTGAAGATAACCCCAGTATTGAAATTTCACCTATGAGTCTAGAATGCATCAACATGGTAACTGTAAGTCAAAAATAACAGTAACATTTTAACCAAAGCTCAACATTAACATGGACAGTGAGCGGGATAATTATAGTGATGCAGCTAGGTGCTAGTATTCAGTCCACCCGGTAGTCTGGTTGTTGTGGGAAGTAGGTCTGTAGGACAGGCCTTACCCAGACTCAATTACAGTTATTTCTGGGTATCCTAGCTCTGAGTTCCCCAACTACATGTATATACTTGTACTTATCTGATAGTATAGCACATCAGCCCAGGTGCCCTTCTGAGGAAGAATGAAGTTGAACCACCGGATGAGTTTCAGAGCAATGGCCTCCTATAGAGCTAGAAGCCTCAGTGTGCCAGACTGAGTCTTTCAATGGGAACAGGTGTCTGTGATAGTGGCCCATGGTCAAGTAGTTACCGGTTATCTCAGGATCGGGAGAGGTGGGAATGGTGTCCATGTCTTCGGGATCCGTGTGAGGGAGGTCGAGCAGTGCTGAGTAGTGGTTGTGTGCAAAGTAAGGGCTGGTGTATTCCAGCTTGGCAGTTTCGAGGAGAGGAGTGTTCTGATTGGTTTCTCCAGAGGGTGTCTTCGCTGCAGGGATGATCCCATTTGGCATGTGGAGACTTGGTGGGCTCTTCTGAATTTTCGAGTTTCGAGATTCCTGTTCATTTGGAGAGGAGAGAGAAGAGGTTTCAAAGGGGGCTTTGGTAGTATCACCCTTACCCGAGAGTCGCCATTCTGAAGTATGTTCGGTCTTGGTTAGGTAAGGGCTCTTGAGCTTTAGGCCACCTTTCTCCTATAAATATCAAAGAAGCTTGTGGTACTGTATTGATGTGGCACGCTGTTGATCATAATCGTAGAATGGTGGGTAACGTGAGGAGAAAGGGATCTGTAAAGAATGTATCGCTCAATGGGCCTCTGCAAAGGTTTTATGCTTTTGTTGCTAGATCAGCCGAGTAGTCTTGGAAATATCATAATTTTATGATCCTGCCATTGTAGTTGACCTAGATCCCTGGCTGTCGCCTGAATAGCTGCTATTTCAGTGAAGTTTAAAATGCCGGAGATAATTGAAAGAGGTTCTCCTTCATGGAGGCCTGGTTTGTAGCCAGTGGTGAGTCCGCTTCATTGTGATTCTAGTAGTAGGGAAGCTTAAGGATTTCTGAAATAGCTTGTTGTAGAAAGGCAGCATTTGCCTGCCTTCACAGCCCTCCAGGAACCGAGGAACCACAAGTTGTTGCTGCTGCTTCTGTTCTCCAGGTCCTCCAGCTTGTCCTGCATTTGCCAAATTTGTGCAGCCTGATCCTGTAGAGTGGCACAGTGTCCTTGGAGGATGTCCTCCTGAGCAATATGTTAATACAAAATCACACATGCCCCCACAATGCAAAGCATCATGGGCTGCATATGCAAATCACCACAGAATGTTATGCTGGTCCAACTTTAAGCAGAATTGCATGGTGCCGAAAGGCCCTCACACAGTTTGCAAAGGTGCTAACAGAATTAGGCAATATGTTGTTGCTCTGTGCGATCGATTCTGGCATCAAGTTGTTGAATGGATACAGCGGTCGTAGTTGGCATGCTAAAGTTAGGGCATCAATGCTGGTAATAATCAAGAGAACATTTCTCTGATGGAGGGTTCCTTTCCTCCTTGGACGGTGTGCACCATGTGACCTAGTATGAGCTGGCAGGCCAAGTTTTCTAAATCAGCTGGCTTACACCGCGCTGAGAATTCCCCAAAATTCAGCCAAGTGCTAGACTAAGACTTCCCGTGATTGTTAGGACAAAAATCATCAGTCAGGATACAGCCATACATACAGTTCAGATGGGTTCTTGGCTCCGGAGCTGTGGAGCTCATAAATTAAGATGCCATCTCAGTTGCTGGTTAGCCATGCCCCCTTCTGCTGACATTTTAGTATGTTGGTATGTTAAATCTTTCCCTTCTATTCTTAGCCCATGCCCTCTAGTGTCCCTTCCATTCCTTTGTTTAAAACCCCATTGACTCCATCCTTGTTGATTCCCCTCAGATACTTGAAAGTTCCAATCATGTCTCCCCATCCCTCCTCTCTTCCAGGGTGTACATATTCAGTTTCCCAGCTAGTTCTAAGTAGTCTCTCCCCTCCATTCCCTGTATCATCCTTGTTGCCCTCCACTGCACTCTGTAAGTGGGTAATAAAATTACCTTTCTCAGATTCTTGTTGGAACTGCACAAAAGGAAGAGATGACAGACAAGTGGTGTTCAGATAATAAATGTAATTTATTACTGGTAAATAAGAATAAAAGAAGATACATAAAGATAAGTAATTGGCTAAAACAGGTGGTGTCAGTAGCCATCCTAACTAACATAAGAAGTTGCTTGGCTAGCAGAAGATAAAGTGAACAATAGGGTCTGTGATGCTTCCAAGGTCACTTGCAGTTACAGTTGGCTGAATTTTGGGAATTTCAACGCAAAAGCGAAGCCAGCTGATTTAGAAAACTTGGCCCGCCAGTTCTATACTAAGTCACATGGCGCACGTCATTCAAGGAGGAGAGGAACTTCCATCACAGTTGAGCACAAGCACTAAAGATGGCACTGTTGCCTAACTAATAATTATACAATAAAAATATAATGAAAACTTCTCCCAGTAGTACAATATATTGTGAGAATACAGTGAAGCATAATATGCATTGCAAAAGTACGATAGAACTCTAGATCCTGATGCTTATGCTTATACGATAAGTGTCTGTGCCCTAAGATTAGTACATATACCTACATACGTGTTGCTGTCTACGGTGGTGGTACAATCAGGGTGCTGGTCCATGGATGAATATTCTCCCTTTGTTGCCTCAGAAGGGCAACAATCCCAGGTAAGTAGTGGATGGAGCTAAAAGTCATTTAGAAGCCCAATGCATGAGCCTTGTAAAGGAATTCAGTTGTTCTTGGTGTTGTCTTAGAGTACGCCACAGGTAGCAGAAGGTTAGTATCAGAAAACAATCAAAACTGCTTGAATAATAGCAAAGCTTTAAATGTGAGTTCTAACCAGGTATTGGATAGAGCAGTACTTAAATCGCCATGATGAATAAGAGCATTAAGGGCATCGCCAGTTTGAGAAATATTATTACTGATATAAATCAAATGTGAATACTGTCTAGCTAAAAGAGATGTCAAAGAAAGTGTCAAAGGGTCAATGTGCACATTAAATACGGGCAAATATTGAGACAAGGCAAGCAGTATTATGGATCGGTATCAATAACATCTGGTTCTAGGAGAGGAACAGGAGTTAAGACAGTGTGACCTATGACTGTTTTCTGCTGTGAGTAAAACAGAAGTTAGGCATTTCAATAACACAAGACTTTTGACCATAAGCAAAGGTTTTGTGATTTGTCACTACACAATACTGCCCATCAGAATTATAGGTAACTCATACAGTTGGTACCCTCCATCACTATAGACATATCGGACAGGAAAAAGACTGGTTGGTGAGCTGTGAAGTGAAGCGATGTACCTCTTCCAGGTAGCTTTGACATTTAGCTGTTTCAGCGTTAGCGCAGAAGATGCAGCTTGTGAGATTCGGATTCATCATCCTCATCAACCTCAGTATAGTTCAATGGCAATTCATCACCCAAGATAAAGGCCCAGTCAAGGTGTTCAGGGAATATCCGCACACTGGTTTCACAATATCAAAGACATCATAGTGGCACAGGTAGTAATAACCTTTCTTGGCACAACAGTTTGTGGTGGGTGCCACCCAGGCTTGGAGCACAGAATGGTAGACAAGTAATGAGGGCAATTCCATTCTTTCATGATAGATGTCCTTATCAAGATGTCCATGGAATTTATCACAGCCAATTTATCAAAACAGATGTAACAGGATCAAAATGGGGTAGTGACACAGTGAACATGACAAACATGTTGTCATGGATAGAACAAGTCTTAGTAAAGTAGCAAGAGGCTTGGTTTGGCTATCTGGAGACATACCCAAGGTGTCTAGCTGTAGACAGAAATGTTAACATTGTTTGCTAAACAAATAGTGATGCAATCATTGGATTTGCAATGAGGACAATACCATTTACCCACTAGTCTGTCATGGATGAGATCTGGGATGCATCCTGTTTCCACGTCCCTGAAGAGATTTTAACAGTGGAAATTACATAAGAGCCATAAGCAGAGTATAAATGTTCACGGGCAATATATTGCTTGTCTGCCTTCTTATTATATTGAAAAATCAGTTAATTAATCTTATCTTTAGTATCATTGAACCCTTTGGCAATTTCCTGCATGTTATATACAGTGAAGCATTCTTCCTTACTTAAACCATCTACACCATGTAACAGTGGGGGTAGGATATCATTCTTAACAGCTTGCTGAAAACTAAGAGTTTGTGCTTTAATAGGAGCTATATCTGCTCTATTCCAAATAGACATGCCTGAGCCAAAATGGCCAGAAATGGTGTCTGCTGCACTGGTAACATCTGCTGTGTCACGCCTAGTGTGTGGTTGAGTTTTAGCATTAGGTGCAGGTCCAAAATCCCCTACATGATCAGTGGTATGAGGGCCACTGACAGGATCATAGTACGTGTTTGAGATGCAGATACAATATCTGAAAGCATCATACTGTAAAATTTAGAAGCATTGGTCATGTGACAGAGACCAATCTCAGCCATATTTCAATGTGTAAGATTGAAAATAAGTGGTACATGCATAAATTGTACATTATTAATCAAGACTCCTGGAAGAGAAGTGGCAGTCAGACCACTAAGAGACCTTCCTCCTGGGGAGGACAGTCAGTCATTTCTTCTTTGGTGGGTAGGACTACAGAAAGAAAAAGAGCTTCATGAGCCACATAGTTGTGAAGACAGAAGGCACATTCCTCCTCAGAAGTGAGGCAGTCACACCAAGCAAGATCTATGAGAGCAGTAAGGTTATAATGACCACAGTGTCTGGGGAAAGTCTGTCAAATAGAAGTAGTACCATTTCTAGATATGCTAGAGTTAGGCCATCCATGGAAAGTACCATAGGATAGGTGAGCTACAGGAGTGTGTACTATTAATGTCAGTTTCCATTGAATGGAAAGAGTGTATCTATCTGGAGCTACTACCATGGCATCAATATAGGCATCTAAGCCTTCTTTAACAGTAATCATTTTGTTGGGTACATTAATATGAACTCCCATTGGGGCTGTATGTTCAAGTTTGCTAAGCAAATGCTGGACATATGTTGTCTGTGTATTGACAGGGGCTTATTCTGGGATTCTGTCAGGGAAATCATAGTAGTCCCACCAAGATGAGGAGGTGCAAGATAGCCATCTTGCCAGTGTATCTGTAAGAAAACAGAAAAGGATTGTTAAGTGTGAGGTACTATTCCGCCCTAAGTGGGTTAGGAAAAGTAAGTTTAGTCACCTTTGTACAATTTGAGCTGATTAACATGGAACCACTTGTTGGTAGTCTTCTTTTGCTAGTGATCTCGGACCTGATAGACAGCAGGACTGAGTTTACTGAAAAGGGGTATGTGCCTTCCTTTTACTGGCAAATGAATGAGTTGGTTGTCTGTACTGGAGAAGCATAACTTGGTCTCCAACTTCCCAGTTGACTTCTTTGACATGCTTATCAAAATGAGCTTTAGCTTGTTGTTGATCCTTGCCCATTTGGTTGGCAGCGAACAGGTGTGTCTTCATGATGTCATCATGAAGCTTTTCAATATACTTGTCTACAGATACCCGATCTGCAGTATTGGTGTGAGATCAATCAACAGGTACTCAAGTAATCTTGTGGCTCTACCAGTCATAACCCGTAAGTGTGCACTGAATAGTGGTTGTAGGAGTGCCCCTGAGTGCCATCAGGAGTAGTAGCAAGAGGAATCCCAATCCTTGGATTGTCATTGATGAATTTATATAACAACTGTTTGATTCTTCTGTTGGCTCTTTCTGCCTGGCCTGAGGATTGAGGATGGTAAGGATGTGGAATTTCTGATCTACTCCAAGTAGTTGGAGTGTCTGCTTCATCAGCTCAGCTGTAAAACTGGTTCCTGGTCTGAGTCTACCTTTAGGTAGTCCCCACCTGGAGGACAACTAATCCACCAGGATCTTGGCAGTTGTCTTAGCTGTTTGTCTTAGTGGGAAATGCTTTTACCCATTTAGAAAACAAATCTATGACAACAAGTGCATACTTGTTGTTCTTGCTGGAGTTAGTAAGGGCCAATGAAATCAATTTGTATTGCATTCCATGGTCCAGTTTGCCTTTGGGGCAACAATCTGGCATTTCTTTTCACCGAAATTGAATTGTTCTGGGTGCACACTAAGCAGCTGCCACATAGTGCTCTACATCTTTGGCCATGCCAGCCACCAGATGACAGTTTTGAGTCTCTGGAGGGTATTTTCTGCCCCTGATGTCCACCAGTGGGGTATCATGAACCATATGGATGAATTCAGTTTGCAGAGATTGTGGTGCAACCCACAGTTTTCACCTGTATCCTTTTTCGATACCAGATGAGGTTCTGATCACTAGACAAGCATATGTTGTCAGAGTGTCTATTGTATGGACTACCAACAAGTAGTGGTTATTCAATCCCTTGTCCAAGAATTTGAACACATCCTTTAGTTCTGGGTCAGATTTCTGTGCAGTGGAAAGGTCCAGTGGAGGTTCTGGTACTTGTTTCTGCTTGGTGTTAGCAGCTACTATAGCTGCTACAGCTATTGGGTGAGTCATTGACCATGTCTCCCTCCCCAGTGACTGCTTTGGCAAATGAGTGCACTCAATCATTGATAAGGGTCAGGTGTATATACACGAACAGATCCCTGTATTTGACAGGTGTGCCATCAGATGATGAAAGTTATTTTTCTCCCAGAATGGTAGGCATTCAGTAAGAGATGAGCAGACCCAGTTGGAGTCTGCAAGATGATGGCATCCTTGTCACCATGGGGCATAACCTCAAAGCACAGGTTCAGCTGCCAATTTGGTATACTGTGAGAAGATAGTGCATTTCTAGAAATGTGTCTGAAATCACCTTCTTCATCTAAAATGAGCACTCCAAATCCTGCCACCTGCTCTTCATTTACATAGGAGATGTAGCGATCTGTAAAGATACGGTACATTCTGGTATCTTCCAGAACATCTGGTGTAGCTGGTAAGAATGGTCCAGGCTCAGGTAAGTCTAGTGGTTGGAGGCACAGTCATGGGACGTGCCTGTGTAGAGTAGACCATGGGCCAAGATTGAGGGCATTTTAGCAGGCAGTAGTTTGATGTCCCTGTCCTGCAAAGGAAAGACCAGTGGGTGAGCCTGGTGTTAGAGACTGAACTATCTTTCACTTTGTCTGAAAGCAAAAGTTAGTTGGGTGTGACAGGTATGCAGAACAATAGGAGCATACCTGATGATGTACAGAAATGTATGACAGCCCAGAAGGTTGCCAAAGTGTCCTTTCGCGAGGCTATATTTCCCCACTGGGACAGCATCTGGAGATGCATAGGCAATGAGCCTGTGGTACCCATTGTACTTTGTGCCAGCACTGTAGATATGGCCACATCAGAGGTAGCAATTTACAAATGGAAGGAAGGTTTGGGTTGGGGTTAATCAGTGCTAGGGCTGAGACTAAGACCTGTTTGAGCTGTGTCACAGCTTCAATGTGAGTGGGGCCCTATGTCCATGGGACATCCTTTTCAGAAGTTCCTACAAGGAGCAGCCTTCAAGGCAAAGTCAGGGATAAAATCCTAGAATAGTTTACCATTCCTAGGAAGCATCTGAGTGTTGCCACGCTAGTAGGAAGTGGCAGATCTTTCAAGCCGGGATCTTTTGACAGCTGAGATTCTACCTTAGTCTGTAATATATAGGCCAAAGAAATGGCCACTTTTTCACATAACTGTGCCTTAGAAGGGTTGCATTTGAGGCCTGCTCTCTTGAGGAGAGATAGAAGTTCATCTAGAAGGGCCAAATGATCTTCCTTCGTGGTGGTTGCTAAACAAGTCATCCAATACTGCAGGAGACACTGGGGTGTGGAGAACCGCAGGGCATCCATCATGTGGAGATGCAAAGGAAAGGGCTGCTGTGAAGCTCTGGGAAGATGGGTCCAGGTGTACTGGCACCCATCAAAGGGAGAAGCAAATTTGTATTGACTCACCAGTGGTAATGGGTGTGACCAAAATCCATTAGAGATGTCAAGAGCTGAGAACCACTTTTTGTCAGGTGTCAACTAAACTTGGTACATCAGGTGCTGATGCTACTGTTGGGGCTCAACTGGGGTGACTTGATTAAGTTTTCTGTAATCAATTGTGAGTCTTCTAGCTCCATTTGGCTTTTCACAGCCCAACTAGGCAAATTGACAGTAGAGACACAAGTCCTAATCACTCCTTGTTGTAGCAGTGATTGAATGGTCTCCCTCAGTGAGAGGCAAGGCTTCAGCAGGAAATGGATACTGCTTTTGCCTCACAGGGTTGGGTCCTGGAATCTCAGTGGTGGTGTGCATCCTACCACAATCATGCTTGTTGGTAGCAAACACATCAATGTGTTTTGCAGCAAAGGTGCAAGTTCAGAAAACAGGTCATCACTTTTGAACAAAGCCTTGACGTTATACTTCTTGTTGTTATGGGACATAGCTGACACCACATGTGAGTGTGGAATGGTGACAGCATGGCATTGTCCTTTGATCTGAAGGAGTAGCCTGTTGGAAAAGTCCACTAAAGAAAGTCAATTCCCAGTATACTGGGGTGATGATGTAATACCATGATGTCAAAGACAAAATCAGTCCTGCGGTGGCCTACCACCACAGGCAGAGGAACAGATCAATATGTGTATAGCTGAGGTTCCATCTACATCCCGTGCACTGGTCTTCCAGCCAGTAGACCAGTCTGATGAGGCTGGGTTCTCATCATGGAGAACTGACAAGTCTGCTCGGTACCAGAAACATGGTGAGGTGGTGGCCCCTGACCGTGGTCTTCACACAAGCCTTCCGTTTGTGTCAACAAGCAAGTCACTCACAATCTGGACTGGGGCCTGTAATTGTCAATCTGCATTTTCAGAATCATCTTTGCCATCCTGTTCCTGAAATCTGAGGCCCGCAGGATCTTTCTGGGCCTCCTGTATGTCTTGCACAGAATACAGCTGTACCTGCGATGTCACAGGCCTGCTCGGTTGGCTCCTCCTTGATCATTGCATTGGCCTGATCAGTAGTTGATGCCATGAAAGGATTCTTTGCTCAGCTGTTTGGTTGTTCAGTAGCCAAGAGCAGGAACAGATTTCCCTGGCTGCATGGCTGTCCAGTGGCTGGAGCGAGGGCTGCTACGTACGCATAGGCTGTTTCTCTCCCAGCATGGACTTCCTCCAGCATTTTGTGGAGGGTCTCATTCTCATCTTTAAGGCTTTGCTAGCTGGGGCCATTACGATACTGGCTATTGGGTTGGGCATTTGGATTTTCCAATTGCTCCTATCCTTGTTCCTATTGTTTCTATAGTTCTGGTCCCCCCATGTGACTGCTTGTCATCAGAAGGGTGTCATTTTTCTCATTGTTACTTGCCACAGTATAGTGGATAGGCAGGTTGGAGTAGGCTGTAATGCAGCTACCTGAGCTACCAGAGTTTGAATGGTGGCAGCTTTGTTGTTTTACTGGAAGCCAAGTTATGGAGGTACACTTGGAAGGCACGCTCCGTCTTGGTAAGGATTTCTGCAAAATGATTGGTCTCAGGTAAACATTGAGTTCAACCTTTTCCCAGAGGGCCAGAGTAATATTCTGGATGTACAAATCCTTGTACTCAATTTGGTCTTTGTTGCGACCTCGCCAGCTAGACCTTTGCCAGCCTTGTAAGTGAGCCACAACCATTTATGGTAAGCCGCTGGCTTTCCTTCACATTCTGCTTAACCATAGGTCAAGCAGGCTCCAACAACACCTGGGGCATTGGCAGCAAGGAGTGCCACCAAGATGTCATTGTAAGCATGTGTCTTACAGTTACGGACGGTATCTGGGAGCTTGGCCCAGAGGATAGGTTTGATCATCTGTCACAAGACTTGAACCTGGTACTTGGGTTGGAGAGAAAGCTTCTCACAGAGGAGTGCACCTTCTCTAAATGGCAATGGAGATTGTCAGTCAAGCCCATCTGTCCAGTGCTTTGGGCAATTTGCTGGATAGCTTGAGCAACTTGCAAGGGATTGGACATATGAGAATTGAGTTCAGCCCAATACATTCCATGGCACCGTGGCGCTGCCACTGCATCAGCAACTGCCTTGAATGCATGGTCCTGGTTTACAGTGTACTTAAACATTTGGTTAATTTGGCCCTGGATGGCTCTCCAGTGGTCATTCTGTGCCATAATATTGGTGATGGCCTCTTGTATTAGACTGCGCACCTCCGTATTGTCCTCCCTGGAGAGGGGGCAGAGTAGTGGCGCACCATGGAATACAGACCATCTGCATGTGTCATGGGGCTGCCATCTTGGCATCGTCACGTTGCTTCCACAATGTTTGTGAAGGTGTGGCAACATAGAGGTGTGCATATGTAGGTGCCATCTTGGGATGGCTAGAGAAATTACAGCCCTGTGTGGGCTGGACTTTTGTGTGATGTGGCATGCCTCATCATCAAAGTCAGAATTTTCATCTCTGGATGATGCAGTGTCAATGGGCATATACTGGAACCCATTCATAGATTTAACATGGCCAGCAAGAACCTCTAAGCTGATGGTGCAGCTTCGCCATCTTTGTTCTACACTTCTTGTAACAAACTCTCTCAGTGTCCTGCTCAATACCCTTCTCAACCTCATGCTGCAATACTCTGTATCGGCACCTAATTCAATGTTTTCCTAAGCTCATTATCTAGCTCACAATTCACTCTCTCATTTTCCTCTTTCAACTCAGCATTCTCTTCTCTCAGACCCTCATTTGTATCACTTAGAATATCGTTCAAATATTCTGTTTCTTATCACATTTCAGCCTTTCACAATCATCTCAACAACACAAATTTCTCTCTCAGAGTCTTCAGCAGTACAGTGCAACAGTCTGTCATTGGCATCACAGAGTGACTGTGTCTCCTTCACTAGTTCCTGTTTCCTGTTCTGTAACTCTGATGCCTGCAAGCCCATCTCTTTTTAGAGATGCATTTTGTAGTTCAAGGAAGTTACACTTCGCTGTGAGACTCTCAACAATGATATGTAGAGTTGCAACCAAGAAACCTTTAAAGTTGTATTTCTTGGCTTTTGTTTGGACTGTATGTAGTGGTCTGAAATTAGTAGTAATGAGTTTTCTGCAGACTTCACATCCAGCACAAATCCGTCCATCCTCCGTGGGAGGTGAGGTATTCGAGACATCCAGTCTCAACTCTGTGCAAAGTTCAGGCATAACAAACAAGGCTTAGACAAACAAACAAAGAAGCAGACGAAAACTGGATAAAATCCTTGGCACTGTCACTCAATGGCTTTCTGGTCCCCGTGGGTAAATGGTGGTGCCAAGGTGGTTCACTGTCACTTGCAGAGGAGTGTATAAGGTCCGAGTGGAAGTGCTATGCCCCGGACCAGGAAGAGTGTGTCCATCACAATAACAACCACTGTAAGTATGAGTAGGTCCAAGTAGGCAAGAAAGGAACTATACTATTCGACATTCAAAATTAATTGAATGGAATCTTCACTTGTGCATTCCAACCTGCAAACAGTCACCAAATGTAACTGGGTAATAAAATTACCTTTTTCAGATTCTTGTTGGAACTGCACAAAAGGAAGAGATAGCAAACAAGTGGTATCCAGATAATAAATGTAATTTATTACTGGTAAATAAGAATAATACAGGCTTACAACCAACAGTGTAATCACTGGAGAGTATCCAGTTTCCTTACCTATAGGTGCAGTCAAGTCTCTCTGAGAGAAAATATGTGGTGCAAGGGTCTTATACCCTGATAATAACCATTACAACAACAAAGAAGATACATAAAAAGTAAGTAATTGGCTAAAACAGGTGGTTTCAGTAGCCATCCTAACTAACATAAAGTTGCTTAGCTAGCAGAAGATAAAGTGAATAATAAGGTCTGTGATGCTTCCAAGGTCACTTGCAGTTACAGTTGTGCACAAGCACTAAAGATGGCACTGTTGCCTAACTACTAATTATACAGTAACAAGCATTTGTCAATGCCGAATGTTTGCTTGCTGGCATTGGCATTAGTAGTGTAGAAGTTACAGAGCTGCATAATAGGAATGGCAGTATTGAACTGAAACCAACCCCACCACCACCCTGCAGAGAGTGACAGGCATTGGGGTGTGCCTTTGGGTCATCAGGCATAACGACCACGCCAATTCACCACACCCTACCCTGCAGACACTGACAAGTGTCATGGTGTGCTTGGGGTCTTTGGCGCTTACGCACTCTCTTCCATCAGGAAATACGGTGAGATGGGCGCAGTATAGGAGAATGGGGTGAAGTTTGGGTCCGAAGAGTCCGAGGCACACCTGATGCCTCTCACTGGCTGCAGGGTGTGGGTGGGGTGGAATGATATGAGCATGACAGGCAAGAATCCCAAGTCACACCCCTGATGCCTGTCATTCTCTACAGGGTGGCGTTATGGTTGGAACCCTAATGCCTCAGGCATTCGTTGGTATTTTCACTCCAAATTTTCAACATGGTTTTTGTGATCCCCACCTCATGAACAGTGGCAATTTCAGTTTGTTAGCTGAAACTGCTTTGCACAGCGACTATGGCATTTGGCACCACAGGTGCAAAACACATTCGAACAGGATGTGAAAATGACAGCGGTACTGTTCATAGGAGGTGTAAAAATGGCAATGTTGAAAATCTGCTGTGAAAATCTTAAAAACTGGTGAAGTCACGAGGCATGTGAGAAACTGTGCAACGACACCTGTAATGTAACTAGTTTGGGGATTTTTACAGCAGATTGTTAACACAGGCATTTTGGGACCTCCGATCATGAACAATGTCAGCGTGATTTTCTTTATCTGTCCGAACAATGATTTCCACAGCAACCATGCATTTCTGTTGCTGAAAGTGTGAAAACACATTTCAGCCATGTTGTGAAAATGACAGCTGTACTGTTCATAAGGATGTAAAAAATGCCACTGGTGAAAATCTGGACTGAAAATATTACAAATTCATGAACTTACGAGGTGCGTGGAAACTGCGCAATGCTCACTCGTAACACAGTCATTTTATGGAGGTTTGTCACCAAATTTTCAACATAGCCATTTTAAGACCTCTGCTCATGACCAGTGTCACTGTGATTTTCTTAATCTGTCCCAAACATTGTTTTCGCACACCGACTGTACCACTGTGCACTACATGTGCGGAAACACATTTTGGGCAAGATGTGAAAATGGTAGCTGTACTGCTCACAAGGAAGTGCAGTAAAATGGCACTGTTGAAAATCTGGTGTGCAAATATTACAAATTCGCAAACTTGCCAGCATGCGTAGGAACTACGGAACGTGAGCTCCTAAAACAGTCATTTTGGGAATTTTTCACCAAATTTTCAACATAGCCATTTTAACACCTCTGCTCATGACCAGTGTCACTATGATTTTCTTAACATGTCCCATACATTGATTTTGCACACCGACTGCGCTATTATGCGCTACATGGGCAGAAACACATTGTGGGCGAGATGTGAAAATGACAACAGTACTGCTCATAAGGAGGTATGGTAAAATGGCAATGTTGAAAATCTGGAGTGAAAATATTGAAAATTTGGAACTTATGAGCGTATGAGAACTCTGCAACGCACGGTCGTGAAACAGTCATTTTTAGGAATTTTTCACCAAATTTTCAACATAGCCATTTTAAGACCTCTGCTCATGAACAGTGTCACTGTGATTTTCTTAATGTGTCCCATACATTGATTTTGCACCGACTTTTGCCATTGTGCACTCACATTGAAGTGGGACTACGGTTTGGGTGAGATGAAAAATGACAGCTGTACTGCTCATAAGAAGGTGTGGTAAAATGGCAATGTTGAAATTCTGGAGTGAAAATATTGAAATTCAAGAACTTACGAGCTGCAGGAACTGCGCATAACGCGACGCTCGTGAAAACAGTCATTTGTAGGAATGTTTTCACCAAATTTTCAACATAGCCATTTTAAGACCTCTGCTCATGAACAGTGTCACTGTGATTTTCTTAATGTGTCCCGTACATTGATTTGCCACCAACTGCCCATTGTGCGCTACATGGGTTGAAATACATTTTGGGTGAGATGTGAAAAATGACAGCTATACTGCTCATAAGAAGGTGTGGTAAAATGGCAATGCTGAAAATCTGGAAAATATTGAAAATTCACGAACTACGGCGTGCATAGGAACTAGCAATGCGTTAGTAAAAACAGTCATTTTTAGAATTTTTTACCAAATTTTCAAATAGACTTTTAAGAACCCACCTTATGAACACTGGCAGTGTCATTTCATTAATCATTCCAGAAAGGTGATTTTCGCAGTGGCTGCGAAATCACCCTTCGGACCAGTAACGCCATGACAGTGACAGCATTCATGAGAGGGTCCCAAAAACCCCATGTTGAAAATTTAGTGCAAAATTCCAAAAATGCCTGAGATATGCAATAAAGTTGAAAAAATCCTATCTATCCCATTATACAGCTTACGGCATTTCCTCAGTTCACAGCCAGCTTTGAAGAGTGCAGACATGTTCGGCGCCCGAGAGCTCGGAGGTAAGTATATAAGTGTGGGAAGGCAGGGTGCGCAGTGGGTGGGTGCGGGTTGTGGGAGGGGCAGGGATAAGCACCGAGGGACAGTTTTGTATTTACAGGTTTTTAATTTCCTAAGATGACACGGGATGTTTGCCACTCTGGGTGGGCTCCCAGCATGGCAGCTGGAAAGATGTTGGTGGGGGCAGGGCCGACAGGGATTGGGCACCCCGTTGGCTATAACATCATTTTGCCACACTGGGGTGGGCTCCCAGCGTGGCACCTGGATGCTGGGGGCGTGCAGCTGACAGAAGTTGGGCACCCTTATCGGCCATAACATTATTTTGCCATGCTGGGTGGGCTCCCAGCATGGTACCTAGATAACTTGGGGGTGTGCAGCTGATGGGGATTGGGCACCCCGTCGGCCATAACATCATTTTGCCATGCTGGGTGGGCTCCAGCATGGCACCTGGATGCTTTGGGGGCGTGCAGCCGATGGGGGAATTGGGCACCCCGTCAGCCATAAAACATTTTGCCACGCTGGGGTGGGCTCCAGCGTGGCACCTGGATGCTTTGGGGGTGGAGCCAATGGGGATTGGGCACACCTGTCGGCCATACAGTGTGGGGGAGGGCACATGAGCATGCAGTGTGCGTGCGTACTGCGTGTGTGGAGGGTAGCTCTGCTCACTGAAGCAGAGCTCTCTTTCAACTGTATGCTACTGCATTTTCAGCTATCATAGACAGCTGGAGCAGTGATTGGCGCACTGCGACCGTGCCTGCAAACACACTGACTGAATTGGAAGAGGCTGACACACCTCTGGAAAACTTCGGATGATGGCACTGTGTTTCTTGCACATGCGTGCAAGCAAACATAAAAATATAATGGAAAACATCTCCCAGTGGTACAATATATTGTGAGAATACAATGAGCGTAATATGCATTGAAAAGTACAGTAGAACTCCGATCCTGACACTTATGCTTATATGATAAGTGTCTGTGCCCTAATATTAGTACATATACCTACATATGTGTTGCTGTCCACGAGGTGGGGGTACAATCAGGGTGCTGGTCCATGAATAACAACTCCTCCAGTAGCTTGATATCCCACCTTAGGTATTGCCTCCAGAACTGCACATAGTACTCCAAGTGTGGCCTGACCAGTGACCTGTAGAGGGACAAGATCTCCTCCGCTGCCTGGATGAGAACCCCTCACTGTACACCCAGCATCTTGTTCGCCTTCACTGCCACTTTCTTGCACTGGGCAGAATTGTTCATGCTCCCTGTTACCATCACCCCTAGGTCCTTCTCCTCCTCAGTGATCCCTAACTTCACCCCCAACTAGTATTCTCTCCTTGGGTTCTTTGCCCCAAAGTGCATAACCTTACTCTTCTTCACATTGAACCCCAGCTGCCACCTCTCTGACCACTTCTCCAGTTTGGTTAGGTACTCCTGTAGTTGCTTTAATCCTTCTCCTCATGCACTACTGCACCCATTTTGGTATTATCTACGAACAGACTTACCCTGCTCACCACTCCATGTGTGATGTCGGAGATGAAGTGTCCAAATAGCACCGGGCCCAGCAACAAGCCCTGCGGCACCCTGCTTATCACTGGTCTAGGTGTTGAGAATTCCCTACCACCACCACCCATTGCAGCCTCCAATGCAGCCAGTTTGTAATCCAGTATGTGATCTTTGCCCCCACTCCCATGCCAGTTAGCTTCCCCATGCCTCCCATGATGTACTGAATTGAAGACCTTGCTGAAATCTAAGTAGAGGACATCCACTGCATGGCCCCTATCCATCTCTTGTTACCCAGTCATAATATTGTATTAGATTAGTTTAACAGGACTTCCTGATATGAACCCATGCTGCCTCACATCCTGGAGGTAACAGTCCTCTAGAAATGACACCAGCCTCTCCTTCAGTATCATCTCCATAAGCTTGCCCACTATGGAAGTGAGAATGACCAGCTGATAATTGGCGGTTC
This sequence comes from Neoceratodus forsteri, assembly GCA_016271365.2. Classification (NCBI taxonomy): domain Eukaryota; kingdom Metazoa; phylum Chordata; order Ceratodontiformes; family Ceratodontidae; genus Neoceratodus; species Neoceratodus forsteri. The sequence continues at coordinate 399,334,206 of CM057454.1, forward strand.
ATCCGTTGGGCTGCTCTTGTGTATTGGCACACATGGCCATCCTCCAATCCTGAGGCACACATCCCAAATCCAGAGAGATGCTGAACAGATCCACCAGTGGTTCTGCCAGCACCTTCACCATCTCTCTCAGCACCCTGGGGTGGATACATAGATACATAGACGGTGTCGGCAGATAAGGCCCATGGCCCACCCAGTCTGCCCATTTGAGCTTGTAAGTTCAGTTTATGTTTTCCTAGAAGTCTGTTGCCCCTACCCCTGACCTCCAGAATTCCTTTATGTCTATCCCATGCATTCTTAAATCCCGTGATTGTTTCAGCCCCACCACTTCCTCTGGCAGGGTGTTCCACTTGTCCACCACCCGCTCTGTGAAGAAATTCTTCCTCATGTTTCCTCTGAATTGTCCTCCTCCAACTTCATCCCATGCCCTCTAGTCCTGGAACATCTTTTCACTTAAAAATAGTGTATTCCTGCACCCTGTTCCTCCCTGTGAGATACTTGTATGTCTCTATCATATCCCCTCTCCCTCCTCTCCTCCAGGGAGTACATGTTCAGTTCCTTCAACCTGTCTTCATAGGACTTGTGATGCAATCCATGTACCATCTTTGTTGCCCTCCTCTGAACCTTCTCTACCCTGTCTATGTCCTTATGTAGGTATGGTCTCCAGAACTGTACACTGTACTCCTGGTGGGGTCTCACTAGTGTCTTGTATAGTGGAATTATGACCTCCCTTTTCCTGCTGGTGATGCCCCTGCCTATACATCCCAGCATCCTATTTGTTTTACCTGCTGCCTTGTCACACTGTTTCCCTACCTTGAGGTCATCAAGATGATAACCCCAAGATCCCTTTCCTGCTTGGTGCATGCTATATCCTCACCCCCAACTGATATATTGTGCTAGGGTTTTGTGCCCCATATGCATTACCTTGCACTTCTTTGCATTGAATTTCAACTGCCAAACCCCTGACCATTCTTCAAGTTTCTGCAGGTCCTTCTTATTCTGTCTACACCCTCTGGTGTGTCTACTCTGTTACAGAGCTTTGTGTCATCAGCGTAACAGTGACATTCTGCCTTCTAGGTCCTGTGCAATGTCACTGATGAAGATGTTGAATAGGACCGGTCCCAGCACTGATCCTGTGGTACCCACTGGTAACTCTTCCCTCTGTGGAATGACAGCCATTTACCACTACCTCTGTGTCCTGCCACCCAGCCAGTTACCTACCCACCACACTACTGTCCTGCCCACACCCATATTCCCCAGATACCATCTGGCCCTGGTGCCTTTTCCACTTTTAGCTCCCTCAGTCCCTCTAATACTCTACTTCCCTCAATCATTCTATCTGTCACCTCTTCCCCCATCTTCCCAGTCCAAGGTGATAGTCCCCCCTTCTCCTGCGTGAACACTGAGCAAAAGTATTCATTTAGTACTTCCACTTGTTCATCTCCCTTTTCCTCACTCTCCACCTCTCTCTATAAATGGACAACTACACACACACACACATACATACATATATATATATATATATATATTAGAGCAAAATACTCTATTTAATGCATCAGTTAGGGTTGTTCCACAGCGACAAAGGTGAAATTCAGTGTTAGGATTTATTACCCCAACTTGACCGTAAGGTCTTGTTAGGGTCATTGGCCTTAACTCACCCCATCACATGTGTAAAGAAGCTGAGGTACAGGGAGAATGGGGTGAGAGTTAGGATCGACTCACCCCAACGCGCACACCAATGCCAGTTGGGGGTGGGCTGGGGGTCCAAGGGAGGCATTCAACCCTAACACTGAATTTCCTCGCTTTTGTTGCTGTGGAACAACCCTAACTGATGCATTAAATGGAGATTTTTGCCTCTTATTTCCTTCTTTTGAGAATGAGGATGATAAATATTGAATGTAATGCAGTGGCGAGAGCACGGGGCCGGTCTTGTCACATAGTAACAGGAACAGCAACGCAAAACACAAGCATCAACAGTTACAGAGATGGTAATGCAAATGTAAATGTTAAAGCAAACATCAATAGAAATGCAAGCGCCAAAGTGACGGGAAGCGAACAGTGATGTAAGCGGACATGCAAACAGTGTATGAAAATGCAACTGGTAGCAGCGCACAGTGATGGCACCGATATTTTAAATGCAAATGTTAAGTGTTACAGCAAAAAGAATGGCAAGGGAACAGAAACAGAACGCGAATGCAAGCAAGCATGCAAATGCAAACCGTAACTACGCGCGGGCATGGTCCGCAATGTTAAACACAAATGTAAAGTTAACATGCAGAATAACGCCAAAGGAAACAGAAATGGAAATGGTAAAAAGCGCATACGAAACACAAACCACAATGCTCACGGGCACGGTACCACAATAGGAAATGCAAATTGTAAAGTTAACATGAAGAATAATGCCAAAGGAAACAGAAATGGAAAAGGGAACAGAATCGTGTATGGAAACGCAAACTGTAACAGCTACGGTCACAGAACCGCAATTGTAAATGCAAATGGTAATGGTAACAGCAACAATAATGCCAAAGGAAAGAAAATGCAAACGTAAATGCAAGCCAGCATAGGAACGCAAACTGCTACGCAGCATGGTCATGGTACCGCGAATTGTAAACGCAAATAGAAACACAGAAACATAGACTTTGATGGCAGATAAGGACCACTTGGCCCACCAGTCTGCCCATTTCCCTACCTATTGGATAAGCTGCAGATTCTAGTTAACCAACAGCCTACTTCCTGCAACCCCACTATAATTGCCTTATGTCTGTCCCATGCATGTTTGAATTCCCCACTGTTTAAGACCCTACAACCTCTCCAGGAAGGCAGTTCCATGTGTCCACCACTGTCTCCGTGAAAAGAATTTCCTCACATTACCCCTGAGCCGTCCCCTCTAACTTTAAATTGTGCTCCCATGTTCTACACATCTCTTTTCTGAAAGATGCTACCCTCCTGGACTTTGTTGATTCCCTTGAGGTACTTAAAAGTTTCTATCATGTCCCCGTCCCTCCTTTCATCAAGGGTATACATATTAAGCTCTCTCAGTCTCTCTTCATATGGTTTCTGATGTAGACCCTGCACCATTTTAGTTGCCTTCCTCTGGACTGCTTCCATCCTGTCTATGTCCTTGCGTAGATGAGGTCTCCAAAACTGCACGCAGTACTCAGATGGGGTCTCACCAACTGTCTGTACAGAGGGATAACCGCTTCCCTTTTCTACTTGTGATGCCCTCCTATGCATCCCAGTATCCCCTGGCTCTCCTTACTGACTTCTCACATTGCTTACCCACCTTAGGTCATCTGATATGACTACACCCAGATCCCTTTCCATTATTGTTGTCGCTTAGTACCTCCCCTGCTATTGTGTATTCTGCTCCTGGATTTTTATTTCCCAGCTGCATTACTTTGCACTTCTTTGCATTGAATCTAAGTTGCCATATGTCTGACCATTCCTCCAACTTTGCCAAGTCCTTCTCATCCTTTCTACCCCCTTGTGTATCAACTCTGTTACAGATCTTTGTGTCATCTGCAAAGAGGCATACCTTTCCTTCCAGACCCTCTGCAATGTCACCTATAAAGCGTTAAAGAGGACTGGACCCAGTACTGAGCCCTGAGGTACTCCACTAGTAACCCCTTTCTTCAGAATGTGTTCCATTCACTGTTACCTTCTGTGTCCTATTGTGCAGCCAGTTTGCTACCCAGGCTACCACCCTGGGACCCACTCTCAGGCTGGCTAACTTGATTATTAATCTTTGTGTGGGACTGTGTCAAATGCCTTGCTAAAGTCTAGGTAGCCATATCCACAGCCCCTCCCTGGTCTATTACTTTGGTTACCCATTCAAAGAAATTGATTAGATTCATCTGACATGACCTTCCTGCTGTGAATCCCATGCTGCTTTGGGTCCTGTGCCCCGCTGGCCTCTAGGTACTCAACAATTCTTCTTTCAGAAGTGATTCCATCATTTTCCCACCACTGAGGTCAAACTAACAGGTCTGTAGTTTCCTGCTTCTGCCTTGCTCCCACTTTTGTGAAGGGAATCACATCTGCCCTCCTCCAGTCCTCAGGTACCACCCTATCTTCCATGATTTGTTAAAAAGTGTGGTTAGTGGTGTCACTAGGTCCTCCCTTAGCTCTTTTAGGATTCTGGGGTGAATCCCATCAGGCCCCATTGCTTTGTCCACCTTGAGTTTTAGGAGTTCTTTCAGTACTCTTTCTTCTGTAAATGGACTGGCGTCAACCCCACTATCCAGAGTGCTTCTACTGTTTGGTTTAGGTAACTCCTCCTCTTCTTTTGTGAATACTGAGCAAAAGTATTCATTCAGTATCTCTGCCTTTTCACTGTCTCCCTCTGCCTACCTCCCTCTCCTTTATTAATCTTCACTACCCTCCCTTAACCTTTCTATGCTCCCTAATGTACCTATAAAAGGTTTATCCCCTTCTCAACTGAGTTGGCTATCTTTCCTCGGTTTAGGCCTTTGCCTTTCTGACTGCCTTCCCACTTCTTTCTGCTTTAATTGATATAGTTTCCTGTCGTGCTCGTCCTGTGATTCCTTATACTTTCTGAATGCATCCTTTTCTCCTTTACCTTCCCTGACACCTCTTTTGAGAACCACAGTGGTTTTATTCCACTTTGTTTTCTTTATTTGTTTCACACAAAGGCTTGTTGCCTCCATGATGGCAGTTTTGCTTTTTCTCCATTGTTCTTCCACCCTCCTTTCTGGCTATTTGTAATGCATTCTCAGGTATTCACCCATTATGCCAAAGTCAGCCCTTCTAAAGTCTGGTATCCTTGTCTTTGTATGGCTTGTCTCCATGGTTGTGTTTATTGTGAAGCACACTGTGCAGGGTAACTTGTTCCCAGATGTCTACTGACTTCTAAATTTGTGATCTCTCTCCATTTGAGAGTACCAGGTCTAATATTGCTCCCTTATGAGTGGGTTCCACCACTAGCTGTCTAAGGCATGCCCCTGTAGGGCATCGAGAATGACCCTGCTCTTGGATGTGGCTGCAGTCCATGTCACCCAGTTAACATCTGGCATATTCAGGTCCCCCATCTACAGTATCTCCCTTTTTCAGCCATTTGAGAATGCCCTCTATCATTTTCTTGTCCATTTCCTCCCTTGAAACGGGGGTCTGTATACAACCCCTGTGGATTGTGATGCCATTCCCTGTCTCCAAGGTGACCCAGAGTTCCTCTTGTCCTCCCCTTTACTTTTTAGTTCTGTAGCTTTGATCCCTTCCTTATGTAGAGCTACTCCACCTCCTCTTTTACCCTCCCTGTCCCTTCTGAGATTGTGTACTCTGGTATGTTGACATCCCAGTCATGGTTCTCCATGTACCATATTTCTGTGACTGCCACAATATCCAAGTGTTCCTCTTCCATCAGGGCTACTAGCTCTGGAAGCTTGTTTCCAAGACTACGTGCATTGGTACTCATTGCCCTCCATTTAATGTTGGCTTTATCCTTTTTACCCCATCCCTGCTCTTATTGCCCTTGTCCATTTTTCCATTTACCCCTGTCCTGCCCTCTGTCAGCTCTGTACCTCAGTGTTTACCTACTACCTGCCATGTTTTGTGGGGAGGCTTGAACTTTCCTGTTTCCTATCAGCACCTCCCCTTGGCTAGTTTAAAAAGTTTGCCAAGGAAGCCTTTAAACCTGTAACCTAGGAGCGTGTTTCCTTCCTGGACAGATGCAGACCATCATGCCAGTATAGACCTTCATCTCTCCAGGTGGACCCCAGTCCCCAATGAAGCCAAAGCCCTGTGTCTGCACCAGTTTGCAACCATTCATTAAACTGCATGGTGTGCAGTGCCCTAACCTCACCCCTGCCATAGACTGCGCAGCCTCTGAGAAGGTTACCGTGCTTGCTACCTATCTGAGGCCTCTCCCCAACTCAAAAATTCATCCTGCACTGCACTGATCTCATGCCATAGCTAGGTCATTTGTCCCAAATGGTAACAGTAACAGCAACAATAATACAAAGGAAACAGAAATGCAAACAGAAAGCATAGCGGCTATGGAAATGCAAACAGTAATGCTCAGGGCATGGTACCACTACTGCAAATGCAACTGGTAATGGTAACAGAAACAATAATGCCAAATGACACAGAAATGCAAGCATAAGTGAAAATGCAAAGTGTAATGCATACGGTGGCGTAGATGGGAGCAGTGCATAAGCGGTAGAAATGCAACTGGAAATGCTAACTGGCACAGTAACAAATGGGCACACCCTCTTTTCCCCAAAACTGCATTGAAAACACACAGTGAAAACAAAGAATGTATACATAACAATGAGCCTTGGAGCAGAAAATGAGGGCTTGGAATACTAAATTGCTTATATCTCAGGACCACGTATGATGTAGAAAAAAAATGCAAATTTCATATGAATTATGACTTTCCTGGCTAGTTTTGCATTTAGCCCCTGTTTGGGGGTCTAAGCATTTTGTGACAAAAAATCTATATCTCACACGTTCCGAGATAAGGGCATCAAAAGGCACAATGGGCGCGTAATGTTATCCAATGGGAAAAAGCATGAAACTGAGTGCCATCACTGTGCCGCCCTGTAATATGTTTTCACCAAACCACAAAAGGCACATCTGTGGGATATTGGCTTTCTTCGCTCCAAATTTCAGCCCAAAAGACCAAAACATTATTTTGCAGCAGGGTGGCAAAGAATTCCTATAATGTGAAGGACGCCGTAATGTTATCCTATGGGAAAAAGTGTCAAATTTGGAATGCCGTAACTTTGCAGCCCTCCAATATTTTTTCACAAACCACCAAAAGGCACATCTGTGGCATGTTGGCTGTCTTCCCTCAAACTTCAGTCCAATAGACCAAACTGTTCTTTTGCAGCAGGATGGCAAAGAATTCCTGTTATTTTGGGCATAGGGTCACAAAATAGTGTCAGAAATCACGACACTTTCACAAATGAAATCACGAAAGTGTTGTGAATGTGACACTACTTTGTGACACTACTTTTACAAAAATTGAAAAACGTATTTCTGGGGTGTTTAGCCCCAAAATAAAGACTACCTAGCATCCTCAGGGCTCGAATAGGTAAACACAAAAGAATTGTGTCCCTAGATGGTCCCAATTTTAAATGCCAAGCATTTTTGTGATCACCAACTGAAAATAAAATGGTGGATTTGCAACACTACTAGGGCCATTTGTGACACTAAAAAGTGCATTTGCGACACTGTCAAACTTTTTAACTTTTCCTTTGACTTATAATGGGAATTTACTTTTGAATAACTTTTGAACCGTTTAATATTTTTCACAAAATCTTCAAAAAGGCATAGGGGACCCTGGCCACACATTCCCTGAAGTTTTCGGACCAGTCATGCAAACCATGCAACCTGTAGGAAGCGAGCAAAAATTCACAAAAACTGTAAACGCCTCATGCAGATCAAACTTAATAACTCTCAGCCAGATATCCCGACCACTACGAAAGTTGGCAGATCCCAGGATATATAGATCTTGATCATGCATTCCAAATTTCAGGCAAATTTGTTAAACAGTGGCAAAGTTATTAGGTGCAAATTTGACCCTTTAACCTTAAAGAGCTACTCAACTAACTATGGTTATATATGTATATATATGCACACACACAGTGAAACCCTCTGAAGTGAACACCAATGTACCACAAAAAATATTCATGTATGCGGTTATTCACTAAACAGGATTTCCACTGTTTTCATTAGGAGAGGCTAAAAGGGATACATGTAATCATTTTGTTTAGATTTTATGAGTCAAGTGTATTTATTCAAGGCATAAAAAGCTTTAAAATGTTTTTCAAAAGTTATGCAGTTTAATGACACTAATTTATATGTCTTGGAGTTTCGGAGATTCATGTGGAATCTTTAGCACTCAGTGGTAGCATCAAGAACAAAAGGCAGAAAACTGGATTTGACACTCACACTAAACTACAATGAACACCAGCTGTGCTTAATTGAATTGTTAATTGCAAGCTATTGTCCAGAAGTAGCAAAATGGATGGGGCAGAGCAGGGTTACCTGAGGAGGTTTAATAATGGACTGTCAGCAGGGTCTGAAAACTGAAAAGAGACATTTACTTAAACAGGCTACTCTATTCACGTAACAGAGCATGTTTACATTAAACAGATAGGAAAGGAACTGGGACTTCACCAAATCTTCAAAAGGCACATCGGTGACCCAGACTGCATCTTCCCTGAAGATTTCAGACCAAATGTACAAATCAGCCGGGCTGTGGTGCGAAAGAAAGCGTGCAAAAGTCTGGATTTTTTTGCATTATTTGGCATTCTGCTGCTCCACAACTGTACATCTGACTGTAGTGCAACTTGCCAGATCCAGAGAGCTATGGTACCACACTGTGCATGCAATGTTTCAGGCAAATCCATCATATAGTGGCAAAGTTATTAAGGTGCAAAATTTGAGGTTTAACATTAAAGTGCTTATCAGCCCTAACTATAGTGCTACTACGTGGCACTATAATATATATAAAGAAATACAAAATCACACATACCCCCATAATGCAAGCATCATGCTCTGTATAGGAAAATCACCACAAAATATTATGCTGGTTCAACTTTAAGCAGAAATACATGGTATAGAAAGGCCTCTTACACAGTCTGCTAAGGGTGCCAACAGAAGACACAGACACATGTTTCGTTCTATCAGGACTCATCAGTGTGCCTCATCTGTATGACACCCCAGTGGAATGAACTAGCTACCCTAAGTTGGTCTATCTGGGTTGGGCTGTGGTGAGCCCAATAACAACAAAAACAAGCTAAAGACAAGGAACCTCAGTGCGCAAGCACTGAAACAAGGGTTACCACAAAGGGCATTGGCGGGAAGCAAAGTTTAAAAAAAAAAAATACAAAACACACATACCCCCATAATGCAAAGCATCATGTCTGTATATGCAAATCACCACAAAAAATATATATTTATACCAGGGGCTGAGAGCTTTCTCAATAGAATATTCTGTGTTGTTACCACTGCAGTGAGGATAAATCCTGATAACATTAGCAGAGTGAGGATAAATGCCATTTATTCATACTCTGTTTATGTCACCAGAGTGAGGATATCTTCACTGCAGCTTGAATTCTAAATTAAAGTGCTTCAGAAAACAGTTTCTATTTCAAACTGAAGCTGCAGCTTACTCAATTAACTTTGCAAACCGCTCTCACCTGTATCCCATTGTGTTTCTAACATGCGTAGTCCATTACTGTGCTGATCTCAGCTTCAAAACAACCTGAATTCTAAATAAAACTCCTTCACAAAGCAGTTTCTCTTTCTTAGTGCTACCTGCAACAGTTTCTCTGTCAGTGAAACCTACAACTTACTCAGCTTTTCAAAACACACTTACCTGTCTCCCTTTGTCTTTCTGACTCCAAGTCCATTCAGAACAATACACACACACACACACACACACACACACACACACACACTCACACCACACACAGAATGAACAGAAAGCACACAGAAACAGAAAAATGTTCCTAAAGCTCTCACCCTCATGGTATAAATTGCACACATGATGTGCAGATCATGGGATATGGAAAATATTGACAGAGGACACAAAAGAAACGCTGGCTTAAACAGCTATCACAGAAGAAAAAGTCCTCACATTAGGACACTATAACACTGATTTTAATTATTAAAAGCAGTATAAACAAACAATACATAAGGTACATATAAGTGGTAGCACCCCTACAACCGTTAACGTTTCACGACATCACCAGGCGCTTTATCAAGACCTTTGGCACTCGTTGAGAATACAGAGCTCACTCTGCAGGACTGAGAATATTTTCCATATCCCACTCCTGCCCATTATGTATCCTATATATCTTTATAGATTGATTATGTATATAGGGGATACATGGAGTGGGCATGGAGGTGGTCTGTAGAATGTGTCACTCATGCATCATGAGCTCGGATATTCATGAGTGCCCGAAGGCAGTGAGATATCCAGACTCATGATGCAGGAGTGACAGTATTTGCTTATAAGACAAGATCTGCCCATCATGTATTCGATATACACAATAGGGCCAAGAGTTTTAGAAGTTTTGTTATGCTCTCTTGTGTTCTGTTCCTGTTTATGTGTTTGCTCATTCTGTGTGTGAGCTTTTCTGAATGGGCTGGCAGTGTTATAAACTCTGGGAGACACATGAGTGTGTTTTGCAATGCTAAATGAGTTTGCCCCACAGCTGTCATTTAGGAAAAAACTCCGCTCCTCTCCCTCTGAGCAGTCCCACCCACCACCCTCGTACTCTGTCCTCCTGTCATTTAATAAAAACCCTCCCTCCCTCCCTCCTCTAAGCAGTCCTACCCACCACCCTCGTGCCCATTACATCTGTCATTTCTAAAAAAACCTCCCTTCCTCCCTCTGAGCAGTCCATCCACCACTCTCGTTCCTGATCCCGGTCCATGAAAAAAATTACCTCCACTCCCTCCCTCTGTGCAGTCCACTCACCACCCTCATTCCCTGGTCCCGGTTCATGTAAAACAATTATCCTCCTTCTCCCTCCCTCTGTGCAATCCCACCCATCACCTTTGTAGCCCAGTCCCCTTTCTTATACATACTGTATATAAATCCCTCCCACTCCCTCCCTCTGTGCAGTACCATCCAGCACCCTTGGTCCCCAGTCCCCGGTCCATGTAAACAAATTACCCTCCCTCTCCTCTGTGAAGTCCCACCTGCCACCCTGTTTCCGGTCCCGGTCCATAGCAAAATAATTACCTTCCCTCTATGCAGTCCCACCTACCACCCTTGAAGCCCAGTCCTCCTTTCTTATACATATATAAATCCCACCTGCTCCCTCCTCTGTGCAGTATCACCCACCACCTCGTTCCCTGGTCCCCTTTAATGAAAAGAAAACTGTTGTCGATGTCTTTTCTTTTATAACCTGTAAATAAGAAAACAGTCCATCGTCATTTCCTCAGTCCCCCTCCTCCTCCCCCCACTGAGTATGCACCTCCCACCCCTTACCCATACTTACCTCCGTGGGTTGGGAGCACCCATTTTCTCTGGACCAGGACACGTCTGCACTCTTCAAAGCTGAACTGAGGAATCAAGGTAAGCGATGTATAATGGCACACAATGGGAGTTTCAACTTAGGTTGATATCTTAGCCATTTTAGGAATTTTGTTACCAAATTTTCAACATGGGGTTCTTGGAACCCCATCTCATAATTACTGTCACTGTCATCTCATTAATTGGACCCAAAGGTGATGTCATGGTCACTGTGCAGAATCACCTTCAGGACTGATTAACAAAATGACAGTGCCAATGTTCATGAGGTCAGGTTCAAAGTCCATGTTCAAAATTTGGTGTGAAATTCCAAAACTGACTATGTTCTGGCGTGCATTACTGCAGGTTCTAAACGCTCGTAACTTCACCAGTTTTCATATTTTCACTCCAGATTTTCAACACTGACATTTTTCCTACCTTCTTATGAACAGTACAGCTGTCATTTTTCAAATCCTGCCTGAAACATGTTTTTGCACCTGTGGCACAGAATGGCATGGTTGCATGTGCGAAATCAACTTTTGGGATGGGTTAACAAAATCATAGTGCCACTGTTCATGAGGGATGTCCCAAAAGCCCATGTTGTAGATATAGTGAAAAATTCCCAAAAATGACCGAGTTACAAGCATGCATTGCACAGTTTCTACACATGCACGTAACTTCTCCAATTTTCATATTTTCAATCCTGACTTTCAACATTGGCATTTTTCACACCTCCTCATGAACAATACAGCTGTCATTCTTCACATCCTGCCCAAAATGTGTTTCTGCACCTGTGTTGCAGATTGGCGAATCCCTGTGCAAAATCAACTTTTGTCATGGATCGCCAGCCCACCGGTACAGAGGAAGAATTTACCATTGCACCATGGGTGATCTGGGTTCGGGAATGGACTCACAATGCTCAAGGGCCAGCAGGAGGAAGGTGTGAATTGAACTGCCATTTGCAAGCTTTTAACCTCCACAGGAGGGGGATATGTCTCCAGTCTAGCTCATGGGTGACCACGGTACACACCATTACTGGAGCACCTGGCCCGGTGCTCCTTGGGGGACATGTTACAATAGATGATGTTGCTACATTGTGGACCTCAATGTGACAGACACCCCTTTCCAAAGCAAAAAAATGTCTCTGGTGTGCAGCATGATGTCTTCCTGGCTGCGGCAGACTTGAGGGGTCCCTGGTGCATCCGTGACAGAGCACCACTGGGGTTGCAGGAGGAGCTCTGATGGCTCGACCCTGGGAAGTAATCCAAGGGCACTGCATGCAGGTGACTCCCAGCTTGACTACGGCAGCAAAGGGCAACTGAAAGAGGTTGGCTGCCAGAAGAAGAATAAAGGCATAGGAAGTAAAAAAATGTCAGTCTTGATTAACAAAATCACAGTGCAACTTTTCATGAGGAGATCCCAAAAACCCATATTGATAATTTGGTGAGAAAATTCAAAAGATTACGAGTTATGAACATGTGTTGTGCAGTTTCTCAACACTCTCGTAACCCGCCAATTTGTCATGTTTTCACTTCAAATTTTCAACATTACCATTTTCTCACCACCCCAAGAATATTACAGCTGTAATGTTTCAAATCCTACCACAAATTATTTTCTGCACCTGTGGCCCATAATGACCTTATAGTTGTGCAGAATTATATTTTAACAGGGATTTGTAACTTTTCTGTCTTAGGTACATGTGGTGAGGTGATGATAAAAGCTTATGCTGAACATTTGGGGTGAAAATTACTTATGATGGCACAGTTATGACTATTTGTTGCGATTTTGCTACATCTGCTCGTATCTTTATATGTGGAAGCACTAGGGCCAGAGACCTCTGTTTTCCACATCTAGATACATATGTGCACCTGTGGAGGGATAGGAGTGCAGTTCCCACTGTGCCATATGGATACTTATATAATTGCATGTTTTTCATTAAAAAGAATGCAAATTAAATGCAAAAAACTTTGTTAATGCACCAATTAGGTTTTCTGTCACGCCCTTGATACTATGGAAATATCAAGTTAGTGAGTAGAATCATAATAGTACACCCAGACTCACAACACAGTTACACACATGGCTAACATACAGAACTTTAACTGCAACACTTACAACAGCTTATGTTACACAAACTCATAAGGGTCAACATTTTTAAGCCAACTCATGTCTCTAACGCTCAGAAGAACACATTAGTCAGTTATGGAAATCACAACAGTACTGCAGACTTCCTATTCTTACCTATTCCACTGAGCGTTAGGGGCATGAGTTGTTTCCGTGTTGACCTTATAGTGTGTGTAACATAACTGATAATGTTGATGCGGCACCTGGCTGTTGGCCATCTTGTTGTGTTAATAATCAGATATGATTCTACACCTTTCCCATAATATCAAAGCGCTGAATGCATTAATGGAAAGTTTTGCATTACTCTCTATATATATATATATATATCTAGGCCCTCGCTTCCACAGACAAATAAAGATAAGATTATACTATCTCAAAAAGTAAGGAAATAAATAACAAAAACTGCATTAATGCTCTAGTTAGGGTTACAGCCACAAAAGTAGAGAAATGTGGTGTTAGGGTTTCCAAAGCTAATACTCCATCCCACCTGCACCACAACAGGCATGGGAGGTGTGCCTTGGGGTCATCAGCCCTAATGCTTACGCCATTCTCCTATACTGTACCCATCTCAGCTTATTTACTTATGGAAAGGGTGAGTGTTAGGACTGATGACCCCAAGGTACACCCCGATGCTTGTTGGTGTCTGCATGGTGCAGGTGGGGTGTTAGCATTGGAAACCCTAATGCCATATTTCCTCTACTTTTGTGGCTGTAATCCTAACTATAGCATTAACATAGCTTTTGCTATTTAGATAGATACTGTGAGAGATAGATAGATAGATAGATAGATAGATAGATAGATAGATAGATAGATAGATAGACAGACAGACAGACAGACAGCCAGATAGATAGATAGAGATATATATAATATTTCTGATTTGCTTTGTAAGTAAATGTTGCTACGGAAATGGCTATTGGCTAATCAAGAGTTTCTCCTCATGATTTCTTAGGGTTCAAGACCTGAGAAGCAAAGTTGAGTGGTTTTGAAACCTAAGACATTACAATGGGATGCTCTTAATTTGCCAAGAGAACTCTCTAGAGCCCCATTTCCATTTTTATACTTTGGTAGCTGTCTGTTTTCAGGGGCAACCAGGGAGCACTGGGGAGGTTAAGTGACTTATTTATTTAGTTTGTGTTGGCCAGGTAAGTGCACTAGACAGAACAAATGCCTATTTTCAGGCTTGACCATGGAGATTATATATTTGAGCTGACTTACAAAGAAGAGTACAAGGCTGTAACAATACAGGCAGAGCAATTCAGAGTGCAAGGCAACACAAGTGGAGAAAAAATCATAAAAACACATTGTAGCAAGTGAAGGTCATGGGAGTCAAATCCAGGTCTTCTGGATGTGCCAACTCATTCATACCAGCCCTTTTATAAAGTGTTTCTTTTTTTTGTCACATATTCAATTCCAAAGGAAAAAGTGATTGCTTTGGAGTAAACACTGAAAAAGTATGCAAAGTTAGATAACTGATACACCTGAAGAGTAAGATCATATTTTGTGATCCCTCAATGCCTGAGTTTCATTTTCAGTCAGTGTTGTAGCCATTTTATTAGATACACTGGACAGAATTGTCAAAGCATGGTGCAGGACTTGCGTCCAGCCCTGTGCCACAGGCACTTAGGTTCTGGCAGTGCACCAAACCCTTCACCACAACTGCATCCAAGTTTACAATCTTGGGCTCATTTGCAACAATTTCCATGAATTACAGCAGCTTGCACCAAATATCTGGTGCAATTGCAACTCTGTAAAAATGGCCCCAGGATGCAACAAGTTAGATGAGAAAAAGCTGATTTAACTTGCAAAATTGCTGCATATGATACAAAATCCCGTTAGATCAATGCAAGCGCCATATCATCGTACCAGGCCTTGCAGTGATCTAAGGCTTTGAAAATCCTGCCCACAATCTTTTGTTTTGAAAACATAACATTTTAGATTTCCAATCATGCTAGCTCAACACCTAAACTTGTAGTTAACATGCACTAGAGGTAGAAGGCCTATATTCAGACATGGAAATGGAGAGACAAATAAGAGCATCCAGTCATCAGGGAGGCATTTTCATAAGGCAGCAAGCCTGAATATTGGGCTGTGGTAGTAGTAGTAATAGTAGTATTTTATTTATTTGGCAACCTATCCTGCAGATGCAGGGATCCTTATAACACAAATAAATTATAACAGCACAGATCTCATGAATGATTTAAGCAAACAATAATACCCAGAGGCTAATGAGACCCAACACCACAGGCGGAGGGCCTTATAGCCCCTGGAAGGTCTGGGATTCCCATACTACCCACCCTGGAGAGTATTATTGCGCTTAGAAAATGGGAATCATGTTAAAGTTTTTTCAGTAGTTAAAATATAGGTACAAAGTAAAACAAAACTTTAAAAATAAAGAAAAAGTTTTATGGTAAAGTAATCCCTGCCTGTCACAGTTGTCAGTAGAGGGTGCTGCTATAAGAGGATAGCACTTTCTGAAACTTCCAGGAATCTCTCTTTGGGTAACCAGAGTTGGTAGCTACACTAGCTATATCCTTGCTGCTGATCAGTTTAGGTTTTTGGGGTGGGGCTTGAGTTCTGAATAGCAGAGCACAGATGGAGCATAATCTAAGGTAACTGATTTCAGTTAAAAAATTGTCTTAGTGGTGTTAGATTTATGAGAGTGGGAGTGCAGTCAGCAGGAGTAGCTCAGAGTAATGCTGAGTACACAACATGCTGTTGTAATGTAAAGCCTTTTTTTGAAGGTGAGAAACTCCTTTACTCTGTGGCAGATTAAAGTCAAAATAATGTTGTCAGGCAGGGCTGATGTGGCATGAAACAGAGTTCAAGCGGGGTGAGGGCAGGGTGACAGGGATGTATGATGTGCTGCTGGAAGTGTACAGTTTAAAAATAAGTTTGTGGCCTAGTAAAGTGTTTGAAAATCAATGGAAAGTGTTTTGTGGGATATTTTCACTGTATGTACTGTGTTCTGATTTGTGCAAATGGAGTTGGGGGGTCACCTGCTAAGGAATGGGAAAATCCAAAGTGATAGAGTGGTAATTTAAAATGTAAACAAACACAACAGTAGTTGTTTTGTAAAATACTGATGTGATTCTTTTATTACTATTTGTATGGACTGGTTTTAGGACTGAGTGTGTGAGGGAGGCCTCTATCTCGCTCTCTTGCTAGCGAATGAAAAAAAAATTGGCAAGGGAATTTTTAAGATTGAACAGGCACAAGGATAACAGTTTGACCTTTTCACATGGCAGACTGGCACTTTTTATTTCCTAGTCATCTATTGTAAGATGTACTCCCGGCAGGGGTACCAGCCAGTCAGACACCAGGAAACAAAAGCCTATTTTCTAATATATAACCATAGTCAGCTCAAGCAACATTAGCACAGATGACAAAGCCATGGTAAAAGGTACTGTTTAATTTCCTCTAAATTTCAACTGAGGAGCATCTCTTAAGCAACAGGACAGCAAATTCTATAATAGGTGTGTTGCCACCACAAATGCCTGGTCCCAAGGCAACGTGTATAAGCACAGTGAACTACAGTTCTCTTCTGGCAAAGGATACCCCAGCTTAATGGGTGATGGCCCATCATAAATAGAGCAGTGCCTTTTGTCCAGGGTGCCATATTCAGAGGCCTGCATGCTGATGACCACATATAGCATGCAAGGTGCTAAGGGACATTTACATATCATTATGTGGTGATTAGCAGCTCTGCACAATTCCCTGATAGAGGCATGTGTGTAGAGTTTGGACCAATACCCTCACCTTCACCTGATCCCTGTGCACTAAATATAGAAACATAGAATTTGACGGCAGATAAGCACTACTTGGCCGACCCAGTCTGCCCATTTCACTACCTATTGCATATACTCCAGATCCTAATTTATCTGCAGCTTACCCTCTCTTCCTGTCTCTAAGGTTGCCTTCTGTCTATCCCATGCATTCTTGAATTCCACTACTGTTTTGCCCCACAACCTCCACAGGAGGCCGTTCCATGCATCCACTACCCTTTCCATGAAAAAATACATTCTCACGTTGCCCTTGAGTCTCCCCCTGCCTCATATTGGGAACACTTGTTCTTGCACATCTTTTTTCTGTAAGATGCTGCCCTCTTGTACCTTGTTTATATCCTTGAGGTACTTAAAGTCTCTATCATTTCCCCTATCCTTCTTTCCTCCAGGGAATACATATTGAGTTCTTTCAGTCTCTCTTCATATGGTTTCTGGTGCAGTCCTTGCACCATTTTGTTGCCCTTCTCTGGGTTGTTTCCACTCTGTCTATGTCCTTTTGGAGATGTGGTCTCCAGAATTGGACACAGTACTCAGATGTGGTCTCATCAATTGTCTGTACAGTGGTATCACCACCTCCAGTTTTCTACTGATGATACCTCTCCCTATGTATTCCAGTATCCCTCTGGCTCTCCTCACAGCCTTCTCACATTGCTTGGTTACCTTTAGGTCTTCTGTTATGACTACCCCAGGTCCCTTTCCATCTTGGTTGTCATCATTTCCTCCCTTCCACTGTGTATTTCTCCCTGGATTTCTGTGCCCCAAGTGCATGATTTTGCACTTCTTTGCATTGAATCTAAGCTGCCACACTCTAGACCACTCTTCTAGCTTTCCTAGGTCTCTTCTCATTTTGTCTACCCTCCTAGAGTGTCAACCCTATTGTAGATCTTAGTGTCATCAGCAAAGAGGCATGCCTTCTCTTCCAGCCCCACCACAATGTTGCTTATGAAGATATTGAAGAGAACCGTTCCCAGCACTGATCCCTGTGACACCCTGCTGGTTACCTCCTCTCCTCTGATAGAACTCTGTTTACCACTACCCTCTGTGTCCTATTGATCAGCCAATTTCTGACCCAGTTTACCACCTTGAGTCCAACCCTTAGCCTGCTCAACTTGTTTACTAGTCTCCTGTGTGGGTCGGTGTCAAAAGTCTTGCTAAAATCTAGGTAGTCCATGTCCACTGCCCCTCCCTGATCAACAACCCCGGTCACACAGTCAAAGAAATCTATCATATTTGTTAGACAAGACCTTCCTGTTGTGAATCCATGTTGCCTCAGGTTTTTGCCCTGCTGGATTCAAGATATGCCACAATTCTTTCCTTTAACATTTATTTTTTTCCCCACCACTGAAGTCAAACTGACTGGCCTGTAATTTCTAGCCTCCTCTTTGCTCCCACTTTTGTGGAGGGGTATCTCATTCACTCTTCTCCAGTCCTCTGGAACTACTCCCTCTTCCACTGATTTGTTGAATAAGGCTGTCAGTGGTGCTACCAACACCTCTCTGAGTTCTTTAAATATTCTAGGGTGTATACATCTGGTTTCACCACTTCAGAGCGCTGGTGTTTGTGCACAGGTCATTATAACCTGAAGCTGTAATGTTGTCCTTCTCTCTTTTTGTGGGGCTGTGCCCCCCACCACACCCTTTCTATTTATTCTAACTCTGGGGAGTGGACCTCAGGGAAGGGTGGCAAATCAGAAAATGGCACTGTAATGTGCCAGCACTAAGCAGATGTGTAAGAATCCCTTCCGGCCCCATTGCCATGTTCACTTTCAGTTTCTTAAGTTTCTTCAGGACTCTCTCCTCCGTGAATGGACTGGTGTCCACCTCTCTTCCATGTGTGTTCCTCCCACCTAACTGTGGTCCCTGTCCTTCCCTTCTTTGTGAATACTGAGCAGAAGTATTTGTTCAGAATTTCTGCTTTTCAATTTGCCCCTCCACTCTCCCTCCTTCTTTACTTAGCCTCACAATCCCTCCCTGGTCTTTTCCCTTCAATAATAAACCTGAAAAGGTTTTGTTCTCCTCTTTTACTTCCTGGGCTATTTGTTCCTCTGTTTGTGCATTTGTGCTGCTGACTGCTTTCCCTGCCTCCTTTGCTTTGCCTGATAAAGTTCCCTGTCTGCCTCCTCTGTGTCTACTTATATTTCCTGAATGCCATTTTTCTCTAACCTTCCCTGCCACTTCCTTAGAAAACCATAGTGTTTTTTTCTTCCTTTTTGCTCTGCTTACTTGTTTCACACAAAGGCTTGTTACCTCTTTTATGGTTCTTTTTAAAGTTTCTTCACTGTTCCTCTACACATACACCTTCCTTTGCCAGGGCTTTCTAGAGCACTCCACCATTTCTGTAAAGTCAGCCCTCTTGAAATCCAGGACCCTAGCTTTTGTGGTGTTTGACTCTTCCACTGTTTTCACCTTGAAATACACTGTATGGTGATCACTGGTCCCTAGATGGTTGCCCACTGATCGTCTATAATTCTGTCCCCACTGGTGAGAAACAGATCCAGTATCGCTCCCTCCTGGTCGGCTCCACCACTAGCTGTCTGAGGCCCATTCACTGCAAGGCATCCAGGATATCTCTGCTCTGATTGTGGCTGCAGCATAGGTGTTCAGTTAACATCCAGTATATTTGGGTCCCTACAAGCCACACTTCCCCTTCCTGCCATCCTGTGGATGGATTTTACTAATACCCTATCTAGTTCCTCCCCTATGCTGGAGGTCTGTAGATAACTCTAGTGTAGATGGTGGTGCTATTCCCAGTCTCCAGTGTGACCCACAATGCCTCCTTCCTGTCTGTATTCCCTGAATCTCAGTTGCTTTGATCCCTGTCTAATGTAAATAACTACCCTTCCTCCTTTTCTACCCACCCTGTCTTTCCTGAAAACTGTGTATAGATGTATAAATCCCTGGAAGTCTAATGGTATCCCACAACCACCTTGATTCATGTTGTGAAATGAAATTTTCCTGGTAGTCCAGTAGTATCCCTCCTTCAGGACTGAACCTTGTTCTGAAATGAATTTACCCTGGTAGTCCCTTGACACACTCTCCAACTTAGATCTCCATTGTAAAAGAAATTACCTGGTAGGCCAGAAGTACCCCTCTAACCCTGACCCCCAATGAAAAGAATTCACCCTGATAGTCCTGTGGTTATGCTTCCAGCCCCAATCCCTGTTGTAAACTATCATCACACCTACTCAGCACCCAGAACCCTCCATCCCTGTCCAGCACCTGACATCATCCTAAAAGCCTGTGGACATGGCACACAGAATGGCGGATGGCAAATGGCACAGATCCTCCTCTCACAACCTTGGTTGCCACTAGCTGAATGACAGACTGAGTGAGTGCGTGCTGTGTTTTACTGCTAAATCAGTTTGGATTCAAAGCACTAGGGTTGTCTGGGAATTCTCTTTTGTATCACTTGCCACAGTAAATGCCTGTTATCTGCAGTCCAGCTTGGTTTGTATTTGTATGTGCACTATAGGTTTGTGTATTTGCAGCCCCACTCTACACTGCTGCTGAAAGTTCACTTTTGTAGATGTTTTATACTGGTTAATTTTGGATTCTATGAAAAGGATGTGCTTGCTGATATTATTTGTGTAATAATAAACAGGATCTTCTGTTTAGACATCTGCAGTTATACTTGACAAGCATTTGTATCTGAGTACTACCATTAACAGTACACATTTTAAAAGCAAGATGAAGGTGTATCTGTGTCCAAAACTATGTCATTTGATGGACATCAAATATGAAATACAACTCTTAATACCTGAGGATTATTAGACTGTAGGGCTGCAAGTTTGGTTCTGCAGATGAAACAACCACCTCAAACTTCAGGTGTACAATTCTTTCAGAACATGGCAAACTTTTGGGGAAAGGCAAATTTTCGATTCAGTTGGTTTGCCATGGTCTGAACTGGGTGGACCAGGTACACTAGGCAAACTGTGGACTACAGTTCACAACCTGCCCAAATGCCAGGCAATAGAATTGGGACTGCTGGAGGATCAGGAACACAGCAAAGCAGTCAGCAGTTCAACTGATCCAGGGTCCACTTTACACTAAACTGCAAAATGCATAAGATAGGGACAGAGGACCCAATAGTGGAGTGAGTGATTGACCACACTCCACTATCAGGTCCCTGAAATACTGTCCTTATTTTGCGATTATTTCCTGCCAGACAGCCCTGCTAGCATCTCTCTGTGTGTCTCTCTCTCTCCTGAATTCCCAAAGCCCTGCAGTTCCCGCCAGCCCTGCTAACCTCTCTTCCCTGGCTCATAGGCCATTGCATTAATGGTTATTTATGTTTCAAGCTCACTTAACTTGTTTCTTCCTGAGTCCCCAGTGCTTCACTCCACCAGTTCTAGCAACTCTACTTGGTTCTTGAAAATGTTTAACAGATATATCCAATCCAATATTTGTCCAAAAGACCTGTACAACATCACCGAGGCTGCCCACGGCCATACCATGTACCAGGTGGCCTTCATTGAATGGGGTATGCTAATGAAACAACCAACTAATGACAGAGTTGGTAGCCCTCAGTAACATACCCCATGCAACCAGAAGCTGCCTGGTGTCTGTGAGATGAACACAGGTGGCAAACCAAATCAAACCAGTCTGCTGTTTGGCAAACTTTATGGGGCTCAACCACTGAAGTTCACGTGGTCACACTTTCGGAGGTTTGCACAGCCCTATTATAGTGTACACAGTGAGCCTTCCCTGCCACTGAGACTCCCCATACCAGCTGGGGTCACTGCTTCATGGGACATTTTCACTACAGCAGAAACTGCTTTGAACTTTAACTGTTTGCAGCCAATCAGTGCAACTAGTGCTCATCAGAAGGCAGGCCTTAAGTCACTCAACCAACTTGCTATCCTGAGGCCCATCCCCCAGCCAATTGGCTAGGACACCATTTCTCAGTCAGCTTGGGGTCAACAGCTTCATCACCACTGAGGCTCCCCAGACCAGCCAAGGCTGCCTCTCCACTAAACTTTTCACTACAGCAGGAGCTGTTTGGATTTTAACTGTTTGAAGCCAAAGAGCACAACTAGTGGTTGCTAGAAGACAGGTCTTCAGCCACCTTCTTTTGCCCAGCCTCCTCCAGCAGACCCAGCATACAGTGGCTCCAGTGTGAGTGGACCAACAGGAGTGAGAGTCCTCAACAGAAATTCCCAGAGGGGAGATGCCAAGACACCAGGGTCTCTGCCCAGCTTCTACCCTGCATACTGCAAGTCTCTATTGTAATTTGTAATTGTATAACTTACTGCTTATAGTTTAGGGACTGCAACTACTTGTTAGTGTATTTACTCCATTTACTGCTTAGTAGCGGCTATTCTCATTGTAACTGTTGTTTCTGCTGATAGTTGAGAACTGTATCAGCTAGTTGTCTACTGATTCTGGTTGGGCCAAAATGCTCACCATTTACTGCTTACTCGGTTTACTCAATGTTTGTGGGGCATCGAGAATGCCCCCACAAGTTTGTGGAACATTTGTTTTAGTAGTGGTTAAGCCATTTGTCCAATCCTTTTAAAAGTTTCAAAGGTTTCACTATTTACTAAACTCTGTGGAAGTCTGTTCCATAATTTTGGAGCCTTTATTGAGAAATCATTTAGTCTGAGGCTTGTTTTAACCTGTTGGACTTCAAGTTATTTTGTATGTATTCTTGTTACTAATTTCCTTTCAGTGTAATGTATGCCACATAGCTGCATTAGTGATGAGTTTTTAACAATTTGTATAGAAATAAAGGTCACCCCTAGTGCACCTTTTGATATAAAGGGTACAGATTTAATTTCTGAAGCATTTTCTGGTAATCTAATTGTGATAGGTAAGGGACCATTCTTGTGACTGTTCTCTGTATCTGTTCTAGTCTAGCTATAGCCTTTTTAAATATGGATTCCCAAAGGGTGATCCATAATGCAAATACGGCCTGATATAAATTCTGTAAAGAGGGATTATACATTCTTCAGTTTTTGAAATGAATGATTGGTCTATCCTTCTTAATAGAGCATTTGAGTTTTTGATATTTTGTCACAATGATCAGTGGAAGTTAGTTTACTGTTGATTATGGTCCCGAGGTCTTTTCATTGTTAGAGACTTTTAATGTGGTTCCTTTAAGTTTGCAGTATAAGGATGTATTGGATTATGTCTACCAGTGAAGTACAGTATATTTGTCTATGTTGAAATCCATGTTGTTTAACGTTGCCCATGTGTCAGTGCTATTAAGATCATAAACCATTTGTTTAATGTTAGCATCTGAGTCCACCCTACCACCCAGTTTTGAGTCATCAGGAAATTTAGAAAGAGTGTTATTGGAATTTAATTGCATATCGAGATGTACAAATTAACAGGGTTGGCCCAAGAACCGAGCCCAGAGGTGCTCCACTTGTCACTCTACCACTGTCATATAGTTCACCATTGATTCTAACCTGTTGAATCCTATCTGTTAACCAACTATTGACCCAAGATACGAGAATAGTAGGGAGCCCAAGGTATTGTGGTTTACCAATTAATTTGTTGTGTGAAACACTATCAAAAGCTTTGCTGTAATCCAAAGGATTACATCCATGAGCAGGGACACTGGTTTACCGAGATTGAGAAAGGGCATATTCCGTTCGCACATTATAGCAGTATTGTCACTTGGTGTCTGCTAAGCCATAATCCGTTTTACGGTGTTTGGTTTTGTGTACTTTATTTAACACTTTTTAACTCTGCTAACAAGCATTTTATCAATTTTGACCTCCACTATTACACATCCTTCCATCCTTGTACCAATTTCAAGTTATATTAGGAACACGATGTGATGACAGCATTGGCACTATGGCCCCATCCCTCAGGTGCGATGGCAGCACCAACAGCACTAAGGCCCCCATCCCTCTGGTGTGATGGCAGCAGCAACAGCACTACAACCTCCTTCCCTCAGGTGTGACAGAAGTAGCAGCACTGTGCCCCCATCCCTTAGGTGTGATGGCAGCAGAACTATGTTCATCATTCCTCAGGTGTGATGGCAGTATCAGCACTATGGCCCCCATCCCTCAAGTGAGGCGGCAGCAGTACTACATTCCCCATCCACCTGTGGTGATGGCAGAAGCACTACAGCCTCCTCCCTTCGGTGTGATGGCAGTAACAACAATGCAGTACACATCCTCTGGGGTGATGGCAGTAGTGACAGCACTATGATCCTCTTTCTTCAACACCCACACCCCACATGCACAAGTTACAAATGATTTAGTCTCTTTGTTTGTTAGAACTCAGATGTGAATTAATCTGAACCATCACCACTAAGGTGAACGACCTTTGTTTTTTCCTATCTATAATTTAGCTGCCTGAATTGGATTTCTGCCTGTGACACCACTGGCCAAGATTAGGGAACAGACTTGGGCATTAGAGGGCCAGCTGGTGGGTGAAGGCTTGAGTATCCAACAACTACTCACCTTCTCCTGGGATGGAGGGTGGGTTCATGGCTCAGCATTTGCTGACCCCTGGTGGAGGCCAGAGGGATGACAACATGTCAGCCCTCATTGCAGGAGGGAGCGTGATGGACGTCAGCTTGTGCCTTGACATCATGTGGCCTGTCACACTCCCAAGAAAATGGGAAAACACCGCTGACCAACCAAAGAATGGCTGTTGGTCCCTCTGTAAGCCAGAAGCCCCAGACACATGTCGGTCTGACCCCTGCCATGCCCAGGATACACAGGAAGCTCTTTGGGGTAATTCTCCTCTCCTGGTAGCCTCCCAAAGGGGTAGGAGCCCAGTCAGTGAAGGGTTACTTTAGGTTACCTGGTAGCACAGCATTGAGGGGCAGTGGATGGTGGTCGGGATTCAGCAGTGGTGGTAGGGGGCTTTGGCAGGTCTGAAGGAGTGGATGGCCAGGGGTAGGAGGAGCAAAAAAAAAACTGCTTGAATTTGCTTGTTTGAAATAAAGTGTCTTTCCTAAAAAGTCCAAAAGTGATTAGTGGAGAACTTTCTAATGGATTCATGCATCTCCCAGACATGTGGATGCCTTTTTTACTTGGTGTCCAAGAAAAGGTTGTCTCCCAGTTTTCATGTTTTTGTTCAGATGTGAATTAGCACCACTCTGCCCACCAGCATCATATAGCCCTGGGGTCTTACCTTCTGTATGTCATTGACTGTGCTTTCAAAATCCACTGGGCATACATAAGTACACTTAAAAACTTAACATTTGCTTTTTGTTGAAACAGTGTATCAGAAATGTTTTTGTTATCACAGAAACTGAAACAGAAGATGGGAGAAAAGGTGCAAATGATCCCATTCACCTAAATGGGGTGCTAATTGTGAAGTCTTTTCATAATTAGTAAGGGGTTTCTTCTTTGTGAACATACTTTCATTCAGACTAGTTTTCATTCAAACAGCTGAGGATTTTGGATGGCCCTACTGATTATAAACTTGAATAAGCCAGTTGGTAACAGTGATCCTGCTTTTAGCAATCTACAACCTAGATGCTTATATGCAAAGAATACAATAAAACCTGACTAAAACCTAAAAACAAGCTTATAAAACACATAAAATGTATCTGAACATTTATCTTTACCTATAAAAATCATTGCAACCCAAATAAAAGTCAGGTAAATTACATGGTACCCTGACTACTATTCTATGATGTAGTAAACATATATTGGTATTTTTCTATATTCTTTGTAAAGCAAGTAAGACCCACTAGGCAGAACTGTCAGTTTTCAGGAGTGACCTAGAAGCACTGGGGAGGTTAAGTGACTTGCTTGGAGTCACACAATATACAAGTGGATGTTTTGGGAATCAAACCAAGTCCACTGGATGTACCAGTTCAATCACTGTTTGTTACTCTAACCACTAGGCATGGGTGGTTAAACTGAATGGCTGATTACAACAAAGCAGTGTGGATGATTTCCTTACTGAATCTATATGCAGCAAAGCAGAAAGAATACAAAGCATAGCAGCATTCATTTTAAGATGCTGAAATCTGGATCAGCCCTCTGGCGCTGTGGTAGCACTATTACTTGCAATGCCAGTGACCCAGAGTCAGAAGCAACTCGGTGCTGGAGGTCTGGCCAGGGAGTAGGATCGAGCACCTGGAGGACTGCTCTCCTCCTCCGGGAGGGTGGGCTACAGATTCTGCAGCTTTACCACCACCTGTGTGACCAAGGGTGGTGGTGGCACAATGGTGCTGCAGAGTGATTAGGAGGAGAACACTAGCCAGGATATCTGGAGCAGTGACATGTCTCTCGTGACCTTCCTCCTTGGATCTCCTCTAGTGCCAGTGCCCTCAGGGACAGAGACCAGAAAACCAGGAACAATCAGCCCACATCGGCCACTGGCAGAAGGGACCCAGACTTCATAACCAGGCTCATGAGAGACCCACTAAGCTGCCTAACACACACTAAGGAGTGTGGAGGGGTGACCTGATGTCCCGTCCTTCCCACCTGGGGGTACAACCCAGGCAGGATAGGGGCAGGCCCACAGGAGCTCCTGAGCATTACCTGGGGTGAAGCTAGGGATACCAGCCTAGGGATCTCTGAAAGTGGAGACTGATGGTGTGAGAGAGGACATAGAAAGAGAAAATAAAAAATTAAAAATATGCTGAAATCTTAGAGATTCTGTGCAGTGACATACGATTTCCATTGAGGCACCGGTACAAAATTCAAAATCTACAAACCAAGCAGGATTCCGTGATCGTTACGGTGTTACGGTAAAATGGAAAACCAGGGTCCCTGTCCATGGGTATATTAGAGTCAAGCCCTGATTAATATTGTTGTAAAAGGCAACAAGATTGGAAGTGCAGGAGTGTCCCTGCTTAAATCCATATTGTGTACTATTATTAAAGTTTAATATGTGAAGTTCTGTTTCTAGAATGTTTTAATTATTCTTTGTAGAAGTTTGCATGGTACTGAAGTTAAACTAATGGGATGACAATTTGCTGGGTCTGCTCTACTCCCTTTTTAAGATGGGTGATACATAGGTTTTAACCAATCAGATGGAAAAATGGATTCATTTAAAGATTTATTAAAAATAATGGTTAATGGAATTTTTATTATTTCTGAGGTTTCAATTAAAAACCGTGAACTAATACCATCAGGTCCTGGGCTACTCTTTCTATTCGGGATCTTAACACCTGCTTTGTATGTTCATTAGTTACAAGGTGCATTTTGTTTGATGACAGATATAGTTGGGCTCATTATAGGGTCTTTCATTGAGAATACTGCACAGAAATATTGATTAAAAGTGTTAGCTATATCTTTGTCAGAAGTAATTAAACTATTATCCTTTTTAAAGGTCCAATGTGCCTAGAGCTTCTTTTTTTTATATTCAGATAGGCAAATAAGATTTGTGTCCATTTTGGTGTGTGCAATTTTAAATTCTAAATTAAGTTTAGCCAATCTAATTGCACCTTTTAGTCTTTTACAGATGTCTGAAAATGCAATAGATATTCATTTTATGTTGATTGCGCACAAGCGCAAGAAACATATTAGCACAACTTGCTGAGAAGCAGGCTGTGGAGCCTGTGCACTATTGGGGCCAATGCCCCACAGCCTGCAAAGGCTTGTCCTGCTTCCCCAATGCCATTGCAGGCTGCTGGTGACACAAGTTTGAATGTTCACACCAACTTGTGACAAATCAGCCGCTGCAATCAGGGGCCGCCTTGTCATTGCAGTGTCAACCATCCGCTGCAATGAGGGTGACCCGTCATTGCAGGGTGGATCTAGCAAGCCTGATATTGTTTGTGAACATGGCAGCAGGTTGTCACCATGTTCAAACAATATAACCCACCATGTTTATGTGACAGCGGGGGCCCCAATCCCGTCGGCCCGATGCCTCCCTATTCATTTTGCTGACAGGAGACCAGTTCGTCAACATTCTGTCCTCTCCCCGAGCTTTCACTTTCTGCCGACCAGGTGCCCAATCCCTGTCCGGCATAGTAACCTCCCTTTGTGTGCTGAGGGTGCCCAATCCCCATCGGCTATGCTTCCCCACCAACGAAAGCCATTGGTGCCCCCAGACACCGTTATTCCTGCTGACAGGGTGCCCAATCCCCATCGGCATAATAACTCTTCCACCTTTGTGTGCTGTGGGGGTGCCCAATCCCCACATTAGCTGTGCTTGGCCCCCAAAGAAAGCCGTTGGTGGCACACTGGTTCCCCACCCAGCGTACCATGCCCTGTAAAAAAAAAACTGTCCGTGAAGTCTTTTGCTTTTCTCCTCCCTGAAAAGCAGAAAACAGTCCTTCAGTAGTCTCCGTGCTGCCCACCCACCACCCGCACTCCACCCACTGCACACCCTACCTCCCCACACTGCCCCATACTTTGCCCGAGTCCGGCGCTATCATCTTCGTGGACTGGAACACGCCTGCACTCTTCAAAGCCAACCACGAACTGAGGAAATGCGGTAAGCTGTATAATGTAATGAACAGGGTTTTTCAACTTTAGTCCATATCTTGGGCATTTTGGGATTTTTCACAAATTTTCAACATAGGGTTTTAGGGACCCCTCCTCATGAATACTTGAACTGTAATGGAGTTCCATCGGCCCCGAGGTGATTCGCGGTCACTGCGAGGAATCACCTTTGGGGCTGATTAATGAAATGACAATGCCAGTGTTCATGAGGTGGGCTCTCAAAAAGCCTATGTTGCAAATTTGGTGGAAAAAATCCCAAAAATTACTGTTTACAGTATGAGCGCACTGCGCAGTTGCTACAAATGCATAACTTTGTGAATTTGCAATATTTTGATGCCAGATTTTCAACATTGGCATTTTGTCATACCTCCTTGTGAACAGTACAACTGTCATTGTTCACATCCTGGTGGAAATGTGTTTTCACACTTCTGGCACCGAATAGCGCCGTCGCTGTTGGAAATTAGTGTTCAGGACAGATTAAGAAAATGACAGTGACATTGTTCATGAGTAGAGGGCCTGAAATTTCTATGTTGAAAATTTGGTAACTATACTCCATAAAATGACTAATATTCACAGCGTGCGTTGCGCAGTTTGCACACGCTCGTAACACTGCGAAATGTGTAATATTTTCACTCCAGATTTTCAACATTGCCATTTTCCCTCACCTACTTATGAACAGTGCAGTTGTCATTTTTTCCATCCTGGCTAAAATGTGTTTTTCAGTTCAGTGCAGAATAGAGCGTTCGCTGTGGGAAATCACTATCCGGGACAGAGTAATAAAATGACAGTGATACTGTTCATGAGCAGAGGTCCTAAAATGCCTATGTTGAAAATTTGGTGATGATAGCCCATCAAATGAGTTGCATTGCACACTTTTCATACACCCTTGTAACTTGCAGATTCGTAATATTGTCATGCCACATTTTCAACAATGGCAATTTTCACACCTTCTTACGAGCAGTACAGCTGTCATTTTCACATTCTGAGTGAAATGTGGTTTCACAGTTGTAGCACAGAATAAACGCGATCGCTGTGGACAATCAGTGTTCGGGACAGATAAAGAAAATGACAGTAGCACTGTTTATGAGCAGAGGTCGTAAAAGCCCTATGTTGGAAATTTGGTGACAAAACTCCATGACTGTGTTACAAGCGTGCGTTCAACTGTTTCATGCACCCTTGTAACTTCACAAATTTGTAATATTTTCACGCCTAAATTTTCAACAGTGGCATTCTTTCATCTCCTTATGAACAGTACAGCTGTCATTTTTCACATCCTGGCTAAAATATGTTTTGCACTCTAACGGAGAATAGCACGTTGCTGTGGGACATCAGTGTTTGGGATAGATTAAGATGGAATGAGTGAGGAGGGTGACTGAGCTCAACTGAGCTCTGTTGAGACTGCTCCAGATTTGTTTGTGGGCAGAAAAGGTCCCAGCAGAGAGGCCAGCATAAAAGGGCAGCCTGCAGCAGTGGGAGAAACAGAGCGAGAGAGTGAGTGAGGGAGGGGTGAGTGAACTCACTGCAGCACTGTCAGGACTGCTGTGGATTTCTTTATAGGCAGAAAAGGCATCAATGCAGGCAGGGGCCCAGTAGAAAGCCAGCCTGCAGCTGTGGAAGAAACAGTACAGTGAGGTGAGGCAGGGGACTGAGTGGGCTCAACGGGCTCTATCAGGACTGCTGCGGATTTCTTTGTTGGCAGAAAAGACGCCTAATGCAGGCAGGAGCCCAGACAAAAGGGCCGCTTACAGCACCAGGACAAACAGAATGGAGCTTGACAGAGGGAGACTGAGCGACCTCAATGGAGCTTTTTCAGTACAGCTGTGGATTTATTTGTGGACAGATAAAGGTGCCACTGCAGCCAACAGCCCGTGCACAAGTGCAGCCTGCAGCACCAAGAGAAACAGAATGAGTGGTGACAGAGTGGTAGTGAGCGAGCTCAAGCGAACTCTATTGTGACTGCTGCAGATTTTCTTGTGGTCAGAAAATGTGGCAACGCAGGCAGGAGCCCAGCATAAAAGGCCAGCTTGCAGCACGGGCAAAACGGAATGAGTGAGTGAGAAAGGGGAGTGAGCGAGCTCAATGGAGCTGTGTCAGGCCTGCTTCAGATTTCTTTCTGGCCAGAACAAGCCACCAATGCAGGCAGGAGCCCAGTACAAAGGGCAGCCTGCAGCGGCAGAGAGACATAGAATGAGCGAGTGAGGGAGGGAGAGTGAGTGAGCTCAGCAGACTCTGTTGGGACTCGGCAGATTTGTTTGTGGGCAGAAAAAGGCAGTGATGCACGAGGGCCCAGTACAAAATAGCAGCCTGCAGTGGCAGGAAAACCAGAATGAGAAAGGGAGAGTGTGTGAGCTCAACGGAGCTGTATTGTAACTGCTGCAAATGGTGGCAATGCAGGCAGGAGCCTAATAGAAAAGGGCAGCCTGCAACACCACCAGAAACGGAATGAGCAAGTCAGAGAGGGACTGAGGCGAGAGCTCAATGAAGCATTGTCGGGACACGCTGCAGATTTCTTATGCTGAAAAAGGTGCCAACAGGACCACAGGGCCCAGTACAAAGGGCAGGCTGCAGTGCCAGGAGAAATAGAGCAGTGAGTGACACAGGTGGAGTGGCGCCCTCAATGGAGCTCTGTCAGAAAAGCTGTGGATTTCTTTGTGGGCAGGAAGGTGCCAACACAGGCAGGAGCCCAGTACAAAGGGCAGCCTGCAGCGCCAGCAAGCAGAATGAGTGAGTGAGTGGGTGACTCAGCAGGCTCAACAGACCTGTGTTGGGACTGCTGCAGATTTCTTGTGGGCAGAAAAAGCCACCAACAGAGGCAGGAGCCCAGTACAAAGGGGCAGCCTGCAGCGCCAGGAGAAACAGAATGAGTGAGTGAGTGAGTGAGTGAGAGAGGGAGTGAACCACCTCAACGCAGCTCTGTTAGGACAGCTGTGGATTTCTTAGTGGGCAGAACAAGGTGCCAATGCAGGCAGGGCCCAGTACAAAACAGCAGCCTGCAGCACCTGGAGAAACAGACTGAGCGAGTGACAGAGGGACAGTGAGCGAGCTCAACACACCAGCGCAATCAACATTCAGCACTGACAAATGCTTGTTCTTATTTTGGGGACTTTTTTAAATTTATGGAAAAGTTTATTTTTTTATGGTGGAATTAACTTAATTATATGGTTATTCATCCAGGGTGGTATTTGTCCCTTCCCATTATATTTATTCATTATGGGAAAATATTTGGTTCCCAGATCTAAAATAATGTTTTTAGGTAGGTCCAGGATTCCTCAAGAGTGAGGGGTAACAAAGTTTCTTCCCAAGGGATGTTACTTAGATACTGATTTATAGTTGTAAAGTCAGCTTTATCATAATTCTTAAAGAATGTGCTCTGAGAGATATTGTGTTGATTATATGCTAAATGAAAGAGTATAGATTTATGATCACTGGTACCCAGTGGCTCAGATACAGAGAGGTCAGAGATATTATTGTCCGGGATGCAAATATGAGGTCCAGAATGTTATTCCCTGTGGTGGGTTCACTGTTTAATTGTTCCAGTCCAAGATCAATCATCATGGACAGGAAGTTTTGTCTGTTATAGATGCACCTGTTAAGGTTTCCCAGTCCACAGTGGGTGAAGTTAAAATTGCCCAATAATATGATGTTACCTTTATCTGCAATGCTCCTTATTTCAGTTATTAGGTATCATTACACTGAGAACTTGCATTAGGTGGCCAATAGCAAGTACCAGTGTCATCTGGGGTTGCCCTTTAATTGGATATTAATCCAAAGAGACTCTGTGTCAGTCTTAAAGGTTGCTTCGTATGATGCAATGTCATTTTGACATACCAACAGATACCCCCTTCCGATCGCTCATCTTTTTGGTAAAGTTTGTACCTGAATGTCTTTTAGCTAATCGGAATCAGTGTTCCACCAAGTTTCAGTAACTGATATGATATCTAATTTTAGCAGATGGCATTTAACTTCTAGCTCAGAGATTCTGAGAGTGTTGAGAGACCTTGCATTTAGGGACAGAACATTACAGTGATCCTTTAAAAGGATTTAATGCCAGAGACTTGGATCTAAGACCATTCTCCCCTTTTTAGTTAGTTTAAAGAACCAGCAACAAAGGAGGAACCATTACTCTTGTAAATGCTGTAAGCACCTTTTGAGCACTTACTAGTTAAATTTTGGTTGCTAGGGGTAGCTAGGAAGAAAGAGTGAGAAAGAGAGGTAGTGGTACCACCGAGTCTGGGATGTGGTACTGCCTGCTGATAACTGGTGGCCACCTCCCGTGACAGGGCTGAATAAGGCCCTGGGGCAGGGCCTTTTTCAACCCTGTCACACCCCGTGATGGGTATAAATAGCAGGGATTTTGGTGCCAAGTGTGGCCCAGGGCGAGGACCAGGAGAGAGACTGGAGGTTCAGCCTGCAAGTTCGGCCAGAGGGCCATGGCAGGCCATGGTAATCTGCTTGTCTCCTCAGCCTTCCACCCTTAATGATCTGTCAGATGGAAATCAATGGTTGGTGTGCTGAAAGGGA
Source organism: Neoceratodus forsteri (assembly GCA_016271365.2). Lineage (NCBI taxonomy): Eukaryota > Metazoa > Chordata > Ceratodontiformes > Ceratodontidae > Neoceratodus > Neoceratodus forsteri. The sequence goes on from CM057454.1 coordinate 399,366,982, forward strand.
GAAATGGAGCAAATCATAGGGGCCTGTCAGTGCATTTGGGAGCGAAGCCTGGAGAGAAGAAATAAAAATGGAGGACCACCAGTGAACTTTGGCACCTTGGTAGGGTAGCACCAACAGGGCCTAAAGCCCTGAAAGAGAGATTGTCCATGGGTGAGTTCAGCTGTTGGGTCAGAATGGTTTACTGCGGGCTGGCCCGCTGATGAAACAGAGCCTGGGGCATGACTTGGAAGTGGCAGCCTTTGCAGTTGAGCATGTAGCGGTGGCAGAGTTACCCCTAATCCCCAGGTTGGAGGCCACCGTGGAGTTGGGACCCATGGGGTGAGCCACTTATAGAGGTGGTGAAAGTCCATTTGGGGAGTGATGTTTTTACCTCAGCGGGTGGCAGTCCATTGGATGATCTGGTGCAGCACTGCCAGAGGTCCCCAGTGAGTCAGTTCAGGGGTTGGGATCGCTGCATGAGTGGGCGTGCTGGGTAGCGACTGGGATCAGTTCCAGGGACCCCAAAACCGCTGGAATAAGGCCCAGTTACCAGCCGAGGCATCAGCGATTGAATGCCTGAAAGGGTTCTGGTGGTTTGGTTCTGCTATAAGAACATCAATTGAAACATACAGAAATAAGACCTTAAAGAAAAGAAAAGCATGCTCAATAAGACATAGCCTATGGTGGAGAAGGTATAATATCAGGCTGGTGGAAATGAGCTGAAGAGAGTGTAAGGGGTTTGGGACAGTAGAAACATCTCATGCTGTCATAAGCCCAGAGGAAAAGCGAGGAATGAAATTTCCTGCAGTGAGAGTAAAAGGAAAGGAGTGTAACTGCAAAGAGAGAGAGACAAGGCAAGGAATGGGATATGAGTTGCTAGAGTTATCAGTACCAAGCTACTGTACCTCAAGTGGAGGCCCTGTTTTGGCCCCAAAATGTTGCCAGGAATTCTAGCCTTTATGGCGTATGGGAGATCTGCAAAATAAATAGTCTGTTAGCACAAGAGACTGTTACAGAAGATTTTCCAGCTGTGTCTGTGAAAGAAACCCATCATATTTAATTCCCCTGCTCCATGGAGTGGCTGTCACTGTTTTTCAAGTTTCATTAAATCGTTTTTGCATTTTAATCTTGGAGTGGACAATGAACTTAATCACTGTGACTGTACATGCTTGCCTGTTAACCAGTCTTCCCTGCAGCCTCCGGAACATCCTAGCAGCAGATTTTGGTTCCCTTGTTACTGTGATCTCAGTCACAACAAATCAACAAACCAAGTTAATGAGTATCTTTGCTTCAAATGCCTTGGATGGTGGTTGCTTAGGTTGTGAAGTGCCCCCTTCCATTTTATCACCTGGATACCTCTAGACCGGGGGCTTACACTGCTAAATAGCTGTGGTCATGTACTGGCTAGATTGAGTAGGTCATGAGAGGCTCATGCTGCTTTCCAGCCACCTGCTGTTTGATTATTGCCATGTCCTCACTGTTTTATGGTTAGCCCACATTTCCCCCCATCTGGATAATTTAGGCTTCCTCCCTAACCAGGTGAAGCCTACATCCCATTCCTTGTTTAGACTTCCTCCATATCTGGGTAAAGCTACATCACTAGTAAGTTGTTTATTTAAGCTTGACCCTATCTGGGTGAAGTCTGCATCCCTCCTATATTGTTTATTTGGGTTATCATCCCAATCTGGGTGTAAGCGTACCCCACAAATTGTTATCTAAGCTTCCTCCTTGTTCTGGGTGAAGCCCACAAGCCTCCCATTTAGGTTAGAGTCATCCACCATGTTGCTTCTCATCCTAGCTATCCTTCCCCTCCTCATCTACTCTCCTCCCTTCCCTATCTACTGTCTCCTCATTTTCTCCCTCTTAATCCCTCTACTATTCTCACTCCCACCTACTCATCCTAATCCTACCCTCCACCCCACTCCCACTGGTGTCCTGGGTGTTGCCTCCTGCCTGCTCCTTGTCCTCACTTGGAATATCTTTGGCACCTACTGCCCCTCCCTCCCACCAACCCTCATTTTCCACCCTCCTCACCCCTCTGCATTTAAGCAGCTCCATGGCACCTCTAAACTCTGTGTAACCTTGCCACTCCCAGGCAGGTGACATGGAGCTTAATCCTGGTCCTGTCCCCACTTTACCAATACAGTTTCCTAAAGGATTATTGATTGCCCACCTTAATGTCTGTAGCCTCCTCTGAAGTTGGATCTGTTGAATCCCCTCATGGTCACCCTCCAGCCAGATGATCTCGTTATCTCAGAATCTTGTCTCTCCCACAAGGTCCAAGACTCAGCATCGTCCATAACTGGTTATTCCATAATTAGGCATGATTGTACCAACAGAGGCAGAGGTGTTGAACTCTGCCTCTCCTCTGGCATCCCATTTGTACCTGTGCGATCAGTCTCCTCCAGCTCTGCATATGAGCTGCTCCTCCTCAAACTCTCTTCCATTCACAGTCCTGTTTTCATTGCAGGAGTGTACTGCTGTCCTGGACTGTTCCTGCTTTGATGACTGAACTGTTCACTTCCATCTGCTCCCTCCTCATCTGGTGAGTTGCTGATACTTGTGGATTTTAATTTTAGTTGTCTCCACCCTCTGTGTACAAACTTTGTCAGAATGTTAAATCCTCCAGCTATCCCAACTAATTTTGGATGCCACACATCTTAATCTTAAATCATTAAGCCACGGTCCTCTGGACTGGGGAACTCTCCTCTCACCCCACCATAATGTGGATGCGGGTATCCTCCAGACACAGTCAGTGACTATAATATACCTTAACTTTGCATTGTTTTTCATCTTTATTTGGTGTTATACTGACCATTTGCCTGCAATTCGGGATGTTTTTATTGTAAGTATTTTACTATATTTTGCACTGTACATTATGTATTTTCACTTGAACATCCTGTATTGTATATTCCCTTCCCAGCCCCCAAGGGTGCATCTGGAAATGAACTGTTATAAGCTCAGTATGTCTTTCCTGGAAACATTTGAAATAAATAAATGAATTCATGTTTCATTTTCCTTGGGACTTTCATTTGTATATACTTGTATTTTGACTGGCATTTTGTATTATACTATATCATGTTTAAAGATTCCTCTTCTAGTGGTGTTTAAATGACTTATGTACAAAGAAGAAAGAAATTATGTGAAAGTGCACACTTTAAAATGTAATTTAAAGATTTGCAGGCAGTATAGAGCACCCACTGGATATCATTGGTTGGACCCTCATTACTAAATACTCACTGTATGACATTAAGCAACTAATTTAACCTCCCTGCTCTATTCCACTAGTTACAGAAATGGGTAGAAGCAGGACTCAACTGGAAATGAGATGTGGCATCTCAGCTGAGCTATCCTGGGTAAATACATTATACACATAGGCAAAAACAGGACCTTAGCTACATCTCAGTACGGTTTCTGGATATTCAGATTCCAATAATGCTAAACACCTCTACAGAGGCAAACTAGAGAAGTAAATGACATAAGTCTTTGCTGATTTAAAGAGAGAGGAACTCTTGCCCTTGTCTCTCATTAGTAGGGTAGACAGAATATATTAAAATGAATGTATTGCCCAGGTTTTATTTTAGAGACCTTGCCCTAAACATTCCAACTGCAGAATGGAGCAAGATTCACAAAGCACTTCATAGATTTGTGTGGCAGTGGGAAACTCCGGGTTAAACTGTCTGATCATAGTAGGCTCAAAGGAGAGGGAGGCCTTGGTCTGCCCAATCTAAAAATCTGCCACCAAATGGCCCACACTATATACTGAATAGTATATAAAACAGATGCTGCTGAAAATGTTTGCTTAGTAATGGAAAGAAATTGTAACAAAGAGTTGAACCCAATCACTTGGTTTGATATTTCCATGGGATATTATAATACGGCTGCACAAACCTCCAAAAGTTCTACCTCATGAACTTTCTGAGTAGAACAAAAAGTTCTACCTGGTTCTACCAGGCGGAACCCAGTAGAATCAGGTTCTACTAGGTAGAACTGGGCTCTACCTATTTATAACCAAGTTCTACAAGTAAAACCAGTTACCAAGTAGAACCAGGTTCTACCAAATAAAAATAGGTTCTACCAAATAAAAATAGTTCTACTAAGAAATCAAGTTCTACTAAGTAAAATCAGGTTCTTCATGATATAACAAGGTTCTATAATATATAACAAAAAAACATTTTACATTGTTCTACTTAATTATGAAATCCACAGAAGTATTGTTTTTGTTTGAGAAAGTACATGTAGTACTAAGAATGGTATATACAATTAAGCATTGCAAAGCTTTGGTGCATAGAATTCTGTCTCAGTGCTCAAAAGCTTTGCAAAACGTACCATTCTTAAAGTCAGAATCTTAGTACTACATGTATATTCCCAAACATGCAAAATAAAATATGTGGATTTGTTTATAATTAAGTAGAACCAGGTGGAATGTGGTTATATATTTTAGAACCACCTGATTACTCAGTAGATGCTGTAAAATAGTATGGAAACTGATTTAGTAAGCGGTAATGAGCAGGGATGATATATGACTCATATATTATCTCTGACAACTTTAGCTTTTAAACCTGGTTAGAGGCAGCACAGAAGGTTAACCCCTGGTGACACCCTGTTACAATAATTTTAAATCTTCCCCCACTGTTAACCCAGGTACTAATAGAGCCCAGTTCAAAATGACTGGCGCCGATGTTCCTATAGCCCCAGCTGCATTAGTACCAAATAAGTACATGGACAAAAGTTTAAAGTAGAAAATGTATTTAATCAACACAATGTGGCAAAGCAGAATGTCACACTGCCCCAGCGCTTCTGCACCTTACCTTCCTCAGTGCCCCCTCCGAGGAAAGCTAGGTGTCAGACGCACTGGGCAGTAAATTTTGCTTTACCACATTGTGTGGATTAAATTATTTTTCTACTTTAAACTTTTGTCCATGTAGTTCTTATTTAGTACTATAACAGCTGAGGCTATAGGTACCAGGAGCACCAGTTGTGTTGAACTTTCAGAATCGAGGTGATCCCTTTCTGACTGAGTGGCTCCTGCTTGAATTTTGGCACAAGTAGTAACCCCTACTGAACTACTAATACAGCCCTATGGCTGTGGCCATGAGCCATAAAGATATGCAGGGTGTTAGGAATCTAGTATCAGTTTGAGGCGTTCTGTTATTCTGAGTAACTGTCAATAGTAGTAATATATTACCCATCCTCATTTTCTCGTTTCCCTCTAGTACACTCCCTGCCCTGATCCCTATATCCTCCATAGGTAATTATGTCAATATTACTTCATTTGCCCCACCCTCATCTTTACTCAGAATAATTGAAAAACCCATAACAGCATACCATCTGCAAATCGTCTTTATGATGACAGGTACATGGTTTGGTATCTAACAATGGAGAGCGAATTGTATTTGTAAGACAGAGTGTCCCAGTGGGTTTGGAGGACTTGGAGTTTCAGAGGGGCTAGAGTAAGATCAGGGATTTTTTATTGTCATAATATTTAATTAATGCAGTATGTAGGAACAGCATTTTTTAAATCTATTCTTTTATTTTCATTTTAGAGGTTATTCTGAAAATAGTTTCTATGTGGTGGTTGGCATCTTCAGATCAAAACATTAGATGTCATTGGGTGCAGCATTGAAATTGGGAATGTACTGTAAAGTTGACATTTTACAGTAAAAAAAAAAATATTAAAATTAAATCCCCATCTGGGTGAAGCCAGAAGAACAGTTATTTATTATTTATTTATTTTATTGTTTTGTATTCATTGAGTGTGTATTTTGTAATAAAAATCCAATAAAAATGGATGATTAGCTGTGTGACAATGTGTAATCATTTCTGGTTGTTTTAGCTGAACTGTCATATATAGTGGTCCTTCAATTTCTGGTGCTAGCTAGATTGGGCCTCAGTGGCACATGAGAACCAGCAATGGATGTTTGTTTCTGAAATTAATATAACTCAAGGAAGAGGATGAGGAGGAGGAGAGGAGGACCCACCAGTGGAGGAAAGACAGCTGGAAAGGCTAGTGGCTACTAGTGGCAACAGAATCCTTCACCGTCATCATCAGAGTGGCATGCCGTCTGGGTGCTGTCAACCTGCATAAATTTTGGACAGTATATGTTTTTGAATTGAGGCAGGTTCATTTTAAAAAGTGAGCTCTCTACATTCTTCATGGAAAGACATGTTCTTTTTGTCATTCACTATTGCCCCAACAGTACTAAAAATTCTCTGAATATGTACTGGTGGGTGGGCAACTGAGGTATTCAATTGCGATCTCAGTTAAAAAGGACAGATCTTTTTGTTCTGTTGCCAATAAAGCAATGGTTCCTCACCTGTGGTGAGATGTACAACCCCTCTATATAATCCTTAACTATTTTTGCAGTAGGGACTTCTGGTACCACTATAGCCGGCTGAGCCTTCCCAGCTGTCTTTATCAGACTAAAGTCTGACAGCATGTCCCACAGTGTTTTGTCCTCTTGTGGTGTAGCAGCAGTTCTTGTTGGTGTTTGATAACCCAAAACATCAGTGAGGCGTACCAGCAGTAGCAGCAGCAGCAACAGCAATGGCAGATTGTTTCTCCCTCCCTCTCCACCAGATTTTGTTCAGAATTTGAATGTTGCCAAAGGGCACTGATGATGTACTACTTTTCTCAACTATATATGGACACTTTCTCAATTAACAGTTTACAATAGTGTTCCAGGTCTTTAAAGTCATGTGGTTTGAAAAATGTCTCAACTGTATCCTTAAACCGAGGGTCCAGAAGTGTGGCCAAAATGTAATGTTCTGCTTTGCATATATTTATAATACGGCTTGTCAACCAGGAAGGTTTGTATCAATTTTCCAACAAGTGATGCAGCATTGATGTCATCATTGTCAAACAGCTGTGACTTGAAACACTGCAGTCTCATCTGATGAGTGAAATTAAGGGTAGGATCTGGTTAAGTCCGGCACCATCAGACTCACCACTCTGGTAGCCTCCTCAAAAGGGTTTAAGGATACAACAAAGATTCTCCATCAGATGCCACTGATTGAGGCTGATATTCACATATCCTTTCCCAATGCCATGTTGGACTGCATATTGATGGATGGCTTTTGTTGTTCAGGCATTCTCTGTATCATATAGCAAGTGGAATTCCACTGGGTCAGAACTTCCTGTATCATCTGTGAAGAGGAGGCTGTATATGTTGCTTTGGCTTCTCAGAAGGAACTAGAAGGAAAGGATCAGATTTGTTACAGTACAGTAGCTTCTTCTTGTTTTACATTGTTTCTTGTGGACTTTACTTGGTAGAAGACTATTTCTTTCTTTCTTACTACTTCTAAGGGGCTAGCAGGGTATTGTTTTGGGGCTGTTAGAATTTTGAAAACTGTTTTGGTGGCTATAGTGGGCTCATTTGTTTGATGTTTCATTGTGTAGCAGGCTGCATTTGTAGAGGCCTATTTCTTCTGATTTAAAACCTATTTGGTATGATTTAACTGGGGCTGTTTCTTTGAATCAGAGACCTATATCTTCTAATTTCAAGCCTATTTTGATGTGTTGTTGGTGAAACTGTTTGAATTGGAGACCTGTTTTCTTTTGGTAGAAACCTATTTTGGGGGCTTTGAGGTAGAATTTATGATTCATTTTGCTGGCTTCACTAGCTGTGAAGGTTAGTGCATAGTGGGGAAGGGGTGCTAATGGTCTGACCAGGGCCTCAGCTACCTGATTGTTTCTGGAAGACTTGGGTTGGTCCCACCCCCAACCCCTCACCCACCGCCCCTGGTCCATGATTTCCTTTATACCAGGGGTTCTGACATCACTTCCTCAAATGGGCAAAGGATATACACCTGTCATAGTAGAAGCAGACATCCAGGAAAGGAACAGCAGCAAGTGAAGGTGACTGCTATCTCAGTGGAAGGAAGTAACTGCAAATCTAGGAACTTTCATTGTTACTTCTTTGCATTGCTATTGCATTGTGGAAAGGAGGAGTAGGAGTTTGAAGAAGGTTGTGCAATAGCTACTTAAAGTCTCTTTTTGAGTTTGGATAGGAAGGTTAAGAATATAAAAAGCAGTTGCTCAGTCTTTCTAAAGTGGACAACAAAGTGGGTAAGGAAATTAAGAAAAGAATGTTTTGCACTGATAGAGAGAGGGAGACTTGGGGAGTGTTTGGTATCCTGCGTCTGGAAGGGTGGGGGGTCACTGGTGGGCAACGACAGCAATGGGTAGGGTGGTGGGCTGCAACAACTGCGGTGCACCAATCTTTCTAAAAATTGCCAGGAGTGTGGGAGGATGTTCAGTGCAACCACATAGAAACTCAGAAAGGAGATTGAGGGTCTGCAGGAGGAACTAAGACAGGCAGGCAGACTGGGGCTGGGTTTGGCCCAATACTGGAGGGAGGAAGAATGGGAGATGAGGGAGGGTGATTTAAGCCAACAGTGGTGAGGAGGGTCAGAAGAGGGAAGCAGGGACAAGGGGCCCAGGCCAGGAAGAACGATTGCTGGGAAACCAGGTCAGGAGACAAAAGACAAATGGAAGGAGGAGATAGGGACTTGTGAGGGGAGGCGAAGAAGTGGCAAAAGTCATGGAGTGGAAAGGAGAGAAGAGATTACTATGAAGAGAGAGGAGCGGGCATTTGTGAAGGGTCTTCAGAAAATAGTTTTGCACTGCTGGAGAGAAGAAGGTGGAGGAGGAAATTATGAAATTAGAGGAGTAATTGACCAAACTGGAGCCGGGGAGTTCTGCTGGGAGAATTGCAACAGGGCAAAAGGGAGAAATAATGTACAGGAGGAAGAAGAGGAGCTGGAAATGAGAAAGGAGAGGTTGGAAGCAAGCAGGGAGTAAGAGTGGTGGATTCTTAGTGCTGGGCAACTCAATACTAAGAGGAGTCAGGTGGGGTAGCAAGGGAAGGCATAGTCGCATTTGGGTGGAGGCCATGCCAGGAATGACAGCAGAAAGGATGGGACAATCTGTTCTGAAATATGCTAGAAGGGTAGAACAAGCCTCATTTAATTATACATCTTGGGACAAATGACCTGGCTGACAAGACAGTAGCTATAGACCAGAGGAGGTTTGAGGAACTAGGACAATTATGTGAGGGGCAGGAAGATCAGTAACTTTTCAGAGATACTTCCAGTGCCCAGGCAAGCACAAGAAGAAAGCTGAGAATAGAGGAATTTAATGGATGGCTAAGAACCTGGTGTTGTGCTAAAGGGTATGGGCTGTTGGGGTGGGGAAGGACCTGGGAGGACAGTAGTCTCTATACAAGGACAGACTACACTTGAGTGAGAGGGAAAGAAGTGTTGAAACAGAGGATGGAAGAATACATACAGCAATTAGGAATTTAAACTAGGAGCAGGGGTGGCAATTGGGCAAGAGACATGCAGAGACCACAGGTTGGGAAACCATTTGAGCTTACCCCCATAACAGTGACAAAGGACAAATGGTAAGTACTATTAGTGATGCTAGTAAAGGAGGGCAGGATGGGAGGGGAAAGGGTGGATGGTGGTTACCCTTAATGCTAGGAGCCTTGGGAGGAAAACTGCAGAGTTACAGGTGCTCATGGCAGAGGAGAGGTGGACATTGCAGCCATCACAGAAACATGGGCCACCAATATAATGACTGGGACCTGTCTGTACCAGGGTGCAGGTTATTTCGTGGGGACAGAGTGATTGGGAAAGGAGGGGTGTGGCACTATATGTGAAGGAAGGACTGACGTGTGTAAGGGAGGAAGGGGAGGAGGGTAGTACGTGAGTCAATTTGGCTGCAATCCAGGATTCCAAGAATAGGATTCTTAGAATGGGAGTGGTGTATAGGCGCCATCTCAGGCGGAGGAGTTAGACAGAGAACTAGCAGGACAGATCAGGAGGACCTGCAAGAAGGGTAGTGTGGTGATTGTGGGGACTTCAACATGCCAGGAGTGGACTGGAGTACCCCAACAACCAGGAACTGAAGGGAGCAGGTACTGCTGGATGCCTTCCAGGACAGCTTCCTGCTGCAAATGGTCAGTGAACCAACCAGGTTAGGAATACCCTTGACCTTGTGCTGACAAATCAGGACTTTGTGAGGGAACTACAGTGGAGGAACCGCTATCAGGGCGTGACCACCGCTCAGTATGGCTCACATTGGATATGGGCAAGGAAGGAGGAATCTGGCACAAGAGTGCTGGACTTTAGGAGGGCCGACTTTGGGAGGATGGGGAAGTGGTAAAAGGGTACCTGGCCAGAATTCAGTCTAGTATGGAGCACTAACCAGTGGTGGGCGCATAAAGCTGGGGATAGTGGGCAACCAAAACCTGCAAGGCCCAGAGCAAAGAGAGCTAGGGCTAGAAACCAAGCTGGTTGAGCAAGGAGGTCATGGAAAAGGTAAGAAGTAAAGAGCTGCCTTTAGGAAGTACAAGAAAACAGGGAGAGGGAGGACAAGGAGGAGTACTTGATGAGAATTGAAGGAGTGACAAGGAGGTAGTAACAGGAGCCAAGGCATTTATGGAACTCAGGCTGGCACAAGGCATTAAGAAGGAGAAGGACTTCTTTAGGTACATCAGGGAGAAAAGGAGCTGTAAGGACCACATAGTAAGGATTAGGAAGGAGGGGTTGGGTGGAAGCAGGGTGCGATAAGGCAGAATCACTAAATGAGTACTTTTGCTCAGTATATACTAAAGAGAGGAGGGTGACACCCAAGGGAGAAATGGCAGAAACAGGTGGGGAGGGGTGACAGATGGGGAAATCATGGAGGGCAGAGTTCTGGAGGGTTTGAAGGTACTGAGGGGTGGATAAGGCGCCAGGCCCAGATGGCATCCACCCAGGGTACTGAAGAAGCTGTCAGAGGTCCTTGCAGGACTTTGATAGACCTATTTAATGCCTCACCACATTCAGAGTGTGTATCTCAGGACTGGAGAATGGCTCATGTGGTGCCCTCCACAGAGTGGCCCCAAGGATGAACCAGGATACTGAGCCAGTGAGCCTCACATCCATCGTGGGTAAGCTAATGGAGACTATCCTGAAGGAAGGTTGGTGGCCCTCCTAGATGCCAGGACTACAGAACAGCAGACAGCATGGCTTCATATGGAGCAGATCTGCCAAACCAACCTGGTGGAGTTCTATGACTGGGTAACTAGGCAACTGGACAGGGGCCATGCAGTGGATGTCTTGTATCTGGACTTCAGTAAGGCATTCGACTCGGTGCCGCATGGAAGGCTGGAAAGTAAGTTAGTAGGCACAGGAGCAGGTGCAAGCTGGGTGAGATGGGTAGGGAACTGGCTTCAGGGAAGGCAACAGAGGGTGGTGGTGGGTGGGGAGCCTCACACCCAAGGGTAGTGACGAGCGGAGTTCCACAGGGCCCAGTGATGGGACCAGTGATGTTTGGGATATTCATTGCAGACATATCATTGGACATCAAGAGCAAGATCAGTCTGTTTGCTGATGATACCAAGGTAGGAGTAGTGGTGGATGACCTAGGGGGATGGCAGGGGTTGCAGGATGATCTTTCAAAGCTTGAAACCTGGTCAGACACCTGGCAACTGGGGTTTAATGCCAAAAGTGCAAGGTGCTGCATTGAGATGAAGAACCCAAAGAGGAGTTACCAGCTGGAGGGTGCAGCTAGCCCAGACAGAGGAGGAGAAGGATCTGGGGTGCTCATTACAGGGTCAATGAACAACTCGGCACAATATAGGAAGGCAGCTGCAAAGACCAACAAATGCTGGGTTGTATTGCAAGGGTATATCTTTGAGGAGGGAGGTGATTCTGCCACTGTTTAGGTCATTAGTTAGACGCACCTGGAGTACTGCATGCAGTACTGGTGCCCATATCTGAAGAGGGACATTAGTTACTGGAGGGGTGCAGCGCAGGGTGACAAAGATGATCAACGGGCTGGGGACTTATCATATGAGAGGAGGCTGAGGAGTTGAACATGTACTCACTTGAGGAGAGGAGGGATGGGGACATGATTGAAACCTTTAAGTACATGAAAGGAATAAACAAGACAGGTACAAAGGGCTGTTCAAAGTAAAGGAGGGAGGAACCACAGGGCCATGGTATGAGACTGGAGGAGGAAGGTTCAGGAGGGTGATGAGGAGACACTTTTTACTGAAGAGGTGGTGGCTGGGTGGAATGCGTTACCTGCAGAAGTGGTATCCAGTAGAACAGTGGACTGCTTCAAAGGGATGGGACAGGACATGGGGGAGGGTCAATGAAGGGAAGGGTGGAAGGAGGGGCAGCTGCAGGATAAGGGTGCTAGCTGCACATTCGAGCAGACTTGATAGACCTCTAGGCCTTTATCTGCTGTCAAATTTAAATGTTAGTATGTTTTCTATCTGAATCACCATAACAACTTTGACTTTCACAAAATGGCTAAAGTGAGTGCACACAGTCGCGGGCAGGTGCAATCAAGTTCTAATACATTTCAGTCCTCACTGATAAAGTCTTTTACCACCAAGTTAATAGTGTGTGCAAAGCATGGTATGTGTAAACACCAAGTCTTACTGCTTTCACAATATTTTAAGCATTGTCAGACACTATAAATGGTGGTTGCAAGGACTTTAGAGTCAGCCACTCAGCAAACTTTTCTTTAAGGCCCTCCAGAAAATGTTCCATTTGGTGGTCTTTTCAAAACCATAAATACATAAAGCTGCCTGCCTTCAAACAGTGAAAGTCCCTTGCTTCTTGCTGCTTCTGCCACTGCCAGTGCCACTACATGGTGATGATAATGATGATGATGATGAGGGAGGAGGAGGAAAGTTTACCCAATGGCTAGTCACAGCCATACAGTCAGTCCTGACCACTGGTCCACATATCTGTCATGAAATAAACCTTGCCCACTGAACCTTTCAGGCATCAGACAGGCTTTTCCAAACAGTGTTATACAAGTCTGGAATACTCAGCGCTGGAGAAATAGGTCCAGCTGGGGACCTGATACTTAGCACAGCGATTTCCATTAGTGCTTTAAAACCTGGGTAGCAATAAAGGAGAATGGGAGCAAGTCGGTGGCTATCATCGCCCCAATTGCTTCGGTCAATCACCTTTGCGTCAGCCTATTGGGCTTATATTTCTGTGACTGCTCAAAGCAGTTTTTCAAAGAAATGTGATGCCCGCCACACTTGCTGCTACCACCTGATTTTCTGGGCTGCTTCCTTGACCTTTACCACCATGGAGGTGGATGTTGTGCCATGGATGGTATATGACTCCAGTTGGGCTGTGGTGGTGGACTCAGAGGGGTAAAGAAATGGGAAATTGAGGATTCTGTGCTTTGACTGGAAGGAAGACTTTCATCATCCTCCACCTCCACATCAGTTACTTCATTGCCCTGGTAAACATCCATTACCTCATCCTCCTCAGCTGAGTGCAGAAGTGCAACAACTTGTATGTGCTCCTGTTGTGCTTTTGATACTGATAAATGTGAGACTTGTTCATATGCCTAATCATTGTTGATGTTCCCAGTAGAGTACCCACTTCACTGTGACTTAATTTTGTTTTGCATAATTTGCAAACCACATGGCTGCCAGATGATTTATCTTGTGTGAAAAATCCCAAACAATGGATTTCACAGATTTTGTTTCACTGCTGCTTATGGGGAGGATATGTTCATTACTATCACTGCCACCACCATAGCCACTACTACTATTTCCACTACCTCTCTGAGGTCTTTCCATGCCCATCTGCATGACATTTTGATGCACAGCCTCTCTGACTGGTTGAACTGCATCTCTTTCTTCCCTTGTAAAACCTGTCCATCTTTTGTCCTCTATTGCTCCTCTGCATGTGTGGATGTCTGACTCTCCTTATTCCCACTATAATTAATGTTTTTTACCACCATCCTTCCAAGAACTCTTTTTGCTCTTTTTCTGCCCCTGTATTCCTCCTCTTCATTCCACTTCCTAGAGCTACTAGTTGACATACTGACTGCTGCCTTATCTACTACAAACAGGATCTGTTCCACTGATTTCCCCTCACTCTCATCTGTCTTCTCCTCCTCCTCCTCCTCCTCCTCTCATCATCATCCATCACTCTGCTTATTAAGACTGGCTCCTGCACTATGATGGTCCTTGTGTTCATCCTCTGAGTACCAAGATGGGATACTCCTGCAATGTCCTGAATCTTCTGTATTGTTGTTACTGTTGCCTGGATTGCCTGAGAAGTGTTGCTGTTTTTTACCACTCATGGCTCGTCGAGTCAAGTACTTGAAGTTGTAAACACAGGATATTTTCTCCCAAAAGGTAAATACATCACTGCTGGCTGCATCGAGTCAAGTACTTTAAGTTGTAAGACACAGGGACATTTTCTCCCAAACAGGAAAATACAGCACTGCTGGCTGCTTGAATCAAGTATTTTAAGTCTTAAGACACAGGGATATTCTTCTCCCAAACAGGAAAACACAGCACTGCTGTGCGTCAAGTCAAGTACTTAAAGTTGTAAGACACAGGAAATTTTCTCCCAACCAGGTAAATACAGCACTGCTTGCTGCATCGAGTCAAGTACAATCAGTCATATGACTCAGGGATATTTTCTCCCAAAAGAAAAATACAGCACTGCTGGCTGCATCAAGTCAAGTACTTTAAGTAGTAAAATGCAAGGAGATTCATTCCCTAACAGGAAAATACAACACTGCTGGCTATATCTAGTAGTTGTGTAAACAAGAGTATTATTATCCCAAACAGGTCAATAAAGCACTATACTAATTAAAATAGGTATGTTGTCTACTGTGTGTACTTGGAAATACAGGATTTGTTTTCTCTAACAGGTCAACTCAATAGTACAGCAGTGAAAACTTTTAAAACTCAAGGAGAGTTTGACTGGAGGACTCAGAAAGAACTCACTGCTGGGATGACTGCATGGGTGAGAGAGAAGTCAATCAGAGACAGAGAGCAGAGCACTTTAATTTTCACATTTTATTTAATTTATTTTAGTTTTGTTGCCCAGGTAAGTGCACTAGACAAATCCTGCCTATTTTCAGGCACAACCCGGGAGAGGATACAGATGAATGCAACTGACTTTGAACCAGATTAAGCTGTTGGTGGTATTTTTAGTGAATGAGAGAAATTTGGCCAGGACACCAGGGAAATTCCCTACTCTTTTCGATAAGTGCCATGGGATCTTTAACATCCACCTGAACTGCCACCAATCCAGGCAGATGGGACCTCAGTTTAACGTCTCATCGAAAGATGGCACCTCAAGTGCAGCACCCTCTTATGCTGCACTACAGTGTCAAGTACTGGAATATTAACCCAAGTGCCAGATGTGGGAACTGAACCCAGAGCCCTCTGATCTCCCAGCCTCAGAGGTGAGTGTGCTACCTACTGAGCCACTGACACCAATGATTTAGCAAGCACTGCACCAAATAAAACCTTACTTTTTATTTTTTGTCTCATACTTTTTAGTAAGAAAGAAGACTGCAGAGACTCATGCCCCGAGTACTACTTGTACAGATTCAGATTATTCAAATTGTTACTAGTAGTACTACTAAGTACATTATAGGATGTTGGTGGGGAACAAGTAGTTAGTAAGTAGTACATGTGACAAACTTTACTTTTTGTTTTTTGCAGCCCTGACTTTTTATTTTAAATAAAATATATGATCCGATTCCAAAGAAGATTGATTCCAACCAAAGCAAGGAACTTTAATGAAGAACCAGAGCAGAGAACTGACATTTTAGTAAAACATGCTCCTTGAGGTATCCTCCTCCTGATAATCACTCAGTCACTAGCTACTCAGTCTCTCAGTCCACTCAATCAAGTGTTTTTTTATAGGTAATAATAATGAATAGATAAGATATGACTTTTTTCTAAAAGACAAACAAAACGAATGGTGAATGATTAGATTCTCTTTCTCTAGTGATCAGAGATTTGTTTGTGTTTGACTGACAGCAAACAATTCAAGGCTAGGCAAGCATGAAGCATCCTGCTCACACACCACCACCACCACACTCAACACTATGACAAGGAAAATGTGGAGCAGGTCTAAGGCATCGTGGTGTTCAACCACGTGTTTGTGTGACCTGCTCCACCAATGATTGCTTTACTTGCTTCCCTGTCTGAAGAGTGGGTGGTGGAGAAATCCTCCTTCCTCCAATCAAAGAATTTCTTACTGGAGAAGGCTGGATGACAAACAGACAAGCTTCAGACTGTCTCATGACTCTCCTCTTGGTGTACCATGTGGGAGGACTCCAGGAGAAATAAAGAGCATGCGCTGCAAATAGGAGGAGGAACCATGGCAAGATATGACTAAAAGAACTGTTTTTTGAATTGGGCTAACACATAAAACAAAGTTCACATTTTTATTAAAATGTTTGTGACCCATGGACCAGTGCAATCCTTGGACAAAGCAAATGATTCAGAGTTGGTTCAAGCTCAATACAATACAACAATGCTCTAGGAAATGGAGAATATTTAAATTCATGTTCTTAGAACTCCTCAGTGTGGTGTCCGCAAATCTGATACTACTAATGATGCATGGAGTCCTCTATTTTGTTGGCAAACTCTTTTTATTTTCATAAACTTCACCCCTCGTTTGGCTCCTACGAGCTTGTTCACGGGCTTCAATATCATCTATTTTAAAAACACAAATATAAATGATTTAATAATGGATTTCACTACTTCTAAATGTATTAATAACATGTACATTACAAGTATCTACCTGCTCATAAATAATACCATGTATTAAGTTCGATTTATAACTTCAGTAGTCTTTCTGCAATAAAATAATAATTGCTTAAACTTACATATAAAGCTTGTGTGCAGCAGTCTCAATCAAAATATAACATAAGTTATAAACTTAAACATCCCCAAATAGCAAGCATACCTCAAGAGGCGATCTAAAACATATGGATTTAATGGCGTTTTCTGGCTATATGCAGAGCTCTAAACATAAAGAAACGGATTTAATGTCAGACTTTTGGATTAATATAAACAAGCTGATATCGATGTAAAAATGTTTGGTCTTTCCAACTTCCCAACAAACTGTTGCTCACCTTCTAGATGCGGTATAATGCTGATAGCCATTACATTGCCAATTTCCACAAAACCGAACGTTTATGTAGTTTAATTTTACTGTTTAAAACAAAACCGTAATGGCGACTACTCCCATACTAACGCTGCAGCGTTATGACCCTTCCTTAAGCTGCTAATCCTCTTAAGCAGCCTGACTTTCCCGTGGGTGATAGCCACTACCTGAAACTCTTCGCAGAATTGAGGCGTTCTTCAACAACTGAACACTCCACTGATAGTAGTGGATGTGCGGAAAGTCGAGACCGCTCATAAACAGACGAGACTATTGCCAACCAAACCATAACTTTTTAGAAAAGGAATAAACATCCCTAAGAGACAATAAGGATGGGTACTGACTTGAACATTTCAATATGACCTATACTTGATGGCATATTTAAGATACAAAAACGTTATCAAACAAGACTGACAAAATAATGAAGTGTAATCTTCTATCACAGTACATATCAAAGAAGACATAATAGCATTTAACCAGCAATAATTACTAAACATGATTATGTTAAACAATATAGTACCACACTGTTACTTAATGACTAATTCATTTTATAGATCATTTGCTACACTCCAATGTGGTATCCCAATGATACAATACAGAATATGAAAACATATTTAACAGTTATATTTGATACAATATAGTAATAATGGTAAAATTAAAAGCCAATCCAAAGTTCTGTATTTACAAATACTTATAAATTTTATGTACATGAAAGCCAATTACTGTCCACATTCATCCCAATATTTGGATTTAAAGTTTTAAATACAATATCCACTTCATTTCTGCCTTGTCTAACAATTGTGCATAGTTACCACCTCTATTAGGCATTTTTACTACCTCAAGACCCTAAAACCTGAGAGGCGCTCCTGTATGACCCATCTCATTGAAATGAGTGGCTACTGGAGACTTGTCATTTTGATTTCTAATATCACTCTTATGTTCCAAAATTCGGACTTTAAGAGCCCTTTTAGTTTGACCTACATATAATCTAGTCGCATACACTGCAACACATAAATCACACCCTCTGTGTTGCAGTCTATATACTCTTTGATAGAAAATTCTTCACCAGAATATGGATGTTTAAAAAGCCTTTTACTAGTATTATTGCAGATAGAACATCTGCCACATTTAGTCATCCCTGGTTGTAGGGGTCCAAGCAGTAACTGGCTTTCATGTATGGTCTTATAATTAAATTGTGAATGTACCAATTTGTCTTTTAAGTTTCTAACCTTTTTAGACACAGTAATAGGTCTTGGTTGCAAAGATTTAATACTAGAATTATTCATGGAAACTAAATACCAATGTTTGTTAATGATTTTCTTATTTCTGTCATTTTATGATTATACTTAGTTGCAAATACTAATCTTTCCTGTTTCTGCTTTTTGTTGTTTATTAAACAAATCTTCTCAAGTCACTTGATCAATTTTGTAACTTGCCTCTGTAAGCACTTTTTGAATATCCTCTCTTGTAAAATCTGTTGACCATATCTTTTTATGAATATAATAATCAGATATCTCCTGGCAATTCGTTTCACTCTAACTAGTTGTGCATAAGGTATACTTTTCTTTAATTTGGGCTCATGAAAGCTTTTATTATGTAATAACGTATTTCTATCTGTACTTTTCTGTATAGTGAAGTGCTAATTCTCGAATCTGTAATTTGGATTAATAAATCCAAAAGCGGTATTGATGTTTTATCATAATTCAATGTGAATTTAAGATTGACATCAAATTGGTTAAATACATCGTTGAAAGCCAATAATTGCTGTTCTGACCCAGCCCACAGACAAAATATGTCATCTATATATCTTTTCCAAAACTTAATATAATTTTTATAAGCATTTATAGTATCATTAAAAACAAAATCTTCTTCAAATATAATCATGTAGCGTTGGTGTAACTTGGTGCCATAGTGCTCCCCATTGCTGTACCCTTATCTTGTTGATAGAATTTCCTTTGAATTCAAAATAATTATTCTGTAGAACAAACAATGCTAATTCCTGCATCATACTATTCCTAGGTAATGAACCTATTGATCTTTTATTAAATATTTTGCCCATATTTAACACTCCCTCTCTATGTGGAATAGGCGTATATAAATCTATGACATCCCATGTAACTAGAAAATATTCTGAAATTCAATCTCACTCTTAAGCATCTCTAATTGATTCATGAGATCAGTAGAATCTTTAATGTATGTGACATTTTCTCTATTAAAGGTTGTAAAAATAGTTGACATATTTTGAGACTGGGTCCAGAACAGATTCAATCCCTGAGACAATAGAGCCTGCCGAGGGATCATGCATATTTTTGTGTATTTTAGGTATACTATAAAAAGTAGGAATTCTTGGAAATTCTTTTAACAAAATTCTCATTTCCCAGTCCTGTAACCAATTAAGGTCAACAAATTCTGCCAGCATTTCCTTAGTTTACCCTGTATTGTTAACGTGAGATCTCCCATCAAAAGTGAATAATTGTTACCATTTTCTAACAATTTTAAACACATAGTTTTATATTGTTCCTATCTTGAATAACAATACCTCCCCTTGTCTGCCTGTTTGATAACTATCCCTGTATCATTACTTAGACTAGTAAGGGCTTCCCTCTGTTCTTTACTTAGGTTACAATAGGGAGGCCAAATGGAAGATTTCTCACTGAAAAGTGCCATAATTTCTTTTTCTACTATATTACAAAAACATTCTATACCATGATTCTTATCTGGGGACTAAATTTGGATTTAATATTTAATGCTTGTTTTAATTTCCTCTCTTCACTAATTTGTGTATTTTCTATTCCAAATAGATTTTTAATTCTCAAGGTTCTAAAAATCCTTGTAAGTCTACCTCTAAATCGAATAAATCAACTGGCTGTGAAGGTGCAAAAGAGAGTCCTAATCCTAAAACATAGATTCTACTTCAGTTAGCCTTCTATTACTAAGATTAAATATAGGTATTACTTCTGGGGTGTCTCCCCATGTCTCTTTCCATATTGTTGGTTCTTACTGCTCTTTCACTTAGTCCTCCTCCTCCCTATGTCCCCAAGCTCGTAGGAGGCGAAATGTAGGGTGAAGTTTATGAAAATAAAAAGGTTTGCCATTAAAATAAAGGTCTCCGTGCATCATTAGTAGTATCAGATTTCTGGACACCACACTGAGGAGTTCTAAGAAAATGAATTTAAAATTCACCATTTCCTAGAGCATTGTTGTATTGTATAGAATTTTGTATGTACCTTGTGGGTGGGTATCATAACTCTGGATGTTGGTGCTGTTATATTTTATGTTTAAAGATTGTTTAGACTAATTGTCTTGTAAATATTCACAGTATCTACCTTATATATAAAAAATTTTAAATATCACTATGGAAGATGGATTGGCAGTCCTTAGGACATAGGAATAGTGTTCAGAATACCTTACATTTTGTAACCTATACAGAAGAAGAAAGGAAGACACTCTTTCAGGCAATGAGGAGGTACAGACTTAAGTGCACAGATGGGGAAACGCACGTAACATAACACAAAATTAGAAAACATTAAATTCAAAGACACGTCTCGAATGGAATGGGTTAACTTTACACAGTATTTGGAACACAATAGAATTCCAAGGGGTTTAAGAATATCAGTGGAACCCAATATAGGTATAAACACTCAGAAGTTGTTCACTAAATGGGATGGAATTAGAAATAGGGCCAGTTGTGATTTTATGTATGCACTTATAGAAGCTATTATAGAAGAAAGAAATTACTTAGCAGAAGAGATTCAAAAATCAGGATTTACTGAAAACTCAATTGAGAGCAGATGAATTCACCTCCACCTTAGAGGATTAAAACAGAAATTGTTGGATTATGAAAATAAATTAAAACAACAAAAATTAGAAAATTTATCAGAGATACTAATGATTACAAAGACAACAAAGTCTATACTTACAAACAGTACAACAAACAAAGATATAGCTATAATATAGAAAGTGGCATTGATAGTGATAATAGCTATACTATTGACTCCTCAATAAGGGCAGGAGAGGAACAGGTTATTCCAGGTGAATCTCAGAAATCAAACACAACATCAGAAGATGTGAGTGCACGTAGATATGAATTAAGACCTTCTAACACTTATCCACAATATTCTAGGACACAAAGGGGTTTTGGGGGCCAAGAGGGAGGGACAAGAGGAGGAGGAGGAGGAGGACTAGGTGGAAGAGCAGTAAGAACCAACAATATGGAAAGAGACATGGGGAGACAGCCCCAGAAGTAATACCTATATTTAATCTTAGTAATAGAAGGCTAACTGAAGTAGAATCTTATGTTTTAGGATTAGGACTCTCTTTTGCACCTTCACAGCCAGTTGATTTATTCGATTTAGAGGTAGACTTACAAGGTTTGTTAGAACCTTGAGAATTAAAAAATCTATTTGGAATAGAAAATACACAAATTAGTGAAGAGAGAAATTAAAACAAGCATTAAATATTAAATCCAAATTTAGTCCCCCAGATAAGAATCATGGTATAGAATGTTTTTGTAATATAGTAGAAAAGAAATTATGGCACTTTTCAGTGAGAAATCTTCCATTTGGCCTCCCTATTGTAACCTAACTAAAGAACAGAGGAAGCCCTTACTAGTCTAAGTAATGATACAGGGATAGTTATCAAACAGGCAGACAAGGGGAGGTATTGTTATTCAAATAAGGAACAATATAAAACTATGTGTTTGAAATTGTTAGAAAATGGTAACAATTATTCACTTTGATGGGAGATCCACGTTAACAATACAGGGTAAACTAAGGAAATGCTGGCAGAATTTGTTGACCTTAATTGGTTACAGGACTGGAAATGAGAATTTTGTTAAAAGAATTTCCAAGAATTCCTACTTTTTATAGTATACCTAAAATACACAAAAATATGCATGATCCCGGGCAGGCCTATTGTCTCAGGGATTGAATCTGTTCTGGACCCAGTCTCAAAATATGTCAACTATTTTTACAACCTTTAATAGAGAAAATGTCACATACATTAAAGATTCTACTGATCTCATGAATCAATTAGAGATGCTTAAGAGGAGATTGAATTTCAGAATATCTTTCTAGTTACATGGGATGTCATAGATTTATATCGCTCTATTCCACATAGAGAGGGTAGTTAAATATGGGCAAAATATTTAATAAAAGATCAATAGGTTCATTACCTAGGACTAGTATGATGCAGGAATTAGCATTGTTTGTTCTACAGAATAATTATTTTGAAATCAAGGAAATTCTATCAACAAGATAAGGGTACAGCAATGGAGAGCACTATGGCACCAAGTTCATGTAACGCTTACATGATTATATTTGAAGAAGATTTGTGTTTTAATGATACTATAAATGCTTATAAAATTATATTAAGTTTTGGAAAAGATATATAGATGACATATTTTGTCTGTGGGCTGGGTCAGAACAGCAATTATTGCTTTCAACGATGTTTAACCAATTTGATGCCAATCTTAAATTCACATTGAATTATGATAAAACATCAATACCGTTTTTGGATTTATTAATCCAAGTTACAGATTCGAGAATTAGCACTTCACTATACAGGAAAAGTACAGATGAAATACGTTATTACATAATAAAAGCTTTCATGAGCCCAAATTAAAGAAAAGTATACCTTATGCACAACTAGATAGAGTGAAACGTAATTGCCAGGAGATATCTGATTATTATATTCATAAAAAAGATATGGTCAACAGATTTTACAAGAGAGGATATTCAAAAAAGTGCTTACAGAGGCAAGTTACAAAAATTGATCAAGTGACTTGAGAAGATTTGTTTAATAAACAACAAAAGCAGAAACAGGAAAGATTAGTATTTGCAACTAAGTATAATCATAAAAATGACAGAAATAAGAAAAATCATTAACAAACATTGGTATTTAGTTTCCATGAATAATTCTAGTATTAAATCTTTGCAACCAAGACCTATTATTGTGTCTAAAAGGTTAGAAACTTAAAAGACAAATTGGTACATTCACAATTTAATTATAAGACCATACATGAAAGCCAGTTACTGCTTGGACCCCTACAACCAGGGATGACTAAATGTGGCAGATGTTCTGTCTGCAATAATACTAGTAAAAGGCTTTTTTAAACATCCATATTCTGGTGAAGAATTTTCTATCAAAAGCATATAGACTGCAACACAGAGGGTGTGATTTATGTGTTGCAGTGTGTATCTGACAAATTATATGTAGGTCAAACTAAAGGGCTCTTAAAGTCTGAATTTTGGAACATAAGAGTGATATTAGAAATCAAAATGACAAGTCTCCAGTAGCCACTCATTTCAATGAGATGGGTCATACAGGAGCGTCTCTCAGGTTTTGGGGTCTTGAGGTAGAAAAATGCCTAATAGAGGTGGTAACTATGCATAATTGTTAGACAAGGCAGAAATGAAGTGGATATTGTATTTAAAACTTTAAATCCAAATATTGGGATGAATGTGGACAGTAATTGGCTTTCATGTACAAAAAAATTAATAAGTATTTGTAAATACAGAACTTGGGATTGGCTTTTAATTTTTACCATTATTACTATATTGTATCAAATATAACTGTTAAATATGTTTTCATTTTCTGTATTGTATCATTGGGATACCACATTGGAGTGTAGCAAATGATCTATAAAATGAGTTAGTCATTAAGTAACAGTGTGGTACTATATTGTTTAACATAATCATGTTTAGTAGTTATTGTTGATTAAATGCTATTATGTCTTCTTTGATATGTACTGTGATAGGAGATTACACTCCATTATTTTGTCAGTCTTGTTTGATAACGTTTTTGTGTCTTAAATATGCCATCAAGTATAGTTCATATTGAAATGTTCAAGTCAGTACCCATCCTTATTGTCTCTTAGGGATGTTTATTCCTTTCCTAAAAAGTTATGGTTTGGTTGGCAATAGTCTCATCTGTTTATGAGGTCTGACTTTCCGCACATCCACTACTATCAGTGGAGTGTGTTCAGTTGCTTAGCAACGCTCTCGCAATTCTGAAGAGTTTCAGGTAGTGATATGTCACACCATTAGAAAGTCAGGCTGCTTAAGAGGATTAGCAGCTAAGGAAGGGTCATAACGCCGCAGCGTTAGTATGGGAGTAGTCGCCATTACGATTTTGTTTTAAACAGTAAAATTAAACTACATAAATGTTCGGTTTGTGGAAATTGGCAATGTAATGGCTATCAGCATTATACCGCATCTAGAAGGTGAGCAACAGTTTGTTGGGGAAGTTGGAAAGACCAAACATTTTTACATCGATATCAACTTGTTTATATTAATTCAAAAGTCTGACATTAAATCCATTTCTTTATGTTTAGAGATCTGCACATAGCCAAAAACGCCATTAAATCCACATGTTTTAGATCGTCTCTTGAGGTATGCTTGCTATTTGGGGATGTTTAAGTTTATAACTTATGTTATATTTTGGATTGAGACTGCTGCCACACAAGCTTTATATGTAAGTTTAAGCAATTATTATTTTATTGCAGAAAGACTACTGAAGTTATAAATCGAACTTAATACATGGTATTATTTATGAGCAGGTAGATACTTGTAATGTACATGTTATTAATACATTTAGAAGTAGTGAA
Source organism: Neoceratodus forsteri (assembly GCA_016271365.2). NCBI lineage: Eukaryota > Metazoa > Chordata > Ceratodontiformes > Ceratodontidae > Neoceratodus > Neoceratodus forsteri. The sequence continues at coordinate 399,391,514 of CM057454.1, forward strand.
ATCCATTATTAAATCATTTGTATTTGTGTTTTTTAAAATAGATGATATTGAAGCCCGTGAACAAGCTCGTAGGAGGCGAAAGCGTAGGGTGAAGTTTATGAAAATAAAAAGAGTTTGCCATTAAAATAGAGGACTCCATGCATCATTAGTAGTATTTGGTTCAAGCTCAAGCAGGACATTTCAATCTGAAGCGGCTCACAGTATTCTCTAAAATCACCCATTGTGGAGAATTTTTACCACCCAGTATAGATGAAGTTTTTAAACAGTAGGAAGCCCAGTGTCTTTCCAGATTTTCCCAGTTTATTTAAGGGCAACTTCTAAAACCTTTGACATAGTGCAGAGGAAATTCACATTGAGAAGAATGGACTTCTTCCAGTACTTACAGGTGGCATCCTTACTGAAGGAAGGCACAAAGAGTCAAAACATTTTAGAGGACCCACCCCTTAGTGGCATTTGTAAAAGATGTGAGTATAAGACTGATCACAAGAAAATACATCTCCAGTGTGGTTATGTGCTATAGGTACAAAGTAGGTCTGCCACCCTGTTTGGTCAAAGGGTTTGAGAACTTGATACACATGTCCATTTAGAGATGCAGGACTAGCAGGATATCTGGGAAGGAGTCTTTGAACTTCCAACTCCAATCATTGGAGGGAATATTGATGGAAAATGCAAGCAGGTACTTTCTAGCACCATCCAAGACAAAGTATTACTCACAATCTGACCAGGATAGATGTTGGTGAGGATAAGGGAGAGAGTCACCATACTATATTTTTGGGAATTGTCCCAAGCTCACCACTTTCTGGATTGAGGTGAGCCCCAGATATAAATGCATGGTGGGCATTACCACAGAGATGGACCTTATGCATTTAGTCCTGGGAAGACTACAAATAGCAAGAAAGCCAACCAGTAGAAAAGCTTTGAAGGATTTTGGTGGCAGCCACCTGCAAAGCAATTAAATGAAATTGGCTGAACTTGAATTGCCCAGCTCTTCAGGACTGGGTATCTATTGTGAAATCACTATATAAATCAGAAAAACTGATCACAGATCTGAGGTTTCAAATGAATAAATTGCATGGGATATGACTTCCTTCATGACTCTCATAAAGGAACTAGAAGGGTATCAATCCTGTCACAACAAGTGGATGGGTATTAATGCAGCTTGGCCCATATCAATCTTCATGAGAAAAGAGGGTAACTTGTAGGTGAAATGGTACAAGGTACTGATGTAACTAAATTCTTATATCTATCATCAGTTTGTTTAGAATCTGTACTGTTTATGTTTGCTATTTAACTCGTTTTGTTTTTATCTGTCATAAAGACATTGTAAGGCTTCTGAAACATGGGTTATGCTTTTGGCGTATGGCAGTTTTAGTCATAGAAATGGATAACTAGACTAAGCATGGTCACTGAGACCTGAAAGTAGAGGTGGTGATATAACTTTATTGTGACACATGGTGACATGGACTATCGACTAATAGGCAAAATGAGAAGGAACGTGCAGAAGATGTACACTCATTATGTACGGGGACACTAGAAACTTTGTTTAAATGGACATTTTCATTATGGTTATGACCACTGTTTATAGGAATGTCTACCAACCTGATGTGTATTTTGTCTTCCATTTATGACAATAAAAATAAAATGCAAAGAAGACCTTAATAAAATGAAATGTTGCATATCAGTTGGAGTATCCAGCGTAAATGTATTATGAAAATGGGCAAAACAAGGACCCAACTAGAAATGAGATATTTCAGCTCGGGTTATCCTGGGTAAATAAATTATAAAAAGGAAATATTGCCAGCAGGCACTAGCTCTTTCCTGTCTCTCTTCAGCCCCAGACAGTAAGACAGTGTGGTTTAATAGTACTGCACCATTACAAACATTGCCTGATAACTGAGGCACTCTGTACTGCTGTCAACAGCAGCATAACCTCCACCATAGACTATGGTCTAGTCATCTATAGCACCGCATCAGACACCATGCTTAAAGGGTTACCACTGCTAAACAAAGCCTGCAGACTAGTCACAGGTGCACCGACTTAACGCATACATGCAACCTAAATGCTCAGTCATGCTGGCTGCACCTTAAGCAGGGTAAATACCAGACCTCTCTATTAGCGAAAAACTCATCTAGATCTAACCCCCATCCCTCCAGCACCTCCTCACCCCACTGCCCAACCCCTCAGGACCCAAGGTAAGTCCAGGCAGTCATACCAGGTCCCATTCCACTGTATATCCAGGGACAAAGGACCTTCACCTACCATGCCCCCAACTGGCTTAATGGTCTTCCATGGGATATCCTTGTCGAACCAAAGATTGGTCTGTTTAAACATAAGCTTTACCAACAACTCGCAACTCTTAGTGGTTGTGACTACACTCCATAGTACAACCTCCTGCTAGTCGCTAGCAACTATCAGCACTTAGACTCTTTTTTAGACTCTGCTTGCCCTTGGCCTTGCCCCCCTGCCCACCACCCTCACCCACACCCTATCCCTACTCGCTTGTCCTCCACCCTCCATGCTCCCATGCTTCTCTCACCCCTCCTATTCTCAACAAAGTCCCCTGGCTGCTCATAGCTTAGTTACATGGACTAAATTCTATAATTGTAGTGTCACTCTCAAACTGACTGTACTACTTTAGCTCTCTATGTATCCTGCCATTTTTGTCCCATCTTGTCATTATTTTATGTTATCTGTTTTGCTCAGACGTGGAACCTTTGTAAAAGAGCTTTCAGCTCAAAGGTGTTGTAATCTGAGATCTCAATAAATAAATAAATAAAATGACAGCACTTTTCAATGAGGAGTAGAATATCAAATTCAACCACTGCTGCCAACATACGAACTGTGTGACCCTAAGCTACTCAATCAGCCTCCAAATGTTCCAGTTCACTCACCCACCGTGATGTTGCATCTCAGCTGTTATATCCTGAGGAAATACACTATAAGGGAACAAACACAAGAAACACTGGCAGAAATTGCATGCTTTTTCTGCCCCCCCTCCGAGCAAGCAACATAGTGACTGTTAGGAACTGAGAAACTGTAATGGCAATCCCTGCTAGCAAGAAATATTTGCTGTGCAAACCTAAGCAAACCACTTTAATCTGGCAGGACTTCAATCTTACCAGCTACAAAAATGAGTAGAAGCAGGACCAAACTGGAAATAGGATGTTGCATCTCAGCTACTCTATCCTGCTGTACCAGTGTTACCTAAAATATAAATGCATTCTTGCATGTATTGTTGATTACTTGACTATTTGCACTGTTTTCTTTGTTACTTGTATTTATGTTTATTTATTTTATTTACTTGATAACCAGGTGGTACACTGGTCAGAGGAACATTTTCAGGTATGACCCGAGCCATTGAGATGGCACATACAGCACAGTCAAAGAATTATACATAATCGGTACATATAGAATCAATGTAGTCATACAGGAATGCAATAAGCAACATATTACAGTTAGGCCCCAAGTTAGAAGCCCAGTCCAGTGATGCAGTATTGTGCTTTGCTTTTGTACCTTGTTTTTACAGTTACTCATGTCATGAAGTAGCTTATGAAGTAGCTTGAGAAACTACAGTGGCCTCTGTGTTTGTCACTGTCAGTAGTTTAGTTTTTGTGGATTTTCATGTGTTTCTGCTTGGAGGAACTGGACCTTTCTTGGACATGACATTTATGAATGTTTCCTGGACTAAGAAACTGTAAAACATCATCTCTGGATATTAGCATTCTCATAATAAATCAACTTTTTGGAAGCCATCAAAAGCAAAATACGGTCAGTAAATCTGTTATACAAGCTCTGAGTTGTGGAGTGCTGCATTACATCCACATTTCCATCTGGCTTGTTCCTAAAGGATCTGTGTTTGTCTTTGAGGTCTACTCACAACCATTTTGGAGAACAAAGGAAGACACTAACAAAGGATTTTTACATCCTTCATATGCCCTAGACCAATAGTCATCACCTTCAGGAATTTAACACATTCTGGCTCTTTGATCTACAGTAACAGCAGTTTACTGGTCCCCAGTAGTTCACCATTTCCTGTGGATCTGATTATTTTTCATCATTTGACTCCTGGTACCTTGGACAAGATTACTACGTTACATATCCCTGAACATAACTATCTGCATGGTTTAATATTACTACATCAAGAATGCAACCTAACCCCATGAGCAGGCCAAAGTATACCGGGCTGAAGGGAAATGGCTTGAAACTTGCTAAGATGAATATCTGCAGCCTAATTCCAAAGATGCCTCAACTGCAGGTGTGGGCTGCCTTACATAACCCTGATATACTTTGCCTGACTGAGACCTGGCTATCCACCTGGGTCAGGGATAATGAGACAGTGCTCCCAGGTTACAATACTTTCGTATGTGATAGGAATGGGAAAAGAGGTGGTGGCTGTCTCATTTATTTATGGAACACCCTACAAGGCATTGTGCTCCCATCATAACCTGCAGCGTTGACCATGAGCTCCTTACAGTTGGAATAATTTTGGTGAACACAAAAATCTCTGGTCATTGCATGCATCTACCTCCCCTCAAAAATGGCCAAATATGGTCTAATTAAACTGCTAGGGTCCTTGGCTGGCATTAACAACAACTGTGAGCTCATCATGACTGGGGACTTCAATATCAATTGGCTCAGTAATGAATCGACCAACCAGAAGGATACCATAGCCAGCTCTCTCCTCATGCAATTAGTCATGGAGCCCACTAGAATGAACCATAAGAATGGTAAGCACACGATCCTGGACTGGCTCCTTATGCGCTCACCTGACAGGATTACTGATGTCTTGATACTACTGGATTAGCTAGCGACCACTCCCCTATCACCTGTCTAGGGTCCAATAAATTCAAAAAGCACCACCTGTCTTTGTGAACAGCAGAATTCTCAGGAAGGTCAGCTCTCAGCTTTCAAGGAGGTGCTTTCTCAGATTGAGTGCAATACTGCATGACCTTGACATAACACTCTAGTACTTTACTGATCTCTTTAATAGCATTTGTGACAGATTTGCTCCATTCAAAAAAAAACCATGTGGCCATAACAATGGGTGGATTACTAGTGACCTTCTAGATCATATGAGGGTAAGGGACAACCTTTGGTATCAAGCCAGGGCCTCCAGTAAGCCAGTGACCTTCAAAGATACAGGGCAGCCAGAAACAAATGCACACATCTCATCAGGAACGCTAAGGCTAATTTCTACAAGAATCAATTGGAAAGAACCTGAGGTGATGGGAGGCGGTTTTGGGACAATATAAAGGCACTCACAGGGAAGGACGACAAAACACAGCCATCACTGCTAAACATTTATGACACAAAACCATGGATCCCACACCACTGCGAAGAGTTCAACTCCACCTTCATGATCTTAGCTTTGTTCTACCGGCTGAATACCTCAAGCGTATCACAACTGATAATAGATGCCCACGGACATCAACTTCGCACCCTCAATTTTACTTCAAGAAGTCACTGTCAAAGAAGCACTGGGTTATGTTAAAAGGTCCTGGAAAACCAGAATGGGGTCTGACAACATTGATATGAAACTGCTGGTGCTGGCAATCAACAAAGTCATTGCTCTCATCACTACAATTTTCAATAAATCCTCCAGCTTGCCAAATTCCTTCTCCTAGGAACCAAGCGCTGGTGACACGGTGCATAAGGGAGGCAATAGGTCACTGACCTCAAACTACAGGCTCATCTCTATCCTCTCCTCCTTTCTAAAGCACTGGAAATGATTGTGGCAGACCAATTTACTGACTATATTCACAAATACCAGCTGCAATGTCCCCAGCAGCATGGCTTTAGGAAACTCCACAGCACGGACACTGCACTGGTGGATTTCACTGAGTATGTCCATAAGGCACTGGATGGGGAAAACTGGTTGGGTCCATCTTCATTGACCTAACAAAGGCATTCAACACAGTCTGCCACCCACTCCTCTTGTCTCAACTGCATGCTCTTGGTGTCTCCTAAATGCTGCTATATGGTTCCAGGACTACCTAACCTCCCGGTCTCAAAGGGTCAAGATAGGTCACTCCGTATCTGCATCCAAGGAAGTCTTGCAAGGGGTGCCTCAAGGGTTCATCCTGGGTCAGCTGCTCTTCAGCATGTTCCTGAATGTCTGCCCAATGCCTGCACTAGCAAAGTCATTCTATACACCGATGATGCTGTCCTACTTAACTGTCACTCTCGCTAGAGCATCTACAGGCCGGCTACAATCCTTCTAACAACTGGAGACCTGGTTCTACTCCCAAAGGTTGCTGCTAAACTACAAAAAAAACAAGACAGTGCTCCTCTCTAGCCCCAACTAAAAGGAGATGCCCAGAACTAACAATCACAAATCACCTGACTGTCCCACTGGAACAGGTTCACTCCTTCAAGTACTTGGGTGTCATTATGGATGATACCCTCTCGTATGTTCAGCACATTGACATGGTGGTGAAAGCTATGAACACTAAGTTAGGGATCCTGTTTAGGCACAAGAAAAGCCTAACTGCTGAAGCCCTCTGGCTCTCAGTCTCCAGCTCTGTCCTCTCCTGGTTGACTACAAGCTGGTGATTTACAGCGCTGCACCACTATCTGACCCTCAGAAGGATTGCCACTGCCCTTAACAAGGCTTGCAGACTATTGCTAAATGAGGACCGCTTTATGCACCTTGTACCCTGTATGGTCTGGCCCCATACTACCTCTTCAGTCCAGAATCAGATAGCAAACCTACCTGCTAGGGAGAAAGGCCATGCTGTCCCTGACCCCTACCTGCATTGCAGACCTGGTAAAGGAAGCAAGCTCCAAATACAACACATGAAGAACAGTGACAACACAGCAGTGCCCATTTCGTAGAACTTCCCTAGGACAAAGATCCTTCATGTACCAAGCTCCACTATAGCTAAATGAGATCCTGGTGCAGCTTTTAATACAACAGATGTTCAGTCCTTTAAAGAGAACTGAAGCAAGATACCTGCTGAACTCAAGCGTCTGTGACTGCCTTACCTGAATCCATGTCTTCAACCTGGATACCCTTCTTAAACACCTCTGACTCCCTTACCTGAGTCCATATCCTCAACCCAGATACCCCCTCATCTGTCTGAGCTTTCTCCTGTTTTACCTACCCTGGACCCCCACCTGCCATCCCTTGCCACCCCCAGCTCCCTCCAACCCTCCACTCCATACTCCCCAACACCTCACCTTTCCACCCACTCTCCCCCTAAATATTCTCCTTCTCCTCCCTCTCTCTCCTCTCTCTCTCTCTCTCTCCCCTCTCTCTCTCTCTCTAAACTACCCTTCATCTACACTCTCCCCCTTCCTTTCTCCTACCCTTTCCGATACTCTACCTTGACAGGCCCCCTGGGACAGCTATGCTGTACGTTGCTAATTAGGAATCTCCTCCCGCTGTTTAATTTCAGTTGTCTAGGTTACTCAAATGTATTATTTATCTATTTTCTGTATTACATAGCAATCTTATGTTTTGTGTTAACTGTCAAGTTTTTGTTCTGTCTCTGCTGTTTTACATCCTGACGTGGAACCTTTGTAAAAGAGTATACTCAAAGGTTGTTTCGAATATACAAATAAAAAAATAAATAATATAAAATTTTTCTGTCAGTCTTTTTGAATTTATTTCATATTGTATTAGGATTGTTGTTTTGTTCTTTAATTCTCCTAGGTCGTGCCATGAAAATACTGTAGACATCTGTTTGCCTAGTGCACTTATTGGGTAACAAAACAAACAAACAAATAAATAAATTGTAAAAATGAGTAAAAGCAGGAGTCCAGTGAAAAGAAAATGTTGCATGTCAGCTGGGCCATTCCTGGTAAATAATTTGCATAAAGCAAAATCAAAAAAATGGCTGACAGCCACTGATTTTTCCCAGTCCCCCACCACCAAAGATAACAAAGTGTAATATTTGGAACACACTTCTGAAGCAGGTTATCACTGGTGCAAACTCTGCTATAGCCAATCTGATGTGGCCCTTAGCAAGATACTGAGAGTGAAATATTGGGCCTGATTCTCAAAACTCGGCACTAAGCCATGCCCATGGCAGCTTGTGCCAATTGTTGAATGCTCAGGGCACCTATCGTGATTCTGTATCAGGAAGTGTCCCAGCGGCAAAGTCCAGGAACTTGCAGCAACCATGGCCCTGTGCCAAACAGAAGGTGCATCTGGATGGTATGTTGCAAGCTGTGGGTTGGCCATGTGATAGTCACTGGTGACTATTTATCTTACCAATATTGCCCGTATAGTAGAATAGTACAAAAGCCATACCCTGGTGGTCAAGCAGACCCACCCCCACCCCAGCGCCATTCTATGAGATTTGAGAATTGGGGCCTATTTGTGTTACAGCTGGGCTATCCTGGGTAAATAAATTGTAAAGATGAATAAAGCAGGACTCCAATGAGTCCAGATGTTACACTTTAGCTGGGCTTTCCATAATGTATAAATTGCAACAATCTCAAAATAACTCTAGTTCATTACCTTATTACATAAGGAGTTGCTTAATTGTAATAGCATCAGAAAACATTAACTTCCCATGGTGGGGACTGTTTTCTGATATCTCTGTATCATGTAGCAACACACCACAAACTAGAATAACATCTAGTGAAATATAAAAAAAATCATATCAAAACACAGTCTGATAAAGTATCCTTATATGTGCACTGTGTAAACATTGAGATAAACCATCACCATATTTGACTGTGTATGTTCAAAACAATTCAGGAGTTACAGTTAAGTTGATCCCTGTAACATTATATCAGGGGTGATCCTTACAGGGAGGGTGAAAAGAAAAGAGGTTCACAATGTGTGCACTTACCAGGAGGAGTTATCAAACTGTGTTTTAATATGATCATTTATTTGCATTTCACCAAATTTTATTCCAATTTGTGGTGTGTTGCTACATAAAGAGATGTCAGAAAAATATTCCCACTATAGGTGGTTATTGATTCCTGGTGCTATTAGACTTTATCAACTCCGTATGCAATAGAATAATGATTTGAATATATTCCTTTAAGGCAGCCTCTGTAAATAGGTATGAGAACCTTATGGGCTTCACCCTCAGCCCTAAGAGAAGTGTACTCAGAATGCCATTGTGGTGTCCTGCTGAGCTCTCTGGATGGTATGACTGTCTACCTTTTCACCCTATGTTCTATTTTCATATGCCTGTGCACTTTAACTACTGCATTTTAGCACTTTATGCACTGGGTAGTGTTTCACTTGAACCATGTACTAAATAAAACTTGAACAAACTGTCTTGCAGGGTTCATTCTTCTAGTATTTGCTAGATATTATAAATGTCCATTTGCGAGTGTGCTGGTTTGTGTTGTTTTCAAGTTGCATTTGAATTTACACACAAGCCACAGCTGGCACTAATTTGGACTGACTTTCAGCAACATAGAAATAATAGTTCTACTATATGGTCAGAAGACCTTTACCAGTCCAGATATCAGAACCAAATCAGTAATCACTCAGTGTGGATGTAATACTATTCTTGAATAAACACTCAAAGTACACATGACTACAACAGGTGCTACAAGCTATGCTTCTTGTAACCTAAAAATGGATTTTTATGCCAAATCATGGTTTACTTCCTCCAACTGCCTAGTGTCAGGGTGATTAAGGTCAAAATACTGTACTTCAATTTCTCTGCAGACATTACAGGCAGGACTTTTTAAAATCCTTGATGCTGGTACCGTTCTCAATCATGAGCAGTGCTTGCATCAACAAAAATGTGTCAAAATGCTTTGATTGCTATTTTCAAACATGTTGATGCATTTGCAACAGTTGCCTCCATTACAGTAATCAAATGATGCATGCAATATAGAAACAGAATTTGCCAGCAGATAAGGACCTTTTGACCCACCTAGTCTGCGATAGAGACCAATGAGCCTGCCATGCCTTGCAATATTTACTTGACATGTCTTTTTATGCACAATTTGTGGCATCTGTGACACAACATTAGACCATATTTTAGATGGTCTAATGTTCTGTTACAAGTAGCACAGCTGCTTTAAAATCATATCGAAAGTTGGTACATGCATCTGGGGACCTTTGCAAATCCTGCTCCATGTCTAGAAAACGCTTCAACCAGTCTTTACAGGGTAATGCCCAGAGAGCCAGGGATTCCAGTATTTTTTATTCATTGTTTATGCCACCTCTTCTCTAGTGATACCCCCCTTGAAGCCCTCAGGCACTACCACCGGCTCCAATCTACCTTTCACCCACCAGTCCCCATTAAGCCTCAGCTACCCCATGGGTGGAGAATGAGGTGGATGAGAGGATGCACTCCAAAACATGCACAGAGTTGGGTGGTGACCCAGATAGAAACATAGACTCTGATGGCAGATAAGGACCGCTTGGCCCACCTAGTCTGCCCATTTCCTACCTACTGGATAAGCTGCAGTTCCTAGTTAACCAACAGCCTATCTCTTCCTACCCCCACAAGAATTGCCTTATGTCTACCTATACTATTCTTGAATTCTCCCACAGTTTTAGACCCCACAACCTCCTCAGGAAGGCTGTTCCATGCGTCCACCACTCTCTCTGTGAAAAATACTCCTCACATTGCCCCGAGCCATCCCCTCTATCTTCAAATTGCGTCCACTTGTTCTTGTACATCTCTTTTCTGAAAGATGCTACCCTCTTGGACTTTGTTGATTCCACTGAAGTACTTAAAGTTTCTATCATTTCCCCTCTACCTTTTTCCTCAAGGGTATACATATTAAACTCCTTTAGTCTCTCCTCATATGGCTTCTCTTGCAGACCCTGCACCATTTTAGTTGCCCTCCTCTGGACTGCCTCCATCCTGTCTATGTCCTTGTGGAGATGGGGCATCCAGAACTGGATGCAGTCGCCAGATGTGGTCTCACCAACTGTCTGTACAGAGGGATAACAACTTCCTATTTTCTGCTGGTGATGCCTCTCCCTATACATCCCAGTATCCGCCCAGCCCTCCCTACTGCCTTATCACATTGCTTGCTAACTTTCAGGTCATCTGATATGATTACCCCCAGGTCCATTTCCATTTTGTTGTTACTACCTCCCCATTGTGTAATCTTCCCCTGGGTTTTTCCCCCAGGTGCATTATTTTGCACTTCTTTGCATTGAATCCAAGCTGCCATACTTCTGACCATTCCTCCAACCTTGCCAAGTCCCTTCTCATTCTTTCCACACCTACTTGTGTATCAACCCTGTTGCAGATCTTTATATCATCAGCAAAAGGCATACTCTTTCCTTCCAGTCCCTCTGCAGTCACTTATAAAGACATTAAAAGGACTGGACCCAGAACTGAATCCTGTGGTACCCCACTAGTAACCCCTCTTTCTTCAAAGTGGACTCCATTTACAATTACCTTCTGTGTCCTGTTGTCCAGCCAATGTTTACCCAGGCTACCACCCTGGGACCCATTCCCAGGATGGTTAATTTGACTATTAATCTTTTGTGTGGGCCTGTGTCAAATGCCTTGCTACAGTCTAGGTAAGCCATGTCCACAGCCCTCCCTGGTCTACTACTTTGGTCACCCAGTCAAAGAATTAAATTAGATTCGTCTGACATGACCTTCCACTGTAAACCCATGCTGCCTTGGGTTCTTTGCCCCACTTTCCTCTAGATACTCAACAATCTTTCCTTCAGAAGTGATTCCATCACTTTCCTACCACAGAAGGTCAAACTGACAGGTCTGTAGTTTCCTGCATCTGTCTTGCTCCCACTTTTGTGAAGGGAATCACATCCACCTTCCTCCGGTCCTCAGATACCACACCATCCTTCCATGATTTGTTAAAAGGGTAGTCAGTGGTGTCACTAGTTCTCCCTTAATTCTTTTAGAATTCTGGGTGAATTCCATCAGGCCCCGTTGCTTTGTCTACCTTCAGTTTTAGGAGTTCTTTCAGAACCCTTTCTTCTGTGAAAAGGACTGGATCGACCCCCTCTCCAGAGTGCTTCTGTTAATTGGATTAGATAAACCAGGGTTCCTAGGAAGCCAGCAAAGGGCTGCATTCCATTTTCTGTCCCTATATCCCTCAAAGACACCAGGACATGATGGAGACCAATGTGCCCTGCGCACATATTACAGGCATGGTGTGGGTCTGGAAAATGTCTTTTCTCTCTCACTCAGTGCCCTTGGCTGCACTGCCAACTGTGGTCACCCAAGTGGCAGTATCAGAAGAATGGCAGCCCTCCCTCTCCAGAGGAGGAAAGCCTCCTTGGAATGCACAGTCTTCCTCTCCTGGTAACCCCCAATGATCCGAACTCATTGCTGAATCCAGGTTGCTGGCCTGGTGAGTGGCACACACTACTACTACAGTGACAAGCTGGCTTCCAGTATTTCTTTTTTTTAATTGAAGATTACAACAATGACAAATAAGCTGAAAGAGAATGGCAGGACATTTCACAAGCAAAGCACTTTAATAAGCCATGGGATGGCATAAGGCATAAACCAGAGCCAGTCCCATATACAACAAACTAGGCTCCTATGTGTGATGCTGTCACACCACAGAAACTAGGTGCATTGGCATCAGTATGCATGAATGCTGCATAGTGGTACCACACAGCATTCACAAGTGGGGTGCACAGCAACTACACACCCATGCCCCAACCACATGGACTGCAATGCGCCGAGAGGCGGGGAGAGAGAATGCTGGGTGCATACCTCACTAAGCGGCATGCACCAACATTGGTCATTGGACCAACACCAGCATGCAGAGGCTGTGCAGGATATGGCAGCAGGGATCCTGCTGCAGCCACTCGTGCCCCCACAAACATCACCCGCCGTGTGCTGCAGGACCTGTTAACAACCTTCCCACTGGCCCTGCCCTGTAGGCAGCAGGAAAGGACTGGAGCAGTTGATCAGGTGAGTGCCTGCGCCAGAGACCCCGTGACCCATCATGGTGGGTCTGCACTCCCACAAGACACCAGCCAATCCTGCCACAGAACCCCCTCGCAACTCACAGCTGCCTCAGCCCCATAGTGGCACAGCACCCACCACCACCACCACCATGGGACACACCTGGTCCCGTATTGTGCAGCAGGCCATCCCCCCACACACACAGATCCACAGAGGTGCCCAGGCATGCCATCCCCACCCAGTACCCAGCAAGATCCCTGGTGACCAGTGGTCCCCACCCACCTGTGGCACTGATAACCCCTCCCACCCAATACAAGTCTGGCAGCACCAGCGGCCAGGACAGACAGTGGTACAGACCCTCCCTCACCACCATGACTGCCAGCTGCCCAACTGATGCTGGGAGCATGCTGCTATGTCAGTGGTAGACTCCCACCATCATTCTGACAGCTGGCAGTGAAGGAGAGTGAGGGAGAGATGTGCCACAGGCTGTCCAGACTCTGCGGCACCAGCAAACGTGTGGCAGGGTGGTGGTGGGGTGTTGTCGAGTGCCGCTGGCAGGTGGGGGGACCACTGGCCACCAGGGATCATGCTGGGGATGGGCAGTCCTCTGTGGGGGGACACATAGGTGTTTGTGGGCATGGGTGCCACTGAGCAGTGGGGGGTCTGCAGCTGATGTGCAGTCGGGATTGGGGCACTGCTGCCTGTGGGGGCTGGCATCTGAGATGCGGGCTGGGTTACTGCTGGTGGGGTCTTCCAGCCACAGGGGCCAGTTCTGTGCTGCTGGGCTGCCTGCCATGGGGCAAGGCCACGCGGGTCTGGGTGCCTCTGGGAGCTAATCACGCACCTGGACCCACACTCCACTGTGTGAGGGATCTACTCCAAGTCCCAGGATGGGCATCCAATGGATGCCTGCCTGGGACTGCAACTCCGCCCAGCTGCCCCAGCGGAGTCCCGCGCACTGCGGGGGGGCAGAGCATGGAAGCAGGTGGCCGATGGTCGTGAATACCAGCATGTGTGCACCTGTCCACAGATGCAGAGCTATGTGGGCAGGGTATGTGCCTTTGGTGCCTACCTCCACCCCAGTCATGCATAGAAGCCAATATCCTTGAAGGAGACAGCATGACACAAATTGTTAAGGTGCCAAGTATCAAGTCTTATTGAGGAGGAACTAAAGCAATTTGTCATACATCATCTAGTATAGGAGACTAATTATGGTACATTCAGGAAGAATCCATTTACAGGTAAGAAAGGAAATGTGAGTACTTGCCTACGCAAGAAAGGAAGAGTATTTTGTAAGGATAGTTACCTATGGGGTGATGTCCCATGATAATGGGAATTTGTGAGTCCTGTACCTTTTCTATATCTGTGGCAGGTCAGGGCATGGCCTGAGTTTGAAGAGAAAAGAAAGGATGTCATTTCATATCGAAGGTGGACAACTTGTTCACAGAGAAATAGGTGAGATATATGTGAAATTCACCAAAAGACATACAGCCTTTATTCATTGCACCATGGTGGAAATACTTGGGAATATTCCAAGGAATCTGACCATGAAATACAGAGTAGGGCTGGTGCGGTAAGAACAGGCAGTCAGTCTGACAGTACAAGCGAGAAAAGGTGACGAAGAGTGAGAAACTCGAGTGCCGTGGCAGTAGTGGTATGCAGCTTAGTCTGCACCTTCACTTCTGAGATTTCTATGCTAATAAAGCTTAATTGGATTTGGCACCAGAAGTGTAATCCATTCTCCTTGAGTGCAGTATTCCTTTTCTGGCAAATACTTAGGACTTACATCTGCAGACTATGAGTGATGCAGTGATGGATCAGAGACCACTAATTCAGTAAGGGTTGGTTTATCATTCAGTTTACAGCAGTTGAACTGTGATTTTAATGCCTCTCCATATCCAGTGAACACTACTAAAAGCTACATTCAGTTTGGCAAACACTTGAGGGATAACTGAGTGGGCTATTCTGTAAAGAAACAGAGTCTTCACTGGGAGTCACGTGATGTGGTGCCTCTGACCTACACGCCCATTATTTGCCCTTCAAAATCCTGCTTTTCAGTAATTTTTATAGAAGACTATCTACCTACAGCTTTCTGAGTACTCCTTTCTCTCTCCGCAGGGCATCGGCGGATGAGGAGATGCCAAAATTGCTCCAAAGCACACACCTCCTACTACGCCCGAGAAGGCCTCTAAGAAAGCCAGGGCCTCCCCTCACAACCCTCGCTGCCTGTTACCGCTGGGTGTCCTGATAGTGACCTTCTTACCCTCTCAAGGTTTCTAGAGGTTTCAGCCTTTAAGGCCGAAATGCAGAATATGGCAGGGAAATTAAAAGCATTTCTAATACCCTGGAGGAGCTGTCTAAGAAAACTGCTGACAATGAAATATGTATACGATCCATTGAAAAGAAGCAAGATAAAGCTGATCTGGAAATGGTGGCCCTGAGGCAAAGGCTAGTGAAAATGGACAATAAGGTGGAAGACCTGGAGGCGCAGTCGCTGTAACAATGCAGTAATAATTGGCTTGCCAGAGGGTGAAGAGGCTCGGATCCGTCAAGTTTACCAAAAGTTTGTGGAAAAGGTGGCAGGCCCTTCTCCTTTCGGTGCTAGCTACATCATAGAAAGGGCTCACGGGCACTATGCCCCTCCCCGGCTGGAACCTCCTAGGACATTCATATTTCATTTTCTGAATTTTCAGGCACGACAACACTTCCTATACAAGGTTAAAGAGGTGCAAGATTTACAATGGAAAGGTAAAAGCTGAGGGTGGCACATGATCTGCCCTTATCTGTACACCAGAAAAGAGCTACGTTTCATAAAGTGGTTCTCAAGCTGATCGCCGTGGGAATTAAGTTCCACATGGGTTTTCCTGCAAGGCTTCAAGTTTGTATAAATGGCTCGTGGGTGACCTATGAGGAGGTGGAGACAGCAAAAACTGGGCTCAAAGCGTTCCCTGATCTATTCAAGCGTATATGAGAGCAGATCTGGCATAGAAAGACACGCCAAATTTCCATCTGGTGGAGCTCCTATCTGCAGTAAATCATATCTGGCTGCAATATTTTTGGGGCCAGGCCACAGATATACTGTATACCTGGTTACTTATCTCTCCATTACAGTTCTCGAGTGGGGTCCTCCTTCTGATGCAACATGGACATTCTATTCCGATCTGGTTTTCATCTTCAGGACTTTCTGATACGTTGTGGACTCTTATTTCTCACTTCGGTTTATCTCTGTCTCAATTGTGATTCACGAGCTAGGTGTTAGCGGGCTCATTTGTGTTTTCTCAGTTTCATTTAATGAGCATATGAACGGGGTCATGGTTCTTATGCTAAATCCCAATTTGCTAGTTCTGGTGTCTCTGTTTCCCAGGAGTGTTGACCCAATCTCATGGCAATGGGGGAGGGCAATGCTTCTCTTTTCAGATTTTATTATGAGACCTCTCTGGCATTTGCGGTCTCTCCTGGCCTTGTTAATATGGCCTGCTCTCTTTTTTGTTCTCAGATTTCACTCCTTCTCAGGTTCCCTGTTATTAATGGGCAATGAACAAGGATAATCCGTATATTAAGGGAGATCCGCATTTAAGGATACAAAAAATGCCAGGGTTTTGCTCGCTCTCACTGGGCTCTGGTTTGCTCCTTCTCTATAACCCTGTTTAAGTAATGTCTCTGGAGGACTCCTGTTTTTTCTTTTTTCCTTTTTTTAAATCTCCTCTCTCCATTGTGATGGCCACTAGTTCTGATTTAATATATGCTCTGGACAGAGACCTTGGGCCTTTCAGTTCTCCCTATTCCACGGAGGGTAGCCATGGACTACCTGCCCTCAGTCTTTAAGCACTGATATTATGAGGCTACACCACAAGAGGGCATCTGAGATTAATCCTTACATATAATACCTTTGGGTTTTAGCCCTTATGCTCTGTGGGCCATGTTATTCTATGGCTCGTGGGATTACTATAGGAGGATTGTTTTTCTAAAGGGTTGGTATAGCCAACCCCTGGGATCATCTAGGGTATTGTCAGGCTATTAGTGCTGAGAATAAGCTATTCTACTGGAATGTTCTGAGTAATGAGGGCAATTTTGTTCCTGATTTCTGCTTTGTGAGGGCGGGGTGGTTGGGGAGAGGAACTTTTCAGTTGCTGGACATCATGTACCATGTAAAATATGGGATGGGGCGGAAGGAGGGGTTAGGGTCCACGGGTGTTTGGGTGGGGATCATGGGAGAATGGATTTAATGGGGGTAGAATTGGGGTGGGGTAGAACAACCCAGCACATACTATGTTTGGAGCACTATAGATGGAGTATGCATATATATGTGTGTGTTTTGGAGGATCGAGCTGGCAACATGAGTGATGGCTAGAAACATTCAAGTTATTAGTTGGAATGTTAAGGGTGAGGCACAAGAGTAAGCAGTATAAAATATTGAAGCATATAAGCCATTTAAAGGCAGAAATTGTGTCTTTGCAAGAGGCGCATTTGCTCATGGGGTAGGCTGAAAAGATGAGGCGGCAACAAATTGAGCAGATGTTTGCAGCGGAAGGAACAACCCACAGTAGAGGGTCATGATCCTTCCACATAGGTCAGTTCCGTTCAAACCTCTTCAGGTTATATCTGACCCTTCAAATCAGATTCCTGTTTGTAAAGGTAGATTGCATACCCTGGACATTCTCCTGGGTGGTATCTATAGCCCCAATGTAGATTTCCTAGCTTTTTGCCCAGATAATTAAAGTCCTAACTCTCTTTTGGACACTCCATGGTCATAGGGGTGATTTCAATCTCATTTTGATCAGGCCCTTGACAGGTCGGTCAATCACATCAAGGTCTTTCCCGGCACAAAGAGCCTTTAGGGACCTGATGGACTCCATTGGTCTTTGTGATATATGGCGCATATTGCATCCCAATGTAAGGGAATACACTTTTGTTTCTCCAGTGCACGCAACCTCCTCTAGGATTGATTATATCCTCATTTCTCAAACCCTGTTACCAGGGGTTATATGTTCTAGCATCGTCTCAGGGCCCCCTTGGATCACTCTGTGGTCACCTGCCTAATAACTCTGGCCTCGTTGCCAAATAAAGGGGCAGATGGAAGCTAAATAACCAAATTCTGAAGGAGCGAAGGCTGTTCAATACCTAGCATCCCAAATAGAGCAGTTTATTGCTTCTAATTCTAATTCTATGGGAAGCAGGACATGATATGGGGTGCCTATAAGGCATACCTAAGGGGATTATAATTGGTTTAACATCAAAAAGGAAGAGGAGAGGGCATCTCGGATTTCTAACCTTCTCTCCCAAAATAGGAGTATGGAGACTGTTCTTTCTCCTTCTTCCTCCTCTGAGGCATTCAAACAAGATTTATGAAACTGAGAGAAGCCTACCTAGCAATATTAGCGGAACAAGCTGAATATGCAATTTTGAAACTCGTCACGGTATATACCGATCAGGCTAGGCGGGTAAAATGCTAGCATTACATATTAAGCAACAGGAATCCGCCAGACTCATTCCTGCTATCCACTCTCTTAGTGATAATTCTCTTAAGGTCTTGCCCCCAGAGATAAGCGGAGGAGTTTACAAAGTACTTCTGGGATTTATATGGCCCTATGGTTAATTCCCCATCTAAGGAAAGACTTTATGAATATCTGAGTGATTTACAGTTGCCAACCCTACACAATCCCAGCAAATAATTCTGGAGTCTCCATCTCTGAGGGCAAAATTGAAAGAGTAATTAAATCTCTCCCATCCGACAAGTCTCCGGGCCCTGACGGGTTTACTTCCAGTTTCTATAAAGCTTTCTCAAAGCAGCTGATTCCCATCTTGCTGCTGCTTTTCCAAACTATTCTCTTGAGTAAAGTGTCTGATCCATCTCTTTTGAGGCCTTAATAGTCCTGTTGCCCAAGCCAGACAGACCGCGGATCAGGTGGCAAGCTATAGGACGATATCCCTACTTAACAAGATATTAAAATCCTGGCAAAATTACTACCGACCATGTGGGCAGTACTTCATTCTCTTATCGGGGCTGACCAGGTTGGTTTCATGAAAGGGAGATCATTGGTTGACCATCTGAGGACCCTGTCCCATGTCTTCTTGGCATTCAAGGATGCTCCTCATCCAATGGTCTTGATCTCGTTGGATGCTGAGAAGGCATTTAACAGAGTCCACTGGGAGTACCTATTTGTTATGATGGAAGCCTTCGGTTCCCTAAGGAATTCGAATTGGGTGAGTTCTCTATACAAGTTCCCTCTGCCAGAATCTCATGTAGCAGGGTTATTTCTAACCCCTTTAAACTATATGTTGGGACTAGACAGGGTGTCCCTATCTCCTCTTCTCTTTAACATTTATTTAGAGCCGCTTATCAGAAGGTTATCAGGAGCCCAGGGTATATTGGGTATCTCTCTCTCGGGAACAGATGATTAAAGTAGCGGCCTATGCAGATGACCTATTGTTACAGATATGCATCCACCACATCTATTCCTCCTATCCTGAAGCTTATAGAGGATTTCAGCAAGGTTTAAAATTATTAACTTAATGTAGGAAAGGCGGTAGTTTTCCTCTTAATCATAGGGTCTGTAAACAGGATATTACTGTGTTTGGACTCACCTGGAAGTCCGATTATATTAAATGCCTTGTGCTTTTTTAACAAGGAGCACTCACGTGGCTCAGACAGCTAAATATTGATGCTAGTACATAAAGTAGATCTTGACCTTCATAGGTGGACTCTACTCCCCTCTCTCTATGGGGCAGAATAAATTTAATAAAAATGAATGTTTTCCTCGTCTGTTCTACCTCCATAACATGTTGAGCATGTATGGCTTCCTTGACCTGGGTCAAAAAGTACATGGTATGATTACGCTTTTATGAGGGGATAAGAAGGCCAGAATGGCATTTCATAAGTTAAGCGGCCCGAAGGCCAAAGGAGGTTTAAGACTTCCCATATCGGGCTATACTATTGGGGCAGCAGGCCAATAAATATCTCAGATGGCTGACCGTGGTCTAGCTCTCCATGGTTGCTACATATATTCTGACTTGGTTAGCTGTCGAATCTGCTTCCATTAAAAACAAGGTCTCTCCCGCTGCATTGTTATATACCAAAATTGGTTCTCTACCAAAGTCTCTACATAGTTCCCCTATAGCCGTCTCTATCAGGGTTCATACTCAGTTGCGTGCATTTCTAAAATATGAATCTCAAGGATTTATCACAACTTGTAATAGGCAGTCCCAATTTTTTATTAGAGGGTAAGCCTCTCCCAGCCACATGGCTTTCTCAGATATGAAATTGCTGTTTTGAGGAGTTTGTGTCACCTAATAGTCAAAGATATTCTTCAGCTGTTATTATGTGTAAGTACTCGATACCTCGTGCAAATATTTTCAAAATGTTCCAGTTTCGTCACCTCTTGGTTAAAGTAATGGACTCAAACTCCCCACCCACCTTCTAATTTCAATTTTCAGATCACCTTAACGGAGTTGGCAGTCTGCCTCATGCCATATCAAAATATATAGTGTTTCTTCACCTGGGCCTACCTGATAATTACGCCTCCCGCCTCCTTTTGGGCCTCTCTTTCAGGTAAAGATCTGGATTGGTCTCTCCTGTGGCAGAACTGCCATAAATTCCTTAAGCAGGACAGACTTAGGCTAATGCAGTTTAAGATTCTGCATAATATCTACTACTCACCGCAGAAACTTGCTAGGCTTGGTCTTGTGTCCTCCCCCTTTGTACAAGATGTCAATCTCAAGAAGGAGATCTTCTTCATATTTTCTGGAGCTGTTCTAAAATTGTTCCACTCTGGACTGCGATCAAATAGCGTGTTGACCCTCTATTGGGGCTCTCGGACCTCTTCACCCCGAAATTTGCCTTCTTGGGGATTCTCTTCCATCTCGGTGGTGAACAGGAAGTATTATATAGCCCTGATGTCAATGTCTGTTAAAAGGTGGTTTTAAGACATTGGAGGGATACGGAGGTACCAACATATGTTGAATGGCTTCAGGAGTTACTTGCAAATCTCAGAACTGAAAGGACTATTGCCAGTTTACTTAACAAACTTAAGAAGTTCGATAAAATTTGGGGACCACTACAGGCTCTCTATGCATTTCAAGGTTAAGCACTAATAGGTTACATTCATAGGTATAGTGCTAGAGATGCAAAACAGCTGCTGGGTTGTTCAGGGTGGGAGTGGGGTAGGGTGGATGGGAGGGTGGGGACAACGAATCACTTCATACTTTATACCCGATGTATATGGACATTTCATCCATTGTTATGATTCGCTTTTGTACTGGAAAACTAATAAAATTTGAATTGAAAAAAAAAGAAACAGAGTCTTCACTAATTATAGCATGACTGACCTAGGAAGATTTGTGTGCTTTTTATGGCTGTGTGGTTTGTTGAAAGGAAAAGCTTTAAAACAAAACATTAACTCCTGCTGACTAGACTTGAGTACACAACTGGAAAACAAAAATATTGGAATAGAAAGAGCTATTTCTTGGAGGTCAGAATAACAGGCTCATAACAGCACAGTGAACACTAAAGGTGCTTTTACATGCGGTGTCCTGAACCAGTGTAACATTACCTCCTCGAACCATTGCAGTACATTCTGTTTTGTGCTTGTATTTACATGCGGTTCCTATTCGCAAATCTGCCTCTTTCGTTTATACTTTTATTCAGGTGTCCCCAGAGAAATGTGATCCTTTGTACTGATTTTCTCAGGAGGTAACAGAATCTCCTGATTACAAGGAGGGTGTAACGGCACACATTGGGACGGACCGTGGAAAGCAGAGAACATTTTGGATGACGTTAGCTGTGGTTGCAGAAGAGATATGCTTTACACACACGGAGCTAACATTACACTGGTTCTGCAATGGTCATTCTGCTACAAACACCATTGTGTAAAAGTGCCTTAAGTGAGCACTCACTGAATCAGTTGTCTCGGATGCATCGCTGTCACAATTAAATATGTGGCAAGCATTATGGACACTGTCCTCTGGCTTGAAAAACTTATGAAACTTATGAAACATGGGACAGGAGCGATTGTAGGAAAAGAAAAGGCAATAAAACATAGACACTGAAATCCTGGCAGGCCATAAGACAAGTAGATATATTAAAAGAAAAGCTAACAGCAAACAAAGGAAAGAATGCACTGGGACTACACACACAACAAATTGAAACCCTCTGGACAACATATTTGTTTGTAAATTTTGTCTATAGTGCTCTTTTAAATCAATAATGCTGTGCTGCTGCAAGATATGCTTCACTGGCTCCAACTTTAAAGAATACTAATTCATTATCATTAAAACCCCAAACCACTTGTTAAGTGGAATAAAATATTCTAGAGTAGGTGTTGCACTTAACTATCTGCCTTGTGTTGGCTTACAGCCCTCATTCTTTGCCTCAGGCAGTAAACTAACCACATTAGAGTGCTACTATGTAATAGTTCTTTATAATGCTTGCTCTGTCATGTCTTATTACTTACATAGCATGGGATCAAAACATGTTACTGTACTTACAAAAATACCCACAGACTATTTTGTGTACTACTGTACGTGATAATAATGATTGGATGAATAATGCACTCCAGGGATGACAGGCATTATTAATTAATCCACTCCAGGGATGACAGGCATTATTAATACTGGTAGGGATATAAGAAACGATAAATCATACAGTTTATGTAAGATACTATAACAGGCACAGCTCAGACAGAAAGTATATCTTATTGTACTAGGCAACTTATCAATGTATGTACCTGCAAGTTTATTAGATTGGATAGTTCAGACAGCAACACATGTATGTTTGTATTATTCTTACAGCAGTTGTTTGTGTTTCTCGGGGGTGGAAATATAATTTTTGATGCAGTAAGGAGTCAGAACTAGAATCCCTTACTGAAAATCACTAATGTCAGCTAAAACAGTTTATTTTTTCCGTAAGTATTTTCTGTCAGTCAAGGAAGAGATGCTGCGGCATGCCTGTTGACTCCAGACCAAACACAACAGATGAATATCTGTGTGAAAAGGAATTCTGATGTAAAGGATCTAAAGTTGATTGGGGCAGACCAGTGCAATCTTTTCCTTGGATCGAGCAAGCAGTAAGACATGGCAGGTTGGTCCTTATGCCAAGATAACTGCTCGTCAAGTGCATAGTGAGGCCTGGACGCTCCATGCAGAGGGCCTTACAGGCCCTGGAAGGACAGCTATCTATACATATGGACCACCCTGCCATGTCTTATTGTATTTATAAAATGGAAATAGTATAACTCTATGAAATAAAAATACAAGACACATATGAAATGTTTTAATTTAATTAAGTGCTTTAAATAGAATGAACAGATAAAATAGTCCCAAACAGGGTGTAAGGGTAAAAACACATTAAAAATGTGGTGCACTTACTGTTGAGGCAGAAAAACAGCAAAACTAACTGCCAGCATCACTGAAACAATCAGGCTTTAGAACAGTGAATATTTCAAACTGTCAACTTTTTCCCCAGTTTCATCCTGTGAGAATCAGACAGGCTCTGCTGCAGAAATCACTTTACAGTTTGCTGTCATGGTTTATAAAATTAACAGGTCCATTGAAGACTGGATGCATTAGATTGAATGGCTGAAAGAAGCCAGAAGCATGTTGATTGTGGTCCTTCGGTTCCTTGGTGCTCGTCTGCAGCAAGAGGTTAAGGTGAGAGGTTCTGAAAGTCATCTCATTTCTTCCCATAGGTGGTAGTGGCATGCTACTGTGCAAGGCCATGGAAGTACAGGCCGCTCAACTGAAGTCCTCACTCATCAGCAGCAATGCAGCTGGGTGACGCACATCAGTTGCAAGGTTGGCATCAACAGAAACTTCAGCAACAGCCATTCTCTTACACTCCTGGCTTCAACAGACTCATTCAGGTCAGCGGCTTATTCTGGACACATTATTGGAGTGTCCAGACAGCCAAAACTGAAATTTCATCTTTCTGAGGTGAGTTTGAATGCTGGATACCAGGACAGTCTTGGGGAGGGTGGCAACTTGTTTACAGGTTACTGTTTCATTCAAGTGTAAAACTGCATTTTCATTACTGCTGACACTGGAAACAGCAATGTCTTTCTTGCCACCTGTTGCCACAATTTTAACACCGTTACATCTCTCTTTTCTGTGGGTGCCTAGTAGGATCCTAGTGAGGTTTCTACCCTATGTCCAGTCACAGACATAATGTTCCAGGCTTCCAAACCAGCATCAGCTAATAGCTGTATGGCAGTTGCAGTACCCAGTTAGATTAGCGCTACATTAATAGCGCCCAGTCTACAGAATGCTAGTCCCTATAAGCGATACCACAGACAGTGAGTGGGGACATACAACACTTGTTATATGCTCCCTGGTCACTGTCTGTGGTGCTACCAGGACTAGGGCAACAGGATACCAGGGCTGGCCAAGCTGTTCCTGTGGCGTGGAGGGCTGGGGCATGGAGCAGCTCACCAGGGAGGCAGTGGAGACCAGGGTTCTAATCCTGGTCTCCTAACATTACAGAATCAGGACTTTGCAGTTTTACAAGGGGCCACAGAAACAGTATTCCATGGCCCCATGAATATAACGTGCCCGTGATCCGCTCCACCCCTCCCCGGATGAGAATCTTTAAGTCTGGCATGTGTAGGGGCAGGCCCCCACTTCAGGAGGTGCAGGGTTGGAGCACCCTGCAAAATGCAAATGATGGCATTTTGCCACACTGTTAATGCCGACAGCACTGTGGTCAGCTATGTTCTGACCCAGTGCCACAGTTACATGAATCGACTAGTTTGTATACCTGCATGACAAATTGTCTTCCATGCTTAACCGGCATTAATGCTCCAAGGAAAATTTCACCCATAGGCTCATGGGAGTACCACACAGTCTGGCTGTCAATGTACATAGATATATAGATATATAAATGCTGTTGGCAGACAGGGGCGCTAGGCCCATCCAGTCTGCCCATTTAAGCTGTCTAACAAAGCATCCAGTGACCCCATCTGGTCATTGGCTTTATCTTTTCTTCCTATCTCTATTATTCCTTTGTTTCTGTCCCATGAATGTTTGAAGCGTGCCATTATACAGGCTGCCACCACCTCCTGGGGCAGGCTATTCTGTAAAAAAAACTTCCTGACATTTCCCCTTATCGACCACTCCTCAGTCTCATGTTGTGTCCTCTTGTCTCGGCACTATTAATCTAGAATATGTTGTCCCCTTCCACCTTGTTAATGCCCTTGAGGTACTTGAATGTTTCTATCATGTCAACTCTCTCCCTCCTTTGTTCCAGCATGTACAAATTGAGGTCCATCACTCTCTCCTTGTAAGGCTTGTGATGTAATCCCTTCACTATTTTGGTCGTCCTCCTCTGCACCATCTCTATTTTGTCAATGTCCTTTTGAAGGTGTTGTCTTCAGAACTGTACACAGTATTCAAGGTGAGGTCTCACCAGGGTAAGTTTACTTCAACTTCCTAGGGTACAAGTGGAAAGAGGTAATGTCTGCAGGATTTTACTGAGGTATTTTTAAACTGAGGTCTGGGCATGGGGTTTCTCTGGCTGTTCATAGTTAAACCTCCTGTTTTGTTGTTTAGTCAGTTTTGGAATGGTCCTCATGGTTCTTTGTGGACCGTTCTTCCATAGCCTCTCATCCAACTCAGGGGTATTATGCAATGCCAGGTCTATAAAAAACAAGACAGCAATTATAACCGATCTTGTTGAGTCATCTGACCTGGTTTGCATCACTGAGACCTGGCTGGACAAAAATGCTGCTCGGTATTGGAGTCAGCGGTTCTGGCTGGGTACTCAGTGATACACCGCCGAGATTGGATCGAAGGGGTGGGGGGTGTAGCCATCTGTTTTAAGATGGAACTGGGCCTTGTGGAGGTTCCAGTGGGGATCACCAGATCCTTTGAGTGTATCCTGGGAGCAGGTGTGGGTGGTAGGATTCTTCTCACCTACCGTCCACCCAGAGACAAGAAGCTTTCCTGCAGGAAGTTGCAGACTTCATGGTCGACATGGTGTTAGAATCCTCCAGGTGGTTGGTCCTGGGGATTTCAATGCCTGGGTCGATGATGAACTCTCGCTTTTTGGTGAGAACTTCCTCCAACTGATGACTTCATTGGGCTTTACACAGGTAGTTGCTGCTGCAACCCATTTTCAGGGTCACTCCTTGGACTTGGTGTTCCTCCTGGGGATGAAGGCCGCTGACTTGGTGGTGGAACCAGTTGGATGGTCAGACCATCATTCTATAAGGTTCAGTTTCACAGCTTCCCTGAAGAGACCAGCCCCTTTGGAGATGGTTGGGTACTGCCCTTTGAGAGGCATCATCCCAGAGGGTCTGCTGGCGGTGCTGGACTTATCAAGTTGGCCATTGGAATGCTTGGAGCCAGAAGACCTAGTAATGTGCTATAATAGTGTGCTGCTAGAAGCCCTGGATTCTATAGCTCCTGTTCGAGTTCACCCCTCCCTCTTCATCCTCAGACCCCTTGGTTTGATGGGACTTTGACAGAGTTGAGGAGAGTGGGGCGAAGGTTGGAACGTTGTTGGCAGAAATCTGGCCTGGAGGAGGACAGACTTAGGTTGATCGCCCATTATTTGGACTATCAATCAGAAATCTCCCATAAGAAGGCAGAGTTCCTGTCCTGGGAGATTACTGCAGCAAGGAATTGACCTGCTCAGCTCTTTCGGACTGTGGACAGGCTGTGCAATCCAGCCTGTCTTCAGGGGACAGCTTTTCCCAATCTAAGTGTGAAGAGTTTGCTCAATTCTTTGCGGATAAGATGTCATCCATCAGGTCAGAGATCTGCTCAACTTGTTCAAATGAGTACGGTGGAGGTCGATGTGAGGGGCACAGGCACCCAGTCTGTCTGGACAGATTTTGACTGGCCAGCAATCATGGATATCATGAAGATTGTTCAGGGCTTGTGACCAACTTACTGTAGTTTGGATCCTGGTCCAACACACCTCCTTGTGGGGTGTATAGATGCCATTGGACCGATCCTCACTGAGATAGTCTGGTGTTCGCTGGATCAAGGGTGTTCCCAGATCCGTTGATGGAGAGTGGTGACTCTCCTTTTAAAGAAACTGTCCAATGACCCAGACTGCCTTGAACTACAGACGGTCTCTAACTTACCCTTTTGGGTAAGATTATTGAGAAGGTAGTCACGTTGCAGCTTGAGAAATTTCTTACCACCCATGAAATATATGATCCTCTCAGTCTGGTTTCAGGAAGAGGCACAGTACTGAGACAGCATTAGTTCGGGTGATGAATGATCTCTAATAGTGAGGGATTGGAGTCATTCCATCTTGGTCCTCCTTGATCTCTCTGCAGCATTTGACACCATGGATCATGGGGTATTGTTGGAATGCCTATGGCTAATCTGTGGACTGTTGGGGACAGTCCTCAGATGGTTCCATTCTTTTTCACAGGCAGGACTCAGAGGGTGGTGTCAGGAATTTTTCCTTGGCCCCTCCTACCTTGTGGGGTTCTGCGGGGTTCCATGCTGTCCCCATGTTGTTCACGGTGTACATGCTGCCATTGGGAGACATTATAAGGTGATATGGGCTGAGTTTTCACTGCTATGCAGATGATGCTCAGCTCTACATGTACTTGAACCCAAAAAGAATAGTGCAATCTCGATTTTTAACAACTGCCTCACTGAGATTCAAGATTGGATGAGTGCTAACTGGTTGAAACTAAATCAGGATAAGACGGAGGTGTTGGTGGTGGACCCAGGTCAGCAGGTAGAGAAGTTGACTCCTGGGCAACCGTCCGACCTTGTGCTGGGGGCGTGACCAATTGAGACCTTCTGAAAGGGTGCGGAATCTGGGGTTGTGCTGATAACAAACTAACACTTAAAGCACAGGTGTCAGTAGCTGTCTAGTCCTCATTTACCATCTGTGGAACATCGCCTGGATAAAGCACCTCATCCGCTCGATGACCTTCCTATATTTGTTCACTCCTTTGTGCCCTCTCATCTTGACTACTGCAATGCTCTATACCTAGGGTTACGGGGTGATCTCTATCACCTGCAGCTGGTACAAAATACAGTGGCCAGGTCGCTGACAGGACAAGAACTTGCCATGTGCAGCCTGTGCTGTGTAAATTGCACTGGCTGCCGGTGCGTGAGAGGATCACCTTCAAGGTTGCATTGCTGACCTATAACACCCTATACGGACAGGGACCGGGTTACTTGCAAGACCTCCTTCGGCCTTATCACCCCCCTCTGTCCTCTCCGCCTCCACTGACGAGGGATTGCTAGAGGTTCCCAAAGTCCGCCTTCAGTCATCAGATGCTAGGATTTTTGCTTTTGTAGCCCGACCCTGTGGAACTCTCTACCTCGTCAGATTAGAGAGTGCCTGTCCACTGAATGTTTAAATCCTCATTAAAACATATTTATTTGGCCTAGCATTTGGGGATAATGTTTAGTTGTATGACTACTGCCTTTTAATTTTGTGTGTTTAGCTGTTTAATGGTTGTTTTAATATTGTATATGCTTTGGTTTTAGAAAAGCACTTCAGAAATAAACTTGATTTGATTTGATTAAAAGTCATGGTGGCACAGTCCCTCCCTGAGGTATCAATTTTGATAGCAAAAAGTCTGGTTTTAACTCACAAAGTCCCTTTCAACCACACCTGGTCATGTACAGCTAGCTGTACATCAAACCAGACCTTTGAACAAGACTTGGTGCAGTGTCAAGGGAAGTACAGCTGAGGTTTTCAGGTTTTCAAGGTCTGATTCTGAGATAGCAGAGTGATGGCTTGCTGTGTATTTGTTTTGCTTGTTTCTTTTTCCTGTAACTTTTGATTACTGAAATGAAAACCTCATTTGCTGATTTCGGAACTGGATCAGTAATCTGATTTCTGTTTCTGTATATGCCTGGGCTACTAAAAAGCTATTTAAACTGTCTCTAAGGTATGTATAGATGGCTATCAAGTATTCAGCACCATTGTTGTTTGGAACATCTGAATAAAGAAGTTTCAAATCATAGTTTATTTCTGTCACAGATGCAGTTTTCCAGTCAAAGTCTTTTATTTTTTCACAAAGCCAGTGACTGAGCACAGTCACCAACCACTTGGTGGTCTTTTGAGTGTTTTTCACCCTTTTGAATTTCAATATTGTCAACTTCCAAGAACTTAAATTTAAATTATTGTTTACTCACAGTTCTCATCATGTTTTTAGCTAGTACAGCTGGCATTTCATTGCTGGTTTCACTTTCAAAGTACTTCATGATGTTTAATTGAGGGAGGTGGTATAGTGCAGTGGTTTAGGCTCTGAGCTGCAAATTTGTGATTTCTAGCAGATCAGACCTGGGTTTGAATTCCACTGCTTCCTCTTACGTGCTGTGTAACTTTGAGCAAGTCACTTAATTTCCCTGTGCTCCCAGGTTGCACCTGTAAAAAAGCTTTCAGTTTAGTGTTCTACTCTTGGTTAAACAACTAAAAAAAAATGTTCTCCTCAGGCAGTGAAGAAAAAAATGGCTGCTGTTTAAAACTGAACATTCCAAGGTGGCTCAGAGATATTGTCAAAGTCTCAAAAGGCTAGTACTGGAACTTTTCATACCTGGGTATCGGGCTGAGGTAAATGTAGGGGTGCCAGCCTGCCCCAGCCAATCAGAAGCCAGGATTTTCTTAATTTTATAACAAAAATGAAGTAAGACACAAAGGAACTTTTACATCGGTTATTTCAGTGTGCATTAGCATGATTCATTATGGAACCTAGTTGCTCCTTACTAAATCAAAATGGCACTGCCACTCCCCCACTCCACCCCCTAAATAACATGAACTGCTGAGCTAAGCTATGACAGCAATATATTACAGCAACTAGGATCATTATGACATTGCCCAGTAATAGTGGATGACAAAACAATAGACAAAGAGACAATGAGCAGTCTTTTGAGGAAAGTGGCTGTTGCGCAAGTTGGAGAATTCCACGGCCATTGCTGCAAGCCTGAGGAACAGGGGTTCACTGCAGCCATTGCTGCAGCTTGTGCTTCCAGCAGCCATTGCCGCAGCTTGGACTTACCTGGCCATTGACACAGATTGGGGCTTCCCAAGGCCATTGCCGCCAGGACTCGGCTCCCTCAGGAGCCAATCAGTTGAAGGGCACTAATTTTTAAATGGAGCAGATGGGCTATAAGGCCAGAGCCCACTGCTCACTGCAGAATGCAGAGCAGGACAAGGAGATGTCTAAAAGCCCACCCATCCTCCACCACAGCTTTAAATACTCAGGAAGCAGATCACATTCGGAAGCTTCAGAGAGGGAGGAGCAGGGGCAAACATAAAGAACTGGGGAAGGAAGGGCTAATCACTACAGGTAAGAACTGATCTGAACTGGCTGGTGAGACTATTTATTTTATTTATTTATTTATTTTATTTCATTTTTGTTGACTGGGTACGTGCACTAGACAAATCCTGCCTATTTTCAGGCATGACCCGAGGAGGGGATATAGATGAATGCTTACTGACCTTGAACCAGATTAAGCTGTTGGTGGTATTTTTAGTGAATGAGGGAAATTTGGCCAGGACAACGGAGAAATTCCCTACTCTTTTCGATAAGTGCCATGGGATCTTTAGCATCCACCTGAACTACCACCAATCCAGGCAGATGGGACCTCGTTATTTGTGTAATTGTGGCACAAAAGGAAAAAGGACAGTAGGTGGTGTGTTGTGAATGGATCAGTGAGGCAGGTCATTTTACATATAGTGAAGAGGTATATAAATTGTGTACAAAGTGCCATTTCAGCAGGCCATTTTAAAAAGTAAAAGTGCATGATCTGTGTCCAGAGTGCTGCATATGCACATGAAAAGGAGGTAACAGCTAACTGAGACGGCATTTTAAATAAGGGGAAAAGTACAGAAAGTGTATTAAACAGTAAGAAAGGGAGAGAGGCACTGGAAGAGGGACCATAATGAACTACTCAGGGCAATGGAGAGGGCAGGAGAAAGGGTCTTTCAGGATGAAGATAATGGTTCCGGGGAAGGTTGGAGAGGTGGCAGAATAGTGGGTGCAATGGGTGTGGAGCAGTGGTGTTTCATGGAAACACTGTGGAGGATTGGGTGCTGCCAGATATGTATCAGACTGGGGCAAATGAAAGTGGAAATAAGCAATCTAAGGGGTGAAATGGTGAGGAAGTGGAAGGACATGGGGAGGGAGAGAGAACTGCAATTAAAACAGCAACAGGGGGTTGCAGATGGCTGGTGAGGGGAAAAAGGGAGGGAAGAGACCAGCTGGGGACATGGAGTGAAGTGACAGGACAGGAGGGTCATGGAGGAAAGGGCCCCAGAACTGGTGAGGGAAGAGTAATGGCTGACAAGAAGGGAAGTGTAGGTAGTCTGACTCAGCAGCAGGGGTAAAACTCTCAAAGGGGGGGTATTACAGTATCCAATTGGTACATACCTCTGGTTGACAGAATTGGGAGGGAGTTCAAAAGGATCAGGGGACCAGCAAGTATGGCCCAGGAATGGGGATGGGCAGAAGGTAAGAGAGAGAGAGAGAGAGAGAGACAGAAGCAGGGCTAGGAAGGTGGGCAAAGGGAGGGAGTAGAAGAGGAGTGTTGGGAAAAGGTTAAAAGCACAAAGAAGGGAGCGGAGGGGAGATGAACAAGGAGGGACTCAGAAGATGCAGGGGAGCAGAGAAACAAGGAGGGAGCAAGGGGAGGAAAGGGGCAGGAAGGTAGCAGAAGGAAGGCAGGAGGCAAGCAAGGGACACAGGTAAGCAGAAGGCGAAAAGGGAGAGTTAGGAGACTGGAGGACAGGGATCTCTGTGAGGGGTCAGGGTAGGAAGGGGAACAAATGCCCAGGGACAACACTCAGCCAGTGGAGGTGGGCAAGGTTAAGGAAGAGTAGTCCGGCAGAAAGGGCAGATGTGGGAAACACATCAGTGGAAAGGGAAGGGTGGAGGGGCATGGGTAAAGTGGAGGGAAGATGGGGATGGGGACAGAGTTTTTGGTGGGGAAGGGGCAAGTCAGATTGGGAGGGTATGAGGGAGGAGCAACACAAGGGTGGGGGATGGAGGCAGCACAACAAGTAATGACTGTGACACAGTAGTGCAGGGTGGGGGATTCAGATGAACAGGCTGGGGTGGTCTCCCAAAGCAGTAACAAGGAGAAAGGGAAGGGGAGGGAGGAGAAAGGAGGAAGAGAGCATACTAGTGCTGGGATATGCCATACAGAAGGGGGGTCAGATGGGGAAGTAAAGGAAAAAGGCATAGTCACATATGGGTAGAGTCAGTAGCTGGCATGATAGCAGGTAGGGCAGGACAGTCTGTTCTTAAGTGTGTAAGAAGGGGATGGCTGAAACTGCATGTTGTGGTGCACTTGGGGATGAATGACTTGGTGGGTGAAAACAGTGGAGGTGGTAAGGGAGAGGTTCAAGGAACTGGGGAGGTTGTGTGAGGAGGTAGGGGATCAGTGGCCTCTCTGAGGTACTCCTGGTGCCCTGCACAAGTACAGCAAGGAAGGGTAGGATTGAGGAGCACAACACCCGGCTGAGGGAATGGTGTCGATCTAAGGGGTACAGGATAGTGGGAGGCTGGGACAGGGTCTGGGACAATAGTGATCTGTTCACAGGGACAGATTACACTTGAGCAGGAGGGGTAGAGATGTTAAAATGGGAGCAGGGAGTATATGGGGACAAAGGTTAATTTAAACTAGGACGGGGGTAGTGAGTGAGCAGCAAGAAAGCGGGTTCTGGAAGAGGGGAGCCTAAGTAGTCTAACCCCATATGAATAAGGATGAATCCAGGGCGGGTAGATGGAGGGGGTTAAGAAGGGTAGGATAAGGGGAAGGAAGGAAGGGATCAACTTGGAGGTTGTCTCCTTGAATGCTAGAAGCCTAGGAAACAAAACTGCAGAACTTTAGGCTCTGTTGGTGGGGGAGGGGTAGACATAGCAGCCACACGAAGCCTGGGCCAACTAATACCAGGACTGGGACCCAATGATCCCAGGCTATAGGATCTACAGGAAGGATAGGGAAGTGGGAAAGGAGGATGGTGATTTACATGAGGAGGGCATAAGTGTGAAAGGGAAGGGGGAGGAGGTAGAACTGAGGCCTTGGGGTGCAGTTTCAGGACACAAGAAATAGGACTTTCAGGATAGGGTGGTGTATAGGCCACTGGCTCAGGAGGAGGAATTGGATAGGGAGCTTGAGAGCAAATTAGGAAGGGTGTGAGAAGGGTAACACAGTGATTGTGGAGGAATTTGATCTGCCAGGCGTGGACTGGGGTACCCAGCCACATCAAGTGCTAGAGAACAGATACTCTGGAAGCATTCCAGGACTGCTTCCTAGCACAGTTGGTATTCCGAGCCAACTAGATTGGGTAACTCACTGGATCTAGTTCTATCCAACAGAGAGATGTGATGGAGGTGGGGGTGACGGACCCACTGGCAGGGAGTGAGCACCAATCTGTGAGTTCACGCTCAACATGGGCAGGGAGGCGGTAGGTACAGGGACCAAGGTGGTTGACTTCAGACAGGCTGATTTCAGGCAAATAGGTGAGATCTTAGGTGAGTACCTGGCAGAATTCAACCACACTGGGATGCGATTCAGAAATGAGAAAAATTAAAATGGGGCTTGTGGAGGCTACTGGGACCTGTACCAAATTACAGAGCAAGACAGGAAGGGCTAAGAAGCCAAGCTGGTTGAGTAAGAAAGTTTTAGATAAGGTGAGGGTGAAAAAGCAGCACTCAGTAGATACAAGAAATCCAGGAATTACAGCCCTGTAAGCCTAGCATCCATCATGGGGAAGCTGATGGAGACAATCCTGAAGGAGAGCTGGTGACATTTCTGGAGGATAATGGACTCCAGGATGACCATCAACATAGGTTTGTCTTGGGAAGGTCCTGTCAGACTAACCTAATTGGGTATTATGACCGGGTAAGCAGGAATTGGACAAAGGTACTGCAGTGGATGTCATATTTTGGACTTCAGCAAGGCCATTGATTAAGTTCTGCTTGGGAGGTTGGGGGATTGAGATATGTGGGGATAGATACTAAGATATTTAACTGGATCAAGAATTGGCTACAGGAAAGACAGCAGAGGGTAGTGGTGGTGGGGGGACCTTTCGCCTTCAAGGGCAGTGTTGAGCAGCTTGCCACAGGGATTGGTTCTGGGGCTGGTGTTGTTTGGGATATTCATTGCAGGCATCTTGCATGGCATCAGGAATAAGATCATCCTCTTCACTGATGATATTAAGTTGGGGGCAGTGGTGAATGACACAGAAGGATGTCAGGGACTGCAGAATGACCTGACTAAACTGGAGGTGGTTGGAAGCATAGCAGCTGGGTTCATACAAAAAAGTGCAAAGATACTGCACTTTGGAGCAAAAAACAAAGGGAGGAGTTACCAGCTGGGTGGAATACAGCTAGGAACCATCGAGGAGGAAAAGGATCTTGGGGTAGTTGTAACATGGAAGATAAACAACTCTGAGCAGTGCAGGAAGGTGGTAGCAAAGGCCAACAGGAAGCTGGGGTGTATGCGAGAGGAATCTCCTCCAGGAACAGGAGGTGATCTTGCCTCTCTACTGGTCACTGGTCAGGCCACACCTGGAATACTGTGTACAGTACTGGCGCCTATGTCTAAAGAAGGATATCAGATTACTGGAAGGGATACAGCACAGAGCAACTAAGATGATCCAGGGACTGGAGGACAGGCCATATGAGGAGAGGCTGAGGGAGTTGAGTATGTACTCCTGGAGGAGAGGAGGATCGGGTGATATGATTGAGACCTTAAGTACTTAAAAGGGATTAGGAAGACAGGAACAGAAGGGATATTTAAGTTAAGGAGGGAAGGTACATGAGAGGTCATGGTCTGAGATTGGAGGAGGAAGATATAGGAGGGAAATGAGGAGACACTTTTTCACAGAGAGGGTGGTGGCAGATTGGAACACTTTGCCAGAGGAGGTGGTATCCTGTAAGACAGTGGGTGGATTTAAAAGGGGATGGGACAGGGTGAGAGTGGGGTTATTGTGATGGGTGGAGGGTGGAGGAGCAGCTGCAAGGTAAGGGTGCTAGCTGCACATTCGAGTAGACTTGATAGACCATGTGGCCTGTTTCTGCTGGCTAATTCATATGTTCATAATATTTGAGGTTATATTTTTATTTGAAATTTGTATTAAATGTAGATAGAACTCTTGTCAAAATGTGCTAAATTGTGCATTCACTTTTGTGGTTATACTACTAGTTATTTATATATTTTTATTTTAGTTTTGTTGACCAGGTAAGTGCACTAGACAAATCCTGTCTATTTTCAGGCATGACCCAAGGGGATACAGATGAATGCCAACTGACCTTGAACCAGATTAAGCTGTTGGTGGTATTTTTAGTGAATGAGGAAATTTGGCAAGGACACCAGGGAAATTCCTACTGTTTGTCAGTAGGGGACCTGCTGGCTTGTCGTTATTGCCACTCAGCTGGAGTTGGTGGAAGGTATGGACATCTCTGAGACAGGGAAGAGGGCTCCTCCCTGTGCTTGAAAACCAAGAGGATCTCATGGATTCAAGCAGATATATTGATAATTTAGCAGCTACGCTACAAGACATGGAAGAACCAGAACGTTTTCAACCGTGGAGTTTCCAGAGGATAATGTTCATCAAGCCTCAAGGACTGAGCAACAGATAAGTGACAAATTTTTTTGAAATATAACATCTTTATTGACTTTTAAGATGACAAAATACAACTAGTACTGGGAGCATGAACCAGTATAAATGACAGTAATTACACAATGGTTACAGAAAAAACTACAGGATTCTACAGGTATCATTGAATCCAAATAAAATAATAAGGAACCACAACTAGAAGAAAAAGTCCCTCCCGATCCCTCAATCCCTATAACCCCTTACCCTCCCACCCCAGGATGTGCCTTATTAAAAGAGAGACAAACACTACTACACAAAGCATATATTGAAATATTACCATATAAAGCAAAGAATATAGTATAAGATGATACCAACTAAAGCAGCCAGAGGTGTGCACATATAAACATTAGTTCAAGTATAGAGCATACAATTTACCCCATTTCTGATCAAATGAGGTCAAGCGGTTCGGGAGCTTGCTATTAATCTTTCAGTCTTAAAGCAAAGAGATATTTCTCTAATCCATTCTGCATATGATATAACCAGTTGGTCCATCCAATGCCTGAGAACCAGTCTTTTAACAGCTATAGAAATTAAAGCCATGTGAAATCTATGCTCCAAAACCTGTATATGGAGAACATCCTAAAACACAAACTTCTATAGTAAATAAATCTCTCAATCCCAAAAGGGATCTAGATTGGACTGGATGGACAGTCATAATGGAGCCACCTTATCACAATGCCAGAAAATATGTACCAGGTTCCTTCAACTATGCCACACCTTGTACAAAAGGTTGAAGGTAATCTATCTAATTTGGCCAACTTGACCGGAGTATAGTACAAGTTATTCAATATATGATACTGGATGAGCCTATGCCTATCTTGAGAGAGGCACCTGTGCATATCTACCCAAATCTGACCCCAGACTAAAGGAGTATCTGGCAGAAGAGAGACCAAATTTTGGAGCCAGTATGGGGTTTAGGAAATTTAATATCTTATAGGAAGGAGTATATCTTGAAATGCCATGGGCCTTGTTTGCATATTCTTGAAGTGACAAATTTTATCTAGACAAGATATAAGCCCTTGTTCTCTGTGGAGCAATCTAAACAAAACCCAGGAAAAATTATTACCGAACTGGTATTTTCGAGCTGTAGATGCCAGCTCTTCTGACAGCCCTGTCAATTCCTGTGATGCAGATGCATCAAAGGATGGCACTGCCCTGAATTCAGTGCATCTCCCCGTCAAACGCCTCCTGGAACCGTGCTTGAAAATGGGAAGAAATGGCTGGTAGTGAAATCGCTAAGAGCAGCAAGTGCCAAAAGTCGCTCCCCTTTCTGAAAGTAGATTCTGAAGAAGTTACACCTGGAGCTCACAAAAATTTCACCAATAAGCCTATTCTAAGCACTGTGAATTCTAGCTCACCCTGGTACCTAAACAGAATGAGGCAAGGAAAGGGAAGACAGGCAAGCAAAACTTTTCACCATTGGTTCCCATTCAGTTGATAAAATGAAACAAGGGACAGGGCGGTATTAGTTGTGTATCACAGAGGAAATTATTTTTCAAATGGACTCTTTAAACCAAACTCAAGTGATTAGTTTTTCTTTTCCAACTAGAGGTCAAGCTGCCAAAATATCTCCTGAAGTTTTAAAGAAAAGAGCAGCTTTGACGGCGGCAAACCGTAATCTGAATACAGACCTCCAGTATGAAAGACAGAAAATGTTCTGATGTAGTACAAGGGCCCTCAACTTCTGACCTTATTCAGCAAGCCTTTTCTCTTCCTCCTAAAGTAGAGGACAATACTGAAATCTGGTCTCCAGATACAGCCCTGGTAGAGTCAGGATGGAAAATGGGCCCCACAGGGATATGGATTCTGGATCCAGATTGGTCTTCTTCTCCTCCTCTTTCTTCATGCCTCATTAAGTGGTCTTCTGCTATTACAGACCAGACTAGTAGGCCTACCCCATTCTCTCTGAACAAAAGACTGATGCTTGTAAAGGACTCTTACCATCTGATATAGGACTTGAAAAGATAAATTACCTGAGGAAAAGGATCCTAATGAAGTTCCTGAGATCCCCACAACCTAGACCCTTCTTTCTGAACTTTTTCCCAAAATGAAAAGAAGCAGCACCTCGGAGGAATGCAGTGAGGATACGGTATAAAGGGGCTTAGATGTGAGACCAGACCAGGTGTATGGGGAAAACATCTTCTTAAAGAATCTTACAATTTTCACCAAAATATGTTTTCCTTTTATTAACACTTTCTGGGAAGATAATTACAGTATTAGCTTTAGATCCCCTTTTTGTTAGATCTTTTTGGCAAAATACAACCAACTCAAGTTTCCTCTGTGGTCTCCTTTATAGTTACACCACTAACACTATCTTTAATTAAATATGTGACTGTGATGTTTAGAAACGAAGGGTTCATGTTGAGGATATTACTTTTGGCTTTCCCAGAAATGGAGGTCCTGAGTGCCCCAGAAACAGTGTTAGATTTAGAGTTCTTCTGGACTGGTAGCTGGAAATATAAGGTGAAACTGAGGCAATCTAACAATGAGATTGACCACATTCCAAATTCATTTACCTTGGGAGAGATAGGGAGTGTGTTTTACACAGGGCAGCCCGAGACTGCTACAAATGTGGGGCTCAGACACATCTCTAGCTCATGTGATACCTCTCTGTGTGAGATTTGTGGGGAAATAGGCATGGTAGTTTTCAATGTTCTAATATGTTGAAATGTGACTTATGTGAAGATCTGGGCATGGATATAGGGATTGTCTTTGGGCAGCCACAAATAAGGTCACAGTCATCAGCCCTGAGCTATTGATTCAAAAGCCCAAGATGAAGCTTTTCAAAAATAAAAAAAAAAGCCCTGACCCCCGAGAGAGAAGCAACAAAGGGAAAGAATCTGCACCAGATACTGGCCATTCTCAAAAACATGAGACAGAGACAGAAAATATATTTATAACACAACTGATTTTCCTCCTGTATGTTTCAGAGATAGAGCATCAAAACCCCAAAGTTCTATCCCAAATGAAAAAGGATAACTAGGAGTTCAACCCCAACTCCAGCGGTCCCCTATCTTTGAAATGAATAATTCTTATGCCATTCTAGATATGACGAGAGTGATTCAGACATGGATACAGGATTTACAGGCCTTTCACAATCCTCTGGTAGTAAAACATCCCAAACTGATTACAAAGGGAAAAAAGAAAAGAAGGAAAAAGGTCCTTCAATAAATTCTTCAGGCTAAACTAAGTATTGGGTCCTTAAACTGTAGTAGTTTATTGAATAAATCAAAAGGATTGCTCTTTTTCAATTCCTCCATCAGGCAAGCCTAGATATTTGTTTTGCAAGAAACGTGGATATATACATTAGATCAGTGCCATCTCACCTCGGCAGAATGGATTTGGGCCCCTCCTACTGGTCCTTTGGGTTAGATAGAGCACATGGTATAGGGATTATTTTTGGCTCTTATAATTTCACCTTAGGAAACTGATAGATTTAATACCTGGAAGACTATTGATAATAGATGGGATTTGGAATCAGGCTAATTTTAGATTTATAGTTGTTTATGGGCCTCAGACTAAAGCAGGAAAGATTAGCCTTTATAACACCCTTTCTACCATACTTAGCTACTCCAGCCATATTATTTTAGGGGAGATTTTAACTGTGAACTTCCATCTTCTAGTATGAGTAAACTAGGAAGAAAACATATTGTGATACTATAGCTTTAGGAGCGTTATTAATTTAGTGGTTTAAAAATGGAAGGAACTACCAGAAGGGGTCTATTGTATACTTTTAGAAAAGGAAACTAACATCAACTATTGACTACCTTTTTTTCAAACAATCTACCCCCATCTATAAAACCCTTATAAATTAATTTTCTGAGCCCTTCTGATTACTTTAAGTTTTGGTTCTTCTCCTTCTAGAGAAACTAAGGGAAATAGATGGAAACTAAACACATCTTTATTACAAGACCCTAGGGTTGTGAAAAGTATAAATACACTGTTATGGGCATGAACATCTGTAGCTGATCTATATGATGATTTATGGGAATGGTGGGAGGATACTAAAAGTGATGTCAGAAA
This sequence comes from Neoceratodus forsteri, assembly GCA_016271365.2. Lineage (NCBI taxonomy): Eukaryota > Metazoa > Chordata > Ceratodontiformes > Ceratodontidae > Neoceratodus > Neoceratodus forsteri. The sequence goes on from CM057454.1 coordinate 399,430,944, forward strand.
ATGGTTTCAAAACTATGGAAAGCGTAAGTTTCACACTAATTTTTTCAATATTTAACATTAAGAGAGAATTGCAGGGCTTATTCTCTAGTGCTAACACCTCTAGAGTTGATTTTTCTTCACAAATAAATCAAATTAAGTTAGCAATGAGAGTGTGTCAGTATGACAGAGCACAGACACTGCACACAGAGCTTTCCTTTGGGACAAAAAGGCCTTATGGGAGACCCTTTGAGGCCTTTAAGGAAGAAAGGAATTCTTCGGGCTTGGAAGTCTTATAAAATGACTATGGGAATTTAAAACCTCCCCGTTGATATGTATAATATCATCCAGAACCATATAAGGGAACAAGGAACTTCCAGTGTTCCACAAAATAAGAAAATTATGGGATTTCTTCAAAACATTAATTTACCACATCCCTCTTATTTAGAGCTTTATAAACTAGCTGACCCTATACTGGGACACTGAAATTCTTAAAGTTATCTCTTTCTTAAAATTAGGGTGTCTCCAGCTCAAGATGGATTATCTTACAAGTTTTACAGAAGTTTCCGTAATACCTTGGCAATATGCCTTGAAAACTTTTATCTCTTCAAAAGCCCCTTGCTTGCCCTTAAAATTTACATCTGGGTTATTAGTATATATCTTTAAGGGGGTAAAACAAAACTGGAGACCCATTACAATTCTGAATTCTGACTTTAAGATTTTGTCTCAGGTACTTAATAATAGGCTTTGAGAAGTATCTAGTGATTTGTTATATCTTCTACGATATTGTGGAATACGGATAGAAAATTCAGAGTGCCTTAATAATTATTAGGAAATAATTGAATTTTCCAATAGATGCCCATCACAGAGCTGTATTTTATCCTGGATCAAAATAAAAGCCTTTGATAAGTCTTTAGTCCTTTTTATTTTCAGTATTGAAACATTATGGAGTCCCTCTAGGATTCACAAGATGGATTATATTAATGTATGAATCTGTCTTCGTTTACCAAGTTATTAAAGGGAAGTCTACTCTTCCCATTCTAGTTGGTTGGAGTAAGACAGGATTGCCCATTAAGCCCCTTCTGCAGCATTCGCCCTAAATCCTTTACTTAGAAGTTTAGCTCTTTCTAAAACACTCCCTGGTATATCAGGAAATCTGAGAGGTGATACTGTGGTTGTCCAAGCCTTTGCAGATGATATCTGTGTTTTCTTAACTAATGTAAATCAAATTTCTGCTATAATAGACTGCCTGGTAAGTATGAAAAGGTTTCAAACTCTAAATTAAATCTAGAGAACCAAATGCTTCTTTTAGGGCCGGAGACAGGTAATCAGATAAATATATCAGGAATCATTGTACCCTCAAAACCTTGTAAAATACTAGATATACTTTTGAATCCCAGAATCTCCCTTTAGAAAACTGGGAAATTGATTGAAGAAGTCTGAACTGAAGATTCAGAGGTGGAAAGGGTGGAGACTGTCAAAAAAAAAGATTCATGTAATCAAAAATGTGTTATACTAGGGCTATTATATGTTGCTATAGTATATACCCTCCTTCGCTTTAGAAACTCATTTATATGCTTGTTTCTTTTCTATGTTGTGGGGAAGTAACAACAATCAAGCGATGTTTCACTTATTTACCTATTACTCAAGGAGGTTTGGATATGGTGGATCAAAAGTTTTGCTGAAGTCAAGGTAGGTGACATCAACTGCACCGCTTGGTCCACCACTCTAGTTACCCAGTCAAAGAAATCTATGAGATTAGTTTGACAGGACCTTCCTGTTGTAAACCCATGCTGTCTTGGATCCTGTGCTCCTATGGATTCCAGGTGTTGCAGTATCCTTTCCCTAAGGAGTTCCTCTATAATAGTGCCCACTACTGAGGTAAGACTGACTGGTCTGTAGTTCTCTGCCTCCTGTCTGCTACACTCTTGTGCAGTAGGATGCCATGAGCCCTTCTCCAGTCTTCTGGGATCTCTCCTGTGCTCAGAGACTTACTAAACAGTTCCGCTAATGGCTGTGCTAGTTCCACCCTTAGCTCCTTTAGTACCCTGGAATGTATGCCATCAGGTCCTATTGCCTTGTCCACCCTGGAAATTAGCGAGTTCTTGTAGGACAATTTCTTTTGTGGAGAGACTTGTGCACACCATCCTCCACCCTGTGTCCATGGTGCTGAGCTCAATAATTATTTAAATGGTCTATCTCTCACTCATTTGTGAGAGACAATATAGGAGCTAAGCTATATAAAACTATTCTTGTGAAGATTTACCCAGATGAGCCTGAATTTGTAAATTGCCCTCATTAAAAGAGTATGCCATTAAACAGTTAAATAACCCCAGAATATCTCATCAAATGTGGGAAGTACTGTGTTTTCTGTACAGAAGATTGAATATTAAGGAAAATGCTAAACATAAGATGATGAGCGAAAGGTATTGTACTTATTTACAGTGTCATGCTTTAGAGAAACTATGGACCATTTTCTATTTAAATGCACCTATGCAAAAGGTTTATAGGAATTCTTGAGTTTAAAATTGAATTTTAGATGGTTGTTAAAGCTGGATTATCAGACATTGATTTTGGGTTTTCCTCCTCATTACCTCTTATGATTGGGGCATGCTAAAGGTCTTTTTTGTTGTTTAAGTTTCATTTATGCAGGGTAGATGCCAGTGGGTCTTGCAGCAAAGATTTATGTCCTATGATACTTTTTATGTATTAATAATGGAAGCAATGAGATTAGCATACTTGAAGGATAAAGAAATTTCTACTTCCATGAAAGTTTTCTAGTGGTTGAGAGAGTTGCACATTTTTATTAAATACAAGTCAAAAAAGGGGGGATATTTGTACAGCATATAAGAGGTAAAATATATATAACTTAAATGACAAATTGAAAAGTGTTTTAAATGAATTATATGTTTTTTATTTTCTTTCCCTTTCCGTTTATGGTATATGTTTAATATAAGTTTAGGAAATATTGTGAAATGGATAATTGATTTACTGTCATATGTGCCTTATGGTTTTCTTTTATTCTTTATAATTCTTATGTATACTGATGTCTTTTGATGTGTTTTCAATAAAAACTCCCTACTCTTTTCAATAAGTGCCATGGGATCTTTAACATCCACCAGAACTACCACCAATCCAGGCAGATGGGACCTCGGTTTAATGTCTCAGCCTAAAGACAGCACCTCAGAAGTGCAGCACCCTCTCATGCTGCACTACAGTGTCAGTACTGGGATATTAACCCAAGTGCCAGATGTGGGAACTGAACCCGCAGCCCTCTGATCTCCTGGCCTCAGAAGCGAGTGCGCCACCTGCTGAGCTACTGACACGATTACTTGTTTTTATTATTACTATTATTATCATCATCACATCATCATCAACATTTTACTCCATCCTGCTTGGCAGACCATCTGTCCAGGCTACTCCCAGTTTCAACTTGTCACTAGCCCCTGGTCAGCACAATTTGTATTTAGGGGTCACAGATACATGGAGGTTGAGCCTGAGAGTGCCATCATAATCTAATACTAAGCAGGGATTTTACCCCAGTTTTCTCCATGTTTCTCCCTTTCAACTCCTGATGCCATGCACAGTTGTGGTTGGCCTTGATCACTACAGTAATGGTGTAAAAAGTGTACCTACCTCTTGCAGGGCATGGTTTTCTGACCCATCTGAAGGACCACTGTTGTGTCTCGGTGATAGTGCCATCTCATCTTGCCTACAATGCATTACTATATGGCAATGTCTTCCCTGAACCAGCTGATTGCAGGAACTCAGGCTCTTTCCAGAACTGGCTTTCCTGCAAAAAAAATGTAGCACACTGGTGGACTCATGATTTATTTAATTAATATTTTTTAACCTAGAATGCCCACTAAGTTGAAGAAAGACTTGTTCCTGGTGTGTCCTGGGGTTGAAACAAAAACTGGTCAAAAGTCAAAGGAAAAAATCAGTAATAACACGTTACTGAGAAAATCATGCAGATTATAAGAAAAATGGAAATAAAACTGTAGCAAAGAGAATTATCCAGAAGGAAATTTTGCTGTATGGAAAATTACAAGACTATACAGGCCTGAACAGAATAGTGTGTTTCTAGAACACAGACCTTATTAACAAGCTAGCATACTCAAGGTGGTTTGCTAAACAAAACAAAACAACATTACTGCTAAGGAAGAATTTGCTCGCTAGTGTGGTTAATAAGTGCAGCTGTGGGCAAAGTGGGACTTTGGGGAAATGGCAGACTCTGTACCTCTAATTTTGTGGGAAATGTTCTTCCAAAGATCTGGGAGCCTTTAACAAAATGTGCCCAACCTGTAGCTCTGGACCACCTAGGTTTCTTCAGGCAATTGCCTTTTGGGCTTTAGTGAGTAGATGGAGTTTTGTGTAGGGGATTGGAGGTCTGAGAGGTGCTGGAGCTTGCAAAACCAGAACTTGTGGAGAAATGTTATGTAGTGGAAGAAGAGAAGGACCTCAATATGTACTCGCTGGAGGAGGGGAGACAGCAGGGGACATGATTGAAACATTCAGGTACTCATGGGCATAAACAAGGTGGAGGTGAGGGACCTTTTCCAATGTAGAAACAGTACTAGAACAAGGGGCACAATATGAAATTGGAAGGTGTAGATTAAAAAATAATGTGAGGAAATCTTTCTACACAGAAATGGGTAGTCAATGCTTGGAATAGTCTGCTACAGGAGGTAGTGGGGGCAGAGTACAGTGAAGGCATTTAAGCATGCCTGGGACAGGCACAAGGGAAGCTTGAGAGAGGAGGGAGTGATGAAAGCCATTGATCACATAGGGTCAGTGGCCACATACAATGTATAGGGCCTAAGGGCAGACTGAATGGGCCTAGCAGTCCTTCTCTGCTGACAAGTTCTATGTTTCTGTTTTTCTATGTTTATATGTAGTGGGTCTCAAGGGAAGGCCAACCAAACTGATTGTTGAGTTTTCACTAGTAGGTGTGAGGCAGGCAGTGGAGGATGATTCTATAAATAGATTCAATGTTTTGGTGAATAGAGTAAGGGGTTAGTAGTGCTTATGTAACTGTAGTTTACTTTTTGGCTTTTCGGCATTCCCACCCTTGGTAGGTGAGGTAGTGAGTAGGAATATAAAGCCCAAAAGATTACCTCCTCTAACTCATGGAAAGTATGACCAGTGGCACACAGGAGAGGAAAAACCCAGATGGAAGAAACCTCTGAGAACCCATGGCTACTGACACACCTTCCTCGTGGAAAACTAATAGGAGATGATCCTAGGTTCTTACAACCATATTCTAATTTCTAAGTAAGGTGAACTGTTTGTAGAGATGATGTTCCATCTTCACAGTCTGTTGAATGATGTGTTGTAGAAGGTTGATTCTGAGGCCAAGCGGCAGGTCCATTCTGAAGGGTGTCTGATCTCGAATATGGATTAAGTCTAGCTGGAAAAGGGGTGAAGGTGGTCCAGGATTCTAATGTGATATTGATTGATATTCAATGGGGTTGCAGAGTCAATGCAAGCATGAAAAGCATGAGTTGATTAAATGAGCTGCCAGACTTTGTAGAAGATTGACATTTTGACATTCGGATTAGGGTCTCAAGACTAGGAGTTCATCAATGTGTGATATGTCGCCATGTAGGCATCTATGGAGATGATGAAGGATTGGACAGAAGCTTTGGTACTTAGTAGGAGGGATTAATGTGTAAGATTTTAGACCAATGAAGCAAAGGTGGTATATGCTGTAGAGATGGTAACCGGATATTGATTGAATAATTGGAAATTTCAGTACAATGAATTCAAGGGTTGACTAGAGTTATTGGTACTGTAATGAGATTTGAATAGGCTCATATGGAGGAAGGACTACTAGTGGGAAATGGTGGATATGGGTATTGCTGTGGCTTAATTGCCCATGGCAGGAGCTTAAGAGGCCATGGTGGCTTTGTAGTGCTAGAGCATCCAATGTTGGAATGCTGAGGGGCCAGAGAACAGTGGTTTGGATAGAGTAACTTAGCAAGGCAGCTAGGCACCAGATATCCAATGATACATGTTCAGGGATGGTTGCTGGAGAAGGTCTTAGAACATCCAATGGCTATTCATGGAATACAAGGTGAATAGCATGGTCAAACAGAGTCAGTGCTTTAGAAGACTATGAGGAGATGGTATAACTGATTATGCCAGTACTGTTCTGAGGTATCCTGCCATTCCCATTATCCTTAACAGTGATGGTTATTATGGAGTTGGTACATCTCAGAAGTAATTAGGGTCACATTTCCAGGTAAGAAGATAGAAGTGAAGGAGACTCACTAAATCTTGCATCCTAAGAAGACATGGCAGGTAGTGATGCCCATACTGCTTGAATTAACAGAATATGTAGGTAGCATCCTGTAGAATTGGTTGAGAGATGAGATCTTCTGTAGTCCAGTTGAATGGGGTTCCAGAAATAGTTCCTGGGAGGTTGATGGGAAGTACTGATGATTCTATGGTGACATAAGAGTCTATAGGCATGCTGTTCAAGGGATGTTGCTGGAAGAAGGTTTTCTCAGATGAGAAGAACAGGTACTCTGCAGAGCATTGGAAGGGAGCTGTTATGATGGCTGAGGTAGGTGTATGAGACAGATGAACAGTAGGAGTAATTGATCAAGCAGAGTGCTGGACACAATAGTTGTAGGAATGCCCAAAAGACACACAGCAAATGTGCAGGAGCCCCAAGCCACAAGGGTGGCGAGGAGAAAAGCAACAGTCTTGGGATGGAGGAAAGGTCTAAGCAGAAGTTCACCAACTGAAGGATGGAGCTGAATAGAAGACGGTTGAGGCTGAGCAGTACAAACATTGGCAAGTGTAGGGAATGCATGGGACTGGGGCAAGCACCACAGCATACTGGAATAGAATGCAGAAAAACTGAATCAGGCTACAGTGGGAGATCCATGTCAAACCAAGAAGTGAATCCAGGTACAAGGTGTTGCGAAGTTGAGTTGAGGTCCCATGTACAAAGGAAATGGTGAACTGGAACAGTTGGTAGTAAAGTGCTGCAGTGATGGGACGAGTTCCTGCCTGCGAAGAGACAGCAAACTGGAATTGCAGGCAGGAAAAGTGTAGCAGTAATGGGGAATGGGTTCCCACCTCCAAAGGAGATGGCAAATTAGAATTGCAGATAAGGAATACACTGACATCATTGCTGAAAGACCACTGGATAGATAAGGGAAGCAACAGGGTAAAACATGCAGAAGGCTCGAGGCACACATCCTTGAAGAGGAGCAAATAGCATAAATCCAGCAGGAAGCAAGGGAAATGCAGGCAGACATGTCTGTGAGGAAGGCAATAGGAAACAGAATCATCTGGAGTAGCAGTCAAGGAGGAGGCAGCATGGACCTGAAGATGTGGAGATTGGAGGCAGTTGAGCCGGTAGGCAAACAAACAACAATGCCCAGGAACACAGGAAGAGGTGAAAGGTAAGCAACAAGGAAGTCCATGGGTATGATGGACTGAGCGGAGGTGGAGACTGAACATGCTGATGGGGTCCAAATCCAGAACGGGAGGAGGCCAAGGTGGGACAAGTACATCGAGTCCATGGAAGTGTGGGGTGTAGTCAGGTGAGGTAGGATATGGAAAGTACATGGGGTATAGTGGTCCTATTCCCAAAGGGAATGCAGCAACTGGGTACCAGGAAGAGATGTAGTTGGCTGAAACTGTAGATTGGAGACACAGGCTCCCATCCCTGGTAGTCAGGGTGAACTAACTTTCACTCAATGCGATATCAGGAGAGTTGGGGACATTGACTGGCAGATGTTGGCTGGGTTTAAACTGGTTGAGACTGGAGGTAGAGAAAACAGGCTCCAAACCCCAGTAGACAGTGGACATCTACCTCCACTGCTATGCCTCAGTAGGCAGAGTAGGGATGAGGCTGTCAAATTGATGGTATGGGCTTAGCAAAGAATGGGCAGATGACAACTGTGTAGTAAAAGGTAGGTAAACAAAAGAAATGGGACAAAGGTATGGTAGTAAGCAAGAAGTTAGGGATGAGAGGAGGAAGAGTATCTGAAGTATCATGAAGGCGGAGATAGTGTAATCCAGTGAGAAGCATGCAGCGAGTAATGGAATGCAATCAATATCTGAAAGCCAAGTAGGCTGTGAGGGTAATAAGTTACGTAAGTGTAGCAGAAGCCATGTAGGCAAGAAGGCAGGGCAAAATAGTATAGCTTATATAAAGCATGTTCTGCTAATTGGGGCCACGATGCCCCACCGATGCCCCAGTCCCATATTATGGAATAGGATCCAGAAGCAACATCATGATACCAAACAGCAATTGAAAGTTGGAAGGTAGGGAACCCAAAAAGGCTCCAGTACTGGCAAGAGCCTAGGGAAGAACAAGCCATAAGCATATTTGGAAATGGGAAGCAAACGAGGACAGAGGAACACTACAAGGGGTGTGGAAGAGGGAGCATGCATGAGCGTTGACAGTGATTGGTGTTTGAAAGGTTAGGAAGTACCAGGTGCAGGCAAGGTAAAAGAAATAATAGGCTGAGCAGGGATAGGAATGTGGGGACTAACAAATGGTAAGGTATGAGTAGCATGGGAATGGACGTAAACTGTCAGGAAAGTAGATACAATGCAAGGCAGAGTGGGGAAACGCTGAGGAATTGTAGCCTCCAGGATAGGGTCAGAAGTGGAGTAGGACTGATGCATTAGAAAGGCGTGGAGATGGAGATGGAGCGCCACCGATGCAAGTGAGAAAGCCTCCCAAAAATCATAGAAGAGCAAGGGACAGGGGCAGAACAAGGGGGTCAGGAATATAAGGAGGAGGGTGGGGCGAGGGGGCTGGAGAAACTCAAAGGGGTTCCAAACCAGAAAAGGGAATGCAGCAAAGGCAATGAAGTCATTTTATTTATTTTTTGATGGTTTATTATAGATTCCCCTAGAAAATCACAGTACAATGACAGTGACTAATGAAGCCATACGGTCTGAGGGCACTAGCCTAAATCCAGACAGATAACAACCCACAACACCAGGTGCTGAAAAGCCAGTTCCCTAATGAGCGAGACAGGGACATGCTCCAGCACGTAGGAAAGACTATCATTTCATCCATGCAGGAACAGTGACCCAAGCAGCATAGACCATAAAGGAAGCAAATGACACATACTAGTAGACAAAAGGTGGGACCAAGATGGGTTTTAGCAGACAGGACCAACTTACATTTCCACAGCAGCAGCATGTTAGGTCAGCAGGCATGGTAGCCGCCTGTGCCAGCCTGCTCCTGTTCATTTGTTATACGCCAGAAGTTGCACACAGCTGGGAACAAAAGTAAGTAAGAGACATGTATACTTGCAGCAGAGATCTGAGAGCCAAAGGCAGAAGTGGCAGAAGCCAACTCCAGCAATCTGACAGGGACCTGGGCAACATGAACACAGGGAAGCAGAGAAACAGCACTGGAGAGAGGGAAATGGCAAGATGGCAAGCCAGAGGGCATGAGTGGCTCAGGCGCACCACCACACAGCCCTCAGGGTGGGAGCAGAAAGAAGGGAGGGGTTGAAAGCCAAGGAGGTAAGGAGGAGAGACAGGGAATGGAGGGCAGGAGAAATGGAGTGGCACCAGGGCTTGTCCAGAACCATAGGAGCAGCAAATGCAGGCAGAGGAAGGGAGGAAGGGATAGGACAGGTCAAGATGGTGGGATCACTGAAATCAGAGAAAGTGGAGTCTGATACAGGTGAGGATGGGAAGAGAATCTGGAGCAGGAGGGATGGTAGGGCTGGGGCCTGAGACCTGAAATAGGAAGAGTTAGGAAAGAGCACCATGGAAGCAGGATAGGGAGAATGGACAGGGGTGACCATGGTGATGGGGGAGCAAAATGGGAAAGAAGCAGGACAGGTGGAGAAGGAACAAACCAGCAGAAAGAAAGGAAAAGGGGAAGGGGATGAAGGGGAGAGCAAAATGGAGAGCAAAGGGAAGGGAGCAGGGAGGAAGCAAAAGGAGCCCCAGCCCATGAGCCACACAGGAAGCATAGTGCACCTTGTTTCTTGGTGCGCTAAGCGGGAACTGCCATGGAGGCTGGCCTTTATTAGGGATGTGGGAGAAGCAATTCTCACATTGAACCCTCAGGCTTTAGCCCTCCCATTGAAAATTGAAAGCAAATACACAGACAGTTCTTTCATAACCGTGTATAGGTAGGCTCATCTTAGAAACTAGCTCCTTTATTGCAGTTGGCAGGAGGTTGAAAGTTGCCATTTTGATACAGAGCACCATATTTGAGTTGAAGCTTGGACACAAGGTGGTCTATAAGGACAGAGAAGTCAAGGTGGGGGTATAACTAGAGACCAAGATAGTCAAACTCATTCACAACCTTCATAGAGAAGCCTGACAGCGTATTGATACATAGATGGAGAGGGTAGAAAGTGTTTGCTTTGATATCAAAAGCATAGTTACAGTCTTTTGCAGTTGAGAACAAGCCAGTTATCCAGAAACTACATGCGTGTCTCAAAAGACCAATTGTTGACTGGAGTTCACTTCAGTGGAGCTAGACCAACTGGTATGAAATTCTTATTATCTGCAGATATGTGGATAGATGCAGACTTGCAATGCTGGGAGGTCATTTAAACAAATAAAGAGATGTCGGATACCCAAGATTGAGCCATGGGAGACACCTGTATTGATCTGAATGGGTGGAAAAGTGGCACCAAACATGCATACTATGTGAAAGCAATAGTAATAATAATAATAATGCTTTTATTTCTCACAAGCACCTTTCAACCATCAAGGCACTTTACAAAAAGATAAAAGATCATAGGTTGGGTGCAAAATTAGGTGCAAAAAGAAGCACTGTATTGCTACTATATAGGTTGCTGAGGTCTGTATTTACTTTTATAGGAGCAGGATTTGGCTGACAGTATGAAATGCCTTTGTTAGTCAATGAGAATATTTCCTGCCAGGTATCACTTGGCCATACCAGTGTGAATAGTACTGAGCAGCATGATAAGTATCTGACTGTAGAGTGATTTGTATGAAAGCCAGACTGGAAAGAACTAGAGAAACCTGCACTGCTCAAGAACTGAATAACTTGTGCTCAAGGATCTTTGATAAAGGTCAAACCCAGCAAGAGGGTGATGGGATAATAATCACCCACCTCCAGAAAACCTCCTTTTTGTGAAGTGAATCTCTGACCAGCTTCCATGTAAAACTAACCAGACCAGTAGGTAGGAACCAGCTGTAGGTGGTGGAAACAGGCTTGGCTGGGGCTGGTGCAGCCAAATGAGTAGTCTAGTGTTGGCTCATCAAGACTGCAGTTCTTGCTGGGTTTTAGAGACAATAATAAAGTACCCATGGCTCTCTGTGAAGCTGACAGCACAGTTAAAAGCAAGGGACTGCTTCTGGCCGCGGGCACAGGCCACGGGTTCGCAAACTGACATACAGAACTATAAACGTGCTTTGAAATGATCGCACAAAATCAATCCGCCTAAAGAAAAGTATCTACTATAGGGAAGCCCTGACTAATACCTGGGGAAATGGGAGAACCTTCTGGAACAATATCAAAGAAGTTACTGGGAAGCAGCCTAAAACTTCACCTACTATGTAGACATTGATGCAACTACAACACTGGATCATGTGACTATTGCTAACATGTTCAATACTGCTTTCACAGACCTCAGTAGTGTTCTCCCCTGACTTTTTCGACATAGATGACTCTCCAACTCACCCTTCAGCTTCCCCCTTCCAAATACCTACTGCTCTACTTTAAAGCAGTCAAGATGCATGAAGTCCACAAATACATTAGTAAAGCAATTGCCAAGTCCAGAGTAGTGGGGACACACTTGACATCAAACTTCTGTCCTTCGCCCTCGAAGTACTATGACCATTAACAAAGATCTTCAACCTCTCCCTCAGCCTTGGCCAGTTCCTGACAGATGGAAATCTGCTACTGTTACTCCAGTCCACAAAAGTGGAGACAGGCCCTCCATGGAAACTATCGACCAGTCTCATATTACCTCCCTCTCCAGGCCATCGAACGCATAGTAGCAGACCCACTCACTGATTACCTGGACAAACATAATATCTTGTGCTCTCAATAACATGGGTTCAGACAAGGGCACAGCACCACTTCTGCCCTTCAGGAATTCACCGGAGCCATCCACAGTTCTCTGGATAATGGTCACCTAGCTGGGTTGGTCTTTATCGATTTAACTAAGGCTTTCAACACCATCTACCATCGCCTACTACTTGAGCAGCTTCTGAATACGGGCTCTCTCCTGACTCCATGCTCTAGTTTAAAAGCTATCTGAAAACTGATCACAAAGAGTTAAAATTGCAGATGTCCTCTGACACTAGAGCTGTCCACCCAGGAGTCCCCCAGGGATCCATACTAGGTCCCTTTCTATTCAGTCTCTTCCTGAACAGCCTTCCACAGTCTTTCCCAGAACAAATCATCCTCGATGCTGATGATGCTGTAATTCACACCACCCATAAGGATCCCCAACCCCACAAAACAATCTACAGCTAGGCTTTGCCTCAAATGAGAACTAGTTTAGTAAGCACAGATTGGTCCTAAATTATGAGAAAACCAAGTCAATGCTTTTCAGCAGCTCATATAACAAGTACAGGTTATACCTCATGACCATCACAAACTGCCTTGGAGCTATCCTCTAACAGGCGCAATCTTTTAAATATCTTGGGATCTCTCTTGACTGTAACCTATCCTATGCTGCCCACATTGATAGCATTGCCAAAGCTGCAAATACTCATATTGGACTACTCTACAAGCACAGGCAACACCTAACTCTGGATGCCTTAAGGGTCATTGTTCAGAGCTCTGTTGTCTCTATAATTGACTATGGCCTGATCATATATGGCTCTGCTACTGTAACTGCCCTCAGACACATATCCACATCTCTCAACAAAGCTTGTTGGCTCATCACTGGAGCTCACCATCTCACTCATACATGTGACCTCTATGCACAAACTGGCTGGCTACAACTCTTAAACCATATAAAGTACCAAAACTGCATTACAGCAAAGAAAATAACCACGGGCCAAGCACCCCGGAGTTCAAGCTCCTTTGCCCCAATAGTAACCTCGCCACACTAGAGGATCCGAATCACAGCTCCTGCAGGTCCCTCACTGCCAGATCACCCAGGGACCAAGATCCTTTGCTCATAGGGCCCCTAGCTGGTTGAATGGTCTCAGTAGTGACATCTCCTCTGTACCTAAGCTTGGCCCATTCAAATCCAGGCCACGTACTCCTCTCTGCCTCTAGCACCTGTGACTGTCTCCTTTAATCAGCCCTCCTTACCATTACCCAATCCTTGTTTCAGCTCTTTCACATAGCACTTTTTATTCAAAATGCTTTATTTTTTCACTCAGCCCTCAAGGCCATTTTCTACAAAACATGACACTATAAATACAATACACAACAAAACATACAATCCCTCCACACACCACCCTCCCCATGGTATCAGCATTACTAAAGAAAAGCAATGTGATTAGTGCTCTCTCCAAACATAGAGGTACCAACTATGGGGAGTATAGTGTATGCAGTGTACTCAATACTTCTCAAATTTAGATAGTCTGTTATTTACACTAGCAATTATTTTCTCCACTGAAAGGTCAAGTAAAAGCTCCTGCAGCCACTCTGAGTAGGATATGGTTTTGCTATCCAGCCAATGTCAAGTACTAATTTCTTGACCGACATTGCCATCATGGCTAGGTGATACTTCCTCTCAGTGACCGAAATAAGAGAGAAGTCTCTCAACAAGCAGGAGGCCAGTTCTATGTGTTCAGCTATGCCCAATAAAGGGTATAGCACTTCTATCATCTACCCCTAATCTCCTACAACCCCTCCCCACCTTCTCTCCCCCTCCCCCGCACCCTCCACTGCCTGTTGTTCTCTGTGAAGTGAGTGAAAAGCACTGGCTGTTCTTACCTTTTGTGTCCTTGCCATGTCTTGTAACATTTTTTACCCTGTCAATGCCTCTGGCTTTAGTGTAACCCAAATGTATGTATTCATGTAACTGACTGTTAACCTGTTATCCTGCCTTTATTACTTAATTGTCTTGTTTTTTGTTTTTGTTATTGTACTGCAACTGACATGGAACCTTTGTAAAAGAGCCTTGGCTCAAGGTACTTGTAATCCTAGAGTCAAATAAATAAATAAAAATAATGCCTTTTGCATCTTCAGGTGGTACACTAACTAGTGAAAATCTAAAGAGGATTCAACTGATGGGTAAGTTACTAATGTTTCCTAATAATGTTCACAGTTCCATGGGTCCACTAACATAAGAACATAGAATCTGCCTGCAGAAGGAAACTGTATGATCCATCTAGTCTGCCGAGATGTCTGCCGCCCCCATTTACTGATCTTGCTGAGGTGACTACACTGACTATCCCATACCCGTTTGAATTTCCCAACTGTGTTTGCTGCCACCACATCATGTGGCAGGCTGTTACAAATATCCACAACCCTCTCTGTGAAAAAGTACTTCCTAGCATTGGTTTTACTGACCTACCAGTTGAAAGTTGTGCCCTTGTACACGCAGTCCTATTCTCCTGGAAGAGGTTTTCAGTTTGTACTGCATTAACGTTTGTCCCTTTAACAAATTTAAATGTTTCTATCATGTCTCCTCTGTTCCTTCTCTGCTCTAGGAAGAATAGCTTCAGCTGGGTGAGCCTAGCTTCATATGCTTTGTGGTGCAGACCCTGCACCATTTGGTGGATCTCCTGTGCACAGATTCCAGATGATCTATATCCTTTTAGATGAGGCCTCCAGAGACTGCACACAGTACTGTAAGTGCGGCCTCACCAAGGACCTATAGGGCAGGCTGATTACCTCATGCTTTCTGTTAGTAATATCCCTACCAATGCATCCAAGGATGCTGCTTGCCTTAGTGCTGCTTTTTGCATTGCTTTCCTACTTTTAAATCACCTGATATCATAACACCTAGCTCCCATTCCAGCTTTGCCTCTTCCAATTATTTCCCATTTAGGACATATATTTATCCTGAGTTTCTCTTACCCAAGTGCATTACCTACACTTTTGGCATTGAATCTCAACTGCCAGTTCCGGACCATTCCTCCAGCTTTCTGAGATCTGCCTCCACATCCAAGACTCCTTCCTGTGTGTCTTCCCTGTTGCAGAGGTTTGTATCATCTGCAAACATGCAGATCTTCCTTTCAGTCCATCAGCGATGTCACTGATGAATATGTTGAACAGGATTGGGCCAAGCACTGATCCTGCAGAATGCCACTGGCAACTCTCCCTTCCTGTGACAAAGTGCTGTTTATCATAACTCTCTGTGTCCTGTCCTGTAGCCAGCTTATGATCCAGTCAACTACTTTCTGACTGATGCCTGCTGTCTCCAATCTAATTGCTAGCCTCTGTGTGTGGAACTGTATCAAAAGCTTGCTAAAGTCCAGGTATACTATGTCCACAGCTGCACCCCTGGTCCACCACGCCATAACCCAGTCAAATAATTTTATTGTATTTGTTTGGCACTAGCATCCTGCTATGAAGCCATGCTGCCTCAGGTCAAGTCTTCCACTTACTTTCAGGTACACTCCACCTTTCTTTAAGCAATTATTTTGCCCACCACTGAGGTCAGGCTGACAGGGCAATAGTTTCCACCTGCCTCCCTGCTCCAAATCTTGTGCAGTGGCACATCTGTGGTCCTTCTCCAGTCCTAAGGCACTATGCCATATTCCAGTGCTTTGTGAAATAGTTCAGCAAGTGGGTAGCAAGTTCCTCTCACAGTTCCTTCAGAACTCTAGTGTCTATTCCATCTAGCCCCATTGCCTTGTTAACCTTTAATTTAGACAGCTCTTCAAGGACCCTTTGTTTTGTAAAGCGGCTGTTGTCTACTCCACTGGTGTAGTGACGATGTCTTTCAACTCCGGACCATTACCAACATCTTCATGAGTGAAGACAGAGCAGAAAAATTAATTGAGAACTTCCACCTGGTCCTCGTCATTCTCCACCAGCTGTCCCTCCTTAGTTGCCAGCTGTGTTATTCCTCCTTATCCTTTAATTTTCCTGTATGTATCTAAAAATGTTTTGTCCCTCCTCTTCACTCACTGCACTGTTTTTCCTCTGTCTGGGTCTTTGCTGCTTTAATTGCTTTCCCAGCTTCCTAAGTTTAACCCTGTAGTCTTCTCTTCCTTCTCTGATTTAGTCTCCTTGTACTCCTATAAGCTGTTTCTTCTCTCTAATTATAGTGACACTCTTTGGAAAACCAGCATGGGTTCTTTGACTTTTGGACTTGTTGATTTGTTTTTGCATTGAACCGTGACTGTAGTTATAGCTTTTTCAGTTTTATCCAGGTGTCTTCCACATTCTCTGTGGTATTGATTACCAGCAGTGATTTAATAGTTTCTTTATTTTTGGGAAATATGCTTTTCTGAAATCGAGCACCCTAAGTTTGGTGTGACAAAGGTCTTCTGCTTTGTTAATCAAGAATCAGACTGACCAGTGGTCACTGGTCTCTAGATTGATCCTCACTTGAATGTCTGACACCCTGGCACTGCTTGTGAGTACCAGGTCCAGGATAGCCAATTCTCTAGTGGCTGAATCTACCAATTGATCAGTTCCAGGTCTTAATCAACAACATAAGCAACATACATCTGCTTGGAAAGACAGACCAATGTCAGGATTAAGAAAGAACCTTTACTGGTATCAAAGATAAGCAACTATTGGGATAATTCAGTGATTAATAGCCACTGGATCCTGTGAGGATCCTTGACCCGGAGGTCGTGAGGGCTGCCGAGCCTGCCGTCCCCCACCCCCAGAGCGAGCCTGCCTGCAAGGTAATAATACACTGAAGGAGCCTGCACCTGCCTGAGGTGCTCAGCGGTCCTTACAAAAGCCTGTATTTCATTCTTAATGCAAAGCGGAACTTAAATTTGAACAAACATTTTACCGTGTAAAAGCAGACGTCTTTAGAGCCTTCTCCGGGGTCTACGAGTCTGCAGGCTTGCTCACTGCCACGCTGGTGCTCCACTGCTGCTGCTGCTGCTGTGTGCAGGATTGGCCCTGCCAGCCGCGCCTGCTGCCCCACTGCCCCACCACCACCCTTGGTCATCACCGCAATATATAGCTCTTGTCCACATGGTGAAATAACCAATCAGCCCACTTTGCCATTTGCAGGCTATATTTATTCACCACTAGAGGCCTCCACAGTTTTACCTGCACTGATTTGAACAAGCCTGTCAGCCTACAGCTTTGTATGAGCTGTCCTTGGGTTCCTACCCAAGCCTTAACTCTGCTGAAGTGTAGCCCCCAAGCTATCCCAGATCTCCTCAAACAGCACTGCCAGCATCCCAAAATCTAGCACTGTCCCCTGGTCACTGCTGCTACTGACTTATACTCTCCAGGGTGCTATCTGGAAGGCTCAGTTCTCTCCTCCTGATCTGGCGTTTAGGTGGCTCCCAAATAGCTCCCAAAAAGAGCATAGCATTGTCTCTCTGCTAGACTGTGCACAGCCGAAAACACCCACACCGCACATTCACCTGCTGACCTCAGCCGGGCTGCATTGTCAGTCGGGATCCTTCCATCGCTGGGCACCTTACACACCCACGCTGCTTCATAAGGCTAGGGCCATGGCTCCACTTACACAGGCTGGAAACTCAACCTGCTGTCAAGGCCCCCGGCAACCCTTACCCCTTCAAGCCCCTCGGCCTGGCTATCTGCCAAAGGCCTAAAATAGCACACCTCAATATCCCAGCATTCTCCAAAACCTAGCTGAACTCACAGCCTGGGCGGCCCACTACAAGCCGGACATTATGGACATCACGAAACCTGGCTGAAGCCTCGCTTTCCTGACTCCACATGTGCCATCCCTGGCTACAGCCTCATCCAGCGGGACAGGGCAGGCTGTAAACATGGGGGGTGTTCTCCTATACTATAGGGGCACCTTAACGTGTTTACTGTTTCTCAGTCACCCCTGATACCACAGCCTGTGAGTTCATTCACTCCCTCCTCTTGCTTGGGAACACAAAAAGGTGCATCTGGTTTGTGCCTACAACCCTCCAAGGGGGTGTTCAAGGACTCTCCTCACTACTTGACCACCTTAAAGAAAAGGTAGGCTCAAATGAGCTGCTAATCCTGGGGACCTTAACCTCAACTGGCTGGGGCCAAATACCAAGTAATACAAGCCTCTTCTCTCAGGCCTTGTCCTCAGCCAGACCATCACAGGACCCACTAGGATCTCCACCGAGGGACAAAGGGTCACTAATCGACTGGATGCTGAGCAACAGACTGGACAGAATTGTCCACTCAGGCACACTCCCGGATGCCATCTCTGATCACTCTCCAACCTACTGCTCTGGGGCTCCTCCTCACTCAAAATCTCCAGCAGAGTGATCCAGATGAGGGACTATTCCAAACTCATCCTCAAAGACTACCTTGAGGAATCTACAATGTGCCAACTGGTCTAGGGTCTATGGCTCCAATGACCCTGTTGCCGCCCTTGATCACTTCCTTGCAGTATTCGTCCCCCTGCAAAACAGGCATGCTCCCTTACAAAAAGGAGGGTGAGGGCATGGTCATGAGTGGCTCCATGAGGACTATTCTCCTCATGAAGCAGAGAGACAAATGTTGGATGAAACACAAGATCTCCGGCAACAATAACGACCTCCTCGAATACCGGCGGCTCAGAAACTCCTGCAAGAGAGCCACACGCTCTGCCAAGAGTGAGTACTGCAAATCTGCCCTGCTTGCCTCGGCCCATAACCCCTGGCACTTTTGGCAAAATGTTAAAAACCTGGTTGGGGGTCTCGCCAAAGAAACACTCGCTGACATGAATATCGGAGGGCAAACTGCTAATAACCCCATACTATTGCTTCTGCATTTAACGGCATGTTTTCTGAACCTGCCTGCCTCCCTCTTCCGAACTCTCTACCCCAAAACCCTGGGTGAGCACCCTCCAACCGCATTTTACTCAAATGGATCTCAGTTCATGAGACCCAAGTTCGCCTTTGCCGGTCTCTCCCACCATACGGGGTGGGTCACGACAGCCTCGAACCAAAGCTGCTCAGCTGGGGCTTTCCTCCTCACCTGGCCTGTCACTCATATATTCAACTCTTCCCTTATCTTGGGAATCATACCTGACATATGGAAAGTGGCCAAGGTTGTCCTGTTACAAACAAGGCGACCCCAAAGAGTTGAAAAACTATCACCCCATCGCCATACTCTCTGCTACCTGTAAGCTCCTTGAAAAGGCAGTGGCGGCACAAATCTCTCACTACCTTCAGGGTTACGCAGTTCTCTCTTCTGCTCAGCATAGCTTCAGGAAGGGTACAGTACATTGTCTGCGATTGCCATGGTTACCTCTGAGATCAGATCTGCGACTGACCAAGGCAAACTGACTGAAGCCATCTTCGTTGACCTCTCAAAGGCCTTCAATCGGGTTGACCATACTCTCTCCACTCCACTCTACTCTACATGCTCTCAGATTCTCCCTCCAAGCACTTGCCTGGTTCTCCAACTACCTTGGGTGAAGACAGCAATAGACCTGCTTCCACCGTGCCCTCTCGGCCCTTCCTCCCCATCAGCTGCGGGGTCCCCAGGATCCGTCCTTGGACCCATTCTGTTTTCCCTTTTCATAAATGAACTGCCCTTCATTGCAACCCTACGGGCACCCAACTCTATATGTGGATGACCTTATCATACTGTCCAGTTCCCAGGACATTACTGTCATCAACTCCTGACTTAATGCAGACTTCGATCTTATCCAGAACTGGCTTGAGGGGCACAAGCTTATGCCATAAACCTGTTAAAGGCCCAGGCCATGATCTTTGGCTCAGTGGCCAAACCACCTCCTGCCCTGCTCCTCTAGCTATTCATGCAGTTAATGGCTCCCTCCTGCCGGTCATTGACTCCGTCAAGTATCTGAGTTACCCTTGACCCACAACTGGAACTTACCGAGCATCTTGAATATATGTAAAGCTGTGAACTCCAAGCTTGGACTTGCCTACAGAGCTAAGGATTGCCTCACTCGGCTGCCAGGCTTACCATTGCCAGGGGATTCTCCTTCCCACACTCTGCTATGGGCTTGTAGCCTTTGCCCCAGTCCCAAATTCTAGCCTAGCAAAATGGGATACTGTGTATAACAACGTATGTCGCTTTGCACCTCTGCACCTCGCCTTATGCATCGCTGTGAGCTCTACTCGTCCACTGGAGTGGTTCCTCCTGAAAAGCACTCACACCTTTGTCCTTGGCAACTTCGAGACAATATAGTCCCAATGGCTACCCCTCTGCTCTTACCCTTCCCCTCAAACATGGAACCCCTGCCTACCACTTAAGATCTAGTGCTGCCCAGGTCCGCCTGGTCCCTAAGACCCATACCCTCACTGGTGACCGGGCCTTCTCCGTCTGTGCGCCTAGACTATAGAACTCCCTTCCCACCCTAGTTCATGCCTCCTCCTTCAATCCCTGCTTCAAAACATCCCTATGGAACTTCCTCAAAGTGGCTTCTGCTTGTCTATGTGTCATATAGACCCAGAGTAGTCTCTCCCTTACCTCCGACCCCATTTCACCTTGGGGTTTGTGAGATGACTCACCAGCCACTGTCACTCTCTGTTGAAATCCAGCCCAAGGCACTTTTGTGCCCTTCTACTGGAGAGGCGCCTCTGACATATCAGTACCTATTCTAGCTGCACTTTGATGCCTAAAATATCCCATGATATGCCCTCAGGTCATGCAAATGCATGTCTGTATGCTCTTTTTTCGTTGAGGTAGTCACTGCCACGATGTCTCCTGCTGTTATTCTGCCTCTCAATACTATTATATATCTTGCTGACTTTCTGCTTTCTATCTGACATGTTGTTACCTGTTGTCATCTACCTCTCAATGCTATGTACCCTGTTGACTACTGCCTACTTTACTGTATATTGCCATGTGTACCGTTTGCTGTCTCACCCAGTTGTACATGGGCCTGTATGTTACCCAGACTCTGTATTATGTTTCTTATGTACTCTGTAACCTCCCAGTCGCACCTGAAAATAGGCACTTGTTGTCTAGTGTGCTTCCTTGGTAAACAAAACAAATAAATAAACTACAGTATATTGTTGGTGCTGGTCTGATTTGTTATGCTGACATCTCTTGTAGGGCCTGGTATACAGCAATACACAGTTTCCACGGATGCCCTCTTGTAATATCCCTCTGTAGGTGGTGGATAGATAGTGTTCCTACCAGATTATCAACTGTTTTGTCTACCAGAATGGACAACATGCAGTATATAACATTTACTTTGCTTATACTCAACAATAATTAGAAGTCCTGAGAACCCACTCACACACTCAACAGTAGGAGGTTCTGCAGATCACAGCAGATAGAAAACTGATGAATTAAATGTAAAATATTAAAACTTTAGAAATGATGTATGGTGTGCAAATAAGTGAGCAGATGTGTAAGGATTATTTATTTATTTTTTTTATAGTGGTATATTAAGATGAGTGAAATGTTATTAAGTTGAAATCCACGCTGCCAGGAAGGCATAAAAGAAGCAGAACGAAAACAAAGAAAACAATTCTGAGGCTTGCCTATATTTGTTTGTCCTTGGGGTAGTTGAGCAGCTGTATGGGGAACGAATTTTATGGGGGAGGGATATAAATTGTCCCAGTAAGTGGAATGGTAGAATTTTAAATTTAGATTGGGGTACATTTTCTTGATTGACTTAGAGCAAGGTTTGTACAAATAGGCAGATTTTAAAAGACCGTTTTAAAAATAATTCCACAGCTAGTATTTGATTATGATATGACTACATATCTTTAGATCCAATGGTAAATCATTTAAATAGATATGAATCATGAATACTGAAAGGCTTATTTACAGTATGTTTTATGATATTAATAGTTCTCTGTGTTCCAAAATATTGTATTTTTGCTTATTTTGAATGTGTCAGCAGAAAAGGACTGGTAGGCCCATCTAATCTGCCCCTATCTCCCAGCCTGTCCCTACACCCTTTACTCTATGTGATCACAGCTGTCCCTCATTCTCTGACACCTCTGTTTATTATACCCATGTGCCTGCCACATGCATGTTTGAAGCTTCCCAGTCTTTGCCCCTACCACCTCTTCCTGGCAGGATGTATGAGGCACCCACCACCCTCTCTGTGATAAAGTATTTCCTCACATCTCTCTTAAACTCCGCCCTTGTTTCATAGCATGGTCCTGTGTTCTGTTGCTCCTCTTCCTTTGCAGGAGACTCCTCTCTTGACCTTGTTCACTGCTGTGAAGTCCTAATAGGTTTCAATCATGATCCATCTCACTCCTCCTCTTCCAGAAAGTACATGTTGGTATCCGCAGCCTCTCCTTATATGTTTTTTGTGCAATCCTGCACCATTTTAGTAGACCCTCCTCTGGACCACCTCTGCCCTGGCAATGTCTTTGCAGAGGTGATGCCTCCAAAACTGGATACAGTATTCCAGGTGGGGTCTCACAAGTGAGTGATACAGAGGCAACACCACCTCCTTCTCCTATTAGAAATCCCTCCTTATACACCCCAGCATCTGACTTGCCTTTGCCTACTGCCTTGCCACACTGCTCCTGCCACCTTGAGATCATCATATATGATCACCCCAAGGTCCTTCACTTGCTTGATAACTTTAAGTACCTCCCCCATCGTATACACAGCCACCAAGTTTCCCTGCCCAGGTGCATGACTTGCACTTTTGGCATTGAAGCTCAGCTGCCATTCTCTTTGCCACTCTTCTAGTTTCCCTATATCCTTTGCATTCCCTCCACCTCCTCCAGGGTGTCCTCTGTTGCAGATTTTTGTGTCATCTGCAAAGAGACTCCACCTTCCTCCAGTTCCTCAGCAATGCCACTTATGAAGACATTGATGAGGACAGGAGTCGAACCAAGTTCTGATCCCTGCAGTACTCCACTGCTCGCTCTGTCATCCTGTGAGTGACTGCCATTTACCACCAATGTCTGCCTCCTGTCTTTCAGCTAGTTAGATATCCAGCTCATCACCTTCTCCCCCACCCCAGGCTGCTAAGTTTCTTTATCAGCCTCCTGTGTGGTACTGTGTCAGAGGCTTACTGAAGTCCAGATAGGCCACATCCAATGCCCTCCACTGCACCACCTCCCTAGTTGCCCAGTGAAAGAAATCTATGAGATTTGTTTGACATGACCTCCCCTGTGAAGCAGTGGATGAAAATTCCCAGTAAGTGACTATGGCAGTAGTTCAGTATGATTTTGAAGTGAGGCAAAAGTAAGTGGTGCAACTGGCATTTGGGCCCAGGCCTGCATGGAATACTGTTCTACTGCACTACCAGTTATGCTGCCAGGACAACTGTATGAGTTGCAGAACTGCTGAGCAAGTTGCAGTGCATAAGTCTAAATAAATAGTTTTCATTGTTCATTCAGGAGTGGCAAGTATATTTGATTAAGGTGAGTAAATGTGCACAATAAACATTGGCATACTAACCCCCACCCACACACACACACACACACACGCACACACGCACATATACGTGCACATGTGCACACACACACATATGCCACACACGACATACACGCACATATGCACACACACACACAAAAACATTTACATTATGTCTCTTGAGTGAGAAACAAATGCTTGTTTCTCAATGCCAGAAGATGAAATACTTTATCAAACAATTAACTTCCTGATAGGAAATGAAATGTATAGTACAATTTCATTAGAATGCACTGCTGTTCTGCAAGACCTCCAATACACAGCGGTAAAATCTGAGAAATACAGTTGGATTTTGCTTCTCGCTTTGTGGGATTCTGTTTTGCCTCTATGATAACTATGTTACTCGTCCTTTATTGAGAAAACAACTTCACCTGTATTGTCGTTTATTTCAGAGCTTTCCAACAGTTATAATGGCAAATTTATGGCCTATGAGCAACAGGCCTAAATAACTTCAGTTCTACAACACAGAAGGCCTCATTGAAAACCTTGGCAATTGGTTTATTGCCTTCTCTATCTTTCTCTCTCCCATTACCATTGATCATGACTTAGCAGCCTAATGATAATTGTTAAGGAAAAAAATGTTCTAATCTTTATAGACATCTTTTAGCCAGCAGGCGTTGACTTCATAGTTCACTGTGTCAGACTTGCTAACAGAAGATAAATGAATCCACAGAGTTACATACCTTAAGCAAGCAGTTGAAAATTAATTTGTAAACAGGGAAGGCCCAGTCAGCCTGTACTAAGTATCTGATGAAATGGCAGTGTTGATGGTATCTGGCCTTGTGCCACTGACAGACAAATAGAGTCAAACAGGAGAGAACACTTGTCTCACATGTTGTCCTGGCAGGTCAACCATTTGAATTCCACTGATAGGAGTTTAATCAACTGCTAATCTCCTTATCGCTCTTTGGGTGTTGATCAGCTTCAAGTGCCTAATGTAATGCAGAACCCCATCAGGCATCAACACTTCAAAGACTATGAGGTAGGCTGGTTAGGTGTTTTCTGATCCAAGCTATTCAAATAAATGACAAGTAAAGTGAGCTTGACACAACATCAACTTACTGTATATGTGCTTTCAGTGTCATACATATGTAAGAACTAATTGGGAGGGAGCTGACTCAACACTGCAATAGTTTGCACATGTTTTATTATGATTTGGGGAAAAAAGCATTTTGAAATATTATACCAGTAAACATTTTCAGTATACGTAATATTATTCTATATCCAAATATGTTACTGAAACTATTTGATACCACTAGGAATGCATTTGTATAACATGATTCCACTAAATGCAATAATCTTACTAGAATTCAGTGAACAAGATCTGTGTTTTAACAGGCATGAGACTTTTTATGGTCCCGGTCATGTATGAAAAGGGCATTGGCTCATTACACTTACCTGGTCAACAAAAGTTTAAATAAAAAATAAAATAAATAGATCAAGCAAGATGCCTGATACCTAGTATTTCTCACATATTAAATATACTGTCTGATACTGATGTTAGCTTTCAAATGGCAGTGTAACTAGCATATGGCATTTTCCGTGAGCTCGTAAAATTGTGATGCATAATAAAAGCAATGTTTAAAAGTATTGTACGCTGTCACACTGTAAATCTTTGGTTGCATTTTTGGGGGTACATAGGAATTGGAGGATACTGGCAATACCATAACCCCTGGCTCATAGTGTCTATAGTCAACTGCCAACATCATTGTCTAATAAACTAATTACAATCACTTGTAACTATAATACAAGAATGTCTAACGTAAAATATTGCACAAAAACATACCAAACTGAATATCAGTGGGACATCTTTTTTCTTACTAGGCACAATTTTATAAATTACCTACCCAAAGGGACTGATGTCAATATCAATCTGATCTAAACATAGAAATATAGAATCTGTCGGCAGATAAGGACCGCCTGATCCACCAAGACTGCCTATTTTCCCTACTTACAATATCACAGTAGACTCTACTTGATCTCTGGCTCTTTCTCCCTCCATTCATTCTTTTCTATTAAGATTCCTTTATCCCATGCGTCTTGAGCCCCACCACTAATTTTGCCCCCACCACCTCTGCTGGAAGGCTATTCCATGAATCCGCCACCCTTTCTTTGAAGTATTTCCTCTTGTGCTGTGTGGAATGCGAATTCTACCAGTGAATTCATTGGTTCTATTCTGCAGAACAGCATTTTTCAGTGGAAAATCATTCCACAACATTTCTGTGGAAAATATTGAGATCCACAGAATTTATGTTGTGGAAAAACTCAGTCTGCATTTTCTGCTGCGAATTCTGCCATTCCATTTAAAGTGAAATTTGGCAGAATTTCAGCAGAATTTGAAATGTAGTGAAATTTCATTTTGCTGGAATTTCAAAATAATGCACATTACTAATTTTCTCACATCTCTCCTGAAACTTCCCCTCCAGTTAGTATGTCTTCTTGTTCTTGTGCATCTTTTTTCTGAAAATACTTCCTCCTGTACCTTATTCACCTCAGTGAGGTATTTAAAGGTCTCTATCATATCCTCCCATCTCCCTCCTCTCCTCCCGGATATACATACAGGCCCAGATATTCAGAGCAGTTGCACATGGTGCAACTGAGTTGTCTCAGCATAAGTACAGAGATGCACCGAGGAGCGATATTCAGTGGGAGCCATAGCACAGCACAAAAATCCATTGTACCAGTGCGCAACTATAATATATGCAGCACAAGTGCAGGGGTAGGTCCCATGAATATGCAGTGCAATGGCATACTCAACTGTGAAGCCATGGAATGACCAGACTTGTTCCCTTAAAACAGGGTGCAAACACACAGACAGCAGTTGCGCCAAGAGTGAGAGAGAGAGCAGAGTGAGAGAGATAGAGAGACAGACAGAGAGACAGACAGAAGAACAGGCACAGAGGAGAGAGACAGAGAGGTGGTGTGAGAGGAGAGGGAGAGGGGGCAGAGAGAGAGAGAGAGAGAGACACACACACACACACACACACACACACACGACAAACAGTGTACCAGTGTAGCACACAGACAGCAGTGAACCACCAGGGGACACTGGACTGAAGGAGTGATGGAGAGTGCACCGTTCCTGATGGAGGCAGTACTGAGGGGTGTAAGGAGGCAGGAGGAACAGCTACATGGCTGATGAAGGGCCCGTCGGCGGTATGCCTGATACATGTGGTACCATGCCTGCATCACCTTAAGAATTATAGTGACACCGAGATGGTGGGCCAGTACCACCTGAACAGGGCCATTCTGAGGCAGCTCTGTGAGCTGTGAAGTGAGAAGATGCAGGCACCCACCAGACAGAGCCACGCCATGTCTGGGGAGACCAAGATGACTGCCCAATGTGCCTGCTCACCATGGGCACCTTCCAATGACCAACAAGGGACACCATGGGCATCACCCAGTTGGCCATGTCCCACATCCTCACACAGTTCCTCAGTGCTCTGCTGCCACATGCTTCGAATTCATAATTTCCCAGCACACAGGTAGAGCATACAGCAAACATGCAGGACTTTCTCAGGATGGCAGACATGCCCGGCATGATTGGGGCCATTGACTGCACCCACATGGGCATCTGCATGCCACCTGGCCCCAAGGGAATGGCGTACATCAACAGGAAGGGAGCCCAAGCATCAACTTCCAGGTGGTGTGCGATGCCATGGGGGGCATCATCAATGTTCTGTGCCATACACCCTGAAAGTGCACATGATTCATTCATCTGGCACAGCTCTGCACTGTGCCACAAGTTTGAATGTGGGGATATCCACGGGCCACCTAGTGGGTGAGTATGGCACAGGCTAGGGATGATGGGCATAGCAGACCAGGGGATGGGGTGGGCAGGGTGTCATGGTGGCGTGGTGCCAGGGACAGGCCAGGGTCATTCTCCACACAGGTGACAGCACATACCCATTGAGGCCATGGCTGCTCACCCCTCACGGTGACTGTCGCTCCCAGCAGAGGAACGGTACAATAAGGCACATGCTAGAATGTGCAGCATCAGCAAAGCACATCTTTGGCATGCTGAAGGCATGATTCTATTGCCTAGACAGGTCAGGGCAGTGCCCCACAGTACATCCCCTCAAAAGCCTGTGGCCTATTCCTGGCCTGCTGCATACTGCACAACATGGCCATTGACTGTGGGATAGCTGTCGAGGCTGATGAGGGTGACAGTAGTGGGATGATGGAGACAATGGGCCAGAGGGTGGTGGACAGCATGCCCTGGGTGGAAGGACCCCGATTCCAGCAACAGGCATGACGCCACCACGACACTGTCGAACAGGAACACTTTGGCAAACACAGATTGGTGGTGCGGTACACATGCATGGGCCACATAGACAAGTACAGCACACATGTAGAGACATGCATGATGAGGGCATGCACACAGAGGCATGAAGCAGAGGTAGGGGAGGCAGTGGCACACAGCCACACACAGTAACACACACACAGCCACACACACACACACACACGCACCCAGCCACACAAGTGGTGGAACGTGGTGTGGATCAGATGCATGGCACAACTGGTGCTAGACTGCCCTCCATCATGCTCACGCCACATGGTCCAGCAGCCGGCATGCACACACATGGGCAGCATGCGGCACAACACACAGGCATACCACCACAGGTATGGTGCACACATACCGTCCATATGTGCACAGGGCATCATCATCCAGCAGACTGCAGTCAGGGCAGCACTCAGCTCAGGGCAGCTCAGCGGTACCACAGCTGCCATGACTATGAGGGCATCTACACGCGTGTCGATCAGCAGCCGCAGGCGCGCATTAGCTGGAGGGTTGTTCAACAGCCCACTGGGGTGGAAGCATGGGACCATGACTGTGTCCTCACGGGGTGTATAGATGGCCAAACAGGCCAGCCCGGGCATGCCTGGGATGCCTACATCCAAGCCCAGTGTCCACTGTATTGGGGTCTCCCGATGCTGGGTCTGGGGGTGGACAGCACACTGCGAGGGTCTCCTGTGCACATCTACGATCTGTGGCAG
The DNA here is from genome assembly GCA_016271365.2 of Neoceratodus forsteri. NCBI lineage: Eukaryota > Metazoa > Chordata > Ceratodontiformes > Ceratodontidae > Neoceratodus > Neoceratodus forsteri. Next base: position 399,459,301 of record CM057454.1, read on the forward strand.
CCAGCAACGCAAAGCCATCTGTAATTGCACTGGCAATGTGATCCAAACCCACAGTCGTGGCCTCTTGCATGCATTGCATCCCTCCAGGATCTGCGCAGTGCCCTGTCCTGCTGCTCAGCTAACTGGTGCACCTCTGCCACAGTGCATGCAACCCAGTGGCAAGCAGCACCCATTGCTGAATGGACGCCCACAACAGCCGGATGTGCTCAAGCCAGATGGTCTGCATCCTGGTGCTCCCTGGCAGAATGCCGATCATCAGTGGGTGACCTGCCATGCTGTACAGCCCCTCTCTGGTGGACACTGCATAGTGGGATCTGCAGTGGGAATGGGTATAGCAGGCGCACGGTGGGGACCTGTGACGGCTGCCTGGTTGCACCCGCGGCCTACTGCTGTCACCTATCTGGCTGCTGTATGCTGCCCCACGCCTGCATGGCCTTTAACCACTATCAACGCAGGGCACAGCAGTGGCAAGCACACCGCTGCACCCACAGTGTTGGAAGGCAGCTGTGCCACATGGCACTGGGGCCTGAAACTGCCTGTGATTCCGGCAGGGTGACTCACCCACAATGTTGCCCATGCTGTCCAGGATCAGTGTGATTTTGTCATCGGTCGGACCCGCCCGATCTGTGTCTCTGTGCACAGAACACCAAGGCTGGCATCCCGCAGGAACACATCCAGGGCCTCGTCCAACCCTAGGCCAAGGACACCCAAAGGCACCATGGTGCTCATCCATGGCCTGTCGGCCCCAGATGTTAGTGGAGATTGACAGTTCCTCCTCCGGGGCTGCTGGCATCCACGGTGCGGCCGCTGCAGGCACCCATTCTCCACATGGCGGCATGCTGGTGCTGCAATAGGAGGACGAAGTGTCAGTGATGCATTGCCCCATGTGCCCCAGGTACACTGCTGCCACTTGTGTTCAGCAGCATGGCATGCATGTGGGTGCGACAAGTGCACATGACATGCAGGACTGCCGCATGCCAACAGCACGCCCATGTACGCACCCTCTGGCCACCACCCTGCATGGCTGACATACATACCATGCAGTGATGAGCTGTCACCCATCTGGAACCCTCCTCCAGGCACACCCTCCATCGAGTTGCGGTGGATGGTGGCTGCCAACAACTCCTCTGTTGGAGTCAGTGTGGGTGCACACACTGGCCTCATCTGGTGGCATTATGGGACACTCTGATGTCCGCCACCTTCTCCTTTATGTGCCGCCTGTCAGTTCTGACCTTCTTGTAGCACTCCTGTGCTTGACTGCTGGTGGCTGCCATGCTGGTTGACATAGGTAGCCACCTCCTCCCATCCAATGGCCTTGTCCTGTGGTGGCCCATGGCACCACTCAACAGTGCCTCCCTATTGAGGTTGGCCTCAAACAGGCATCTGACTCACCCTTAGTAAAGTTGGGCCTGTGCTCCATGCAGGCCCCGCTCCTCGCCCTCCTCCTGTCCGACATGTTGCCTCCTGTGAACATGGACAGCACAGTCTGTCAGCAGCAGCATCTCCCTGGTCCATCCCACCTTGCAGTGCTGTCTGCTCCCAGTCTGCTGCTGCAGCATCCCCACTTACCCGCCAAGGTTGCAATACCGTCCATGGCCTGTGCTGTGCCGCGGGCACTTATGAAGAGCAATGCGCAACCGAGGTTGTGCACAATGGTAATGATATGCTAATGTACCCCACTGTGCCTCGCATTGGCTGATGAGGCTCATTTGTATGTAGTATCTGAATATAAAAACACGCGCCGTGTACAATGGTGTTGCACGGAGCAGGCCGATTGCAATACCCACACATATGCGTGCGCAGGCCTGCTGTGTGTATGTGCGCTACACTGTCATGAGCCTAATCACGCACCACGCACGGACAGTGCAATGCATTGGTTCTGTGCATGTGGTGCATAGGCAGCTATGTGCATGATTGTGCATGGTGTCATGTGCCCTGTCATGCACATGCACAATGTGTGCACTGGTCAATGACCTCTGACCCCTGTATAGCCTCTGTGACCACCGTGAACCCGCTGGGCTGTGGTGACCTCTGGGTCACCTCCATGACCCTATGACCCCACTGGGCCATGCCTGCTTAGCATTCTCAGCAATGCAGATGGGCAGGAACTATGGGCATTCTCCCACACACATCATCCAGCACCTGTGGCAGCCACGTGCCTATTCCCACCATTTGCGCCAGCAGCACCATGAGGAACCATGGCACAGGGTAGGGGATGCCATGCCAGAAACTGGAGCATGTGGAGGTGATCCACCTCATAGCCTGTGGGCAGCCCTACAGTGACCAGCTGTTTGGCCAGGTGCCCCCGAGCAGGCCAGGGAAGTGTGTGGCACACCATAGCCATCCACCTGCAGAGGAGGACAGAAGTTCCCGGACAGCAGAGCAGTGCAGGCACTGGTAGGTGACCTGTAAAGGAGGGACCCTGAACAGTTCCGGAGGCTCCAGGCATCTGTCAGGCATGGAGCAGTGCCACAGCCAGGTAGGTGTTCACATGTGATGCATGTTCTACCCTGGTGCTGTACTGTGATGGTGGCATTGCTGCCTGGCATGCCCTGGGTTGGGGTACTGTTGTTGTGCACATCACTGACTGTCATAGCCAGCTGCTGCTTGTATTAGGCATGCAGCTGTGCTGGGTGTGGGACATGTTGGGTAGGGCATGCCCTGTGCACAGATGGCTGGAGGAGGGCTGCTGTGTGGTCGGTACTGTTGTGCACCTGTCTTCTTTCCATTCCCAGGGCTGGAGGACCACAGGCAGGCCAGGGCAGAGGCAGAGTGCAACCAGGCGGTGCACCTGATGGGGGCCGACCCACACAAGCTGCACCGCCAGGGGCAGGTAGCACAGTCAGGGTCATTCTCACTGTGCATGGGGTGGCAGTGGGAGGGTGGCATGGCCGCCTGTGCCATGTGCTCTGATGGCTGTGTGTGTCACACTGTGCATTGTGCATGCCACTGTGGTGCATCCATTGGACCCATGTGCCGGTTGTTGGTGGGGTGGGCATGTGCCTGGCTGCCACCGTTGTTGCTGCAGTGCTGCTGGTGCAGTGTACCATGTGACTGTCACTGTGTGGTCGGGTGGCCATTGTGTGGTGGGGGCCACCTCTATGCAACTCTGTGGTGTGCTATGTTGCTGGCTGGTGTTGGCCCATCCCACTGTGGGTGTCTGTTCCGGGCCCTCCACAGGTGTGTGGTCCCACTGCCCATTGCGCACTGTGGGTGGGCATGGTTCCTTGGGCCATTGCACTGATCACCTGTCTTGTCCCTTGCCATAGGTGTCAGGCATCCAGCGGAGTGCGCCTCAACCGATGCTGACGGGCTGATGCGCAGATGCTCCTGGTTGTGTCTAGTATCCTGGAGGCAGTGGTCACCATCCAGTAGATGTTGGCAGCAGAGAGAAGAGAGTGAGGCTTGGCGGGCAGCTGGATGGGACTGCCATTGATGTTCCTGTTCATGGCCCCTGTTTTCCTGTTGCACCTTCCCTGCTGTCCCCTCTCCGCTGTACAGTACCTGTTCCCTGTCCCTTCCCTCACTGTACCTACCCTTTCCTGACCCTATTATCTGTTGTACATACATACCTGATTTAGAAAGCTTTTCTAACATACCTGCCTGTGTCTGTGTCTGCTTTGCAGGTGTGGTAGGAGCCATGCTGCAATGGCCCAGTGTCTATCCATGGTGTATGCATGGAGGGGCGGTGTTGTGCTTCTGTGGTTCCTTGCTGTGTGATGTGGTGTGTCCCTCTGTGGTGGTGTCCATCCCTGGTTTGTTGGCTGTGCATTGTGGTGTCCACGGGGCAGTCAGGGGTGTGTGGTAGGTGTGTGTGGTGGTGGCACACGCCATGGTCATTGTTCCGGTCCTGTCCGCACACTGTGTTGGGGTCCTCTGCTTGGCAGTGGGCAACCCATCCTGTGTGATCTGCCATGCTGCCTGTCTCCTGGTCCATTCAGTGCCTGGTGCGTGAGCTCCTGTGTGCCTGTGTGGCATGTGTGTGCTTGGCTGCATGGTCCTGGGTGTGACCTGCCATGGTCTCATGGGGGGGAGGCACAACCAGCAGCCTTCCTGTGGGGGTTCCCTGGCAGCCTTCCTTTGGTGTTGGCACCCCTGTCACCTGCCATCCATGCCACCATTATGTTCTTGTGTCCGTATCTGGGTGCCTGTGTGTGTCCTGCTGGTGGGGGCCTCCTGTGGCCACTGTCACTGTGCTTCCATGGCTCTGTTCCTGGGTTTTATTCTCTGTGCCCTGCCTCCCTCTGTTGCTGTGCTCCTCTGTGCTGCCACAGTTGCACCAGGGCATCTCTGTTTGTGCCATGGCACAACTCTGGACGTGCCATGGCGTAACTCTGCCATATTCAGCTGCATTGTGTTGGCACTGTTCAGCCTGTGCAACCTCTGTATATGGCTCCAGTTGTGCCATGGCGCATCAGATTTGTGCTGTGCCGACTTGCCCTCTGACTTTGGTGCATTTCTGAGTATCTGGCCCTCAGTATTTAGTTCCATTAGTCTCTCATTGCGGCTTTTATGAAGACCCTGCACCATTTTAGCTGCCGTCCTCTGAACCACTTCCACTCTATGTCTTTATGGATATGTTAACTGTATCAGATGTCTTCAGATGTTTTCTATAACCAGATAACTCATAACATCTTTGACACAGGTGTAAACTAGCTATTAATTGTACTGTGTGTTGACTTGCTTAATATGTCAAGTTTCTTATATGTACAATATATTTTTATAACATATTTGCATGCAATGCATGACTGAAAAGTGGTCTTTTCACAGTCCTCAAATCAAACTGGTAAGTTGAAAGAGATTCTGAAGTAGGAGTGAGTAATGACATTTTATTGAAGACTTACAAGAATGGGACAAGAAATCCCTTCAGTTTTTAATAAATCTTAAACACATTCAAATCAAACTTCTGTCCTCTAACCCTTGAGCCATGCAATGACTCTGCTTGCCCTGTGCTAATATATATCACCATTGTTTGTTTATAGCTTTGCGTTTCAGTTTGCATTGTGTTAAAAGATCCACCTCATTCTGGAATCTTGCTTGAGAGCAGCACCTCTGTTAAAAACAGTCTGAAAAGAACATTATTTTCATTTCAATTCATTTTTATGTTTGCTTGCACAAACATAATCAAGGTTCATTGGGGTCTCTGGGGTTAGGCCTCACCTGTTGTACTGTGCTTAGTTCTGGGCTCCTCAACACCAAAAGAACATTAAGGCAGTTGAGAGACTGGGTTCATCACAGAGCCACCAAAATGATCAGGGGTGTGCCTAAAATGTATGAGAAGAGAATAGCAGATCTTAACCTGTTGACCCTAGAGAAAAGGTAGGTGAGACAGGCCATGATCTCGATCTTTGATATAGGGTATTGACAAGATCAGTTTTGAGATGTTTAATCTGGTGTCCTCCTAAAAGGATGCAGGGACATGCCTGGAAGCTCAGAGGTGATAAATTCAGGACCAACATTAGGAGGCACTTTTTGTCTCAGAGTATGGTGAAACTAAGGAACTGCCTATCAACAAAGACATTGATATATAAAGACAGTACAGGCCTTCACGGTATGCCTGGACATATGCCTGCTAACCAAAAGAATTACAGGGTACCCTGGGTAAAAGAGTGGGTAGGAGATCCCTACAAACTGACATACACTGTATACTTTTCTTCCCTGCTTACGAAGCAGTGGGCAAACATGATGGACCTGGAGACCTTCTGACCTCAAATGATTGATGTTATTTAATGCCGTCATCTTTATTTGTTCTGTTTGTACTTTTGTACTTTTCTTCTTTTGTACTTGCATGATGTCACTTTGGGACCCTCATGAAAATGAGATGCTGCATCTTATGGAGCTATCCCACTGTGCCTGATTTCCAACAGGTAAACAAAGTTGTAATAAACTGAACATGTGAATTGTTTCTCTTGCTTCAGATTCCTCCCCAAATCTCTTATTTGCATATATATATATATATATATATATAAATGTACATGTACATGTATAGTAAATAAAAAAACACATAAACAAAGTCTTAAATACCCTTTTACAAATGCTGAACTCTTCTTCACCTCCAACTACCTTTTGGAGATGTGATGGTGTTGGGGGACATCTTTCTTTCCTGTCTGCCTTCTCCGCCTCAGAATGTTACTATCATGCACCTTTACTTCCACTGATCATGTTTTGTGCCTCTTTGTCCTGCCATCTCTCCCTTTATCTTACATTTCATCAACTTAGAAAAATTTCTTATGCTCCACATTTTGAGTTGTAGAGCTGCTTTTGTGTAACTGACAAGACTGGAACATGCTGTCACATACATGCTAGCAAATTGCAATGATTTTTTCCAAATGTTGATGCTCATAAAAGCTTCTCCACATAAGTCAAAATGCATGGATAGCAATTTTAAATTTGTAACTCATGGCAATGTGTCTAACCAATCAGGACTGACATGATTCCTAAATGTTGCAAGTATAAATACACAAGGGTGGCTCATGCTAACAGTTCCAGCATTTTAAAATTCTAGGCTGAGTTTCCAGTCAAGTTCCTCCATATGGGTTTCCTAAGACTTGTCTATTGATTAGAATGTAAAACTGCAATTAGTCATTACTGCCACTGTAGATGTACTGGAAATTATAACAGTTCATTGGTTTTGAAAAATGGGCCCTGCTGCATCACAGTGCCAAATAGCTGAGAGGTTTGCTTTGAGGCAAAAATAAATGATTTGTAACAGCTCATAATGACTGTACCTTAAACAATAACCTCAAATAAACTTTAATGTTTTCAGATAATTTTATAATTAAACTCAAGTTAAATAGAACATTTTTGTGATACTTCATACAACCAAAAATACATCACTTCTTATGTACTGTAAGTCTTCATACTGAGTACCCTACATTCAGTGAAAGACTTTCCACAGCTCAACTTCCGCTTAGGATTTATACTCTGAATGAAGGCAATGTGTCATTCTCATGGTCAAATGACAGCAGCTAGGAGGTCAGGTCGCCAACACTGACTTGTTCCATGAAAGCATTTACACTGTTGGAACTTGTGGTAAGTACTTCACTTTATTGACTTAGTGCTGGAAATTGAAAGTACTGTAAACATGTGAGTTGATGGATCAACTGATTAAACCTGCATGGTACAGCTCAAATAGAACTCAGGATTTACAACTACTGTGTGTGTGTGTGTGTGCGTCTGTGTACTTTATATGCTTATATGTATGGTGACTGTCTCTCTTACGCTTACGAGTGTTTTCTTGAGTTATCTGGGTGGAAGAACTGTGTAGTCAAGATGAACAGTTCTTGCACACAAAGAACCTGAGAAGGCACTCATAATCACAAGAGACACAGTAAATGTATTTATAAACATGTTATAAATCATGGGAAGTCTTCTGGTTTAAAAGGAAAACTTGAATTTAAGGCAGCAATATTTTTGGAGACAAAATGTTATTATACATTTTTGAGGAAAAATGTATTTCAGACATCCTTAGATTCAAAATAAGTGTATTTTCAATTTTGCCACATATTTAAAAGATTTATAGATTTTTTGCAATTAATAACATATCATTAAAGATGTCCACCACTCACAATTAAAAAAAATCTCATTCTTGGAGGTTACTTTAAAAGTCATACTATGATTGTATTACGATGGTATTACCACATGTTTTCTGATGGTAAACATCACAGTGTGGTACAAAGATATGTAATTTGTATTGATGGCAGGTACGGCACAAGAGCAATTAAAACTTAAAAATCCCATATATTAGTTTAGGAATAAAAGAAGATGACTAGATAAATGTGTATATTAACATTTTGTTAGAAAAAAACATTATTTATGAAAAAATTACATGGTGGCTAATAAAGACTGTAGCTTTGAAACCAAGATGTTTAACAGAAAATTAGAGAATACCCTATGTATGAAATAGATTACTACAACTGAACACAGAACTTCAGAATTTTGAAATACTTAATGTAGCTAATGAGACATTTACTTATGAATATGAATGTCTGAAAAGTTTCAAAATGAACAACTCTGATTAGCTAAAATGATGTAATGATTTAATTATAATTAGCAAAATGGCAATTAAATATGCCATACTTTTTGGTTTGTTTGGTTTACCTAAATCTGAGTACAGTATTTATAAGCAAACAATAATACCGACAGGGTGGGTGGTGATAGAATATCGGACAGCCTAGTGGCATAAATGAGGCCCAATGCTGCCAGTGGGAGGCATAATGGCCCTGAAAGGTCTGTTACTGCCCATAATGCCCACCCTGGAGGGTATTATTGCACTTAGAAATGGGCTATAAGTAACATTTTAGTACAATTAAATAAAACTACAGTTTTCTTGTAAAGTAGTCCTTCTACTCCTATACTTGGCCAGTAAAGGGCACTGCTGTTAAAGAGACTGTGTTACAGTAAGAGTCATAGCTGCCTCCATGGTTTCATGGGTGTTGTGAGTTCATGTGACTGGGGCAGCTGTAGCTGATGGTGGGCAATGGCAGCACAGAGCGAAAGTCAAACTGGATGTTTTCATTCTGATTTGTTTTTATAAACTCAGAATTTGTACAGTTCAAAATTGTACAGTGTCACTTTGATGGAATACTTGGCACTAAAAAACGAGACTAGTAAGTACCTTGTACTCAACTTTGTAGAATTAGAAATGCATACTTTAAAGTACTGGCCTAAAATGTATTCTTCTGTGAGCAAGTAACAATTCTGAACAGGCTGTCACCCTGAAAGAAGTTGGTTTAAGGGCAGTCATGGAAAATGAACAGTGAAAACTGGGATAAATAGTTGGCAGGCTGCTAGTACAGTCAGGGAAGACAGGAGAGGGACTTTCAGTAAAATTGGTCATGCTGTCGGGTAGCAGAACTTAAGAGAACGGCAGGGATTGGAGGTCAGGTGTCATGACAGTGCTGGAGTCGGGTCCAGTTTAAAAAAAAAATAGTTTTATGTTATTTTTTTTAAGACTGATGCAATTCTTTTACTTAGTAATTGTAAGGACCGGTTTGAGGATGGACTTGGGAGGCTCTCACTGCTTCTCACTATGCGAGTAAAAAAATGGTGGCAGTTGAATTCTGCATTTTTAACTGGCTCAAGGATACCAGTTTGGGCCTGGGGCATGGCAGGCTGGCACTTTTTTATTTCCTGTTCTTATTGTGTTATCGTACCCTGGTAGGGGTACCAGGCAATAGGCAACCAGGAAATAGAAAACCCATTTTCTAAAGATAAAATGACAACTACATCATATTATATTGCAGGGCACTTTTCCCAAAAGAAAAGAGTGACATGACACCTTTGTTGTACCATTGTTGTTTTAACATCAGGATTCTGCTGTACTATCATTCTGATGTCAGATCAGTGCTGGAATTACAGGGGCTTGCAAGGGCTCAAACCCCCCAGATTTGAAGTTTATCCTGGTAGCTGGCCTGCTGGGCCAGTGGTAGGGCTTCCATCTGTGATGCCGACACCATGAGTTTAGGAATGGACCATGAGTCAGAGGCCCAGCTGGTGAGGAGGATTCAGCATCCCATGGACTGTTGTTTTCTTCCAGGGGAGGCGGGAAGCACCTGGTGTGTGACTAACCTCTGGGGACACTAGGGGGCAGCTGATGCAGCCTGTGTAGTGGGGAGGCATGCTGGACACTGGTGTCTTGGTGTCCCATGTCATTACATGCCACACCTCCTGTGGAAAAACAAGCAGCAAAAGCTACCCCATGCATGATGACCCACTCTCTGGTCCCATGACACCTAGCCACTGCACTTGGTTGGTGACTGAGTTCGTAATCCTTTAGGACTGGCCTGACCCCACAGCACCGCCCCTGGAGGGCAAGCCGGGGAGGGACACCGGTGTGGGGGATCTACTGGGAGCCTAGTTCAGACTCTGTCAGGGCGCACCTACCTGCAGCAGCCCCACCGAGGTGGGCACACCTAGGAGAATCATCACCTGAGGTAAGTCCTGGGAGGATGAGTGGGGAGTGGGGGCTGAGCCACTGGGGTCCGGACCAAAAAAAAAAAGACGTGAACCCTGGTAGCTCATACTTCACTGCCATCATTTATAATGGAAAGGGGACTCAATTTAAATATAGGGCACTTATGGAGCCCCTAGTTCCCATACCTCATAAAGTGTAATTCCAGCACTGTGTCAGATTGGTAGTGCATCAACCAGAAGTTAGATTTTGGTTCCATGAACCTTCAAACAAAACTGTCATTTTCAGTGCTTGTAACTGACAGAAAATGATGCTGCATTTTAAATTCACATGACGAACTGAAATAAAGCACAAATAAAATGGTGAAATGATACCCCGCGAATGTTAAGTTTCCCTACTCACCTCTTGTGACATTGTTGACCACGACACTTAACTTTCATGGTTTATGATGTCACAGGGTTCCTTGACTGAAACACAACCTTGCTGTGCATCTCTGGCATCTATTATTCTATTTGTTAAGCTAGCAATAATACCCAACAGAGCAGATGGTATTGGGCTATACCAGACCACTCAAGGGCATAATGTGGCTCAACACTGCAGGGGGCTTATAGCCCTGGAAAGTCCAGTATATGCCATAACGCTCACCCTGAAGGGTATTATTGCACCTAGAAAATGGGTTACATGTAGCATTTTCATGTAAGAGTTAAAAATACAAAAAAAGCATAAAAAGTATAGATTCAGGTCAAGTTTTTTTTTTTTTGCAAAGCAGTCCCTCTACTGGTATATTTGCCAGTAGAGGCACTCACAGTGTTTTCAGATTTCCTTTCTTCCACAGATTTTCCTTGCTGCACAATACCTGTGTTTAATCCCCACTTGTTCAACCATCATTTCCCCCCTCCACTGGAGCTCCATTTTATTTAAAGTGTTAGCGTGTTGATTTGCAAACAAGATTGAGTGCAGCGTAATCTGGCGAGGAGGCTGTGGTCGGATCGTTGTTGGAATGCAGCATGATCTGGCATGGTGGCCAAGAGAGCTACATATGGTAGCTGTGCTACTGATAAGGTGAATTTCATTCATTTAAAAAATAATGAAGATTTTATTTTCCTTTGTCTTCATAGGTGGTTATACAGCTGGAGAGGAAACTGAAAGCTGTGTGTCTAATTGTCTCTGAGCACGCAACTGTGCTAGCGCTATGAATTTAAACTGAAAACTGTTTTCTGGCTGTTAGGGAAACAGGTCATGAAAGTGGCACAGTGTGTTTAAAGTGATACAGGCTGTGGTTTTGTTGCATGTGGGTGTGAGGGTCACCACTTGTTAAAGCAAGTAAACAAATGGCTGCCATTTAGATTTTTAAGATTGAGGGCACAGCGATTACTCTTGTGATGTGTGGCATATTGGACCAGTACTAGTTGCTTCATGGTCTCTGTTGGCATATAAATGTACCTCTTTCCAGGGTCTCAGACAATCAGAGGTCTGGAAATTTTCTCCCATTTTCTAAACACTGCTACTAAGTAGGTTGACAAGCATTTAGAAGTTCTTGCATTTTGAAGTCCAGATTTTACATCAAAAACCCTATGAGGAGAAATAGGGGTCTCAACATGTACACCCTAGAAGCAAGGAGGAGAGGGGACATAATAGAGACCTCAAATACCTAATGGGGTAAACAGGGTATAGCAAGGAATATACAGTATTTCAAATGAGGATGTACAGTAGGACAAGAGGGCATGCAATGAACCTGGAAAGTTGGAAGTTTAAGAGTGATGTGAGGAAACACTATTTCACTGAAAGAGTGGTGAACATCTGGAACAGTCTGCCAGCAGAGGTGGTGTGATCAAAATCAGTGGGTGTTGCAAACATTCATGGAATAGGCATAAGGCATTATTACTAAATAGGCAGGTGGGGGAGGGACAATGAAGACCAGGTAGGGTCTGTGGAGACTGAATAGGCAGTGCAAATCTGAGCAGACTGGGTGGGTCAAGCAGTCCTATTCTGCTGACAATTTCTATGTTTCTGTGTTTCCATAGAAGTGATAGACACGATTTATATCTGCATGCATTTTGGGAGAAAATATTAATAATATGTAAGTAATAACCCACAACATGGAATACATTTCTGAGAATTATTGCAAACCATGGGCTGGATTTTCAAAAGGTTTAGATTGCTTCACGTACTGTGTGTGCTGACAATACGGCACACCTGGCTTATGGCAGTCTAATGGGATTTTAAATCCCTGTGGCAAATGTTACAAGTTAGACCAGCGTTTTGTGGTCTAGCTTGCGGAGTCAATCCGAGGCAGTTTTACAGAGCTACGCTTGAGATAGAATTAGCGCAGGCTGCCGTAAATCATGGAAAGGCCATAACTGCACCGAGATTGGAAAATCAGGTGCAGTTGCAGCTATGGGGTTTGGCACACCACCAAGACCTAGGTTGTGGTGCAGGGCTGGATGTACGCCTGCATTACATTCTGAAAATCTGGCCCCATGTGTTCACTGGAAGACATGAGGTTGAAGACCATGTGTTCTTGACCACCCAGGATTAATTTCAACTAAGCCCATGCCCTGAATGGGTCATTAGCTTAACAATGGGTAAATGGTATGCCATTAAAAAATACAGAAACCTGTTAAATATTTGAGTAAAATGAAGACTTATTGTGACATGAGTAGTAGTAGTAACATTTTATTCAAGTCTACATTAATAAGATAATTCCCACTGAGCCTAAGCTCATTTACAAAGGTGCCATTAGCTTATTCCTGGTTACAACACTAAAAATCTGTTGTTAGAACATAGATCAAGATAAATAATGCAAAAAAGAACTCTGAACATTATACACGCATGTTCAATATATACAATACTATATAAACATACTAGTGTATATATATATATAAAATATATAATTCTTTGCAAAAAAATGTGTTTAAGGCAACATTCACGGCTCAGTTTAAAGCATCAAAAGTGTGAAAATCTGGCTTTAGGGTTTCCAACCCAAAAACCCTAAAAGCCACCCTAAAGCAAATCAGGGTGGAGTCTCTCTAGGGGTTTTCTGGTGGTGGTAAATGGCCCAGTACCAGGGTGCCCACCCCAGATGCCACAAATGATCATTCTGACAGTGGGGTGCCCAATTACCCGTGTCGGCGCTGTCCCTCTAATATATAGGAAGCTAAACTGCCTGAACACCAGTCAAACTTTCGGGTCCCTTTTAGCACGCTTGGTGGACAAGTCCACCCATTTACTGTGATCTCACCTGCGCTTCATGTGACAAGTTACCTCACAAAGTGTAACAAACTGAACCCAGTCAACATCTGAAAATTTATGCTCATGGCCTGCAATGTTCCAGCAGATAAAGTGAAAACCTTCCTGAGTTTTGAAACTAGCAGATTTAACAGTGTCACTGCTCCAGCCATTCACTGTATTACATTAATTTGGAGAGAGTAGTCAGTTACTACACCCTGCTAATGCAATAAATCTATTCAGAAAGGAATAGAGTAGGATTACTTACATTAATTAACTTGAGCTTTTGTACAGTGAAATCTGGATTATCCAGAAACCGATTATCAGGATTATTCGATTGCACAGAATGCTACCTGGTACTGATAATTTGAGCTTTCATCAGGTGCAGTTCACGTGGTCATGAAATTCATCTCTTCAGTGAAGCTAGCTATGAAGCTTAATGGCTAAATGATTAGCGATTAGGTGGAAAGAATAGCTTAATTGCCTAGCAAAGATGTGCTGTAACAGCTTGTTACTGAATTACATAAAAAAATATACAGGTGTCCTTAGTTTCCTTACATTGCCTTCATTCATGCAATTTAATTAATGAATTTAATCAATCAAATCTAATTTACAATCTAGCCTTTACAAGCTTTTAAAAGCTTTAAAAACCTAAGTGTTCTGCAGATCTACAAGTTGCTGTCAGCCACAATGGGTACTTCACCAAAAGCAAGAGATGTAAGCGCAAAGAAAAATTCTGACCCTCAGTGAAAACATTTTGATCCTTGAGAGACTGGGCAGGGGCAAAAAGCAGTTTTTGTTCCTCAGGGATTTGGCACACTGGGTGGGCTCCCAGCAGTCCACCTAACTGTTTTGGAGGTTGCTGCAGCCGATGAGGATTAGGCACCCTCATCAGCACAGAACACAAGGGGGTTAATTTATGCCGGCGGAATTGGGCGGCTGCGTCAGCACACAAGGAAAGTGGGGGACCGAGGATTGGGCACCCCTCAGCACTCATAACACATGGGGAGGGAGTGCTTTATGCTGATGGGGAGTGGGCTTCCCCATCGGCACATATATTAGAGACCACAGCAAGCTGGCGAGGGGTTGGCCAGCTGCCCGCCATGCATACAATGTGGCCGACGCGTGGAAGGTCGCTGCGTCTGATGAGTTTGCTCGGATTGCAGCAGACCTTTCATAGATGTGCTCACCACATTAGTAAGCATGGTGTGCCACCGACATGCAGTCTGATTGGGGAATGACATACAAACCTAGTGGTGCATGCCCTGCATTCGACCAGCAGCGACCGTGCCTCTAAATCTCCACTACCACAAGATGTTGGCTTCACAAGCACGCCAACATAAAATGGGTTTGTTAACACAAGATGTATGTTGAGATGCCATACTCTCAATGCAGACTGGATCATAGCAACCAGTTTGGGCTAGGGTAATCCACTTCTGCTTCAGAATTCTTGGTGTGGCACTTCCCACCAATCCGGGATTTGGGTGATTCGCCTTCTCTCCGAGGGGTTCGTCTGAGAGATATGCATAGATTATGGCTTATCCAGGTCTCTGTAGTACTTGGTAGACTAATTCTAAGATGCTGGAGGACCCTAGATAATCATTTTATGGGGGAGTGGTACCAGGCCATGGAGTCCCTGGCATCCCAAATAAGGCTGGCCCATTTCACAAAAAACACCTGTCAAGCATGTCAAGAAATATGGGCCTCATACATGAAAGCCTTTACTCCTCATGCCTCACCACCTAAAGCTATGGGCTCTAAAGACCTGCTGACACCTTCTTGAACCATACTTGAGCTTAGGATGGATTTATGTATTGCATTTGACAAATTGAGTGTTTGTGTGTCTAATGTCTGAAAATTATTTGTTTTACTTTTTTGTGTGTAGTTGTGCTTATACTTTGCAAAACCCTACCTTTCAATAAAAGATGTGCCTTTGAAGGAAAAGGAAATGGATTTTTTTTCTTTTTATGTATGTAATCTGTGTGTGTGTACTGTGTTTGTTGTCCTTGATTATCCAAAAGCTTACTAAATAAAGAAAGTTTAAAAAAAAGATTAACTGCAAAAATAAAAAGGCAGGACAAAAGCTTAGTCTGTTGAAGGTATTGTGCATCTAAAGTCACATGCATTGTCATTAATTGGGTAGTCTATCGGAGGTTTTAATATAAAACTTTGGTCCTCCAGTTTCTGGGTATCCTTTTAAATTATTTTCCATTAACCTTTATTTGCCTCTTTTTTTCAGACAACCTTCTGCTTTTTCTTTTTGATTTTGTACTCCTATTTTTGACATTTTCTGGAGTCTCTGGAATATTAACAACACTAAACTCCAATCTTAAATCATTTGTGGACAGCTTTAGAAAATCGGGGCAAAAGATGAGGAATCTTTTAAAGGCGCAATTTCTGCCAGTATTTCAATTACATCATCTAAACTAGTCCGATTGATGGCAATATCTTCTCTTGCCATTTCAATATAATTTCAAGTTATGACCTGCTGTTCCATAATCATAAGATTAGCAATGTATTGATTTTTCATTAGACCTATAATTTCCTCATTGAGATTTGATAATATTGCTGGGAGGTAAACTGCATGCTGCCTTCCAGTATTTTTCATTCACTGCAGGGTATGCAGAACAATAATTTGCACTCATTGAATAGCTTACTGTTGGGCTTCCCGATTTAATGTCTACTTCCTTTAAACCAATTATAGTTTGTTGTAGCGCCTGCATGACTTCATTAAACTTATTTTTTAGAAACCAGGTTATTGTCATCTTGGAGTAAACTGATTCAATTCGGTCTGAAGTCCCCAGTCATTTTGTCCCCAGGCAAAGCATAAACTATTTAATAAAGTATTCTCTGCCTATACTTTATGTTTGAACTAACCTCCATTTATCACTTTTACCAGCCTCAGTTCCTGATGTACTGTGTTTACAAGAACTGCAATATTAGGATATTTCCAAAGGTTGTTCTCACTCAGCTGAGTGGAGGGCAGTATTGGCAGAGAATTGGCATTACAAAACATATTCAGTTTAGGGTAGAAATCCTACCAGTTCTAAATCCAGCCTGAGATATATTCAGTAAGTAGGTGGTCAGTCATTTTGTCTGATTTCTTTCCAGTACCAAGTTTTATGTTTTTCCTTTTTATATCTGGCAATGAGTTGACTCACTTAAGGAGGGATCATTTGCTTTTATTATTTCTCTATTGTCTAGTACTGACCATATCAAATAACAGTACCACCTTTTAATAATACTTAAAAAGTAGTCCCACATATTAATGGGATACATGAAGTGCAGTGTGCAAATAAACAGTCTCCATAATTTCAGCCAATCCAATAAGTAAACTACACACAGCAAAAAATATCAGTTATTAGACAGAATATTTTTTATTAAAAGAGGCCCGCAATGTATAAGATAGGGGAATAAGGAAGAGTACTTAAAATTACAAATTTCAGTTTTGTCAGACTTCATTCAAGATCTCTGTATTCAAGGTTTAGCAACTAAAAGTTCAAGACCATGAAGTGCACTCTGAAGTCCAATTTCTGTGATAGAGAGAAAAAAAATGCTTTGGATTGTACTTCTCTTTTTAGCTAGAAGGTGACAGAACCACTTGCATTTGAACCCCAATGCAGCTTAGCATACTGCACACACCATGAGGAATCTAAAAATGCAGAAAAGAAAGTTGCACTAATCAGCTAAAACAACAGCTGTAACCTCCTAAAGCTTTTGGAAGTAAAATAAACATAAAAGACTGCATACGCTATCTTAGTCACATTACGTAGAATACAAAATCATAGGAGGCAATGGCTATCTCTTCACACCACGTCAGGCCCAAGCAACATTTCTCAGTAGGCTCAATTCCTGAGAGGGTTTAAGAAATTTTTAGCTTTTTAACTATATCAGAATAGAAAATTAAGCTAAAAGCTCTACCAGGCATAAAGCGCTTATGCCAAAAAAAAAAAAAACTTGCCTTATATGTTGTCTGGACCCCGTGTTCTTGTTAGCTTTCTCTGAGTGAAATGTGCTATTCTGGGAAAAGCAGGTGCCAGATTTATACTAATTCATCCTATGTGACCAATGCGACCCAATTGGCATGAAAATCAAAAAAGGAAGAAAAAGATTTACAACATAATTTAAGTTTGATCTTTAAAACTAAACCAAAGAAATTCAGTAAAAATGGCAACATTATCAGAATAGCTGAAGTGGCTCTCTCCATAAGCACTGCATATCAAAATATAGCAAATCCCCACCATCCCTTCTCACAGAGCAGTAGTCATTTTCCATCCCTCCACATTCATCTCTTTGTGTTCTTGCAAGCATAAATAAGCTCTGTGCAATGTAGTTCGCCATTCCCACTTGTTCTCCTAGAGATACAGTTCACCACTCCCATGGCTCTTCCCTCACTTCTCTCTACAGAGGCCAGCTCCGTGTGCTCAAAGCACACCTTTGTTATCTCTGTTCCTCCGACACTCAGTGCAAACCTAGGGCTCCATTCAGCTAGGTATCCAGTTTCTAAAATATAAAGCACTCAATGCAAGGTAATAGTATAAAACTCCAGCCAAATTTTCTGCAAAAGGAGAGAAAGCTCACTGGCTAAGATGTCATACCTGTAATAAAAATTATTCAAACCATAAAATGTAAAGTTTTGACATGCTCCCTCAGCTCACACCTGTCAATGTAGACCCCACTTGCTGTTGCTCATGTCTGTCAGGTGGAAGAATTAAATACAACAATATTGATCCTGGTATAGAATATAATTGGCCCCATATTCAGAGTCAGCCACAGCACAGCCCAGCCTATAGTGCTGTGCAAAAATAACACACAGCTGACTTTCAGCTATATTCAGTCAGTTAGCATACAGTAAAGGAGCTTATAAAATGAGCACAACATTTCTCTGACTCTGATTAGCTGACAGCTTATTTCAGCTGTTTCCTTTTCACAGCATAACTTCACAACCAGCACTACTTATGCTAGGCAATGCCCCATCACCACAAGAATCAATGTACCACCCTATCCCAGTCAGCAATTTAACAGTACAAATGACCACGATTTCCTGCTGCAGTTCTTCGCTAGCATCTGACAGAACCACAACAGCTACAGCAGGAGAGTGGTGGCATCATCACAGAAACCACAAAATACCACTACATTGATCCAAGGTCCCCTTCCTGCACAAGCCATAAACCTGTAATATTTTGAATATTTTACTATGTTGCACTTACTGCCTATTTCTTCCTTGCAGGTTCAGCTCTCACTCCCACTGCTCAACTCTCTTACCAGTCGCACTGACCATTTCAGCATCTCCGGATTCCATCCCCCAGCCTCACTTCATTTCTCCTTAAATGTGAGCCACAACAGCCCATAACTTTGTAGTCTGTTTTTGTACTCAGTGGTGGTTACAGTTTGAGAACTGTAAAGCAGAAAACCACTGTCTATGGTGGCTGCTGAGTGACATGTTTGCTCCCAGTCAAGCCAACCGCTGAATGTAAGTGAAACAGAAAAACTAAAGGAATGAGATAAAGGTTAACCAAAACCAAAAAACCTAAAAGGACACACAAAAGACATATTTTGGGTATCTTGAAGGGCAAGAAATGACCCACTAAATACATCAGCTGATATGGGACATGCTTGCTCCCTCCCTGTCACAGAGATTGGGTGGGCAAACTAAAAATATTAACTCAAAAAAACATGGTTTTGAGTATTTGTGTGGGTGGGTAGAGAGGGAGACACACTGACTTTTAAATAAAGAACTCCATTCCAAGACAATGACAAGAACTACTTTTTTTCTACTGATATGATCATGTTTGTTTTACTCTTTACACTTTTTATATGCATTTTTGAATTAACTTCTTACTGGGGGTCCTATTTTATAAGTGGAATAAGACACTCCACGGTGTGGTTTATGAACTGATAAGAGACTTCCCAGGTGCTAAAAAGCACTCAGCACAAGCTCCTCATGCCCCATTACGTACATGGGGTGTGCTTTTATCAGGCTACAAACCACACCTCATTGTGTCTTATTCCTTACATGATAATTGATTGAATATCAGACCATGTCAGCACATGGCTTAGTGGATATGGGCTGCACCAACATTGTCAAGGTGGATATGGCCCACAGAAAATAGCCCTGCCCAAATGGGATAACACCAGAAGTCCTGTGGGCAATATTTGGTCCAAGCAAGCAAATTAACTCAATGGGCATGCAAGACACTAGGGCCATCAGCATGCCCATTATGGGCTCATTTGCATGGGCGCAGCAGACCCTTAGTGCTGATGCAGGGTGGCAGCAGTACACCATCTCTGGTAGTCTAATGAATCCCTCCCGCGGGTTGTCTCTGTCCCTACTGTTATTCTGTATCCCTGGTAGTCTAGCAGATCTCCCAATGCCTCTGTTCTCACTGTTATTCCATATCCCTGGTAGTATATTGGACCCTCCTATAGCTCCAATCCTCACTATTATTCCATATCCCTAGTTGTCTAGTGGAGCTCTTTTTCCCTGATCACCCTGGATCCCAAGTATATTGAAATCACTGGTGGGCTAGCAACCCCCATCGAGCATGACTAGCCCCTTCGTAGGACTAACACCCCTCACCCACCCACCCACTGAGGACCCCCCACCCAGGTTAACACTTATCACAGCAGGCACAACCTTCTGGTCACCTCCTCAGCCAGCTGTAATCCTGACAGTTACAAAGCATGATTGCTAGTACATACGTGATCACACTCTGTGACTGCCAGACAGTGACAGGTTAAGGAAGTAAGTGGAAGGCTGTGCTGGCAGCTGATCTGACCATTACAATTGTGGTGAGTGTTAACTGAATTGAGGAGGGGGCAGGGCAGGGTCCTCAATGGATGGATGGGTGAGGGGTGAGTCACCTGGAGGAGCCAGTCATGCTCAGTGGGGGCACTAAACCACCAGGATTTTGGCGTGGATTGGGACCTGGGGTGATTGGTGGGAGGGTCCACTGGGCTACCAGGGATGCAGAATGGCAGTAAGGACAGGGTTGATAGGTAGTCCACTGAGACTGGCAGTGACACGGAATAACAGTGAGCACAGGGGCAATCAGGTGCAGGTGAAACACTAGACTACCAGAGATATGGAATAACATGAGGACTGAGATGATCAGGAGAAAGGAGTCCACTAGACACAGCAGCAGACAGCTGCAGTACAACCACCCTGCATTTGAGGGTGTTGGTGCAGCCTTGGCACTGCATTAAGAAATTTTTTTTGATGGTGGTAAATGGCCCCAATCTGGTGACTGTTTAGCACCACCAACTCACTTCAATATACTGCTGCACCATTATACAGAGGAAGCGCGGTTGTGCTGCTGTGTTTAGGAAATACTCAGGACCCTCTGAATATGGCCACCAAGAGCACCAGTGCTAATCTAGGTTAGCATGGCACTAACATGGTTAGTCCTTTGCCAACCTTTTGAATATTGAACCCTAAACTCTTCAAATAAATGATAGAAAAACGGCATGCAACAAATCATCTGGTGCTTTGGGCCACAAAACAATCTGAAGATAAGACATTAGGTTTCTTCTGCTTAATAAACAAGAAGCTACTTTCATACAGTTCCATTCTAAATTTGGTAAAAAGCCATCTGTCTGCAGGATTTAATAAGATTTCCAAATACTCTTTCTTTACAAGGATTGTTTACTGGAGATAAACTTTAGTTCTGATGAGTGAACAATAGTTTTCACAAACTGAATATAATTATAATGAAAAATACTGCTTTAAACTTTGATTTTGCTTCAAATTATAGAATATCCATTCTGTGGAAACTGGTATACTTGAGTTAAAAGGTAAAATTCCTCAATTTTTTGTAGTGGGCAAAGAAAACTGGTCTAGTTTCACTCAAAGAATGGCTGCTTAAACAGCTTGGTAAATGCTTAATACTGACGGTAAATTTTGTTCATTAAAACTTCTAGTTTACCATAATTACTTAATCCCCAAACCTTTATTCAACTGTCTATAAGAAGGAAGATTTTACCTTTGCATTAAAAGTCATAAGAATACTCAAAACAGATTTCTCTCCTTTCTTTTTTTTCACTAAAGGATTTAAAAGCTACCCCTGCTTGACTGGGTCTGGAATCAACATTACTGTATATTTTCTTTATGTGGTTTGCACGAATTGGAAGGAGCTCATTTAATACCCAAGTAATGTAGTCATGAACCATATTTACTTTTCAATTTTTTATGTAAAGGTTCTCTTTATGTCAATGAAAATATCAAAGCTAACAGAAATTCAGAATACACATAAGGAGCCAGAAGAACTGTGGGTCACCCTGGAAACAGGAAATGGGACAGCCATATGAAATGGGGTTGTCTACAGGTCTCCAGACCAGGAGGAGGACATAGACACATTACTGTTAGAAGATATACAAAACATGGCGGTTAAAGGGAGGATTCTGATAATGGAGACTTCAACATGCCAGATACAGATTGGTTAATACCAGCAGGAACTTCTGCCAGAACTAGACACACAGTGGATTCCCTGCAGGGGAGGGCCTCAAACAACTGGTACAACAACCCACAAGAGACAGGGCTATCCTAGATCTAGTACTGACTAACAGGGAAAGGATCACAGATCTCCAGGTAGAAGGTCACCTGGGGCCAGTGACCATCATATGGTATGGTTCAATTTGGCCACTAGAACTAAATCATCCCATTCCAACGCAAACATATGGAACTTCAGAGGAACTAACTTTGATAAGATGGGCAAAAGAGTTAAGCTAGCCCTGGCAAAAAGAATACAGGTGAGGGGTACAGGCAAAGTGTGTAAGCATTAAGGATGCCATACTTAAGCAATATCCCATGGTGTTAGAGAAAAAGGAAGTGTAAAGAAGAAGAAACCATTTGGTTCTCAAAAACAGTAGTAGAAAGGTCAGAGCAAAAGGCTGGCCTTCAGGAAGTATAAGGAACACAGCGGGATGAAGATAGGGAGGCATACCAAACTTCCTAAGGAAGCAGGAAGGCAGTGAGGCAGGCAAAAGCCCAAACCAAGGAAACACTAGTATGAACAGTAAAAGAAGGGGACAAGACTTTCAATAGATACATTAGTGAAAGAAGAAAGTCAGAGGGATTGCTAAGATCAAAGGGACAGGGGTATGTGAGGAGGAGGACCATGTAAAAGCATTTATCCTAAATAGATACCTCTGCTCAGTATTTACTGAAGAGAAGGTATGGCAGGGCCCACAGCTCAGCACCATGGACATAGGGGGAGGGAGGTGCACAGTCCCTTCACAAAAGAAAGAGTCCTACAAGAGCTTGATAAGCTCAGGGTGGATAAGGCAATGGGACCTGATGGTCACATCCCAGGGTACCAAAGGAGCTAAGGTGGAACTTGCAGAGCCATCATCAGACCTGTTTAGTGAGTCTCTGAGCACAGGAGAGGTCCCAGAAGACTGGAGAAGGGCTCGTGTGATCCCTCCACAGGAGTGGTAGCAGGAAGGAGGCAGGGTGCACTACAGACCAGTCAGTCTTACCTCAGTAGTGGGCAAGATTATGGAGGCACTCATTAAGGGAAAAGATAGTGCAACACCTGGAATCCATAGGAACACAGGATCCAAGACAGCATGGGTTTACAATAGGAAGGTCCTGTCAAACTAATCTCATAGATTTCTTTGACTGGGTAACCAGAGTGGTGGAATGGGGGAGCAGTTGATGTTGCCTGCCTTGACTTCAGCAAAGCTTTCAATATTATTCCACATAGAAGATTGATTAATAAGCTGGGTAGGCTCAGGGTGGGTCAGAAGTTGGCTAACTGGGTGGCAAACTGGTTGATGGGCAGAAAACAGATAGTGGTGGTAAATGGGTATACAGTCAGAAGAGATGCAAGTCCCAGTGGGGTACCTCAGTGATCAGTCCTGGGGCCAGTCCTCTTCAATATCTTCATCAGTGACATTGCAGATGGACGGAGGGTAAGGTTTGTCTGTTTGCAGATGACACCAAGATCTGCAACAGAGTAGATGATCCAGATGGGGTGAGTGAAAGATAAGAGATCTGGATAAACTGGCAAAATGGTCAGAAGAGTGGCAACTGGGGTTTAACACAAAGTGCAAGATCATGCACATAGGGAAAGAAACCCTGAAGCCACCTATAGGCTGGTGAGGAGCTGCTGGCAGTCACAAGGGAAGAAAGAGACTTGGGCATCATCATCACAGATGACCTGAAAATCATCAAGCAGGCAGACCACTAAAGCAGTAGGTAAGGCTAGGGGATGTTGGGGTGTATTAGTAGGGGTATCACAAGTCGTAAGAAGGAGGTAATAATCCCTCTTTACAAGACATTGGTTAGGGGCCCATCTGGATACTACGTGTAGTACAGGAGGCCACACCTTCACAAGGACATTAACCAAATTGAGGCAGTCCAGAGAAGGGCAACCAAAATGGTGCAGGAACTGCATCAGAAAACATATGAGGACAGATTAACAGAGCTCAATATGTATACCCTAGAGCAAAGGAGGAGAGAGGTGTTATGGTCAAAACATTCAAACACCTTAAAGGCATTAACAAGGTGAAAGAGTCTAACATGTTTCAATACAAGAAAAATAGCAGGACAAGAGGACACAGCATGAGATCAGAGGAGGCCGATTAGGGGTAATGAGAAAGTTCTTTTCACAGAAAGGGTGGTGGATGCATGGAACAGCCTACCTCAGGAAGTGGTGGATATGAATACAGTGCAGGGCTTCAAACAGGTATGGGTTAGGCATAAGGAAGCAATACAGATGAGTATGAATAGATAGGCTGTTGACAGAGCAAAGGCGATGGCACATTCATAAGGTAGAAAAAGAAATGGATAGACTGGATGGGCCTTGCGGTCCTTATCTGCAGTCAACTTCTATGTTTCTGTGTTTTGAGCTGGCAGTAAAACACTTCTGTTTTTTGTTTGTTTGTTTGCTTTTTCCCTATATGTGATGAGAGATTTATCATTACAAAGCATGGAGAACAAATCAGTTTTCCTTTGGACCCCAGTAACAAACTAAATAACAGAACCAAATCATCAGCGAAGCTACAGTAGATGATTAATAGGAATGTCATAACCTTTGGAGCATGAGAAATCTCATCATGAAGTTTGGAAGTAACCATGTTTATATACAGATTGAACAGGGTAATTACTAGGGTACATCCTTGTCTTACACCACTGCTCACATAAATGTTTCCAGTAGTGTCACCTGTAAGGGAGTATCTGCAGTAGCTCTGGACCATGTTGTACTGTGCAGTTGTATTTATACTATATGTCCAGTAGGACAGGGTCCATACTTTTCTAAGAGCTCATTGAAAAGAAAGCTCTCGAACTGAATCAAAGGAATATATATATATATATATATTTTTTTTAATATATTTTATATTCTTTTTCTGCCCCAGCTGCCAGTACCAAGCCCTTATCCTGTACACCTGTACCTGCTCCCTCCACACATGATACCCCCAACTTTCCCTCTAGGTGGGGCTGATGTCCATGCCCAGTCTGTCTTTGATGGGAATGGTGCCATACAGCATTGCCTCCCTGGCTTATCCCAAGCTGGGGTTCAGGACTGGGTGGTGCACAGGAACCAGTGATTGGCAAGTGAGAGGTGGGGCCATGAAGGCCATGTTGCTAGAAGCATGCATCATCTAGACAACCGGCATTGTTTTTGGTACTGCCCCATTGGCAGAGACGTGCAATGACGTCCAGCATCCACCCACCCCTCTTGAGACTTGGTGCCGGTGCAGACATATCCCTCAGTCTTTGCTAGGTGTCATACTTGCACGGACACTGACCTGACCCTCCCGGAGAAGGAGGCAGCCCACTGTACCTCGATCTTTCTCCTCCAGCCAGTCCTCTGATGACCCAGATCTGTTCCCGAAGCGTGTCACCAGCATCACAAGAGGAAATCCAACTGCTGCGCTGATGGGCCCAATCAAAGGAATATTTTAAGTATTGCATAGTTTGGTATGGTATGTAGAGATACAAACAAATGAAGAAGCCAGCAGAAGAAGGCCATTTGGTCTATCAAGTCTGCTCATATTGCAGGGTCTACAGCTTGAGCTAGTTACTTAGTATTACTTGGTATGAAAGAACAGAAGAAGGCCAGAGCCTATCGAGACTGTTCCGCACACTATGTGGGACATTATTTATCTATTATCCCTCAACCAAACATCTAGTTTGTTTTAAAGACAGTGGCACTAGTTGCCTCTACCAATTCTTGTGGCAAGGTGTTCCATACAATGGATGCTCTTATTGGAAAAAATTTCCCTTTTACATAGAAACATAGGAATTTGGCAGATAAGGACCGCTAGCCCACCCAGTCTGCCCATTTCCTACCTAAAGGATAAGCTGCAGATCCTAGTTAACCAGCAGCCTACTTCTTCCTACCCCCACCCCTAGAATTTCCTTATGACTGTCCCATGCATGCTTGATTCCACTACTGTTTTGACTCCACAACCTCCTCTGGAAGGCCATTCCATGCATCCACAACCCTCTCTGTGAAAAAATACTTCCTTAAATTACCTCTGAGCCGCCCCCACTCTATCTTCAAATTGTGCCCCTTGTTCTTGCACACCTCTTTTTTGAAAGATGCTACCCTCTTGGACTTTGTTGATTCCCTGAGGTACTGGAAAGTTTCTATCATGTCCCTCCCTCTCCTCCTTTCCTCGAGGCTATAGATATTAAGCTCCTTAAGTCTCTCTTCATATGTCTTCCGGTGCAGACCCTGCACCATTTTAGTGCCCTCCTCTGGACAGCTTCCATCCTGTCTATGTCTTTGGAGATTGGGTCTCAGAACTGCACGCAGTACTCCAGATGGGGTCTCACCAGCAGTCCAGTCCGTACAAAGGGATAATAACTTCCTGTTTTCTACTGGTGATGCCTCTCCCTATGCATCCCAGTATTCCCCAAGCCCTCCTTGTTGCCCTCTTACATTGCTTGCCCACCTTTAGGTCATCTGATATGACTACGCTTGGGTCCCTTTCCATTTTGTTGTTGTTAGTATCTCACCCCCATTGTGTACTCTTCCCTGGGTTTTGTTTCCAGGTGCATTACCTTCACTTCTTAGCATTGAATCTAAGCTGCCATACATTTGACCATTCCTCTAACCTTGCCAAGTCCCTTCTCATCCTTTCCACCCATCCTTTTGCTGGTTTTATAAGTTTTTACTTCAAGCTATTTATTATGCAGTCTCGAACATGTCTCCTTTTGGCGATTGTTAGACCACATTTTTCCATTAGATCTGGTGAATTTATTAAATTAAAAGCCATAAGCATATCACCTCTTAATCTTCTAGTTTGAAGAGAGACGAGACCAGTAGCTTTTAATCTGTTCTGATAATCCAAGTTTGTTAATCTTGGAATCATTCTAATTACTCTCCTTTGAACCTGTTCAAGAATTGCTATGTCTTTTTTGGTTTGGATTCCAGAAAGGGGCCATAGCCTAGATACTGTCTAATGTATGCCCTATACAATGGAATAAGGCATTGTTCAGTGCGATTAACAAAAGTGCGTTTTATTTGCCTCAAAAGTCTGTTGGTCATGCAAGCAGTTGTAACACAGTGATCATTTGATGTAAGTTTATTATTAACATATATCCCTAAATCTTTTTCACAATCTGATGGTGAAGTGGTAGTCCATTTATATAATACATCATTTTTGGATTATTTACACTGAAATGCACTACTAAACATTTGTCTTGATTAAACTGCATATGATTTTCATTTGCCCAAAGTGTTAATTTTTCCAAATCCTTCTTTAATGCAGAAATATTTTTTGATTATTAACCTTGCCCCCAATTTAGTATTGTCTGCAAATTTAACCATGAAGTTATTTGGCCCTGTTTGTAAATCACTGATAAAGAGATTAAACAATGTTGGTCCCAAGACCGACCCCTGTGGTTACACCTTGTCACTCTACCGAATCAGACAAGATATCATTAATTATGACTCTCTGATAATGATTTGTCAACCAGTTTAAAGTCCAGTTGACAATATCAGGTGACAAACCTAGATTGTGCATTTTAGCAATGAGTTTTTCATGTGAGACTTTATCAAAAGCTCTACTAAAGTCCAAAAGAATTATATCAGTAGGGATACCCACATCTAGTAGAGTACTCATATTGTTGTAAAAAGATATCAGATTGGTGGTGCAGGAATACTTGGGAGTAAACCCATGCTGATTTGAATCATAAATTCCTAATTTTTATAATCTTGATCTATTAGAGACTTCATTACTCATTCCATTAATTTACCAGCCACTGAAGTCAGGCTAATTGGACGACAATTTTGCACAGAACCTCTATTGCCTTTTTAAATATGGAGTAACTATTGCTGAATGCCAATCATTTGGTACAATGCTTTCTTGTAAGGATTTGTTGAAGATAATTGACAAGGTATAGAAATATTTTTAGAGGTTTCGATCAGAAACCATGGATGAATACCCTCTTGGCCCGGACTAGTATTTTTTAGTTTTTGATAGCCTGTATAATGTCAGTTGGATAGAACCTATGATAATCTCATGAGTGAACTTTAAATGTACTAATAGGTGATTTTGAGAGAAGACAGAGCAAAAGTACTTATTAAAGAGATTTGAGGTTTCTATATCAGATGAGAAGAGCCATTGGTTATAATGGGACCAATGGTCCTTGATACACCTTTGTTACTATTTATATAGGAGAAAGAGATTTGTGACAGTCTTTTGTGTGAGCTAGTTTAAATTCTAGCTTATTCTTTGCCAATTTAATAGAATTTTTTACGTTTTCACAGATAGTCTGTATTTATGTAATAGAGTAGTTTTAAATGGAACAGAACTATTCTTAAGTTTCCTAAAAGTTTAATTTGTATTTTAATCTGATTTTTAATTGTCTTGTGGAACCAAGGGGAATTTTTCCTTTATTATTAAATTTCCTCTTAGATGGAATAAAGGTATTTTCAAATAATGTACAATGTTTTTAAAAAGTCCCAAGTTTGTTGTGTTGTACAATTAAGAAGATTAGATTCCCAGTTTATGTTTTGTAAGTATTCATTGATTTTAGAAAAATTAGCTTTATTATTATTTTTATACAGTATAACTTCCTTTGTGCAGTTTTAAACTGTTGAATTTCAAAAAGTGGATCCCAAATTTGCAAATTGCTAATTTGTTGCTCAATGTTAGTAAATAATAGATCCCAAAATATTAGGACCTCGAGTGGGTTCAGTAACAAGTTGTTGTAATCCAGTACTAACTACCACATCTATAAGTCCTTTCTTGGCATAGGATTGTCCTGAGAACGAGTCCCAGTTAATATGAGGGAGGTTAAAGTCACCAAATATTACAGTATCTTGAGATTCTAAAATGTGTAATTTCTTTAAACTTATCAGTTGTGTAATCTGAATTTGCAGGTGGAGGTC
Organism: Neoceratodus forsteri; assembly: GCA_016271365.2. Classification (NCBI taxonomy): domain Eukaryota; kingdom Metazoa; phylum Chordata; order Ceratodontiformes; family Ceratodontidae; genus Neoceratodus; species Neoceratodus forsteri. Next base: position 399,487,789 of record CM057454.1, read on the forward strand.
GATAGATGTTACCAATAGTTATATAGGACTGCTCCTTCAATAAGATTTTAACCCATATACTTGCAAGAAAAGGAGAACACACTTCAAAAGAAGGAATATCATTTGTATGTACAGACAAACTCCACCACCTTGCTTATCTAATCTGTCTTTATGATATAACTTATAACCTGGAATTCTCCGGACCAAATTGAGGATCGTCCCACCAAGTTTCAAGTTATCCCACCACACCTATATTTAAAGTTTTACATTTGGCTTGAGTTCTGCTAATTTGAGTTGGTTTAAAGATCTTGCATTCAAAGCTAGGAATTTACATTTAGTTGTAATAATAATTTGGTAAGTATTCAGAGACTTGGGAATAGACCCATTTTCCCCATTGTTTTAGTTTTTAGTTTAAACAATGATTTATGATTTTAGTGATACTTTTCCCCATAAGTGTACTACCCCTACCACTGAGATGTAAACCGTCCCAGCAAAACAAGGAAAAACGATCTGAAAATGATTCCCAGTGGGTAATACAGGGTATATCCTATTTGAAACATCACTGTCTCAGCCATTCATTTAGGGCTTTGATTTTCTGTGTCATGGTAGATGTTGCTCGGGACAGGTAAATTTCAGATATACATACACAGCATCCCTATCAAGTAACAGGTTACATAGCATACATAGTCCTATTGTAACTGATTAAATGAATTGTTGTTTATATCATTAGCACCGGCATGTATGATAACCAGTGGATTTTCCCCACATTTTGTAAAATTTTAGGCATCATGAGGTAATGTCAGATACCCTGGCCCATGGACGCTAGAACAAGTGCGGTTGCTCTTGTCACTATTGCATACCAACCTGTCAATGTGTTAATGATTGAATCTCCCAGGACTAACACTTGTTTTGAGACAGTAGGTATACTAGAATCAGAAACAGTTGATTGTTTAACACACTCTGGAGCAATTAACTTAATAGGTATTGATTTGGTAGCTTGAGACTTACTAGGACAAATATTCATGGGCATTAACTCCTGATTGAAAGTGTTTTAAACCATTATTATCAACAGAGGGTGATGCACAGGATAAATCATGTAGCACTTCATTATTTGATACAATCAATTGCTCAAACCTATTCGAGTTTCAATAGGGGCACTATTATGTATTTGACCGCCCTCCTTTTTTGAGAGGTTTAGTGACAATGGTCCTTCATCATTATCATGAGAAGAGCAGATAATCATCCACCTTATAAGGGGCAGAGGCAACAGGTATACTAGTACTAGTCGTTATAATTGTCTCCTCAACAGGAGGCATGAAATGCTACCTAAATGTGAAGGAAATTGTTCATTAGAATGAAGTTGTTCATCCATAAGATCAATGTAACTTTCCAATTCCCTAATATCAGTAGAAACTGGTTTAATATAACAGAAAGCTATTCTGCTTCAAGGTAGCAATCAGATGGCAATTAGCACAAACATACCTAGCTCCCATACTTTCCCTCACTATACATCAAACATTGCATACACTTACTAAGTTCTTTCCATTATTAAAGGTGTATATTTACTAAGTAGAGGATATGCTAAAATTATCTTATCCAAGTTTGTCTAATGCCAGCAGTTTAAGCATGCCCAGTGGACACAGCAGACATGCGCCAAACACGTGTCTCTGCACCGTCTCACATACCTTCGCCCGCTTCGCTAGAGGGGCAGGTTTTAAGCTGAAAACTGGAAGTAAGAGTCTGTTCACTTCCAGTTTCAGACAATAAAAATAACAATATTTACCTAAATTCAGCAAGATTCTGTGAGTTGAAGGTTTACAAGCCCTTAAAGGGCAAGAGAACCACCAGGCAACAGTGCTTTTAACAGAAAGATGTTGTTTTGGGGTAGGAGGTATACTAGCCTATTGCTAGTCCTCCAGGTTCCCACAATGATCTGCTATTCACTGAAGAGTCAGTTACAAGCAAATGGTACCACACAATACAGCAACAATTAAAACAAATATATTAATGGTATATCAAAGTATATTGGTGCACTGCTACTCCCACCTCTCACCAGAGGTTCGTTATATCAGTAGCAATGCCACTATTAAATGCCAGCTGCGCTAGAAGGCAGGTTTTAGCCGAAAAACCAGAGTAAGCATCCGTTCACTTCCAATGTTGGCACTAAAGTAAAAATAACAATATTTACTTAAATTCAGCAAGATTCTGTGAGTTGAAGGTTTACAAGCCCTAAAAGGGCAAAGAGAACCACCAGGCAAAAGTGTTTTTTAACAGAGATGTTGTTTTTGGGGTAGGAGGTATACTAGCCTATTGCTGGTCCTCCAGGTTCCACAGTGCCCTGCTATTCACTGAAGAATTGATTACAAGCAAATGGTGCCACACAGGGTTGACAAAACCAATGTTTCTATGATCCTTCTCTTCCTACTGCCAAACAGGAAGTTCCTGTTGACAGTCAAATCCAGTGGCTATAAAGTAGAACTGGCTTAGGGTGGGTGAGTGGAGGGTGGGATGGAGGGCAATTAGTAAGAAAAAAGGCTAGCAACTGGAAGTTGTAATTTGAGTCACCTGCTTTATAGTGTCTAAGCCACCCCCAATTGACTCTCTCTCTCCTCCTACTGGTTTAGCAAAGTAAGTTGATACAGTACGCCGCGCTGGAACACGCGGCTTTCTTTCTTTTTAACCCTAAATAAGACCCTTCTACTTCTAATAAAAGTATCTGTCTGTAATCTCAACAGACCCAACTTCTGCTGAGATATAAGTGTTAAATTAATAAGAAAATGTAGCTTCTTTAGTTAGCTGCTTTCTGCTCTACAAGCAAAGCTAGCAACAGGAAGTTATAATTTGAGTCACCCTGCTTTTATAGTGTCTAAGCCACACCTCCCAATTAAGCTCTCTCTCTCCTCCTACTAGTTTAGCTAAAGTAAGTTGATACAGTACCCATGGCAGCATAGAACACACACTGACTTTCTTTCTTTTCTTTCTTTTTAACCCTTCTACTTCTAATAAAGTATCTGTCTGCTTAATCTCAACAGACCTGACTTCTGCTGAGATATAAGTGTTAAATTAATAAGAAATGTAGCTTCTTTTAGTTAGCTGCTTTCTGCTCTTCAAGAAAAGGCTAGCTCATGTCCCTGCCCTCCCTCCCCACTCCTCCCATCCTCCCTATCCATGATCCTATTTTCCCCTATGCCTATCTCAGCCCTCTAAAGCTGCCCACTATCTTCAATGAGATGACCTCTTCTGGCAGTGCATTCCAAGTGTCCTCCACCCTCTCTGTGAAGTAGTGCTTCCTGACCTCCCTCCTAAACCTCCCACCCTCCAGCTTAAGACTGTGCCCCTAGTGCTATGGTTGCCTCAGCTTAAAGAGACTCCCTTATCAACCTTATTTATCCCTTTCAAGTACTTGAAGGTCCTATAATGACCCTTATTTTTCTCCTGTCTTCCAGGAGTACATGTTCAGTGCCTCAACCTCTCCTCATATGCCTTACCCTGCTGCCCAGCTATCATCTTGTTAGCCCTTCTCTGGACCTTCTCCAGCAGGTTAATGTCCTTTGAGGTGTGGGCACCACTACAACTCCATACTCTAGATCCGGCTTTACCAGCAGCCTGTAAGGCAGTATAACCTCCTCTTGTACTACTGATCCCCCTAGATATGCATCCCAGCATCTTGTCTGTCTTTGCTGGTGCTTTCCTCACTGCATGGAGTGCTTCAGGTCACTAGTGATCATCACTCCCAGGTCCTTCTCTTCCTCTGATGCAGATGCTGGATTCCACCCAGGTAGTAATCTGTCTGGGATTCTGGCTCCAGTATGCATAACTTTGCATTTCTTGACACTGAAGCCAAGCTGCCAGATCCTGACCACCTCCCAAACTTTCCAGATCTTCCTGTATGTCCTGTATCCTTCAGCTGAGTCCATTCTCTCACAGAGCTTGGTGTCATCTGTGAATAGGCACATTTGCCCTTAGTATATCCCCAATGTCACAGATTATGACATTAAACACTACTGACCCCAGCACAAACCCTGTGGGACCCACTAGTTACCTCTCTAGTACCAGACAACTCTCTTCCCACAACCACCCTCTGAGTTCTGTCCTCAGCCAGTTTTCCACCCATCTGCCCATTTTTCCTCAACCCCAAGCTTCACCAACTTCCTGATCAACCTTTTGTGGGCACAGAGTCAAGATCATGCTGAAATCAAGATAGAGGATGTCTACTGCTTGGCCCCTGTCTACTGTCTTAGTGACACAGTCAAGAAGTCAATCAGAATCATTTGACATGATCCCCTCCCTGAACCCATGCTGCCTCACATCCTGGAGACCATTGTCCTCTATATATTCCACCAGCCTTTCCTTTAGTGTGTTCTCAATGAGCTTGCCCACAATGGAGGTCAGACTGACTGATTTGTAATTCCCTGGGTCATCCTTAGGACCACGTTTGTGAAGGGCACTACATGTGCTGTTCTCCAGACCTGTGGTACCACGCCTGATTCTAGTGAACTATTAAATAGGTCTGACAGTGGCCCTGCCAACAGCTTCAGCCAGTTCCTTTAGTACCTTGGATGTACTCTGTCCTGGCCTGGTGATTTGTCCACCTTCAATGCCAGCAGCCCCTCCTCACTCTATCCACTCTATCACTATATTTGGTTCCCTCCCTCCCTGCTCCTCTTTACCCTCTTGAGGCACTGGTCCATCCTTCTCCCTGGTGAAGATGGACCAGAAGATTCATTAGTAGTTCTGCTTTTCCCCATTATCCTCCACCCACTCCACCCTTTCTTAAGCCTAACAATCCTTTCCCTCTTGTCCCTTTTCTCATATATAGTGAAAAGCCTTCTCCACTTCTTAATTCCTTCAACTATCTGCAGCTCCTTCTGTGCCTTTGCTTGCTGGACTCCTTACTTGCCTCACTAGCCGGCCATAGGTAATTTTCCTTTTCCACCTTTCTTTTGGTCTTTCTGAATTGTCTATAGGCCAGCCTTTTCCCCTTACTGCCTGGGCAACCCCAGAACTGAGACCAACTGGGTGCTTTGGCCTGTGTTCTTACCCTGAACCCTATGCAGTCATTTGTGGCAACCAGTATTCCTTCCTTAATGATGGACCACCTTTGGTCCACCCCATATCTGCTTTGATGCCCACCAGATGGCTCCTTAGCACTTCACCCATTTTTCTGAAGTCTGCACTCCTGAAATCCAAGATTTTGGTCTTGAGTCGGGATGCTTTACCTGCCCATATCCAACTGGAACCACACTGTGCAATGGTCACTTCCACTCAGTGGCTTCCTGATCATTATTTCCTGTACATGCTTCCCATTTGTGAGCACCAGATCAGAATTGCCTCAGCTCTTGTTGGTTCAGTGATGCCTGAGTCATGAACTCCTCTGCAGCCCTCCAAGATCACTTGACTCCTAATGCATGTTGTGGAGAGTATGCTCCAGTCCACCTTGAGGCAGGTGAAGTCCCCCACAATTACCACCTCTCCTTTAGCCACAGTTTTCGATATTTGTGAGCTCAGTTCCCTGTCCCTCTCTTCATCCTGTAAACCACCACCAATCTCACCTTTCTCCCTCTAATGGACCTTAACTGAACTCATAATGGCTCCACCTCCCTTCCTCATGAAGTTATTCCTCCATGATATAAACTCCACCCTCCCCTTTCCAACTACCCTGTCCCTGCTGTATAGTTTATATCCAGGGATTACAAGGTTCCAGTCATGGTGTGATGTTGCCCAGGTCTCGGTTACTGCAGCTATGTTCACCCTCCTCTCTGCTAGTAGTGCCTGCAGATCATCCATCTTGTTTCCAAGACTCAGCGCATTCAGAGACACCACCCTCCACCTAGAATCTGACATTTCTTCTCATCCCTCTATTCTTCTATTCACATTTATACTATATATGTGCACCCATCCATGTACCCTTGTTATGTGTTCCTCCCCTCACCCTTTGCTAACTGTGTTCTTGCCCTTCCACCTCCTCCCTCCTGACCTCTTACATCACTGGTGGGGAGGTTCACTGACCTCCTTCTCAGAGGTCTGTGGGCCTACACACCCGCTGCCCACTCAGTAGTTTAAATTAAGTGTAGTGGTTATGTATGCCCCAGTTTGTCTGTGAGTACCCTCAAAATCCCCTACTGAGGTGTAGCCAGTCTGGTGAAAAGAGTGCTTTGTTTGACCAGGTCTCCTCCCAGTCCCCAATACAGATAAACATTTCCTCCTGCACCATTCCTCAGCCAGTCATTAAAATCTTCTAATCTTCTTTTCCTGGCTGTGTACCCTTGGTACTGGTATCACCTCTGAGAAGGCCAGCAAACTTCTTCCTCCCACAGATTTTCCCTAACTCCCTGAACCTACTTTGCACTACCTCAACCTCCTCCCAGCTAGGTCATTGGTTCCCAAATATATAACTAAATTAGGTTTTCCTCAACACCCTTACTATTTCCCTTTTATTCATGGTCCCCTTCCTGCTGTCATCCCTGGCATACAAACCACCGCCTACTTGCATTTGGGTCCCTTTCCTTCCCAGTCAGTACCCCCTAAGTATGGGGGTCCCTATAATTGCTACCCTTCCATCCCCTGCACCTGTGCTCCCCGTCCCTCCTTTCTTATCTTCAGTACTAGCTTCCCCCCCCTAATTGCTCCCTCTACACCCTGGTGAACTTATCTCCAGATCCATAATTATCCCTAAACTTTTTCCATCTCCCTCTCCCCTCCCTTTCTGACTATCTGTATCTGCTTTCAGTTTTCCCTCCTCACTTCCTTTCCTTTTCCCTCGCCTCCCCTTCTCACTCTATTTTGCCTGCCTCTTCTTCCCTGCCCACCCTGATTAGTTCCCTCTCCCTCCCTGTACTCCTACTCTCAGCCCTGGCTCAACCTGACCCTACCCTCACCTCCTGTTGCCCCTCTCTCCTTCCAGACAGTGATGCAAATCTATTCAATAAAGGCACCCCTTTAGAATTTCCTCCTGATGCTACTCTCACATCCCTTCCCATTCCCTTACCACAGCCTGTTCCTCCCTGGGCTCCCTAGTCCTCTGGGAAGAGAGATACTCCTGTATATTGAGTGCTCTCCACTCTCATCCCCTGCCAGATGCCCTCACTCTTGTGGGCATCACCCCTCTGCCTTTCCCACCAATGCTCTGCTCCTCTGACTTCAACACCATTCTCCCAGCTCCCATCTGAGCAGCTGAGATGTTGCCAAAATTACACTTCACTGGTGAAATTGCAGCGAAATTGGGATTTTAAGCTATGTGAGAAACATTTTGAAATTCCACCATTGCACCAAAAACTTTTCATTGGGTGCAAAGATTTGAAGCATTTTGCCACGAAATGAAATTGCACTGCAAAATACTGCAATTTTGCTAAATTTACCTACATTTTGCCAAATGTTGCCAGAATTTTGCCATTTCGTAAGCAACATTTCACATTTTGGGGTGACATTTTGCCTTTCACCTATGGAATTTTGCATTTGCACTCAAAAATATTTTGCAAAATGTGCAAATTTCAAATATTTATGAGTGAAATTTTCTAATTTACACATCTCTAATGGTATGGTATGGTATGGTATGGTATGGTATGGTATGGGATAAAGATGCTATGGTATGGTATAGTAATGGATTGGACTGGACTGGATTGGTTTGGTTGCATTGATATAGATTGTATTATGCTGTATTGTATTGTACTGTATGAGGGTCAATAATGCACAGACAGAACACTTTTCAACTCACGATAATCCAACTATCAGTCACCAACAGTAGATTAAAGCAAATGGATAGCAAACCATACTCGCACCACTGAAACAGACTACAGAATGCGTTCTTCACACTCACGCTATCACGCTCAAGTGACAATGCCATCAGTGTTCTTTCCTCCTAATCCTGAGGATAGGCAAGCCTTTATAGACCAGCAAATAATCAATCAATCATGTTTTATTTTTAAAAGTGGCATTCCTTTTCAGATCAAAGTGCTTGTACAACATACAAAAACAATTAAAACAAATAGCTAAAAATTGATACATTGGATAAAACAGCCAACTAATCAGAGTCATGGAAGGCCATGCTGAAAAATGCATTTTAAGAGCAGATTTAAAGCTCTCAATGGTCAGGCACTCTATAATCTGATGAGGTAAAGAGTTCCACAGGGTAGGTGCCATAAAAGCAAAAGAATAGGCCCCAGAGGTCTTTAATCGAACCCTGAGAACCTCCAGCAATCCCTTAACATAGAGATGGAGGAGGGGGGGCAATACGGGCAGAGAAGATCTTAAGTAGCATGGTCCCTGTCCATGAGGGGCTTTATAAGGTCAGTAGCCCGACAGTGAAGGTCATCTACCAATAATGAGGCAGCCAGTGCAGGCTGCAGAACACAGGCATGACATGGCAAGATCTTGATAAGCCAGTCAGCAGCCTGGCCACCGCATTCTGCACCAGCTGAAGTCAGTGGATATCAACCCTGGTAGCCCAGGTAAAGGGCTATGAAGTAGTCAAGGTAGGAGGTCAAAGGCATGGACCAGAGCTGGAAGGTCACAGGCAGGATCAGGAGCTTGATCCAGGTGATGTTACTCAGAGGGTAAAAGGGTTTTACAAAAGCAGACATCTGAGATTTCAATGTCAGGCCACTAACAAAAACAATGCCCAGATTTTGTGCCCAGTCCGAGGATAGCTGTCTCAGCCAAAGCCCGGATGGTTGACCAGCTGACAGCCTCAAACCCTGGTGACCTGTGTCCACCATCAACACCTTGGTTTTATCTGGATTCAACCCCAGCCAGTTGGCACTCATCCAGCCCTGGTTCTCAGAGAGGCAGCTATTAAAGACCGAGATGGCTCCCGCCTACTCAGAGACAAAGGAAATGTAGAGCTAGGTGTCATCCACATAACAGTGAAAAATAAGCCCATACCACCTAATAATGTCCCCCAATGGCAGCATATACACTGCAAACAACATGGGTGATAGTACAGAGTCCTGTGGAACCCCACAAGACAGAGGGAGAGGAGCTGAGGAAAAAATCCATGACACCACTGTCTGAATCCTGCCCATGAGGAAAGATCAAAACCATCTGAGGACTGTACTAGGCAGTGCACAGAGCATCTGCAGGTGCTCCAGTAACCAACCATGGTCCACAGTATCAAATGCTGCAGAGAGATTGAGATGAACCAAAATGGAATGGCTCCTTGGATCCTTCCTATCAGGAGATCATTAAGTACCTGAACAAGCGCCATCTTGGTACTATCCTCTCCTAAATCCAGATTGTGGAGGATCATAGACATCATGGATAGTTAAATGATCCTCCAGCTGTGCTGCAACCACCTTCTCAATTACCCTGCCCACAAAGGGCAGGTTAGAAACAGGTCTGTAGTTTGCTAAGCGTGATGGTCGAGGAGGACTTCTTTGGGAGGTATCATTACCACCTCCTTCAGGGGTCAGGAACACCTCTGTCTCCAACGAACACCAGACTATCTCAGCCAGGACTGGAATGCTAACTTCAACACACCCCACTAAGGCGTGTGTTGGGCCCAGGTCCAAACTACAAGTTGGGTGCATACCCTGAATAATCTGCACAATGTCTGTGATCGCCAACTGGCCGAAGCCTCCTGCCGACCTCCTGAAAGTCCATTTGACAGCACTGAATGGATCTCTGAACTGATGGTGGCACCCTTATCGCAAAGATCCGAGCAAACTCATCACACTTACTCTGTGAAAATGTCCCCAAGACTGAAGACAGACTGGATTGCACAATCTGTTGACAGTCTGGAAGAGCTAGGGTCAGTTGGTTCTGTGCAGCGCCATCTTCTTGGATAGGAATTCTGCCTTCTTACGGGAGACTGCAGATTGATAGTCTTTATAATGGACTACCAATTTAAGTCTGTCATCAGCCAGACCAGATTTCCACCAGCTGTTCCAACCTTCAACCCTTTGCCTCAACTCCTTCAATGTCCCAAGGGACTTGTGGCACAAGTGGGGGACAAACACGGACAGGAGCTATGAATCCAGGGACATTGTCACTGTCATATTATAGGCTAGTACCACATCCTCTGGTTCCCGCTAACTTCTGACCTACCTGATAGGTCCAGAACCGCCATAAGACCATTAGGGCTCACACCCCTTAAAGGGCATTACTGGACCATCTCCATAGGGGCAGGTCTATTAGGAGCCTCAAAACTAACCTTATAGTATGATGGTCTGACCATCTGACCAGTTCCACCACCAGATCGGAGAGCTCCATCCCAGTAGGAAGACCAGGTCCAATGAGTGACCATGACTATGGGTCGCGGAGGTAATAACCTGTAAGGCCCAATAAATTCATAAGTTGGAGGAAGTCCTGACCAAATTGCAAGAGTTCATTATTGACCAGGCAATGAATCACCCAGAATTAACCATCTAGGGATCCAATACTAGTCAACAATGAAGTCAGTGACTTCTGCAGGAACCTCCTTCTCACCACCAGGTGAATGGTAGATGAGAAATATTCTGCAATCTACATCTGCTCCCATGATATACTCAAAGATCTAGTCATCCTCACTGGGGTGTCTAAAGTCCCAGTTCCGACTTAAAACAAAGGGCTACACCCCTTCCCTATGATCCTCCTCTAGCGGTGTATCTCTGAGTACCAAGCTGGCACTGCTAATTCCAATACTAGGCCAGCATTCCATCCAGCCAGGTCTCTGTGATGCAAGTCGGTCACTGGTTGAAGCAACAAGATCAGCAATTATAGCTGTCTTGTTTATTATAGACCTGGCATTGCATAACATCGCCGAGCAGGATAGGCAGGTGAGGTCAACCAAGCAACTTACCTACAAAAAGTGGAGTCCTCGGGTATGGGAACCAGGCAGGGGAGCACCTTTCCTAGACCCATTTCCCCGGGCACCTCCTTGTTCCACCACCCCAATCCACCCCTCCACTCACTACCCCACCAGACCCAGTCCCCCCCACACTTCTTCCTCCTCCTAGCTATCCCTAGTGCATGGCAACACCAGACACTGGTAAGTGGGGGACAGCTAAAAGGATAGAAGTCCCTAAGCCTGGTGGGAGAGTAGTACCTGACTGTTGGTAGTCTTTGCAAGCACATAACTCAGAGTTACAAATACAACAATAAAGACATTTATTTGATCTGAGTTAGTATCTTATTAAAGCAGGTAGAAGGAAAATCATAAGATTCATCAAATTTCTGTCACTGTTTTATATTGTAGATAAGCACCTAGCTGACTTTACCTATGCTGCTAAAAGGTAAACAGACAAATATGAACCTGGCAAAAGAAGAATTATATAGAGAGTCGGGCATCTTTCCAGTAAAATTTGTGACTATTCAATATTTAATGGGCTTAACACAGACTTTAGCTGACACAAAAATCCCTTATAGCAAAACAAAAGCATTTGAAGAAATTGGATAAGGGCAACAGACCAGAAAAGCCTAACTTCCTACTAACACTGAACTACTGTATCACTCAGAAACTATAGGACTGAAAATTCCAAAAGCAGCTCAGAACTTTCTTTTCCAGTTTGATTGCATTTCACCTTGCACACCCAGGAGCAATAAGACCTATATTTTCATATGCACAGACAGTCAAATAGTTAACTTCCTGCTATATAGTGAGAGGCAAACTAATACCAAACTGAGGAAAATCCCAGACATATTAGATGAATGCAGCCTTGAATCTATGAAACTCCAGAATGCCTAGAAAGAGATGTCATTGCTGCCTACAAGCTGTATGAGAAAACAGATGCCAAAACGAAGCTCCTGACTCTCCTTCTGTTTGGCTCCAAATTTAAATTATATCCTCACATTCCACTGTGGTTCTGATCAATGAAAATCAGTATTAACAAACTGAGAAGCATGATGCAGATGATGAAAGAAAGTGCAGGACTGCCACAATCTAAATGAATGTACATACAGTAAGTAAAAAGGAAGGTAAAGGGAGGGATAGTGAGGATAAAGGGTGATGGGAGTAGTGTTGAGGATGACAACAGTAAGTAGACATACTGAACAGATATTTCTGCTCAGTCTTTATAATAGAAGGGCAGGTAGCGGGCCTGAAGGGAGTACAAAGAGGGAAGGGCACAGAAATGGATACAAGTCCCTTTCCATGGGAAAGGGTCCTAAAGGAACTGGAAGGAATAATAGTCAATAAAGCTATGGGACCACATGGGTGCACCCCAGGGTGCTAAGGAGGTCAGAGAAGTGGTAGCAACCTTTGCCACCCTGTTTATCAATCACTGGAAACAATTATGGTGCTCAAAGACTGGAGAACAGCTGATGTAGTCCCATTATACAAGAGCAGGAAAAGGGAGGACAGAAACTGCAGACTGGTCAGCCTCACCTCAGCAGTTGATAAGATTATGGAAGCATTACTGAAGAAGAGATTAGTGGAACACCTTGTGGCCAATGGTCTAAAAGACCCAAGGCAGCATGGTTTTACTGGGGGAGGTTGTGCCAAACTAACCCTTATTGAATTGTTTGACTGGGTGACAAGGGATGTGGATTGGGGGCAGTGGATGCGGCCTATCTGGGCTTCAGTAAGGCCTTTGACACTGAGCCCCATAGGGAACTGTTAAAGAAGCTGGGCAATATGGGTGTGGGTAGAACAATAGTGCAGTGGGTGGGGAATTGGCTGGATGACAGGAAACAGAGGGTGGTGGTAAATGGCTGTCACTCTGCAGAAGGAAGGGTGACCAGTGGAGTCACAGGGATCAGTGCTAGGTCCTGTCCTCTTCAACATCTTTATCAGTGTCATTACAGGGTATCCCATGATAAGAGCACTGGGGAATGGGCACTTTCAATAATGGCGACCCACTCCTCAGCTCATTTCAAGGGACAGCTATGGGAGGGTAGGGCAGCCATAGAGGGTGGGCAACTATAGTGACAGGATGTCACTATACATACACGCATGAGGGGGTGAGTGGGCATGCAAGCGAGGATGCGAGGAATGGTACCACAGTGGTTGCAAGCTGACCCTGTGGAGTGGTGGGTGGGCTGCCAGCATCAGTTGGCAGGGTACTGGTTTCTGGCTGGCTGGTGCATTTTTGTTGTGCCCGGCCCAAACCTTTTTTATGTTATAGTTTCCCCCGACATGCACCCCTTAGAGTTGAGAATTCTTTAGAAGGGGGTGGAGGGAACAGATCCCCAGCAGAAAACATTAAAAACTAAGTCCCGCACCCTTTGTTGTACGCTTAGGTGTCAGAGTGCCAAATACATTTTCGCACTCTTGACTTCTGCATAATGGTAATCGCTTTAGGCTTTTGGCATATGACATAAAACCCATTACAGATGACACAGAAGGAAAATTTTCCTGTTTGCTGATGACACAAAACTCTGTAATAGAGTGGAAACACCAGAGGGAGTGAATAGAATGAGGAGAGACCTGCAGAAGCTAGAGGAATGGTCAAGGGTGTGGTAGTTGAGATGCAATGCAAAAAGTGCAGAATAATGCACATGGGGCACAATTCCTTGACCAATTTCCTGCCCTCTGGAAATGAGCTATCATTATCCCATTTTCAAAAGTGGAAACCGTTTGTCCCCAATAAGTATCATCCCATCTCCCCTCTCCCACTCCTCTTCAAGGCCCTCAAAAAATAGTGGCAAATCAGCTGATGGACCATCTGTTTAAACATAACCTGTGCCCCTAACAGCATGGTTTCCACCAGGCCAAAGCACCACCACTGCCCTCCTAGATTACTTCTCCTTCATCCATGGTGCCCTCAAATGTGGTCACCTTGTGGGGTAGGTGTACATTGCCATCACAAAGGCATTCAATACTGTTAACCATGCTATGCTTCTAGCCTCCTGCCCTCCCTGGGGATCTCAGTTGAAACAATAACCTGGTTCAGAGGTTATCTCTCAGACAGATCCCAGCAGGTGAAAATCAATTACACTCAATCTAACAGCCTCCTGGTCCATTTTGGAGTGCCCCAAGGCTCCATCTTGGAACCCCTCATCTTCGGTCTTCTCCTTAACTCCTCCCCAGTGCATGCTCTGTAAAATGTTTGCTCTACACGGATGACGAATAATTTTCTGGAGCCACCTAAGCCCTGATTCTCTCTCCAGCATGCCCTGTAGAGTTTCTTCACTGAAGTTGAGGCATGGTCTACTTCCCACTGTGACGGGTAGCTCCTGCCACTCTTGAGGACTGACCTTTTCTTAAATCTGTTGCAACAGTTCTTCTGTTTCTTAGCCTAATCTATCCTTTACAATTTCTAGTCCATAAGGTTGGCCACCTATGGGCACCCCCTCCTTTCTTGACTATGCTATGGTGTCCTCTTTAATTTTCCTTTTCCCTCTCAGGTCCTCATACAGGAGGTTATTGTGGTAACCTCCAAGCATATGTAAAACAGGTTGTAGTTTATCATTGTTGGATTTAGTATGTAATAGCACTATGTCATATTATACCTTAAATTTATGAAATCTGTAAATGTTGAAAATACCATGTCACTAGGTGTTTTGATAATGGTAAAAAGTACTAGATGACTATTATATAAATTAAGTTAGTTGTGCTAATTAAAATGCATATAAATTGCTGTAAACTGAACAAGTCTGAAATTTCATGGTGATTTGCATATATCCCATGATGATTTGCATTATGGAAGTATGTATGATGTTGTATTTCTTTGAGACTTGATTTGTTGCCAATGCCCTTTGGGGTAACCCTTTTTCAGTGTTTCTGCACTAAGGTTCTTTGTTTTAGCCTTTTTTTGAGCCCCACTACCCAAGCAAACGGGGCCCACATAGGGATGAAGGGTTTTCACTGAAAAGTGGTTAGATCAGAGATCAGTGTCAGTAGGTGCTGGCTAAATGCAGGGAAAAGACATTCATAGTCTGTTGCTTTAAACTGATGTATTGAAGAAGGAATATGCTATTGCTGAAGCTTATTTCCTGTAGTCTGAATAAACAACACACAGAGATTGTGTGTTGAACGTGAAGTTTGGTGTCTGGTCCATCTGTTATCCCACAACCCCTCCACAGTCTTGGTGTCAGAAGTGGGATAACTTGCTGGAAGTGTCTGGACTGGCCAAAGAGGGACATTTTTTGGTGGATATTGCCCAGATATCCCAGGTGGACTGATGCACCAGGAGTTGCCAGAGGAGAATCTGGAGAGAAAGTCCATGAAGTTCTGACCAGAACCATGGCTGACAGACTGGGAGAGAAGCTGCTGCCTGGATTGGATCTCTGAGCTCAGAGGACAGCCTAGCCTGAAGATGATGAAGAGATGCAAAGAGGACGAGGAACTACTGTGGGGTTGAGGCAGATAGGAGGTGCGACAACACCCAGGAGGTGGAGACCCTGATGAGGATGATCCACTGGAAGAGTGAGCAATGGCTGGAGGCAGATCGACTACACAGATAGGTGCAACACCAGTGCCAGGTGCTTGAGAGGTCCCTGCTGGAGAGTTTGGATAAAGAGTCGGAGGAGGATTTATATGGGCTTAGTTTGAGGAGGACTCCTGACTGAGCAAGATATTCCTTTGTTGCTTTTGATCCTAGGATGTTACGTGTTGGAGGTTGGAGATGCAAGTATGTAACTTGAATGTGAGCCCAGGTAAGACTGTACCTAGTGATATTGTGCTGGGACTGAAGACTCCAAGCAAGCAAGAAGAAGCCTATGAGGCTGAAGGACTTTTCTTGTATTGATGCAGCTAAATCTATGAACAGTATTGACTGGGGTATACTGTAGGCTAAAGATGCTATTATTGCCAAAATGTTACAATATGTTCAGCTCAAGGAGGTGATACATGTATTTTATTTTTTGATGAAAAGCCTACAAAGGAAGAAGTGGGTGGAAAATGGATAGAAACCTGTGTTGGGGTAACACCTAGAGTGTCTACCCTCAGAGTCTGTATCAGTAGCACATGAAATGAATGAATCAAAAGACATAGTGGGTTTATGTAGAGGGGTTAAACCTAGGACTGAGCACCTGCTTAAAACTGATATGTCTGGTGGGGTTGGAGCAGGTAATTCTCACCCCAGAGAAAGTCTTTCTGTGGTACTGGACTTTACAGTCATTCCAGATTTTTGGTTAAGAAATATGATGGACTTTCCTAAGAGGAGATGGGAAGGTACTGTTAGTCTCTGTTGAGAACTGTGTTAATGCCTCAGGGTAAAGAATGATGATATCCACTACATTTATGATAGAATGTTTATCATTAATAGGGACCCTGAGACAGAGCTTCTGAAGATGGATGGGTGGGTGGAGCTCCATCCCTTCCTGGGACAGGAAGGTGGTAAGCAGTCTGCAATAACTGTTTCTTAAGGTGGGGAATATATGACAGGGAGCTCCTGCCACTCTTGAGGACCGACCTTTCTTAATTCTGTTGCAACAGTTTTTCTGTTTCTTAGCCTAATCTATCCTTTACAATTTCTAGTTAATAAGTTGGCCACCTGTGGGCACCCCCTTTCCCTTTCTTGACTATGCTATAGTGTCCTCTTTAATTTTCCTTTTCCTCTCGGGTCCTTGTACAGGGAGTTTATTGTGGTGACCTCCAGCGTATATATAAACAGGTTGTGTTTATCATTGTTGAATTTAGTATGTAAAAGCACTATCTATGTCATAATATACCTTATGTTTATGAAACCTGTTAATGTTGAAAATACCATGGCACTAAGGCCCAGATATTCAAACTGCATCAAGCTGTGGTGCAAGCTCAGGCGTAGCTGAACTTAGCTGCCCAGGGTTGTGGACTAAGTGATATTCAAAGGGCTGTGCCATGGCTCAGCAGCTTTGAATATCATACCCTAGCCACCCCACTGTGCCAGTGCAAGTGGCCAGAGGGAGCATGGAGATGCGCTAGTACAAGTTCCATTGCGCCATGCACAGCACCACGATATTCAAAGTTGACATGCAAATGGGACCATAGTTCGTTACACAGCCCCTCACGGTGGAACCTCCTGCCACCGACCTTAGACTGACATCTTCCCACGATCTCTTTATGCCATGCTACGTGAACACCTGCTTTCCACGGACCAGTGTGCCTGTTATGACCCTACCTGAGCTTGTCCTGCCAACCTCTCTCTTGCCCCACCACTCCCTCCTTCCTACTCCTTACCCTATTTTACTTACAACATTAACACTGTGATATATGTCTCTGCCCATATGCACTTCATTTTGAGTTCAAAATCCTCACCCCAAGCCTACTTGCACTTGTCTAAAGTATGTAATTTTGTTGATGTTACTGCACCTTGACTACTGCATTGTTTACCTGTTATTGCTGTTTGCACTATTGTACCTGTTACTGCTGCTTACTGAAATGTTTGTACTGATGATCTATGGGTACCAGGTACTGGCGTAGCCAATGCCTAACACCCCCAACGGACCCATTTCAGGGTACTTCTCTCTACTTGCACTTGTCTAGAGTGTGTAATTTTGTTGTAAGTTACCGCGCCTTGACTACTGCATTGTTAACCTGTTACTGCTGTCTGCACTGCTCTACATGTTACTGCTGCTTACTGGAATGTTTGTACTGATGATCTAGGGGTATCAGGTACAGGCGCAGCCAATGCTCTATGCCCCCAACGGACCTGCTCTCTACTCCTATTGCCCTGGACTCACAGCCCTCGCGACCTGCCTGAACACCATTTCCCTGCCCGGATACAGTTCCACAACCCCGACATTAGCCGCACCATCATCCGCTGAAACCACTCACCCGCCGTACCTTACCCCGAACCCGCTATCTTTAGCCCTCCCACCCTGCCTATGGTTCCACAATCCTGGGCTCCTCTAGTAGGCTCCTGCTGCTAAAACCGCCACCCCGCTTCACCCTGTGATTCTCACACTCATTGATCTGTCCAGCCTGCGCATTGCTTCCATGGACACGGTCTCATCCCTCAGCCCCTGCCGCCATTCCTGCCATATCCCCTAACACTGACTTTTCGCTTCTACATCCCAGTTAGACCCATTTGTCTTAACCTCTGCAGCCCCCCCACACTCCGCGACTGAGCACCGACTCCCTGCCCGGAACAGTACCACAACCCCGGTACTTGCCGCACTCTTCCAGCCGCTGGATGCCGCCCCACCGCACTCACCCCAACCCCGCCATACTAACTCTCCCTGCCGACTTCAGTTCCATGAACCCGGCTCCTCTTGAGTGGTTCTGATCTTTTGTATCTACAGCATCAGCTGTTTTGGAGAGTTCAGCAGAAGAACTTACCAGGAGCTGTGATGCTTCCGAGATTCGAATATGGATTTGGGCACTCTCTCGAATGGAGATGCCACAGCAGGACATCGGGATGGCTTCGCTCAATTCAAGTCGGTTTTGGAGGGAAAACGTCGGCAAGTGCAGAAATTATTGAGGAGGAAGATGAGAAATGGCTGGAAAGAAGACAGAAGGGAGTGGTTCAGGCCAGGGTGATTCAGTGTTTGTGAAGACTACAACAGAACCAGGACCCAGTGGTGTGCTGCCCGAGGGTCCGCTTGTGTGTAGACCAGAATGTGACCCCAGATTGGTGCAAGATGTTCCGCAGTTTTCTGTGGCAGACGCAGTGGTGCATGTTTTGAAATAACAGGCATGCGCAGCAGCAAGTAGACTGGGTCAACAGAGCAAGCTCTGGTATTGGCTGGATGGATGGCAGGTGGAGGGTGGTAAATGGATTCTGAACCCAAATTGGGAGGTCTTCACACCAGAAGATGCTGCCAGGAGGTGCAGCCTCGTCCCTTGCCTCCTCGGAGGGTATTGTACATTCAGCAAGTGACTGTCCATTGGGGTTGTTTTGAATCAAAGCCCTGTGGGAAGATGTGTGTCTCGGTGGGGGTGAGAAGATGCGGACGCTTCTTCATCCATCACTACCACTGTCTCAGAGGAAGCTACTGCTCAGGGGTGGATTCAGGTGAGACCCAGGCAGTCTCCTGGGACAGACCTCTGGATTCCAGTATTAACTGGGGTTAATGAGACTGGCAGCTCTTCCATACATCACTTGGCTTCTGAGGGTACAGTTGCTGGTGAGCAAGGTGAACAGCGCAGCAGAGGCTGAATGTGAGAACTAGGGATTCAGGTTTAAGACTGTATTCGGCCACTGTGGCTGGAAGCAATGCCTCTCCCTGAAATGACCTGCCAAGGTCAGGGCTGGATGGGACCACGATCCCTCCCCAGCTCCTCCAGAAATGCAGGATTTTCATCCTTTGTTGTGCCTACTCCGAGGACGTAATGCTGTGCATCTTAGATATAAAGGTGGCTTGAAACCTTTCGGGACAGACTGTATGTGGCAGGCAGCTACTCAAAGAGTCCATGAGATTTGTGGCATTGGAAATCTATGCCTCATTCATGTTTCTGGGGAGGACGTGTTTGATGTGAGTTTTAGGTCAATGAAGGGCCTTGATCGATTCTGGAATAAGTACAATCAACTGAAGTTCTCTCCTATTTTGGTTTCCTTCCTAGCTATTCCATTAACCAAACCCACAATGAAAACAATCATGGCTGGCCCATTGGTGCAGTGGTTGGATTCCCAGGACGCCAGTGACCCGGGAGTCAGAGGGTTGGCTGGGGAGAAGGATCGAGTGTCCCAGGGACAGCTCATCTTCTCCAAGGAGGAAGGGGGGTAGTGACTTGTGCTTGACTGGCTCCAGGCAGAGGTTTCAGGCACAGCAATCCTGAGCTCTCAAATAGGGTGACATCATGACATCAGTGCTAGACGCCTTGACGCCAGGGTGTAGTGACGGCCAAAAGGGAAAATGGAAAGACCTCTGGTGCTGAGGAGTTGGAGTGCTGAGCCTGGTCTCAATGTGCTACCACCTACCCAGCTGTCTCGGGGCCTGACGAGACATAGAATGGTTCCGGGGAACATGTCCCACCCCATCCATGCCTGGGGAGTAATCCACAGCAGGATGGGGGACCTGAAACAGTCAGGTAAGGTAAGTAGCAGGGTAGATTTAGCAGCATCCCGGCTGATGCGCCACCAGTAGAGATGAAGGAGAGATAAATAGAAAATGAAAAAAAAGAAAATCACGATCATGTTTAGAAATGAAATTGTTCATGTGGGAGATATATCTCATTGGTTGAATCAACAGTGTGATGTGCTGAGTGCCCTGAGGCAATCCTTGATTCAGAGTTTCTCTGGTGAGGGTTGGCATTTTAAGATATACTGAAGAAGGTCTTTTCATATCCCCAATAGTTTATTTTTGGGAGGGACCATGGACAGGGTTCGACCTTAGCATTGTTTTACTAGCCCTGAACCTAGTGCAAACTGATCAGGGCTAGTGCAGCTAACCCTCTACTTGTCCGTCTTGACTAGTGCAGGTTTTTCATGGTTGTTAATGACGCTGAAAAAGTCCCTACTTTAGCAGGCTGTAGTCCTTTTGCTAATCTCCTCAGTGTTCTAGGTGGCTCTGGTGATTAGCAGCTCATTAAGAGCTGCAGTTATCTCTCAGTTCAAGAGAGGATCCAACAAAAGACTCAATGTGAGTCCTTATCACTTAATTGTTAGGACATTCAACTAGTGTACATGCTGTGATCAAGGGTAGAATGTTAAGTCACTAGCTTCCAGTTTGCTGAACTTGTCTCCAATTTGTCCCACAATATTAATACCAGTGTGCCTCATTTCCTACCTTTGGAGTGCCTGTATCCAACACTGCAGTGACAGAATGCTATCATGTATACACGGTCTGCCCAGCCAGGTGGTCTGTCCACTCTATACTTTCCCTGGACACACACCACTGCAGACTAGGCTCTAAGTGGCCATCCATAGTCCCATAGCTGCCATTACTGACTGGTATATGGTTCACAGCTCCTCTTAATGGATCACACCAGTCAATGCCATCAATGCAGTACCACCCAGCATGTCATTTCATCCTAAAACAATGCTTTGGAGCATGTATGGTACAAAACAAAACCTTAGTAAAATATATAATTTGAAAGGTTAAAAAAGGTATTCCTGGTGTGCATAGATCATCCTATATAAAAGAGAGGTAGTACAGCATCATGCCTGTATACTGCTTCCTTTGACTGATAAAAGGACACTTATGAAAAATCTGTTTTTGTTAGGGCACAGCATGTTAAATCAATATTTTTGTGCCTGGTACTGTATATATAAACAGATATGTCAAAGTTTCTACATCTCAAGCTCCCTGTGTTTGTTTAACTCTCTCCAAAGAAATCCTAGAACTTCCCCTGGCTCACTTCACAGTGTAAGAAAACTTACAGAAGTGCAGTTCTGTTAATCACAGGTGGGGATGAGAGTGTCTTTCTCTGCCTGATTCTGTACATTGCCCTGCAGGTCAGGGTGGGACTGTAGTGACATGCATGATGATGTTTGCTATTGTGTGTGCAGAGCTAGAACTGCCTGATTGAACATTTGCTATTATAGTAGTCTCTGGTCTGGCGGGAGGGGTAAAGAAAGGAGGAAGCAAAGGGCACATGGTAAAACAATGGGTAACACTGCGTGTGATTGTACTACAGTCTTTTTTTTTGCTGGGGCAGGAAGCATTGTGGGAGCAGGATAAATATTCAATAATCAGAGTATTTCTTGGCTTGCATTTTCCTGATAACGATCAAAATTTACCATTATTATTGCAGGCTAGTGCAACCATCTGCGGGCTAGTGCAATTTTCAATCAACTTGTCCAGCTGGTAGTGCAAAAAAAAGGTAAGGTTGACCCCTGACCATGGAGTATGCTTTACCCAGGACAACCCAAAGCCTGCTATCGGTGTGGGTTTCAAACCCCCTCTTGAATGTCTGTGACACATCGCTGTGGTCTGCAGACAGTGTGGCCACAGCAACTCCCAATGCTGTAATCATGTGTTGTGTAACCTTTGTGAGGACTATGGGCATATGTTTCAGAATTGTCCTTGGGCTCCCAGGAATAATAGCAGGAGTACCAATCTGATAAACTCTATTAGAAAGGCGGAAGCAGGCAGAAGCATCCCTCCCACTGACCCCACTGCTTCAAGTTCTGTTGCAGAGGTTCCCTAGTACACGGCCCTCTAGCCCTAAGGCCTCATCTGTTGGCACTGTGAATCTGGATTCTACTGCTAAGGTGGTCTGCTACATCCATATCAGGTTCTTGATCCCTCAGGAGTTAGCCCCTGTGGCTCGGGAGATCGCTTCAGCTGTGGTTGTAGATATCCTTTCCGAATGTATTGGAGCAGAAGAATGACTTACACATGCCCCCTACCCCTCCAGTTCTCCAGAGGTCTTCAGTCTCTGACAGGGGACACAGTTTAAGGAGTCAGAAGAGTGCGGATTCTGTGATGGAAACATCTAATCCATTTGAGGTTCTGGGTATGCCATCTGGTGATGAGCAAGGTGGTGAGGACGGGAGGCCAATGTTGTTTCTGAACTCTTTTCTCAAACTGATCCAGGGATGTGAAATGGTGAAAACTGGGGTGGGGGTGAAGAAGAAAAGAAGAGAAAAAGAAGAATGTCTAATTATTATGTGTCTCCTTTTCCCTTTTATACAGTAAATAATTATGGTGCTGTTTCTTTAGCTACAATTAATGTTTGTAGCATTCTCCATGGTTTAAAACACAATGGTGTATTTACCCAATTTAGAGATTTAGCATGTCAGATTACTTTTGTCCAGGAGAACTGGTTTAATTCTAGATCCATGGTAAGTAAGGCCAACGGGATGGGTTTGGGGGCCTTTTTATTAGTCCTTTGGGCCTGACAGGGTGGATGGGTTTGGGATTTTGTTTTCTAGATTTCATTTTCAGTTTCAGAAAATTGTTGTTTTACAACCAGGAAGGGCATAAATTATTGATGAGATATGGCATCATCAGCCTAGCTGATCTGTAGTGCTGTCTGGTTCTCAGATAAAGGCGGAAAGAGTCCAGCTTTGGAAAGACATTCAGCCATTTTGGCAACTGCTAGAAATGTGTTTTTGGGGGATTTTAATTGTTCATTTGATATTCAAGATCGGAGGTGGTTGGAAAAAGGTTTACTGTAATTCTTCTGCCTTTTGCAATGTATTGCAACTGCAAAATTGACTGTTTTAGTTTGTCTCAACCCCTGGTTAGGTTCACTTATGTTAAGGTCCTTCTCAGCAGTAAGATAGATTATGTTTTGTGACAAAGAGAATGCATGTGCTTAAACCACAGATCATACCACTGAATGTTCTGACCACCTCATGGTTAAAATTGTTTGTACTGAAACAGGTGTTGCACAAACATCTAGCCATTGGAAAATAAATGTCTCTTGTCTGCAGGATGCTGCAGTGGAAATAGGTTTGGCCTCTGTATTCGTTACTTGGGGCTCTGTGATAGGTTATATGATGCTCTTTTTGTGGTGGGCTGACACCAAGAATGCTATTGCTAAATGGGATCAGGATTATGGCAAGACTTGTGCACAGAGAAAATTAATGATGTATCTGAGGTTAAGGGCAGCTTTATAGACTTTTGAAGGCTTCTTATATCAATACAGAGGATTTGATGGAGCAAATTTGTAAATTAAAACAGAAATGCAGGATGTGCAATATGATAGATCTGCCACTTTACAGTCTGAGTTAAATCTGGGCATAATAGATCTCCTTTTCTGACCCTTGTTCAGCCTGTAAGGCGGAAAATAAATTTTGTTTTTCTCATTTACAAAATGAGCGGGGAGGAGCTGGTGACACATACTGAGGGGTTAAGGGATATAACGGAAAATTACCTTAGGGATTTTATGGCTGGGGAACAGGTCTTAGGATCGGATATGGATACTTTTTGTTGGGGTACTTTGCCTGGGAGTGAAGGGCAATGGGTTGGATTTAGGTGAGGATCAGGTTACTGTGCAGGAAGTCTTGGAGGTCATCTTGACCCCTAAGGATGGAGTTGTTCTCAGTGAGGACGGGATTCCTTATGAATTATGTATTTTTTTAAATTTGAATCTTTATTAATTTTCATGAAATACCCTGACATGAAACAACTAGAAAACATAGTTTAACTTATTACATGATGACAGAAAGCAGTTTCATGTCCTCCTACCCTACCCTCCCCCACCCTCTCCTCCCTTCCCCAGTCCCCAGCTTGGCATATATAAAACAGAAGGGTTAATCCTGTGATTGGACTATATCAGACAGAGGCAATAGACAAAAGCAAAGGAAGAGGTGAGTCCATCCTAACAAAAGGGGGGGACAAAAGACCTGACAGAGTCTCACTTGGCTACAAGTTTATTCATATAAACGGTGCACAACCCTCCCAGATCCTTTTATACCTGGAATGAGAGCACACCAGGCTGGCTTTTAACTGCTCAGCACGTAAATTAAACAATAGTTCCTGGATTCATTCAGCATAGGATATCTTCTATGCATCCATCCAGTGCCTCAAAACCAGTTTCTTTAGGGATAACGAGAGCATAGCTAAATGATATCTATGCATGCGGACCTGAAGGCACACTCAGGAGTAAAAGGTCAGACAGGCCTAACAACGAGTCCACCTTACTTTTAATCTACTCTCCATGGATTTAATGGGAGGACAGTCCCAGAATATATGTCTAAGGGAACCGCCTCTAACTGACATCTGGTGAATAATGGAGAGGGGCCCTTCCAAGCTTGAATAATTTAGGAGTCCAGTACATATTGTGTGAAACTGAATGAGTCTCAGTCTGTCTTGAGTAACATAAGTATAAGTGCATTTCCAGACATTATCCCCCTATTAACTGAGTCTGGGAAGTGTGTTGCCCAGTATTTAGGAATACTATCTGGTCACTGGTAGTTGTCCAACAGGGAGCTGTACACCCGAGAGCATGGGAAGTTGGTAACAACACAAGGGATTTGAATAACTCACTGGCCCTCTCTCCTAACAAGTTGTGCCTTTTTGACTTAAAAGATGTATTACTGAAAAACTTTAAACACATGACCCCATCCAAGGAGAATTTATTGAGGATAGTTTCTGTGGTGACAATCCCTCCAGAAAAGAAGTCCTTCACTTTGGCTGCATGAAATTTGGGACTCCATTGTGCTGTGATTGGCTTATCCCTTATTTTAAAGTTAGATTCCTTACTAGTGGCTGGTTCCAATCCCATTTGTGGTTATACTTTAAAAAAGAACATAATTGTGCATGACACCTTACTGAGACTGCAATGGGGGAATGGGAGAGACTGTGTAGAAGGTCTCTCAGTAAGATGTGTAATAGTGTTGCTGTGGATATGACTTCTCTAAAACAGGTCTCTTTCCAAGGCTAACCAAGGTGGAATGTATGGTAGTGAATTCAGTACTTTCTCACTAGTAAGCCATCTTAAATAATTGCTGGCATGACTTGCCCAGTAGTACTCCCAAAATGCAGGAGTCTCAGACCACCTCTACCCTTGGGGGCTGCCAACTTATGGTAGGCTCTTCTGGGATGCTTACCTGACTAGACAAATGAAGAAACTATAGAGTGGACTTTTCTAAACCATTTCAAGGGAAGCCAGATATGTAGCATGTTTAGTGGATAGAAGATCCTGGGAAAATGTTCATTTAACTACATTTATGAGTCCCCAAAGAGAAATGTGAAGGATTTCCACCTGCTAAGATCCTGCTGGATGGTCTTCATGTGGCTTTGAGATTCAGCCACCTCATAGCAGAATCAGAAGTAACAAGTAAAATGTTTTGATATTTTAGGCCCTTCTGGCACCATTGTAGACCCAGGTGTGACACCTCATGCTTCAACAGTCTGTGACTGGGGGAAACACCATGCTTTTATCTAGATTTATTTTATAATTAGAAAGACTGCCAAATTCAGAAATGATCTCCAAGACAGCCAGAAATTATTCAGCTGGGTGGAATGAATGTAGTAAAATATCATCCATGTAGGCCGAGAGTTTGAAATTATGACCGCCTCTGGGGAATACCATGTATTTTATTGTTTTCCTGTAACTTAGTTAATAAAGCTTAAGGTAGATATTAAATAAAAAGTGGGGGATAATGGGCAGCCCTGCCTAATACCAGAACCTCATAGCAGAACCACAAAATCGCCGCTTTGCTTCCAAATCACACCGAGAACCCACCATTGTGATGCTCCTCACAGCCTCAACTGGCCATCCCTGTACAACAGGCCCCAGTACCCCCTATTAAGTTGGACCCACAAGCTCCTCAATGCCCAATCTCTGTAGGTCTGATCAGACTACTTGCCCCTAAAGCGACCAGATGATCACTCCGCCCTCGAACAAAAACTCCTGGAAATTCCCTTGGCCCGCTTCTGTCACTGGGAGTAAATACTTTACTCATCTAGCCCCTGAATCATGAAATAATCTCCCAGCTATCTTCAGGAGGCACCCACCTAGCCATCTTTCAAAACGGGCTGTGTGCTCACCTCCTCAAACTTAGTCCTTGCCCCTGCACCAATGGTTAGTCAACCACACCTCGCGTCAATTTGTACTGGCTCTAAACTGCTCCCTCACAAGGGTTATGACTAATGACTGTATAAACTGGTACTCTATCCCATATGGAACTTCCTGTATGCACTTAAAGCAGTTATCACCTCACCCTATCTGCTGTCACTGCTGTACTTATATTGTAAGGTATTTACTGCCCTCTTCTACAGAAACTGTATTACTGTCCTTATAACTCCGTATTATATGTACTACACTGTTCTGCTGTACTCATCAATGTAATATGCCTCCTGTATTAGATGTACTGTACTGCGGTATTAGATGTACTACTGTATTGGACGTACTGCACTGTACTGCTGTATTCATTAATGTCATGTACCGTGCCCTCTTCCACAAAAACTGTAAAACTGTATACTGTCCTTGTAACTCCGTGACATATGTACTACACTGTTCTGCTGTACTATCAATGTAATATGCCTCCTGTATTAGATGTACTGTACTGTACTGCGGTATTAGATGTACTACTGTATTGGACGTACTGCACTGTACTGCTGTATTCATTAATGTCATGTACCTCGTGCCCTCTTCTACAAAAACTGTAAAACTGTATACTGTCCTTGTAACTCCGTATTATATGTACTACACTGTTCTGCTGTACCTATCAATGTAATATGCCTCCTGTATTAGATGTACTGTACTGTACTGCGTATTAGATGTACTACTGTATTGGACGTACTGCACTGTACTGCTGTATTCATTAATGTCATGTACCTCGTGCTCTTCCACAAAAACTGTAAAACTGTATACTGTCCTTGTAACTCGTATTATATGTACTACACTGTTCTGCTGTACTCATCAATGTAATATGCCTCTGTATTAGATGTACTGTACTGTACTGCGGTATTAGATGTACTACTGTATTGGACGTATTGCACTGTACTGCTGTATTCATTAATGTCATGTACCCGTGCCTCTTCCACAAAAACTGTAAACTGTATACTGTCCTTGTAACTCCGTGATTATATGTACTACACTGTTCTGCTGTACTCATCAATGTAATATGCCTCCTGTATTAGATGTCTGTACTGTACTGCGGTATTAGATGTACTACTGTATTGGACGACTGCACTGTACTGCTGTATTCATTAATGTCATGTACCTGTGGCCTCTTCCATAAAAACTGTATACTGTCCTTGTAGTCCTGTACAATATGTCTGACACTGTACTACCTGACTGTATGTTCAAAATTATATGTAACAAACTCCGGTCGCCCTGAAAAGGGACCTTCGGGGCCCAGTGGCTTACCCGGTTAACAAAATGTAATAAATAAATAAATAAAGAGAAAACATCTGAAAATGCTCCACTGCAGTAAATATGCGCTGGGATTCTTATACAGGGAAGATTAGGATTTATAGAAGGCCTTTACTCATATGGTTGCAGAGCATTTCACTAGGGTTTATAAATATTTTTGTTTCTGATTCAGTCCCAGCACAGTTTACTCTGGAGTTATTCATCTTTATTCATCTAGACAGCACCAGTACAGCCCTCCTGGAGTTCTCCCAGCACCTCCACTCTGTTCTCAACTCTGGTCATGTTGTGGGTGCAGTGTTCATTGACCTCCAAGGCCTTTGACACTGTCTGTCACCCTCCTACTTGACTCCTCCACCAACTTGGCTTCTCCCCATGCCCACTGGCTTGGTTCACCAGTTACCTCTCTGCCAGATCACAGCGCGTGAAGGTAAATGGCACCCTGTCCAATACCCTGCCCATTCGCTGGGGTCCCCAGGTTCCATCCTGGGCCCCGCTCTGTTCAGCCTATTTCTCAATACCTCCCAGCTCCTGCTTGGGCAATATGGTACTCTATGCTGATGATGTGGTTCTCCTGCCTCCTACCCTGACCCTGCACCTCTACAGGAATCCCTGCAGCACACATTCAACCAAGCTGAAAAGTGGTTCCTTGACCACCGGCTGGTCATTAACCTCAAAAAACAAATCTATGCTTTTTCACATCACCAGAATAAGGCCAAAATGCCTCTTGGCATTCTCCCTAGTAATGCTCACCCTCTCAAGCAGGTGTCATCCTACAAGTACCTGGGCATCACCTTCGACTCAGCTCTTACATTCCACACCCACATCAATACTCTGTCCTCAGCCATAAACTCAGATTGGTCTTCTATCGTCGCAGAGATTGCCTCCCAAACCACTCTCAGACTGGCCATCAACTCATCCATCCTGTCCCTAGTGGACCACGGCCTCACCTATACATGCAGCGGCCGACAACACCACCCTCACCAGTATCCAGACCTCAATAAACAAGGCCTGCAGGCTCCTAACTGTTGCACCCCCGCACTCATACTTGCCTGCTCTATTCCACCGCCAACATGCTCACCCTGGAGGACTGCCTGCACTACCAAACCTGCTTACTTGCTAAAAATCCTGCTAGGACTCCTCCCAGGGGTCACTGCATCCCTGCAGCTTGCATCCCCATCTGTTGCCACCCATAGCTCAATTAAGGCCACCTTCTGGTGCCCCATACCAAGACCTCCCTAGCTGCCAAAAGGTCCTTCCACTAACGCAGACTTCTACATGGTTCAACTCCCTCCCACCCTCAGTCAATAAGTCTACTAAAATTGGTCCTTTTAAAGTCAATCTCCATACCACCTCTTTGGTGCCCAAGGCTGTAGCTGCCCTTAATCAACCTAATGTTGGGGTCCTCCCGTTTCTTGCCCATAAGCCTTGACAATGTCCGTTGGACTGCTTCCCACCCTTTTTCCCTCTTTTCCTTACCCCTGTTCCCACCCTTCCACTTAGGTATTTCCACGGAACACCAGGGTTGTGACTTCTACTATTGTTATACTTTATCGATTGCTATTTACTGCATGTAACTTTATCCCATAAACCACTGTTATATTGTGTTCTTTTGTTATCTGTATTGCACCTGTATGTTACCACTGTTGCATCTCACACTGTAACCATGTCTACCTCCCTATGATGAGGTGTTTTGTAATGAGTCCCTGACTCAAAGGTTGTAAATCTGACTTTCAAAATAAATAAATAAAACAAATTTGGGGATAGAACGCTGTTGTGTAAATGGCAACCTTTGAGCATATTGAATGCTGATTTTAAAATGTTGGTTTTGATTTTGCAGAAAAGATTACGGGGAGGCTCTAGGGTGATTCATCCTGTCCAGACTTGTGCAATTCCTGGGAGAAATATTCAGGAAAATTTATGTAGGATGTGTATGAATTTAGCAAGGGTTTGTACTTGGAGGTGCATCTTGTCTTTGGATCAAAATAAGACATTTGGCTGGGTAAACCATGAATTTTTACTTAAAAGTTTACAGAGTTATGGTATTCCTTTGTTATTTGTTAGGTGGTTATGGTTGATGATGAAAATGCTATTATAACTCCTGAAATTGTTGGACGGGGGCAATTAAAATAGGGCAGGGGTTAGACAAGGTTATCCCTGAGTACTATTTTATGTTTTTGCCATCAATCCTCTGATTAGAAAGATAATGGGTAATAAGATTTTGGGTATCAAGTCGAATCTAGAGGGGATATTGTAAAGGTTATTGCTTATGCGACGATTTGTGTGTTTTTGAATATCAGTGGGATTTTACAGAATTAATGGGGAAATTCAGGCCTACTTTCATGTTTCAGGTGCTGTTCTGAATATGGGCAAGAGTGTGGAGTTTCAGTTGGGGAAGAGGGGTTGTTGATTATGATTTACAGGGTATTCATTTGTGGACTGAACTAACAAAATTTTGGAAATTTATTATGGACTGGAGACATGGGAAATTTAATTGGGAACTAATCATTCAGGACGGTGAAGGTAAAGTGGCTCAGTGGAAGGAGAGAAAATGTCCAAATGTAAAAGGGTGTTTGTTATCAAACAATTTTTGTTCCCTGTTTTTGTATGTTAGTAAGGTGTTTCTTTACCAACCTGTTTAGAAGCTAAGGTTTTAGTCTTTTTTTTCAGCTACTTTGGGGAGCGGCAAATCCAATAAAGCAGAAGGTTACTTATTTAGAGATTGGTAAAGGGGTTTAAATATGCTTAATCCTGTGGTCTTTTTCTTTTTTTCAATTTAAAGTTTATTAAAGTTGTTTTCTTTTACACATAAGGCAGATATACATGTATATGTTACTAGTTACATGAGACATCATATCAACATGAATCTACCCCTTTACCTCCCATTCATTTCCTCCCCTTTTCCTACTCCTCCAAATAGAACAACAACATTTTCAATACCAGTACATCATAAGCATATTGAAATCACTAGTTCACTGGTTAATCCAGTGCAAGCTATATGAAGTTTATACCCTATAAGGAGTATAAAGTATATAAAGGTCCCAGATTTTTTAAACTTTCCCATTTTGTTATTCAGGTTAGCTATTGCTTTTTCCGTTCGTAGATTTGCCAACAGTACTGTCAACCATTCATTGTAAGAAATTTCCTGCTGATCAATCCAATGTCTTAATATCAGTTTTTTAACCAACATAGCTATGAGTCATGTGGTATTTACGATTAAGAACCCTCATTCCTGACAAAATCACCCAAAAGACAAATCTCTGGGGTAAACAGGTCTTTCAATCCCAAAAGGAGGTCAGATAACTGTCTGATAGTATTCCATACTGGAATCACTTTGGGACATGACCAGAAGATACGGTGTAGTGTCCCTCATCTTGAAGGCGCCTAGCACATAATGAAGAAGGTTTTAAACCCAATTTGGCTAATTTATGCGGCGAGTAATATGCATGTGAACAATGTACATTTGCATGAGCCTTAATCTGTCTTGTGTCACAAATTTATGGCAGTTATGCCAAAGTATCGACTATCCAATGACATGATTTGGGAATAAGGTTTCCCAAAATCGGTGGGACCGAAACAGTCAGGAAATTTCCAGTTATATATATATGTACTATAAATCTTTGAGACTGCCTTGGGGCAACCACTTAACTGAGACAGTTCTTTACAAAAGCGGATGCAATTTGTTAAAGGGGTTTTGACCAAAAGTTTGTATTAGCAAGTGCCATAATTGATTGATTCTGAAGGTGTATTTGTGTGAAGTCACCAGATTAGCCTTGAGTTCTGCCACCAGAAACCATAAAGCTCTGTCATTAATAAAGTTAGTGATTTGCATATTTTGTAAACCAGGTAGCCAGTTTGGAGGGATTGTTTTTCCATCTATTTTAAGCTGTAAGTTCCCTACTATTGGCTGTTTCATATCCTTGCCAAGGTCATATTTGAGATAATGGCAAATCTGAGTATGAATCTTCAAGTAGACTGCAATTATAGAGTTTTTAAGCTTAAGAGGGAGAAGGCTTTCTTCTATATAATAAGCCTTCAGGATCTAGGCCATGAGCGTATCAGGGTCAACTCAATTTTGAGCCAAACTGGAGCACAATGCTGGTTTTCCTTGGAGAGCCATCTTAAATATTTGTTAATATGACTGGCCCAAAATAAAACCTGTATGGGAGAGGCGAGTTCTGCCTCATTTTGGGAGTGGACAGTTTATTATAAGCTATCCTAGGGAATTGTTGTACCATATAAATTTAGTAAACAGGGACTGTATTTTTTAAACCAGGATAGGAGCCAAATGTTAAGTAATGAAAGGGGCAAAAGCCGCTGGAAAACATTCATTTTAAGTAAGTTTATTCTGCCTCACAAAGATATCAGGAGTGACACCCATCAATTTAGATCCTGAGTTATTGTGTGGACTAGGGATTCTAGGTTTAATTTGATGATTTGCCCAGATTGTCTGGTTAGTTCAATACCTAAATATCTTAAGGAATCTTGCTTCCATCTGAGCCCTAGAGCCAGGATATCTGTTTTGAATACTTTGTAATTAAGTAGGAAAACTATTGTTTTACTTACATTCAATTTTTAGTTCTAGACTCTGCTAAAGGTATTGATAATCTCTAGCATGGGGGTATGGACAAACCTGGATTGGAAAGTTGGAGAAGAAGGTCGTCTGCATAAGCCGAGACCTTGAGTTCACATGGGTGAATAGAGATCCCTTGAATGGCCTTTCAGTTTTGCAATTTACAAATTAAGGGTTCCAAATAGATGTTAAATAATAATGGGGATAAGGGACATCCTTGACTGGTTCCAGAATGAAGTGTGAAGACCCTGAGGTCACTCCATTGCCCTGAAACACATGCGGTTGGAGACTTATATGGAGACCTGATCCACTTTATGAAGTCTAATGGGAAACCAAATGCTTCCAAAGTTTGGAACAAGTATTGCCAGTTTACTCTGTCAAAGCCTTCTCGGCATCCAGGGAGACCAAAACAGCTGGAAAAGTGTGCATCCCTGCATGCCGAGAAGACATGCAACAGGGTTTGTAGGTGGTCTGAAGAAGATCTTCCTTTCATAAATCTGACTTGTTCAGGTCCAATCAGGTAGACAGAACCATACTTAGATGGTTGGTCAATAATTTAGTTAATATTTTAACATCATGATTCATTAATGAGATGGGTCTGTAATTTGTTACAATGTTGGGTACTTTATCTGGTTTCGGTATCAAGACTATCAAGGCCTCAAACAGTGTAGAATCTACATCTACTCCAGAGAGGATTTGTTGATATAGGAAAGGAGCATTAGGATTAGTTGATCCTTAATTGTTTTGTAGAAATTAGCAGAGTAACCATCTACTCCCAGAGTCTTATTCACTGGTAATTTCCAATAACTTCGGAAATTTCCTACTGTTATTGGGATTAAAAGTCTATTCTGTTGTTCTTCCATGACTTGAGGTAATTTGCCTCAACCAGTTAGTTATGTACTATCTGTTCAAGTGGGGAGATTGCATTGGGTCATATAGATCTCACAGTATTTAGTGAATTCTCATGATATATTCAGGGTTAGTTTTAAGGAACCATCTGTTAATGAGCTTATCGAGGCTATATAATGAAAGGATTCCATTTGTTTGATCCTGAGTGCCAAAGGTCCCTCTTTTCCCCCTTGATCTGTAGATGATGCATGTGTTTTCAATATGGCATAATCAGCTTTCTCTTAACAATTCTAGATAGGCAGTTCTCAATTTAGTTAGTTCTTGTCTGACAGAATCAGGAATAAGGAAATTAATCCCTTTCAATGGTCCTTATCTGGGATAGTAACTGGGACATATGTGAGGTAGAATCCTTTTCTTTTGGTGGCTAGACTAATAAGAATACCCTAAGATATGCTTTAAAGCACACCAGAGCATATCTGGTCTCCCAGAGGTCGTGATTATGCTCATAAAACATTTCAATATGTTCTTGTATACTTTTAGTTGAACCAGGATCTTTTAACAATAAATCATTCAGTTTCCATCTGGAGCCTCTTTTGGGTAATGATAATAGTGATATCAGGCATGAAACCAGGAATGGTCGAGGGGGACCAGATAAAATCGATGTATAAAAGGTCCCAGGTATAAGTGAGTGAGATTGGAGTATGTAATCTATTCTGGATGAGGAATGATGAACAGGAGAAGTGTATGTATATTCCCTCCAGGGGTGTAATACCCTCCAGATGTCACACACTCCAATCTAATCCATCAGTTTATTGAGTGCTCTACGAGCAGGTGACAAACCTTTTCTCTGTTGACCCAATCTGTCCACCATTGGATCATAGACCAAGTTAAAATCCCCAAGAATCATAGGGATGGAACTGTATGCTAATAATACTTCGTAAGTTGTGTAAAAATCCTGGTGTGTCCTGATTAGGCCTGTAAATACTACCCAACAGTATTTCTTTGTTGAAAAGTAAGTCTTGAACAAATATATATCTACCGTGAGGGTCTTTAACCAAATTAGCCGTAGTGAACGGGACCCTACTGTGGATAAGGATCATCACCCCAACTATTAGTCATCCCTCAGCCACAAAAACTGACCAAATTGTTATCTCTGAAGCTAAGATGCTCTGAATCTAATAAATGCGATTCCTGAATATAGACTATATCTATGTTTAATAACTTCAGATGTTTTAATACCTGGTATTGTTTAGGTTATTTCTCACCCTGTAACCGTGGCTATTCACATGGAGTTAGCCATTTTTCCCAACTAAGAGGCCTCTTAAAAGGGAGCCCCAGCAAGTCGTTGTAATCCATCCATGCCAAGGTTGTGAATGTCTTATTTTCATTGTGCTTATACCTATTCTTTCCTCGCCCTCCTTTCCCACTCCCTGACTATGTACTATAAATCTAAACACTACTTTTAATCATATTTCTAGTCCCTTAAATCCTCCCTTTACTGTACTTACAATGCTAAACAGCCTGTTCATGTGCCCTCCCTCTGCTTCTCCATCATCCTGCCTCATGACAAGGCAATGTAGTAGATAATTTGGAATTAAACTATTGTCATCTGCAAAGCTGTGTAAATAACATTATCTATTGAGTGAAAACTCACATTAAAGGTGATCGCTCATTTACATTGGTTTAGTAGCAAATAGTCAGTTGCAAACCATGCTAGAAGTTACTACCAACCTCTACACCACTCCTGCTCTGGACTGATACCTGTAGAAAGATTGTACACACCTAGTTTCCTTACCTAAAATAAAACCGATTATTTTGATCCAGGAAGTTTGAGGATCTTTTCTTATCCTAAAATATACAAAACCCTTTAAACACTACAATACAACACAAGTTTATATAGTCCCAGGATCAATAAAAGGAAAACAAAAATATATGTCCAAGCTTGTGCAGAGAGTTCCCTCTTGTGGTGGATTATCTCCAGTACCTTCTTATACTAAAAGTGAACAAAAAGCTGTTGCTTAGTGGCTGGCTCTTACAAGTCAGGCGTACCTCTTATTATTCAGACACTGTAAGAAAACAAAATAAGGTCAAGTTGTAAATCCGTTATAGGATTTACTACAGGTACTTTCTTTGTACCATGAATTCCATGCCATTTTAGTCCAGTTATTCTGAGCGTTATGGGGTGTAGTGTTCCATTCTTTCAATCCCCAATACCGGATTAATCCCCAAACTAGGAAGACTATCTGGCATACAAAACTTTACTGATTGCTTACTTCTATCTTCCAAAGGAAAGTCTCCCCATCAATAAATCTTCTTGTACCTGTAACAAATGCAACCCTTTTCAATGGGCATGAAAAATATCCAGCAAGGCCTTCTTTAGGGCTATTTGTGCTGGTTCCACCTCCTCGAATGTGTCCCATGATCCAGAATAATAATAATACCTTCAGAAGTGCAGGATAACCCATCCTCAATTTTATTCCAGCAGTTATTAGTTTCAGAACTGTGGGATGGAACTGAGTCCTCCACGGCCTTATGGAAGCTGGCAAATACTGAGTTATCTGGATTTTGTTCCTCCCACAGCTCCTCCTGTAATTCCTTTATTTTCCCCAAAAATGGTTGCCTTTCTTGGTAGTTCAAGAATTTAAATATTAACGGTCAGGGCTGAGAGCCAGCACTGGCATCGGGACTTAGAGGCTTTATGGGCCCACTCTATAGTGTAGGAAGTTCTGAAAGGAGAAGGGCCTGCCAGTTTCTCAATCAGTTTCTGGATGAACAGAATGGTTATTACCTTTGTCTTTTTCTGGTATCCCTATTATCCACCACATTGTTTCTGCGACTCCTCCCTCTAAATCTCAATTTTATATTCTAATTTCTTGATTCTGTGTTTATTTTCAACCACTTCATCATCTGTTCTGTCTGCTCTTTTCTCTAAGGAAATAAGTGTTTCATTATCCGCCATCCTGGTAGAGATCCTCAAGTGCAGGCAGCCATCTGTTTCATTTCAGTAACTACGGACTTTAAGTCCTCTCGAAATGGTTTGAGTTCTCTTAGGAATTGCTACAAAGTGAGGGTCACTTCAGGAGCTGGACTAGAGGAGGCCGCTGTGGTAGTTTATTTGCTGCTACTGGTCGGTTGGGCCCTGGAGTGCTTGTTGATTTTCTCCGGGGAACTGAGGGTTATGCCCTCGTAGCACGAATGCATTTCAGCGTCTATATTAACCGATTCTGTTCTCAGAGGGTCCAGTGAGTTATTAGTTTCAAGAAAAGGGTTTCAAAGTTCACCTGAATGTTCAATTAAGCGAAAATAGTGCTGGGCAATGGGAGCTGGCTCAAGAAGCTGCTACACAGTCCGCTGCATCACATGGTCTCCGTGTGGTCTTTTTCCATATATTGTTCTGGCAGAAGAATATTGGCTCTTTATTTTGATACCTCAGACTGTAGCAACAAAATGGGGTAGAATATTTTAGGGTACTTCTTGGGAAATGGATATCTGTGTTCCCTAAGGTTACAGTTGGTTTGGGATTCCCGAGGGTATAAGGGTTCTTTCCAGAAACTACACAAGTGGCAGGTCACTAAGCAAAAGATTATGGAAAATAATAAGAATGGTATTTATAGATGGATATTAGATTTCACTGGTCCTAAATTCGATTTCAAATATTGTACCCGAGTAATAATACATATGTAGGTAGGATGGATGTTATCTAATAAGAGATTGCCAGGTAAAATGGACGTACAATGGTTGATGGCTTATGGGAGGTGGGGTGTGGGGCAGTCATAAACATAAGGCTGTGGAGGACAGGAATTGCTTGTACCAGGTTGTGGCTCTCCATTAGAATCTCAGGAGCATTTTTTGTTTCAGTGTATCTATGCTAAAGGGCTGTGGGCATACCTGGCTAGAGAATGGAACTTACCTTGGTTAGCCAGTATTACTTATGGCATGCTGTTTTGGGGTAACTTTCCAGTGCTATTATCTGTATATAATGCTAGTACTTTGAATATTTTTTGCATGTCTGAAATTTTATTTATGACAAGCCCGTTGTCAAGATTTATTACAACAGCATGAAATGTCTTATGTGGCCTTTCATAGAATTTGTGTTTCTGAACTTCAAGGGATATTTAAGAGGGAAATTAAGTTACATCCAAGACATAAGGTTACTATGTGGTGGAAGGGGTTAAATTTTTTTCAATAATATACATAGTTTAATTGTGGTGGGGTTTGATGTGGCTATTTGGTGACGCTTGGAGTTGTGGGATTGGTGGGGATGATTTTGTAGTATCTTATTGTTATGTAATTTTGCTGTATACTGTCTTGCATATGTGTTTGTTGTGTTATCTTTGGTTTTCTATTATGTATGTATTCTAATGATTTGTTATGTTTTCTGAATAAAACCTCCCTTACCTTTTTCAAGGAGTGTCATGGGATCTTTAATGGTTCAAATCCAGGCTAAGGCGATATTTCGCTCTTACTTCTGTTTGTTTGGGTCCATATATATGCATACCGCACCCTTGTGAATAAAATATAGAATAATATATACGGTAGTGTGTGTAATGAAAATTTTACACACACCTGAGATACTGGATGCTACATAAACCCTGAGAGCAAAGCATCCAACAGCAAGGGTGTGCATAAAATTCAAGTTTACACACCATCCCATATTTTATTTTATATTATTGTTTGGGAGCGCTTTTTTTCAATAGCAATTATATAAAATAGAAATGTTCCTGTTTGAGCATGAAAGCGCCACTGCTGAAACTTTTATTTGTTTGTTTTTCAAGTTCAAATAAGGTCACTCAGTCATTAGAGAGGGCTCAAAATGTAATACCGACAGCCTAGTTTGATTTTTTTAAAGATTTACTTACAACGATAGCAGTGGTGGTGCAATGTTCAGAGGAACAACAGAAGACGGTCAGCTTGCACATGCGCAGTCGTGGTAAACCTGGTATGTGTTTGCTGTTATAAACACTCCATTATAATGTCAAATTACTGACTGGGTTTCCTTAGGAAAAAACACTCCCCAGTTATTATATATACAATAATGGATGGAGAGTGTGCTCAATGAAAATTAATGGTTGCCTGAGGTGTGGGAAGCATCTCACAATGAGGGCAACCACACACTTTGAATTGATGCACACTTCCCAATGTTTTATTATTTATAATTGCTGGGCAGCAATTTTTCTAGTCTTCCTCTAGTGTCTGTAACTCCTGACTTTCTCTGTCACACACACACACAACACACATACAATCTCTGAGACAGTCTGTTTTTCTCTGGCTTAGGGTTTTTTATAAAGCTTTTTTTAAATTTTAAGTAATGCTTTGTTTGGGAGAATAGTTCATACTTTAGATCACACTAGCAATCACTGCTTACCCAATGCAGCAAGACTGGAGCCATTTCGGTGGTAGTTTTTGTCCATTGCAGCCTCCAGGATGAACCAGATACTTTGTTTTACATTGTAAGTGGAGTTAAATAAAAACCTGAAAATACGACAAAGATCCTTGGCATGGCGCCCGCTGCTTGGGGAAAGGCAGCCATCATGTTTTGAAATTCAATTAGCCCACCCATGAGGGGTCAACAGCCAGTAAGGGGGCGAATGTTTTTGACTGACTGGGTGCATGTTTGCATGGCAAATTATAACTCAGTCAGGCAAAGGGAAAAATTGCTGACCAGTTATTATAATGTAATTATATGTGCAACACCAGGCTGTGCTTTAAAGAAAGAGTAAGGTGCTTCTGGGAGACCTATGTTTCCAGTTATCTTGGTGGCTCAGCTGGTGGTGCAAGAGAATGGTATTCCCAATAACCTGCATTCGAATGCTACCTAAGGGGGCTGTGGATATGGCCTACCTAGACTTTAGCAAGGCATTTGACACAGTCCCTGACAAAAGATTGATAATCAGTTAGCCAGCCTGGGAGTGGGTCCCAGGGTGGTAGCCTGGGTAGCAAACTGGCTGTACAATAAGACACAGATGGTAATAGTGAATAGAACACATTCCAAGAAAGGGAGTCACTAGTGGAATACCTCAGGGCTCAGTACTAGGTCCAGTCCTCTTTAACATCTTTATAGGGGACATTGCAGAGGGTCTGAGGGAAAGGTATGCCTCTTTGCAGATGACACAAAGATCTGTAACAGAGTTGATACACAAGGGGGTAGAAAGGATGAAAAGGGACTTGGCAAGGTTGGAGGAATGGTCAGACATATGGCAACTTAGATTCAACACAAAAGAGTGCAAAGTAATGCACCTGGAAACAAAACCCAGGAGAAGAGTACACAATAGCAGGAGAGGTACTAACAACAACAAAAATGGAAAGGAACCTGGGGGTAGTCACATCAGATGATCTAAAGGTGAGTAAGCAATGTGAGAGGTCAGTGAGGAGAGCTGGGGGATACTGGGATGCATAGGAAGGGTCATCACAAGTAGAAAAAGGAAGTGGTTATCCTCTGTACAGACAGTTGGTGAGACCCCATCTGGAGTACAGTGTGCAATTTTGGAGACCCCATCTACGCAAGGACATAGACAGGATGGAAGCAGTCCAGAGGAGGGCAACTAAATGGTGCAGGGTCTGCATCAGAAACCATATGAAGAGAGACTGAGAGAGCTTAATATGTATACCCTTGATGAAAGGAGGGACGGGGACATCTCAAGGAATCAACAACGTCCAAGAGGGTAGCATCTTTCAGAAAAAGAGATGTGTGAGAACAAGGGGCACAATTTAAAGATAGAGGGGACAGTTCGGAGGTAATGAGGAAATTTTTTTCATGAAGAGAGTGGTGGAAGCGTGGAACCGCCTTCCTGGAGAGGCTGTGGGGTCTAAAACAGTGGAGGAATTCAAACATGCATGGGACAGACATAAGGCAATTATAGTGGGGGTGGCAGGAAGTAGGCTGTTGGTTAACTAAAATCTACAGCTTATCCAGTAGGTAGGAAATGGGCAGACTGGGTGGGCCAAGTGGTCCTTATTTGCCGCCAAAGTCTATGTTTCTATGTTATGTTTCACTTATTTCTTTCTGTCTTCTGTTTCTCTGAAATCCATATATATGCACATCACATCAGTGTGAATAACATGTAATTATCTGTACAGCACCAAGTTGTGCATTATAGATACACTAAGGTGCTTTTGAGTCTGAGATTTCCATTTGCCTTGGTGATGCAGCTGACAATGCAACCAGAATGGTATTCTGGGCAGCCAGGTACTTATTCCTTTCTCTGTTCTGTTTGGTTGGCTTCCATATATAAGCACATCACAGTCCACAGTCTGGTAAATTAATTTATTTATTTATATTTTGGTGACCAGGTAAGCCCTCTGAGACCAGAGATCCCTTTTCAGGGGCAACCTGGGTTGGTTACAACAACCACTTTACATTAGGTGAGGATTCTAGTGAAATACAATAACTCAGTTACAGAGAGTACATACATAGTCAGTGGGGTACATTAGACAAAAGTTGGTAGAAACAGTTTCATTACATCAGGTCCACAGTGTTTTTAACATTAACCGTAGGCAATCCAGGGAGAGAAGAGTATAAGTCAGTTGTCATAAAAGGGGTTTGGTTTAGGACATGATCTAGCAGTTACAGCCACAGAGCCTCAGCTCAAGAAGGTACACTTGAGTCCAGATTTGAACCCGGGAGAGAAGGCTTGTCAAGTAAGCTTGCTGGGAGCGAGTTCCACAAGTGGGAAGCCACGTACTGAAAAGAACGCTTCCTTGGTCGGTGTGAACACGGGGATGTCAAGGAGACAACTTGCTATAGACCGGAGGGTTCGGCAGGGGACTTTGGGAGTGAGCAGGCCACTCAGGTGAGGCGGGTGGCCTAGGGACATGAATTTATAGGTCACGCAGGCAGTAGGATGGGATAATTTAAGCTTTAGGGTAGGCCAGTGTAGGTCAGTGGCCTCACAGTGATGTCTCCTTGGAGAGGAGTTGGTTCCAAAGTGGGCTATTCTGTGATAGAGAGCAGTAAGCCTGGTTAACTCTGTCTCCCGGGAGACTGGAGTAAGGGGAGCAGTATAGCAATGAGGGAGAAGGTTACAGTTTGCTATGGCTCGTCGTGCTACTCCAGAGAGGGAGTTTCCCAGATGGTATAAGAGGCCAAGCCTCTGATGTATGGATCTAGTTAAGGCATCGATATGTAGTTTGTAGGTTAACTCCTGGTCAAGGAGAACCCCAAGATACCTGAACTGGTCTGAGACATCTACTTGCCTTCCTAGGGCTGATGAGAGTTGGAGTAGCCCACTCACGATCACTGCCCAGGGTCGAGTCCTGAAGAGGACTGCTTTTGTTTTTTCTTCATTTATTTTAGAGAGTTTGCAGTGAACCAGATGTCAAGAGCTGAGAGGCTGGCCTGAAGTTTAGAGGAGATAACAGAGGTTGGGGTCACTGAAGTAGATTCACGGTGTCATCCGCATAGAGGATAAGGTTGCAGGGTGCACAATCCTCTTCATGTCATTTAGGAATAGTAAGAATAGTAGAGGGCCCAGGATGAAGCCCTGGGGTACCCCAGAGATCATAGGTCTGGGGTTAGATTGTGCTCCTCGCCAGCAGACCTTTGGGATCTGTTTGTCAGATAGCTCATGAACTAGGAGAGTGAGAGCTGATCCAGACCAAGACGATGAAGTTTGGTAGGAGAAGCTCATGGTGACCAGGTCAAAGGCCTTGGATAGGTCAATGAATAGGGCACCCGTTGAGATGCCTTGGTCCACGGCCTTAAGAATGTCAGATGTTAGATGGATAAGGGTGGTGTCGGTGCCATGGCCTTTCCTAAAGCCGTGCTGTACTTTGGAGAGGACTAGGTGTTGTTCTAGGTAGTCTTGGAGTTTATTATAGACAAGTCTTTCCTGAATTTTCCCCAGGGGCAGAGAAGAGAGATGGGCCTGTAGTTTCCCCTCTATCCCAAGTTCCTTTTGTGGATGGGGACAATGGTGCAACCTTCCATTTACTGGGGACCATCCATTCTTGGAGGGACCTATTGATGAGCAGGATGACGGGATAGACAATGGCCGGGGCTGCAGCCCTCAACAGCCAAGGTTCTATAAGGTCATTTCCAGGAGAGGAGTCTGGATTTATTTTTATGCAGGAGGGGAGCACTGTTATAGGCTCAACTAGTTTCAGGTGGAATACGGGGTGAGGTAGCACCCTGTCTATGTAGGGGAGAAAGGGGTCCCAGGCACTGGTGGGAGGAAACTGTTAGGGTTTGTAAAGGAGGTACACAAAGTGTCCGCCACTTTAGTCAGGTCATTGGTAAATGAATCCCAATTAGGAGGAATAATCATGTTCTTTGAGGGCCTTTGAGGAGAGAGTTATGTGGCCCCAGAATTTCTTTGGGTCATGTAGATGTCCAGTTTGGAGGTCCCTAAGGAATTTGGATTTGGCCTGTTTTGCAGTTTTTGCATTGGTTGCTCAGGCACCGGTACTTCTCCAGTCGGTTTACAGCCAGAAGATTTGTAGGTCCCCACGCCTTGTCTCGGTCGCATGGTATGTTTTAGTTTAGGGTTTAGCCATTTGTGGCATTTTCCTGTACCCTGAGCTTTTTCCTGGGGCATGTAGGTTAGCTAAGGACAGGAACATTTTAGTGAAGTATTCCAGTGCCTCGTCAAGTGAGGGGAGGGAGACAATGGATCCCAGTCGACTTTCCAAAGGTCAGAACAGAGGTCAAGCGGGACAAACCGGCTGAAGTTCCTTGCTTCAATCACCCTGGTGGTGACCTTAGGGGTTTATTGGACCAGGTACAGAAAATAGGAAATGGTCGCTCAGGGAGTCGGACATAATCCCACCAGTTGGTATTCGATCGGGAAGGAGACGAGCGCCCAGTCAAGTAGTGTGTGATTGCCAGACTTGGTATTAAGCCTGGTTGGCAATCAATCACTTGGGTAAGTGATGAGTCCAATATTAGATTCTTGATTTTGGAGGCACTTGGGAAAGCCAATTTAGGTTGAAACCCGAGGAGGATGGTCTCACCCAGGGGCTGATTGTGGAGGGCATTTGTAAGGGATTCTAGGGAGGAGGCGGCAGTTTGGGGTGGGAGGTAGGCACACCCTATAAAGAGAGGCTTGGTATCTCCCAGAGTATTTTGACAATAGTGCCTCACCCAGAGATCCATTCTGAAGGGGAGATCAATCTGGGTTGCATTCAGGAAGGAGTTGAATTGGATAAGAATCCCCTTTTTTCCTGCTCTGTCCTTTCTAATGGTCTGATAGCCAGCCAAATCAACTTCATGGGGGAGGATGTGAGGCTTTAGCCATGTTTCTGTCACTGCTAGTATATCCGGTTCGTAAGTAGGGTCCAAGCCTCAAGATCAGCCATTTTGTGCCTTAGGCCCCAATGTTCATGTGCACCAGCTTGAGCCCACAGGTGTTTGCCCAGAGGGGTTTGTGGGGTCACTAAGGGTGAGGTTAGGAGAAAAGGGACCAGGGTTGATTCAATGTCCCCCAAGCATTAGCCTGAGCCTAGTCGAGGGGCCAGTGGAGTTGGGAGGGGGTAAGTGGGTCGTATAGATTCAGGTCAGGCATGATTACTGAGAGTGATTGGGAGGTCCTTGTATGCTTAGTCTAGGCTTGTTTAGCCTCTCATGCATAGGATGATTTAGAATTAGAGGGAAGTAGGAGTTTAGTTTTTGAGGGAATGGCTCATCCCAGCAGTCAGAGATAAGGAAGTTTCAAATTAAATTCTCTGACTTAGGTAGGGGTCCCTGCATGGGGGAAAATTCTGTTCTGCTAGTTGGAAATTTAGGGCTGAGGTGTAGGGAGCACATCAGGATTGCAGTTATGTCGTGGGTTTTAGCTCAGAAGAGGGAGGGGATATGATTTTAGTTACTACAACTGCCAGCAGGCAGCAAGGATTTAAGCCATTTTAATGGGTAGGAGGCTGACAGTACAGTTTTGATACAACCTCTAGTGGAGAGGTCTGATAACCTGCAGATGGGAAAGTGAGCTGATAGGTTATGCAGCTCAAGTGACCCTGCTATAAAAGCAGATGTTCACCAAGGTGGTGATGGGGTGGTGGGAGCAGGCGCAACCTCCGTATCTTGGGTGAATCTGTGGAGGAGAGGAGAGAAGGAGACTTAAGTAGGGGTGAGGAGGTAGAAAACTGTAGTTGAGTGCTCAGGTTACAGAATTGTAGGATTAGCTTAATTCGGCTAATTGCAGCTGCGTAGGTCCTGGACAGGCTATACAGGCAGAAACAGAAAAACAGGGGTAGAGCTGAGCTGGGACACAGAGAATTTAACAGTAGTTGCTGAAGTAGTCAAACTGTGCAGGCAGCAGTAAACAGCCAGTTATTACTAGAGGACAAATGCTTTTTTTTTTTTAGTAAAACAGATTGTGGCAAAATGGGCTGGGACACAGAAACCTTAAACAGCCATTTCTTCAGTAATCAAATCATGCAGGCAGCATTATGAGCTTGGCTGGGACATAGAAACATTAAACAGCAATTTACTAAAGTTAATCAATCTGAGCAGGCAGCGTTTTTTATTAATTAGGTAACAACCATGTTTAACTGGGGGCAGTGCTTTCAGTAAAAAAGATTGTGGCAAGCCGGGCTGGGACACAAAAACCTTAAACAGCAAGTTACTTGATTATTTAAAACTACAATATGGAGCAGGTTTCACTAAGGTAACAGTCGGATATACATAATGGCAGG
The DNA here is from genome assembly GCA_016271365.2 of Neoceratodus forsteri. Lineage (NCBI taxonomy): Eukaryota > Metazoa > Chordata > Ceratodontiformes > Ceratodontidae > Neoceratodus > Neoceratodus forsteri. The sequence goes on from CM057454.1 coordinate 399,532,308, forward strand.
CTTTTGGGTGGACAATCGGAGTGGTCAGAGACTATCTCCACTGCTGCACCGAGTTTTAAATATTGCAAATGGCCAAAGACAGCAACCTCTATTGTTTGTCCAACTGAGAAGCTTTTAATAGGCATAGGATGTTTGCCCAGGCACATCATCAGCCAGACAAAGAAGGAGTTCTTGGGAGTACCTATGGTTCATTTTCGGGGCTCTGAATTGCAGGTAAGGGAGGGGTGTTCCATTGGGGAGGGTTGCTCAGTTGCCCTCATGACCTCCACTTCTCCGGTTTCGTGAGGGTAAGGACGGTGCTGCTCCATGGGGAGGGCTGCTCAGAGGTGCCTCGTGACCTCCGTATCTCGGGTGAATCTATGGTTCATTTTCAGGGCTCGGTGCAGGTAAGGAGAGGGGTGCTCCGTTGGGGGAGGGTTACGCAGTTTGCCTTGTGACCTCCGCTTCTCTGGTTTTCATAGGGTAAGGACAGGTGCTGCTCCGTGAGGAGGAGGGCTGCTCAAAGAGCGCCGCGACCTCATATCTCGGGTGAATCTGATGAAAATGTAATTATCTGTGCAGCACCAGGTTGTGCATTAGAGAAAGAGTAAGGTGCTTTGAGAGCCCCAGGTTTCCAGTTGCCTTAGTGGCACGGCTGGCAATGCAACCAGAAAGACATTCCAGGTAGCCTGAGTTCAAATTCGGCTTAGGTACTTGTTTATTTTCTCTTCTGGTTGTTTGGGTTCCATGTATATGCACGTCACATCAGTGTAAATAAAGGCCTTTAACATCTGCCTGAGCAACCACTAGAAAAAGCAGACAGGACCTCAGTTTAATGTTTTATCCTAAGAGCAGCACACCCTGACAGTACAGCACCCCATATTATTGCACTCAGGTGCCAGTGTTTATGGTATGAGCCCAATCCTAGTGTGGGACTAAAACCCACAGCCTTCAGGCCCAGAGGCAGATGGACTACTAACTTATCAAACCTAACACCCATTAAGGAGACATAACAGGCATTTGCATGAAAGGGAAGCGTTGTACCTTACAGTTCCTCTGCACCTTACAGTTATTTCTTAGCTAGAGTCATAAACCTCAGTATGGCATTTCAGTCCTTTTCACAGCAACAGATTTGGGATGCAACAGCTGTGGATTATGGCCTGAGGTAGGCAGTAAGTATCAGGAACAGATGATCTATAAAGGACCAAGCTCCTGTTTGTACATAAATGTTCTGCTGAATAACACATGAAATAGCTTAAAAATGTAACACTGTTTTATTTGGAATTTTGATCATGAAAGGCAGTCTGAGCTGCTGCACACTTCCAGGTGCAGCGTGGGACAGGAATTAAACACAGGGATGTTAAGAGACTAGAAATTAGGGTTATTACCTATCCTGATTCCATCAGGATTGTCCTGGTTTGGGTGGCTCTGTCCTGTTAAAAACATGAAAAATGCTAAATGTCTTGATAGTTTCTTACTTTCCTCTCAAAACTGCAGAAAACTATTACAGCACAAATATTGTAAAATACAGAACTTCAAAATGATAGGAAGGTCATTCCATGGAATGGGGCACCAATATGTGTTACACATTGTGTATACCTTAAAACAAATGTTAAAATAGCCACTGCAAATATAATAATGGAAATTAAAGGTGACCATTAATACTGATACTTTCCATAATGTGAGAAGCCTTAGTCCACCCATTTTGTTTTTGATGTCTAACACCCAAACACCCTATATTTCTAATAGGTAAATGTGACAATAAACCAGACAATATTCTACAGCATCTATGCTGGTTTTATAGTTAGTGATGTAATAAAGTGCATTTTAATAAATGCTCTTTTGTTATTTCTTTTACTTAACCTCACTGTCAGCATGGTTTTAATGATTTTAAAATATTGCCTGACTTCTCAATATTTGCTGCGGCACATGCAACATCTTGTGTCTAGCAAGGCATACTCTACTTGCCCCCAAAATGTAGAGAAAAAGACTCTTCTTTTCTTTTTGCAATGCTCCACACAGATTACAGAGCTTCTATTTATCTTATGTTTGTATTGCCAGCACTATCCCATGACTAATGATTTCACCTCTTGTGACCCCTGCTGATTTAATATATCAGGAGCCCAGATGTGTCTGTACCACGGCCTCTGAAGGTCCAGAAAGTATGAGAACTGCATGGAACCTGGGAGTAGGTCATTAGCTTTATGTGCCAATTCAGGCTTTAAAGCTGCTGTTTGCACACAAATAGCCCCAATTGTCAGTGGAAGTAATGAGACAACTTTGCATCCAGTTCCACTGTTCCTGTTTGGTGCACCACAGGTGGGGACTCAATGCTGGCACCACACACCACAAAAGTGATACCTCTGACAACATCTTTAAAATCAGGCATTAAATTGTGGGTAGCTTTTTCTTTAAATTTTCATGACTATTTGATTTACATGATCACTTGAATTCTCTGAACCATCAATGATTTCATGTTAATGAGGCAAATATTAGCACAGAAATGGGTAAGAACTCAGTCACTGTTTAAATTCCAAATGTGTTCACTGAACCACCAATGATTTTATGTTAATGGGGCAAATTTGAGCACAGCAATGGGGCAAGAACTCAGTGAATGTTTAAAGTCCAAATATGTTACTGCAACCACCAATGATTTTATGTTATTGAACACAGCAATGGGGCAAGAACTCAGTGAATAGTTAAATTCCAAATGATGTGTAGTGCTAAGCACAATCTGCACAAGTTAAACTGTACAAATTGTAAAATGCGTAGTTCTTTTTGAGTGAAACTAAAGAAAGTGTTTGTCCTATGCACAAGCAATAGTCTGTTTGCACCTGTTTACCTGGATGTGTTTACATTGGTTACTAAAAATGCTGTGAGTTTTGGAGGAGCGATTTGATGCTTGTAATAATTGAATTGTGGCACAACTGTCTTAAATTGTGATGCAAATGCACTGCAAAAGGTCTGCTTGTATGTGATGTGATGTGTGTGGGGATTTCGCTCTAAAAGTGTTCATGACATTCTGGGTCAGCCAGGTTTTGGGGGGCATTTGTTTAACTTCTGGTGTTTTGGATGAAAAGGAGGGTGAGTCCAGGCAATGTATTTTCCAGGAGCCTTTGTTCGGTAAATCAAATAGTCATTCAAATTTAAAGAAAAAGGTATCCCTGGTCTGGCGATGGACAGGCTTACATTGATGGTACATTATAGGGACTATCACTCAGCAGTCTCCTGTAAGAATGCAGAGTTCCTTCCTAAGGAGATTTCTGCGGCAGCAAACAGACCTACTCAGCTGTTCTGCACCATGTCCAACACGCCTCCTGGTGGAATGTGTTAATACCATCAGCCAGGCCCTTGCCAAGATAGTCCAATGTTCTCTGGTGATGAGGGTCTTTCCAGAACCCCTGAAGGAGGTGGTCATAAGACCCCTTCTAAAGAAACCCTCACTAGATCCAGATTGTCTGGCAAACTACAGACCGGTCTCTAACCTTCCCTTTGCGGAGAAGGTTATTGAGAAGGTGGTGGCTGAGCAACTGGAGAACTGCTTAACAGCCCATGACATCTATAGGCCTCTCAGTCTGGATTTAGGAAAAGGCACAGTACTGAGACTGCCCTTGTTCGAGTGCTGAATGACCTTCTGTCAGCGAAGAGTGGGGAGAGATGGTCCATCCTTGTTCTCCTTGATCTCTTGGCAATGTTTGATACCGTAGACCATGGAGTGCTGATGGAGCATCTGGGGGTATGTTGTGGGCTAACAGGTACAGTCCACAAATGGTTTAGATCTTACCTCACTGGCAGGTCACAGTGGGTGGTGTTGAGGGTTTGTTCCTCGCCCCTCTGCCCTGACATGTGGGGTCCCGACAGGGCTCCATTTGTCCCATGTTGTTTTCAGTGTACATGCCACCATTGGGGACATTATAAGGCAATATGGGTTGAGTTTCACTGCTATGCAGATGATACTCAGCTCTACATGTCCTTTGCACCTGAACAGCAGGAAATGGTCTCAGTTATGAACACCTGCTTTGACAAGATCCAAGACTGGATGAGGGCAAATTGGTTGAGGTTGAATCCAGATAAGGCTGGGGTACTGGTGCTGGAACCTGGTCACTAGGGGATGAGAGTGCAGTCTGGTCTATTCTCAGGGCTTAGGCTCGGGGTCTCCCATCTGCTTACCACTGATTAGGTGAGGAACTTTGGTGCTATTCTTGACTGCTGCTTGACCCTGAAGCCACTGGTGTCAGCCATGGTCAAGACCTCATTTACCATCTGAGGAATATCACCTGGGTGAAACACCCGATACCTCTGGCGATCTGCCGACACTAGTGCATACCTTTGTGACATTTCGCCTGGATTACTGCAATGCCCTCTATCTGGGGCTGGGAGTAGATCTGCACTGGCTGCAGCTAGTGCAGAATCACGATGACCAGGTTGTTAACCAGTCTTCCTAGAATGTGTTATATTACACCTGTGCTGCTCTGCACTGGCTGCCAGTTAGGTGGCAGATCTCCTTCAAGGTCGGCTTACTGACCCACAAGGGCTACATGGACAAGGGATGGGTTCCCAAGATCTCCTTTGTCCCTACTGGCCCACCCACCTTGTGCTCCACTGATTAAGGTCTTTTGGGAGTTCCTAGGACTTACCTTAAGACGTCTGGAGCTTGGGCTTTTGTATCAGCTGTCCCTCTCCTGTGGAACTCTTCCCTCATCATACAGTATATGGGAGAGTCAGACTATAGACATTTTCAAGAGTGAGCTGAAGATGTTTTATTTAATCAAGCTTTTATGGTGTAACCAATTAACATGCCTTTTATGAATGATTATGTGTATGTGCTATTATGTTGTTTGATTGGAATGTTGTTTTTAAAATATGTCACTTTGTAAAGCATTAAGTCACAATTTGAGAAATGCGCTTAATCAAATAAAGTTGATTGACTGATTGATTTGTTCACTGAGGGGCCACCATAGTGCACACCATGCTTTCTTTGTTTATTTGTTGGGGGACAAACACGCCTGGAAAGATGCATCGACTGGAGGCCTGGGCTTTGAATTTGCTTTGTTTCCTGGGCATTTGTTTAATTTCTGGTGTTTCAGATGAAAAGAAGTGGGCATTCAGGCAATGCATTTTCTAGGTCTCTTTTTTCACTGAGGGGCAGCCATAGTGCACACCATGCCTCCTTTGTTTGTTGGGGGGTGGAGACAAACATGCCTGGAAAGATGCATCAACTGGAGGTCTGGGCTGTGAATTTGCTTCATTTCCTGAAGATTTTGTTTAATTTCTGGTGTTTTGGATGAAAAGAAGGGTGCATTCCAGACAATGCAATTTCCAGGAGTCTTTGTTCACCAAGGGGCAGCCATAGTGCAGACCATGCTTTCTTTGTTTTTGTTTATTTGTTTGTTTGGGGCAGAACAAACACATCAGGAAACAGGCATCATCTGGGTCTTGACTTTGAATTTGATCTTGTAATTTTGAAATGTAATTTAATGTGATTTTTAATCTTTTGAAGTTGCTTGGTGGTGATTATTAATTAAATGGATACCGTGAGCTGTCTTTTCTGTGGTACCAGGTTGCTATTGCCCTTACAACTATGCCTTCTGATGGCATGATCCTGATTTGCTCTACCTACTTTTTTTTAATTTGACAGTTTGTTTGCAGATGAGCCACCATTTTGCTTGTAGGCAATTGGGGTACCTACCATTTTGCTCACAGGCAACTGAAGCATGCCACCAATTTATTTGTAGGTGAGTGTGGGCATGCCACCATTTTGTTTTTCTGGCAAGTGAGGGTGTGCCACCATTTTTTTATTTTTTTTTTTGCAGGGAGTGGGGGCATGTTACCATTTTGTTTGCAGGTGAGTGGGAGCATGCCATCATTTTGTTTGCAGGGAGCATGTGCATGCCACCATTTTACTCACAGGCGTCAGGGCGTGCCACCAATTTTTTGTAGGTGAGTGGGTGTGCTATCATTTTGTTTGTATGTAGAGCCTGCCTCCATTTTGTTTGCAGGCAAGTGGGGTGTGCTACCATTTTGTTTGCTGGTGAGTGAGGGCATGCCATCATTTTCTTTGCAGGCATGTGGGTGTATGCTACCATTTTGTTTGCAGGCATGTGGGGATGCCACCAATGTTTGCATGGCAGTAATGGAGTTCTGCCACTTTGTTGTATAATTCTTGTCTGCTCTGCTCTCCTTCATGTATCATAACCATGTGTGCTGCTCTACTCTCCTTTGTGCATCTTAACCATGTGTGCTGCTCTACTCTCTTTCATGTGTCATAACCATGTGGGCTACTCTACTCAACTGCATGGAGCTGTAACATATTTTTGTGAATATACTTCTGCTCTACATCAGGTCGTCATGACAATAATAAATTGCTCTCTCTGCCTCTTTGTTTTCATGATGACATTTTCATATTGTGCACGATCTTTTTTCTTTTCTTCTCACACTTCCCTTTAGTAGTTTTGAAAAGAGCCAAACACCACCTGTATCTGTGCTGAAATAAACTTTGGGATGCTGAAGAATTGTTCTGCACTGCTCATATTAAAAGAAAGATGTCAGCAGTACCAGGATACCTCAAGAAAGGATCCACAAGGTTTCCAGGAACATAAAGAGAAAATAAAAGCTTGTGCACAGAAGCACAGAGAGAACATGACTGAAGAACAACACTTAACTGCTAGGGAGAAAAGTCAATTTTGAATGCAAGAATGCAGAAAAGGCAGAAGAACATGTCTTTGAATATTGCAAAATCTCCAGCAACTCAACTAAATAAGTAGGTGCAAAAAATGGCATACTGGAGAGAGAGAGAGAGAGAGAGAGAGAGAGAACAAGAACAACACAATAAGATGAACTCCCCAAAATGGAGTAAATTAATGAGAAATTATGACAAAATACAAGAAGAAAAGAAGACTTAGACCAACCCTTCCAGGACCATAATCACCATACCCTCCAGCTCGATGGAACCACACATGAACACACCTTCCATGACCACTAGCACCATTTCATTTGTGGCCTGGATGACAGCACAACTACAACAGGATTAAAGGTCAGCATCACAAGAGTTCAAAGACTGTACAAAGACACAGTAAGGATTGCCCAAGTTCCCAAAATGGTTTGCTGCAACCATTGCAAAGTGATCTCCTGGTCCTCACCCAAAACATTGTCTACCCTGTCAGGGTTTGGCTGTCATCAGCCTAGAAAAAGAATTTGTCAAGTCCTTCACCAAAACTGATTTCAATTAAACAGTGCAACAGGAAGGCTGAAAAAGATTTGAAAATGAATCTATCAGCATGTTTCTTACACTGAAAAAGTGCTGCCTGCTCAGAAGAGCAAGCACATGCCTGAGGATCAGTTGGAGGAGGAGGAGAATGAGGGTATCTAAGAGGAACAAGTTCAAAAGAACACCAGGCACAAGCTGGCACTATCAGACGAGATGCAGAAGAAAGTGCAAGATTGTTTTGATGCATCAGCAACACTCCTTCCTCACAAGAAGGTGTGTTCTAAAAGAACAGGAAAAACAGGATGTTTTCTAGATAAAACACTGCAAAGACTGCACCAAAACCCAGAAAAAAAATTGGACTAATTAAATTTTGTAGTCTCTGACCAGATAATATTAAACTCACAAGGAGCAGAAACTAGATCAATGTCTATGTGAATATTGCACCAATGCAAAATTAAAGCTGCAAGCCATAAACAGATTGCAGAACAGAAAAAGAAGACCAGAGTGCAAACTGGCCAATATTTATCAAGCAGTAGACATTACAATATGCCTGAAGAAGCGAGGAGAAACATTCTTTAACAAGGACTGTGTTGACAAAATGTACAAAAACATGCATGCTATTGACAAAGCACTTGAAAAACTTTACATGACCATGGAGCAGAGGAGGTTAAATGGCAAAAGTGGGACAGCTTGACCATTTCCAAGGTTATAAATGATACAGAAACAAAACAAACAAGAAAAGTTACAAAGCAAAAGTGGCAACATTTCAATGTCTGGTTGAAGTATTTAAAGAAAGCTCATATTTCTGGTCAACATCTACACATGGTATCCTGGCAACACCAACAATTCACATCACTGAAACAGAACATTCCCAAGGGCTGGGTACTGATAGTATGAGATTTTCCAGAGAATTACATATGCAAGGACCAGGGTGAAATACAACCATGGCACCACTGTTTACCATGCAGTGACCTACTACAGGTGTGAAACATGCACAGAAACAGTTACAAAGTCACTGGTGTTTATATCTAATGACCTCAGACATGACCACCACAACGTTCAGCATTTCATCACCATGTCCAATTCCCACCTCAGGAACTTCTGGGCACTCACTATTGAAAAACAGGTGCATTTCACAGATGGGTGTTGGAGTCAGTATAAATCTAAATGGGCCTTCTACAATATTTCATTGGCTCCAACACTATACAGCTTTCCAATACAATTGGTATTTTTGGATCCAGACATGGAAAAGGCCCTTCAGATGGCAAGAGTGCTGTGGTAAAGTCACTTTCAAAGAAGCAGGCTGTGCAGTCATGGCAGGCTGTGATTTCAAATGTTGCATAGCTGTTTAGGTACTGCAAGAAGAATTTAACAAGGAACCTGCCAGTGAAGGGTGCACTCATTTCCAATAAACATTCTTCTGGATCGGGATGACAAAATGAAAAGAAATGCTGGACCAGAGCAAAAACTATACTTGGCATGTGAAAAGTCTGTTGTGTTTGGTCTATTGCTGAGGGAGGTTGTTGCAGTCGAGACTACAGCTGTTTCTGCAGACCATGCAGAGAGAAGAATGGCTTGTGTGAAAATAGAAGCCATGTCAATGAAGACATGGAACCATCAAACTTCCGAGGCTACGTGTCTTCAGTGAAGGATGTAAGACACTTTGGGCCCTCTACATTGACAGTTCCTGTCTCCATGAAACCACTCCCACACCCACTCCCACGTCCGATATTGAGACTCCTGTGATGACTAGTAACTCTGCTATTGCTGACCAAACTAATGAACCTGGTTTTGCTGTGACAGATTCTACAGCCAACAGAATAATAGACACATCATCAGGTGCCAGCTCAATAACCACCACAAGAGAAAACAAGTATGACCACATACAGACCATCAATTTAATGTCATTTATTACTCAAAACATTTTACATTGGACAAGTAACATCATTTGATGACATGAGACAAGCATTTAATTTAACATTTTTGCAATGGAATGGGATGACAAATTCTCATGGCCATGCCACCAAGACAGTGATTTCATTACGGAAGATGAATTTTTACGGACCGGTAACATTGACAGTACAAGGAAAGTTCTATATATTAACAGATGAACTGAAAACCATCATCACAAAATATAAAAACTGAAAAAATGTTGGAATTGGCACTGATTTTTTAAGGGAAGTATTGTACATTGGAATGTTCATTTCTGAATGGTCTGTAATCATATAAGAGCCTGCAATGCATAGCAGTGGGAAGGCATTTGTCTGTGGGCACATCCCTCAAGTGACACCTGGGTGGGCAGGTAGCATCAGGTAGCCAGGTAGAGGCTGCCTCACTGGGGTGGAGGAGGTTAGATGGGTAGGTAGGTAAGTTCCCAGAGCAATGAGTAGCGAAGGAGTTCAGGCTACCCCAGAAAAGCTGGAAAGGTTAAGGGTCCTGCCGGATAAGGTGGTGAAGGCCCTGAAGATCACCTTGCATGATCTGCAGCAGTTGGTAGGCTGTTTAAATTTTACTTGTAGGATCATGCTGATGGGCTGGACATTTATGTGGTGTCTCACCCAGGTGGTATCTGGCTGCAGCCAGCCATATCACAGGATTTGAGTAACGAGTCCATGAGGAAGGACTTGGTAGTCTGGCAGGCCTTCTTGAACTGTTTCAAGGGTCTCATGGGAATGTGATGAAGGCCTTTGTTTTGAAATGTCTATTGCTACTGGCTCCATGGCACCAGGTGATGAGGGATCACCTGGCACGCTGGCAACCCGGGTTTGCACCTCAGCCTGGGGAGACAGGAACAGAGGCCAGCATGGAGGAAGTCAAGCATCCCTTGGACTCTTCCTCCTGAGGGAGGGCAGTGCTGGACCACTTTCCAATGGCTCCTGGAGGTTGAAAGTGGTGGTGTTCTAGAGTGGTGTGGAGCACCACCCACTCCCCAGATGTCCCCACCCCTGGATGCTGCGTACAGCCACCTGACTGTGGTGGGGCAGAAAAGTGGAAAACTAATGACCCAGCTGCTGGATGTAGGCCACCCCATTCCTTGATGCCACACAGCCATCTCTGCCAGCCAGCAACTGGTCCAACCACCAGCTGCCCTTGGTCAAGGTAGCAGGAACTATCTCCCTCCTCCCTGATTCCCCCTTGGAGGCCTACAGGTGTGTGTCATTGTGGGGGATGGATGGATGGTGACACGGATGGTGAGGGGTGTCCAGAGGCAATGATGTAGTAGCCAGAAGGAGAGGGTCAGACTGGGCACGGAGTAAGTTGGGAAAAAAGAAATGCCTATTGCTAAATGTTCAAATCAGGGCATTGCAAATGGCAGGTGTGGATAAAAGAATGGATAATGGAATTGATGACACTTTTCTTGTTCAGGCACATGGATTTTGGCAGCTGGCATCAGCAGTGGAGATACCACAGAAGTTCCAGCATACCTTTGGGATTTGGTAATGTAGAAGCCTAGGAACAGTAGTTCACTTGAGCCCAGCATGCAAGCGGCCTATCAAACAGGGTGGAGGGGCTCACAGATGAGCAGATCCAAGCCTTCAGGCATTGGCGATCACAGGCTTTTTGAAGGTTATATATAGCAGCACATGCTTTAACCCTATGTTTTGTTTCTGCAGGTGTCAGTTCCCAGAAGAAATGGAATTGGGTGTGCAGTCATTCTTTCATTCATTGCGTGGCCATCCATGTGGGTCAGCTCCAGGGAGGCATGAATCTGGTTATGAACCCATGGCAGTCAAAGGAGCTATGAAGAAGATTCGCTGGCTTCAGAATGTGTTGATGTGGCTATTTATGGACACTGTTTGGGGGCTGCCCTAAGACATGATGGTATTAGGATTAAGGAGCCCTTGTTGTATGCAAAGGACGGTGTACACTTTTATAGCATACACTTAGATAGGTTTTAGATGACATACAGTGGACAGTGGACAGAATCATGGCATGATATGCTTCTGGGGAGGTTGAGCACTGGGGATAATTGTCACCCTATGGTGGGCGTGTTGAGCCATCTGGCTGGTGCTCACCTTTCACAATGGGGTGTTAGTCAGGATGGCAGTCTCTCAGGCTGCAGGCCCCATAGTATCCTTGTGTCAGTGGGGGATGCCACAGCAGCTAATCAAGAACTGTCTCTCATGCCCCAGAGACCAGTTACCTTGTGCAAGTTGGCAATGTTAAGTGGCTTCCTCAGGTGAAGAGAAGGCCAGTGTTGGTTCAGTATATATATATGCTTGTAATAGAGAATACCAGCCTAGACTACTGTACCTGGCAGCATGTCGCTTGACTTGTAATGATGATTTTGAAATAAATACATGGTTGTTACCATTTCTCTCCAGTACTTGGTGTATGTGACTCAGTATGTTTGGGTGGAACAGGGGAACTGTGCCATATAAGACAATGTAAGAGCCCACAATGCATAGTAGTGGGCAGGTGTTTGTCTGTGGGCATGTCCCTAGAGTAGCACCTGGCTGGGCAGGTAGGGTCAGGTAGCCAGGTTTGGGCCACCAACTAGGGGCGGAGGAGGGTTAGGTAGGTGGGGAAGTTCCCAGGTGAATGAACAGCCAGAGGCCAGAGGGTAGAAACAGGACACTATTTAATTCAAGTTACTGAGGGGCTCTCTTCTTTTCCTCCTCTCCTTTGGCCAAAACCCACCCATGCTCCTCCTCATAAAAGCAGGGGGAACCAGTGGGGCAGTAGGGGTTCACTGTCCCAGTAGAGGTGATTGCCTTAGGGGCTGAGAAGAATTTTCCTTTTTTTTGCCATAGGGTTTTTCAGGTTTTTGCCTTCTCGGTGAGATCTTAGGCAGTAGGCAGTGCAGGTTATGTTGTCATGGTTGTGTATTGGGTGGCAAGGTTGTCTTTGAAGGTTGATGCACAGGGGAGGAACAGGGGATAATATGTCTGTGTAGCTGTATCACTCTGAGGCTGACAGGAGTACTGGGCTATTCCACTGGGGCTCACCCTTCACATGTGGGGTGGCAGTTGGGTTAGCAGCCTCTCCAAGCATGGGTCTGTGGTATACTTGCATCCCCTAATGGGAGTAAGACAATGATAGACAAGCAAGAGCCATCCTCATGCCCTGGAGGCCAGTTACTTCGTATGGGTTTGTAATGTTTAGCAGCTTCCCTCGGGCAAGGAAGGCTGGAGTTGGTACATAGATATGCTTATAATGGAGAATACCAACCAAGACTACCTGGCAGAGCACGTCACGTCAACTTGTTAGTGGTGATTTTGTTGATCAAAGAAATACATGGCTGTGGCCATTTCTCTCCAGTGCTTGGTGTGTCTTGGTTTGTTCAGGTGGAACAGATGGAATTGTGCCCTACAGTGTAAGACAATGTAAATGAAAATTGTAACACTGGAATTGAAACTGATTTTAGGGGATTATACCTTGGACACTTCTGAATGGTCATATATCTAAATACTGTAATTAACTAATGTTTGTTGTTAAATGTTCATAGTATTATAATGAATAGCTGATGAGAAGTACACTTGTTTGGTGTCCACTGTTGCACGCGCCACACTGTTTGGTATCTACTCTTGCATGCACCACACTGCATTGCTTTACCTCAAGTTTCTGTTAAGGTGATATCTCACTACATGGTTATTTTTCACCTTTGGGTCAGAGTGTTCAGAAAAGCTTATCAGAATTACTCTGCTGTGGGTTTGAAAAATGACCCTTGTGTCAGATTTTGGCAACCCTTTCTCATAAACAGTCCTGTAAACAATATAACCACCAGAAAAGTACAATTAATCTTGTAAAACAACAGTTACCAGAATGAGCTCAGTTCTTCTGCTTTCATACTAATACCCTGTCATTCCAAGCAGTGCATCCTGATTGTGAATTATCAAGCACTTTCCAAGCCCAGATACTGCATATTGAAGGTATTTTCTTTTTTATAGCAGTATGTCCTATCATTATTTTCTGCTACACTAGGTCATAGGTTTTCAATAGTGTTTTAAAATGTGAAGAACAGCATCAACTCAGATTACCATCAAACAGTTTCTCAGAGTTGTACTTTACTTGGCTCTCATTTAATGATGCTAAGATAGTCCTTTGACTATCTAAATGGGATCCATCAGATAGTGCATCTATCCAACTCTGTAGTGTCCAAGATCCTATCTGGCCTTATTTGGATTTTCCAAGGTTGGAAAGGAGTATCTGAGGTCAGACAGTGAGATCTGAGACCAGATAATGGAATTCAAGGTTAGATGTCTGCCTCAAATCCCAGATAGTCACATCGGATAGTTGGTATCCTAGAGGATCCTAGTTGATAGTAACATCCAGTAGTCATATACAATGGCAAACAATGCCATGCTATCCAGTATCTGAGAAAATCAGTAGCATCCAATAGTTCCCGAGTCTACTGCATACTATCTGAGCAACACTTACTCTATTTCCACTCTTAATAATGTACTGTAGGTGGCATGTGTCTTGTAACGATATAAGATAAAAAAATTGTCCTCGACCAAACTATTGATTTCCTAGAAAACTATGGTTTACTCACATAATCCCAGCATGGCTTTTGGGCCAGCCACAACACAGAGACAGCACCTGTAAAACTCACTAACGTTATCAACAAGGCCAATGATGAAGGGCTCTACACTGGCTCTGTGTTCATAAATCTTAACAAGGCCTTTGATCTAGTAGATCACCAGGTACTCCTTAATACTCTCTCCAATCTCAATTTTTTAGTATACAGTATACTGAATTGGTTCAGAAACTATCTAAGTGGAAGATCCCACAGTACTCTGCTCAGTGAAAACTCTCAGACTTGTGTCCCATCAAGTACGACATACAACAGGGCTCCATCCTAGGCCCTTTACTCTTCTTATTCACCATCAGTTCCCTTCCGATATTTGGAATTACACCAACCTCATCCTCTACACTGATGATGCAGCTTTTCTGTGTAAAGACAAGTGTTCCTCAGCCCTCCTTAACAAACTCCAGCATGATTTTAGAAATCTGCACTCCTGGTTCTTCTCCCATAAACTGGTCCTCAACACCAAAAACACTAAGCCCATTGTATTCTCAGGCATTAGGAAACCCTTAGACTTTGACTTCACCTTAATTAATAACAATGGTAACCCTATTAAAAGAGTCACACAATTTAAATACCTGGGTGTTTACCTTGATCCACACCTTTCCTGTGAATACCACATCACTCAACTTATCAAAATGTTACACCAACGCTCTGGATGCTCTACCGCATTAATCGATTCCTTATACCTCAAACTAAGGTACTGGTAGCCAACATTTTTTATTGCCACTCATCGACTGTGGTTCTATTGTTTACTCCCTCTATCTCCCCAAAAACTCAATAGGTTAAGGGCAACTTATAATAACATTGTCAGGTTTGTCACTGGCCTCCCTAAAGTACCTGCCACTTTGACCTTTATAAGACTGCTAATTGGTTATCATTGGAGGGCAGACTTAACAATAAAATCAGACCTTTTCTACAAAGCCCTTCATGGCCTACTACCCAATAGCATTGTCTCCATTTTCCAGAGGCCTACCAATACTCAATCCACTAGACTCACCTCTAATCACTCCTTCACTGTCCCATTCTGCCACACCTCTCAAGGCCAGCACACCCTCTCCTTCAGGGTGCAAAACTTTTCAATAGCCTCCCCACTCTCTTGTGCTATGTACCTTCTTGAGATTATTCAAAATTAGGCTAAAGCAATACCTTCAGGGAAATTCAGCTTGCAATTGCACTTAAAATAATGTTTTAACCCTGACCGCCTACTTGTCTGTTGTTATGTCACTCCTGTATACGTTTCTGTACAGTCTACTGACCCCAATTACTTTTCTTGTGTTCTTGTATTTAATTGATGTATGTACTGATGTCTTGTCACTGGACACTTGTGAAAATGGGCAATTTTGCTTACGTGCCTTTCAATATAAAAATAAAAATGAAACATGAAATGAAAATGAAAGTTATGAACTTCCTGACTGATACAGGACAAATAAGACAAACACACAGACATGGATACCACTTAAACAACTTGAATTTGTTTTGTGCAGTTGCCTAGTAAAGAATGATGAGATACCATGTAGACGGCAAAGATAACATTAAACGAGAGCCACGCTCCATCTAGCTAATTAGACCCAATGTCACAAATCACCACACAACTGGCTTTAGGTTATCAGTAAAGACCTTACAGATCTGGATTACATGATCTTGCCCATTGTATTCCCACTCATCAGTTATAGACTCTCTTCATTGTAGCATTGTACTGTACAATTATGTCATGCGACTAGCAAGTGCTGGGTACCTAGTGAACCTCTTCTATCTGTTTTTGACTCAATATGTACAGTATGAATTGTGGTGTATCAATATTGTGAGTTGTGAGAGGTGTTGCCTTCTGATACAGATCAGTAATTGAACTTTGAGCTCAAAGACAATGAATCTCAGAAGTTTCTCTGCTCACCCTCCCTACACATTGTGTCTCATAGAGTGTATGTGCATGGTAGTGTGATTGATGATAGTTAACCTGCAGAGAAATTGTTTGAACAGGGCTTAGCAAAAGACCCTGAGGTCAAAGGAGCTTTGGTGAGTGTTTCTGGTCCTGTTTACAAGACTTAATGTGGAGTTGCACTGAGAAAGTTCCTCAGTTCCTGCCAGGGCCATCACTGTGGAGGACTATCAGGCACTGCCCTTCTAAATCTTCATCACAGCCCCCTCAACCTGCCTCTCTAACCACAGTTAATTTTGGAACAATTCATTTTGAAGGCGGCCATTTAGGCTGGCAGTATAGCCCTGAGTTAGAATAACGAACTGTTAATGAGCTTGGCACATCCATCAGTCAGACCTGGGTTTGATTCTCACAAACTCCACTTGCATACTGTGTGACTCTGAACAAGTCCTCCCCAGTGCTCCCGGGTTGCCCTGAAAACAGGCACCTGTGCCTAGTTGGCCTTACCTGGTTACCAAAAGAATAACAATAACATGAACAAACACAATGCCTTTTTCTTGTTATTCCAGTATCAGTCACTCACCACATACATACAGTCTGCAACCTCCAATCCCCATCATCATTTAATTGGTCCCTGAATAAAATGTTTTTGGCACCTGAAGAAATGCCTTTGTTATCAGTCAGCTTCCTTTTGCAACTGGGAGGTAGGGACACCTAGCAGAAATGCCTCTGTGTTGCAGCATGGTTCATACTCTCCACTAAGATAACAGCAGTTTGCGTTACATTTCTATAAATAGCTGTTTTCAGACAGGACATTGAAATATGATTTTGCAACATAAAGGGAAGTTTTCAAAAGCTCCCTCTGTCCAAGTTGCTAGAGGAGGATTTCACATTTAGGTACTAAGTATTTAATTCAGCTTGCATTTGGTGATAAAATGTTAGAGTGTGTGTGTGTGTGTGTGTGTGTGTGTGTGTGTGTGTGTGTGTCTGTGTATGTGCTGATTTTGCCTTGAAAATGTGCCAAGTCCCCTAAATTTGGCATTTCTGCCCTGAATAACTGGGATTTGTGCCAGCTCCATGGTGCCGAGCAATGGGGCATTGCTCCAGCATGCTGGCAATCCAGGTTCATGCCCCAAGCCCAGATGTGAGGAGCAGAGGCTGGCAGGGAAGGAGTCACAGGAGTCCCTTGGACATTGCAAGCCACTCCTACAGTGGCTCCTTGTGAGTGGTGTAATGGAGATGTTCTTGGTGGCATGTGTGACCACATGCTACAAATGTCCCCACCACAGGTTGTCACCACAGTTGCATACATGTTGGAGGTTGGTAGGCACCCCCAAATGGAAAATTGTCCATCTCAGCCAGTCAGATGATGGTGGCTGTGTCTCACCATGCCACAGTGCCCAATGTGCTCTTCTTACATCTCCCTGCACCTCTTGCCTTGGAGGACTCACAGCCCATTACTTCCTTCCCTTGCTTCCCCAGGAGGGCCCTCTGGCTGGGATAAGCTGAAACCCTCCAGGACCCAGATAAGTATGGGGAACCAGGTGGTGGAAGCTGACAGCAGAGGTGAGACTGGTGGGTAGCAGGGACATTGAGCCACCTGAAGGAGTGGCAGACTAGGGGCATGAGAAGGTTGAAAAAAAGAGCAGGGATTTGAAGCATAAATCATTGCTAGACAATAATGATACAACCTAGATTTCATTCAGAAAATGCTTTTGACACTAAGCTACACAAGATATCAGGTTTCTTGAACTGATATTACCAATCTATAAGAAGTGTATGTGTTCCTTTGGTTATGTGTCCTGGATTTGCAGGGCAAGAGGCTAAGCAGTATGGCGTGGTGGCTGTTGAGGCAAGCTTTCAGGTAAGCAGAATGAGAGCACCTGCCTTCTCTGAATTCAACATCAGATACAGCCCTGACTGCAGATGGATAACAAATGGTACTTTATTTACAGTACTTAATCTCAAAGTGCTATAACAGTCCAACAAGTAAAACAGTGAAAACAAAACAGGCCACAGAAAATGCCTTAAAAGGACACTAGGTGATAATGTAGGTGATAACTCAAACATGTTTTTTTTCTGTCAATGTACTTCTTAATTGATGCTATGTAGTAATGTCATAACAATTAAAGAATTGAGATTGTCTCATATTCTGCAAACAATTGTCTTTAAGTGTCTTAACTTTCTGTGTACTTGTTGCTCTCTCACAGAAGCACAGGTCCTTCCTGAAAAAATCTCTGGTCCCACGTATCTACCTGGTCACCAAATATATAAATAAATAAAATGCTTGTGGGTGAGTGCTGCAGAGGCTAAGACAAGCCATCAGGTATTATATCAGTCATACAATGAGTAGTTTCCATCAGTGGTGTTGGTAGTAAAAGATTTGTAAGCCAGAACCCTTTGGTGCCTCTTTGACCTTCAGCATTGTAGACATTCCATATTATTATCAGATTCCTTGTACAACCCATGTTGTACTCCAGGAACTGCATAATGAGAGTGAAAATACAGCAGCACTTAATTTATCCATTTAAAATTATGTTTAATTCAAACAGAGCACACCATTCACATTATAATATCAGTAAAGATGACTATCCGACAGTAAAGGGTAACCAAAATTGATGGTCGGGGCTTAGAATGCCAAGCCCTCCAATCAACTTATAAGCCATGGCTTACTTGGAGTATGCCTTCCTACATCCATGGTTTCCATGGGAGCAATTGGAAGAAGAATAAAGTAAGGTATATGTTTTAACCCAAATGAAGTGAATGCCTAATGAAGGGGTTGGGGAGCAGACAGACTCCCAACTCCCTCCCAACTCTAAAATGTTTTGAAGCAGAGCCAAGTCACAGCACCATCTCTATTGTAGTAGCATGGGGAAGTCTGTTGTCTTGCTTGATTTTTCCCCACTGCTGCTGCTCAATGAAAACTGGAATTGATCGAGAACTAGAATGTGCCCCAAATCAGAACAATTCAGTTTTCATACCGAAACCAGATGGAATATCACCAACCTATCCAAACAGCTATCTTAACCCCTGGAAGGTATCAACCCACAATAATGAGCACCCAACAGGCTGAAATGTCCTCCCAACCATTCAGAATTGACACTAAAACACATTGGAATGCCCCTCTTTCTTTGCTGAATGGGCATTCTGTTGGGTCTGATTAGCTTTCCTGTATCTTAGTGGCCATTGTGGCAGGTCAGGTGGGCATTCTGGCCAGTCAGATGAACATTCTGGCTGGTAGGACTGGCATTTTAAAGAGTTATACTTTCGACCTCATGGGTCTGGGGTTTGTTCAGGTTCTGGATACATTTCTGTCTTGAACTGATTTCAGTTGTCACTAAGCTCTCATGGAGTGTGGTTGGTTATTGAGATTGATCACAGTCAGTACACAAGCAGCTGCTTAGGGAGTGCAGCAACGCCATCCATACTCTCAACTCCCTGGCACCATCATGCTGAACAGACCATCCATCTGTAAGAATGGATTATGGAAAGAACAGAAGCTCTTCTGATAAGTGAATGGATCCTTCTGCTTCTGAATAAAACATTTTTTTCTAATTTAGCCTGAGACTCCACCAAACTGCAACTTGTTTATTTTACCAGGAGGAGACTGGATCATTCCTAGATCTGTTTTCAGTAGGGTTGTCAGAACCCTCTGAAGTTCTGGGTTCTAGTTCTAGTCTAGAACTTTTGAAAAAGTTCTAGGGTTCTAATCTTTTTAGAACTTTTAGAACTCAAACCCTGTTTTTAATTGTGTTGCCAGTAATAAAGATAGTAATGAAATACATGTAAAGGAAAACTGTTTAATATAAGAGGAGAGAAATGATCATGTGTGACATTGATAGGAATACAACTAGGTTTATCTATGGTTTCTTCTGTTTGCTAAAGCCAGCAACTTAATACGTAACAGGCCCACACCCACTCATATGTTAAAAATGTTCCTGCTGCAGCTGCATCATAGTTCCTAGTGAAAGAAAGAGGCACATTAGCCATTTATGTACTCAGTTATATATACTCATCATCGTGAATTATTAGAAAAAATAACTGATATTACCTCATTTCAGCTATTTGCTGCTTTGTGTTTTAAATGAGTAAATCAAAAGTTGCTATGTTTAAAAAGCTTTTATAACAAAATTCAAGCCAAGGTACTGCAGCCGCAGTACATTTTATTTATTTATTTAGCTTTTGTTTTACCGGTAAGTACACCAGACAAGTAGTATGCCTATTTTCAGGAACGACCCAGGAGAGCACAAAACATACAGTATACATACATGGCAACATTGGAGAAACAGCATGATACAGTAAAAACAGCTATATAACGCTTGTATAAGGGCAGAGATACTGCCACACATAATGGAACTGTTGCAAAACATATTATGTCATAACGTAGTCAGTCAAGACATTTGAATAAAAAAATATGCCAGTCATTGTTGCTGGCAAAAATGCATGCAGTTTTCTAAGATAATGCATACGTATACCAACATTCTTGTTGGCAAATTGAAGTAATATGTACAACTTTCTAAGATGATGCATTTTCCAGCTGATACATCAATAAAATCTGTGTTTCAGTCACATAAATAAAAAAGTGGTTTCCTCACCACATGCTAACTTAAGGAACATTTAATGTAGCTGCAGCAGTTGGCATTTGATGTTTAAGGGACAGTGTCTGTCAGCCCCATTGTGTATCAAATTATCACTACTTGTAAAGCAAAAACACTTTATGATAGGTCACATTCTGTGAAAACTGCTGATGCAGATTTTCTTTTATTTCTGATTCCTTTATTCTTTTTACGTTCACCTGCATGCGCAAGGAACGTCTTGGGAGAATGGGACATTTTGGAGGTGTGCCTTCCTGTGCAATCCCCTGCTCCATTGAGCAGGCGTGGCGATCCTGCACCAATCGCTGCGATTGCTGTGTGGACAGCTTGGTCTTCTTCAAAGAAAACCACCGCTGTGTGCTTGCAGCACATCCGCCCAAAATCTTTGCTGCAGCTGGGAGCCCACCCAGCATGGCAAACATCCTGCATCGTCTGCCACGGCGAGGTGCCCAATCCCCATCGGCTTCACCTCACCAAACAGCTTTCCCTGCTGCTGCGCTGGGGAGCCCACCCCAGCGTGGCAAACATCCCGTGTCATCTGCGCGGCGGGGTTGCCCAATCCCTGTCAGCTCCACGGCCCCAGCCATCTTCACCGCATGCTGGGAGCCCACCCCAGACATGGCAAGCGTCCAGCGATGTCAATTATAGAAAAAACCTGTAAATTAAAAGCGGTCCCCGCGGTCTCCCGCCCCTCCCACAACCCACACCCCACCCACTGCACACCCTACCTCCCACACCCACCCCATACTTACCTCTGGAGCTCAAGCACGACGATCTTGATCTGGACCGGGAACACGTCTGCACTCTTCAAAGCCAACCGCGAACTGAGGAAATGCCGGTAAGCTGTATAATGGGCTAGATGTTTTTTTCAACTTTGTTGCATATCTTAGGCATTTTTTGGAATTTTTGCACCAAATTTTTCAACATGGGGTTTTCGACCCCTTCTCACATGAATTCTGTCACTGTCATGCGTTATTCAGGCCCAAAGGGTGATTTCGCAGTCACTGCGTAAAATCACCTTTTGAGTGATTAATGAAATGACAGATGCCAATATTCATAAGGTGGGATCTCAAAAGCCTATTTGAAAATTTGGTGGAAAATTCTAAAAATGACCGCTTATGTAAGTGTGATGCAGCAGTTCCTACGCAGGCTCATAAGTTCGTGAACTTTCAATATTTTCACTCCAGATTTTCAACATTGCCATTTTACCACACCTTCTTATGAGTAGTACAGCTGTCATTTTACATCTAACCCAAAATGTGTTTCTGCCCATGTAAGCGCACAATGGTCAGTCGGTGTGTGAAATCGATGTATGGGACACATTAAGAAAATCACAGTGACACTGTTCTTGAGCAGAGGTCTTAAAATGGCTATGTTGAAAATTTGGTGAAAAAATTTCTAAAATGACTGTTTCTGGCGTCGTTGCGCAGTTCCTACACGCGCTCGTAGGTTTGCGAATTTTCAATATTTCCACTCCAGATTTTCAACATTGCCATTTTACCACACCTCCTTATGAGCAGTACAGCTTTCATTTTTCATCCTGCCCAAAACATGTTTCCTTCATGTAGCGCACAATGGCGCAGTTGGTGTCTTGAAATCAATGTATGGGACACATTAAGAAAATCACAGTGACACTGTTCATGAGCAGAGGTCTTAAAATGGATATGTTGAAAATTTGGTGAAAAAGTTCCTAGAAATGACTGTTTCTAGGTGTGCGCTGCGCAGTTCCTACTCACACTCGTAAGTTTGCGAATTTTCAATATTTTCACTCCAGATTTTCAACATTGCCATTTACCACACCTCCTTATGAGCAGTACAGCTTTCATTTTCACATCCTGCTCAAACATGTTTCCACCCATATGGCGCACAATGGGCATGATCGGTGTCATGAACTCAATGTATGGGACACATTAAGAAAATCACAGTGACACTGTTCATTAGCAGAGGTCTTAAAATGGCTATGTAGAAAATTTGGTGAAAAATTTCCTAAAAATGACTGTTTTATGAGCGTGCGTTGCGCAGTTCCTGCGCTCGTAAGTTCACGAATTTTCAATATTTGCACTCCAATGACTTCCAAATACCTAAACAGCACATAGAAGCAAGCAACATTTGGCATTGACAAATGCTTGTACTTCTTATCTTCTGATTTTTAAGCCATGTCCAAGTGCAAATACCACTGCAAATACCTGCAAGCGAGCGTTTGGCATTGACAAATGCTTGTTTTTAAAGGGGACAGAACACTTGTACTAGGTGGCAGCAGTTTGCAATGTATTTAATAATAAAAATATATATATATATATATATATATATTATATCTATAGGAGGTTCCACAGTGGGCAATCGATGTAGCCCTCCCATACCATCAGTCTGTCATCATCTTTTCTCACCATCCCCAGCCGATCATGAATCTGTAAACGAAAGGACTAAAACAACACCCACCTTTCACCCCAGCACCCATTCCACTTTTCTTCCACCACCTCATCTATACAGTAGCACCCATACCACCCTTACATCCATGTGTTAAAACCAACCCCACAACCCTCACCCCCCACAACCACGTATTCACCATCCTCTCTCACCCAAATGTTTAAACTACCCCACACTAGTCATGAACTACCATTCATGTCACCCTTCTCCGTCCCTCACCCATTTAAAACCCACTCCCCAACCATAACCCATGTACTAACAACTATGCCATGTTTCTCCCTCCTGCATCCATGTTAAACCAACCCTAACCCTCGCCCATGCACTGGAATCCATGCCATCTTTCTCCTCTTGCATTTATGTTAAACCAACCTCCAGCCCTTTCCCACCCTCCAGCACCCATTCTACCCTCCTCCCCATCTCAAATGCTAAAACTACCACATGCTTACTCAAGAAAAATGAAACTCTTACCTCCAAATGAGCCATACTTAACTGTTCCTTAATAAACAACACTTATGTGAAAAACTGTCTTTTCAATTGCTTTCTTCTTATGGACAACATTTTGTACAGTCCTCTTCATGGAACCAGTAATTTGAGAGTTGTTGCTATTATGCCATGGTCTGTGTACAACAGAATGTTAAACACGAGCTATTGTGTATGAGACCTATGCTTACAGAATATGTGCTCAACCATGACATAGGTAAAACTCCAGATGACTGTTTCCGGAAGAGACTTGTAACAGGATGCTGCCCACAGAAACATAATACAAAATACAGTTGTTCCCATAACTTTTATTCAGAAAGACAAGTTACATATGGATCATTTTGGTTTATGGCTAACATTTCTGTAATTGAAAAATAATAAACAGCTACCAATTAGCACTCATTGTTTTGTCCTCTTTAAAATTGAAAAATAGACCTCCCCAGTCCCAGCCCATACTGATGCACCACAAAGTCACAGAAGGTAAATCCAAAATATATGTTTGCACTTTAACTATAAATAATATGATACAGAAATGATTGACATGACAGCGTCCCTTTTATGCCAAATTTGGGCCTGTTCCCATTGATGTTAAAATTGCCCTGTATATAAAACTTGTTCACTTTAGACCCTAGCTACAAAGCAGTTTGCCATGAATTGGAAAGTTTTGTAGGGTATATAGTCCAAGGTAGTAGATCGAGAAAGGAGAGAGACAACCAAAGTCATCACAGTCTGTAAAGTTTCCTTCTTGGTGCAGAGGGACTCTGTCCCACACAGTATTTACCAGCCACCACCATCTGAGTTGTCATCACCATCAACATCCACAACATCAATCACTTCAGGATCAGTTTGTATACTCTTGTAGGGATATGAAAATCTTGACTTATTAACTTTAGTAAAGTTAGCGTGTACATTTTCTGGCAGCAACCTATTTCTGGTGTCTGTCACAATATTGCCAGCTGTACTAAAATGCATTCTGAAGAGACACTTGTTGCAGGACAACCAAGATATTTACAGGCTTCATCATACAGCTCTGTCCAAATTGACTTTTTGATCTCCAGAATTCAAAGGGCATGCATCAATAGGAATAGGCAGTTCTTGCAGGTAACTTTCTACCATGATGGACAGAGACCGCTCAGAAGAGGAATCAGCATAAGCGGGTATTGCAGCAATTTGGGAAAGGTTTGCCATAGATTTAGGTTGCTACTAAGGGTTGAAGAAGTGGCAGTTGTGGAACAACTACTGTTAATGTTTGATGACTTTTCCAGTACTGTATCCTTTGTGAAGATGAACCTGCATGTTGTGGTGATGACAACCTGAGGGTACTGTGCTTGTCTGTGTTTGACTCCTGTAGTGCTGCAGCTCATCCAGCAACAGACATTTGCACTGCTCTATATCACCTATTTTTGGAAGATGTATAGCCTTGAACCTGGGATCTAAGAGAGTTGCAAAGGATGTAGTGTTTTGATTTAATCATTGCAACTAATTTGTCATTGGTTATGAAGTGCTCGCTCATTCTCTTTACAGATTCCCATGATACAGGCGACATGTTGTCCGAGCTTCAGATCTGTCTTTTTCTATTTGTAGATTTAGAACACTAAGATGAGGTGAAATCAGCATTATGAGTGGGATAACCTGACTCACAGATGCGCCTTCAGAAGACATGTCCCTTGTGGCTGTCTCAAAAGAAGCTAGGATGCAGCACACTGTCTCCATTAATTTCCACTGCAGCACAGACAGCATAATGCCATCTCCAATAATGTAACTGGAGCAATACTCATGCAGCTTGCTTTTTGCTCCAAGAGGTGCTGTAGCATATAAGCGTTGAGTTCCAACGAGTGGAAACATTTTGAATCAGCATTTGCTGGGGCAGCTTGTGTTTTTTGCAGTTCAATGTCTGTATAGCCTTGGTTGAATGTGAAAAGTAAGTCACAATTTTTTGCAAACAGCAATCATACCATCCACTTGTGTTTCATTGCTGAGAAATCCCATGACAATTAAATGTAAGCAATGTGCAAAGCAAGAAGCATGCATAAATCCTCCATCCTGTACTGCTTTCAAGATGTTGGCTCCATTGTCACTTACTGTGAAGCCACATTTTAGACAGCGAGGATAAACCCATTCATCAAGGAGGTCATTTAGTTCCTGCAAAATGTTTGCAGCTGTATGACTTTGCCCAAACTTCTTTATATGCAGCAGCCCATCTTCTGGGGTGTCTTTGTTTTTGAAGAACCACAAGAAACGTGACCCAATAGTGGTAAGGGCATGTAATCTATGTTCTGAGTGCTGGTCCACATATCTGTTGTGACATGAATAACCCCACCCTCTGCAGTTTTAAGTGCAAGCATCACTGTCGCTTTTAAAACCTGATAAATGTTTGGTATTTCAACATAGGAAAAGTACCAGATGAGGAACATTGTAACGAGGCTCTGCTAGTTTCAGAGCTCCTAAAATCCTCATGATCTACCAAAGAGTATGGGAGAAGGGCTCCAGTTAAAGTTCACCAATTCTGTGATTAAGATGAAGGGTCTTTGGATGATTTTAGTAAAGGTATTCTTCCTTTCAAATGCCTGAGACAGTGTTAGCTGTTTACAACATGTCCTGCTGGTTTATAATACACCTTGTTTCGATGGGCAGATGGATGCTGGGATGGTGGACTAGGATTTATACATTCAGTGCTATCACTGGATGTGCAACTAGTACTAATGGTGCTGGCATTGGTGGTAACAGTGATCCTAGGGCTGGCTGGCAGTGGTTCTGTCCACATCAAGTTCAGACAATTCAGTATCCATTTCAGATTCCTGACCCTTCTCACGTGCAGTCTGGAAGATGGAGGACATGGGTTTTGGACGATCAAGCAAAACTGAATGCTTTTTCAGATGACGTTTAACAGCTGTAGTGCCAAGGCTTGACACAACTTTACCTCGGCTTACACTGTGTTTACACAGGAACAAATTGCTCTGCATGGATCAGTTTTACTGACAGAGAAATAATTCACACATCAGATGTGACAGATTTTGTTCGAGTGCTAGGAAGATAGCTAAAGACTGTTTGCGTCTTTTCACCTATCTTAACAGAACCTGGACATGCTTCTTGGTGCTAGAAGAGTGGGCACAAGACTCTGATGGATTTTCATTGCTGGCCAACACAGAAGTGGTGGATTCAATGGATATGTCCTTTTCATTGCCAACAGTGCTGGATGTATTTGCAAGTGCACTACCTGATTCATTGTCAGAAGACTTGTTCATTTCACTTTGTTGAGAAAGTAATGAGACGTTGCAAGACACAACAGTGTCGGACTGAGACAAAGAGCTACTGTCTGAGTCTGAGTCAGAGAGGGACTTACTGTCACTTGCATTATTACTGCTAGTCATAGGGATTTTAACAGCATGAATGGCATAACTTATGGTGCCTCTCTCGTGACCCCAGCAGCTGCACAGGTTTTCTTAAAGGGTCCCCTTTACCACACTTCACTGTTGCTCTTTGCTGTTTGTTGAATTTTTATCACGTGAAACATTTTGGTAATTTCTGCTAGCACCAGGATTACCACTACCACCAACACCAGCTCCAACACCAGCACCAGATGCTTCATCTATGTTGATGTCAGCCATAACAGTACCAGTATACTGCAGTGAACACACCCACAGCCACACAATTCCTGTGTAAGAAAGCAATGTGGTCTGTGATCATTGGCTATAATTCAAAATTTTTATTTTGGTTGTGTGACACTATGAAGCAGTGGACTGAAAGAAATTGAAGAATATGATGGTTTACAACTAAAGGATCCCAGGTTCAAGGCTTACAGAATGATTGGGCTGCTGAGCATAGGCATACACATAGCAGTCAAGGGGTGGACAGCAGCAGGGTGATGGGCTGACCACAAGAGCCGAGTAACACACACAAACTGAGGAAAGAGATTTTCTGTCTCTCCTCCCAATGGGTAATTATATTTTTAGGCTTCTGTTATGTATTTAAGGATAATACCACCACAACTGGCCACTGGGTGTCACACGGTAACACACACTGGGTAATGTACAGTGCAGTCAAGGCGCACAGCAGCAGGGTGATGGGCTGACCACAAGAGCGGAGTAACACACACAAACTGAGGAAAGAGATTTTTCTGTCTCTCCTCCCAATGGGTAATTATATTTTTAGGCTTCTGTTATGTATTTAAGGATAATACCACCACACAACTGGCCACTGGGTGTCACACGGTAACACACACTGGGTAAGGTACAGTGCAGTCAAGGGGCGCACAGAAACAGAGTGATGGGCTAACCACCAGAAATGGAGTTACACACACAAACCGAGGAAAGAGATTTTCTGTCTCTCCTCCCAACAGGGAAATATATTTTAGGCTTCTGTCATGTATTTAAGGATAATGCCACCCACACAACTGGCCACTGGGCTTCCACGGTAACACACACTGGGTAGGTACAGTGCAGTCAAGCGCCACAGCAGCAGGATGATGGGCTGACCACAAGAGACAGAGTTATACACACAAACTGAAGAAAGAGATGCCATCACAAACTGGCCACTGGGCTTCACCACGACAACACACATTGGGTAAGGTACAGTGCAGTCAAAGGCGCACAGCAGCAGGGTGATGGGCTGACCACAAGAGACAGAGTTATACACACAAACCAAAGAAAGAGATGCCACCACAAAACTGGCCACTGGGCTTCACACAGTAACACACACTGGGTAATAGCCAGGCAAATGCAGTCAAATGGCACAGACAGCAGCAGGGTGACTTGCTGGCCACCTCACAAAAGATGCAATGGAGATTTTTTAGGGAGAAAGTTTACAAGCCCCCCAACACAGTCCTGGCTGAGAGGACCGTGTCTTCCTTCCAGAAAATTTTTAGGTGGTACTGGGACCAAATATTTTTCCTTTTGTGGGCTTAGAACATCAAGTTTCACACAACCAGTAAAGTGTTTTAATTTAACCTCCATTTTACCAAAATAAAACACCCTCCCCAGCCAGGGAGCTCTCCCAAGAGTGCCACAGGCCATGAGTCATAACTGTGATTTGCAAAGAAAATGTGTTTAATTCAGCAGACAACTTGCAGTATGTGTGATTGAGCACTAGCACACAGGCAGTCTCGAGCAGCAGTATGCAAGTTAACTAGTTCCCGACCCTGAGTCCTCCCGACAGTACTGAGTCCCAACCGTTTAGCTCTTTCTGGTTACTGCCTAGTTTCCTTCCTCAGTTCCGATACGAGATTCCCGACTCCCACTTCCTTTCCCCACCTGCCCATTAACTTTTTTTAAATTTTCAGTCACATACCCACTCGTACAGGACCAGGTTTAATAACAAAAACAGTCGTTAGTGTCATCACACGCACAACTGAACTGAAGAGCACACAGGCGCTGCGGCTCCTCTTTCTCCACTACAAGACTGAATGCGCAGATGACTTCAGCAGGGTCCTCGACTCACGAGACTGACTCGAGTCGCGACTACCACCACCACCTGACTGCATAGCAGATGGTCAGGGTGATACAGTTACACCAGCGTGACAAACTGACAACAGCTGCCCCAACAGTAACACTGATGGGAGGGGAGTGAACTGAGCTGCATTATTCAGCTGGTGCCAAAATCGGGAACAACGGGAATGGGAGGGACGGCAAGCAAAAGCACACAGAAGTGAGAAGATTCATGGATGATTCTAACCCTTTTTGTGAACCCTGCAGTGTTCGAGTTCTAAATTAGAACTTCAGAACACCGAGGTCGAGGAGGGTTCAATCTTTCGAACTAGTTCTGACAACACTAGTTTTCAGTTGTGTCTTAGCTTGGCACGAGTTTAATAAGTTTTAGAAACTTGGCTACACTACAATGATGTTGACAGAATCAATTGTCTCATAATATCCTGACTCTCCTATCTAAGCCTGAGAGCCTATGATGTGTTGCAGAGGCAATGAATGCAAGCTCAGAGGGAGGGAGCTACAAGCCTAGGGAACCCCTTTAAATTGTTACATATTTGAACAGTATACTTAGTCATGCCTGCTAATGAAGCAGTGTGATGGGGAGGGGCATTCTGGACCTAGAGAGTCTCTTCTGACCTTAAAGGGAATGCCCACATATGTAGAGATATCTCCTTCACTCCAACATGCTGTTTTATGTAAATCACAACATATATGAATTGGTTAATAAAGTCTTTCCTTTTTTACATGCACTCATATGTACTCCCATACCTCTCAACTGTCCCCGATTTTCAGGAAGTCCCTGATTTTGCCTCAAAATTATAATCTGTCCCTCCTAAAATTTGTGTTTTCACGACTTAAAAGTAGAGACTGTAAGCACAAAAGAATGTCAAACAATAAAGTTATAGATTTGTTCTTCTTTAAAAATGCATTTTATACTAATCCCTTTATTTTGCTAGCTACCTGAGTGGATATCACCCATTTTGAAGACGTGTCCCTGATTTTGGTCCTTTGTCCCTGATTTTTTTAAGCCTTGTCCCTGATTTATGAGACAGGAGGTTGAGAGGTATGTGTACTCCAGATGGCTAACTCACTTCTCTATGTATATAGCGTTTTGGTGGTGGCACAACGGGAACCTCTTTGCAGCTCAATTTTATGTCACCATCAACTATGACTTCTGAATCGGGCAAGCCCCATGTATTCACTTCAATCTATAATTTCATAAACATACTTTCTTTGGCTAATTAAATGTAAGAACCTTTTCTCAGTTTCATCTGTGTCCTGTATTTGGCAGTACATTTTGCATCAGTTCCCATGATGTCTTTATCAAAGCTTTTGCAAAGATTTTCTGACCTCATGGTGTGTTTATTATCACTCTACAGTGCTTACCATGTCAAAGTCCTGTCTTCTTAAAAAAGACAGAAATTGTGTTAGATTGGGACAGTCAGAATTCTGTTTATAGCAAGGGGCATTTCAGCAGGCCTGGATCTTGTCACTTTGAAGTTTGTGTTTGTACTTCTTGAGGTGGGAGTGTGTCAAACTGTGGTGTCAAAATCAATGTATTGTAGTGGTCAGGCTGTACAGCTCTCTCCCAGGTACAATTTGAATTTGGCAGCAGCAGAGATTCTCCTGCAAGAGGGTGGGGTACATAATAACACCTAGGCTATAAAGGCCTTTATCAATATAGCAGCTCTCTCTTCTGAGCAGGGCCAGCCTTAAGGTTTTAGGGCCCTACCTAACTTACCTTGTCACCTCATTTACTCTGTACCAAATGGATATTCTATTTTCAATACAACCTGTGACATTTTTTGTTTTTAGGGAATGTAGCAATGGAGGACCTGAGGCCCCTCTACCCATCAATCTATGTCTGTTCATCTGCCTCTGTCTATCTGCCTCTAAATGAGTAGGCCACACCTTGCTGAAAACTTTGATGGCATTAAATGTCATATCATAAGGCTTTTGCTAGCCAGATGAGGCCTATTGTTGTAGTTTCACAAGGCAATAATTGCAAAAACATTAAAGCTAATAAGGTACACTGGCTCTGGTTGGGGCTCCCCATGAGGTAGGGTGTCCCAGCAACTGCAGGGTTCACTGTTGACTGGAACGGACTATGATTCTGAGCTGCAGCTTCCAGAAGGAGTTTTTGTTTTAGTCATTCTCATTTGGACATAGTAGCACCTGATGAATGAAGCAGCGGCTCTTCTTGTTCATGAGTCCTGTTGCTACTGGAACATTTACACAACACATCCATTATAACTTCTTATTGAACACCAACCAAAGCCTGAGGTACTGTACTGCTGTTTAAAATTATAAGTCTAGTTAATTATTCATGAGCTAAAGTAGCTCACTGATTGGCTGCTGTGCTGGTCTGAAATCTCTTAGAAATGCCAAGCACGCAGCCATACACCTGATTGCAATGCTGTATGCTGACAGCAGCGGAGGTAAAACAAGAAGTGTTTTTGGCACTGCTGTCATGCATACAATCAGTAAAGAATGGCGTAGCAGCAATCGGCATGACAGAAAACTTAAGGCACCACAGCAAAGAAATGTCAGGTAACACACCATACTTTGACATGTTCTGGGGAGCAAATGTTGAACAGTGGCTAAATAACCTAGCTGCTCATTTTTCTAAGGACGATGGTGACAATCCCCATCTATCCCATCAGTTGTGTCAGCTGTGGCAATTTCATTGCATATTCATTAAAAAGCAGATTGTAGGTGTTGAATAATTCATGACATTCTCAGAACATCAGTTTTCATTGTTCAGTTTAGTAATAGTTGTAATTAAATATTCATGATAGCGGAATACTGAATCTACTGTAGATGCTGAAACGTTTAATAAATAAAAGAAAAATTAAACACTATTGCATTCAAGTCAATAATTACTACAGTTATACTTCTATCACCATGGGCTAACCCAACCTCCTCATCACCACTCAAAGACAGCAGTGCCTCACCAGTGCTCAGATCGCCAGCACTTCATCATCGCTGAGAGGCATTCTGAAATGCACCAGTTTCAACACATGGAAGTCCCAGAATCTGCTGCCACAAAACAAAAAAATAAATAGAAAAACCTATAAATAAATGTCATTACTGTGATTAGACTTATGATCGCAATAATGATCTCACAGCCAGTCATTTCATGGGGATTAATGACCGGCCGCTGGGGTTGGCTCTCGGCTGCACCTTGGGCCACCCTCCCTCCCCGCCAGTTCTTAATTCTCAGAAATGACCTGCTGTTTGGTCATTATTGCTTAAATCCAACTATGTATATTTTACTATAGTTTAAATCTATTAATATGTACTGCCCACATACCTTGTGTGCTTCTGTAGTAAGTGAATTCCACAAGGTTGTTATAGTAAGACATTAAAAATGATAACTTTTGAGGCGCAGATGCCACACTCGCACCATGCCGCAACCTGGGTTTGGGCATGGACTCGGGTCACCAGGGGTCAGCAGGGAGAAGGAGGATTGAGTGTCCAATGGATGCTCTCCTCCTTCGGTGGAGTTACCAGGGTTGCTTTACATACCTCGACACCCTTGAGGTCAGTGGGAGCACCAGTTTTGGGGTATTGGCAGCTCCGGGGCATTGGAGTCGGAGAGGGAGGATGCTGTTAGGCATTTGGCAGGCATAGTGCGTAAGCCGTAACCTGCCAAGCCAGCATCCTCAGAGGGGGATAAGAAGGGGACCAGAAGAAAAAGAAAACAACCCTCAGCAGTCATAGATGGCGACCTCTCAAGCCATCCAGCCACAGATCCATGGGCAGACCCGCTGTGCAGGTGCTCCATTGAGGTGGAAAGATAGAAGTTGCGGGCTCTCTGGGGCAGACTCGGCATCTGGGGCATGGGGGTATGAGCAGCCTGAAGGAGTGGAACAATAAGGGCAGGTTAGGAGGGATAAAAGAAAGTAAAAATAAATGACAAAGTTTCTTGTGTTTCATGAGCATCTCATGTACAATATTTTCATAATCTGTTTACAGCTACCCAAAACTCTTGCATGCATTTTTTATCATAATGGCAAGCTAAGATAACAAGGGCAATAGTGACAGGAAACAGATATCAAACTTTACAGATCTTAGATCACCATGGTCTTGTTTATGTGGTTCACTGTATTTTGTGGGTAATTTGTAACTGTTTCTAGCCTCATATGCTTTTTGGGCTGTTGTTTTATATTATAATGAAAAGCTAGTCCCCAAAGGTTACTGTGACTGGCCCCCCCAAAAAAAACTATTTATCCCCTTTGGTTTACTGTGCCCACCTATTCCTATGTTTACTAGATATGAAGGATTTACAGATGTAAAGGAGCGTCATATCATGCCAGCCCTCTAATGCAGTAATTTAGTTATAACAAAAAACACATGCTTTAGATATTTAAAAGTTTTCAAGTGTATAAAAATGTAGTTTGTTCTAATGGCTATACATAAGAAGATAGAAGTGGACATATCTAGTGTTAATCCCATTTATAACTCATCTGCTTAGTGACCTCATGCATTTTGAAACTAAAGTGATCAATCTGGCTGAAAGTGAGTGTCTCTTCATGGTCAGTTGTGATGTCATAGTTAGTATGCTGTGGTTACAAAGCTGGTATAGAACTAAATGTCAGCCTACAAACATAGTGTAGATCCACAAGTCAGGTGACAAACCTGCTAATTAACAAGCGAGAAGATGTACTACTGTATGTCGCATACAAAGTAATACCTTGGTACTTTTTAAAAGAAATAGCAATTTTAGGCAGTGTAATAGCTCTTAAAACCACAGAATATCGATTGCTTAAACTTAATTTCACATGAATAAAATTACCTCTGAAATGGGCCTGGAGAGTATACATTATGACTCAAGTGCCCCCCCCCCTCTATTATCTGGGCTGGCTATATGACTAAATACAGCTGAAGTATCATGCAAGCACACTGAGAAAAATAAAACATAATATCCTCTTGGTGGCCATGCAGTAGGCAACATATAGTGTACAAGCAGTAAGAAACATTAGGAGTTTCAAATAACTTTTCTACTCCTAAACTATTGTTGTTCACTCCTTTCTGGTTAATGCAGAACATAAGGAAGCTACTGGCTGCTCCTCCTTACAGAGCTGTCAGAGTCAGTTACAGGAGAGAAAATCAAGGTACAATATTTAAAACCTTAGACGTGTTTTTGTTTCAACTTGAGAACTTTTCTTTTGGAAACAATGGTCTCTATTTAATAACATTTTGCTTGTCCTTGAGAGGAGCCTAATGTTTAACACTTTGATTTTGTTTCTGTGTATGCCTCACAACTTCATGTCTTGCAAATCAGGAACAGGGGCTGGAAAAAAAACAGAGACAAATGACCAAAATCAGATACATATCTTCTAAATTGGCAATGTCAGCTCAAAAGAACTAGACTGTAGCATTAATGTCTGGCAGTATTTTATGCTCCATCTCTACTTTTCAGAGACAAAAGTGACATATTTAGGAGTGCCATGAAAATGTTTGAAGCAAAACAGATACACCCTGAAAGTCAAGGACAGTTGGGAGGAATGCATCTTTGTACCTCTCAAACCACATACATATACATTCTAAAAGTCACAAACCCAGCAGAAAGCACCATAGAAACATAAAATTGATGACAGATAAGGACCACTAGTCCGATCCAGTCTGCCATTTTCTCTGCGTGCTGTTAAAGCTGCAGACCCTACTTGATCTCCAGCTTTACCGCCTCTTTCCTATTGCTAGTGACCCCTATGCCTGTCCGTATGTTTTAATTCCCCCATTGTGTTTGCCCTCCACCACCTCTGCTGGGAGTCTATTCCGAGCATCTAACACCCTTTCTGTAAAGAAATATTTCTTAATGCTACCCCTTAGTCTACCCCCTTCCAACATTATGTCATGTCACCTCGTTTCTGGACATCTCCTTTTCTGAAAGATGCTACCCTCTGGTATCCTATTTATGCCTTTTAGATATTTGTAGGATTCTATCATATCTCCCTGTCTCTCCTCTCCTCTCTGTCCTCTCCTCTCTCGCCTCTCCTCCAGGGTCTATATTGAGATCTCCCAGTCTCTCCTCATATGACTTTTGGTGCAGGCCCTGCACCATCTTTGTTGCCCTTCTTTGAACTACTTTCACCATGTCTCTATCCTTATAGAGATGTGGCTTCCAGAACTGGACACAGTATTCCAAATGAGGCCTCACCAATGATCTGTACAGTGGCTCACCACCTCCTTTCTTCTGCCGGAGATACCTCTCCTATGCACCTAAGCATACCACTGGCTCTCCCCACAGCCTTGTCACATTGTTTGGCCACCTTTAGGTCATCAGATATGATTACCTCCAAATCCCTTTCCTATTTGGTGACCATCAGTATCTCCTCCCCTCCCCATCATATAGTCCTCCCCTGGGTTCTTGTGCCCCAAATGCATGATTTTGCACTTTTTGCATTAAATCTCAGCTGCCACACTCTAGAACATTCCTCTAGTTTACCTAGATCCCTCCTCATTTTCCACCCTTCTGGGTGTCCACCCTATTTCAGATCTTAGTGTCATCTACAAAAACACACCTTCCCTTCATGCCTCTTAGCATTGTCACTTATGAAAACATTAAACAGGACTGATCACTGTGCACCTTGCTGGTCACGATACTTTCCTCAGATTGAGCTCCATTTACCACGACCCTCTGTCTTCTGTCACTCATCAAGTTCCAAACCCAGTTTACCACCTTTTGACTCACTCCCAGGCTGCCCAGCTTGTTCACCAGTCTTCTATGTGGAAGGGAATTGAAAGCTTTACTGAAATTCAGGTAGTCCACATCCACCGCTCCCCTGATCCACAACCCTAGACACCCAGTCAGAAAACAGTTTGATTTGTTTGACATGACCGTCCCACTGTGAATCCTTGCTGTCTTGGATCCTGTGCTCTGCTGGATTCAAGGTGTTCCCAATCCTTTCTTTAAGTAGTGATTCCATAATTTTCCCCACTATTGAAGTGAGGCTGACTGGTCTATAGTTTCCAGCTTTCTCCTCCCCACTTTTGAAGAGGGACTACATCTGCCCTCCTTCGGTCCTCTGGAACTACTCCTGCATCAAGTGACTCATTGAACAGGGCTGCCAGTGGTGCTGTCAGCACCTCGCTTAGTATTCTAGGATGTATTCTATCTGGTCCCAGTGCCTTGCCCACTTTCGGTTTTGTGAGTTCTTTTAGGACCCTCTCTTCCATAAATGGACTGGTGTCCTTCTCCCTCCCATATTTGTTCATGTTACCTAACTGTGGACCCTCACCTTCTTCTTCCATGAATGCAGAGAAAAATATTTTTCAGTAGTGATGATTTTTCCAGGTCCCCTTCCACACAGTCTCTTTCTTCCCTTTAGCCTTACTATCGCACCCTGGTTTTCTCCTTTCACTAATGTACTTATAAAAGTCTTGTCCCCTTTTTTTACCTCCTGTTCTATTTTTCCTCTTTTTGTGCCTTTGCTCTCCTGACTGCTTTCCTGCCGCCCTCTATTTATCCAGGTAGTGGTACACTACCCTGTCATCCTCCCACTGTGTTTCTTGTATTTCCTGAAAGTCATCTTTTCGGCTTTGCCATCGGGCCACTTTGAGAACCACAGTGGCTTTCTCTTGTCTTGTTTACTTGCCTAAGGCAAAGGTTTGTCATCTCCACTATGGCTCCTTCCAGACAGGCCCACTGCTCTCACCACTCTGCCCCATTTGTCCCTCCCTGCCAGGCCATGCTTGAGACATAGCTCCATCTTAGTAAAGCATCCCTCCTGAAATCCAGGACCCTCACCTTTGTGTGACTTGATTCTGCCACTGTACTCATGCCGAACACACTGTGTGATGATCACTGGATCCCAGGTGTCTGCCCACCCTGACTTCCTCAATTCTGTCCCCATTGATGAGTGGGGTCTATTGTGTAGCAGTATGCAAATCCTTGCATGGGGAGATTGACAATGCTTCAGCAAGAGCAAACATTGTTAATTTTATTTAGAATAAATGTTCTTTTTAAAAAACTGGGGCCCCATTTTCAGTTGCACTGAATGGTACTAAATTGTCAGTGCATTAGGTTTACAGGTAACCATGCTCAACAGGGTCCACAACCCCTTTCTGAGCAGTCACAAAAGTGTTTGTCAGACTTCATGAAAGGGTGTAGGGACTGCCTGCAAATAGCCACAGTCCAAACCAGGTGGTAATGGAGGCCACAGTGCTGTGACCAGACACAGTGGATTAGATGGTGGACATGGATCGGCATCACATGACAGAACCATGAGGTATAGCAGCACACTGAGGCTAAGATGAGGGTTCCCTTCAATGCTAGTGACTGACCGATACCTGTGGAGTTGGGGATAGGCCACTGGATCACAAAAGTGGTTGCCATTGGCCCAAGGGAGACCATTAGAGCACCTGAGCCCCAATATAAAGGGATGGTGGCGGGGGACTTTTCTAGGCTGGATGCCTGTACACAGACCTACATTACTGAGTTTCAGGATGGCATTGTGCCATGTGTGTGGTGCAGTGTTATACTATGATTTGGTCATGTTTACGTTCCAGCCTGCTATTGGTGGAAATCCTCTTTTGCATCTTCCAACAGCTGTATTTCCAAATTGTATTTTAATTTTGTCACTGTTGGAGGGAGGTAGGGCTCATTCCTTGACACCATGTGTACAGCTTTGTGTATAGCACTATCAGGTGGCAATGCAACAATGCATTAAACTTCTACCTACTTTGGGCTGGCACTTTGGCATGTCATCAGGGATGCTGCTCATGATGCATGTGGACCAGGAGCCTGGGACATTGGGAGCTGGCATGGGAGGAAAAGGAGGATGATAAATGTACCAGAGGATGCCTTCATCCTCCAGGGAGGGAAGGCAGCAGGCTCAACTGTAAAGCTGCCACCTGGGTGACTACAAGTGACACTGCAGTTGGAGCTGTTTAAGTGGGAGGTTGTCGTGGTGTTGTGCATAGCCATGCAATAACATGCGAATGCACACTTAGCATCTTGAGTGTTAGGACAAACTAAAGGATAAAACCCCAGTGTAAAGCAGGATGACACCCAGCACTCCCTGTCCCTGTGCTTCTGACAGGCTGCTTCACCTTCAACACTAGATGGCAGGAGGGTGATAGCTTTAAAACCCTGAAGAAACCATCACAGCATAGGAGCTGCACTGCAGCACTGGAGAGTCTGAAGGTAAAGGTTCCACCCATTTCGTGTTGTGATTCATAGTGACTGAGAATGTTTCTCCTCATATTTTAAAATAAAGATTTCTAAATCCTAGTTTCATTTTGGAAATGTTATTATTTTTTAATTAACAAAAGAAACACATATGTAGTGCCTCATTTTGTTTATTTTCTTTTCTGTAATTTTCTGAAACTGGCAACTTATTCAGTTCCCCAGTAAGGCATATGAGCTGAGCACATCACATTTTCAGATGTGTCCTGAGTGACAAATGGAGCCACAACATGGCTGAGGATACATTATAGTAAGCAAAGTACAACAAGGCTTTGGTGGTGTAGCAGCTGACCCACAACAACAGTGAACTGGGCTGAAGAATGAGCTTGTATCATTGTGGTCCATCAGGGAAGGAGAAACAAGCATCTATGAAGTTGCTGGCCTCCAATAAGGAGGGAGAATGCAAGCTCTGCTGCATTTACTGCCACTTGGGTGACCACAGGTGCAGTGTAGTCAGAGTAGCAAGTGGGTGGGAGGCGTCCACGTACACTGTGAATGGGTATGCATCTGTATGTGCATATGCACTAGGCACACACGTTGCCAGTGTCTTGTAGGCTGGGGTAAGTAAGCTGAAAGAGTCCTGAAATACAGAAACAGGGTGCTGGCACTCTTGGTCTCCACTGCTTCACACTGCCCACTGGTGTCCTTACACACAAGGTGGGCACAATGGTGGTCATGGCTGTCAACACTCCTAAAGGAAACCCACCATGAAGGAAATATCTTCTGATGAGGGAATGCTCTTCTTGGACCCCCTGAGACACCAGGTAAGTAACAGAGAAAGGTGATGGATGCAGTTTGGGAAGTAGCCTGGCAGAGGTGGGCAGAACTGGGAAAGTGAGAAAAGAAAATAAAAAAAAAAAATACAAGAGTGAATGTGCAAAGTGAGATCATGGTCTCAACAACAGGCATACAGAGTGCAAAAAAAAGTATATAGGCCATGAAAGATACTACTCTGGGGAGGCATAGAAAAGAACCAGTTTGGTCACAACTAACAATGGATGGTAGGCAACTTATCTTCAATTATAAATGGGCCCCTCTTTCAACTCCCACTTATGTGCAGTCCCTCCACCCAGGCCTCAAAATCCTCCCACTCCTTCATTTGTTTGATAACTGACATGTTGTCTGATTTGGTCTTGTAAGCAGGACAGTCTCCACATTTTTAATGTTTTGCTTACTGTGTCACTAAATCTGAGTGTTGCCATCATATGAACATCAGTAATTTCATCGAGCTAGCCATTTTTTGTCTATAATGAATTTGCCCTCAATATTTTCTAGGAGAAAACATTTAATTATTTGTAAAGTTTCTGATTAGTTTATTTTCCTTCATGTACAGTATCTAGTTGTCCTTTTTATGGTTAAGTGTTTTGACCCTGGTTGTCTATTTGATTGTTCAGTTGTTAATGTTATGTTGGTTAAAAATTCAATAAACTATTTCATAACAACTGACAATGGAAGAGAGTAAAAGATCAGGGTTGGAGTGATATACAGATCACTGAGAGGGTTGGAGTGATATACAGACCAGAGAACCAGATGGAGGAAAGGGACAGGGAATTAGGGGACAAGGTCAGGAATGCATCAGCCAAAGGGAGGTGGTGTTGGTGGGTGACCAAAATATGTGGTTGTAGACTGGAAAATTCTTGCAGCTAGCAGTGCAAAGTCAGTTGCTGGTAGATGTGATGCAACACTGCTTTCTTGTGCAGTGGGAAGGAACCTATGAGAGAGCGGGCCAACCTTGATCTGATTCTGTCAGATGCTGAGTAGATAGAGATGTAGATGAGAGGAACCATTAGGGTACAGTGACCAAAATACAATGTTTTCAACATAACCACAGGAACACATCATTATAGTTCAAAACTGTGGCCCTGGACTACAGCAGGGTGACTTCTGCAAGGTGGAGGAAATGCTGAAAGATGAGCTGTTGGGGTAAAGGGAGCCGGAAGGGGCATAACTCAAACATGATGTCATAAAGGGGAGTAACTGAGGTGGTAGCACTTTGTATGAGACAGGTCAGGAAGAACAAAAATAAAATCTGTTTTTACAAAGGGTGGGAGAGTCAATTAGTGCAAAAGGGTAGCATTCTGAAAATACAAGAGGAATGGAACAAGGCCAGTTGGAAGGATTATCTGAAAAAAGCCGAAAAAGGCCAGACTAAAGGGAAGAAAAAGTAAATCAGAGATAAAGCTGATAATAGTAGAAGCGGCTCAAGGGGAGAAAACCTTTTTAGGTGCATTAAAGAAAAAGGAATCTTAGGGGAGGTATTATCAAATTAAAGAAGGAAGGGACATACTGTAGGTGCAGGAAGAATGTGAGAATAGGTCTGATACACTGAATTACTACTTTGTTTCAGTATTCACCATGGAGGCACTAACAAAATGCAGATTATAGGCCAAAGAGAGGGGTTAAGAAGATTGGAAAGATGACCATTCCCAGAAGAATGGTTGCTCAGGGGCCTGAAAACCTAAAGGTGGACAAAGAATGTATAAACAGATTGAAGGCACACAAATAAAGCACAGATAGAGATGCTTGAATTGCTATTAAGTAGGCATATCACCTAATTTTATTTTCTGCAACCCAAAACACACAGCACGAAATTAAAGACAAAACTAGATCCACAGAGGACTCCCCGACCATGGGGTGAGGGATGAGCAGGGGCACCTTAAACGCTTTAACCAAATAAGTGTCTAGTACTACATTGGCCAGTTTCCTCTCTGTCTGCCGCCCCACCCCTGTCAATGGTCTGCTACCAACTAACTTCTCCCTTTGCTTAAACCCACATACTCCTTTCTGGCGTTTTTTCTTCTTCCTTTTCTCCAGCTTTTTCGTCCATAAGTTACTCACAGTATTTTCCTGCTGATCACAATCGACAATGCATCGAGCAAAGTTAAATGCTGGTCTGCTTCCCCTGGTGCTATTGCCCAGCCTCCTTTTGTTAACAGATATCTGTGCTGCTATAGTTGCTGTTGACCAGCAGAATCTGGGATCTTTCTCTACCCAAACACACCCTGACCCCCAACAACAGAAGCCAGGCACAAAGCCACCCTCATGAACTCATCTATGCTGGCTTTGCTGTCTGATTATGAAATGCACATGCTTGGTCTTTTTCTTCGCTTCCTCACCATCAAATCCCCAGATAGCTCCCTCCTTCATGTCCTATTCTATCACTACTGCTTCTCCTCTCTGGAGACATTGAAATAAATCCAGGGCCCATCAACACTCATATTGACCACTCAGATGACACCTGGGTAGCTTACTGGCCTCAAAGTTGCACACAGGAATATTGACAGCCTTCCACCCAAATTCCATGAGCTTGAGGCATGGGTATCTCTGCATAAACCACAGGTGCTAGGTTTCTCAGAGACTTGGTTCAAACCCTGCCTTGCTTGTCTCCTGCATTTCAACTCCTCAGTTACTCCCTCCTGTGTGTCTTGATAGACTAGAAAGAAAGAAGGGAGGGGCAGGGTTCTGTATGTACAAGACCATATCACAGCCACCATTACTAGCTGCTCACACCATGACTCCCCAAGTGAGTGACTTATGGCTGAAGTTACACTGGATGCATCTAAGAAACTTCACCTAGGCTGCTGTTACAATCTGCCTGGGGTGGCATCCCTGGCTTGACAAACTTCTTAGATGGAGTTGGAGGCATTGGGTCCCCTCATGACACCATCATCCTTGCTGATTTCAACCTTAACTGGTTTGATGTCAATGCACCTGATTATGCAAACCTGCTAAAAGTACACAACCTAGATCAGATTATCTATGCCCTATTAGACATAATGCTTAATCGCTAAATCA
The DNA here is from genome assembly GCA_016271365.2 of Neoceratodus forsteri. Classification (NCBI taxonomy): domain Eukaryota; kingdom Metazoa; phylum Chordata; order Ceratodontiformes; family Ceratodontidae; genus Neoceratodus; species Neoceratodus forsteri. Next base: position 399,573,815 of record CM057454.1, read on the forward strand.
CTCCTTTATTGACTAAGTCGCTACCAACAGAGTGGATCTGATCATTCAGACAGGCACAATGTTTGACTCTATCAGTGACCATACACCTACCTATATCATACTGGCCACTAAAACAATCAGCCCACCCCATAAACTGCTGACTTTCAGAAGGTTCACTGGACTGGATCCTGCGCTAGTCCATAGAGACACCAGAGCAATAAACTGGTCTGCTCTCTACAAACTCAGAAATATCTCTAGTCATCTCCTTCTTCACCTCTGCCCTCCTTTGACTCCAGGACACTCACTACACATGCACCACCAGAAGAGTTAGAGGGGGTTGTACCCACTGGATATTGAGAGAATTACTGTCCCTCATGAAAGATAGGGATCACAAGTGGAAGGCTTGCAAGGCATCCCCTCCGCCAAACTCTGGAATGACTACAGAAAATTGCGGGACTCCTTCAAGCAAACTGCAAAAGCACTCAAGTGCAAATTCTACCTCGACCAGTAAAGCGCCGAACCTTGAAACCAGTGGACTTTCTGGCCTTCCATCATGTCCTTCTAAATCCCAAGAACAGCAATCAAATAGAGCAACTCTTTACCCCTCTGGTCAAATCTCAGGTCCTACAGATATCACAAACACTTTCAACATGCAATTCACTGACTTATCCCCCTACCTAAGCAAACTTCCACCCTCACCTTCCCCTGTCCACAACCACCCTTTACCTTGTTCCCCATCCCCAAACTCTGCCACAATACCTCCTTTCTATTTCAAGGCAATCAGACCTGCTGCCACTCTCAAGCTCCTCGGATCTCTCCCGGCCAAAGGTAGTCCCGCAGTGATGGCCATTATCCAGCTTTTCTAAAATCATCACCCTGCATTGTCAAACCCCTAACGTACATCCTTAACCTCGCCCTTTCAACATCCTCTGTGCCAGACTCCTGGAAGCATGCTCACATAGTTCTGATTTACAAGATGGGAATCTTCTCTCCCCAGAAAACTAAAGGCCCATCTCTCTCCTCCCACATCTAAGTAAGCTATTGGAGAAACCTGTCCACTTCCAGCTGACAGAGCATCTTGAGAAATACAACCTTCTTTGCCCTGTACAACATGGCTTTCACAATTTCACAGCACCACTTCAGCATTGACGCTATTCTCTGACCATGTCCTAAGACAAATGGATAAGGCAACACCACAGGTGCTGTTTTTGTGGACCTACCTAAGCCATTTGTCCTGGTTGATCACCACCTTCTCCACTCACCCTTGTTACAGTTTGGATGCTCCTATGAAACTGCTGCTTGGTTTCGCAGATCACAGTCCATCATTATTGGCAAAGCAACCTCTGCTGCCCTATCCGTATACACCGGAGTCCCTCAAGGCTCAATACTAGGCCCATTACTTTTCTCCCTATTCATTAATGCTCTTCCCAAGGACAGCCTTGACTGTAAGTCACTCCTTTATGCAGATGATTTAGTCATATATCACAGCACAAATGCACTTGACTCCATCTCCTCCACCCTAACTCACAACTATGTCTCAGCCCACCGATGGTTTCTCCAATAAACTCACAGTTAATGAGAAGAAGACCAAATCAATGCTCTTGGCTCAAAACCTTTCCTAGACAAAATCAACAAAACAAATTCCTCTCTCCTGGTGCTGAGTTCAGCAGGCCCTCCATTAGAAAATGTCCCCTTTTAAATATCTAGGCATCACACTGAATCCCTCCCTCACTTTCTGTGAGCACATAAACAGTATCATAAGGAGAATACACCAAAAACTAGATGCCTACCACCATAAGCACCTTCTATCTGTTGAGGCATTCTTTGCCATTGCCCAGGGCAACCTGCTACCCTTCTTGACTTTTGCTCTCCAGTTTACTACCTTATTTCATCATCCCTTCGCTCACGGTTATATGCGATGTATAACTCCATCTGTCGCTTTATCTTTCAAGATCCCTATTAACTGTGGTTCAGAGCTCAGTGCTCATGTTACATACTGTAGCTGGATGATGTAGGTTGTGCTTGGATACAGAGGCCAGACCAGTAAGTAGGACAATGCTTGCAAGGTACTAGTAGTATGAAATGATTTGTGCTTAGGTACTTCAGCATAGACATGAGCAAATCTGTGATTATAGTACATATGAACTGGATAGCATATGCAAGGTGCTTAGATACTTGAACTGATGAGTCACTTGTTATAATTTGATAGTTTTGGCCTTTCTCTGTATCCCACTGTAGGATGGATGCTTAGTCCAGTATTATGAGACCCCCAGTGGGATAAGAGTACCGCCAGAAGGAGAAGGTGTCAGGGGAGGATGGGGGTGAGTGTGACTCGCTCTAAGCGGGTGGTGGTCAGCCTACTGGCTGAAATAGCATGCACCCTTCATTTAACTGTGGTTCAGACCTCAGTGCTTATGTTACATACTGTAGCTGGATGATGTAGGTTGTGCTTGGATACAGAGGCCAGACCAGTAAGTAGGACAATGCTTGCAAGGTACTAGTAGTATGAAATGATTTGTGCTTAGGTACTTCAGCATAGACATGAGCAAATCTGTGATCATAGTACATATGAACTGAATAGTATATGTAAGGTGCTTAGATGCTTGAACTGATGAGTCACTTGTTATAATTTGATAGTTTGGGCCTTTCTCTATATCCCACCATAGGAAAGATGCTTAGTCCAGTATTATGAGACCCCCAAAAATAATGATATCATACAATTGTTCTGTAACCGACTGTTAGAAGGAGTCGAATAGGATGACACCCCAAGAGAAATGACTAGCAGTATGATCACCTCCTCCAACTCCGAAGAGTGTGACCAATAGCACACAGGAGAGGAAAACCCCCTTGGGGAACCTCTGAGGACCCATGGCTACTGACCTGCCCGTCCTTCTGGGCATACTGAAGGACAGTTATCTTAAATAACATTTTTAATTTAATTGGCTAAACCAAACCCCAAAGTTGTAGAACCTGATCCAGAGAAACGGAAAACTGAAGAAGTAATGAATCGTGACATGACAGGTGAACTGAGCAGCAGCATCCTAGTAAACTCCAAGTTAGTGAATCCATGGGCAGGCTGGAATGATAGTAGAGTGGAATCCATGGTTGATATGAATTTGAAGTGACAAGTTGCAATGGTGAAGCACTCCAACAGGTGAGGATGTCTCAGAGGAGAACCAGAAAACAAAGGCTAAGTGTCCATGTCCAGAGAAGGAGGACAGTTGGGTTGGGTTCCGTTTGACAATCTTTCCAAAGAACACTGTGGTGATGAAGCACAGGAACTGGTGTATGCTGCATGATCAGGAAGGACAGAGCAGTAGGAACCTCTAATCCGTAGAGGAAGCAAGTAAGTGAAGCAGGTAGAGATCATAGTGCAAATAGGTAGAAAAATTCAGATGTACCTCCAGCTCTCGAGGAGCGAAGTAGGTTGTAAAATGGTGAGTTAGTCATGATGACCTCTAGCCCTGTAAGGGCAAAGCAGGTAGTATGAGCAAGTAATGCAAATGAGTGAATTTGTATGTAGGTCAGTTGTAGTAGTAAGTAAAGCTGCATGATGCAGATGTAGTAGCAGGAAAGTAGTATTGCATAGCTTATGTATGGTATACAGCGAGGAGTATGAAGAATGGTAATAGCATGGGAATTGAAAAGCTTTGTATGGATCCAAATGGTTGTGCAACAATGTTGATATCCACGTTTCAAAGACAGAATGGTACTTAGCTGGAATTGACTTGGTAAGAATATTCTGATGAGTCCTGAATAGTCAAGCTAATAAGTCATAGATGGTGATAACTGAAGAGGCCGAGTCAAATGAAGAAGCACTGTCACAGGGTCCAAGAAGCCTTAGAGCATAAATCAGGATATTGAAGGTCTTCTGATAAGTTCAACTAAGTGTCCTGATAAGAGTGTAGTAGTAGTAGTAGTAATTTCATGATTGAAGTGGCAGGGTAGAAGCATCCAAAGAATAGATGACAAATGGCTAAGCAATCCAGATGTGAGTACATAGTAAAGGAGCTCTTAGGGCTGGCTGACATGGCGGCAGGTAGGCGTATAGTAGAATAACAAATCTCCAGGCCCAGACCTGGGTGAGGCTGGTGTAGAGTGAGAAGTAGTTAAACCCCCAGCCCGATGGGTGAAAGCAGGTCATAAGTAGGGGATTATGGTGCAGTAATATAGGAGCAAAGGACCTCTGGGCTGTAGGGGCACGGTCTGGTGAAATCTGATGGTGAACCTCCGGTCCCATGGGCGAGACAGGTTGCAGAGCAGTGGTAGATAACGTAATGGAAATGTCAGACTGCATGCAATGCAGAAAAGAAGTGAAGTAGTGAGGAATAAATTGTAAATGGTATTATAATGGCGGCATATCCTGGAGTCAGTTTAGTGCAGAGTAGTACTGTAGTTTTAAGGCAGACTTATGAGAGCAGAACGGTGCTGTATACTGTCATATCCTGAAGATCGAAGATGGTAAGGATTGCAGTGAAGAGACCTTGGCCTTGGCGGAAGAGTTGGCATCTCAACGAGAGGTAATAAGCATCCTGAAACTGTAGTAATTCAATGTTTTAGGCATCAGTTCAACCAAGGAAGACAGTATGGAATAAAGGTCAGCATGGAGTCCTGGCGGAGATGGTAGCAGTAAATCTGGGAAGTTGAAGTAGCATGGCAAGAGCATCCAAGAGAATTGAAGTGAATATCTTGATGTACTCCAGAAATAATCCAATGGAAGGTGGAAGCTGTAGAGCATATTTGGAAAGGTAGGTCTGAATGAAAGCAGCTTTGTAGGAAGCATCCATGAGAATGAAGAAGCTAGCCCAATGAGATAAGGAAGTGCGGCAAGAGCCTGTGTATGTCAGCCGATGAACGTGAGATGGTATGATTGAATCAGTATGTCAGCGGTGAGTAAATAGAATTAGTAGCTAAACCCAAAAGAAGGCTAGCAGGCAGCTAGACCATGTGAGGTCAACTGGCAAGGTAAGTAAGTTTGGCTGCTAGCCCCATGTAGCTAGCATGCACAGCTGGACCACATGTAGGTCAGCTGGTGAGGTAAATAAAGAGAGACAATGAAGCCCCATAAAGGAAGCCAGTACAGCTGGACCACACATAGGTCAGCTGGAAAGTGAGGTAGTAGTAAAATGCAAACAAGATAAGCATCCAGGGACAATGATGTAAATTCCCAAGTCGTACTCTAATAGAAATTCCAGGTAGAGCAATGAGTAATATCTTAGATGGATGGAGGGTAGAACAAGGAAGTTGAGCTGCAGCATCCAGAACTCAATAGCAAATTAAAGCGATATATCCTGGAATATATCCACTCTTGACGGATAAGGTTGGGCAGAGGTCTGTAGGGAGAACTGAAGCTGGCTGAAGCAAGGATGGATGCATGGCTGAAATACATGGCAGGAATGCCAGGGCTGAAGACAAAGGCAGCAGCTAGGCTCGTACATAAGTTGGCGTGGTGGCTGGACACACGTGGGTCAGCAGTGAATGGAATAAGGTGGCAGCTAGACCCCACAAAGGCTAGCAGGACTGGCAATCCGCACGCCAGGCAGGAAGGCAATGCTAGCCAGGCTAGGAATAATTGGTCAGGTTCAATAGAGAAACAGAAAATCAAGCATGAATAAAATCGGTGCTGAAAATGCCCAGTGTGTAGTATTTGTTATGAAACATTGCTTCATAAGTAGTCTTCTAGGTACAACAATCCCCAAACATACGCTAAGTATGCTTTCAGTGATAGCAATGGAAATGGATTACAGTGCATGTACAGTACATATGTGGAGCTCCAGATATGAGGTTACGCAGCAGAAAACCCGATCCCAATTAGAGGTATTCCGAGATCCAGGATAGAGCAGGAGAGACAAGTGGCGGTAAAATAAAATAGACTACCTGAGCAGGAAATAAGAGGCATTTTCCCAACCTCCTGTGGAGAAATATGTAGCTGAAAGTACCATACAGCCATATGATATGCTATCAGAGGAGGTTGCAGGCATTGCACTGAGTAGGCGGAGTGATTCAGTGGAGTAGAGCAGGTGAAAGCAAGTGGCCTCGTTTCACAGCGTACAAAGTTAAAGGTGTATGGCAGCTCAAAAGCGTACAAAGTTAAGGTGCATGACAGCACTGAAAACACAACAAAGTTATGTGCATGGCAGCTCCGCGCAGAAGGTCAAGGAAAGCAGCCACCAGACAGAGCATAGAAGAGTAAGCGTGGTTAGGAGAGGTCTGCAGCAGGTGCGATGGCGCTGAAAGGAGGCAGCTCACAAACAATGGCAGTGGCGGGGATGTGTAAACCCCAGGGTGGTGGTGGTGGTGGTGTGACCGGAGGAAGCCAAGCCTCCAGCAGCATAAAAGGAAACAAAGTGGCGATGGACTGGGGCATGGAGCCAGGCTGCTCAGGAGGAAATGAAGGCAAGTGCGTGAGGTAAGCAAGTGTAGGGAGCAGCAGAGTATAATGATAGGGAAGGAGCATGCAGGAACAACCATGGAACACCACCCCCAAAAAAAAAGACAAAGCACACAGACGGAAGAGACAGGAATAGAGGAAAAGGGTGGCTAGGAAACCCACAAAACGGAGCTAGGCAGGACAGCGGGGGAACAAAGAGCAGCCACAGACCAGCAATGCTACGGCAGCGAGAAGACTCGATCTAAATGAGTTGGTAGTCAGCCTGCTGGCTGAAATAGGATGTGGGGTAGGAGCTCTTCCCCATCTTAACCACGGGCATACGCCCTTCATTTCTACCCACTGCTGCTCTCTATACCAGGCCCATGGATGGCTCCCTCTTCAAGGCCACTTTGATTATGCCACTGGCTGCCTGGTGGACAATTCATTCAGAAACTACCATCTATCCTTATCCATCCCTAATGACTAGTAGGAAATCTCATAGACCCTCAGGGCTTCCTTGGTCCCTCCGCTGGTCATCCTCAAGTCTCCACCAATATTGCTAGCAAAGCTTGCTCCATCTCCATACCCATCTTGTAGAACCAGTCTCCCTCTCACCATCTGCTCGTCCACTTTCCACTTGTCTTTCAAACAGCAACTAAAGTGCGGTTGCTGAGGGAATCCACCTGCCGATGTTAGGATCAGAACTGCACTGGGGCTTCTGTTGTATATATTGACATAGATACTACTCCCATCGATTCATGTGCTCCTGCTGTATATACTGTTTTTTAATATTAGGTCTACCACTGCTAAGGTGTGTGTATTCTTATTCTGTAAATAAGGTTGTACTTATGTAAACTCAGCTGCTTCTCTGTTAACAAGTTCATGACTGCTGGCCATAAGCCCTGGGTGCTCTATACTGTACATTGTTATTATATGTCAAGTCTTTCTCTGCTGCTGTGCCACGTGTGTGGCCGGGTCATGACTGAAAATGGTCCTCTGGATCAGTGCACTTGCTCAGTTATCAAAGACACACATACATACATACATACATACACACACACACACACAATAAATAAATAAATAAATAAACAAACATTGTGCAGACCAGCTCTTCTAGTCAAGCAGTTGAAGTTTATTAAACATTCATTCAGGCAACTCTTTGATCTTCTCAGCTGCTTCCAATGGGGAGCTAGCACAGTACAACATGTCAGATTTTCACTGAGGCAGAAGATATGCATGAAGTTCTGATTATGATTCTTTTATGGTCCCCTACCCTCAGTTATAGTTCCACGGGCAGGTAGACAGTCTTGAAATCCCTATGTAACAAGACAATCTTACCTATAGTGCTTGATGCATATACTATGTGACCTCAAAACCAAAGTGACATGATGGCTATGGCAGAAATTTTCTCTTGGACTCCCCACTGCTGGTTGACCTATTCCCACAAGGCACCAATCTACATCATCCATAGATCAGCATTTAAGCCCTTGAACCTTTGACATGATCCAATAGCTCTTTTCACATTTAGGAGAATCCATTAGGTGGTTCTCAACAATTAATTCACAGCTCCATTCCTTGTGTTACTGCTTTCTGATTTTCTCTCTTTATATAGAAGGATCCATTAGTGAGTCCTTGCATTCACTTCCCAGTTGTTTTCTTTTCTAATTCAGGCTGCCTCTCTGTCTCTAAAATCTGGCCTCTGTTATGATCTTTACACAGTGCACATTCTTCTGTGTATCTAGGTCTTTTGCCTCTTGAATTCTGTTGTACTCCCATACCTCTCAAGTCTGAACCATTGCAGTCCCACTGCAACACCAGGACTCAACATCAGCCAACAGGGCCAACCCTGTAACTTTTTCTTGTGGGACTCTCTGTTCTCTGCTCCTTTACTGGCAGGATCTTATGCTTGGCTGCCATGCTTCTGGTTCCCTCTGCAGACTAGAACCCAACAGGGTGACTGTATGACACCCCAGATTTGGAGCACTGACACCCCAGGCCCAGCAAGTACCCACAGCCCAGTTCCAATGGCTGTGTCCCAGCACTAGGGCTAGGACAGCAGCTCTCAACAGCTCCGGCACTATCATTCCTGAATAATAGAATATTCCTCTTCTGTCCTGCTCTACCATATACTGTGTAGTTACTTAGTTTATAAAATTTCTACAAAGCACCCCCAGGGCTCAGAGCAACTGTACAATAAACACAATCAATAAGTCTATCATAAATAACATACAGCAAAATGAACAGTATGGTCACATCCATTAATACAAATATCTTCCTTTTATACAATACTGCATATGAACAAGCAAAGCAGTAGTTATATTTATGTTTAAACAGCTCTACTTAATCAAGTACTCTTAGGAGTAGATAACTTCAATTTCTTTTTAAATGACAGAACAGATCTGGCATTGCGCATTCCTTCAGGGAGCAGAGTTCCATAGGTTAGAGGTGCAACCAAAATAGCCTGATCACCACCAGCCTTTAACCAAGCAGAAGAAACAACCAACAAACCTTGTCCACTGATCTTATATCCCTAGGTAGGACATGGGAAAGCAGACGATCACTGAGGTATTGTTGGCCCAACCCGCTCAAGCTTTAAACATCACCAACAATACCCAGATATCAATGCACCACCCAAAAGGCATCCATCTCAGAACCTGCAACAAGGAATATTAAGATCTGACCTCCAAGTGGAGGTCGGAAGTCTTGCTGCAGCAATCTGAACCAGCTGCAGGCAATTCAGTTGACACCCAGCAAGCATTTATAGAGCACACAGCAGTAGTCAAGAGGACAGAAAATGAGGGCAATATGCTGCAGTAGATGGATCCGAAAATCAAGCAGTAGTCACTGTATGGCAACATTCTTAAATGGTAAAAGCAATTCCTGACCACAGAAGATACCTGTGAAACAAATGTAAACTGTCCATCAAGAAAACCTTTCAGGCTGCAAACCTCCTCTGCCACCTAAAGATGCATTCCCCAAGAGATGGAAGATTCAGGACACCAAGAATGCTTAGTATCTGCTTCTCTGAACCCACCACCAGCAACTCAGGCTTGGTTGGGTTCATAGCCAAATCAACTGGGGCCATCCAAACTCTGATTTCCTCCAAGTATTGGTCTAATCTCAGCACCAAAGAAAGACCATCAGGAGCAAATGACACGTACAGCTGGGTGTCATCTGCATAGCAGTGAAACTCCCACTGTAGTGCTAATGATCTCTTCCAGTAGCAGCAGATAAACAGAGAACAAAACAGGTGAGAGCACAGAACCTTGAGGAACACCACAGTCTAGAGCAACCGCCATGATCAACAAGAGCCGAGTACTACCAACTGCTCTCTTCAACTGAGGAAGGACTGCAATCATTGTAACACAGTCCCAGACAACTGTCCATGCTCCCACGTCTAGCCAACACCACTGTTACACACCTGAGGTGTGTTGTGACTATATAAACCTCAGAGCGAAGCTTGAGAGGTTTATGAAGTAATCGCACACTGAGGGTCTAAAATCCATAACAACACAGTTGTATAACCATTATTTTTTATAATTACTAGTGCAGGGGAGTTTTTTCCCTTCAACACTTGAGTAAGTTAGTGGAGCACTGCTGTTAGAGACACACACACACTGCCTGTCTCTCCCTTTCCAGTGCAGGCATTCATTTTATTTTTCTTTACTTTTATTTATTTTTTTTTAAATTACACTGCAAACCATAGTAAGTTAAGTTACCTTATCAGCCAGTCAGCCATGGTCCATTTGCATGCAGCCGCTGTGTCCCAAAGCTCTGCTCGATGGGTATGAACTGCAGGATCAACCAGATAGATTTTCAATGTTGTAAAGGCAGGATGAACCAGATAGATATTGAAAAACATTAAGAAGTTACCTGAGATGGAAGTAAGAAAAATGAGCAATGTGGGCCCTGGGTACAGTGAAACAGAGCTACCATGTTTTTGATGGAGTTCAGCCCTCCATACACACAGTAAGAGCCAATGAGGTGGTCGCTACAAGTGACAGACACAAAATGTAATAGCTGGTTCTACCAGTTGTTATGGCATTTGAAACACAGATCGACTCCGTGTATTAAAAGTGGTCACCAGTAACTATACCAAAAATCAGGCCAGTTCAGGCTCCTTAAGAAATAGAGCTGGGCAAAGTTGTGATTTCACTCGGTGGAACTTTGGAAATTGCAGAATTTTCTAAATGTCCACCATTGATGAGATTGGAATCTTCTGAATGTGTTTCTAGGATTTTGCCCTGTTCCATGGACTTTTGGCTGAAATGCACACCAGTACATACAAACTGCTGAATTTATTCCATCCACAGTTTAATGTATTATTTCATAATACAGCTACCCTGCTAATCGCAGCCCCAGTTGAATAAAATTACCTGGTGTAGTGGTCCCCTTGCCAATCGCTTCACCTGATGTGAAATTAGACACCCCACCACCACTGATCACCAACCTGATGTAAAATGCAGTTCTCTGGTGTCTAGTGCCCCCACCCCGCTGGCCCAATGTAGAATAAAATCCCTGGTGTCTAGTGGTCCCCACCGTCGATCACCTGCCCCTGTAGAATAAATTCCATGTTGTCTAGTGATCCTCACCCCCACTGATCACCGGCCTGATGTAAATTTGACACACATCCCGGATTGGCAGCCAATGTAAAATAAAGTTCCCGATGTCTAATCGTCCCCTGTCGATCCTGGCCCGATGTAGAATAACATTCCCTGGTGTCTAGTTGTCCTCCCCACCTGTCGATCAAGGGCACAATGTAAAAAAAAAATTCCTGGTGTCTAGTGGCCCCCTCACCAGTCGCAGGCCCAATGTGAAATAAAGTTATAATTCCCTAGTGTCTAGCAGACTCCTCCTCCCTTTCCCGTCCCTTAATAAAAAGGTAGTTCATTATTCCCTGGTGTCTGAGTGGGCCACCTCTCCTTATCCCGATCCCTGTAATAAAATAAAAATTAGTCCCTGCTCCCTGGTGTCTAGCAGACCCCCGACCCCCACCCCAACCCCAGGAGGCAACTGGCACAGCCCTCCCCTCCAACACAGCTGACTGCCCACTGAGCTGTCAATGAATGCACGCATACTTGTACAAGCATGTGCTCGTTCATTGACAGGCCAGCTCCTGCTCATTCAGTGTGAGCAGAGTGCTGTTTCAGTTCCCAGCGGGTGGTCAGGATGGGAGGAAATGGTGTGGTGCACCTCCTGGGGTTCACCACACATTCCCCTTCCCAATTCCCCACAGGTGACCTGAACAGCCCTCCACTCTTATCTGTGCCTCTACAGTGCTGCTTGTCATACTGAACAAGCAGAGCTGGCAATGAATGAGCATGTGCTTGTACAAATATGCAGTCATTCATTGACAGCTCAGTGGATGGCCAGCTGTGGTGGAGAGAGGAGGGCTGTGCCAGTTGTCTGCTTGGAGTCAGTGTTGGTGGGCCAAGTGGGGTGGTGGGGCACTACCTGCCAGTGTGGGGGTCTGCTAGACACCAGGGAATGGGGACTATGTTTTTATTACAGGGATCAGGGATAAGGAGGGGGGGTTCACTGGACACCACAGAATAATGAACTATTTTTTTTTTTTATTAAGAGAATCAGGGACCGGGGTCTACTAGCCACCAGTGAGTTATACATTTTCTTTCACATTGGACTGACAATCGGCAGGGTGGGGAGGCCTCTAGAAACCAGGACATTTTTTTTCTTTACATCAGACCAGCAATCAGCAAAGGGGATCACTAGACACCAGGGAATGTTATTCTACATCAGGCGGTGATCAGCAAGGGAGATGACTAGACCCAGGGAACTGTATTTCACATCGGGCTGGTGATCAGAGGGCGGTCTAATTTTACATCGGGCCTGTGATCAGCGGGGAACCACTACACACCAGGAATTTTATTCTACAGGCCGGCGATCAGTGGGAGGGGACCGCTAAGTTCAGTGTTATGTATTAATGGTTAAACTGCAGAAAAGCCGCAGAACTGACCACTGACAGTGATTAGTTCTGTGGAATTTTTCCGCAATTTAATACAGTAACCTGCAGTCTGTACATTTATGCTGCTGTTCTAAGGCAGAATTTCCAAGAAAATTGCCAAAATGATTTCTGAACGTTTGCTGAAGTGAAACTCCAACTTCAGCTTACATTCAGCTGGCCAAATCTTTTGTTTTTTGCACTGCTCTTATTAAGAACTCGTGTAATTTATAGAAAATACAAAAGTCACCCTGCAGTTACAGAAACAATGTTCAGAATCCCTGTTGTAAAGAGGGTAAATACTGTGAGTAGCCAAAATTTTATATGGAGGGGTTGTGATATCAATCCAAATGATATAATTTCATCGTATAACTACATTGTTAGATGAGCAGTTTTGTTAAGGAATGTTAGCATCTCTGAAGTTAATGGGCTCATAGTCAAAATATTTGCACATGCAATCTGGCTTCTCATGAAAATGTTAGAACATTTATTTTTGATGGGCAGAAAATGCCTGTCTAGAATTTCCAAGGACATTCTGGGTGGACAATATTCTATCAAGCTGCTTTTTCAGATTTTGCATGACAAACCAAATTGCAGGGGCAAATGTTCTGCACATCTAGAGCAATTACTGGAGTTGTCTGTCCTTGAGAAGTGAGTCATCATGTAGTCATAGTTGAGGTCATCTTTGATTTTATTACATTCATAATAGTGGAAAGATAGCACCACTAAGGTCACTGGCAGGGTCAAAAGGAAAATTCAGATTTTTATACCTCAACAACCATCAATATTGCAGCTTTGAACTTTGGAAAAACTATATTCACAAACATCTGCAAATCCAAGCTGGCTATTAATGTCATCTGACCCAAAACTACAACTTTTTCATTTCTTTTTTTAATCCTTGCATTCATTTATAGGAAAGTTCATAAATAATTCACTTCAGTACCATTGATTACTGGCTTTAACAGAGTGCACTCCAAGTATTATCAACCAAACTACTATCTCCTGTTTCAAATTAAGCTAATTTGAATACATTATTTTTCCATAAATAATTGTTAGCACTATATGTTATAGTGAGTAGAGCATGATACAGATTTACCAGACTAATAATTAAATCTAAATTATCTCTCAAGAACTGGTCATTCCAAACTAAGGGCAGGAATCACAAAACTCTACCCTGGCACAAATCCCAGTTTTATGCAAGCAAACCTGGTTTTCGCTGTATTAGTATTCACAAAAGCCCGGTTTGCATGCTCAAACTGGGTTTGCACTGGGACAAAGTGTTGAGAGGACCACAATGCAAATGAGGGAGGGCCGTGAATATTGACACTGTCTGATTCACAAAGCATCTGCTCTGTGCAAGGGCCTCTTGCACTGTCTCCTTGTGTGCAGCAAATGCTGCCTACTGAGATCTTGCCTTAAGTCTGCGCAACCCTAGTGGCTGGCACAGGTACTGCAGCAGCCCCCCACACTGATCACCACCCCATGTGAAATAATAGCATTACCTGTTATCCAGTGGTCCATTCCCCACCTGATTCCTCGCTCATAGCTAAAATATGTATTCCATGGTGCCCAGTGGTCCCTCCCCACCTAATCCATTGCCTGTAGTTAAAATACATATTTCCTGGTGTCTGGTGGTCCTTCCCCATCCAATCCCTCATTTATAGTTCAAATACATATTCCCTGCTGTCCAGTGGTCGCACCCCACCAGATCCTCCGCCCATAGTTCAGACACATATTCCCTTGTGTCCAGTGGTCCCACCCCACCCGATCACTCGTGATGATGTAATCATACATAGTCTCTGGCATCCTCCCACTTATTCCTTGCCTGGCCTGAGAAACATTTTCCTGGTGTCTAGTGGACTCACCCCCACACCTGATCCCCATCCCCAGTGTGACAACCCCCAAAAGACAGCCCCAGCACCAGTCCTGTCCTGTGATCTCTGCCTCCCTAAGCCTATCCTTCATTGGTGGCCAGTGGCTCCTCTCCTTGATCTGCTTGTATATATACATTTAATTCCCCAGTGTCTAGTGGTCGCCCCAAACCCCAGTCTGGGAAATGCTCAAGAAATACACCACATTCCTTGATGTTCAGTGGACCCTCCACTCCCTCCCACTCTGGCAGGTAGTGTCCCACCACCCCTCACCCCCATCCCTTCCATGAACCGGTGACTGGCACAGCCCTCCACTCACCACCACGGCCAGCCACTTACTGAGCTAATAATGTACACATACTGAATACAGTATGTGCTTATTGACTGACAGCAAGTGAGTTGTCAATCAATAAGCACGCACTGTAACTGTATAAAGTACATGCTTATTGACAGCTCAGTCGGCAGCCAGCCATGGTGGAGAGTGGAGGGCTATGCTGGTCACTGGCTCAGGGAGCTGGCTGATGAAGTACAACCTGCCAGGGTGGAGGTGTGGGGTTCACTGGACACCAGGGAATGTAGTGTGTTTCTTCAGCATTCCCCAGAAAGGGGTTGAGGGACAACTAGACACCAGTGAATGAAATGTATACATATATGTGTGTGTATGTATATATATATATATATATATATATATATATATATATGAATGATTAGATCACGGAGAGGGAGCCACTGACCAAGAAGGGATGGGCATGGGGGAGCAGAGATTGCAGAACAAGACTAGGGCCAGGGCTGTGCTTTGAGGGGTTTAACACCAGAGACAGGGATTTAGTGGGGGAAGGTCCACTAGATACCAGAGAAAAGGTTTCACAGGTCAGGCAAGGGATCAGGGTGGGGAGGGACCACCGAATGCAGAGAATGCTATTATTTCACATGGGGCCAGCGATCCATGGGCGGTGGGACCACTAGCTAGCCGTGACTGTGGCTGTGCATCAGATAGTGGCTGAGGGGGCCATGCTGAGTACCATGTAGCCTATGCAAATGAAACCATAATGGCAATGCAAATGGCCACCTAGCACCTTGCATGCCCAATGGGCTCATTTATATAGCTGCTTTGTGAATCGGGAATAGCACACCTGCACTATGCATTGTGGGGCCATGCTCCTGGCTGCATGTTGGGGCAGCCAGTGGATAGTGCTAGTGGTACTGGCATTACCACTGACTCTACTTAACCCTTTTCACAGTCAGATAGCATGGTGTGCCACCTATCTGTGAATAGCAATTTTGACACCTGGGCAAAAGCAAAGTGCATCACAAACTTTTGTACTGCATGTGACAGGGTGGAATAGGACCCTGTACCAGTTGTTATGGAGAGTCTGAATTTGAGGATCTGTTCTTTCTTTTCCTGTCACTTGCCTGTCTGGTTGCTAACCAAATTTTCCTATGAGACCTAGGATTTGATTACCCCAACAGTCTCGCAATTCTTTGAATCTTGCTATCTCTCAGTTTTCCTTGCTGTTTGTCTTATCCTCCCTTTCATATTTGCTGGTATAAAATATATGCAAATCGTTATGTGGAAATGTAACTGATATTGGGATCCCTTTGTTTAGAAATTATATAGTGTTAATTTTTGAAATGTATATAATTATACTTTGAGATAATTACAAAAAGCTATTGGAAAATCAAGAGGTTACTTTAGTGCATTTTTAAGCCTTTTGCAAGAGCTATGAAAAGGGGCCTCAGCTCAGACACATTGTGTTCCTGCCAGCACCTGCCTGAAACATACAAGAACATTTTGGAAGGTGCTTGTTAATAATGGAGGTTGGAAGGACTTATAAGACAGAGCTGCAATTGCTTGATAGATGGACACACAGAGACTGCAGGAAAACTCTGATAGAGCTTCACTATTTTATTCTGCCTTTGTAAATAGTTGTACAGAACAAGTTTTTTTTTTTGTTACTGCTAGTACAAATAAAATACTTTTTGTGAATTCTACAACTGCTTCTGGTTTTTCCTGTGCTTCTTGACCTGTCTCTCAATGACAGATGGTGTTAGCCTAAGTGGGATTTTCGACGTTCATACTCTAAGCCAGGAGTTTATTAGTGGGTACTGGACCCTAGTACCAGGGAAGCATAGAGAAAGGCATGGATTCTGCAGCAGCAAGCCCAGGAGTGGTTACCAAGAGAATGGCAGCCAAACTAGCAGAGACAGAAGTCCAAGCTGAGATTGTACAGCTAGCACAAGTTATGGAAAAAGAACAGGCAGTGACAGAACCTGAAAGCATGAGACTTTATAAAAGGCTCATGGGAGATGAATTATGCATCCATCCAAGCAACAGATGTGTTATGGGGAGCCCTTAAAGCTATGTGAGGGGAGTTAATACGAAAGGCCACAGTTAGGAAACATCAAAGAACAAAGAAAGTCGAGGTGGTTAGAATGAATAAAAGTCTTGAAAACTATCTGGGCTCACCCACAGAAGAGCAGGTCTGGGAGAACTTCAAGCACTTAGAGCAAAATATGCTTCTCATATGTTAAATCTCAATGTGCAGGCTAATGCTAAGTGGAAAGCCACTTATCTCGGACAGGGGAGAAAGCAAGGAGGCTATTAGCAAACAGTCTTAAGCAACAGAGGGAGGCAAGGTGAGTCTTGACACTAGAAGATAAAGTCACAGGACAGTTTACCTCTGACCCGTCAGTAATTTCTAAGATTTTTAGGGATTATTATCAAGATTTGTATACAGCACCAGACTTACGGAGAATATATAAAAAATTGGAGGAATTTTTAAAGGATGTGATGTTACCAAAGTTAAATATAGAACAACAAAATTGCTTGGTAGCAATATCAATATACATGAAATACTAGCTGCAACTGATAGATTACTGGTGATCAATGCCCTAGGCCCTGACGGCTTCCCTCCTGCCTTCTACAAAACATTTAGAAACGAATTAGCTCCATATTTGCAGGAATTATTTAACTTCTTATTTGTGGCTACAATAAAAGAACCCTCCATATTTGAAGCCAGAATAGTGGTTTTACCAAAGCCTGGGAAAGATTCCTCTAGTCCAAGTAACTACAGACCTATCTCGTTACTTAATATAGAGATCAAATTGTTGGCAAGTATTCTGTCATTCCAATTAAAACAGGTTTGGGACAGCTTAATTGGACCTGAGCAGGTGGGTTTTGTTTCAGGTAGACATTCTAGTGACCTCTTTCAAAAATTTGTCATCTGATGTCCGCATCCAGGAGCCCAATGCTGATATGGTGCTGATCTCCTGGTCGCAGAAAACGTTTTGACAGAGTCAATTTGACATTTTTGACCTTTGCCTCAATATGGCATACCTGCTGATTTTATTTGATGGGTGGAATTACTTTATCATTCTCCATCAGCAAGAGTGCTTTGTAATGGGGTTATTTCTGATAGTTGCATGCTGACTAGCAGTACAAGACAGGGTGTCCCTTATCTCCGTGTTATTTAATTTATATATTGAGCCGTTAGCCCTGAAAATGAAGGCAGTTAAAACTATCAGAGGAATAAGAATAGGTGCAGAAGAATATAAAATATCAATGTTCACAGACAATATTTGTAACACCCGCATCCCTGCCTTTTTGCAAAATGACACGTGGTATGCTGTTGAAGCTGACAGCAGTACCCGATGGGGACTGGGTTCGGGAGGACTAGGTTACTCAGCACAAGGGGCCAAGGTTTGGCTACTCTGTACAAGGGCACCCAAGTAAATCCGAACACAGGAAGCAATAACTGTAATGTCAAAACCAGGAATGGGATTCTAAAGTGTGGCTTTTATTCACATCCAAACTGAACAAACAAAGCATGACGGACCCTCACGGGGCTACATTCCTAGTAATGCAGATAAGAGATACAGAACACTTCTTCACTATTTCAGTCCTCAGGCTCTGAACCCACCAGGCACACAGCCGGACTTGCACGCTAGCTTGGGTACACAGCCCGACTTGTACACTATTTGGGTTTTCGGCCGGCTCCCCTGCCGGCCTCTCGATCCCAGTCCATATGGCAGTGAATCAAATTTTCTTTTGGTGGCTTTCCAAACCACCTTAGAGCCTTTGACTCCTTAAGGAAATTTCCTTCCAATCCCACGTCTGGGTACTTCCTCATCACTGGCCAAGTGCATGAGGCAAAGTAGAAATCCACAGAGCAAATCCATAGAGGTGGACCTGGTTACTAAAGGTGGGGTCTCCACCTCCAGCTCCCACAATCCATACCCGCCATTTCCTGGACATTAAACAACTCTTTTGAAAGCTTGGCAATGTAGATTAAAGGGTAGACGATAGCACATCTCCTCTACATGTCTTGACTTTCTCCTTGTGCTGGACTTGAACATACTTTTACTTTGGCTAAGCCTATTCCTGTAGGCCTCCCACTAATTCAGCAGTCCAATCCCCACTTTAACACAGTTCAGGTGAAACATAGGCCTTTGACAAGAGAAGAACTCACCCTTTGGTTGCAGGTGCCCCACAAGTGAATCTTGACAGCTTCTGGTACCCAACACACTTGTAAAAAATAAGGCAGCTTCTTCTCTAGCAGTAGCCAGGGGTTGCCCCTGGAATAGCAGGCAAACCTTCCACCCCATCCTATCAGGGATGGGGCACAGAGATCTGAACAGCGGTCTCCACCACTGTAAGAGCAGCTTACTGTGTTCCTCTTTAGGCAGAAACACACACCTTTCCCAAAAGTAGCTCTATATCAGAGCTTAGGCTCCAAGATCCTGTGCACTGACTGCTGTGCTCCTCTTCAAGACAACTCACACACAACTGCTCACTGACTGTTCAAAACTCCAAACATTCTAATTTAACTCCCTTCTGCAGATTCCAATGTGGCTCATGCAGCTGCGACAGTTCTATGTTGATGTCATCCTCAGTCTCAGTTGAGACTGAGAACGAAGTGAGACAGTGTGAAATCTATTTAACTGGAGTTTCACAGGCTGCCTTCTCTGCCTACCATTAGGTCTTACTGGGATTCTAGTAACCCCAGGTAACAAGCGGGGTTACACTCGCCCTGGGCCAGGAAAATGACTGTCCACAGTCATTATTTACCCGACTTAGGCCATCCCACCTTTTGTGCTACCTCATGGAGGGGGGTGATCAGGCCCCTCCCAACAATGTGCGAGCACAGGCAGGCAACACTAAGAGCCTAGAGGCCTTTGGCTGACATATCAGCCTCTACTCTACCCACTAACTATGGGTGCTTAGTGACTCTAGTAGAACTGTCCAGACCATAGCCCTAATAGATCAGCACTGTGGCCCCTACGGGTGGGGCCACAGCCTATCTATCCCCCTAGCCCTCTAGGGAAAATCTGTCTGCCTACTTAACACCCAAAATAAAACAAACAGGGACCTCCTGACCTTGGGCACCCTGCAACCACACACTAAGAACTAGTGCCATCTATTACATTATTACTGCCTCCTACCCCCACAACCACACCTGTGGAAGGAAAGGGTTACTACAGTAACAACAACAATAACAATAACAGTACTTTAAATACTATACACTAAAGTACTAATGAGGAACTCCGATGAGCCCCTCCTCCTCTTCTTGTTTTCTTCTATCTTCTTCAGGACCACCTGCAAGAAAAAGAAAGACAACACACACTCTAATCTGCATACACAGTCTACCTAAACCCTACCATCAAAACACTGGAGAATCCCAAAAATAATTTTTTAGAAAAGGTATAAAACAGTATATACACTAGAAAACAGTAGAAAACAATGACATTATTTACAATACACATTTGGGGGATGGAGTGCCTAAAAGTCCCATCTAGTGACCACAGTGCCCAAAGGCTAGTCCATTAAAGAGTCTCTCCTGGGCCGGAGCCTGGTGAAGCACAGTTCTAGCAGGCCAAAGTCCCGAAAGGGAGAGTCTTTGAGGACAGTTCACACATTCTGGAGTCTGATAGTGTAGGTGTGTACTGCAATGTCATAAGGATAGAAAAGTTTGGACTTACCAGCCCCTTGTAGAACAAAAATCGGCACCGACCTGCACCTCAGCCAAGACTGTCCCTGGCAGCATTCTTCTGATACAGCTGGGCGGACATCTTCCAGGAACTACAGGAGGGCACATCTGGGAACTGCTGGGTTGATGTCATCTCTGGAGATGGAACCTTAGAACAGGAACAAAAGGAGAACAGCTGGTCTGCGTCATCTGATTACCAGGCGATGAAGCAGGATACAGCTGGGTTGGTGTCCTCTCTGGATCTGAAGTCATCTGGTGGGCCAGTCAATGGATTCTGGAAAGGCCAGTACACTGTAGAACTGATGAATGTGGGTACCTGAGTCCTGGATGTCCATACTGGTGGAACAACAAAGGCACTGCAATGGCTGGTGTGGCAGTATTGACTACCACTGCTCTGCTTTCCATCTGGTAGGCATGGGCACATTTGCAGGGAGGTCCTTGCATTGAGGCCAATAGTACAGGGTGTCAGGAGCTTGAATTATTACCCCATCTGGGCACACATAATTCACACTATAGAAGGTTTCACGTCCTCTCCATTCACTATTCGAACAGTGTCCATAAACAGTGTCCTGCTTCTTTTCCACTGGGTGTATTTTTCATGAAACAGTCTGTTCCTGACATGCTTGTTTGTACCAGGATGCACACCTTTCATTGCTTTGGCCCAGATCCAGGATTTCCTGCTGTTCTCAATCTCCTCCCAGACTCTCCGAGGAAAGGTAGGAAAGGACATCCCATAGATTTCATTTGCCTTCCTACAACCAGACTCTCCTCTTTACTAGCTTTGGTCAACCTGAGACCGCTGGCCTGGCTTGGGGTGGCCAGTCCTGGTTCTGCCAGCTACACATTCTCAATGAGATGAAAACAGATCCCTGACTTCTTCTTCTTGTACAGCGAGGGTAGTGGCATCACCACTCTCTTCCATGCATTCTTCTGAGGCAAGAGCTTGAGGCTGTGTACCCGTTCCTTTTTCACAAGGCCACATAGGTTCCCCTCATCTTCCTCCTCACTGAGAATCTGTGCCCAGGAGTGAGCAGTCGTCCTTACTCCTGAGACTATCCACTCATCACTAGACGCAGAGGTCGACACCTCCCATTCAAAGGCCTCCCTCATCTCATCTTCTCCTCTGAGACTTGGGCTAGCCCCCTCCAGAGGTCTACTGACGCTCTGTCTGAATTATCCTTCTGTGATCTAGCATCTGAACATCAGCATACTGTTCTGTCTCTAAATCTGCACCCTCTAGCACTGTGCCACACTCCCCAAGGGGCCTTCTTCAACAGGCTCCACCTGGTGCTGTGTGCTGCCAACTACAAATTCCTGAACTTTTGTCCATGTGGGAGCCAAATGAATCTTGGGTGCTTTATACCAGCCATATTTCTCTAGGCACCCAGAACAGTGAGGTACCATGAAGACGTCCCTTCCAGCATTTAAGCATATTTGACACACTTGCACTGGTTATCCAGGAATTGCCACATGAGAAGCAGTTATCCTCCATAATAACACCTTTCAATGTCCCTTAACCTATTTACTTCTGCTGTTACTGCAGCCAGGCATGCTCTTGGTAGCGAGCTGGTTCTAAGGCCATAACTACAGGAAAACAAACAAATGCTCACTGTTACTAAAAGTCCCACTTCACTGAACACTTTCTTTCATTTTAAATGGCTCCTCTGCTGCTGTGTTTACATTACTACCCCACCCTGTAACGGCGGCAGCACTCCAGCGCATCAACATTCAGAAATTGGGTCAAGCCACTGCGCATCCAATTTACACACACTACTGATAACTTTGCTCAAAACTGCACAGACTTGCACTGTTCTTTTTCTAGCACATTTATATGATTTGCCACAGACTTTTCACCTGCTGAAAACATTTCTTTAGCTCACAGTCCCTTAAAGCCTCAGGATTTCAAGCACAGGATTGCCTGTAACTAGTGCTGCACATTTTGCTACAACTCACAGTCTCTCTCTGGCTTTGAAACTTTAAACTGATGATGAACTCATAACTATGCTCACAGTCAATGGCTTAACAGACTTGCTCTTGCTGGTAAAACTTGACACAGTCTTTATTTGCAAAGCGACTACACTGCTGCACACATATTCAGCTGGCTTTTGGCAAAAAATCACTATTTTGAGCAATTTTACTGTTGGTACTCACTGTTATCAGTAGCTGTTTACTGCAATGGAAAATGGCCTGCATCTAGTCTTGGAGGCCTCAGAAAGGAAGCAGGTGGGCAGTCCTGCCGATCGTCTCTCCGATCACCACACTCGCAATCCAGTCGATCGAGATGCGGGTTGAGCCCGATTTTAAACAGCAAAGTCTATTTTAAAAGTTTCACAGCACTTTTTAATCACCATGATGCTCCTCCACCAAGCCAGTACATGCACTCCACTCACTCCATCTCGAATGCTGGGCAGTCACTGTAGAGCTGACTGGGGGCGGGACTGACTGCAGCCTCACCAATCACACGACACCATGCAAATGAGCCTCTTTTCCCTTGCCAGTGCTCTTCTCTTCACAGTGATCATCGAGCAGGCAAATTTAAACTGCAGAACACTTTTTTTTTTTTCAAGTGACTCCCACGTAGGGAGCCATTTCAGCCATTTAGCATGCAAGTCTCTCAGTTTACTCAAAAGCATTTCCAACATCCAGGGCACAATTTTCCTGTTGCTACCCTAGTCTTCCACACTTTCTTTATCACAACAGTTCTTTAAAAAAGCATTTCCAACGTCCAGGGCACAATTTTCCTGTTGCTACCACTAGTCTTCCACACTTTTCTTTATCACAACAGTTCTTTAAAAGCATTTTCAACATCCAGGGCGCAATTTTCCTGTTGCTACCCCTAGTCTTCCACACTTTTCTTTATCACAACAATTCTTTAAAAAGCTGGCAAAACGCTGTAAACATTTGATGCAGGACAAGGGCATACTCTTTCAGCTTTACTGCTCCTTGGTAAACAGTTGGCATTTTAACAGCAGCATAAGAACCACAGCACACAGTGACACACTAGTTAAATTGCTTCAGCTTTTGGGCTACCACTTCCAGATAGCCAAACGCTAGCCCCTGTCCGAGCACCCTTCCTCCTAAATTAAAAATCCAAAGCGGTGCCTCCATTTTGTAACACCCACACCCTGCCTTTCTGCAAAATGACAGGTGGTATGCTGTTGAAGCTGACAGCAGTACCTGGTGGGGACTGGGTTCTGGGAGGACTAGGTTACTCTGCACAAGGGGCCTAGGTTTGGCTACTCTGTACAGGGGCACCCAAGTAAATCGAACACAGGAAGCAATAACTGTAATGTCCAAAACCAGGAGCAGGATTCTAAAGTGTGGCTTTTATTCACATCCAAACTGAACAAACAAAGCATAGACAGACCCCACGGGCTACATTCCTGGTAATGCAGTTAAGAGATACAGAACACTTCTTCACTATTTCAGCCCTCAGGCTCTGAGCTCACCAGGCACACAGCCGGACTTGCATGCAGCTTTGGGTACATAGCCCGACTTGTACACTATTTGGATTTTTCCAGCCTGGCTCCCTGCTGGCCTCTCGATGTCGGGTCCATATGGCAGTGAATCAAATTTTCTGTTGATGGCTCCCCAAACCACCTTAGAGCCTTTGACTCCTTAAGGAAATTTCCTTCCAATCCCACATCTGGGTACTTCCTCATCACTGGCCAAGTGCATGAGGCAAAGTAGAAACCACAGAGAAATCGTGAGGTGGACCTGGTTACTAAAGGTGGGGGTCTCCCACCTCCAGCTCCCACAATCCATACCCGGCCATTTCTCTGGACATTAAACAACTCTTTTGAAAGCTGCAATGTAGATTAAAGGGTAGACATATAGCACATCTCCTCTACATGTCTTGACTTTCCCCTTGTGCTGGGCTTGAACATACTTTTAGTTTGGCTAAGCCTATTCCTGTAGGCCTCCCACTAATTCAGCAGTCCAATCCCACTTTAACACAGTTCAGATGAAACATAGGCCTTTGACAAGAGCAGAACTCACCCTTGGTTGCAGGTGCCCCAGAGGTGAATCTTGACAGCTTCTGGTACCCAACACACTTGTAAAAAATAAGGCAGCTTCTTCTCAGCAGTATCCAGGGGTTGCCCCTGGAATAGCAGGCAAACCTTCCACCCCCATCCCCTCAGGGATGGGGCACAGGACTCAGTAACAGTGGTCTCCACCACTTCAAGAACAGCTTACTGTGTTCCTCTTTAGGCAGAAACACACACCTTTCCCTAAAAGTAGCTCTATATCAGAGCTTAGGCTCCAAGAGCCTGTGCACAGACTGCTGTGCTCCTCTCTTCAAGACAGCTCACACACAACTGCTCACTGACCATTCAAAAACTCCCAACATTCTAATCTAACTCCCTTCTGCAGATTCTAATGTGGCTCATGCAGCTACGACAGTTCTATGGTGATGTCATCCCTCAGTCTCAGCTGAGACTGAGAACAGAGTGAGACAGTGTGAAATCCATTTAACTGGAGTTTCCAGCTGCCTTCCTGCCTACCATTAGGTCTTACTGGGATTCTAGTAACCCCAGGTAACAGGGGTTACATATTCTTCTGCATTTATCTTCTTGGCACTTATCATTGCAGTTGGCCTTGGATATTATACAAGATTTCAGTGCTCTATTGGGATATAAACTGAATTCAAATAAAACATCATTATTAGCTCTAACCCCAACGTGTATAAAGGCCATGATAGAGGAATTAGGATTATGTTGGGCCCCAGGTCAATTTCTTTTTGGGTATAGAAATCCCTAAAGACGTGGAAATTAAAAGTTTTAAATTTAGATCTGGTAATTTTGCAAATGCAACAAGACCTGAAGAGATGGCAAAATTACTTCTGTCTCTTTGGGGAAGGGTCAATATCCTTAAAATGGTTATCTTTCTGAGGCTGATGTATCCCTATCCCTGTTAAACTTGGCTCTCCCTCAGAGTTGGTTTAAAACAGTAGATTCGATATGGTCTGTTTTTGTGGCAGGAAAGAGGCCAAGAAGAGCCATTCAGAAATTAAAAGACCAAAGGAGTGGGAAGGTCTCAGTATTCCCAACCTTTTTCTACTATCTGGCCTTTCAGGAGTAAGTATTTTCAATGGCAGGATCCACTAAGAAATAATACATCTAAGTTAGCCTGGCTACAGATAGAGAGACACCTAACTTCCACTTATAAAGGTATCATTAGCATCCCTGTTGTTCACACAGGGTAAGAAAATACCACAGAATTGGCAGAGTACACCCTTAGCATGGTCTATAAAAGCTCATGCTCAACTGTGTAATAGCTTTTAGTTGGACCATCTCCATGACTTGGGGCAACCAATATTCAACAATTTAAATCTAACAATAGGAGGTAGAGTTATTACTCTGCATTTTGGGAGGACTGGCTGTGTGACGAAGCTATAAGAAATAATGACAGACAAGGAATTTATTTCACCCTTGGTGTTTAAACAAACTTTTCAGTTTTCAACATTACCAATATTTAAATTTCTCCAGATTAAACAATGTGTATGTAAGGCATTGAATAAATCCGATGGTCTTCAAAGACAGATAGAGTGTTCACAGAGGTGGCAGAAATAGCTACTTGACCTCGACCTATAGCCAGTTTATATAGAAAATTGGTCTCTATGGCGAAATTGCTTTCAGGCCGACAGCTATATATTGGCAGATGGCTGCTAATCTGTCATATGATTTAGCTCAGTGGGAATCAATTTGGTCTAATAATTATAAATTCCTTAAACAGGATAGGCTCCAGTCAGTTAGATTCAACATTCTACATAATTTATATATTGCCCGGTTAAAGGAATCTGATGGAAAAACAGCATTCTTCAACTTGCCTGAAATGTAAACAACAGTTGGGCATGCTTAGCCACATGATCTGGGCTTGTACTAAGATCCAAGATTTTGCCTTAAGATTAAAGACTTCTCTAGCCCATTGTTCGGGAGAGTAATTATATTACTATTGAGATATGTGTGCTGGGCCACCTCTCAGTGGCTATTCCAAGCAAATTTAAATATTATTTTACATTAATTTCAGCTGTGGCACTGCTCCTTATAATGAGGTACTGGGTAAAAGATAATTCACTACCTTTTCAGGAATGGATTCAAGAACTGTATAATGCTATCAATACAGAAAGAGCAATAGCTTCACAGTACCACTCTCTGGATCTTTTAGTAAGAGATGGGAGCAACTCACAGCCTTTATAGCTGAAAGGTGGGAGTCGACACAGATTGGTCACAGCTCCAACTCTTCCTGATGTAGTAGATGGATATTAAAATAATATGGTTACTCAAATGGAATGTATTGGTTGATACTATGATTATTTTTTTTTATGCCATGGAGTCCTGAAGGATATTTGATTGATAAAGGGGAGTTTGGGAGGGAGGTTAACTTAGTTCTATTATTTAGTAACATGGACCACAGAAAGAGGAGAGGAAGCTGGGGGGATGGAGGGAGTGGGAATAGATTTGAGTTTTTAGGTTTTAGTTGTATTATTTTGTTTTCAAAAGCTCAATGCATCTGTATGTATAATGTATGTTTATAATTTTGTGTGTCTAATAAAGTATATTAAATAGAAAAAAAAGAACCTGAAAGCCTGATGGACTTTTTCAAATAGTGGGCTATACAACAAAAGAGATGGAGAAGCCAAGAGAAAAGAGGTTCCAATCCTTAGAAGCACAGTGAAAAGAAGTGCAATCAAAGCTATCAAAGGCAGAGGATCTGGCACAGATCCAGATGAGCAACAAAACACAAGCAACCTAAAAGCCATTAAACTTACAAAGTTGTGTCCCTCAATGATACTGAAGCGTACCTGACAACTTTTGAAAGAGTTGCCACAGCCTGCCAATGGCCAAAGCAGCAGGGACAATCAGACTGGTACCCTACCTGACAGAGAAAGCCCAACTTACCTCTGGCAATATGTACACCGCACAGTCAGAGAACTATGACCTGGTGAAAAGCAAAATCATGAAAAGGTAGAACATCTCGGAGAGATCTACAGGCAGAGATTTCGATCTCTGAAATACAACTCAGTCGACAATCCTCAAGAAACCATCACCTGACTCGAGAACTCCTGATAAAATGGCTCCAACCATAGGACAAAACAGTCCCACAGAGCATTGACACATTTGTAATGGAGCAATTCATCAACATCCTGCCTACAGATATGCAGCTTTGGGTAAAGGAACACTGACCAGAAAGTGGAGAAAAGGCTGTTTCTTTGGCTGAGTACTATCAAATGGCCAGACAGATGTCACAGCAGCGAGGTAAAGCCAAGCACCGGTAAGACACTCTTTTTCCTTTTAAACTCCAAGCCTGATAAGAACTCTGCGGGGTAACAAATCGTTGCCCCAAGACATTATTGCTGTAACTGTAATAAGCCAGGCCATATTGCAAGAAACTGCCATAGTAAGGAGAATGGCACTGGGGCACATTTGTCCTTATCAAATTGGGACAAGTACTTAAAAGATGTGAAGATGGGGATAAGACTGTAAAGGGACTCATTGATTTGGGAAGCAGACAAACCCAAGTGCATGTTGAAGTGCTGGGAAAACACTGTGCAAAAGGACCAGGTACTGGTGTCATCTGCATCCACTGGTACACTCGATACTATCCCACCACCCAAGTCACTTTGATCATTAAGGTGTGTTGAGCAAATGAAAGTAGGGGTAGTATCTAAGTTACCTATACCTGTGAGTATTGGAAATGTCTTTCCAGGATTTACAGAGTTAATCAAAGAAGGAGTAAATCCTGATGTTTCAGCAGCTGTGGTGACAAAAGCTCAGGCAAAGAAAATTTCAGATAGTGAGGACTCTTTTCCTTTCGCTGATTTTGATTCAGACTTGTTTGAGCATAGCTCCAAGATCTGGAAGTCAGGAAGAAAGAAGATGCCTGAAGAAACTGTGGCAACAAATGACTGATGGACATTAAGGGTTAAAATATGAAAATTCTGAAACTAAATTGATAACTGATATTATTTTCTTTCAGAACAAGCTAACAATGTTTCTCTCCAGGGTTATTTTAAGCAGCTGGATGTGAAACCAAAACAGGGTGGACCAATGTTTAAAAAATGTAATGGGTTACTGTACAGAGTTTGGGTTAAACCTCAGACACAGGAACAAACAGAAAAGTTGGTTATACCACAGAAGTATAGAACAGAGTTGTTACAGATAGCACATGATAGTCCTATAGCTGGTTATTCATGGAGGGATCACACCCTTGCTAGATTGCTGTATAGATTTTACTGGCCTGGAATTCATGAAGATGTTGCTACCTATTGTAATTCCTGTGCTGAGTGCCAGAAAGTAGACCAGTCGCTAGAAAAGACAAAGTGCCCTTGGTACCCCTACCCTTGATAGATGTACCTTTTGAGAGAATTGCAATGGATGAGGTTGGTCCTTTAGACAAAAGTAAAAAGGTAATAGATTTGTCCTGGTAGTATGCGACTATGTTACTCGATACCAGAAGCAGTTTCAATGCGTACTTTCACAGCTTCAAAGGTGGCAGCAGAGCTTGCAAAATCTTCAGCAGAGTGGGCATACCTGAAGAAATTATTACTGATCAGGGCAGTAATTCTGGTGCTGCATTACTTAAGGAGCTGTACAGACTACTAGGTATCACTGCCATAAGAACCTCCCCATTACCCTCAGATGGTCTTGCTGGCGTTTTACCAAACCCTAAAGCGCATGTTAAAAGGTCTGTAAAGGGAAGGGAATGACTGGGATCAATAGTTGTCTTACCTAATTTTTGCTTACAGAAATTGCCACAGACATCAACAGGATTTACACCATTTGAAATGCTGTATGGTAGGCAGCCAGAGGGCCATTGGATGTGATAAAAAACGTGGAAGATAACCCCACTCAGAAACAATCTATAACTTCTTATATGTGTGCCCTAAGAAAGAAGCTGGCAAAATATGCTGAAATTACCCATAGTAATCAGGAACAGTGCCCAATCCTCCAGTGTCACGATCAGGAATCCTTTGTCCTTTATTTATTAATTTTTTAAATCCTGTAAATAGAAAACCGTCCATTGATGTCAAACCCTGTAAAAAAAAAAAAAAAACATCCATCAATGTATTTTGCAGCCATTGTTGTCCCCCACCACCTGACCTTCCACTCAGTACCCACCATCCTGCACCCTCCCCAAGCCCTTACTTACCCATTGGGGTCCAATAGCGTAATCCTTTCTGGACCGCAGACATGTCTTCACTCTTCAATGCCAGACTGCGAACTGAGAAATCAGGTATGCCATTCAATGTATCTCAATGGGGTGTTTTACTTAGTAGCATAACTTGGGCATTTCTCAATATTTTGCCCCAAATTTTCAACATACCTTCTTTGGAACACCATCTCATGAATAATGCAAGTGCCCTTTGGTAAATCTGTTCCAAAGGGGATTTTGCAGTCGCTGTGCAAAATCACCTTTTGAGCAGGAGATAGAAATTTTCTCCAGCATTGTTCATGAGGTGGGGTCATAGAAGACTATGTTGAAAATGTAACATAAAAAAAAAAAAAAACAAAATTATGAGCCTATGTTGAAGTTTGCAAATGCAGGCTCCTAACTTTGGTAATTTTCAATATTTTACTCCCAAATTTTCAAAATACCCATTTCTTCACAGTACCTCATGAATGTGACAGCTGTCATTTTTCAAATCCTAGCCAATGTGTGTTTCACATCTCAAAAGGTGATTTTGTGGTTGCTGTGCAAAATCACCTTTGGGCAGGAATTGAACATTTTCTTCACCATTGTTCATGAGATGGGGTCATAAGAAGGCTATGTTGGGGATCATGTGATGCTGCTGAGCTAAGAACAGGTCTATGTCAACTCACTCCCATCAATTCCTTCAGCGTCAATTCACTCAGAGTCCCAACCACTCGCTCCGAGTCAATTCACTCCCTCCCTCCCATTCTGCATCAACTTGCTCCCTTTAAGCTGTTCCAAACTAAACATAAATTCTGTGTAAGCAGAACACTTCTGTCACAGATCTCAGATGCACTTGGCCTGTCATGTATAATATTTTAGGATGGCACAAATAACTTGAGAAGTACTATTGTGATATTTCACCCGAGATCCAGAAAAATGTGATATCAAAATGCCATCATGTCATAATGTTAAGCAGACCTGCCTGTGCATCTCATTTTCTTGGGTACATTGCTTGTGTTAATGTAGGTTTTAAATGAGGTAATTAGTGCACCAATTAGCTGCTGTCTGTATGCTGCACACAACTGAACAGCCACTTTATCGGTTTCCATCCAAGAACAAGCCAAACTCTAGCTGATATAACTCATAGATTCAGTTCTAGTGCTGAGCCCAGTATACAGGTAGGAAATGCCACTCCAAAGTCAAACAGTCACCATGTTTACATGCAGGTAGATATCTTATTCAAACTGGATTATTGAATTATCTGATAACTGAATCAGATTATTCAGATCCATGTAAACAGGAAAATTCTTATTATAATCAGATTATGTAAACTTTTAGAAACCTGATTCAAATACCTGGATTTTTCCAATTTGAATCTGGTAACTGACTCATGTAAACAGATTTGGTAATGTTTTCAGATTATTATTATGTTTGCATATGCCTGGTTGCATGAAATGTGTCTGTTCACAGTGCAGAAACCATCACTCTGACTGATGGGGCATAATGATTAACAAAACTACAAGACCTTTCAAACAGTATTATTTTTATCAGTAATATCTTCTAAGGTTTTTTAAGGGCACTGTCAACCTCTTTTCATCATATTATTTCTAGTTGAAACCCCAAATTTTATTATTGCTTACCCTCTCTGTAATTCACTGATGTTGTTGTTTGTTTTGTCTGTCTCCATGCTTAGTAGAACTGAAATGTGTGGCAATGTATATTTACAGTATAAACAACCTTGTTTTATTTACAATCCTGGTTCTGTTCTTACTGCATACTTCCTGAGCATTAGAAACACACTCAAACAGTGCAGTCACTTATAAGAAAGTAGCCTCTTAAACTCTCATTGCATCATGAGGGACTAGACTGTTTAGTGGGTGTCCCCAAGTCCAGGAAAGATGCATTTGGAGTTGATCAAGGAATGTAAACAAACCTGTTTTGGTGTGATAACACCAGTATGTTTAGCAGTCTGTTTTTACTTTTTAAGGAAAATAAGAGCCAGAACCAAACTACTAGCTAATAGCAAAATCTTCACAGAATTTTGGCAGTCATAAAATATGTTTTTTAAACTAGGGACACTTTGAGATCTAAGGGGTTAACAGTGTCCCTCTTTTTAGTCTTAGTCGATTTTTCCTTTTCCTCCCTATTTCTGGGACCGCAGCACATGTGTGTTGTGCATGCATGGAGGTGCACACATGCCCCATGACACCAGCTCAGCCTCTTCTGCCTCCTTGTGGCTAGCACCAGAGCTCCCTATGGTCAGAGCCACCATCAGTTCTCCACCAGGTGGTGTCCAATGGCGGGGGACCCAAGTCCCTCCTAGGAGGAGACAGCTGCCTTGTGGCAGCTCGATCTCACTCCTTGCTATCCTCCCCGCCGACCTCTGACAGCTCTGTTTCACTTCTGAACCCCAGTCACCGGCATCTTCTAAGGTTTTTATAGGCAAAGCCTGCAAAACAAGAAAGATTTAGGGTTGGTTGTGGGGTGGTGGTGATAAAATGTTTGTTGGGTGATTACATGTACAAGATGGAAGTGTACAAAGATGAAACTGTTTTACATATTGGTTAAATGGCCTGAAAGAAGACCACATTTAAAAATGGTTTTAAAATAAAATAAAAAATCCTGGTCTCTGATTAGTCCTGAGCCAGTCACATGACAGCAAAAGTTTTTGGTCTATTGACTAGTTTCAAACCAAAACTGGTCAGTAGTTCACTAGACTGGGTAATAGTCTTTCAGACTATTGCCACTAAATCTGACATTATACAATGGCCAAGTCAGTACAGAGTAAATGCTACTTTCTGATTGGCTGGCTTGCACCTTTGCAATGTTGTAAATCCTCCAGTGTACCAACACAAATAGGTGCCAGCTGCCAGTCTGCTGTATAAAGAACAACCCCTAAAATCACTCCAACCATCACCAGCCCAAGACTGGCAAAGGCAGCAATGGAAGGCAAGCAGTCTTGCCACGTTATGTCTCTGCTTAACAGTGGCAATCAACCAGAATGAAACCAAAGCTCATATCAGGACCAAAACTGTGCCCCCTCCCCAAGTTTTTTCTAGCTAGTTTCCTGGTAACCACTTCCTCACAGCTCATCTTTTTCACTTTTCTGTTTCATCATTGCCTCTGCTTCTTTCTGATGTCCCTGAATCATCACAGCAGGAAAACTCACTGAATGCTGTTACACACTAATTAAATATCTCTTAATGTCCCCGTTTAAGAAAAAAATTAATTTAGTCAGAATTATAAAAAAAAAATGCCTTCAAGAGCGATGGCACCCAGAAACAGGCTGTTGGGTACAGTAGCCATCCTTTCGGCCAGCCCAAGTGCTGAACTTCACTCCTCACTACACATTGCAGCCCAAAGTCTTACATCATCATAGAGAAAATACAAATCCTTAATGCTGTTAACACTTTTGCCACTACAGCCCCTTACTGAAGTAAAACAAACAAAATTTTCAGATTCAGTGCCAGCTATCATTTACAAGACAGGGCTGAGTTGCTGTGGTCTCTCAGTCTACTGTATTCTGGCTATTTTTTTCCAGTGCAACAATAAATAAAACAATTATGTAAAATGACAAAAAATGCACTTTTCTCTATTTTTTTTCAAAAACTGAAGGGGACATTGTACTGTATAATCACAATATACCTATTCAGGTGTGAGATATATGGCTGGATTTACCAGTTCTGGTGTGGTTTACTCACTTGTTCTGCAGCCTTATGACCAAACCACACAAGGCATGGTTAATCCTGCCATATACCCAAATCCTGTCATGGTATATTGCTTAAATCCACACCTCACAATGACCCCATTCAGCCTGCCTCACAAGTACATCAAACTGGTGTCAGTTCCTTGTGGCTCAACCCCTGCCACGTATCCACTTCTACTGGTATTGCTATCTCCTCCAAACATTTTTACCTGGTAGCCCAGTGGTCCAACAATGAAAACCAATTAAAATAATTACCTCCCCACCTTCTGCTTTAACTGTAGCAATGGCCCTATCTTGTAATGATTTGCTCCCACTCTACTGCATGGTCCTTGTGGCAGAGAAACATGGAGATTGATTTGTTCAAACAGGAGGCACAGCACCAGGACATATTGGTTCAGGCTCTGTACCTGACAGCTTCACAGACTGGGATATCAGTGCAGCTCCAGAAGTAGAAATTGAACAAGCTGGCAGAATAAAAATTCCTTGTTTGTTTTCATGCTCTCCATTCCCAGTTGAATACTTTATAGGAGCCAGGGCAGCAAACAAGTTACATTATCATTGTGGCTCTGATGCATGAATAAAATGTAAATAAATGCAGTTTGTTTTGTATCCGCCCACTTTGTCCACTCTGTGGGTGCCAGGAGACCAATTACATTAGGATATCAGTGCAACTCCAGTCACAGAAATTAGAAAAAAAAAAAAAAAAGAGCATACTTACTGTTACACTGCTCAGCTCCATTTGGCCACTTCACAGGGGCTGGGAAAGCAAGTGATTTTCTTTCACTGCATGTCTTGCAGAATGCAGGCATGTGGCTGAGATGATTTTAAAAGAAACCAGCAGCAACTTTGGTCCCACATAGCCAGCTTGGGGGAGCCAGGTGAGCAAAGCAGTCAGCACCATGTGAGCAAAAATCATTCAGGACTACCCAGGAGGACTGCACTACTGGGCACAGATGCAGAAAATAAGGCTGATTTCTTTGACTGCGTGACCAATGTAGTAAACCGAGGAGGGGCTGTGGGTGTGACCTACCTATACTTTAGCAAAGCATTTGACATAGTCCCACACAAAAGATTAATATACAAGTTAGCCAGCCTAGGTGAGCCCCAAGGTGGTAGCCTGGGTAAAAAATGACTGGACAACAGGACACAGAGGGTAATAGTAAACAAAGTCCATGCTGAAGAAAGGGAGTTGCTAGTGGGTACCACAGTGTTCAGTACTGGGACCGGTCCTCTTTAATGTCTTTATAAGTGACATTGCAGACAGACTGGTAGGAAAAGTATGTCTCTTTGCAGATGACACAAAGATCTGCAACAGGGTCAGTACAGAAGTTGGGGTGGAAAGGATGCAAAGGGACTTGGCAAGGTTGGAGGAATGGTCAAATGTATGGCAGCTTACATTCAACACAAAGAAGTACAAAGTAATACACCTGGGAAACAAAAACCGAGGGAAGAATACACAATGGGGGTGAGATACTAACAACAACAAAATGGGGTAGTCATATCAGATAACCTTAAGGTGGGCAAGCAATGTGAGAAGGCAGTAAGGAGTGATGGCGGGATATTGGGATGCATAAAGAGAGGCATCACAAGTAGAAAACAGGACTGTTATCCCTCTGTACAGACAGTTGGTGAGACCCCATCTGGAGTATTGCGTGCAGTTCTGGAGACCCCATCTCCAGCAAGAACATAGACAGGATGGAGGCTGTACATAAGAGGGCAACTAAAATGGTGCAGGGTCTGCACCAGAAGACATATGAAAGAGATTAAAGGACCTTAATATATGTATACCCTTGAAGAGAGGAGGGAGAGGGGCACATGATAGAAACTTTCCAAGTACTTCAAGGGAATCAACAAAGTCTAAGAGGTAGCATCTTTCAGAAAAGAGATGCGCAAGAACAAGGGGCACAATTTGAAGATAGAGGGAGGATGGCTCAGAGGTAATGTGAGAAAGTATTTTTCATGGAGAGGGTTGTAGATTCATGGAACAACCTCTCTGAGGAGGTAACAGAGTCAAAAACAGTGGAGGAATTCAAGAATGCATGGGACAGACATAAGACAATTCTAGTGGGGATAGGAAGAAATAGGCTGTTGGTTAACTAGGATCTGCAGCTTATCCATTAGGTACAGAAAGCGGGCAGACTAGGTGGGCCAAGCAGTCCTTATCTGCTATCAAATTTTATATTTCTATGTTTCTATGTGTGTTGCACTGACCCATCCATAGGAAACACAGGTTCATATCCTGAGTCTGACTCTCCTGTCCTGGGCCAGTGAGTATGGGACACAATGTGTAAACATCATGTCCTGATCCAGGTGGTGGGGTGATGTGTACTCTGATGCTCGAGTGGAGTGCATCCTATCGTGGGAAGTGGTGAAGTCCTTGATGTCATGGATGACCACAAGATGTTAGCCACCATCCATCAGTTAGAGTGCTTGGCCAAAGGGCATAGTCTTTGGCCAGTGAGTTCGAGGAGAGTAAAGAGTCTGAAAAACCATCACTCCTGTGAGTATGACAGTACCAGTATCCATCCACCACTAATGCCACAGAACCACCACTTTTATTATTATGGTTCCACCTCTGTGGCTAATAGAATGAGGGTTGTATGTCAGGGTCACATTGCTGGGGTGGGGTGAAAATTATTAAAATTTGTGTAGCACCAGGTTGTGCATTTCAGAATGAAGGGTGTCTCTTAGAGTGCCAAGGACATGATTTTTTTCCATATACAGTTTCTGGGTTTTACAGGTTTTCTCCGGCCTGTACACCCATGCATCCTTGACATAGTGCGCATGCGTGCCATTGGGATGCCCCTCCTTCCAGTCTCACCATTAACCACCTGTGCTGGCACGAACCTCCATTCAGTGATGGCAGAACTACGCGGATGATCCTACCCTTACCCAGGAGGGAGCCAACACTCAATCATGCTCCCCCTTCCCCTCCCAGTGCCAGCACCCGGTGACTTGAGATTGCTGGCTTGCCAGCATAGCGGGTGTGGCGTCCAGCACCTCAACCCTTAGCACCACTGGGTCGGCCTTAGGGACATGATTTCAAAAGGCACAGTTATACTGACACATGGTATGGTGAACCACTGGCTGTTCCAAACCCAGGTGTGACAGAGACTCTGCACCTGATTTTACAAAAAGTGGGGTCCAAGTGCCAAAATACCGGGTTGCTGCAAGCTGACAGCTGCACTGCAAACCAGTGCATGAGAGACTGGCTTGCAGCAGTGAGGGCCAGTCTCCTTGGTGAATGTGGGTCATCTGGGGCATGTCTTTGGAGGTGGTGGGAGGGTGACAGGAGGTCTGATTAGGGAAGGGTGGCATCTGCCCCCAACTGGGGAAAAAAATGACCACCACCTGCAGTGCCAGGTCTGTGGGAGTTAGATCCACAGCACTACTACTGGGGCAAGGGGGTACCATGCTCATATCTGCCATAACCACCAGCCCCTCCAGCAGTGGACTGGCAGGTGTTGGGTGCTCTGAGGGTACCTTCCTTAGGGGGCACAGGATCACCCCTACCCAGTGATGTCTCCTGGAGTGGTGTACAGCGGGTTACATCAGACCCAAGCTCCATCGCCCATGGGGAGGCTTGCAAAATCCCACTTTAGAGGATATTGCAGCACTTCCCAGTGCAAGCCCCCTTCTGCCATGGTGCACCACCATGGCCATTATGAGATGGTGCAAGCCCAGTTAGCACAGGCAGTCTCCCCAGTGGTGCAGGGTGCCTTCTAAAATCTGGACTGGCACAAGGTGTGGCTCAAGGAGCCATTTGCTCCATGTCTTTTGACTCAAGCCCTTGTGCCAGTCCTGATCATTTTAAAATCAGGCCCCAGGTTTCCAACTGCTTGGGTGGCATAACTGGTAAAGCAGCGGAATGGAATGCAGAGGGACCTAGGTTCAAATTCTAGCTATTGCCTTTAATTTGTTCTTACTTCTGTCTGTTTGTAAGTCACATACCGTATATGCACATTGCATCATTCTGAAATAAATGCCTCAGTAACCCAGTGCATAAGGAAGCACGCCTTGTGACCTCTGCCAGTCTCTGACCCTCAAGGCTCCATGCCTCTGGAGTCCTCATTCTATATCTGAATGTTTGTGGTCTTCCACCATGAAGTGGGACCACTGTGGGACAGATAGCTGGATGTTAGGTATACATATAAGGTAACCCCACACTCAGGTATCTACCAACTACCTTACATCCCAATATTTGACCAGAGTATGACAGACCATATATACTGCCCACAACCACTATCATTCTTCAGTATTTGCTCTACACATTTTCTTAATCTACTTTCCAACTTACAGCTATTACATCCCAGAATCTATATGCAATCAACTCAAACCCCAGTAGCTGACTCTGTACTACTCTTTAGTGAAGTGAGTTTGCTCTGGAATGGATGATGTGTATGAGGTAGTTATGGAGCAAATACTGAGGTGTGGTGGTAGTTGTGGGCAGATATATATATATATATATATATATATATATATATGGGATAGTTTACACAGATAATAGGATATGGTACAATTGTATGGCAGATACAAGGATGAAGGGTGGTTTCCAGTGAAGTACCATGGTGTTAGGCTTATTATGGGGCAGAAACAATGATGAATGTAGGTTATTGGTAAATACAATGATCAGTTAATTACAGTACAGTTACTGGGGTGTAACAGTATACTATATAATTTTGAACCTGATATTGGAGCATGGGTATTTGAGGGCAGATACTGTAATGTGGGGTATTTACTATTAGAAAATGGGCTTTTATTTCCTGGCATCTGATTGGCTAGTACCCTTGCCAGGGGGTACATTAACTTTCAATAGATGCCAGGAAATAAAAACACCGAACAGTGCCCTTCACCCACTGAAATATCCAAGTGCCCACCCTAATTTCCAATTGGCTAAAACCCTCTGATTTGAATTTGAAATACTCGCCATTTTCTGTCTAACTTAACGAGACATACATACCCTCCTCCAAAGCTCCCTAGTTTGATGGCTACTCGGTTTTAAAAACAAAAATAAAAAAACACCATTTACAGCCGGGGACAGAAAGAGCGATTCCTCATTCCTCACAGCCACAAACAATTCAAAAGCAAACAGTTTCCTGACCCGCTCTTGCACTGAGCCATAATCATTACAGCCACGCACCTCGCCCGAAGAACCGTGCTGCGGATTAGCTTAATCTCAGTTGCAGTTTAACAGTTATAAAAGCTGGATAACATAAATTAACCACAAACAATATTACCCACTAAGTCTTTTCATTTTCCCCTTTCAACTGAACAACGGTTTCTGTGATGGAAAGCAGTAAGCGCTAACGCGTTGCGTGCTCAGGACTGCTTGGAAATGGTCCAGCTTCCACGAAATGCAGTACTGCTCTCCCGGAATGGCAAACCAACAAAAGCGAAATAACGTTAGGTCATTTTTAACACAGTTCACAATTACCTTCCTCGACTGACTGCCCTTCTTCATATCCACAGCACTTTGCTGCAGTCTCTTGCTTTACTTCCCAGTTCCCACAGATCTTCAAGTCAGAATCTTCAACTCAGTCCCCATCCCCAAAGTAAAGTGATCGGCAACAAAATAGA
The DNA here is from genome assembly GCA_016271365.2 of Neoceratodus forsteri. NCBI lineage: Eukaryota > Metazoa > Chordata > Ceratodontiformes > Ceratodontidae > Neoceratodus > Neoceratodus forsteri. The sequence continues at coordinate 399,612,402 of CM057454.1, forward strand.
AAACAGCACTACAAGGAGCGAGGTAACTCTATGTCTTCTTCTGCTGGTTGTGGGGGGATAGAAGAGAATGGCTCAGTGGGGGTAGTGGATGGAACACCACAGACACGGACTACTTTACAACAGAGAGTCTTCAACTTCATTTTTAGTCAATATTTTGTATTTCTTTTTAATTTTATTAAATCCTTATAAAATGCCACAGGTAGCCCATTTTCTAAGTGCAATAATGCCCTCCAGGGGTGGGCGGTATGAACAATACTGGACGACCAGGAGCTATAAGGCCCTGGCCGGTCCGGTAATGCCAATACTGCCCTGCGCGTGTATTGCCAATGTATGTTGTGCACTAATTGAGAGTAAACAATGGGGGTATGGAGCAGTTGTGAGGCAGATACAGGGGTGAGCCATAGTTGCTGGGAAGATACCACAGTGTGGGGGTAGTGATGTGGCAGAAAGGGTAGTAAGGGATAGTTGCAGTGCATATACTCAGGTGTGGGTAGTTGTAGAGCAGAATGCTGGTTAAGCTTGTTGGGTATTTGAGCCAGCAATTACACTGGAAATGATAAACTGAACACCATAAAACAAAGTTTATTGAACTAACACATATACTGCATTAGCATCGGCAGCCCAGCTTTCAAGGTATGAGAACTTATCAATTACCTTCCCTGGGAGGATGAACCAGACAGGCATGGAGGCTTCAGCACTTCATTTTGGAATTGTAGTTCCTCCCAGGGAAGGTAAATGATCATTACTTGTACCTTGAAAGTTGGTCCCAAGGTGGGACCCTTTGAAAATGAGATTGTACAGATGTGCCAAGCGTGATGAAAAGCTACAGATAACTTCATGTGCAACAGTGTTGCCAGACTGGGGGTAGGTGGGGCAGATATTTATTTATTTGTTTAGTTACATTATGAATATACTCCTCCCTCCTGCCTCTCCCCTGCCACCAGCCACTGACTCACTGTGAGTCTCAAGGCATCCCACAGTTGTTGTCCCTCCTTACCTGGAGTCCAGTGACTGAGGTCATCTCCAATGGAGCCGTGGCTGTATCCCCATGCGTGGATGAAGTGGACAGGTCTTGCCCTCAAAATTCTGCAGTTTTGTTGGGACACTCTGCAACTGGGACAGGCAGGGAGTTCTGGATCGGTGCTGGGCACTCTGTCTTCCTGGTGTGCTGGGGCCATTTTTCTGATTTTTCTGGAGGCATGATGTGTGATTGGATGTCAGGGTGCATCGCCAATGTCCATCATGCCTCCCCTCAAGTCTGGACTGGTGCTCAAGGTGCTGCCAGCTTCTGCCAAAGGCCAGGCAAGTGCCAAAATCTTACCCCACTCCCCCACCCCCGGAGAGGCAAGGCAGTCCCACGGATGCTCAAGTCTTCTACCGGCTGGCCTCCAACTCCCTGGGCTCGTTCTTGAACCTGGATCACTGACATCACTAGCGGTAGTGCTAGCACTGCACCAGCAGGCCAACCCATGGTGAAGAAGATATTACAGTATTGGGTAGTTACAGGGCAGAATGTATGGTAGCTGCAGAAGTGTTACTGAAGTGAGGGTAGCAGTGGGGCAGATATTATTGAGTGGGGTAGTAGCAGGGAAGAATATTAGCTAGTTGTGAGTTACTAGAGTGGGGATGATGGGGCAGAATTTTGGGTTTGGGGTAGTTGCAGGAAAGAATACTGGGTTACTGTGAGTGTGTTATTAGAGGCTGGGTGGTTGTGGGATCAATATTGGGTAGTAGGATATTTGCAAGGCAGAATGCTGAGTAACTGCATGAGTGTTATTAGAGATTGGGGGTAGTCATGGGGCACATATTGGGAGCGTGTGGTAGTTGCAGGGCAGAATATTGGGTAGCTGCAATGGTGTGAATAGAGTGAGGGTAGCTGTTGGGCAGACAATGTAGTGGATGTAGTTGTAGGGCAGTATATTGGGACGTTTGAAAGTGTTACTACTGTTGGGTAGTTGTGGGGCAGATATTTTATTGTAGGATAGCTGCAGGGCAGAATGTTGGGTTACTGAGAATGTGCAACAACTAGAGTTGTGGTAGTTCTGAAACAGATGTTGGGCAGTGGGTATTTACAGGACAGATTATTGGGCAACTGTAAAGGTTACTACTGTAGGGGTTGTTGTGGGTTAACTATTGGGACATGGGAAGTTGCAGAACACAAAATAGGGTAGGTTAAAAAATGTGACTAGAGTGGGGGTAGTTGTGCTCAGACATTGTAGTGAGAGGTAACTGCAGGGCAGAATATTGGGTAGCTGTGAGAGTTACTATAGTGGGGTAGTTGTGGGGCAGATATTGTGGTATAGGGTAGTTGCAGGGTAAATACTGGGTCACTGAGAATGTCTTACTAGAGTTGTGGTAGTTGTAGGAGAGGTATTGGGGAATGGGGTAGTTACAGGACAAAATATTGAGTGGGCTTCTATAGTGTTACTAGGGTGTTGGTAACTGTGTGGCAGATAATGTGGTGTGTGGTAATTGCGGGGCAGAATGTTGAGAAGCTATGATGATCTTACACTGGCGTAGCTGTGGTGTAGATATTGTGGCATGTGACAGATGAAGGGCAGAATATTGTGCGGATACATTAGTGTTGGAAGAGTGAGGGTAGTTGTGTGTCAGATAACGATGTGAGTAGTTGCAGGACAGAATGTTGGAAGCTGTGAGAATGTCACCAAGTTAGCATAACTGTGGGCAGATATTTGGGTGGGAGTAGTTACAGGGCAGAATATTAGGTAGTTATGAGAGGAATGCTAGAGTGAGAGTTGCGAGACAGATATTGGAGTGGAGCAGTTCCACATAAGAATTTTGGGTGCTAGCTCTAGGGCATTACAAGAGTAGGAATACCTGTGGGGCAGAGGTTGGAGTGTGAGGTAGTTGAAGATAAGAACTGTACTCTTACTTTTTGTGGACAAAATGCCTTTTGTCTGAATCCTAAGTATACAGTATACTGTAGACAAAATAGTCATGTTACAACTGGAGCCCATATAAATCAAACCAGATAACTCTCATACATGTAAACAGATGCACTGAATCAGATTATTAAGAGAGACTGCATGTAAGCAGCACTGGAGAAAACTCGATCAGGTTTTCAAGTTATCTGATTTCTTCAGATTTCCGATTACTTCCTGACATGTAAACGTGGTGACTCTCTAAAATAAGCTAACTACTGCCTCTAACTAACTCGTACCCCTAACTAAGCTACCCACCGTATGCCTAATCACTACCTAAAAGACTGAAAACGAGTACAGAACAAAATGAAAATGATAGACACCACATGCGGAGCTACAATTATTAGACTAAGACATTCCAGTTATGTGTGTTCTCTGTGATTTGTTTTTGCTCGGGAAGTGCAGGGAGTGAAAAGACTGAGTACAGTTAAAGCGCGAGGAGTGAAAAGGTAATTATGTGTTGCTCTGTAAGGTATGTTCTGGATGCTGTTGTAAAAAGATGTGCAGCCTTTGTTTTTTGCTCGGGGAGTACAGGTAGTGAAAAGAGGAGTGAAAAGATTTGGAGTGAAAAGGGATGGGAGCAAATTAGTCGGAGTGGATTGTCCAGGAGCGAACATGAGGGAGCAATTGATATGCTCCCGGTAAGGACAACACAGCTGTCTGGCTCTGTCCTTTTGGAATCAAATTATAATTTTCCTACCTTTTCAGTCTGAATTTGGCCTTTCTGCAGTCCCCGTGAGTAGAGTGGGAAGCAGGATGTGGAGAAAATGGGTGCATTGGCCAAAAGAAATATAAACTGTCGGCATCCCTGCGGTCTGGTGAACCGCTAGGTCAAGCTCCTACTGCGGCAGTCCAGGAGTCGGAGTTGAGCCATCTCCCCAAGAACTCACCGAAATGAAAACATTTATGGGAGTATCTGGGCCGATCTAAATCAAATAACTGTTCAGCTGACGGCACTCCGGGTGTCAGTTGAGGCAATGGGTTTAGGATGGACCATGCAGAAAATCTGATAAGCCAGCTAGAGGACTGGTCGCGGCCTGTGGATCGGTGGCTGGACACAACTGAGCGGGAGGTCAAGGCACTTTGGGAAAAAGTCAATGACTTAGAAACCCACCATCACTGTAGTAACATCAGAATTCTTGGCCTGCCGGAATCGGCTGAAGGAACCAATATGATCCGATTTTGCAAAAACAGTTACCCGTGTGGCTTAATTGGGATGTGGGATCATTGGTTGAAACTGAGAGGGCTCACAGCTTCCAACCGGGCCACCGCCAGCAAATGCCATCACTTGTCCTCACCTGATAGTACTTAAGCTGCTGTGGTACCAGTACTGAGAGTGAATTCTCCAGAATGCGCGACTGGTTAAGGAGATCTGCTATAATGGTGCCCGCCTGTCCTTCTAACAAGATTTTCCTCAGCGGGTCATACAGCGGTGCAAAGCCTTTGATGCTGTTAGGGATCAAGCCAGGCAGCAAGATATAAAATGCTTTCTTCTCACCTACAACTTTGAAAGTAATTATCGTGGTCCACATCAGAACTTTTACCTCTCCATCGGAGGCACAGCTGTTTTTGCAGAACCATGTACATAAGGAAAACCTGGAGAACCGCAAAGGATCACGGTCAGAGTCCCCCCCTACGGAAGAAAGATTCAGAAGAAAAGGCATCAACTATGGGAGCAAGACACAGCCATACTTCTTCATTAGTGGTTCCATCCGGTTAGAAGACACCATGGTTGGAAGTACAGTTGCCATGAATTTTCTTCTGCCTTTTCTATGGAAGAGCTCATAGTTAGGGACCACTTATTTTATTTTATTTTATTTATTTAGATTTTGTTGACCGGGTAAGTGCACTAGACAAATTCTGCCTATTTTCAGGCACCGCCGAGAGGGATACAGATGAATTCAACTGACCTTGAACCAGATTAAGCTGTTGGTGGTATTTTTAGTGAATGAGGGAAATTTGGCCAGGACACCAGGAAATTCCCTACTCTTTTCAATAAGTGCCATGGGATCTTTAACATCCACCTGAACTACCACCAATCCAGGCAGATGGGACCTCAGTTTAAGGTCTCATCTGAAAAGCGGCACCTCAAGTGCAGCACCCTCTCATGCTGCGCTACAGTGTCAGTACTGGGATATTAACTCAAGTGCCAGATGTGGGAACTGAACCCACAGCCCTCTGATCTCCCGGCCTCAGAGGCGAGTGTGCTGCTCTGAGCCACTGACATTTGTCTAAGTGTGACATGAACTACTGGTACTGTTTGTATTTTTCCTCCCTTGTTTGGAGGTAGGAGGTCACCAGTGACTGTCTTTTAATTTAAGTGGGTCTTGGAGATTGAGAGCTCTTTATGGATTGACTGTTACATGGCATGTGTTTTGGATAGGGAAGGGACTTGGGATTATTCTTTTGAAGGGCTTATATGGATCGGTATTCTCTGTTAATTGAGGTGTGGAGCTGCTCATGGGGGTTGGATATGCTTCCTGCTTCCCTTTGTTCCTTGTGAAGTTACCAGGACACTCTGGGCTTATATGATAAGGAGGGGTTTTCTTTTCTTTTAGAGTACATTTCTAATGAAGGAGGGTACTATTCTTTATTGCTTTTGTGCTGGGCAAGGTAGGAGGAACTTCTGATTGTTGGGAATGGGTTTAGGGACGAGGAGGTGATCCAGAGAGTACCAGAAGGTGAGATCATGATAGATATAGTTACTTTGTCCTTTACCTGTATATAGTTAAGCTGTTTTGTGGGGTGGGGATAATTGTGTGTTCAATTATGTGACTGTTCACAGTTTCAGATGGGACTTTCCTGGGCTTTGTTTCATTGTATATAGCTTATGCGGTTTTGTGAGGAACATTGTTGGGGTGTTTTGACTTATGGTAGGTCCACTGCATGCTGCTATTTTGTGTGGGTCCTGCTGCTGCTTTGGGAAGTTGGGGATTGAGGCTTGGCCTGGGGATATTTCTGCTTTTGAGTAGATTACCTTATACAGTTTTATCCTGGAACATACTGAGGATCAATAGACCTGTAAAATGGAAGAGGGTTTTTAACCATATAAAGAAGCTGCAGGGTCAATGATATTCTTGCAGGAGACCCATCTACTTCATAAAGAAGTGGATCATCTAGGCCTGATTGGGGAGGTCAGATTTATGCGTCCACCTGTACTTATAAATGAACAGGGTAATGATTCTCATTCAGAAGAGTGTGAATTGGGTTGCTAGCAGTGTGGCAAGGACCCCATGGGTAGGTGGAGTTTGGTTACAGGCCACCTGGATGGATGTTTACTTACTTTGGCATCTGTTTGTGGACCCAGTGAAGATGGGGCATCCTTTTTTTTTCATTCTTTCTCCCAGGTACTTCAGAATAAGGCTGAGGGGCTCTGATCATTTGTGGGGCTATGAACGAAGTCCTGGACCCCATATATGACCAGAGCAGTGTGTGACTACCTGCCTGATTACACCTAGCTCTAGGGCTCTGTCAGGCTTGAGGGACGATGACGGACTGTGTGAGGTATGGCATTTGTGTAATCCCACAGTGCATGCTTACACTTTCTTTCAGTGCCACACCAGTCATATAGTCGCATAGACATGATTTTGGCCTATCAAGAGCTGTTACAGGGTACCATGCATGTGGCCATAGACCTAATTCTTATTTCAGATCATGCCCGGTTAGGTGGACCTTCTTTAATGACCATGGACAGCACTCTACTCCCCATGGAGATGTAATACCAGTTTTTGTCTGATTCTATTTTAAGGAGTGGCTTTGGGGGAAGTGAAGGTTTGTCTAGACATAAACCATAAGGTAACACCGCCCATCATTGGGTCTTGGAGGGTCTTAAGGCCTACCTTAGGGGCAAGTTGATATCTCATGCTACAGCCCACAAAAAGCAAAACAGCAGAGGATGCAGGGGTTTGAATCTCAGCTAGGAACCTTGGAGAAACAACATAAGAGTAACCCTGAGGACAAGGCTCTGCAGTATAAGATTAGGATTTGCATTTTCAGATTAATGTACTGAACACCCAACAAGCTAAATTAGGTCTTTATAGGACTAAACAGGCCTTTTGGGAGTGGGGCAGAAAGCGGGCCATCTTTCAGCTTTTAGATTGAAGAAAATGGAGTCCTCCAGGATTATACCAAGGGTTAAGGATAGTGGAACTTTGGTGTTAGACCCTAAGGGCATTAATAAAGCATTTATGAATATTACTGCCATTTGTATTCTACCAGATTAGAGGGAAGAGGAGATTCAGATATTAATAATTTGTTTTGTTCGGTCATGCTCCTGAGCTCTCGGTAACTCAGCAGATGGCTTTAGATGCACTCATTACAAAGGATGAATTGCAGACAGCCTTGGGGCAGCTACAAGGGGAAAGTGTCTGGGCCCTGATGGGTTCCTTGTTGAATTTTACAAGGTAGTAGCAGATCTGGTTAACCGCTATTGACCGAAGTCATAACTGCCACCTGTAATCAAGGACAGCTTCCTCCCTTCATGTATGACCGGTCATTTCAGTTCTCCCTAAAAGAATAAAATCCCTTTTACTGTTCGAGCTACTGCCCAATTTCACTTTTAAATGTAGATTACAAGCTTCTGGCAAGGTTTTGGCCAATAGGTCATGTTTGGTGTTATCTACATTGATACATCCTGACCAGGCTAGTTTCATTGGGGAAGGGATAGTGCGGATCATATTCGCCATATAATGAACCTTCTCTGTGTCAACAAGGCATCTGCTGGTGTATCGGCGTTGGTGGTTCTTGACACAGAGAAGGCCTTGACTCTGTTGAATGGCCTTATTTGATGGCCACCCTGGAGAAATTTTGCTTTGGGACTAATTTTATTCATTGGATTAAGGTTATTTATGCATTCTTCCAGGCAGCTGTATTAACCAATGGGCTACTTTTCCCTTATTTTGGCTGGGTAGGGGGACTCATCAGGGATGTCCCTTATCCCTAGCACTCATTCTGCTGGCCATAGAACCACTAGCCCAGAAAATAAGGGAATCTCCTTTAATTGAGTATCAGTTGGGGATTGAACTGCTACAAAACAATACTTTTGCAGATGATGTGCTGCTTACTTTGTGAACATTAACACCTCCTCCTAATTTGGTTCAACTGCTGAATGATTTTGCCTCGCTTTCCAGTCTTTGGAACAACTGGGACAAAACCAAAATTTTCCCTATGGGTGTTACAGATATGTTACCACCTCTTTCTGTTTCTGGGCTGCATTGGTCTAAAGGGCCTATCAGGTACCTGGGAATTTTTATTTCCCCTAAGGTATCGGATTGGCCAGCATTGAATTTCCATCCGTGTCTTTCGAGTTAAAGGAAGATTGTCACAAATGGAAACATCTACACTTGTCTTTATGGGGAAAAGTTCAAGCCATTCGCATGCTTTTTCTCCCTAATTTCCTGTATGTGATTAGATTTCTTCCACTCAAATTCCTGATGCTTGGTGGCAGCAACTTAATGCCTCCTTAGGTTCTTTTACTGGGAAGACCAGAAGCCATGGCAATCAATGTGCCATTTGTTAGCTCCATATTTGAAGGATGTTTTGCCTCGCCTTGGTTTTCAGTTTTACTATATTGGGGCTGGGCTTCGTCAAATTTGGCTGTGGCTCCATTCAGACCTATGGACTTCTGCAGTAAGATGGGTTGGGCTGGAGAGAGATTGGGGTGCACCACACTCCCCGAACACATTTTATGGGGTCCGGATTGCTTGAGCATGCATACCTGCCTATGCAGAATACATGCTTTATATGTTTGACAGTTGGCTAAATGGGTGTGGGGTACTTGATGGGAAATTCCTATGGACCTATGGCCAATATGGCATAATTCCCAATTACCCTGGGGAGTTCCCTTTTCTAGAAATCCTGTGCAAAGTAGGCATCCAGTGAACTGGGACTTGTTTAGTCCTTCACAGGGTTATTTTAAATAATTTGAGGAGCTGCAGACTCAGTTTTCTCTTCTGTCATCGCATCATTGGAAATATCTTCCACTCCATCATTTAATACACTCCAAGAGGGGCATTTTCCCTACTCCCCATGAAGATGTGGGATAAGGTTTTGGGGATAGGTGAAAGCGTTGTTTGCTATGTCTCCCCCAGTTGGGTGTTGCATATAAGGCATTAATAGACAGCAAGGTGCCAGATATGAATCATCTTCAGGAGCTGGTGGGAGGGACTCTTAGGTTTTCGTTAGAAGCGGGAGGAATGGCAAGCTATCTGGGCCAATGGGCATGGCACCATCAGAGATACTGCCGGTAGGCTGATACATTTAAAACTTTGTTGTTGTGGTATTGTACTATGGCTGTGTTATTTTGTATGAAGCTTGTACCACATTCCCAGTGCTGGCAGTGTGATAACGAGGAGGGTACATTGCTCCACATGTTGTGGGGCTGTTCTAAACTTGTCCCTTGGTGGCAGGAAGTGGTTTGGATCTTGGCAGATGTTTTGGATATTGATGTGGAGTTTGAACCCTCTCTTCTAGTTCTAGGCAATATCTAAGGCTTGGCAGGGGTAACTGCCTCTCAAAGTACATGGTTTCCACTGCCATCACAGAGGCCAAACATTTGCTTTTGCACCATTGGCGCTCGATTGCTGTCCCTGCTCAAGACGACTGGATAGATATCTTGCTTAAAGTAGCTGGTTTTGAGCATTTGTCATACATAGCCATAGGATAGCATGACAACTTTATTCATATATGGCAGCCTTTCCTACATTACTTGGGGATAGTTATACTACCAGGGCATGTGTGGTTTCCTCCCATATGGTTCCAGATATGGTTCCTGTACCTGGTATTACATAGGTCGACTAACTCCCTCCTCCCTGCCCTTTTCCCTGCTCTATCTTATCAGGAGTTACTGTCTGGGTTATGTTAGCAATCAGATTTGCTGAGGTGGTGGACCTCCTCTCAGCAGCAGCAGGCTCCTCTTTCCCTTTTGGTAGCAGCTCTATTGAAAATGGTGAAGTGGAGTAGTGTATTTCTTTGGAGTTTGGGATATTATGGTCTTTTATAAGATTATTTAGCAGACATAGTGCAGAGTCCATTGTTATTATAGTTTGATTTATTAGTTTCAGACCACTCTTTCTGTGTGTTTTAGTGTTTGATTTGTTAATGCTGTAAGGTTCTGGTACTCTCAGATTGTGTTTCCATGGAGCATTGTGCTCTAGCTATGCATTTTATTTGGCATCTGTATTGCTCTGTTAATTTTTTCTTGCAAAACTTGTTAAACTTGAATAAAGTATAAATAAAAGAAGGCTACATTGAAAATTTGGTGTAAAATATATATAAAAAAAACAAGTTATGAGCCTACGTTGAACTTTGCGAACGCAGGCTTGTAACTTTGGTAATTTTCAATATTTACCCTCAAATTTTCAAAATAGCCATTTCTTTACAGCACCTCATGAATGCGACAGCTGTCATTTTCAAATCCTGCCCAAAATGTGTTTTGCATCCCAAAGGTGATTTTGCAGTTGCTGCACAAAATCATTTTCGGGCAGAAGTTGAATATTTTCTCCACTAGTGTTCATGAGGTGGGGTCATAAAACGCTATGCTGAAAGTCTGGAGCAAAAATGTTAAAAACAGTAAAATTATGAACCTACGTTAGAATTTATGAATGCAGGCTCGTAACTGGTATTTTTCAATATTTTGACCCCAAACTTTCAACATAGCAATTTACACATCTCCTCATAAACATAAACATTTTTAAAATCTTGCAGCGAGATGCGTTTTGCACATCTGGTGAGAAATGACATTTCAGCCAATAAACTATAAATGGTACATGTCATGCCTATAAGGCAAATCCTAAAACAAGTCTCTGCAAAAGTTGGGATCAAAACATTAAAAACAAAAAATTGTCTAACAAGCATCAAACATTCAGCATTGACAAATGCTTTCTTGTCATCTGCCATGAATGCAACATTATGGACTTTTGTGGAAATGGTCCCACTTCATAACAAGCGACATAGCTCAGATCCTTCAGATTCAAACACTTCTATTAAAATCACCTACATTTAGGGAAAAATGGTGTGCATGTTGAGTATTTGCCTTCTAGCTTGAGCTCATGTGATTTTTAAAAGGCGTAAAAGTCAGATGTCAAGTAATCCTCATTAAATGCACAGTCTGCCATGAAAGTGTTTCACATAACATCTAATTAGGGTTGTGTTTAGGATGTCAATCAACAGAAAACAACTAACAATGTATTCTGATAGTTCCAAACTGCAGAATCAGCCAGATATGCCATTCCACAATCAAAAATGGAAATCTTTTTACTCTTAAACACGACAGCACTCTGGACTTCAATCCTACCATTTCACCAGCCACCTGTGGTACAGATACATACTAACATCCAACCTGGGCATGCAGTTCTCTCTCTCTGTCCTGCTTCATCCACAGCTGCAAATCTAGCAACTCCTAACCACCAATGTAAACTGCACTCGGCCTCCTTTTGATTGACAAACATCCCAAATCTATTTCCATAATAACACAGCCCCATGCCACTTTCTTGTCTGTACTGAATTGCAAGAAACATAAAAACAACTCTTTTATTTTTTAATAAACACAAAAGCTCCACTACTTGTTCTAACGCAGCAGAGATACTGTTCCACAACCAAAACTGAAGCCCCCTCCGACTATACACATGGTAAACAGAAATGGCAGGAACAATCAAATAATAATAATTATAATAAAAATTGTACTTTATTTGAAGTATAACGAGCAGACAGCTACAATATTTTAAACTACAGTAGCCTACAGTGTACCTCGCTAAGCAGAGAGAGACAACCATATTTTTCAAAACACGCTGACCCTCCCACAAAGAATACACCAATCAAAATATGCACTTCCAATGTTGTGACATGGCATCCCTAGCAACCAGGTCACCTTCTCATAACAACCTGCTCTTGATACATGGAACAGCACAACATAACCCTCCCAAGTTTATTTGAAAAAGTGTACTGAAAATAAATAAAAGGCATCCTAGAAAACTCCTTCCCTATTGCATAAATAGAATATGCAATGGGGAATTCATTAAATAAATGATTTATGTACACTCAAGTAGTTTGACCTGGGACACCTCACTCATGGCTTATGCCACTCGTGAGATTACTGGAGGTCAAACTGCTCTTGTGCTCATAAATCATTTATTTAACTCCTCATTGTATATCCCTAATATATCTGGATGTATCAGGAAATATCAGAGGAATCCAATTGAAATGAATGGGGATTTCCTGTGGCATATCATGATATAACTGGATATTCTGCATCATGTCACTAGCTACCATTGTAGGTCAATTATTTTGCACAAGACCCATTCTGTGCATAAGTTCTGTACTGATTAATGATCAGAAATGTAAAAGATACATAAGAAATCCAGCCATCTGACTGGCTGGGAGTCTGGGACCCATGGGAATATCACGTTATATTCATATAGGTTACATACTCTGCCATTGCTAAATGTAGGATGCATATGACAAAACTAGCAGTCAATTTACATAAATAAAAAATAAATACTAATGCTTTACAGCTATAAATTGATTGGATGGGTACTTTTTAACTGGTAATCCCACACCTATGGCAAACCACATGTGCAAAAGGACACGTGGGTGGGATTACCAGATCTTTTTATTTAATTTGCTTTATTTAACTTTTCAAGAAACAACATAACAAACATAAGAAACATGCATAACAACAATAACAACAAAACAACTGGGTTGGGATGTGTCTTTGTGGTGGCAAGTCCTATGTAGGGAGCAGAGATGTATATGAACTCGAGAGGAAGCTGCCAGGGGGTGTCTTCTAGTGACTTGGGGAAGGTTTTCATGGAGAGACTGAGAAACAACTGTATAGTAAAGCATAGGAACATAAGGCATGTTCCAAGTCTACCATTGGTGAATGTACCCCTCTAAATGGTCTGCCTCAGACATCTCCAACCAATGGGAAAGACTTGGCAAGGTGTAGCGTTAAGTAATACAGAAAGAAATTGGAGGCCTGCAAGCCACCATCCTGCTTATTACACATTTATTTTACCAGTGCCTGGCAAGCCATTTTGCCTTGCCACAAAAAGGAGATGAGTCTGTGAATTTGGTGGAACCATGATTGGGGAAGGGCAAAGTTATACATCTGAAGGGGGTACAATAATCTAGGTAAAATATTCATTTTGATAACATTTATGTACGCCCCATATTCGAAAGGGTAGTAAGGACAATCAATCAAGTCTACTTTGATGTTTTGAACTGCCAGATCTAAATTGTATTGTCTTATTTTTGGGGTGAAGTACTGAGGTAAATCCTCACATACTTCAACTTATCTTTTCAGACCAGACCCAAGTGCTCAATATCCGCTTGAAAAGTGTCATTGTTAAGGGGTATCACATCTGTTTTGGTGAGATTTAACTTCTAATTAGAAACAGTTCCAAATTGGGAAATGATCTGTAGGGCAGCCAGCAGGAATATGGCAGGGAGAAATATGCAGTAAAATATCATCTACATAGACAGATAATTTATATTCTGTCTGAGCTACACAAATACTGGAAACTTGAGGGATAGACTAATTTTGCAAATAAAGGGCTCCAGGAAAGATTAAATAGAAAAAGGAAAGAGGACAGCCCTGCCTGGTGCCCTGGTGAAGAGGAATGAGGATGATTGAATTGATTGCACAATACTCGAGTGAATGGGAAGAATAGAGCACTTTAACCCACTGGAGAAAAGTACAAGGGATGCAGTATTTTGGAAGAAAAACAAATAAATAATCCCAGAAAACCTGATCAAAAGCTTCTTCGGCATCCAGGGACACCAAAACTGATGGAGTAGAGGTCCTTGGGTGCCAAAAGAGATAAGCTAATTTCCTAAGGTGATCGGTGGAAAGCCTGCCTAACAAAACCAACTTGTTCATGACTTATGAGGGACTCCCATACTAGCCCCAGTCTGCAGGCCAATAACTTGGCAAGGATTTTAATGTCAGCATTCATGAGCGATATTGGCCTATAGTTGGGGACCAGCAGGGGTCTCTACCTGGTTTGGGAGAACCACTATAGTGGCAGCTGTGAAGGAAAGGACAGAGACCCTCCTGAAAAATATAATTATATGTATCGAGCAGGATAGGAGCCACTTAGTCTCAGCAGGCTTTGCAAAAGTTCACAGATGAACCCATCGGACCCAGGGGACTTATCAGAAACCAGAGAATCAATGGTCTGGCAGACCTCAGCTAGGACAATGGAGCCTGAAGGGTAGCCAACTATGTATCATTAAGTTGGGGAAGAGGGACGCCCTCACAGAAAATCCTCGAAATGGGCTAGACAGAAAGGGTGGAAGGCCGAGCATGCAGTTGTTAGTAATATGTTTTGAAGGAATCAACAATGTCTTGTGGTGAAATGAGGAGGCAGCCAGAGTTTATTTATCATTTATTTATTTATCAAGTCTAGGATTACAAATACTCAGTTTGTCAGTAGTCAAATAGTACTCAAATAGTCAGTTTGGATAGAAGAATGATCTTGTCCATGGCTTGGGACCTTAACCTGAGTGCTAACAATTTGCTGCTTTCTCACCCTGATCAAGTATCGTGCTTTGGAGTGCAAAGTAGGTGTTCAGCCCTCTCACCCTATAAAGTGTTGTGTTGGAGCGAAGAGCTTCCAAATGTTCCCATTCAAATGTGTAGAGGAATGTGAGGTCCATTCCTCCAAAGCACGATATTGGACAGTAGGAAGAGATGGTATCTGAATTTTGTCTTTTCCACTTTGTAGCTAAGCAAATTATTTCCGCTATAAGGGTGCATTTCAAGGCTCCCACAAAATATCAAAGGAAGGTGGAGGGGAATTAAATTCCATAAAGAAGTGATGAATGATTGGATGTGTTGCAGTATCTCCTTGACTTAAGTAGTTGATTATTAAGGGTCCAGGTCTTATCCCTAGTCAAGGAGGCGAAGTTTAAGCAAGAAGGGCGGGATGGTGATCAGAGATCTCCTTAGCAGAATAGTGACATAACAGGACCCCAGAAAGATATTCCATCCCTAATAAAAATAATCCAGTCTAGAGAATGAATTGTGGTAAGGAATGGAAAAATATTCCCGACTGTCTGGGTTCAATGTCCTCCATGGATCCACCAAGCTCACCGAGTCTATCAGGTCTTGGAGAGCCAGCTGGGCAGGAGAAAGGGCCTTTCAAGATCTGCCTAACCTGTCAAGGTCATTACTTAGAACAAGGTTCCAGTCTCCCGAGAATGATGGGAGGGAAAGCCAAGGAGCTAGGACAGTCTGCAGAGTGGTAAAGAAGGAGGGATCCTCAACCCGTGAGGGCCATAGACAGCCCCATGACCACTTCTAAATGCCTAAAGGGCTTGGATAATTATATAGCAACCCTGGGGTCTTATACTTCCTGAAGAAAATGAAAGGGATTCTTTGGGATATAAGGATAGCTACCCCTTTCTTGTGGGAGTCAGATCCGGCACCAAATGCCTGCCCACCCAGGACCACCTAAAAGCAGGACCTGGGATGGGGCAGATGAGTCTCTTGCAAAATGCAATGTCCACCTGTAATTTGTTCAAGTGAAGCAGGAGCTTGTCTCACTTAGTAGGGGACTGAGCACCATTCACATTACAGGTACAAAAACTATATGTGGCCATACTGGAATTTGAGGTGATATTGAAAACTGGGCCATAGAAGTATAGAGGCAGGTGGAAGAAAAAAAATCAAGCATTTTGACAAAAACCCATCCTCCGGTGGAACCCTCTCCCTACCCCCAAAACCCTCCCCCAATAATCTCCAGCTGAGTCATCCAAGAAACCCCAAAACCCAAATGATATCAGCAATGAACTATTTACAACACACTCCCCAGTCCCAAGGACCACACTTTTCTAATAGCCCAGCCCGTTATATCCAGATCTGCCTTCCCAGCCTCCCTCACCACCCAGCATATTAAGACTGATGGGCCCCCAAACCTCTGCCATCAAACCCCCAGAAGAATATGCACATCAAATACAAAAATCAGACACAAAAGTGGCCCCACCAAGTAATCCCTTCTAAAGTCTGATGTAGACCGTCTCACCCAAGAAACCCTGAGACATGCAATCCCCACAAGAAGAGAAATAGCTTTTCTGTTAGAACCGATCATGCCTCTCTGCAGTCTGGGCATACCAAAATAATGTAAAGTAATATAAAATAACCCCCAAGCAAACTTGTTTGAATAGTGCAGACAGTCCAAGTCAGGAGGTCCCATATAATTAACCAAATTGTAAAAATAGCAACCTAAAGGAAGTTTCTCAGAAGCAACCAAAATGGAGGTCTAACATCTGTGTCAGGGTCTGGGCCAATGCTCAAAACTATATAACAAAAGAAAAAAAAAAAAACAATACCATCAGGGGCTGGTTGACAGCACTAATGTGAGGGTGCAGTCTGAGCCTCTGCACTATGCCAGGATAAAAACAATGATTGACGCAGTGCAGGCCCAGCCAACTGTCCACTTGTTAACCATTGAAGCAACTCCGACAACAATCAGCTATTGAGGCAGGAAATCCAAAAATACAAAGGATCTTCATGTAGTATGTGCCAAAGAGGTCTACCAGAGTCTGATAAGGTCCGAGGGTTATGTTAGAGTCTCAACTGGACTGGCTGTCTAAAGTCCTGCAGAATTGTAACTAGTGGAGCCAGGCAGTCAGGGCAACAGCAACCAGAAACAATGCCTGGCTATGTAAGTTCAGGTGGGCTTTGGCAGTTAGAGATCCTCCTATGAGCATCCTATGGAAGTTCAAAGGTCCATCCAATAAACCATGTAAAGAAGCAACAAACTAAGGACAACAGTTCATAAAACACCAGGAACAGTAACGTGCAAAGACATGCAGCAGGTGTCCAGTATTAAACACACAAAACAGCAGTCGGCAATATAAATCAAGGGATCTCAGCAATCAAGCAGGTTCAAATAAGTTGGGAAACAGTACCCAGAGCTCTGATACAGCTTTCTCCAGTGAGTCAAAGGTATGCCAGCTCCTATTGCAAAGCACCTGGTGCACTGCTGGGTAACACATCCGAAAATGAATGTTAGCAAGAATTAGCTTGCAGACGGGTGCAGCTCCCTGTGCTTCTGCCGGACAGCAAAGGGAGATCTTGTGCAATGCATAGATGATGCCCCTCCCATAGGACTTCCTTGATGTCTCTGGTGCACTCCAAGATGTGTTGATGACCTAAGTAGCTGAGGCAGTGGAAAATCAGAGCTGCGGGGGTGATCCCGTTGGAGGTATTGGACGCAATGGCGGTGTTCCCGATCAATGATGTAGGTCAGTCCATGAGAGAAGGACCAGTCAACTTCTCACAAAGCTTCTGGATGAAGAGGTAGTGTGGGGCCTCTCTTCTTTTCTGGTAGCCCTAGCACTACTAGTTGTTTCATCTGCTCTGGGCCTCCAGATCATTTAGTTTGTCTTCTAGCTGCATGTTTTTCCTCCAGAGGGTGACAAGCTCTGGCTCAGTCTGTGGCGCCAGTCCTCCAAGGAAGAAGTATGAACTTCAGTATCCCCCACATGCCTGGTTAGAGCCTCCACTGAACAGTTCAGCTGGGAGATCGAGGTTGTTAGAGCAATGATGGCATCTTTAAGTGGGCCAAGTTCCTCGAAGTAAGCTCTTCTGTGAGGACTCCTGATGTGGTCATCTTTTTTGCAGTGGAAGCCGCCTGTTGTTTATCGTGTTTTATCGTGGCCTTGTCTGGCATGGTTGGGGGAGTGTCGAGGTAGGGCATTGCGCATCTCAGACTCCATATTCACCACCCAGTGGTGAGTAATTCACATCCTGGACACAATGCAGATGTTCCCAGGTAAGTGCCAGCAAGAATCGATCAGAAAAAGTAGCACAATGAACAAGAAATAGGAGCGGGAGACAGGAGAAAAAGCAGCCATGTCCATCCACTTAGGTAGCTGTCACGTGACCTGGGATTACCAGATCTTAACCAAGGCCTCAAGAAATTTTCAATTCCATGGCTGTAGAATTTTCTGCAGAACTCACATTAGGCTGCAAATCATCGTAATGAATTCATTGTTTTTGGTGATTTTATTTATTAAAATGTAAAGTTTTTCCATAGTGCCTTTCCTCCTTATTTATACTAAAGCCATTCCTTGATGCTCAGTTTCAGATGTCATCAATGACATCACATCATAATTTAGTCAATGGCAGGAATGCATTCTGTCAAAAATGAATACTGTAATTCATGTGCATGAATCAGCAAACACCGTGGCAGAAGCCTTGAGACCTGGAGCAAAAAGCAGTACTGAAGGGCTCTGATCTTAATTCCCTTATGTCATACCTTACCATTTAGACCTAGTGCATTACAACTGTGGGACCGTAGGTAAAGAATAAAAACAGAAGAGCAACAAAATCATTTTTTATGAAATTATCCATTTAGCAATCCGAACAAACAAAACAACAAAACTGCAGTTTTATGCTTTTTGTTTTATTTAATTCTTGCAGCAAAATAAATGTTTTGATTGCATTGAAAAGCTTCTGCTCACTTGCTGACTTGCCCACAAGGAAAGCTCTAATCAGTTCAGTGTGGAATGTGCTGCTGGTCTTCAGGAACTCTAGTATCACCCTAACATATCCATATTGTGGATGCAGCATGTATAATGGAAGCATGACCTGTTGGGTGGAGACTGTCAAAACTGCTGGGGCTGTCATATTCTTTACTGTAGATTCATGCTAATTACAAAATGAAACAATAAAACTGCTTTAAAACTGTCCCAATGAAATCAGTGCCAGAGTGAAAGCAAATTTAGGGATGTCATTAATTCTTTGCTGTTAAAAATGGATTAATTGTTTTACCCGCTAACTACTGTATTGCTGATTTAAGCAAACAGTAGGAGCTCTAACAAATTTAACACTGTTCAGTCTAGCACCTCATCTCATAATCAGTGTCCATGTTTCTCTAGGTAGCCCACTGTCCTCTAGGGCCAGAAGACTGGAAGATCATAGGTTCTAGCCCCACACCAGGTACTTGGGGTAATACATATAACTGACACTGCAGTGATGTACGAGTGTGTGCTGCACTGTTGAGGTGCCATCCATCGGATAAGATGTTAAACCAGGTCCCATCTCTAGTCACTGTCCAGATTGAAGTTAAAGATTCCATAGTACTTACTGAAGAGCAGCAGAGGACTTTTTGGTGGCATGGCCAACTTTTCCTTTGTCAATAAAACAGATCAATGCAATTCATCCCACAGGTTGCACCTGAAATGAGCTACAACAGCTCAGCATGTCTTTCCTGGTTAAAAACAGCTAAATAAATAATCTGCATAAAATCTTATTTACCCATGTGTCTGCGGTGGTATGGTACAAAAGACTGGTAACAAACATGTACGTGGTCACGTTTTTCCTGTGCTTATTTTAAGAGGGCTTAACATTGCACTTTATAACTGGGAACACTGTCATACCTCAGTGTGCCAAGGCAGTACTCATTACTACTGTAAGATTCCTCTTACTGTGTATAAGGAGAGAGACAAAGTGTACTTCATACCACTAGTAAGGTTTGTGCAATCAGGGAGTACCGCAAACTCCAAGGTGCTCGTGACCTGAAGCAGGCGTCCGCTTACACAGATTCTCCTACAGAAATATATGCTGTCTAACAGTAAAGAGAGTCACTGCTTAGAATTCTTACTGTGCACATGTCATTTGTTACAAACATGACAAGGACATGGATACTGAGGGTGGTGGTACTGTAATAATGAGAGAAAAAATCCACTAGGGCTCAGGCATAGTGTAGACTTCTGCAGGTCCTGACTAGGCATTGTCGTATATTTGTTTTACCTTGCTCAATTTTGTTAAGATAGTACATAAATAAACAAGTATTTGTCAATGCCGAATGTTGCTTGCTTGTATGTGCTGTGTAGGCATTTGGAAGGCAGTGAGTGCAAATATTGAAATTGCAAACTTACGGCGTCGTGAGGAACTGCATAGCATGCGCTCGTGAAACTGTCATTTTAGGAAGTTTGTGACCAAATTTTCAACATAGTCATTTTAAGACCTCTGGTCATGAACAGTGTCACTGTGATTTTCTTAATGTGTCCATACATTGATTTTGCCGCCGACTGTGCCATTGTACGCTAGATGGTAGGAAACATGTTGTAGGTGAGATGTGAAAATGACAGCTGTACTGCTCATAAGGAGTTGTGGTAAAATGGCAATGTTGGAAATCTGGAGTGAAAATATTGAAAATTCGCGAACTTACCAGCGTATGAGGGAAGTAATGTAATGCAGGCTTGTAAAACAGTAATTTTAGGAATTTTGTCACCAAACTTTCAACATAGCCATTTTAAGACCTCTGCTCATGAACGGTGTCACTGTGATTTTCTTAATGTGTCCCTTACATTGATTACGTGCACCGACTGCGCCATTGTGCGCTAGATGGGTGGAAACATATTTTGGGCAAGATGTGAAAATGACAGCTATACTGCTCATAAGGAGGTGTGGTAAAATGACAATGTTGAAAATCTGGAGTGAAAATATTGAAAATCCACAAACTTACGAGCGCATGTGAAGGCAACGCAGGCTCGTGAAACAGTCATTTTTAGGAATTTCGTCACCAAATTATCAACATAGCCATTTTAAGACCTCTGCTCATGAACAGTGTCACTGTGATTTTCCAATGTGTCCTAAAGAGGATTTCATACTTACACCGATTGCGCCATTGTGCTATATGGTGGAAACATTTTGGGTGAGATGTGAAAATGACAGCTGTTCTGCTCATAAGAAGGTGTGGTAAAATGACAATATTGAAAATCTGGAGTGAAAATATTGAAAATTACGCAAACTACGGCGTGCATAGGAAGGGCAGCACGAGGCTCATAAAACAGTCATTTTTAGGAATTTTTCATTAAATTTTCAACATAGCCATTTTAAGACCTCTGCTCATGAACAGTGTCACTGTGATTTTCTTAAAGTGTCCCATACAGTGATTTTGCACACCAACTGCGCCATTATGCGCTAGATGGGCAGAAACATGTTTTGGACGAGATGTGAAAATGACAGCTATACTGCTCATAAGGAGGTGTGGTAAAAAGACAATGTTGAAAATCTGGGGGAAAATATTGAAAGTTCACAAACTTATGAGCGTCATAGGAACTGCTAGCAGAGCTCGTAAAACAGTTATTTTAGGAATTTTTCCACCAAATTTTCAACACAGTCAATTTAAAACCTCTGCTCATGAACAGTGTAACTGTGATTTTCTTAATATGTCCCATACAGTGATTTTGCACACCGACTGCGCCATTCTTGGCGCTAGATAGGTGGAAACACATTTGAGCAAGATGTGAAAAATGACAGCTGTACTGCTCATAAGGAAATGTGGTAAAATGACAATGTTGAAAATCTGGGTGAAAATATTGAAATTTCGCAAACTCTGGCGTGCATAGGAACTGCAAAGCGTACGCTTGTAAAACAGTCATTTTAAGAATTTTCACCAAATTTTCAACATAGGTTTTTGAGAGCCCACCTTATGAATACTAGCAGTGTCATTTCATTAATCAATGTGGAAAGGTGATATCGCACAGTGACTGCGAAATCACCCTTCTGGCCTGAGTAACGCCATGACAATGCAAGAATTCATGAGGAGGGTCCCAAAAACCATGTTGAAATTTAGTGCAAAATCCAAAAATACCTGAGATGTCACAACAAGTTGAAAAACCCTATCTATCCCATTATACAGCTTACCGGCATTTCCTCGTTCATGCGGTCGGCTTTGAAGAGGTGCAGCGTGTTCCCGGTCCACTGAAGATCATCGCACCGGACTCCGGAGGTGAGTATGGGGTGAGGGGTGTGGGGAGGTGGGGTGCGAGCGGGTGAGTGCGGTTGTTGGGGGGCAGGAGACTGCGAGGACCGTTTTTCTTTCAGGTTTTTTGTTTTAAAACTGACGAAGGATGTTTGCCATGCTGGGGTGGGCTCCCAGCATGGCAGCTGGAAAAAACTGTTTGGGGGCTGGAGCCGACGAGGATTGGGCACCCCGTCGTCCATAACAAGCTTTGCCACGCTGGGTTGGGCTCCTAAGCGTGGCACCATGCTACTGGGGGGGACAGTGGAGCCGGCGGATTGGGCACCCGTTGGCTATCGATGAGTTGCCATGCTGGGGTGGACACCCAGCTTGGCATGTGTAACTCTGTTTGCTGGGGGAGCACAGCCGACGGGGATTGGGCACCCCCATCGGCTATACAGTGTGGGGGTGAGTAGAGCAGTGTGTGTGTGTGTGTGTGTGTGTGTGTGTGTGTGTGTGTGTGTGTGTGGGGGAGTGTGCATGAGCAGGCGATATCTTGTCGCTGCTCATTGAAGCATAGCTCCCCTTTCTATACTCCACTGCATTTGGAGCTGTCATAGACAGATCCAGCAGGCGATGGAGAACTGGGGCGCGCCTGCAAACACACTGACTGAATTGAAGAGGGCTGCCACACCTCCGAAAACTCGGATGATGGCACTATGTTTCTTGCACATGCATGCAAGCAACATAAAAATTACACAGATACATAGAAACAGACATCCGTTAATAGTAAATGCTTACAGCATAATGCCACGGGATGCAACTGCTATACTGGGAGCTTTAAACAGCACAAATCATTCCATGTCATATGTCAAGCTTTTATTCTTCATCATTATTCCCCACTGCCCTTTACCCTAATAATTGTGGCAACCATGACTGCATCCTTTTCTTGACAAGGAGGGTGGGTGGGTGACTAGCTGACTGCACAGCTAATGGCAATACAGCTCCTTTCATTAGTTCACAAATTTGCAACAGGTTGCATTACAGACACCTTTTCAGAAACTGATCATCTCACCTTCATGGCATGCTCAGCCCCAGCCAGCCCTAGGGTCAAATTTGGGAGTCATATATGAACCCTGGTCTCACAGGGGACAATACTGTTGTACCACTAGCGAGCCTGTGCAGCCTTTTTAAACCCACAATAAACATTGATGTTATATAACATGTAGAGATTATGTTTTTCTAAAGGCTTCTTGTCAGTCTTTAAGATCAGAGTGGACATTTGTTAACCTACAGATAGTCACCATATGACCAGAATTTATATCACTGTTTGTAAAACGCTGACATTCATTTTGCCCACTCTGTTGCAACACCCAATGGGGTGACAGTGATTAGGGTGACACCAAAATGCTGATGGCACACATCTTGCCCAGCAATTATGTTGCCCGACCCCAGTCGCACCCCATGCACCAGGGCATATGCAGGCTCTTTACAGGGGCTTCGCACCCTATACCCTGGAAAACAATATAATCACCTCCCACATTGGAGGTGTGTGGAGGAGCACAATATCCTGTGGCAGCAAACACGGCAGGCGCTAGAATCCTGTTGCTGGAAAGACTGTAGCACGGTTGCAGTGCCCACATTGCAATTGCCTAATGGTTTCTTCAAATTGACAGGATACTCTGAGATTCAGTGTAGAACTTTTCAATGTGTAGCCTCACTGGGTTGCAGATATCTTTTGACTGTATTATCAGATTTCTTTTAACTGGGTTATTTTTTGTCAGTTATTCTTTTAAAGGACTTTTTGAACATGTAATATTGGGGACAATTAGTAGAGAGCAAATATTTCATTCAGAAGGTTTGTTCTTTGATCAGTTCTAAAAGCAATTATATTCCATAATTCTGTTCACAGCTTTTAAGTTCTTTGATGGGTCTGTTCCTTTATCAGATGTTCACTTCAGAGAGTTACACTTTACTTTAAAATAAAGTACATGTAAATCCATAAATGGTACAGTTATTGTCTTTGTCCCCTATTGTAAAATGTTAGCCCAGATTATGTGATGAAATTAAAATCCTCTCAAGAAATGGACCATTTAGGAGTTTTACTCAAGGCAATGGGGTGCAGTCTCACAACAGTGGAAACCAGGTAGGTACAATGAGGGAATATTCCTAAATATACTCTACCACAAGACACAGACTGAGCTCTCACAGTTGATGCTTCAAAAGTTTTATTTGTCAATATCCTGACATAATGTTTGATTCCTGGTGTCCCCTGATGAAGCCTTTAAAGGCAAAGTGCTGGGGCATTGGGCATCTGTCTGGTGACAGGCATGTTGGTCGGCACTTTGATTCAAATATTATGTCAAGATGTTGACAAATAAAAACATTTTGGAGCATAAACATTGTGAGAGCTTTGTCTGTGACTTGTGAGTGCAGTATATCTAGGAACAAGGGAGTTTTATTTAACCAACCAGCAATCATGGAGTAACATCAGTCTCTGAGTTGTCTTCCCATCTGAAGGAACTGGTGCTGCAATGGCCTGTCTAACTTCATGTTTCTAGTTCACAGCACCTCAGCTCAGTCCCAGCTCAACCTGAGAAACATAACGTTGGTGACTGCATGTGCTCCATGTTGGCTTCTAGGGGTAGACCAGGAATCTAAGCAGAACATAAGAAGCTGATGAAGGAAGCCAAACACTCTTCAAAGAAACTACTTCTGAATGGTTTCCAGTGGGTTGTGACAATATAGAATACCATAGTTCCACATTTCTTTTTCATCGATATGCAGGAATTAGCTTTTGCCTCATAGACCCTAGATAATTGAGAAAACATAGTACTCCTGTCAAGAACCCACTCCTGAGGGTTAGGTCCACTGAGCTCATAGTGCTCACCCCAAGTGCAATCCATGACAGGAAAGGAAAAACAGGGGTACCCTCTTTGAGTCCCTCTACAGTGCTTGTTGGCTTCACAGCTGAACACTCACCATGAAGTCCCAGGGTTCCTCTTCACTCTGGATCAGGGTACAATACCAGTCTTGAGTCTTGTAGCCAAATGAGAACCCCTTCTCAATTGTAACACAAAGGGGTAAGATCCAGGTGTTATAATCTCTTTGGGGTAGCGTTGTAACCCTGATTCTGCCTTCTCCACAAAGCATGCAATAACCTGGTTCAAATCCCACATACCCTTCTTTGAGATTTTCATATTCTCCCTGTCTTTTATCTAGATTTACCCTTTCAGACCTTTTGTTCAATTTAGTAGCTTATGATGACACCCAGTAGCAATAACAGTTTAGTCACAGATTAATGCTGAACCTCCCACAGTTGCACACCCAATATAAGGAAATCTCACTCAGGCCAGTTTTCTTAAAAGCAAAATGTTTTTACTAAATAGTTACTAATCATACAGTTACAACTAAAAAGGTACCAGGGTACTGTAATTTGGTACAAACTCTCAATAGTACCCGCTGGTCCCTAGAAAGCTCCTAACTTGCTTCTGGGTTTCAGGCCTGGGTCACGCTCTATCTCCTCAATCTTTGCTTGATTGATGAAGCTGCCTCTGCCCCATGACATAGCCTAGGTATGCCACCTCCGATATAGCCACCTGGCACTTTTCAACTTTGACAGTGAGCCCTGCCCTCTGTATCCTGCCTGACACTTCCTTCAGGTGGGACAGGTGTTCCTTCCAACTGGCACTAAAGATGGCAATATCATCCAGATAAGCTACTGCATCTCTTCAGTACCATGTAACACCTGGTTGACCAACCGTTGTAAGGTTGCAGGGTGTTCTTCATTCCAAAAGGCATTACCTGGAACTAAAAATCCTATTGGAGTGATGAAGACAGATCTGCCCTAATTCTGGAAGTTAACTCCACCTGCCAATACCCTTTCATCAAGTCAATGGTGGTGACGCATGTCATCCCTCCAACTTGTCCAGTAGTTCATCCATCTGTGCATTGGGTGGGCATCATACTTTGTGACAGCATTGGGTCCACTATAGTCCACACAGAAGCAAGTACAGCCATCCAGCTTGGGAATGAGGACTACGGTGAGGCCAGGGACTGTGGGATTTCTGGATTACCCCTAAATCCAGCATTTTTTCCACCTTCCTACTAATGTCCTTTAGGACAGCCTCAGACACCAGGTAGGCTGTCCATCAGATGGGTGCTTGCATGTCTGTATCTATGTTGTGTGTTGCTAAGGTGGTACATCATGGCTTGGCAGTAAACAAAGGGCAAAGTCCTCTAAACCCCCTTACTTCATTGGACTATTCCAGGGTTAACTGAGGTGACAGCTTGATTGCTTCAACAGAGGTCTCGCTTGCTTTCCTCTAGCAAGTCTGGGAGGGGGTCTTCATCTACCCTCTCCCCAGGACTACACACTGCAAATACTATGTCAGCCATATTTGCATATGGTTTCATCATGTTGACATTGTGTATCCTCCTGCTATGTCTCCTGTCAGGCAGTTAGACAATATAATTTACATCTTGTACCTGTTGAACTACCTTGTATGGTCTTGCCCACTTGACCTGCAGCTTGTCCTTCCATACTGGGATTAGGACCATGACTTCCTGACTTGTGCTGTTTGTGCGAGCTCTGGCTCTGACTGTACCAGACTTTTTATTTCTGTTAGCAGCTGACAGGTTGCTTGGGCCACCCATTAGTTCCTTCAGCTTCTCCCTAAACTTAAGGATATACTCCACTATGGGAGTTCCCTGGGTGGCATGCTTGCCTTCTCAGTTCTCCTGGATCAAGTCCAGGGGCCCATGCACCCTACATCCATATAAGAGTTCGAAGGGGAGTGTCTACTCCTGGGCACCTCCTTGTATGCAAACAACAGGTGGGAAGGTATTGCTTCCATTCCTCCCATGCTGTTCAGAAAATGCTTGGATCATCGCTTTAGGGTACCATTGAACCTTTCCACAAGTCCATTGGCTTGTGTGTGATAGGGTGTCATACATCTCTGTACCGCTCCACACTTCTCCCAAACACTTCATCATGTCTGACATGAAGGTACCCCTTGATCAGTGATAACCTCCTGCAGAAACCCAACATGGGAGAAAGTCCTCAGCAAGGTGTTTGCCACTTTGTCTGTCCTAAGTGAGGAGAGGGCAACCACCTCTGGGTATCGGGTGGTGTAATTGACCACCATCAGGATAAACTTCTTTCCGGAGGAGCTTGAGTACTCAAGGTCCCACAATATCCATTCCTTCCCTCTGAATGGCTCCTCCACAATGGACAAGGGAATTAGGGCAGCTTTGGTTTTACTGCCTGCCTTCCTATCTGTTGGCACTGGTAACAAGACCTGCAATATTCCTTTACCTGCTGGGGAAGTTGGGCCAATAGTTGTATGGTGCATGCAATTCCCAGATGTCCAGATATGGGGATATCATGAGCGATTTTGAGCAACCACTCAGGGTACCCCTGGGGAGCAACAAGCTGCCTGCCCATCACCCCTCCCTCTGTCCTCCCTTCCATGCTACAGCAGTCCATTGTCCCAAAATACCCTATATCTTAGGTAACCTCCCGTGTTCCATCAGATTCTGCACAAGCCTCAGCCTCTACAAACTAGGGTCAGTTCTCTGAGCAGCTGAAAAATGTTCACATTTTCCAAGGTATATCATGTCCCCTTCAGTTCCTAAGCTGGAGTCCATAGCTCTAGCATCAGGGCATTCAGGGTCACTGCCATCCCTAACATTCTCACCACTTTTACCCTCCTTCCATGGAATAACCTTCCGTGAGCTGTCTTGTGAGTGGCTACCTGTGAAAGTCCTACCTCCCTTTCGCTACCCTCCATTTCAGGAGACACAGGCTGAGGAGCCAGTCTTCCATTTTTCACAGGGGCATCTATGGGGTTCAGGGAACTACAATTGGCCTTTGCCATCTGATTGCAGGTAAACACACACACTTAGATAAAACCTTTATTTTTAGACAGGAATTTAGGTGGAATAACACATCATTAGGACATAGGCCTATTTACAAGATGGTCCTGTTAAAGTATTTTAAAACAAAATTAACTACATATGGATCACAAAACAATCAGACATAAATTTTCATTCCATACAATATAAGATTTTCAACACATCGTTCATTTCAAGATACAAGTACAACATATGATTACTAAATACAAAACACCACAGTTCAAGTAAAATAATCAATTTTACCCCTTCTGGAGATTGTTCCTTATTATCACATCCAGGGCGAGATTGTTTGCCACTGCCACTTTTGCACTGTCTCTCCTGTCTCACCACAGTCCAAGAGAATGCTAGCAAGTGGCAGAGTTTTTACCCCAGTGAATCCCTTTACCGTTACAAACTGATTAGGCATAAGCTGTTCAGGGCCCAACCAAATCCCTTCTACTAAGGTAGAAGTTGCCCCTTTGTCCCTTAACCCATGGGTCTGCATCCCATTTACAGTAACCAGGTGCATGTTCTCCCTCATGTTTACAGGCATGCCTCAGGGATACACAAACAATTCAATTCTGTTTAAGCACCACTTTATCCACTTTGTGCCTTTCTGGGACACTGTCTAGCAAGATGCCCTGGCTGTTTATGAAAAAAAATAATTTCTTTTATCTGAAAAATCCTTTTTTTGTAACTTGGGCTCTCCCTTTCTGTGGAGGCAGTGAGGGTTTTAGCTGCCCTGAAGGTGTGTTTTCCCTTTCTGCACTGCCACACCTGCCCCACTTCCTTTCAGAGCAGGCCTGTTCCTGGCATAGCAGTCTGAGAGCTCAGCAGCTTGCTGTGCTGTTTTGGATCTCAGTTCTCTAGCCAGGTTTTCAACTCTGCTGGGCAAGCCCAAAAGAACTGCTCTAGCAACATAATCTCATTTTTTCCATAGAATTTTATTCTACTCCCTCCCACCAATGTTTCAAAAACTGTTGTTGCTTTACGGCAAGTTCATCATAGCTCATGTCAGGCCTTCTTCGAGCTTACGGAACTTAACCTTGTATGCTTCAGGGGTTAATTTATACTTTTAAGCAAAGCAGTTTTAAATTTCTCAATTGTTACTGTCCTGATTGTTCATTTGGCCTAGCATCTCACGCCTCTACCAGTAAGTGGGGATATCTGAAAGCTCCAGGACTCCTGAGTATTTGACCTAGATATAGATTTTTTCAAATGAATTCAAAAGGCATCCATATCCTCCCCTCTTTAAATTCAGCTATTAATTTAGAATTGAACATATTCCCCAGCCCAGGAGTTTCAATTTCAACCATGCCAGTTACCTCCTTTGGTGCTTATCGCTGGAGTGTTAACTTCTCCCATTCTAATTCCTCTGGTGCTCTTTTTCTTGTCTCTCAGCTCTCTCTGATGCTGGTTTTCTTTTTCCTGCATCTCCAGTTCAAACCTCTGCTGCTCGAACCCTCTGCTGCTGTGCTTCAGACTTTCTTTGCTTGAATTCCAGCTCCAGTTTCCTCAACTCCAACTACAGCCTGATCCCTTCTAGACCCAGCTCTGTGGTGACCTTCCCCTGCTGCTGTGGCTCTGGGTTCCTTCTGGTCTTGCTGACCTCCTCCCTGGAACTAGACTCTGTGATGGACCCTTGCACCCCATGCCCAGGCTCTGGTCCTTTTAGTCACTGGTATTGACTCGAGGTTCTGGGCAGCCACTAGTTCACCAGCTGCAAAGATAGCTTCCATGAGGTGCTTTTTGGGTCACCCCTAGTACTGGACCCCTCTTTCCTGATACAACTACCTTAGGTGGTCTGCAGTGCATTCACTATCATTGAGCCATCTTCTTCCCTAATTATTACTCCACTAGCTTACACCCTCCAAAAAGAAAACAGGTAGTGAACTTTTATACTGTAACCAAATTATTATTTTCCAAATCTCTGCCTTGATTATGTTTGGATTGCTTTCAGTTTATCAATCTGATATACTGGCCTTGAATTCAACTGTTATGCCTGCCACCAATATTTCTTGAATCTCACTGCTACCAAATCTCTCAGGTCCCTCTGTGCACCAGATCTGTCACAAACCCACTCCTGAGGGTCAGGTCTACTGAGCTCACAGTGCCCACCCTTAAGTTCAAGCTGTGACAGGCAGGGGAAAACAGGGATACTCTTTCAGGTCCCTCTATAGTACTCACTGGTTTCACAGCTGAACACTCACCATGAAGTCCCAGGGTCCCTTCTTTACTCTGTATCAGGGTACAATACCAGTCTTGAGTCTTGTAGCCAGATGAGAACACCTTCTCAGTTGTTAACAAAAGGGTAAGATCCAGGCATTATAACCTCTTTGAGGTAGCATTGTAACCCTGATTCTGACTTCTCCCACAAGGTGTGCAAGAACCTGGTTCAGATCCCCACAGACCCTTCTTTGAGACTTTTGTATTCTCCTATCTTTTATCCAGACTTTCCTTTTCAGACCCTTTGTTAGATTTGGTAGCTTATGATGGCACCTCATTGCAATAACAGTTTAGTCACAGATTAATACTTAACCTCCCACAATCTCATCCAATATAAGAAAATCTCACTTAGGCCAGTTTTCTTAAAAATAAATAGTTTATACTAAATAATTATTAATCATAGTTACCACTAAAAGGTTTAAATAATCTTTTGGTCACAGCATAAAAAAGGGAATTGTACAAAAGAATACACTATGACTGTTATCTAAAGTTCTACCTTAGTTTGTAGTGAATTGAAGTTCTTAAAGAGCAAGTACAGTCTTTAGTCCCTAGTCTCTGTGCTGTGGCAGTTTTGCTTCTCTGTGTTTCTGGAGACAGTCCAGATGAAAAGGTGTACATGCCCTGAGCTGAGGGCTTTAAATATGTTCTGTAACTTGCAGTGTCATCAATTATCCCAGTTCTAAAGAAACTGGTCTATTTACCTATCAGGTGAGTCAGAGCAACTACTCCATTTGGCCAGGAGATGTCACTGTTCCTATTTTTCCAAAATTCCAAGAATATTAGAACTCAAATCCTGACACATATAATTAACATGGAATGACATTCAGAGTTTAAGCCTTTTGAAGTCCCCTGTAGACAATTCGCACCTGTAAGACAAAATTCACATGCTAGCTGTCTGAATGGTCATTTGCTGCTCAAATCCTGGCTAAAGCATCCTGGCTTTGAACTGGCTTCCTTCAATTAAGTTACAAGGAAGAGCCTGTAAGGTTTATGACTATACGAGCTGATTTTATTACTTCTGGGACAGCTAGTCAGGAAATGCAATTAGCTTCTTGCCAAGCAAGCTGCTTTGCAGGTTACAGGACTATCAGCCATTAAAAGAAACATTCCTTCTTTTCACATTGGTATTTTAACATACACAGAAAGCACATAAAACACATCATATGTTTGTACATATGGCTGGCAGGGTATAGCTTGCCACACTCCGATGTTTGCATCACAAGAAAAGGACACTGTCGATGCCTACTGGCATCCTGTTTTGTAGATATCATAGCGGTGACCCACTTTCCTGAGGCTTTCACAGAAACTGTCTTCCCTACCTGCCTTTGCAGCTTCAGCAGCTGCCATGCAGGCATTTACTACAGCCCCCAAGCAAGCTCCAACTATCTGTTTTGGTGCTCAGTAAGTGTGCAGGTTGCCATGTGTCCGGGCCTGATGTCAGGGAAGTAGTGGGACTTATGTGGGAGTCGCCAGCAGGAGTCAGAGGTGGAGGCTGAGGAGGAGGCTGTTTGAAAAATGTGTTTATATTTTAGTACTTATTGTTCTGCACTATTCTTTTAACACTGTTAACTTCCTTTTATATAGCACATGTTTTAAATGGCTTTAACAGAAAATTGATTGACTTCTATGGATTATACAGTGAAGCTGGATTTTTTATCTGACTTCTCTGTATTAATGCTAGATAGTTATAATCTCAAAATTAAGTAGACTGGATTTACACTTTGCTGGGTTCTTATATTAATTTGTAGGCTTGGAATTAAGTGTTAACTTGACTGGCCTCCAGTGAAAACTGTGTGGAGTTGAAGTTTTCTTTCCCTGACTTCTCCATGACAGCATCTGATAGTTAGTCAAAAGTTCTGCACTAAGTGTATTGTATCCATCTTTGTGGCCCTATAGGAGGCAAGTTGATTCAGGAATTCTTGACAGAGAAAGTGGGTATTTTCTTCTGTTACTTATTCTAACTCTGGCCTTGAGGTCACAGAAATGGGGAGAGGTGGCAGATATATCAGTCTTTATCAGTACTCAGAGTCAGTGTTAGAATTACACTTTATGAGTTTTGGGAACTAGGAGGGCCCATAAAAGTTCTGTCTTTAAACTGAGTTCCCTTCCCATTAAAAGTCAATGGCAGTGATGAGTGAGCTACGGGGCTCACTTCAGAGTTGAGGGACGAGCTCTGGCACACCTCCTGTAATTCCAGCACTGCTCAGAGTACTGAACTTTTTAGACCTAATGGGGTATCATGTCATTACAACGTGGGAATTATAGCGGTACATTTGGGCGACTATTATAGTGCTCATACAAGTACAGCAAATGAGTCTGTGGGTGCATTTCAAAAGGGCTACATGCAAAATACAGCACCTGTGCAATAAGTGCAATGGTGCAACAACAGCACAAGAGGGAAGCAGTGCAAGAAAGCACATATGGGCGAATGTAATACCGACTCGCTACAGAGAATGAAATGCACTTATCTGCAGTGTAAATAGCCTACCCCATGATCCAGGTGTGACGTGGTGTGGCATTCCATTAAATGGGGGCTTGGAGCACAGCCCCAGTGGGGTGGAGGAGGACATAGCCTCCTGTACGATATGCTTTTGCTAATATGAATTGTAAAGGAACAAGGAATCACTGAATTGAGAGTTCACTGAGATGCATGTTCACTATATGTACAGGCACTCTGCAATATTCACTCAAACTGCATGCACGCCATAGTATGCACTGTTATGACCTGGAACCACTTAAGTGGGGTACTGTCTCTTTGCTCTTCTCACTACAGACTTGTATTTTGCCAGCAGATCCTTTTATGAGTGGGATTGTTTTAAGTTGAAACTATCTTTCATTGTTGCACAGATGTGCTGCATCTTAAGGCATGGGTTGGGTGTTGGGAAAGAATATTCAGAAACAGATTACCAAATTACAAGTTTTAACTGAAAAGGTTCTAGAAGGTTAAAGTGATTTTCCAATCTTCTGATCAAGGTATATCCTTTACCATCTTCAGTAGCTTAGGGTGATGATAGACTGTTTCTGCTATTTTAAAATGTTATTGTAAGCCTGTATTGAGCTGGAAGGGATTGTATTTTTGCCCCAACAAGGTGGCCAGCTGAGCCCTTCTACTTCCTACTGATGTACACACCTCTGCACTCAAGCCCGTTGGTAGCCCAGCAGTACAGCGACTGTGGAACAGACCCATGAAGAGGGCTGATTGAACTACAGTGCCAACACTTTTGGGTGACTGGTGGCTCTCCCTGTCCCTGATGTATGCCCCCTCGGAGTTAGAATACTAAATAAAGGGGTTGGGGAAAGCCCTCACAAAGAGGGATGGGATGTAAACCCCCACAAGAAAACACTTTATTCCATTTTGTTGCACTGCAGGATTTGTGCCTCTTCACAGGTCACTGTTCCACAGTCACAGTCATGACATGGAACCAAGCATGTTATAATGTACAGCAAGGAGAGCACAGGGTATGCCCCATTGAAGTGAATGGGAGGCTATATTTTATACATTACAATGTCCAGTTGAAGGTTAATGGAGGCCACCGCCAACTGTTAGTTGAGCAATGGCTTTCATTAATCTCCAAATGGCCATCATAATGTTTAAAATAGTAACTAAAATAACCTCCCACGCCCCACAATATCACTTACTACATGTCATAATATGCTTGAATGTGGTGCTTTGTTCATCAATAGGAAGTGGAATGGATCAGCTGGCCAGGGCCAAATTATAATCCCTTCCAGCTCAACGAGGCTTACAGTAACATTTTAAAATTGTAGAAATGAACTATTGCTACCCTAAGCTACATTTTATTGTAAACCACTGCTTTAAAGCAGAAAAATCACTATAATTTTAGCTTCAACTATGTTTAAACTAATTTAAAGTGGTGATGTCAGCCTAATCCTGACCCTGTTTCTAGTGATTTTTGTAAAGGCCTACTTTCTTTTCTATTCATGCAAATTTCAGAAGCCTAGCACCAGAAATCAAGCTAATTAGAGGTTTCGTACTTGACTGTTACCCATATTTTTTTGGTTTTGAGTGAAACCTGGCTTAATGATAAAATGAGCGATTCACATATTGCAATTCAGGGATACGATATATTTTGGGCTAATAGAGTTAAAAAGGATTGGGCTTATAGTTCATTTCCACGAAAGGTTTTCTCCTAGGCAGATTCAGTTAGCACCAGGAAAGATCTTTGTGACTCTCTAGCATTAGAGATATGTTTACAGTCAGGGAAACCTATTTTATTGGTGGGTGGGTATAGGCCACAAAATTCAGCTCTACTGACTTTTTGTAGATGCCTTATTGATCTACTTTGTATCACATGAGCTTCTTGTAGTCAATTTTATTTTATTCTTTTATTGAAATGTTTCACCAGGAAGGCACACTAAACAATTTGCTCTTCTCCTGCACGACTGTGGGGGGCAATTGGATGAAGAATTAGACATACAGTTTAACATTTAACATATCTGAGAAATTAAACATTCAATTGCATTTGTAACAAGACATAGAGTTAAAAATATGATAAATACTCATACAATCACATTTGTGACATAACATACAGTTAAATATATCATACCTGTGGAATATGCATTTAATTACAAGTGGCATATCTGAGGAACATAGTATAGAAATTTAATGTAGCCTTGAGCCAACTCCTTGCAGGAATGGATCACAGTTAAGAGGCAGATTATTTAGCAATTATTGAATGAATGAGGTGCAGTGGGGGACATCAAGGAGGGTAGAGGGTTAGACAGGGAACCAGCTGGGGGAAGGAAAGGATAAAGATGGGGAACATTACTGTAGAAAAGTGAGCAAAAAAAGAATCAGTTGTGAGGGGCAAGTTAACACAGGGCTAGTGCAACCTGGGAGCACCACAGACAGAACAAACAGTGCAAATTATTGGCTCACGTGAACTAATTCCTTTGATTAAGTGTAGGGGTAGAGAGGGGGAGGAGGGGGTAAGGGATAGGGAAGGAAGGATGAGTCACACCTGGAACTGGCCCCTTCAGAGTGTGGAGATCTCTGCCAGTGGTGGAATGAGGTGAGGACTTAGATAAGGAATAGGTTAGGATAGTGTCAGTGGCTCAGTAGGTAGCACACTCGCCTCTGAGGCGCGAGATCAGAGGCTGTGGGTTCAGTTCCCACATCTGGCACTTGGGTTAATATCCAGTACTGACACTGTAATGTAGCATGAGAGGGTGCTGCATTTCTGAGGTGCCGCCTTCGGATAAGACGTTAAACCGAGGTCCCATCTGCCTGGATTGGTGGTAGTTCAGGTGGCTGTTAAAGATCCCATGGCACTTATCGAAAAGAGTAGGGGAATTTCCGTGTCCTGGCCAAATTTCCTCATTCACTAAAAATACCACCAACAGCTTAATCTGGTTCAAGGTCAGTTGCCATTCATTTGTATCCCTCCCCAGGTCGTGCCTGAAAATAGGCAGGATTTGTCTAGTGCACTTACCCGTCAACAAAGCTAAATAAATAAATAAATAAGGGCAGGAGTAGGCAAGGACAAGTTCGGTAGAGATAGTCGAGGGATAGTAAAGAGAAGGAGGAGGAGGAGGTGGGAGAAACTTGCCTAAGACTAGGCCTCTTCAGAATGTTGAGAATCATGCCAGAGAGCAGAGCTCAGGCGAGGGCGAGTTATGTAGAGAGGATGGAGGGAAAGGGGAGGGAAGGAAGAGTCATTTCCCAGTGCTGAATCCCTCCAGGATGCTGAAAACCATGCCGGGCAGAACTAGGTGAGCACAAGTTGGGAAAGAGAAAAGAAAGGATGAAGGAAAGGAGAAGAAGAGGGAAGAAGAAGCTTGCCTGAGACTGGGCCACTCCAGGATGCTGAGAACCCTGCCAGAGCTCAGAATCAGGTGAGGACTAGTTGGGTAAAAAGAATAAAGGGAGGAGGAGTGAAGGAAGAGTAATTTCCCAGTGCTGGGCCTCAGGATGCAGAGAACCCTGCCAGGGGATAGAATTAGGCAAGGACACGTTGGGCAGAGGGAATAAGGGAATGAAGAGGAAAGGAAAAAGGAGGAGGAGGGAAGAAACTTACCTGAAAGTAGACATTGCCAGGGTGCTAAGCATCCTGACAGAGGGCAGATTTAGGTGAGGACAAGTTGGAGAGAAAGAAGACAGGGGAGGGGAGGGAAGGAGGAGGCTTGCCCAGTGCTAGACTCCTCCAGGATGTTGAGGACCCTGCCAGAGGTCAAAACTAAGTAGGGACAAGTTGGTAATGGAAAAAGGTTAGGGGTAGGAGTGAGGGGTAAGCTGTGAAGGGAGACAAGAGTGTGCTGAGAAGCAGGCTCGGGGGAGGAAGGTTTAATAGGGATGTGAGTCATGGAGAGAAGTAGAGGTATAGGAGGATGGTTAAGAGGGTTAAAGCAGGAGCAGTTAGATGAGAGAAAGTTATATATGGCAGAGACAAGGCAGTAGGAAGAGGAGGAGGGCATGTTCGGGGTAGGGAGTTCCAGATTTTTGGGAAACGATGGGAAAGTATGACTTGCTGATGAGAGTGGCTCAACGGAGGACAAGCAAAGTGGGAGTGTCAGAGGATTTATGGGAATGGGAGGAGGAAAGAGAGTGAGCATGAGAGGTAGGAGGAAGTTCTCCTAACCAAAATTTTGAAATGAGTTTGGCACAATGAGTGAGGCACCTGTTGGCAAGCGGGAAAGGGACAGGGCATGGTAGAGGTCACAGTGATGAGTGCATGATGGAGCATCAAGGGCAAATCGACAGAAGACGTTAAAGAGGTGTCTAATCTGGTTAGGGAGGATTTGGGAGGCGGCACATGGACTGTATCACAGTAGTCAAAAATAGGGAGGATCATCTTCTGGACTA
The DNA here is from genome assembly GCA_016271365.2 of Neoceratodus forsteri. Lineage (NCBI taxonomy): Eukaryota > Metazoa > Chordata > Ceratodontiformes > Ceratodontidae > Neoceratodus > Neoceratodus forsteri. Next base: position 399,648,986 of record CM057454.1, read on the forward strand.
GTTCATGCTGTGCCACAGGAAGGATGCAGCTCGGTTCCTGAATAAGGCACCAAGCTTGGGGCACAGTTTTTCAGGATGGTGTCAATGTGGCCAGAGAAGTTGAAGTGTTGGTCTAACCAATCCCAAGGTATCTGAATGAGGAGGTGTTCTCTAGGATTGTCCCATCAAGGGTATGGAAAGACAGTAAACGGTGGAGCCTAGAGAGTCTCTGCCTAGTGCCAAATGTCATGGAGACAGTCTTTTGGCATTTAGGAATAGTTGATGTGAGGCAAACCATAGCTGAACCTAGTGGAAGTCATGCTGAAGGGTGGTTTCAACATCGAGTGGGCATTTGCCAGAGGAGAACAGGATGGTGTTGTTGGCATACGATGGATAGAGGAGGAGGGGAGCATACTGAGGCAAGTCATTTAGGAAAATGGAGAAGAGAATGGGTCCAAGCACTGAGCCCTGTGGGACTCCTGTGGAAATAGGAAGGGGGAGAGATTGTATCCTGGATCTTGACTGACTGTGTTCTGCCTGACAGATAAGCTGTAAACCAGTTTTGGGCAGAAGCAGACAACCCAGCAGCCATAAGGGAGTCAAGTAAGGCATGGAGACTGTGTTGAAAGCCTTGGTGAGGTTGACAAAGATGGCAGAGTAATGAGGCCATTATCCATCCCAGTGAGGATGGAGTCAGTGTGCCTGAGTAGGAGGTGGTAGTGTAGTGGTTCTTCTGAAAACCAGATTGGACGAGGTGAAAAGGAAGAGTCATCGAGAAGGAGGTTAGTTGAGGGAGGACCAGGTGTTCTGGAGTTTAGCAAGGGCAGGGAGGAGGGAGATTGGGTGAAAATTTGCAGGGAGGAGGGTCACCACCCTTTGGGAGACGGAAGACCACCACATGTTTCCAGGATGAAGGGACAGATGAGGACGAGAAGGAAAGATTTAGGATTAAGGAGAGAGGGTAAGCTGTAGCAGAAACTGAAAGGTATAGGAGTTTAGGTCAAGGTCATCTGGTGATGAGCCTTTGGAAGGATTAAGAGAGAGAAGGGACATTAGTGTTTCTTCTGGGAAACAGCATAAAAGGAGAAGAAAGGGTGGGTGTGGAGGCTTGAGTGCTGGGTATGGGAGGATGAAGAGGGGAGGTTAGAGGGAGGGAATTTAGAAGTGCTGTGGTGCAGGAGGTATAATAGGAGTTAAACTCTTGAGCCAGTGTGCATGGTTCAGAGACCAATGAGTGGTTTATTTTAAGCACAGGGAGGCAGATGTGAAGGGGGAGAACAGGGCATGGACCACTTTCCAGAATTTGGAGGGGAATTGATGTTTTGAGAAAAGACGATTAAAATATTCAGACTTGGCAAGTCTGGTAGCTTTTGTGCAAGCATTTCTAACATGCGATACCTGGCATAGTCTGTGGGAAGCTGGGAGGCCTTATGTTTCCTCCAAGCTTTGTCTCACTCCTGAGACAGGCCAGTAACCTGGGGAAGACCCTGGGATGATGGTTGCCATGAACTCTAGTGCATTTGAATGGAGCGTAGGAGTTTCATATAGTTAGAAATTTATCTTAAAAATAAGCAAGGGCTTGGTCAATGGAAGAGGCAAAGGCAATAGGGGACCAATCAAAGCTGGCCAGTTCATTAAGAAGGGGATTAGGGTTTAGAAGTTGAAGGACTAGAGTTGCAGAATTTTTGTGTGGTGGTTTTGGTCTATGGACTTTCCTGACTACAAAATTGGGTGATGATCACTGAGGGCATCAGGAGAATGCCTGATTTAATGACTCAGTGAGGGTGAGGTGGGAGCCCAGGGAGTGGTAAAGGGTTTATGATTTAGGTGGGTAGGTTCCAGGATGAGCTAGGAGATACTGAGGCCGTGATGTCATTATGTGTCCTGGCAGTTGTTGGTGATAGCCAGTTTAGGTTTGCATCACCCAGGACGATAGCTTGCCTTTATGTGAGAGGAAGGTTATGGAGGTAATGAGATCTAAAGTAGCGGATGCTTTGGAACCAGGTTGATAGTAGATGCCAGCTATGAAGACAGGGAAGGAAAAAGGCAAGGTAATGTTTACTACAAGAGTTCATAGGCGGAGGGTAATGAAGATGATAGAATGGTTGTGAACTGAAGTGAGGACAGGATATACATGGTATTCTGCAACCCCTGGCAGTCCTATCCTGCCTGATTATGGAATAACCTGGTATATTAATGGCGAGTGGGTATTTTAGCATTTAACTAAGTTTCTGTTAAAATTAGAAAATCAGGTGTGAGAGAGATTAGCATAGGATGTAAAGGTACATTTTGAGACGAGAATGCAGATGTTTAAATGGATGATTTTCAGGCCCTGGGAAGGGCAGAAGGGTGGAGAAAGTTGATATGTTAGTGGAATGATTGCAACTGGCAGAAGTGGGTGTAGTGGGATCCAGGATTGGGATGAACATTTCCTGATGTGAGTAAGAGTAGTCAGTAATTGGACTGGATGAATATTGACAAATCTAAATCTGCTAGAAGTTTCACACTCCAGCTGGGTATGGAGCAATTGAATACTGACTCAACATGTTAATATTAAGAATGCAGAAGCACCTTCCTACTAGACTTAATATTTCCAAATGCTCCTCACAATTATAAGGAGTCTGGGGCTGTTAGCAGGCCACAATTTGGTTTCCTGTGTTCAAGTGGAGACAAAATTATGGGCCCTGCAAAATGTGTAACTACTGTTCATTTAAATCTTCTAACTATTTGCATTTCTCTCAGACCTTGCGAATATAAATTGGGATCCATTATAGTTAATTCCAAAGATACAGTTGGGATGGGGCTACTTTACATCAGAAATATTCAAAGTGATTGATAAACATGTCCCATTTAAATTCAATAAGAGTAAACATTTCTCAGCCCTTGGTACTACCCTTCAGTATTGAAATTAAAAGAGAAAACATAAGACTTGGAAGGTAGTTAGCACATCTAATTTATGCAGGGATTTGGAGAATTATAGGAAATTAAGGAATAGATATGTTTTCAAGGTTAATAATGCTAAAACCAATATTTTAAAGAAAAAAACTATTAGAATCAGAAGGAGACCCAAAAAGTTCTGGCTAATCATTAAAATGCAAATGGCTGTGTAAAATATACTGCATATAAAATTTAGCATGATGATGGATCTCTAGTACTGGATTGTGGACTGGCAGATTCTTTCAATAAATGTTTTGTTGAGGCTGGAAATTTCTTTGAGTCTGGGGAGAGAAATCAACAGCAAAATGTTGAGTAACAGCTTGATATGGGATGGTGAGAAATTTGGGTTTAAGGACATTAGTAGTGATGAGATGTTTGAGGCCCTTATTTAAAATCTGGGAAAAGTGGTGGTCGGGATGAGTTGTCTTTGTTACTGCTTAAAATGTCTGCTTTTTAAATTGCTGAGCCATTAACATATTTTTGTTAAATGGTCCCTTTCTATAGGGGAGCTCCTAAAGACTAGAAAAATTCTCATGTAGTCCCTATTTTAAGGGGAACACGAGTAAGATAATGAACTATTGCCCCATGTAACTTCTTTCAACTACTTCTAAGACCTTAGAAGGCTGGTAGCAAACAGCATAACCACTCTCTTGGAGACCATGGATTGTCAGACAGATTTCAATATGGGTTTTGTAAAAATCATAGCACTGTGGCCTGTGTGTCAAGGATCTTGGATGATGTCAACAAAGCCTGAACTCTGGGCACATTACTAGAGTCATCTTTGTTGACCTCTCCAAGGCCATCAACATGGTCAACTCCACATTTGCCAAATAGATTGTCTCATTTGGGCCTAAATAAGGGTGCAATTAGGTGGTTTAAAGCATATTTAACTTCAAGAGTCAAATAATGGTTGTTAATGGGATAGAATCAGAACCTCTTGAATTTGTAGAAGTCCCCAGCATTCTGTATGGGGGTCACTTTTGTTTTTTATCTATTTATGGGTTTGGGCAGCAGTGTCAGTATGGCAAAATATAATTTGTATGCAGACAAGACTGTTGTCTACCTGACAGGCAAATCAGCTGTTTCTATCCAGTATAATTTACAAAGGAGCTTTAATGAACATCAGCCTTTTTAAGAGTCAAACTGTGCTTAAATGCCAGCAAGACAAAATGAATGATATTTGGACATCAAACCAAATGTAATTGTCTACCTGAATTCACTATTTCTGCAGAAAATTAGTCCCAGTTGCAGACCAATGAAGCTTAAAAATATCTTGGCTTCTGGCTGGATACTTCTGGATCTGGCAAAGACAGGGCAAAGAAGGTGGTGCCACTGGACATCTTGGCTTACTTGGCATTGGACAATGAGAGGAAGGAGTTGCTACTGAACTGCAGGAAGTGCTTGCTACAGGACAAGCAGAACAACTGCAGGTAATGCTAATAGACAGCAGGAGTGCTTGACATGGGATGGGTAGAGGGAGGGCACCACTGGGAACCAGAAGGTGCTCAGCTTGTGATAAGGAGAAAGTCAGAAGCATCTGGGCACCACTAAGTGCTTGGTATGCAAATGCCAGTTTAGGGCTGCATGGCACCGGGAGTGCTTGGTGAGGGACAGGGAAAGGAAGGTGCCACTGAACATCAGGAAGTTCTTGTTGCGAAGCTCCTTTCTAGGATTCCACTTAGCTTTTGTCACCAAGTTCTGGAACTTTTAAATAATCAAAACTGAATAATGAACTTGTATAAGGCAGCACTAACAAGGGATCATAAATAAGGTAAAATAAGACTATTTCAAAGCAAACACACTGGGGTATTAAAGAGACTTCAAATATTTCTAACTATATTAAAACAGATAAATAACGGGAACAGAATGACTCAGTGGATTGGTAACTAGTAACAGAACCTTTCACCTGTAGGTTACTGGTTCAAATCTAGCACAGGTCAGTAGTGACCGAATCTATTATCACCTGAGGGTTGCTCAGTGACCTATATGAAATGAATTGTGGTGTTTTCATTTCATTTCCCAGTGAACAGAGTGTCCACATCACAAAATTCACCAACACAACTGGCACTAATGGGGCACCCTTGTTGGCAGTCACATGAGAGAACAATGGCTGAAAGTATATGGAGCCTAAATACTCTCTCACCCACTGTACAGTTTGTGGGGTCCTCCATGGTTATGCTGGAGGCACACTGGTGGGGCAGTGTGGGAAACGTGTGCTGTGATCTTGTGCTGTACCTGTTATGTGGATAAGCAGAGTAATTTATATTCTAGTGCTGTCAATCTAGCAGCTTTCACAAGCACTAAATTCTCATACAGAAAAAAAGTTAAATAACAAGGTTCTTGTTACTTTTACAATAATGTTAGTGTAGCAGACCACTCAGGGCCCTTCGGGTTCACTTCTCCAAATCCTATGAGGGGCCAGCCTGGGTTGCCTAAAGATGTGATACACTGGGTACTCAGGCCTAAAATGGCTTGGTGCCTCTACCTGGGGTAGCAATAGGGAGTAACTGGATGCTAATACAAAGGCTATTACCCCCACCCCAGAAACAGTGCATAACCTGTCCACATAGTCCTATCCCCAGAACAAGTAACATTGAAACAGCAATGACACCTCAAACCAAGGAATACAGTTCAAAACAATTTATTTAAAGGGGAGAGGGGTATGCAAAGAACAAGGGAACAATAGGAAAAATGGGAGCAATGGGGTAGCAGTAAAATCTTTATACTTTATGCAGTAACGACAACAACAATTACCCCCACACAACTGACCACCTCTAGCAATCCTTCAACCCTAAGTGGGTTCACTCGACTTAAATCCTCCCAATGGCCATGGGTGAGAGCTTTTTAGTTGCAGTGGGTTCCTCCCTGGGAATGCAGTTGCTGCTAGCAAGGTAGGAGCTTGTTTGGCACACTTTAACTACTGTATGCAAAACACACTTTGAAACACACAGTGTTACAGAATAATGAAACTGTAAACTGTTTAAAAGGGATCCTATTTGTAAACACACAAAATGGGTGGCTGGGTGGCTTCCACAGGTCTTCTGCCTGGGCTTATCAAAGCAGCAAAGTCCCACCATGGCTTCTCCCTCAGTCCTAGCACAATCACAGTTTTCCCCTGCTATGAGGCTGAAACCCCAATGGATCCTCAAAGTTTTGTAACTGCACAGATTCCTCTGGTGTCTGGATGACAGAACAGACAAGATGGCAGAACATGCTTCAGACAGGAAAGCAGGCTTCTCAGGGATTATCTGGTGACTCACCAGTCTTGGTTCTCTCACTCAGTTGGTCTAGGACTGCAGCTGCTGGGGTACAGGAACCTGCAGCAGGCAGTGGCTTTGTTCCCTTGCTGGTCCATCTTGAAGCATCTTGTCCCCCAGAGAGAAAAGCTCACAGCTCCAGCCCTTGACTGGGCTTCTACCAGCGGCGGTGTGGCCAGCAATCCTGCCACCGCCCAGATCGCTCCATGGCTGCCTCGAGCTCCCTGAAAGCTCCAGCCCTAGTTGGGCTTCTGCCAGCCGGTGGTGTGGCCAACAATCCTGCCACCCGCTGAACTAGCTCCATAGCTACTCGACTCCCCTGAAAGGTACGGACCAAATACAGAGCGATATTTTTTCATATTTCAGCACTCTCATGCTGCTCTGCCCTGATTGGCTGCCTTCATGTTCTGGTGCCTGCTAATTGGTGCTGCTACAAGCTCGGTCTCTGAGAGCTGAACTGCCATCTTTACTTGCTCTGTTCCTCAAATCGTTTTGCTAGCTAGCCTCATCTAACTTTTAGTTGAGTTATTCATTATCAACCACAGTACTGTTTAATTAATGCTTAGAAACTGCACTAAACATTTGAATTGTATTAGCTACAAGGCTGCCACCAAACTGTTGTATTATTTTACCCTTACTACTGCTTGCTAATTATTAAGTACTGTTGTTTGACCTGCCAGCTAAATTCCTGCTGATCACTCTCTCCTATCTTTCTCTCCCTCAGTCTTTTTCCTCACACACACACCTATGTACCTAACCCCACCACCACCACCTCTCACTCGCATCTTTGCACAAGGCATTGATCTGCCCTACCCCAAGTAACTGTTCCCTGTGCTCCAGCCCTTGATTAAGTGCTTCCCTTTGTTTCTCTGGCTGGCTCCAAACCCTGCTGCTTGGTCACCTTCCAGGGACTGTTGCCCCCCATTTAACTTCTTTTCTCTAGCTCCCCTGCCCTATCACTACCCATTTACTTAACTGTAATTTCTTTTTTTCTTCAGACAGCTCCAGCCCTTGATCAGGCTTCTACCAGCCAGTGATGTGACCAGTAATCCTGCCACCAGCTGAACCGGCTCACAGCTACTCAACTCTCCTGAAGGTACAGACCAAATACTAAGCGGTATTTTTTCATGTTTCAACGCTCTCAAGCTGCTCTGCCCTGATTGGCTGCCTTCTTGCTCTGGTGCCTGCTGATTGGTTCGCCTACAAGCTCAGGTCTCTGAGCTGAACTGCCATCTTTACTTGTTCTGTTCCTCAGATTGTTTTGCTAGCTAGCCTCATCTAACTTTCATTTCCCACCCACCCACCCCACAGGCTCTGACCTCTATTTAATACACACAAACTAGCCTGTACCTCTCTGCCCTTTCCCTATTGGTTCACTGGCCTCTAGTCAGACTTTTTAGCTGTTTAACCCCTTCACCTACTTTTTTTTACTTCCTGCTAGCCTCACTCTTTTCTAGCTCTAAGAAGTACATATGCAGCCCTACTTGTCCTGCTGCTTTTTCTCTTCCTGTAACAATGCTCCCTATTCTAACTTCTCCCTGACCCTCTTCATGCTATCTCTTATCCTCTCTCTCCTCCCTCCCTGCATTGGTCCACTCCACCCCCACTCATCCTATGCTAACACCACTGCATCTCTTACCCCATGGTACACCCTAGCGTTAACTCCTACACCCTTCTACCTCAATTGGACCCACTGCTCTTCACGGCCTACTGCTCCCCTCCTGTGCCTGCACCATGCACACACTCTTTGTGTCTCTTTAAATTCCAACTCACTATTTCCAGCCACCCACCCAGCTCCTCCAAAATGTCTAGCCAAACCTGGTTTAGGGAGACCAGCACACTCATCATTATTTCCTCCTTCTGCTCTCCACAGGTGACATAAACTCTAACCCAGGCCCTCTCTCATTAAATCTACCTCCCTTCCACTATCCCCCTGCTTCCTCCTCAACCCCTACCACTCTACCCTGAGGCTTAAAGATCCTTCACATTAATATTCGAGTCTTCTCCCCAAATTAAACCTACTGCTCCCTCTTGTTGCTTCTACCCACCCTGATATATTAATAGTCACTGAGACTTGGCTAACAGAAAAGATCCCAGGCAGTTCCATCACAATACCTGGATATTTGTTACCTGGCAGGACCATGCTAGCAGGGGTGGGAGTGTCTATCTACTCATGGGTCTCCTTCCAAGTCACAACTGTTCTAGCTACCTGTCCCCAGGACCTATGAAGCCCCAGTCCTAAGGTTATCACTTCATTCTCTATCTCTATTTTCATTGCAGGTGCATATTACTGTCTTGGCCAACCCTACATTGTTACCACTGAGCTAATCATTTCCATCATGTCTGCCACCTCCTCAGGTGAACTCTACCTCCTAGGGACCTCAGTCTTGACTGGTTGTTCCTTCCCTAAGCAAATCTCATGCAGACATTATTGCCCTCAACCTGTCCCAGCTGATAAAGGAACCTACCCGTCTTAACCACAAACCAATAACCATGCTCTCCTGGACTGGGCCCTTACCTCACATCCTCACAGGTAATCCAGTCTGGCCTGCTCTCTGATGCTTTTAGTGATCATCACCTGATCTACTTAGTCAGGAAAGTTCATAGACCCAAGGCCCCCCAAAAAACAACTTATAACCACTCACTCCTACAAAACCCTCAACCATACCTCGTTACATCAAGACCTATCCCTTGTTGATTGGGCCCATATAGCATTGGCCAAAACTATTGATCTTGTTCTTGGCTATTTCAGTGAAAATGTTCTCTCATCTGGAACAATCATGCTCCCTGAAGCTAATCTGAGTGAGTGGCTACCACCATCTTTGGATCACCCCTGAGCACCTGGCTGTTCAGCAAGCATGTGACAAAGCCTGGAAAACACACAAATCCACCAAACTCCTGTCCGACCTCTCTAACTTCGCTCTCTTAGAAATGCCAGCACAAAAGCAATCCGATGGGCCAAATCCAGAACTTTCGATCCACCTTTAGTAAGAACATAAATAATCCATCTAAGTTCTGGAAAGTCATGCATCTCTTTTCTCTCCCCAGCTGAACCTTCTCCACCTCTGCTTAATATTAATAACCAGCTCACTGCAATCACCCCTTGGTAGCTGTGGAATTCAATACCTGCCTTGCTTCCTGTGCTTCCATTTTGCTTGCCTCCTCCCAACCTCCTCCTTCTACCTACCTCCCATGTGTTCCCACCCCTCAACCATTCAACTAAAACCTTTACTTTTTCCCCATTCGCCTAGCGACACCTTAAACACCTTCCTCTCTCTCAATCCTGCTCAGGGCACCTCCCCAATAGCCTCGACCCTAAGTTGCTCTACCTATCTGCTCACTCTGTTTCCTACCCACTAACAGATCTGCTGAACCTGTCTTTCCGTGCTGCTTCTTTACTTGCTGCCTGGAAACATGCAACTGTCCTCCCTACCCAAATGTGGTGATCTTTCCTCTCCTGCCAACTACTGCCCAGTCTCACTTCTTCCCACCTTACTAAAGCTCCAGGAACACCTTGTTCTCTCTCAGCTCTTTCCTTTCTTGATGACTCTTCTTTCTTCACTCCCTTTCAGTCTGGCTTCGAGAATAACCACTCCACAACCACCTCCTTACTTGGACTCATGGACTATATCTGTTCTGCCATGGATAAAGGCCACATTCGTCTGCCATCTTTGTCGACCTTGCCAAGGCTTTTGACACTGTTTCCCTCTCTCTCCTCCTTGAAACTCTCTCAACTACTGGCTTGTCACAACCGCCTGTGACTGGTTCCGCCCTACCTAGTAGGAAGAACCCAATCTGTCAGAATAGTTGACTCTACGTCCCCACCTCTCCAAATCTCGACAGGTGTGCCTGAAGGCTCTGTACTTGGCCTCTGTTATTCTCAATCTTCCTAAATGACCTACTATCTGTATGCCCCACCTCCCATATCCATATGTATGCAGATGATACCGTCATGTTCACCTCTGTCCCCTCTCCCTTTGATGTGACTACCAGATTTCAGCTTGACTTCCATAGAGTTCAACACCTGCTAAGCTCACATCAACTCTTTCTCAATGCCAAGAAGCCTGTCTCCATGACCTTTGGCACTAGGCAGAGACTTTTCCAGCTGCCCTATCTCCACTCCTTCCACACCCCGGAGGACTATTCTAGAGGACTCTACCTCTTTCAAATACCTAGGTGTCTGGCTTGACCACCACCTTAACTTTTCTGAACATATTAATGCCATCCTGAAAAACTGCACCCAAGCTTGGCGCCCTTTACAGGAACCGAGGCATTGCCACTACCGTGAGGCATGAGATCGTGCAGAAAATGATTATCCCCATCTTTGACTATGGTGACATAGTCTACAGTGCTGCTTCCAAGTCTTTCCTTGACAGTCTGGATACACTTTTTAATACTTTCTGTTGTTTTGCCCTTGATTCCCCTCCGCACTCACCACCCTCCCTTTACCACTCTTGCTTTTCCTTCCCTCGAATGTAGGCACCTCTCCTACTGCACTAAGTTCACTTCCAAATTCTGGTTTGGGACTCTCCTCCTACCTCTCCCCACCTCTGCTCCTGTTCTCATTTCACGCCTTAGATTCTCAGACTCCCGTGCTCTACTTATTCCCCATCGCTGCACTTCTTTGGTCAAGAAGCTTTCTCCTATCACTTTATCTAAACTCTGGAATTCACTTCCTTCCCCTAGTGATCTTTCCTCTTCCTCTCATTCCTCTCCCTAGCCCCTATGTAACTACTTTGCCCCAACTGCACCTGTTCTAGCTCCCTGCTTGCCTCCTTACTCCTCTCTCTCTTAACCAAATAATCTGACTCTCCTCCCTTTTTCCTCTTCCCAACTTCCTCTCCTTCAGCCCCCTACACTGCACTCTTCTTCTGTCCTCCTCCCCTCTCCCAGTCCCCACGACTCAATTCCATTTTTCCAGTCCGCCTCCCACTACTTCCTCTAAACTAACACATTACCCCTCAGTTCTCCTCACACTACCTTTCATTAGTCTCCTGTCACCCTCTTCCTTCCTCTCCCCTACTTCTCTTTTCTCCCTTTAATCTTCTCCCTTTCTGGTCCTACCCTCCTGGCAGGGTTTCCATGCATCCTGAGGGGGCTCCCTGGACCAGGATTTCTTTGTCCCCTTCCCCCTAGGATTTTTCTTGCACTTACTCAAACCTCAATTCCTTCCATCTCAGTACTTCTCCAACCTTTCTCCTTCAGTTCCTCTGGTTTCATCCTTGTAGGCACCATGTAAATTCCCAGGTCACTCAACCAGGTCCACTACTCTAGTTGTATAAAGCCTTCCCATATTGTGTTAATGTAATTAATTGTGTCAATTGTACTTAAGTATAAAATACATGAAAGGAATAAACAAGACAGGTACAGAGGAGCTGTTCAGAGTAAGGAGGGAGGAAACCAGGGTCATGATATGAGACTGGAGGGAGGAAGGTTCAGGAGGAGATGAGAGACACTTTTACAGAGAGGGTGGTGGCTGGGTGGAATCGTTACCTGCTGAAGTGGTATCCAGTAGAACAGTGAACTGCTTCAAAGGGGATGGGACAGGACAAGGGGAGGTTAATGAAGGGGAAGGTGGAAGGAGGGGCAGCTGCAGAATAAGGGTGCTAGCTGCACATTCGAGCAGACTTGATAGACCTCTAGGCCTTTATCTGCTGGCAAATTTGTATGTTCATATGTAAGTATTAAGTTTATATTATGTGATTCTATTTGTCTCCAGCCTTTGTACCCCTCCCCAGGGACGCTTCTGGAAATGAGCTGCTCCACAGCTCATGTTGTTTTCCTGGTGAAACATTTTGTAAATAAAATAAAAAGATTCTGGTGGACAGGAAAACCCAAACTCCAGTACTCACCCTCAAGCTGTCAATTTTTTCACAAAACAGTCAGTTGCTGGAATCCCAGACTTCTTTAGCCTTCCAGGCAATCTTATTCATTCTTTAGTTAGTTTTGTTATTTGTCCACACAGGTTCATAGCTTGTTAATGCAGTCCTTCCACCTGTAAGACGCTTGCTTAGTTTCCTCGCGGATCTAGAAATATGTGATAAAACTAAGATATGTTTTACATCAGGAAATACAGAATTATTAGTCAATATATTGATTGAATGAAGGAATTTTAGATTTTACTAATGAAATTAAAAAGGCATCTCTTGAAAAAGCTTATATACTAGGTGAAACATTGAGGCTTGCCATATTTATAATAAAGGGCGTTTGGAAATGAAAAAGGCTGTCTACAGATATATTTATTCAGTGCCCCCACCCCTTGCTCTGGATTTGAGATCATCTTTTAATCACAAGGGAAGAAAGAGACTTGGGCATCATCATCACAGATGACCTGAAATCATCAAAGCAGACCACTAAAGCAGTAGGTAAGGCTAGAAGGATGTTGAGGTGTATTAGTAGGAGTATCACAAGTCTAAAGAGGGAGGTAATAATCCCTCTTTATAAGACACTGGTTAGGCCCCATCAGGAGTACTCGCAGTACTGAAGGCCACACCTGCACAAGAAACATTAAAAAAATGGAGACAGTTCAGAGAAGGCAACTAAAATGGTGCAGGGACTGCATCAGAAAACATATGAGGACAGATTAATGGAGCTCAATATGTATACCCTAGAGCAAAGGAGGGACAGAGGTGATATGATCGAAATATTCAAACATCTTAAGGGCATTAACAAGGTGAAAGTGCCTGACATGTTTCAATTAAAAGAAAAATAGCAGGACAAGAGGACACAACATGAGATTAGAGGGAGGTTGATTAAGGGTAATGTGAGGAAGTTCTTATTCACAGAAAGGGTGGTGGATGCATGGAACAGCCTACCTCAGGAAGTGGCGGATATGAAAACAGTGCAGGGCTTCAAACAGGCAGGGGATAGGCATAAGGAAGCAATACAGATGAATATGAATAGATAGGCCATTGACAGAGTAAAGGCCTACGGCACATTCATTAGTTAGAAAAATGGGCAGACTGGATGGGTCTTGCAGTCCTTATCTGCCATCAACTTCTATGTTTCTAAGTTAGGTTACTGACCCAAGAACCATATTTATGGATTTCTTGACATTTTGTTCTTTGTTTGCAACCCTAACATTATCTTAAAGGGATACTGTGAACCCTTTTTGCATCATATTATTTCTAGTTTAAAACCCATATTTTATTGTTGCTTACCTTCTCTAAAATATATTGAAGTTGCTGGTTGTTTATCTGCTTCCTTTCTTAGTAGAACTGAAATGCAAGGCGGTGGTGTTATACCCAACCTTGATCTGTTTCAAATCCTTGCTCTACTACTACTGCATATGGAAATGACATTAGAACACCTCAAACAGTGCAGTCACTCACGATATAAAAGTTTTCTCTTTTCCCACTGCATTATGAATGTCTAGACTCTGTTGGCAGGTGTTCCTAAGTTCAGGAAAGATGAAGTGGGAGTTGGCCAAGGAATGTAAACAAACATATTTATGTGTGCTAATACCAGTATGGTGGACAGTCTGTGACTTTAATAGAAGAAAGAATCAGAATCAAACTACCAGCTACATTAGCAATCTCTACAAAATGTGAGAAATCATAAAATGTTTTTTTAAAACTAGGGACAAATTGAGGGCTAAGGGTTGTCAGTTTCCCTTTAATGTTGCGTTTTTGCAATAAATGTATGCTTAGCTATCTTTTATGCTGAGCAACTTTTTTTTTTTCTCAGTTCTGCACTTAAGACATGCTTTGTCCCAGTGTTTTCAGCAATGGCAGTCCACCAGCTAAGAGCTGCATAAGATACGGTAACATTAACTTCCTGCAGTGCTCAGAATAAGGAAGTAGTAGGCTATGTTCAGAAAACAGTGTTATTTAGTTTCCATCATCAAAGTTCAACTTTGTCATTTATTTCAAAATTAGAATGATGAAGGAATGAATTTTGGTTTCATACAGCACCTTTCATGTACTGTCTATCTTGAAGCCCCTTATAAGGCAATGATTTAGACACTGCTACTTCAGGGACAATATGCAGCCATTTGCAGCCTTTACAGCAGCATTATTAGATATGTATCAGGCATGCTCTACAACTTACTAACCGTTATTCATTTCTTTAATTTTTTTTATTATTTCTTTGCATTGTTTATTTTATTTGACAGTTTTGCACAGATATTTGCCAGTCACGCAATGCTGGAATCAGAAGAGAAAAAGAGATGGTACTATTCTGCTATTTGCTGCTTTGTCTGATGTTAACTGGCATGGTCCACTGTCTTCTTTTGTAGTTAATATTTTTATTGAGAGTATATAAAAGGAACACATCGGATACATACAGAAGACAAAATGTTCAAACAATAACATACAAGTTTTGTATTAGCATAAAGTGTATTGTCATATTGATATATCAGGAAATTGACACAGACCATATATTGTCTCAAAATCATCACTGAAAAGTTCTGAGAGAGCTGTGAGTATGTGATAAGTAGCTCTGAAAGAGCAGGTTAGAGATGATCCATGATGAATCTCAGTATTAATCTTGGTCTGGCTTGAGACAAATGTAGCCTCATACAGATTCCTGTATTTGTTGCAATGGGGAGGGAAGTAATGACACTGGGTGTAACGGTAAGGAAACATGCACATAACCATTAAACATGAGCAAACTGAGCCTATGACTGTATTATGCATTCAGAATATTGTTTTCAACAGAGTCAGGGTATTGGAGGATGCCTTAATTATGTGGGGAGTTGATCCAATGTTTGGGGAACCTATGGCATTGGCTTTCCTAGAGGGCCCTTTCTGGGAATTGTCTAGTCATCCAGTGAGTTAGCCCACTCCTGTTCGATCTCCGCATTGGTTGTGACTATATTAGGATTCCTTTTCATGGATGGTGAAAGTATGAATCCCACTTAGCCCGGTAATCTACCATAGTGTTCACATTGAGGTGTGAAAGCTTCTCAAAATGGGTTAGAAGTGATAGGCTATTGTGCAACTCAGCTAAGGTAGTGATATCAGAAGGGTACCATCTTCTTAGTATAAGATATTTAGCTTCTATGGAGACAGGTGATTTCCACTTCAAAGCTGAGGGGTGAATGTGTGAGCTTCATCTGGGATCTCCAGAATGAGCAATTCAGGAGAAGGGGTGATAGATTGGCAAAGACCTTACTTAACATTTTAGCAATATCTGCCCAGAAAAGTTTTATATTCAGACAGTCCCAGATAATATGAAGTAGATCACCACTGGGAACTCCACATCTCCAACAGTTGTTGTTTTGTACCAGGTGTGCTTTGTGCAATACCACTGGTGTGCAGTACCAGAGGTGTAGTATCTTATTCTGAATTAACCATGCCTTGGGGTTTCTGACCAACTTGTGCTGAGCACCAGCAAAAGATCCCTGTCTATCTCCTTAGGTTGCTTACCAAGTCTTTATCCCATTGTGATAGAGCTTTGGTCATGGGATCTGGCAGATGGTTTCTTAGGCACTGATATACAATGAAGCTCACCAGGATCAAGTCCAACTCTAGATAATTCTGAAGTAGATTTACTTCAGGGAACAATGCAATTCAAATGGGAGTTAATCCCTTTTGTCATGCATGAAAACATGACACTGTGCTTGATCCTTGCAGACTTCACTGTATGTTAACCACTCTACCCTGGTGTTGTCAAGCCCAGGTCAGAAGTGGGTGTATTGGATGGAAAATCCTAGAGTTTTGAGTTGTGGAAGGTTATGGTGGACCACACTTCTGATTTGTAGGTAGCAGCAGAAATCTTCCTTGTCCAGGTCAAAAGTAGCTTGAAGCCCTTGGAATGAGTTAATCGTAGTAGAGTGTGGCATGAGGAGATCACCTAGCACCATAATTCCCTTTTGTTCCCAATGGTTCCATTTGATAGGAGCCTTATCCTCAATAATATTTGGATTGTCCTGTAGGGGAGTGTGGTTGGGGTGAATTATAGGAATAGGCAGAGGTTTCTGAATATTCCCCATGCAGTGAGTGATGGCCCTATGGTGGGATGTAATCTAAGAGCTTTGGCCCAGGATGAGTATAAGCAAGCTACACGGGAGCCTCCAATTCATTCATTGGGATGCCTCTATGTCGAGTGTCGAGCCAGGTGGGGGAGGTCCTGTGCTGAGTGAACTAGCCACCTGACTGTCTGGTAGTTCTAAATGCCCATGCATATGTGTGATAGTTTAGATTACCTCCTGTTAGAAATATGGCATTTCGTACTCTCCAGCCTACTGCAGTAGTATTTCTAAACTTTTCTGAGTAACTAAATTTTCATTTTTCTACTACTATGGGTAGGCCACCCACAGTAGTATTCTCCTCTTGTCTATTCCCTCTTTGTGTTCCTTTTCCTCCACTGCCATATGCCCTTATGAGAATGAGCGCTAGAACAGCAGACTGACATAAAGAATAAAGACTAAATAATAATTAACAAAAATAAACTGTACAGAGTTGGTTTGTGTCCTTGTTTATTATGTTATGTCTGCTTAAAGAATTTAATATACTGCTTAGTCAGAGACAGGATGATGTCTTTGTGAGAACTGTTGTGTTTTATAATATGTAATAAATTTATGTACCCCTTTAGAAATATGAAAGCAGCGAATAAAAGTTGTTTCCGATGTCTGAAATTGCAGCCATTGGGTGTATGAATACAGACATGGATTTATCTTTTAAAGCAGTTTGTATATAAACACCCAAAAGAAGGCATAACTAATGCAGAAACTAAATATAGGAGTGTTTCCTTTAGTATTCTATGCAGAGAGTGCTCTTACCTGAGCTAAGCCTTCTTGGCAAAAAAAAAAGGTAATTCTAGGAGCCAGCATCTCCATGATGAGGCTGTTATATAAGAAACTCCCAGCTGTCACCAGCTGAAAAGGGGCAGAGTTTTCTTATTTACAAGTAATTCAGAAGTTTTTCTCAACAGCTTCAGTGATAGAGTGTTAAAGGCAGAATGAAATAACTACTTAAAATTGTATGTTTTCCTATGTATATATCGCTCAGTCTGATCCCCATATGTATGTACTAGCCAGAATATTCCCTGTATTATAAAAAGGGCAGATCAGCTGACACTAGTGTCATAGGAGGACTGCACTATAAAAGCTGCCACTGAGCTAAGGTTAGTCAGATAAGCCTGGGAGAGTGTCCTGAGAGGTTGGTCTGAGAGCACAGAAGTTGGTAGAAATTGTACTGGTTAAAGTATTCTACACTGTAGCAGAATCACTGGAGGGAAGTGATTCTGGAGCTCGAGGAGAGCTAATTTGTTTCTTTATTGTTTTCTTTGTTTATAGTCTGAAGTTTAAGACAGGATTACTGTATTAATGATTTGTGTTTATTTTGTATAGCATGATTTGCTCTATATTATTTTTACAAAATAAACATCACACAGAATTTGTGTGTTGAACAAATCTCTGAGCACCATGTATGCTTTCATTACCCTACCCCACCTAATCCTAATACAGTATGCTTTGAACCTTGGCAGCCCCAAACCCTCTTTGTTACAATGCATTCTGGTCAATGGATGGCGATCTGAAAGTCGGCAGCCTCCCAAGTGGCTCCGCCTCCCACCATCTAAAATTAATAATCCAAGTTGTTTACTTCTGCCAACTACCTTCAGAAGGGACATTATACCTTCTTCTCAACTTCGCAAGAGACATAAAGTGGGAAGCAATGGAAGTGTACATGAGAAAGGCAGCCTGTCAGCCATTCTCCACCTCCGAGTCCTGAAAAGACAAGGCCGCTAGTTAGTGAAACAGCAGGTCATTGGCTTGCCTAAATCTTCAGTGACAAGCTGCATTGTCAGAAGATAAATTCTTAGAAATAATGCAACCTATACAAGAAGTCATAGCAGCAATGTCAGCGGATTTACAGCAGATCAAATCCTCCATGGCGGCTTTAACCATGCGTAGGAGATTCTGAGGTAAGAGTTACCTCTCGAAAATAAACAAGGGAAAACAGAGCAAGACATCGTGGCTACTAATAACAGGATGAAAAGCTAGAAGATAAGTTGGAGGACTTAGAGGGACGTACGAGAAATAACTTACTAATTATTGGTATCCTGAACACAAAGAGGCAGTGCCCTATACAGTTTGTCCAGAAATTTTGTGAGAAAGTAGTAGGCCTCGCTAAATGGTCTGATTGATATCATCGAGTGGGCGATCATGCTTATGGCTCTCCACCAGCAGATTGCTCCCTGCCCAGGCCATTGATATTCAAAGTCCTTAATTTTTGGATAAACAACATATTTTAGCTAAAGTAAAGGAGCTCAAGGAAATTCAATGGGCTGGCAAACCCATCAGGATAACGCAAGACCTTCCAAATTCAGTGAGAGTTGTTACAGGAGCTACACCCGCTTGTAACAAAATTGATTGCTCAGGGAAGCCTTTTGGTGAAGTATCCTGCTATCCTAATGGTTAAACATAAAGAGCAGTGGATCTCCTTCGAGACCCCGAGCAAGCCAAGTCAGAACTCAAAGGCTAATCCTAGACTTGTTTAAATGAATGTGGAGCTTATGTCTTAAGGGAAGGACTTTGAGTTGAATTGTGTGGTTTCCTTATCTGGTCTCTCAGGAACTAACTGGATTGTCAAGCTGGACAATAGAGGCCGAGTGTAGTGCTTCCCGTCCCAGGATAGTAGAAACACACCCAGAAGATTTGTTTTAAAAGTTGGCAGGGTCTTGCCAGTGAAAACATCCCAAGCGGGCTCAACACTTTCTTTCCATTGAGATTCAAATCTCTATTTGGGACTAGTACTCGTGGGTGGTAAAGGAAAGAGTTAGCTTATTTGAAAATAGCACAGCCTGATGGAATCCTCTTAATAAAAGCATTTAATCTGCTGTCTTTGCATAAGACTGAAATCTATGATTTGACAGGTCTAGAAGACATTTCCACACTCAGAAATTCGGACAACACTCAGGAGCGAGAACCACAAGAGAACCACAAGAGGGAGCTCTGCGTCATCGTATTCATAGACCGATCACTGTGTTCACTGTGCTTATGGCTCTGGCCTTATTCTCAGTTAAAGACTTACTTTCGAACTGCGCTCCAAAGCAATGCGATCAGTTTAGTAATTATTAGACCCAGGAAGTATGAGGACTTAGAGAGCCAGAATAATGTTTATTCCTTAAATGCCTAGTAGATTGGTGAGATTTTAAGACCTTGCTACCTCTTTTCTTTCTGAGGACAATGTATTTTCTTATGGGTTACGTCCTCACTAGCTCTTAGGCTAATATTGTTTTGTATTTTGGCAGATGAGCATACTTATTCAAAGTTTAAAATGGTAGAATCTCTTGTATGTTAACAGGGCATCTCTATAGGAGAGTTCTGATGTTTATACTCTTACTTAAGGTTGGTATGGGGTGTGTTAATGAATAAGTATTTAGTTATTAGTATAGGAAGTTTATGGGTGGTTGGGAGCTGTTTTCAAGATGGGAGGGGGCTCTGAAAAGAGTAGTGGGCTTATTCAGATTGGCGGGATAATATCACTGACAGTATGGATATGGGAGTGCAGTTGTTTAGAACTGGGTCTTTCTGATTTTTATGGGTTTAGTTGGGACAATAGGTTTTATTTGATAATATTACTAGAAAGGGGAGGGGGTCACCAAGTGCTGTAATAACAAATATACATAAGATGAGGTAGAGGGGGCAAAGCAAATATATTTGGATTATACTGGTTTATTAACACTCATAATCAGGACATGAGATGGGAGGTCCATACGCTTGTGTAACATGGAATATTAGGGGCCAGGATAGGTGCAAGAGGCAGGTCATTCTCAGGCACCTACATCTTTTAAGAATTGATATTGCGTGTCTGTAGGAGACACATGTAAAGAGGGAGGACGTCCATCTGTGGAGAAAACATGGGTAGGGCAGGTTTTGGAGCGGAGTCTCTACATCCAAAGGGGAGTGGTTATCCTGATATCAAAGAAGGTGCCTTTCACTTTGGAGAAAGAACTTTAGACCGGAAGGACGTTATATTTTAGTCCATAGTACCCTTGCCACATATCCCGTCCTTCTTGGAGCCATCTATGGCCCCAGTAGAGAATCGCCTCTTCTTTGCGCACCTCCTGAACTTGATAGGCAATGAGCCTACAAAGTTTACTTTACTTGGGGACTGAATACCATTCTGCATCCTAATATAGATAGGTCGGATTGTAAACGGGAGGCCTAACTCAACCCAAAGGGCTCTTAAGGAGCTCATAGACTCAGCAGGCTTTTTTTTTTTTTTTTTTATTTTAATTTTTCTCTTTATCCTCCTCCCTACTTGCAGCCCCTCCTCTTCGGGAGACACCTATGGGCTTATCAGCCTCGCCACCTACCTGGAGCCGGTGCAGTCCATGCCCCATGGAGCCGTGGGCTATACTCAGGCGGATACGAGGCGGACACCCTTCCACCCCGATGCCCGCTTAATCTTTGTCGGCATGCTGTCTCCGGGCAGGTAGGGGCATTGAAGGTCGGGCCCTGGTGCTCCGTCTACCAGAGGCTGCAAGGTTTTTCCTGGTGTTTCTCGACGTGCCAGGTCCGATGGCGTCAAGGCGCCCCGGGCGCCTGACGCCTGGCACGCCGCTCCCTCTGTTGGAGCATCGGGCTTGCTGTACCTCAGGTCTCCACCTGGGGTCAGACAAGCACCGAGCTCAGGTACTTTCTCCCCGGAGAGGACGAGTAGTCCTTGGGGCGGCAAGTCCTCCCCTCCCGATCGCCTTCCAGCTCCCGGCCGTTTCAACCCGGTCGCTGGCGCCGCAAGCGAAATCTAACTGCGTCGGCGTGGCCGGCCCTAGACTCAGCAGGCTTAACTTGACGCTTGGAGAATATTAAATCCTTCTGAACGACAATATATGTTCTTCTCTCCCATCCACCGTACTTATTCCCATATTGATTACTTTCTAATCAGTGATTTTGCCCTGCCAGTGGTGTTACACTTAGATATTCAGGTTCGGGTGATTTCTGATCACTCCAGTGGTAATTACTTATTTACTGGGGCCGAATTAAAAGATTCATTATGGCAGCTAAATACCCAACTTTGCAGGGCCAGACTCCTTAACCGTATAACTGATTTTATTATTTCTTTCATGAGACCAATAAAGGAATGACCTAAAACAGACATGATTTGGGCTGCTGTTATGCGCACTCGAGGTGAATGTATTAGGTTAGCCGCTATCAAATCATCTTAACATAGAGCTCGAATTACTGAGTTATTACATTCCATTTGGGAACTAGAAAAATTCGGAAGCCAATTGGGGAAGAAAACAGATCTAAATTATATAGGTTACAAACACAGTACGCAGACCTGTTAGCACAGAGAGCTGAACTATCATTACGCTGCACCAAAATTAAATATCTAGAGTCCGGGAGACAGCTGGGAAATTGTTGGCACTCAGAATAAGGCAAGTTGAAGCTGCCTGACATATTTCAGGTCTCTGTTTCTCCAATAGTAACCAAATTTGCACAAGTCCTAAAGATATAGCCAATGGTCTAGGGCATTACTATCAAGCTCTCTACTCAGACTATTCCAGTATATCTCCTTCTTGCTGAAATAAATAAATACCTGGATGAAGTTCGCCTCAAAAATATCATGATACAAGGGGTCTCACTTGGGGCTACATTAACTAAGACAAAATACAGCAGGCTATTAGCCAGCTGCCCACAGATAAATCCCTGGGCTGGATGGACTATCCAATAACTTATATAAGTCCTGCCAAAAGTGTTAATCCTAATATTGCAGGAGGTTTATAATTACTGCTTGACAATGGCTTCTTGAGCGGAGTTTTTCAGAAGCACTGATTACTCTTATTCCAAAACCAGGCCGGGACCCTGTTTCCTAAAATTACTGCCCTATCTCTTTGTTAAACTTGGATTTCAAGATTCTGGCAAAGATACTAGCTGAATAGGTTATCTCCCATAATGGGGAGGTTATTAGTACTGAGCAGGTTGAGTTTATGGAAGGTAGGTCTTCAGGAGATCATATACATAAGCTAGTGCACTCATCTCGATTGCAAGAGACTCTGATATTCCGTGGCCTTAGTCTCTTTAGATGCTGAGAAAGCCTTTGATCGGGTTTCCTGGGACTTTTTTGAAACCTTAACCTGTTTTGGTCTTCCGATGAATATATTAATGGATCCGCTTACTGTATACCTTCCCAACTGCTGGAGTTTGGTGCGATGGTATTCTTTCTCATCCATTCTCTTAGACGTGGCACCAGACAGGGATGTCCACTTTTCCTTCTGTATTTAACTTTTATTTAGAACCTTTAATTCAGGCGACTTTCATGCTCACAAGATATTGTAGGAATTAGGCTGGGGAACAGAGATACTTGCTTTCCGCCACGCAGATGATCTTCTCTTGCACATAGAGGAACCACAACAAACTATCCCTGAGTACTACGAGAAATAGGTAATTTCTCAAAAGTATCGTACTATAAATTGAATTATTCCAAACCAAAATTTTCCCTTTGAATAGACGGTTCACGCAAGCCCAAATAGCATCCTACAATTTATCTTGGGAGCCCAAATCGCTTACATTTTTGGGCATAAGGCTAACAAGAGATACAAACTCACTTGTAGCAGAGAATTTAAGTACTTTGCTGCAAGTATTGAAGGCAGATATGGACAGATGGGGATTATTACCCCTTTCCCTATGGGGAAGAATTAGCTATAGTAAAGATGAATGTACTTCCTGCCTTTTAAACCCTTTGGGAATGATAGGATGTTACCTTCCTAAGGGCTCGTTAGCAAACTGCAGAAAATGCTCAATGATTTCATATGGAAAAAGAAAAGTCAGGAGGCCTACTTTAAACTCATGGCTCCAAAGACTCAGGGAGGACTGGCAATCCCGTCCTTTTCACCTACTATTGTGCCCAGCATGTTAGCAAGTTGGCTTTCTGGACACAAAGCACCTCTCCCTCAAGGAGGCAGTATAGGCGCAGTGGTTTAAGGCTCTGAGCTGCAAATCTGGTGACATCCAGCAGACCAGACCTGGGTTTGAATCCCACAGCTTTCACTTGCATACTGTGTGACCCTGAGCAAGTCACTTAACTTTCTGTGCCCCAGGTTGCTCCTGTAAAAAGCTTTCAGCTTAGTGTGCTACTCCTGGTTAAACTACTGTAAATAAAAAAAATAAATAAAATAAACTCAAGTGGATATACTCCTCTGGTTGGAATTGGAGAAATATTTGATATCCAGACATTGTTACTTGCTACCTGCCTTCCTATATGTTACCTCCTGCTCAAATTCAAACCACTACTTAAATACATCAATAGGGTAGTCGCCAGATCAATTCATCAAATGCAGAAGCATTTTTCTGAATTGGCATAAGGCATTTACACAACCAATTATAGGTAACCTCACTTTAAAATTGATAATAAGCCCATTTTGCCCTCCTTCTGGGCTCCATTGAAATATTGTGTGTTAGCAGATTTCTTCAGGCAAAGCAAACTGGTATCATTTTCTCAATTTCAATTCATCACAAAGTGCCAGACCGCACAAATTCAAGTTCATACAGATAAGTCAAGCAATTTCTGCCTTCATAAAAGATGTACCCTATCAGACACCAGTAGAAACAGATGTGCAGACACTAATACTGGCTGCTAATCAACCCCATCCTGTTTCGTGGTCTATAAAATGCTGCAAGCATTAGATCCTTATTTGCCCACTGGATTTGTTACTACTGGATGCAAGAACTCCAGCTTGCAGGAGACGTTGATACGTGAAAAACATCTGGCAAAACTGTTATAGATTTGTGAAACAGGATAGACTTCGGTTGATCCAGTTTAATATAATGCATAATCTGTATTATACACCAGTGAAACTTTTCAGAAGTGGTCTTATATCCTCTCCTATCTGTGCAAAGTGCCAAGAGGCAGAAGGCATGTTGTTTCTACATGTTACGGACCTGCCCAAAGATTAGATCTCTGGCAAGCTGTCAGAAGGGTATTGGATCCCTTCTGGGTCTGGGAGCACTGTTTACTCCAGAAGTATGTCTGGTACACTTGTTCCCCATGGGAAGGTAAAAATTAGAAAGGCCCACATTACCTTAGTGGCAGCAAATGTCAAATTAGTAATTATGCGACATTGGAAAGAGGATCAAATACCCTCGGTTATGGAATGGTACAGAGAGATGTTACTGGATTTCAGGTAGAAAACACATTGCCTCTATGCGACACAATAATCAAACCTATCTGGACCTATGGGGTCCACTCGATGCTGTATTGACGCCTTGGAAACCCTAACATCTCCTCAGAAGGATACGATGCTGTATAACAAATAATAGAAAGCTTTGTCTCCAGCACTTGGCGAGGGGAGGGAGGGAGGAAAGGATAGGTATTTAGAGTTAGATTTTTCTCTTTTGCTTTATTGCACTTTGTAAAATGGTAAAATGCTTGAACGGGAGGCTATCATAATGGCATTTACATATGTAGATGTGATTTTGTGCAAAGTCAACTGTTTGAGGTGCAAATAAAGTATATTTAATTACAATGCATTCCAAACATTGTTCTACTGAAGTAAGGAGTCTTTCCTCCCATAGGAATCCTGCTATGAGCATGTTCCACCACCTTCTGAGAGATCATAGGAGCAAGCTACAGAAACAAAGGGTGAAGAATCTGGAAATGGTATTGTTGCTTCCATTTTGCCTGTGGAGCCATACAACATTATAACTGTATTCAGAATCAAGGGAAACAATGATAAAAAATAGTAAAAAGCACAACAATAAAAGTAAAATCATGGACCACATTTTCAAAGGTTGTCCACAAGCTGTGACAATGGCAGCTTGCCAACTGCTCCTGCATCAGGGACCATGCACCTGATTTAATATCGGACAGGATTCCAGAGCCTATGTCCCGTGGCTTGTGGCATCAGTGACAGTGCACCAAACAGACAGCACATCCACCATGTATGACACAAGCTGGCGGGAAGTTCAGCGGCAGCTGCTCATATGGAAGAAGAAGAAGAAGAAGAAAATCAGCATTTATATAGCGCCATACACATTATCCCAAAGTGCTTTACAAGCAATGCTAGACTGGTAGTGAAGTGACTGAATGTGTGGTGGCGGCCATGTCGCACATCATCACCCACACACAGCCTGGATAATTGCATGAACGGTTTTATGGGAAGGGAATGTTGGCCAGGACACTGGGAATGTTCCCTGCTCTTTGCGAAGAGTGCCTGGGTTCTTTTACTTCCACCTGAACACCCACCAGGACAACACCAGGATGGGCAGAAGGGACCTCGGTTTAATGTCTCATCCGAAGGACGGCACACCCCAGCAGTACAGCACCCCCAATACTGCACTCGGATGCCAGCGATTTTTAGGTGCAAGTCCAATCCCGGTGGGACGAGAACCCACGACCTTCTGGTCCAGAGGCGGATGTGCTGTCAACTGAGCCACACTGGAAGGGAGAGGTAGTGGTTTGGCCCTGCCCCAAGCCTCAATCCACCCATAAGTGGAAGTATGAGAATAAATACAGTCCATGGTGATCTAGTGGCCAACCTCCCCCAGTCCTGACATGGAGGGAAGGTAAAGTATTGTACAAAAAAATAAAGTCCTTGAATAGTGTGCAAGGTTCCCTACCCCAGTGATATGCCCAAATATGACAATGTTGCCATGGTCCATATCTGGTGGTCTATTGGCCCCACCCTGGCAGATAGTGCCCACCAATCCACCCCATCCCAAAACCCGATCCGGCCAACCGCACAGCCCTCTAATACCACCATGGCCGGCTGCAGAATGAACTGTTAAAGCGCATACTGTATACATACAGTACACACTCTGGCAGTGCATTTGGCAGCCAGCCGTGGTGATGTGAAGAGTCTGTGCTGGTCATCAGATCAGGATTCAGCATGGGGAGTGGGCACTACCTGCCGGGATGGGGGACACTAGACCACCAGGTACGGACCATTGCAGCTTTGTTATATTTGGGCTTATCGGGCTGAGGGGTGGGGAACCTTAGAAAACATAGACTTTGATGGCAGATAAGGACCACTTGGCCCACCCAGTCTGCTCATTTCCTACCTATTTGATAAGCTGCAGATCCTAGTTAACCAACAGTCTACTTCTTCCTACCCCCATCAGAATTATCTTATGTCTGTCCCATGCATTCTTAAATTCACCCACTGTTTTTGACCCCACAACCTCTTCAGGAAGGCCATTCCATGCATCCACCACTTTCTCCATGAAAAATACCTCACGTTGCCCCTGAGTCGTCCACCTCTGTCTTCAAATTGTGCCCTTTGTTCTTGCACATCTCTTTTCTGAAAGATGCTACCCTTTTGGACTTTGCTGATTCCCTTGAGGTACTTGAATTTCTATCATGTCACCCTCTCCCTCCTTTCCTCGAGGGTGTACATATTAAGCTCCTTTAGTCTCTCATCATATGGCTTCTGGTACAAACCTTACACACTATTCAATGACTTTATTTTTTACAGTACTTTATAATCTGGGCAAGTTGGGGCAGGGGTGGGGACCACTAGATCACCAGGGATCGATGTATTCTCATATTTCCACTTATGGGTGGATTGGGGCTTGGGGGTGTTACAGTGGCGAACAGCTGACAACCCTCCCAGAGGATGTCTAACTACTGTTAGACCAGCTTTTGGCTGATTTAATGGTACTTAGACCTTTGTCCTCTGAGGCTTTTCTGAATGCCACATTAGGGGATATGGCAGCCTGCATCTGAGGCAAGCCCCTAGCGCCATGCCACAGCCCATTTTGTGGTGCAAGGCTGGTGCAAACCCCTTTGCCACATGCAACCTGCTGATGCAGGCTGCTTTACTGAAAAGCTCCCAGCCTCATCTTTTGACGCAAGGTACTAGTTGCCTAAAATATCTTTGATGCATACACCTTGAGTCCTTCTCTGGGCTTTGAAAATCCAGCCCACAATGTTTAAACTGCCAGGTGTTACAAAAATTGAAAAGAGATGAGTGTTTCCTGATCAAGTAGTACTGCTGCTGTAAGAGTGTAACGTCTTTATGAATATCAACAACATGCTATAACCGGCTTTGTAAATTGGGGAATGTTAAGTAAGACACTGGGTATAATTCCCTAAACTTACAAAAACGTGCTTCCAGAACTTTTACTTTCATCTGGGCAGTGGACAACCACTAGAGATAGATAGAAGGAACCTCAGTTTGATGTCTTATCTGAAGATGGCAATTCCACAGGACTGCCCCTCTCCCAGTACAGCACAGCAGCATCAGCACAAGATATAATTATACTAGGCGTCAGCAGGGACAGCTAAATCCCAACAGACAGAATTATCTCTCTCCCTCAGTTCCTTGTATTTCAGCACTGGTCTGCAATATTTTGTTCATCCATCTGACGCTGGAATTCTTGTGAGATAATCAGAAGCATAAGAACATAGACTCTGGTGGCAGAAAGAGACCAAAGGTTGCCCAGGGTATTACTATCTCATCCCCATCCCTGTGTAATGGAGGTTATTCCTGTCTGCCCTCTCCTGATCTTTTTCCTCCCTGGTTCTCCTTAGTGAGAGTATGAGTCCCACTGCTCTATTCCAGCCATGTTTGAACCTATTAAGGGTACCTGTCACCATCACTTTTGCTGGCAATCTGTTCAATGGCTCTACCACCCTCTAAGTGAAGAACTTCTCACATCTCTACTGAATTTAACCCCCACCAACCTCCAATCATGCCCTCATAACTGGATTCCTGTTTTTAATACATAACATAGGTCTTTACTGTTCACTCTATTTATTTATTTATTTATTGAAATTGTTTCACCAGGAAAGGCACACTGAGCAACAAGTTGCTCGCCTCCGGGTGCCACCTGGGGAGGGGGAATAGGGATGGATAACATTTAGGTTATCAATTGAGTAATGTTAACAGTAAAATACACTTTTTTACACTTTGTGTACACATTTATACACCATAGAAACTTATACAGTAGGTCTGTATCGTGTTCACCCCTCTCCCGTCTAGCCTCCAGCGAGCACATGTTTAGGGCCTCCAACTGCTCCTTATATAATCTGTCCTGCTGGACCTAGAACATGTTGGCATCCCTTTGCTGTACTGACGCTAGTCTATCTATATGCTTTCTTTGGTGAGGAGTCCAGAACTGGTCTGATCAAAGTTTTCCAGGTGATGCTTCACCACTGATCTATATAAGGGCAATATAACTTCCTTATACTGCTACAAAAATCCCAATACACTCCAGCATCATTGATGCCTTACTGTATGCCCTATTGCCCTACTAATTCTCTTGAAGAAGTCAGTGTTAAATACTCCCAGATCCCTCTTCTTGAATGTAGTGGCCAGCCTAACAACCCCCATCTCCATTCAGTACTCCATACGCTGGTTCCTTTTTCCTAAGTGTATTACCTTGTACTTCCTGGCATTGAGTCTCAGCTGCTAAATCTTTGCCCACCTTTCCAGATCCTTCATAAGTTCCCCACCCTTTCCTCATTGTCCACCCTGCAGCAGTTTTGTGCCAGTAACAAAGAAACACATCTTGCCCTAATTAACTTCCCCACTGTCACTAATGAACATATTGAATGGGGCAAGTCACAAGGCTGACAATTGTGACACCTCACTCATGACATGACCCCATTGTCCCCAGATTTGACTTGTTTACTTCCATTCCTTTTGCCTTCCAAGTCAGTTCCCACCCACATGACTAAACTCTTTCTATCCCAAAGTCCTCCAACCTTTTCAGCAGCCTCCTGGGTAACACCAGATTGAAGGCATTGTTCAAATCAAAGTAGAGCAAATCTACCACCTGCCCTCTATCTATCCTAGTGACCCAGTCAAAAACATGATTGATCAGGTTGGTGTGACACAACTTTCCTGAAACAAACCCTTGCTGCTTACCATCTTGTAGCCTATTTTCCTTATGTAGGCAACCAGACTTTTCTTACCATGGTATTTATAAGCTAGGGATGGGCGGGTACTAAAATACCCAACCACCAAGACTAACCACAGGTACCCCAAAAGTACCCTAAAAATACCCAGATGAAAAATGAGTAGTCGGATCGAGTTGGGTAGTTACTACCCATTCCATTCTACTACCTGATTACCCAGACCTGACCATAACAAAGATCATGTGAAAGACTGCTTTTTGGATTATTAGACTGTTTGTTAGGTGACCTGAGTCATTATACACATGGGAGGGGGTATTGCTGATGCTATGTACAAGAGGTGCAGGCTTTCTTAGTGAGCCTGCTTCTGTGTCCAAAAATTATACTCATGGTGGGAATTTCTGAGATAGGTACAAGAGGCACAGTTGCTCTGATTGAGCTTGATGCTGTTTCCAAAATTATAGCTATGGCAGGCAATGCTGAGGCAGGTACAAGAGGCACAGATGCTCTTAGCAAGCCTGCTGCTGTGTCCACATATTATATCCATGGTGGGCATTGCTGAGGCAGGTATGAGAGGCACAGGCTCTCCTAGTGAGCCTGCTGCTGTTTCCAAATAGTATACCCATGGTGGGCATTACTTAGGCAGGTATGAGAGGTGCAGCTGCTCTAAGCGAGCCTGCTTCTGTATACAAAAATTATACCCATGATGGGTATTTCTGAGGTATGTATGAGAGGCACTGCTGTTCTGAATGAGCCTGCTGTTGTTTTAAAAATTATACTCATGGTGGGCATTGCGAGGTAGGTACTAGAGGCATAGCTGCTCTGAGTAAGGTTGCTGCTGTTTCAGAAATTATACCCATGTGGGCATCAATCAAACTTACATAATATATATATATATATATATATATATATATATATATATATATATATAGTATGTATATATATATATATATATATATATATATATATATATATATATATTATATATATATATATATATATATATATATATATATATATATATATATATATATATATATATATATATATATATATATATATATATATATATAGAGGCAAAATCTGCTTATCGTGACAATAGGTTGTTCCACAGTGACAGTGGCCTGTGTTAGTTGAAAACTCCCTTTGGACCCTTGTCCATTTCCCTTCCAACTCAGTATCGGGTGCGATTGTCATCGGTTCCCAACTCTCACCCCATCACATGTGTAAAGAAGCAGAGGCATAGGAGAATGGGGTGAGAGTTAGATCGATGACTCCCATCGCGCACCCTGATACAAGTTGGGGTGAGCTGGGGTCCAAGGAGGGTTTTCAACCCTAACACCGAATTTCCTCACTTTTGTTGCTGTGGATCAACCCTAACTGATGCATTAAATGGATTTTTTGCCTCTAATTTCCCTTCTTTTGAGAATGATGATGACAAATAGTGAAAGTAGTAGCGGTGGGAGCGTTAGGGTCTTTGGGCCCCATGCTCCCACCATGTGATGTCTTGTGACATTGTAACAGGAACAGCAACACAAACAGAAGTGCCAACAGTGGTGCACATGGTAACAGAAATGTAAATGGTAAAGGAAACGTTAATAGATGACGTTATTAGAAATGCAAGCACAAAGTAACGCCAAAGCTAACAGTGATGCAAACGGACATTGAAGTGCATACAAAACACAACTGGTAACACGAACAGTGATGGCAGTGGCATTTTAAATGGAAATGTTAAGTGTCACAGCAAAAAGAACGCAAGGGAACAGAAACGAAAATGCGAATCGCGAATGCCATTACGTAAACGCGAAACCGTAACGCCGCACAGCCACAGTACCGCAATAGTAAACGCAAATGGTAAAGTTAACATGAAGAATAATACCAAAGGAAACAGAAACAGAAACGGAACAGAGGCACATATGGAAACTCAACCCTAACGCATGGTCACTGAACTGCAATTGTTAATGCAAATGGTAACGGTAACAGCAACAATAACACCAAAGGAAAGAGAAATGCAAATGCAAGCAAGTACAGAACACAAACCGTTACACGGACGGTCATGGTACCACAATTGTAAACACAAATGGTAACAGTAACAGCGAAATAACACCAAAGGAAACAGAAACGAAACAGAAATGCAAGCGCCGTATGAAAACGCAAACCGTAATGCACATGGATGGTACCACAATTGCAAATGAAACTGGTAATGGTAACAGCAACAATAACACCAAAAGACTCAGAAATGCAAATGCAAGTGAAAACACAAACCGTAACGCAACGGTGGCGAACGGCAATGGTGCCACAAACAGTAACGGAAACGCAACTGGAAACGCTAACTGGCACAGTAACGAAGGGCACACCTTCTTTTCCCAAAAATGAATTGGAAAACACAGTGAAAACAAAGAATGTATACATAACAATGGGCCTCGAGCAGAAAATGAAGACTTGGAATATTAAATTGCTTATATCTCAGGAACCGTACTGACGAGAAAAAAATTTAAGTTTCATATGAATTATGACTTTCCTGGCTAGTTTTGTACTTAGCCCTCTGTAGGAGGCTAAGCAATTTTAATGACGAAAGTCCGTATCTTAGCGGGGTTTCCGAGACATGGGCCCGAAAGGCCGACTGGCGCCAGAGTGTTATCCAGTTGGAAAAGTGTTAACTTCAGAGTGCCGCCACTGTGCTGCCCTGTAATATTTTTTCACCAAACCACTAAAAGGCAACAACAGTGGATGTTGGCTTTCTTCCTCCAAATTTCACCCAAAAAGACCAAACCGTTATTTTGGAGCATGGCAAGATTCCTGTAATGCGGCAGACACCGTGAATGTTATCCATGGAAAAGTGTCAACTTTGGAGTGTCGTACCTTTGCTGCCCTGTAATAGTTTTTCACCAAAATACTGAAAGGCACATCTGTGAGATATTGGCTCATGTTCCCTCCAAATTTCAGCCCAAAGGACCAAAACCATTCTTTTGCAGCAGGGTGGTAAATAATTGCTGTCATTTTGCCATAGCCTGGAAAAGTAGTGTCGCAATCTAAAAGCTTTTGCAAAAATTTGCTACACTTTCATGTGTGAGACAATACTTTGTGAAAGTACTTTTTCCAGAAACTTGAAAATATATTTCTAGGTGTTTAACCTCAAAATAAAGACATGCCTAGCATCCTCAGGGTCCGACTAGGTAAACACAAAAAGAATTGTGTTGCTAAAGGTTCCAATTTAAAATGCCAAGCATTTTTCTGATCACCAACTGAAAACAAAATGGTGGATTTGTGAAAGTAAAGGGCCATTTATGAAAGTAAAACTGCATTTGTGAAGTGTTGAACTTTTAACTTTTCCCATTGACTTATAATGGGAAATTGTTTTTGAATAACTTTGAACTGTTTAAGTTTTTGGACTGGTCGTAACTGTGCGACCTGTAGGGATGAGCAAAGAATTCAACAAAGCATAAACATGCACACAGATCACGCTTAATAACTCTGCAGCTGTATATCCGAACAGTACACAAGTTGGCAGATCTCAAGATGTATGGTTCTTGATCATATATTCCAAATTTCAGGCAAATCTGTTGAATGGTTGCAAAGTTATTAAGGTGCAAAATGTTAGGTTTAACATGTAAATGGCTCCTCAACTTAACTATGGTCGCACTACCCGTGCTACCATAATATATATATATATATATATATATAAATATTTAGTTTATTTAAGAAATAATCAGAATTACAACCCCTTTGAGTCAAGGACTCGTTTACAAAGGCTCCATGTCAGGAGGACAAATACAATGATAACAAGCAGCAGAAAACAAAAGTACATGAGATCAATAAAAGCATAACAGTCAGATTAAGGCTACTATAAAGGCCCCATGTCAAGGTACTTAGACAATGTAAACAGACATAATAACAATGTGGACTATAAGCAACATAGTCTAATGACTCAAGTGAGGACAAAACAAACAAGGAAGACTGAGAGGATACAAACCGGAAGTCTCAGCCAGGACAGTCACAGCAGTGGGAGTAGAAGAGGTAGTTCTTGAGAGCTGTTTTAAAGGCCTAAGTCTTGGTAAGGAGGTGATAGCTTCAGGCAGGGACTGACCTCTGCATGGGAGGTCCTAACTCTAGGGACTTGCAGGGAGGAATGGATAGCGCTGCGGGTAGAGAGGAGGGGTAGATTATGATAGAAGACAGACCCAGGGGTGTCAATCCTGCAGTGATTTTTGGTCAAAAGGCATGAATGATAGATAAGCCTCTCCTCCAGATTGAGGAGGTTGGAGAGGAATACAGCATGCAAGTATGGGTAATGTGGGGAACCTGTGAGCAGCCAGCAGGCCTTATTGAGGTATAGTTAAATTTTGTGCAGAGCAGTGTTGTCAGTGGTGCCATAAATAAGCAGACTATAGTCCATGAGGGACAGTACCAAGGATGAGATGGCCAGCCTCAGTGCTTCAGTGGGAGACAGTCACAATGGTGATACAACAGGCCAATCCTAGAGTTGATGGTGGAGCAAAGGGAACAGATGTGGTTGTCAAAAGATAGGAGGATCAAAGAGAATGCCAAGATATTTGAAGGAGGAGGTTTGTTCAAGGGGAAGAGGGTACTAGATACAACACGGAGTGGAGAATTTTTGCATTTACTCTGGTTATGCACAAAAGCATGGTATTAGTTTTCTTTAGGTTCAAACTAGCCTGTGGTCAGAGAACCAGCATTCAGCCTTGGTGAAGGAGTTCTGAAGGGAGTTTTGTAGGAGGAGAAGGTCAGTGTGCACATCAAACAGGACAACATCATCCACATATAGTAGGAGGTTTCCCTTACAAGTGGAGGACAGTGAATTCAGATAAAGGCTAAAGAAAGGGCCCCAGGATGGAGCCCTGGGGAACACTGGAACAAATCTGTTGGGGCAGGAGACGATGGGCCCAATTTTGACACACTGGGTTCTGGAGGAAAGATAGCTGAGAACCAATCTAACACCCCTTGTGAGAGGCCGAGAGGCGGAAGAGAAGAGAGGAGAAGGGAGTGGTGGCCAGTGTCAAAAGCTTTGACAAGTCAATGAAGACAGAGCCAGCAACATGACCTTTGTCAAGAGCTGAGTGAAGGAAGTTGAAGAATTCAATAAGGGCAGTAGTGGTGCTATGTGCACGATGAAAGCAAATATTGTTTTGAGGTTGGACTCCTGACAACATCTCACTGCACTTGGGTAAATTCAACCATCTGTTTATTACTTGAAACATAGGTAGTAGAAATTCAGTAATAAGGTGTTTCTGTATAAGTATCCATTTACTCTAAAAACTAGTAAACCAATGTTATATGTTCTGCATTTGTACTTTATCTATTTTACTTTTAGTAAACATTATTTTCTTAAAATTATGCCTGTGCCTTCCTTGGTTTCTTTTGCATGTGGAGGCTGAAACAGTATTAGGTAAGATCTGATAAAACTGTTTAGGGCTTAAAAGTGTGTTACTATCTTGCTAAGGTAAGAAGATACCTAGGTCTCAGATAGAGTCAAAGAAGTAAAATTATGAACCAGGCTGGTGCCCACCAGGTGAAGCATTGCACTGCATCCCCTGAAGAGAGTGTCTGAGCCTATTAACTGGGTGTGCTAGTGAAAAAGGGTTCATATTTGACCCCAGGACTCGAGGCTAATAGATGATTTGGACCCAAAACAGACAGGAGGATTACCCTGTTTGTCTCCTGTTCAGATATTGCACTTTGAGGTTTGGCACTGTGGAGCAGAGGGCCTGACCTGCTGTGTCGTTTGTGACAGAACTGATGACTGCAAAAGAAAACTAAGAGTAATACTAGTGTGGCACGTGCTGGCATCGTGGCAGCAGTGATGGTTCCATTCATTTCATACCCAATCTAATCATCATATTCAGTATTTCTGTTTGCAGGCTGTTGTTCATGTTCAGGCTCAGACTCACATAATTCAGTATTTGTCATAATTGGTAAATTGTCAGCATTCATTTTGAGAAATGTAAGCCGTTCCACATTTGCTGGATTTAGCAGCGTTTTGTTTTGAGTGACTATTCCTCCAGCTGCACTAAATATGCATTTTGAATATATGCTTGAAGGTGGACAACTGAGGTGCATTATTGCAAAATTTGCTAGATCTGGCCATATTGTTCTCTTTTGTTTCCAATACAGTAATGGATCTTCCTCGAGACCAATCACAGTATGGTTTGCAAAGTACTCCAGGATCATTGTGTTGCGTGAAACAGTTACCTGTCTGGCAGATGAACCAGCTGCACTTTCTTTACAGGATACCAGTCCGTGTTGTTGCAGGTGACTCAGAAGTGATTTGCATTTCTGACCCTGAACATAGGATGCCTGAGAAGTAGCTGTAGATGTCCTTCCCAGCTGATGACACTGCTGACTATGAGGAATTGATAGATGTACTATTGTCTGCACCAGAAGTGCACTGTGATGATTCGGCAGGGTTTGACTGCTGTACATCAGTTAACGGTGTTTTAGGGCAATGTCACATTTGGGCAGCAGAAGATCTCTCCAATATTCAATGTGTTCCCCTGCAGGAAGGATGGCTTCAATGTTCCACTTGAAGTGAGGATCTAACATTAGTCAACACATAGGTGTCATTCTTAAACATGGCACTTATTCTCTGATCAGTCAACAGTCTGAGACTCAAGTCATCTGCCAGCATAACAGCACTGGTATCGTCTTTTGACTGAAAGTTTTCTTTATGTCATCAAGGAAAATGTGAAGAAATCTGATTTGAGGAAAATTTGACTCAGAGTTGTGCTGTCTGCACTGACATCATGTGTGTCAGCCTCAAATGGCTCCAATTTAGGTAACCAAAGATTCCACTAGAGTTCAGCTGCTGTATACTTTAACTTTTTCCTATTATGTTTTTATCCAGAATTTTTCCCCATTTTCATCTGCCCTCTTCCCGAGTCGCACATGTGCACATGGAGGCACGCATGCACCACATTCTAAGGTGCCCTCCCAACTTGCCACCCTCTCCCACCTGCACTGCCACCAGACCACCACTGCTCCAGCAGAACTATGTGGGGGTTGACAACCACCCAGGAGGCGAGAGCTGCCGTTAGGCTGCTCAATCCTGAAATGTCCCTCCTCCATGCTTGCACCCACATGACCCAAGGTTGTTCCCAAACCCAGGTCACCAGCATGGCACAAGGTGTGGTGTCCAGCACCTCAACCCTCAGTGCCACTGGGCCATCCATGTATACTTTACCTATTTGATTCTGCTTGGTGTAGTCATGTACAGGTTTTCTATTCAAGAAGCCTTTCCAACATGTAAAATGTTTAATTCCAGTGGGTTGGAACTTTCTGCTTTAATGTATACAGTGGTAAGTTGTTTGACCTCTGCAGCCCTTCAAGATTTTTGTGCTTTTACAGACTGACTGAAATGACCACATATTTTCCTAGCAAGACCTAACAGGTTTTCAAGCATTTATGTTTCCATTTAAGAAACCATGAATGAGAAGATTTAAACAATGTGCAAAACAAGGTATGTGTTGGTAGTTTCCATCTCTAACAGCATTGACTATGTGGTCACCATTATCTGATACTATGAACCCTGGAGATAAGGAATCCAGAGTAAGCCATTTCTGGAACTGATTTTGCAGCTCCTGCAAAATATTCACAGCAGTGTGGTTTCCTCAAAAGTGGTGACACATAATACAGCCTGCTTCCTACTAATTATGGTAGAGTGGGAATTATTACTTTCTGACTGAAGACTTGCCCAATAAGCTATAACAGTCATGTAGTCAATTGCTTGATTGCTTGTCCATATATTTGTGGTTAGGTGAACCTGCTTCACCTCAGAGTTTCAGCTGTTTAATGACCACTCTACAAACCAAGCCAAACAACCTTTTTGAGAAATATGTTTGACAGCGAGTGGTGTAACATGGTTCAATTTGGTTTATGAACTTGAGGAAACCTTTCTGGGCAATGAATGCTAAAGGGAGTTGATAATCGGCCAACAGCTCTACAATGGCTCTATTTAACAGCTGACATATTGGATGCTTGAGGTAAATTTTTATGTCCTCACAACACTTTCTTTTAATGTTAGTTGACAAGAATGATGAGATATTTTTAATTTGGGGTGATTGTACTTTTCATCTCTTTTCACATGGAGCACTATCTATTTTGCAGTACTTGATGGTGTCAGAAGAAAACAATCTATGTTTGTCTGAGAGACTGCAAGTACACATCAAGTAATTTGGTGTCAGTTCCTGCTTCCATTTCACTGTCACTGTGCTCACTGCCACCACCACTTCCACTATTGCCCGTACCAATCACACTGTCCCTTGCCCTGCCCACTCAATTGGGTGTTTGCCTTTTCATGTCAGTATCATTACTGATATTCCAAAATGTCCCACTTTGCCACCACAACTGACTCTTTTGTACAAACTGCATAAAGCTCAAGAGTTGTCTCTGGGTTAATATAAAATAAATTCCACACTAAGATTTACCCTTTGTGCTTTGTACTGCAGTGCCTGGCAGTGTTCTTGTACAGTCAAGGGACCTGGAGGAAACCCTATACTGCAGTTTCCTTGTTCACATGAAGTTTTCTCATTCATGGTCATATTCTTATTCTTACATTTAACATGTGATTTTTCTGCACTTGCCTCTCATGCCCTACAGCATCCTCTCCTACCCCCTCATTGAAACTTTGCTGACCTCAAGCCACAAGATTCAGAAGAATTGAAGTGCCGTCATCATCAGATGGGGCATACCCTGTGCTATCCATTCCCAGTCCCAACTATCACCACCATCTTTATCAGCATTCGCTGCCTCAGCATCTGAGCTTATATTTGATGAGGATGCCTCCTTGTCCTTTCATGCTGCTTCAGCAGCTAGAAGTATCCTGGCACATGTGGTAAAATGTTCAGTACCTCTACAAGTAACTCCTTTCAGTTCTTTCCAAAACTCTACTATGGCATCATTGCTAACATGCTTTTTGGTTCAGGAGGACATTTAGTTGCCAGTCCTGGTGACGTTATTTTATTACTGTCGATACATTCTTCATTAGTGCTTGGATTCCTGTTGTCTACATCAATCACAGTTGATTGTGCACCAGCACTGTGCTTCCTTTTAGTAGTCTTAGACTGGGAAATGCAAGACATAGTAGACACAGCCATGGCTTTCACTATGCCACAGAGACATCACACACAGTGTAGTTATGACAGGGCTCAGAGCACCTAACAGGCTAACAGACAGTGTAATACAGTCTAAATGGCTTCATTATACTGCAGAGAGACACAGAGTAGCTATGTCACAGACAGGGCTTGGGAAGCCTAACAGACTGTATTACAGATGAAATGGATTTCACTATATTGTAGAGACACAGAGTAGCTATGTCACAGACAGGGTTTGGGGCACTTAACAAACTGTGTATAATACATATAGACCAAGCAAGGGTCACTTCTATGGGGTTGATGCTTGCAAGTCCTGTGTTCATGCAGCAATCACTAAAGGACTCAGCACACAGTCCAAGAAATGCCTTGCAGGGCACTGTTTGTCAGTTTAGCAAATCCCAAAACTTTCATTTTTACAACATGGTACTGAGCAATACAGCCTTGCAAGTGTAACCCAGAGAGGCCACCCACCAACCCAGTGGGTGGCCTCACTGGGCTACACCAGCAAGCTGTATTACTCTCACTCATGCTGTAATAATGGCTTTATGCAGAGACATACAGAGTAGCAATGTCACAGACAGGGGTTCAGGGCACCTAACAGATAGTGTGTAATAAAGCCTTAATGGCTTTCACTATACTGTAGAGACATACAGAGTAGCTATATGCTACAGACAGTGCTCAGGGCACCTAACATACACTGTGTCAACATACATCCTAAATGGCTTTCACTATACTACAGAGACACAGAGTAGCTATGTCGCAAACAGGGCTCAGGGCACCAAACAGACAGTGTGTAGTACAGCCTAAATGGCTTCACTATACTGCAGACAGACAGAGTATGTGTCACAGACAGCACTCGGGAACCTAACAGTGTGTGTAATACAGCCTAAATGACTTTATGCAGAGACACACAGAGTAGCTATGTCACAGACAGGGTTCAGGGCACCTAACAGACAGTGTGTAAATATACACTCTAAATGACTTTCACTGTACTGTGGAGGCACACAGAGTAGCTATGTCACAAATAGGGCTCAAGGCATTGAACAACAGACAGTGTGTAATACAGCCTAAATGAGCTTCACTGCACTGCATAATGACTCTGAGTATATATCACAGACAGGGCTCAGGGCACCTAATAGACAGTGTGTAAATAATAAATATACCACCTAAATGACTTTCACTGCATTGCAGAGACACACATTGTAGCTATGTCACAAACAGGGCTCGGGGCACCAAACAACAGACAGGGCTCAATTCTCAAATGGCCCATAGATTGCGCAAGCTGTGGCAAAAGGCAGCTTGTGTCAAAGTCCGTGCACCAGGGATTCTGTGCCCTATTCTTTATCAGGCAGGGTCACACCAGCAAATTCCTATGGCTTGCAGCAACTGTGGCCATGCCCCAAACAGACTTTGCATCTGGAGGGTTTGCCACAAGCCATGGGGTGGCCATGAGCCACTGTAGTCCCTGAGTGGTCTAGAACCACCCCCCACTCCAATGTGCCCATATAGTAAAATGTAAATAAAATAATCCCTTTGTGATCTAACGAGACCCTCCAACCCTGGTCTGCCCCAAAATTAATATATTAAAAATAAACATTTCCTGGCTGTCTAGCAGTCCCCACCCCACCAATCTCCTCTAAAATTAAAGCAGGTAAAAATAATAATTTCTGGTAATCTGCAGTAGAGGTTCCCACCCTCCCCAGCCCTGATCTGCCCAAAAATTAAAATGTAGAAAAACAGTCCCTGGTGATCTGGTTGACCCCCCACCCCTGCAGGTAGTGCCCACCACCCTGCTCCCCAGGCCAAACACCAAGCAGGCGGCTGGCACAGTCCTTCATCACCATGGCTGACTGACCGACTGAGCTGTCAGCAGAGCATGTACTGTACAGTACTCTCTCAATGACAGCTCAGTCAGCAGCCAGCCGTGGTGGGGAGAAGAGAGATGTGCAGGTTGCTAGCTCAGGATTCATGTTGGAGGAAATGGGGTGGTGGTCACTACCTGCCAGGGTGGGGAATGGGGTCCACTAGATCACCAGGATTTTTTTTTTACATTAATTTTCAGACAGATTGGGGCTGGTGGGTGAGACTGCTAGACCACCAAGGAATGATTTTTTTACCATTTTAATTTTGGGCAGATCAGGGCAGGACCGCTAGACCACCAGGGAATGATTATTTTTAACATATGAATTTTGGGGCAGATTGGGCTGGGGTTAGTCAGCCAGACCACCAAGGAAGGTACTGTATTTCAAAATGTAGGATTGATGCTTGGTGTGGGGGGTCTGCTAAACCACTAGGGAATATTCTATATTTCAGAACAGGGATCGAGGCTTGGGGTGCAGAGTCCATTAGACCACCAGGGACAGAGATTGTAATATTCGGTCAGACCAGGGGTGCCACTAAACCACCAGAGACATGATTAATTTACTAAAGGGGATCAGGGCTGGGAAGGAAGAACTGCAGCACATTGGTGCAGGTTGCGACCCTCCCAGATGGTGAATTTCTAAGCACCCGTAGATCAGCCCTAGCTGGTCTAACAGTACTAGAAATTTGCCTTCTGGGAAGGTTAGAGAATCCTATTTTCAGGGATATGGCAGCTTGCCACTGCCTAAACCCCTAGCACCATGTTGCAGCTCATTTTGTGCCACAAGGATGGTACAAGCCCTTTTTGGTGCATGGCAGCCTCGGTTGCTGAAAGCTGCCATGAGAATAACTCGGTGCACCTTTTGGTGCAAGGGCACTTGCACAATTCCTAGTGGTGCAAGCCCTTGTGCCATGCCAAGACTTGAGAATTGAGCCCACAGTGCGTAATACAGCCTAAATGGCCTCACTATACTGCAGAGACACACAGAGTAGCTATGTCACAAACAGGGCTCGGGCACCAAACAGCACACAGTGTGTAATACAGCCTAAATGGCTTTCACAGCTGCTGCCAGCAACAAGTGCCTTCCCTCACTTCTCCTTCCCTCTTCCAAGCACAGCCACATGATCCCCTGATTATTCCCCTTCAGTCCCCAACCCTTGCTCCCTTTGTGGATAAAAGTTGTGCTGGTTTTTTTTATTTATTAACTTTTTTCTTAGTTTTTCACTGCTGTTGCAGTGAATGCCGATGCTGCCTCTCCCACTAAACTCTGGATCTAGTCTACATGCTCACACAGCAGATATGAGCGCAGACATCAGCACTGTCCAATCAGATTGTTGGGCTGGTGTCATGTGCTCCTTTCTGCTGTGAGAAGCCCACAGGCTGCCTGTAATGCCCGATTACGGTTCAGAAGTCTAGTAAATGGGATTATTTTCTTCACTCCCAATTATATTCGATGATTTATCCTCAACCTGGTAACCCTCCTGATGGCTAGGATTAAATTTTCCATTGTGGTTTGATTTTACACCTTTTAGGTTTTCCATACTTCTATGGTTGATCATTTAGGTTTTGGTTTTATTCGTTTTGACTATTGCTATGTGTTTTGATATTGTTATCTGTATCGTGGCCCCATATATGTCATATGTACACTTTTACATTTTTTCATAACTGTTGATTATTTCCCGTGCACATGGTTTCTTTGTCTTTTATTGTTGGTTACTGATTTATTGTTGCAGGTTTCTGGTTCAGCACCTAGTTTTCTTCTTTTGCACTGTTATATGATTGTTAGTTATAAATTTCAATAAAATATTTCATGATAAAAAGAAAAGAGTTATGTAAGAGTCCCAGGACCCCAAAGGCTGCCTGTTATGCTGGTGCAAGCCCCAATATGGCTTACCTGCTGTGAGGTCCGTGCACTGTCTGTGACGGGGATCCTGGTGAGGTCCCGTCTGGTGACCTCCTGGGCTGGTGATGCAGCCCCCGTCATGGGTGCCCCACCCAGTTGGGCCACAGTCAGCTGGGGTGGGATTTTCCTGCCCCATCGGGTGGGGAGTCGTGATGGTCCTGGGTCTGGAGAGATGCTAGCAGGGGCTCAGAGCTGCGCCACTGGGAAAGCATGGAGTTTGTTTGGAATGGCGGTCCCGTGTGCTTTGGCAATGCACGAGACTGCTACAAAGATTTAAAGGATCTGGCTCCCTTTCTGCCAGCGCCATGCAACCACCTAGAACAAAAGGGTTTCCCTGGTCCCCAAGTGAGCAGCAGGACTGGGAAAAGGCACTTCATGACTGGACATGCTCCGTCATGATATTAAACAGTTCAGCCCACTTTGTGGGCTAAATCATCCTGAGGCCCCCAGGATCTTCCCAGCTGGGGAAACAAAGATGGCAGCCCCATGCTGCCAGGCAACCTAAGGCTGCTGGGATATCTCCCACAGGCAGCTGGGAGGTCAATGGGGCTGATGGCCAATGGGAGGAGAGCAGGGGCTAGGGTTTAAAAGGTGAAAGTGATGAAAATTTGGGGGAGAAGAAGAAAGGAGAGCAGATTGGGAGGAGGAAGAGCCAGGAGGAAAGAAACAACAGGCCTCACGAGAAACCCTAGCTCTACTGCTGCCTTCCAGGTAGGGCTCTCTGGCTGCATTCTCTCCCTCTGTCTCTCTCCACAAAAATTAAGACAAACTAAAGG
The DNA here is from genome assembly GCA_016271365.2 of Neoceratodus forsteri. Taxonomy (NCBI): domain Eukaryota; kingdom Metazoa; phylum Chordata; order Ceratodontiformes; family Ceratodontidae; genus Neoceratodus; species Neoceratodus forsteri. Next base: position 399,691,554 of record CM057454.1, read on the forward strand.
GGCAGGAGGACAGCTGCTGCTGGGCAGGATATACCAAAGGTTGTTCTCCCTAGGGCACTGGGGCTGACTGTTTGTGCTGAAAGGCACAGCAGCATCAGCCTTGGGCCTCGGGAGCTGGTCTAGCAGGGGTCAGCATTCTCTGCCAGGGAGAAACTGGGGAACAGGGCAAGGGCAGCACAAGGCCCTCCCTGAGGGGATTAAGCCACTGCACTCCCAGTGTTGAGACTTGTGCTGAGGGAAGAAAGATGAACAGGTCTGCCTGGTGAACTCTGTATCCAAAGGCCTTCAGGTGCAGCTGGCAAGGCCAGGCAGATGAAGAACTGTGCCTCACTCTATTGGACTGCAGTGCTGTGGACAGTGGGTATCTTCACCCTTTAAGGGCACTATGAGTACCCTGAGCTGCAGTTCATGGAGACTTTGTTGCTTCTGCCAGAAAGGTCAGGGGAAGTGTTTCCCAACAATAGACTTATCCCCATTGGACCGTGGTGTTGTGTAAGGGTCCCAGTGAGAGACAGCAGGCCTGCAGACTTGGAGCGGTGAGGTACCCACCATCTGGGATGGTTCTGGGTTCACCCAGGGGAGGGGAGTTCTGACAGTGTGTGTGCTCTGAATGTGTGGAGGACCAAGGGATAGCTCTCTCCCTCTGTATTATAGGTATATTAAACAAAGAGGGTTTATTGTGGGTCACTTATCTCTATGTGTTTGTGCTTTTGTTACTGTTACTGTGGGAGGGAGTGTGGCTTTAACTGGGCCAGAGGGACAGTCACCAGGGTTTCTCTAATTGTTCCTGGGGTGTTAACCTGTTTCTCCCACAGGAGGCAGCACCATGGCCCTGGGTGGAGGCACTAAGGCACCGTAAGAGATCCAGTCAGGACTCAGGCCTGGCTCCTTGGGAGGTATAGTGAGGACCCCCAAGGGTGTTGGGGCAGCCCAGGTGAGTGTGAGCAAAAGAGGAGCTGTTACAAGTGGAGGCACCGCTGACATCTTCTGTCGACCCCAAGACTTCCCTTTGCCCAGACGTAACTGTAGTTGACTCTTTGACCCCCATCTAGTTCTACTTTACATTATTTTTGTGTGCTTGTTTGGTGCTTGATTTGGCGTGTAGTTTACCCCACGATGGAGACATCTGTGGGAATGCCTTTCCAGGACATAGAGGACTGGTGTGCCTTGAGGGTCTTGACCCCATAAGATGCTGCTAGTGCACAACGTGGCAGTGGAGCAATGAAAGTAGGACATACTGAGGCCCCAGAAGATTCACATTGTGATGACCAACAAGGTTAAGGGGTACAGGGATATAACCGTGGAGACCGGAAGGACTTGGGCTCTGTGGATGTGCCCACTGAAGCCACCAAGAGGTGTCCAAGGAGACCTGGGTCCTGTTGAAACTAGGGATGCCCGATGGCCTGCCCTCAGGGTAGCTGAGCCCTTCTGGCCCCCAGAGCAGTGAGCTGAAGGGTTTTGAAGCCCAGTTGGGAAAGTGGCTTTAAGAGTAAAGGAAGATCCTGAAGGATCTCTGGACCCTGCTCCTAGGAGTCAGGTGGCCCTAACCACTCTGCCAGGTGGGCTGGCCCACAAACAGTACAAGCAGCTCCATACCTTCTCCAGGGTCCTCTACTCATGGAGCAGCCATGCCACCCAGATGATCCAGGTTTGTGGGTGTTCCAAGGAGGAGAAGTGCAAGTGGGTCCCGGACAGCCTCTGGGATATGGCATTGGATGTGATCCAGTCCCTATGGGCCAGCCAGCCCCATTGTGCCCCCAGCACTATTTGGACATCCTGCAGAGAATGTTTGGAGTAGTCAAGAAGAGGAAGGCCATGCTGGGCCAGCTGTGGGACACCAAGCAGTGGTCAGGTGAGAAGCTGTCCCAGTATATCACCTGATTAGAGCGGTGGTCGTAAGCTGGCTGAAGCTGTGCATGATCCTGTCAGTGTGGTGGTGCAGATGTGAGCTGGAGCAGATACTGCCGGGCAGTGCGCTCCAGGCTGACTTTGGTCACCCTCGGGCTGCGGCCTGGTAGGATCGTCCCCCTCTTTCAAGCAGTTGTTGGACGAGGTCAAGGAGGAAGAGGCCCAACAGGAGGTGGGACCCTACTGCCAGTGCCCATGACCACCAGTGCCATCCTGAACCTAAGTGCAGACCCCTTCCCAACCAGCCAAGACCCTGGACCAGGGAGTGGTCCTGCTGAAGGTCCAGGGCATAAAGGACATGATGAAGACCATGCAGTTGGCCATGGAATCCCTCTTTCCCTGCCCTGGTGGCCCCTGATGCTCAGCAGCCACCACCACACTATACAGCCCTTGGCCCAGCCCTCAACAGTCCTTGGGGCCACAGGATGTATGGATCTGCTTCAGGTGTGGTCCAGAGGGCCATACACAGCAGGGTTGCCACCAGGAGATGAACCTGCAGCTGGTGACCCGAGAAGTGCAGGAGCAGGAAAACTTCAACAGGGACTGGTAATGGAGTGACTAGCACTCCCAAGATGGCCTTGCTCCACCTTGTGGATCGACCCTCAGGTACCTCCAAATCAGGGTGTGCCGATGGGTCTTATCAGCCCTCAAACAGACACGAAGTCTTGGTGGAGGGTGACCTGCTCTGCTTTGCTGGATAGTGGGTCCCAAGTCACAATCATCCACGGGCATTTTATGACTGACACTTAACCCACCTACCTCTTCTCCCCCATCTGGGTTGTCCCTGTGGGGTATAGGGAGAATGGATTACCCATATTAAGGGTATTGTGTGGTACATTGTCTTCTTGACACAAGGGGACCCCACCCACCATAGAGGCCCTTGTGTTGGTCTGCCCTGAGCCAAGGTGCATGTCTGACACCCGGTGCTAATTGGGACCAATGCCAATATGTTCGAGCAGTTGGCCCAGATGTGCTCCGACCAGGGTGGGTTGGATGAGCTCACCAGTCCCTCCATTAAAGCTGCTTTGAAACAGGTGAGGCAGGAGGTGCAGAGTGATCCAAGTGAGGAGACGGGGTCAGGACGGTCCGTCGGTGGATGGGGAAAGTTAACCTTGTCCCAGGATGCCGAATGCTGCATGGTGGGCATCACCCAGTTTGACTGTTCCCCAAAAGGCTGTGTTAATTATTGATTCCCCACCCATGGGTAGCCTGCTGACTGGGTTATTGGTCCAGAGAGGTGCTGCCCTCCTGGAAACTCCCATGCCTGGCAAGTTACGGTGAGGGTCAGGAATGAGTCCAAAAGTCCAGTGACCATCCAGAGGGTTGTGTGTTAGCCACCGATCTTTTGGTGTGATGGGGTCAAGTCCATCACCCTGTGGAAGATCCTGGGAGGAGATAGACCCATCCTTGTTTGATTATGGAAGCTCCCCATCTCCGACAGCAATAGATGGAGTCTGAGCTACAAGTTGGTGAAATCGGAGGGTTTTCTCCTTGCATGAGTGGGACATGAGTTGTGTCACTGAGAAGAGCACTACATCTGGCTGTGAGACGACCGCCCATTCCAGGAAAGATCGCAGAGGTTAGCCACCAGGGATGTGGAGGATGTTTGAAAACACCTTTGAGTTGCTGAACGCTGGGGTCATCAAGGAGTCTTGGAGCCTGTATGCTTCCCCATTGTGGTGGCCCAGAAGAAAGCAGGGCAGTGAGGATGCATCTACTACCACTTTCTAAACAAGCAGACCATCCCCGACCAATACACGGTACCCAGAGTGGAGGATGTGCTGGACAGCTTGTCAGGGAGTAAGTGGTTCTCCGTGCTGGACCTCCAGAGCAGGTACTACCAGTTACCCATAGCTGATGAGGACAAGGAGAAGACCATTTTATATGCCCGCTGGGGTTCTGCCAGTTCAAACGTATGCCCCAGGGTATATAAGGAGCCCTGGCCACCTTCCAGTGCCAAATGGAAAGGGCTGTGGGAGACATGAACCTACTTGAGGTCATAGTCTATCTGGATGACCTCATCATCTTTGGGCAAACCTTGGAGGAACATGAGGTCCGACTGATGAAGGTCCTAGACTGGCTGGAGGAGTTCAGCTTAAGGTCTCCATCGACAAATGCCAGTTCTGCCAGCTGGCAGTTAAGTATGTCAGGCACATCGCTCTCAGCTAAGGGGTGCAGACTGACCCAGCTAAAGTGGAAGCCCTCAAGTCATTGTCCCAGCCCACCCACTTGCACTCCACAGTCTTTCTAGGGGTTCTGTGGGTACTATCATCATTTCATGAAGGATTACTCCTTGGTGGTGCATCCTCTGAATGACTAATGCAAGGTCACCCTCCTGTGAACCAGAAGAAGGGCCAAGCCCTCATAAGGGGTACCTGCACATTGGGGAACCTTTGAGGAATAATGGACCCAGGAATGTGAAGATGCTTTCAGGAGATCATTCGGAGGCTGGGAGGCCCCAGTCCTTGCATTTGTGGATCCCTTAAGCCCTATGTTCTGCACAAGGATGCCAGTTTGACTGGGCTGGCGCTGTCCTTTATCAGGAGTATCTTGAGGGGTTCCACCCGGTGGTGTTTGCTAGCCGTGGCTTGACCTCCTCTGAACAAAACTACCCAGTTCATAAACTGGAGTTCTTGGCCTTGAAGTGGGCGGTGACAGAGAAGTTCCACTAGTACCTGTATGGGGTCCCATTCACTGTGCGCATGGACAACAACCCCTAACGTATGTCACCACCAGGGCAAAGCTGGATGCTGTGGGGCACCGGTGGATGTTAGCCTTCTCCACATACAATTTCAGTCTGGGGTATCAGAGTGGTCGAGCCAACGTGGATGCAGTTGCCTTGTCCGACACCCCATGGCGACACTCCAGACCCCCAGTACTGGTTGGACCAGCTCTGGTGCAGGTGCCCTGCTCCCAGGTAGGATCCCTCCCAATGCTTTCGCTTGTACCACCGAAGCATAGAGATACTGGGAGCCCCTCCAAAGCTACCCCCACATATTTGAACTTTGCAGGCCTGGATCTCTTATCCCTGCCTCAGCCTAGCAAAGCTGACCTGCAGTGGGAGCAGGAGTCACATCCCAGCATATGAGACCTGTTTCGGGTTATTGCAGAGGGGCAGTCCCCTGCAGGTAAGGAGCAACTACCCTGATGCTCGCCGAATGCTGAGGGAATGGGACAGGCTGATCCTGCAGGATGGATTGCTGATGTGCACAGTGCAGGGCAGGGACCACCCAAGCCAATCTAAACAACAGTTGGTGTTGCCGGGGTATACCAGAAGGTTGTCCTCAAGTGTCTACACGATGATATGGGGCACCTGCGCTATGACCCACAGCTTAGACACGTGTAGGGCCAGGTTCTATTGGCCCAGGATGAAAGCAGATGTGGAGAGCCACTGCAAATGCTGTCTGTGGTGCATCCAGAGGAAGACATTGCCCTGAGGGGCCACACCCTTGGTCAACATCAGCACCAGTGGGCCCTGGAGTTGGTGTGCATGAATTTTCTGTCCTTGGAACCTGACCGGAGGAACACAGTGAACATACTGGTCATCACCGACCACTACACCAGGTACACACAGGCCAGGACCAGATGGCACGCACGTGGTTAAGGTCCTGCAGCATTATATACTATTATGGCCTCCCAAGAGAATTCATTCTGACCAGGCCGGGACTTTGAGAACGCTTGGTAGGGAGTTTCTGTCAGCCTATGGCATACAGAAATCCCACACCCCTTACTCACCCCCATGGGGATACACAGCCTGAACGCTTCAACTGGATGCTGCTGAACATGTTGGGCACCCTGGATCCCACCGACAAGCTGAACTGGAGTCAAAGATGAGGCAGTTGGTGCACGACACAACTGTACAAAAATGACGTGACCCAGTGCTTCCCCTTTACCTCATGTTTAGTACGAGGCCCAGCTGCCAGTGGGCCTTTGTTTCAGGGTTTCTGCTGATGGGACCTACCATCAGTTGTACCTCGAGTATACCAGCAGGTTGAGGGAACACTCCAGGCAGTGCACAAGCTTGTCTCTGAGGCAGCGGCTCAAGCTGTCAGGGGAACAAAAGGAGGTATGACACCCATGTACGCAGGTCAGGAGTAGGAAGTGGAGGATTAGGTCTTGCATGCGTAATCTGAGACACTGGGGAAGCACAAAATCCAGGACTGGTGGGCCTCGAACAGTTACCTTGTGGTGGAGAAACTGTCTGGCCTGCCAGTGTACCGTATAAAGCAGGAGCATGGTCGTGGGCGCGACAAAATGGTGCACTGAAACCATTTGCTCCCCATAGGAGAAATTGTGCCACTCCTAGCCCCTGGACCAGACCTGCTGGTGGCAAGATGGCCCATACCGAGGGAAGCATAGACAGTGGGACCAGTCTCTTCTTCCCATCTGGGGCACCCCACCGGGGACACTGACGCTGACCCACTGCCACCCCAGGAGAAGCAGAGGGACTGGTCCAGCGATGAGAGTGAGGAGAGGGACTCCCCTGTTCTCAGTGTTGGACAGAATGGGACAGTCCCCCACCTGGTGGGAGTGGTCCTGCTGAAACTCCACCCCTTCCAACAGCACCAGCCACCCAGATCCAGCATCATCCTTGAATCCAGAAGCCCGGCCTTTTATCCCGGAGGCCCCACCCCATTCCTATGTCAAGGCCCAATCTAGGTAGTGTTTGGGTAGTCAAGAGAGCCACCTAGCTGGCACTCCTGCACGAGACAGTGAGTTACCCAGCAACCGCCCCCGCCCCTGTCCTTGATCTAACCCCAGATAGTGTAGCAGTGTCAGAAATGACCATACAGAACAGACCACCTCCACTGACTCGGCCCCAGCACCAAATGACGCATTGCCTAGATGATCTGGCCAGCCTCCCCAGCCCTCTGTAAAACTCATATATTACACCTGGGTGAGCCCAGAAACCTGCCAATAGATGACCTCCTCCAGCCCGTGGTGCCTGTTCTCTATCCCTGTTGTGTTGCCCTAGGAGGCAGTAGGGGAATGTAGGTGTCCACCCTCCATTACATGTATATAGTACACTAGAGTGGTAGGATCTGATACAAGCCCATCTGGGGATCCAATTGTGGCTGGTAATAGTCAGGAATCAGGTGTATAGTTAGAAAAGTGCATGCGGCTGGTTATGGGTTTCAAGAGGGGTTTGTTGGGATGCCAAGTCTTCTGCCAGGGGAGTGTGTAAGCCCCCAATATGGGCTTACCTGCTCTGGGGCTCTGTGCTTGTGTGTCTGGGGATCCTGGTGGGAGTCACGCCAGCAACCTCCTGGGCCGGTGATGCCGCTCCCGTCATGGGTGCCTGACCCAGTCTGGCCACAGGCAGCTGGGGTGAGATTTTCCCAGCCATCAGGTGGGAGTCATGTGGTCCTGGGTCTGAGAGATGCTAGCAGAGGCTCAGGGCCGCGCCACTGGGAAAGCATGGGGTTTGTTTGGTATGGTGATCCCACACACTTTGCACATGCACATGGACTGCTACAACTCCCTTTCTGCCTGCAGCCATCGGCTGCCTGGAACAAAAAAGGTTTCCCGGGTCCCCAAGTGACCAGTGGGACTGGGGAAAAGGCTCCTCATGACTGGACACACTCCAGTCATGATATTAAACAGTTCAGCCCACTTTGTGGGCTAAATCACCCGGAAGGGCCCGGGATCCTCCCACCTGGGGAAAACAAAGATGGTGGCTCCCATGCTGCCAGGTAACCTCAGGCTGCTAGGATATCTCCCACAGGCAGCTGGGAGGTCACATGGGAGCTGATGACCAATGGGAGGAGAGTGGGGGCTAGGGGTTTAAAAGGTGAAAGTGGTGTGAATTTGGGGAGAAGGAGAAAGGACACCAGATTGGGAGGAGGAGAGAGGCCAGGAGGAAAGAAGCAATAGACCCTGCAAGAAACCCCAGCTCCTACTACTGCCTGCCAGGTAGGGGCTCTTGGCTGCACCTCTCTCCCTTTCTCTTCACAAAATTAAGACAAACTAAAGGGGCAGGAGGACTGCTGCTGCTGCTGGGCAGGATATACAAAGGGTTGTTCTCCTGGGGCTGACTGTTTGTGCTGAAAGGCACAGCAGCATCAGCCTTGGGCCTCGGGGATCTGGTCTAGCATGGGTCAGTGTTCTCTGCCAGGAGAGAAACTTGGGAGCAGGGCAAGGGCAGCACAAGGCCCTCCCTGAGGGGATTAAGCTACTGTGCCCCAGTGTTGAGACTTGTACCGAGGAAGAAACACGAACAGGCCTGCCTGGTGAACTCTGTATCAAGGCCTCAGGTGAAGCTGACAAGGCCAGGCAAGTGAAAATCTGTGCCTCACTCTACTGAACTGCAGTGCCATGGACAACTGGTGTCTTTACACTTTAAGGGCACCGTAGTACCCTGAGCTGCAATTCTGGGGAGATTTTTGCTGCTTCTGCCAGAAAGGTCAGGGAGAGCGTTTCCCCAACAATAGACTTATCCCCATTGGACTCGTGATGTTGTGTAAGGGCCCCAATGAGAGGCGGCAGGCCTGCAGACTTGGAGCGATGAGGTACCCACCGTCTGGGATTGTTCTGGGTGCACCAGAGGGTTCCAACAGGGTGTGTGCTCTGATTGTGTGGAGGATCAAGGGATAGCCTTGCCTCCTCTGTATCATAGGTATATTAAACAAAGAGGGTTTTGTGGGTCACTTATCTCTATGTGTTTGTGCTTTTGTTACTGTTACTGTGGGGAGGGAGTGTGGCTTTAACTGGACCAGAGGAACAGTCACCAGGGTTTCTCTAATTGTTCCTGGGGGTATTAACCTGTTTCTCTACAGGAGGCAGCACCATGGCTCTGGGTGGAGGCACTAAGGCACCGTAGGAGATACAGTCAGGACTCAGGCCCAGCCCTTGGGGAGGTATGGAAAGGACCCCCAAGGGCATCAGGGCAGCAGGTGAGTGTGAGCAAAAGGGGCTGTTACACTGGTTTTAAAATTGCAGCTACCCATTACCCAACCCGTTACCCATTCCACAGTACCCGACCTGCAAAGTACTCTGTTATGTCGGGTAGGGTAGTAAATTACCCGAACTACCCGACCCAGCAAATAAACATTGATATCAATCTACCCATTCCAGCTATCGATGGATAGCCCATCTCTACTATAAGCACCTACAATGAAAGTAAGACCGACCAACCTGCAGTTGCCTGTGTCCTCCTGTCTCCCCACTTGTGGGTGGAGCCACGTACATCCACAGATATCCAGTCACTCAGCACCATTCCATACTTAAGTGTGCCATTAAATACCTTAGTCAAGGGTTCAGTCAGCTCTGAAGCCAGCTTTCTAAAATACTCTTGGGAGCAAACCATCAGGCATAGCACCCAAGCTCACACTAGGGACCTCCAGCCCTTGACACCTCAGCAAGCAGCAGCTCTGTGTCTGCCTTTGCCACATTCACCACTGTTAGCTTGTTCTGGTTTTCTTTCTTCCTTTTCCCTTTCGCTAACTTGACCTTGTCAGACAGGTTAAGTCAAGGGTGTGTAACTACTGATAATGGAATTGTAAAGATAATGCCTGCTTCCAAGAGGTGTGTTGTTAATGGTACCAATCTCAGAAGATCTAACAGAAAATACTTTTTACTAAATTTATTTAAGTAAGCATAAGTTGATACTGATTTTAAGTTTGGTGAAAGTGCCAAAGTTTGGCACTTTCACCTTCAGTTCCAGTCAATGAATGTTTGGGGTCACTTTGGTTCACTGTGACTCTTTGACCATATGCTGAAAATAAACTTTGGTCCTTCCTAGGTGGCCAAAGTTAGTCCTATGGTGACCCTTACCCCACCTCAGTAGCTTCTAGCCCTCCTCCCTCACTCCGATCCCTATGCAGTTTGTTTTCTATAAATATGTGCCAGTTGCCAATAGCATCATTTTCTGAACCCTGCTGCTACCCTCTTCACCCCAAGCCTTGCTTTGAGGGAACTTCATTTTGAATCCCAACTTCCTCAGCCACCCCGAAACCATCATTTAAGTTTAAATCCTGCTAACACATTCACCCTCTCTAATACTGCATCTGGCCCACTCTATTACAATAGCATTGTATGAATGACAAGAGTTTGGGCAGTGGAGAAAGGAGGGTGTGGAGTGGTTTCATTATTGTGGATACTAGGCAGAGTAACCAATCAGTTGGCTTAGTGTGATTGATGATGCAGATTGATCCATCCCTCCTTCTATTGTGCACCCACTCACACTATTCATAGGAAGCTCGAATGGGGCTAGGTACACTGTGAGAGGGGTGAATAACTTACTAAGATTTAAAACTAAGCAATGGTTTAAGAATCTGTACGAGGGGCAGGTTAGGCTAGAGGGAGTTAAGAAAGTACATTCTCCACTCCAGGCACAGTGCCAACAGCTCATATTTTTATTTTAAAACACATTTCTTGCAAATTTTAAGGAGGGTTGGAAAAGTCTGGGGTGGGGAGCTGGAGGTGTCTGATATCCCTGTAAATTAGCTTGCTGGATTCCATGCCAAGTGCTACACTGCCTTCTGTCAAACTCGAGCTGATGACATGGGGTCTGAATCAAGGCTGAGTGGGATTTTCGACTGGGCACCTTTGCTCACCTAAGTTAGGTCCAAGTATGCTGTTTCACTAGTCCTGTTTTCTTAGGATAATTACCACTATGATTCATTGAGTCATACTGGTAGGAAGAGACCACAGCATTTATGAAAGCTCTTTAAGATGCTTAGTGTGTGAGAAGCACTATGCAAGTCGAAATTTGACTGTGTTCCATTCAGTTATATAATAATATGCTGCAATCCAGTCAAAAAAAATAGTGATGCACAAAAGAGCCAAAACCATGTAGATGCCATTTCTAAAATCACACCAGACAGCGCAGTGCAGAGATTTAGCTTAATGTTGCAGTATGGTTGGTTCCAGTTATAATCTGGAACTGACCTTGAACTACAGAGCTCCACTTTGATAATACAGACTGCGGAGTTTGAACATCACACGCCCAAACCACATCTAACGTGACAAGCAGAAAAGACATTTTAATATAGAATCATGTCATGAGTACTTTCATCAAACAGATATAATATACATAGTTTGCAATAATGCCAGCAGCACCCAGTACCTTTGCCCAAAACAAACTGGGTCAAATGTATGAAGAGATTTAGAAACTGCCATCAGATCACTTCTACAATTTTAAGTGCCCTCTTTTGTAAAGCACTTTGGGCAGTGATCACCTAACTCTGCAAAACAGTAGCTCTTCAGATTTTTATTATTTGACATTTTCTTATTTCTAGAAAGCATCTTTTCTTCTAAGAAATGTTTAATTGAAGTCATTATACTTTTAAACCAGGATCTCTGCTTCAAAAATCTTAAGGACTCCTGTTTTTCTTCATAAGATCTCACAAATTCTTACAAGACACTGAAGATTATGAAGCCCTGTTCAGTACAGATTCCTGAGTGTACAGCATTGGACTTAAAGCACTCCTAACTGTAATTCATAGGTCTTGTTGCAACAGGGCGATGGGGATTTTCTAGCATAATTTTGAGTTTGACTTTTAGCATCATAAAACTGGGATGCACTAAATAAAGTCAAAGGACCAGATTTTCAAAGACTAGAAAAGATGCAGGGTGCTTGCATCAAAAACAACTATAGAAAAGAGCAGGATGCACCAAACCTTGCACCAGTTATGATTTTCAAATAATGCTTGCATCAAAACAGGACTGCATGCACCAGAGTGCTTGCCCCATGCTTGCACCAAAAAATGCCTGCACCATGTCGGAAGGGATGCCTGAATCACCAACATGATGCACCACCCCTTATTCATGATTTTCAAAGAATGCAAGTCCTGTCCTTGTCCCTAAGATGCATGTCACTGTTAGACCAGCCAGAGCTGGTCTAAGGGACACTAGAGCATATAAAGGGATCCAAAGCAGGTGGTCAGACCTGACTATGCTATTATTAAGGGCCAGTATTCCCTGCAGGACTAGTTTAGAATATTTAGAGGGCTTAGTTTTGGCCATTTCATCTTCTATTTTTTTTTACTTAGCTTGTGTAATTCTCATCCTTTGTATAATTTTTACTCAACTTGCATCATTCTTTTGACTCAGCTTGCACCATTTTTGTGACTCAGCTTGCACAATTTATTACTCGGTTTGCACCATTTATTTACTTAGTTTGTGTCATTTTCATTCCTTGCGTCATTTGTTTGACTCAACTTGCACCATTTTGACTCAACTTGCACCATTTTTTTGGTGCAGCTTGTATCATTCTCATCCTACACCATTTTGTTGAAGCAGTGGACCTCTTGCATCAGTTTGAGGGACTTTGTCTGACAGACGTTTTTCTTGCAAAATATGGAGCAAAGTATTTGGCGCACCTAGCTCTGACTCAAGTTGGTTGTTTGGTGCAGCTTGCATGGCTCTAAGGGCCCTTTGAAAATCCAGCCCAATGTTTCTGTGGTACAATGTACCAGTTTGCGATGTATAGCAACTTGATGGATCACAGCGAGAAATGCAGAGGTATGACCCTGGTATCGGAGCTGAAGGCCCCAGTAGATAATTTCTATAAAACAAAATAGTGGCATTATAGATAATATAAGATTCTATGATTAATTTTTGATTTACATTTCTACGAATATTATGCCCTAGATTTAAGCAGCTTTAAAATGATCGAAAATGAGACTGGGCTTTTATCATAATTTTTATCAGTTGTTTTAGTCTCGTTGTTTTTATTTATTCATGTATTTGTTGCACTTTGCACTTCAGCAGGTGATAATGATAGGCCTAGCCCATGCCCATCACAGTTGTGTGATGATTTTATCACTATAAAGACACTGGATTATGGGATGGTACCTTTGAAAAAGCATTAAGTTCCAGTCGAAATGTCAGTTTGTGCCTACTTGGGATTCACTAGCATGCTCTGCTTTTCCACACTTTTTGCACTGTGTATCTCACCTTAATAAACTTTTGTAGTGCTTTAGTCTTGACTTGGAGCCATCTTTCTGACACTGAACAGAAGGATAGAGATGAACCTGCTGACCAGAGAGTAGTAAGTGATGGATCTGATTGTACTGTACTATACACAAGACACATCCGGCTCTCCTCAGACCCTGGGGGTCAGCAGGAAGCCCACCAGGATCACATGAAGTACCCTACTGGTTGATCCTCACCACTACCCAAAAATCATATTAAAATAAACTTTCAGGTTCATGGCATCTTTTTAAGGCAATCCAGCATAAAAACTATATCTAGCCCCACCTTCTTTAATCCTTTTCAGACTCATTTCATATTACTGTTTAGTCTTCTAGACCATTTCATGGGTTCATAGTTTATCTTCCAGCTCACAGAGCAGCTCCCCACCCACCCACCTGCCAGCAACCTGAAGGTCCTCCTGCCTGAGCTGGGCATTCTAGCCACAGAGTGGCTCCTTCCTGCCCACCCGCCTGCAACCCAAAAGCCCCTTGCCTGAAACAGATGGCTACTCCCCTGCCCCTATGATCCTTTCTCGGGTGGTGTATCACTGGGTACCTGACTGGAATAGCTGATTCTAATACTGAGCCAGCATTTTCATCCAGCCAGGTGTCAGTGATGCAAGCCAGATATGTTGTCCCAACAAGATTGGCAATAATTGCTGTCTTGTTATTTATAGATCTGGCATTGCAAAACACCACCAGAAGGATAGGCAGACAAGGTAGATCCAGCGACTTGCCCACTAAAAAGTAGAGCCCTTGGGTATGGGAGCCAGGCATGGGAGACCTCTCCTGGACCCATTTCGCCCAGGGCATATCCATGTCCCCACCACCCCAACCCTTCCACCTCGCTCCCATATCCCCACCAGGCCTAGCCAATCTCCAGTTCCTCCCCTTCTGGCTATTCCCAATGCCCTACAATGTCTGTACACTTCCGATGTTAAGGGGGACTGCCAAAGGATGATGCTCCCTGATCAAGTAGTGCCTGACCACAGATGTCTTCAGCCAGCACATTTCCACTAATTTACTAAAATACCAGTAGTTACAATATACAACATACAAACACTCAGAGCTCACAAAATCATTCACATACCCACTCACACATTCAAAAACACAGTACAATCAGATATTAATCCCACCACAGTTCCTCATCCCTAACCAGCCATGGACCACAATAAAATCTACCACCTTTAAATAAATTAATATGTAGTTGTCATTAAAAATAAAAACACGGTTCTGATTGAAACAAATGAGGACAGAATTGAATGTAACCCAGTTCAAGGATGGTTTAAGAAAAACAAGAAATAGCCACAGAGCTCCCACCTTCTAGGCAAAAATGTCTAAGTCCAGTCCTTTATTCAATAAAGTCCAGGACATTACAGTTATTAATAAAGGAAAACACCACCTCAGCAGTTAGTCCTTGGAGCTCCACCTCTTGGACCAATGGATCTTAGTGTTTAATTCTTAAGGAAACAGATATGTCACCCACCTTTAGTATGGGGAGGGGACTGGAATTGGAGAGAAAAGGGCATGAGCAACCTATCAGAACTTGGTGGGGAGATTAAGGTTGTTAATGAGTATAGAAAGTATTGGACTTAGCAAGCTCTGGTACAGGCATTGCAAAAGGTCTGGTATTTCATCTATTTTGCAGGAAAGCAAGAGGACTTGTGAGTCTGCCAGGCAAGGTCTTGGGTATGGAGGCAGGCAGGCAATTCTGCTGAGATCTATGGGCACTGGCAAACTCAGACCTTTTAAGGGCATGTTGATCCCAGGAAGACATGAATTTGGAGTTGACGTGTCGGAGGATGGCATTTGTGTTGCTTGCTGTAGAAATGTGTAACCAGTTGGTAGAGCGGAAATGAAGACATGGAGAACACACCTGAGAATAGCAATGTTATGCCAGTTAAGTGAGATATGCAGGAATACTGGTAGCTGGCACCTTCAAATTGCCACCGACACTTGATTCCAATCCAACATGTGTAAAACTTTTGCAAACCCACACTAAACAGTCACTATATTAGTAACATAAGGAAGAGAGCATACCTGGAAAATCACCAACATGTGCTTCACTTTATTTCATATTATACACAACTGTGCTTGACAAGTAAAAAGGCATTTCAAACAGTCCAGGGTGCTCCAACACTCTTCCAAACCCTCCTCCATTCACAGGCAGTTACCACGTCCTGAAGAACTTAAGCTGGATGAATTTATGGGATTTTGGGATGATGAACCTTGCACACACAGTAGACCATATGGTAGTCACTGAGGGCATTGGAGAGGGACTGACATCCATTATATGGTGGGGATGGGAGGCAAGAACCCAGTCCAGAAGCGAGTGATTGAGGGATCTGCGATTATGCCGGTAGGGTCAGTGATAAGCTGGGAAGCTGGAGGGACTTTATGTTTGGCACAATTTATTCAGAGACACTGAGGTTAAAGTCACTGAGAATGAGAAGCTCATGAAAGGAAGCATGGGAGGAGATAGTGGTGAGAAGCATTGTGACTGAAGCTAGGAAAAGCCAGGACAGCGGTTGACACCTGCTATGATTATAGGTACTGAGAAGGGGTTAAGGAGGGTGACCAGAGGTAGTGGGGAGGAGACTGAGAGCATAGCCTTGAACTGGATGCTGGAGGAGAGGTAGATAGCAACATCACCACCCCTCTTAGTGTGATTCTACCAGATTATTGTGTATGCAGGGATGGCATCAGCTGAATCTGGAATCTTGTGTGACTGCCAAGAATCCAAGATCACCAGCACATCAGGTGCTAGACTGACCATGAGCAGATGCAACTGGTCAGTCTTGAGGAAGAACCAAGACTCTGAGACCACCAGCACATCAGATACTGGACTGACCATGAGTGGTTGCAGCTGATCAGTCTTGGGGATGAGTTTTCAGATATTGAGATGAGTCACTCACAGTCCTTTGGGGAGAAGAGAGGTAGAAGACTGGCCTGGGCTGGGATTGAGCTCAATATCACCTGCTAGTATAAGCAACAGGAGACAGTGAGCTTAAGGAGTCTGTAAGTCATTTGTGAGAAGAGGAGGGAGGTGTGTGTGATGAGGATGAGAGGGGCAAGAAACAAGGGAGCAGCTGAGGAATTCAAGATGAAGTCAGGGAGAAGGGAAGAGACTGCACCCAGGATGCCAGGGGAATGGACTAGGGTGGGGAGGTAGGGGTGTGGGTGAGTGGGAGGGTGACAGAGAAGGAGGGAGAAGGTAAGGATAGGCAGTAGGGAGGAGAGGTGTGGGAAAATAGTCAGGTAAGATTGGTAGGGTTAGAAGTAGCATAACGGAGGGACAGCAGTAGTTGTCACCTGAACTTGCCAAAATTAAGGTGGAGTGTAAGATTCACTTCAGTAAGGACAACATCAATTATGAGGGGAGAATGATACACCCAGAAAGGGAGGAAGCCTAACCTGAATAAATGTGGGGATGTCTGGCTATCACCAGATGAGGAGAACCTTAATTTACTAACTGGGAGTGCAGGCTTCACTCTAAGAGAGGAAGCCTAGATTAAACAAACTGGAGGAAAGTGAAGCTGCACCCAGATGGGAAGGAAGTCTAAGCTAATCAATTGGGGAGGAATGCAAGCTTCACCCAGGTAGAGGGTAGGCCACAAATTAAACAGCTGGGGTTATAACATTTGTAACAGATAGCTCAACAAGCTATTGTACTTTTTAATTGCTGTTAAAGAGCTAGTGTATCAAGATATTATAGCCAGTATTGTAAGTATTGTGTTTGTGTGATTTTACTTAAACTGTTGCCATCCAATGGTGTTCAGTAACCTGTTCATTTTGTATCAAAATATCTCCATGACTGATCTTGTGTCAGACAGTTTAGATATAGGCAACTTGGGCATGCCTACATGGTGAAAAGGGTGATACTATGGTTAGAAAGCTGTGCAGCTCTATGTCAGCTGTGTGGTTAAACTGGAGCCAAGAATGTAACAGTGTATGTTAAATTTCTCTCTGTTGGGGTTTCTTTCTAAACATTAGAACAGCCTGTGATTATGTGTCGTCAGTATTTTTTTGCCTAGGGATGTAGTCCCAATGCGTTTTATTAATGTCATGATTTATTTTAGAGAGGAGTGAAAGCGTTCCTCATCCACTCCAAGTCTAACCATTGCTGGCCACCCTCCTCCACTCCAAGTCCTCATCACTGCCATGTCCCACATCCACTATCACAACAGTCACCTTCACCCCTCCAGAGATGGCACATCCTCCATTCTCCTCCATGAGTCAGCCTGGAATGAATGAGCATAATCACAAACCGACTGCATAACACAGTCGTTAGATCACACTCAGTCATTCAAACACCGCTAGTTACGGAACTTAGAGGAGGGACTGTGCCAGTTGCCATGGAGGACTGAGGGTACCTACAGTGGGTAGCAGACAGGGGGTCAGCAGTGATGAGGACATGGGGTGGACATGATGAGAGGATATTTTTGGGGAGGGGGCACTTGTAGTATAGTACCTTGAGAGCAGATTGAGTGACTGGTTCACACAATGAATATACAGTAAAATAAACAGCTGCTGATATGGGATAGATGAATACAGTTCAAAAAGCTGAAAACTTGTTCATGTATGAACAGAAATATGAAAGGATTAGAAGAGCTCTGAACAGCATAGTTTTGAAAATTCCTGACACAAGGAACTCACTGTTTCAGTTGAATGCACAAGGCCATCCAACTGGCTTTACATTTGATTGACTTTGACACCATTCCTCCTACTTTGTTACATCCATGGCTTGCAGCGATGAATGGCACTGGACACAGTCTGAAATATGGAAGCAATGTAAAATGATAAAAAATAGACAAACTCTTTACCAAATAACTAAGTAAGTGCAAAACCACCATACAGTTGACAGCTCACATCTTGAGATGAATGTAGTACTATGAAAACTCACTTCGGTACACTAGCTCTTTAATAAAAACAAGTTCTGTTTTGGAACCATCGTAGCCCTACAGGTGAATGCCCCATGGACCAACTGTAATAGAATGACAGGGCTCTGTTGTTTCAGGCCTCCCTTGCCTGAACCTCCGCCCCTGGGGAGGTACAAAAGAGAACTTTGCTAACAAATGTTTGGCCTCCTTTCTTCAAGGAATGATGATTCAGACATATTCTGCACCAGCTTGGGGTCTAGTGCCACTGCCACGAGGTTATGGTTACTGTTATTCTTCCATTACATGAGCTTATTCGTTTTATGTTTGTTGTAACCCTTGTTCAGTCAGACTATGAGAGGAAATAGAGTTTATGATCATGGTAGCTAAAAATTATTCTAGATGGGCCATTTAAGCTCTGTGTCCAGCTATGGTGGTCATATCTTAGACACTGTATTACAGACTATCACCTTTATGAGAGTCATTATCTTGTACATAGATATCAGTGTACCAACCAAGGTATGAGGCTAGACACAGGCTGCTTTAATCTTTCAATCCATGGCTACATTGGAATTTAAAATTACTATTTAGAACATCAAGGACACAAACCAAGAAAAAGGGTCACCAGGTCCTTTGTCAAATCAGATCAAATTGGGAACACAGATTGCTATGCTTCAAGAAACCCGACGCTAAGGCTCACCAAGTCACTTTGTGACACAGCAGTGGTAGGCCAAGTATATGCAACAGAT
This sequence comes from Neoceratodus forsteri, assembly GCA_016271365.2. Lineage (NCBI taxonomy): Eukaryota > Metazoa > Chordata > Ceratodontiformes > Ceratodontidae > Neoceratodus > Neoceratodus forsteri. The sequence goes on from CM057454.1 coordinate 399,710,004, forward strand.
GATAGTAACAAGAGGGCTGGGGTAATATTATTTGCCTGCACTATGACATTTAGATTAATGAAGGACCATAAAGACATAGAGTAGAGGTACAACATATTAGGGTTATGCTACAGTTTGCTGAGGTCAAACTAGCTTGTGTCTATGTATATAAAGACTACCTCTATTTTTCATCGTGTACTTACCTTCTGGTTGAATGTCACCTCACACTCTTGATAATGGCAGTAGATTGGAACATTGTTCAGGACACCCTGCTAGAAACATCTCAAGCAAGTAGAAGAGGCCTCTCACCTGCACAAAGAGCTCTGAATGAATTGAAAGACACCCTGGGTCTGTTTGATCCATGGTGTATTATTTACCCAAACCAAAGGAATTCACCTTTCACTCTCATGCTCGTGGTCTAGACTCCTGTATTGATTTCCATATCCTCAGTGTTGGGTTAATACAGGGAGTACAGATCTGTGAGATCAGTGCCAGGGTAGTGTCATATCATGCCCCAGTGCTCCTGCTCCTAAGATGCCCTGACAACCTGGGAAAGATAGGTCATGGAAGGTAAATAATCATATATTAAAGTACTCTGCTTGTATTAGGAAAATCAAGGATAGCACCTCCTGTTCTTTACAGAAAACCAAAATTCAGTTGAGGCCTACAACAGTCTGTAGGGGCATACAAATGCACAATCGGATGATTTTATTAGATTAGCAGCCACTAGAAAACACAAAAGAGAGGTAGGTAATACCTTCTAAAAGAAATCAGACTGTTCTAATGCAGAATAACTTTCTTTAAATTCCAAACAACAAGTATGCTAAATTGCTCAATAAGGTGCAGAACAGGCTATAATCTGGGCCAGTTTAAACTACATAGATCAGGGTGAAAAGCTGGCAATCTGCTGGTATTAAGATTAAAGCAAAATGAGGCAGTAAGAGTGGTGCCAACAGTAAAGAAGATGCCAAATTCTCCACTTCTATCTAACCTCAGGAATATGTGAACATACGACTGTGCCAGTGCATAAGGCCTTATGAGTCTATCTAGTCTGCTCATGTTGCAGTTCCCCATGTGTTTATAGAGGAAACTGCCCCATATCCTTTGATCCCTCTCAAATTCCCCCTCCACCACTCTCTCCTGCCTCTACCTGTAACTTTATACCCCACCATGTCCCAACCTCTCTTGAAGTTGTCCACAATTTTAGAATACCACCTCCTCTGGCAACTCATTCCACTTAGCTACCACCCTCTCAATGAAAATGTGCCTCCTCAACTCCCTCCTGAACCTTCCCCCACCAGCTTCAGGCTGTTACCTGTAGTGATCTTGTTTCCATTAAGGCTGAAGAGGCCCTTGGTGCTCACCCTGTTTATACCTTTATGGTACTTGAAGGTCTCAGTTATGACCCCTCTTCCTTCTGTCCTCAAGATAGTACATGCAGAGCCCCTGAGCTTCTCCTTGTAGGCATTGCCTTGCTGGCCTGGATCATCTTGGTTGCGTTCTCTGTACTTTCCAGAAAGCTAATATCCTTATTAAGATAAGGGCATCAATGCTTCTTACTGTACTCTAGGTGAGGTCTCATTAGAGCTCTGTACAGTGACAGAATGGGATTCATACTAAATCTCAACATGCAAAATCCCAGCATAAAAATCCCATCACCAAAATCCCAACAACTCTATCGCCTGACAGATTAAATACCTGACTGTCGGAAATCCCGACATATAAAGTAAAGTAATTTTGTTTGTTCCTAACAGCCGTATCTCAGAATGGGCTACTATTTTGTGAGGACTGACATAGGTATAGGGATAATGATGGGCAGACTCACAGTGCTCGATAATGATGGGCAGACTCTCAGTACTTGATAGTGATAGGCAGACTCACAGTGCTCGATAATGATGGGCAGACTGTCAGTACTCGATAATGATGGGCAGACTCTCGGTGCTCGATAATGATGGGCAGACTGTCAGTACTCGATAATGATGGGCAGACTCTCGGTGCTCGATAATGATGGACAGACTCGAGTTGCTCGATAATGTTGGGCAGACTCACAGTGCTCGATAATGATGGGCAGACTCTCGGTGCTCAATAATGATGGGCAGACTCACAGTGCTTGATAATGATGGGCAGACTCACAGTGCTTGAGACTGTTGAGGTGTGGGGGTAGTTACGATCACTGGGTCCCTGTCCAGAGGGATTTCACCACCGATACATTCCCAGCTTTTCAGGTTGCCCTCCCACACAACATAAACTGTCAATAGCCATCCGAAGGCATGAGGGTAGGAAGGATGCTGAAAGAGACTGCATCAACAGGCTCCAGGAATATTCATAGACTATGACAAAAATGGATATCATTTATAAAATCGTAGTAAATTGTTTCATTCAGTTAAGTTAGAGCTCTGGTACTTGCATAACAATTGAATGTCGGCAGTTCATAAATATTACAATTGTGCTTACGGAACAATGAGGTTGTGGTCCATGAAAATCCATTAAAATCTCAAACTTAGCAAAAGTTAAAACCTTTATTTAAAAATGTTAAAATCAAACATGAGGGCCATTCTCTGAATACCAGTGGTCAAAGGGTCAAGGTCTTTTAACTTCCTGACCAGTTTTCTGTAGGTACAGAGTTGAAGGCATTGCTGAAGTCCAGACACAGGGTATCAAACACTTTGCTCTTGTCCATCCATTGTATAAAACATTGGTAAGGCCTCACTTGAGTACTGTGTGTAGTTCTGGAGGCCACACCTGTGCAAGGACATAGATAAGGTGGAGACTATCCAGAGAAGGCGAGGCTTGCACCACAAAACATATGAGGAGAGACTAAGGGACCTCAACATGTACTCACTGGAGGAGAAGAGACATTGATTGAAACTTTCCAAGTACCTCAAGGGCATAAACAAGGTGCAGGTGGGGATTTTTCCAATGTAGAAAAGTACTAGAACAAGGGGCACAATATGAAATTGGAAGGGGTTAGATTAAGAGACAATGTGAGAATCTTTTTCTACACAGAAAGGGTAGTCAATGCTTGGAATAGTCTGTCACAGGAGGTAGTGGGGGTAAGCACAGTGGAGGAGTTTAAGCATGTCTGGGACAGGCACAAGGGAAGCTTAAGAGGGAGGAGTGATGAAAAGCCATTGATCAGATAGGGTTGGTGGCCACATACAATGTATAGGGCCCACGGCCAGACTGGATGAGCCTAGCGGTCCTTATCTGATGACAATTTCTATGTTTCTATGTTTTAAGCACATCTATGAGATGAGTGTGAAACAGTGTTCCACTTTAGCTGCCAACAGTTTTAAAGAACAGGTTTGTGTAGCCCATTTCTACTATTTGTGTAGACTGTTGGGGAAAGGTGAATGTAAGATAGTGTTCCGTTTAGCTGTGCATTCATTCTACTTTACTTTGAAGTGCAAGTTGGGATGAGGTGAATGTAAGCCAGTGTTCACTCATTCTAGTCTAAGTGCGAGTCAGGATTTCGTGAGATGCACACAGCATTCATCAGCCATCTGTTATGTCAAGAATTCGGTGATGGAATTTTACATGATGGGAATTAGTATGTCGGGATTGCTTACCTAACCCAACAGAACAACTTCTGCTTTCCTGCTAGTAACTCCTGACTATGCAGCCCAGCATATCGCTTTGCAGCAGCTTTCTTACAGTGTGATGAGTTTTCAGGTCCCTTGTGATAATTACACCCAAGTCCTTTCTTCCTCTGATCAGGTTACCTGCACACCAGCTAACCAGTATTTGGTCCCTGGGTTTTCATCCCAAGTGCATAACTTTGCACTTTTCAGCATTGAATCCCAGTTGCCAAATGCCAGATCACTTCTCTGGCCTAGCCAGGTAATCCCTGAGTTACTGTCTCCTCTCCTCTCCTCTGTGTCCACCCTCCCACAGAGCTTTGTGTTGTCCATGAACAGGCAGATCTTGCCATTGATTCTATCTGTGACATCAGTTACAGTATGAATATGTTAAACAACACTGGACCAAGCACAGAGCACTGTGTTCCTACTGGTCACAGGCCTCACTTCTGAGAATTCCACCCAAATACCACCTTTCAGTTTCTATCTTGTAGTCAGCTTCTGACCTACCAAACAAACTTAGTCCCCACCACCAGGCCTTTTAACATCCTGACCAGTTTCCTGTGAGCTACATAGTTGAAGGCCTTGCTGGAAGTCCAGACGCAGGATATCAACCACTTTGCCCTTGTCCAGTGTCCTGGTGATGCAGTCAAAGAAGTCAATTAGTTAGTCTGGCAGGACTCCCCCAAACACAAACCCATGCTGCCTCACATCCTGGAGCCCATTATCCTCCAGAAAGCTCACCAATTTCTCTTTCAGGATAGTCTCCATCAACTTGCCAGTGATTGAGGCCAGGCTGACTGGCATGTAGTTCCCTGGTTCATCCTTCAGTGAATTCAAAAAATCAGCACCCAGTCCAAGCCAAATATAAGTATAAAATATTTATTTGACCAAGTGCATCAGTGCAAACATTCCAGTTCCAAAAGCATAATGCTGACAGACACAAAAAATCTTACGTTTCGAAGGCTAAACGCCAAGCTTCATCAGAGATAAATAACATCCACATTAAGTTACTTATATAGTGCTAAAAACACGTGCCACTTTAACCAAATCAATTAAAACATCATACATTCCTTCATTTATTTTCAAGTATAGCATTGAGATAAATGCTTATCCATTAATTAATTAGTGCCTTTATTTGTTAAGAATTTAATTTATAATTGACTATTATAGTCATAATACAGAAAGTATCTAGTTAATAATTAAAGTTAAAATTGGCTAATTACAACAAGGCATTGGGAAATAGTTAAACAACATGATAGATTGTTAATACAATTACAACTAAATAAAGAATGTCCATTTAACACAACTACCTTTAAATCTAATTGCATACAATTAAAAGCAAACTAGTTATTTATTTTTACATGCTATGTATTATTTATTTTGGACATCCACTTAAATCAGGAGAACACCATATTTATTATAAAAGGCTACTAGATCTATCAATCAATCACTTTATTTAACCAGGCATAAACACCATTGAGCAAGCTCATTTTCATGGTGGTCCTGGGCATTAATAGAATACAGTACACTTCATAAGATTACAATTACGGTGGACAACGGTGCAAAAAAAATGTTTTCATTAAGTCCTAAACCTTCTCTAGATTTTAGCACAAATATCCAGTAACTTTCTTGTTGCCCTATTTTTCTTTTCAAATCACCTCCATGGGTCCTACTCTTACTTTTTCCAATCCTATAAACTTAATATCATGTTTACTCTCACATCCCTACTTTAGCTGTATGTTGTACAATAGCATATGACATATCATGTTTGTCTATAGCTTGTAGGTGTTCATGATTCTAATCTTAAATTCATGTATAGTACGTCCAACATAGAAATACCTACAAGAACATTGTAATAGATATACCACTGATGTAGTGTTGCACAAAATCAAATCTTTAATTTTAAATGTCTGGCAAGTAATCGGACTATAGAAAGTATCAGTTACCATCAAAATGAACAAAACTTGCAATTTCCACATCTTTTCATTACAATAGGTAGTGAAGCTGTCCAAATAGTATTACTTTTTATTTTATCACTATCTGGCAAAATGATTTAACCACTCTGTCCTTAATAGTTGGAACTTTAGTAAAATTACTCATGGAACATTACCAATATGTTTAGAGATTCTCTCATCTGTTTTAATATTCCCAATTATTTAGTAAAATCTTTTTACACTAGTGCCTCTGGTACTAAATTGTATGACAAAGCCTGCAGATCTATGTTCATTATATCATTTAAGATTTGTTAACTTGGGAATCAGGGTAGTAACTCTATCCATACTTTCTACTGTTTCAACAGCTTTTCGGATCACTTCCTTCCATATCCACGTTCCTCAAACCGTAATATCTGTTTGTCTTTAAATGTAACAAAATCTTGTCTTTGTGTGCAATTTCTTAAAGTTCTAATCATTTGCCCTTAGGTATATTCGGCAAATATGACCAGGATGAAAACTACTTGACAGTAATAAACTGTTGCGTCAGTGTTTTTGAAAATAAAGAAGTGCCAATCTCTTACCACCATTTATTTTACACACCCTAAGATCCAAAATGTTAATAGCATTTTCATCTATGGTTAACTTAAAACTCAATGTTGACTCGTAGTATGTAACCAATCAACGAAATTCACAAACATTTGCCTTGATCCTTCCAGACAATAATAATATAAATCAATAAGTGATGCCACAAACCAAAAACAAAATATGGATTTGTGGCATCGCTTTGCATCCAATCTAGTTTCCATTTACCAACATACAAATTGCATCACTGTGCCATCTTGACATCCATGGCAGTGCCTTTAATTTGCCTGTACACTACCCTGAAATAAAAAAATGTTGGATTCCAAAACTAACTCAGCTAACTAGTGGGTATTACAGTACATGGAGGAGGGTCTAAGATCTAGATAGCATTCCAAAGCTTCTAAACTGCCACTGTGTGGTACATTAGTATATAAAGCATCTACTTCTAAAGTGGCTAGCAAAACTTCCCTCTAGCCAAATCATTTCAAGGACATTTATGATATCCATAGAGTCTCTCAAATATGAAGGTAATTGTTGTACAATTGGTTGTAAATGGCATCCACAAATCTAGACAGAGTTTCTGTTAACCGACCTCCCTCACCTTACATCCTGCAAAGTCATTTTGTCCCCAGGCGTACTATAATGCAAGGTCCCCAACCCACGGATTGTGCTATCAGAGATCCCACCCTTCCTGACATCATCCCTGGCATACATTCTACCCTCCTACAGCTTGCCCTTGACCATACCCTCCTGAACCTCACTACCTTCACAATTAGTCCCCAAGATTACTACCCACCCATTCTGGGCCTCCACCTGCTTCCCTTTTCCCTCCTGTCTGCCTTGTGTTGCCCCAACCTCTGATCCCTCCACCAGCCATCCCTTCTCCTCCCTCCTCCCAAGCCTTTCTCCCCTTTGGCATGGCCCCATCTTGCCATTTTGCTCATCGTTCAGCCTTCCTCTACCCTTCCCTTCCTTCTGCTATATAGTGCAAGGCTTTGGCAAATTTTATAAGACTCCTACCAGGCAGAAATAAACAGTAACTCTACTGAGATTAAGGCCTTCCTACATGCAGCTAATCTGACACATATACCAGAGAATCAATGAAAGAGTTTGGGGCCCAATCATGAAGATGTGGGGGAGAGGAGGTCTTCCCCATTTCAGATGGGTAAAGGAATATGGCAGGGTGCCCCATATACATTGTTTTTTTTGCCTATACCTGGAGCCCCTGATCCTTACTACACTACTGGAGGAGAGCATCAAGATGTTAAAATTAGACAGCACAGTTATGCCCTCTATGTATGCAGGTGATTTTCTACCTGCCTGAAACAACAAGCAGAATCAATCCCAGCAACTTCTGAGGTTCTGTCCTGATATGGAGATCTTTCAGACTATACCCTCACTAACTCAAAAACAGTCATAACACCACCAGTGTGCACACTAAACAAACTGAGGTTATGCAGGGTTGGTACTTAGGCCCCTAAATCTCTCAAATTCCTGGGCATCAAGGTTAGCCTGGATGAATATTTTGTAGTGAACAAAATGTGACAAAGCTCCAAGGTCACATTAAGGTAGACTTGGTCCACAGGACAGCCTTACCGTTGACACTATGGGCAAGAATTAACATTATAACAATAAATGCACTCCCAAAGGTGCTATACCCAATTAGCATGGCAGGACTATTTATTGCTAAAAGTGATTCCTGAGACTGATAACTATACTGTCTGACTGTGTGAAATGGGAAACCCACTAAGAGATTGTACTCTACGTTAACCCTGGCTGAAACTGGGGATTGGGGTGGGGGCTTCAACTGCCTGATTTTATTCTGTACTATTTAGCAAGACATGCCTGAACATTGTAAGGTGGAGGAATGGGGCATCCTCGTATGAGGGGATGAGGCTTTGCACCTCACAGGGTAATTAAGATGGATACACAGAAACAAAATAGTATTGACATCAGGGCCCTGACATACTGTAACTCAACTAAATTAACTCCTACACTGTAAAATATCCCATCTGTTGTGTCTATCCAAGTATGTAGCAATTACATAATTTTTGGGACCAATTCAACATTTGACATGCAACAGCCACTCAGACATAATCCTAATTTCACAATAGGAGGACTGAGGTTAGAGACACACTTTTAGATAAGGCTAATTTGTCTAGACTGGCCCTTATGATAGATTAATTTCTTTCGAGGTGTTTAGGAGGCATACTAAGGTGGACCCCCGCCTTATATATTTCAGTTTTACAAATTCAACATATGATCGTAGCACACTAGGCCCTTATCTATTGTCTTTTAATCTAGAAGACATTTGGGCAGATCTGAGTCACAGAGCATACTGATATCATGCAATTTCTCTGCTTTATATATAGAATAATGTATGGGCAATCAAGCACAACAAGGATGGGTTTCCATTGAGGGGCTGGGTTGACATCATAGAGATCACGAGCCCAGTTCAAGAGGTCCTGATGTCATCTCAACCTTGAGGTAGAACACATGCTGAGTGGTGTATTTGGTTGCCCATGTATTATTTTTTGTATTGTAAGGATTTTATAGTATTTGAGTAAATAAATTGCAGCAGGTTGTAGTACTTCTGTTCTTAGTAAGAACAAGAAAATGTACATTTAAAATCCACATGTAAAATATGAATGCCAGATTTGTGTTTTAGGTGAGGGTGGGGGATAAGGAGTATCATGAGGAGAGACTGGACAACTTATAGTGACAACTTGTTTAGTATAGTAGTGATGTCATTACTATACTACAACAACTTTTCATGACCTTTGAACTGTACACGTTTTGTTGACCTTTGAGCTGTCCTACAGCAAGAAAATTCTGTATGTAAAATCCATACACAACAGGGGCTAACTATATACCATAATGCATTTAGAGATACTGCTATGGAAAAAGTAAACCCACAGCTAGACTACTGGTAGAGTGAGTTCCCCAAGCTGGGTGATCCCAGTGATAGCGACAAGGTTTGGGCTTCACTACACAAGTACCTGCAGTTCGACTGTCTAAGGCTTGCCTAATACAAACTATTAAAGAACATATACTTTACACCAGTGAAACTCTTCTAAATAAATAAAATAGTCTGACATACATACTAGGCATAAGGCCCTTAAAAGTACTCTAAAACATATTTTTGGGGAGATTGCCCAAAAGCACAGCCTCAACCCTCTTTTGGGGCTTCAAGAGGCCTTTTGTCCAAGATCTACCTAATGGGACTGGGCTTAGAAAACTTTGTGGGGCAACATCACTATCATATGGACTTAATCTCAGCTACAGCCAAACCCGTTATAGCCAGACATTGGCTAGATGATTCGATTCCAGCTGTTGAGAATGGTACACAGCGACTCTAGAAGCCATGAGATAGGAAAAATTATGGCAACCATAAAGCATAGGATCAGATCCTTTATCAGTCACTGGGAAAAGCTCCAAATCCTCTTACAATTGCCAGAATGAATAAATTTATACACCCAGGGCCAGATTTTCAAAGTGTCTGGATTGCCATAAACCTGGGTGTACCAAGATATATGGTACACTGGTTTGCAGTAATCTAAAGGTATTTTCTATCCCATGTGGCGATTACTGCAGGTTAGACCATCTTTTTATGGTCTAGCTTGCATCAATCCTGTGGACAGTTTTACGCTGCTTGCACCTGAGACTTGCGCAAGCTGCCATAAATCTGGAAAACTGTGATGACTGCATCAGAGCTTTGAAAATCAGGTGCAGTTGAACCTGAAGAGACTGCCATACTGGCAGATTCAAGTGCTGTGGCACATGGCTTTACACAAGCCCTGCATTACCCTTTGAAAACATTGTGTCTATCGTGGTTTCTATCATTGAATGGGAGGTAGATCTGTATATGTGATTATAACCAATCTGTTTCTAATGATGTATTATTAAACAAGTAAAATGCATTTGATCTCTCTGAATGTTAAGGGAGATTAACTGTGATTGCACTGTTCTGTTTTATTGTTAGTTTATGTTTTATAACTATGTTTCACTGTATCTCTATTTGTACTATGAAAATTAAATAAAAAGGCCAGATTAAAATGTATAAACACTGTATTTGCAAACTATGAACACACACATGCACAAACCCCTCCCAAAAAGCTAAGAAAATATGACAAAACATGAGCATTTTTTCATTCATGAGTGACTTCAGAGTTAATCACAAATTTAAAAAGTGTTTGCCACCATCTCCCCAACACTACTTACTGATAATGATGGTTTGGTGCCCAACCCTGCTGCTGGTCCCCCATCAGTATAATTAATAGTTGTTGGGTGTCCAACCCCACCACTAGTAACCTCCCAAACCCCCCACCCACTGTCACTGCAGTCCCCCTACCATCTTTCCCCATCCATCCCAGACAACCACAAAAAAACTCTCTGTAAAAAAAATTAATTGTGCATGTGCTAGCTTAGGTTGTTTTTTTTTTTTTTTTTCCTGTCACTCAAAATGTAAACACCGTTTCACAGATGCTGCCCCTCATTTGAGGAATGGGCTACTTACCACCCCCTTGATAACCCAAGTGGTAACTTTCACACCTGCCAAATGAGTCATTCAATTTCCAGAGGGTCTGCAGGGCCCAGCATGAGGCAACCCATAGGTCCAGTGCCATACTTAACAGATCAGCTGCCTTGCATAGGGCCTGCAGTGCCCTGCACAAAGCAAGCCACAGGTCTGGCACCATGTACAACAGGTCTGTTGCTTGGCATTGAACCTCCTGTAAAATATGTTGCTGCTCCTGAGTCTTACATTCGTCTACAACATTCTGCTGTGTCTTAGACTCCAACTCCTCCTCCGCCACAGATGATCCACCCTGTGACTGTGACATTAGCATAATTATAAAATGGGTAGAGAAATCACCTGTGCAATGTTAGAGTAAAAAGTGCTGGTAATCAGTGCATAACACCCTAATGTATCAATGCCTCATTAAAACAAAATACTGATCACCATTACAAACACATATTGAAAAGAGCTATGTAGTTTTAATATGTGAAATATGTCTTTGTATCCCCAAATATATTTCAGACATATGTCAGATACATTTGCACTTTTAAGATATGTTTTGAGATATATTCTAGATATTCACAGAATGTTCCAAGATGTATAATATTTTGAAACCTCTTTGATATTTATACTTGAATATATTTTTGCTAAACTATTTCAAAATTCAAGTTTTGCTGTTTCAGTGTTATATCCTTGAATTAAAGCCTGAGGTACAAAAAGGGGGGTGGAGTGGCCCTTATGTCAATGAAAATATCAAAGCTACAGAAATTCAAAATACACATAAGGAGCCAGAAGAACTGTGGGTCACCCTGGAAACAGAAATGGATAGCTGCATTAACTGGGTTGTGTACAGGCCTCCAGACCAGGGAGGACAGAGACACATTACAGTTAGAAGATATACAAAACAAAACATGACAGCTAAAGGAGGTTCTGATAATGGGAGACTTCAACATGCCAGATACATATTGGTCAATACTAGCAGGAACATCTGCCAGAACTAGACACATTATGGATTCCCTGTGCAGGAGGGCCTCAAACAACTGGTACAACAACCCACAAGAGACAGGGCTATCCTAGATGTAGTACTGACTAACAGGGAAAGGATCACAGATCTCCAGATAGAATGTCATCTGGGGGCCAGTGACTATCACATGGTGTGGTTCAATTTGGCCACTAGAACTAAATCATCCCATTCCAAGGCAAAAATATGGGACTTCAGAGGAGTTGACTTTGATAAGATGGCCAACAGAGTTAATCTAGTCCTAGCAAAAAGAAACACAGGTGAGGGGTACAGGCAAAGTGGCAAGCATTAAGGATACCATACTTGAAGCAACATCCCATTGTGTTAGACAGAAAAGGAAGTGCAAAATAAGAAGGAAACCACTTTGGTTCTCAAAACAGCAGCAGAAAAGGTCAGAGCCAGAAGGCTGGCCTTCAGGAAATATAAGGGAATACAGCAGGATGAAGATAGAGAGAATACCATACTTCCCTAAGGGAAGCAGGAAGGTAGTAAGGCAGGCAAAGGCCCAAACTGAGGAAACACTAGCACAAACAGTAAAAGAAGGTGACAAGAATTTCTATAGATACATTAGTGAAAGGAGAAAGTCCAGAGGGGTATTGCTAAGATCAAGGGATAAGGGGCAGTGAGGAGGAGGACCATGTAAAGCATCTATCCCAAATAGATACTTCTGCCCAGTATTTACTGAAGAGAAGGAAGGGCAGTGTCCACAGTGCAGCACCATGGACACAGGGAGGGAGGAGTGCACTAGTCCCTTCACAAAAGAAAGGGTCCTGCAAGAGCCTCGATAAGCTCAGGGTGGACAAGGCAATGGGACCTGATGTCATACATCCCAGGATACTAAAGGAGCTAAGAGTGGAACTAGCAGAGCCATTATCAGAACTGTTTAGTGAGTCTCTGAGCACAGCAGAGGTCCCAGAAGACTGGAGAAGGGCTCATGTGATCATGCTCCACAAGAGTGGTAGCAGGGAGGAGGCAGGGAACTACAGACCAGTCAGTCTTACCTCAGTAGTGGGCAAGATTATGGAGGCAGTCCTTAAGGAAAGGATAATGCAACACCTGGAATCCATAGGAGCACAGGATCCCAGACAGCATGGGTTTACAAAGGAAGGTCCTGTCAAACTAATCTCATAGATTTCTTTGACTGGTAACCAGAGTGCTGGACCAAGGGGAAGCAGTTGATGTCACCTACCTTGATGTCAGCAAAGTTTTCAATACTATTCCACATAGAAGATTGATTAATAAGCTGGGCAGGCTTGGGGGGTCAGAAGTTGGTCAACTGGGTGGCAGACTGGTTGACGGGCAGAAAACAGAGAGTGGTGGTAAAATGGTATACAGTCAGAAGAGATGCAAGTCACAAGTGGGTACCTCAGGGATCAGTCCTGGGGCCAGTCCTCTTCAATATCTTCATCAGTGACACTGCAGATGGACTGGAGGGTAAGGTTTGTCTGTTTGCAGATGACACCAAGATCTGCAACAGAGTAGAAGATCCAGATGGGGTGGGCAGAATGAGAAGAGATCTGGATAAGCTAGCAAAACGGTCAGAAGAGTGGCAACTGGGATTTAACGCAGCAGTGCAAGATCATGCACATAGGGAAGAGAAACCCTGAAGCCACCTATAGGTTGGGAGGGGAGTTGCTGGTAGTCACAAAGGAAGAAAGAAATTTAGGTATCATCATTATCAATGACCTGAAATCATCCAAGCAGACCACTAAAGCAGTAGGTAAGGCTAGGGGATGTTGGGGTATATTATTAGGTATCACAAGTTGTAAGTGGGAGGTAATAATCCTCTTTATAAGGCATTGGTTAGGCCCCATCTGGAGTATTATGGCAGTACTGGAGGCCACACCTTCAAAGGACATTAACCAAATTCAGACAGTCCAGAGAAGGGCAACCAAAATGGTGCAGGGACTGCATCAGAAAACATGTGAGGACAGATTAACAGAGCTCAATATGTATACCCTAGAGCAAAGGAAGGAGAGAGGTGATATGATTGAAACATTCAAACACCATAAGGACATTAACAAGGTGAAAGAGTCTAACATGTTTCAATATAAGAAATATAGCAGGACAAGAGGACACAGCATGAGATTAGAGGGAGGCCGATTAAGGGGTAATGTGAAGAAGTTCTTTTCACAGAAAGGGTGGTGAATGCATGGAACAGCCTACCTCAGGAAGTGGTGGATATGAATACAGTGCAGGGCTTCAAACAGGCATGGGATAGGCATAAGGGAGCAATACAGATGAGCATGAATAGATAGGCCATTGACAGATCAAAGGCCGATGTCACATTCATAAGGTAAAAAGAAATGGGTAGACGGGATGGGCCTTATGGTCCTTATCTGCCGTCAACTTCTATGTTTCTATGTTTAAAGCAAACATACTTATTTGTGCATTCACATTATTGCAGTTTCTTCATATTTTGCATTTTAGATAAACATATTTTGAATGTAACGTACATATTCTGAGTTACTTATAGCTTTGATTTTTGGTTTCCCTGTAAGTTGCTAAATACATAAAAACACGAACATCTATCCATAACATAGTTTTAAATTCTACCCATATGGGAAACAACTATACTGTATTTTGTTAATGTGAAGACGATATCTGGATATGCCTAAATATATCACATATTTCAAATATCTGTGCATTTTCCAATTATATTTTAGATATTTGCAGAATTCAATGAAATATTGCTGATACTTGCCATTGATATACTAAATGTATATAGTTTGTAATACTGTCAAAGAAAATATTTTGTTTTAATTTTAATGTTTTTATGGACTCTTTAATGAAAAATGATTATAGTTTCATACAAGCATCATTTTACTCTGTAACTTCTGTTAGCAAATGTATATATTTTTTGCAGTTTAAGTTTTTATTGAGTTATAGAGATGCAACAACAGTTACATTCGTCATAAGAAAAGGAATGCAAACAGCATTTCACTTACTGCATCCTAAATACATTGAATATCAAATAAAGGATTTCTTGTTTTACAAAAGGTTCTATGCCTCACGGTATGGTCATGCAACAAACTGGACAGATAATGTGAAAGACAGAGGGCATCTAACACCAGGTGGGATTATGGTTGGGGCCTCTCCCTTACTCAGGATTATTGGTGGCAAAGCGTATATTGGGAGGGGACCTTCATGGAGGCTTTAGCAGGTCTTTGCCACTAGTGTCAATGGGGATGGAGGATGTAACCTGATGAAGTGCATCCATGGGGACCATCTCCAAGTAAATATGCAGTGTTGCTAGATAGGTGTGTGAGCCTAATGTGGTTAGCCAGCTTAGCCATAGCCACCAGCCAATCCATGAGGGAGGGGCCTCCTAAGTTCTCCATTTACAAAGTATAAGCCGTTTAGTCTCCACAGATGCCTGCATGAGCCACTCAAGGTGTGGGCCTGTCACTCTGCAACCTGGAGGAGGGATCCCTAGAACCCAACGTTTTGGCCATGTAGGGATCAGGCAGCCAACAATACTGGAGCAATATTGAGCTACTTTAGACCAAAAGGGTCATATGGAGTCACACTGCTATATTACATGAAGTAAATCTGCCCCTTGGGCCACACCGCCAACACACATCTTCCTGTATTAGGTCCATTTATGTAATACTGCCGGGTGCGCTACCAGAGGTGCCGTACTTTGTTTCGGAGCAGAAAACTCTGGGGATCGACACAAGCTCATTTAACAGTATTCCGCTTACTCATCCATTCTCCTCTGTTGTAACAGAACCCAACATATTCTACAATCTCATTTTAGCCGGCAATGAGGGTTCAGGTAGGACATCTCTCATAAACCTATATATCTGGCCAGCTAATCCTTTCTTCACTTGTACCCATCTAGTTAAACGCATTCTTTTACCAGAGGCTGTGTCCTTGGAGTGATATATAACACAAGGGCAACCCTATGAAGCCAGCCAATATAGAAGTGTCTGAGCTGCAAGTATCTCCAAAATTCTGTTTTCCCAAGTTATACCTACTTTGTAAAGAAGCCAAGCTATCTATGGTATACCCATCATCCATTAGGATATCGCACAACTGATTAATCTTATTTTCTTTCCAGGTTTCCCACAAAAGGGTCTTTGATTAATTGTCCAACTGGAGTTATTCCAGAGGTAAGAATCTTCCCAGTTTCAGGCATGCCTTGCTGATGACCCTACTTGATGCCAGGCCCAATGGGCAGCCTTAATAGTCAACCAATGGCAAAAAGAAGAGGGAAGGGGTTGCCCAAATACCCTGAGAGATGATTCCACAAGGCCCCACTTTCAATTGCTGCTGCCTGCTGGCAAGGCTTCAGGAGGTGCTCAAAACAGTTTAAGTATGTTAGCCACTGAGAAGGCATAGGCATAGTTTTGAAAATGAGGAAGGCACCAGCCACCCTTATTCCAAGGTGCTTGAAGCTTGGCTTACTGTACCCAAGGGGATTCATTTTCCACAGGAAGACACTCATTATGGCGCCTAATTTTGGTACCATTTTTTGAATTATGATTGGAAGGTGGGAGAGAACATAGTAAAACCCTTGGTGCCATCATCATCTTAATTGCAGCCACCTTGCCTGGCAAGGACAGGTTTAACTGCTTCCACCGTAGGGTCTCCTCCTTAGACTATTTACCAATGGAGCAAAATTAGCCTCTGGCCAAGAGGAAACAGATGGCAGTATCCTAATCCCCAAATATTTAATACTCCCTTAGCGCAAACCAGACCCACCCGGGAGAAGTCCTCGGAGGAGAGCTTGGTATTCAAGGAGAACCTCTGTTTTGCCTTGGTTAACCTTTAGACCTGAGATGTCTGAAACTGCCTGCAGTAATTTTACTATGTACGGTGCAATGTATGGAAATCCTCAGTTAAAAGGAGACAATCATCCACATACAACAGCGCATGGTGAGAGACAGTTCCCATTTGTATACCCCCAATCTTCGTGGTCCCTCACCACACTGTAAGGCTTCTATAACTAGTATAAATAACATTGGGGACAGCGGGCACCCCTGCCTGGTTCCCTCTGTGTAATTCAATTGGGTCTGAGAGAATATTATTTGTCAGCAATCTTGCCTTGGGAGCTGTATATAAAGTTTTGACCCAGATTCTAAAGACAGTGCTAAAGTTATAGAGTTGTAATATGGCATGCAAGAAGTCCCAACTGAGTCAAGGGCCTTCTCAAAATCCACTGAGATGGCTGCTGCCAGGTGTGGATTTGATCTGCCCTTTGTATGAGAGATATTAAAGATCTAAGGTGATCAGTACTAGCCTGCCCTTCACAAAACCCACTTGAGAGGTGTGAATTAAACATGGAAGGATTGTTTCCAGTCGAGATGCTAATACTTTTGCCAGGATCTTAGTATCTGCATTTATAAGTGAGATAGGCCTATAGCTTGCTGGAAGGTTAGGTTCTTCCCTCCTTCGGAGGACTGTAATAATCGCCTCTGTAAGGGTGGGTGGAGTGTCTCCTTTGTTAGTGCCTTCTGTAACATATTCCTCATAGGAAGTGGCTGTCTCTTGGATTACCTTATGAAAATCTACTGAGTATCCATTCTCCCCGGAGCTTTTCGGTTGCCATTTTATTAATTGCATTCCTAATTTCTTCTTCTATGGGCCCTCCAGTTGCCTACATTAGGCTTCTGTAAGTTTGGAAGTTTCGTGCCTCCATAAACTTATCAAATTTGGTCTTATCCCAGATAATATAGGAGCTATACAGGGAGTCATAGAAGGATAACATGATTTTGTTTATTATGTCCAGTTTGCTAACTATTTCCGCTTTACTATCCTGCAATTGCGCTATATGCCTATCGACTTGTTGTTTCTTCAATCTGTATGCCAGCAGCTTCCCAGCTTTTCTCCCCTGCCCAATACTTGTGTTTCAATCTTAAAATCTGGAGTTCTGCCTTATGGGAGGCTAATGTATTTAGCTTCATTCTTAGTGCCAATAGTTCTTGTAAGAACTCTGTGTCTTGAATTTTGGGGGTCTTTTCTTATATTGCCTTTCTTATCTTCCAGAGCTTATTCCAGCTCCTTAGTTTCTTTCTCCTCTGTTTCCTGCGGTGAAAGGCATAACTTATAATTTGGCCTCTTACAGTCGCTTGGAATGCTTCCCATATGGCAGCAGCTGAGGCGGACCCTGGAGAGTTGTCCAAAAGTAAGTCTTCACCTCGCTCTGAAGTCATTCCTAAATTTCTCCTGTAACAGTAGGGTGTCAAGCCTCCAGTTCACCGATTTGAGGTAGGGGTAGGCAGCACCACCTATAGCGTCTGTGGGGCATGATCAGACAAGTACAAAGGGCTGTATTTACATCTAGAATCTTACCCAAGATATTTGGGAAGTAAACCAGTAATCTAGCCTGCTGGCAACTTGTTTGGCTTCCAAGAAGTAACTGTAGTCTTGCATAGTTGGGTGGGCGACTCTCCAAATATCTTGTAGTTATGCAGAGTGAGTAGGTCTTTAGAGCTCTGATGGCCTTGGGGTGAGAGTTTTAGAGTTGGACCTATCCCATGAGAGCATCCAATGCCAGACTGAAGTCCCCTCCTAGTATAATGTCCATTTCTGTCATCATCCCCATTAGTTTCTGCGAAAATTCTGGTGAGTCTTCATTTGGGGCGTAAGATTTGCCAAGAGAATTTCCATGGGAGTATTAACTCTGGCTACTACCCATCTCCCATCCTTGTCAGCCCTATGCTCCTGCAACTGCCATTTTAGGTTTTATGGCATAAAATAGAGACCCCAATTTTGTTTTGCAAGCTGCACTGTGAACTTCCCATCCCACCCATTCACTCACCAATTTCTTAGCTTCTGTGTGGGT
The DNA here is from genome assembly GCA_016271365.2 of Neoceratodus forsteri. Lineage (NCBI taxonomy): Eukaryota > Metazoa > Chordata > Ceratodontiformes > Ceratodontidae > Neoceratodus > Neoceratodus forsteri. Next base: position 399,728,407 of record CM057454.1, read on the forward strand.
CAATTTTGTTTCTATGGAAGGCTATATGCAATTTCAAAGATTTTAGTCGGGTAGGATTTTTTCCTTTTAACGGGCGAAGTTCAAACCCTCACATTCCAGGAGGTAGCCGTGATCATATCTTTACCTGCCATCTGTTATACCTATTAAAGAATATTGCAGCCCTAGCCAGAGCAATATAAGGTGTGGTTTTAGTAATAAGATAACCACCATTCCAGCTTCCTTCAGTAGTACCAGTCCTGTCCACCCTCCCTTTCCTCAAATCCAACCCTACTTGTCACATTTGCCATACCTCATGTAGGCCTTGAGCCCTCCACAACTTTTCGTTTACCTACCTCCCCACACCTTAACACCTGTGCCATACCTTTGCCTAAGAGGATCTCCCTTAGCAACCCAGTCACCCATATATTAGTTAGCCCATGGTCAGGGAGTCTACTCTGGGATTGGAGCTTGGCACCCTGTCGGTATCCCTTGCTTTGTCTTCTAATTGAGGCATTAAGAATCTCATAACTTGAACAACCTGAATGAACCTCGGGCTCTGGGAACCCTTATACAGACCACTAAGTCAATAGATAAACACTTAAATGCATAGTGATAAAACGTCAACTTGTTACCTTGCAGTACAGCAAATAAAACTGCCCCATTTGCAATACAAAAGAAATTTCTGCAGAAACGGTCCCCATTAGCCTCCTGAGTGGAGGTACTACTTTTCTACCAGGGCTTTGAGTTTGCCGCTAGCAGCATGCTATCCCCTCTCACAGAGCTGCTTATTACACAAGGTTGCAGCCCATGGGCTGAAGTCAGCGCCTCCCTTCCGACCTACTCCCAACAAGTATAAATGGCCACCTACTTCCAGGTTATATGCATACTGACAAAATAATAGCATAAGGCTTTTAGGTACCTGGATGTGGTGCCCTGTCCCAAGTCATGCTGTCACGCTGCTCAATGAGCCACAACTGCCAAGCTGGAAAATTTAACAAACTTGTTTGGGTCATGGGGGACTTCAGTATGTGAGAGGAAGAAACAAATGCCATAAATCAGGAGACAAAGGTTTTCAAAATGGATCAGTATCAACTGATAATGAGCTGCTAGGAAATGCAAGGCAAATAATAAGTGCACAACAACTATAACATGCTGCCGATTTCATTTTGGAGTGGTCAGGGCAGGCACGCCGACCCACACTGGCCTATGAGACTGGAACAAAAACAGACATTCTCCATGAAAAGAACCCTCCAGTTTAGCTATATGCTCCCAGAGATGGAAGAAATTCCTCAACAGCACTTAGAAAGCAGTACTGGTATTAACCCAGCAAGGTACATTCAGTCCACAGATCAGGGTGGTAGTGGATTTTCATGGTGCATCTCCCCTCTGCAGTCTGCCCAGTCCTGCAGAGGGGCCCAATCAGCCAGCAGGCTCTGGTCAGCAAGGTCCTCAGACACCAATGTTTCCGAGTTTCGCCCCAACTCCAAAGTTTCTGGGATAAGATCTCAAGGGTTTGAATCTGTTGGAGACTTTTACTGGGGTGGTTACTGGAGAAATCGTGCTATCATCAGATAAGTTCTGTAATCTTTGGCGACTTCTGGATTGATTCTTCTTAGAAGGGGCTTTTTGTTGGGAGTGACCCTGCACAGTTTCCTCGATGGCCCCTCTGGAACTCTATGCCATTTGTCCCTAGATCCTGCTCATTTTTCTGAGCACCAGAGGTAGTTTCCATGGGAGCTGGGGAGGCCTCCATATTCTGCCAGTTGGCACCATGTGGTAGTGGCAAAGTTTGCATGATCTCTCCCCTCAGTTGAATAGTCAACAAAATTGCTCCACTTCCCTGGCGAGTCATACTAATGGTATGCTGATTGACACTGTCAGTTCTTTTAAATACTTGCTTGTGCTTCTCGATGGATCCTTGAACTTGACCAACACATCTACTTTGTCAGATCTGTCAATGCCAAATTAGGCATCACCTATAAAACAAGTTATGCCCTCACCCTTCTGCTAGACTGGCTTTTGCCAATGGTGTCCTTCTACCGCGCTACCTATGGGGCTATCATCTATTTAGGTGCCTCTAAAACCACTCTCTATAGGTGGGACATAACTTACAATAACATATGTCAGTTTGCTCCACTTCTTCTCATTGCAAACACCACTGTGAGCTTTGCACTGACCTAAAATGGCCCTCCCATCTAATCATAGACTCCTTTCCTTTGGCTCACTAACTGATAGTGTTATTATATCTGGAACCCTGCATTGCTTGCTTCTTCTATCCTAGCAAGCCTCCTGTCATGGTCTCTGGTCGGCAGACAAAACTCTCCTGCAAATACCAAGGAATAAAACAACGAAGGAGGTCATGCTTTCCCTATGCCACCCTCATTATTGGAACTCGATTCCTCTAGATATTTGGCTGGCCACAAGACATGACCTCAGTTTATTTCTTGACCGCCTAACCAACTTAGCCCCTTGTACATGTTTTAACCCACCTTAAGTTCCTCCTTATAACCATGGCTGTTGGCTACACTCTCCCTATCCTTCATCTTTCTGCCCTGCTTGCTCTATGTTAAAGTTTCTTCATCTCTATGGCACTTCTATATGTCAAACTTTCTGCATTTTGCTATAACCCTAGGCACTTTACCCTTGCTGTCAATTTGTGCTACTGACTGTACTTATTCTATTATTGTACCTGTTGTACTTCCTGGGCTATGTATAAATGCCCTGTTGCATATTTTGTACTCCTGACCATATCTTTATCTGCTATTGTATCCCATCTCAAGCCTATGTTGTACTGCCTGTTGTTATGTTGTTTTCACTGTTGTAACCTCCGGGTCATGCCTGAAAATAGGCATTCCATGTCTAGTGCACCTCACCCAGTTACCAAAAACAAATAAATATATAAATATATATATATGTATTTATTTTACATAGCAAATAAATAGGTTTTATAGTTTAGAAACATGACTGGAATATATATTGGGCCAGATATTCAGAAATGCACTAGGCAATTGTGCAAGTGGTTGCTCTGTGCAACTAAGATGCACCAGAGCAACAAAGGGAAATATTCAAAAGAGATAAGCAATGGTGCATCCTTTCTCAGTATATCAACATATGCAGGTGGCACACATACGATGCATGCATCCCAGACAGGTCTGAAAACCTGAACGGGAAATGCGCTGGATCATCTGAGTTATGCTGGGTGCAAAACTGGATATTCAGCTTGAAATATGCTAATGGGGACATAAGGCATGTAAGGTGCAAATGGGGCCGCTTGCATGTCATTATGGCCCCATTTTCATGAGTTGTGCAGGCTGGCCAGTGAACTGTACCTGGTGCCCTAGAAGTGAGCTAAAAAAAAACAGCCAAAAGCAGCATTTTTTTCTTTCTTATTTTTGCACTTTCTTTGTCAAGGAATCTATACATGCAATGGTCACAAGACTTGTTAAATCATAAGAACCTGGCACTCTGATTGTGCATGCAAACTGTCATGCAATAATCATCAAACGGTGCCAAAGTTATTAAGGCTCAAACTCACAACAGTAATTTTTTTTTTCACAAAAGAAAACAAATTTTTCTCAAAAAAGTGAAACAGCTCACCAAAGTAAAATTATTTTTGTATCAGAGGGTTATCTCAAAACCCTACTTAACGTGTTTAGAAGCCACATTTCAAAACCTCCATAACTCTAGAAATGATTTTTTTCATGAAACCTTTGAAAGGCACACCTTGACACAAGCCCCTTCAGCCTTGAAAGTTTCAGATCAAAATTCTGTAACATCTTGGCTGAAAGTGACAGCAAATAAAACAGTCAAAAATTGTGCTTTTATGTATATTTGGCATTTTCAGAGCTTGAAATCTGGTTAGTACCATTACAAAACTATCCAAACTCATAAGAAGTAGTTACCTTGTACTATGCATGGCAAATTTCACAACATTTTGTCAAATGCCACCGTGGCTATTAAAGTGCAAAACTGATGTGTAACATTGTAAACTCTTCTTAACCCTAATAAACAAGCACTACTACCATGCATGTATTTTAAATAGATAGGTAGATAGACACATAGATACATGGATATTTATTTTACAGTGGTGATATCAGCCAGGATGCAGTGAAGTACTGCAGCATACAGCACTAGACATGGAAATTTCAATAGCAATTAGTCCTCTTTCTAATGCAATAACTCAAGACACTGCCTTGCATCCTAGCCAGCACCATTGTACATTTCTGTGCATGGTAGCACCACTATAGTTAGGATTGAGCAGGCTGTTTAATGTTGTATCACTAATTTGCACTTTAATAGCTTCACCCCGCTCAATGGATTTGCAAAAATTTGATATGCATAGTTTCAGGGCAAGGTCTCTTGACGTGCCAAGTTTTGTTTGGTCAGATGTGTGGATTCCAATACCTGGAGAGCGAAAAAGTGAAAAAATCTGGATTTCTTGTTAAGTTTATTTTCATTACCTAGCCTCAAACAGATTGGAATTTTGGTGAGGAATTTTCAGGGTAGAAAAGAAATGATCCTGAGTAGTGCCTTTGTTGGTTTGGTGAAAAATATGAATCTGTTCCAGAGTTATAAGTATTTGAAATTTCAGTTCTGAGCATACTTAGTAAGGTCTTTTGGCTAGCTGTTTCATACAAAAAGAATGTGGCCATACAAAAAAGATTCTCTTCATAACAGGAGTAATCTTGTTTCATGAGAAAATAGTTTTATTTGTATGGCCCCATCTTGCTTCTGTTTTTTTTTACCTATAAAATGTATAATGAAACACACCAACATATGTATCTTGCTAATCGGACCACATTAGCTGGATTCTGCAGTTAGTTTTGGAAAAATGACACACAAATGTGTTTTAACACATTTTAAAAACCTTTTTCATGAGATGATTTTCTCTTTCATATGGCTATATAAAAATAGGAATAGAGCCATACAAAAACAAGATTGCCTTCATAAAGACATAATCTGGACTTAGTTTTGTTCACATTTTGTTTCTAATGAAGGATCCTTTTTCATGAGAACACAGTCACATTTTTTCACCTTCTTTTTTATATGAAGGAATCTTCTTGCATGAGAATGACATAATCTCACAAAAAGTTTCCTTCATACAGAAAATGAATTTGGATTTTGAATTTCTTTTTCAGATTTCAACTTTAATAAGCCATCAATATTTGCAGTTAGGTACAATCTGTATATCAAAAGAAAGGTCTAACTGAGTACTACAACACTAACACATAATACCCTAAAAAGAATTCAGGGCTCTTAAAAACATAAGAAAAATAAAATTACAATTCCTATAGGATAACATTACAACTTTAACAAGCTAAGTATGTCAATCTTTAGAGTTAAGGTTCAATCTATGTACGAAAAGCTTCTCAATGCGCATTACAATAGTAAGAGATAATATCCCCACCCACCCCCAAAAATGTAAGAGCCATTAAAAAAAACATAAATATTCAAAATGAAAATTCCACAGGATAAAACTGCAACTTTAACAAGCCATAAGTCTGTCACCCCTATGAACTAAGGGAGAATCTATGTATCAGAAAAAAATGATTCAATGAGTACCGTAACACTAATACATAATAATCCTCCCCAAAATTTAGAGGCCATATAAAACAACATAAAAATAAAAAAAAATGAAAATTTTCATCAGATAACATTGCAACTTTCACAAGACAGAACTGTCACTTTGTGGAGTTAACAGAGAATCTAGTATCAAAAAGGTCTCAATGAGTACTACAGCCAACTCATAATACCCCCCCAAAATGAACATATATTAAAAACATAAAATTTAAACAATGAAAATTCCCATAGGATATCATTACGACTATAACAAGCCATACTGCTCATCAATAATTGGAGTGAAGGGAGATAGATAGATAGATAGATAGATAGATAGATAGATAGATAGATAGATAGATAGATAGATAGATAGATACAGTGGCGTGAAAAGTATTTGCCCCTTCCTGATTTCTATTATTGCATATTTGTCACACTGGATGTTTTCAGGTCTTTAGAGAAAATGTAATATTAGATAAAGGGAACCTGAGTGAACAAATAACACTTGTTTTTTTTTTTTAATTTCACTTATTTAATGAAAAAAGTTAACCAACACCAACTGGCACTGTGTGAAAAAGTAATTGCCCCTTACACTTAATAACTGGTTATGCCACATTTAGCTTCAATGACTGCAACCAAACACTTCCTATAATTCAATATCAGTCTTTCACATCGCTGTGGAGGAATTTTAACCCACTTCCCTCGCAGAACTGCTTTAATTCAGTAACATTTGGTAGGTTTTCGAGCATGATCTGCTCGTTTCAGGTCCTGCCACAGCATCTCTATTGGGTTTAAGTCTGACTTTGACTAGGCACTCCAAAACTTTAATTTTACTTTTTTAGCCATTCTGATGTGGACTTGCTTTTGTGTTTTGGATCATTGTCTTGCTGCATGACCAACTACGCTTCAGCTTCAGCTGACGGAAGGATGACTGGACATTCTCCTTAAGAATTTTCCGTACAGAGCAGAATTCATGGTTCCTTTAATTATGGCAAGTCATCCAGGTCCTTAGGCAGCAAAGCATCCCCACACCATCACACTACCACCACCATGTTTGACTGTTGGTATGGTGTTCTTACTGTGGAATGCTGTGTTTGCTTTTCCGAGACATTATGGGATCCATGTTGTCCAAAAGTTCCACTTTGACTCATCTGTCCATAGAACATTTTCCCAAAAGGCTTGTGGATCATCCAGGTGCTTCTGGCAAATGAGAGATGAGCATTTATGTACTTCTTGGTTAGCAGTGGTTTCCGCTTGCTACTCTCACATGAAGCCCATTTTTGCCTGTCTCTTTCTGATTGTGGAGTCATGAACACTGACCTTAGCTGAGGCAAGAGAAGCCTGCAGTTCTTTGGATGTTCTTTTAGGATCCTTTGAGACTTCTTGGATGATTTTACACTGCGCCCTTGGAGTAATTTTGGCAGGTCACCACTCCTGGGAAGGTTCACTACTGTTCCAAGTGTTCTCCATTTGGAGATTATGGCCTCACTGTGGTTAGATGGAGTCCCAGAGCCTTAGAAATAGCTTTGTAACCCTTTCCAGACTGATAGAAGGCAACACATTTTTTTCTGATCTTTTCAGGAACTTCCTTTGATCATGGCATAATGTGCTTGTTGAATCTTTGTGCTGGCAACGTGACTCTGATGGTAAGGGCCAAAATAAGTGAGGTTTATATTGAGCAGGGCTGGCTGTAATCAAGCCTGGCTGTGTTCAATCAGCTGACTCTAATTATCCCTTTAATTGGGTTGATTTAACTAGGGGCAATTACTTTTTCACACAGTGCCAGTTGGTGTTGGTTAACTTTTTCATTAAATAAATGAAATAAGTAAAAAAAGTGTTATTTGTTCACTTAGGTTCCCTTTATCTAATATTATATTTTGTCTAAAGACCTGAAAACATCCAGTGTGACAAATATGCAATAATAGAGAAAATCAGGAAGGGGCAAATACTTTTCACGCCACTGTAGATAGATAGATATAGATTATACTGGCACAGTCACGCCAGTATAGTTATGGTTGAGTAAGCAGTTTAATGTTAAACCCTATATTTTGCACCTTAATAACTTTGCAACCGTCATATGGATTTGCACGAAATTTGGAATGCCCAGTCTCGCATAGTAGATCTCTTGATTTGCCAGTTGTGTTTTGATCAGACCAGTGGTTTCTGTGTAATAAAGTGCTGAAAATGCATTTTCACCTTTTTGGCACTTTTTGCTGATTTGTACATTGCACTGCAGCCACAATCATTCGGTATTTTGGTCTGACATTTTCAGGGTAGAAAGAAGTTTGGTCAAAGAATAAGCCAGCATTGGTTTGGTGAACAAATATTAATCTATTCTAAAGTTATTTAATTTTGACGTTTCAGGTTCTGAGCATGCTCAGTTCACTCCAACATTTATGTGTATGTTTTGTAAAGGATTGGGCTCATGATCAAGGATTTTGTCAGCTTGTGAATGGGGATTTATGAAAAGTTTGCTTTGTGAGCCGCCATTTTCTTTTCATTTTTCCCCAAACAAAATGTTGTAGCTGTCCACAGGTGACTTTCAGACAAATAAGGCATGAGTTTTGTTCAGGATGATGCCCTGTACAAACCATGCCTTTGGTTAACTTCATTTGGCCAAAATGACTGTTTTAGATTTTAAAATTCTTTGTTCATGACTCGCTCGATCTTCATTTGGCGAGGTGACAAAATCCCATTCATGAGCCGATCACCTTTTGGTAGCAAAATCCTTGATCATGACTTAGGGACCTGATGGTCCTATCTCATGAACAAGGATCAGCTGGCAAATATGGATTTTGTCACCTAATGAAAGGGATCGACTTGTGAAAGGGATTTTGTCAGCTCGCGAAAGGGATTGGGTTTTGAATTCTCTTTCATGAGCTGACAAAATCCTTTTCGCGAGGTGTCAAAATCTTTTTCGCAAGCTGACAAAATCCTTGATAGTAATTTTATGACCAGATGGCTCTTCTTGCGAACAAGGATTGGCTCGCGAATGATGATTTTGACACCTCACGAAAGGGAATCGATTGTGAAAGAGAATTTTGTCAACTCGCTAAAGGGGATTGTTGTTTTAATATCTCATTCATGAGCTGACAAAATCCCCATTCATGAGCTGTCAAAATCCTGTTTCGCAAGACAATGCCCTTTCACAAGCTGAAAAATCCTTGATTGCGACTTCCAGACAAGATGGCCAAAATCTGACAATCAAGGATTCCTTGTGAATGGGGATTTTGACAGCTCACAAACATAGAAACATAGAAGTTGATGGCAGATAAGGACCACAAGTCCCATCCAGTCTGCCCTTTTGTTCTAGCTATGAATGTGTCATAGGCCTCTAGTCTGTCAATGGCCTATCTATTCATACTCATCTGTATTGCTCCCTTATGCTTATTCCATGCCTGTTTGAAGCCCTGCACTGTATTCATATCCACCATTTCCTGAGGTAGGCCGCTCCATGCATCCACCACCCTTTCTGTGAAAAATAGCTTCCTCATATTACCCCTTAATCGGCCTCCTCTAATCTCATGCTGTGTCCTCTTGTCCTGCTATTTTTCTTATATTGAAACATGCTAGACTCTTTCACCTTGTTAATGCCCTTAAGGTGTTTGAATGTTTCGATCATATCACCTCTCTCCCTCCTTTGCTCTAGGTATACATATTGGCGTCCACTAATCTGTCCTCATATGTTTTCTGATGCAGTCCCTGCACCATTTTGGTTTCCCTTCTCTGGACTGCCTCTATTTTGTTAATGTCCTTGTGCAGGTGTGGCCAGTACTGCACGCAGTACTCAGATGGGGCCTAGTCAATGTCTTGTAAAGAGGATTTTTACCTCCTGCTTTTGACTTGTGATACCCCTCTACTAATACACCCCAATATCCTCTAGCCTTACCTACTGCTTTAGTGGTGTGCTTGGATGATTTCAGGTCATCTGTGATGATGATGCCCAAGTCTCTTTCTTCCCTTATGATTGCCAGCAACTCCTCCCAACCTATAGGTGGCTTCAGGATTTCTCTTCCTATGTGCATGATCTTGCACTTCTTTGTGTTAAACCCCAGTTGCCACTCTTCTGACCATTTTTGCTAGTTTATCCAGATCTCTTCTCATTCTGCCCACCCCATCTGGATCATCTTCTCAGTTGCAGATCTTGGTGTCGCCTGCAAACAGACAAATCTTACCCTCCAGTCCATCTGCAATGTCACTGATGAAGATATTGAAGAGGATTGGCCCCAGGACTGATCCCTGAGATACCCACTTGTGACTTGCATCTCTTCTGATTGTATACCATTTACCACCACCTCTGTTTTCTGCCCATCAACCAGTTTGCCACCCAGTTGACCAACTTCTGACCCATCCCGAGCCTGCCCAGCTTATTAATCAATCTTCTGTGTGGAACAGCATCAAATGCTTTGCTGAAGTCAAGGTAGGTGACATCAACTGCTCCCCTTGGTCCAGCACTCAGGTTACCCAGTCAAAGAAATCTAAAAGATTAGTTTGACAGAACCTTCCTGTCATAACCCCATGCTTTCTTGGATCCTGTACTCCTATGGATCCCAGGTGTTGCACTATCCTTTCCTTAATAGTGCCTCCATAATCTTGCCCACTACTGAGGTAAGACTAACTGGTCTATAGTTCCCTGCCTCCTCCCTGCTGCTACTCTTGTGGAGCAGGATCACATGAGCCCTTTTCCAGTCTTCTGGGACCTCTCCTGTGCTCAGAGACTCACTAAACAGTTCTGATAATGGCTCTGCTAGTTCCACCCTTAGCTCCTTTAGTACCCTGGGATGTATGCCATCAGGTTCTATTGCCTTGTCCACCCTGAGCTTAGCAAGCTCTTGTAGGACTCCTTTTGTGAAGGCTTGTGCACACCTCCCTCCCCAGTCCATGGTGCTGAGCTGTGTCCCTGCCCTACCTTTCTTCAGTAAATACTGAGCAGAAGTATCTATTTAGGATCACTGGTTTTCCTTGGTCCTCCTCCACACACACACCCTTATCCCCTTTGATCTTAGCAATACTTCTCTGGACTTTCTTCTTTCACTAATGTATCTGTAGAAAGTCTTATCCCTCTTTACTGTTCGTGTTAGTGTTTCCTCGGTTTGGGCCTTTGCCCTGCCTTCTGCCTTCCTGCCTCCCTTAGGAAGTTTGGTATGCCTCTATATTTGTCCCGCTGCTTTCTTTTATAATTCCTGAAGGCCAGCCTTTTGGCTCTGACCTTTTCTGCTACTGTTTTGAGAGCCAAAGTGGTTTCCTCCTTCTTTTCCTTGCTTTTCTCCCAACACAATGGGATGTTTCTTCAAGTATTGCATCCTTAATGCATGCCCACTTTGCCTGTACCCTCTCACCTTTATTTATTTTTGCCAGGCTAGCTTAACTCTGTTGGCCATCTTATCAAAGTCAGCTCCTCTGAAGTCCCATATTTTGTGCCTTAGAATGGGATGATTTAATTCTAGTGGCCAACTAAACCATACCATGTGATGGTCACTGGCCCCAGGTGACCTTCTCAATGGAGATCTGTGATCCTTTCCCCATTAGTCAGTACTAGATCTAGGATAGCCCTGTCTCTTGTGAGTTGTTGTACCAGTTGTTTGAGGCCCTCCCTGCAGGGAATCACTATGTGTCAAGTTCTGGTGGATGTTCCTGGTGTTAATGACCAATCTGTATCTGGCATTGTGAAGTCTTGGGACTGGCCTCATGAACAGGGATTTTGCCACCTCATGAACTAGGAATTTAAAAATGTTGCCAGTGCACAGTAAATACATGGTTTGGTCATTTGGCTTAAAATTTGCAGGGTACAAAAGGGTGTCCTAGAGATGTGAATTATGCTGTTTAGGTGTAAGAAAGGTATAGGGTTCCATAGATATACCATCACAAAGTTGAGATTTTCCCCATAGGATAACACTGTGGCACACCCAGCTACTTTCGCTGCCTGTATCTCGAAATTATGTGCAATATGGATTTTTTGCTACACCAGCTTGTAGAAGGTTTTGAAGCCATGATTACAACTGCAGTGGAATTTTTTTTATAGCTTGTATGGTTACTGAGATATTGTCAAATTAGTGTTACAAGGGTTCCTTTCAGCCCTATGGGGCTACTGTATGGCTCTGTTGTTATGTGTAAGTGAGCCCGCTGTCCCACACAGGCATATTGTTATCTACAATGGGCAGCTTGGTGGGATCATAGGGCCCAGAGGGCCCAAGCTCCCACCAACACATACTAGTTACCAGGTACATTATACTTTCAAAACTTTTTAAAACCTTTGTCAGTGCACTGTAAATAAACGGTTTGGTCTTTTGGCTTGAAATTTCAGGGTATAAAGGGGTTTCCAGAGATGTGACTTACCCTGTTTGGATGTAAAAATTTGATCAGTTCCATAGATATGTCATTATGAAGTTGAGCTTTTCCCATAGGATAACATTCGGCACCCCTAGTGATTTTCACTGCTTGTATCTCAGAAATTATGCAAGATGAGGATTTAGTTCTCATATCTTGCATGGATGTTTTGAAGTCATGATTCCAATGGCAGTGGAATTTTTTCATAGCTGCTACAGTTGCTGAGATATTGGCAAATGTGTGTTAAAGGGTTCCTTTTCAGGCCTATAGGGCTACTGTATGGCTCTAGTTATGTGAGTGAGAGCAGGGCCTGGATGGCCTGCACTCCCACAGATGCATATCATTATACACAATGGAAGAAGCTGAGGAGAGCGTGAGGCCCAAAGGGACCCTCACTCCCACCAACTAATACCATTTACCAGTTACAGTACACTTTTTCAAAAAGTAGAAATTGTGCAAAAACTTTGCTAATGCTTCAGTTAGGGTTAAAGTGACAAAAGTGAGGAAATGAGATGTTAGGGTTGAGCCACTAACTCCCCCCCCTCACCCCATCTCCACACCGACAGACACCAGGGTGTGCCATTGGGTTGTGAGTCCTAATTCTCATCCCATTCTCCTTACTGTAGCATGTCATCCTGTTTACAAATGGAATGGGGTGAGAGTTGGGTCTGATGACCCTTGGCACACCCCGGCATCTGTCGGTGTTTGAAGGTGGTACGGTATGGGGGGTTAGGACTCAACCCTAACATCTCATTTCTCCACTTTTGTCACTTTAACCCTAACTGATGCAGTCACAAAGTTTTTGCAATGACTATATATAGACATATATATATATATATATATATATATATATATATATATATGCAGTATATACTGTAAAAATAAAGGTGTCAATGACTAATGTAACACTAACACACAATTCCTCCAAACATTCATGGGTATGCACTAGGATCGCAGGTAGTAAAATACCCTACCCTAAACACTACCTGCAGGTACCTCAAAACTACCCTAAATTATCCTAAAAATACCCTGAAGAAAATGGGTAGTTGGTTAAGGTAGGATAGTTACTACCCTGATCTTTCTACTACCCTGTTACCCTACCCTGACTATAACAAATGTGAAAGGTTTTGTTTTTGTTTTTGACTTCCCAAACAGAGAGAACTACTCAAAAGGATTTGTCTTGAGTCAGGTAAGATAAACAAAGCTGCTCTGAGCAAGCCTGCTACTGTTTTCAAAATCTTTAATATTGTGACTGTATAAGGCATTCTTCTATAGGGCCACTGTGATATGCCCCAACTTGTCTTTATTAATGTGACATTGCCAGCTGGATTGTCTGCAGTTAGTGAAACAAATAGTCATTTAATGGTTAAATAAGTAATGTGTCTATTGGGCCATTGGGTGAAAGAGCAATTATAAGAGGTGCAGCTGCTCTGAGTGAGCCTGCTGCTGTGTCCAAAAATTAAACCCCTGTGAAGAGCTGATCTTGGCATGCCAAATTTTTAACACCAGTACAAACAGTGGCCCTAAGACAAATGCCATATACAGCCATAAAAGCCTATCTAGGGACAGGGACACATAGCGGAGCTTCTTCTGGCTTCACCATGGGCCTCTAAACATGCAGGGACTGGAAAAATGTAGGGGTTCAGTGTGATTCTGTTAATGAATCATGACTGATCACTGGTGATATATTCCTGCAGGCTTGAAGTACTACATAGACACAGTCATCTCAGCTCTTGGTGCCAGCTGAGCAAATCAAGCTTCATTTTTTTGTAAGTACTGTAGCTGCTACCTGCTAGTATTCTTTTTATTCACATTTCCAGTTTTTCACCCACTGATTTATTCAGCCAGAAAATTAAATTACCCTCATCTGAGTATTTTTTCCAAAATGGAAAGTAAGCCTGACAGCTCAGTAGCTGTCCAAGAGTATACCGCCCTTACTCTCTCACTCCGATTCCAACTTCCCCCCTCCTACTTTCATTTTTCTTCTTGCAAGTGAATGATTTTTTTATGTAATTGTAAAAGTTCTTTTAGTTTGGTTAGCTCAGTCTCACAGATGCAAGCTGACTCAAGTCTCCCAGCCTAAAACATCCCGAATGGTGGGATGGGCCCTGAGTGCTAATAGAGGAACAAACTCACTCTGTTCTCCATAACACCTCACTTCAACTGCATCTTTCTCATACCCCAGCAGCTCCTACGATGGCAGACATGCATGCCCATAGAGGTGTAGACCACATCCTGGCTTGCAAAGATGGTCACATGATGAGCGATGTTACAAATAGGTTTGGGCTACCTGACAGGTAATTGGGTAGTGTACTCAGGTATCTGCCTATTTTAATCAGGTAGGATACCTCCGTTATATTTCACCCAAACTAGTTTAGTAATGTTGTAATTGGGGAGAGTAATTTTAAATTACCCAACCAGACCTAATTAACCAACCTGCTTACAACATTAATAATATCCTTCCAGACTGAATGCAAAAGACACTCTAAATACACATGGGCCCAGATATTCAGACTGCACTTGGCAATGGCACAAGTGGGGCACAGTGCATCTGGGATGTGCGGGGCCAGAACCAGATGATGTTCAATGACATGCTGCACCTGGCACAGCACAGACAGATAGCATGGAACTCAGCGAGGTGACAATCGCCAGTGCAAGCCACAGATAGGAGCACCGGGATGCACCAGTGCAAATGTAGTGGTGCTGGGTGCAGCACCCATGATATTCAGAAGAGGGCATGCAAATGGGGCCATAATATATAAAAGGTGTAAATGGGGCCATTTGCATGTCATTATGGCCCCATTTATACATGATTATGCAGGGCAGCCCGCTGAAATGCACCTGGTGCCTGGAGCTGCCTGCAGCAGGTACAGGTTCCCTAGTGTGCTAGTTCCCCCACCTGTATGCCTGAATGAGGGCTCCCATACATGAAGATGCCACCCGGTGGTCCACTGACATGCCCGATCACAGCCATCTGTATGCAAACAGGGTGCCCCATGTGCAGGTTGTCCCCCATTCCGCCTGATGCTGGCAGTAGTATCCCAAAGCCTGAATCCTGTAGGTACATATTCCTTGTTCCGCCTGATCGGGCATGTGATATATAGAGACCATCTGGTGGCCCAGTGGACCCCACCACCTATGGAGGACCCAGCCACCCAACTCCCCCTGGTCATCGGCAGGAAGCAGCACCCCATCCACATACCGCCCGGTCCCACAGAATGACATTGTACAGTATGTGCTGTGCACCTATTGTGTCCACATGTGGCGCAGATCATACTGTATCATACAGTACAAATATGTGAATGAACGCTTATTCACATATTTGTAGTCTGTGTAGTACAGTATGGTATGCAAGCCGATTGGTCCACACTGTGGGACCAACAGGCAGGCACACATACTGCACACTGGCATTCAACAGGCAGCTGGGCAGTATAAGGGTGGGGTGCTGCCACCACCGATGATGGGGAAGCTGGGTGGCTGCATCCTTCATGGGTGGGTGGGGAGGGCATCCATTGGGCCACCAGACAGCCTCTATATATCACATGCCCACGATCAGGTGGAACGGGGGATATGCACCTACAGGATTTGGGCTTTGGGATACTACTGACCGCGATCGGACAGAATGGCGGGACAACTCTCGAACACTGGGTGCTCTGTTTTCAAACAGATGGCCATGATTGGGCATACCAGAGGGAGGGGGACACTGGACCACTAGGTACTTATATATCTAACTAAAGCCTGTGATTGGGCATGCAGAGGGGGATCCACTGGACCACCAGGTTACTTCTATTTGACATGCAGCCTGCAATCGGGCATGCGGGAGGGGGGATCCACTGGACTACAAGGGTACTTCTTATTTGACATGCAGCCCACGACCAGGCACGCAGGAGGGGGGTGCACTAGCCCACCAGGGTGAGTTCTGGTGCCTGTGGCCGGTGTTCCTGCTGGTGTGTGGCCACCTACGGCTGGTGGCTGGTGTGTTGCACCTGCATACAGCCACCCACATGTGAGTGGAAAGGATTGTTCCTCCTTTTATGGCTCTAATATCGCCCCCATATGCAGTGTACATCAGGGTTGTGCTAGATATGCGCAGCACATCCCCGCCTGAATATTGAATGTGCTTCATATGCATGGGCACGCTGCCTGCATTTGCACTGCATACATTACCAATGTGCCCTGGTGCATCAGGATTTATGAGTGCACATTGGGCATTTGAGTGTCATGTCATGGCACACTGGGTGGTCGCGATGGTGCAACCCCTTTGAATATCTGGGCCATGATGTATATATTTGTTGTTGATGTATTGTTATATGTTGAAAATGTAATAAAATCTAAGTTTAAAATAGGATTAATAGTGTTCCTCATCCCTACTTAACTGGCAAAGTATTAATAGTTTTCAATCAGAAAAGACAGACGAAATAAATGTTGCATTAATTGAGTTTACTGCTTGCAGGGAGCTCAATGTTCCAACATTTTAAGTTTCTGAACACCCATTCCTTGCAACCTACACATTTTTCTTCAACTTAAAGATGTTGGAATAATGAGCTCCCTGAAAGCAGTACACACCAAGCATTGCAGTATTTATGTTTGTCTGTCTTTTCTGACTAAAAATCTTGTTAACTCTTTACCAGCAGAGGGAGAGATGAGGAACACTATTAATCTGCAGTTTAAACAGGGTTGTTACAGGTACTGTAGGTGGAAATTGGGATGGATCTGGCTACGCTTAAATTATTAAAGAAATGCTGGGTTGTCTCTGATTGACCTGATGGACAAAAGACCTTGCTGACATCAGCCATTGAGTCTGACACCTCTCTCACACATGGACAGGGTAGGGTAGGGTAGTAAAACATCAGGGTAGTAAGGCAGTAAAAATTCAGGGTAGCTGCCACATCCTGCTACACAATAAGTATAGTGCATTACGTGTTCTGTTACCAGTTACCCATTACCCATCTCAAACTACCCGACATGAGATTACGCTGTTATATGTTGGGTAGGGTAGTACATACCTGAACTCACCCTACCTGGCCAAAAAAGGCAATACCCACACTACCCAATCTAGCCACCCATTGGCAGCCCATGCCTAGTACGCACTGCACCCCAAATTACCTCCAATCTCCACCATGGTGCCAAATACACAATTAATATGTGATCAACAAAATGCATCAAAGATGTATCTCTTCTTCCACTACAACCATAGTAAATTTCACAGCAAACCAACAAAAATTTATTGACTTATGGGTAAGAAAGTGAAAACCACATTTTACCCATATACAATGAACTGCTAGAAGTTAAGAGGACACTTGATATATTTTTCCTTTAAAGTGAACCCCAAAAACAATTACAACTAAGCACATACATTGCTTTTCTGAGGCATGGAAGCACAGGCCCTCTGGGCTCTGTGTTTCCACAACCAGATGGATGTGGCATCTATGGAGGATGGCAGCACAGGGCCCAGAGGGCTCTGCCATTCCCTAGTCTGATGAATGTGTTCACATAGGTCCTGAAGGGACCTGCATGAATGAGGATATGATTCTACTATCTCAAAGTAAGGAAATTGGTTGCAAAAAATACTTTAATACATCAGTTAGGGCTCAGAGTAAGATGACAAAGTAGAGAAATGTGGTGTTAGGGTTTCAAACCTAAGTTCCCACCTCACTCTCAAGCAGGAAAAGGAAAAACATTACTGTTTCACTGTCCTGACACTTGACAAGTTAGGGTGTGATCTTCTTTGGGGTTCTCACCCCAACTCTCACCCCATTCCATGACCAAATAATGTAACATGTGATATGTTTCTTCAGGCAGGGCCTACAGGTTGTTGGCAACATGTAAGGAGAAACAGTTCTGTACATTTGAAGGCTACATCACAATGGGGTGAACATTAGGTTGAGAACCCTAAGGAAGACCCCAACCCTGATTTTCCAAGAGTCAGGACATTGAAACCATGATGTTGTTTCTTTTCTGTTAGTGGGGGAGTTAGGATTGGAAACCCAAACTCCACATTTTCCCGGCTCTTGTCAATTTAATCTGAATCCTAACTGATGCATTAGCACAGTTTTATGCAAAGAAATACACACACACACACACTTATAGAAGAGAGGCTATGACAGACAAAATAGACCAAGAATCCATTTCTGCTATGCAGATATTTGTAGCATTCAATATTATGAGAAACAGCTGTGATGGTTAATTTATGTGAAGTGCCACCAGTACATTATATGACCTCTGACACTATGGAGAGGAGAACAATAAGTAGAGAAAACCTTGAGGAAACCAAGGCAAGTAATGTGACTATTCCTCCTAGGCATGGTAATTCTGCTGTGAGGTATGCACTGTATGCTCCTTGTGACCATCCCTTCCACCAGTGAATTAAAGGGAAATGCTGACCTGTAATCAGGCCCCATGTCAATGTGAGGCAGGGCTCAATTTGCATTTTCACAGTTGACACAAAAATCTGCAACAGGGTTGATATACGGGGGTGAATAGGATGAGAAGGGACTTGGCAAGGTTGGAGGAATTGTCAAAAGTATGGGATCTTAGATTCAATGCAAAGAAGTGCAAAGTAATGCACCTGGGAAATAAAACATAGGGGAAGAGTACACGATGGGGGAGGATTCTAACAACAAAAAATGGAAAAGGACCAGGGATAGTCATATCAGATGACTTAAAGGTAGGCAGGCAATGCGAGAAGGCAGTAAGGAGGGCTGGGAGGATACTAGGATGCATAGGAGAGGCACCACCAGTAGAAAACAGGAAGTCATCATCCATCTGTAGACAGTTGGTGAGACTGCATCTAGAGTACTGCATGCAGTTATGAGACCCCATCTCCACAAGGACATAGACAGAATGGAGGCAGTCCAGAGGAGGGCTACTAAAATGGTTCAGGGTCTGCACCAGAAACCATACTAAGAGAGACTAAAGAATATTAATTTTATCCAGTGGTTTTGTTGGGCAGAAAGTGAGGCCCTTTGAAAGTACATTTAGTTCTTCAGTAGTCAGTGTGTGGTTGGACATGCACATCATGACATGTTGTTTATTTCATTCAGTGCAAGAGATGTCCACTAACAGGTTATGTTGGGAGATAAGCCAACAGCTCCAGACTAGGATGAACTCGCACAGACATACTATTAGAGCAAAGAAGACTGAAAACCAGTGGGCACCACTTCTCCCAGCCTGACCACTCAATTTCAAATATGTCAGTAATGGTCTTAAAAGGAAATCTTGAAAACACACAACAGAGACGAGCTTTTGAGATTAAACTTATTTTACATCTCAATATGGTCTCAGATGGGATGAACATTGATCTGGGTTTCATGGGACACTACAGAAACTGATATCCACAGACCTCTTCTTCTTCAGACTGGCAACTTAATCAGGTTCAAGGTCAGTTGACATTCATCTGTATCCCCTCCCCGGTCGTGCCTGGAAATAGGCAGGATTTGTCTAGTGCACTACCCGGTCAACAAAAACTAAATAAATAAATAAAATAAATATTATGGGACTTCAGCATGTGTGAGATGTGGGTGGGTGCGTGTGTGTGTGTGTATGTATGCATGGGTATGTGTTGTGAGGTATGTGATATAACAGGTATGGGGCTTGCTGTCACATTGAGGTAGGCCTCTATTTAGATACATGGAGTTACAGTGTGTTACTATTTTACTTCACACACATAATGAATATTAATTCCTCCTTACTTTTATCTTTGCCCGGGAGTGGGGTTGATTCTGTTGCACCATATTCAGATTACCTAGCCTGTTACTGTACATACAGGAGTGTTATCATAGACTGTCAAATTTTTTAACTCTGTATATATTAAAGTAGATCTCATTTGCATGGGGTCATGGACAGATCTTTTACATTTAGGCTAATATTGTAGTAATTTGTGGAAATGTAGGTATGTTAGACCTCCGGTCTTATACACATACTTATATTTACTTCTTGTTACCTTATCCTGGGAGGGTGGCAGTTTTATTTCATTGTAGTTCTATCCAGAATCCTTGGAAATGTTACTATGCAGATAGTAGTATGGTTAAATAGTGTTACATTTTTGCCTGTAGGTATTAGGATACATGAGCCTTTTACTTAGGATTCCATGACTAGTTGAATTCCTTTGGGGAACAGTTGCAGGACTTATGTGAATAAAGGTTCATTAGGAGAGTGTGTGTGTATGTGTCTGTGAGAGAGAGAGAGAGCGAGCATCTCCTTAAAGTTAATTTCTCACCCACATTATGGTGATGTGGGGTGGGGTAGGGTATTGTTTGTGTGAATAGGAGGAGGAGAGAAATTACATTTTTATCTCTTTTCAGATTCCTTAGACACTTCTGGTACATCAAGTTGTTACGTTCTCAGTGTATATTGACATCAGTACATATCATCATCATGGTGGTGTATTTCTGTGCTGTCTTTAATTGCTGCCAGTTTTGTCTTAGCTTGTCTGACTTGCCCTGTAGTTTGGGTGAGGGTGTTAATTGTCTGGCCTCTGACCTCAGCTATGTGATAACTGGAGGTGGGGCTTAGTCAGAGTTGAGGTAGCAAGTGAGTTTTATTTTCTCAGAAGAAGCCAGAAGGAAGGAAACATATTCAATTCAGTGCCTTACAGTAACTGGTAATTGCTATTTTCTTTAAACTTAGAGTGTGGGCTTTTAGTGACACTGTACTTTCTTTGTTGTCTTTACTTAGAATTGTTTTTGGGCTGTTGAAAATTTAAAATGTAGTGGTGGTGTATTTCTGTGCTGTCTTTAATTGTTGCAATTTTGCCCCCTTCCCCAACTCTTAATTATATGCTCTGTTAAATCTGATTGACAGGAACTAAACACAGGGTATAGTAAGGGTGTGGAGTAGGAGGGGCATAAGGGAAAGAAGCCCACCCTTAGCACGAGAAGTGTTTTGACTCATTTATTTATTTATTGGTTTATTTTCTTCTTTTTTAAAAAAGAAAAGTATCTGAGGATCAGTGGCAGGATTTTAGGACAGTAAAGTAATAAAAGGGAACAGGAGAGCTTCAGTAGCAGACAAGTAGTGGAATAGCAGTATAATTGCAGTATAATGGGGGAGTGGTGCAATGCAGTGGCTGTGGGGCAGCCATATCAGGCAGACCTTCTGGACACTGAGGTGCTGCCCTATCTGCATGCATCTCTGACCGCGGGATGAGGTAGCCAAACTCAGAGCGGAAGTAAACTGGGTCAGGAGTACCATCACCCCTATCCAGAGACTACCCAGTCCAATGCAACTGCCTCAAAGGATGCCGAGAACGAGGAGCACTTGGATGACAGTGGGCTCAGGGCAGGTTAGAGCTGGTCAGGCAGAGGCACCTCCCAGATCCTATTCCACTCCAAGAACTCATATGCTACACTGGCAAATGGGGACAACCAAATAAAGGTACCCAGAGAAGTGGAAGGAAAGGATGTGGAGGTTAGCCAAGGAGGTGACCTCAGCGGGAAAGCAGTGGACCCCAGAGGAGGAGGAAGCAAACCTGGTGGGGACTCCATCATAAGAGGATCCAGCTAGGAACCCAAAAGGGGAGGACAGGAGGTGAGGTGCTACCAGGTGCCACGGCATGGAGGATGGAAGGAAGATCCTGGGGATCACTGGGAAGGCAAGATGGGAGGTGAGCTGGATATCATTATCCACCTAGGTACTAATGACCTGGCAAATGGGGAGCCAAAGGAAGTTCAGGAAGAGTTTAGGAAATTGGGAGGGGTCTCAAACGAAGTAGCTACTTCTGTCACTTTCTCAGTACTACCTACGTAGAGGCAAGGAGAGAGATAGTGCATGCACCAGGAACTTTAACTCATGGTTGAAGAACTGGTGCTGTGAGGAAGGGTTTGATTCATTGGTGACTGACGGCCTGCATCCATCCTGGAGGAATCCAAGCACTCAATGATAAGTTTAAATGCTACATTGACAAGCATTTAAACTAGCAAATGGGGTGGCAGGCCAGCAAGGAGGGTACCTACTTGCTCACCCCCACAGCTAGCAGTGGAACCAGTGAACCAGAGGAGCGGCTATCTCTACAAAGCAGCGTGCAAAGATGGAGATTAGCGCCAAGAGGTGGATAGGCAGAAAAGGGACAAAATTCAGCAGAAAGGCAGGCAGCAAGGAGAACCAGAGATAAAGGACAACCAAGGAAGGGGCTGGAGGAACAGTGAAACAGTCTAGGAGGTCAAATCATGGAAAGCCATGTGCAAATGCCAGAGCCTTAGCAACAAGATGGAAGATCTGGAGGCTGTCAGGGTGCAGTCAGACCTAGACATTGTGGCCATCACTGAAACCTGGTGTAATGATAACCATGTCTGGGAGATGGCCATAGCTGGCTACAACATATTCAGAAGAGACAGAGCAGGCAAGAAGGGAGGAGGAGTGGTACTGTATGTGAAAAATGACGTAAGGGCCACAGAGATCCAGGAGGAACAAATGGGGAGAGATACTGTGGGTTGTTGAAAGGAAAATGGGGCCAGCCATCTGCACAGGTGTGGTCTATAGACCACCAGCCCAGGAGGAAGAAACAGATAGGGAGTTGATGCTAGCCATCCAAAGGATGGCAGACAAGGGTGAGGTAGTACTGGTTGGAGACTTCAATATTCCAGACGTGGACTGGAGCATCCCAGCAGCAGCAACAACTAGAGCAGATTTATCCTGGACTCCTTCTTGGGTGCCTTCCTCAAGCAACTGGTCATGGAACCAACTCGACAGAAGGCAATACTGGACCTTGTGCTCAGAACAGGGACAGTGTGATGGGGGTAACAGTGGGGAGCACCTGGGGAACAGTGACCACCAGTCATTGTGGTTTGAAATCACAGAAAGAGCAGAACCAAACCACACAAAAACATGTATCCTGGATTTTAGGGGGGAGACTTTGGGAAAATGGGGAGATACTTGAAAGAGGCATTAAGGGAATGGGGCAGGAATCAGGGTTGAGGAACAGTGGGAGTATTTAAAATGGGGATTACAAGAACAACAGAATTATGTATGAAGCAGGTTAGCAAGAGGAAAAGGAAGAGGAGACCATTATGGTTTTCCAAAGATGTAGCAAAGAAAGTGAAAGCCAAAAAGATTGCATTCATGCAATACAAAAAGACACAGGCAGAAGGGGATAGGGAGAAGTACCAGGAGAAGCAAAGGGAGGCAGGAGGTCAGTAAGGGAAGCCAAAGCTCAGACAGAAAAACACATTGCAAAATCAGTGGGTAGAGGGACAAAACCTTTACAGGTACATAAGTGAAAAAGAAAGGCAAAGGAGGGATAGTGAGACTGAAGGGGAGGATGGGGCCAGGTGTGGAGGATGACAACAGTAAAGCTGACATATTGAACAGGTATTTCTACTCAGTATTTACTGAGGAAGAGGAGGGTAATGGGTCTGAAGGGAGTACAAGGGTGAGAATGGTGCAGAAATGGACACAAGTCCCTTTACACGAGAAAGGGTCCTGAAGGAACTGGAAGTAATAAGAGTTGATAAAGCAATGGGGCCAGATGGGGTGCACCCCAGGTCCTTAAAGAACTAAGAGAGGTGGTGGCTGAGCCTCTGGCTATCCTGTTTAGCTGATCACTGGAAACAGGGAGGTACCCAAAGACTGGAGGACAGCAGATGTAGTTCTCTTATACAAAAGTGGGAACAAAGAGGAAGTGGGGAACTACAGACAGTCAGCCTCACCTCGGTAGTGGGGAAGATCATGGAAGCACTACTGAAGGAAGGTTGGTGGAGCATCTGGTTGTCAATGGACTACAGGACCCAAGGCAGCATGGTTTCACCAGGGGAGGTCATGTCAGACAAACCTCGTTGAATTTTTGACTGGGTGACTAGGGAGGTGGATCAGGAGGGCAGTGGACATGGCCTATCTGGACTTCAGCAAGGCCTTTGACACTGTGCCACAGAAGACTATTACACAAACTGGGGAATATGATGTGGGCAGGACAGTAGTGTGGTGGGTAGGTAACTGGCTGGGTGGCAGGACACAGAGGGTGGTGGTAAATGGCTGTCACCCACAGAGGGAAGAGTGACCAGTGGGTACCACAGGGATCAGTGCTGGGACCGTCCTATTCAACATCTTCATCAGTGACATTACGCAGGACCTAGAAGGCAGAATTTCACTGTTTGCTGATGACACAAAGCTCTGTAACAGAGTAGACACACCAGAGGGTGTAGACAGAATGAGAAGGGACCTGCAGAAACTTGAAGAATTGTCAGGGTTTGGCAGTTGAAATTCAATGCAAAGAAGTGCAAGATAATGCATATGGGGCACAAAAACCCTGGCACAATATATCAGTTGGGGTGAGGATATAGCATGCACCAAGCAGGAAAGGGATCTTGGGGTTATCATCTCTGATGACCTCAAGGTAGGGAAACAGTGACAAGGCAGCAGGTAAAGCAAATAGGATGCTGGGATGCATAGGCAGGGGCATCACCAGCAGGAAAAGGGAGGTCATAATTCCACTATACAACACACTAGTGAGGCCCCACCTGGAGTACAGTGTACAGTTCTGGAGACCTTACCTACTTAAGGACATAAACAGGGTAGAGAAGGTTCAGAGGAGGGCAACAAAGATGGTGCATGGATTGCATCACAAGTCCTATGAAGACAGGTTGAAGGAAGTGAACATGTACTCCTGGAGGAGAGGAGGAGACAGGGATATGATAGAGACATACAAGTATCTTACAGGGAGGAACAGGGTGCAGGAATACACTATTTTTAGGCGAAAAAGATGTTCCAGGACTAGAGGAATGGGATGAAGTTAGAGGGAGGACGATTCAGAGGAAACTTGAGGAAGAATTTCTTCACAGAACGGGTGGTGGACAAGTGGAACACCCTGCCAGAGGAAGTGGTGGGGGCTGAAACAATCACGGATTTAAGAATTCATGGGACAGACAGAAAGGAATTCTGGAGGTCAGGGTAAGGGCAACAGACTTCTAGGAAAACATAAACTGAACTTACAAGCTCAAATGGCAGACTGGTGGGCCATAGCTCTCATCTGCCGACACTGTCTATGTATCTATGTATCAGGCTACATGGTCTTAATTCCTTGGTGGTCCTCAACTAGAGTTTTGTTTGACACTAATACTGTCAATTTATATTTAATTTATCATTTATAAAGTCCTGCCACTACACTACAGGTTTTGAAATCTATGGGGCATGATATCTAGCTGGAGAGTACAGCTGGGTGACAGGTCCAGCTAGGTTTACAGATCATAAGTGTGCACCAATGTTTTAAGACAACTTTACTGGTAATTTCTTGTCTATAATATATGCATTGAAACTTCTTGGAGTCCTAAGACAATCTTAGTATGTCTTTAATCTGGGTGGGGGTTGCTTTTCAGTAATCACATCCTTATACAAACTGTGACACTCGTAGCTTGATTTAAGAGTCATCTGCTCCAGCAGTGTTATGTTAATTAAATTTATATGCAGTAAGATTCTTTGTATGTGTGTTCCACCAAGCACCTTTGACCCGGGACCCTACTGGCTGACAGTAATATGGTACTGGTAAACTTCTGACATCATCTTCTGTATTTTTAAATGAGTATTTTAAACCAAAGGGATTGTTTCTGTTTTTCTGCATTTTTATTTATTTTTATTATATTTATTTAGTTCTAGGATTATAAATACATTTGAGCCAGAGGCTGTTTTACAAAGGTTCCATGTCAGTTTGAAAACAGTACAACAAACTGAGGCAGTACAAGATAATACAGAGATACAGCAATCTGAAGTTAGAATACAGGATAATGTTGGTACATCAATGTATGGGAAGAGGCAAACAATATTGGTATACATTGGTCAAGGGAGAAAAGTGGGCGGGATTGTTATATCATACATGGTTATGCAAGTAAAATCAGCAGATACTCAAGTAGAGGAGGTGAACACAGGATAGAGTCATCGGTAAACACAAGTCCGGGGCAAAAAAAAAGGGGGTCTACCTGTTGAAAGTATTGTTTTTCTAAACAACTGCCATTAGGCTTCTGAAGAAGGACTGGTTGGTTCAAAAGCTAGAGCACTTTGTTCTTGTTGTTACATCTATGTTGGTCCATTAAAAGGTATAAATTCATTTGCTTCTGGATCTATTCTTGCAAGGACCAATATGGCAACTACTAAATCTAGATTTCAGCCAAGAGTGGATGTATAGGGTGCAACAGCATTCAGAAATCAGGGAAACCACTTGCTGCAACTCAAAATCAAACTCATGTGTTTTCCAGATTGCATATGGGTCACCTTTAAATGAAATGTCTTGATCAAGCAGATACAGAAAAATAATTGAAGAATAAAACCTGGTGAAACCCTGAGATCCACCTATATGTTATATTCTTTGACAGATTGTGACAGTGTGAAAACCTTTTGTTTGCTAACATGCAATGTCTGTATTTGCATTTAATGGTCATTCATTAGTGTCCCAAACAAAACATAGCACATATTGCTAAGCCAATGGCTGCAGCTGACAAGCACTGTGATATTGAACAGATGGGCAGTAAATACAGAGGGCTGAAATAACCTCTAATGAAAACAAGATCCCTAAACTAAAGCTGGTTGCCACTAAAAGGTATAGGACATTTCTGCAGCATCAGTGAGCACACTGTGAAATTCATATGACTGCTACTGTCATTATCAAAATGATCTTCATTGATTGTAATCTGTAGCAGCAAGCAGTGTGCACACCGCATCAGCACTGGTTACTATACAGAATCTGAGTTGGTGTTAATAGCACTGTGAGTACCCAAACAACAGGAAGAAATCCAAGTCCCTTAGCAGTACTCCTACAAGCCTGGCTGTCTCTGTAAATGGCATCTCCTTGGATCACATCCAAAGACCTTTGGTCACAGGTTGAACTTTCCTGACTTTGTGGTATGTTCACATCAAGTGCACTCAGGGACACTGCCACTGGCTCAGTAATTAATTGCTCAGATGGAAGCCTATATGTGTGTTCTCTGAATGAATGTTGGTAAATGTATTTCAGGCTGCAGTGGAGAGTCTAATCCCTTTTATGCTCAGTGAGATCATTTTGATGAAGTATATTCACATTCACATCAGCACACACGGTGGGGTTGATATTTTTGTTTGAAATGCTTTTTTTTTCACCCATGAATAAATAAGCAATTTAAATCTGGCTAACATTTTTCCAAACTGCAATTTGATATCAGTAAGGCCATGCTCCCAAACCGTTTCAGTTTTGTTTTAAGTTGCTCAAGGATTATGTCAGAGTGACCCACAATTCATTTGTCCTTATCAAATTCCTAGGACACTCCTATCACCACATTAGACAGATAATAGAACACAGCAGACTGCAGGAGGAATTCTGCATCACAGTAACACCTGGAGTAGACTCTATAGTTTAAATGATTCTGACAGTTGAACATTCATAAGATACAATGTAATCATATTTTATGGAGTGTTATATATACAAAGTATCTCAAAACATGTCACAATAGGATCAGAAAGTAACATACTGAGTTTAACACAATCCAGCAACATGCAAAAGTATAACAAAACCACAAGTAGCAAAGCAAGCAGTACAAGCATAACAAGCAACATGCATCAAAATACAATGTAGCAGTAACACTGCAGCAAACGTTTGAATTATTCTAAATGTGCCCAGGATAGCCAAACTGAGATGTAATATCTCATTTTAGTGGGGTCCCGTTTCTACACATTCTGCAACTGAGTGGACTGAAGTACTCAGAGATTAAGGACTTGATCCACAAAAGGTTGGGGGTACACACCTGGACAATATAAGCACATAGGCACTTGAATGACAGTCATTGATGTTTGCCAGGCACATATTCATAGTACACAGTACCCACCTTCTGTATGTATTTCAGTGCATATCATACGTGAGGAGTGCCATATGGGGTTTGGACAAACATACACACAATTTTGCATACTGATGCCGACCCACAGCACTAACTAGGAATCTACACTTACAGATCCTAGATGCCAAAACTACTCCCTTAGGGGCTGCAGTAATAATAGTTTATTGTCTTAACAACAATAATCATCACACAAACCAAATACACACCATGAAAATAGCTGGCAGACCCACAGTACAGCCTGGTCTGACCAAGAACTGACATACATGTCAGACATATCACACCTTCAACACTCCACAGAAGGAAGCCCTATATACTGTCACCCCCCACACACACACACACACACACACACAAATCCCAACCAGCACAGGAACAGAGTCCAGGAAGTATAAACCCATGGCATAGTGTGAGCTGCAATAATAGTCAATTATTGCAGATCTCAAGGCATATACTCCCTTTAGTCTAAGCTTTACCTACTGTACATGCCAATTTCTATAGTCTCTGTAGTCTGGCCACATTTTTTCCAATTATACAGAAATGCCCCAAAAAAAGTAATGCATCAAAAAATAAAAGACATGAAATGTAGGTTATTGCATTGCCCACAGTGGGCCTTTAACTGCTACCAGCTCTATGTGTTCTGTGGTTTGTGTTCTCAGTGGCACACCTGATTATGCTGAGCTTGTTGGTGACGACAATGTGAAAACTATTGTTTGAGACACAAAGAGGAGTCGCCACTATTGCTGGGAGTGGAGAGCCAAACTGTGATGCCAGTTCCAGTGGAACAGTTCAGAAAGACTTGCCACCAGAAGGTGCAGGAGTAGGAATAATAGCAGCTGTCACTTGTTGGACACGTGAGTGACTAATCAAATGAGTAGTTAGTTGATCCTTGGTAGCTGAGACTGAGAAAAGCTAATAACTAGTACTGTGTGGAATGCAGAATTCAACCAGCAGAATTACTGTATCTGACAGACGATTTTTGTCAGAAATTTGAGGTTCATTCAGCAGAATTCTGCCGACTTGTGGTCAGCTGAACTGTACTCCATGTATCCTCATTAATCTGCAGATAATCATTCCATGAGCATTACATAGAATTTCTGCAGAATCGGTGGGTAAATTTAGTTAAAATGTACCCACCCACTTGCTTTCTAATGGCAGGACACATCTACCTAGGGGTCTACAGAGGTGTCTGGAATCAAAGAAGTTTAATTTCAAACATACAAAATTTGCACATTGTGTTCTACATGTAGGTCAAGGTACAACTCTGTTACAGTCCTAGTTGAAAAAATGTATGGAACATGCAAGCAATAATACCTGACATGGTGGGTGGTATTGGGCAACACGGACTGCCAGGGGCATAATGAGGCCCACGCCACAGGCGGAGGCCTTATAGTCCTTGAAGGTCCGTATTGTCTATACCACCCACCCTGGAGGGTATTATTGTGCTTAGAAATGGGCATGAGTTTAAGTTTTTTTAGTAGAAATATTGGAAGAGAATGAAAATAAAATCTTTCAAATATATTAAAAGAAAGTTTTATGTAAAGTAATCCCTGCCTGTCAGTTGCATTTCCCTGTTTGTCAGAGCTGTCAGTAGAGGGCACTGCTATAGGAGGCCAGCGCCCTGGAAATGTTGCCAGGAATGCCTGTATCTTCTGCTGTGATCATGGAGGGGCGCTATGAGTTAAGAATGGCAGAGGATGTAAGGAGCCACAGTAAGGTAATTGATTTAAAAGTGTTTTTCTGTTTGTTTTCTGCGAGCATGAAATACAGTCAGGTGAAACGCAGAAGCGAGCAGGACTGTCTCGTCATAACTCTTAGCATGCAACATGCTAGCACTTGCTAGTACATCAAATCTAGGAAAAAAATGTGTTTTTGTGACAGAGTAGCGCTTAGCGCCTGGCGTGCTAGTGCTAACATTTTAAAGTGGAAACCTCTTGCTTTTGTTAGAAAAAATAGTTGGGGAGGGGCCTTGGCCTCCTGCCTCATTAAGTGAGGGGAAAATGCATGCTACTTTCTTTGAACATTTGGAAAACGGGTATACTCTGTGATGGGCACCTCGACCGCACTTGTTTCCATGAGGGCATCTATTGAAACTTAATGTACCCCCTGCTGTGGCTCTCAGCCAATCAAACAGCTCCAACAATATAGCCCATTTTCAAGATGGTATATATTATTTTGGGGCTGGCCTCATTAAGCATCTGAAAACAGGATTTTCCACAAATGACAAAGGCAGCATATCTATTGCTAACATTTGTGCTAAGACACATTCAGTTCTCTGGCTACTGGCTAGTTACAGCGAAACTAGCTGTGCTTATTGTCTGTTGTATGGTTGGTTGTACAAGGCACAGTACCAAATGATGGTGTGCTTGTGGACTGGGGCACACTTTTAATACCAGTGCTAGTTTTTAAGTGATTGCACTTTGGGAAATTAGTTAGATATGGATTGTACAGCTTTACAGGTGGGAGTACTTGTTGCTACATGAACAAAAGAAGTGTTACTCTTGGCAGTGCTAACACTGATATCCTCAACCTTACTCACTCCTTCTTCCCCTCTGGCCCCCACCACAGCCAACAACATGCCTTACATCAAGCTGTGCCTCCCTTTGTGCTGCTGCCACATTATAAAGTATTTTGTTTTCAAGGGACTGCACTGCCCACAGTCCCATGACAGAAACCAGCTTTACCACGGCTCACTCTAGCTTTAAGAGACTGCACTGCCCCACAGTCCCATGACAGAAACCAGCTTTACTATGGCTCACTCTAGCTTTTCAAAGACAACAAAGCTCTCAACCTTGGTATCTACTTCAAAAGTCCCAGACAAGTGATGTTTAGCATGCTGCTGCCACCACTGGCTTCCCTAATTGTCCCTTGCTGAGGGGCCTGTCACCCACTGTACCTACAGTATATCCCCATGACCACCACCAGCACCAAACACTCCACTGATACCTACACTATACCTATGCTTACCATCTGCACTGCCCTTGCCCTTTGTTTGATGCAGTGTCTTGATGTGAGTCAAAACTATCCCTTTCCTCTTCCATCGTTTGCTCCTCCACAGTTTCCTGTCTGACAATGAAGGAGAAGGCACTTTACATTTTAATGGATTTTATGAGCCTCTTGTTCCAGCTCCCATTCGATGTCTAGCAGTAGATCATCAAGATCAGAACAAAATTCACTGCTTCCGGTCAACGGCACACTGCTCCTCCATTTCCAGAGCTTGATTACTTTTACTTGCCATCTCCTCACTAGTTTGACTCACATTCTTTCCTCCACTGCAATCTCCTCAGTTGTCAATTCCTGTGGACACTCATCCGTCTCCACTACACCATCATGTACCACTTCCTGTGCTTCCTCCTTAGCCTCTTATAAAATATTTTACTGCTCCAGAGTCTGACACAGCTACAACAGTCTGATGTGTCTTAGACTCCAATTTCTCCTCCACCACAGATGATCCACCTTGTGTCACTGGTGTATTGCAGTCACATCTGATGCAATGTTTCTTGCTGGATATGACAAAGACAGAATGCTCACACACCTGTCACTAGAACCTGCACCAGCATCCCTTTCACTTCTCTTTGTCTTTTCAATGCAAGTTCCAAACTCTCATTCTCTGCCACTCTTTTTCATATTTCAATTTTAACTTTTTATTACAGCAAATTATTCTGAAAAAGAAGATGATACAATGCTCACTGCACTGTTGCTCTTGCAAGTTATATACAGTGTACACTTACTGACTGGCTGCAGCTCACATAGAAAAACTGAAGCTGATCAAACAAAGAGCAAAAGCACAAATAAGCACCTACTGCTTTAAAAATAACAGAACCTCTGGCACTCTATATGCCTTCTCAAGTGTGTGTGTGTGTGTGTGTGTGCATGCGGTGTGCATGTGTGTGCGTGTGTGTGTGTGCGAGACTCTCTCACGTGGGCCCTCTGCATAATGGGTAGAGTAATATGCACCTGAGGTGCATAGCCCACCCACACAGCCACGCAACCGTGGGAGATCTGTGGGTGGAGACCTACACGAATAGTGGCCACCACGCAACTCCCATATGTGTCCCCACCCCTGGCACACATGGTCAAGCAGGTGATTGGGGCAGAGCGGCGGACCTGGTGGGCATTCAATCAGTTGCCCATACTGGGTCCCTGAGTGGATCCCTTGTGCCCCTAAAGGGGTGCAGGGGAGAGATGAGCTATGATAGCAGCATTGCTGCATTCCAACAGTCAGGCACCTGCACCACTGCCCTAGCCCTCCCTGCAGCATAGTGGGCTGGGGCAGCACGGAGGTCCAATATGTGGTGCCTCTGCACCCAGCATCTGGAATACATGGGGCATGTACTGGGTTATGCCTGGTCTTGGCAGGTGTACCCAGCACCCCTCTACCTGGCACTATGTGGCTTTGTGAATGCCCTGTAGGGGCGGCATGCTCCTGACATGCCCCTGCACAGACATTCCCTGGGATTAAGACAAGCACATAAGTGCCTTGCACTGCACTTACACACCCTTGGAGAATGCCACCCAGGGTCTGCGGGACCCCAGCTGCATGGCATTCACCTGTGCAGTTGCTCTTTTCACCTCGGCTCCATGGCACATAGGCAATGCATATCTTTGTGCATAGGGCCCACTGTCTCCAAAAGTAGAATAAGATTAGGCTGGTGCCAACAAGGCTAGTCTTGCTTTTTATGTTGTTATCTTTATTTTTGAAGCTGGCTTTATCATTTCACCAGTCTCACTGTTACAATTGTAGTTATATGTGGACCACATCTGATGTCAGTTTTACAGATTTTTTGTATGCAGTGTCCATAGGAAGGCTTTGATGCAGTGGCATTACTTTTCAGCAATGCTCTACTCTGTACAAAGTGGCTCAAGTCCAGTTAACACCAGGAATTAGTTTCATTCCTCAAGCACCAAACTCTCTTTAGCTCCAATCATATCATCATGTTTATGTTCAAGTAGTGCACAAGCACAGGCTTAACATGTTGATATGAGAGTTGCTAGAGAGAGGTGTGAGGGGTGCAAGCCTACTGTCCAGCGGTGCAACGGCGGCTGTTCTGTGGCCAACAAATTAGCAGGCAGTGTCCTGATGATACTGGTTTACTGAGGGGCACATCTCGGCTCTGTCCTCTGAAATGCGAGCCCTTCAGCTGCGGCTTAGTGTGTCTTTCCTTGTTAAACAATGTCCCCTTCCCTGCTGCTGCTTAGTGTGTCTTTCCTGGTTAAAGAATTTTTCATTTCTGACACTGGGATGCCCACTCCCAGTGTTGGATGTGCCCCAACCCATTTACATCCCTAGCCAACATCGGGTGCCCAATCCCTGTGTTGGCATCCACCCCACCCCACCTATTATTGTGGCACACTGGGTGCCCACCCCATGTGCCTAAATGTATATATATTTTTTTTTGCCTGTAAATGAAGAAAACCTTCCTCGCAATCTTTTTTTTCACCTGTAAACTGAAAACCATCCTCATTGTCTCCCATCCCCTCCCCATCCTGACCCTCCAACTGCGCACTCCACCTCCCTTACCCCATACTTACCCTCCAAGGTTGGCGGATGCAATGTTCTGTGGAGCAGGACATGTCTGCACTCTTCAAAACCAACCAGCAAACTGAAAGAATGAAAGTTAAGCCTTGTAATGAGAGTCGATGGGGTTTCAACTTATGTTGATATCTCAGCCATTTCTAAGAATTTTGGCCCAAAATTTTCAACATGGGGTTCTTGAGACCCCACCTCATGAACATGTGGCTGTCATTTCATTCCTTGGTCCCAAAAGATCATTTTGTGGTTGCTGTGTGAAATCGCCTTTGGGACTGAATAACAAAATGACAGTGCTGCTGTTCATGAGGTGGGGTCCCAAATGCCCATGTTGCAAATTTGGTAAAAAATTCCAAAACATGACTGCGTTATGAGCTTGTGCTGTGTAGTTTCTACGACAGTCGTAACTTCACCAATTTTAATATTTTCACCCAGATTTTCAACATTGCCATTTTTCACACCTCCTCATGAACAGTACAACTGCCATTTTTTACATCCTGCCCAAAATGTGTTTTAGCACCTGTGGTGCTGAATGGCACAGTAGCTACGCAAAATCACCTTTGGGACTGAGTAACGAATGATAGTGCCACTGTTCATGAAGTGGTTTCAAAAATCTTGTGTTAAAAATTTGGAGAAAATACCAACAAACATCTGGGACATTAGGGTTTCAACCGTAATGCCCCCACCCTGTAGATACTGACAGGCATCGGGCATGTGCCTTTGGGGTTGTCAGCCATATTACTCACACCATTCCACCTCCACCCTGCAGTCAGTGACAGGCATCGGGTGTGCCTTGGAGTCTTTGACTCAAACGCTCACCCCATTCTCCTATATTGTACCCATCTCAGCTTATTTCATTATGGAACGGTTGAGCATTAGGCCAAAGACCTCAAGGCACACCATGATGCCTGCGCAGTGCATGCAGGGGGGGTGGAATGGCATGAGCATTACGTCAAGACCCAAAGGACACCTCAATGCCTGTCAGTCCCTGCAGGGTGGGTGGGCGTTAGGTTGGAAACCCTAATGCCTCATTAAGGAAGTAAATCAGGGAGGGATGTTTGATGTCACCTACCTTGATTTCAGCAAAGCCTTTGACAATGTCCAACATAGAAGGCTGATTAACAAGATGAGTAGTCTGGCAATGTGGCACAAGCTGATAAACTGGGTTAGAAACTGGCTGATGGACAGGAGGCAAATGATGGTGGTAATTAAATCCAATCTGAGGAGAGGGGGTGACCAGTGGGTACCTCAGGATAAGTACTGGGACCAGTCCTGTTCAATGTCTTCATTACAGACATTGCGGAAGGGCTAGAAGGAAAGGTCTGTCTGCCTGTCTGCAGATGATACCAACAGCTATAACAGAGTGAATACTCTAGAAGGGTGGAGAAATGAGCAGGGACATGGAGAGGCTTGAAAATGGTCTGAGGAGGGCAATTGAGATTCAATGCAAAGAAGCCCAAATAATGCACCTGAGAAGAGGGAAACCTGTGGAGAGTTACAGGATGGGATGGAGGTGCTGATGATCACCAAGGAAGAAAGGGACCTAGGAGTTATCACTTCTGATGACCAAAGGTGTCAATGCAAATCACAGATGTTGCAAGGATGATCAGTGGCATGCTGGGGTACATAGGCAGAGGCATCACTAGCCAAAGGCACAAGGTGGTGATGCCATTGTATAATGCACTAGTGAGGCCTTACCTACATACTGTGTGCAATTCTGGAGGCCGCAAATGCACAAGGACACTGACAGGGTGGAGGCAGGCCACAGAAAGGCAACCAAGATGGTACATGGCTTGCAACACAGAACATATCAGGAGATAGTACTTATTGGAGGAAAAGAGGAGTGGGGAACATGATAGACACGTTCAAGTACCTCAAGGGCATAAACAAAGTGCAGAGGTGGACATCTTCGATACAGCAAATGTTCAGAATTGACAAATGCTTGTTTTATCCTAAAAAGAAAAACATCCATTGTTGTCCACTGTGGAACCCCTCCCTGAACAGTATACAGACACTGGGGTGCCCAATCACCCAGTGTCATCTGTCCATCCATTGTTGTCTGCTGTGTAACCCCCAAACAGTATACAGACACTGGGGTGACCAGTCCCCAGTGTCCTCATCTGTTCAGCATACTCTGAAAAAAGAAACCGTCCCTTGTAATTTTTTCCCTGTAAAAGAAACCGCCCATCGTTGTCCATTCTGCTTTTACCCAACCCCTACCTCCCACTCAGGACCCACCACCCCACACACCCCGTGTCCTATACCTACCCACACCGAGGTCTGTCGCCATAATCTACCTTGGACTGCAGGTACGCTCACTCTTCAAAGCCCAACCGCGAACTAAGGTAAGTGCTTCAATGTATTTCAGTGGGGTTTTCGCATCAATGTATTTAAATAGGGTTTTCAACTTAGTGGAATAGCTTGGCCATTTTAAATATGTTTGCCCAAAACTTTCAACATATGTTTTTGGGACCCCACCTCACATTCAACTTTACTAAAGCAATTTTCAAACATCCCCTCCCCATGACACTTAGTGCACACGACAAACATTTGACATTGACAAATGCTTGTTTTATACTCTAATGGTTTGTGTTAGATGCTAAACTCCTCAGGTAGTTGGGGAAAGAGGGACAGACTTTGGGGCAGGGTGGGCACTGAACATGTTAGTTGTTGGGGACAGAGAGGCAGATGTTTTTATTCCCTGATAGGCCTGGTTGGGTATCAAACCCATCAGTTAGTTTGGAGGAGGAAGTCTGTTTTTTTTTTTCCTGACTAACTGGGTTGGAGTTGTAATCACCAGGATGTTGGGAGGACATATTTGTTTTTATTCCTGATGGGCCATATTGGTCCTGAACTTGTGAGGGATTTGGGTGAAGAATAAGGGGACACTGTTTTTCATTCCCTGATAGCCAGGTGATGTATTGGACCCATAAGACAGTTGGGGAAGGGGCCATATTTTTTTAGTTCCTGACAGGCTGGGTTGGACTTGAGATTCACCAGGTTATTGAGTGGAGGGAGACATATCTTTTGTATTCCGTGGTGGGCCAAATTGGGCTCTGAATTCATTGGGGAGTTGGAGGAAGATGAGGGGATGGTGTGTTGTATTCTCTGTAGGTCAGGTGGTGTACTGGACCCATTAGATAGTTTAGGAAGGTTGGGGAAGAAGGATGTATTTTTTATCCCGACAGGCTGGGCACCAGAAATCCTGGCAGTAAAGCAGCAGCCCCAAGCCTCCCATTCAGGGTATGAGCTCTTCACTGCAACCTGAATGGATGGGCATAGGGAGAGCAGTGTTTTCCTACACAGGGACAGAGCACCACCTTTTCCACCCTCCGCTCACCACTTTGCTGCTCCTCCATATCTCTGTTTGGCTGAATGCAGGTTCTAAATTCCCTCATTGGTTTCATAATATTGTGCCACTTTTGTTTTAACTTCATTAAATTTTATTTTAGTGTTTGTACAGTATCTTTGCATGTACATTCAAACTTGAGAATGTGTGTTGCAGGATGGAGACATGGAGACAGACACCATGAGCTGCCCTTTTTTAATGGAAGCTACTAAAATAGTACTGGTGTATGCTGAAAAGTTCCTGTTGATTGTACTAAGGCTGCAAATTAATCATGATCTGTCCTTACAATTAAAATATATGTTACATAAACTAAATCTGATTAACCCTTTACTGGTTAGAACAGACCTCTTTACTGTTTGTACAGACACTTGATTCTGTTCAAATAACTCAGCTTCTTATATGAAATGTATCTGCATAACCATTCAAAGAAGAGGTTGCCTGGTGAATCAGTTATTTCTTGAGTCAGTCCCAACAGCAAGTTGAATTTTCATTTTACTTGTGAGGCAGGTATTGAAGAAGAATACTACAACAGTGAGATACTTAGTGAGAAAAAGAAAAAGCAGCACTCATTTCACATTCAGCACTGTCTTGAACTGAATCATACCAGTCAACACTAAGAAATCCTTCACAAAAGAGCTGAAATTGAGGTGAAATAAACTGGCTCGAGACTACTGACACTGGAGGTGCTGAGAACTTGATCTTGGACTACTGATGCTGGAGGTGCTGTGGATTTGGACTTGATTTGAGGTGAAATGAACTGGGTCGAGACTACTGACACTGGAGGTGCTGGGAACTTGATCTTGGACTACTTATGCTGGAAGTGCTGGGGATTTGGACTTGAACATGGTGGCAATGGTTATTAATTATTGATGCCTATGGTTTGCACATGCTTTATTATTTCTAAAAGTCTTGATTGTGGGTTGGGACTGAGGAGGGGTGAGGGTCGGGGGCCCACAAAATACATGAGCCTGATTTAGGACTGTATCTAAGTATCACAGAAGAAATGGTAGGGCAGCACAGAGGAGGGGTGACCAAGGGAGAGGGATCTTTGACAGGGTTGTGGGGTGCAGTGGCTGTGGAATGGCTATGATCCTAAATTGGGCTTGGAGGATGGGGGGCTGTATGATGTGAGCAGCTCACTCAGTTGAGAGAGAGAAAGCGGGGCTAAGATGGAGGTTAAATGGGTAGGGAAGGTGGGAAAATGGGGTAGAGACAGGGATGGTATAAGCCAAGGAAGGAGTGGGAAGGGCTGAGTGGATTCACTGGAGGATCAGATACACTGTTCTGGAAGTCAAGGGCTTGGGAGGAGAGGATGGAAGGGATCCAGAGTGATATCTCCAGGCTGAGTTGGCCAGGATTTGTGGGACATCCTCTCCCACTTAGGGACCACCAGGGTCACTGCCGTTGCCTCAGATGTTGCCAAGAAAGAGGAGTGGTTGGACCACAGTGGGCTCAGGGAAGGTGAGGGTGATGGAAAGAGGTGCATCCTCCAGTTGTACTTCTCCACAATTTCTATGCCGTTCTGGAAAAATGTGGTTCCTCTATGGAGGCATCCACAGTGGAGACCAAGGAGGATGCTGGGAACCTCCACAAAGGAGACCCACAGGAGGGTGGCATGGGACCCCACAGGGAAGGAAACAACTCCTGGTTGGGGACTTGATTGTTAGGAAGGTAGAACTGGGGAGGAAAGGGAGAGGAGGTAGGGTGCCTGCCTGGTGCCATGGCAGAGGGACAGGAGGCAGATCCTCAGGATCACAGGAGCAGCTACTGAGGGAGCTGGATGTCATTGTCCACCTAGGGATAAATGACCTGGTTAAGAAAGGGATCAGAGCAGTGCAAGAAGCATTTGTGGAGATGGGGAGGGTTTAGAAAATAGCACACACAGTAACCTTCGGAGGTGCTGTCTGTCTATGGCATGGATGAGGCTAGGGTGCTCCACAGCATGGGATTCAATCAGTGATTGAAAACTGGTGCATAGCTCAGGGCTTCATTGGGGACTGGGGGTCCACCTGAATGGATGCAGGCCTATACTGGCATGATGGTCTGCATCTGTCCAGGAGGGGAACCAGTATCCAAGGTGATATGTTTAAATACTTCATTGGCAAGCATTTAAACTAGCCAAGAGGGAGACACTGGAAAGGAGCAGGAAATCCAGCCCCAAAAAATCAGGGTACTAAGTGAGGTAGACACCAACATAGAGATGTCATTAGGGAAGGCGAGAGTAAATGGAGAAAGTGACAAATGCAATAAGGACAGAGATGGGGCAAAAGGGTAAGGCCATCAGAAATGGAGGGTAATGAGTACCAACGCCCATAGTCTGGGCAACAAGCTCCCTGAACTAGTGGCCTTGATGAAAGAGGGATGCCTGATATCATAGCAGTCACAGAAACATGGCACAGAGAACCATGACTGGGATGTTACCATACCAGGGTACACAACCTACAGGAGAGACAGGGAGGGCAGAAGGGGAGTAGCTCTATGTAGGGAAGGATAAAACAACTGAACAAAAGAGTAAGCAGGAGGAGAGGAGGCACTGTGGGTCACCTTAGAGACTGGAAATGGCACCACAATCCACACAGGGTTGTATACAGACCCCCATGTCAGGGGAGGAATGGACAAGATATGATAGAAGGCATACTTAGGATGGCAGAGAAAGGAGATACTGCTGATGGGGACCTTAATATGCCAGATGTTAACTGGAGCACCTTTGCTGCAGCCACATCCAAAAGCAGGGCCATTCTTGATGCCCTTCAGGTGGCATGCCTCAGACAGCTAGTTTTGAAACCTACTCATGAGGGAGCAATCTTAGACCTCATACTCTCAAATGGGGACAGTGAGAGCATCTCAGATCTAGAAGTGGCTAGCCATTTGGGAACAAGTGACCACCAAACAGTGTGGTTCATGATAAACTCAGCTACAGAGTCAAGCCCTACAAAAGTGAGGGTTCTGGACTTCAAGAGGGCTGACTTTGGCAAGACAAGAGAGTGCTTAGAAAAGCACTAGCAAACAGGCTAGAAGGAGGGGTGAAGCAACAATGGGGAAATATCAAAACTGCCATCACAGAGGCAACAAGTCTTTGTGTGAAGCAAATAAACAAATCAAAATGAAAGAAAAGCCATTATGGTTCTCAAAAGAAGTGGTGGTGAAGATTAGGAGAAAAGATAGCATTTAGGAAGTATACAGAAACGCAGAAGGATCAGGACAGAGAACTGTACCAGTTAAGGCAGAAAAAAGCAGGAAGGTAGTCAGAATAGCAAAGGCACAAACTGAGGAAAAGATAGCCAACTCGGTTAAGAAGGGGGATAAAACCTTTTATAGGTATATCAGGAACGTGAAAGACAAAAGGAGGGATAGTGAGGCTGAATAGAATGGATGGTGGTGGGCAGAGAGTGACAGTGAAAAGCAAGGATACTGAATGAATACTTCTGTTCAGTATTCACAAAAGAAGAAGTGGAGAGGTGCCTAATCCAATTAACAGAAGCACTTGGGGGTGAAATTCCAGCCTTTCACAGAAGAAAGGGTTCTGAAAGAACTCCTAAAACTGAAGGTGGACAAAGCAATGGAGCCAGATGGAATTCACCCCAGAATTCTAAAAGAATTAAGCAGAGATCTAGTGACACCACTGACTACCCTTTGTAACAAATCGTGGGAAGATGGTGTGGTACCTGAGGACTGGAAGAAGGCTGATGTGATTCCCCTTCACAAAAGTGGGAGCAAGACAGAGGCAGAAAACTACAGAACTGTCAGTGTGACCTCTGTGGTAGGGAAAGTGATGGAATCACTTCTGAAGGAAAAGAATTGTTGAGTACCTAGAGGCCACTGGGGCACAGGACCCAAGGCAGCATGGGTTCTGTGGGAAGGTCATGTCAGTCGAATCTAATTGATTTCTTTGACTGGGTGACCAAAGTAGTAACAAGGGAGGGCTGTGGACATGGCCTACCTAGACTTTTAGCAAGGCATTTGACACAGTCCCACACAAAGATTAGTAGACAAATTAACCAGCCTTGGAGTGGGTCCCAGGTGGCAGCCTGGGAAAACACTGGCTGAACAACAGGACACAGAAGGTAATTGTAAATAGAGTCCACTCTGAAGAAATAGGGGTTACTAGTGGGGTACCAGGAGGTTCAGTACTGGGTCCAACTTTTTAATGTCTTTATAAGTGACATTACAGAGGGACTGGAAGGAAAAGTATGCCTCTTTGCAGATGATACAAAGATCTGCAACAGGGTTGATACACAAGGAGGCATGGAACGGATGAGAAAGGACTTGGCAAGGTTGGAGGAATGGTCAGAAGTATGGCAGCTTGGATTCAATGCAAAGAAGTGCAAAGTAATGCACCTGGGAAACAAAACCCTGGGAAAGATTACACAATGGGGTGGAGGTAGTAACAACAACAAAATTTAAAAGGGACCTGGGGTAATCACATCAGATGACCTTAAGGTTGGCAAGCAATGTGAGAAGGCGGTAGGGAGGGCTGGGGGATACTGGGATGTATAGGGAGAGACATCACCAGCAGAAAACAGGAAGTTATTATCCCTCTGTACAGACAGCTGGTGAGACCACACAAAGATTAGTAGACAAATTAACCAGCCTTGGAGTGGGTCCCAGGGTGGTAGCCTGGTAAAACACTGGCTGAACAACAGGACACAGAAGGTAATTGTAAATGGAGTCCACTCTGAAGAAATAGGGGTTACTAGTGGGTACCTGAGGGTTCAGTACTGGGTCCAGTCCTTTTAATGTCTTTATAAGTGATATTACAGAGGGACTGGAAGGAAGTGATGCCTGTTTGCAGATGACACAAAGATCTGCAACAGGGTTGATACACAGGGAGGCATGGAAAGGATGAAAAGGGACTTGGCAAGGTTGGAGGAATGGTCAGAAGTATGGCAGCTTGATTCAATGCAAAGAAGTGCAAAGTAATGCACCTGGGAAACAAAAATCCTGGGGAAGATTACACAATGGGGGAAGTAGTAACAACAACAAAATTTAAAAGGACCTGGGGTAATCACATCAGATGACCTTAAGGTTGGCAAGCAATGTGAGAAGGCAGTAGGGAGGGCTGGGGGATACTGGGATGTATAGG
Source organism: Neoceratodus forsteri (assembly GCA_016271365.2). NCBI lineage: Eukaryota > Metazoa > Chordata > Ceratodontiformes > Ceratodontidae > Neoceratodus > Neoceratodus forsteri. The sequence continues at coordinate 399,770,013 of CM057454.1, forward strand.
GAGAGGCTTCACCAGCAGAAAACAGGAGTTATTATCCCTCTGTACAGACAGTTGGTGAGACCCCGCCTAGAGTACTGCATCAAGTTCTGGAGACCCCATCTCCACCAGGACATAGACAGGAAGGAGGCAGTTCAGAGGAGGGCAACTAAAATGGTGCAGGGTCTGCAAGAGAAGCCATACAAGGAGAGGCTAAAGGAGCTTAATATGTATAGTCTTTAGGAAAGGAGAGGGGGACATGATAGAAACTTTTTAAGTACCTCAGTGGAATCAACAAAGTCCAAGAGGGTAGCATCTTTCAGAAAAGAGATGTGCAAGAAGAAGAGGACACAATTTGAAGATAGAGGGGATGGCTCAGGGGCAATGTGAGGAAGTATTTTTTCACAGAGAGGGTGGTGGACGATGGAACAGCCTTCCTGAGGAGGTTGTGGGGTCAAAACTGTGGGAGAATTCAAGAATGCTTGGGACAGACATAAAGGCAATTTTTGTGGGGTAGGAAGAAATAGGCTGTTGGTTAAATAGGATCTGCAGCTTATCCTCTAGGTAGGGAAATGGGCAGACTAGGTGGGCTAAGCGGTCCTTATCTGCTGTCAAAGTCTATGTTTCTATAGACCAGAGGTGGTAACAGACAACAGCAAGTCCAGATTTGGGACAGGGACGCCGAGACAGTAGGAAAGGGGTTAGTGGGAACTGACAGCAGGAAGTCTAGAGGCACAAAAATGATGCCTGTAGCTAGGGAAAGGGTCAGTCAGGATCAGGAGGAATGGAAGACAGTAGGCTCAGAAAAGGCAGACCAATGCCCAGTATGAAGGACAACCAGGCATGGGTGAAATGGGCCAGAAGGTGGAAATATGAATAGTTTTGCCCTCCTAGGTATTCTTGTTCGAGACATTGGAGCAGAAGGAGTCTGGCAGGGGCCATCAGAGAATGGGGTGCAGAGTGGCTGGGGGATGGGGGGTGAATATCTCAGGTGCAGTGGAAGGAGGGAGGAGGGGCAGGCACATCGCATGCAGGAGAAGGGGTGGAGGAGGGACAGGCACATTAGGGACACGCCAAAAGGTGGCACTAGGGGAACTGTGGCATAAGAAAAGGGGCAGGAATGAAGCACTGGAAGAGCTGGAGTTGAGCTCCTGGGAGGCTGAAAATGAACTGGAGAAAACCCTGCAGGGTTGGAGCTGCAGTAAAAGGCCGGGCATGCACCGGGCAGGGTGCAGGAGAGGGAAATATGCAGACAGGGCAGGTGGTAAGGAGAAAGACTTCCCAAGTGGGGTACAGTGCTCAAAACCTTCTGCAAAGATGGGCAGGACAGGAACAGTTGGAGGATCAAGCACAGCTGGCACAATCTCACACAGTGATGCAGATGAGGGAAGGCCAAGAGCAGTTGGGGGGTCAGGTGAAATTGGATCATGCTCAAGCAGTGATGCAGGAGGGTCTGCAGGGATGAAGGAAGCCTGGTGGAAGTACAAGGGATGAAGAGGTACAGGAGGGGAGTCTGATGAAAGGCTAAAGGAGAGGGTGAAGAGGTACAGATGCTCTATGTGGGAAAAATCAGGATAGGCTAGGTGATGGGGAACAAAAGATGAGCAGGGCAGAAACCAAGTCAGGATGGAACATGAGGAGGAGTCCAAAGGAGCCAAACCCTGCAGCACAAAGCTAGAAGTCAAAAGGACACCCAGGAAGCAGGGGGCAGTGAGAGTGGCACTATTGGGGACTCAATAATTAAGGGGCTAAAATGGGAAGGAAGGAAGGGAGCAAAAAACAATACAGTATGGGTACAGTGCATGCCAGGGATGACGGTACTGGAGGTGAGGCATCATATTCCTTCCTGGGGTAAGCAGCAGGATGAAAGGACACATCTGGTGTTTCACCTGGGCACAAATTACTTGGAAGGAACAGTCTGATGGAGGTACAGGCAAGGTTTGAGGAACATGCTAGGTTCTGTAGAAGCAACACTGTTTTTCCTTCCATTTTCTTCTCTGAGGTGTTGCCAGTACCAAGAGTGAGTACACCCAGAAAGAAGATAAGGGCATTCAACAACTGGCTACAAGGTTGGTGCAGGTGGATGGAGTTCAGCTGGATAGTGACTGGGGCTCTACATGGGAGGAGGAGGGCTGCATGCCCAAGACAGGCTGCACCTGAGCCTTCCGGGCAGCTGCACTAAAGAGTAAACTGGGGACTTCATGGCAAGGAAGTTCAATTTAAACTAAATAAGGGGGTGGCTAAGGACAGGCCTCCTACATGAGGCAGAGCAGAGAGGTTATCAGCCTCCTCCAAGTCACAACACTCATCAAGGGAACACTTAGCAGTGGGGAAGGACAGGATGGGGCTACATGTTGAGGGCTTAGTTGCAAATGCCAGGAACCTGGGGAACAAAATGGGAGAACTAGAGGCCACCATGATGGAGGAGAACCCAGACATTGTAGCAGTGAGTGAGGCTTGGTGGAATGAGCACTATGCCTGGGAGACAGTTATCCCAGGGTATTGGTTGTTTAGGAAAGATCGGGAGGGAAGGGGGAGGGAGGCATTATATATCAGGGAAGGGATTGGGGCCATGGAAGGGCAGGATGAGGAGGGAAACAGAGATAATGTGGGTCACCCAGACAGGGGACAGGGGAAGACCTGCATGTTGGGTAGTCTATAGGCCTCCTATGCAGGGGAGAAAGGGATAGACACTTTGTAGAATCAGTAGTGAGATGGCACAGAAAGGGAAATTGAAGTAGTTGGGGACTTAAACCTTCCTGTGACATCAACTGGGAGGCCCAGACAGCAATTCCACAAGGAGAAGGGGCATCTTAGAGGCTTTTCAGGCATATTCCTGCAACAAAGGGTCAGTGAGCCCACTAGGGGTGTAAACCTGTTGGATGTGGTCCTCACAAATGGGAACAGTGTGGAGGAGGTGGAGGTGGGGAAGAGCTTGGCACCAGTGACCACAGGGCTGTCAGGTTCAGGGTGAGAGTGGGCAGGAGGGTTAGGACAAGAACCAAGGTAATGGACTTCAGAAAGGCTGACTTTCATGGAATGAGGAAGTAGTTGGGGAAGAAATGTTGAGGATAGGGATTGCAGGGGTGGAGGAATTATGGCAGCCATCAAGAGAGGGGTATTTAAAGCCATGGACGCATGTATAAGAAGGGTAAGAAAATAGAAGACAAAAAGACCACTATGGTTCACTAGAGAGGTGGCGTTAGGGGTCAAGGAGAAGACTAGAGCATTCAAGAGGTACAGGAGAACACAAAAGGATGAGGACAGGGAAACCTACAGGAAAAAGAAAGGAGGCTTGCAAAGATAAGGAGGGCTAAGGAGGCCACTGAGGAGAGGATAGCTAAGCAGGCAAGGAGGGGGACAAACCTTCTTTAGGTAATGCTTGGAGAAAGGAGGAGGGCACTGCATAGAATTGGAAGGATAAGGGGGAAGTGGAACAGTACTGGAAGGGGACTTCGGAAAAGCAGAGGCATTAAACAGCTATTTCTCCTCAATCTTCACAGAGGAAAGGGAGGGAGGTAGGGAACCAGGATGGGTGGGAGGGTGACAGCCACAGGCAGGTGACTGTGGCAGAATTCACTGCTGAAGGAGTAAGGGAAGAGCTGGGTAGGCGTGGGGTGAACAAGGCAATGGGGCCTGATGGAATACACCCAAGGGTTCTCAAGGAGGCAAAGGATGAACTGGCGCCACATCTAGCAAGGTTGTTTAACTTGTCCTTGGTCACAGGGGTGGTGCCAATGGACTGGAAGAGGGCAGAGGTGGTGCATATAAAGGGGGCAGAAGGACGAGGTCAAAACTACCATCCTATTAGTCTTACCTTGGTGGTGGGGAAGATAATGGAAACACTACTTAAGATCAAGTTGATAGAATACTTGAGATGAATGGCATGCAGGATGACAGGCAGCATGGCTTCAGCAAGGGAAGGTCCTGTCAGACTAATCTGATAGAGTTTTCAATGGGGATGACACAGACAGTGGACCAGGGAGGAGCAGTGGGCGTGGCCTATCTGGATTTCAATAAGGCCTTGACACCATTCCGCATGGTGGAATGGTACATAAGCTGGACAGGCTAGGGGTGGAAAACAGGATCACCAGGTGGGTGGTTGGAAAACTGGTTGAAGGGAAGGAGTCAGACAGTGGTGGTAAATGGGACACTTACAGGAATGGGCGGTGACCAGTGGGGTGCCACAGGGTCAGTGCTAGGACCAATACTCTTTAACATCTATGTTAGTGACCTAGCAGAGGGTCTGGAGGGACGGGTGTGCCTCTTCGCAGATGATACAAAAGTCTGCAATAGGGTGGATTCACCTAGTGGGGTGCAAGCCATGAGGCAGGACCTGGAGAGGCAGGAGAGGTGGTCTGACACCTGAAATTGAAGTTTAATGCACAAAAGTGCTTGCTGATGCACCTGGGGAGGAAGAATATGAGGGAAACTTACTCCCTTGTGGGGCTGGTAATTAAGGAGAAGGAAACAGAAAGGGACCTGGGGATTATGGTATCGCGTGACCTCAAGGTGGCCATCCAGCAGGGCAGTGGAAAGGCAAATGGAATGTTGGCCTATATTGCGAGGGGTTTTAATAGCAGGAAGAAGGAAGTGCTAATGCCATTATACAGAACCATGGTTAGCCACATCTGGAGTATGGGTGCAGTTCTGGAGGCCTCACCTACAAAGAGATGTTGAGCCGATGGAGAGGGTGCAGAGAAGGGCAACCAAAATGGTATGAAGGATGCAGGATGTACCCTATGAGAGAAGATTGAGAGGGCTGAATTTGTAACCTCTGGAGACTGGTGGGGGCATGATTGAGACCTTTAAGTATCTGAAGGAATGAATAAGGTAGAGTGTAACAGCTTGTTCAAATTGAAGAAGGAGTGAACACGAGGGTCATAGCCTAAAACTGGAATGTGGGCAATACAGAGAGGTAATGTCAGGGGCAGTTTTTCACAGAGAGGGTGGTGGAGGCCTGGAACAAGCTGCTGGAGGAGGTAGTGGCAGCTGAAACAGTGGAGGGGTTCAAGAGGGCTTGGGATAGATTTAAGGGGTTGGGAAAAGAGGGTGGAAGTATAACAGAAGGGTGGAGGTAGGGTGTTGGGCAGACTAGATGGGCTGAGGTGCCTTTCTGCCGTCACATTTCTGTGTATCTGTGTATCTGGTGTAGCTTTCAACAAAACTCTTTTACTGTAAGTATAAATTGCTGGCTGTGTTCAAAACATGCCAACAAAGTGCAAACATAGCCAGAATAGCAACAACAGATTGTAGCAGGAGTCTCTTATCTAAAGTTCATTTACAAAGGGCTAAGATGTTTTTGTCACCATATCTTCCTGGAAAGACTCATGAAAGTTTACTGCAATTGACCCTGTCAATTGTTCCTTGAAATCCACTATGATCCTGGGGTGTATCCTGTCTACCCTTAAGACTTACATGGCTTGACTTTTGCTAGGTAGTCAGGTATCAAGTCAGGTGTGTTGTCTGCAGGCTGCATCATGGCTATCTATGATGCCATGGGCTCTCCCAATGAGCACTGAAGTAGTATTCATTCTGCATCTCAGCCATCACCCAGCTGTGTCTACACCACCCCATCTCTCTCTCAGGGTTCTCCCTTTCCCGTTTTGGGGACCAGTTCCCTACTTTGCTTCCTTTTCCATTTATGTACTGGAAGAAGGCATTGGTGTTGTCCACAGCTCCTAATGCTCTCCTAGCTTTCAGCCTTTCCTTGGCTTACTTAATTGTAATGGTGTTGTCCTCAGTGAAACTCTATATCTCTGGTCTGGTGGTAAACTATCTCTTTCCAGCAATCATAGACCTTGTTTTTGTTTAGGATCAGTTGCCTTAAAATATTAAAAAATATCAGATGTCTTCAGTCTGTCTTGAGGGGAGGGAGCATTCTTTTTTCACACAAAACAGTTTATCTCCTCAACTTCTCCAATTGGCCCCCATCTGGACCAGTCTGCCCACCTCCATCACCCAGCTTCTGTGTAACCTATCTTCTCCAGTGCATCCTGCCAATGGACCATGGTCAGAGGTACCCAGTTGTCAGTGTGGGCCTGAGACAGACTGGGCCATCCCCAGCTAAGGTTGCCAGGTTTTCCTCCATTCTTCTGCCCAAAAGTCTGCACATGTGTGTGCAGTGATGCACTGTGCATTGAAGGGCTTTCTTGGTCATATTTAAAGTCCCATGCAGCTGCTCAAGCACTTGGTTAAAGGCTCTTCATTTTAGCCAAGTCAACCTTTTGAAGTTTCAGGTCCTCATTGCTGAAGCCTAACTAGCCGTACTTGTCAGCAGGGGAAATCTTACTTATTTGTGGTCACCGTCTCCCACTAGTTCCTCAACAGGACCCCTCTTCACTGCTGAAAACAGTCTAGATAAGCATAAACATAATCCACTGTTGGACTTGTACTATAGAACAGTCCTTCAGGTGGGACAGAAACTTGGTCTTAGCCCTGTCATTGGGCTTTTCAAGATGCCAATTTATCCCAAGTTATTCATGTCCATTAAAATCACCACTGCATCTTGGTTGTCGGCTCTTGTAAATTTAATATTCTTGCATAGAGATGTGCAAAGTTGGCAGACATCACTTTACAAATTAATTTGCAAAGTTTGCCAAATTCATGAAGTGCCCACTGCAAGGTTTTGGCAGGAAGCACTTGTTTTTTATGCTTGTCATGTAAATTCACAAGCAAAGTTGCAGCTTCACCAACTTCACTAATTTCACCTGATTTCTGCCTCAAAATGTTACACTTTTCCAGGAAAACTCATGGTGAAGTGGCAACTTTGGGAAGTTTTAATAAAAGTGAATTTTACAGACTCACCATGAAGTAAAACTTCACAATGTCTCTAGTCTCAAAATGTTGTACAACCATGCCAAGAAAGCCTGTGATCCCTATTGTGTACTACACAACTGGTGGAGTTAATGGACTTTTGTGAAGTGGTCATTGTGGCCACTTAACAACAGTCCCTTGTAACTGCATATAAGTCCCCTGGTTTCTACTGAGATATTGCATCACCTACCATCTCTGGTATCCATCTTGGACTCTGACAGTTAGAGGTGGGGGAATAGTTTTTGTTTTTCTCAGAACAACCAGGAAACATTTCAAACCCTTTTGTTTCAGATTTGAACCATGCTTCAACTTTGAACAGAAAACATTTCATGATCATATGAAATGTACTGCTGGCACACTGTGTGATCTGCCATGGGCACAAATGCACTGAATAATCCTTGCAAAATAAATATCTACACATAACGACAGAGGAATTACTATTGTTTTTGAAGTTATTGATTATAAGGAACTGTATGAACATTCTATCCCATAATACCATCAAGATGTTGTCAAACCAGGTTAATCTACACCTTGTTTTTATAAATACCTGATTATCGGAAAAGAGAACCTCTGAAATCACTTGTTTGCCTTGTTAATTGCTCTTTAATAAGGAAACTTATTTTTCAAATCTGAATCCTGTGTTCAGATTACTGAGACTGTTATCCCCATTATTATGACTTGGTTAATCCAGTGCAGGACATTATTAATGAGTGTGCTAATAATGGAAGACTTCTTAATCCCTCGTAATGCTCTCTCTGGTGTGTTAAAGGAGACTGGAAATAATTTAAGATAGTTAACTGTCCTCCCATTTTCCATTCCATGCCAGTTATGTATTCTGGTATGTTTTGACAAGTTTTTATAGATAAATCACCTACCTGTGGGGTGCCTTCAGATCTACACACTGTAGAGCTTCACTTCCCTCACCAGCTACTGCTTTTCCTATGCCTGTCCCTAAAATATTCCATGACATCATTTTATTTTTATACTTGTAAACTGATGAACATAATGCTTGTTTCCACAAGCAACACGTAGTAGTGGCACATCATCTGAATGGCCTGAAACAGTTTCACTAAAGTCATGAAATGTTCAGGCAGTATGAAAAGAGAGAACAGCAATTGCTGAGGAGAAGGGGATTAGTAGTAAAAAGGTAAAAAATTGGTTATTAATTTAGCAATAAAAGTTAAAACATATCTGAATGTTAGATAGACACTAAGGGAAACAGGAGGGCATCTGGAAGTGTAAAAAATCACCTTTAACAAAGAATGCTAAGCAAAACAAAATAAATAATGAATTAGTTTAAATTAATTTAAGCATTGATAAATCGTTAAGAAAGGAAAATGAGATGTTTTGACTGCTTATTACTGTTTTTCCAAACTTTCAATTTTCTAATAAAGTTATAAAAAAATTATCTAGTCATTGAGTAGTTACAATGTATATTTTATTATGTAACAAAATAGGCAAAAACAAATATTTATGGATTAACCAGGTCTGTGTGTATTATGAATTTCTGTCATACTAGTGATATTACATGATTTGAATGTCACTCTTGCCCCATGGGAAAATGAGACCCTTCACATATGAGACAGGTAGACAGGCAGATAGGCAGACATACAAATGCTTTTCATGTGCAATGCATATATCTATCTCTGCATACATATGTTTGCAAGGTATAAAACAAGCATTTGTCAATACCGAATGTTGTCTCGCTGGCATTGGCATTGGTAGTGCAGGAGTTAGAGGCGCATAACAGGAGTGGCAGAAGTACTGAACTGACACCTACCTCCACCCACCCTGTAGAGACTGATAGGCATTGGGGTGTGCCTTTAGGTTGTCAGCTATAACGCTCATGCCATTTTACCTTACCCTACCCTGTAGACACTGACAAGTGTTGTGGTGTTCTTTAGGGTCCTTGGGCATTATACTTACCCCATTCCACAAGAAAATATGCTGAGGTGGGTGCAGTACAGGAGAATGGGGTGAACTTAGTAGCTGAACACTCCAAGGCACACCTTGATGCCTGTCAGTGGCTGTAGGGTGGGGTGAGGTGAGGTGGAATGGCAGAAGCATTACAGCTGATGATCCTAAGTCACACCCCTGATGCCTGTCAGTCTCTACAGGGTGGGTGTAACAGTTGAAACCCTAACGCCCGTGGAGTGTGTTGGTATTTTCACTCAAAATGATCAACATTGGCTTTTGTGACCCCACCTCATGAAGAGTGGCAGTATCAGTTTGTTAGCCGAAGGTGATTTTGCACAGAGACTGTGCCATTTGGCATCACATGTATGTAAGCACATTTTGGGCAGGATATGAAAAATGACAACTGTATTGTTCATGAGGAGGTGTAAAAATGGCAACGTAGAAAATCTGGAGTGAAAATATGAAAAATTGGTGAAGTCATGAGCATGCATAGAAACTGCATAATGCACATCCATAACCCAATTATTTTTGAGTTTTTTAACCACATTTTCAACATAGGCATTTTGGAACCTCCCTCATGAACAGTGGCACTGTGATTTTCTTAATCTGTCCCAAAAGTTGATCTCCCTCAACGACTATGCCATTATCGCCACAGGTGCAAAAACTAATTTTGGGCAGGATGTGAAAAATGACAGCTGTACTGTTCATAAGGAGGTGTGAAAATATGCCAGTGCTGAAAATCTGGCATGAAAATATTGAAAATTTGTGAAGTTACAAGGGTGCGTGGAAACTGCGCAACACATGCTAGTAACACAGTCATTTTATGGACTTCCATCACCAAATTTTCAACATAGGCATTTTAGGACCTCTGCTCATGAACAGCATCACTGTCATTTTGTCAAACTGTCCTGAAAACTGATTTTGCACAGCGACCGTGCTATTCTGTGTCAGACATGGAAACACATTTTGGCCAGGATATGTAAAATGACAGCTGTACTGTTCATAAGGAGGTGTGGGAAATGGCAATGTTGAAAATCTGGAGTGAAAATATTACAATTTCATGAAGTTCACAGTGTGCATGGAAACTGAGCAACACATGCTGATAAAACAGCCATTTTTGGATTTTTGTCACCAAATTTGCAACATAGGCTTTTGAGAGCCCCCTCACGAAGAGTGGCACTGTCATTTCATTAATTGGTCCCAAAATGTGATTCCATGCAGTGACCATGAAATCACCTTTAGGACAGAATAACGCCATGACAGTGACTGAATTCATGAGAAGGGGTCCCATGTTGAAAATTTGGTGCCAAACTTCCCAAAATGGTTGAGATATGCACCAAAGTTGAAAAACCCTATTTATGCCATTATACAGCTTACCGGCATTTCTTCAGTTAGTGGTCGACTTTGAAGAGTGCAGATGCATTCCAGTCCACAGAAGATCATTGCGCCAGGCTCCAGAGGTAAGTATGGGGTGGGGGTGGGAGGTGGGGTATGCAGAGGGTGGGTGCTGGTTGAGGGAGGGAGCAGGACAGACCAGAGAGACCATTTCTGATTTACAGGTAATTAAGAAAAAAATTGCAGGACTTTTTTTTTTTTTCAGAGGCACTTGGCATGCTGGGGTGGGCTCCCAGCATGCCCATTATGTATGGGGTTGCTATAGCTGACGAGGATTGGGCACCCCTGTCAGCATAACCAAGGTGAAGGGGAACAAGAGCCGAGGGGATTGGGCACCTCGGCACACAACAAATGGGGGGCATTATGCTGATGGGAGTGGGCTCCCCATTGTAAATTAAACTAGGAAGGGGGACTAAAGCCGACAGGGATTGGGCCTCCCATTGGCAAACAAAGACTGTTGTGGGGCTGCATGATGCCGAGGAGGCAGGCACCCTCGGCACACATGGAAATGGGAGGGAAGGAGGGCATTTTGCGATGGGGAGTGGGCTCTCCCCATCAGCAAATGAAGTGGGTTGGGGCATGCTGACAGGGGATTGGGCACCCCTGAAGTCAGTGCTCTGCATGGCGATAGTCAATGCCATGTTTATTGAACTGCTTCACCAGAAAAGGCACACCACTGCATGACGAGCTTGGCTCTCATTGCAGCGGACCTTTCTTTGATCTGGTGGCTGGTTTATGTGTTGCTAGTGTCAGCGCCTGCAGCGCCTTATTGGGAAATGAGGAAGCACCTACTGATGTATGCCCTGCATTCGCCCACACTGAAAGCACCTCCAAATCTGCTACTTTGCAATATGTTGGCTGGCGCAAGCCAACATAAAATGAGTTACATGAGGCATCGCATTCTGATCTTCAGTCCAAATTTGTTAGTCACTGGCACCATAGATTTTTTGCATCTGTGGCTGGATGTAGTATAAATATGGCTGCTAATTGGGCAGTAGAGTTGTGCTTGTTTTATTTAACAGTTCATAAACTTGATAAATATACTCAGAAAAAACCAGATTAAAATCTTACAAAGTATTGCAGTTCTTTGAATGAATATTTTAATCAAAGACAGGATTCTGAATTAGGACTAGGCAAGACTCAGGATGTTCACTTGGGACCAAGATCAGATTTTACTCCAAATTAGATTCACTTTCAGTTGTTTTCTCATATGCATCATCACATGATTATACAGAACTGATGCAATTTCTACAAATTCGAGGAAGTTTGGATTCAATTAATAGCAACAGTTTGGAGTTGTTCAGAGGGCACAGTTTTAAAATGTATCTAATAATCTTGTCCTAATTTCTACATACGAACATATGACAATGCCAGCAGATTAAGCCCATAAAGTCTATTGCATCTGCTCAAAATGCAGCTCACAGTTCAGACACTGCTGCTACCCCCTCTCCTAATCCCACCCTCCTCCAAAGGTCCCTCCCTGGGTTCCCCTCTATTCACTTCCTCCCTACTTGTACCTTGCCCATGAACCAATCCCAACCCTTCTTAAAACTCCCCACTGATTCCAGTGAGATCACTTCCTCAGGTAGCGATTCCATGGGGCTACCACCCTTTCTGTGAAGTAATGCTTCCTCTGCTGTCTCTTGTAGGGCCCTGATAGCTCAGTCAGTAGAGCATCAGACTTTTAATCTGAGGTCCAGGGTTGAAGTCCCTGTTAGGGAGGTGGATGACTTTGGAAGTACTAAAAATTAATTATTCAGCCTTCAAATCTTTGGAAATGATAGCCAACTCGGTTAAGAAGGGGGATAAAACCTTTAGTAGGTACATCAGGAGCATAGAAAGACAAAGAGAGGGATAGTGAAGCTGACTATAATGGATGGTGGGTGGGCAGAGAGGGACAGTGAAAAAGCAGTGATACTGAACGAAATCTCTGCCCAATCTCTGCTAAGGCCCCAACCAAAACAAATCGTCAGGTACCCTCACAATCATGTTGACTAACATCTGCAGCCTTCTTCCAAAATTGATGCCCTGCAGGTCTTATCTAGCCAACACTGCCCGGACATCCTTGCAGTTGTCAAAACCTGGCTCCGCCATCGGTCCCTGACCAGGCAATCACCCTTCCAGGCTACAACATTTTAGCTTGATTTGATGTCTAAAGAGGTGGTAGTTGCTCCTTTTACCTAAAAGATACTATCGTGGGACACCCCATTAATACTGCTCCCCAGTCTACTACTGCTCAGATTCTTCCCATCAGAATCCTCCTGGGTGCCCAAAACAAAGCCCTCACAGTTGTCACTATTTACATTCCTCCTAAAGAACAAGGAAATGGGCTAACCGCAGTACTGGACTTTGTTAGGTCACTTCTACCAGACACTGAATCTATCCTCCTAGGGGACTTCAATGTAAACTGGCCCACTGCAGAAGCAGGGGCACATAGGAGACTCCATTGCTGCGGCCAACCTTACCCAGATGGTTGACTCGCCAACCAGAAAAAACTACAAGACCGGCACCAACACCCTCCTGGACTGGATCCTTGCCAGTCACCCTCACGGATCACAAACACCTCTGTCCTCCTGACTCACTCAGTGACCACTCCACTGTCAGCTGTACTTGGTCAAACAAATTCACTAAACCCCCTAAAACTATCACCAGCAGAGTTCTACCACATGGTCAGCTAACTCATCTCAAATCCCACTTCCTCCTTCAAGACTGGACACCAATTTTCAAAGTGACTAATGTGAACACTGCCCTGGAGCACTTCATAAAAATCTTCAACGAGGCCTGTAACAAATATGCCCCTGTAAAAGGCAAAATTTAAAGCACTCTGTTTTGGGGGTAGGAAGAAATAGGCTGTTGGTTAAATAGGATCTGCAGCTTATCCTCTAGGTAGGAAAATGGGCAGACTAGGTGGGCCAAGCAGTCCTTATCTGCCGTCAAAGTCTATGTTTCTATGTTTTTATGTAACCCTTGGCTCACAGGAGACCTCCTTAAGCAACTTAAAACAAGGGACCACCTCTGGGAGCTGGCCAGAAACTCTGGTAGGCAAGATGACATCTTAAACTACAAGCGTGCATGGAATGACTGAATCAAATCTGTTCAGAAAAAGAAATCAGCCTATTTTAAGAATGCCCTTACGAACTCCTGGGGTAATGGATGAGCCATCTGGAAAAACATAAAAGAGGTCACTGGAAACAGTTTAAATCTCCCCATCCATGCTCAACATAAATGGAGTTGCTACACTTGACCCTAAAATCATTGCAGACACCTTCAATGCAGCTTTCACTGACCTCAGCACAGTTCTACCCATTGATTTCTTTAAAGAAAATGATGTTCCTATGTCCCCAAAGTCCACTTCCCCAAATAATCAACAGTGTTTCTACTTTAAAAGCGGTCAAGGCGTTCCAGGTTCACAAGTATGTTACCAAAGTCATTAGCAAATCCAGATCCAGCAATGACTCCCTCAACCTCAAACTTCTGTCCCTCACCCTTTGACCAGGATTTTAACCTTTCTCTCAGCCTTAGCCAGTTCCTGACAAGTGGAAATCTGCCACAGTTACTCCGATACACAAATGTGGTGACAAAACTGCCCATGAGAATTTAAGACCAATCTCCATCCTACCTCCCTCTCCAAGGCACTGGAGCATTGTCTGGCCAGCTTACAGACTTTCTGGATAAACACAAAATCCTTTGCAGGCAGCAACACAGGTTCAGAAAAGCTCACAGCACCTCCTCGGCAATACTTGAATTCACCTGCACCATCCATAACTCACTGGACAATGGTCAGCAAACTAGCTCCATTTTCATCGATTTAACAAAAGCCTTTGACACCATTAACCACTGCCTCCTACTGGTCCAGCTCCAAAATGCTGGGCTCTCACTTGACTCTATTAGCTGGTTCAAAAGCTACCTTGACAATTGGACCCAAAGAGTAAGAATTGCCAATACTGTCTCTGATGCCAGGCCTGTCCGCTTGGGTGCCCCAGGGTTCCATCCTGGGACCCCTCCTCTTTAGTCTGTTCTTAAACTCACTACCGGATTCCTGCCTGAACAACTCATACTCGCTGATGATGAAGTAATCCTAGCCTCACACCATGACCCTAAACTACTGCAAGAAAAGCTCCAGCAGGGTTTCTCATCAGTCGAAACCTGGTTCTTACATCATAAACTGATCCTCAATCAGAAACAACAAAGTCCATGATTTTCAGCAGCTCTCACAACAAAACAAGCAGTACCACCTCTCCATTATAACGAAGCAAGGAGTTGCTCTTGCACAAACCCAATCTTTCAAATACCTTGGCATCACCCTTGACTCCCATCTCTCCTATGCTGCCCACATTAATAATGTTGCGAAGGCTGCTAACACACGGCTGGGTCTACTGTTCCATCATAGGAAACACCTAACCCTGAAGTTTTGTCAGTCTGCAGTACAAAGCTCTATCATTAGCATTATTGATTACAGACTTATCATCTATGGCTCTGCCACCGCCACCTCTCTCAAGCGTGTAACTATCTCCCTCAATAAGGCCTGTCGACTCATCACAGGATCTCAACGTCTCACTCACACATGTGACCTCTACTCTCAAACTGGGTGGCTTCAACTCGACAGTCGAATAAAATACCAAACCTGCATCACAGCCAAAAAAATTATAATGGGACTTGCTCCTCCCGAGTCTGTGCTCTCCTTACACCCAGATACAGCAAACGTAATACAAGGAGGTCCAAAGCTCACTCTGCAAATCCCCAGTGTCGCACAACCCAAGAACAAAGACCTTTTTCCTATAAGGCACCCAGCTGGCTAAATTGTCTTTGTAGAGACATCTCCACTGCACCCATGCTTGGTGTCTTCAAGTCTAGGCTTCACCTCGCCCTACTTGCCTCTAGGTCCTGTGGTTGCTCGCTCCAAGTAGTACGCCCATCTAGCTGCCCATGCCTCCTCACCATGCACTTTTACCAACACTGCCCCCATGACGGCACCTCATACCCTGTCTGTCCATTACAAGGCTTCTGGGCTGCCCTGCCCGCCACCCCTCTTTCACCCCCTCTGCCACCTCCTTCCCCACCTCCCCTCTTCCTCCCCCTCTCTCCTGCTCCCCTTTTCTCCCTCCCCTACCGCCTCACAATCTGTGATCTTCTCTCCCCCTCACCCTGACCCCAGTCCTATCTCTGTCCTTATCTCCCCTCTCCGTTTTGCCTCCTATATTCCTTGAAATTGCATGTCTTGTTAGTCAAATGTTACTGATCATTTACTGTTGCACAAATTGTAGCTTGTACTCACTGACATGGAACCTTTGTAAAAGAGCCACGGCTCAAAGATATTGTTTTAATTCTAGACTGAAATAAATAAATAAAATAGATACTTCTGCTCAGTATTCACAAAGAGAAGGAGGGAGGTGCCTAATCCAATTAACAGAAGCACTCTGGATGGGGAGGGGTCGATCCAGTCCTTTCACAGATGAAAGGGTTCTGAAAGAACTCCTAAAACTGAAGGTGGACAAAACAATTGGGCCTGATGAAATTCACCCCAGAATTCTAAAATAATTAAGGGAGAACTAGTGACACCACTGACTACCCTTTTAACAAATCATGGGAGGATGGTGTGGTACCTGGAGGACTGGAGGAAGGCGGATATGATTCCCCTTCACAAAAGTGGGAGCAAGACAGAGGCAGGAAACTACAGACCTGTTAGTTTGACCTCTGTGGTAGGGAAAGTGATGGAATCACTTCTGAAGGAAAGAATTGTTGAGTACCTAGAGGCCACTGGGGCACAGGACCCAAGGCAGCATGGTTTCTGCCAGGGAAGGTCATGTCAGATGAATCTAATTGATTTCTTTGACTGGGTGACCAAAGTAGTAGACCAGAGAGGGGCTGTGGACATAGCCTACCTAGACTTTAGCAAGGCATTTGACACAGTCCCACACAAAGATTAATAATCAAATTAACCATCCTGGGAGTGGGTCCCAAGGTGGTAGCCTGGGTAAAACATTGGCTGGACAACAGGACACAGAAGGTAATTGTAAATGGAGTCCACTCTGAAGAAAGAGGGTTACTAATGGGGTACTGCAGGGTTCAGTACTGGGTCCAATCCTTTTAATGTCTTTATAAGTGACATTGCAGAGGGACTGGAAGGAAAAGTAAGCCTCTTTGCAGATGACACAAGATCTGCAACAGGGTTGATACACAAGGAGGCGTGGAAAAGATTAGAAGGGCTTGGCAAGGTTGGAGGAATGGTAAGAAGTATGGCAGCTTGGATTCAATGCAAAGAAGTGAAAATAATGCACCTGGGAAACAAAACCAGGGAAGATTACACAATGGGGGAGGTAGTAACAACAACAAAATGGAAAGGGACCTGGAGGTAATCATATCAGATGACCTTAAGGTTAGCAAGCAATGTGAGAAGGCAGTAGGGAGTGCTGGGTGATACTGGGATGTATAGGGAAGAGGCATCACCAGCAGAAAACAGGAAGTTGTTATCCTCTGTACAGACAGTTAGTGAGACCCCATCTGAGTACTCGTCCAGTTCTGGAGACCCCATCTCTGCAAGGACATAGACAGGATGGAGGCAGTCCAGAGAAGGGCAACTAAAATGGTGCAGGGTCTGCAAGAGAAGCCATATGAGGAAAGACTAAGGGGCTTAATATGTATACCCTTGAGGAAAGGAGGAGAGGGAGGACATGATAGAAATGTTTAAGTACCTCTGTGGAATCAACAAAGTCCAAGAGGTAGCATCTTTCAGAGAAAGAGATGTGCAAGAACAAGGGACACAATTTGAAGATAGAGGCAGGACGGCTCAGGGGCAATGTGAGTAAGTATTTTTCACAGAGGGTGGTGGACACATGGAATAGCCTTCCTAGGAGGTTGTGGGGTCTAAAACTGTGGGAAAATTCAAGAATACATGGGACAGACATAAGGCAATTCTTGTGGGGGTAGGAAGAAATAGGCTGTTGGTTAGCTAGGATCTGCAGCTTATCCTGTAGGTAAGGAAATAGGCAGACTAGGTGGGCCAAGCAGTCCTTATCTGCTGTCCAAGTCTATGTTTCTATGTACCTCCTCCCACCAGCTTCAGATTATGTCCCCTCGTGATCCCTTCCTCCTTCAACCAAAACAAACTTGCAGTGCTAAGTCGGTTGTTGCCCTTCAGGTATTTTAATGGTTTTGATCATGTCCCTCTGTCTCTGCTGTCTTCCAGGAAGTACATGTTGAGCTCTCTCAGCCTCTCCTCATTAGGCATCTCCCCATTCTGCAGATCATCTTAGATGCCTCCTCTGGACTCTCCCAGTAGCATTACATCTCTCTTTAGGTATGGACACCAGAACTGCACACAGTACTCAGGAGGCCTCATCAAGGAATTGTACAGTGGCAGGATAACCTCTTCCCTTCTCAAGTGATCCCCTAGCAATACACCCCTGCATTCTGTTAGCTTTGGCCACCGCTTTCCTAAATTGTTCTGAATGATTCATTTTACCTGTGATCACCATTCCCAGATCCTTTTCCTCCTCAGATTCAGATAACTGCACCCGAATGATAGCTGAACTCTGGATTCGAACCCTAAGTACAGCACACTACACTTCCTAGTGTTGAACCCCAACTGCCATGTTCCTGACCACTATTCCAGTCTTTCCTGATCTTCTGGGAGAATTCTCCTCCCTCCTCACTGCCCACCACTGCTCCTAGTTGGGAGTCATCTGTGAACAGGCTCAATTTACTCATGACTCTCTCCACAATGTCTGTTATGAATGCATTTAATAACAGTGGACCCAAACGGATCCCTGCAGGACCCCACTAGTGATCCTCCTAGGTGCTGAGAGCTCCCCCCTCCACCACCCTTTACTGTCTGCTACTTAGCCAGTTCCCAGTCCACTTGAACATCTTAACCCGCCGCCAGGTTCCTCAGCGTGCCTAGTACTCTCCCATATGACACAGAGTCAAATGCCTTGCTGAAGTCCATATTCAGGACAGCAATCAGCTCACCACCATCTAGAGATTTTGTCACCCAGTCAAAAATACTAATTAGTACAATGTGTATCTGTTTACTGTTTTTGTTTTTCTCCTTTAAATAACAATATCAGTGTCTCTGGGTTTAAAACTATCTTATAACCAAAGCAGATTTGATTTTTCCATCACAGTTTTGTTTAAACAAAAGTATTTATAAAAAGAAAGAATGTCAATTTACCACATGCTGTATGAAGGCCACAGAATATCAGCATGCAGTAAGCTACTTGCATGTTAATTGTGCCTATTTGGTAAAGTAGATTTTCATCTGAAAGTAATTTGTGAAACAAAACAGACCCAGCACATTTTGTGGTTGATGGGTATTCATACCACCAATACAGGTTACAAAAGTGCTTTAGAAACTTGAAATGGATTGACCGTGTGTCTGTAACTTACTATTGAAGAAATAAGTATGTTGGTTTTACTGACAAGTAAGGGATGCCAGAGGCCATTTTCTGAATAACCTCATGGCTGAACTGCATTTGAAATAATAAACACAGAAATACATCCTCAGCCTCACATACTAAAATTATATGTGGGTGCTTTGCTTGAGTTAATTAGCTCAATTGTTGTCATTAACATCTGCATACAACAGAGTGGCCCTAAATTAGTAAAGTGACACAGACCAGTATGTTGCTTGTTACAGGCATTGTTATCATTTCACAGCCTTTTCAGGCAGACTAGAATACTACAATGTTAGAGTCATGCAGCATGTTTCATACTAAAGTAAATCAAAGTACTTTAAAAGCTACAATGGATACTGAGGAGGCTATAGCTACATGCAGACCAAGGGCATATTTCATACTACTAGGTCAGGTACCCTGCAACTTATATGTTGCCAACCTGCATAGCTCCTCATCCTAAAGCCACTCTACAAGCCTTCTGTGAGGGCAGAGGTGAGAGAAGGTGGAGAGTGGAAAATTTGGTTAAGCTTTCATTCAGGGCCCTTTTCTTCAGTTAAAATGGTTGAATTTATAAATTTGAAGCATCCATTCCATAAATATTTTTATACTTACATATATAGTATTTGTATTTATTATTTTGTGTTTTATAAACAAAACTGATTGCTAGAGAATGAGTCTTATCAGCTATAATAATGACAAATAGCACAGAAGCATCACATCTCAGGTCATGAGTCAAAAGTTGGCACAACCAGCTGGCCCTATAATGCAGTATATTCCTAAACAATGAATTGCATAGTTGTTATGAGATAATTACTTAAAATGTTTGCACCCATTTAATTTGTATTTTTAATATTATGTATATAATATTTTAATTTACCTTTTATATCACTAGTCCATATCATTGAGTAGGACCCAGCCATATTTTATACCTAATATCCTCCCCCACTCCAAAGTCCAAGGCATTGAATAGCAAATGTATAGAGCAGTTCCTAGGTTTAAAAAATATGGAGGATTATAGCTGTTTAAAATTGTAACTATATCGGACTAGCCTGTCAGCATGCTGGTAGCGCTATCATCTGCAATACCATGAGCCGGCACCTTGCGCCCATGCCAGCGACCCAGTTTTGGGAATGAGCCTGGACCGCCAGGGGTCAGCAGGGGAGAGGAAGGATCAGTACCTGGAGGACAGCCTCCTTCCCCGGGGATCCAGGGACTATGCCCGGCACAGCAGTGACCTCCAGTGGAGACCGGAAGTACCGCAACACACAGGGCTTGGCTAGAGGGCTGTGGAGCCATCACAAGATGTTCCCTGGCATCATTACATGTCACAGCTCTGCCTGAGGGGCGGGGTGAGGGCAGAACAAGGAAAAATGGAAAACCCTCCACCTCCTGATAGGTGACGGAGGAGGAGTGAGAGTTGGTCCACCACGCCCAGAGTCAGGCCTCCATCTGGCCCCTGTGTGCTCCCATCTGCAGCGCTTTGCCAGACTGGATTATTAGATAGAGCACCAGGAGGAGTGTATCTGGCGGTCCTGCCTCGGGGGACTCAGAGCCAGGGGCCGGGTGGTGGCAGCGGTGGATGGAAGGGGTGAGAGTGGTTTCAGATGGGCGGGATAAAGACCAGGACCCGTGTGACCACTCCTGAAAGAGTTCAGGTAAGTGGAGTGAGAAAGAAAGATTAAAAATAAATCATAATATAAAAAAAGTGACCTTGTTTTGGGAATGAACCTAGGTCATACAGGGCTGGCTGGGGGAGGAGGTTTGAGCATCAAACAGGATACTCTCCTCCTCCTCTGTGGGGGAGTGCTGTCACATTAGCCTGTTAATGCTGCCTGTGGATGCATGATGGCATGGGACACACAGTGTGGGAGGGAGGACACTGTTAGACTCTTGGCTGAGATGTGCATTAGCACATCTGCAGCCTGGATTTCGTCCTTCATGCTGGTGTCTTGAGGGGCGGAAACAAAACAACAGCAAATCACAAATAATACTTAGCCCCACTATCACACAGCATGATCTCGGACAGCTAGAGGGAAGACAGAGCATGGATGCTTGGTATAATGCCACTGAGCCCACCAGCAGTGGGAGACAAATTGTGCAAATAAAAATTGCAATCATATTTACTCTCTCATTTATTCTGCTATGAACAGCAGGGAAAAGAAGAAGGTAAGTATGGTTGCGATTGAAAACTTTAAGCAGCTATTAACCACTTTTTATAGCTAGGTCAGTGCTTCTGTATTTGTTACTTAGTCCTTCCCTGCTACATACCCCGCTCAACAAGGAAACCATGTCAGTATGATCCATTTTCCACTATTGGCATCACCTCACATGACAAATAATTATCCTAAGGCACACTACCTGTACAATCTAGTAATGTTATTTTTCACATGTGGTGGCAACAAAGCCTTTGTCCAGATTGAAGAGAGACCAGCACCTGCTAATGTGGGTCTAGGCACTGACCAATGGTCTCTTTACTCCCAAGCAGTCTGTCACAGTAAGGATTCTAGAGCAGGAATACAGGAGTCCTGGCCATCCCTTCTTAAAGGGGACTGCCCACAGGGACCTGCACAAAAACTGAAGAACTTGCAAACTAACTAGCTCAACATTCTCCTACAGGTCCCCTGCCAGTGTCCACTTTGAAAATTGCACACCATCAGGCTGCAACTTGGGCAGACCCATACCAAGTATAAATGCCTACAATCAAAGGAGGGAGAAAACAGACAGAGGGCACCACCTCTGTCTAATCTACTAGTTTCATAGCTCTTGATGTGTTAACTAAAAAGGATGAAGAACTAAGGAGCTCACAAAACTATTTAAAGAACAAAGAACCTCTGTGTGTAAACACTGAGGCAAGGAGTTACCCAAAGGGCATTTGGCTGGGAAGCCAAGTTTCAAGAAAATACAAAATCACACATGCCCCCACAATGCAAAGCATCATGGGCTGCATATGCAAATCACCACAGAATGTTATGCTGGTCCAACTTTAAGCAGAATTGCATGGTGCCGAAAGGCCTCTCACACAGTTGCAAGGGTGCTAACAGAAGACATAGACACGTGTTTCATCCTACCAGGACTCATCAGTATGCCTCGTCTGTTCAACTCCCCAGTGGAATGGACCAGCTACCCCTAAGGCAGTGTGCCTGGGATATATTATAGTGAACCCATTAAAATAAAAAACTATTTAAAGACAAAGAACCTCTGTGCGTAAACACTGAGGCAAGGGTTACCCAAAGGGCATTTGGCTGGGAAGCCAAGTTTCAAGAAAATACAAAATCACACATGCCCCCACAATGCAAAGCATCATGGGCTGCATATGCAAATCACCACAGAATGTTATGCTGGTCCAACTTTAAGCAGAATTGCATGGTGCCAAAAGGCCACTCACACAGTTTGCAAAGGGTGCTAACAGAAGACATAGACCGTGTTTCATCCTACCAGGACTCATCAGTATGCCTCGTCTGTTCGACACCCCAGTGGAATGGACCAGCTACCCTAAGGCAGTGTGCCTGGGATATATTGTGGTGAACCCATTAAAATAAAAACTATTTAAAGACAAAAGAACCTCTGTGCGTAAACACTGAGGCAAGGGTTACCCAAAGGGCAGCCAAGTTTCAAGAACATACAAAATCACACATGCCCCACAATGCAAAGCATCATGGGCTGCGACACCATGCAATTCTGCTTAAAGTTTGACCAGCATAACATTCTGTGGTGATTTGCATCGCAGCCATGATGCTTTGCATTGTGGGGGCATGTGTGATTTTGTATTTTCTTGAAACTTGGCTTCAACAAATGCCCTTTGGGGTAACCCTTCGCCTCAATGTTACACACGAAGGTTCTTTGTCTTGCTTAAAGTTTGACCAGCATAACATTCTGTGGTGATTTGCATACGAGCCCATGATGCTTTGCATTGTGGGGCATGTGTGATTTTGTATTTTCTTGAAACTTGGCTTCCCAGCCAAATGCCCTTTGTAACCCTTGCCTCAGTGTTTACACACAGAGGTTCTTTGTCTTTAAATAGTTTTTATTTTAATGGGTTCACCATAATATATCCCAGGCACACTGCCTTAGGGGTAGCTGGTCCATTCCACTGGGGTGTCGAATAGACGAGGCATACTGATGAGTCCTGGTAGGATGAAACACGTGTCTATGTCTTCTGTTAGCACCCTTTGCAAACTGTGTGAGAGGCCTTCCGGCACCATGCAATTCTGCTTAAAGTTGGACCAGCATAACATTCTGTGGTGATTTGCATATGCAGCCCATGATGCTTTGCATTGTGGGGGCATGTGTGATTTTGTATTTTAAGGAGCTCACAACTACCCACTTCAAGAGCTTCATTTCCAGGGGCCCTTTTTAGAAACAAATGGCATAAGGAAAAAACTGCAAGATATTTCTTTGAACTTTTCCAGGAAATATAGAATTTGAGGACAGATAAGGACCTCTTGGCCCACCCACTCTGCCATTTTTTCCGTCTGTAGTGTCACCGCATACCCAGCTTGATCTCTGGCTCTCTCTCCCCTACCTTGCTTTCCACTAAGATTACCTTATGCCTATCCCATGCATTCTTGAATCCCACTACTGTTTGTGCCCCCACAATCTCTGCTGAAAGACAGTTCCAGGCATCCACCACTCTTTTTGTGAAAAAATACTTGCTCATAACTTCTCCTGAATTTACTCAGTTCCAGTTTCATTGCATGTCCCCTTGTTCATGTGCATCTTTCTTTTCTGAAAAATGCTCCCTTCCTATACATTATTTACCCTATGAAGTATTTACAGATCTCTATCATATGCTCCCCTCTCCCTTCTCTCCTCCAGGGTGTATATATTGAGGTCCTTTAATCTCTCCTTGCAGGGCTTCTGATGCAGACCATGCACCATTTTAATTGTCTTCCTCTGCACAGCCTCCATGCTGTCTGTGTCCTTTCGGAGATGTGGTCTCCAGAAATGGACACAGTACTTCAGGTGGGGTCTAACCAGTAATCTCTACAGTGGCAACACTGCCTCACTCCTTTTGCTGTTGATGCCTCTCCCTATGCACCCCAATGTCTCACTGGTCCTGCCAACTACCTTGTCACACTGCCTGGCCACCTTTAGGTCACCGGATATTTCTTCCAGGTCCCTTTCCTGTTTGAAGACTGTCAATATCTCTTCTTCCATTCTGTACTTTGCCTCTGGTTTCTGTGATCTAAGTGCATCATTTTTACTTTTTTCACATTAAAACCCAGCTGCCATACCCTTAACCACTCCTCAAGTTTTCTCAGGTCTCTACCCATTCTCTTCACCCCCATTGAGTGTCCACCCTATTGCAGATTTTGGTGTCATCTGCAAAGATGCAGACTTTCTCTTCCAGCTCTTCTGCAACGCCACTGATAAAGACATTAAAGAGGACCAGTCCCAGTACTGAACCCTGGGGCATCCTGCTGGTCACTCTCCCTTCTCTGGAGTGAACTCTGTTTACCACAACCCTCTAGCACTGCTCCCTTAACCAATTTCTTACCAGGGTTACCACATTTGAACCCACCCTAAGCTGTTCAGCTCCCTCATGAGTCTTTTCTGTGGAATAGTGTGTCAAAAGCCTTACTGAAATATAGGAAGGACATGTCCCCCTTTCCACTCTGATCTATTTCCCTGGTCACCCAGTCAAAGAAATCTATCAGATTTGTTTGACATGACCTCCACCCATGAATCCAGTTCCCTTGGTTATGTAACCCACTGGATTCAAGATACTCCATAATACTTTCTTTCACCAGTGTCTCCAGTAACTTCCTCACTACTGATGTTAGGCTGACTGGCCTATACTTGCTGACTTCTTCCCTGCTACTACTTTTGTCTTTTGTGAAGCAGGACTACATCTGCCCTCTTCCAGTCCTCTGAAACCACACGTGTTTCTAGTAAGCTGTTAAAAAGGACTGTCAGAGGTGCAGCCAGTACCTCTCCGAGCTCCCTCAAAACCCTGTCTGGCTGCATGGCCTTGTCCACTTTCAAATTTGTGAGTCCCCTCAAGACTCTGTCCTCTGAAAAAGGCCTAGTGTCTACCTCACTCCCTTTCTCCCTCCAGTGAAAACCTTAAAGAGTCAAACATCCTTCTTCCCTAATGTTCACCCTCTAAACATTCCTGAAATATTTATCCCCAAAGTGCAAAACTTCCCTAGTCCTACACTATAAAATACCTGTCTCCTATTTACAGCTGTGTTAGTTTCTTTTTCTTTCATTTTAGGCCTAAAGTCCTTACATTCTATGGTCTTACTCACTTAAATTTCCAACTAGGATTACCAAGAGTGGACTTCATTGTACTGAAGTGTCCAGCAACAGCAAGGCAGGCTCTTTCTTTATTGATTGTTTCATTAAATGGTACCAATCACAGGGGGGCTAGTCTTGTTCTCCTGTTCCCACTACTGACCACCTGTACACCATGTCAGTCATTCACACCCTAAATGATCTTGTAAGAACCTAGTCTAAATAGAAACAGAAGTTCAAGTAGTCAGTTAGTGCTGTTAATACCACCAAAGTCCTTTGGGAACAGATATCCTCTCCCCTCCACTTACCCCTGAGGTTCAGTAAGGTTCCACTCTACCAGTCCCACATCTTAATAAAAATACCATAACCACAGATCTTTGTAAGGAATCTGCCATTATTCTACTATGCCTTTTGATGGTATGGACACACAGCAAGTTCATCAACAGTCCCAGCTCAAACCACAGGACAGGGATTTCTTTAAACTTGATTTTTTTAAGGAACCTTGTCAATGACCCACATCATGTTCAGGTACTTTAACTTCCAAGGAGGCATTTGTGCTGCCAAAGTCACCCTTACCATACCTATGGCTTCAAAAACATCAACCTATACTTTTCAAGTCAGGTCTTGCTGCACTCTGCCCCCTTTCCTTTTTTTTTTCTTCGAAAGGTTTTACTTTCCTTTCAAGGACAACTTCTTCATTGCTACACAGCCTGACAAGGGGATCAGACCTGAACTGCCTTTCCCTATATTAAAAAGATGTCCCCATTACACAAGACAGGGAGCACCCAGGGTGTGAGGCAAGCCCATAGTTTTACTTTGGGGTCTTTAGCCCCAAAGTTAACCTCAGAACCACACAGTGATTTCCAAAAGCCTAGCCATAAACAGAGCACTTAAAGCACATAATATTACCATGCACAGTGGTTGCTTTGTTTCCTTATAAAATCCTATCAGAACTGAGTCTTCATGCAAATCAATTTTCTTCTAGGTACTAAGAGTACTAACCACATACCCCAGTCATGACAACTATCCTGACTTGGTATGAGTGTCCCATAAAACGCAGTTCACTATACAGTTATATACAGCTAATCAAATAAATGTCTTGGTTTTAGGAATCCTTTATGTACCTGTAGCTATTTTTTTTAAGATGTTCAAGAACAAGGGGTCATGCTATGAAGCTGGAGGGGGTAGACTCAGGGGAGACGTGAGGAAGTACTTCTTCACAGAATGAGTAGTGAATGCCTGGAACAACCTCCCTGCAGAGATGGTAGGGGCAAAAATTGTAAACAGATTTAAGACTGCATGGGATAGGCATAAGGTAACCTTACTAGTAAGGAAAGGGGGGGCTGGTAAAGCCAAAAATTAAGTAGGGTCTGCAGTTTAAGAGTAGGTAGAGAAAATGGGCAGACAAGGTGGGCCAAATGGTCTTTATCTGCCATCAAATTCTATGTTTCTATGTTTTTTATATGTTTCTATAACCCACCTAGAAAATTAGGCTTATCTTGGAGCACCCTTGGCCCAGCCTGGACTGCCACCATAGCTGCAGGTCTCCTCCATCCCTCAGGACTAGAATATTGCAGCAGGGGGACCAGCAGGAATAGCGAGGAAGTTCCATTGTTGGTGCTTCCTGCTCCATGCAATAATGCAGCGCCAGCCACATATCAGCAGCTGTCATTGATGAAGGATTTCTCTGGCCACTGTCCTGTCACAGCTGGATGCCTTTACACACCCCTGACACCAGAAACAAGGGAGCGGAAATGTTAACTGAAGTCAGGAGCCCCCAAAGAAAGGAACATGGTGCCAGTTCCTTTGGATGGTATAGGTATCACCATCTTAGTTTTTCATGACTGCTGGGACAACCAATTAAGGGATTAGAACTCACAGCAGGTTCCTGGTGGATTCTAGGAGAAGGAAGGACTGAAATGATGGTGCCTTTTACAAATCTATGGGGCACTGTGTATTTGGAGTGATAGCTGTGTGAACCAATGGGGCTGACTTAAAGTTTCTTCTATAAGAATAAGACTGGGCTAAAGGCTGGCAGATTTGAGAGAGATCTCATTCAGACAGGACCTGCTGTCTGTGCTATAGGCCAAACTTTGCCATGTGGAGCCTTACATCATAAGAACAAGCTATAAGAAAACTGCTGAGTTTCTGCAGGGAAGCCAGTGGTAACTACATGCAGGCCAGCACAAGTGATGATGCTAAAGACGCATGTAACGAGAGACTGAGATCCAGGGCTGTTGATCCAGGTCCAATAGCAGGCACTACAGCTTGGTGTCCAAAAGAGGTAGTCAGCACTCAAAGGCTGAACACTAACTATCCTGCTTATAGCAGTACTCTGATGGTGTAAACAGCAGTACTCTGATGGTGTAAAAACCGCAAAAGATATAGCAAAAATATAAATCTTCTAGACCCTCAATGAGGGAAAAAATATCACAGTGCAAAACAAATGCTACTAAAGTGCGGTACAGATAACAGGGGTGGTTACCCCTGGCGTATTTGTGCCCATGCTGTGCACTATAATACATCACTGAAAACACAACTAAGAGGAGACAGAGTGTGCAGGAATTGGCAAAACAAGAACTGTGTCCTGATTAAAAGCCTTTCACCCATTCGGCACTTGAGTAGCATTTGTTTTGCACTGTGATGTTTTTTCCCGTCATTGGGGGTCTACACAATTTTTATTGTTCCTTCATCTTTTGTGATTCTTTTACACCATGAGAGTACTGATACAAGCAGGATAGTTAGACAGTGTTCTGCCTTTGAGTGCTGACTGCCCCTTTTGAAATTTTGTTTTGTTTGGGATTAGCCATTCCACTCAGTCAGCACCAGCCACATATTGATTGGCACCATTTTCTAAGGACTTTGTACTACAACTAGGTTTCAGGCTGCCACTGACCTGAGGGGTTGAAAGCCAAGACATGTGGGTTTGTTCAGGACCTCGGCAGTCATCAGAGAGGAGTGAATGGAACATCTGGCCCCCCAGTCCTGAAAGAAGACAAGAAGACAGCCGCTGAGAGAGGTGGAGTGAGTCAAAGGAATGAACCAGGGGTAGTAATGGAGAGCAGAGTGCCAGAAGCCTGCAGAGATAGAAAGTACTATCCAGTTGGGGAACTGTGAGTAAACTCAGGGTTTGAACTGCCTTGGAAAAATACTGTGGGCTTGATTCTCAAAAAGGACTGAGATCAGCACAAGCTGCTGCAAACAGCAGCTTGTGCCAAAGCACAATGCACAAGGTACCCTGTAACAGATTCTGGTACAGGAAGGATCCCAGCGCCTAACTCCCCACACTTGTGGCAACCTCTTCTGTGCGGCAAACACATTGCATATGGAAAGGGTCTGACACAGGCTCCTTGTAGCAAAGGCAAGTGGTCCCACCATCCCCAATCCCCTGGGAATCTACAGAAAAACCCTTTCTGGTTGTCTAATGCCCCCCTCCCTGATCCCTGATGTCCCCATAATAATAATTGACGACCCCCTTCCCTGGTAGTCTAGTGGTCCCCTTCACTGATCCCAGATGCCACCTGTTATAGTACATAATACATATAACCCATGCCTGGTGGTCTAGTGGACCCCTACCACCCCACCCCAGCTGGTAGTGCTCACCACCCTGCTCCTCCCCATCTTACACCCTGAGCCAGCAACTGGCACAGTCCTCCTCTTACCACCACAGCAGACTGCCAGCTGACCTGTCAGTGAGCCTGTACTGTATAATACAGTACACGCTCATTGACTGACTGTAGCACAGCTCTCAATTGATGAGTGCATACAGTACTATACAGTATATGCTTACTGACAGGTCAGTCAGCAGCCAGCTATGGTGGTGGGAGGAGGGCTGTGCTGGTTGCTGGCTCGGGATGTAGGATGGGGCAGAGCAGGGTGGTGGGCACTACTAGCTGGGGTGGGGGGTGGGCATCCACTAGACCACCAGGCATGAGTTATATGTATTATATACAGTAATAGGTGGCATCCAGAATCTGGGAGGGGGGCCACTAGACCACTACGGACAAGGGATTAAATACATATTTATTCTTATCAGGCACAATCAAGGATGGGGAGAGGGCCACTAGATCACCAGGGACAGGGGTTGTCATTAATGAATTAATATTATGGGGACATCATGAATTGGGGAGAGGAGCCACTAGACTAACAGGATGGGATAGTTGTATACCTATGAATACGGGTGACATTGAGGGCTGGGGAGGGGGGACAGCAGCACAGTGCCGCAAACAGGTCAATTCTCCCAGGGGATAATTTTATAAGTACCCTTAGACCAGCACTGTCTGGTCTAAGGGTACTTAGAAGTTCTCCGTCTGGGAGAGTTCTGAGAACCCCATTTTCGGGGATGTGGCAGCTTGCGTCTGCCACATGCTTCCTAGCACTATGTTGCAGCCCATTTTTGGGCACATGGGTGATGCAAGCCCTGTTTGAGGCAGGCAGCATGCAGTTGACACAGGCTGCCATTGACATTTTGCACCATTCTTTGTGGTGCAAGCCCCTTATGCCACACTGGAGCTTTGAGAATCGAGCCCTGTGTGTTTGAAGTTTGCTTTCAAGTTGGCCATTGGCCAGATTACAAATATCTTGGTTTCAGAGGCATCAAAACCATTTAAAGGAGAACAGTGAGCACACAGGACCCTATATTCAGGTGTGGGACTGGTTCTAATGTGCATTTTGTAGACAAAAACATTTTGGTTTACCTACTGTTTACTATACTATATTAGATTATATCAGACTAGTTTTGCTTAGTTGTAGGCTGACATCTTCGTTTACATAAATCCCAGAATCCCCAGCAGCTGACATCAGAGTAGTAGGCAGCAGTGTGAGATTCAAAAGCCTGCTGTGTATGTTAGATCTTTTATAATCTCCGATCAGATGTTTATTGGAAATACTTTTCTCCAGGAGTGAAAAGTACAGTCCTCTGTGACTGTGCATAGCCCATGGAGGACAACGGGACCAGAAAACAAAATATTAGAGCTTATATAAACTCTAACATGCACTGCAGGCTATTGAATCTTCTCACTGCTGCCTACTGCTCTGATGTCATCTGCAGGGGATTCTGGGATTTGCAGTAACAGAAAATGTCAGCATACAGCTAAACAAATTTAGTCTGATACAATCTACTCTAGTAACAGTAAGTAACCCAAAATGTTTTTGCACACAAAGTGCACATTGGGACTGGCCCCACACTTGACTGTGGTGGCCCTTGCTGGTGACTGTTCCCCTTTAAGCAGTTGCATGGCCTTTGGGATTGAGGGAGATAAATCTGCTCATTTCTAAATTAAAGTGTACCTATGATGGCCACCCTGTGGCAACTACTGTACTTAGGCCTTCACCAGTTCAACATCTAAGGTACCCAGGGACTGTTTACAAGAGAGCTCCCATTAAGATGAAGGGAACTATCCTGGTACCAGGTAGGAGAAGGGTAGTGGCCTCCAGTATATGAGAACCATTCAGAACTATGCTATTTTGCCATGCCAGTTTTTTTTTCTAAATCTTTGGTAACCAGGTAAGGCCCCCCCAGTTCCAAAAAGCTGTTTTCAAGAGTAGCCCGGGAGCATTGTGGAGGTTAAGTGAAATGCTCAGGGTCACACAACATGCCAGTGGAGGTTGTGAGAATCATACCAAGGTCTGCTAGATGTACCTAGCTCATTCACAGCTTGTTACTCTAACATCTAGGCTATACTGCCAGTCCCAGGTTTGGTTCATGGAAATCTGCCACCTGGCTGGGCTAGACTACTTGCAGACAGTGTAGTTACATCTGGAGGGCTCAGTCAGTGTCAAGTGAAAAAGCAGCATGGATTGAGTGTGGTTTGATCTGGTCTAGCTGGGCAATTAAAAGGGTTGCATATCAGGCTCCCCTGGAAGAGCACTTAACAGGGGCTGCAGATATGCAAGTGTGCACTAATATATTTTCCATTTACAGGCTATGCATTCCACAGAATAAAACTGTGTATACTACTAAGCCTTTTCTCATCTCTGTCTACAATAATACTGTGCATGTAAATTAGGGGATACTATTGCATTGGTGTGAGGTTTCCAGGAGGTGTGACTATGGTGGGGAGGTGGGCAAATACATCATCCCAGAGGGTGGTGCTGGTACATCACCTAGCCCACTTAAATCTTTATTTGGGTGGATGCACCATGCATTTCTACCCTTCTGGATACAAACCTTTCACTGCCAAGTGAGAAAACAACCCAAGAGCAACCACAGCCATCTATAGCAGCTCAGTGATAGTGTAAGGTACAGCCACCTCACCCTACATTAGTTGGAAGGAGTGTCTGCCCTACAGGGGCCTTGAATATCTTCCACATGGAATACCCCTGAGGAAGGTGCTTCTACCCCCACTAAACCATTTAGGACCAGCCAATTAGTTAGAGTCCAGGCAGCATACCGTCCTTCAGTTTGAGTAGCTATGTTTATTCTGCATGTGCCTACAACCTGAGTCACCCCATCATTTATATTACTAGACAGCTTTTCATTCTCCCATTTGCTCACAGAATCTGATCTGACTTCACCCACGGGTTGGTAATAGACAGTGCACTCCCTGCAGTATCTATTTACCTGATTATAGATACCTGGCCAGAAAAAATGGGAGAGTAGATAAGTTATCATTATCCATCTTCTCACATGCCTCATATCTAGGTCAACATAAGCCGCTGCTGTTATCTGTAGTCAGCACACTTTAGTGATTACCAACTGCTCCTGCACCTGCCAGGTTTGTGCATTATACTGCTCTCTGCATACCTGATTGCCTCTATTCCCAAAAGAAAACCTGGGGTGATTACTTTCCTGAATCATAGGACGTCTACTTTTTCTACCTTTATGTTGCATGTTACTATTTTCAAGTGGAAAAGCACAGAGATGTGAAAGACATATCATTATTACTGGTCATTTGCATAACCAAACCTCCAGTCACAGTATTAGTTTCTTTTTGATCCTATTAGTCCCTTCAGCCATTTTGTTGGCCACCAACTCAGTACTATAAGAGCTGCAAACAGGACTCACAATTTATTTATTTATTTCAAAAGTTTCACCAGGAAAGACATAACAGGCTCCTAACAGCTCACTTCCAGATGTGTCCTCGGGGTAGAGGATGTGGAAGATCATATATAGCAAATGCAATATATCAAGGAGCATAATTTAAAATTGAATACCACATTATAACATATTTGTGTATTACAGTAAAAAGAAACAGAATGCCAGGGCAAAACTATTGTGGGGGAGAAAAAGAGTCATAGCCAGTGGCAGGAGGGAGGGAGAAAAAGACTCATGAAGGAGAGATTTTAAACAGAAAGAAGATGAGGCACAGCGAACTGACAAGGGAAGGGATGACCAAAGTTTAGGAAAACAGTACAAGAAAGCAGACTGACCAACAGTAGACTTACTACTTGGAATAATGAGGGAATGAGAAGTATTATTGCAAAGAGGGTAGTAGAAAGTTGAGGGAGAGGAAGAGAGATGTAAGGTAGGTGGGAATGTTCTGTTGTCCATTACCATGTTTTTCTGGAACTGCTGCTGCATTGTCCTCTTCAGCCATCCTCACCTGGCAACCGCAACTGTCCACCACTGTGGTCTCTTCCAGAATGATCCTTTCCTTCTTGTCCACATTGGTTATCCTCTGAACAATGTCCTTTCCTGATACATTTCCTTGCTGGACACTACTGCAATTCTTGGTGGACTTCAGGACATTAAATTCCTTTGTCACTACTACCTTGGGTTCTTTTTCATGGGCCTCCTCTAAAGTCCAACAGACTGTCTGTTCTAGCTTCCAAATCCTCTCCTCTGCCACCAACCATCACTCATGCATTTTATCACTCCTCTGTTTCAGCTAATGAATTGTCAACTTTGTCACCAACAGAAGTTTGTCAGACAACCTCTTCCCACAATTTCCTTGCTGCCCTTTAACAGATTCTGCAGTCTTTACCTTGTAAGCCATCTCTAAAGAGATGCCATCTTTCTGGTCTACTATTCGTGGCTTGTATCAGCTCCTTTAATGATCCCACTCTAACACATATGCTGGATGGGGTTCTGGAGAAGACTTAGACACACAAGAATATGGCACAAGGCACCCAAATGGGTGTTTTTAATGTAACTATTTACAAATATATACTGAATGTTTTTTTTTCAGGATGGTAAAGTAAAGAAAATTATAGAATACAAGCTGTGCACTACTGTATCTTGGAGGCAGACTCTTTCTCTCACCTCTGCAGTGGGACCTTGGGAGCCAGTACCACCTCAACCAATGAGACCATGCATCAACCATTTCCAGTTGAACAGCCCCCTTCATGCTCCATCTCTTGCTGCTCACCTCACCAGGATTCTGTCAGGTGCTTCTGCCAAAAGGTGTCCACACACCTTGATCAGGCAACATATGCCAATCACATCAAGCCCAGACACTCAGGTAATCCAAAGCAGCCCATCTGGAGTCATGGTCCCGGCCTTGAGCTACTGTTGTTCCTCTACACTTTTACAGGGTTTAAAACCTGTGTCTGTCTCCAATGTTTGTGTCATCATCCTTTCTCCCTCTGGCCAATCTTAGCCAAACTCGAAGAACACTGGATTCTCCCCTAACCTTCCCCCTTTCTGGACTCTTCATCCTTCCATACCTCTTTTGGGTCTGGGTTCAAATAGTCTCACACCACTATCACCTCCCTCCTGTGGCTCACTGATTCCATCAGATATTCACTAGTGCCTGATTACTTCTGCCATCTTTGTCAACCTGGCCAAAGCCTTTAACAGTGTCACCTATCCTATTCTCTTGGACAAACTTTAAGTGAGCAGAACTTTGATCTCTTAGTTAGATGGTTTTGCTCCTATCTGACTGATAGGTCTCACCAGGCAGCTTCTCATTCCTTCTCATAGGACTGTAGTTGACTAAAGCATGTAGTAAGCCTTCAGCCCATATATTTTATAGCTGCAAGGTGCTGGTTCAATACAGCAAGGAAAAATATAGAAACATAAAAACATGGCCTGGTGATACAACGGGCTGAGGCACTATATGCTGCTTACCTTTTCCCATTCCAGTTACCTGAGTTTGGGAACAAGGGCGAAGAGAGGATTGAGCAGCTGGTTGGTTGCTCTTCACTCTAAGTCTGGGATGGTGAACCTTCCCGGTACTTGGCTGCCAAAAGGTGGTGGTCTTGTAGTTGCACAATGCACGGCAAGCAAGATGTTGGTCTGGGGAGGTGGAAGGTGCTGTGGCTCCAGAACGCATGTGCATCTCCACACACATGCATCTTCCATGCCACTGCAACACCAGGACTTAATGGGAGAAAATGAAGGAAAATGAGAAGAACAGGGGCTTCATGAATCCTGCCCGGGGACACCTTGACCCACCGTTCCACTGCAGCTGGTAAGAACTTCTGGATGAGAGTACATTGAAGGGGGAGGATGGACCTCTCCCTCCCTGGTCCCACCATAGGGGAGAAGCCACAGAGGGACTAGCTCACCAGTATGGAGGGAGCTAAAGTAATGGTCAAAGGTACCCTGAGGAAAGTGGCTGAATAGCTTCTCCAGTCTGGCTTAGGAGGGATAAACACCTCACCTCTATGGCAAAAAAAAAAAAATAGAACATATTGGCAGAAAAAGCAACAAAAGTCCATTCAGTCACCCCAACCCTACCCATTGCTCTTCTGATGGCACTAATGACCAACATCCTCTCTTTCCCCTCCTGCTTTACACCCCCCCCAACACATCAGGCCTTTATGCCTGTTCTATCCATGTTTGAATCCACTCCACCAAAAAGAAAGAAATGAGCCAAGACACACCCCTGAATGACCAGGCCAGAGGTAGCAAAGACAGAAAGTAAGAAAGGACAGGCAAGGAAGACAGATGCTTTGCACATACATCACTAGTGAAAGGCACATGACCTCTGTCTGCCTCCTTTAGAAGTGTCACCATCTAGATTCACATCATATCATGCATACTAAGTGTACCATGCTGTGAAAAAAAAATATTATGATGGAAAGTTGCACTGTGGTTTGATATCATCCAAGAGTCCTTGGAAAATCAATGTCTTCTACTATAGAGAATGGCTGAAGATCAGTGACCATCATCTCTACAGTGAATGACATTATTCTTACAGAATTTGGGAGATGACATTTAAAATTTGGCCTGTGCCTGGAATGACTCTGGGAGTTTAATTTGTTTTGTTACAACAACACTGCTGGGACTGACCTTGGCTGTTGGTGGTAGACTCCATGTCAAGTTATGCCAATAACTGTGTGGATGAGTCTGTTGGGTTATGCAGCTGGAGTTGAATAAATCACCTTACCTCCCATTAGTTTTCCTCCCTGACTGCCCATAGCCGTGGCCTGAGTCAGGCAAGTCTGTGGTTCTTTGCACTATGCTACAGCTCACCTTTTGATAATATATCTTGGGCCATTTTATGGCACATTATGGTACAAATGGGAATACAACCTGATTTAATAAGTATAATCAGAGAGTTGTGTAAAGGTACATGGACACAAATAAGGATGGGGACAACTGGACAATTTTCATCAAGGCTCCCCATGAACAAAGGGGTTAGGCAAGGCTGTGTTCTTGCACCACTATTGTTTTGTATTTATATCAACCAACTGCTTATACAACTCTCAGATTCAGCTACTGATTCCCCTCATGTTGTTAACAATCAATGCTCGGTACTAGCATATGTTGATGATTTAGAGCTCTTTGCGTTGTCTCAGTCTGGACTACAACACAAATTAGATATTTTAAATAAATATGCTCAAACTCATAAATTGATAATCAACTAAACCAAAAGTCAGGTATTAATTTGTGGTTCAAATAAAGTAAACAAATGCTGGACAATTGGGGAGACAAAAAATTAGTACAGTTAAATCTTGTCTTTATTTAGTACTTAATGCATCAAATGATGGTTTCTGGACTAAGCATTTAAAAAGTACACTAACGAAACTTAAACTGCAAGGGCACTATCAAAGTTCAATAACAGATATGGTGGCAACCCAATAGCACCACTTTTTGAAGCAGTTAGAGCTAAATATGTCCCTCAAGCAGTATACTAGATTAAAGTATGGGACACTGAGAATATGGAGCTTCTGGAAATCCCTCTAAATAAACTCTGCAGGACTGCCCTAGGTGTAGGAAAATCAACTCCTGCACCACTGATCAGATCAGAACTGGGCCTAGCTAGGCTTAAAGCCCTGGCCATGTCCAGAAAGATTAATTACTGGACAAGATTCTTGAGAATGGGCTCACTCAGATTGCCATATATCTGCTTGCAATAGAAAGTAAGATGGCAGACCTTGGGCTGCAAGAAGTCTAAGTGGCTTACAAAAGTATGTTATTTTAAAAGAACATAAACATAGAATTTGATGACAGATAAGGACCGCTTGGTCCACCTAGTCTGCCAATTTCCCTACCTGATGGATAAGCTGCAGATTCTAGTTAAGAAACAGCTTACTTCCTCCTACCCCCCACTAGAATTGCCTTATGACTGTCCCATGCATTCTTGAATTCTCCCACTGTTCCTGACTCCACACCCTCCTCAGGAAGGCTGTTCCACGCATCCACAACCCTCTTGGTAAAAAATACTTTTTAACATTACCTCTGAGCCGTCCCCCCTTTATCTTCAAATTGTGCCCGTTGTTCTTGCACATCTCTTCTTCTGAAAGATTCTGCCCTCTTGTACCTTGTTAATCCCCTTGAGATATTTGAAAGTTTCTATCATGTCCCCCCTCTCCCTCCTTTCCTCAAGGGTATACATATTAAGCTGCTTTAGTCTCTCCTCGTATGTCTTCTGGTGCAGACCCTGCACTATTTTGTTTGCCCTCCTCTGAACAGCCTCCATTCTGTCTATGACTTTGCGGAGTTGGGATCTCCAGAATTGCATGCAATATTCCAGATGGGGTCTCACCAACTGTCTGTACAGAGGGATAACAACTTCCTGTTTTCTGCTGTTGATACCTCTCCCTATGCATCCCAGTATCCCTCCCAGCCCTCCTTACTGCCTTCTCACATTGCTTGTCCACCTTTAAGTCATCTGATATAATTATTCCTAGGTCTCTTTTGATTTTTGTTATTGTTGTTAACTCACCTCCCCCATTGTCAGTGTCAGTGGCTTAGTAGGTAGCACACTCACCTCTGAGGCCGGGAGATCAGAGGGCTGTGGGTTCAGTTCCCACATGTGGCATTTGGGCTAATATCCCAGTACTGACACTGTAGTGCAGCATGAGAGGGGTGCTGCACTTCTGAGGTGCTGTCTTTCGTATGATACGTCAAACCGAGGTCCCATCTGCCTGGATTGGTGGTAGCTCAGGTGGATGTTAAAGATCCCATGGAACTTATCGAAAAGAGCAGGGAATTTTTTATTAACACTTAAAGGTAAGACATATACAAAATAGTGTTACTGTACATAAAGCATAAGGCAAACACGAAAAATAAACATAAATAAGTATTACATCATACATTCAACACATAAATCTTTGTCAGTAGAATCCTAAAACAGAATATTAAATACTGAGTGCCTCCCTCCACTAAAAAGGCAGGGGAATTTTTTTTTTTGAAATCAGAACAACAACAAAAAAAATTTATATACAAAGCTGTATAACATCATACAAAACTAGAACCTTGGGAAAATTTTTAAAACAATCACAGGTATTAATTCATACCATTATCCCGAACATAAAGAAAAAACATTATAGTCAATCCCCTTCCCCCTCTCTATGAAAGAGTAGGGGGATGTTTTCTTCATAACCCAGAAAGGTCATATAAACAAAATCAGTATTAATTTCCTTTATACTTTAAAGACCAGGAGTATACAAACATAAAAAGGAAGGATCATAAATATAGAGACATAGACATAATAAGTCCTACTTATATCGCAGACAGAAATTAAGTTTTACTAAGAAAATTGTTACTCTCCCCCATCCTATCAATAGAGTAGGGGAATTTTTATTTTTTAATTTTTTTTAAAATGGAAAATAAAGCATCTATCTGAAGGTGTTACACCACTCCGAAATATAATGTAAATGGCCAGGCAGAATGTTGTAGCATAATCTGAGTAGGTTATACAAAATTTAACTCAAGAAGGTTACAACCAATCTATAGTGTCCCATCTAGATTGACAAACAGATAGAGGAAATTCCTCGTAATCTTGTTTTTTTAGTCTGAAAATTGCCTTAACAACCATATCAAATAAAGTGGCTTGTGAAAAATAGTGTTGATGTATAGTAAAACAACATCTCATATGCCAAATATAATACTTAAAACAAAGTAAAACCAGCCATAATGTGACTTTGTCATGTTGAAAGGTGGTGACTGGTAGGATCCCTATGCACAATATTTCCAATGTTAGAGGCCATAAAGAGAAAGTGGGCCATTTTTCCAAAACCAAGATCCAAAATTCTTTGATGTAGGGACAGTCCAAAAATAAATGTTCCATAGTCTCAACTACTTCCAAATAGGTTTCCCTAGGCCAATATCAGTCCGAAATTTGTTTATGTTTTAGATTAGCAAGCACATTTAATTTACCATATAATGATAACCATAGTACATCCCACATACAGGGTGGTATGCGGGGTGAGGTTAACATAATACCAATGGAAAGTTTTATTTGAGGTGAATAGCAATCAAAGGGGGCCATATCTTGAAAATATTTTTGTATTATATAAACATAAAGTTGTTTTCTACTAGAGTGCAGAAAAGTGTATCTTGAAATGCCCCATAATTAAATTTTTCCAAAACATATTTTGAGAGATTGTGGGAGATGATTTATGGATTGTTGTTTTGGGAATATCTCGTGTTCAGGCCAAAAAAGAGTTATATCACCTAAAGTATCCTGAAGCCATACTTTCCATAATGTGTCTCTATCTGCAAATATAGGTTGTAGATTTGTATACAAAAACATGGTAAAAAAGAAAGCTATCGGATGCAACATTTTTAGTCCCCCATATTTTTTCTCCCGAAACAACAACACTCTTTTTATAGGGTTAAGTCTGCTGCCCCAAATGCAGAAAAAGAAACAGCCACATATCTGTGTCTTCAAACATGTAGGAAGGCTAAATACTGCACTAACATATAAAAATATAGGCAGTAAAAAGGTCTTTACCATTTGTATCCGTTTTAACTTTGACAGTCTCCATGTATTCCATATATCAACCTTGGTTTTTGCTCCTTCTAATTTAAATTTCCAGTTTAAATATGCTAGGTCTCCTGCTCCAAAATAAAGGCCTATGATTTTACATGTACCTTTAATCGCCAGTATACCTATAACCTGTGTAAAATATACTGGTTCTATTCTTAATGGAATGCAATTACATTTGTCATAATTTACTTGTGCACCAGTATATAATAAAAAAC
Organism: Neoceratodus forsteri; assembly: GCA_016271365.2. Taxonomy (NCBI): domain Eukaryota; kingdom Metazoa; phylum Chordata; order Ceratodontiformes; family Ceratodontidae; genus Neoceratodus; species Neoceratodus forsteri. The sequence continues at coordinate 399,809,067 of CM057454.1, forward strand.
CTTGCAAAACCCTTTTTAACACCAGTGCTGAGGGGAGATCCCCTAACAAGAAGCATAAATCATCAGCATATGCGACACATTTAACTTCAGGATCTGTACTGGAAAAGGAGAGTCCACATATATTATCATAAGCATAAATCTTCCGTATTAAAGGATCAATAGTGAATAAGTATAAAAGAGCACTCAGGGGGCAACCCTGCCGTATACCCTGTAGTATGGGATATTTCTTCCCTATCCATCCATTACAAAATGCCTGAGCAGTAGCGTTAGTGTAATAAATTGTTATCCATTTTATAAAATCATGTGGTATACCATATCCAGCTAGACAGTCCCACAGATACTCATGTTTTACATTATCAAAGGCCTTCGCTTGATCCAAGCTTAAAATCAGACCTGAAATTTCCCCTGTAGATCCTTTTTGAAAAAGTTCCCGTAAAAGTATAAGGCTATCAGTTATTTTCCTATGTGGACTGGAACAGGTTTGTGCAGAGTGTAAAAGGGAATGTACATTGGGTAACAATCTATTGTTTAGTATTTTGGAAAACAGTTTAAAATCCGTATTCAATAAGGTAATGGGTCTCCAGTTAACTAAATCCCCTCTATCTCCTTTTTTGTTCATAAATACTACTAACCCCTCATTCATGTTGTGGGGGATTATTCCTGTTGTTAGTATTTCATTTAAAACTGCAGTGAACTCATCCAATAAATGTGGAAACATCATTTTATATAATTCATATGGTATACCATCATTCCCTGGGGCTGTTCCTGTTCTTGTTTGTGCCACAGCTGTAGTAACCTCTAGTGTTGTGAATGATGCCACTAATGTAGATATCTCTAAATCTGGTAGTTGAGGCAAATTAATGCATCCCAACCAAGCCTCGTGTGCATGACTCATGGGTTCAGTTACTCCAAAGAGGTTCTGCACATGTACATTAACCACGTTCATAAGTACTCTGGGGTCTGTACATCATACTCCTACTTTATTCTTAAGCCCTGTCATACATTTTTTCTGTCTTTGAGAAGCACTAAATTGGAATGAATTCCAAAAGGCTTGTGAACCTTGGATGCCAAACCGACATTCATTATCCAATGATTTTGCACAGTCATATTGGAATTTATTCATACATTCCCTTATATCATGTAACCTAGGAAGAACTGAGGTTTCACCATTAGCTGCCCAGAAATGCAAGTCCAAAAATTATTTTCTATATTCCAAATACATATCGGTTTTATATTTCCCGTAATCTCCCTACAGATTGAAAAAACGTTTATATCAGTTTTTGTGTCTAGCCACCACTCACAATAGGTGTCATAAAGACACACAACTGATTTCCTAGCTTTTAAAATATTTAGAAATCCTTCTTTTACTGTGGGGAGAAGTAATGAAGCTAAATTCAACCTCCAGTATCCTGGACCTCTATGCATAGGCATATGACTTGCCACTGTAACTGTTATAATGGCACGGTCAGATACAGTAACAGGTACCGTCTTAGTGTCAATAGTCTGTAGAGAGTCTGAAAGAAACCAAAAATCTATCCATGTAGATTTAGTGCCCTGAAAAAATGTTTTTGCTGGAGCCCTATTGAGGACCATCACATCAATAAGGCCCGTTTGAACCAATAAAGTGTTCAGGCACGTAGCATCACAAAATATTTTATTGGTTCGGCATCCTCTGTCTGTCCTATATCTACTGCAGTTAAAGTCACCTCCCAGGAAAACATACCTGGAGGTGATCAAATATGGTTGAAATAAGCAAAATATTTCAATCCGTTCAATCTTAGTCTGTGTGGTGCATAAACATTTATCAGACGGCACTGTAAGTCATTAATTACTACATCTACCAACAATACCCAACCGGGAAAAAGATCTATCAATTTTATTACCTGCGTCGTAGGGTTATTAAGGGCAATACCAACACCACTACATCGGTCTTCACCTACTGACCAATGAGTAATCCCCCATTTCCAACCAGCAGTTGCTGATTCTACATCCAATTTTGAATGTAATCTAGTATCTCGTAAAACACCACATCATAATAGACGCTTCAAAAGTGACAAAATCAGCATCCGCTTTTCTTTCTGATAATATACTATTCATATTCAAGGAGGCCACTGAAAGATTATAAACTGCTGACATCAAAAAAAAAATGAAAAGGAAGAAACCTATCCTATTCTTAGAACATGTTATTTTTTCTTATTCCCTTTCCTCATTCCCAATCTATTTTTTTTTCTTTTTAACTGAATCACTTTGTGGTAAGTTTTGCTCTAGATCAGAAGTAACGTCTTGTTGTGATGAATGTACAGATAATGAATCTGATTCAGTACCTGTATCGTCCTGAAGTACGGTAAACGGATTATGGGTGGATGTTGTGGGGGGTCAGGAATCATTAATCTGGTATTACCAGATCGGAGGCTACATCTTCTAGAAGTTACCAAGGTAAAATCTTCTTCAGGTGGGAGAGGTGGAGGCATTGAAGCCAAAGCATTACCTGGAACTTCTATTTGAGAGACATGATTTGTGGATACTGGCCCGGGTTCGGGGGTATCAAGATTTATTTTAGGTTGAGGTTCCTTTTGGGTCAGAGCATGTTCATGGCTAGTAGAAATATGTGAATGAGACCGTTCAGGAGGTGGGGAAATTGGTGTCGTAAGGCAGCTTTGACCGCAGTGTTAATGTAAAAATCTTGGATACTGTAATCTCCAGATTTATTTTGAGCCGCTAAAGGGCAATCAGCAAAGGGATGTGCTTCTCCACAAAGAGAACATTTACTAGGCTGGTGACAGTCAAGAAGAACATGCCCCTGTTCTCCGCATTGTGCGCATTTAATGACTTCACACATTCTACTTAAGTGTCTGGTCGATCCGCATTTGTAGCAATGCCTAGGTTGTCCAGGATAAAATATGAAACCCTTATCCCTTCCCAAATAAAAACAACTGGGTAGGTGCTGTAGGCCCTCGTCAGTTTGAAATAAATTCACCTTGTATCTCCACCCTCCATTCCAGAACCCCTTGTCGTCCAGTATAGGTTCAGGATTCCCTTGAACTGAACTTTTCCTTTCTAACCAAGATGTAATATCTTCCATATTAACACTCTCATTTCTAAAAAGAACAGTTATTACCTTAAATGTTTGTTTGGTAAGAGGGATAGCTTGAAAGTGTAACCAAGCTGGATTAGTTTTTAACAAAGCATATCTCATCCAAAATTTATTTAACAGGTCTGGTGTACAGAAACTAATATCATAGTTATTATCCCTTGGGGTATGTATAAGAGCACATACCTCTCCTGGGGAAAATCCCAGCATTTATTTAATTAAAACTTTTCCTATATAAAATCGATCAGGTATACCATCCATAGGGCCAAGAAACCTCAACCAAACCGCGTTCCTGCGTTTTGCTAAGGAAACTGTTTTTTTTAAATAAACTAGCAAATGTAGCAGGGGTTGAAATACAAACAGGTATATCCTGTATGGGATTAAGCTCAGCAGCAAGAACCTGTGTTTTGTTTAAAGTCTCAAGAGCACAAACATGCAATAAGTTATCTTCTGGTAACACTACATCATGCATTTATGAATCAAATAACCCAGATTGTGAAGAACTACCTAAAGGAGAATCAGAAAGTCTTGCAGGAGAATGTGTAAAGCAATCAGGTCCATAGCTAGATACTTTATCTTGTAAAAGGATGCCATCTGTTCTCTCAGTTTCTATACTTGTTCCAGGGAGGGGAATTACCGGATCGGCTATCCAGTTTCCCGTATCAGTTTGTGTCCAGCCTGCTTCACACAGCGCTTTTTGGGGGGACCAGGATTTAGCAGGCAAAGGTTTAGAAACCTGTGGCAAAGTAACGTCCGTAGGTAGAAATCTTTTCAATACTTTAGGTACAGTACCTTGTAGGCCAGAAGGGGAGTCCAAACAGGCGCTTCCATTTTCGTTTCTTCGCTTGGATTTTAAAAACTCGCAATAGCAGATTCCATTATTCGCCATTTATGCTCTAATAAATCAGAGGAAACTACAAACTCTTGCGATAGAATTTGGATTTGTGAGGCAAATGTAGTTGCCTCAGCAGCTTTTTCTCCCAGGACTAGGGTTCCTCCGCCATCCAAACACCTCCTGTGTTCTTACTATCCACAACTCTCAGACAGCGCCTTCAATTGGCTCTGGGGATTCCTAGTACACTGCTGGCCACCACACGGGTGCATCCAGCTGTACCATTTTCCCCACATGAAAGAATAACACTGACATTTGAAACCTTTATACTTTTTGGCATTTCCATGGCATAATGAGGGTTTAACTCCCCATTTTCGGCAGATCCACCACCTGAAAGCTCTATCTCAGAGCGCGGGGGTTGAGGTACGAGATGCTGGCTACCCTGTAGGTGAAACCCAGCTGTACCATGTTCCCCGCTGATTGATTTGGGCTCAGCAGCCCCAGCACAACCTCCTCCACTGTCCTCCTCCTCCTCCTCCGCCATCTTGGTCCCACCAGAAAATGGGTCTCCCCAAGAGTAGGGGAATTTCCCCGGTGTCCTGGCCAAATTTCCCTCATTCACTTAAAATACCACCAACAGCTTAATCTGGTTCAAGGTCAGTTGGCGTTCATCTGTATTCCCTTCCCCCGGGTCATGCCTGAAAATAGGCAGGATTTGTCTAGTGCACTTACCCGGTCAACAAAAACTAAATAAAAATAAAAATAAAATAAAATAAATAAATACAATTGTGTACTCTTCGCCTGGGTTTTTGTTTCCCAGTTGCATTACCTTGGACATCTTTGCAGTGAATCTGAGCTGCCACATATATGACCATTCCTCCAACCTTGTCAAGTCCCTTTTCATCCTTTCCACCCCACCTTGTGTATCAACCCTGTTGCAGATCTTTGTGTCATCTGCAAAGAGACATACCTTTCCTTCCAGGTGCTCTCCAAAGTCACTTATAAAGACATTAAAGAGGACTGGTCCCAGTACCGAACCCTGTGGTATCCTGCTAGTTACCCTCCTTTCTTCACTGTCGACTCTGTTTACTATTACCCTTTGCGTCCTGTTGTCCAGCCAGTTTTTTATCCAGGCTACCACCTTGGGACCCACTCCAAGGCTGGCTAATGTGTATATTAATCTTTTGTGTGAGACTGTCAAATGCCTTGCTAAAATCTAGATAGGCCATATCCACAGCCCCTCCCTGGTCTACTACTTTGGTCATCCAGTCAAAGAAATCTATTAGGTTCATCTGACATGACCTTCCTGCTGACAAACCATGCTGCCTTGGGTCCTACACCCCACTGGCCTCTAGGTACTCCACAGTTCTTTCCTTCAGACGTGATTCCATCATTTTCCCTACCACTGAGGTCAAACTAACTAGTCTGTAGTTTTCTGCCTCTGCCCTGCTCCCACTTTTGTGAAGTGGAATCACATTTGCCCTCCTCCAGTCCTCCGGTATCATCCCCTCCTCTGATGATTTGTTAAAGAGAGTAGTCAGTGGTGTTAATAGTTCTACCCTTAGGTCCTTTTAGAATTCTTGGGCGAATCCCATCAGGCCCCATTGCTTTGTCCACCATCAGTTTCAAGAGTTCTTTCAAAACCCTTTCTTCTGTGAATGGACTGGTATCGACCTCCCTATTCAGAGTTTCTCTCTTGTTTGGTTTAGGTACCTCCCCCTCCTCTTCCATTGTGAATATTGAGCAGAAATATTCATTCAGTATCCCTGCTTTTTCACTGTCACCCTCTTCCCACATTCCTTCCCCTTTATTAAGTCTCTGTATCCCTCCCTTGGTCTTTCTTCACTCCCTAATGTACTTATAAAAGGTTGTATCCCCTTAACAGAGTTGGCTATCTTTTCCTCAGTTTGTACCTTTGCTATTCTGACTGCCTTCCCTGCCTCCTTCTGCTTTAACTGATAAAGTTCTCTGTCCTGCTCCTTCTGTGTTTCCTTATATTTCCTGAATTCTATCCTTTTCTCCTTAACCTTCCCTGCCACTTCTTTTGAGAACCATAGTGTTTTTTTCCATCATTTTGTTTTATTGATTTGCTTCACACAAAGGCTTGTTGCTTCTGCGATGGCTGTTTTGATTATTCCCCATTCTTCCTGCACCCTTCCCTTCTTGCTCATTTGCTAGTGCTTTTCTGAGGCACTCTCTCATTTTCCCAAATTCAGTCTTCCTAAAGTCCAATACTCTTGTTTTCATATGGCTTGACTCTATGGCTGTGTTTATGGTGAACCACACTGTTTGGTGGTCACTTGTTCTCAGATGGCTACCCACTTCTAAATCTGAGATCCTTTCTCCTTCCCCATTTGAGAGTACCAGGTCTAAGACTGCTCCCTCCTGAGTGGGTTCCAACACTAGCTGTCTGAGGCATGCCCCTTGTAGGGCATCAAAAATGACCCTGCTCTTGGATGTGCCTGCACCAAATGTACTCCAGTTAACATCTGGCATATTCAGGTCCCCCATCAACAATATCTCCCCTTTTTCTGCCATTTTAAGGATGCCTTCTATCATTTCCTTGTCCATTTCTTCCCCTGAGATGGGGTCTGTACACAACCCCCATGCAGCTAGTGGTGCCATTTCCTGTCTCCAGGGTGACCCATAGTGACTCATCAACTTCCTGTTTACTCTTTAGTTCTGTTGCTTTAATCCCTTCCCTTATATAGAGAGCTACTCCTCCTCCTCTTTTACCCACCCTGTTCCTCCTGTAGACTGTGTATCCTGGTATGTTGATATCCTAGTCATGTTTCTCTGTGTACCATGTTTCAGCGACTGCTACAATATCCAGGCATCCCTCTTTCATCAAGGCTACTAGTTCAGGGAGCTTGTTACACAGACTGTGGGCCTTGGTACTCTTCATCCTCCATTTTTTTATGGCCTAACCCCTTTTAGCACCATCCCTGTCCTTATTGCCTTTTTCTGCATTTACCCCTGTCCTGCTCCCTACTGACTTCTCTACCTTGGTGTTAAGCTCTCAAACTACTGTGTTTCATTGAAGGGAGACTGGGATTTCCCTGCTCTTTTTCAATGCCCCCCCTTGGCTAGTTTAAATGCTTGCCAATGAAGCATTTAAACTGATCACCTAGGATACTGGATCCCCCCAGATAGATGCAGACCATCATGCCAGTATAGGTCTGCATCCCTGCAGGTGGCTCCCCAGTCCCCAATGAAGCCAAAACCCTGAGCTCCACACCAGTTTTTCAACCATTCATTGAATCCCATGGTGCAGAATACTCTAGCATCATTCTTGCCATTGGCAGGCAGCACCTCCAAGAAGGTTACCATACATCCTACTTGTCTAAGGCCCCTCCCCAACTCTAACAATTCCTCTTGCACTGCTCTGATCCCATTCACAGCCAGGTCATTTGTCTCTAGGTGGACAATGACATCCAACTCCTTCCCTCATGCAGCTGCTCCCATGATCCTGAGGATTCGCTTCCTGTCCCTCTGAGCCATGGTGCCATGCAGACACCTTACATCCCTATTCCCTTCCTCCCCCACTTCTACCCCCTAATTATCGAGTACCCCACCAGGAGTTGTTTACTTCCCCTGTGGGGTCTTGTGCCACCCTCCTGTGGGTCTTTTTTGTGGAGGTTCCCAGTATCCTTCTTGGTCTCCACTGCAGGTGCCGCCATAGAGGAACCACTCTTTACCAGAACCGCATATGAATTGTGGAGAGGTACAATTGGAGGGATACACCTCTGTTCCACCACTCTCTCTTTCCCTGAGCCCACCTTGGTCCATCCGCACCTCTTTCTTAGCAACCTCTGAGGTAGCGGTGGTGGCCCTGGTGCTCCCTGGGTGGGGGAAGAGGTTTCACGAATCCTAGCCAGGTCAGTCTGGAGATGGGCAACCTCCTCCATCAGACCAGAGAGGTGACTGCAAACAGGGCAGCATTGCAGCCTCCACAATGTCTCCCAGAACACAGCCATTGCACTGCACCACTCCCATCTTGACTTATTTTGTGTCCCCCCCTCTCCTATTGCTTTGTATGCTTACTGTCTCCTCCATCTATGTATTTTTACACTTACTTTCATACTGCCTATGTGCCCTTACAACTCTCACTCTTCCTGTTCTGGGACAGGAACTTCCTATAGTCTTCAGTAGTCTCCTTCATCCATGCTTGGATTCAGACCTCCAGGAGATGGGGGGGGGAGAAATAGTTATTTTTTAGGTTCCTTCAAGGTTGATGAAACTAATATGTCTCAGTGATCCTTCCCTTCCTACTGCCAAACAGGAAGTTCCTGTTGTCAGTCATGTGCTATAAAAGTAGAATTGGCTTAGGGTGGGAAGGAGGGCAATTACTGTAGTAAAAAAGCTGTAGTTCTAGACTGCTGTTTCTTGCTCTAAAAGCAAAGTTCTCCTCTGTCAAAAACAGCAGGACACCTGCTTTTGTACTCCTAAGCCACACCCTCAATTAGATTCACCCTCTGCACCTGACTCAGTAAATTAAGCTGATACAGCCCCCTTCCTCAGAGAAACACACAGTGACTTTCTTCTTTGTTTTTACTTAAATGAGACCCCCTTCTTCTAACAAAGCATCTGTTTGCTTAATCCAAACAGGCACTGACTCCTGCTGAAATAGAAGTGATTTATCAGTAAAAAAGCTGTAGTTCTAGACTGCTGTTTCTTGCTCTGAAAGCAAAGTTCTCCTCTGTCAAAAACAGTAGTAAATCCAACTACTTATGTTAACAGAGGAATTCTAATCAGTGCCAAATATAAAGCATACAGTACCAAAAGGATTATTAATCAATTACAAATCGGGGGAGGAGTTAGACAGGCAAATGATGCAGGTGATTTAAATGGTATCAAACAAAGGGGAGTTTGTTCTACTGGGGGACCTTAATATGCCAGACATAGACTCGGGAATCCCAAAGGCAACATCAGCCAGGAGCAGGGAGATACCCGAAGCACTGCAGGGATCATATCTACATCTGCTGGTTAAGGAGCCCACAAGAGGGAAAAATATTTTGGACATGGTACTCACAAATGGGGATACTGTTGAAGAGGTTAGTGTTGGAGACTGTCTGGGTACAAGTGATCACAACACAGTAAGTTTTAAGATACAAATAGGGAAGATAACAAATAAGACTTCCCTGTGCTCCCAGGTCGCACCTGTAAAAAAGCTTTCAGCTTAGTGTGCTACTCCTGGTTAAACAAAAAAAAAAGACCAGTATGAAGGTTCTGGACTTCAGGAGGGTGAACTTTAAAGAATGAGGGAGAGTTTCAGGGAGGAAATGAATGGCGGTGACCGGATAGGGGATGTAGAGGAACTGTGGAAATGTATTAAGGAGGCATTATTAAAAGCAACTTAGAAACATAGAAACATAGATTTTGACAGCAGATAAGGACCACTTGGCCCACTCAGTCTGCCCATTTCCCTACCTAATGGATAAGCTGCAGATCCTAGTTAACCAGCAGCCTACTTCTTCCTACCCCACCCCCTAGAATTGCCTTATGACTGTCCCATGCATGCTTGAATTCCACCACTATTTTTGACTCCACAACCTCCTCCAGAAGGCCATTCCATGCATCCACAACCCTCTCTGTGAAAAAATACTTCCTTAAATTACGTCTGAGCTGCCCCCCATCTTCAAATTGTGCCCCCTTGTTCTTGCACACCTCTTTTTTTGAAAGACGCTACCCTCTTGGACTTTGTTGATTCCCTTGAGGTACTTGAACATTTCTATCATGTCTCCCCTTCCCTCCTTTCCTCGAGGCTATACATATTAAGCTCCTTAAGTCTCTCTTCATATGTCTTCTGGTGCAGACCCTGCACCATTTTAGTTGCCCTCCTCTGGACAGCTTCCATCCTGTCTATGTCTTTGCGGAGATTGGACCTCCAGAACTGCACGCAGTACTCCAGATGGGGTCTCACCAACTGTCTGTACATAGGGATAATAACCCTGTTTTCTACTGGTGATGTCTCTCCCTATGCATCCCAATATCCCCCCAGACCTCCTTGCTGCTCTCTCACATTGCTTGCCCACCTTTAGGTCATCTGATATGACTACCCTAAAGGTAAGGGTTAAGGAGCCCACAAGGGGAAAATATTTTGGACATGGTACTCACAAATGGGGATAGCGCAAGTGAACACAACACAGTAAGTTTTAAGATACAAATAGGGAAGATAACAAATAAGACTTCCCTGTGCATAAGGATGGTGGGGAAAAAAACAAGAAAAGAAGGTGGCCTCTTTGGTTTAATAGGGAGGTTGTAAGGGCAATAAGAGATAGAAGGATAGTTTTCAGAAGATAAAAGAAAACTCAGAGTGTAATAGACCAAGTAAATTATAAGGAGAAACTGAGACAGGCAGGGAAATTGATTAGGAGAGCAAAAGCAGAAACAGAAGAGAGAGAATTGCTAAACATGTCAAATGAGGAGATAAAACTTTTTTTAGATAAGTAGGGGAAAAGAGGAGGACAAGACAGGGGATTGTGAGTTTGAGGGGGGAAGGGGAACTAAGGTTGAGGGAGACTTTGAGAGAGTTGAGGTTTTAAATAGTTATTTTTGCTCTGTATTCACAGTGGAAGGGGATGGAAAGGGACTCAAGTTAAAGAAGAAGGGAGGCGATGGTTGTGAGGTGGATCAAAGCCCATTAAGTGAGGAAAGAGTTAATGAAGAACTTGGAAAGTTAAAGGTAGACTAAGCAATGGGGACTGGATGGTTTGCATCCAAAGGTTCTTAGGGAGTTGAGGGATGAGTTGGCAACACATTTAGTGAAGTTATTTAACTTGTCCCTAAATACAGGGTGTGTTCCAAGTGAGTGGAGGATGGCAGATGTAGTACCACTGCACAAGGGAGGCTGCAAGGAGGAGGCAAGGAATTACAGACCTGTTAGCCTCACATCAGTGGTGGGCAAAGTGATGGAGGTGCTAATAAAGGAAAGAGTGGTACAATTCTTAATGGACAATAAACTATTAGATGAAAAGCAACATGGATTCACTAATGGGAGATCCTGCCAAACAAATATGAGAATTTGTTGATGGGGTAATGAAGGTGGTTGATCAAGGAAGGGCAGTTGATGTTGCCTACCTGGACTTCAGTAAGGCATTTGACTCTGCCCCTCACCACAGGCTGGTACATAAGACACAAAGCCTGGGGGTGGGACAGAAAATAACTAGATGGGTGGAAAACTGGCTGAAGGATAAAGTCAAAGGGTGGTGGTAAATGGTGTACATTCTGGGGTAAGGAAGGTTATGAACAGGGTTCCTCAAGGGTCTGTACTAGGACCAATCCTTTTTAACATATCAATTAGTGATATATGAGAGAGAACTGAAGGCAAAATGTGTCTGTTTGCAGATGATGCAACATTATGGAATAGGGTCAACAATGAAGAAGGGGTTGAGGCCATGAGGAGGGATCTGAGTATACTAGAGAAATGGTAAGAAACATGGCAGCTGAAGTTCAATACAAAGAAGTGTGCAGTGATGCATATAGAACATAAAAATCAACTGGCCAGGTGCTCACTGGGGGGAGAGCAGACAAAGCAAACAGAACAGGAAAGGGATCTGGAGATTATAATATCAAATAACCTTAGGGTACGTGATCAATGTAGTAAGGTGGCTGGTAAAGCTAACAGGATGATGGCATGCATAGGAAGGGGCATAACTAGTAGGAAGAGGCAGGTACTGATACCATTATATAAGACCATGGTTAGACTGTACCTGGAGTACGGGGTACAGTTCTGGAGGACTCATTTAAGAAAGAACATAGATGTAATAGAAAAGGTTCAGAGAAGTGCAACAAAGATTGTGCAGGATATGCAAAGGAAACCATATGAGACAAGATTGAGAGAATTAAATCTGTATCCGCTGGAGTTTAGAAGAGAGAGAGGGGACATGATGGAGACATTCAAGTGCATGAAGGGGATAAATAAAATGATGGACAAAAGTCTATTTAAAAGGAAAGTTGGAGTTAAAACGAGAGGTCGTACTTTAGGATTGAAAGGAGGAAGATATAAAGGTAATGTAAGGGGATGTTATTTCACTGAGAGGGTGGTTGAACCCTGGAACAGATTACCTGAGGAGGTGTCAAAACAGTGGAGGGATTCAAGACAGCATGGGATAGACATATGGGGTTGGTTAGAGGACAGAGGATAGGCTCTTTGTGCACCAGTGACAAGTAGGGGAGGGGAGAGATGGGCAGACTGGCTGGGCCAGAATGGTCCTTTTCTGCTAACACATTACTATGATACTATGATAATCTAGATGAAGTTAATGACACTGAAACAATTGCCACCCTAAAAATTTCACCTTGGCTAGTTCAAAATGATACTAGATATGCCTATAGGTTTTATTTGGATACTTTCACAGATTCCATTTAAAGGAAGTTGTATACTAGATACAGAATGGAATTTTTTTGTTCGTAACGTTTTAAACGCGAGGTATTTTAAAGCTGACTGAACAATCTGCAAAATGTTGTGCTTGTACAAAAAGTGAGGTTGAAGACCTGCAACATGTTATATTTACATACTTTTGCTATTGCAAGCCCAGGGCTTACTAGCTAGAGCCAATTTGGGATGAACTACAGACACAAAATAAGGAAATCTTGTTAAACATATTGTTTACTGTAGAGGATGAGCAAACCATAGAGTGGCATCGTATCCTAGAGCAGTAGCAAAGATACACTTGAAATACAGCTAATTACCTTTGCACAAATTAATAGCTTCCAAAGAATGCAGTTCACAAGGGAACTTGTTTAAATGTATGTATGAGAAATTTTTGTTGTGTATATGGACACTGTTTTATGTGGCTCATTTGAAGCTTGATATTGGTTTATGTATTTATTGAGATACTTAAATGCTGTATCTGATGTTAATGTATGAATTTTTCACTTTGTAATGGTCTATCACTGAACAAATAAACTCAAAACTTGAACTTGCACTATGCTATGTTCACTCTTTAAATGACTGGCCAGAATACTTGTCCCCAAAGGTCTTGTAAACTGATCCTGACTGATCTTTTTCTCACACTCATTGCAATATACTTTCAGTGGATTTGTACTGCCATGCAAAAAATTATTCCAAGCTGTGCAAGTACTCAGTGGCTATTTAGTGACTAGTTTAGTGACCTGAAAGGGGATGATGTTCTGCAGGACCTGGCCAGTGAAGGCTGCAAAATGATGACTTTTGGGCCACTGCACAGTTAACAGTGCTGGGGATGGGCAGCAGTATATAATACAGCTTCACAATGTGAGGCAGAGCAGGAGTGGGTCTAGGTGGGAGATTTCCCTGTTTTTCTCTTTTTCCTCATTCTTTTTTAATTTTGTCACCTCTGTGTAAGCAAAGGTATCATGGTACAGGGACAAAAGAGAAGCTTAAACAGGAAATGCAGTAACAACTGTGCAGTGACAATCCATTACATGCTCTCCCCCATCTGCCCCACAATGTCTCCTAAGTAGTGCACCAGACTTAGCCTACAGTCCCCAAATTGCTCCTGTCAAAATATGCTGTATATGGACAACTCAGTTACACTGTTGCAGGCCTGATGTGATGCAGCTGGGTATCACGGATGCACAGTGACTAACCATGGAAAATAACACAGATCCAACAATATGTAATGCTATGAGGCCAAATGGCTTAAAGTTTGCTTTCAGCCCAGGTTATCCCCTGAAGTATATTCCAAACCTGTGGTTTATGAAGCCCTACAGGCTTTAAATACCCAGAAAAAAACAAATGTGGTTAGAGGGCCTAAACCCTGACCCTGAGGCAGTATAGCACAGTGGATTAAGGCTCTGAGCTGCAGATCTGGAGATCTGGGTTTGAATCCCACAGCTACCCAGGTGCATACTATGTGATACTGAGCAAGTCACTTAACTTCCTTGTGCTCCCAGGTAGCAGCTAGCAACAAGCTTTGGCTTAGTGTGCTATTCCTGGTTAAATAATGTTCTCTTTCCCTTTCCCATACTCATACTCATAGCTCCTGTGGCCTCAGCCACTAAGATGCTCATCACCTCAGATCAACTTTGCTCTTGACTCCCTCCTCCTTTCTCTATGTTTTCTGGCCTCCATCTTCCTCCTTTCTCCACTGCTCCTTCAGGAGAATAATGTCACCAAGGACCAGAGACTTGTGAGGTTTAAACCTCCTGTTCCCAGTCTTTCCTAAGCCTGAAGGCTCCTACCAAACTACACAGCTCTCCCAAAATCCTTATCACACCCACTTTGCACTACAAGCTCAAGGAAGGAACAAGTCACATTGTTGGCTGCTCAGTTGAGCAGAAGCCTCTGATCAGCCACACAACTATCTCACTCTTTCTGAACATCTTGGATCAGTCAAATTGTTGGGCTTCAGCCGGATACCTGTTTCAGCCTCTTCTCCAGGTGGTTGCCTCATGAAGAAGTGTCTACTCTTCTCTCACTGCTGTGGCCCTCAGGATACATGGCTCTTTGGCTCCCTCTCCCAGAGGAATTAGATGTTCACACTCAAACTGGAATGCCCCCCTAAGCCGTTACTCCTGGCAGTTATTCAGCAAACTCACAACCTCTGCTGCTCCTCTTAGGGCAGACACTGTATGAAGCTGTCTCTAGCTAAAAACGCATAAATTCTCCATGTGGTTGCCTGGTGAATGCTTTCTACCATTTTCCCTGTACTGGAATACCATCCTGTGCAGGGTTAAATATGGTTGTGAGGTTGCCCTTGATTTCCAGTAGTCCTAACCATGCCTACTATCTGCTCCCAGAAGGGAGCTACTGTTCTTTCTACCCATCAGGGGATTCAGCTGTAGCCTTCACTAATCTGGCCTTAATCCCCTATTGACTCATTGCAAAAAGGACAGGATGAACATCCCGTAATCATAATTGGGATCCATTCCTGGGGTTTTACACTTTCCCAGAACTTCCACAATCCCCCAGTATATCTCAGTCTTGCCATTATTAGCACCCTAGCCAGTCATTGGCAGCTGAGCACCCTATGGCCCTTGCCTCACTGCATGACAGGTCAAACATGGTGGCACTTTTTCCTCCATGTGGACACTATCAGTCCCACATTGGGGGCATTTCCTGTTGCATTCCCTTGGTGCCCCCAGGAGTGTGTTTATGTTACAGTCCCTTAGTGTGGGCATGCTGCTCCAATAACATCCCTCATGGTGCAGCACAAAGCCTTGATCAGCTGTGCACCTGCTGGCGCAAAGATCAAAGGACTGCCCCAGCTACCAGCCCATCAGCTGGTGAAGTCTCAAAGCATGCTGTTCCTTCTTATCTGGCTCCCCATGATAACACAGTCCCAGATGGGGGCTAGATGAAGCAGGTGTTTGGGGGGAATCATATCTACCTGTCCTTATGTCCTCTGCACCTCTGACAGCTCCACTACTACATATATGTCTGACTTTTTCTCTTAGTGGCGCGCTCCCTTAAAAGCTGTTTTAGTGATGCTCACTTTGTTTTGTAGAACTGTGGTATCCCTATTCCTCCCCCACCCATGAACAATTTTACTTTTTCATCTGATAATATAATTACAGTAGTGTCCATGTTGGAGCTGGACTAAGTACATTCCTCAAACACTGTTGCTTTCTGAGCAGCTGTGGCTATGACTTGGTGCTGAGGGACATGGGAATATGTTATAATGCTTCACGGTGTGCTGGCAATTGTTGTTGCTCCCACACTGGCAGCATTTGGAACTGTTGTGGTGTTTGTATAAGATGTACAGGTAGCACTTGGGGAACATTTACAGATGGATCATTTGTACCTCAGGTAGGGGAAGAGGGGAATGTGTACTTGTAGCACTTGCACAATAACGAATACTTGCTGCTCTTGGAGCAGTTGCTCTCAAGGTATTATCTATGGTAAGCACACTGATAGAGCTGGGAAGGCATGAAGTGGGTGTGGCAACACTGCAGGACTTCTCTGTCTGAACTAAGTTTTCTTTGGCTGTACTGTAATGTGCCCAGCTGTAATCCTTTCTGTTACATTAGCTCTGACACCGGGATGCAGAACTTGTACTTGGAAATGGCATGGAAGATAACCTAAAATTGTACCTTTCTGCCCCTCAGTATCTTGTATTCTACAAGAGCTCTTCCATACCTGTCTTCCTGTACCAAATTCGAACTGGAACTGGCACCAAGCACATGTGCATGGGTGAGGAGATTGCAATCATGGCAGTGCTGATTGGCTGTTGCAAGTCATGTGATTTACACAGAACTCTGTTTGCTGTGCCATGTGATCCCTGTACTGTAGTACCCTATCCAGTGATTTAACACTTTGCACCTCAAAAGTAAAATTGAATATTATATCAAGCAGTGTTTGCAGCAGAATTTTAAATGTGTTTGTAAATAATTGTTTTGTTCTTATGATGCTATTTTATTTTAAATACCTGACTCAGAGCACTCTTGAAAACGAGCATTGGGTGTACCCTGCTAAACAACAAAATGAATAAATAAATAAAATGCTCCATCATGCCTTCCAAGTGTCAAAGGGCAGAAACTAAAACTGTGATGCCCCTTTTACTGAGAAGAACATCACAATGTTTAGCTAGTCTACTTAAGTGCACTTTGGTTTGGGCTCCTTCCTATGCACTGGTGGCATTTATGGATCCTGGCCTTCCTTGTGAGCATGTGTGTAGCATCAAGAGGAATGTGGATACAGCATAGGGGTGGCAATGTGCATGGAATGGAACTTCTAATAAGAAGTTCAGTACTGCCAGGAAGTAGATCTCTTGCTCAGGATCAGCATCATGGGATATGGTAATTCAAGCCTGGTGGCCTGCTTTGAGGAAAACTGGCTGCAGGACAGCAAACAGCACAGGTTTGGGGCAGGGATGTCATGTTAGATCAACCTAATTGTGTTTTCTGACTAGGTCATCAGGCTGGTAGAACAAAATATACTCAAAGGAAAATAAAAATTGACATAAATCCTATGCTACTTAACTCCTCTTATCATTTTGAAGATCTTCATCCCAAATAAACCAAATCCAAGAAACACCACAGTGTACACTAAGAAAGGGATGAAACAGTACTGACATAATGAATATGAACCCTGGATGGTCTCAGTGCTCCAGAGAACATCAAGACAACCAAGAGTAGGGGAACTCTTATTAAAAGAAAATAAAACAAAATACAGAAATAAATAAGAATCAATGACAACAGTGCAATATTTCAAATACAAACTCAAAATCCCCCCCTAAAACAAAACTACTCACCGAAACAGTTTTGCGGGGGGCAGAAACATGCTCCATTCTGAACCAAAAAGAAAACAAATAAGCATTTGTCAATGCTGAATGTTTGCTTGCATGTATGTGCTGTGCAGGTGTTTTATACTTCACAAAGGGAAGACTCTGTCCAAGGGCCCTACACTTCCATGCAGAGACAGATGTGAAGAATTCACGGGGCTGTCTAGTGGGCTGTGGAAGCACAGGGCCCTTTGGCCCCTGTGCTTTCATGTGGCCATAGATACAGATGCAAAGAGTGCATCTGTCAGCCAGTCCACAAGGCACGCTGTCACCCACTGGTAGAGGGGTACAAGGCTTTATGCCAAGAGGACAGTTGTCTTCATTATATGGTACCCAGGCCCATGCGGACAATCCTGCATCTTTCATTCCCTTGCTGCAGGGGGTCGCATAACTGTGCCATTACCTCACCCTCACACTATCCAGCTGGGACACTGAACTTACCCTCGAACTTAGCTAACAGGCATAAGATCGCAAAGCATGGCCACCGGGATGAAGACTTGCACTACATACAAATGTTGTTAAACAATTCTAATTTTTTATTAATTTTGACCCCAACTTTTCAAAATACTCATTTTATTATTCGCCTTATAAACAAGACATGCATCATTTATAGTACATTGGCCAAAATGTCATTTCATACCACATATGTGAAAACACGTCTTGTCCAGGATTTTTAAAATGGTACATGTCACGTTTATGAGGTGGTGTGGAAAATGGCTCTGTTGAAAGTTAGAGTCAAAATGCTGAAAATTAGTGAAGTTATGAGTAAACATTGAAATACTGTAATGTTCAGTTATAACCTGTTTTTTTTCCATACAAAAATTTTCAGCATAGCCTCTTATTACCCCACCTCATGAACCCGGTAGGTGAAAATGTTGAGAGCCCCACCAAAATGTCATTGCATGCCACCAAAACCTTATTCCATGTCACAGGTATGAAAACACATTTTGGCCAAAATTTGAAAAATGACAGCTGTCACATTTATGAGTGATGTGAAAAAATGGCTGTGTTGAAAATTTGGGGTCAAAATATTTAAAATGGCCAAAGTTACAAGCAAGTGTAGAAAAATGTCAACATATGCACATAACTTTGCCATTTTTATATATTTTGACCCCACATTTTCAACATAGTCTTGTTATGGTCCCACTTCTTGCAAAAGGGAGGTGAACATTTTCAAATCCTGCCCAAAAGGATGATTTTGCAATGCAACCAGAAAAGCACCTGTCGGGCCTGATTTGCATAATTCCACCACCATTGGTCATGAGGTGGGGTCCCAAAAAGCCCATGTTGAAAATTCAGGGCCAAACTATGCACAAATGACAAAGTCTTACATCAAAGTTCAAAACCCCATTGAAATACACTGAACCACAGTTAACCTTAGTTTCTCATATTGCAGTTGCTGGTTCCAACAGCAAGACGTACCTTTGACTGGAGAGTGAATCTTTGCCTTGGGACATGTTCAGGTGAGTGAGAGTGTGTGTGGGGGTGTGGTGGTGTGTGGGGTGGTGGGTGCTGAGTGGAAGGTCAAGGTGGGGTGGCGTGGGGGATGTGAGGGAGTAGATTGATGAAGGACCATTTTCTGTTTTACATGTTAAAAAAACATTGAGGGATGTTTTTCTTTATTCCAGGGAAATTCTAACACTGGGATTGGTCACCCCAGTCTCAGGCTTATTGGGAAACTGGGGCAGGCAACCTGAAGGTGGGGTTAAGAGAAGTAGTACTGGGGAGGGCACCCCTATCTGCATATATATTAAAAATATATAAGATTGGGAAGGGTGGCTGAGCCACCTGGAGGGGAGGTGGTAAAAGAAGCAGTACCAGGGTGGGCACCCCAGTCTGCTTAATAGGTAGAAAAAGAGAGAGAGAGTAAGAGAGAGACAGACAGACAGACAGACAGACAGACAGACAGACAGACAGACAGACAGACAGACAGATAGATAGATAGATAGATAGATAGATAGATAGATAGATTGCAGAGCCATTCTGGAGCTGAGGAGGATCAAGGGAACTGGGGGGTCTCAGAGGTGTTACCCTTTACAAGGGAGTTAACCTGTCTACAGAATTCTTTTGGATTACTAAAATGCTCAATCTGGAGTCTCTTGAAGTGGAGTCATTTTGCTTTTTGGATTGAGTTCTTGCAGTTGTTCCTTAGTTGCCTATATGTTTGCCAGTTGGTAGGTAGCCCACTATCCTCATATGTCCTCCATGCCTTATTGCAAGTGGACATGAGCTGCCTTAATTCCTTGGTGAGCCACAGTGCTATAATACCCTTTACCCGGCAACTCTTTAAAGGTACATGTTGATCAACAATGTTAGTGAATTTTGCCACAAAATAGTCTAGTGCCAGGTTAATGACCGGCAGGGTATTAATTGGATCCCAAGCAGTTTCTCGGATGGTATCGACAAAGATGTTGGTGTCCAACCTGGACATGTCCCTCACAGTGGTGATCTTAGAAGGGGGGTTAGGGAAGTTGCTGCTCCATACGCAAAGTGTCAGCAAATGGTTGCTTATACTGTCTGAGAGGACCTCCACTGATTTTATCTTGGGGGCACAGTTTGTGACCACCCAGTCAAATAAGGTATGGTTACCCATCTTTGTATTAATACGAGTAGGGTCACCAATCATTTGAACCAGATTTGAGTCAGCCAGGACAGCTGTCAGTTTGGAAGTATTAGAAAATTAATCAAGAAGAAAGAATAAAGAAGTATTAGAAAAAAGGAAAGAAAAAATACTCTGAGTCACATATATTTTTCAGTTCATAATTCAATGGCCTATTCAGCCAGTATGATGTTATGATTGTGCAACTGTGTTACTTGCTTTGACTGTTCGCACTCTCTATTCCAGAGGAATTACCACTCTGTAGGGGTACCAAAGGCAAAGAACCCTCGAAGAGGGTTCCACCCCTAGAGGTGCCGTGGGATGATTCCCTTGGCTAAAGATACCTTAGGAAGCATCTCAAGGAGAGAGGCAATGCTGCAGGAGGAGGAAGGGAGGATGGTGGGGCAAAGAAAAAGTGCTTGAGAGAGAGGCTCAGAGAAACTGATTATGTAGCACAGGAACAGGGAGTGTCTGGTTGCTTGTCCATTGAACTACAGGCATAGCCTTCCAATTCAATGGCCTACACAACCAGTATGATGTCATGCTTGTGCAACTGTGTTACTTGGTTTGGCCGTTCACGCTCTCTATTCCAGAGGAATTACCACCCTCTAGGGGTACCAAAGGCAAGGAATCCTTGAAGAGGGTTCCACCCCTAGAGGTGCTGTGAGATGATTCCCTTGACAAAAGGTACCTTAAGAAGCAACCCCAAAAAGAAAAGTAGTAGTACGAAACACGTTAGCAATCAGTAGCTGTGAGGCATAGTAGTATATTAGGCACCAGGCAGCTTGATAATGTAATGAGATGCACAGGTTAGCAATGGCATGAGTATGATGGGTTGTTCTGGAGATTGAGGGGGCCTCCCAAGGAAAGAAGGTACAGCAAGTAGGGACTCCATCCACCTCCATCCAACAGCGGAACCTTTTTAAAGGAACTAGGGAACACTAACTATGGCTAACTAATGTTTATGACCAGAGGCACGGAGGAGAGGAAAAAAAAACTTTGAGGAGGAAATTTCTGGGGATCCAAGGCCTAGGTTGCCTTCCTTCTAGGCTTGGGATGTTTTGTTTAGTGATGGCTCTGCTGCTGCAATTTAGAAACCCAATTAAGGGGGGTGGAAAATATTCCAATTTGGAGGAAATCTCTCACTGATCCCTCTAATGGGAACGCTGTGGAAGGTTGTGAGAGTGCTCTGCAACATCGGGGGCAAACAAGGTGAGAGGAGGAGAGCAACAACTGCTGAGGCATTCACCTGGCCTACACACCCTAAAAACAAACCAGGTGAACCAGAGGCAGTCATAGGGAGAATGCGGTGAAGTTGTCTTGCTAGTAGAATACTACAGCCAAAGGAGATCACTGTAACTACCCTTCATGGCTAGTCTTAAATTCTACAGCAGGAGCTGCCATTGAGTCTCGAATGGCTAAAGCCAGGCCTGGAGTGAGTACATTCCCAGTTATGAGCCAGGTGAGAAGGACCCCACCTTAAGCCAGGAACACTCAAGATGTGGACTTCATAGGTGCAGAACAAGACCATCGGCTGCAGGAAGACCCTGCACCATGGAATGGTTATGGCTGGCATGCCCAAGAAAACAATTAAGAAGGAGCTGAATGAAGCATTTAGTGGTGGCACCCTCACGTAGGTCAGACATGGTAATAGTGAGCATTGAGCAAATGAATTACGTAAGCAATGAATGGACCTGCACGTAGGTCAGTAAACAGAGTAAGTGAATGGTCAGACCTGCATGGAGGTCAAAGAAGCAACAAATATGAATAGTGGAGAAAGTCAGCTAGGCCATCAAGGAAGCCAATGAAAGGTGACAAAATACTCAGAGGATTTTAGTAGCAAAGGCAGGATTGGAACATGAGTTAGTATGCCACATGGGGCCACAGCTCCTCAACAACACCTCCAGTCCCCCACCATAGGAAAAACAAGAAAGCGATGGGAAGGCACTGTGACCCACATGCAGAGAATAAAACTAGCTTACAGCATCAGTGGTAGCTTAGCTGACCTCCAGAGTATAACAGCAGTGTGCAAGTGAATAAAGCAGCATCAGTATTGAGTAATTATGAGTTATAGGGTAGAAATTCAAATAAACATAGACTGTAGGGAGGCAACGCACTGAAAGCATCAAATTGGTCAGGCAGTGCAGTGGAAACAGCAGCAATGAGGTGCTTGGTATAAGTTCAGGAAGTAGGATTGAGCTGCATGGGCTAGGATTCAGAGTGAGCCTGAACCAGGTGAAAACAATTAAGGTGCATAGCATGGAGAGCAGCAACAGGGAAGCAGCTTGAGCTGAAACACACAGATAATGATTGCAGTTGCATTGTGAGTAAATGGAAGCAAGTAGCATGAGCTCTGGATTTGCAAAATACAAGGGGTGGGATATTCAAAAGGGTTGCGCATCGAGCAACAGAGGTGCACCATGTGCAACCCACTGATGCGCCCCGGCACAATATTCAAATGGGGAAAGTGCCCGGCACAAATCCCGATGCACCAGAGTGCATCAGTAATGTATGCAGCACAAGTGGGGGGGGGGGCGTGCCCATCCATACCCCGCACATCCCGGTATTCAGCCTGGGATGTACTGAGCATAGGCAGGTGCAATCCCTTCATGCGCCGCACACAGTTGTGCCAAAAAAAAATGGAGCAACAGCTGGCCACCCACAGGTGGGCGCAACACGGCAGCTGCCAGCTGTGGATGGCCACCCGAGCTCCTGCTGCACCGTCCGTCATGGTCACCCCCCCATACCCGATCATGGGCTTCCATTATGTTAATATCCCTGGTGGTTCAGTGGACCCGATCATACAGCCTGATCGCAGGCTTTCAGTATTCTAATATCCCTGGTGGTCCAGAGGTACCCCCCTCCCAACCCACCCACTCAGTCCGCCCACCCTCCCCACCCCAGCCAGTTGCAGGTGGCAGCACCCTGCCTGCAAGCCACCTGGCCTCCCACAGACTGACAATATGCGGTACTGGCCATATGCCCATTGGTCCACAGGCGTGGGCCAATGGCATCTGCTTCGTACTGTACTACACATTCCCAAAATGAATGAATCCATTCATTCACATATTAGAACTGTGGCAATTGGCTCATAGTCTGCGCCCATTGTCACGCCAGGACCAATGGGTGTACGGCCATACCCATACATTGTCAATCGGTGGGCAGCCGGGCAGCTGCGGGCGGTGTGATGCCGCCTGCCACTGACTGGGGAGGGGGAGCGGGTGGTGGTGAGTGGTAGGATGGGGGGTACTGTTGACCACCAGGGATATTAGAATACTGAAAACCCACAATCGGGCTGTGTGATCGGGTCCACTGGACCACCAGGGATATTAACATAGTGAAAGCCAGCGATCGGACTGTGTGATTGGGTCCACTGAACCACCAGGGTTATTTTGAACACTGAAAGCCCACGAACAGGCTGTGGGATCGGGTCCACTGGACCACCAGGGAGAATACTACATATTGCAGCCTGCGATCAGGCTGGGGTGCGTTGCTGGTGAGGGACAGGGGGGGTCGGTCCCCAACGGCTGCTGCCTGGCAGAGCGCCAGGTGCTAGTCGCCGGGGATTGGTGCACCTGCATGCAAATGGGGCTATGATGACATGCAAATGGCCCCATTTGTGCCTTGTATGCATTATGGCCCCATTTGCATGTCCACTGCCGAATATCACGGTTGCTGCACCTAGCACAATGGCACTTGTGCTGGCGCATCCCCCTGCTCCTTGGCCACTTGAGCTGGTGCAGTGCCACTGCACTATGCACAACATGGGTGGCCACAGAATGATATTCAATGGTGCTGCGCCATGGCGCAGCACCGTTGAAAATCACCCTGTCAATGCCCTGGCACATCCCAGTTGCGCTGCACCCAGGCTTGCACCACAGCCTGGCACAGTCTGAATATCAAATTAAATTAAAAACAGGAGCCACCCAAAGGAAAGCATAACAAAAGACTTACACAGAAGAACAGGGAACAAGCAACATAAGAAGCACACAGCTGGAAGAAAACATTACAAACCAAATGCAGGAGAACAGAAAACAGAAGTCCAGCAAAAATAAGCAGAAGCCAAAACACAGCAAGGTGTGGGGCAGTGAGCCCCAGCAGCTGCAAAGAACAGAGCGACAGAGCCTCCAGCTGCAAAGAAAAAGTGCTTGAGATAGAGGCCCAGAGGAACTGCTTATGTAGCACAGGAAGGGGGAGTGGCTGGCTGCTTGTCCATTGAACTACATGCATAGCCTTAAAAGAAAACTCATAACTCTGTCATAACCAAACAATATGCTTCCAAAAAAAAAATATATTTATTTATTAGTTCAGACAAACACCTTTGAGCTGTAATAACTCATTTAAAAATGTTCCTCATCATCAAAACAGAGCACAGCAACAAACATCAAGTCTAGTGCTAAAGGACATAAACAGTGGGCTTATAGAAACATTCAACATGATATACATGGATTGCGCCTAGAATGTACATTAACCTTTGACAGTATATTGTTATCCACAGGCAACTTACAGTCAGTTTTGTCAACATGAAAATATGTGGCATCGGCAACATGTAGATAGAGACAGGCAGCTTATAATAGGCTTTGTCAACAGTCCTTTCATGCCAAAAATATGTACATCCATAGTTAATTTTTCTTTCTAATAAATGCCTCTCACTGCTGATTCTGTAATCCTTGAGATGGTAAGATATGAAGATGGAAGTTGTTTCATCACATATTGATACCTTGCCTGCCACAAATAGAATTTAAGACAAGCAAAGATTATCATTAGCATGCTTTTATTGTACTTCTTGCACTGAAGATGAAAGTCACCCAGTACCAAACTTGCTTTTCTCTTATATTGTACCATGCCAGCTTGGTTATGCATGGAATGGGGTGAGAGTTGGGCCTGATGACCCGATGGCACACCCTAATGCCTGTTGGTGTGAGGAGGGTGGGTGGGAGAGGGGTGGGAAGCGAAACATCAAATTTCCAAACTTTTGTCCCTATACTATCAACCCTAACTGATGCATTAACAGAGTTTTTTGCAATGAATATTATATATATATATATATATCTCTGTGGGATATTCAAAGCAGTTGTGTATGGGGCAACCGAGTTGCACCGGCACTAGTGAGGACATATGTCAAGGAGCGATATTCAGCAGGAGTCATTGCACAGCACAAATCCCATTGTGCCAATGCGCAGCTATAATGAATGCATGCGCAAGAGCAGGGGGCATGCCCATTAATATTTGGCGCAGTGTGATATTCAACCGTGGAACTATGGCACAAGTGCGGAGCAACACCTGGATTCACCGAGCAGACTTGAGCCTATAAATACAGGGCACAAGCACACAGATAGCACTTGCGCAAGGGGAGAGGGAGAGGGAGAGAGAGAGAGAGATAGAGTGGCAAGAGATGGTGGAGAGACAGAGAAAGAGACAGAGCAAGGGAGACAGAGCCAGTGAGGGACAGAGTGACTGTCACAGGCAGCCACAGGGATAGAGGGACAGAGGTGGCAGTGGAGAGTGAGCCTGGGGCTGAGAGAGTAAGAGGGACAGGCAGGCATAGATAGTGCCACGCAGTGTACCAGGGTGGCATACAGCCTGCAGTAGCTGACCACCCGGGGGGAAACAGGACTTCAGGAGCCATGGATAGTGCACTGTTACTAATGGAAGCCTTAATGAGGGGTGTAAGGAGGAAGGAGGAACAGTGATGTGGCTGTAGAAGGGCCCCTCGGTGGTACGCCTGGAACAGATGGTACCGTGCCCACACCACCAATGAGAATTATACAGATACGGAGATTGTGGGATGATATCACCTGAATAGGGCCATTCAGAGACAGCTCTGTGAGTTGTGCAGTAAGAAGATGCAGGCGCCCACAAGACAGAGCCATGCAATGGCTGTGGAGACAAAGGTGACAGCAGCCATGTGCCTGCTCACCACAGACACCTTCCAGAGACCAACAGAGGACACCACAGGCATAACCCAGTCAGCCACATCATGCCTCCTCACACAGTTCCTCAATGCCCTGCTGCCACATGCTTCGGAATACATCCATTTCCCCAGCATACAGGCAGAGCGGACAGCAACCATGCAGGACTTCCACAGGGTAGCACACATGCCTGGCATGCTGGCCATCAACTGCACCCATGTGGGCATCTGCATGCCACCTGGCCCTGAGCGTGTGGCCTATGTGAACAGGAAGGGGTTCGCAAGTGTGAACTGCCAGGTGGTGTGCTATGTCTGTGCCACACACCCTGAGAGTGCACATGATGCATTCATCTGGCACAGCTCTGTGCTGTGCCACAGGTTCAAGTATGAGGACATCCCCAAGGGCCACCTAGTGGGTGAGTATGGGATGGGCAAGGAGTGCCGGGCAGAGCAGGCCATGGGATGGGGAAGGGCAGGGTGGGTGTGCTGGTGAGGGCACCAGGGACAGGCAAGGGGCACAGCAAAAGAGAACACAGGGTAACCATGTCATTATCCACGCAGGAGACAATGCCTATACATTGAGGCCCTGGCTGCTCACCCCCTGTCGGCGCCAGTCATCCCCAGCAGAGGAATGCTTAAATGAGGCACATGCCAGTACACAGAACATCACTGAGCGCATATTTGGGATGTTGAAGGCATTGTTCCATTGCCTAGACAGGTCTGGCAGTGCTCTACAGTACAGCCCCTCGAACGCATGTGGGCTATTCCTGGCCTGCTGCATACTGCATAACATAGCCATTGACCTTGAGATAGTTGTTGAGGCAGATGAGAGTGACAGTAGTGGGGATGACAAGGGCAATGGGCCAGAGGGTGGTGGACAGCCCCCCCCCCGGGGTGGAGGGATCCCCAGCTGCAGAGGATAGCATGGCAGCATCAGGACACCATCGCACAGGAGCACTATGGTGCAGGCAGGTAGGTGGCGACAAACCCATACACTGGTCACACACACAGGTACAGCACACAGGCAGGGGTACGCATGGCAATGGGCAAGCACACACAGAGGTGTGATGCAGGGTTGGGGGAGGCAGTGGCACACATCCACACACAACTGCACACAGCAGCGAACAGCAACACACACACACACACACACACACGAGCCCAGGCGCCAGCTAGTGGTGGGAATCAGATGCATCGCACTGGTGCACAAGCGCAACTGGTGCCGAACTGCTCTCATCATGCCCACGCCACACAGGTCAGTGGCTGGGCAGACACGCACACAGGCAGCATGTGGCACAACACACAAGTGCCACAGTTGTGGTATGCACACACACACACACACCACCCATACATGCACAGGTCAGCAGCAGCAGACTGCAGCCAGGGCGGCACGCACATCAGGTCCACCATGCAGAACCATGGCCACCACGGCCACTCGGGTGGCCATGCTGGGGCCAATCAGCAGCCACAGGCTGCTCATTGGCCACAGGGGGTGCTTGCAACAGCCCCCAGGGGTAGTACTGCTGGACCGTGACCGGGTCTGCACAGCGGTGTGTAGGCACCCAAACAGGCCCACCCCAGGTGTGCCTGGGATGCCAACAGCAGAGCCCGGCATCGACAGGGAGGGTGTTGCCCAGTGCCGGGATTGTGGGGTGAACAGTGCACTATGTGGTGTCCATGGTGGACGGCCATGCCCTGTGGCAGCCAGCAGTACAAGGCCATCTGTGATCGCATTGGCTATGCAATCCTGGGATGTGGTTGTCTCCTCCCGCATGCACTGTATAGCTGCCAGGAGCTGCACAGTGCCCCTCTCACGCTGCTCAGCTGCCTGGCACACCTCTGCATGCAATGTATGCACCCTAGCTGCAAGTAGCACCTGTTGCTCCATGGAGGCCCACAGAAAATGGGTGTGCTCTGCAGATGGGTCGGCGCCCAGGGGAACCTGGGCAGGGTGCCGACTCTCCTGTGGTGAATGACCATGCTGCACAGCCCCCCGCTCAGGTGGACACTGCACAGTGGGTCCCCATGGGGTAAGTCCCTATCAGGCATCCCAGCAGTGGACCCCACATCTGGCTGCCTTGTGGCCCCTGCTGCCTGCCACTGTTGCCCATCTGGCTGCTGAACACTGCCCAGTGCCTACGCGGCCACACCACCACATGGCACTGCTATGGCAGTGCACGCAGCAGCACCCAGTAGTGGCAGTGGGCAGCTGTCCCACCAATGTCAGGCTGCTGTGTGTACTGCCTGTTATGGTATCTGGTATGGGCATCTCTCCCACAACATCACCCGTGCTGGCCAGGATCATGGTCAGGTCAACATCGGAGTCAGACCCCACCTTGATCTGTGTCTCCACACAGAGGGTGCTGTAGCTAGCATCATGCAGAAAACACAGCCAGGGCTTCATCCAACCCCATGCCCAACACATCCAGCTGGACAGTGGTGGTGAACTGCAGCTGATCAGGCCCCCAGATGCCCGTGGAGGTGGATGGCTGGTCTTTCGGGGATGGGCCTGCCTCCACAGCTACTCTGGTGCCTTATCCTCCCTATGCAGGCGTGCTGGTGCTGAAAGAGAAAACAGATGTGTCAGTGATGCAAGGCCCTCATTCCGCCCCCATCACCCCCCCACAGACACTGCATGCTGTGCATGCCCAACATACGCACCATGCAGTGATAGACTTCCACTCGTCTGAAATCCTCCATCAGGCACACCCTCCACAGTGCTGTGGCACATGGTGGCTATCACCATCTCCTCCTGCACTGTGAGTTGTGGCGCATCAGCAAGTCCCCCTCCAGTGGCCATCTGGGCTGCACGGATGGCCACCACCTTCTCTTTGATGTGCCACTTATTGGGTCCCACCTTTCTGCGGCACTCCTGCGTAGAACGCTGGTGGCTGCCCTGCTGGTTGACACACGTTGCCACTTCCACCCAGGCCTCAGCCCTGGCCTGTGGTGTGCCCGTGGCACCACTCAGCAGTGACTCCCTGTCAAGGTAGGCCTCAATCAGGGCATCTGCTTCTGCTTTTGTGAACTTGGGCCGACATTTGCGAGCAGGCCCACGCTCCTCAACCTCTTCATGTTCCGACATTGTGCTACCTGTGGACATAGACAAGTGTGTCAGTGTCAGCAGCAGCCTACTCCATCTCCCCTGCTGTGCTGGCTGGGCTCAGCAGCATGTGCAACTTACCTCAGATGGTTGCAATACTGGTCTATGGCCTGTGCTGGTCTGTGGTGCTTTTATAGCGCAACACATGCAAATGAACATTGGTGCAACAGTAATTGCATGTTAATTGCCCCAGTGCACCATGCATTGGCTGATGAGCTCATTTACATGTGGCAGCTGAATATAGCGTATTTGCTCCATGTGCAATGGGATTGCTCCAGAGTAAGTCACTGTGCAATGTTCAGGCATGCGCACTACGCAGGACTGTGGTGCGCATGCACTGGTTGGTGTCTTTCCACCTATTGTGCACTGTGCACCCACTGCGCAATAGGGACAATGGCACATGGTGAACAATGCCCGGTGTTGCAGACCGGGACACTGCATGACAGCTGACCCCCTGACCCTAGGTGTGACCTCCTGACCCCTTGCCACTCCCCTGCCACGTGCTGTCTGGCCACACCCATGTTACACATCTCCAGCATTGCGTGATGGTTGTACACAGTGCATGTATCTGCGAGGCTTGCATCTGGTGCACGTTGTTCACACATGTGCCCCTGGCAACCATATTGTTTTAACACAATGCGGTTGACATGATGGCGCAGCGTGGAGTTTGCCAGGCCCGTAATTGGATGGATGTGGAGCTAGTGAATCTGGTGGCATGTGTACAGCCCCACGCCCAACAGCTCTATGGCCAGGTGCCCCTGCAACAGCCATGGACTGATGTCTGCAGGGGATTGCTGCCAGACTGCAGCAAGATACTGGGGTGGCCAGATCCAGGGAACAATCCTGCCTCCCATATGGTGACCTCATGTGGTGGGACATGGAGCACCTGCGACGGCTGCAGGCACTCATCCAGAGAGGGGCCATGTCACAGCCAGGTACATCAGCCCATTCTGCATGTGTGTCCTAGTGCTGTACCGTGGTAATAGCTTGGCTGCCTGGCATGTCCTGCAGAGGGGTACTCTGTCATTGTGCACCTTGCGGTGTGGCATTGCAAGCCACAACTTGCTTTGCTATACAGCTGTGCAGGATGTGTTGGGCAGGGGCACATCCTGGGCACAGGGGTGGGGGTGGTGGGCACATGCTTTGGTTGTTTCCTGATGTGTACCTGTCTGTGTTCCATTCCCAGGACCTGATGATCACGGCCGAGTGAGGGTGGAAGGAGTGGTGGGGGCAACCCAGCAGGCCAAAGCAGGCCATGGAGGTGGCGCGGGAGCAGGACCAGCACCAGTGGGACCAGAGAGGGCAGGTAGGCACTGTTTTGGTCTTGCACACATTACAGGGGGATTGGCGGGGGAGTGCATGTGGCCATGGCCACCTGTGCCATGTGCCATGGCAGCTGTGTGTTGCACTGTGCATGGTGCATGCCACTGTGGGGCAGCCATTGCACACATGTGCCAGCTGTTGGTGGGGTGGGTGTGTGCTTGGCTGCCACTGGTGTTGTTGTGGTGCTGCTGGTGCCCTGTGCCATGCGGCTATCATTGCATAGTTGGGTGGCTATTGGGTGTCGGTGACCACCTCTGAGCACTGTCATGGCATGCTTGGTTGCTGGCAGGCATTGGCCTACTCCCCCATGGGTGGCCGGGGCGGCCACTCCAAGCGTGTGTGTTCCCACTGCACATTGTGCACAGTGGGTGGGCATGGTACCTTGGAACATTGCACGGATTACCTGTACTGTCCCTTGTCATAGGTATCCAGTTGAGGAAGTGAATGCCGTTATACTGTAGGCTGCTCCATCAGATCATTTTGATAATGTCCACCACCATGGAGGTGGTCCTGCAAGTGCACAGACTTCTACTGGCTGACCTGAGGTGGAGAGGGCACCAAGGAGTGGCAGGGCATGGCCGCCATTAGGTCATGCCCCAGCATTCCCCAGTTTCCCCTGCTGTACCTCCCCCCTTCTGTCCCCCTTCCCACTGTACAGTCCCTGTGCCCTGTCCCCTTCCCTCACTTTCCTACCATTTCCCACCCTCTTGTTCTTGTACATAGTTCTGTCCAACATATTTAAATATATATATTTTGACTTACCTGCCTGTGTCAGTGTCTGATTTGCAGCTGGTGTGATGAGCCATGCTGCAGTGGCACAGTGTCTGCCTGTGTGTGGTGTGTGTGTGTGTGTCCGTGCACCTGCTATGCATCTGTGGTACACTGCTGTGTGCTGTGGTGTGTCCCACTGTGGTGGTGTCCTGCCCCTTGGTCGATGGCTATGTCTTGAGGTGCCCAGGGGGAAGCTGTCAGGGTGTGTTGCATGTGTGTGTTGGCTGCATGGTCCTGGGTGTGGCATGCTGGGGTCTGGGTGGGTGGGGGCACAGCATGCGGCCTGTGGGGGGTCTCCATTGGTGGCCCTCCATTGGCCATTGGTGCCACTTGTTGCCAGCTTTCTGTGCCACTGTTGTGTTCCAGGGTGGGGGTGTCTGGGTGCCTGTGTGTGCCCTGCTGGTGATGGCCACCTGTGGCCTGCCACTGCGCTTCCCTGGCACTGTCCCTGGGTCTGTTCCTGTGCCATGCACCCCTCCTTTGCTCTGCTGCTGTGCTCCCCTGGTTGCCTGGGGCATCTCTTTCTGTGCCATGGTGCATGTCTGTTTATGCCATGGTGCATGTCTGGTTGTGCTGTGGTGCAAGTCTGGTTGCACCATGGTGCATCTCTGCCATATTCAGCCATGTTGTACTGGCACACTTTGGCATGCGCAACCTCTGTATGTGGTACTAGTTGTGCCATGGCACATTGGATTTGCGCTGTGCCAGCCTTTGGCACATTTATGAATATCTGGCCTATATATATATATATATATATATATGTATATAACTTTTACTGAGTATGTGGCACCATAAAACAAATACTCAAGAAGCTTAGAATATATTTAAGTATGCAAATGTATTCTCCATGTAAAAAATGCATCAATAGTTACTGTATCTGCCATATGACTGCAAATTTAAAGAAGATATTCATACTATTATACATAGATCAAAAGCCCACATGAGATATACATAAGGGCATTCATTGAGGCAATGTTCCACATTATATGTAGTCCATGTAGTAAGGCTTTACATCTGGCAGTAAAAATTTAAAATGGTACTTCTTTTACAAAGTGCTTCTAAATTGCTAGTGCTAATATTTGCTAATTATAAGGCAGACATCAATGTTAAGCACAGTGTGGTCAAGATACCCTCAGTGTGTTGGGTCTTCGCTCTTCTCAAGCTTCATCAGGGGGTGGAACACTGCCTCAGTGAATGCCCTGATGTACTATCTGATGAGTGTTTTTCATCGATATGTGATAGTGCAAATGTGATCTTTATTTGCACAGTCATATGGCAATTAACTACTGATGCTTTTTGCATGGTAAATACATTTTCAAAGGCTATAATATGTTATAAGATTCGTCAATATTTGTTTTTTGGTGCTGCATATTCAGCAAAAGTCGTTGGAGTGAATGTGTAGATAGACAGACAGACAGATAGACGGATACATTTTGTCACCGTTTCATAAAGAGTGCAATAGGCATCTTTTTTTGCAGACTGGGATATGGTAGAGACCTTCAAGTTCCTGAAGAGAAAAAACAAGGTAAGCTGCAGGAACTATTTAGCAGGAGTACATAGTCAAGAACCTGAGGTCACAAGTGTAAACTGGCGGGGAGAAGGTTTAAGAGGGATGTGAGGAAGTTGTATTTTACAGAAAGGGTGGTGGAGCCATGGAACAGTCTGCCAGTGGAGGTGGTGGGTGCCAGGACCGTAAGTGGTTCCAAGATGAGAGGGACAAAGTGAATGGTTTGCTGGTTGCTCAGTTCGATAGCAGTAGGAAAAGGAGTAGGGGGGGTGGACCAGGAGGGATAAAACCCAATATGGACAATAGGTTCCTGCACAGATAGGGAACCCCAGGCTCAATAGATGGACCTTTGGTCTTTTTTCTGCTGTAAGTGTCTATGTTTCTATTTTTCCTATGTCTCTGGTTAATTAGGCACTGTGCTTCATTACTAGATGGACATTGCGGTGGTGGAGGTATACATTTAATGCCATTACTGGATGTGCAACTGGTGCTAATGGTGTTGGTGGTGTTGGTGGTCCTGGGGTTTGCAGCAGTTCTGTCTGCATGAAGTTTACAAAATTCACTATCCATTTCTAAATTCTGATCTTTCTTAATGGTGGCCTGGGACGTGGAGGACACAATTTTTTGCCTGATCAAGTGATACTGAGTGTGTCTTTAGATGGCATTTGAGACCTGTTATGCAGAGACATGAGGAAAACTTTACCATGGCTTACACTTTGTTTAGAGATGGTACAAATTTCTCTGCATGGATCAATTTTACTGACAGAAAAATGGTTTCACACTGAGGATTGACAGACTTGGTTTGAGTGCTAGGAAAATGACTGAAAACTGTAGCCCCATGCATTTTTTCACCTATATGAGCAGAACCCATGCTAGCCATACTTTCTGTGTCCATAGTGCTAGTAGACAGGGCACTTGAGGGTTTTTAAATTTGATCTGATGTAGAAGTGGTAGATTTATCCTTCTCATTGGCACCAATTGTGAATTTATTTACAGCTGCACTGCTTTATTCTTTAGCCTCATTCACATGGTAAGAATTTACATCTGCACTGTGTTGATTGTTGTGGCCATTCTCCCTAAAATACTGTAGAGCAGCATTCAGACAGCGTGGCTGTAGAGCACTGTAGATGCTCTCAGAGAAGTTTCAGCATTTCGAGGAGGGTTCCAGTGGGGTTGGGGGGGCAGTGGAGTTGGGGTGATGCCGTAGAAATGGCACTGCAGTGCCAGAAGTCTCGTGGATGTGTCTTCAGACCCAAGTTCAGCTAAAACTTGTTTTTGGTAATTTAATCACCTCTGAACTCGAGTAAGTGGCTCTATTTGTAAACCGAGGGCTAACAATTGCAGAAACCATGGTCTCAGGGTTGAGCTATGACGCCGGGCATGCACGTATGCATATGCATATATGCATACCCAGTGTCACGGCTTATTTATTTTATTTATTTATTTGAATTTTGGTAACTGTGTGAGCCAACTGAGACCGTGCAGTCCCTTTTTCAGGGGCGACCCGGGGAGAGGTACAAAGGATAAGGGACTACACAATGTATAATATAGAGCCGTGTGTAATTGTAAAACAATGCACTACAATACATACAATGTAAGCCACAGATATCATCAAGAGGTATGCAGAAAATATAAAACAGGTCCATGCACAAAATGATTATCTAATTCACACAAGTTGAGAGAGCACTGTTCTCATAGAAAAGGGGAAGTAGGGTGAAGCATGAGGCAGTTCATTGCTCATGGGACCTTAGGAAAGGCAGGAGTAAGTTCCTAGTTCATACAGATATTTGTGCAGAGCAAGTTTGAAACTGGGGATGGTAGGGCAAGAGAGGATAGATGGAGGGAGGGAGTTCCAGGCCAAGGGTGCAGTATAAGCAAAGGATCTTCTACTAGCAGCTAGTCATGCCACTGACACAGATAACAGTGGGACAGAGGAGGATTAGTGGAGGGTCCGGCCAGTGGATTTTCTGACCACAATGTTAGACAGACTTGG
Source organism: Neoceratodus forsteri (assembly GCA_016271365.2). NCBI lineage: Eukaryota > Metazoa > Chordata > Ceratodontiformes > Ceratodontidae > Neoceratodus > Neoceratodus forsteri. The sequence goes on from CM057454.1 coordinate 399,843,402, forward strand.
AGGAGTGTATAGGTGTGTGAGTTTGTGGATCAGGCAAAGGGAGGAATACTGGAATTTATGTTCCAGCTGGAGTCAGCCCAGGGATGACAGCACGGTGCAATGATGCTTGCAGGGGGCAACTCCTGAGGAAAAGCACCCTATTCTATGATATACTTGCTTTAGTTGGTTCAGAGGAGAGGATTTAAGTGACAGGAATAGAGGGAAGCCATAGGAAAGTAGTGGAAGGAGGGAGGTCATTGCAGTTTTCAGGCAAAGATGATCTGGATAGTAATGCACAGAGCCGGTAGAGCAAACCAGCTTCTGGTGAAGAGTAGTGACAGTTTTGGTGACATGTGTCTCGAAGAAGAGGCTAGGGTTAAGGAGGATGCCTAGATATTTAAAAGTGTGCACCTGTTCTAGGGGTTCACCATTCCGAGTGGTAACAGAGAGTTGGGGGTGATTTTGGTTCTGTAGGTGTGCAAGAGGAAGAGCATTGTTTTGTTTCTTTTAGTGTTCAGGAGCAGGTTATTTGCAAGGAACCATGCCTCCAGTTGGTGGAAGTCAGAGACCAAGTGGTAGTTAAGCCATGAAAAATTGGCTGAGGACCTATATATGATAGCATCATTCATGTAAAGCTGAACCGCTGCTCCACTGCATGAGTTGGGCAGCTCATTAATGAAAAGAGAGAAGAGTAGTGGCCCTATGATAGAACCCTGGAGGACGCCAAGGGAAATGGGTCTGAAGGGAGACTGGTAGCCAGCCCATCTAACATTTTGGGAGTGGCCAGTGAGGTAGTTTTGGATCCAGGTAGTGGAGTGTTGATCGAGTCCCAGCAGTTTTAATTTCAGTATGAGATGTTCATGGTTCACCAAGTCAATGGCTTTGGTGAGGTCCACAAAGATGGTCCAAGTTGCCTGGCCAGGGTCGGAGGCGAGTTAGATGTCCAAGGTAAACTTAATGAGGGCAGAGAGGGTGCTGTGATTTTTACAAAATTCATGTTGGCAGGGGGAAAGAAGTTGGTATTGCTCTACAGTTGGTAATTGTATAACTGATTATAAAGAATTCTTTCTTGTACTTTGGCTAGGTGACAAAGGATTGAGATGGGTCTATAGTTTTCAACAGGTGAGGTTGAACCCCCCCCACCCATGGATGGGGCTGACTAGGGTAAGCTTTCATTTAGCAAGGACTATACCTTCTATGAAGGATCTATTGATCAGGTCTCTAGCCAAGGAGACCAGTGCAGGGGGCTCCCCATTTTGGAAACTGGGGGCTCAAGTGTGTTGTGGCCAGGTGAACCATGGTCCTTGAGGTTATGCAATAATTTAACAACTTCTTTGTAGGAAGTTAATTTGATGTGAAAAAGTCCAGTAGTGGTACTGGAGAGATGGGTGTTAAGTGGGGGGTGGTGGTGTTGGAGTGTGCTGAAATGTGATGTGTGTGTACTGAGGTCAGTAAAGAAGTTTTTAAGGTCATCGGCTATAGAAGATGGATTAGAGAGAACTTTATTTATTGGCTTTTGGTAACCGGATAAGTGCACTAGGCAAACAATCTGCCTATTTTCAGGCACGACCCGGGAGAGTTCAATACAGCAGTGACAACAAACAGGTACATAATGTTGGAGGGCAGTAAAAACAGACAAATTACATCAACTGAATACATTTACAGCAATATGTAAAGCACCTAGACAACAATAAGAACAGTGAATATGGGGTAGAAATACCAGGAATTGTATAAAAGCACTATTATAGCATAATAGCGAAATCAAAACGTAATATAACCATACAAGGGGAGAAAAGAATAGGTAGACACACATTCACAACGGGCTACCATAGGGATGGTCATACACCTAAAGCAGATTAGAGAGACAATAAAAGTTAAGTGCAGTCACAGATATCAAGTGCTTTAAGGTGAGAGAACAGAGTATGCTTAAAAGTTAGGTGTGGTGCGGAGTTCTTAACATGGAGGGTGAGTGAATTCCAGAACCTAGGAGCAAAATAGAAAAAAGCTTGCTCACCCATTTTAGAGGAGCAGGGCTGAACAGTGAGCAAGGAGGAGGAGGAGGAGGACCTAAGAGAGCGGGAGTGAGATACCATGATGAGCATTTCACCTAGGGAGGAGGGGTGGGGGGATCAAGTTAGGGAGTCAACAAAACACCCAAGTGTATAAGATTGGAGGGTAGCAGGAGACAGCCAGTTCAAGGCTGAGAAGAGTTGGCAGTGATGGGTAAGGCGAGGAGCCGATAAGGCGAATCTACAGATGTTGTTATAAGATATGTCCCATTGGTGAAGGACCCCTGCATGGGCATGGGAGATTACTGGGAGGGCATATAGCAGTTGTGGGAGTAGAACCCCCCCAGCAACAGAAATCCATGCAGCCAGAGTGCGTGAGTGACGCACTCTGTATGCCGCATCAATCTCGGCGTTGATTAAGCAACATACCTCCATGATGTGAGCAAAAAAATCAAGTGAGAGGTCCAGGGTAACCCCAAGATATTTGAAGGATATAGTGTTAGAGACAGCTGATCCATCACTGCGGTGTATCAAGAGCTTAGGGGACTCAGCTCTTGATCCTTGGCAATTTGCGAGTCAGGAAGGATGGATGTTTTTCCATTTAGTAGAGAATTTATTTTGGCCCAAAAGTCTTTGGGATTACAGAGTTTGTCCATTTGTAAAAAATGGTAATACCTCCTCTTTGCATTTGTTATCAAGGACTTGCAGGTGTTCCTAAGGCACCTATAGGAGTGCCAATATGAGGTAAGGCCAGTTTTCTTAAGAGTTTTCCAGGCCACGTCAAGCACCCACATTTGTTTCCTGATATCATTAGTCAGCCAGGGGATAGATTTTCTTTTGGATCTGTGATGGGTGATGGGGACATGACAGTTAATGATGGTAGTAATAGAGTCTGTCAGGAGCGAGGTTTGGAGCACCAGGAAAATGCCGCGGTGCTTTATCACAACAAGTCACTAGTATCAAAAGTGAAAATAAGCACCCGTGATCACAGACGTACAAAATATTGTTGTTCAAAAATATGAAAAAATTCCTTTAAGTTTAAAAGTGCAAAATACATACTGCCTCAGGAGGTGTTATGAGGTTTGCTGCAGAACAAAACTAGTGGCCATGCAAAACGTCAGTAGTTTTGTTCTGCAGCAAACCTCATAACCTTGGGTGCTTATTTTTACTTTTGATACTAGTAACAGAGTCAATTAGATAGTCCAGGGTATGGTCAGTAGTGGGCAAGGTATGTATTGGGTCCCAGCTGACATTAAAAAGAGAATTTAGAAAGGAGGTTTGATCCAAGGTAGCTAAGTTTCAGGATTCAACAATTTTAGGGGTTGGGGTAGGAATTTTGTTTCTCCAGACACAATATACTGGCAAATGGTCACTTATGCTATCCGGCAGGACCTCTGCAGCTGAGATTCGGTGTGCACAGTCAGACAGGACCCAATCAGTGATGGAATGATTGCCTGTCCTGAAGTTCCTTCTGGTGGGTTCAGCAATGAGCTGAGTTAGGTTGGCATCCGCCAGCGAGGAGTGGACATTACTTGTACTGTGGGACTTCCAGTCGATGTTGAAGTCACCACAAAAGATCATCTCCTGATGTGGGAGATCAGAAAGAGAGGATACAAGATAAGGGAGGTTGGCAGTGCCAGTTTTAGGTGGAAGGTAGATGCACCCAACAGTTTTTTGTTGTTTCCTACAGTTATGGAGACAAAGAGAGATTCCACTAGTGAAGAAGAAGTAGCCAGTGGAGTTATGTCAGTAGCTGTGAGATCAGACTTGATGTATAAGAGTACACTGCCGCCTCTCTTGCCTACCCTGTCATGCCTAAAAGTAGTGTACCCTGTAGGCCTACTTCACATGGAAGATTAGTGGGTTTAAGCCAAGTTTGTGTGATACCAAGCACAGTCAGTTTTAGGGTGTGGACCCAGGCCTCGAGTTCTGCCATTTTAGGATGCAGGCTTTGGCAGTTTAGATTAACTATTTTGAAACCGTTGGAGTTACACTGGTTTGATACCCAGAAGGATTGGGAGGGATTGCGGTGGGCTGTGGGTCCAGAATTGGGCTCCACATCACCGGCTAGAAAGAGGAGAGAGAGAATAAGCATAACAGCAAGCTTCCAGGGGGAGTGAGGGTGGGGGTATAAGAGTTTACTAGCTTTGACGGTAGGCAAAGATAGGTTATCATGCAACCAATGCCCAAGGTCAACAACATCGTGTTTTGGAAGGTTGGGGAGGATATAGAGGCGTTGTGAGGAGATTTGGGTGATGGCTTGTGGAGGGTTGCGGAGGGAGAAGTCACCATTGTATAGATCCCAGTTGCTATAGAATATGAGGAAATCACAGAATAAACAGAGGGAGATGTACAGTAGGGCATAGAAGCACCCAATAGGTTTCATGATTTGGGTGGAGTAAGAGATTAGAAGTGTGGTGTAAGAGTTGGACAGATGTCCTGGGTGGGTGAGGAAGAAAAGAGGTTTGCTCTGAAATAATAGGGTGCTGTGAGCTGGGTAGTTTCTTTTCTAGAGTTACAGTAAGAGAGCTGCCTTTACTCTAAGGTAGTGAGGTATGTCAGTATGAGAACTGAGCTGGTCCTCTAGTGGCAGGGTACAATAATTAGCAAATGTGTCTAATCAGGTTACTTTTCCTGGTCTGGGTGTGGGCTGTAGTGCTGATTGGCTGTGTGAGTTAAATGGGCGGTGACTTCCAGGTTAACAAATGGGCAGGGGAGGATGGGTGGGACAAAATTCAAGGCAATAGTATGAGCTACAGAAGCAGTCAGTGGAGCACAGTTCCAGGCAGTTGAAATTGAGTTTCCAATCAGACGTTGCAACTCGGGAGCACGTGAAGTTTGAAAACCATGGCTATCAGTGACTGTACCTGGCTTGGGGTTCTGGGTCCAACAGGGAGGCTGGTGGCAGCTGTGGAATTCATGCTGCACCACAGCAAAAAGGTCAGGAGTCTGCGAAGAAGAAGAAAGGGAGTGCTAATTAATTTATTAAATAGTTTTCAGATGGCTTGACTCTGAGACTATGTTTTCTGCTATTTTTAGACCTTGGTTTGCAAAAAGAGCCACTTGTCCGAGTTCAGCCACGTTTAAACTACCAAAAGCAACCTTTAGCTGAACTCAGGTCTGAGGACTCATCCTCAAGCCTTCTGGCCGCTGCAGCTGTGAATGCGCTTGGACATCAGGTCGCATATACTGTAGGTGTGCTCAGTGCGAGTTTTCTTTTGTGAAAAAAAAATATTCCAAGACATGTTAGTGGCCCAAATGACTGCAGCCGGCTCATGCTGGTTCATGTCCCATTTATGCAGAAGTGTAGCATGGGAAAAGACAAATGCAGGCTGGGAAATGCCTGCCGTGACAATTTGACAATTGCCAGCAGTTCACACAGCTGGGCAAAACACTAATTGAAGGGCACAGCCCGTAGTTATGTGGGGGAAGAGCTCCTCCCCCACATCCTATTTAATTCAAGCAGCAGACTTCCGCTCTGCTTAGAGCAAGTCACACTCACTGGCGTGCTGTGGCTGGTTCGTGGCTGCTTGCTTGTTTTTGTCCCCCCCCCCATCCCGCCTTCCTCCTGTGTTTCTCACTTTGTTTTCTTCATCCATTTGTGTCCCCCCCCCTTCTCCCTGTTACCGATGTTTGCTTTCTTGTTCCTTTGGGGTGCTTTTTCCGAGGCTGCTCTTCGGCCACCATTACTTCTACTCTTTGCTGGTGTTCTGCTCAGCTGTCCTGGTTTTGTTGTGGCTTTTCTGTCTCCTCCAAGCAGCCACTTCCATGTCGCCGCTAAGTTCATCTATCCTAGAGCCGCTCGCTACATGGACTGCTACGCTGTCCCGCCTGAGCCTTCTTGCTTGCTTTGCCATGCAGCTACTGTTGCCCTCCACTTCTTTCTGCTTCCTGACATCGAGCTACCTGGGAGCCGGTCCAGAGCCTCGTGACATGGGCGTTTTCCACATTGCCTGCATAGCCTCAGACATTCAATCCTTCTGAATGAAGCAGCTATCAGTTCAGACCGTTATTAGGGCTTCAGCCTGGCCAAATTGCGTACCTTTAGGTTTTCGCATGCTGCCCTGCTGCTTGTGGTCTGCTATTGCACTACTGGCTCATTTCCTCTGCATTTTCCTGCGCTGCCCCTACATGTTTGTTAGATCTCATCTGTTGCTAACCTGACATGGACTCAAGGTACCTCAGCCCACTTGTATATTTCTGGCATTTGTGTGGGAAGTTCGACTTTGGCATCGTTTCCGCTATGCTCTGGGAGAACTTCATTTGCTTTGCAGCTGGGCAGGCTACTGTGACATCTTTTTGTATTTAAGTGCTCCAAGCTGCGTATTGCAGCTCGACCACTGATGACTTCCTTGCTCCTACCTTCTTAAACCTTCCGTGAGGTACGAGGATGTTTTCACCACCTGTTCACTCTATTTTGTCACCTATGGTCTAGCCTGACTCAGTTTCAGTGACTCCTGCTCTGCTTCTCAGTCAGCTTCCCTTTTTGTTTTCAGGACATGGGGCAGGTTAAAGCACGTTAAATATCTACACCTTCCAGCTTTCCAATTGCTATTTATCTCACCACTGTTTAGCTGTGGACACACAAAATTTAGGAGGGACAGGGTACAATTTGTGCCACAGTCAGAAACGTCCCTGAAATTCTGGGACAGTTGAGAGGTATGTATGCCTCTCACATGTTCTCCCTGTGCTTGGCGCTCTGTATTTGGCTCACTGTTACCTTCACTTGCTCGTTTCCTGGTTCTTCATTATGCTACTTTTCTGGATATACGGACTGTTTCTATTGTTTCTGTTGATGGACCCCTTCCCTGTCCCTAGCTATATGGGGCCCGCTTTCGTGGACATGTTCTGTTTACACATCGGGCTTTGCTCCACCTTCTGGCCATTCCTATGAATTACAGGCTATGCTCTGGCTCAATGCTAGGGAATCGGTCAGTGTGATTCTTCCCTTCATGGCTATTCCAATGCCCTATGGCTCCTCAGCTCCTACACCGCTCCTTACCTACTTTAGCCTCCGTCGGTTCTTCCCTATATGGCTTCTGCATGGCTTGTATGGTTCCTTAGGCCTTATCCTTAAGTATGCTTCTGGATGTTCCATTCGGCTCCTCGACCATGCTTGCCTGCACTGCTTTACGTGATCGCACCTTTGCCTCCATCATAGCCTATCAGATTCAGGATGTTTGTTGCCTCGACAGGTTGCCTACTCTTCTGCCAAGATCTTCGCTGCAATCCCTACCTTCCTTGATCTACAGGATACATCGGTCTACAGCATCATTTTACTTTCATCAGGCTGCTTTACAGTTACAATGCTACTTCGCACTTAACTGGCTCAGGCTACTGCCTCCATTTCAATACCTACTTCTCCTCTACACCGCCTCGCCCAGCCCGGGGCCTGGAGATTCACAGCTTCTATGACCTGCCTTTGCCCTTCGGGCTGGGAGGTTTACCTACTAATCGCCTGCTTCTACGACCTGCTTTTGCCCATCGGGCTGGGAGGTTACCTACTTCTGCTCTACTTCTGCCTCCCCAGCTCGGGGCCTGGAGATTCACACATTCTACTGTATGCCTAAATGCTGCCATGTCAGCCGGCCCGAAGCTCCTTTACTGTGAATTCACATCTGGCCATTTCTTCATTCCTCATCTATTCTTGGATGCTTTACCCTGCTGCTTCAGCCATGTGGAATTGCTGCTGCTTCACTCTTTCCAAGATACTGAGTTGAGCTTCACCTGACGACCTTCACTATCCTGATTTATGCTCTCCGCTTCTCGGACCCTATGACAATGCTACTTCATTTTACTCAGCCTCTTCAGTTATCACCATCTAGGACTCTTATGCTCGATTATTTGGGTCTCATCAGATTATTACTGCCTCGAACATTGCATACCTACAGTTTCAGATGTTGTTCCTCTCGTCAAGTTGCCACATCTCTGCCACGGCCTCTTCAATGCGATCCCTGCCATCCTTGATCTACTGGATCCATCAGTCCTCAGCTCCATTCCATTCTCTAGGTCTGCCTTACAAATGCAGTACTACTCTGCTCTGAATTGATTCAAGATACGTCTCCTGGAGGCTCTATGCCTGTTATTCCTATTAGCTGACCTCCGTCGGTCTGGCTGCATTCCTGTTACCTGGAGCTAGTCGCCTCTCTACTTACCTCACCAGCTGATGGATTTGCTGCACATCTCATCAAGGGACTACCTACCATGCTCTATTTCTACCAGCAGACCTCCATAGGTCTGGCTGTGCTTTCCCATACCTGGAATCAGCCGACCTCTCTCCTACCTCACCAGCTGTCGATTAAGCTGCGCTTTCACCAGGGGCTGGTTGCCACATCCCATTCCTTCTCACCTGCCTACGTTGGTGCATTCCTTGCTACCTACTGCCTCTCTCTTCAACTTCGCAGTCCACCAGCCTTGCTTACTTTCTGGGCTCGCCATATTCTACTACTTGGATGCTTCCTAACCTCGCACCAGTGCCTCCAATTAATCCTTTACAGCCTGCCATTATTTCAGCCCAGCTCTACAGCAGTTGCCTTTATATCAATTCCTAAGATTATACTCTACTCCTATAGTACTTACCAGAACTGGATTCGTCAGTCGGTAGCCTTGCTCCAAGCCTTCTCCCATTCCATGTGATATACAAGCCCTCTATTAGTAGAAACCTGGAAGTCGTACTACTTCTATTCATCCTGCCTTGTTTGCATCAAAGCTTGGATGCAACTATCTTCATCTGGTCTCCTGTATTGAGTTCATCAGTCATCAACTTCATCTCCACCATCATGCAAGTCCCTGGATTCTTATGCCTTCTATCAACTGAAGTCTGGAAGACGGTCCTTTCAATATATCCACTCTCCATCATTCCGAATTGTAGATGTATTCTCGAACTCGGAGTTTACTAGAAGGAGATTGCTTCACAGGACATGTTAGAATTCAGTACTTTCTTAAGCTCTGTTTCTTTGGATTAAGTTCTACAATTTGGAATTCAGATTAGCTGACTAATTTAATTTGTTAATTAGGATCTCTCTCCTTTAGTATACCCAGAAGGACGGGCAGGTCAGTAGCCATGGGTCCTCAGAGGTTCCCCCAAGGGTTTTTTTCCTCTCCTGCATGCTACTGGTCACAATCTCCGGAGCTGGAGGAGGTGATGATCTATTCATATCATTATTAGGGGTGTAGTCCTGCTCAACTTCTTCATCAGTCAGTTACAGAATAATCGTTGATATCATAATTTTTGGGGGGTCTCATAATACTAAACCAACCTTCCTCCCTACAGGTGGGAAACAGAGAAAGGCCAAAACCATCAAAAAATATCAAATGATTCAATTTAAGCATCCAAGCACATTGCTCAGAATATCCGATTCATATGTACTATATTCATTGACTCTATTGTGCTCATGCTGAAGTACCTAAACACAAATCATTCTATACTACTAGTACCTAGTAAACATTGTCCTCTTATCTGCTGGCCTCTGTATCCAACAACCATCTATATTATCCAGCTACAATATGTTACATAGGCACTGAGCTATGAACCACACATAATTGAAGGGCGCAGCCCGTAGTTATGTGGAGGAAGAGCTCCTCCCCCACATCCTATTTAATTCAAGCAGCAGACTTCGGCTCTGCTTAGAGCGAGTCTCATTCACCCACCATCCTCCCCGACACCTCCTCCTTCTGCGGCACTCTTATCCCACCGGGGGGGAGCTCATAATACTAAACCAACCTTCCTCCCTACAGGTGGGATACAGAGAAAGGCCAAAACCATCAAATAATATCAAATGGTTCAATTCAAGCATCAAAGCACATTGCTCAGAATATACGATTCATATGTACTATATTCATTGACTCTATTATGCTCATGTTGAAGTACCTAAGCACAAATCATTCTATACTACTAGTACCTAGTAAATATTGTCCTCTTATCTGCTGGCCTCTGTATCCAACAACCATCTACATCATCCAGCTACAATATGTTACATAAGCACTGAGCTATGAACCACACATAACATCAGAACACGATCCCAGGAAAAGAGGGATCATGGTCACAACAGAATGCAACGTGAAAATGGTAAGACGCTTACATTCAAACGGAAACAACAGCAATGATCTGGCTGCTGTACACCATCAGAAATGGATCAGAATTGGTCGTGTGAGTGAGGCTATGTCAAGAGACTGGTTTGGGTGAGGGTCTGCTACTTCACCAGTCACTAAAGTGTTAGATTCAGACAAAGAGCCACTGCCTGAGATAGAGTCATTGTCAATTGCATTACTGTTACTGCTATTCACAGGAATTTTAACAGCATGAACAACATTCCTTATCATGTCTCAACACATGACACCAGCTCCTTCACAAGTTTTCTTAAAAGGTTCCCTGCTATGGCTGTTTTGGTATTTGTATTTGTATCACCTGAAACATGTTGGTTATTTTTTGCTATGACCAGTATTACCATTACCACCAACATCTGAACTACTAGAGCCAGATGCTTCATCTGTGTTGTCAGCCATAATAGCACCAGTGATTGGGTATAGAACTCCTATATTAGAAAATGGCATGGCACAGTTTTGGTTTTGGCTTTATGACAGTGTGATGCAGTGGATACTAACTGAAGAAGCAAAGATCAAATTGGATCCCAGTGTCAAGGCTTACAGAATGGGCACGGGCAAGATGAAATAATGGCAGAAAATTGAATTCTCAAAATATGTTTTGTTTTTCAGCATTGAATTAAGCAATAAGGCATGATCAGGGGTTATGTTAATAGCCTGTTAATCACCCTCTAGGGGCATACTGTGGCATGAGGCATAGCTGAGTGCCACATTCCCCTAGAGGATGATTAACTGACCACTAACATAACCCCCGGGAATGCCTTATTGCTATTATAATAATGTGTTTTTTTTTGTTGTAAATAGTGTTGTACCTTTCTCAAATGTGATTAGGCTGTACATGTGTGTGTGTTAATAAAAGATTAACATAAGACTGATAGAATGCTTACAGCCAATCAGAAAGTTCCATTTCTCAGACCCCTTTTATAATTTGTCTTTTTATATTGATAGTATATCTTTTTTTTATATAATTACATTTTTTATTTATTTGTTTTAATTTTGTTCCCCATCCCTCCCTCCCTCCCTCTCTCCCACCATCCCTCCCATCCTTCCAGGCTATCAGGTTATCAAATGACTCCCAGTCCTCCAATGTGATAACAGTTGGGTCAGTGATGTGGACCCATGACCTGTCTGGTGAGGCCCATCCTGTGAGGTGTCCCCATCACTGCTGCAGTAGAGACTTCCCTCCCTCTTCTAGTTTCCTAGTTGCCCTCCTGCCAGTGCTTGACAACTGTGTGTTTGGTGGCTCGCAGCCAGTGCACGGTTGCATGACACCAGCTGGTGTGGCCAGTTTGAGTCAGCAGAATTGACAACAGTGCTGCAGTGAAGACCTGGAGGTGAGCCAAAGCAAGATGGGGGTGGGGTTGAATCTTTTTAGAAGTAGTTCTGACAACCATAGTGTGCATCATTGCATACTGGCACCCTCAGGGAGAAACACTGGAGGAGGAAACCCCCAGTCTGCTGGGTGACACTGGAACCCCCTGCAAGCCCAAGTATGAGTAAAAGGACAGGTCCTCCACCACATAGTGGCTCTGGGTAAGTGCTGGTTAACCTGTAAGTCCCTGAGAAGGTAAGTGATGGGGTTAGGGTGTGCCATCAGAAGGGGAGCAAACTGGGAGCCAGAGAAAAAGATCTATAGAAAAAGAAATGCAGCATGCTGCCTGCCTAAAACAGCAGTAAGGACTTCTAAAACATACTGATGCTGTTTATGCTTCACTTCAGCAGGTGTTTATTCTCCATTTGAATGCTGTTAACTTTTCTATTGTACTAAATGAAGACCCACATGCAAACTTTGTAATCCCAGTGACCTTTCAAGACAGCTCAGATTTTGTCAGCTTTAATGTATCTTTAATTTTTAACATCCCTGCTTTGTTTCAGGCAGCTGTGAATTGTGAAATGCTTGTGCTGTCACTACGCAGTTTTAGAGTTCACTGCACAATCACAAGTCTGAGGGGAGATTTCACACATTTATAGGAAAAAAAAAACATTTTTACAGTAAAGTTGCGATGCGTGAAAGGAGGCTTGTTTCCCTCCACCTTCCTCTTTTATGTTTATGAGTTCGCTTGCCCAGAAGTAAATTGACAAGTTGTCAATGAACAACAACAGGCAGTGCTTCAGCTGAGCTTTTCACAGGTTAGAAAGGATGCTTATGGGCAAATGGGGCTAAGTCTGCAGTTTTCAGTCTAGCATATGGAGTACTGAGAAAAGCAGCCACAACACCAGCAAAGCAAAAAAGATTAATGGAGAATTTCAAGACAGCTGTAGGATTCATCTGTGCATGATCCTATAGGACCAGGCCCAATCACCAATTCCTAAAAAGGGTGATGTTTTCAGTAGAGACAGTACAGGGTTTGTAAGTAGCCAATGGGAGCTCTTCATCTCCTTTTTCTTCTCTGCTACCAAAGTAAAATGACATATGTAAACATGATGGAACACAGTTCATAAGCAATAATACACAACAAAGTGAAGGTTGTCCTGAAGTTCACCGCAGCATGTATTATGCTCGTTAATGTCACTTATCAGGTGGCTGAAGTCAGTTGGCTGCATCTCATGCCTCACAGTGCTGCTGAGATATGACATTATCCCAGCATAAGACACACCCTTTCATACTTATTTGCCTAAATAAGGCACACAAGGATGTGCTTTACTGTGATTTTCATCACACTTTGGTTGTTTTAATCCAGTTGGCTTACCTCATACCTCACAACACAGAACACACCTGAGGAGTAATGATACTAACAGAGAAACAAACCCTTTTACGCCTTGTTGTTTAAAGAGAACCTGATGTAACAAGCAAAATGTTAAACATAATTGGCTGACTGAATTCTACATATAGTTTGCATATTCTCTGCATTTAGCTTCCCCGTTTCAATAATAATAATGTTCATTAAGAGGGACACTGATTTATAGTATTCAACAGCAAAAACTGGTAAACATCTTAGAACCACTGGTGGACATCTTGGAACTTGGCTGTCTGCTCACTGGTAAACAATTAAAGAGTTTCTTGGCATATGGCATTTGACACCAGAGCAGTACATCAATATCACGTATGCATCATGTTGCTATAAATGATTTATTGCAGTATTTTCATTCTTTTTTGTAAACTTTATTAATAATTTAACAGCTGATACAAGTACAGATATAACAATCCACATCTGTGAAAGCATACCTCTGCAGTCCTATGCGGTTACATATACAATAGTTCTTTTTTCCACAATTATTTTATTCCTAGGCTGCAGGTAGACTCTTCAGACCCTCCCCATCTCACCTGTCATCCTGTCACCTCCCTCAGGCCCCAACTGGTGAAGGAGGCAGGAGCAGGGAACTGGGGTACATTGGCTCCATATTTTACATTTTTCTGGTCCCTCCCTTGCCCTGCAGCATGCAATGACACTAGGCGTGCATGCGTGTGGAGGCACAAATGCATTACAGAGTATACTGCCAGCCGTCCCTTTGTGAATGGCGCCAGCTGCCCTGCCGCCACACCTCCATGTGGTGGCAGTGTAAGAGCTGTATGGCTGATCCCACCTCCCTAGGAGAAGAGAGCAGTCAGACAGATGTTCAATCCTCTCCCTCCCTGGCTGACTCCCAGTGATACAGGTTCATTCCTGAGCCCAGGTCACCAGCATGGTTGAAGGTGTGGTGTCCTGCACCTCAACTGTCTTCACCACTGGGCCAGCACATATACAAAGGTTCTGACTGATGAAACTACACTGACGATATCCTGAAAAGGGGCACTGTTGTCTCAGTGGGCTTACCCGGTTAACAAATTCTAATAAATAAATAAAACACGTCAGTAGAAAAACTCCTTCATCCGGAAGGAAGGCACCTGCTCCTGCAATGGCAATGCTAATAATGCCTCTTGCATTTCACCCCCCCAAAATGCATTTGACCAAGATGGCAAGCAAGTAGGGCGGTACTATGCAGGCAGGGAGCAAGGTAACATGAGCAGACTATCACCCAGAAATTATCCTGTCTCCAGTGACTCCAATTGGGAGGCTGACACTGACACAAATTGATGTTTCTGCCTATGTACATTACACTATGCATTTCATATCTTATGGCAGTCCAAGAGGTTGTTTGCCCAAAGTGATATCAGTGGTGGCATGGTCCTGAGCCAGTGATGGGCCAGAGTCTTTAATGCATTTATTAATGCCAGGACCCAAAGTGGGTTAGATCACATCCAGCTCAGGTTGGATTCCACCCTCAACAACAGTTTCAGGGTCATGCATTGTATGCGCTGTTTCAGAACATTCTCAATTGCTCTGTGTACTTCACCTCAATATGCCTGGATCTTAGGGCATGTGAATACAATATGAAGGTATGTCCCCTTCTCCACTTTGCATTTGGAACATAATAGGTCCTTACTGGGCTTCATCCTGTGTATTTTACTCAGGAGGTAATATGTGTGATAAAGAAAGTTATACTGTATTTACCATAACTGGTTACTGCTAGCACAGGAGACTGCACGCTGCACCACTCTGCCCCACACCTCAAAGGAAAATGTTACACCTTAGTCAGTTCCTCAGTTCCTCATTACGTCTCCCCTAGTGATGGCCCACTGTCCAGTAATACTTTGTAAGTGTGCTGGCAATGGTTTAGTGTTTGACAGAGGTGTCAGCACCATATTCTCAATTGGTGAGGCCCCTGGTATTTCACTCCTCCACTCTCTATGACTGCAGTATCCCACTGATGCCCAGACAAACAAAAAAAGACATGGCCTCCAGTGTATATGTACTTTCTTTTTAGCTCCATAATTTAAATGGCTGGGGGGGAGAAGAAAGTGCCTCCCTCATATAGGTCCTTAACTACCGATATGCCCATCTTCGCCCAGCACAGAAGGCCCAGATGGACAAACATGTCATACCCCCTATTTGTCTTAATGCCCTGGGTAAGATAAGCCTTGATTGCCAAACCTTTTCCATGTGCAATAAATGTTTGTGCCTCAACCCAAGTTTGCAAGATCATCCTAGTGAAAAGATCCGCCACACTTCTAGTCCCTAGGGCATCCAAACTCGGGTATAAAACACCTGACATTAAAACTCTTCCAGCTTTCCCCTCCTCCATCTGGCACCAGAGTGGCCTATCATCATACTCTTAGCATCCAGTAAGGCCAGCTGGGTTGCCTTGTAATAAAACTGTAAAATTCAGCAGTGCCAGCTTCCTAGCCCTCAAGGACATCTGTAAGGCCACTGCACTTATAAAAGTCAGCATCCCCTGCCATAGAAATGCATGAATGATACAGTTGACTTGTTTGAAAAATCTTACTGGACTCTGCAATGTAAGAGGTTATCAAGAGATACACTATTTTAGGGAAAATGTACATTTTTATAGTATTAGCCCTTCCTATTAGTGACAGGGGAGAACCATGCAGCGTTCACAGTCTGCCATAATCTGGTAGGAAGTTTACTTTGTACATTCAGTACACTTTTTTGAGATGAAAGATACACAAGTATTTAAAGCAGCAGTGCAACGAAAATGGGTTACAATTTGACTCCACCTTTTTTCTTCTTAATCGATGCCAGATGTCTTCCAGTTTATTTTGGTGGTAAAATTTTCCAGTTTTCATTATCATTTATGAATTTTATGAAAGTTTTAAATAATTATTTCTCAAGAAAAAAAGATCGCCACCTGATTTTTGCATAGAAATAATAATGAGGACCAGAGCATCTTAGGAGTCCAGACAAAAATGTAAATGTACAGTGCACAGCACAGGAAGCATCCAGAAAACCCAATCAATAGGTCTGTAAATATTTTTCATAACCATAGCAGAAAATTAGCTTTTCAGAATAACTTTTTTCATTGCACTGCTACTTTAAGGGTGTCTCCCTTTTTTAGAGTCATCATACAGTAGATGCTACTGCCCCAAACCCTGTTTTGACTTCCAGAAGCAATACTTCACTTTCCCCCACTTTATTTTATGCCTGGCTAATGTACCATACATGTGCTCAGGAGGGTTGCAATATGAGGCAATAAGTCCCTGGGATCCTTCACATGCAGTCAGAGATCATCAGCAAATAAAGATAACTTGCAAAATTGGTCCCCAACTGTTAACTTTCTAATGTCTTCATTTAACTGAATAGCAACTGCTAAGAGTTTCAGTGTCAGGACATACAATAACTGGGATGATGGGCGTTCATGCTTGGTGCCACTGTATGAGTTCAAATGGTTATCAGTTTATTGTTGACCATGGCTTGGGCTGAGGTTTGACACTAAAGTGCATGGACCTATTTTTTCATATCTCACCAGTGTCCGACCCCTCCTCTGTTGTTGCTCATTTCAATTAGTTCTTTACTCCTTTGCTCTTCCTTCCACTCACTCATCAGCCTCTTCTGTTCCTCCTCACATTCTCTGTCATCTCCCTTCCACTGGTTTACCCTTTCCCTCTGTTACTACCCAGGAAGCCCTTAATGCCCTTCACTCCCTCAACCTGTACAAATCCAGTCCCGATGGACTGGATCCTAAACTACTCCAAATCTCTGCACCTGTCATAGCACATCCATAGACTCAGCTACTCAACCTCTTCTTCTCCCTTAGTGATGTCCCTCAGTCCTTGAAGTTGGCTGAAGTTCTTCCACTGTTCTAAGGGGGGAACCCTTCCTCCCCTGGTAACTTCCAGTCAGTCTTTTTTTATTTTTTTTTATTTTAGTCTTTGGTAACCGGGTAAGGTCCACTAGGCACAATTGCCTGTTTTCAGGGGCAACCTGGGAGCACTGGACGTAAAGTGACTTGCTCAGAGTCACACAGTATGCAAGTGGAGGTTGTGAGAATCAAACCAAGGTCTGTTGTGCTGCATCTACCAAGCTCATCTACAGCTCATTACTCTAACCTCTAGGCTATACTGCCAGTCTCTCTCGTCCTTTCCTTTGCTAAACTGCAAGAGATTCTTGTCTAAATTACTCTCCAATTTTCTGTCCTCCGCTGATTTCCTCTCCCCATTCCAGTCTGGCTTTGGAAAGCATCACTCCACCATCTCCTCCATGGACCATGTAACTGATTCTATCTTTTCAGGGATGGAACAGAGCACATCACAGCTACTGTTTTCATTGATCTGGACAAGGCCTTTGACTTTGTGTCCCCACCCTCTCCTCCTGGATATGCTGAGTTCTGCTAATTTCTCAGCTCCTCCAGCAGACTGGTTCCATTCTTGCTTCTCTGGCTATCTGCAGTCAGTGCAGGTTGCTAGTGCCCTGTTACCTCCGCTTCCCATCCAGGCTGAGGTCCCACAGGGCTTCATCTTGGGGCACATTATGTTCTCCATCTTCCCTAATGACCACCCACAGCTTGTGGCAACTTGCATATCCACATGTATAAAGATGACACAGTCATTTACACCCCTGTCCCTCCAGCAGACATGGAAGGTCTGCTCCAGCAAGACATCCACAATGTTCTTAGCTGGTTTCAATCTAACCAGCTGCAGGTCAAAAACTGTATCCATGATCTTTGGCACCAGCCAAAAATTGGCCACACTACCAACTCTGCCTATCTTCTCCACCTTGGATGGCACCCCTCCTGAAGTAGTTCATTCATTCAAATACCTCTCTATGTGGCTATATAGCAAACTTAACTTCTCTGCCCACACTGACACCATCCATACCAAGCTCCTCCCTAAACTTGGTACCTTGTACCGCAATAAACACTGCCTGTATCCGCAAGTATGCCATGAGTTTGCCACCAAAATGGTGCTCCTGGTCTTTGTGGCACCACTCCCTGCACCTCCTTGGCTAGACTGGACTCCTTCTGCAGTGCCTTCTGTTGTTTTTCTACTAACTCTCCACCTCTCGTACCCACCATTGCTCGCTCTACTCCCCTTTATCTATTCTTCCCCTACCTTCATTTTGCCAGAACAACTGTGCCTCATTCATATCCAAATACTTGTTTGGGGGGGGGGGTCACGTGGTGCAGAGCATGAGTTAGCTGCCTCTCTCAGAGCTCCTTCCTCCTAACCACAGATTTAATCTTTTTCTGCCCCAAACATTTCTTCTGCCAGCACTGAAAGTCATTGGAGTACCCTACCATAGCATCCGGAGCACTAAAATGGATGTGGAGATTAAAGATCCCCTGCCTAGGCATACGCCTCCTGCGATGCCCGAGAAGGCCCCGAAAAAAGCCAGGGCCTCTGGTAATCTGCAATCCGCATCGCTAGATCTCGGCATACATGAGGGGGAACCGCTCACTCTGGCTAGTTTCCTTAAGGAATTTCAGCCCTTTAGGGATGAAATGAAAGAGCTGACCCACGAAGTGAAAGGGCTCTCTCGCGCTTTAGAAGAGCTAACCCGTCGCACTACGGATATCGAGGCCCGCATTAGCTCAGTGGAGTGCAGGCAAGAAAAGCTGACACCTGAATTATCCCAAATGAGACAACGGATTCTGAAACTTGAAGGCAAGGTCGAGGACCTTGAAGGCCGGAGTCGCCGCAACAACGTCGTTGTTATTGGCCTCCCAGAGAAAGAAGAGGGTCTGGAGCCGGTTAAATTTGCCCAACGCCTCATCCTGAAGATAGCTGGCCCTTCACCCTTCGGGCAGTCTTATGTCATCGAAAGGGCCCACCGTGCATTGAGGGCTATGCCCCCGACTGGAGCCCCGCCACGTCCCTTTATTTTTAAATTTTTAAACTACTTGGACGTCAGCATTTTCTTAACAAAACAAAGGAGCTGAAAGATCTAACCTGGGAGGGCGCTGGGCTGCGGGTGACTCAAGATCTTCCCCTCTCCATTCGGCAGAAGAGAGCGTCTTTTCATCCCACCGTTTCAAAGTTAATTGCGGCTAATGTGAGGTTCCGAATAAGGTATCCAGCACGTCTTCAAGTCCAGGTAAAGGGAACCTGGCACAGTTTTGATAACCCGGAGCCCGCGCTCACAACACTAAAGCAGCTCCTCCCTGCATTGTTCCAGGATTCATGAAGATGCTACCTTGAAGGCTTGCGAAGCCCTGCTTCATCGGAGGTTTTGTGCTTATGTTATGTACTGCAATCTACATGTCGGCTTTGAACTTTGAGATGGTCCCTGATGGCATGAGAAGATGATACTCTGGGCTTCGAATATCTCCTGACCTTACCTGTTCCTCTGGACAGCCAACCTCCTCTACTTTTTATTTATTTTTTTTTTTTGTGTGGACACATTTTCCGATTCCCCCCTAAGCAGACGTTTTATTACTTAGTTAAAGCCAGCGTACATCCATTTATTTAGTGTAATGGTTGGAGCCTATTTGGGACACAATTTGTTAACTTATGGACTCCCTCGTTTTACTGCCTTGAAGGACATCTGCTGGGATAACAGACTGTTAGTGAGGGGAGTGCTCCTCAATGAGCATGTTTAAGTTTTTGTCTTGGGGGGTCTATGTGGGCATGATTGCGAGGGGTTGGGATGTAGCACTACATTATGGGTCCATGAAGTTATGATAGTTAAATAATGGATAAGGGGGGGCCCTTTTGCTCTCCTACTTTTTTTTTTTTTTTTTGTCAAATTTTGTCAAATACTCTTAACTGGATATAAGGATATGCTTGGGGCTTTTTGGATGTGATGGATCTAATTTTAAATGAAGAAGAGTAGTGATTGGGAGCAGTAATCCCATTGTTGTTTGTTGTGGGGTGAACTTGATCACAAATGTTATAGTTTGGTTGGGAGGGAGGGCGGAGGTGGAGCATATCATGGCGCTGGAACCATGTTCATTGGTAGTTCGGGTGGGTTGGGGGCGGAGGGGTTATTGGGGTTTTGGGTTTATTATCATTATGGGATATTTGGGGGCTATGGGATGCGGTTGGGGGGTGGGGCCCTTTGCACAGCACTTTCTATTTGCTTATAGGTTTTTTGCTATGGGACTGGCTTTTCTGCTATTTGGGTTTTCCAATCTCATTAGTTTATGACTAGACAAATAAATGTGGTGACTTGGAATATACATGGACTTCGCCATAGAGTAAAGAAATACAAGATTTTAAAACACCTGAGTTATGTCCACGCAGATATTATTTTCCTCCAAGAGACCCATTTATTAAAGGCTGAGAGTAGCCAGTTATGTAGACTCCAAATAGGTCAAATCTTTGCCTCTGAAGGTAGCTCCGGCAGTAAAGGGGTGATGATAATGGTTCATAAATCAGTTCCATTCCATCCGATTCAGATTTTTGAAGATAGAGGTGGGAGGTATATTTTTGTTAGGGGCACTTTGCATACCCAAGAGATTATTTTGGGTTCAATATATGGCCCCAATATTGATACCCCGAATTTCTTTGTTCAAATTATGGAGTTACTCTCCCCTTGGTCCAATCTTCCTATTGTAATGGGCGACGACCTGAATCTGGTTATGGACCAGTTATTAGATAGATCCTGCCCTGTTAGGAAAGGGCTAACCCCGGGGCAAAAAGCAGTTAAGGAGATGATGGATGGACTGGGTCTCAGCGACGTGTGGAGAGTGTTTCATCCACAAGGACGGGACTTTACTTTTACTTCACAAGTGCACAACACTCTATCTAGAATCGATTATATATTAGTCTCGAATATTCTCTTAACTGGGGTGTTAGACACCGACATAATATCTGGGCCGCTTTCGGATCATTCCATAGTTAAATGTCTTTTAGTTTTTTCATCCCTTCCTAAACCAGGGAGTAGATGGAAAGTGAATAACCAATTACTGAAAGACCCCAGGCTGGTTAAATATATTTCCTCACAAATAACTGAATTTATTTCTTTCAACCAGGACTCCACCAGTAAGCCTGATATAGAATGGGGGAGCTTTTAAGGCTTTTATTCGTGGTATCCTGATTGGTCTGGCTTCCCGTAGGAAAAAGGAAAGGATGAATCAGATTTCAGAGTTGCTCACTAAGATTCGTGATAAGGAGCGGGGCCTTTCTGTTTGTTCCTCGGAAGCCTACAGGCAGGAATTAACTCTTTTAAGAGACTCATATCTTAAGATAATAAATGAACAAACTGAATGGGCATTTATAAGGACTAAGGCTAGGTTCACAGACCAAGGGGAAAAAACTAGCCGACTATTAGCCAGAAGAATTAAACAATTAGAATCTTCTAGATGGGTGTCGGCCATTCGCCCCCCTTGGAGGGGGGCCCAGTTAAGACTTCCCCTGAAGGTATTTTGGGTGAGTTCGTGAACTACTTTAAGGGAATTTATGGGCCTATGAAGGACCCTCCGTCAGATGAGAAAATTAATCACTTTCTAAGGGGTTTAAATTTTCCCTCATTGAGTGAAATGGACCAGCTACAACTTCTGGCCCCCATTACTGCAGAGGAAATAGACCGGGTTATTAAATCCCTCCCTTTAGACAGGACACCAGGCCCGGACGGTCTCTCCGCTAATTTTTATAAGACTTTTCAAAGGAGTTAATTCCTTTTGCTACAGCTCTTTCAATGCATTCTAAATGGTGAGGCTTCTGATTATACCTTATTTGAAGCATTAATAGTACTTCTGCCCAAGCCCGGAAGCCGTTAGATCTGGTTGCTAATTACAGGCCTATATCCTCTTAAATCAAGATATCAAAATTCTCACTAGTTGTTAGCCGATAGACTTAGCAAAGTCCTTTCTGGTTTAATTGGATCTGAACAGGTGGGGTTTATGAAAGGTAGGTCTTCCGCTGACCATTTATGGGTCCTGACCCATGTCTTCTCAGCTTCCAGGGATTCTGATCAACCTAGGGTTTTAGTTTCCCTGGATGCTGAGAAGGCGTTTGATAGGGTTTATAGCTACTTTCTTATAAAGGTTATGGACTGTTTTGGTTTCCCCCATCAATTCTCAGAGTGGATTAAAAATATATGCAAATTTCCATCAGCTAAAATTACATGTAATGGAATAACATCGGCCATTCAGGCTTTTTCTAGGCACTAGGCAAGGTTGTCCCCTTTCCCCGCTCCTTTTTAATCTATATATCGAACCCCTCATCATGCAGATTAAACAGGAGCAGCAGATCCAAGGTATCCAGGTTTGGGGACATAATTTGAAAGTGCTAGCATATGCAGATGACCTGCTTTTGCTTGTTTCACACCCATCCTCTTCTATTCCAATCTTGCTGGATGTTATTGATAAATTTGGCACAATCGCCAACTATCGGCTCAATATAGGTAAATCAGTGATTTTCCCTATAAATTTTAGGTCATATGCACATGACATAGCTCCTCTTGATCTAACTTGGAATGCTGAGTCCATCAGGTATCTTGGTCTCACATTAATCAGGGATACCTCCCGCCTGATGCAGCGAAATTTAGACCTGGTGTTACATGACATTGAGGTTGACCTACGGAGATGGGCAATTATTCCCTTGTCTATCTGGGGCAGAATTAATTTGGTTAAAATGAATGTCTTTCCTCGTTTATTTTACCCCATTAATATGTTAAACATATGGCTTCCATTGAAGTGGTTCAAAAGAGTGCATAGAATTATATCTGACTTTATTTGGAATTATAAAAAGCCTAGATTAGCTTACTTTAAATTGTCCCTAAACCGTCTGGTGGTCTGAGACTTCCCCATTTTGCGCTATATTATTGGGCCAGTCACCTCTCTAAATACCTTTGTTGGGTTAAAAATACAGAGGATGCCCTGGTTAATACTTACACACCGTTATGGTTAACCTTAGAGATGTCTCGAATTGTGAGCTCTGGTTTAATGCCGAGGGCCCTGTTATATTGTTCGTTGAAAGCTCTCCCAGCTGTTTTGCGTAACTCCCCTATCGAGACTTCAGTTAAAGTGCATATGCAATTATGCTCCTTCCTAAAATACCTTCACACTAGGGACCCGCCCAACCTGTGCTGGCATCCCAATTTTTAATTGATGGTAGGCCTATCAAAGATTCCTGGTTACCTCCACTTGGGAAGGTTTCGTCAAAGACCTGCTTAGGAGGG
Source organism: Neoceratodus forsteri (assembly GCA_016271365.2). NCBI lineage: Eukaryota > Metazoa > Chordata > Ceratodontiformes > Ceratodontidae > Neoceratodus > Neoceratodus forsteri. The sequence goes on from CM057454.1 coordinate 399,866,332, forward strand.
GGTAATTTGCTCACCCTCAGTTGAAATTTTGAGGAAGTTTTATATCCCTCAGCGCTTAATTTTTAAAGTATTCCAACTCCGTCACCTCCTGATGGGGAGTTCTGGTGTTTTTTCCCGGATAGTCACTGTGGATTTCAAGAGGTTTTGACTCTCTGGTAGGAAAACCTCATGCAATATCGGCCATCTATAATAGTTTGATTGGATGGTTACATCCTAATGTTTTGGCTCCCAAACGTTATTGGTCTCAACTGTTCGAATATGATTTTGACTGGGGTAACATTTGGGGCGTGCCATAAATTTTATTGCAGGACAGGCTTAGGCTAATGCAATTCAAGCTTTTGCATGACATCTATTATTCCCCTGTGAAGTTAGTGGACTGAGGCTTGACCTCATCCTCTTCTTGTTTCAGGTGTCAGCAAGGGTTACTGATCTCCTCCACATTTTTGGCACTGCCCAAAAGTGGCGGTCTTATGGGAGACTATTAAAGAGAAATTGATCCCTTACTGGGTTTGAAACCTTATTCACTCCTGACATTTGCATCTTAGGGACATGTCTCAGGTGGATGTCCGGAACAGAAAATATCATATGGGACTGATATCAGCTTCAGTTAAAAGAGTAGTCCTGAGACACTGGAAGGACACCATAGAGATCTCATATGGCTTAATGGTTACAGGAATTTTTGGCTAATCTCAGAACGGATAGAACCATAGCAAGTTTACAGTATAAACTTTTTAAGTTTAATAGTATTTGGGGTTCCTTATATACCCTTTTTCTGCTCATGTGACTTGCTTTCGCTTCTCCAGTCAATTAACATCTAAGTGCTGTGCAATGGGGGTTTCTGGGGTGGAGGGGCTTGGGGGTGGGATAGGGACTGCAGCCAGATGATCTTTTCAAAACGGGCATGTTTTATTTTCTCTTTCCCGTTATGCTGTTTTTTCTTTCTAGATGTGGTCCTTTGTTGGTGGAAAACCTTTAATAAAAATTGAATGGTAAAAAAAAAAAAACAAATACTTGTTTGGATCCCTTCCTTCTTAGCTCTTCTCACTCCTGTCCTGCATCCCCTCTGCTTTCTGCTCCCTCTGCTTCAGGGATCCTCTCACTTTCACCATTCCATATCCCCGCTCCTCTGCTGGGCAATCATTTATTCATTACAAATTGGGTTTACAACCTTTGAGTCAGAGACTCATTTACAAAGGCACCTCATCGCAGGGGGGCAGATATCAAGACAGTTATTACAGTGCAGATTAAGACAGAGGATAACATTACAAGTGCAGTAAAAGGAACATTTAACATAGATACACTTAGGTTACATAATGTAGTAGTTTGTATGTTACTTAGGTTACATAATGTTACAAAATTGTAAATTACACTCATGGATATAGTAGGTCCTCAGAGAAGACAGTAGGTTACATCCCTGTTAGGACCTCGTAGGGAAGGGGTAGGTCTGGGGAAGGGAGAGGCTGTCCAGTGGATGTTGTCGAGCCAGGGGGCAAGGCGGGCAGGAATCACAGGTTACAACAGGGGTTAGTTGCACCTACAACAGCGGGTATTAAAGATATGGTTCTGAAGGGCTGTTTTGAAGGAGCCAGTTTTTGGCAAGTTGGAGATGCAGCTAGGGAGGGAGTTGAATCAGGTGGGGGCTCGGAAGAGGAAGGATCTCTGGGCAAGAGAGGTCTTGGTTCTGGGCACCTTGAAAGTAGCCTTAACAGTGCTATGAGTGGTGACGGATGAAGATGGCTGCTGTAGGGAGGTGGAGACCCCTGGGGGGGGGGGAGTCCTAGCATAGATTTCTTAGCGAGAAGGCAGGTCTGGTAGAGCAGTCACTCCTCAAAGTGGAGAAGACTGGTGGTAGTATAGAGAAGGCAGGTGTGAGTTCAGCTGGGGTCACTGGTCAGGAGCTTACAGGCCTTATTGATGGAGAGTTGGATTTTGGAGAGGGTAGTGTTGTCAGCTGCAGCATAGATGGGCAAGCCATAGTTCTTGAGGGACAAGGCAGAGGAGGTGATGGCCAGCCTGAGGGCAACCTGAGGCAGACAGTCCCTGTGCTGGTATAGCAGGCCAATCTGAGAGTTAATGGCGGCTGACAGGGCATTAATGTGGATGTGGAAGGAGAGGGCAGTACCGAACGTGATGCCTAGGTATTTGTATGTGGTTACTTGTTCTAGCAGGTGCAGAGTGTTTGGGATAATCAAGAGAGGGGTATTTTTAGCTTTATTTTGGTGGTGGGAGAAAAGCATTGATTTGGTTTTCTTTAGGTTAATGACCAGTCTGCGGTCTCCGAACCATCTTTCGGCTTGGTTGTAAGCTTGCTGGAGGGATAATTGAAGGGAAGTGGGATTGGGATGTGAGGCAACAAGGACTGCATTGTCGGTGTAGAGGAGCATTTTACTGGTACATGAGCTGGGGAGGGTGTTGAGGTAGAGACTAAAAAGTATTGGACCCAGGATGGAGCCCTGAGGGACCCCGGAGCGAACGGGAAGAATGCTGGAGAGGGAGCCGCTGATCTTGCCACGCTGAGATCTAGCAGAGAGGTAGCTAGAGAACCAGGAAATGGGATCACCAGAGAAGCCAAGTTGGTGGAGAGAGTCGAGTAGAAGGGTATGACAGACAGTGTCAAAGGCCTTGGAGAGGTCAATGAACACTACTCCTGCAAGACTGCCAGAGGCAAGAGCAGCATGCAGGTGCTGGGAGAATTCCAGGAGAGCCATGGTTGTACTATGTCCTGGGCAGAAACCGTGCTGCTCTGGGCACATAATGTCATACATAGTTAGGTATTCAGAAAGCTGGATCAACACCACTTTTTCAAGGGTTTTAGAGAGTGGGGGTAGGATGGAGATGGGCCAGTAATTGTTGGGGGTGGATCAGTCCCCACTCTTATGTATGGGTGAGATTTCAGCAGTTTTCCAAGCACTTGGGAACTGACCCAGGCATAGATACCGGTTTAGAAGGTCAGTCAAGGGGACTAGGACTTCATCCAAGACCATACTGAGGATCCTGGAGTTGAGAGGGTCACAGCTGGGGTTATTGCTGCATAAGGCTTTTAGCAGATGCAGCCTGGCTTCTAAGGGGGATTGGGTGCACAGGTAGAATGGTGGGCAATGCAGGACTGGAGGAAGAGAGGTGGGTACTGGGTCAAAGAAGCTGCTGGGGAGGACCGAGCTTAGGTCAGAGAAGGCAGTGTTAAGGCAATCGGCTATGAGGAGTGGATCTGTGGTGGGGATGCCTTTGATGGAGAGCTGAGATGATGAGGGGGAGCAGGACTTCCCATTTAGCTCTTTCATATTATCCCAGAAGGTCCGGGCTGAACCCCAAGTGGAAGTGAGGGTGGTCTGGTAGTGCTATGCCTTGGCCCGCCTAATGGCCCAAGTGCACTTATTGCATTCTGCACTGTAGGCCTGTCTATCAGATGCCTTTCCAGATTCTGCAGCAATGTGACAGAGATTATGTCTGTTTTTGAGTCTCTGGAGGGGGGGGTGTGATCCATGGGACATTGCATTTTTTGGAGCGGATCCTAGTGAGGGGGTGCATAAAGGTCACAAGCCTTACAGAAGGCATTTGTGAAGTGGTCAAGAGCTGAATCAATGTCAGGGACATGCTAGATAGGGGACCAATCTAGCTGGGCTAGGTATTGTTTTAATTTTATGAGGCTGCCTGGGCATAAACGGCAGCATAGAGTGGCCTGGGACACTGGCTTCAGAGTGGAGGATGACCAGAGACAGAGGACTGGGAAGTGATCACTAAGACAGTTGGGGAGGACAGTGAATTCTGGATTTTGTAGGGGTGGTTAGATATAACAACATCTAGGAGAGTGCTGGTGCCAGTAGAGTGGTTGAATCTGGTGGGCTAGGTGACTAACTGGGACATATCCAGGGCAGCAAAGGAGTCCCTTATATGGGAGGCAGTGGAGGCAAGCCAGTTAATATTGAGATCACCTAGGATGACTTGCTTCACTTTATGAGAGAGAGATGTGAGATAGTCAATGAGGGACTGAACCACTTGATTTTGATTCCTTGGGGATACATAGGAGACTGTGAGGAAGAGAGGGCCTTGGGGGGGTCAGGTGTGATTTTTAAGGTGAGGGCTTGGGCTCCATAATCAAGTTTAGTAGCTGGGAGTGCCTGACCTATAAAGGAGTCCCGTACGAGTAGTGCGCAACCACCACCGCGTTTGCCTATTCAGTCTTCCCTGTAGATGGTAGATCCAGGAAGAGTGAGAGTGGAGTCAGGGGTGGATTTGGAGAGCCAAGTCTTTACCAGTGCAATTGTGTCAGGTTGATGTTGAACAACCCAGCACTGGAGGGCAGCAGATTTCTTTAGGAGACTGCAAATGTTTAAGGATGCAAAGCAGAGGCCAGTTACAGTACAGAGTTTAGGAGGGCTGGAAGCAATAGGTCCTGGGTTTGGGTGTATATTACCAGATAATAATAATAGCAGTGTAATTATTCTGGTTAGTGGCCGGTGGCATCGGAGACCCTTGGGTTGACACCCAGCTGAGGACTTTAGAATCAGGGTGCATGGGATAGATATAGTGCGAAGGGTGGGAATGGCAGGGGAAAGCTGGGTCCAGATCAGGCCTTGGAGGACGGAGAGAGTGGGGGTGTTGGCAGGGTGGGGGTGTTGGGGGGGTCTCGGGTGTGTCTAAGGTGGGGGAGGGCCGAGTCACTGTGGGGTAGTCTGGGGATGAGGTGCCTAGTGTGGAGGAAAGGTGCTCCAGTCTGTGTGAGGTCTGTACCAAGAGGGTGAAGGAAAGCAGACTTAGTAATGGAGTGTAGGTACCCATAGCAGCTGAGCAGTAAAGGAAGAGTGCCAGGAGTAGTAGAGAGTAAGGAGATGTAGAGCAGCTTTTGAATGGTTTGGGGGAAAACCCCTTTAGTGAGCAAAAAGACTATAAGCTGCAAATGGGAAAAATCAGTATCAATCAGTAGAAGAGGGAAGTAGAATCAGCCTTTTCCTATTGTCCACTTCAGTCTGGAACCTACTCCCATCCTTCTTCCATTTCACTGCCTCCCCTGTTTCCCCTCAGGTACCAGCTGAAACTCCTTCTCACCCCCCTGCTCCTGTTTACCCATTTGCCTCCATAGGTGTGGCTGAAATGCTTGATTTTTCCTGCCTACTCTTATGGCACTTACTCCTGTGTTAAATCATGTACTCTATTCTACTTTACTGTAACTGTGAACTGTGTCAGTGCTATGTAATTGCATTAATTGAGTACTGTGTCTGTGCTATATATTTGCCTGCCCTGTTCTGTCCCCTGGGTCACACCTGGATACAAGCCTTGGCTCAGTGTACCTTTCCTAGTCACCAATTTTCAAATAAATAAATAAATATAGTCCCTAAGAACATACATGAGGCACATTGTAAATGATAGTATTTGACTGCTGAATGTATTATATTTAGATTTATGTATTATGCAATATGATTTATTTGATTTGTCATTGTTGATGTATTACAAGAAATCCTTTATCATGTGTGGCAGTGTAGAGTGTTATTTAGTTTTACAATAGATAACAGTAGGTTAATTATGTATCAAGTTTTGAAAAGTGCTATGGTGATCCTTTTTATTCTGCTTAGTATTTTTATATTTTTAAATATTAAAATATGTAACAATGTATTTTTATAGTTCTATACATTTGTAAATGTAGTTTGTAAATAATGAACAGATGCATACATATGTCATATGTTCATGATTTTTGCAATTGAATTTCACTATTCTGTACCAGGTTTGGTTTCCAAAATATAGCACAACAGTTGTTTTGTTGATGTTGTATACTTTTTATTAAATATGAATATCATCCTTTATTATATTGTCCTCACCCCAAATGCCAGATCTGACTTTTCCTGTGTTTTGATTGCCACAATTGTGGGGTTGAGCAGGAATTTCCCAGAGCACTGTTGCTGTTTATTATGTATTGATAGGGCAGACAGGCTTCTCCCTTGGCATCTCCCTGGCCCCTGCCCTCCTCCATCCTGAATCATCTAACCTGCATACCGCCGTACAAAACTGATTCCATAGTCAAAGGTATCTCTCCTGTGCACTCACCACTGCAGACATTCCACCGCAGCTGCAGAGGGCAGACGGGCTTCTCCCTGGCCATCTCCCTGGTCCCCACCCTCCCCCATCCTGAACCATCTAACCTGCTGACAGCTGAACAAAAAATATTCCACTGCCAAAGTTAAAGTGGTGTGATTGTTTTTTGCTGGGCCAGCTAGGTGCATGTGGTGCCGATAGGTGAATAATCCCACCTCCCGCCCTGGGTGGTGTCTCCCTTAAATAACATAACCAATCTAGGACAGAGTCTTTGCCAAGTGCCCCTACCTGTTCCTGTAATTACCACCTCCTGTTAATCCTTGTCTCTAATTCTTTCTAGCAAGCCCCCCTCTCACTTCATGATCTAGTCCATATAACTTGGCTCCTTTCTAGTCACAGCCAAAGCATTTACCCCGTCTTACTCCTCCAACAGAGCTTAGGCTTCTGCTTCCACTAGTGCTCTATAAATCCAGCCACCCTCTTTCATCTGGCTACCACTCCCCCCCCCCCCTTGTAGCTATGCATACTCTTTTCATAATTGCTCTCTGTTCCCTTCTTATGTATTTCCTTCCACCTTGCTCTCCTCCTCTAGACCACCCCCACCTTTCCACTTCCCTCCATGGTATGACTCCCTGGACCTACCTCCCCTTCCTCCTTCTACCTCTTTCATACCATCCCTTTAACCCTCCGACCTTTCCCATCCCCCAACGTATCCAACACTTTCCACCCCACCTTGCCCCCTCTACCCCCCAACTCTTGCTGTACCTTGCAGCCACTCTTTCCTCCTCTCCTACCATTTTCCTCACCTACCCACTCTAGCCTGCTATCCTCCACCTCTCTAAATCTTGAGGCACTCTTCCACTGTACCTGTATTTCCTCACCTCCCCTCCTCCCACGCCCCCCAGAAGGTCTAAATACCCCCCAGTTTTCTGTCTATCTACTCATCTTGCTCCTCTGTGGGGACAAAAAAATTAACCCAGGCCCTCTACTTCCACAGATTCCTTCTGCTCACCTGAAGGCCTCACATATTGTTTACCTTAACGCCAGAAGCCTCCTTTCCCAAATAGATGACCTAAAAGTCTAGGTCACCCAACATTCCCTTAATGTACTGTGCATTACAGAGACTTGGTTCTCTTCCAGAATCCCTGATGCCTTCCTCTCCATTCACGACTACAACCTTTTCAGTCAGGACCATGGAAAGCAAGGCAGTGGCATGGCCATCTACACTAGGAACTCCCTCTCCTGCTCTATCTCCTTAGCGACTCCAAGCCCTCCTCTCATGTGCTTCTCATGGTCCTTCTCTCCCTCCCCTCCACCTTCTCAATCTACATAGCAGTACTTTACTGCACTCCAAAAGCACCCCACAACTCTGTGGTCAAGTGCATCTCCACCATCGCTTCACCCTCAATCAAAGGTGAGCTCTTCTTGCTGGGTGACTTTAATCAAGACTGGCTCTCCCCCTTCACCAAATCCTCTATCCCAAAAATTTAACTCTTAAACTTTTTTCAGATGATCTCCGAGCCTACTCATCTGAACCCCAAATCCTCCAAGCACTCCCTTCTCAACTGAGTGCTCACATCCTATCCTCACCACATCTCTACTTACTCTCTGATGCCCTAAGTGACCGCTGTATCACTTTCTGAACGTGTAAATCCTTAACCCCTAAATCAGAATCCAAATATATTTGGTTCCTTCTCTTCCACCACCTGGACTCAAATTCCCTCCTACAGTACTTATTCCAAGCAGATAGGTCTCCTGTTTACTCAGCCCAAGATGTGGATTCAGCTCTCTAGCTTCTCCTATACTATTACTCATGTCTGGAACACCCATGGCCCCCTCCCCAAAAAAAGGCATGAGTAAAGCATCATCGCCTCCCTGGATAACAATGAACCTCCTGTCCCTCTTTTTTTTTTCCCATAGAGGTTTGCATCCTCCAGGGCCCTGGCAGGCTGCTTCAGCCTTCCTGGCAGAGGCACTCTCTCCAGTCCCATCTCTCCCACACTTGCCAATCCCTGGGGTTTCCCCATGGATTGCCCCCTGAGGTGGGGCCAGGAAGGAGGTTGCCAGCTTCTGTTCCTTCCAGGAGACCCAATCCAAAATCCGGGGATGGCCATCAGTAGCGGCAGATAATCATCAAGCCTGCCAGGCTCGTTTTTCCATCATTTTTCCTCATCCCCTTCCCCTGCTGATGTGAAGATGTTGGATCGAGCCCCCCTACCCATACTACCCTCTAGCCACCACCAGAGGGCAGTTAATGAGTGGAATGATGAGCCTCCTTCCCCTGAGAGAGGAGAGCAGTCCTCTGGATGCTCAATCCTATCTCCCCCCTACTGACCCCCAACAGCCTGGGCTCATTCCTGAACCCGGGTCACCGGCATGGCTTGAGGTGTGGCGACCAATGCCTCAACCTCCAGCACCACTGGACTGGCCTGTCCCTCTTTATATCCTGGGATAAAAGCTGAGCAAAATTCAAGGCCTCCCTCTTACCAGTGGACTTTCAGCTATACAGGTCCCACAGAAACACCTGCACACAGGCCATCAGAAAGGCTAAATCCACCTACTTTAAGTCACAGCTACAAACTAGTTCTTCTGAGCAGCCCTCCACAATCTCATTGACCCCTCCTCCGCCCAAGCCCACTGAACCGTAAACATTGAGGGAACAAAAGTATCTGACTCACTTGCTATTGTTGAGGCCTTCAACAAATTCTTTACCACCTGCGCCTCCTGACCACCTCCTTCCTCCCCCTGATCCTCCCTCCACTGCTGGGCCTGGTTACATCTTCCCCATCTCCCCAAGAAGTTACAAGGCCCTAATGTCCTCAACCCCTCAATTTCCAGCACAGATGGACTCCACCCAAAGCTTCTTCGTATCTCCACCCCTGCGATAACAACCCCTCTCATTCATCTCCTAAACCTCTCCCTCTCTACCAGCTCCCAGGAAACTCACTAAAGTGCTCCCTCTTCACAAAGGTGGGTACCCTACTTCTCCCAGTAACTATAGACCCATACCCCTCATACCTGCTCTCGCAAAGCTCCAGGAGTCCTTCATCTACTCTACACTCCTTGATCACCTAACCATCATGAACTGTTTCTCTCCTTACCAACCTGGTTTCAGGAAACAATACTCTAGTCTCCTTCCTGTTCCATGTAACCGATGCAATCCAATCAGCCATGGACAAAGGTCTTGTCACATCAGCCATCTTCATCGACTTGACCAAGCCCTTTGACTCTGTCTCCATTTTCTTCTTGTACAAAAACTACACTCAGCCAGGCTAGCTCCAGTGGTTGCAAACTGGTTCAGTTCTTATCTTCAACACAGGCAGCAATCTGTCCTGGTAGAAACCTCCCCCTCTCTCTCCCCTCCCCATTCTAGCCGGCATCCTCCAAGGGTCCGTTCTGGGTCTCATTCTTTTCTCCTTATTCATAAATGACCTCCCCTCTGTTTGCTCCCCTTCCAAAATTCATATGTATGTGGATGACACCGTGCTATTCTATTCCGGTCCATCTGCTGCTGATGTCACTGTCACCTTTCAGTGTGACTTCAACAAAGTACAGTCCTGGTTCCATTGAAACCAATTAAAACTGAATGCCAAAAAGACAGTTTCAATGTTCTTTGGATTGAGGCAAAAATGGTCCCCTACCTTTACCACCCTTGACGGCTCCCCCTCCAGTCAGTCAACTCATTCAAATACATGGGGGCCTGGCTAGATTGCAGTCTCAACTTCTCCCCACACATTGATGCCATTTGTTCCAAGCTTTGCTCCAAACCCAGAGCCCTTTATCAGCACAAAGATTGCCTCCCAACATCTACTCTGTGCAACTTGGTCACAAAAACAATTCTCCCTGTCATCAACTATGCCAATATTGTCTATAGCTCTGCTCCTGCTACATCACTAGCCAAACTGGATACCCTGCTAAACTCCTTCTGCCATTTTGTCACCTCCTCCCCTCCTCTCACTCACCACTGTACCCTCTACTCCTCTGTCTCCCTCATGCCCCTTCACACAAGGCATCTAATGCACAGCCTCACCTTCGTTGGGTAATTCTGGTTCTGGACTCTCCCTTGCTACCTTAATTCTTGTATCTTTCCAGTTAATAACTCTGAGTACTCCCTTCAATCACAGGATGCCTGTACATTCTCCCTTCCTGTCCCTCCTACTTGATCAAGACAATCGGCCTTCTCCTACTGCCTCCCTCATCTCTGGAACCAACTCCCATGGGCCCCCCACCATGCCACCACCTTCTCTACCCTCAAATCACTGCTTGGGCCACTCCATCAGCTCCCTGCACCTGTCCATCCTGTCCCTCCACCTCTCCTCCCACCCTTCTCCCACACCACCCTGTGGTCCAGCTCCCTTACCTACATAAAGGGACCATCAGAAAAAAAAACTGTGAGCTGGGACCCTCTCCTGTGCTTGTTGTGCTTCATACAACAATGCCTCCTCAGTCTCTGCTGAGGTTACAGTCTCCATTCCCCTACCATTATTGGTTTGTTCCTTCTCTAATTCCTTCCTGCTTGTGCTTAGGTAAGTAACCAGGCCTTCCTCAGTATTTGCTTTGTACCTAACATGTAAATAGTGTATTAATTCTGTAAAAATTTTTGTTGCTGATGTAATTTCCTGAATTTTACCATGTATTTAATATCTTACTTTGTTGAAATATTGTTGCTGCCATTTATTCATGCATTCGCTCTTTTGTTACATCTCCACCCTGGTTCTAATGTACCTTCAATTGTCTTTTGATGTATTCCTAGTGTGTCCCATAACCTTGCTTATTGTATTATCCCCCGGGTCGCACCTGGAAACAAGCCTCAGCTCAGTGTGCTTTTCCTGGTTAACAACTTTTAAATAAATAAATAAAATATGTATAATCTGTTATGCTTCTTTTCGCATGCTCCAAGTAATGGGCTATTTTTCTAATTGGTTAATAATTATTTAAATAAAACATTTAAAGTTTTAAAAAGTATTACTTTGTTTTGTGTGTTTTTTTTCACCGAAAGGTATTCGTGTACTGTGAATAGCAACAGCATGTTATTACTTTAATTTTAAGTCAATGATTATACAGGTGGTGTTGCTTCAGAAAGTAAGAAGATTTATGACAAAAAAGCTATGTTTGTGTACAGTAGGCATGTGGGGGAGTGGGAGGGATTAGGGTTGCTATTTACACATTTACAATATATTGGCCCTGCATAGAAAAATAGACAATGACAGCAGAAAAAGACTTATGGTCCATCTAGTCTGCTGGAGTTCCCTATTTAGCCCTGGGACCTACTTTCCCTCCAGAGTGCTACCCTCCCCAATCCCCCAGTTCTCCTCCCAGGTTCTACCACCTCAAGCAACCACTATGCCCTCAATTCTGTCCAAACCATGCTTGAAACTACCAATGGTTATTGCACCCACCACTTTGGCTGGTAGACTGTTCCACTACTCCACCACCCTTTCTGCAAAATAATACATCCTCATGACCGTCCTGAACTACACTCCTGTTCGTTTCCACTCATTTCCATGTGACCTCGAGCTAGTATTTAAGCTAGGTAGTTCCTCACAGTTCACTTTGTTAGTTCCTTTTAGGAACTTGAAGGTATCGATCATATTTCCCCACTCCCTTATGGTCTCCAGTGAGTACATGTTCAGTGACTTTAAGGGCGCCTCATTGGACCTGCCCTGTTGGCCCTGAATCATTTTTGTCAGCCTGCACTGCACCATCTCCAGCCTATCCCTATGTTTCCTGAGGTGAGGACTGCAGAACTGGGTGCAGTTCTCCAGATGTGGCCTCACTATGGATCTGTATAGAAGTATTACCTCTTCCCTCCTGCTATCAGTACCCCTCCCGGTACAACAGAGCATCCTATTCACTTTGCTATGCCTTATTCCACTAATTTGATCATTTGACGGAGTCATTCACTTATGATAACTCCAAGGTCCTGTTCCTCAGTCACAGTGCTAAGTCTTACCCCATCCATTCCGTACTCTGCCCAAGGATTCTTGTTCCCTATGTGCATTACCTTGCATTTCTTGACATTGAATTTCAACTGTCAAACATTAGACTACCCCTCTAGCTTTTATAAGTCCCTATGCACTTTCATTGCTATCCATCTTCCCACATAGCTTAGTGTCATCTGCAAAAAGACACAGCCTGCCCTGGATTCCCTCACCAATGTCACTGATGAACATATTGAAGAGGACTGGACCCAGGACAGATCCCTGTGGTACCTTGCTTGTGACCTTCCTTTCTTCTAATTTGACACTGTTGACCACAACCCTCTGCTGTCTCTATCTCCCCTTAGACAGTTACCTACCCAGTTTACTATTACATTACTTGCACCCAGAGCTTCCATCTTCTTCAGCAAGCATCTGTGAGACACCGAGTCGAAAGCCTTCCTGAAGTCGGAAGTAGAGCAAATTCACAGCATGGCTCCTATCCAATTCCCTCACCACCCAGTCAAAGAAAACTATCAGGTTAGTCTGACAAGACCACCATGCCATTAGTCTGTGTTGCTTACTATCCTGGAGCCTGTTGCTGTCCTAGTAACCCATGAGGTCCTCTGTCACCAGTGATTTCATCAGCTTACCTACAATAGAGATAAGATTGGGAAGTCTGTAGTTCCCTGCTTGCTCCTTGTGCCCCCCCTTCCCCACATGAAGCAAATCGACATCCACCACCTTCCAATCCTTTGGAACCTCCCAATCCTGAATGAGCTGTTGAATAGACCTACCAGGGATTTGGCCAGTTCTGCTGCCAGTTTCCTGAGTAACCTTGGATGCAACCCATCTGGTCCCGGGGCCTTATAAATCTTTATAGCTGTCAGCCCTTTCTGAGTGTTTTTGCTCGTAAATGTTGGCTGCCTCATCTCCTGGACCCCCTTAGTGGCTGCCTTGATGCCACTCTCTGGCAAGGAACCACCATCTTCCCTAGTGAAAACTTCGCAAAAGTAGTCATTGAGGATGGCAGCATTTTACCTGTCCTCCTCTAATCACCCTACCTCCCCAGTTAGCCTTACGATTCCCTTGCCTTTCTTCCTTTTCTTCCTTATATATCAGAAGAACTGTTTTTCTCCACTCTTGACCCCCTTCTGCAACACTCAGCTTTGTGTCTGCTTTTTCTTCCCTAACTGCTTTCTTTGCATCATTATTTTTCAGTAAATATTCTCTCCATTCTTTCTCTTTTTGCTCTTCTTTATATTTGTAGAAGGCCTATTTCTTGACCCTCACCCTTCCCTGACCCTTGCTGAGAACCATAACAATCTCTTTAACCTGTTCCCTTTAGTTACCATTTTCATTCATAAGTTAGATGCCTCAAGAAAGGCTCCCTTTATTGTCCAATCTCTCTTCTACCTCACCTATATTATCCACCCCAACTAACTTTTCCATGACTAGCTCTCTCAGCCTATTAAAGTCATCCCTTCTAAAATCAAGGACTTCAGCTCTCAGTTGGGGTTTTCTGAACTCAAGGGCCAGTTTGAACCAAAGGGAGCTATGGTTGCTGTTCCCCAGTGTCTTTCCTATTCTCCCACCTCCTACCACCTCCGAGTTGGTGAGCACCACATCGAGAATCACAGTCTGCCTTGTGGGTTCTTTAACAAGCTGTACCAACAGACAGTCCTGAAAAGTGTCCTGCAAGGCCTGATTTCTTGTGCTGCTGGCCACTGGAACATTACAATCAATGTCTGGCAGGTTCAGATCACCCACCACCACTACTTTCACGTCTGTCATTCTTCTTTCAAGTTCTTCCCTGAGCTCTCTGTCCCTCTGTTCCCCATACACCAGAGATGTATAGCTCACCCCCAAGTGCAGTTTCTTTGCCTGAGGCTGCTGTGACTTGGACCCACAGTGACTCTGTCTCCCCCTTACTATCCCATATGCACCTATCTTCTGCCACTTCAATGCCATCCTTGCCAAAAATGGCCACCTCTCCTCCTCTACCTATTCCTGTATCCCTTCTGAAAAATAAGTATCAAGGACTATCAGTTCCCAGTCATTATTTTCCGAAGCCCACATTTCTGTGGTGGCCACAAGGTAACCCTCAGAATCTTCCATCAGCACCTGAAGCTTGCTGATTTTCTCATGGATGCTTCTGGCATTAAGGCATACCCCCTTCCATCTGACCCCTGATCTTACTGTGTTACAACGCTTGTGCTTTTTCTGCCCTTTCTTTCTCTTGTTTCTGTCGCCCCCTCACCTAGATCAGTTTGGGCCTCAACTTTCCTTGTACCCTGCAACATGCCTCCAGATGTGGGGCAATACTAGCTAGAATCTCCTTCCTTTCACCTATAACCATGGTTCCTCTAGACCAAGCCAGCCCTGCAGTCAGTTTAAAATGTGATACAGACTTCAAACTTCTGACATAGTACACAGGCCCCTCTCATGCCAGGTGAAGTCCACCACACTTAAAGAGTCTCCTGTCCCAGAAATCCCCCCAATCTCCCTCAAAGTGGTATCCCTTCTCCTGACACCATCCCTTAAGCCACTCATTTAGATCCTCAATTGCCTCAGTCCTTATCATATCCTGCTTTTTCTCCCTGCCTCACAAAGGATGGCCTTTGGAAAAGGCCAGGGAGGCTGAATGTGCTACCAATTCCCCATGTCTATGGAAGTTCTACTTCACCATTTCCACCAAATGGATCATCAGGTCATTAGTACCCACGTGCTGCAGCACCCCAGCTCCCCTGTTCCCTCTCAGCCATCCTTCCTATCCTGTCTAAATCTCAAATGTCCGATGCACCAGGAAGGCACTAGACCAACCCCCTCCAATTCAACTCCTCCACCACCACCCTCCCTACCTCCCCTAAGCATGAAGGCCCCAACCACTAAGACTGTCCTGGTACACTTTGTCTCCTTGGGTTCCATAATGTTGCACTTCTCTTTCCCATCAACTGACTCAGAGTCCTCCCCAATGGAGTAAGGTGCCTGTTCCTCCTTCAGAGATGCAAATCCATTCACCCTCTGGATGGTGATGGGCTAGACAACCTCCTTCTGGCTACTCCTTTCCCTTCCCCTTCCCACTGCCTACCACTCACCACTCCTCTGGACCAATGGGTCTCTGTGGGAGTGGGGATGTGGAGGGGCATGATACTAGACTTCTGATGCGTGACATCATACTTGTAGCTTGGCCTCTTATCACAAAGGTGGGTAAATGTGAGGGGTGAAAATTACACTTAACAACCCTAACAGCACAATAATACAACTTGTAGGCACTGGGTTATCAACAGAAAATAAACAAATTTTGTGGTATTGCACTGATAGCCCTAAAAGCATGCTTTTTTTTTAACTTTCTAAATTATGAGTTTTTCGTGGTAGCAACCCTAATGTACATAAATGTATTTTTTCCATATATACAGGTATGCATACATACTGTATATATTCTTTGCAAAAAAAAACTTCATTAATGCACCAGTTAGGGTTCAGATTAAACCACCAAAAGTAGGGAAATGTGGTGTTAGGGTTTCCAACCCCCTCCCCCACACACACACACCCTGCATACAGAAAAAGGAATATTGCTTTTTCCTGAAAGTCTTCACAAGTCAGATGGGATTTTGGGGTTGTCAATTCCCAACACTCATCCCATTCCATCAGCAGATAAACTCAGATGTGCAGATTATATGAGAATGGGATGAGCATTAGGGTTGAGAACCCCAAGGAAAACCCTAGCCCTGACTTGTGAAGACTCAGGAGAGACAAAACCCTAATATTTTTTTCTTTTGTTGCCTTCAGGGTGGAGGTGGGTATTAGGGTTGGAAATCCTAAAACCACATTTTCTACGTTTGTCAGTTTAATATGAATCCTAACTGGTGAATTAATGAAGTTGTATACAAAGAATTTCCTTACTTTTTTGCGAGTATCACCCCTTGTGCTCAACACCCCAATGGCGAAACACAGAAAAAGACCATTATGGCGACATTCGCGGTAATGGTCCTTTTTCTGTGTTTCGCCTTCCCCCAGTGTTCGGCCCCCTCCCAGACCAATTTCGACCTGGAGTTGGAATCCTAGAGTCTAGGGGTGCATAGGGCACAGCCCCTTACATGGGGGTGTGGGGGGCACAGCCCCCCACAGACAACAGTGAAGCAAGAGGTGGCACAATACCTGCATTGGTATTGTGCCATCACTGTGGGGGAGGTCAGCTTTCTCGCCGATGAGATATCTTGATATTTCCCTTTTTGAGATAGTATGATCATCTCCTCAGAACCTGTGTTAACACATCAATTTGTCCATGGAAGTGCAGGGACCTCTGGGTCCTGCACTTCCATCCCTCCATAGATGCAAAACAAGCAGTAAGGCTGTAATGATATCCTATGGTAATTTTTATTGTTAAGTTTTTTTATGGTTTTGTGTATGCCACCTAAATTATTTGGGGGGGGTATGTTTAAACTCATAGTACTCATTTAAACTTTTGTTTTGGTATATAGATTGTCCCTCAACTCCAAATATTGACAGAGTTATGCCATGTTAAAGTTGAAGGGCAGGATTCACAAAGAAGATACGCTCAATGCATCTCGGCTACCCCAGTGCAGGGGAGATGCATTGAGTGCAAAATGGGTGATTCACAGAGGAGGCACAGAGTGATGCCCCCGGTGCATCCTCTCTGTGAATTGCACAGGTGTGCCTCATCCAGGATGCGCCGGGGCATCCCAGGCTGCGCCAGTGCATCCCCCATGTCAGGCTGTGAACCCTTAGAGGCAGAGAATCTCAGGATGCCCTCTGCCCAAAAATGCAATGCACAGTCAGGGGCATGCCAATGAGGCCATTAGGCATGCATGGCACAATGGGGCCATTAGCATGCATTATGGTCCCATTTGCATTGTGCCTGCAGGGATGCCCTGGTGGGATGTGCAGAACAGTAGACTCCCATCGCACAAGCATGCCCCCTTCCCCACCCCAAGCCCCCATAGAATTCCACTCCCAGCAGTGGTAAATGAAAGCAGAATCCCCCTCCCAGGCCCCCGGTACATGCCTCCACTTGTGGCGGTATCACAGACAATGACAACCCCCCAAGCTCCAGGTACATGCCACTCCTTGCAGCAGTATCACAGAAACAGACAACCCCCTAAGCCCTGATAAAGCCACCTGCCACAGCAGTGGAAAAATGATTCCCCCAGCCCCAAGCCCCCATTGAGTTGCTCTCAGTGGCAGCTGTCTGTTACAAAACAAACCCCCCCAAGGCACCCCACCCCAGCAGGGTCCCACTGTTGGTGGGCAGCTCAGCCCATCCACACACTGCCATGGTCACCCGCTGACAGAACTGTCTGACAATGACAGCTACCATACAATCCAAAAGGGATGTACAGTAGCTGTCATTGTCAGACAGCTCTGTCAGTGGGCAGCCGTGGCAGTGTGTGGGTGAGCTGAGCTGCTCTCTGACAGTGGGACCCTGTTGGGGTAGGGGGAGAGGGTGGGTTGGGGTGCCTAGGGGGTTCATTCCATAACAGACAGCCACCGTGAAGGCCACTTCAATGGGGGCTTGGGGCTGAGGGGGGTACATAATTTCTTCCACCGCCTGTGGCGGCTTTACCGTGGCTGGGGGTGTCAGTTTCTGTGATACCACCGCCAGGAGCGGCATGTACTGGGGGCTGGAGGGGACACTGACTGCCAGGGTGGGCAGGCTGCCATGCTGCTGCCTGCAGTATGGCAGCCTGCCTGTGGGTGGCCACCCATTTAAGTCTGGTTTTACTAGACTTATCTTTCTATGGCTCATCCCTGGACTTGCCCCGGGGATGCACCACAGAATAGGGCTATGAATGGGTCTGTATCTGGTATGCATGGACATGCCCCCTTCACAGCCCCTCCAGATGTGCCACATATCATTACTGGCATCGGGGTTGTGCAGATGCATCGGTCTCCTGCCAGAATCATATTTGGCCGCATGTCAGGGATGCCCCAGCACATCCCAGATGCATTGGGCACATCCCTTTTGTGAATCCTGCCCAAAATGTGTAAAAAAACTAAGTACAAATCCTTTTCTCATATAAAGGAATTTTTTCTCATTAGAACAACACAATCTCATGAAAAAAGATTCCTTCATTCAAAAAAGAATGTGAAGAAAACTAAGTCCAATTTCTTTTTCATATGAATGATTCTTTTTCATGAGAATGACACTGTCTCATGAGACAATAATCCTCCATATAAAAAAAGAATGTTAAAAAAAAAGTCCAAATTATTTTTTTGTATGAAGGCAAGTTTTCTCATGAGTATGACACAATCTCATGAAAAGAAAGATTCCTTCATACCTCATACAAAAAAATAATGTGAAAAAAAACATTAAGTCCAAATTTTTTTTTGTACAAAAAAATCTTTTTTCATGAGATTGTGTTGTATTCATGAAAAAAGATGCCTTCATGTGAAAAAAGGAATGTGAAAAAAAAACTAAGTCAAAATTCTTTTCTTTTTTGCATGAAGGCAATATTTTTTTGGTATGGCTGGTTCTTGTTTTGTATGGCCATATGAAAAAAGAAAATCATCTCACAAAAAAGATTTAAAAATGTGTTAAAAACTAATTTCTGGGTTATGTTTCCAAACAACTGACTGCAGCATCCACATAATGGGGTCCCTATTAGCAACATACATGAATTGGTGTGTTTGTATTATACAATTTTACTGGGTTTTTAATTTTTTTATTTTTTTTAACAGAAACAAGATGGCAGCCATATGAAAAAAGAATTTTTCGTCACGAAAAAAGATTACCGACATGTGAAACAGAATCTTTTTTCATATTAATCTTTTTTTGTATGGGCCAGATTTTTTTTTCTACCAAACAGCCATCCAAAACACTGTAATGAACATGCACAGAACAAACATTTCAAATCCTTATAACTTTGTAATAGAGTAATAATTTTTCACCAAATCGGTGAAAGGCACCACTCTTTCTCAAGCCCTTTCCAATTTGAAAATTTCAGAGCAAAATTCCAAACCATCTGTGTGCTAGGTGATGATATAAAATAGCAAACAAAATACAATTTGTTTCACTTTTTTTGCTAACTGTATCTTGGAATCCACACATCCAACTGGAACCAAAACTTGGCAGGTTAAGAGATCTTGCCCCTTAGACTGTGCAGCCAACATATTGTGCAAATCCATTAAATGGTCATGAAACTATTAAAGTGCAAAGTTAGGGATTTAACATTAAACAGCCTACTTAACCCTAACTATAGTGGCAGTACCACACCACTATAATACAGTAGAGCAAGCCATGTCACAAAAAACTGCATGACAAAGGGCTTAAATTGCCATTAAACTACACTGTTCCATGCAGTATACTGCAGCATTTTGTGACATACTGCAGCATGACTGTGTTGTGTCCTGCTGGCACTGTCTAGCAAAGTTCAGGATAATTTGATTGTTAATGAACATGCATTAATTCCTCCCATAATCCCTTTCTAATAAGATAATTGAATGGCATGTGATCTGCATATTTACAGGGTACAAGGGATATGTGAAGTGTTGACTGTAGCACATATAGAGATTTACATGACCTTGTCAGGTGACATCAAAAATGACTTGCACAGTTAGTGTATGTATCCTAATAAAATTGATGTTCATCATGCAGGCTATTATGTCAGGGAAGCACCCTATGTGATCGCAAGGTATATTCCCTATAAGGAGCATTACAGGCTCGTCAGGGGAAGAACTCTCTCAAATTTCTAGGCAGGAAGTTTCAGACGACTGGGTCTGCAACATCGAATGCCCAGTCCCTAAAGGTTTTTAATCTCATCCTTTGAACTACCATGAGGCCTTCCTCAGCAGACTGGAGAGAGTGCAAGGGTAGATGAGAGTGTAAGAGCTCAGACAGGTAGCCTGGACCCAGCCCCTACAGGACCTTATTACTTAGATGTCCTACTTTAAAGAAGATATGTCACTTAACCAGCACCCAGTGCAGGTCATGCAGCACTTGGGGAAACATGACATATCCTGGGAAGGCTGGTCAGCAACCTAGCAGCTGTGTTCTGCACCAGCTGCAAGCATTGCAGTGTGCCTCCATTGACCCCAGTTACAAAGCATCCAAGAGCCCAGAGGAGCCAAGCTGAAGACCCGTCTCCCTCTCAGTAGCTGCCACTCCCCACCACCACCACCACTTCCCAGCTCAACCACCAGTACTTCAGTCTTCTCCAGGCAAAGTCTCAAGCAACTTGATGACATACAGTCCTGGATCTCAGCCAGGCACCTATTAAACACCTCAGCTACACCCGGTGTCCCAGGTACAAAAGACATATAGAGCTGGGTATCAGCTGCACAGCAGTGAAACCTCAGCACATACTGCTTAATGATCTTACCCAGGAGTAGCATATACATCACAAACAGCATGGGAGAAAGAATTGAGCCCTGGGGTATGCCACAGGACAGAACCTTTGGGAGAGAGGAAAATGTTCTCAACACTACCGTCTAGGTCCTGTCACTGAGACAGGACTTAACCCATCAGATGACTGCCAGAGAGTCCCACATACTCCCTGAGCCAGTCCAATAACAAGCCATGGTCCATGGTGTCAAACGCTGAGGAGAGATCAAGGAGAATGAGAATTGACCATTCTCCTCTCTCTCACCCTGAGCAGGTCATTGTGTACCTTAACTAGTGTAGTCTCTGTGCTATGACTGGACCCGAACCCAGACTGGAGAGGCTCATAGATGTCAAAGCCAGTGAGGTGTGCCTCAAGCTGCAGCACAATAACCTTCTCAATAACCTTCCCCAAAAAGGACTGATTAGAAACAGGTCGATAATTTGCCCAAACGCCCAAGTCCAAAGATTGCTTCTTCAGAAGTGGTTTCAGCAATACACTTTTCAGCAACACTGGGAACACCCTTTCTGACAAGGAGCACCAGACAGTCTCAGTTAACACCAGGCCAGCTGCCCTACACAACTCACAAGCAGGTGTGCTGGGCCAGAGTCCAGATTACAACATGTTGTCCGCAGCTTAAAAATATCCCCACTTACCTCTTCCATAGTCACTGACTGAAATTCCCCCAGGACCACTGAATGCTTTCTAGACTCATAGGCTCAACCCTGCGGGGCTGTGATGGCCCACTTGGAGGGATCCTGGCCCGAATAGAGGGCACCCTGTCCAAGAACAACCAAGCAAACTCCTCCCACTTCAGAGGTGTAAATGCTGTCACAGGCTCCAGAGAGGCTGGATGAAATAGTCTGTCCACAGTCTGAGAAAACTGAGCTGGTCAGTTTCTCCCAGCAGCAATCTCCCTAGACAAAAACTCTGCCTTTTTCTAAGTAATTGCTCTTTGATACTCACCACAGTGAGACATCAAAGCCAGTCTGTCTACCTGGGATCTGGATCTCCTCCAATAATGTTCCAACCTCTACCTCTTCACTTTCAACTCCCTCAGCTCACCATCAAACCATGATGAGCCAAGGTGTGAACCCAGTGGGCATACACGAACTGGCGCTGTGAGATCTAAAGCTGCCATGACAGCTCTGTTATTGGCTGCCAGAGCTTCCTCTAGTTCCTCAGCCCATGCTGCCAGCACATCTGATGTATCCAGAACCTGCTGAGAGTCCCTCTGGCCAAAACCCTTGCAAAGGATCGAACTGAACAGTCCCCTCAGGGGATATAATACAAAGGGGTGCCCTGAAAGTGAATCTGATGGCGCAGTGATCCGACCAACTGACCGGATCAGTCTTGCGATTTCCAGTCTCAAGTGCCAGAGAAAATACCAAGTCCAAGGCATGGCTGTGTTAATTGGTCACAGAAGTAATCGCTTGTGCAAGGTACAGGGAATCCATACCCAGGAGGAAATCTTGACCAAAATGCAAGAGTTCATCATCAACCCAAGCACTGAAGTCTCAAGAATAAGCCATCTTGGTGACTCTAACACTCTATCAGTGATGAAGCCCACAATTTCCTACAGAAATTTTCCTTCGTATCCCAGAGGTTGGTATATGAGGAGGACTCTTCAACCTGCACCTGGACCACCACATACAGCCATGTATTCAAATGATGAGGCACCTCTCACTGGGTGCACCCCCAGGCTCAGCTCAGATCTAAAATAGATGGCCACCCCATACTGCAGTCCTTCCTCGGACAGTGCACTACAGAGAACTCTTCCAGAGCCAATTATTCCAGAGTTGGGCCAGTGTCATCACCCAGCCAGGTCTCGGTAATGCGAGCCAGATTGATAGAGGAAGTAAGATCTGCCATAATTGTGGACTTATTCCTTATCAATCTAGCATTGCACAGCACTGCTAAAAGAGGACAAACAGTGGCAGCTGGCTCGTCAGCTACCTAGCAACTTGGTCCAGTGGGATCCCAGCTTAGATAAACTACACTAAATAAATGCAACTCCCCCCAACTCAAACTTATTTCCCACCCAAATTCCAACAAATTCCTACAAATTCACGCACACACTACAGCCACTCAGATTCAGCCACTCAAATCATTCAATTCATACCTATGATGCACTCCAATCCTCACACACTCAAGAAAGATGGGGGAACCCCAAACGATGTACTTAGTCCATTGTGCAAATTTCTGTGTGTAGCAGCACTTTTTAATAGTCAAGTTATTGCTTCTGTGTGCAATTTCAGGTGCTGTTCTCACCAGAGCAAGCTCGAGTTCAAACACTGCTGCTGTCAGGATAAGTCAATACACAAGAAGCAAGAAAAACAGCAGATGATCTCACCACTTGCAGCCCTCAGTCAGTATCAGCTTTGAGTAGCATTCAACATGAGTCACAGTCACTCTCCAAATTACATCTGAGCAGTGCAGATTACAAGCAGGGATTTGCACATAAACATCCCTCTTGAAAGTCTACACAGTACTGCTCACTTCAGTCAGGTACAGGGGTCCCGAGAAGCAGTTCCCTCTTCATCCTGCTACTTTCTGCAGAAGAATCCCAGAGAGATCCTTTGGATCCCTACCTGCCATCACAACTCCCAGATCATCTGCTCAACTGTAAAAACTATTTCAAATGAATGGGATGGTCGGAGTGTGCTATCTGCTTCCTTACAGATGCAGTAGAACAGGTGACTGGCATCACAGGCATTGGCAGGCATCAGCAGAAGGAAGCAGAGATGTGAGGGACTCTGCCAGTTGCCTATGGAAAGGCACTTGTTCACTACTGTGTAGGAGTCACTGCTGGGAAGGGTGGAAGGTCAAAGGTAGGCCAAAACTAAGAATAGAAGCAAAACCAATCTTGGGTAGGAGTATATTAAGATTAAGCAAGGCATGGGGAACACAAATAGAAATAAACAAAAAAGGGGAAAACTAGAAGCACCCTATCAGGGGTAGGGGTGCAAAAGTATTTCCAGGTAACACAGGGAGAACAGCAGTTGAGAATGCTGGCAGTGGTGCAGTGCAGTGGCTGTGGGGCAGTAGTTTTCAGAGAGACCTTCTGGAGACTGCGGTGTTGCCCCATCTGCACACACCTCTCTGGGTTGAATGAGCAGGAAGCTAGACTCCAGGCTGACTTGGCAAGGATTTAGAAGACCTTCCCCGCCACCCAGGGCCCACCAAGTCTACCATCATTGTCTCAGAGGATGCCAGGGAGGAGGAATGGCTGAGCTATGGTGGGCTCAGGAAGGATGGGGGTGGTGGGACAGAGGAACATTCCTCAACCAGTATCACTACATAATTCCTATACCATTCTGGTGGGGTGGGACTGCCAAAAGGAGGCACCCATGGTAGTGACCAAGTGGAATGTGCAGTCCCTTCATAGTGGAGACCCCAAGAAGGGTGGTACAGAACCACAGAGGAGGAGGAGGCAGCAACTTCTGGTGGGGACTCGATTGTTAGGGAGATAGATATGGGAACAGGAAAGGGGGAGAGAGGCAGATTAGGTGCCTACCTGGTGCCATTGCACGGGGGGATGTGAAGCAAATCTTGAGGATCGCGAGGGCAGCAAGATGGGAGGGAAAACTGTATGTCATTGTCCACCTGGAGGTTAATAACCTGGCTAGGGATGCGGCTAGGCAAGTGCAGTGGAAGTTTAGGGAACTGGAGAACAGGTCTTAAACTGGTAGCTCACTCAGTATCTTTCCCTGAGGTGCTGCCTGTCTATGACAGAGGACAGGAGACAGATCTCTGCACCAGGAGTTTCAACTCATGCCTAAAGGAATGGAGCAGAGAGGAAGGGTTTGGCTACACTGGGGACTGGGGACCTACCTGGGAGGATAAGGACCTATACAGGGATGAAGGCCTGCATCCATTTGGGAGGGGGAACTGCACTTCTCAGTAAACAGTTTAAACGTTACTTTGATGAACAGTTAAACTAGCCAAGGAGGGGGTGGCAGAAGGAATCAGTGAGTCAGAAACTGCCCCACCCCCGGGCTGAAGTGGATAGTAAGGAGAACCTGAGGGGAGAGTAATCCCCCAGTGTGCAGATTAAAAAAGGAAACTGGTTATAGAGATAATGGGGAAAAGGAATGGGAGCATTAAAAAGAGAGGCAGGAAAGAGGGAGGGCAAAAAGGAAAAAAGGGAGGACAACAAACAAGAGTGGAAACAAAATTTGGAACACCTTGTGTACGAATGCTAGAAGTCTAGGAAATGAGATTTTGAACCTAGAGGCAATCATGGCAGAGGCTGACCTGGATATTGTGGCCATTACTGAGCCATGGTGCACTGAAAACCAACATGGCCATACCAGGCTATACTGTGTTCAGGAAGGACAGGGTGGGAAGGAAAGGCCCCTCAGGTGGTGGTGTGGCATGGTGCTTTAAGTGAGGGAAAGCATGAAAGCAACGGAGATGCCACTCTTGTCTCCACCCACTGCTCTACTCTCTCATCTGCTCCTGGTTTGGCTCCTGTTATTTAAGTCCTTCCCACCTGGTGGTGCTCTTCTTCTACTCTGGCTACTTTCTTGAGTCCACTCCCAATTTCTATTACTCATAAATCTCCCTATAACTTCAATAGTATTTATTCCACACACCCCACCCCCATGACGTCCTCAGCTACTGCTTATTGTCTGTCTTTCTCTCTCTGTACACTCCTCTGCCTTTGTTTAGCCTTTGATTTTGGTATATCAGCCTTAGCTGTGGAGCAAATTGCTCTGAAGCATGCCCGACCAACCCTTTGCCCTGTCCCTATACTGCCTATGCCTGAATGCAGACTGCTTCTTTCCTGCCCATCTACCACCCTGGCCTTCATCAGCTCCCGCGACCGGCATCATTTCTTCCTTCACCTCTCTTCCCTCTCCCTCTGAGTTCCATCTCTCTACACCTCCTTCAATCCAATTTCCATGCCACCCACCTCCTACTCTCTGGGGACCTAGAATGTAACCCTGGCCCAGCTACTCCACCTCCCCCTAAACACTTCTCTATCCCATAGTCATCCATTATAGGATATTAAGCACGGATTAAAAATTGCACATTTGAAAGTGAGAAGCCTTCTTTCCAAAATGGCTAAGCTGGAATCCTGGGTCTCTCTGTAGAATCCTGACATACTGGATATCTCAGAGACATGGCTAAAAAGCTCCACCCATGCCAAAGCTGCTCCCTACCTGGCTACACTTTCCTCTGCCATGACTGCTCCATGTCTCATTGTAGTGGTGGCATACTACTCCAACCACTATACTGCAGCACTCCATGGCCAGTCCTCGAGTGATCTCACTACTGAGTGGCTTGCAGCTGAACTAACAGTTGCCATTGACAAGAAGCTGCTTATTGGGTGTTGCTATAACCCACCAAGAGCTGGTGTCCCTGGGCTTGCAGCCGTTCTTATCTGCCTTGTCTCTCTTTTTCTCTCTAGAGACTCCATTCTAGTAGGTGATTTCAACATTGACTGGGACACTAACCCCCTCTCTGCCTGTAACTCCATTATACAACAACATAATCTCATCAAGCTAATTACCTCCCATACATGCCACAACAATCAGACCAACAAACACGCAGCCCTTGACTGGATCCTGACGACTCGAGCTAACAAAGTTGCCTATGCTGGCACACTCTCTGATGCCATTAGCGACCACTCCTCCATCTACTGTGTCTGGCGTACCAACACTCCCCCTGCCCCATCTACCTATCTGACTTTCCACAATTTCTCTAATGATGACTCATTCGGGCTTCAGGACAACCTCAGAGCCCTTGACTGGACTTCCCTCTAAGGTGCCACTAACACTGGCCTTGCACTAAACATCTTTGTCTCAGCCCTCTCACACATCCAAGACAAATATTTCCTACTCGCTTTTCACAGAGTGCATGGGGGTGACAGTCACTGGCTCCAATCAGGCCTCCTCAAGCTTATGAAGGAGTAGGACTCAAGTGGGCCATCTATAAAGCCGCTTCTTCCCCTTCCCTTTGGAAAGACTACCGTCACCTACGTAATTGCTGTAAGCACTGCATTCATGCTAGGAAGTCAGCCTACTTCCATTCACTTCACTCCAAACACCTAGGAAACCCCAGGCATTTCTGGTCCTCCATTAATGTCTTGCTCTCCCCCAACCAAGCAGTTACCTTCCCCCCTAGCCACACTACAGGGCTCCCTCACTGACCCTACTGACATTGTGAATGCACTAAATGTACATTTCTCTAACCTTAGCAGCTACCTGGCTAAGCTTCCCCCCGCCCCCTTGCCCTCACCACCACCTTACCATTCCACCAGCCCCCCCCTTTTTATTTTAAGACCTTTTCTCCTCCTGGGACACTTAAGCTCCTCCTCAGTCTTCCATCTAAAGGGAATGCTGATAGTGATGGCATATCCCCCCACTTCTTAAAACTAGTGGCCCAGGACATTGCGTACTCACTCACCTTCATCTTTAATCTCTCCCTTACTACTGCCTCTGTCCACCCTGCCTGGAAGCAGGCCAGATTGTCCCCATTCATAAATCACGTGACCCCAGTCTTATGGATAATAACCATCCCATCTCTATGCTGACTTTATAATGACCCATCTAGGAAAGCTTCTAGATAAGGCATTAAACTACTAAATCATTGACTATACAGTATCTCCAAATGCAATCTCCTTTGCCCTCAACAACACGGTTTCTGGAAGGGGCACAGCATTACCACAGCCCTCGCCCTCTTCACTGATCACGTGCTAAGGAATATGAATGAAGGGAAGCTAACTGGTGCAGTGTTTTTAGATCTGTCTAAGACATTTGACCTTGTCAACCACAACATCCTGATAACAAAACTCATTGGCCTTGGTTTCTCCCTTGCCTCCGCTGCCTGGCTCACTAACTACCTCTCTGGTAGAACACAAATGGTATGCCTTGGTGGTGCCACCTCCCCCCTCTTGCCTGTTTCACCCAATTGTGGGCTTTTACGAAGCTAAGTGCTGTGGCTGTCTTCCTCAAAGTTAAGTTTAGTGTCACTGAGCACCTTGTACCCATGTGCAGCTCTGTCTCTACTATCAGTCATCTCACCTCTAACTCAAACATCCCAACATAACTACCAGAATGGACCAAAGAGCCTTCTCTGCAGCCAGCTCCTCATTATGAAATGACCTCCCCCCTTACCTATGTTCCTCTGACCCCCCTCTAAATCTAAATACCCTATTATGAATGCACTTCCTGTCCTCCTTGACTTGCGACTGTCCACAGGCCACAAGCAATGCTGCACCTCCCATACCCCCCAGTGTCCCTCTCTCTCCACCCTGAATACTGGCTCACTGATCCATCCTTCCATCCAGAAAGACAGCTAAGTGTTTACCAGTAATGTATTTTGTGTTGCTCTCAGTGTAATTCCTGATGTTTACTGACTCTACTGATGTTTAACATTCCTATTGTTGAATGATGTAACTACATTTACCCATGTAGTTTACCTTAGTATGCTCAACTGCTCGATGTAATCAGTACTGTTTACTTGAATTACACCTCCACTGTTTGTCTGCCTGACTTAAAATGGATTTCTTGTTATGAAACTTGTATGATTCCTGCTGTATTCCCACTGTATTTTATCATTGTTTGGTGCCAGTGTCTGGCCTGGGCCATCCCTGAAAAAGATCTTCAGATCAGTGAACCAACCTGGTTACCAAATGAATGAATAAATAAATACAGGGAATACAGGGGGAAGCAGGGGTATTGTGGCTCACCCTGGAGAGAGTCACTATTCACACTTGAGTGATCTACAGACCTTCAGCACAGGGAGAAGAATTAGATAAGCTACTGGTGGAAGCCATTGGCAAGATGGCAGAAAAGAAGGAAGTGCTGCTGGTGGGGGACTTCAACCTGCAAGTTGTGGATTGGAGCATCACAGTAGTGGCTTCAGCTAGAAGCAGGGACATCCTGGACTCTCTGCAGGGAGCGTTCTTCAGGCAACTAGTCAGTGAACCCACTTATGATGGGGCAGTACTGGACCTGGTACTCACTAACAGGGACAGTGTTGCAGACATCAAAGTGGGAGTCCATTTGGGGACCAGTGATCACTGTATGGTGTGGTTCAATATAGGAACAGCTACGGAATTGAACCACACAAGGGTGAGGGTTCTGAACTTCAGGAGGGCAGATTTTAAAAAGATAGATGAATGCCACAGGGATGACCTTGCATAGGGGGATGACCTGGGTGGGGTTGAGGAACAGTGGGTGAAGATAAAAGGGAGTACAGTAAAGGCAACAAACCTCTGCATCAAACAAGTGAGCAAAAGCAAGAGGAAAAAGAGACCTTTATGGTTCTCGAAAAAGGTGGCTGAAAATTAAAAGCTAAAAGGGTAGCATTCATAAGGTATAATTAGTCATAGAGGGAGGAGGACCGGGATATGTACTGGGGAAACAGAGGGAAGTAGGGAAAGCAGTAAGGAGCACAAAGGTGCAAACTGAGGAGAGAATAGCCCAGGAGGTAACTAAAGGGGACAAGACATTTTTTAGTGTAGGTATGTAAGTGAAAAGAAGGAGACTTGGGGTGGGATTACAAGATTAAAAAAGGAAGGGGAAGACTGCATGGGGGGGCAGGAAAAGGCAGGCATCTTGAACTAATACTTTTGTTCAGTGTTCACAGAGGAAGAAGGAGGGGGCCACAAAAAAGTAACAAAAGCTTTGGAGGGAGGGAGGGAGGTGGGCACTAGTCCTTTTTAGGAGGCAAAAGTCTTGAAGGGATTTGCTAATCTGAAAGTGGACAAAGTAATGGGGCCAGATAGGGTACATCCAGGGGTACTGTAGTTCAACTACACAAAAGTGGTAGCATGGAGGAAGCTGGCAATTATTGCCCAGTCAGCCTGACATCGGTGGTGGAAAGGCTGATGGAATCGCTGCTGAAGGAAAGGACTGTGGAATATCTTGAAGCCAGTTGGTTACAAGACCCAAGGCAGCATGGCTTCACAGGGGTGAGGTCACATCAAATGAGTCTAATAGATTTCTTTGACTGGGTGACCAAGGAACTAGATCGGGGTGGAGCAGTGGATGTGGCCTACCTAGATTTCAGTAAGGCATTCAACGCCATTCCACATAAGACTAGTAAACAAGATGGATAACTTCGGAGTGGGTCCAAAGGTGATAAACCGGATAAGAAACTGGACATTTGTGAAAATGGCATTTATGCTCACATACTTTCTGGTATATAAATAAAATTTATTGAAAAATTGAGAAATTGGTTCTGGAATAGGCAACTGAGGGTAGTGGTAAATGGAGTTCACTCTGAAGAAGGAAGGGAGGGTGACTGGCAGGATGCCTCAGTGAACAGTGTAGGGACTGGTCCGATTTAATGTCTTTATAAGTGACATTGCAGAGCAGCTGGAAGGGAAGGCCTGCCTCTTTGTCGATGACATCAAAATCTGCAATGAGGTGGACACTCCGGGGGGGGGGTGATGGAAAGGATGATCAGAGACCTGAGAAAACTAGAGGAGTGGTCAAAGATATGGCAGCTGGGTTTCAATGTGAAAAGGTACAAAATAATGCACTTAGTGAGCAGAAAGCCAGAGGTGGAGTACAAAATGAGTGGAGTGTATTGATGACCACAAATCAGGAAAGAGACCTGAGGAGTGTAATCATATCAGATGACTTAAAGGTGCCCAGGCAGTGTGACAAGGCAGTAGGGAGGGTGAGTGGGATGATAGGGTGCATAGGAAGGGGTTTCACCAGCAGAAATCGGAAGATGGTGTTGCCTCTGTATAGATTGGTTTTGCCTCTGTATAGATTGCTGGTAAGACCCCACCTAAAGTATTGTGTCCAGTTCTGGAGACCATATCTTTGGAAGGACATAGACAAAGTGAAGGCAGTCCTTAGGAGGGAAACTAAAATGGTGCATGGTCTACATCAAAAGCACTACCAGGGAGACTTAAAGACTCAATATGTATACCCTGGGACAGAAGAGGGAGAGGGGGATATGATAGAGACCTTTAAATACCTCACAGGGGTAAATAAGCTACTGATGGGGAGTATTTCTCAGAAGAAAAGGTGCTCAAGTACAAGGGGACATGCTATGAAGCTGGAGGAGGGTAGATTCAGGAGAGATGTGAGGAAGTACTTCTTCACAGAAAGAGTGGTGGATTCCTGGAACAGCCATCCAGTGGAGGTAGTGAAGGCAGAAATAGTGGCAGGATTCAAGAATGCATTGGATAAACACAAGGGAATCATAGCGAAAAGGAAGGAAGGAGGGAAAAAAAGCTGTAGATTGAGCACTGTCTGTGGTAATAGTGTATGTAGGGAGAAATGAACAGACTGGGTGGGCCAAGCAGTCCTTTTCTGCCATCAAATTCTATATTTCTATGTTTGCTCGGACCAAGCCCGGTTCAGGCACACTGGACAACTTTCTTCAGGAGTCTTTTTTGGTTTCACAGACCCACCATCAAGTCCTCACTCCAGCTCCCTCTGGTCCGACACAAACTCCTTGCTCATTTCTTGTGTTATGTTTGTTCACTTAGGACCACCACTCTTGGAAAAGCTGGTTAATCCTATGTTTTGATGTCTGTACACTTTTTGACATGAAGAACACAGCAAAAAACAAGCTATGAGCAGTGGCATAAAACTTTGCCATCCGGTGCCTTGATCACTATTTTGCTTTTCTAATTAATTTTTCACTTGTTGGCCAGAACTGGTGATCATCCGACTGGGATCCTGTAAGGCAGTATGGTGTCTTGGAGGAAAACTTTGTGGATGAGAATTTGTCTGGAATTGAAAATCAATATTTTACTTTTTTCAAGGTTGAAAGTTAAGTTATGTTGTTAAACATGTAGACCTAACCACAAATTCCTCTGTTTGATGTGCTTAAACTAATGCAATACAAAATTAACCAAACTTATATTATACCCCTGTGACACTGCATAAGATGGGAAAACTACACTCAGATATATGTACTACTGTAGCTCCACAGAGGCATGCTCAAGCACATTCTATGGGATTGCCCAAAAGCCCAACCCCTCTGGACAGAAGTCCAAACCAGATTGGACTGTCTGCTAGGCCTGGCTCAAGCATTCACACCACAAATTTGCCTAATCAGCCTACATTTACACACTGTCTTTGGCCAGAGGAAATTTCACATTGTCCTGATTGCAGCCATGATCAAAAAACTTATCTTGAAATATTGGATGCATGAAACCTTGTCCTCATTTCAAGAGTGGCACAACACCGCCATAGAAGCCCTCAGAATGGAAAAAATGGTATGTTCACTGAGGAACAAGCAAAACGTATACCAAGCATGCTGAAGCATCTTGGATGCCCTTTTGCTGACAATCTAATGTATGTATTCTCCACCCCTATCCAGCACTGGCTGGAACACCTTTTAGATATTTCCTCTATACCTGTACATATGAAAGGGTTCAACCTCAATTATATAAGATACATTTATACTTGCCTAGACAACTTTTCTCTCCTGAATGTTGACAGACAGACAGAACAATACCAGTTCTTTTATGAGCTGCACTCTTACTTTTCTGTAATGTTTTGTTCCAGTTTGTTTTCCTGTTGAAAACTTAATAAAGTATATTATTTGATAAACATGTGGACCAATGAGTTTAGCATTTTTTCCTGTGTAAGTTAAATAAAAGTGGTGCCACTATGTCCTCTTATTTTATGTCTTTGTTTTGAATTTGTTGGTAATTATACCCCCAAAGCCATAAGGAGCATGTGTCCAAGTATCTGAATATAAACCTTTGATTACTAACTATATAATCTATTCTTAGTTCATCTAATTTATTTCACAATACACACATAGGGAGAAAATCAAATGCTGCTTGTATGTCCTGGAAAAGCAACATAAGCTTTTGTTTGTGAATGGTGGATTCTACCACTGCACAAGCAGGGGCCCCATGAAAGAACGTTCCACAGCCATTTATACCATGAGGCCATATTTTTGGACAGGAAATCCCCCACGTGACTTAATATTCAGTGTGCTCTTTTTATATATGGTTTATTTGGAAATGCTCACAAATAACAATATCCATAAAATGTCCAAAGTGTGAGTGGGGTGAGGCACTGGAGTGGTGGCGCTGCTGTTAATTCAAATTGACAATTGAAGTAGAGAGCAGCGCACTCACTAAGAAAGGAGCTTAACAATTGTTTCTTTCTGATCTTTTTTTTATTAGCAGAGATACTAAATGAATACTTCTGTTCCATCTTCACCAGGGAGAAGGATGAACCAGTGCCTTCAGGAGGGAAAAGAGGAGTAGGGAGGGAGGGAGGGAGGAGAACACAGACATAGTGATAGAGAGAGAGAAGCTGCAGGCATTGAAGGTGGACAAATCACCAGGTCCAGACAGAGTACATCCAAGGATACTAAAGGAACTGGCTGAGGAGCTGGCAGGGTCACTGGCAGACATATTTAATAGTTCACTAGAGTAAGGCATGGTACTGCAGGACTGGAGGACAGCACATGTAGTGCCCCTCCACAAAAAATAGTCACTAAGGATGACCCAGGGAATTACAGACTAGTCAGTCTGACCTCCATTGTGGGCAAGGTCATGGAGATTATACTAAAGGAACGGTTTATGGAGTATTTAGATGAGCACGGTCACCAGGATGCGAGGCAGAATGGGTTCATGGGGGGGGGTCGTGTCAAACGGATCTGATTGACTTCTTTGACTGTGTCACTAAGACAGTAGACAGGGGCCAAACTGTAGACATCCTCTGTCTTGATTTCAGCAAGGCCTCTGACTCTATGCCCCACAAAAGGTTGATCAGGAAGTTGGTGGATCTTGTGGTTGAGGAAAAGATGGCCAGATGGTGGAAAATTGGCTGAGGGACAGAACCCAGAGGGTGATTGTGGGGAGAGAGTTATCTAGTACTAGAGAGGTAATGAGTGGGGTCCTTCAGGGCTCTGTGCTGGGACCAGTGTTGTTCAATGTCTTCATCAATGACATTGGGATGGCATTAAGGGCAAAATGTGCTTATTCGGGGATGACACCAAGCTGTGTGGGAGAGTGGACACATCTG
The DNA here is from genome assembly GCA_016271365.2 of Neoceratodus forsteri. NCBI lineage: Eukaryota > Metazoa > Chordata > Ceratodontiformes > Ceratodontidae > Neoceratodus > Neoceratodus forsteri. The sequence goes on from CM057454.1 coordinate 399,899,587, forward strand.
AAGGGATACAGGACCTACAGGAAGATCTGGAAAAGCTGGGAAGGTGGACCAGGATCTGGCAGCTTGGCTTCAATGCCAAGAAATGGATCATGAGGGTACAATATCATATATGAAGGACTTTTTCTGTATGGTATGGTTTGGCATCTCATATCCCCTAAGTATGCATAAGCTTTTGTAGCAAGTGATTCTGTACATCTTCCATGATACTGACATTCATTTCTGTCTCCCGGTTCTGCCTGTGCTTGTGCAGCTGGGCACAGTGGGGCTCTTGCAGTAAATCCTGGCCCCTAAATACCTGGGGTTTGCAGTCTCCCTGGATATTAGAGCTGCCAAGATGATGCATTGATCTGGGAACTGGAAGAACCCTTTCGTATGCCAAAAACATGATGTACTTGCAGTTATCTTCAAAAATCTGCATGCAGGAATACATGTTTGGCTGCAAGACTTTGGAAGGAGCCCAAGGTGACTGCATTTGGGACAGTAAGGTGTTGGATTGCAACAATTTTCCTAGCACTACACTGTACACTTTGTAAAGTATATTGTTCTTTGTGACAGAGATATGCCATTGGGAGATTACACAAAGCTCCAATTCATTCACTTCATGACAAAGACTGAAAAAAAAAGTATTTTTTTACTTCACCACGAGGACTAAACAAAGTGCAGTGGATGGACTTCACCACTCTTTATCTGTACTGCTTCCAAATTAGAATCCTTATACTGTATGTACTGTACTGTACTGTACTGTACTGTTGTACTGGAATGGCAGAATTCCACAGCACAAAATAGTTGCGGAATGATTTTCTGTGGAAAAAAAATCAGTTCTGCAGAATATTGTTTTGCAGATCTCAATATATTCAGCGGGAAGTGTTGCGGAATAATTTTCCGCAGAAAAAATACTGTTCCATGGAATATTATTCCGTGGATCACAGTAGGCTGAATTCTGCAGGTGAACAAGTGAAATTCTGGTGGAAATTCCGCCAGCAGAATGGTCATTCTGTACTAATTCTGTTAGCAGAATTACTTATTCCACACAGCACTAGCTTCTTCTCATCCACTGGCACCGGTAAACCCATAATAATCTATGGCTGTTGATCACTCTCTGTGGACTCCCCTTGAGCTCTTTTGCCACTGCTTAGATGCTGTGGTTGTGACACACCACAGACATTTTCTGTCCCTATGTGAACAGACTCCACTGTCTTCAGATTGCTGATAATCAGGGACAAAGATCTTGGAACCAGCAGAGGAAAAGGGAGGGTATTTAAAAAAAATATTGTAACATGGGGTTGGTGTGAAAGGTAATGTGATTGGCCGAATGAGACCACAGGATCGTGCATTAATGCACAATATTGTTTTAGCTGATGTGACAAGGCGAGGGGTATATCAAGCAACCTACCAGATCTGTGCTGCGTTACCCGATGGAGAAAATGTCAAAGTAGCCATATTTTGCGATCTGCAGTGGCGGCGATAAATTGTGCATGAAGTAGAGAAGAAGTTACTCTGTTCAAGTGTAGAAGTGAAAACTGTATTCTCCAGCTCTGGAGTATACAGTATTAGTTGCACGGCATTGCACAGCACATTATGCAGAGAGCTCCAGTCTTACTATGTAGAAATTGAAAAATGCCATGTCAGTCAGCTCGATCGCTCTCCATAGACAGATCCATCAATAGAGAGAGTGAGACACAGACCTCAGAGACAGAGCTATCCTACAGCACAAAGCCATTGTTAATGTGTGTCTGCACTGGTGTGGTCCCTCTTTAATGTATCTATCTGGAGTGGAGGACTGCTGACATAGTATTAATTTGGGTCATGCCCCCTGTCCAGTCAAAGAACGATCTGTGTTCCCCCTGCCACTTTTGAGAGACAGAGAGCGAGACAGACACCATGTTGTTATCGGACAGTGAGTGAGTTGCAGTTTCCTAGCACTGTACAGACCCACAGATACATGTAGACAAACACACCTGACAGACAGCGAGAGAGAGACAGAAAGAATCCTCCATTCTGACATGGCCATAGGTCTGTGATGTCTGTCCGCTGCTGTGTATCCCATGTCATGTTCTCTCTCTCTCACTGTCTTGGTCTCTGTGTGTCAGCACCAGTCACATACCTGCACTCCATTACACGCCACCCCCAAATGAAGTGTGCTGGGAGTGCAACCTTACACAGAAGGAGACACCGTCTTCAAGTCCCATTGAGCTGCAGGAGCGTGTCCAGAGAGGCAGCAGCACGCACACATCAGGAATACACACTTTGAAGGCACTTTGAATACGAGCAGACTCAAGCGAGACATAGGGGTGCTCAGAAAATCGTTTCTTTTGTCCTGATAATCTAGCTCTGCAACATCTCTGGTCTGCCCGCCCTCAGCTGACTGGGACTACTATTAATAGTCCCTCCTTCTGTCTCCTTAGGGACTCCTGGATCGTCGGCCGTGGGCCAACCACCGGCGGACGGCACTTCTCAAGCCGCCGAGACCACCGCCCGGATTCCTCCTGCTAGATAGAAATGGCAAAGCCGCAATTTTTTGCCCACCCACCCATCCCCCCTTCCGAGCGTTATTTTATAGCCCAATTGCTCTGCCCACAGTTTTTTTCTTTCATTGGCCTGGCCCATTATGAATAGGCATTGTTACCAACCTTTAGTGAAAGCAATACTTCTCTTGCTTACTAGATGCTCTCCTTTCGTTCTCCTTACTCCCCTCCTCTCAGTAAGATCCAGCATTAATTGAACGTGGCCATGAGATGTGTCTCTACTAGGACTATAATCAACTGTTTACACTGAATATTGTCTACTAAGATCCTGCTGTGGTAGCATCTGTGTTATACCTGACTTTGTGTAAAATCAAACATGGGAGGTCTCGAACGGCTTTGCCTATTAGCCAACATTTTTCTACTATGCAATATGGCTAGCCCCCCTGTCAGCTATGATTTCATTATAGAGACATGTCCTACGCCACCAGTCTCCCCACATAATAAAAATAGCTATTTATTATGCTGCCCTTATCTGCCCCTAATTCAATCAAAGCATGTTGAATCTTCCGATAGTGGCACAGCAATCAACACTACTAAGTATGTCCTCAAACCTCAGGCAACCAAACAATGCTCAGGCTGCTACTACCCTACTTGGTTCTTAAGCTATGCAACTATAGGGCAAAACAAGAGGACGACTCGATCTCTGGATTCATGCGCCCTAGTTTGTAACAAATACAGAAAGCCTCATGCTTTTAAAAATCTTTTCCCCAATCTGAGAAGAATTCTCCTCCTTTTGCTACTCTGCTCAGGAGACATCGAACTCAATCCTGGTCCCCCAAGGTTGCTCTCATCACCATCCGAAATTACTCATCTGAAAGGTTTCAGTTTCCTACATGCCAATGTCTGTAGCCTGTTAAAGAAGCCGGAGTTTGTCCAGGCCTGAATTATCCACACTGCACCAGATATTCTTGTGATTTCGGAATCCTGGCTTCGAGCATCCACACCGGACAGTGAGGTCAATATCCCCCAATTACCTTCTTTTCAGAACAGATAGAAGGACTGGGGGGGGGAGTAGCCATTTATGTTAAAAACATATTCACAGTATCTGTACTAGATACTACTTCCTTTGCTGGAGGATTCGAATGCCTGACCTTTAAAGTTGAACCACCTCATTCTGTGGCTTTTCGTGTAATAGGCTGCTATAGACCACCTGCAGCAGGACCTCAGCTCCTGACTCATCTGTCAGCACAAATGGACGCAACACCTATGGAGACAATCTTACTAGGTGACCTAAACTATGACTGGTTAACTAGCGGATCACTACCCCTGAAACATTTCTGTGATTCACATGGATTCACCCAACTTATATCTGAACCAACGCGCATCAACAATAAGAATCCAACGAGAAGCAGCCTCCTGGATGTGCTTCTTTGCCAACGAACCCCACCACTTTTCACATGCCGGTGTCCTTCCAGCTGATGTTAGTGACCACTGCCTCATAGCTGGCATCAGAACCATACCCAAACAGCTATCTACATCAAAGTTCTCTACTAAAAGATCCAGACGTAACTTTGACCCTCTGGCCCATTTCAATGATCTAAAAAACTCTGTGCATTGGCAGAGTTTTACCTAACTAAATCAGTAAGTGATGCCTATGATGTTTTGTACGAAATCATCCAGTGCCCTAAATATCCATGCTCCTATAATCAAAGCTAGAATAAAACCAGGACCTGCCGCTGGTTTCATCAGACTTGAAAAAGCTTTACTAAAAGAGACCGCTGTGGAAAAAGGCCGAAGTCACATGCAGATTCTGACTGGTGTCTATTTAGATCAGCTAGAAATGCCTGTACAAAATGACCAGGGAGGCTAAGGCTACTTTTATCAAACTGAATTGCTCTCTGCATCCAATAATCCTACCAAGTTCTGGTCCACTATTAAGGAAGTGTCTGGCTACTCACCGGGTAGTGTGCTCCCATCCAAAATTACCATTGACAATGTCTGTCTCTGATAAATCTGAGATTCTCCAAGCCTTCAATAACCACTTTGCCACCGCAGGCTTGGCATTCGATAAGGCACCAGTAAGTAGTCTTCGGCCACAGCTCAAAGCCCAGTCACCTGTAACAAAGAACAAAGGTAGGACCTTCTCCTTTTCCTTAATCACCATAAAAGAAGTTGAAGACCTTCTGCTACAGCTAGACATTAGAAAAAGCGCAGGAGCCGATTCACTCGACCCATACTTTCTGAAAATAGCATATCACATACTAGCAGCACCAATAACACACTTATTCAACCTGTCTCTAATCCAAGGCTCTCCCCCCACAGAATGGAAAACTGCTCATGTTATTCCACTATTTAAAGCAGGGGACCCAAGTGACCTGAACAACTATAGGCCAATCTCTCTACTACCTATACTTTCGAAAATGTTGGAAAAAATCGTGGATACACAGTTGAGATCTTTCCTGGACAGCTCTGAATTACTTAACCCCATGCAGTCTAGATTTAGAACTAAACACAGCACTATTACGGCACTGGCCAAAGTCACTGACGACTGGCAACGGGACCTGGACAAGAAAAAATTCATTTGTGCGGTGTTTTTAGATCTTAGCAAGGCTTTCGATACCGTTGACCATTGTCTACTTATCTCCACTCTAAATAACATAGGCATGGACTCAATCACACTGGACTGGTTCCAGAACTACCTCACTGACAGGCAGCAACAAATAAAGGCCGAAGGAGAGCTTTCTCCACTCAAACTAATAAAGAGAGAGTCCCACAGGTTCCATATTAGGACCACTACTGTTCACCATCTATATTAACAACCTGAACTTAGGAATCAAGGAAGCCAGTATCCATTTATTCGCCGATGATACAGTACTTTACCTAAGTCGAGACTCCCTTGGAGCCGCATGCTCTGCATTGCAAGCCGAATTCAATAAGCTGCAAAACCAGCTCATCAACAAAAAGTTATTGCTAAATGCCAAAAAAACCAAGGCAATGCTGTTTGCACCATCTAGCTCTGGGGCCAACTCTGCAGCCGCTGGTACAGCTCCTCCTATAACCACCCTACTTGGTGAAAAACTTGAGTTTGTGCCGAAATTCAAATACCTGGGTGTATGGCTGGATAACAAACTCTCCTTTAAGGAGCACACTGAAGAACTGTTGAAAAAGCTTAGGCAGAGGCTTGGCCTCTTTTACAGGATTAAACATCTCCTGACTGAGACCGCAAAAAGACAGCTTGTTCATTCTACATTCCTCTCATTAATTGATTACGCTGATATTATCTATGGCCAATGCTCTGTCTCGCAACTTGCTAAACTGGATGTACTGTACCACAGAGCCTTAAGATTCATAACTGGCCTCCCATCCTCCACACACCACTGCTCGCTATACACTGCAGTAGGGTGGCCTTCTCTAAATACAGATGGCATAGAAATGCAGCTATTTGGACATTTCGAGCTCTCACCAACAAACTCCCGGATTACTTTGCTGCCTGCCTCCCGCTAAGTCCACCTAGTAGCTATGACATAAGAAGCCACTCGCTAATTTCCCTAAAAATTCCCAGGATCAGTAACCACTTTGGTAGGGCAGTCATAAGTCATGCTCTGCCCTCACTATGGAAAAGGATTCAAAGCTCACTGAAACTTAGCTCTCCTGTCAGTATTGCAATGTTTAGGATTCTTTATGACAAAGCATTTGCCAAAATTTGTAAATGTTACCATAGTTCCTGGTGGTCCTGTTAATGGCTCCATTTCTAATTCTACCACACACAGCCATGAACTTAACCCCTCTATTCCCTACCTAACCTGTTCATTAGCCAGCTGCCTTGTTGGCCTTCGGAACCCTTGGCACTTTTTCTTTACCTACTCCTACATGCCACTCTAATAGTTGTTCAGTTGTAAACGTGGGCCCTATTGAAGCCATGATCACCCTCCAAGCTAGAATTAGTTTCTGAGGGATGAAATGATCATAATTTTAACCCTTCGTTTGAGACCTGTACAAATGTGATACTTAAACTTACATGTATATGAAGGTTGAACATGCCACAATAATGTCTTATGTTGTTTATATGTTCCCACAAGTGTACTGGAATGTATATATTGTACCTTTTAATTGTAAGTCTGTTTTCTTACTTAAAACATTTTGTGTAGTGCACAGCTAATCTATGTATGTATAACTATCCTTGACAACAGCAGGTCCACCTTGTAAATGAGCTTGCTCAACGGTGATCGCCTGGATAAATAAAGATTTGATTGATTGATTGATTGATTGATTCAAACCACAGTGTGTGCACTCTGGTATGTTTCTGAGTGTGTAAATGACATTGTGGGAGGGACAAGGGGGAATGGTAGTGGGAAACATCTGCAGTATAATGCGTGCCTATCTGTGTCTCCATCTCCTTATCTGTGTCCGTGGCTTCCTACATTGTGTCATCTGTGGGGGAGGGGTGCACACAGTACAACCATTTCCCAATAGCAGAATGTCTTTTCTGCACAACAAATGTCAGAAATCAAGTAAGTGATTAATTCTGACATTTGTATGTGTAGAACAGGTGTCATATATGCATTATTTCTTATGGACTACTTTTCTTGGTGGAAGGATACAGTACTTTTTTTCCTGTTTTAAATAGGGAGAAACCACCTTTAAGTACTTTTCTTGTTCTTTGAAAGGCACCCCATGTTTTAAGCGCAATAATCCACTCCAGGGTATGTGGGTATTTAAGCAATATACTATGACAGAGAGTGGGTATATTGGTGGATTTACCACTCCTAACCACACCAGAAATGTATTTATTTATTTATTTATCTACTTAGTTTTGTTAACCGGGTAGGTACACTAGACAAGTTATATGCCTATTTTCAGGAACGACCCGGGAGAGTACAACAGATATTACAGGGTACATCAATACAACATAATAGGTGAACAAGTACATATACATTTTGTGGTTAGGTACATTGAGTCGACAAAACAGCAGGCAATATACAGGGCAAGTATTGTAGCATTGAGCAACAATGACTATCTGAACAAAAAGAGGTGCAGGAGGAGAGATGAATGGGGAATCAGCAACAGATTCGATTTAGTTTACTTGTAGTTCCGGGAGTAGAGTGTCACAGGGTCTTCGGTGCCCAGGGCTTCGTGCTAGTGAGGCTTTAGGCATTTACAGCATGAGGCCAGCTTGAGGTGCTCCCACAGGGAGGTCTGAAGGCATTTGTGGGAAGGGGCGGTGTGGACCAGCTCAGGGAAGGAGTTCCAGAGCCTGGGAGCATGTGCTGTGAAGTCCCTGTCACCCATAAGGGTGCGGGTAGAGGGTACATTTAGTATCCCTGGGCCCTGGGACCTTAGGGGGTAGGAAGAGTGGTCAGCTGGAGAGAGGAGCTGAGCCAGTCCCGGGGTGTTGGTGCTGATCACTTTGCTCACAAGGCGCCCTGTGCCAAAGTTTAGGTGATTGGTTGGGGATAGCCAGCCTAGCTTATCATAGAGTTTACAGTGATGGGTGAGGTGGGGGGCGGTCAAAGCGAAACGGCAGATATTGTTGTACGTTGTGTACCACCTAGTGAGAAGGACTTTTGAGGTACATGCAAATAGGTGGAGACCATAGCTGAGGGAAGGGAGCAACACACCCCTGGTGAGAGCCAGACGAGCAACAGGGGTGAGGTTGTATTTGACTCTATAGGCCAGACCCAGCTTACAGTTAACGCCTCTGCAGACATTGAGGATATGACTCCCTAGGTCCAGTTGGGGGGTCAAGCATAACACCAAGATATTTGAGGGAGGTCACATTGTGAATGGAAGTACCGTCTTCGCAGTCGATTTGCAGAGGGACTAGAGATGCCCTGAAATGGTAAATCCACCCATATACCCACTCTCTGTCATGGTATATTGCTATTATACAATGTTCAACTTGTTTTTTGTTTTTATAGTGATATAAAACTTTTACAGTGGGTATACTGGAGGATTTATCACGGTCATGTGATGTGTTTTGACCAATGAGGTTACAGGATTTTCATACCCCATTGTATAATGGGGATTAATCAACACCCCGGGTGCTATGAGACACTTGGGCTGTGCCCTCATGCCTCACAAATCACCCGGGTTGTTGATTAATCCCCAATACCCGCACACCATGGAGTGAGTTATTGCTTACTTACATAGAGACAGGGACTAAGGTGGAGCAAGTGGGAGGTACTTTTTTGTCAAATCAGAGACACCAGGAGCCAGGACCAAAGTTAGGGGAACAGAATGATTATTCTTTTAAATCAGATGCACTGGGACCTGGGTAGTGGGAAGAAGTGGAAGACATTCCTTAAAAAATAACACACTGGAGTACTGGACTGTGATCAGGATTGGGAGCCAGGTCTAAAAGCCTATCCATCTTGCCTGCAGTGCTCCACGGCTCCTGTGTGGCTGCACAGGAAATGCCTACAGTGCTAAGCACCACACCCATGAGATGTAACATTGCCAATGCACTGCGTGTGTGTAAACACACGTTTCACCTGCTGTAGTAATTTGGCTACATTTAGCATCAGTGTTCTTATTATGACAGTATCACAATCTGTAAAACCTGTAATCTGGATTCTGTTTGACAGTTGTTTTTTTTTTTCAATGTTTCACCTATGATGTGGTGGACTCTTTAATTAACATAACCCATGGAGACTCATTGACAAAGTAGCTTGTTTCATTTTGCCAAGTGTAACCACTAGTTGGTGCTATCCCAAGGGATACTATCCCTGCTTGTGTGACTAAGCGCAGGTTAAGGGGCCTGAGTTCTGTGAACAGGTGCCTCCACCCAGAGGACAGGGTAAATGGTAATGTAGCTGATCTGGGTACAACCCTCCAGGACACTGATACCCCCCTCTTTCCCCTCTAGTGGCCAAAGCAAGTCTGAGATAACACAATCCCAATACGCACTGCAATGCACTGTTATCCTCTCTTGTAACCCACTTACCACCAGGGCTGGATTAGCTGGAATAGCCCTAGAGACCCTCTGTAAAACAAGGCCTGTAACAATAAACAGCAATATCACAGTACTTTCTATACAGAGGTACAACCAGTTTAGATGTGAAAAAATTTAGATCTGATTTATTGGGGGGGGATGTGAACAAGGGAGGGGCAGTAATTTAGTGATTTATTTTAGATTTTACAGAGGGGACAAAACCTTTTACAGGTACATAAGTGAAAAAGGAAAGACAAAGGGAGGGATAGTGAGACTGAAGGGGGAGGATGGGGGCAGCGTGGAGGATGACAACGGTAAAGCTGACATATTGAACAGGTATTTCTGCTCAGTCTTTACTGAGGAAGAGGAGGGTAATGGGTCTGAAGGGAGTACAAGGGGTGAGAATGGTGCAGAAATGGACACAAGTCCCTTTACACGAGAAAGGTCCTGAAGGAACTGGAAGTAATAAGAGTTGATAAAGCAATGGGGCCAGATGGGGTGCACCCCAGGGTCCTTAAAGAACTAAGAGAGGTGGTGGCTGAACCTCTGGCTATCCTGTTTAGCCGATCACTGGAAACAGGGGAGGTACCCAAAGACTGGAGGACAGCAGATGTAGTCCCCTATACAAAAGTGGGAACAAAGAGGAAGCAGGGAACTACAGACCAGTCAGCCTCACCTCAGTAGTGGGAAGATCATGGAAGCACTACTGAAGGAGAGATTGTGGAACATCTGGTTGTCAATGGACTACAGGACCCAAGGCAGCATGGTTTCACCAGGGGAGGTCATGTCAGACCAATCTCGTTGAATTTTGACTGGGTGACTAGGGAGGTGGATCAGGGAGGGCAGTGGACATGGCCTATCTGGACTTCAGCAAGGCCTTTGACACTGTGCCACATAGAAGACTATTACACAAACTGGGGAATAGGGTGTGGGCAGGACAGTAGTGTGGTGGGTAGGTAACTGGCTGGGTGGCAGGACACAGAGGGTGGTGGTAAATGGCTGTCACTCCACAGAGGGAAGAGTGACCAGTGGGGTACCACAGGGATCAGTGCTGGGACGGTCCTAATCAACATCTTCATCAGTGACATTCGCAGGACCTAGAAGGCAGAATTTCACTGTTCGCTGATGACACAAAGCTCTGTAACAGAGTAGACATACCAGAGGGTGTAGACAGAATGAGAAGTGACCTGCAGAAACTTGAAGAATGGTCAGGGTTTTGCAGTTGAAATTCAATGCAAAGAAGTGCAAGATAATGCATATGGGGCACAAAACCCAGCACAATATATCAGTTGGGGGTGAGGATATAGCATGCACCAAGCAGGAAAGGGATCTTGGGGTTGTCATCTCTGATGACCTCAAGGTGAGGAAACAGTGTGACAAGGCAGCAGGTAAAGCAAATAGGATGCTGGGATGTATAGGCAGGGGTATCACCAGCAGGAAAAGAGGTCATAATTCATATACAAGACACTAGTGAGGAGGCCCCACCTGGAGTACAGTGTACAGTTCTGGAGACCATACCTATGTAAGGACATAGACAGGGTAGAGAAGGTTCAGAGGAGGGCAACAAAGATGGTCATGGATTGCATCACAAGTCCTATGAAGACAGGTTGAAGGAACTGAACATGTACTCCTGGAGGAGAGGAGGGAGAGAGGGATATGATAGAGACATACAAGTATCTTACAGGAGAGAACAGGGTGCAGGAAAACACTATTTTTAAGCGAAAACATGTTCCAGGACTAGAGGGCATGGGATGAAGTTGGAGGAGGGCGATTCAGAGGAAACATGAGAAAGAATTTCTTCACAGAGCGAATTGGTGGACAAGTGGAACACCCTGCCAGAGGAAGTGGTGGGGCTGAAACAATCACAGGATTTAAGAATGCATGGGATAGACATAAAGGAATTCTGGAGGTCAGGGGTAAGGGGCAACAGACTTCTAGGAAAACAAACTGAACTTACAAGCTCAAATGGGCAGACTGGGTGGGCCATAGGCCCTTATCTGCCGACACTGTCTATGTATCTATGTATCTATGTAGATCTGAATGGTTCAGGTTATAAGGCATGCACTCAAAGGTCCCTGTAACGCAGTCACACTCATTATGGGTACCCAGCTAGCCTGAAGTGTGCCCAGGGTAGGCCAGCATTGCAGCTGTTGTTGGGGCCCTTTGGAAGAAAGAAAACACAATATGCACTTTAACCTTAAATTTGTAATCCAGAGCCAGATGGCTCAGTCTGAAATGATTAGCAACAACAATTAAATTAAAGAGAGGTATTGGTTTCTAATTTTCCCACTCACCCTGGAATAATTAATCAATATTATTGTTTTTTTTTCATTTTGTAATATTTATTCACTTATACTGAAATGACTTCCAGACCATAAAAGATTTCAACGTTTTGGGTAAACCCTTCTTCAGGAAGGACTGTTTTTTCTAAAAAAACATAAATAAACATTACAAAATACATTAATATAGATTTCTCTTATTAAGAATGTGATTCTGGTGTAAAAACTCATAAGAAAAAACATTTAACCTTACTTGTATTTTTCTAATGAATACTGGTTTCTGATAATATGTGTTTAAACATTCATTGTTTGACTCCCACCAGAGGTCACTAAACAAATAAAAAGACAAAAACTTTTTACAAATGACTTTTAAATCTTTCATTTTAAGATTTAAATATCCTCAATTTCTATTAGTTTAGGAGTAAGAGGTTAAGAAAAAGTGAGTATAGGAGGGGACCTAGTATGGAGTCCTGGGGGACTCCAGTCCTCAGTTGGAGAGGGCTAGATAGGACACTCCCTAGTCGCACCAACTAGCTCCTGCTGGTTAGGTACCTATGGCACTTTGAGATCTTACATGTTTAAAGCCCAGCTCATGTCCTAGGGCTGATGGTCCCTCCCCCCCAAGATTCCTGAAGCTGGCTGCTCCAGGTATTGCAGCACAGTTGCTCACATCCTCAACTGCTCCCTGGCCACTGTTCTTTTTTCCAGCATCCTGGAAAAGTGCAGTAGTTGTTCCTCTAGACAAACATGGTCCCTCAAATTCCCTTGCAAAATACCAGCCCATCTCACTTCTCCCTTGCCTCTCCAAAACGTTAGAGAGGCTAGTTGCCAGGCAATGTACCCACTACTACTCTCTTCACAATTTCTTTTCTGACCACCAAGCTGATTTTCCCACGCCACATCCACCTCCTTCTTCAGGTTTACTGACTTTATCCTTACTAATATTTTTTAATAGTCTGCTCTCTGGTGTCATATTTGTTGACTTGGCTAAGGCATTTGACATGGTGGAGCACTCCTTAATACTGGCTAAGCTTGGTATCTCTGGCCCCTCCCCATCATCAATTTCCTGTCTCTTTTCCCACCTCCCTGGTCAATCCCAGATAGTCTACACAGGCTCATCTCTCTCTGGCTGTAGGCAAGTCAATATAGTTGGTCCCCATGGGTCAGTACTGGACCCCATCCTTTTTAATGTCTTTGTTAATAATCTGCCAAGTGTTGCAAAATCATGTATCATCAAGATGTATGCAGATCAGTCTATACTGTTTACATCCAGTATAACTCTTACTATCACATTTGCTGCACTGCAGTTGGACTTTGGTGCCCTGTCCAGCTGGGTTTTGGACAACAGTTTAGCCCTAAATCAGTTAAAAACAGTGTCTATGTTGTTTGGTTGCAAAAGAAAAGTTTGGCAACTGGTTCTGCTCTGATTATAAATACTTCTCATGGTAATATCTTGGAGTCTCTAGCTGACTGCAAGTAACTTGGCATTCAATTTGACCAATCCTTGGACTTCCAATCCTTGGAGTTATTCCCTCACATTCAGTCTTTGTTGTGCAAATCATTTAGAAAACTTGGTACCTTATACAGGGTGGGCACCTGCCTCTCCCAAAGCTGGAAGAAATCCTTATTTGAATGTTTGATTCTCCCTATAACTGACTACAGAGATGTAGTCTATAGTTCTACCCTCCCCCATGCCATCTATCTAAGTTAGATTTGCTATTCAATGCCCTCTGTAGGTTCATTCTCTGTTGCCAAGTGTAAACCCACAACTGCCTGCTCTATGAGCACTTAAGCTGGCCTTTACTGTGTGACAGTGGTACTCAGCACCCAGCCTCATATGGTTTTAACTTTTGGCTAATAAAGCTCCCAAGCTACCTGAGGTCCTTGCTTATCCCATCTACTTTTTTCAAGCCATAACCTTTATTCTATCTCGGGAAATAGATTACTGGTTCCTAACCATAAATTTAATTTGGGGCATTCTACCTTTAATCACAAGTTTCTCTACTTGTGGAGCAATCTGGCCTTGGGAGATTACCCACACTCCTGCTTTGCTTCAGCCAAACTATACCTCAGAAATGTCACTACCTCATTCTGTGACTGTACCTGACTATAATCACTAAAAATACGTTAAAAATACCACCAACAGCTTAGTCTGGTTCAATTTCAGTTGGTTACCATCTGTACCCCCCTCCCCCCAGTTGCCCCTGAAAAAGGGACTCCTAGTCTCAGTTGGCCTACCCGGGTCAACAAAATTCAATAAATAAATAAATAAATAATCTGCATTTGCCTTGTTCCCCTTTGGATTGTTTTGCAAATTCCTGTTGCATGCACAGTGTCAGGAGGCCTCATTTTGGTTGGGTATGGCTGTGCGCCCCGTGCTTAACGTGGGGGTAGCATTGAGGTGATTGGGTGTAGAAGGCACCTTTCATGTTGATGGAACTTAGAGAGAGGCCAAATGTGTTTGGTTCCAGTCCCCAGGGTTCCCACCAGACCGAGTGGGTTAGTAGCCAGAAGGGCAACACTGTCCACCAAGCCCCTGAGGACAGTGCTTTGCAATGCCAGCTTGATCAGGAACAAGAACGCTATTATAGCGGACTTGATTTCCTCAGCCAATCTGGCTTGCATCACCGAGACCTGGGTGGGTAACAATGCTGGTCCAGTTTTAGAGGTCGCTGTTCCCCCCGGGTTTACAGTAGTGCACTGCCCCAAAGTGGAACGAAGGGAAGGGGGAGTGGCCATCTGTTTTAGATCTGAACTCAGCTTCACCGTGCACCCAGTGAGAAAGCCAGGATCCTTTGAATGTGTGGACGTGTGTGGGGGTCCGGGGCCCAGGCTGCAGGGTTCTCCTTATTTACGGCCCCCCAGGGCGGCAGGTGAATTCTTGCAGGAGGTAGCTGATTTCATCGTCGGTGAGACATTGGAGTCACCCAGATGTTGAATTCTGGGTGACTTCAATGTATGGACTGATGTCGAAACTTCTAGGCTAGGTCATAACCTCCTCCAGGTAATGTTATCCCTGGGCCATTTGGAGGAAGTTTCCTCCATGACCCACCAAGGCAGTCACATGCTGAACCTGGTTTTCTCACTGGGGCTTGAGGTTACCAACCTGAAGACTGATAGAGTCATTTGGTCTGATCACTGCATGTTGGAGTTCTTGTTTGGGGCCCTCCTGAGAGCCCTCCCCCTGCAGAGATGGTTAGCTACCACCTTTTGAGGGGTATGAACCTGGAGGGATTTCTGGCGGTCGCTGATCTATCTAGTGTGGGTAGTGCTTGCGTAGGGGGTATGGGTGAAGCCATCACTGCCTATAATAAGGTGATGTCAGAGGGACTTGACTCTCTTGCACCAATCTGTGTATGACACAAGACTTCTCACCTGAGGTCCCCTTGGTTTGATGGGGAGATCAAGGAGATGAAGATTTTGGGTTGGAGGTTAGAGCACTGCTGGCAGAGGTCCAGATTGGAGGAGGACAGACTGGTCCTGTGCTCCCATTATGGTGAATATCAGGGGGCAATCACCCGTAAGAAGGCAGTGTTCCTGTCCAGGGAGATTGCTGCTGGGAGGAATCGACCAACCATGCTTTTTCAGACTATGGACAGGCTTTTAAATCCTGCCTGTCTACAGCCCAAGAAAGCTTTTTCTAATGCATTGTGTGAAGAGTTTGCTGTCTTCCTCTCCAGCAGGGTGTCTGCCATCCAGTTGAGTGTCCTGACAGTGAGCCGTAACATGGCCAACAGTGGTCGCCTTGGGTGTCCGGAGAGCACTCCGCCTAGTTGGGGGGAGTTTAAGCCAGTGGAGGCAATAGAGGTCACTTGGATTGTTCTCGAGCTGAGGCACACATATTGTGAACCAGACCCGGTGCTGACGCATTTCTTAATGAGATGTGCTGACACCATCGGCCCCGTGTTTGCCTTGATTATCCGGTGCTCGGTCTCAGAGGGGGCCTTCCCAGATGACTTGAAGGAGGCACTGGTTAGGCCCCTTCTGAAGAAACCATCTTTGGATGTTGATGTCAAGGTGAATTACCGTCCAATCTCCAACCTCCCATTCTTAGGGAAGGTTGTTGAGAAGGTTGTGGCACTTCAGCCTGAGGCACATCTTGTGGCCTTTGATCTGTATGAGCCCTGTCTAGTCAGGGTTTCGGGCAAGGCATAGCACAGAAACCGCATTAGTTCTGGTGCATAATGACCTCCTCAGGGCGAGAGATCGAGAAGAGGGAACAATTCTCATTCTCCTTGACCTCTCTTCAGCTTTTGACACAGTGGACCATTATGTGTTGCTTGACTGCCTGAAAGAATTCTGTGGACTCACTGGCACTGTCATCTGCTGGGTTGAGTCCTTTCTCATGAATAGGAGGCAACATGTAGTGATGGGGGAATTCCTTATCCTCCCCTAGCTTCCTGTCATGTGGAGTTCCCTAGGGTTCAGTCTTGTCGCCAATATTATTTGCTGTGTATATGCTGCCCCTGGGTGAGCTCATTAGGAAGTACAGTTTGGGTTTTCATTTCTATGCAGATGATAACTAGCTGTACCTTTCCCTTGCTCCTGGAACATAGAATGCAGTAGAAGTGCTACATGTATGTCTTGCCAAGATCAATGACTGGATGGCCTCCAGCTGGTTGCAACTAAACCCAGATAAGATGGAGGTACTGGTGGTAGAGTCGAACAGAGGGCATGATAGGAGGGCCTCAGGTGCAGGAACAGGCTTGTTCCTGGAATCTATACCTTTGAAAGCCTCCTATGGGCTGCGAGATCTTGGTGTGGCCTTCGATAGTGGATTGACATTTGAAGCTCAGGTGTCATCCGTTATCCTTACCAGCTTTTACCATCTTAGGAATATCACCAGAATCAATCCCCCTAGTACTGCCCCTGGACCTCCCCACCTTGGTACATGCCTTCATGACATCAAGGCTTGACTACTGTAATGTGCTCTACCTCGGGGTCTCAGGAGGTATCCTCTGCAGGCTGCAGCTAGTGCAGAACACAGCTGCCAGGTTCCTGAGTGAGCAGTCTAAATACTGTCATGTCATCCCAGTGCTGCGTGAACTGCACTGGTTGCCAGTCAGGTGGAGGATCCTTTTCAAGGTGGGCTTGCTCACCTTTAAGGCCCTACATGGACTGGGCCCTGGCTATCTGTCTGACCTCCTATCACCCGCTGCCTCGGCCCACTCCCTCCGCTCCTCCTCTAGGGGCCTTCTCACAGTTCCCAGGATGAAGTTGAAAACTGCCAGTGACAGGGCATTTAGCATCGCCAGCCCTGTCCTGTGAATTTGTTGCCACCATCTATACAGGAGGCCCCTTCAGTGGAGGTGCATAAGGCTTGCCTCAAGACCCACCTATTTAATTTGCCTTCCTGGACACTGTGTATTATTTTTTTTATATCTGGTTGGCCCATGCAAGTATTGTTTTAATCAGATCTTATTTATTCAACTGCTGTGATTTGTTTTAATAACTTTAAAATTTGAGAGTTGTATTGTTGTGTACGGCGTTACAGCCTCCAGGATTGGGCGCCTGGAAAAATAAAATTTGCCTTGCCTTACCTTAATATTTCGTACAAATTGCACTACATTGTCTGTACATACCATGCTTAAAAGTGTTTATCTGCCTGTGTTTATAGTGTTTATACTTTGTGTTGACCTCCTCTCCCTCTTTAAACCCATTCCCCCTTTCCCCAGGTTACATCTGTAAATGAGATTATTCTTTCATCTCTGTATGTTTATTTCATAAAATAATTAAAAAAAATAATAAACAAATAAATAAACACTTTGTAAAATACTGGACCAATGATTGACTCCTGTGGCAACCCTCTCCCCGCCCCATTACCCTCCTGACTTCTGAGTTTGAATGATTTAACCATGAACACTGAGCCGAAGTGTTCAGTCAGAATATTGGCTTTTT
Source organism: Neoceratodus forsteri (assembly GCA_016271365.2). Lineage (NCBI taxonomy): Eukaryota > Metazoa > Chordata > Ceratodontiformes > Ceratodontidae > Neoceratodus > Neoceratodus forsteri. Next base: position 399,917,160 of record CM057454.1, read on the forward strand.
GCTCATCTCTTCACCCATTCCCCCTTCTTCTCAATCTCTTGATTTCTGCAATTGTTCTCTCGCTTTACCTTGATTTACCTAAAAAAAGCTTTATCATTATCACTCACACCTTCTGCAGTTTTGAGGTCCACCACGGCTTTTGCTCTCCTCTCTACCTTACTAGCTTCCTTTACCTTGATGTGGTAGAGCTCCTTGTTTTCTTCCATCTGGTCAGCATCATATCTTCTGAATGCCTACCTTTTCACCCTCACTGCTACCTCAACCCAAGTAACCCAGTAATAAGTGTTCATTATTCATATGGGAGTTCCTTCCACATGTATGCTCTTTATGTAACAAACTACTCAAAGCTATTGACAAAGAAAAGGACTTGGAGGGTGCTTATTAACAGGGCCATCAGCAGGATTTTCAAAGTGGGGGCATATCTCCAGATCCTTGACTTTTGCCAATATGGGATTCTAGGACTATATGCCTCCTGAAAGACATTTTTAAGAATTTGGTGGCAAACATTGCATTTTAAACACATTTTCTATGAAATCTGCAGCAAGACAAGCATAGGGATTTAGCAGCTGAAACTTTGAAACAGAGCTGGTGGCTTGAGCCAGGAAGTATACTTTATCTAATTGTTTTATTGCCTTAGTCTCATACTCAAACTACACACAAAAACAGAATGAAAACACTCTAATGATGAAACTTTTCTTATTCCTAAACAAAAATAAGACCTCACAGGTGGTCCTGGTGGGTTTTGCCCCCTGAAAGAAACCCTGAAGAATCACGGCAAATGGTGACTTTTAGAAGCTTGTTCCAGTTAGGCAGTCTGCAGCAAGACAAGCATAGGGACTTAAATAGTTGAATATTCTGCAATACAGTACATGACTTCAACCAGTGAACATATTCTGTTTTATTGTCCCGGTTTTATTATCAGGTCATCATACTCAAACTGCACACAAAGACAGAAGAGAAAACAGACTGATGAAATATTTTCATTGAAGGGTTCTATTGTGACCTGGGTGCAAGAGACAGAGACCTAACACTGAAAATGGAAAATGCCCAAGTGAAACATCAGAGACTCCACAGGTTCTGGATGTGATATAATCTCAAAGTTCAAAAAGGGTCAGACTCAGCACACACAACTGCACTTCTCTGATATTGCCATATAATTCGGGAATTTTCTTTGGTGATGTCAGCCGAAAATACATCCGCTTGACAATTTGGCAAATCTGTCAATGACTTCATCTGGATTTATTAGTTTTGTTGCCTCGCCCTCAGCTGCTAATATGGCAAGACCACTTTGTCCTGACCTATTGTGTTTCTCAGATATGTTTTTATTCTTTCTAGGGCATCGAAGGATTGTTCATATGATCATGTAGTGACTGGAATAGCAAGTGCAATGGTACCCAATTGGTGGATGCCAGGAAACATAGCCAGTGAAAGTGACTCAAGCAAAAAAGAGATGTTCCATGGACAGTTTTCAGAAGGCAAATGTTCAGTGAATCTTTGTGCTACAATCGATTCTTCTTTAAGGAAGTTGTACTCCATAGCGATTGCATATAACATTTTGTGTTGTCTTATCTAAAAAAAAGGACTTGTTGAGTTCAAAACCTGAACTGGTTTCTTTAGATGTACCTCCTCTTTCGAAAATTATCATCTCAATTCTGCAATCATGTCTTAAACTGGGTAGCAAATTTTAGTTCAGTAGTCTGTTTCTCAGGTAACTGGTTGCTGTTCCTTAAGTCTTGTGTCAACCACATATGCATCAAAATGAGCTGCTAAGCAATGGGTATGTCATGGGTGGGTCCGTCCTTCTGTTGTACCCATCGGAAGCAATGTTAAGTGGTACTGCAAATGCTGTTGCTTCATGGAGTAATTCTTTACATTTCTCTTAATTTCTGAATGAAACCAGAGTATCAATGAATGCTTCTACTACAATGCCAGCACTAGCTAGATCCAAATCTTCACTCTACATTTGGATTGGCTAGGGTTACCTTTCTCTAGTCATATTGAAGAGGAGCAGAGAGTTAATAAAGGAAATTTCAGGGAGACTTTATATTTGATTAAAAGTTTGACAAAGTGCTTCAAGTAAATGATTCCATCCCATCAAATGGAATGTATTTCTCAGCAGAGTGACAAAATGGTCTGATACAGTCTGCTGGTATACTGTTGCAACAGTGAAACATATAGGGCGAAGGCCATCACAGCAACAATAATGACAGGTTGCTGTAATGGTCATGTGGGACCCTGGCACGGCTTCTCCAGGTCATGTACCCCTCCATGAAACAACTCTGACCTGGAGTTGATTATATTAAAGTCTGAGGGTGCGGGGGGCACAGCCCACCCCCTCACTAAAAACACACTTTTTTTCCTGACAGCCCAATGCCCACCGTGATCATTGCAGTCCCAGGTACATGGGAAATAATAAAAAAAAAAGTATAATCTGAATATCTTACTTCCCTTTTCCTGCTTAAAGGCATCTCTTGCAAGATTGATTTTTAGCCATTGAGATTGTTTTGGATAAACGCCTTATTTAATCTGATTGTATAACTTGATTGCCAAAATGTATATGCAACTTCATGTTCTTTGTATTGTAGTTTTGTCTTATTGTATGTTTTTACTGGACACAGTTGTAAAAGACAACACGCTCTTAATTTGCTATCCAATAAATGATGATGATGATGATGACTTCAACCAGTCTTTTCATGTATTCTCTTCTTTGCAGAATTTCCTTAATCTTGCCCTTGTCTTCCCGTATAACAATGTTACCCATTTCATTTATGCACTTATATGCAGAGTAGGCAGCCATTGTGAGTTGATGTGTGTGTTCTGTATTTCTCCAATGCCTTTTTCCCATTTTGAAACCCACAAATTGTAAATGCTTTATCAGTGCTACCCTGCCCATGGATGAAACATCTACATGTGAAGCAGGATGTACTCTGTTTTTCACAGCTATACTCCAACCAACAGAAATCTTTGTACCAGTGATGGCTAAAGCCTTGTCTTTTACCTCCATAAATTTTAGTACAGAAATTAGTTGTAGGCCAAGTGGGGCATTTCTCTTTATTGCCAAGATCAATAGTAGGTTTATCACCAACTGAGGATACTGTAAGGGAAGGGGACAAGTCTGATTCAATAGTGGTAGAAGTAGAAGGTTGTTCAATGATGAATTCAGTTGTAATGCTGATAGCACTGATGTCTTCACTCTGACATACTGTATCATTTGTTTGAGCATTAAAACCTGTATTGGTTATCTTTTTGTCTGTGCACATGGTCTCATTCACAGTAGATGATGATGATGCTGGTGAAGAACTGAATCTTGTTTTTTTGCCAGCTGTTCCCACATTAAAGAAGACCTTATGTCACGACTCATTGTCTTTTTTGTTGTTCTTTACTTCTAGTTTCTGCTTACTTCATTTGCATACCAACATAGTAAAACTATTGCTTTATTATTTTATGATACCTAAGTAGATAGGTTAAATCACCAGAGAATGTAGGCAATAAAGCAATTAGTGAAGACAACAAACCTTGCCTTTTCCTGGAGCCAGAAGAAATGATGCACCCAGAATGTAGTCAATGAAGCAATTAGTAGCAATGAAAATAAACCATGCCTTCATTTTTTTGTAAGAAACAGTACGCAGAGACTGTACACATTTACGTAATAAAGAAGTTAGCAATGACAAAACCGGACTTTATATTATTTTCTGGAGATATACCCCAAGACAATTAAACAATTTGTTATGGCAAGCCCTGCCCTTATGATTTTCTGAGGCCAGAAGAAATACTCCAAGACTGCTGGCAGAAAAGAAATTAGTGATGGCAAACCCTGCCTTTATTATTTACTAAGGTCAGAAGAAATATATGCAACAAAAATAATAAAATTAGTGACAGCAGGCTAACATATCCTGCTTTTTTATTTTCTGGAGCTATACCTCAAGGCTGTACAAAATCAAGTAATGCGTGAGAGTGGGCAAACAAACCGTAAATTTTTGTTATATGGGGCTATACCCCAAGGCTGTAGGCAATCAAGTACTTAGTGGCAGTGGACAAACAAACCCTACTTTTTTATGTTTGCTTGCGCGCATGCGCAAGAAACATTATGTGGTAGCTTAGGAGAGAAGCGGGTTGTGGAGGTGCGGCACTGTGGCAGCTGATGGAGGCACTGCATTTGGGGGCTTGGCACTGGTGGACCAATGGAGGCATAGTGTACCAATGTCACTGGTCTCCAAAAGTGCCAACAAGTAGAAACATTTTCACCTCTGCAATGAGGGGTCTCCTCGTCATTGCAGCGTCAGCCATTCCACTACAATGAGGGAGCGACCCGTCAATGCAGGGTGGTACCTTCCCAAGTCTAGCAATTAAGTAAACATGGCGGCAGATTGCCGCTGCCTCTCGGCCCCATGAAAGCCAAATGGGGTGGCCAATCCCCCTATCGGCAGCCCCCAACCCAGTTAATTTGCAGGCCAGAGCCCCACTCCCCATTGGCATGATGTAAACCCCTCCCCCATTTATTTCGCATTGCTAAGAAATTACCCAATCCCCTCTGCATCATGGCCCCCCACAAACAGTTATTCTTTTGCCAACGGAGGGCCCAATCCCCATCGGCTTCAGTACCCCCACCCCAAATAAGGCAGCTGGCAAACTGGGAGCCCACCCCAGTGTGCTGGAAATAAGCCTGGGAAAAAACCCTTCCCACAACATCTTTTTCTTTTTTTTTTTTTATCTCCTTGAAATAATCACATCATGCCTTACCTCCTGCCATGCTGGCAACCCATGTTTGTGGTGCGAGCGGGCCGGTGGGGGTCGGCTGGGGAGGGAGAGGATTTAGTGTCCGGAGGACAGCTGTCCTCTCCTGGGGAGGGGTTGGGACGGAGTCCGCTGTACGCCTGACCCCTAGCAGAGGCTGGGGGTCAGCACCTGTGGCTCACACCTAGGAGGTGGTTACAAGGCCACATGGCTTGGCCATTGGTGTCATTGCACATTGCTGTGCCACTTGGGGGGGAGAAAAATGGAAAATGGCCCCTCAGCAGGATGATTGACAGATGTTGCAGGCCCTGCTCCCGCGATAGGTGTCAGCCCCCCACACCGGATCCATACCGACGGGTTGAGGGATCCCCTCCATGGGGGGAAAGCCATGGAGGAAAGTGGTGGGGCATTGCTGTGAGCAGGAGATGGAGTTAGGCACCCTGGCAGGAGGGAGCGCCATAGGGGATGAAGGTGAAGAAATAGACTAACAGCAAAAAAAATGTCCCTGAAACAAAGGAAATGGTCCCACGCTAGTCGCTTTCCTCTTCCCACAGCCCGCACCCACCCACTGTGCACCAACCTCCCCACATCCCCCCTCACCCCATACTTACCTCTGGACCCTGGCACAATGATCTTCGGTGGACCGGGAACACGTGTGCACTCTTCAAAGCCAACTGCGAACTGAAGAAATTATGGTAAGCTGTATAATGGCATAAATAGGGTTTTTTCAACTTTGGTGCATATCTCAGGCATTTTGGGGAATTTTGGCACCACATTTTCAACACAGTGTTATTGGGACTCCTCCTCATGAATTCAGTCACTGTCATGGCATTATTCGGTCCCCAAAGGTGATTTCACAGTCACTCTGCAGAATCACCTTCCAGGACTGATTAACAAAATGACAGTGCCTGTGTTCATGAAGGGGCACTCAAAAAGCCTATGTTGCATATTTGGTGAAAAAATCTCCAAAGTGACTGTTTTACGAGCCTGCACTGCACAGTTTCCACGCATGCACATAATTTTGCGAATTTGTAATATTTTCACTCCATATTTTCAACATTGGCATTTTTCCACACCTCCTTATGAACAGTACAGCTGTCATTTTTCACATCCTGACCAAAATGTGGTTTCGCACTACCGGCGAAGAATAGCACGGTCGCTGTGGGAAATCAGTGTATGGGACACATTAAGAAAATCACAGTGACACTATACATGAACAGAAGTCCTAAAATTCCTATGTTGAAAATTTGGTGATGAAAGTCCATAAAATGACTGTGTTACGAGCATGCATTCCGCAGTTTCCATGCATGCTTGTAACTTCACAAATTTGTAATATTTTCACTCCAGATTTTCAACATTGGCATTTTTACACACCTCCTTATGAACAGTGCAGCTATCATTTTTCACATCCTGGCCAAGATGTGTTTTCACTCTTCCGGTGCAGAATAGCGTGGTCACTGGGGGAAGTCAGTGTTCGGGACAGATTAAAAACAAATCACAGTGACAGTGTTCATGAGAAGAGGTGCTAAAATGCCTGTGTTGAAAATTTAGTGACAAACATCCATGAAATGACTGTGTTACAAGTGTACTTTGTGCAGTTTCCACACACCCTCTTAATTAAGCGCACTTGTAATATTTTCACTCCAGATTTTCAACATTGCCATTTTTCACACCTCCTTATGAACAGTACAGCTGTCATTTTTCATATCCTGCCCGAAATATACATTTACACATCTGGTGCAGAATAGCGAGGTATCTGAGGGGAATCAATGTACGGGACAGATTAGGAAAATCATAGTAGGAAAATCATAGTGACACTGTTCATGAGCAGAGGTCACAAAACGCCTATGTTGAAAATTTGATGAAAGAATTCCACTAAATGACTGTGTTACACACATGCATTGCACAGTTTCCACATAAGCCCAGAAGTTCAAGTATTTTTAATATTTTCACTACAGATTTTCAACATTGCCATCTCTTCACAGTTCCCTGTTAATGGTACAGCTGTCATTCTTCACATCCTGCCCAATCTGTGTTTTCATACATCTGGTGCAGAATGGCATGGTCGCCATGGGAACTCAAAGTTCGGGACACATTAACAAAATCACAGTGCCACTGTTCATAAGAAGAGGTCCCAAATGCTTTCATGAGGTGGGTGAAAATTTGTAATGTAAATACCAACAAACACACGGGGCGTTAGGGTATCTAACCATAGCATCCCACCCTGTACAGACTGAAAAGCATCAGGGGTGTGCCTTTGGATTGCTGACTGTCATGCTCTTGCCATTCCACCCCCACCCCACTACCCTGCAGCCAGTGACAGGCATCGAGGTGTGCCTTGAACTCTTTGGCCCCACAGCTCACCCCGTTCTGCTATACTGCACCCATTTCAGCATATGTCCTCATAGAATGGGGTGACTACAGTCGAACACCCTAAGGCACACCTCAACAAGTGTCAGAGTTGGCAGAATATAGTGAAGTGAAATGGCATGAACGTTATAGGCGATGACCCAAACACATACCCCAATGCCTGTCCTTCTCTGCAGGGTGGAGGTGGGGTTGCTGTGAAGTTCAATACTTCACTGCCATTCCTATTCTGCATCTCTCTAACTCCTGCATTTCCAATGCTAATACCAGTAAGCAAACATTTGGCATTGACAAATGCTTGTTATTTTCTGGGGCTGTACCCCAAAGCTGTAGGCAATCAACAGTAATTAGTGCTGGTAGGCAAACAAACCCTGTCTTTTTATTATTTTCTGGGGCTATATCACAAGACTGTAGGCAATCAAGTAATTGTAGGGCCAGCCCGTAATTCAAGGGGTGGGGATTCCTATAAAATACCGACATGGCCAGCCCTCTTTGCTTAGCGTTCTCAGTTTTCTTCACCCTCCCCTCCTCCTCCTTCTCCAGCGCTCTTCCCATCTATAGGGCCTTCAACTATCAGCTCATACTCAAGATGGGAATGAGTAAGGCCAAAACAAATAAATGTCCAAACAAGTGGCACCAAGCACAATTCATAAACATTATTCCCGCACAGTGAATTAATGGCGGTAGGCAAACAAACTCTGCCTGCTTATTATTTTCTTGGGCTATGTGCCCCAAGACTGTAGGCAAGACAATGAAGGGATTAAAGAAAAATACACTCTTGCAGCAGTTCTCCAGTTCCACTACTATACTGCTCTGCTGCCGCCTTTGTTCAGCTAGCTATATGTAGACTGCAGTCAGACTGACTGTGCCTGTCAGTGTCCCTTCCCCTCCTCTCCCCTGAGCTGAGCTCTCTCACATTTTTGTTAATAATTGTTTTTAAGATGTTATTGATGAGGGCTTTGTATTGGGCTGTGGTTGAAGTCTGGAAGGCACTAGTAGCACTACAGCTGAGGCTGCACTGAATGCTGACAGTGCAAATATTAAACTACAAGCAACATAAGTATGGGATCTGCTCTAGGTGCTCCCGCACTCTCCTCAGTACATCTTTTCTCTTTGTTCAACTGAACAAAAGGATGACCATGCTCTCAGCTAGTGTGGTCTGTAGTCAACTGGTCAAACAAAACTCCAGCACAAACCCACCATAGAGAACAGACAACACCCAAATAAATTGGCAAAAAAGCAAAAAAAAAAATGTTATTCCAAAGTGTGCAAAGAACTCTTACCAGGAGAACAGGAGTAAACTGACTACCTCCTATCGGTTTTGCCAGAAGGCACCATCAGGAAGTGGCAACCACAAGTGCAAACATCAATGAAAATAGAGTGCTTAAAGGGGTATACACTTAAATACATTCAAATAGAAAAAAATACATTAACAATAGAAAAAGGTGTCACCCCCCCTTTGAAAACACTCATATCAAGTACAACCAATGCCCATGAGGAAATCAACAGTTGTAAACCATCAAAAGTAGATAAATATGTACAGCAAATACCCCACTGGAACAAAGATGAGGAACAATATATCAGTACAGTTGAATAAACCTACCTATCAATATACAAGGTATTCAAAAATATCAATATATTTTAAAAAACAGTCCTAGAATAGGATGGTTAGAGCCATAGTCCAAAGAACAAATGTGATATCAAGCACTTTATTAATTCATAGATAGCTGAAGAAATATGTATAGCAGAACAATTACAAAAACCTGCTACACATAAATATTCATGGGTACATAGAAAAATTTCATTTACAGACAGAGAGCTGCACTGCTAGGAATGGGGAGGGGTGCGACGTAAACTCAATCCATTGAACACACACCACAGATTCACCCCAAGTCTGAAATTCAAAACTCAAAATCAAAAATAAAGAAATACAAACTCAGGGATCCACTGCCAATGTTTTATTCTGACAGCCCAAAGTGAGCGTACTGTGCTCCCCTTGGGTTCTCCGAATAAAAGGTTGGCAATGGATCTTTGAGTCTGTATTTCTTTATTTTTGATTCTGAGTTTTGAATTTTGGATTTGGAGTGTGTCTGTGGTGTGTGTTCTGTACTCAGAAAAACGGTGAAGAACTACAGAGAATTTCATGAGTTAATGAAAAGCAGGGGAGGAAAATTAATCTATCCCTGAAGTTGAATGGAGCAGACAAAATGTCTGCTTTTCCAAAAAAAACATACACTTCTAACCCATCATTAAGTTCAGGCACATTAATTTCTCAGAAACATAGACACATAGAATTTGATGACAGATAAGAACGGCTTGGCCCACCTAGTCTGCCCATTTCCCTACCTAATGGATAAGCTGTAGATCCTAGCTAACCAATAGCCTACTTCTTCCTACTCCCACCCCTTAAAATTGCCTTATGTCTGTTCCATACATTCTTGAATTCCACCACTGTTTTTGACTCCACAACCTCCTCAGGAAGGCTATTCCATGCTTCCACAACCCTCTCTATGAAAAAATACTTCCTCACATTACCTCTGAGCCGTCCCCCCTCTAGCTTCAAATTGTGTCCCCTTGTTTTTGCACACCTCTTTTTCTAAAAGATGCTGCCCTCTTGGATTTGTTGATTCCCTTGAGGTACTTTAAAGTTTCTATCATGTTCCCCCTCTTCCTCCTCTCCTCAAGGCTATACATATTAAGCTTCTTAAGTCTCTCTTGATATGTCTTCTGGTGCAGACCCTACACCATTTTAGTTGCCCTCCTCTGGACTGCCTCTATCCTGTCTATGTCTTTGTGGAGATTGGGTCTCCAGAACTGCACGCAGTACTCCAGATGGGGTCTCACCTGCTGGCTGTACAGAGGGATAACAACTTCCTGTTTTCTACTGGTGATGCCTCTCCCTGTGCATCCCAGTATCCCTCCAGCCCTCCTTATTGCCTTCTCACATTGCTTGCTCACCTTTAGGTCATCTGATATGACTACCCCCAGGTCCCTTTCCATTTTTGTTGTTGTTAGTATCTCACCCCCCATTGTGTACTCTTCCCCTTGGGATTTTGTTTCCCAGGTGCATTACTTTGCACTTATTAGCATTGAATCTAAGCTGCCATACATTTGACTATTCCTCCAACCTTGCCAAGTCCCTTCTCATCCTTTCCACCCCACCTTGTGCATCAACTCTGTTGCAGATCTTTATGTTGTCTGCAAAGAGACATACTTTTCCTTCCAGTCCTTCTGCAATGTCACTTATAAAGACATTAAAGAGGACTGGTCCTAGTACTGAACCCTGTGGTACCCCACTAGTAACTCCCCATTCTTCAGAGTGGACTCTGTTTACTACTACCCTCTGTGTCCTGTTCTCCAACCAATTCTTTACCCAGGCTACCATCTTGGTACCCACTTTCAGGCTGGCCAACTTGTATATTAATCTTTTGTGTGGGACAGTGTCAAATTCCTTGTTAAAGTCTAGATAGGCCATGTCCACAGACCTTCCCTGACCTACTACTTTGGTCACCCAGTCAAAGAAATCTATTAGATTCATCTGACATGACCTTCCCACTGTGAATCCATGCTGCCTTGGATCCTGTGCTCCTCTGGCCTCTAGGTACTCAACAGTTCTTTCCTTCAGAAGTGATTCCATCATTTTCCCAATCACTAAGGTTAAACTAACAGGTCTGTAGTTTCCTGCTTCTGGCCTGCTCCCACTTTTGTGAAGTGGAATAACATCTGCCCTCCTCCAATCCTCAGGTACCACTCCATCCTGCCATGATTTATTAAAGAGGGTAGTCAGTGGTGTCACTAGTTCTACCCTTAGTTCTTTTAGAATTTTGGGTTGAATCCCATCAGGCCCATTGATTTGTCCGCCTTCAGTTTTAAGAGTTTCTTCGGAACCATTTCTTCTGTGAAAGGGCTGGTATCAACCCCCATACCCAGTGTGTTTCTATTGTTTGGTTTAGGTACCTCCCCCTCTTCATTTGTGAATACTGAGCAAAACTGTTTGTTTAGTATCTCTGCCTTTTCACAGTCACCTTCTGACCACCCCCTCCCCTTTATTAAGCCTCACTATCCCTCCCTTGGTCTTCCTTTGCTCCCTGATTTACCTATAAAAGGTTTTATCCCCCCTTCTTTTTGGCTATCTTTTCTTCGGTTTGGGCCTTTGCTGTTCTGACTGCTTTTCCTGCTTCCTTTTGCTTTCACTGATACAATTATCTGTCCTGCTTCTTCTGTGATTCCTTGTACTTCCTGAATGCTCTCTTTTTCTCCCTAACCTTCCTTGCCACCTCCTTTGAGAACCATAGTGGTTTCTTACATCATTTTGTTTTGTTTATTTGCTTCACACGAAGGCTTGTTGCCTCTGTGATGGCAGTTTTGATAATTCCCCATTGTTCTTCCACCTCTCTTTCCTGCCCATTTGCTAGTGCATTCCTTAGGCACTCACCCATTTTAGCAAAGTCAGCCCTCCTGAAGTCCAGTACCTTTGCCTTTGTATGGTTTGACTCTACTGCTGTGTTAATCATGAACCATACTGTTCAATGGTCACTAGTTCCCAGATGGCTACCCACTTCTAAATCTGTGATCCTCTCACCATCTCCATTTGAGAGTACCAGATCTAAGACTGCTCCCTTTCAAGTGGGCTCTGATACTAGTTGTCTAAGACATGCCCCCTGTAGGGCATCTAGAATGACCCCACTCTTAGAAGTGGCAGCTGCAAATGCAATTCAGTTAACATCTGGCATATTCAGAACCCCCATTAGCAATATCTCCCCTTTTTCTGCCATTCTAAGGATACTTTATATCATTTTCTTGTCCGTTTCCTCCCCCTGAGATGGGTGTCTGTATACAACCCCTGTGCGGATTGTGATGCCATTGCCTGTCTCCAAATTGATTCACAGTGCTTCCTCTCCTCCCTATTTACCCGTATGTTCTGTTGCTTTGATTTCTTCTCTTATGTAGACAGCTACTCCTCCTCCTTCTCCGCTTTTACCCTCCCTGTCCCTCCTATAGATAGTGTATCCTGGTATGTTTACATCCCAGTCATGGTTCTGTGTGTACCATGTCTCTGTGACTGCCACAATATCCAGATGTTCCTCCTCCATCAAGGCCACTAATTCAGAAAGTTTGTTACCCAGACTACGGGCATTGGTACTCATTGCTCTCCATTTTTTGATGGCTTTACCTCTTGTAGCACCATCCCTGTCCTCATTGACTTTGCTTTCTCCATTTACCCCTGTCCTGCTCCCTACTGACCTTTCTACCTTGGTCTTTACCTCATTTAGTACCCTGTTCTCAGATTTAGAAGTGGGTAGCCTTCTAGGAACAAGCGACCACCAAACAGTGTGGTTCACGATAAACACAGTCACACAATCAAGCCATACAAAAGCAAGAGTATTGGACTTTAGGAGGGCTGACTTTGGGAAAATGAGAGAGTGCCTCAGAAAAGCACTAGCAAACAGGCAAGAAGGAGGGGTGGAGTAACAATGGGGAGTAATCAAAACAGCCATCACAGAGGCAACAAGCCTTTGTGTAAAGTGAATCAACAAAACACAATGAAGGAAAAAAATGCTATGGTTCTCAAAAGAGGTGACAGGGAAGGTTAAGGAGAAAAGGATAGCATTCAGAAAATATAAGGAACCACAGAAGGAAAAGGACAGAGAACTTTATCAGTTAAAGCAGAAAGAGGCTGGGAAGGCAGTCAGAATAGCAAAGGCCCAAACCGAGGAAAGGATAGCCAACTCTGTTAAAAAGAGGGATAAGACCTTTTATAGGTACACTAGGCAGCAAAGAAAGACCAAAGGAGGGATACTGACGCTTAATAAAGGGGAGGGAATGTGAGTAGAAGGTGACAGTGAAAAAGCAGAGATACTGAATGAATATTCCTGCTCAGTATTCACAAAGGAAGAGGAGGGGGAGCTACCTAAACCAAACAAGAGAAACACTCTGAAGATGGGGGTCGATACCAGTCCATTTACAGAAGAAAGGGTTCTGAAAGAACTAATAAAATTGAAGGTGGACAAAGCAATGGGGTCTGATGGGATTCACCCAAGAATTCTAAAAGAACTAAGGGTAGAACTAGTGACACCGCTGACTACTCTCTTTAACAAATCATGGGAGGATGGGGTGGTACCTGAGGACTGGAGGAGGGTGGATGTGATTCCTCATCACAAAAGTGGGAGCAGGACAGAGGCAGGAAACTACAGACCTCAGTGGTAGGGAAAATGATGGAATCACTTCTGAAGGAAAGAATTGTTGAGTACCTAGAGGCCAGTGGGGAACAGGACCAAAGGCAGCATGGATTCATGATGTGAAGGTCGTGTCAGATTAATCTAATGGATTTCTTTGACTGGGTGACCAAAGTAGTAGACCAGGGAGCATCTGTGGACATGGCCTACCTAAATTTTAACAAGGCATTTGATACAGTCCCACACAAAAGATTAATACACAAGTTAGCCGGCCTTGGAGTGGATACCAAGGTGGCAGCCTGGATAAAAAATTGTCTAGAGAACAGGACGCAAAGGGTAGTAGTAAATGGAGTCCACATTGAAGAAAGGAGAGTTACTAGCGGGGTACCGCAGAGTTCAGTACTGGGACCAGTCCTTTTTAATGTCTTTATAAGTGATATTGCAGAGGAACTGGAAGGAAAAGTATGCCTCTTTGCAGACAACACAAAGATCTGCAACAGGGTTGATACACAAGATGGAGTGGAAAGGATAAGAAGGGACTTGGCAAGGTTGGAGGAATGGTCAAATGTATGGCAGCTCAGATTAAATGCAAAGAAGTGCAAGGTAATGCACCTGGGAAACAAAAACCCAGGGGAAGAGTACACAATGGGGGGTGAGATACTGACAACAGTAAAAATGGAAAGGGACCTGGGGGTAATTATATCAGATGACCTGAAGGTGGGCAAGCAACTTGAGAAGGCAGTAAGGAAGGCTGGGGGGATACTGGGATGCATAGGAAGAGGCATCAATAGTAGGAAACAGAAAGTTGTTACCCCTCTATACAGACAGTTGGTGAGACCCCATCTGGAGTACTGTGTGCAGTTCTGGAGACCCCATCTCCGCAAAGACATAGACAGAGTGGAGGCTGTCCAGAGGAGGGCAACCAAAATGGTGCAGGGTCTGCACCAGAAGACATATGAAGAAAGACTAAAGGAACTTAATATGTATACCCTTGAGGAAAGAAGGGAGAGAGGGGACATGATAGAAACTTTCGAGTACCTCAAGGGAATCAACAAAGTCCAAGAGGGTAGCATCTTTCAGAAAAACAGATGTGTAAGAACAAGGGGGCACAATTTAAAGATAGAGGGTAGACAGCTCAGAGGTAATGTGAGGAAGTATTTTTTCACAGAGATGGTTGTGGATGCATGGAACAGCCTCCCTGAGGAGGTCATGGAGTCATGAACAGTGGGGGAATTCTAGAATGCATGGGACAGACATAAGGCAGTCCTAGTGGGGGGTAGAAGGAAGTAAGCTGTTGGTTAACTAGGATCTGCAGCTTATCCGTTAGGTAGGAAAATGGGCAGACTAGGTGGGCCAAGTGGTCCTTAATTGCCGTCAAATTCTATGTTTTATAGGTGGAGGCTGGGAATTCCCTGCTGCTTATCAGTGCCTAATGTAAAATAGTGCTCCTAATGTAAAAATCCAGAATGCTTCCCTGTCATTAAGCCTGGCTTTCAAGTCGCCCCTCTGGGTCCTGTCCTTGAACCCTCACCTTTTATATCCCTCAAAAGTAGAGTTCATGCTTCCCTGTTCCCCAGAGCCACTCAAATGTACAGATAAGGCATTTCTAACATCTTTATTAGGAACAGAACACAAATGTTCCCCATTACAGACTTTCAGCATAGGTTTTGTTTTCCCGGTATCATGTCAACTCAGCATGGTAAATAACATACATGAAATTCAGCACGAGCAAAGGCACACATTGCAAATACAGAGAACGCATCATTACAGCATTATGAACAAAACAGTGCATCAACACTGATAACGGTACTCTGCAATGCTAACGAGTTTCGTGTCACAGCCTTTAGTGATTACAGTATTCATGCCCAAGGAATAAAGCACTACTGATTTGCCCATGATCCATAGACTTTAAACTCTTGCAGGGCAGAGCTGTGTGGTACCCGATTCAGCTATAGGAGTGCTGTAGGGAAGAAGGATGTGTTAGGTTATTTTATTAAAAGTGTTTCTGATGTTTTTTGTTCTTGTAAAATTTAAAGGATTTTTTGGGTAAAACAGTTGCTTCTTGCCCTTTTCCCAGCCAGTTGCTATGGGTGTTGCTAAGGATACAGCATTTGGATATCACGTTGATGCCACAGCATCGCCGCTGATTGGTGGAGCAAGCGGGATTTCAAAACAGTTAAGGAAAGATAACAGATCCACTTAGTGAGAATGGTCACCTGTGTAAAGTGAGTGAAAACAGAACAGTTACTGAATTAGGCAAGCTGCATGCTGGAAGGAGTGGATAAGCAAAGAATTGCATGCTTGCTTTATTTTTTTCTGTGCCCCTGGTCTTCATTAGCTGAGAGGTGATCTAGTGGAGAGGGAGTCAGCGCTAGTGGAGCAAGTGGGACTGGCAGCTGTGGGTGGTGAGTGAAGAAGAAAAAAAGTACATTTCTGAAAAGAAAAATGTGTGGGGGTTTAATATTTTATTATTTAAAATATTTCCCCTCTGAAGTGTAATTCCTTACTTTACTAATGGTGTATTTTGCATTTGGTAAGTAAGGGGAATCAGTCCGTGCAACAATACTGCTTTACTCTATAAATGAACAGCATGCTATTTATAGACAGTGATTTGAACATGCGTTAAATTACCACAGCGGGTTTGATTGTGCGCAGTAGACATGGAACCCATTTTCCCTACATAAAAAACTGAACAAGTGCAGGTGGCCAGATATAACACTCCTGTCATGCTACAGTTAATAAACTGCTCAATTGTGAATTCCTTTTTATTATTAACTGAACCAAAGGTTTTTACTTTTTACACAACTGGGACGTAAACGCAGTTTTCACGACGGAAATTCCCCTTAGGGGCACTTGGCAACCAGTTACTTGTAATCATACTGTCCATAGGCAAAAACTATGAACACGTTTATCTCTGATGTTTACCCCACGCCTATATGTAACTCTAGAGAGATGTGTAGTAATTTCAAAGAGAGCAGGTTTAGTAGTTAAAATCTTCCAATATTGGGGGCGTGGCCTGGCTTCAAGTAAGATGGCCACGTAAGTCTTCAGCTTGGATAATTTCAGGATAACATATCCCTTTTGATCTGGTAATACTAGTCTGAAACCACAGAAAGCTATACTTACCCGGTGTCAGACATATTGAGGAACAAGGCAACGAGCTCTCTGATAGCTTTTTCTGGCTTACTGGACTTAGCCACGGCCGTCACTGCATGGCGACCAGCATGGCTGTGGTGGCCCCTGCTGAATGCGACCTGGAATTTGTCAGATGAATGTTTCATCAATTAATGAGCCAAATGGCTGAAGTGACAATCACTTCCAACCATATTGCTCAGATGATGCAGGCTATGGAGGTCCGCTTACTGAAAAATGAGTGGACAATAGAGTCACACAAGAGCACAATTCAGGACCTCTTGGCAGTGGTCAGAGACCAACACAAGGCCATCCTCACAATGCAAGCAAAACTTGATGACCTAGAGAACTGGGGGACGTGGAACAACCTCCGGTTCCCAGGCTTTCCAGAGGGGTCAGAGAGCAAGGAGGTGGCCACTTTTTTACAACAATTTCTTCTGGAGATACTGGACTCCCCGTGCAGCAGCAGATTGAGAGGCTGATAGATCCTGGCCCACCTACCAAACCCAGGGACAGACCATGAGGCAATTTTGATCTGGTTTCTGAATTTTAGACAGAAGGAGGTGATTATGGAAAAGGCTAGAGCTAAAGGACAGTTGTTATGGTGGAACTGCAGAATACATATTTATCAGGACTATTCAGAAGAGCTGTCCACCTGACACAGAGAACATACAGAATGCTGCAGGTTCCTGCACCAGCTCCAGATCCCTTTTTCTCTGAGGTACTGGTTATCATGTGGCTCGTGCACAACAGCACATTGCTAGTCTTCGAGTGGCCAGAAAATGTCCTGGAATTTCTGCACAGTACATTTCCTTGGAAGATAAGGAATGGCAGCAACCACCTACAGGAATATGGTCGACAACAAGGGGAAGCCCATTGCAGTGCTGGAAACCTGACCCCTTCACTTATCCCAGACAGATGCAGAACAGAAATGGCTCAATGGAGCCACCTCCCAGGACTCGGAAGAGACAATCCACACAACCTCACTCCAAAAGAGATCACCCGACTGGCAGATATGACCCTGGAGCTCCTGAGTGCAACACAATGGAACAACAGCTTGCAGATGAACTTGCGGCCTATCACTCCAAGAATAGGTCTGCGGCCCTGGACTCCCAGCACTCTGGATTCCCCAAGATGCTGACAGAGGTGTGTGAAGACTGCAGGTGCTCTCTGACCATGTCTCCCACAGGAACAATGCAGTCGTTGGCTGACCATGGATCCATGACCTTCACAGACAAGACCAAGGACTAGAGAGGCCCCATCCCCGAAGCACAGCAGCCTCTGGTCCAGATAAGTACCACACTGCCACATGAGGCCCGAGTCACTGATCAAGGATGATCATTCAGATAAGTGCTGTCTATTTTGTTTTTTGGTGGGGTAGGGGGGTTAGGCAGGACTGGGGGGGCATTTCTTGTTAGCATTTTTTGATATTTGCTAGCCAATGGCCTTGATGGGCTAATACCAGGGCCTGTGCCCCACCTTCTCCTCCTTTGACACCTAGGTCCATCCAGTCTCCCTGTCTCTCTCGATGGACATCTTATGCACATCAGGGCTGGTGGGACATGTGTTTATGACCAACAGCAAGGAACTTTGTTATATAGTATTTTAATCTGCTGGACATTTATTGAGATATAGAGGGTGTAAGTAGTTACATGGGCATGTCATTGCGAATAAGTGGTATCTCCCCCCCCCCAATAGCTAGTCTGATAGCCTGGGATGACACCCCCAGAGAGGGGTGCTGAAATATCTGTCTGACTGTATGCCCAGGTCACCAGTACAGTCAAACAGGTACCACCCCTGCATGGACAGGGTGGACCCCTCTCCCCCACTGGCTCTCATCAGGTCACAACAGGACTACTTCAACAATAAAGTACTCCTTAGTCCAGGATGTGTAGTGAAAATGCCAACCTGTCCTCAGGCATACTTGAAGGGACCAAGAGTATCTCCCCTCCAAGCAGGATGAGATACAAGCAGCATTGCTGTCAGGGCCAGGGGGAGTGCTGACATTAACTCTAACCCTCCTAAGCCCCCAATAACTGCCTGTTCTGAACACAAATAGCCCTGAAGGTTATCCTTTAGCGCTTGCCCCATACACCCTCTGAAACCCCAGAGTGGTGTGTGAGTATGGAAGCGTGTATAGCTAACCCCCCATTCCAGAGTTCCCCCCCACAGAGTGGACAGGTGAGCCTTGTGCAACAGAGTTGCTGGCTACTACACCTTTATCACTCTTACATGAGCTGGGTATATGCCCATGTGTATAGGTTAATGTTTCAGAGTGTTAATAACTTTTTCTTATTGTGAAAGAGCTACTGTTGTTTAATGAAAGGGTTCATCAGAAAGGGTACTGTTTATAAGTTGGCAATGGTATGTAGAGAGGTCTCAAGTGGCCATGGGGTGACTACCAGGACAGTGAGTTGGATCCTGACCTCTTTCCCTCTTTTTGGTACTTACGCACCCTTGCAGACACACCCTCCTCTAATGAACCATGGATGAACTAAACTGTCACACCAGGAACATGAGGAGACTAAACACCCCTATTAAATGTAAACAGGTGTTGCCTTACTTAAAGAGGGTAAGCTCCAATGTTGCTTTTCTGCAAGAAATTAAGCTAACCCCAGAGGCCCATGGTAGGCTTAAGAGAGAGTGGGTGGGCCAGGTATACGCCTCCTCTGCTCAAACATGCAAACGGGGAGGGAGGGATAGCTATTCTCATCCACAAGAAGCTTCAGTGAACCCCAGACAAAGCTGAACATGACTCATAGGGTACATGGGTCTTAGCCCGCATGAAGACACCAGAGGGGCCCCTACTGCTTGGTCATAGCTACGGCCCAAATGAAGACTCCCCTACTTTCTTCCATGAAGTGGCACATGCCATAGGAAAGCTGGCAACACACAACATCCCAGTTATGGTAGGAAGAGATTTCAATCTCATTGTATCCTCCACTATATACCGCAGATCCTCAGACCTAGAACCACATGTTAGAGGGCTCTGGCCCTCAGCCAGCTCATACAGGATGTAGGGCTAGTGGATATCTGGCTCGCATTCCATCCACGGGAAAGGGACTACTCTTTTCACTCTCCAATGCATGGGTCACATAGCCACCTGGACTATTGGCTCACATCTCCACAAATAACACAAATAACCCTCAGATCTGATATCCTCCCAGTGGTTATATGAGATCATGCCCCAGTGCAGCTGCACCTCCTATTGGGCTCCCCATCACCCTCTTCCCTGAGAAGAAGGCTTGACCCCCTCCTTCTCAGAGATCCAGAATTCAATCCATGGGTGCACAAACAGGTCTCCCTCTTTTTCCAGGAGAACCCTGTATCTGACACTTTGGCTGGAATATGAGGGAGACTTTCAAAGCCAGCAGATTATGGGATTTGCAGCAAGGAGGAAAGCTAGAGAGAAGTGCCTTCTGGACCTAGAAAAGCAGCTGGTTCAAGCAGAGGCCACTTTTAAAGCCACCCCAAAAGCTAGCCGCGACTCCCAGATAGAACACCTAGTGGTAGGAATCCATATGGAGATTAACGAATTACTCTCTCACAAAACTGAAATCTCCATATTAAAACTCAAACACAAATACTGGGAGGGCGGAGAACAGGGAGGTAAAGTACTGTCTTACAGGCTAAGGAAGCAGCAGGCCAACAGAACAATAGTAGGCTTGGTGGACACCAATGGGCAGACTCAGGCTAAAGTGTAGGATATTAATAATATTATGAAAGAGTTTTATGCCAAGCTGTACACCTCCTCAAGAACCATGAACAAGCCACAAGTTACTTCCTTCCTATCCTCCCTGAATCTCCCCAGCTCATTGAGCAACAGGCTGCCCAGCTAGATGCCCCCCCAACAGAGGAAGAAGTGAACCAAGCCCTACATAATTTAAAGCCAGGCAAAGCTCCAGGGGCTGATGGGTACCGCACAGAACTTTGGCAATCTCTGGCCCCAGTTGTTATCCCTATTTTCAGATTAGTTTACAATGAGGCCCTAGAGACTGAGACCTTACCCCCCACCCTCAGGGAGATGTTGGTGACAGTGTTGCCTAAGAAAGGCAAGGACACCGCCCTTCCAGCCAACTATAGGCCGATCTCACCTATCAATGCTGATGGCAAAATATTTGCCAAAATCTTGGCAGCGAGACTCAGCCCTTTACTGCAATTTCTGATTCACTCTTCACAAGCCAGGATTGTCCCAAACCATTATAGCACGGATCATATTGGATCCCTGCTGAACATTACTCAAGTGGCAAAACTCTCACCCACCCCAGTGGCTGCTGTAGCAATTGACTTCAAAAAGGCCTTTGATTCCCTGAAATGGGACTACCTGTACCTTGTACTTAGCCACTTGCGATTTGGAGATAGTTTTCAGGCTTGGGTTCATTCTCTTTACGCCTCTCCTTCCACAAGAATCTTCATCAATTCACTACTCTGTGACCCCTTTCCATTAGCAAGAGACACCAGACATCGCTGCCCCCTATCCCTGATGCTTTTTGTCCTCGCAGTGGAACCTCTGGCAACACCCCTAGATCCAGGGAATTACAATAGGCCAACAAACATATTCCACACTCATGTATGTGGATGATCTGCTGGTACCCCTAGGGGACTCCCAAACATCCTCCCGGCACTGTTATCAGACTTTGCATCCGACTCCGGACTTCAGATAAATCAAAAGAAAATGGAGGTGCTACCTCTTAACATGCACTGCACTCCACACATGGTCATCCCCCTGGGTCTCAGATGGGTACCAACTGACATAACATACCTGGGTATTCAGATATCCCCGGACACCACCAAGCTATGGGAGCTCAAACTCAACCCCCCTTTTAGCAACTATGAAAACCGAGTTTGAAAGGTGGAAGCTACTCCAGCTCACCTCAGCAGGGAAAGTAGCAGCTTTCAAAATGGTGACAGCACCTAAAATTATGTACATAATCTCTCACTTCCCCCTAGAACTCCCCCCCCAGATGGTACAAAATGATAGATGCTTTGATACAGAACTTTCTGAGGGAGGGAAAAAAAACAGGTACAGCATAAACAAGCTATGTGCACATTGGAAAGTTGGAGGATGGTGTCTTCCATGGATAGAGGGCTACAAATGGACCTTCCAGGCTACCCAAACCATAAAATCGCTCCTCCTGATCAATGCTAATTCTACCCAATGGCTCAGCATGTCAGTATGGAGAGGACACAGGCGGGCATCCCCTCCCTCCCACTTTTGCTGTATAACCATCCCCCCAAAGGTGTAGCCCTTCACCCCACCATAACCCCCTCCATTAGATACTGGGGAAGTTGCACAGGGAACTGAAGGTGAATTCCACACCTAGTAAACTAGCCCCCCTCTGGGGAAGCAATAACATCCAGGTCAGCCACAGGTCCATTCTCTGGCCACAGTGGGCCTCTAGGGGAATTAATAGTGTTGAAGACTTGCTAGACAAAAACACCACTGTAGTAGCCACTTATCAAACATTAAAAGAACAATGGGGACTCCCACAGGCAGAATTTTGGAGATATCTCAAATTTTGTAGTGCAGCCCAGACCTATCTGAAGAGCTCCCTCAGACCCATCTCACTCAGAAGCAAGGTACAGAGCTGACTAGCCTCCCCAAGGGCCTAGTGGGTAAGATCTAGTCAGATATAAGGGAGCATATGCCCAGCCAGACACACAAATCTAAGGCAAAGTGAGAAAAGTCACTACAAATGATCATAACAGGCCAGCAGTGGCGATCCTGTTGGACCCTTGCACACAAATGCCACCTGGACTCCAGAAGCAGGCTAATACAGAACAAAATCCTGCATTCATGGTACAAAACCCCATCTGTCCCATATAAGGCCAAACCCCTTGATAATGATTTCTGCTGGAGATGCAAAACACAGATTGGAGACTTAAAGCATACGCTATTGGATTGTCCGCTAATCCATCCCTTCTGGCTCCAGGTGGCTAAGCTTGCCTCTGACATCACTGGAAAGGTGATCCCCCATGATCCAGCCTTCTGGCTGCTTAGCATGTCTGCTCCAGATCTTCAGCTTACACCCCCCAGGAGAAATGGAAAGCCCTCCTAAGTATCCAGGCCAAGTGGCTTCTGCTTTGCAGATGGAGAACAACTGAGCTCCCCAACTATACAGAACTCCTAAACTCCCTCTCTAGCATAGCTTCCCTGCAACAACTCTCACATACCGTTGCTAACGCACTTGACAAATATCACTGCTGTTGGAGGCCATACATCACATATCTAAAGCCATAAGCCAGTATAGGGTAAATAACCCTCCCCTCCCTATGTAGTAGGAATACCAAACTTTTTGATATGAACCCCTTGCACAACCAATGCTGGTTAAATCAGTAATGTTTAATGGTTAGAAATGCTCTGTCACCTAGATACTTTGTGGATATGTCCTTTTTCAGGCTGGAGAAATCCCACATCAAGGTCAAAGAAGCCGCAGAACACTGTGTCACCTCCTAGAGTTGGCCTGCAAGTTTGATTCCTGTTTGGTGCCTTTTATTGCACATAGCGTTTTTCTTTTCCTTTTCTATTTCATGATAAGCAGTATATAATGGCTTCAAACTATAAAGATCTCCAGCCACCGCTCTCACAGAATAGAACTGTAAGTTGCTTTGGATGTGTTTTTTGTGTTATTGTACATACTGCAAGATTGTTGCCACATGTATAAATGTTGGAATAATAAAACAAATTAAACTGAAAATCTGCCAACATTTCTCCAAAGTTTGTTTAATAATGTAACTGCTAGTACAATAGCCAGTAATGAAATTCATACATTGCCACTGTCTGTCATTTGTTTGTCTATACTGCATCAGATCCTGCCTAGGTATATTTAATATTTCGTACCCTGTCCCTGGCCTGACCAATAAAAACACAGCTGTACCCACACTCAACAAATATAGACTCAAGTTATGTAGCCCTCTTTTCAATAATAGCATCTGAACAATTATGTTTAACACACATGAAGTGGGAGAGTGATATGTTGCTGATGGTGTGGCGTGGGTGGCAGCTGTTGGCATGAAACAGGCTATTTCTGTCAGTACTTTCCATGTATAAGTCAGTTTCTATAGTGCTATCATCTCTCTTGAATATTTATAAATCCAAAAAATGTACCTTAGCAGAACTGTATGTGGCAGAAAACCTGAGGTGGGGATTAGATCCTTCAAGATATTGTACAAATTCCATTAGCTCTGTCCCCCCCACCCCACACTATCAGCACATCATCAACATACCTTCTCCAAAGATCTATCTGGTCATAAAAGGGGTTTCTATCCATGTTGCAGATGACCTTTCTTTCATATAGCACTAAATATAAATTTGTGAAAGTGGGGGCAAAAGTAGCATCAGTTGCCATCTATTTAATTTGTAGGAAATGTTGTCCCTGAAAAAGAAAAGTGTTCTTCTTCAGCACAAATTCAGCTAAGGTAGCTAAAAATCAATAAAAGAGGGGGCATAGTTAGTTGCTGTCTCCAACCAAAACCATAATGCACTCAAGCTGCCATCATAGGGGACACTGGTATACAATAATTCAATAACTATTGTAACTAAAAGCCAATCTTGAGTCATCAGTAGCTCCTCCAGGATGCCCAATATCTGTGTAGTGTTGCAGATAAAAGACAATAATTTTGGAACCAAATGCCATACATGCTCATCAATAAACCTGGAAAGAGGCTCAGTAAGATAGCCTATTCCAGAGACAATTGGGCGTCTTGGGGGGTTCACCAATGTTTTGTGGACCTTGGGTAGCATGTAGCTCATTTGTCTAATGGGGTGGCTAGCACTTAGATAATTGTTTCTTGTGAGATAACACCTGCTTGATACATTAGCTGTAGATAGGAATTCATTTCTCCTTTAAAGAAGCTGTCATATCCAAATGGAGTTCCACATAAAAATCAGTGTCTGAAAGTTGCCTGAAAATCTCTTGACAATATGAGTCTCTTTGCAGATGACTCGAAGCTGGGTGTGGTGGTGGATGGGGAGGAGGGGAGAGTAGCCATGCAGGAGGACCTGGAGGCTCTGGAGAAGTGGTTGTGTACCTGGAAACTGAAATTTAATGCAGGGAAGTGCAGGGTTCTTCACCTGGTGGCTAGAAACCCAGGTCATGTGTATACCCTGAGAGGAGATACACTACAAGTCTTGAATGGGGAGACGGACCTGGGGGTGGTGGTGGATGTCAAAATGAACAACTCTGAGAACTGTGGGAGGGCAGCAGTCAAGGCCAATAGGATTCTGGGGTGCATCGCTAGGGGGATAACCTCAAGAAGAAGGGACGTGATTCTTCCTCTGTATAGCTGCCTGGTTAGGCCACACCTTGAATACTGTGTGCAGTTCTGGTGGCCGCACTTAAAAAGGTACATTGCACTCCTAGAGAGGGTCCAGAGGAGGGCAACCAGGATGATTAGGGGTATGGGGGAGAGGACCTATGAGGAGAGGCTTGAGAAGCTCAACATGTACTCTCTAGAGGAGAGGAGGGACAGGGGGAACGTGATAGAGATCTTCAAGTACATAAAGGGGATATATAAGGGAGGCTTAGATGGGGTGTTCCAACAGAAAGAGGGGGACAACCAGGGGACACGGGTGGAAGCTACGGGGGGGGACTCGGGGGGAGAGAGGAGGAGGCGTTACTTCACTGAAAGGGTGGTTGTACCATGAAATACACTGCCTGAGGGGCTGGTGAAGGTGGATTCTATGGAGGGGTTCAAGAGGGGCTGGGACAGGTATGGGGTGGTGAAGCTGAGCAAGGTCAATGCAGGGGAGAACTAGAACAGGGGGTAGGGGGATCCAAGGGGGGGACAGCAGAAGTCGTGCCCATTATGGGTGCTGACTATCAAGCAAACTTGAAAGACCATGAGGCCTACTTTGCTGGCATTTTTAGCATGTTAGTATAAGCATTTTTTTCCATTAACTCCACCGACCCACCCACCCATCAGTTGGTTTTATAATCAGATCATGATTTTGCTGAAGTTTTACGATCACTGTTCTCTGCTGAAATGATGTTAACATAATTAATATTGGTCATACTTTTCCTCTGTTTCTCCCACTCAATAACAGCCATCTCAAAAGTAAGGGCTTCTGGATTATATGGTGGCATAAAATTGGACAGTTTCCTCAATGTGTTGGTACTATCAATAATATAATCAACAGAATTTACAGAGTCAGTGGAGTTAGCAGTCTCGGATATTGTGGCTTCGACGAAAATGTCTGTAGAGATCCCCATTTCTGAGTTAGTGTTTCTTTTAGAAAAACATCCTGCTAGATTTTGCTTTCTACAGAACTTCTTAATGTCTATGTAAAGATCAAACTTAGTGACAGTACATGTGTGGACAAAACTAAGTTCCTTATTCAAGACATGAATATGTGCCTCACTCAGCTCAAAGGGTGAAAGATTAATAATATTTACCTCTTCTTGTTTTTGTACGATCTGCCCATCAGTGTATTCACTTGTTCCATTTGCAGTGTTAACTGCTGGTACTGCTGTTGCCTGCCACAGATATATCCTAGGTTTGTTTTTCCTTCTGTCCCTTCTAGTCCATTTGTGGTCTTGTCCACCCCTTGGAACTGTACCGTCTATGAACTGTGTCTCTGTACAGATTTCAGATGTTTGATAATTTCCTCCTCCAAAACCTCCTCTTCTAAAAAATCTTCTGGGGAATCAGTGGCAGATTCACTAGCTGGGGTAAAGTGATCAGTTGATGTATTAGCAGATTTCAAGATTGATCTAGGTGCAGGAAATGCTGTAGGTGACTCAACTTGAGGAGCAGTCGGAGCCGACGTTCATTAATTTTTTTGTTTATGTTGTTTATTTTGGGTCTTTTGCAAATAAATTGTCCCAGTGTCTTTTCCAAGTAAAGACCCAATTAAGTAGATAGTCATGTCTGTCTCTTTCAAATTTTTCTAATTTCTTAGCCTTGATCCATTTACTGTATCTTGTTCTCCCAGGACACATTTCAGTTCAGATTCAAAAGTTACAAAATCGGAATGTTCTTTGAATTGGGATGCTAATGACTCTTGCACTTTTAATTCAGCTTCCATCTTCTCCTTTTGTGCTGTATATTAATCATGTATAAGGCAATTCATGAACAGCATCGAAGCTGCCTGCATCTGGTCTTTCCAGTCTTTCATGAAAGTTACTCTATTATGTCCATATCCTGGTCATTTAAAGACTCTTAAGCCCTGGGGTGCCTCATTAACCTTGACATAGGCTTCCAAAGTGCATTTATGTCAATATCCCTTCTTGCTCTCAGGGCAGCACTCTCCAGTTTTTGGAATGCTGTACGAATTTCAGGTTCCACAACCTCTCCAGAATTTTCTATGGTGTACTGTGTTACATCTGAATCAGGAGTCAACTCTTCATTAACAAATGGGTTGGTAGTACCAGTATAACTAAAAAATAGCTTCTACAAGGTTATTCCCTGAACTCCTCAAGTAAATGTCTTTTAATGTAACCGACATTCCAGCCCCCTGTGGTGGCAAACCACAAAAAATGGCCTAACGTCAAGCCACAAAAAACTTTGGAAATTGGTCTGTTAGCTGGTGGCTGTAGTCAACTGGGCCAGCCCCATCCCAGACCCTGCTCCAGTCATGTTGACCCCCACTGAGATGGCCACACATGATTGGAGCTGGAAGCAGTCAATAACATTTATTCCCCCATTCATCACTGGTCACTTAAGCTGCCTGTTACTGTTGAAGTTCCCTGTCCTGGCCCCAGCAAGACCTCTGAACGACAACACACTGCCTCCCTCAAGTGATGAGTTTCTGCTGTGCAGAGTCCACCCCATATAATGAGAGTGGCAGACCGTGGGACTAGCACAGCAAACAGACATCCAGCAGTGAGCATAGGCGAGGCATCGGGGTTGGCAAGTCATTGTGGGAGGGCATGGCATCTTCATGCTCAGGTTGCACAGCATATGCTCCAACTGCCTGTCAATTAGAGGGACTCGGGCTCTCACTGCAGGCTCAGAGGAGAGACATGGAGCAGGAGTCACGGACAGATCTGCTGCTGCTACAAGTGCAAGATAGGAGAAGAAAGTGGAGCGGAGGTGGTACTGGACCAGACTGGAGGGAGTGTTCACAGGGCTGACTCAGGCTATCCTTGTTGCAGCTGTCTAGGCTGCCTGTACTTAAAGTACCAAGTGAGTCTGTAGCAGCAAAGTGTGTGTGTTTGTGGGGGGCACTGCCATAAACTGGGAGGGCCCATACCCCAATTTTGGGGGCTAATGATGCCACTGCTCATTGATAGTAACATTTGCCATTGCTAAAGACAATAAGATATTGTGGAAGATAAAGAAACATTTTAACAGTTGAAAAATGGAGGTCATTTTGCCCTTGTATACAGCATATGTCTGGCCCATTTTGGACTATTGCAGTCATTTGTGTTGTCCATACAAACAAAGGGGATAGTGATAGGGTTGAGAGGGTGCAGTGTAAGGCACAAAAGTGATTTACACATTAAAAATGAAAGTTATGAAAATCATCTAAAACAATAAAACCTTATGTCCCTCAAAACCAGACAGCTGAGAAGAGATATCTTACTTTTGTATGGCAGCTGTCAAAATCTGTACCTCTTGTGTGAGTTACTACTGGATTTTAAAAATGATGACAAAGGTACTTGAGGTCATCTGTTACAACTTGTCCGACAGAGATTTAGAACCAACAAAAGAAAAAAAAAATTACACACAATGCATCATTAACCCCTGGAATAAACTCCTGATTAATATTATAATCAGCAGAAACAGAAACAGGTTTAAAGAGCAACTCTCAATTTTAATAAAAAGCTTAGAAACACTACATTTACGTCATGTTGTATCTTTATTGCTTTTTAGTTCATTATTTTATTTTGCTTTGTTGTTGGTCAACTCATTATAGTAACTAATGCAGCAACTATTTCACTGAGTCTTTCAAAATGTATCTAACTCTCCTCTGATAACCACACAATTGCTGTTTTGTGACATCATAGGCTGTTGTCCTGGTGAGCATTATGATGTCATAAACAAAGGCACTATGAGGTAAACAGGGGAGAGGCAACAGTTTTTACATGTTTTCTGTACAGACATTTTAGATGGACAACCAAGATGTGCTGTAAATTGTGGAAGGATACACTGAAAATGAAAACAAATATATTCTCTAGTAAATTGTAACAGCTGAAACATCTGATTTATGAGAAAGCACATGCTTAAGTGCAGAGTTGCTCTTTAAGTTAAAACTAGATAAACATATTCTGAGTGGGGTAAGAATACAGTATAATACATAACACACAGGAGCTATTGTGGGCTAACTCCCTCCTATGCTTCTTTCCACCTTAGCATGAACCCCCTTAGAACACCCTATAGGACTCTTGTTCCTCCTCCCTTTATCTACCTGCCTGAGAAATCCTTTTGATATATCAAGGATCCCATTTTAATAAAATCCCACTTGATCTCTATCATTACTAGTAGGCAAGACCCCTCTAGCCTGTCCCTTCGTTCCTCTTCCAGCTTCCTGAAGTCTACCTTCTTAAAATCCAGGATCAATGTCCCGAAATATCTGTCTTTTTGTTTCCAGGGCTATGTTGTATCACAGTGTGTTGAGGTTGTGAGTCCTGAGCAGATCCTCCACTACTCACCCTCAAGGCTATCCTGGTTGGTCAGAACTCAGTCAAATATGTTCCTGTTGCCTGTCTGCCTCTCCATCTTCTGAATCATGAAACAGTCCCAGAAACCATCCACAAACATCTGGTTCCTGATGCTCCACACCCCAGGAATGCACAAGTCCACATCTGGTATACTGAAGTCGCCTGGCAGCACAACTTCTACTCCAGATGCCGACCTACTGTTCTCCTAGATGAGTTCCTTATCAACCCCCTCAGACTGACTTGGGGGCCTGTAGGTTTCCCCCACATGGGTGGATGGCCAGTTGCCTATAACCCATCAGCTGAGCCCATAATGATTCCATAACATCCTCTCCCCCATGTTGTTATCCTTCAACACCCTTATGCCTTCACAAAAGTTCAGTGCAACCCCCCACACCCACCCTTCTGCCTGTACTTCTGAATATTATGTAGCCTGGCACCATGAAGTCTCAGTCATTGTTGGGTGCTGCTCACATTTCAGTAACTGCTATTAAATGTTGGTTGCTTTCTACTTTTATAACCTAAAGATCACTCATTTTATTAATGAGGCTTTTGATATTTAAGCAAACCAGGGCACAGTTAGTTCAATAAGAAACTCGAACAGTAACTGGTCACTTCATTCATCTTTTATTTCCATTTCATTATAGCATTCTTGCTTGCCAAAAATAATTTATTTGTGCAAACAATGCCCAACGTTTCACTCCTGAGATATAGGAACTTTATCAAGAGTTGTGATCCTAAATTATAAAATAAAATCCTTTCATCTTCAATATACTCTTTTTAAAGGACTACATTTTTATGGTTAATTGTTACATTATACTGCACATTTTTTTATAACAATATCATTCATTTATAGTAAAATGTTTTTAGCATGGCAGATTCATATATATTAACTCACTACAGAAATGGCAGGCTCACAGTCTTAAACCAATGGAGCAAGGAGACTGCAGCCATGCAGCAAATGTGTCCTGTGTTGTTTCTGAGTTCCCATCTTCTTAAGCTGCTGTGCCAGCATTCACGCCACTGACATCATTACCCTTGTTGTGCTGAGGACTTCTAGACATGTCCTAAATTCCAAAACATTCTAAATCTACTGGTAGCCTAAGAGTTAAGACTTTGAGCCTGCAATTTCTGAGGTGAGTTAATATGACTCCTCTGTACTAAAAATGTTTTTTTAAGAAATGAATGATGTTGTTAAAAAAATATGAATAATATAAAAATAAACAAAATGAATGCAGTCTGTTAAAAAGAGTACATGAAAATGAAGGATTTTGTTTTACAATTTAGGACCACAAACTTCGATACAGCTCCTACATAACAGGAGAAAAACGTTGGCCATTGTTTGTAGAAGTAAATGAATTTTGGCAAGCAAGAAAGCTGTAATGAAAAATAAATGAAAGCAAAAGGGGCAACAGACTTCTAGGAAAACATAAACTGAACTTACAAGCTCAAATGGGCAGACTGGGTGGGCCACAGGCCCTTATCTGCTGACACTGTCTATGTATCTATGTATCAAAACAACTTGTGAATTGACTGGTTGCGGTGGGAGTTGCTTCTTGAATTAACTGCAGCTTAATTCATACTAGTCCATCAAAGTGTGTGACCCTAGTGGCTAATTCCAGAGGATGTACAGGGGTTTCAGTTCAGATTTAAGCAAATCATCCTCGAGGACCACTGCCTTCTGTTACTGCACTGTCCACTATCTGAACATTCTTTACCTGTACACTGTGGCCCAGATATTTAAAAGAGTTGAGCCATGCGCAATAGGGTTGTGCCTGCGCAAGTCTGAAATTGCGCCATTCTGCGATATTCAGCAGGAGGCAGTTGCGCCCCCGAAATATGCTGAGCAACAGCGCAATGATAATGAAGGCATGCGCAACCGAAGGGGGAGGAACCATGCATAAATGGCACAGTGCGATATTCAACAACTTGCACAATGCGCAATAGGGGAGCAAGCGGAAGTTGCGCCATAGTGGAAATGAGCCAAAATAAAAAGAAGCAAGGGAGAGGTGCAAGAATACTACAGGGAAGCCACATGAGGCAGAACTCTAGCCAGACAGACAGGGCAGGAGGCACAAACAGGGCAGGCCAGGGAAAGGGCACTCTGAACAACCAGGCACAGGGAAGGTGTGGGGAGCCACACAGCACAGAGGCCAGCACAGGCAGGTGTATCTGGTGCAGGGGAAGTAGCAGCCAGGACAGCAGGGGGAATACAGCAACAGCTGCCACGGGGGGTAAAAACAAGCCAGGGACATGGCCAGTGCTACCTTCCAAATGGAGGCCATTATGAGGGGGGTGAGAAGGCAGGTGGCAGGGGGCGTGGCCGTGGAAGGGCCAGTCGGCGGTATGCCCCCAACAGGCAGTACCAAGCCCGCACCAGCTTTGAGCTGTACACTGATACTGAGATTGTGGGCTAGTACCACCTGAATAGGGCAATTCTGAGGTGGCTCTGTGAGCTGTGCAGTGATGTGATACAGGCACCCACATGACGGAGCTATGCCCTGTCAGTGGAGACTAAGGTAACAGTCTGAATGTGCTTGCTCACCATGGGTACCTTCCAGAGACCAACTGGGGACAGAACAGTCATAACCCAGTCGGCCACGTCACGCCACCTCACCCAATTCCTCAGTGCATTGCTGCCACATGCTGCAGAGTACATCCATTTCCCCAGCACAGTGGCAGAGCGCACAGCAAACATACAGGAGTTCCATAGGATAGCACATATGCCTGGCATGCTAGGGGCAATAAACTGCACCCATGTGGCCATCGCACACCACTGGCCCCAAGGGGGGCCGCTTTATAAATGCAAAATTTCGCCAGCATCAACTGCCAGGTGGTGTGCGATGCCAGGGGGTACATAATCAATGTCTGTGCCACGCACCTTGGGGGAGCACATGATTCTTTCATCTGGCACCAGTCAGCACTGTGCCACAGATTCAAGAGTGGGGACATCCCCACTGGACACCTACTGGATGAGTATGCAAACCACATGGACAATCATAGTGCCTGGGGGGGCATGGCCAGAGGTGGCATGGGTAGTGACCTACATGGCCTGGGGCAGGGTGATGCTGATCACAAAACTAACCTCCACCCTCTACACACAGGTGACAGTGAATACCCATTCCGTCCCTGGCTGCTCACACCCTACCGGTGGCCCGCGACCCCATTGCAGCAATGCTCCAATGAGGCACATGCCACTACACGTAATGTCATCGAGCGGGTGTTCGGGATGCTGAAGGCACATTTACGTTGCCTGGACACCTCTGGCGGTGCTCTACAGTACTGCCCTTCAAAGGCCTGCGGGTTATTTCTGGCCTGTTGCATCCTGCACAACATGGCCAACGAATGTGGGATAGCTATACAGGTCGAAGAGGGGGACAGCGATGGGGGTGATGGGGATGCTGGTGATGATGGTGATGAGCAGCCCCCCCCTTGGCCGATGGGACCCCCGACTGCTCCGGCTGGCACAGCTGCACCGGGACACCATCACAGAGGAGCACTTCAGCCAACCCAGGTAAGTCATGCGGTCATGTGCAACCACCAGTGGCTAAGGCACAACCCACAAATACGCATGGTCACACACCAGGGGTGCATGCCATCAAGGGATGTGGCAGGGCACAGAAGCACTCACACAACCAGGGATGGGTGAGGATTAACATGCCACGTGGATGGACACATACACACACACACACACACTCACACACAATGCAACAAACGTGCACAGAGGGCAGGAGGCAGACCGACCCAGAACGCACACCCTAGCAACACACATGTCCACAGGCCACCACGCCCATTGCCTGTCCATGTGCGTGTGTCAGATGCTGAGCACTATTGCACATTAGTGTACAGCGCAATGCAGGCATCATCATGCACACGCAGCTGTGGACAGCAGCCAGGAGGATGTGCAGGTGGACTGTGTGTCCGCGTGCAGGGCCGGGTACCCACCGGTGCACTGCCCACTGAAACACACAATGCACACAGGGCAGCACCAGACAGTAGCTGCACTGGGAGACAGGTCAGTCACGCGACACAGTGCCCCAGCCACCACGGATGTGTGGGCAGCCCCACCAAGACCCGCCAGCACTGACAGACTTACCACTGGCCTCATGGGGTGGCACCGATGGCCCCCCAGGGGTTCCACTGTGTGAATGTGACTGTGCTCGCGCAGGGGTCTGCAGTACACTGAAATGCCTGCACCAGGAGTGCTTGGGATGCCCACAACTGAACCTGGCATCGACAGGGTAGGAGTCGCTCAACGCTGGGAATGGGGGGTGGATAGTGTACTGCATGGTGTCCGCGATGCATGGGCACCTGATTGTGTGCCCATTGTAGCCATGACAGCAATGAATGCCTATGCATGCCTGTCAATGGCAGTGGTCACATCCTCTCGCAAATGGTCCATCCCTGCCAGGATCAATGCGGTGTCCCTGCTGCGACACTCCTCTGTCCACTCCAGAGCCACACGCAGTGCATCCACGCACGTTGCAGGCCGCATCTGCTGCTGGACTGATGCTTGCAGTAGGTGGGTGTGCTCATCCAAGAGGTCATCAGCCTCCTTGGCATCCTGTCTCTCAGGGTATGCACGGCCCTGATGATCAGCACCCCTTGAGGGTGGGTGCTGTGCACCAGGACCAGGTCTGGGCATGTCCACAGGTGGTGCACAGACACCGCCACTGAACCCTGTACCCCCAAGACCATTGGGCGACTGCTGATGCTGCCCCTTCGGCTGCCACTTCTCAGGGCTCAGTGGTGCTGCTGCAGTGGCTGCAACAGTCCCACTGTCCTGAACAGACACCAGTGCTGCCCCACTGGTGCTGACAGGCACAGCCTGGGACTGTGCTGACACACAGGCCTCCACGGTGGCACCATCCACAGCCATGGGTGCGGATTGCCCTGCTGTGTGGCCATCCCGTGGCACACACATGTCACTGCCTATGACGGTCGTGTCATCATCACCGGTGATGGACTCTGCACTGGCCACAGTCACAGCATGCTGGCATCCGTGGATGCCAGCACGCTGGGACACAGGAAGGGCTTCCTCCACACCTGTTACAATGACATCAGTGTGGACAGCCAGGCAGCCCCACTGTCACAAAGATCCACTTATACCTGTGGAGGTGGATGGTCCCTCCTCCAGCTCCAGCTGACTGTCCGAAGTGGACAGGCCCACCACCGCTGACCAATGCAGATGCTCAGGATCTGTAAGGGAAAGCAAAGTCGCGTTAGTGCGTGTGACCTACCCTGCTCCCCCATAGACAGACCATGACTTACCATGCAGTGATGGGCCACCACCCGTCTGGAAGCCACCACCTGGAACACCCTCAATGGCACTGCGCTGCATGCTTCCAGCAAGCCTCTCCTCCTGTGGGGTCAGCTGTTCCACCTCCGGCTGTCCCCCACCTGTTGCAGCTTGTGCTGCCCTGATGGCAGCCACCTTCTCCTTTATCCTCCTCCTGTCTGTGCCCATCTTTTTCTTACACTCTTGCATGGAGCGCTGGTGCCTGCAATGCAGGTTCACAGCACGTGCCACCTCCTCCCATGCAGCAGCACGAGCTTGAGGTGCTCCCCGCCGTCCACTGAGAAGTGGCTCTTGATCCAGGTAGACCTTGAACAAGGCCTTGGTTTCAGCCTTTGTAAAGTTAGGCCTCCTCCTCCTCCCACCACTGTGTTCCTCCTCTCCAACAACCTGCTCAGTCATTATGTAGCCTGTAACAATGGCAGTTGTTACCTGTGACTGTGCAGTCCCATGCATGTCCCTGAATCCACAGTCCACACTCTCAAACAGCATGCAACTCACCAATAGACTGCAGTAACCGACTATGGCCACTGCAGCACATTGTCACACTTTTATAGCTCAATCCATGCAAATGAGGTGAGGAGCAACTTTAAGTAGATGCAAATTGCAGTGCAGCACCACTGAATGGCTGATTAGATGATTTGCATATGACAGCTGAATATTGCACTGTTGCACTTTGCGCAATTGTGTAGAACATGCTGAGCCAATGGCGCAGTTCTGTGACATGCGTAGTACACACCTCACTGCGCATGCCCGGGTTGCTGACGCAGGCACCTTCCGCGCTGATGATGAGCTGTGCATGGTAGGCAATGCAGGGCATGGCCACTATTGTGACAGTGGTGCTATAGCGATGGTCCCTACATGGCGCTGTGGCACTGGGCCATCATAGGCGCATTGGGCCTTTCGGTGATGGGCGCTATGGGCTTGGCACACAGGCAGCCAATTGCTACACATTGTCTTCCAATGGCGCTGTGTGTGGCCATGCGCCAGAGACCCTTGGCCCTGTGCCCGATCTTTTCCCCCTAGGTGCCATGCGTCAGGCATGGGTGCACCTCTATCGCGCTGTTCGGTAACAGCATGATAGGGAATGGCAGCGCTGTACCGCGTAGCATCTGCACGTGGGAAGCCATGCTGCAGAGCACCATATTGCCTACTATTACTGTGAGAATGGCACGCAGATGGGCAACACAGTGGTCTGTGATAGAGATAGCCAATCTGGTGGCAATTGTGCAGCCACACCATGGGCCTCTCTTTGGGGAGGTGCCCCTGGACAGGGCCAGGACCCAGGTGTGGCAGGAGGTGGTCACTGCCCTGGAGGAGGCCACTGGATGGGGAGGAGCACGGAGCAGTACGGGCACCATTACGGGGACCTGCGGAGGAGGGAGCCGGAGCTACTGGCACGAATGTGAGCACGTGCCAGGAGGGGCATGGTGCCACGGCCAGGTAGGGGCTCCATCAACACACTTTTATCATCCATATGGGTAACAGTGTTGTATGTGTCCAGCACATAGGGGAGGGACCATCTGGGGTTGGCTGTGGTGGTGTTCACAGGGTGTGGGGTGGGGGGTCTGGCTGAGTGGGAGGCACACACCCGGGGGGTGGGAGGGCACACACCCGGGGGCAGGGGGACTTTGCTTTGGGATTGTACTGATGTTTTTCTCTCCTTGTTTGCCCTACAGGCCTGGAAGAACGCCGCTGTGTGAGAGAGGAGTGGCAGAGGGAGGAGGACGGTGCAGCCAGGTGGGGTGAGGGCCATCATCGCCCACCTGACCAGCCCGATGAGGGTGAGTGCCATATATCCATGATTACTATTGCATGCTGTGTGACAGGGTGGGCAGCGGGGCATGGCCACCATACATCGACACCACTGCCATGCACGCAACTTGTTTCAGTCAACACTGTACAGTGGCAGTGCATGTCTGGGAGTGCCTCAATGGTGGTCCATGCGTGTACCAGGTACATGGTTGTGCCACTGCATTTGCACCACATAGCCATGTCACTAAATGGCCACGGTGGTACTGTGCGTGACTTGGCTGGTGGGTGTGTGCAGCGTTCCACATGGCTGTATGCACCTGGGTGGGCAGGTCCTGTGGACGTGATCACTGCGGGTGGTCACACACCATCACAGTGGTATGTCCCATGGCTGTATGCCATGCACAGTGGGTGGGCTGTATGGGGTTGTGCATTCACACCTATTGACTGTGCTCCCTTGTCCTAGGTACCCGCCATCTTCGAGAGATACGGGAGGCAGTGCGGGAGATCCTGGTGGTCACACGGGCATCACTTGAAATCCTGCATCGATTAGACAAGACCGGGGTTCTGAGGAGGCACAGGGCCCGGAGGAGCCAAAGCAGGGAGAGGCGCTCCTGCTAGTGTGGATGGCTGGCAGTTTTCCCCTACCCCTTGGACCCATCCTCATGCCCCTCCTTCCCCGTCCCATTTGTCCACCCCTGCCCTCTACCCACCCCCACCTTGTTTGTTGTCCCCCTAACCTTGTATATAGTTCCACTGTTTTATTGTATATAGTTTGTGTTATTGTATATAGTTGATGGTTATGTATTATTTCAATATATTTAAATTTTGATATGAATACTATTGTGGTCTCTGATTTGCAGTGGGCTATAGGTGCTCAGCTGCAGTGGTGTGCATGGTGTCGGGTGGTGCGGTCATGGGTGTGTGTGTGTCAGTGTGGAGGTGACTATGGTGTGGGGGTACCTATCAGTCAGTGTCTGTCGTGTGTGTGTTGTTCCCTGCGCACTGGCTGACTGTGTGCAGTGGGCCATGGTGCATGCTCTGTGTCCATGGCTCACCCATTGGCCCGTCCATGGCCTGTGCAGCTGACACACATGCATGTCTGTGGCCTGCATGGTCCACTGGCATGTCAGTGATGGCAGTCCCTGCAGGGCGGCCACTGTACCCGTCACTTTGCTGGGTTGTCTCCTGTCACTGGTGTGGTGCATGCCTTGCTCGGGTGGCACTGTGGGCATCACAGTCATTGTCCCACCTCCATGCTGTGCCTTGTGTGTGTTGCAGGGGATGTGCCCCACTGTCTGTGACTTGTGCTCCGGGTGACTGCTGGTAGTGTACGGGTCCACAGTGCCTCCGAAGGGTGGCTGGCACTCCAGTGCCATGGAGGACTGCGGGTTGTGTGTACACAGCTTAAATGGGCCCACAATGGGGGCTTGGTTGCCCCACCACTGCATCCCTGTGTTGTTGTGCCCTTGGATATGGGTGGGTGTCTGTCCATACACTGTGTGGCATCCGGTGTGCTGCGTGCTTCCACACACCACTGTGGGTGGCTGTGCTGGCTGCTGTGGCCAGTGGTGGGTCGGGGTGTGTTACTGGACTACTGTTCAGGGTGCTGTACCACTGGTGGTGGTGTCAGGGGCATGTCCCGTCCCATGTGGGGTACCTCTTGTGCCTACGCATGGTTGGTCTCTCAGCAGTACCTCAAGGGGACTGTGCATGGTGGCACTGTGTCTGCCATTGTTGCATTGCTGTGTGCTTCCACCCGCTGATGGGTGCTCATGGTGGGGCTCGCTTGCATGGTTCTGTGGTGCAGAGGGTTGAAGTGTCACAGTGGGGGTGGTGGCATGCATGGGGTTTCCAGCAGTGGTGGTCACTGCTCATGGGGGTGTGTCTGAGGGTCATGGTACAGGTTGTGCTCTGCACTGGGGGGATGGTGTGGCATGGGGTGGTCTTCCCTCCTTGTGTGCCAGTCACAGCTTGCCGGTAGGTGTGATGGGGCACCATGGCCCAGCTGTGGGTTGTTTGCTTGTCTCCATGGGCCAGTGGTTATTCCAGCCCTCCCCCAGTTGTGCAGTGCTTGGGGTGTGGGGGGACAACATCTGTTCTGCTGTGTGTTCCTGTGCACATCTGTGGCATGGGTGGTGGGACCCTACCTCCCTGGTTGTGCGGTTGCATTGCTCTGCTGTTGGGGGGCATCCCTGGTTGCGCTATGGCACCTCTGGACTTCTCAGCTGAACATCCCTTGTTGAGCTATGGTGCATCAGATCTGCTCAGCTTCCCCTCCCTAGTTGTGCTATGGCGCAGGTGGTGCGATATTCAGTCGTCGGCTGTAGGTGCAATTTGGCCTGCTCCATTTTTGAATATCGCGTCTCTTGCGCATGGGCGCAATAGACTTGCGCTTGCTCCTGCTAATGCACACTTTTTGGGTGCAGTTTGAATATCTGGGTCTGTGTTTTATTTCTGTAAGTTCTTCCCTGCATATCTAGGGTGGTTCTTGCTCTGCATATCATGCCTCTTCCTTGTTCCCCATCTATGCTATCCCCGGTTCCATGAGAGACTATTTGGGGGCCTCCCAGCTAGGTTCCCAGAAACTGAGTTTATCACATGGATGACCCTAGCCGCAGCCTTCTGCACTACTAGTTTAAATGGCCCAAGATGTAAATCTCAAGCATCTTGCACAGTGCCCTTGTACTCTAATTTATAGGATAATAGCTATCCAGTTTAAATAGGTCTTTATCTCACCAAAAGGCACTTCAGTCTCCTTGGAAGAAAAAAAACCCTCTTCAGTGCACCACTCTTTTAACCAACTGAATCAGAAGATTTTTAGCGTCCTTGCTTCCCCCCTTTAATGTACTGTGAGGACCTCTTAGAAGGTTAGAATATTACCCAGCCCCTTAAATCTAGAACCTAGTGCCCTGAAGCTATCCTGCACTACTACAGTTTGAGCATGTCATAAGTAACCATGTGGTGCTGCCATGTGTTATAGTGGGCTGAGTATTCAGTCCAATACTCATGGCCCTAGCATGCCACAGCCCTGTATATGCTTGTGTGCCCTCTAGAACAAACTGTACCATCATGCCCATTAATTCCAATTGTCTGATGTGGCTTGGATGGGATTGATCCCCCCCCCCCCACAAAACAAGATGATTTGTGGAAGGACTGCTGGGTGGGGCTCATTTGCCAGACTGTGCTGTGGTGGAGGAACTCATCCCTTGTGCTTCACATGCATGGGATTAGATTCAGTACATGCGTGCCAGGGGGCAGTTGTAATACTGGAAGCTATGATTAACCCATTAAATATCAAGCTTACCCCAAATGGAGTGGCAATGCTTCCTGGAAGCCAGAGATGCAAGTAATGCTCTGGTCATCTTTTGAAGGACAAGTGGAAAGGATTACATACAGTAGTTTCCCACTGCTGCAGAAGCAGAGAAGGCATTACAGGAACATTAGTTCAACAAAAAGAGCTTTTTTTTTAACTGTGATAATGTAAGTATTGTACTTACTGGTAACACTTCATTAAGTAAAATAATATAAAACACAACATGATTAACAATGAAAGGATAATTGCAAGTGTACTTACAGTATACTTTTGTTTTCAAAACTACTTCAGACTAATTTACTTATGCCTGTCTTTTCTGAGTAGCTCACTAAAAACAGACTTTCTTCTTACAGTTGGTTTCTTCAGTTCCCTTCCCTGTTAAATTTCCCTTAATTATTTCTCCAATTCCGTCAGCACTGCTACTGCCCTAGTAGTTGAAAGGTTAAACAAAGCACCAAGACTGTCAAAGTGAGTGAAACCAACTGGTGTCAAGCTATCAGAAGGTAATCAGTGCTAATAGGTACATAATGGCTAACAGTGGGCTTGTTTGCACACAGATACATCACGGCAGACAGAGTGCAGGCCAGGTTGCAATCACATTTAAAGAAAACATTGGGCACTCCAGGCAGTTGAAGGTTAAAAAGCAAATGAGAAAAACAAATCTCTCACCCCACCCCTGCCAAGATTAGAAGAGAACACAGTTCTATGTGCTACCATTCAGCTCTCTGTATGACTTTACATGATACAGTACCTGGATATTCCCATTTTGCACTTTCTGCTTTGATAGTTCTCTATAGTTGATCATTGCCTTGGAATTGATCTATAAAAAAAGGATCATAGGAATATTTTCATAGCAGTTGCCAGGGCAGCTAACAAAAACATGCAGATATTTTTAAGGACTGCATTTGGTGGGGGAAGGGTGCAAGTTAACTCATCAAAGGCTGAATTTAGCCAATTAAATATCACTTGTACTTGTTAAGGAGACATAGACACAGTGGCCTTCTCTTTAGACTATGCAGAATGGCTCTTTTTTTCAACCAGATTGGGCATCTTAATACAGTATGTATTAATTGCAAAAACATATATTTAGGCACCAGTTAGAACTGCAGCATAAAGATGCGAAAGAAGACAAATTTGATGCTAATGTAGAAATTCTCCCTGAATCTTGGTCCTAGGTGATGACTACGGGGCTGGGGCGTGGGGAGTTAAGGCCCCTCCTGGGACAGTGAAGGCAGCTGAGCCCCCTCCCCATGGTAAGTCAAAAACAAATTTTTTTTTCTGAGCTCTACCAGACCAGCCCACTCGTTTTATCATGCCCCCTTTCCATTCGGCCAGCATCTCTGTAAGAAAAGTTATAAAAAGGGTTGGTGAAAGAGAGCTTTCTGATTGGCTGGGAACATTCTATCAGGCCTATCTTAATCTTAGGTAAACATACATAGAGTTTAATCAAATCCTAAACATTTTACAAATCTATTTTAAAATACCTATTTTTTGTACAGTAATAGTAATACAATACTCCCAGGTTATGTTAATGTTCTGTTAATCATCCTGTAGGGGTATGTAGCACTCAGCTATGCCTTATGCCATATTACACCCCTAGTGGGCATTAACAGAAGATTAACATGCTCCTGGCCCTTCCTTATTACATAATTCTACATTATGATACATGTCCTCTCTCCTCCTTATCTACATGCTGACAGTTAGTTCTACCCTTCACTGATGCTGCACTCCAACCCATGCTCACTAACATGCTTGTGCTACAGTCTTTAGACAGTGTAGGGTGCACATTACTGGTGGTAGCATCCCAGTATGCTAGTGATCAGTGGCAGCTTGATCTGATGACTGCTGCTACCTACATTCAGTGAAGAAACATATCCTGGCCAGCCACTGTGCTGGAGCATGGAGGACAACCAAAGTCTGAACCCACAAGCCATTGCCCAGTGATGTCCTGCTCTGCATTGCAGGATGAGGACAAGGCTGGTAAGGTGCTTAATTGTGGCCTCGTAGTGGCTTTTCAGTGGAAGTGGGTGGACAGGTGGTCAGTGGGCTGGTGGACCTTTATTTTATTTATTTATTTAGCTTTTGTTGACCGGGTAAGTGCACTAGACAAATCCTGCCTATTTTCAGGCACGACCCGGGGGAGAGGGATACAGATGAATGCCAACTGACCTTGAACCAGATTAAGCTGTTGGTGGTATTTTTAGTGAATGAGGGAATTTGCAGGACACGGGAAATTCCCTACTCTTTCGATAAGTGCCATGGGATCTTTAACATCCACCTGAACTACACCAATCCAGACAGATGGGACCTCAGTTTAACGTCTCATCCGAAAAGACGGCACCTCAGAAGTGCAGCACCCTCTCATGCTGACTACAGTGTCATGTACTGGGATATTAATCAAGTGCCAGATGTGGGAACTGAACCCACAGCCCTCTGATCTCCCGGCCTCAGAGGCAGGGTGTGCCTACTGAGCCACTGACACTGCACTGACCTGACTAGAATTATGCGTATAGAGGCGTTTGACCATATGAGGATCCTTTACTCCCAAATCCTTTAAATGAGGAAGCCTTACAATTTGCAAAATGGGTGAGCTACAAAAAATAACATTAGAGAAGAAATGCCGTGGCTTGTCTTGGAACCAAAGCCTGCCAGGATTTGACCTAGATTGTTATGTTTGCTCAAGATATAGGAAGTGGGAATGAGAGGGTGTTTGTAAAAGTGAAGCAATTTTTAGAGCCTTACCTTTTTCATTAAAACTTGATTGTGTTCTAATGTGCTTTACGATGGGGGTTGCTGCTATTTCATCAGGCCGGTCATCTGCATACAGATATCAGAAAGGTTAAGCCTCAAGCTAAAGGCAGATAAGCAACTTGCTCAGAGTAAGTAAAATATATTACAGATTGTATGATACATTTTAAAGCTCAAAAGATCGGTTTCTTATTTAACTGCTTTGTTATGGCAAAATAAAAAAAATCCTATAAACACCCTATAAACTCAAGACACTGCAAACATAACACTAAACAATGGCTTGCCAAGCCATAGCTGGCAGATTACAAGAGAAAAAATAGATTTTTAAGTTTGTTTCCACAATAATTGATTTAGATTGCAGCACTAGGTCTAACTGCTCTGACAGCTCTCATTAAAATGCATATAGGCGGCTGACCAACACTGAAGAATGTTTAGTATAAGCCAACCAGGAAACATGGGAAAACATCTCATTCCCCTAAAAGTCCTATTTGGTAGCTTTGTATAATTTTTTTTCTGTTTGAACAATTTCACTGGCCTGTCAGCATAGCAGTGGAGCTAATGCTCATGACACCATATTGTTCACGATGCCGGTGACCCAGGGCTGGCCAGGGAGAGGAGGACTGAGCATCCCAAAAGATGGTCTCCTCTTGGGAGGAAGGATGGTGGTAAACCCCACAGTGTGACAATCACCTAGATGACCATGGGTGGTGCAGTTTGAGGGGCCTACATCAGGAAGGCAGGACATGGTTGGACATTACAGCAATTGTACACACCTTGCACATGCAGCAGATGGGGCATCCATCTACGACAACATCTTCAGGGAGCTGGGCTGCAACTAATGGGAAAAAACCCTCATCCACAAAGCATAATGGCAATGGGCAGCTGCAGGCCCTGCGCCCTCAGACCTAAGGCAAGCCTCTCCACCTCATCTCTTTATTGAAGGATTGGGGTGTCCTGGGGGATACTTAGTGGATATGGAGAAAAAACAGAGTTCACAAAAAAATGGTGCATACTTTCGAAACTGTGCATTTATAAATATCTAAATTGATGGAATTGTACAGTCTTGTATATTTTGTGCAAAAAGTCACATGGGGATCACAAAATGTCTTTCCTATAGTAAATTACATCTGTGATCTCTTCAGCACC
Organism: Neoceratodus forsteri; assembly: GCA_016271365.2. Taxonomy (NCBI): domain Eukaryota; kingdom Metazoa; phylum Chordata; order Ceratodontiformes; family Ceratodontidae; genus Neoceratodus; species Neoceratodus forsteri. The sequence goes on from CM057454.1 coordinate 399,960,429, forward strand.
ACTCACCCTGTGCAAATTAAATGAGAATGCTTTTTACCCACAGTGGTATGTGTGAACATTGTGTTTTTAAATATGCTGTGTTCAGATCAGAAAACTGCATGAAAAGTCACAAAAATGTCACAATTACATGAAAAGTGTTCGAAACAGACTTTTGCAATTATCCCCCCACTAGGTTGGAGCAAAGTCTTCCCCCCTCCCATTTGAGAGACAGATAAGATGGCTACTCTGTAAACTACACCATTCCCAGGGACAGGGTTTGAAAATAATTGCTAAGGGGTTGCAGTCAAAGTCCTCTTTACAAGAACGCATACCTACAAGGATTTATTACTTATGCATGATCATAGTAATGGTGAACATTCCATGTATTGTGGTGAACATGTTTGTTGTGTTCTTGAAAAGTTTAATATAGCTTTATAAAATGACAAGCAAAAAACTAGAAATCTCATTGGCCAAGAAACATCAGCGACTGTACATTAAATCTCTATATACACACAGTCATCCTGGTCCTAAACCACATCACACAATGAGCAAATCAGTCTACCTACAACCAGAACTATCTTCCATCAGTCCCTCTGCAACCAGAACTGATCTTCCATTGCAAACATGGCTGCTACCTTTACACTGTAAAAACCTTCAACTGGACCCTAAAAATAAAACTACCTTAAATAAAAAATAAAACAAATTAATTACACCTGGGATGAACTATAAGAGTGGATGCATTTAGTCTTGTTTGGATATTTTATTGTTTCTAAGTGCACCACTCTAAGAAAACGTAAGAGGATAGTGGAGAGCCTCAGTGGAAGTTCAACAAATTAATTAAACATTGTTTCCCTGATTATCACACTCTCCTTACACGCATAAACAAATTAGAAACATTAAGTATTCTTTATAGTTTTCATTACAACTGCTTCTTTACTGATAGTGAAAAATCCCATTTCTGCCTTTACCTGCTCATCAGGGAAATCTCTTCTGCATGCTGTGACAGTGAGATAACTGAGTCACTGGCTCTAAAACAGGCTGTGTTGTCTGTGTGTACAATATGTTAGGCGAGTAACATTCTACCAGTGGAATTGAGCAGAATTTTGAATCCCCGTATTCCATGATAAACATTCTATGTCTTGAATGAGGGGAAAACAGAAAAAAAAACAGGATGAAGAAAGTGGGCAATACAGTAATACTTTATAAACAAAGAGAAAAGATGGGAAAATGCAGCTACATAGGCAGAGGCAGACCCAAACTGTTTAAATAATACTGTAGATTGCTGTCCCTCCAACTCACTAGTTTAGCATTTTTCAGTCAATTATTATTCAATCAATTTTACCATTCCTGTACCCAAGTCTGGGGACTATTTTTCACCATATTTAAATAAAATAACATAATATTATTAAATCTTTAATAATGTGGCCAGAGTTTTGTTTGATTGTTATAGAAGTAGGTGTTACCCATTTTATGTAAGCAATAAGACATGACAGAGTGCGTTAGACACTTTAACACACGGCTAGGAGGCGTAGTGAGGCATGAGGCCACCAGACGAGTGCATCCAGTCTCCTAGCCGTGTGTTAAAGTGTCTAACGCACATCCTGGAGTTTCTTATTGCGCTTATGAAATGGTTATCTAAAATACAGACGTATGTAACACCTAAAATGAATAGTATTTAATAGTGAAAAAGTTAAATGTTTGTATGAAGTTTTAATAAAATAGTTCCTCCATCTGTTTGTTTGTTTTGTTCAGTGAAGACTTTTGAGCTACTCAGGCATCCTTACTTGTGTTTTTTTTCCTGTATGTAATTATCATGGCACTACCCCAACTAACAGCACTCCTACTTAAGTTACAAAGTTTGCAACAAGAAATTATGCTCTCTTTCTTTTTTTTAAATTTGTTTATGTTATGTCACCAAGCACCGGTAGGGAGAATGCTGTTGAGAGCGACAGTGCCAGTGAGTGGACGGGCGGGTTGGGAGACAGGTTGTCGGATGTTCAGCTGTACAGTGAAAGGGCGGGCTGGCGAGTTGAGAGACAGCTTGTGTTCAACAAGAAATTATGCTGTCTTTCTTTCTTTTTTTTTATTTGTGTATGTTATGGCACCAGGCAGCAGTAGGGAGAACACGCTGTGGAGAGCAAGAGTGCAAGCGAATGGGCAGGCGGCTTGGGACACAGACTGTCGGCTGTTCAGCTGTACATTAAACGGGTGGGCTGGCGAGTGGGCAGGTGGACTGAAAAACAGCTTGTGTAGGCTGTTCAGCCGTAGAGACAAGTCAGCTGTTTTTACTTTTAAAATTAGTTTTTGGTAAATCTGCCATTATTAAAATGCTGGCTGAAATGACACTTGCAGTTGGCAAAAACCGTAGCTGAGTTTCATTCTGCCAACATTCTAAGTGGCAGATTTACCAGAATCACTGCACAGTGGCATTACTGGACCCTTTTCCTGTGCATAAGAAGGAATATCACACAGGCAAGGACCAATCAGGGTGCCTACATTCTGATGCCCATTTCATAAAAGAGCGATAAGACACTTCAGGGTGTGGGTTGTTGATTGATAAGAGCACTACTCAGCTGCTATAGTCACTCGACGCAAGAGCCTTGCACCTAACAACGCACCTGGGGGTGTGCTCTTATCAATCAACAATCCACACCCTGTCATGTCTTATTGCTTTCTTTACTTAAAGGAAAGGGATAATATTTGTTGTATTGGAGCTCTGGGTTGGACGGGGGACAGGGTGCACGAGTTGAAGTGTGCCGGGTCTGGTGGGGTATCAGTCCCTGTAAAAACATTTTGAGGGATTTGAGGGGGGTTAAACACTTTCACAATGCAGGGGTCTTACTCTCATTATGTTTGCTTGCATGCATGTGCAAGAAACATAGTGCCATCATCCAAGTTTTCGGAGGTGTGGCAGCCCTCTTCCAATTCAGGCAGTGTGTTTGCAGGCACGCCCGCAGTTCTCCAATGCCTGCTGAGCTGTCTATGACAGCAGACAAAATGCAGTGGCATACAGTTGAAAGGGGAGCTACGCCAGTGAGCAGCGACAGATATCGCCTGCTTGTGCACGCCCCACACACACACACACACACACACACACCGCACACTGCGTGCCCCCATTGTGTGTGAAGAGGGCCCAATCCCCATCGCTTTGCTGCACCCCCAAACAGAGTTCTATATGCCACGCTGGATGCCCACCTCAGCGTGGCTACCATCAGTATAGCTGACAGGGTGCCCAATCCCCATCGGCTCCACTGGTCCCCCAGCGTCACAGGGTGCCATGCTGGGGCCCACCCCAGTGTGGCAACACATGCTATCACCGACGTGGTGCCCAATCCCCATCAGCTCTATGCCCCCCACCAGCCGTCCTTGTGCCCACTAGGAGCCCGCAACATGGCAAAAGTCCCTGCGCCATTGTCATTTTAAAAACACCTGAAAATCGAAACGGTCTCGGAGTCTCTGTCCCACCCGCTCACCCACTGCACACCTGCCTCCCACACCCCCACCCCATACTTACCTCTGGACTCCGGCGCAACAATCTTTGGTGGACCAGGAACATGTCTGCACTCTTCAAAGCCAACCGCAAACTGAGGAAATGCCGGTATGCTGTATAATGGGATAGATAGAGGTTTTTCAACTTTGCTGCATATCTCAGGCATTTTTTGGAATTTTTGCACCAAATTTTCAAAATAGGGTTTTTGGGACCCCTTCTCATGAATGATCTCACTGTCATGGCGTTAATTGGCCCCGAGGGTGATTTCACAGTCAATGCGTGAAATCACCTTTCGGGACCAAGTAATGAAATGACACTGCCACTGTTCATAAGGTGGGGTCTCAAAAAGCCTATGTTGAACATTTGGTGGAAAAATTCCTAAAAATGACTGTTTTACGAGCGTGCATTGCGCAGTTCCTACGCACGCTAGTAAGTTTGCTAATTTTCAATATTTTCACTCCAGATTTTCAACATTGCCATTTTATTACACTTCCTTATGAGCAGTGTAGCTGTCATTTTTCACATCTTGCCCAAAACATGTTTCCGCCCATGTAGCGCACAATGGCGCAGTCGGTGTGCAAAATCAATGTATGGGACACATTAAGAAAATCACAGTGACACTGTTCATGAGCAGAGGTCTTAAAATGGCTATGTTGAATGATAATCTAGAAATACTAGTGTTTTGTAGTAGCGTTCTCTTGCACTCCTACACGCTCGTAAAGTTTGGAATTTTCTATATTTTCACCCAGATTTTCCACATTGCCATTTTATTACACTTCCTTATGAACAGTATAGCTGCCATTTTCACATGTCACCCAAAATGTGTTTCCGCACATATGGCGCACAATGGTGCAGTCGGTGTCTGAAAGCAATGTTGGGACAGATTAAGAAAATCACAGTTACACTGTTCATGAGCAGAGGTCTTAAAATGGCTATGTTGAAAATTTGGTGACAAAAGTCCATAAAATGACTGTGTTACGAGTGAGCATTGCGCAGTTTTCATGCACCATGGTAAGTTCATGACTTTGTAATATTTTTAGTCCAGATTTTCACCAGTGGCATTTTTCCACACTTCCTTATGAACAGTACAGCTGTCATTTTTCACAACATGGCCAAAATGTGTTTTCACACTTTCAGCGCAGAGATGCGTGGTCGCTGTGGGAAATCATTGTTCGGGACAGGTAAAGAAAATCACAGTGACACTGTTCACGATCAAAGGTCCCAAAATGCCTGTGTTGACAATCTGCTGTAAAATATCCCCAAACTAATTACATTAAGGGAGTGCGTTGCACAATTTCTATGCACGCTCGTGACTTCACCAGTGTTTTAAATATTTTTACTGCAGTTTTGCAACATTGCTATTTTTTGCACCTCCCCATGAACAGTACAGCTGTCATTTTTCACATCCTGTTCGGAAAGTGTTTTTGCACCTGTGGTGCTAAATGCCGTAGTCACTGTGCATAAGCAGCTTTTGGCTAACAAACTGATATTGCCACTGTTCATGAGGTGGGGGTCCCAAAAAAAACATGTTCAAATTTGGAGTGAAAATACCAATGAATGCCTGAGGTGTTAGGTTTTCCAACCATAACACCCCACCCTGTAGAGAATGACAGGCTTCAGGGGTGTGACTTGGGATTCTTGCCTGTAATGCTCATACCATTCCACACCCTGCAGCCAGTGAAAGGCATCGAGGCATGCCTTGGACTCTTCGGTCCCAAAGTTCACCCCATTCTCCTATATCGCACCCATCTCACCATATTTCCTGATGGAATGGGGTGCGCATAAGGGCCAAAGACCCCAAGGCACACCATGACACTTGTCAGTGTCTGCAGGGTAGGGTGTGGTGAAATGGCGTGGCCGTTATGCCTGATGACCCAAAGGCACACCCCAATGCTTGTCACTCTCTGCAGGGTGGTGGTGGGGTTGGCTTCAGTTCAATACTTCACTGCCATTTCTGTTATGCAGCTCTGTAACTTCTACACTACCAATGCCAATGCCAGCAAGCAAACATTCGGCATTGACAAATGCTTGTGTTTACTTCCCCTTATCATGACTTCAGGAGGGCAGCATGGCCCTTAATTCCTTTTTCTCTAGAGTGTCCTACAGTATCTTGTTGTTTTGTGCCTGCTTTTTGAGGTTGTATTGAAAAACTGGCTTAATAATAAAAAGCCAGATTTGCACTATGTAACAAAAAAGGACTTCAGCAGTAGTAGTTCATCCATCTTCTTATAACCAAAACCCTTACAGACCTCCCAGTTTCTTCTGCACACTTTTAGCCCTGACAGAGTAGGAGTTGGGGATGCAGATCGAAGGGAGAAGAATACAGTATTATATGCTATAGTAAGGCTCTAAAGAACCTTTTATATGAGAAGCTCTGTACCCTTGTAAGTGGTGCAGATTTGCTGGAACAGTACCCTTTGCTAAACATAAATGTGAGTCACACTACTTTGGAAGTCTGCAGTGCATCTCAGAGTGCTCCCTGCTTTCCTGGGTACATGGTGTGTTTTGAGCTGTTATAGCCATTTTGAGCCACTGTGTAAACAAAACAGCAGCACTCACATCTCCAGGTCACAACCGTCCCCTCCCCAACTCCACAGGCAATTCCCCTGCTCTCTGGAAAGAGATTGAAAACACCAGAAGAGCACTCAGATTGATGCAGAGCTGCTGCATTGCATCTAAACAGAACAGTGAGTGGTGCCACTGGAATGGATAGAGGTGATTCCAACAGTAATGCCCACAGGTAGGCTCCATATCAGGAGCAGTACAAACTAGGGACTCAGCTGTAGGAAAGAGAGGGTTTTTCCTTATTAGAAAAATAGCCAGCTAGAGCAATGGTTAGTCTCAAGATCATCATCACATTGCACATTTCAGTGGTCTTCTATCATGTGGTTACAATTTTGAGAAACACCACAGAAACATACAGACTTACATACAGTATAGTATGTGACCGGCTATCTAAAGCAGTAGTGCAATGAAGTCAGGCAAAACAAATTAAATGTACATTTCTTTTAACTGTAACAGAAATTTTCCAGTTTCATTTGCTGGTAACGTTGTCCAGTGACAGCAGAATTTAGGCATTCTACAAATGTTTTAAAGTACTTTTTTCTCAAGAAAAAAATAGGGCCACTTAAATTTTGCTTAGAAACAGCATTTTAAAACTGACAAAGGGCAAGGATAAAAAATATGTGCTGTTTGTATGTATGTATGTATATATATATATATATATATATATATACAGTATGTCTATATAATGACCCGACTAGTAATCACCTAGAAAAGCAGATTTGACATGTATATTAATAGTTTTATTAATGGAAGATGGAATATGGCTTTATATGAAAAACATGTTTGCCACACTGTTACAACCTTTTTACTTCAAAGAGCAGCTCTGCACTACGGAATGTACTTCCAGAACCATAGTGTTTCAGGTATTACATTTTACTATGAGAAAATATTTAGTTTTTGTTTTTAGTTTTGGCCTTCCTGTCTATGATTTAATGCATATCTTGGTAGCCTGTTTATGAAGTGTGTATATAAGCAAAAAGATACACTAGGGTGTGAGTTATGTGACAACTACATGTCCAGGTACATTGTGAGGCACAAGGCATTTACGCTGAGTGCCTTTAGCACCCCAAAATGCAGTTATCACATGACCCACACACTGTAATGTCTTATTGCACTTATAAAATGGATAAACTGAAGAACAATTTAAAAAAAAATGAAATTTTTATGTTTGCTTGTGCACATACACAAAGTGAAAATTATGGTACTTTAGTATAAGGGGTTGTGTAGGTGTTTACCTTAGCTATAAGTAAATGGATGTACTGTAGAAACTCAGGAGACTTGCCTCTCAAAAGCCAGTACTGAGAAGGCTGATGATGACAGTGTTCCACTGGCTAATGGCCATAAACTTCTTGTAGTTCAAAGGGTAAAGTCCTACCAGTCACATTAGTTTTCTGCCCCTCAACCAGCTAGCAAACATCATCAGACTTTGAAAAGAAACATCAAGCCTCACAGTCTGTGTGTGTGTGTGTGTGTGTGTGTGTGTGTGTGTGTGTGTGTGTGTGTGTGTGTGTGTGTGTGCATGCGTGCATGCTTGCCTGTGTGTGTGTCCCAAGTTACAGACAGGAAGCACTTATTTGAAAGCACTAAACAGAGCTGGGAAAATAAAGCACTCAGAATGCAAATATAATAGCTTCAAATATGTTAACACCATACCAACATTGAGCCAAAAACACCAGCAGTAACTGACTTAAATTACATGTTGTTTATGTTACCATTAAAGAGCACCTGACACCAGTTGGGTAACTTTGAAAAATGCGAAAGTTAGATACAATTCAGTTTATAATTCATATATTTTTAAAGTCTTTTTTTCATGTGGACTTTATCCTCCTGTCCCTTCCCATAGGCCTTCTTCTACTGTCGATCCGCAGCCCCTTCACCCCACCTCCACGACTTACCCAATCTACTTTTTACCTAGTTGTGTGAGTGGGTGCAATGGATGGTGATGATTCAATGCTTTCAGAGTCACAGCATCATCCTCCCAACAGGGGTTCTTTCCCATTTGTTCTTACCTTGAATAAGAGCTGGTAGCATGCAATGGCATTCATGTAGACCATGGCGATGGTGCATGCTTTAAATGCTCACCTCTGACTTTCAATTCTGGTAACTGTTGTTGTACCACATATACTCAACTAGCCAAGCAGCAGTACACATTGTCCCCCCACCCTGAAGGAGCAGATCTGTCAATGGACGGTAAATTCTCCTTCCCCCTGCCAGCCTCCTGTGACCTTGGTCCATTTTTGAACCCGGGTCACCAGTGTGGCTGGAGATAGGGTGTCCAGTGCCTCAGCTCTCCTACACCACTGGCCTGGCTACAAGTTTACAGACTTAACATAGCTATCGGGAGTGAAGGAGCTTTAGGAGAACACCGAGTATCTTTTTACCAAATTCTAGCACTTTAAACCACCTTAGTCTGCGCCTTTGTTTTAATAAGGTTTCTTGTAAATTTTGTAGTTTTTATATGCCTGCCTATAGTGAGTAGCAGTAGGAAGTCGGGCAGTATCTTCAGAATATTGGAAGGTGCTGAATCATAGGATCTTGCAGAAAAGAAAGTGGGAGCTAAACTTTGCAACTGGATATGTTGACTAAAAAGAGGAACGGGATTTTGTATGAATACACTGAATACCCCCTCCCCCCAAAAAAACAGTGCACTCAAAGTTGGGATCATGGCAAAAAGCACAAGGATCTCCTGCAATCTCCAGACCAGTCATCCCAGCTTTCATTGTCTCCTTCAATTTCTGCACTTTTTATACATTTGTTATATCCAGTATATTGCTTTGCTCTTATTCTATGGTTAATCTATTGGTTGTTGTACTGGTGTATTGTTGATACATATTGATCGATATACATTCACTGGTATACATAAATACAGGTGTATGTATCTGATTATAGTTTAATGTGAAGTAAATTGATTTTTGTTTTCTTTTAATCAGGATTTGTATAAGCAAAGTGAAAAGAAAGAAGGGGAATAATGAACATCAGAAGTAGGAAGATTACAAAGCCCTCCATTAAGAAAGTAAAATAAAAAAATAGAAACTAACAAGCATTTTTCAATGCAGAATGTTGTCTCATTGGCATTGGTAGTGCAGGAGTTAGAGATGCAGAATAGGAATGGCAGTGAAGTATTGAACTGACCCCACCCCCACCCTGCAGAGACTGACAGGTATTGGGGCATGCCTTTGGGTCATCAGCTATAACGTTCATGCCATTTTACGTCACCCTACCCTGTAGACACTGAAAAGTGTTGTGGTGTGCTTTGGGGTCTTTGAGCCTTATACTTGCCCCATTCCATAAGAAAATATGCTGAGATGGGTGCAGTATAGGAGAATGGGGTGAACTTTAAGGCCGAACACTCCAAGGCACACCTCAATGCCTGTCAGTGGCTGCAGGTGGGGGGTGGGGGTGGAATGGCATGAGCATTACAGACAATGATCCCAAGTCACACCCCTGATGCCTGTCAGTCTCTACAGGGTGGGATGTTACAGCTGGAAACCCTAATGCCGTAGGCATTTGTTGGTATTTTCACTCCAAATTTTCAACATGGTCTTTTTGTGACACCAGCTCATGAAGAGCAGCACTATTAGTTTGTTAGCCAAAAGGTGATTTTGCACAGCGACTATGCCATTTGGTGACACAGACATGAAAACACATTTTGGGCAGGAGGTGAAAACTGACAACTGTATTGTTCATGAGGAGGTGTAAAGAAATGGCAACACTGAAAATCTGGAGTGAAAATATGAAAAATTGGTGAAGTCATGAGCAGGCATAGAAACTGCGCAACACGTCCGTAACCCAATTATTTTTGGGATTAACCACGTTTTCGACATAGGCATTTTGGGACCTCCCCTCATGAACAGTGGCACTGTGATTTTGTTAATCTGTCCCAAAAGTTGATTTCCCACAGCGACAATGCCATTGTGCGCCACAGCTGCAAAAACACATTTTGGGCAAGTTGTGAAAAATGACAGCTGTACTGTTCATAAGGAGATGTGAAAAAATGTCAGTGTTTAAAATCTGGCATGAAAATATTGCAAATTTGCAAAGTTACAAGGGTGCGTGGAAACTGCGCAATGCACGCTTGTAACACGTTCATTTTATGGACTTTCGTCACCAAATTTTCAACATAGGCATTTTAATACCTCTTCTCATGAACAGTGTCACTGCCATTTTCTCAAACTGTCCTGAAAACTGATTTCGCACAGCGACTGCTGTATTCTGCGCCGGACATGCAAAAACACATTTCAGCCAGGATATGTAAAATGACAGCTGTACTGTTCATAAGGATGTGTGGAAAAATGTCAATTTTGAAAATCTGGAGTGAAAATACTACAAATTCACAAAGTTACAAGTGTGCATGGAAATTGTGCAATGCACACATGTAAAACAGCCATTTTTTTTCCACAAAATTTGCAACATAGGCTTTTTGAGAGCCCCCTCCCATGAACAGTGGCACTGTCATTTTGTTAATGGGTCCCAAAAGGTGATTCCATGTAGTGACTGTGAAATCATCTTTTGGGACCAAATAATGCCATGAAAGTGACTGAATTCATGAGGAGGGGTCCCAATAACCCCATGTTGAAAAGTTGGTGCTAAAACTCCCAAAAGTGGCTGAGATATGCACCAAAGTTGAAAAAACCCTATTTATGCCATTATGCAGCTTACCGACATTTCTTCAGTTCACGGTCGGCTTTAAAGAGTGCAGACGTGTTCCCGGTCCACCGAAGATCACTGCGCCATGCTCCGGAGGTAAGTATGGGGTAAGTGGGGTGTGGGGAGCCAGGGTGCCCAGAGGGTGAGCGCGGGTTGGGGCGGGGCCACCGGAGTTGACGAGGGACTGTTTTCTGCTTTGCAGGTTTAAAAAAAAAACCCATCATGGGACAGTTTTTCTTCTACTGGGGCATTTGGCATGCTGGAGTGGGCTCCCAGCATGCCACCTGAGTGTTTTTTTGGGGAGGGGTTCTGTAGTTGTCGGGGGATTGGGCACCCCCATCAGCACATTGCAAATGGGGGGGACATTATGCTGACAGGGAGTGGGCTCCCCCATCAGCAAATTAAACAGGGAAGGGGGACATGATGCCAAGGGGGATTGGGCACCCCCTTGGCACACACTTTAAATGGGAGGGGGGGTTCCCCGTCAGCAAATGAAGTGGGTCGGGGCACTCTGCGGCAGCATGCCACTATGTTTTATAAACTGGTTCACCAGGAAAGGCATGCCGCTGCGTCAGAAGCTTGGCCCTCATTGTAGTGGACCTTTTCTTTGATCTTGTGGCCAGTTTACATGTTGCTGGTGTCAGTGCCTGCAGCTGCCTTATTGGGGAATGAGGAACGCACCTACTGATGTGTGCCCTGCATTCGCCCACACTGACTGCACCTCCAGATCTGCTACTAATGCAGTATGTTGGCTGTGCAAGTGCGAGCCAACGTAAAAAGAGTTGTGTTTTCATAGGTAACCTGAAAAGTTCCCAGTCCTCACCTCCTGCTACTTCTACACCAACTGGAACAAACAAAAAGGGAAACATATCACTTCAAGGAGAAAGGGCTATAAATCCAAAAGGAAAATCCCAAGATGTGACTTTTAATAGAAGAGTCCTAAAAGAACCCTCTAAGGATTCCCTTAACTATAACTGAATTTTTTTATAAAATCAGAAAGTTTTTCAGAAAATCAGAATTTACCTGGGGAAGTATTAGAAAAAGCAGAGCAAGTACAGGAAAAAAGATATAAACATTGGTGACAAACAAAAGAACATAGTACTGAAAGGTAATGAAGACTCCAAAATGGAATTATTCAGCCCTCTTAACTCAGTAGAAAAACTAGACATACTTTTATCCCCTGTTAAGAAAACAGAAAGTTAGAGGTCACGTGACGTGGGTGATGCAGTAGCAGCACTCTTTCTTAGCTCCCCATCTCAGCCCATGTAATCACCAAAAACCTGCCTTTTATTACTGCCTTTCAACCTAAGCTCTTGCTTACCTGCTCAGTGAAGTGTTCAAGCAAGCCGCTGAACTAAGATTGCCAAAAGGTGTGGCAACATCATGCAGTCGCAAACCACAAACTCGACGGGGGAGGAGGAACAGTCTGTAGCCAAGGAGGCCAAACATCCTCGGAGGAGTGCATCACCACTTCAGACTGCCACAGACGCCCATGAAGGCTGCCAACAAAGCCAAATAACTGTTGAGCTCACCAAGATAAAATCTGTTGTTCTACAACTACTGGAGCAAATGACCAAAATCAAACCTACTTTAAAAGCCCTAGCCACTCAGGAATCCGATGCAGAGGTCCACATTTTCTCGCTAGAGGACCGCAATTCAAAAATGGAGCCGAAAATAATGCATTTGCACAGATCTGTACAGTCTCTGGAAACAAAAGCTGATGATTTGGAGGGGAGGAACTGACAGAACAATTTAGTCATCTTAGGTTTGCCCAAAAATGAGGAAGGAGTCAATGCAGTAGAATTTGTCCAAAAGTTATGCACCAAAATATCAGGATGTTCACCTAATGGCCCTGTTTATGTGTAGAGAGGGCACACAGGTAATTATGGGCAAAACCTTTGTCAGAAGAACCTCCAAGGCCACTGATCTTCAAATTATTAAATTATCTGGACCAGGATCATATTCTTAGGAAGTCTCACAGTCTGGACAGCATCCAATGGGCCAGGAATAAGATCAGAATTGTACCAAACTTAACCTTTAAGGTTTGTCAAGCCAGATCTGCCTATCATTCTGTTTTGAACAAATTATGGGCTGCACAGATTAAACATAGACTCTTGCACCTTGCCAGGCTAGAAATAGTATTGGATTCTGGTAAAAGGCACTTTGAGTCTGCAGATCAAGTACTCGAGGAATTATCTAAACTCCTTCCTAACTTGTTCTCACCTAAAACTTGACTGATACCTGACTAGAGAACTGCAACCTGGATTGATATGGATTATGTATAATTAAGCCATGGAAGTCTCAGTTAACTCAGATTTAAGCTTATTTTTATTTTTTTTAGTTGTTTAACCAGGTATAGTACACTAAGCTGAAAGCTTTTTTACAAGAGCGACCTGGGAGCACAAGGAGGTTAAGTGACTTGCTCAAGGTCACACAGTATGCAAGTGGAAGCTGTGGGATTCAAACCCAGGTCTGGTCTGCTGGATGTTGCCAGATTTGCAGCTCAGAGCCTTAGACCACTGCGCTATACTGCCTCAAATTTTGCAGCTAATCTGTTGGCTGTGTCATTGTGCAGTTTTTTTAGTCTAAATTAGTACCCTCTGCAAGAGTATATTTTAAAAGCCGTTAATAATATTTTAGGAGCAATCTTTTTGTTTGCATATTTGCCTAGTAGGAGAGCCCCTCCTGCTGGCTAACTAAAGCAAGCGTTTGTACTGTACAAAAAGGACATAATCTGACTGTTTTGTTCATGAAGGCACTTAAGTTTACAATATTTTTAAGGTGACTTCACAATGTGATTCATTTTTTTTTTGTTTTTTGGAGAGCTGATACCCCTGCTAGTCTAGAAGTCATTCACTCCTTTAATTTCTTTTCTTCTTTTTTTATCTTGTAACTAGCATGGTATGATTATATTGTAGAGTTAATTATGATCTATGCTGGGGCAGAATTCTGTTATTCTGTATTCTGTTGTTTGACCACAGGAAGGTAGGCCTTTAAAATATGCTCCACTGGTTTTTTTCAGCCAGTGGCACTGTCCTCTACCAGGGCTGGCTATGGGGGCTATTCTTACCCTGTACCATACCAATTAGGGTTGGGGAGTTGGCTTCAGGTCTGGTTGAGACATTAATATTGTAAATAGTGTAATTTGGATGTATATTGATTTCAGGTATTATACATTTGGTGTTTGTTGTTGGTGAAGAAATGGGGGGAGGGGTACCAGTGCATTCATACCCTCATTTACAAACTGTCATCCAACTTGTTTATTTAAATTATATGGCTAGTTACTTGTTGTATATTATTTATTTATTTATGTTATTTAAAATTGGTGACCAGGAAAGGCACAGTGAGCCGAGGCTCATTTCCAGGTGTGACCTGGGTACAAGGTGTACACAGAAAACTAAATGGAGAAAATACAACAAGTTCTTGTTACAGACGTATCGTACAACAGTGGTATGCAGGACAGCACAGCTAATCTCCTGTTCAGACGTGGGATTCATGGAATGTGAAGGGCTGTAAGGATGACAAGAAAAAATATACATTACTCAGGCATTTAACTCACCTATCTCCACAGATTGTCTTTTCACAGGAGACTTATCTGCTCGAATCTCAAACGGCATTTTTAGCAAAATTCTGGGTGGGGAAATAGTACTAGGTAGTGAGGAGTGGTGACTTTATTTTCAAAGGCTAGTACCATTACCTTAATAACTGAGAAGAAAGACCCTGAAGTGATATTTATTTTCCTACATGGCTTTTTAGGCAATTAGGAAATATTGTTACGATCAATATATGGCCCCAGCTTAGATACTCCAATTTTTTTCCCACATTGGCTTCAGAAATAGCCCAGTATAGTCTCACCTTTGAAATATACACAACTACTTTAAGATCTTTTAAATGGAATTTCCAACAAAAGGTTACAAAAGGGAATACAGGGGACAAAAAAAAAGAGATGGTTCTGTCTGTTTTTGGAGTAAAAAGGCAGCCTGAGGAAAATAGTGATACTTTGGCATTTTTTCTGTCTGGATTGTTCTCTTCATTAATAGGAACTCAGGTTGTAAAGTAAGAATTATTACATGTTAGGAGAGCATTTGATAATGAAGATAGAAATCAAGTTAATTGTGTTTGTGAATCTAGGAATCTTTTTGACAAGCTTAAAAAGGAATCTGAAAAGCTGGATACATTTGGAATTCTTTTGCTAGACATGTTTGACCTTGGTATGTTAATGCAGGGTGAGTTGAGAGTTGATTGAGTAAAAGAAAACGATACACTTCAAACACAACCTAGTGAAACAAGTATTTTACAGGCAAAACATCAAGTCTTATAACTTGGAATATGGCTGGACATATGGGAAAAATAGCTGATAAAGACTGATTAAATTATATAAAGAGGTTTGATGTCATTTTACTTCAAGAAACTTGGACAGAAGAACCTCTTAGATAAATGGCTACCAGGCTTGTTGTTCACTGGCCATTAAAATGAAAACATTTGGAAGGCCTATGGGTATTATTCTTACATATGTTAAAATAGATAGGGATATTTTGCAATTGGATATTTTTAAAATTGATCCAAATTACATTATTACATTCGTGAAGTGGAACAAAGTTTCACTGTCATAAATGTATACATTCCCCCATTTAAACAATCTTCAAGTCATCATGAAGTATGGAATCATCATTCTAATGACATAGATGTAACATTTAAAAATAATGTATCAAGTACTTTGATAATGGCTGGTGACGTCAATGCCAGGATCTCTGATTATGACAATACTGATATTGATATTCTAGAGCTAATTCTGAACATGAATAACTGTAAGAGAAGGTTAAGTCAGGATAAAAAATGTAATAAAAATGGTTCTGAATTTAAAAAGTTGATTGAAGACAATAGATTATTAATCCTAAATGGCAGGTTGCCAGGTGATCTTGAAGGAAGAGCTGCATATTTTTCACATAATGGTCAACGTACAATTGATCACGTTCACTGCAATCCAGATAGCTATCAACTCTTTACTAATTTGGCTATCAAAATGAGATCATAGAGTGACCACGCTCCTATTGCACTCAAAATTGACTTCGATGATAAAGCTGTTGAAACATCTCAAATTCTTTCCCTGCCAACATTTGGTTCAATGGGCTCTAATAAGTTAATTAGAGCAAATCTTAATACACTAATAATAGCTGACCTTCCAGTTATGAATTTTAATATAGATTTGATTTCTGAAACTAGCAATCTGTGTGAAATAGAGTAATTAATTGTAAATATTCATCAAGAAATCATAAGTAAGATCTATATCAATAATTACAAGCAAGGGGAAGTAAAAACTTGGTTTGATTCTGAATGTAAAAAGACAAAAAATGAATTAAATAGATTAATAAGATGGACAAAAAAAATCCCACTAAGAAAAATTTTTTGCATTTAAGTAAAACTAGAAAACAATACCAACAATTTCTAGAAACCAAGAAAGTGGAAGCTCTAAAGAAACATTGGCAGGAAATGTATAAAATAATTCAATCTAATGATAATAATTCCTTTTGGAAACTGGTAGCCAAGGGGGGAAAACTGTTGACACTCCTCTCTGTCTTTATATATACAAAGGAACAATGAGTTAGTTATTTTAAAACTATTTTCTCATCTGATGTGGTACAAATTCATTAGCATTCAAGTTTAAATATTGTAGAAAGAGAATATATACCTTTATTATTAGATGAAATAGACATTGAAAATGTCATTAATATGTTAAAAATTAATAAAGCACCAGGACAAGATTTGATACCCCCTGAAATCTATAAACAACACTCTCTATTTTGGATTCCTTTGTTAACATGTTTCTTTAATCTTTGCCTGAGGCATAGGTATATCCTTCAGGCTTGGACAAAGACCATTATTATACCTATCCATAAAAAAGTCTCTGTTTACGATCTAGCTAATTTCAGGTCAATTAGCCTTTTGGATATATCATCAAAAATTTTTAGTAGAATCATCTTGAATAAATTAACAAAATGGATTGATCTAAATGAAATAATCTCTCCACTTCAGGCAGGCTTTAGGGAGGACTACTCAACAATAGATAATATATATGTGTTTGCCCATCTTTTGGAAAAATATATCCATATAAGAAATATGAAAATGTCTGTTCTATTCATGGACTTCTCTTCCATGTTTGACTCAATAAATAGATTAAAATTATTGGACATCTTACTTGAAAAAAGTCCCAAAATCTTTGTTGACCCCCATATACTTATTATATACCAACACCTCAACAGCTGTGAGATACAGTAATAATGACACGACTGATTATTTTCATACGAACCATGGAGTCAAGCAAGGATGTTTACGTGCCCCGGTTTTATTCAACATCTACAGTATATTAACTCACTATTAGAATATAATAATACTGTTCAGTTGGATTCCCCTTTTATTAATAAAATTAAATTACATTCATTAGCATATGCTGATGATATTCTATTACTTTCATTATCTCGAATAGGTTTACAAAGACAGATCAATATCTTTTCAGAGAAATGTAAAATCTTAGAACTTAAAATAAATTTAAAGAAAACTAAAGGGATGGTAATTGGACCCTCTACTAAATCTGAAAAATATTTGATTTTATTGAATTCAAACAAGATTGAAATGGTAAAAGAATATCCTTATCTCGAAGTACAAACTTCAGCCAATACATTGTGGAACAAACATCTTAAAGCACAAAATCTTAAGGCTAAATTAATTGCTAAAGCATTATTGAAATTTAACTACACATATGGGGGAGTACAGTCTTACCGGCTATTCTTGCAGGGGGAAGCTAAAATTAACCCAGTTATACTGTATGGGGCTGAAGTGTGGGGTACAGAAAACTATAAACATTTAGAAAACCCTTTAAATTATTGTTATAAATCCCTTCTTAAAGTACCGAAATCAACTTAAATGCTATGGTTAGGGCTGAGCTGGGTAGGGTGGACATTAATTGTATAAAAGAGAGTTGATTGATAAATTACTGGATCAAAATCATAAACAATCCTCTAAATAAACTTCCCATGATATGTCTGGAGGAAAAAATGAAATGGGACAGAAAAAATTTAAAATCCAAATGGCTTTTTGCTCTTAAAGAAATAATGTCTAGTATAGAAATATCTCATCTGTGGACTGATTATAGCAGGGGAAAAAATATATCAGCATAATATAAAGAGCTAACTAAATTAAAATTGCTCCAAAAAGCAAAAAATAAAGATATGGAAAGAATTAAAAATTTGTAGTGTCGACTAGTTTAAAAAAAATAAAATAGGGCATTATTTGAAGGAATATTTAGTGATTCCTATAAACCCGGACCAGAGACATAGTATAACATGAGCAAGATTTGAGCTAATTTCCTCCAAATATACCTATTTCAATAAGCTTGTTAATCAAAATATGAGAAATAGTGAAATTTTGAATTGTCCATGTAATAATGGACATACTGACTCAAGAAACCATATTATAATGAATTGTCCATTGTATATTAAACCAAGAATGGACTATATATCGAATGTACTAACTACATATGCAACCATGCTATACGACCCTATTTTTATACTCCTTCATCCAAGAACTTTAAATGAAGCCTCTATGATTGTGAAATTCTTGGCCTCAGTTATTAAAATAAAAAAGAGAATACCTCGAATGCATAGAACAGAAAAGAAATAGATTGTCTTGATTTTCGTCTTCACTTCTTTGATGTTCAATTATGGAATGGTTGGGTGATGTATGCTGGGAGAAAGTGACAGAACTTGTATAACATTTTATAGTTTGCTGTTGAAACAATTTTAACCTGATTTTATTAACATTTGCTATATGTACTGTATAAATGTTGTAATGTTCATAATATGTATTTATTATGATTGAACAATACACCTTTTTGATGATACAAGTTTAATCTAGCTCAGATTTCCTTAGACAATACTGTTTGTGACCCTGGTGGGGGGCTGAATCTGCAACCCACTGTTTTACAGTTCCGTGATCTTACCCCCCAGTACCATTCAGCCAGAACTACATTTTGTGCAGTTCTTTCCACTTTTTTTATTACTGTGTGATGAGACATAAAAACAAGATTACTATCCCTTGAACTTTATTAGCTTTAGTTGCTTGTCTACATATGACCTTATAATACCTTGTTTATGACAACATAATTATCTCCACAAAACCAAATTGGGATGTCATGAATGAAATTGTGACTACAGAACTAGAAAGCATTACTGTTGATGGGACTGGGAGAGGTTGTGGGTGGTTCCTCTTGTCTTTCTCATTTCGAGGAAGAGATTTGCTATGTTAAAGGGTAGTGATAATCCTCCTACTGACAGTATACACAGGAAGTATGAGGTGGATCTAGGTCTTCCTTTCACACAAGAGTTATGGAAAAAAGCAGCACAACATTTAATTACTTGCTTAAGAACTAATAAAATGAGGCAAATACAGTTGAACTTTATGTACCAATCGTACATCACCCCTGTCAGGAGTCACTGTATGCAGCCTATGAAATCATCACTTTGTTCTAAGTGTAAGTGTCAAGATGGTACCATTTATGCATATGACCCTGACTTGTCCTAAGATCATTCCCTTTTGGTGCACAGGTCATAGTATTATGGAGAAGGTCATGGGTAAGCAACTCATAAGGTCACCCCTAGAACTTCTGTTGGGAGTGGATCCTTCATGATCTGTCAATGGGCCAAGGGCCACAATATGGGACATACCTCTCATTAATACCAAGAAAACCATTGCTCAGCAGTGGATATCAAAGGCTGCTCCCACAATAGTACAATGGTTTTAGAATATTGGGTCCTGTCTCAGAACTGAGAAGATCCAACTCTCTGCCAATGGACATAACCAGACATTCTTAGATATTTGGGACCCAGTCCTTCGGGCCATTAATTTAGGTCTATGGCAGTCCTGACCCACAGGCTTCAGTACAAATGTTCACCCTGTTAGACATCAGGGCTTAGCTATAAAGAACATACTACTTAGGATATTTCCCTATTCTCCTCTCACTCTGGATTAACCCTCACAGACTTTCTCCTTCATTGGCTCCCAAATATTATGCCTGTTAACTATTTCATCACTAGTTCCTGATTTTGTGTTACTGATGATACACTACCTAGCTAATTTTTCCTAAGCCTAGGTTGAAAATTGTTTTTTTTTACTTCATCACTAGTGTTTACTTGTGGTGGGTACTTGTGAATCTTACTGGATAAGCCAAATGTACTGCCTGCTTTTGTATTGCTTAATAAAATATGTTTAAAAAAAAGAACTAGACAAGCAGACAGAGCAAATACGGCAGGAATCCTGTTTCATTGAACATAGAAACATAGAATTTGATGACAGATAAGAACTGCTTGGCCCATCCAGCCTACCTGTCTTTCCCTACCTACAGTGCCCCTGCAGACCCTACATGATCTCTGTCTGTTTCTCCCTCCCACCCTTTCTATGCACTAAGATTCACTTATGCCTCTCCAATGCATTCTTGAACCCCACCACTGTTTTCCCCCACCACCTCCACTGAAATATTATTCCAGGAATCCACCACTCTTTCTGTGAAGAAGTACTTCCTCACATCTCTTCTAACTCTACCACCTCCAGCTTCATAGTATGTCTCTTTTGTTCTTGAGCTCCTTTTTCTATTGAAAAATACTTCCTCACTGTACCTTATTTACCCTCATGAGATATTTAAAGATCTCTATCATCACTCCTCCTCTGTTCCAGGGTGTACATATTGAGGTCCTTTAATCTTTCCTCATAGGGCTTTTGGTGCAGACTCTGCACCATTTTATTTGCCCTTCTCTGGACCACCACAACTGTATATCCTTCCAGAGATATGGTCTCCAGAACTGGACACAATACCAGCAATCTATACAGGGGCAACCCCACCTCCCTCTTTCTGCTGGTGACACCCCACCTTATAGACCTCACCATCCCACTAACCCTTCCAACAGCCTTGTCACATTGCCTGGCCACCTTTAGGTCATCCAATATGATTAACCTCCAGGTGTCTTTCCTGCTTGGTGGTCAACAGTACCACTCCATCCATTTTGTACTCTAACCCAGGGTTTTGTGCCCTAAGTGCACTATTTTACACTTTTTTGCATTGAAACCCAGCTGCCAAATCCTTGACCACTCCTTGAGTTTCCCCAGGTCTTTCCTCATCCTTTCTACACACCCCACTCTGGGACATCCACCCTATTTCAGATTTTGGTGTCATCTGCAAAGATGCAGACTTTTCCTTCCAGCTCATCTGTAATGTCACTTATAAAGACATTAAATAGGAGCAATCCTAGCACTCATCCCTGAAGCACCCCGCTGGTCATCCTACCTTCCTTGGAGTGAACTCCACTTACCACCATCCTCCATCACCTATCCCCTAACCAATTTCTTACCAAGTTTACCACCTCTGGACCCACTCTTAAGTGGCCCAGCTTGCATACTACTCTCCTATGTGGAACAGTGTTGAAAGCCTTACTGAAATCTAATTAGGCCACATCTACTGCTCCACTCTGATTTTAATTCCTTGGTCATCCAGTCAAATAAATCTATCAGATTCATTGGGCATGCCATCCCCCATGAATCCATGCTGCCTTGGGTTTTGTAGCCAATTGAATTTAAAATACTCCACAATTCTTTCCTTTAGCAGTGATTCCATTAACTTTCCCATCACCAATTTCAGGCTGAGTGATTAGGATCTAGATGATTCTTCACAAGAGCAACAAGGGATCAAAAGGGCTGCTGAACTTGTTCCAAGTCCCCCCCCCCGCACCATGGTCACGGGTCCTAGAGTCCCATCAGCAAGGACAATTGAAAGTTTAAATGTTTGGTGCTGCAATTCAGTCTCTCCAGCCTCCAGCTAATCGGGAGGCAGCAGCTGGAGAAGAAGATTTTTAAAATTGCACAACCACTGTCTTTAACTCTCCTGAGTCAGGTCTTGTGACTCAGATCCAGGTGATTCTTCATGGTAGCAACAAGGGATCAAGAGGGCTTTTGAACTTGCTCCAAGCCTCCCTCCCCGTTGATGATCAACAGAGCCCTGGAGTCCCGCCAGCAAGAGCAATTGAAAGTTTACATTTTTGGCACTACAGTCTGACCTCTCCAGCCTCCAGCCAATCAGGAGGCAGCAATTGGGGAAGAAGGATTTTTAAAACTGCACAGACGCTGCCTTTAAATCTCCTGTGTCAGGTCTTGTGACTCAGATCCAGGTGATTTTTCATGGGAGTAACAAGGGGTCAAGAGGGCTGTTGAATTTGCTCCTAGCCCTCTCCCCCAACAGTTGCCAGAGCCCTGGAGTCCCACCAGCAAGGACAACTGTAAGTTAACATTTTTGGCACCACAGTTCGACCTCTCCAGCCTCCAGCCAATGAGAAGGCAGCAGTTTGGAGCAGTGAGGTGCACTTTCCCCATATTTCAGCAGTGACCAGTAAGTGCCCCCCCCCCACTCTAAGGGCTACATGGCAAGGATTAGTGCTATTGTCTACCTTGAGTCTGCCAAAGTCAGTTGGTCTGTTGGCCACTCTGCTCCATGCTCACCAGACACTGACATCTCCGTCACCCACAGGACTTAATCTGTTACTGGTAAAAGGTCATATGTCCCTGTTGAAGCTGTTGCTGTCTTAGTTTCTGTTGTTTGCTTAGTGCTCATTGGTTATATACAGTATGTGTCTGTTGCTACCATTTAGTCTCATCATTCCTTTGCTGCACAAGTTTATATATTAGATATTGTGCCCGGTGCTTCTAGGCTACATGTTACTCTCCTCCTTTCCTACTATTCATGGATAACTGCTTAAATTCCCTATTTAGGGTCTTTTTATCTTCTCAAACTGCTCCACCTCCAATTAGCACTACTTCTCTCTGAATATACCCACCGCAGCACCCCTCTACTTGACTACGCTACTACAATCCCTGTCTCATTGCCTGATGTTTAACTGTTGGACTGCTCAGATTTGCCATAGCAAATAAATATCACTGTGATTATTGCACTGTTTCCCAAGCCGGGGTCATTACATAGAAATATAGAATTTGACAGCAGATAAGGACTGATTGGTCCACCTAGTCTGCCCATTTCCCAACCTACTGGATAAGCTGCAGATCCTAGTTAACCAACAGCCTATTTCTTCCTACCCCCCACAATGATTGCCTTATTTCTGTCCCATGCATTCTTGAATTCCCCCACTGTTTTTGACCCCACAACCTCCTCAGGAAGACCATTGCATGTGTCCGCCACCCTCTTTGTGAAAACATACTTCCTCACATTACCCCTGAGCCATCCCCCCTCTATCTTCAAATTGTGTCCCTTTGTTCTTGCACATCTCTTTTTCTGAAAGATGCTACTCTCTTGGACTTTGTTGATTCCCTTGAGGTACTTAAACATTTCTATCATGTCACCCCTCTCCCTCCTTTCCTCATGGGTATGCATATTAAGCTCCTTTATTCTCTCCTCATATGGCTTCTGTTGCAGACCTTGCACCATTTTAGTTGCCTTCCTCTGGACTGCCTCCATCCTCTCTATGTCCTTGCCAGCAGTATAGGATTGGACACCACTCTTTTCTAGGGTAGGTTATGGAGCGGTTCTAGGATAACAGATGGGCCAGATACAGAACTTCAGGTTCAACACACAATCTCTGTGTGATGTTTATTTAAAATGATGGGGATAACCTTAAGCAATGGCATATTCCTTCTTCAATATACCATTTGGGAATAACAGACTATACATGCCCTTCCTCTGCACTGGGTCAGCAGCTACTACCCACTGATCTACTGATCTATTGATCTATCTTTCCTGACAGATATAGATTTCCTGATATTCCTTTCTTGAAATGAACTATCCCCTATGTTGGTCTTCTGTATTTGGGTGATGGGGAGCCCAAATTAAAAAAAAAGCTAAAGACAAAGAACCTCAGTGCAGAAGCACTGAAGCAAGCATTACCCCAAAGGGCATTGGCAATAAAGCCAAATTTCAGAGAAACACAACATCACACATACCACATAATGCAAAGCATCATGGGATGTGTCTGCAAATCACCATGCAATTTTAGGCTGGTTCAGCTTAAAGCAGGAATGCGTGGTGCCAAAGGGCCTCTCAAACAATCTGTAATTTGTATGCATTTAAACAACACAATGGGGGTTTCTGATATCACTATGCCAGTAACTTAATTTTTATAATACATTCCCTAGTAACTTTATACCTTTATGAAAAACACCTACTGCTGTGGTATTTTCAACATTTACAGGTTTCATACACATAAGGCATATATATCAAGGTATTTTATGACATAGTGCTATTGCATACTAAATCCAACAATGAAGAACACAGCCTGTTATTTTGCATCAGCTCAGAGGTCACCACAATAACCTCCCTGTATGAGGACCTGAGAGGGAAAAGGAAAATTAAAGAGAACACTACAGCATAGTCAAGAAAGGGAAGGGGGTGCCCATAGGTGGCCAACTTTATGGACTAGAAATTGTAATGGATAGATTAGGCTAAGAAATAGAAGAACTGTTGCAACAGATTTAAGAAAAAGTCCATCCTCAAGAGTGGCAGGATCTCCTGTCATATATCCCCCACCTTAAGAGGGAAGCAGTTATTTCAGACTGCTTACCATCTTCCTGTCCCAGGAAGGGATGGAGCTTCCATCCATCATTGCCTAGCCTGTCAATGATGTCATCTATTCAGCGCATTGACTAGCCATTGAATAGTGATGTGTTGTTAAGCTTTCTAAAATCTAGGCATACAGTTCAAGTCACATTAAACTGTTCCACCAATGAGTTGAGTTAGCATTGTTTTTTACCATTGACAATGCAGTGGCTACTCATATTGTATTATTTTTCAGTTCTTAACCATCTCAAAAGCAATGTTTATAAAATGTCTTTGTAACTCAATTAGAATGCATCTGCAGACTGGTCACAATGTAATGCAAAACTGCATTTTAACACTTAAGAAACTGTTTGTACAGGGCTTTGTATTGGATCCAGCAACATGTATGCAACTCAGTCAGAAATGCTAAAATGACTCAGT
The DNA here is from genome assembly GCA_016271365.2 of Neoceratodus forsteri. Taxonomy (NCBI): domain Eukaryota; kingdom Metazoa; phylum Chordata; order Ceratodontiformes; family Ceratodontidae; genus Neoceratodus; species Neoceratodus forsteri. Next base: position 399,985,133 of record CM057454.1, read on the forward strand.
GGAGAAACAGTTTAATGTGACTTGTACTGTAGATATATCCCACCCTTTTTCTTGTCCACTATGACCATGGGTGAAGACCATGCACTCTTTGAGGGCACAATTATGCCTAATTACTCCATTTATTTGACTTTCTGAATCACCTCATCCTTCATCTTAATGAGCAGTCTGTAGGGCTTTTGGTGTATGGGCTTGTATTACATGGCAGTTATGGTGTGCATAATTCCTTTGGCCCTCCCTAGGATGTTTGTGAATATGGGCTCAAATTGTTTTTAATACCCCCTGCAAATCTTTATGTTGCTGAGGCTCCAATTCAGGGCTTATCTGAATCTCCCCCAACTGCCCTGACTACTTTAGCCTTTTATAGGCAACTTCCATCTCTGACTCTAACTTAAGGATGGATATAAAGGGAGGGGTTAGGCTTCTCATGCCATTTCCTAAGGAGGTTCACATGGTAAAGTTTCTGGGGGAGTCTCTTTCCTGGCATGCTAAACTCATAATTCACTGCTCCTTTTTGCCTCAAAATGGTGAAGAGGCCCTGCCATTTCATGAGTAGTTTGTTCTCTGTGGAAGGAAGAAGTAAGAACACTTTGTCCCCTAACTGAAATATTTTAGTCTTTCAGCCCAGTTCATATCTTTCTTTCTGCAAGTCTTGCTTCTATTCTAAGCTCTGGTATGTCAAGTTGATATATATCACCATGCATTTACGTAACTGAGTCATGTACTCAATGACATTAAGATGTACCACCTCCTTCCCTTCTTCCCAGTGTTCTCTAACCACATCCAGTGGCCCCCTTGGGTTCCTCCCATACAATAATGGAAAAGGAGAGAAACCAGTGGATGCTTGAAGGATTTCTCTAACATGTAAGTGAAAAGTAAATAGGGGATCTACTTATCCCAATCTCTACCCTCTGTTGCAAGCTAGCCATCTGACAATCATTATTTGCAACATATATTTATGTTATATATTGTATTATGTGATTTCTGTGTATTCCCATGCCACTATTAATTCAAGGCATAGGGAAAGACTAGATTTTGTTTTTTAAAGAGGTGACATTTTGAATCAAATGCCAGGCATAATTCTCACTTTTTCGTTGGCTTTGCTAAGATCGTAGTACCTCTGTCAGAGCGAAGAAGTTAGAGAGCACTTCCTAAAACCCTTAACAGCAATTTTACTTGGCCTTATCAGGGAAACCTGCAGATGATGATAAGGAACATTCTTATCGTGCGCTTAAGTAAAGAGTTAATTTCTGGACTTGATCTTCATTTCTTGTATTGCCAGCAATGTTAAAAGGCTGCCGTTATACCCCTTGGTGATACAAAGTGAAAGCTCCCTTTTTCACCATTCACATAATCGTGCTGTATAGAGCTCCTAAACAATGGCTGCGATGTTGGCTTTTGTTCACAAAAGAGTGCGGACTGTCATATTAAGCTCAGATCATTATAAAACGCATTTCCTGCTAATGGGTATCAGAGAACAGAACTTTTGCTCCCCAGTTCTTATGTTAACCCTACAGTGCTTATTCTTAAAGGGGAGATGTATCCCTCTCCTTTTGTTTTGTTCATTTTTACAGGACATATTGGACTAGTAATGGGGTTAATATAATCTTGTTCCAGCTTGTTTGAAAATAAGAGCACATTCCTGGGGGAAAGGTAGGGGGAAAAGTGGCCCCCTTTGGTTTCATTTTCTATGCCATTGAATATATCAGACTTAATTGTATTCCATTGCTGTTCTTGTTCACTGCTATATTCTTTAGTCCAATTATTTTGCAAAAACCAACAGTATTTTATTACTTGTTGTGCCTCAGTCCTGATACTGGAAATGTTAGAACTGTTGAAGTTCATGTTGCAGTTAATATACTAATTAGGTTTTTTAGGTTTAATTAGGGACTTTAAATTCATGGTTATTAAGTCTAGGTTAGTATGGCTAAGTATATCTGTGAAAGGGATGGGTGGCTGGGGGGGATAGACTGGGATTGGTTAACTGTTTTCATGGGCTATATCAGTAGGGAAATGGTGGGAGGGATGGGTACCTATGACAAAAAGGTTAATTTTTCCATTCTTTTTTTTTCGCTATCACTATTTGTAGGGAATTTTGGGGAGCACAGGTATGGGGGTGGGGAGCACAGAAACTGATTCTGTAATACTGCTATGTTTAGTAATTATTTGATGTTTCTTGTTAAATAGAAAACCTACTGTTTTATTCATCCAAGGAAAATGGCTAGAGAGATAATGTTTACAACTTGGAATGTAAAGGGCACCAGGTTTATACAAGAATCCCATTTGCTGGATACAGAGGCATCCCAATTGAGGAGACAACAAATAGCTCAGGTTTACTCCACAACAGAGAGCTCTCAGAGCTGTGGGGTTCTGATTTTAATAAAGAAGTCCCTTCCATTTACACAAATACAGACCAAATATGATCCCCAAGGCAGGTTTCTTTTAGTACATGGTAAACTCCACACTTCTGAAATTCTCCTGGGTAGTCTATACAGCCATACCACTGACTCCCCAGAGTTTTTCATATGACTCCTCCATAAATTAACACCCTTTTTGTCCATCCCAATCATTTTAGGGGGGGATCTAAATTTAGCCTTTGATCCATTTTTGGATAAGTCCTGTTCTACTTGTAAAGGCCTTTCACCAGCCCAGTGAGCATTCCGACATCTGCTAGACCAGGCAGGTATTTGTGATATTTGGAGAGTTCTTCACCCATCTGTCAGAGAGTATACTTTCATTTCTCTGGTGCATGGCACATCTTCATGTATAGATTATTTGCCTATCTCCCAGTCTCTTAGCCCAGAAACCCTTGACTCTTCAATCCAACCAGGCCCCCCCCCTCTGACTACACCCTGGTCTTATGCCAGCTCTGTTTCTCTTCTCTTCCCAAAAATGGGGGGAGATGGAAAGTCAATAATCAATTACTAAAAGACCTCAAGATGGTCTCTTACCTATCAGAATAAATTACCATTTTCCTCTTGGTTAATTGTCTGCCCTCCAGTAAACCTGATATGGCTTGGTGTGCTTTGAAAGCATACCTGCGAGGATTATTAATTAGCCTAGCCTCCCAAAGGGAAAAACAGTGGGAAAATCAAATTCTTACCCTCCTATCTCAAATTCGGATGTTAGAATCCAAACTCTCACCTCAATCTCCTGAGCAAGTCAGATTGGACTTAGTAAAATTGAAAAATTCTTATCTCGAATTATTGAGAGAAAGAGCAGAGTTTTCAATCTTGTAAACTAAGGCCTCATACACTGACCAAGGTGAAAAAGCCAGCCGTATGTTGGCCTTTAGAATTAAACAGCAGAGCTCTTCTCTTCTGATAGCTTCTGTTCGTAGTTTGGAGGATAACAATATAAAAACAACACCAACTGAAATTGTTAAAGAGTTTACCTCCTATTACACTCAATTGTATAGCCCTATGACAAAACTCTCAACTGACCCAGAGCTGGACAGATACTTATTAGACTTGCATTTGCTCACCCTTCCGATAGATGAACACACTCTCCTGACTATGCCCATTTCACAAGCAGAACTGGAACAAGTTATTAAAGCTCTTCCTTCTGATAAGACTCCTGGACTGGATGTTTTTTTCCCCTCATTTTTACAAAGTATTTATAAAACAATTAGCCCCAGCCCTTTTACCCCTTTTTCAACATATACTTTCTGGAACTGACGTAGATACCTCCCTGTTTGAAGCACTAATTGTGCTGCTTCCCAAACCTGATAAAAGCCTGGAATTTGTGTCTAGCTATAGACCAATCTCACTTTTAAATCAAGATGTTAAAATTTTATCTAAGATTTTGACTGACTGAATTACTAAAGTTCTCCCACTTCTTATAGGACCGGAGCAGGTCGGCTTTATGAAGGAAAGATCTTCAGTAGACCATCTTTGCACGTTGTCCCATGTCTTCTCGGCCTCCAGGGATGCTGATTTTCCCATAGCCTTGGTATCCCTGGATGCCAAGAAGGCCTTTGATAGGTTTAACTGGAGTTATCTATTGCATAATTTGAAAGCTTTCGGCTTCCCCAAGAATTTTGGAATTGGATTGGATCCCTGTGTAAATCTCCCACTGCCCATATATCCGGTAATGGAGTAATATCAGAAAAATTTCCCCTGTATTCTGGAATGAGACAAGGCTGTCCTTTATCCCCTCTCCTTTTTAATTCATATTTAGAACCCTTGCTAAGCAGACTGACAGATTCTCAGGAAGTCCAAGATATCATGGTTCAAAACCAACTAATAAAAATTTCCGCTTATGCGGACGACTTACTTCTTCAACTTTCCCACCCAGCAGACTCTATTCCACCAATGCTTAGGATTATAGAAGAATTTGGTAAAATTTTTAACTATAAGTTGAATATCAAATAGACGATAGTCTTTCCCCTCAGTTATAGAATCTTAAAATCTGCCATTTTGGACCTTGGACTTACATGGAAGTCTGACTCATTGCGTTATCTAGGTATTGTTTTTACAAGGAGTTTAGCACGTACCCAACAACTAAATCTCAATGCCTTGTTCAAGTGATTAGCCAAGACTTGAAACGATGGTCCCTTTTGCCCATTTCTCTCTGGAGTAGAATTAACCTAATCAAAATGAATGTTTTTCCACAGCTCTTCTACCCCTTCAACCTCTTAAATATCTGGCTTCCTTTAACATGGTTCAGAAAAGTCCATGGTCTTTTCACTCACTTCATTTGGTCCAGTAAAAAACCTAGACTATCTTTTTTTTAAATTGGTAGCTTCTAAATTAAAGGGTGGACTTAAACTACCTCATATGCGTCTCTACTATTGGGCGAGCCGTGCTAATAAATATTTGAGATGGTTGACTCCCGATCCGGGTCAAGATCCCTTCTCTTACTACCTAGTTTGGCTACACATAGAGATATCTCTGATTAGGCAACAGGTTTTTTCCCCTTCTATTCTAATGTTTACTAAGCTACATTCCTTGCCTACTACACTAAAAATTAATCCAATTGTTAAATCTGTCAGAGTACTCACTCAGTTGTGCTCCTTTTTAAAATATATACACACTAGCGATCTCTGTCAAATCTTAGACAGAACCCCAATATCAAGACAGAAGGTAAATCCCTTCCTGGTGGATGGCTCCCCCAGCTGGGAAACTGCCAACTTTCCTATTTTGTGTCAGAAATGGGGCAGTGGCATTCCTCTCCGGACATCTTGCATAAAGCAGATATCCCCAGTTCCCAGATCTTCCAGGTTTTCCAACTACAGCACCTTTTAATAAAAGTTATAGGAGTCACACCACTGCAGCCTCCAAGACTATCTTTCCTTAAAGATTTAAGTCCCTTGGCAGGCCGCCCTCATGCAGTGTCTAATTTATACAGTTCTCTATTCGATTGGATTTGCCCTGAAAGTTTTGGTTCCTCTACTTACTGGTCTCCTCTCTTCCCTGAAAGAACCCTTAATTGGTCCATACTATGGCAAAATTGTCACAAATTCCTTTCCCAGGACAGACTCATGCAGTTTCATATACTGCACAATCTTTACTATCCCCCTCAAAAGCTGACTAAAATGAGATGTATACCTTCCTCTACATGTACTCACTGTCAACAGGATGAAGGCAATCTTTTCCACATTTTTTGGTCCTGCCCAAAAATAACTCCACTGTGGGCCTCAATTAAAGATAGAGTGGATCCTCCTCTGGGTTTAACTGATTTATTCTCTCCAGATATATGTGTATTAGGGGACTTTTCTTCGGTTTCTGTTCTTGCCCATAAATATCATATAGCCATGATCTCTGCTTCAGTCAAAAAGCTTGTATTAAAGCATTGGAAAGACAACTTAGATGTTTCCTACATGGAGTGGTTGCAGGAATTATTTGCTAACTTGAGAACAGAAAGATCCATTGCTAGTCTTCATAAAAGAGACAAAATATTGAATAGACTCTGGGGCCTATTGCAATCACTATATTCCTTATAATTTATTTTCTGTGGAACACCCTTCATGTATGTCAGGATTATATACTAGTACTCTGTGTGGGATGGTTGGGAGGAGGGGGGGTTTGGGTAAGGGGAAGGGGGAGGGTGATTGAGAGAGGATAGATCATGTAATTCCTATACTTGTAATAATATATGTTTGTCATGTATATAATCTAGTCTCTGTAACTGAAAAAACTCAATAAACTTTAAATTGAACAAAAACAATACTCCCCTGATCAGCAAGTATTTCCTAGGGGATTCCCATGTGACTAAATACCTTTGCTAGCTCCTTTGCTATACTTGGTTCAGTGACAGTTCTCATGGGGATAGCTTCTGGGTAGTGGGTAGTATAATCACATATGACCAGTACAAATCTGTTACCCTCGGAGCTCTTTTCAAGGGGGCCCACTACATCTATAGCTATCCTGTTAAAGGGGTTAGTCACAATTGAGATGGGTTGTAGTGGTACTCTATCCCTTTTTCCTGCATGAGCTACTTTCTGACGCTCAGCACATGCTTTACAATACTCAGCTATTTTCTTGTGGATAGAGGGCCAATAAATCCTGGGTAATATCCTATTCAGGGTACTATCACTGCCTGCATGGCCTGCTAGAGGGATGTCATGTGCCAGATACATGATTTGGGAGCAGAATTTTTCTGGAACCATTCATTGGTCTACTACCTCTCCAGTTCTGGAGTTAATGTATTCTCTGTTTTAGAACCAATTGAGTGGAACATTTTTCTACTCCCTTCCCCACCAGTTCTTGCCAGGATCCTCAAAAACATCATCACCAAATGGGAACACAGATGGTAAATGTCCCTGCTTCACTTGAGCTCTGGTGGTTACGGCAACTATAGCAGAGTCCTGGGCGGCATGACAATGTATGAATGAAGCAAAGTCTGGGTGGTCATGCCTGATAACAACTGGCAAGGGTAGGTGAGGTACCAACTCCACTTCCATCTCATGTGTCTTTTCTTGAAGTCATTTGTATGGTGGCTGTAAGGTAGAAATTGGTATCACCATGCACACAGATGACTGTTGTATCCAGACCTTTATTATTCCCAGTCACCAGATCTGCTCGCACAACAGTCTGGCGACTCCCTGAATCAATCAGTTCCATCATCTGCTGTGACCCAATCTGCAGAGTAGTCATAAAAAGATCCCAGTTCATTAAAGCTAGGTGAGCTGTCTCTTTCTTTGTATTAGGACAGTTTCTTACATAATGTCCCTTCTTTTGGCACCCATGGCATACAATCTGTGCTACAGGATCCCCCCCCGCTCTCCAGTCTTGTTTCACTGGGGCTAGATTTGACAGTTTATAAGTAAAAGGGTTCCTTACCAGATTGCTGGTGGTTGCAGCTGCTGATGTCCCTTGGAACCCTCTGGGTCTGGATGGTTGGGCTGCCAGGAAGTCTTCCGCCAATGTGCTGGTTTTATCAGCAGAATCAGGCTTATGCTCCTGAACCTAAAGTTGTACATCCTGGGGTAAAACTTTAATAAACTGTTCAATAATTACCACCTTCAGAAATTGGTCCTTGCTCTTGTTATCTGGCTGCAACCATTTGTAGCAGAGTTCCTTGAAACATGCATAAGCCTCTTGGGGGTATCCAGCGACTGCATTTTTAGAAACCTAAACTACTGGCAATAGGTTTCAGTGTTTATGTCATAGCACCTGAGGATCTCCTGCTTCACACAGCCATAGTCCTCTGCCTCTCAGGAATCCATGTGGGTATAAACCAACTGGGCACTTCTTGTCAGGTGTGGTGCCAGTCGAACAACCCACTGTTCCCTTGACCATGCGTGTGTTCGAGCAATCCTCTCAAAAGTTGTGAGGTACACTTCAGTGTCATCACTATCTGATAGTTTGGACAGTTTCATGTCTTTTGGGCTACTGGTTCTTTCAGTTTGTCCTGCATCAATGGCATGCAAGACCCTTATGGTATCCACCCATTTGGCATCTTGTCTTCTCCGCTCAATGTCTCTCACTCTTTCCATCTTCACCTGTATTATGCAGAGCCATTTCAACAACTCCCCTACATCCTAAGATGAAGCATCTTCAAGAAGAGGCAGTTCTCTCAATTCTTTCTCGTCCCCTTGGATGTCTTCATCATCTTCAGGCTTGGCCTTCTTCCCAGTTCCCAGGTCCAGTCCAGGCAGCAGCTTCTCTCCCAATCTGTCCACCATGGTTCTGGTCAGAACTCCATGGACTTTCTTCTCCAGGTTCTCCTCTGGCAACTCCTGGTGCATTAGTCCACCTGAGATATCTGGGTGATATCCACTGGAAAACATCCCCCTAGCCCAGTCCAGATGTTTCCAGCAAGTTATGCCACTTCTGACTCCAAGTCTGTGGAGGGGTTGTGAGATAACAGATGGACCAGACACAGACCTTCCTGTTCAACACACAATATCTTTGTGATGTTTATTTAAAACACAAGGGATAACCTTAAGCAATGGCATATCCCTTCTTCAATATAACAGTTTGTAGCAACAGACTGTACATGTCCTTCCTCTGCAACTGGGCAGCACCTACTAACCCACTAATCTACTGATCTATCTTTCCTGAGGAAATGAACTATCCCTTATGTTGGTCTTGTGTATTTGGGTGATGGGGAGCCCAAATTAAAACCACCCCAAAACAAGCTAAAGACAAAGAACTTCAGTGCAGAAGCACTGAAGCAAGGGTTACCACAATGGGCATTGGCAATAAAGCCAAGTTTCAAATAAACACAACATTACACATACCCCCATAATGGTTCTGTTGGCGCCCTTTGTAAACTGTGTGACAGGCCTTTCGGCACCATGCATTTCTGCTTAAAGTTGAAACAGTATAATATTCTGTGGTGATCTGCATATACAGCCCATTGCATTGTGGAGGCATGTGTGATTTTGTATTTCTTTGAAACTTGGCTTCCCGGCCAAATGCCCTTTGGGGTAACCATTGCCTCAGTGCTTGCGCACAGAGGTTCTTTGTCTTTTTATCATGGGATGTATATGCAAATCACCGTGCAATTTTAGGCTGGTTCAGCTTAAAGCAGGAATGCATGGTGCCAAAGGGCCTCTCAAACAATCTGTATTTTACATGAATTTAAACAACACAATGCGGTTATCTGATATCTCTACCCCGGTAACTTAATTTTTATAATACAGTCCCCTAGTAACATTTACCTTTATCAAAAACACCTAGTACAGTGGTGTTTTCAGCATTTAAAGGTTTCATACACATAAGGCATATACATCAAGGTATTTTATGACATAATGCTATTGCATACTAAATCCAACAATGAGGAATACAGCCTGTTGTTTTATATCCACTCAGAGGTCACCACAAAACCTCCCTGTGTGAGGACCTGAGAGGGAAAAGGAAAATTAAAGAGGATGCTATAGCATAGTCAAGAAAGGGGAGGGAGCACCCATAGGTAGTCAACCTTATGGATTAGAAATTGTAAAGGCTATATTAGGCTAAGAAACAGAACAACTGTTGCAACACATCTAAGAAAAGATCGGTCCTCAAGAGTGGCAGGATCTCCCTGTCACATAGAAACATAGCAGTTGACAGCAGATAAGGAATGCAAGGCCCATCCAGTCTGCTCATTTTTTCTACCCTATGAATGTGCCATAGGTCTGTGCTCTGTCAATGGCCTATCTATTCATACTCATCTGTATTGCTCCCTTATGCCTATCCCATGCCTGTTGGAAGACCTGTACTGTATTCATATCCACCACTTCCTGAGGTAGGCTAGTCCATGCATCCACTACCCTTTCTGTGAAAAAGAACTTCCTCACATTATCCCTTAATCAGCCTCCCTCTAATCTCACGCTGTGTCCTCTTGTCCTGCTATTTTTCTTATATTAAAACATGTTAGACTCTTTCACTTTGTTAATGCCCTTAAGATGTTTGAATGTTTCAATCATATCACCTCTCTCCCTCATTTGCTCTAGAGTATACATATAGTGTTCCGTAAATCTGTCCTCATATGTTTTCTGATGCAGTCCTTGCACTATTTGGGTTGCCCTTCTCTGGACTGCCTCCATTTTGTTAATGACGTTGTGCAGGTGCAGCCTCCAGTACTGCACACAGTACTCCAGATGGGGCCTAACCAGTGTCTTGTAAAGAGGAATTATCACCTCCCTCTTATGACTTGTGTTACCCTTAGTAATACACCCTAACAGTCCTCTAGCCCTACCTACTGCTTTAGTGGTCTGCTTGGATGATTTCAGGTCATCTGTAAAGATGATGCCCAAGTCTCTTTCTTCCCTTGTGATTGCCAGCAACTCTCCTCCCAACCTATAGGTGGCTTCAGGGTTTCTCTTCCCTATGTGCATGATCTTGCACTTCTTTGCGCTAAACCCCAGTTGCCACTCTTCCGACCATTTTGCCAGTTTATCCAGCTCTCTTCTCATTCTGCCCACCCCATCTGGATCATCTACTCTGTTACAGATCTTGATGTCATCTGCAAACAGACAAACATTGCCCTCCAGTTCATCTGCAATGTCACTGATGAAGATATTGAAGAGGACTGGCCCCAGGACTGATCCTTGAGGTACCCCACTTGTGACTTGCATCTCTTCTGACTGTATACCATTTACCACCACTCTGTTTTCTGCCCACAAACCAGTTTGTCACCCAGTTGACCAACCTGTGACCCACCCCAAGCCTATTCAGCTTATTAATCAACCTTCTATGTGGAACAGTATCGAAAGCTTTGCTGAAGTTAAGGTAAGTGACATTAACTGCACCCCCTTGGTCCACCACTCTGGTTACCCAGTCAAAAAAATCTATGAGATTAGTTTGACTGGACCTTCCTGTTGTAAACCCAAGCTGTCTTGGATCCTGTGCTCCTATGGATTCCAGGTGTTGCACTATCTTTTCCTGAAGGAGTGCCTCCATAATCTTGCCCACTACTGAGGTAAGACTGACTGGTCTGCAGTTCCCTGCCTCCTCCCTCCTACTAATTTTGTGGAGCGGGTTCACATGAGCCTTTCTCAAGTCTTCTGGAACCTCTCCTGTGCTCAGAGACTCACTGAACAGTTCTGATAATGGCTCTGCTAGTTCCACCCTTAGCTCCTTTAGTACCCTGGGATATATGCCATCAGGTCCTATTGCCTTGTCCACCCTGAGCTTAGCGAGCTCTTGTATGACCCTTTCTTTTCTGAAGGGACTTGTGCACACCTCCCTCCCCTCTGTGTCCATGGTGCTGAGCTGTGGGCCCTGCCCTGCCTTGTCCTCAGTAAATACTGAGCAGAAGTATCTATTTAGGATAGATGCTTTTCCTTGGTCCTCCTCCACACACTCCCCCTTATCCCCTTTGATCTTAGCAATACCCCCTCTGGACTTTCTCCTTTCACTAATGTATCTATAGAAAGTCTTGTCCCCTTCTTTTATTGTTTGTGCTAGCGTTTCCTCAGTTTGGGCCTTTGCCTGCCTTACTGCCTTCGCTGCTTCCCTTAGGGAAGTTTGGTATGCCTCCCTATCTTCACCCTGCTGCATTCCGTTATATTTCCTGAAGGCCACCCTTTTGGCTCTGACCTTTTCTGCTACTGTGTTTGAGAAATAAAGTGGTTTTCTCCTTCTTTTGCTCTTGCTTTTCCTCCTAACACAATAGGATGTTGCTTCAAGTATTGCATCCTTAATGCTTGCCCACTTTATCTGTACCCCCTCACCTGTATTTCTTCTTTCTAGGGCTAGCTTAACTCTGTTGACCATCTTATCAAAGTCAGCTCCTCTGAAGTCTCCTATTTTTGCCTTGGAATGGGATGATTTCATTCTAGTGGCCAAATTGAACCACACCATGTGATGGTCACTGGCCCCCAGGTGACCATCTACTTGGAGAGCTGTGGTCCTTTTCCCCTTAGTCAGTATTAGATCCAGGATAGCCCTGTCTCTTGCGGGTTGTTGTACCAGTTGTTTGAGGCCCTCCCCCTGCAGGGAATCCACTGTGTGTCTAGTTCTGGTGGATGTTCCTGTTGATATTGACCAATCTGTATCTGGCATGTTGAAGTCTCCCATAATCAGACTCTCCCCTTTAGCTGTTATGTTTTGCATATCTTCTAACAGTGATGTGTCTATGTCCTCCTCCTGGTCTGGAGACCTGTAGACAACCCCAGTTTGCATGGCTGTCCTATTTCCTGTTTCCAGGATGACCCACAGTTCTTCTGGCTCCTTATGTGTATTATGAATTTCTGTAGCTTTGATATTTTCATTGACATATAGGGCCACCCCCCTGCTTCTTTTGCACCTTGGTCTCTTCTGAACAGTACATAGCCAGGTACTGAAGTCTCCCAAGTTTGGTTACTGGTGGACTATGTCTCACTAATGGCTACTATGTCCAGTTTAGCCTCTGTCATTGTTGCCTGCAGGTCTGGGATCTTGTTTCCCAGACTGTGGGACATAGTTCCATTTTGCTTTGCAAAAACTTAGTACTACATTTGTGTTGTAAATTTAAGCAGAGGATTGCTGTTACAGTATTAACACCATAGGAATCGGCCAATCACCCCTATCGGGGACATCTGAATTAGTACAACCTTAGTTAAATTGTGTTGAGCTATTTAATGTGTAGGACATAAGACAGTTCCTTGACTGTCACTTAAAACTGAATCTCATGGCAAAATACCAGATGACAAGCAAATCATCCTAGTATTTCACCAAGCCTGGCTTAGCATTCAACAACTCACCAGCTGCGTCTTACCCCACACCCCCACTGAAAGTACTATCATGATTTGTTAGTTGACCAACCAGTTCACCTTCCAGCCTATCACCTACAAATAGGTGGAAGATCTTTTGCTAGGCATCGATACAAGCAAAAGTATGGGAGAAGATGGTCTAGAACCCTTTTTCCCAAAAACTTGCCACAAACAACTTACGGCACCTATAACTCCAATTTATCGTTATTCCCCTGTGACCTCCCCCTCATCTGGAAAACAGCTTACATCATACCATTATTCAAGTCTGGTGATGCTTGCAAATTAACCAACTATAGACCAACATCCATCTTACCTGTTCTGTCTAAACTCCTTGAGAAACACATTAATGCTCAGTTATGATAATACCTAGAACAACTTATGCCCATGCATTCGGGGTTCAGACAAAAATACAGTACAAATACAACACTTGCAAAGATCACAAATGACTGACTCTCAGCCCTAGATCTCAGACATATTACAGGAGCTATATTCCTTGACCTAAGTAAAGCCTTCAACATGGTCGATCATAACATACCCTTTCGCAAATTACAAGGCCTAGGAGTAGGTGACACTGCATGGTTATGGTTTTCAAACTACCTAATTGTCAGACAGCAGCAAGTCAAAACAGAGGGCTCTTTTTGTTCCTCCACAACAATATTAAGACAAGTACCACAAAGGTGAATCTTAGGGCCCCTTTTATTCATGCTTTACACCAATGACCAAGATAGAAACATCAAAAAAGCTTCTATTCACCTCTTTACTGATGACACTGTCCTATATATCTCAAACCCCACACTGCCCAAGGTACACACTGAACTTCAATCAGAATTCAACAAGTTACAAAAATAAACCTCCACCAGGATAAATTGCTGGGGACCACTAGCAACAGTGAGTGTTTTATTACATCATGGACTGGCAATCGGAAAGGGGGATCCCTAGCACCAGGGATAGCTACACATGTCTAGGACCAGGAAATTGGGGAGGGGCACACTAATCTGCCTCACTACCCATGCAAATGAGCCCATAATGGCCATGCAAATGGACCCTTAGCACCTTGCATGCCCAATGGGCTCATTTGCATGGGTCCCCTTCAATATTGTAGATAGCAGTTTGGTGCTATGCACTCTGGTGGCTTACTCAGAATTCTTGTCAGGGCAGCACTACTTGATGTAGTGCTGCTCTGCTATGGGTCTATATTCAGTCGAATAGTGTTGGAGTGCTCTTCACCTGAATATAGCATCTTTGGGATCCCAAGCAATCGCAAGGTGCAGCACAAGGTTTTGCGCTCCACTTTGCGCTCTTCTGAATATCGAGCACCAGGCTACTTAAACTTGGAGCCCATATTCTAGGTTCCCTTATTGCAGTGCTATTTAACATGTCCCTCCAACAGAGTGAGCTACCTGACACTTGGAAAGTGACTCATGTAGTCCCCATACATAAAAAGGCTGCCAAGGAACCAGTACAGCAGTACAGGTCAGTCTCCATTCTTTGTACTGTATCCAAAGTCCTAGAAAGACTGGTCTATAACCACATCCAGTCTTGCATCTAAACTCACTCCCTGGCCGCTGATGCCTAACATGGTTTTTGGAAGAACCACAGCACGGTCACAGCCCTAGTACAGTTTACAAAGGACCTTCTTGATGCCCAGGAGACAAGCAAATCCACCACTGAAATCTTTATAGACCTGACTAAGGTGTTTGACCTAGTCAATCATAAACTGCTCCTGCATTAACTCAAGTGTCTAAGTCTTGATAATTTGTCCTGCTCCTGGTTCAGTAGCTACCTAACTGGCTGTAAATAACTGTTTAAATGGTGAGGTAGCCAGTCTACTCAGATATATTACAGATGAAGTTCCCCAGGGTTCTGTCCTGGGCTTGTTGTTATTCTCTGTTTTTATTAATGATTTGCCAAAACTGTGGCAGTGACCAGACTCTGCTCTATGCAGATGATGTGGTGCTACCACTCAGACACTGAGTCAATCAAGTCAGGCCTCAAAGCCAACTTGCACTGTCTGAAAATTTGGTTTAAGGTAAATGAGTTACTGCTAAATACCAGAAAGACAAAGTTCATCCACTCTGGCCCTCACCACCTTGGCCCTGATAGAGCAGAATTACTAAAATGCTTTCACTGAATGGTGACCCCACAGAGACTGTCAGCTCTATCAAATATCTTGGAATTATATTGACTCAGGAAATTTCATTCAAGCCTCATGCTGACTGAGTGGTGAAGTTGGTAAACTGAAAGTTAGGACTCCTCTACCAGTTAAGCTCCTACCTTACCTATGAAGCCAGAGTAACCATATCTAACAGTATTTTATTGCCTGCCATTCTGTATGGTGCCCCCGCTCTTTCTTCTTTAAAATATATTGAGCTCAGTAAGCTCAAAATCTTATATCACCATGAGTCCTGTTTTGCAGTGGGTGCCAGTAAAAGGAAGCATCACTGCAAGGATCTATACATAATAAACAGGCCCACCCTTGTAAAGCAGAATTCAGTATTCTACTCTCTGCTTGGTGAATAAGATTGTGCACTCCCCTCCCTCTAACCTTGCATCCATTCTCGAACTTAAACTTCCAGAGGAACACTTCGGTCCTCTCCCCAATTGCTCCTCACTATCCCAAGAACTGCTATTGCTCCCGGCAGAAGGTCCTTTGCCTCTGTGGTGCTTAGATTTTGGGATGACCACCTGGCTGAACTCCTGGTCTGTACAAATCACAAGTCCTTCAAATTCTCCCTAAGGGGCATACGTCTTGTACACAGCCAGTGTATTTGTTCTAACTGAAACCCCCCTCAGTGACCTTTATGAGGTCTATTAGTCTAGTCCTATTGCCTGGCTTGGGCTATGATTTTTGTCATTCACCTTACTGCTTTTTTCTTGCTATTAGCCTGTCAACATGCCTTGACTTAGTAATCAACTGTAAACAGTTGGCTAATGCTGTTTTGTACTCTGTTTATTTTATGTTGCTGTCAATATTTTGTTACCATTGACTGTTATCTGTATTAATGCATGACTGTTGAATTTCATTAATTCTGGGTCACTCCTGAAATGGACAGTTAGTCTCAAGTGAGCCTCCCCAGTTAACAAAATACAAATAAATAAGTAAACTTTACCCTGGTCAGCCTACAACATTTTGGTTACATTCTGTATGAGATTAAGTGCCCTTTTTCTCCTGCTTGTTTTCAAATCCTGGTACCAGATGGGGAGGGGTACAGCTGGCTCCCCATAAAGGGCACCTATGATTGACTTGCCTAATGTTATTTGTTGCACTAACCTCTTTCTTCCAGGTTTTCCTGTTAATAAAACTATGTCTTGCTGTTAAATCTGGTGTGGTAATTAACTCCCAGTGTAGTAGAGTAAATACTGTTTTCCTTACCATGCCCACCAAGAGTTAAGGCCCTTGTGACTCGGTCAGTTGTAGTGTCTCCAGCACTCACCCCTGAACCTAATTCTATGAGAGAAAGCCAGTTCACCAATGTTGGTAACAGCAGCACAATATATGGCCCAGTTACAACTTGCCACAGGGTCTATTGCATCTCTCACCTGCCACCTGATGGAACTCAATGTCAGTGGAGAAAGGAGAGCAAAGGTGAAAGCCAGTGGCAGCCCAAAGAAGAGAAGCTGTGTACGTATCATCAGGGTGCTCTTACCCAACATTGCTTGACTTGCAATATTAGCAGAGCAAGGAGACTGAAAGCACAAGCCTGTTTTTTTTTTGTTAATTGGCAAAGTAACTCCTAATAGTGGAGTAGGGAGAACAGCCTCTTCCCAGCTGCCGTAGTCAATGTTTGCAGTCGGAATAAAGTTTTTCTAACATGATTATACTGAATGCCTTCAAACAATTAAACTGCCCTAACAACATGTTCCTAGAGGGGCAACTTGATCTGTTTGCTAAGCAGGTTAATCCTAAGCCTGCTAATATATCTCTGTCCCACTATAAAGGCCTCTATATAGATCCTGTGCCTGAGCAAGGAATGGAAACAGTAGAAATAGCAGAAATAGGTCAAAGAGTGAGAAGTCCCCTGCAGGTGGTCATTACTCAAAGAAAACATAACAGACTAAAAGAAGAAAATAAAAAGAAGAGGATGTTCTGCTATGCAACAAACTTTATGAAGCAGAGTACGACTGTCCCCCATGAGGTATTTGATTTCACCTTCTCTAACCTCCTAGCTCATGATAGACTGCCCCCCTATCCTACCAGCTGCCTTGACCTCAGATGTCTTCTGTGTACTGCCATGGTGAGAAGACGACCTGACCATAGACCCTCGGCCAGAGGTACCCTTCCCCCATAACATATCTCCTCTGGCTCTTCCTGGTGATACTGGCCCTGGCTGGTGACATCAAGCTAAACCCAGGTCCCGCCTATCAGGCCTCTTCACTCCCAGTGAGTTGGAAGTCAAGCATGGGGTTAAAAATTGCTCACCTTAACATTCACAGTCTACTGCCCAACCTTGATGAACTTTCTGCCTGGGCCGAGCACTGTAAGTCTGATATATTTGGCATTGCAGAGACCTGGCTGAAACCCTCAGTACCTGACTTGGCCTGATCGCTTCCCGGCTTTGAGTTTATTAGACATGATCGGCTGGTAAAAAAGCAGGGGGGGGTGGTATTCTAATTTACTATAAGAGCCATCTTCGAGTGTATGTGGTGACTCATCAGCAGTCCTACCTGTTTTCATGTGAGCTGCAGCACACTGTGTTGTTACTTGAAAACACAAAGAAGCTGCATGTTGTATGCACATACAATCCCCCAAAGGGTGGTCTGCCTGGGCTTACCCGCCTCCTGGATATCATTGGTCCTTATGTTGGGGATGATGAACTTCTGATCCTGGGAGATGTGAACCTAAACTGGAATGGAAGTAATTCCAAGCAGTTTGAACCTCTGCTTGTGAGTCTTGCCCTGACTCAGCTTATCCAGGAGCCCACTAGATGGTCTGCAAATGGTTGTACTAGCTCCCTACTGGACTGGGTGCTATCAAATCATCCCGAGAGGATCAGCTCCCTCAGAACCCTACCTGACTCCATCTCAGATCACACCCCAGTGTTTTGTGTATGGAAAGTCCCCTCATCAAAAATTCCCCATAAAATCATTCATGTTAGGGATTTTTCTAGGTTTGATCTGGGGTCATTTCGTAATGATCTGAGGATCACAGACTGGTCAGGGGTGCTTAGCGCCCATGACCCCTCTACTGCTGTCACCCAGTTTATCGCCATTTTTGGTGCCCTGCAGGGCAAGCATGTCCCCTTTATTAGGCGGAGAGTTAGGGGGTCTGCCACAGAATGGTTGCACGGGAGCCTCTTAGCCCTCATGCTGGCAACAGACAAGTGTTGGGCTCTCTTCAATGGTACGTTAGATCAGTCCATCTTCCAACAGTATAGGAAGCTCAGAAATGAGTGCAAAAAAGCCATCAGGGCAGCAAAAAATGAATATTGCAAATCTGCCCTGCTTAGCTCTACTAGGGACCCACGAAGGTTCTGGAGGAACGCAAGAAACTTAGTCAGTGGCTCCTCCAACTCTGGGGTATCTGATATGATCATTGGTGGGTCAAGTTGTAATTGCAAACAATTGCTTACAATTGCAAATGCTTTTCATTCCCACTTTTTGGACTTGTCTGCATTTATCTCCCTTTTCCCTGCTGTAGAGAATATCAGTGGCCCCTCAGCCTCCGTCCCTCAGGAGGTCCACTCCTCCTGCCCATTATTTTATCTCAGGGCTGTGTCTGTCATGAAGATGCAGAGACTCCTCTCTGGTCTCTCCCCACACTCCAGTGCTGGCCATGATAACATGGAGCCTAAGCTTCTGAAGCTGGTTGCCCCCCTCCTTGCCTTCCCAGGCACCACCCTTTATGCAGATGATCTGGTCATCCGTATACATTCCTGGGACATTGGGGTTCTCAGCCTTCAGCTGAGTGAGGACTTTAAGAATATTCAGTCCTGGGTAACATCTCACAAGCTGGTCCTCAACCTAAAAAAAACTCAGGAAATTCTTTTTGGGTCATCAGCCAAGATCAAGGCCTCCCCTGCCCCTCTGTGTGTCAGGGGGGTGGACAGAGTTCCCCTCCTAACCACAGTTTCTATAAAATACCTTGGGGTGACACTTGACCCCAATTCAACCTGGGGTATTGCATCCTAAATGTTTGCAGAGCTGTAAACTGTTAACTGAGTCTTGCCTACAGGGCAAAGAAAAATCTGACGTCTGCCGCTCGCTTGGTGCTGGCTAGGGTTGTGCTGCTCCCTTCTCTTAGCTATGGCCTTCTTCTGTTCGCTAGCACCTCCAAGGTCCACCTCACTCATCGAAACATGACCTACAACAACATCTGTCACTTTGCCCTGGCAGCCCCATGCCTCACCCATCATTGTAAATTATACGGCAAACTTTCCTGGCTTTCCCCGGCCAATCACTTGAACTTTGGGTTGGGCTGCTTCGTGGGCAAGGTGCTCAGAACCGGCACCCTTCCAGGGCTGGTGCAGCTTCTCAAGCCTGCTGAATACTCCTCCTACTCCCTCAGGTCTTAGGGTCCTGGGGTGCTCAAAGTTCATTATACTCATACTCTAATGGGGGATAGGGATTTTGCTATGTGTGCTTCGAAGCTATGGAACTCCCTTCCTGACCACATTCATTCCTCCCCTTCCCACTCCCACTTGAGCCTCTGGAATTCCCAGTGGGAGCATTGAAACTGGCCTCTGCATGTGGGTGTCACAAGCCACCTTAACCAGGTCTCTAAATTGGACTCACCCAATCTAGGGATCCCTCTTGCAGGCTCTAATGACACTGCCTACTGTCCTTTAACTCTGGGAAGCATGCGATTTGCTTGTTTATCTGATCAGGAATTATCTGTTTCTGTGGCTCTGATAAAGGGTCACTCACACACTGCAATTACTGCTACTGCCATTGAATGACTTAGCCTATTTGTTCTGTATGTGTGTGTGTGTGTATATATATATATATATATGTATATGTATATATATGCATAAATTACCTATTACTGCTTGCTGTAGACTATCTATGTTCACCTGGCTCTTTTGTTACTCTGTACATTGCTCTTCTTGTTGTTATGTACTCTGAACCTGTATTTTCATTGTACTTTCCTGGGTCGTACCTAAAAATAGGCATATAACTTGTCTAGTGTACCTACCTGGTCAATAAAGGCTAAATAAATAAAGTCTTTTATTTCCTTTTTATGTCACCAAGGTGCTATCATTATTTGTAACTGGATCTCTATTTGTAATTATGTGGGTACCTGTATCCAGCACCACTCGAGGAAACGTTGTCATGGTGGTGGTGCTTTCTACTAATCCCCTTCCATGACAGGGCCATAAACCCTGTCACACCCACAATAACAGTAGTGGTGAGCTGTGGAAGAGTGCTGACCACCATCGGGGAGTTGTCTTGCAAACCGCGGAAGGGAGTCCATAAAACTACCAGAGCTGTGGGTTACTATGACTGAAGGGGTTATTGGGAGTGACAGTGTGATTGGTCTTAATATTGGCAAGTGGAAGGTAGGGGGAGGCTGACCTGCATACAGATTTCTGTGATTGGTGGGGTGAGGGGACCAGTAGACTACTAAACCATAAAGTTGATGACCAGCCAATCAAGGAGTAGGGAGACCACTAGGCTACCAGGAAATCTCTGTATTAATATTGTAGGGTAATTAGGGGGGTGGGACTGCTAGACTACCAAGGAACCTCTGTGTTAATAGAAACACATGATTGGGGATACTAGAATACCAAGGAATTTCTATATTAATATGGTCAGGTGATCAGGGGCATGAAATACCATTACACTAACAGGGAATCTCTATATTAGAATGGATGGGATATTGCTGGCCCGTCGGTGCAGCAGTTGAATTTCCGCATGCCAGTGACCCGTTCGAATGGACTCGGGTGCTGGAGGGACAGCCGGGGAGAGAAGGATTGAGCTTCTGACTGACTGCTTTCCTTCTCTGAGGGGAGGGTGGGGAAGCACTCACTCTGTGGCCAGCTCCTAGCAGAAGCTAAGGACCAGTGCAGGTGAGGCTTAGCAGTTCCGGGGGGTGTGTCAGACATGGGTGCATGCACCAGTATGTCATTGCATGCCACACCTCCCACCTAAGGGGGACAAAAATTGACACACCAGAATCCAGTAGCCCTGGCTCCATGAAACTGAGCCCAGAGATCTGCGAACCGCTGGACTAGACAATGCAGCACCATTCAGAGGGGTGCTTGGGGGGTGCCCCACCCAGTGGCCCCACCCAGGGTGGCAATCCGGGGTGAATGCTAGTGAGGAGTGAAGACAGTCCCGGGGGATGGGGAGAGGTAAATGGGGGGAAGGTGAGTTCAGAAAGAAAATATATATATGTGGATGGGATATGGGGGGAGGGATGGAAAGACCACTAGACTACCAGATAATCTATATTCTACTATGGATGAGCATTTGCGATGGAGACATCTTAGCCCTAACACCAGGTTTGGGATGATGTTATATGGCATGTCACCAATGGTTATTTAATGCAGCCCCAAACCTTTGGATATACCAGCATACCTATATGCAAGCACAGTCAGCTACTTTGCATATGCTCACTGGCATCAGTTAGTGCCACTAACAAACAGATTAGTGCCACCCTAACCGTGCTTTCCAATATGACACACTTAGTCAGTCCCCTGCCTTTGAGACACTAGCCACTAATAGCAAGGCGATAACCATTTTGTGCCTGCTAACTGGCTTCCAGTATCCTTGCCCATGTGGTTATTAGAGTGCTAATAATTGTTTTGGTAATAAAGGGCGTTTTAGACCTAGGACAGGTCTCACTGTCCCTTTTGAAAAGTTTTACTTCTCAGCTTTATAATGCACCTTCAGCATAGACCTGTTAAAACTATGATCCTTATACTCTTATTGATTTATGAGATATGAAAGGGTGGCAATCTGAGATTTGTTTCAGGTGGAAATTGTGACTGAACTGCTGGACAATACTTTTTATCAGGTTCTGATAATTTGAGAACCACTTTAAGCTACTGCCTGCTCCTCCTTCTAAGGAACTATTTTCCAAAAAGTATCCTCACAGTGCTTCCCTTCTACTTTTGAAAACACCTTCAAACAGACCTTGGGTCCTGCATAAAGAGGAGAAACATAGAAATATAGAAAGTGATGGCAGAAGGGGTCCATGTGACCCATCTAGTCTGCCCATAACCTACCCCCTTCCCTTAACTGCTATTCAGCATTATTATACCCTTGTTTCTATCCCATGCCCTTTTGAAGGTTCCCACTGTTTTAACTTCCACACCTCCTGTGGAAGGCAGTTCCATGGATCCACCACTCTTTCAGTGAAGAAGAACTTGTGTGTGTTGCCCCTGAGTCTGCCCCCCTCAAGCTTCATGTTGTGTCCCCTGGTCCTTGTGTGATTTTTTTTATATGGAACAGGTCCTGGTCCTGCACCTTGTTTATTCCTTTTAGGAAATTGAAAGTCTCTATCATGTCTTCCCTCTCCCTTTTCTGCTCCAGGGAGTACATATTCGAGTCACATAGATGCTCGTTGTACGGTTTGTTATGCAGTCTGTGGATCATCTTTGTGGCTCTCCTCTGCACTGTCTCCAGTCTGTGAATGTCCTTTTTTAGGCGTGGTCTCCAGAACTGGATGCTGTACTCCAGGTGAGGCCTCACCAGTGATCGGTAAAGTGGTATAATGACCTCTCTTTGGTAACCCCCCCTGCCTATGCATCCCAATATACCATTTGCTCTTGTTGCTGCTTTTTCACATTGCTGCGACATCCTCAGGTCATCTGCTATGATTATTCCCAGATCTCTTTCCTGTTTGGAGGTTTCCAATTTTTCTCCTCCTAGGTAGTAATCTTCTCCTGGGTTGGTCCTTCCAACGTGCATAAGCTTGCATTTTCTTTTGTGTTAAAATTTAGTTGCCATGTGTTTGACCATTTCTCCAGACACAAGGTCAGCCCTCATCTTCTCCACTCCACCTGGAGTATCTATCCTATTGCCTATCTTTGTGTCATCTGCAAACAAATTCACCATATCTTCCAGTCCATCAGAGATGTCACTAATGAAAATATTGAATAGGATTGGTCCAAGCACTGAGCCCTGTGGTACTCCACTAGTTACATCTCTTTCCTCTGAAAATGAACCATTTACTAGCACCCTCTGGGTCCTTCCAGTAAGCCAGCTTCTTATCCAGTTTACTACCTGTTGCCCCACTCCCATGCGGTCTAACTTATATAGTAGCCCTCTATGTGGGACTTTGTTGAAGGCCTTGTTGAAATCTAGGTATGCTATGTTTACAGCTCCTCCTTGGTCTACTATTCTTGTTACCCAGTTAAAAAATTCTATTAGATTTGTTTGGCATGACTTTCTTGCGGTAAAGCCATGCTGTCTTGTGTCCGATTTGCTGTTGTCCTTGAGATAGGATATAATCCTCTCCTTGAGAAGAGATTCCATTGTTTTTCCCACAATTGAGGTGAGGCTCACTGGCCTGTAGTTGTCTGTACTCTTCCATCTCCTGCTCTTGTGTAGAGGAATAACCATGGCTATTTTCCAGTCTTGTGGGACCTCATCCTGTTCGAATGATAAGTTGAAGAGATCTGCCAGTGGAGCTGCTAGTTTCTCCCTTAGTTCTCTCAGTAATCTGGGATACAATTTGTCTGGTCCCATGGCCTTGTTTATATTGAATTTCTCTAACTGTTTTATGACTGTTTCCTTTGTAAAGGGACCCATGTATACTCCTGCTTCTCTTGTATTGTCTACTATTTTGGTGGGGCTGCAGCCATCCTCCTCCTTTGTGAATATGGAGCAGAGGTATCTGTTCAGGATTTCCGCTTTCTCCTTGTTGTCCTTGGTGTCTTCTCCATCTTCCTTTGTGAGTCTGACAATTCCTCCGGTTTTCTTTCTTTTTTTCACTGGTATCTGTAAAATGTGTTGTCACCCTTTTTGACTTCATTGGCAATCCTTTCCTCTGTTGATGCCTTTGGTGCTCTGATTTCCTTGTTTACGTCCCTTTGTTTTTCTTTGTAGTCTACCATGTCCATGTCTGATGCTGTTTTTTTGTATTTCTTGAAAGCAGTCCTTTTCTCCCTGACCTCGATGGCTATCTCTTTAGAAAACCACAATGGTTTTCTTTTCTTCTTTGCTTTGCTCACTGTTTTTATGCAATGGTCTGCAGTCTGCAGTATAGCCATTTTGAGATGTGTCCAGCATTTTCCAACCTCCCTTCCCCATACAACTTTTGTAAGTTACTTTTTACGAGCTTCCTTCATTTTGAAGAAATGTGCTCTTCTGAAGTCCATGACTTTAGTTTTTGAGTGCTTTGTTTCTGTTTTTGTTCAAACTTGAAACTGCACCATGCAGTGGTCACTGGACCCTAGGTGGTTTCCCACCTCTACCCCTGAGATATTGTCCCCATTTGTTAGTATCAGGTTAAGAATTGCATCCTGTCTTGTTGGGACCTTCACAAGTTGTTTCGGGCCTGCTACATGTAGAGCCTCCAGAAATTCCTTGCTTCTGGTTGAATTTGCTGAATGGGTACATCAATTTACATCAGGTAAATTGAAGTCCCCATGTGCTATCACTTCTCCTTTACAAGCCATTTTGTGGATGGTTTCCAATATTTTTTGTCCCTCTCCAACCCTGTCACCGGTGGTCAATAAAACACCCCTATATGAGTTATCGCTCCATTTCCCGCTTCCAGAGTAACCCAAAGTAACACTGTTTCTGTGTTGTCACTTTGGGTTATAGTTGCTTTTATGCCTTCTTTTATGTACATAGCAACTCCACCCCCTCTCCCCTTTCCTGCCATTTCTGTCTTCCTGGAAGAGACAGTATCCGGGGATAGATGTGTCCCAGTCATGGTTGTTGTTTTACCAGGTCTTTGTGATGGCTACCCAGTCTGGATCTGTTTTGGTGATGATGGCAGTGAGCTCAGTTATTTTATTTGCTAAGCTCCTTGCATTTGTGAACATAACTTTCCAAAATTGTTCTCTCCTCCTTTCCTGGTATTCTGCTTTAGTTTTGAGTGGTTGTTTATGTTGGTATCCATTGCATTACCTGGATGATGAATCCCCTTTGTTGCATTAGTGCCCCTGATTTGGTGGAGTTTTGGGGGAGAGGTAGCAGATCCTTTTGCTACTGCTGTCCCTTCCCCAGGGCCTAGTTTAAATAGTTGACAGATACATTAAGTTTCTGCCCTAGTGCTCGCCCACCTTCCTTAGTTAGGTGTAGACCATCGTATCTGAATAGACCTTGATTCCAGAAGTCTTACCAGTTTCCTATGAAGAGATGGTCCCTGTCTTGGCACCACCCTTGGAGCCAAGTGTTTAGTTCCTCTATGTGAGCATTGCATATTCTTTGATTATTGCCTCCTTTTCCACAGACTGGTAGGATCTCAGAGAATGAAATGGTTAAGGAGTTAGATGTTAATGTCTCACCTAAGCAAGATATATGCTGCTTGGCCTCCTTGAGTGTCTGGTTTGCCAGATTATTAGTACCTATGTGGATGAAAATGCCTGCGCATTTACCTTCCCTTTTTATTAACCTGTTTATGCGATCTGTACCTCTTTTTGCAGAGGCCCCTGGTAGGCATTTGACTACTACCTGTATTTCAGGACACTGAGTTATGTGTGATTCTGCCCCTCTGATCATGGAATCACCCACAATCAGTATTTTTGTGTGATCTTTTATGACTGTGTCCTTTGTGGTTTGTTCCCCAGTTTTGTTTGTGTTACCAGTCTGGTGGTTTTTGGCGATATATCATCGTTCCCCCTCCTTACAGATACATATTAGTATATACAATAGTTATTTATTTGTAATTTTATACTGGGAAAGGCAAACTGAGATGAGACAGCTCATTTTCAAGTGGGTTACATGGACCTGTTTTACTGACAAGGGGACTAATTACCAGTACAACAGGTAAACTCCCCTATTCTTACAATCCTGTTAGAATGTGGGTTATGATACATCTATGCTATGGTGGTAAATTCAATGATAAATGGAATTTAAAGCATAAGTGAGTGGAGAAAAGATTATGTCCCAGACAAGAGTACATTGGAATAGAAGAGATGATGCATCATCTCTTTTTGGGTTCCCCTTACATACAGGAGTTTTGGGGTCATATGGCATTATCTTGGCTGGAGCCACTGTACAAGCCTTAACATATGTCTAAGTATTATATGGGCTGTTTCTAGACAGATTCTGGGGATCTTCTGTGGGTGTTTTGGGTTTAATTGTTAGTGCACTTACGGTAAATTTTGGATTTGACAGGCACAGGTAGAATTCTCTCTATATAGTAAGCTGATCTTGCTCTCAGAATTGTATGATATGTTGTATCAGGCTCTTTTGGTTTTGAATGCTGTGTGTTGCTTTTGCAAAGGATGTTGATTTTATATTTTGGAGGATGGTGGCCCTTTTGATCCAGGGTAGAGCCCTTTAAGAGGTTTGCACATTCTGAGAACCAGTGTTTGATGTACTAGTTTTGTCATGTGCAATGTACTGTCTCAGATTACAGTTTCTGTCTGTTATATATTTTTAAACAGTTTAGAATAGTTTTTTTTTATTTATTTTAATTTGTTCACCGGGAGAGGCACACTGAGCCAGGGCTTGTTTCCAGGTGCAACCCAGGGCAAAGGGAGTGGGGAGGGTACAACAACAGAGATGACATAGATTGAATCAAAAAATAGAGGTAGAACAATCAGTACGGTGCAGTATAGTAGTAATGAAGGTAAGACGCACCGAAGATACAAAATGTGGCTTGCAACAAAAGCTATTGAAAAACTGGCATACATTGGAGATATTTTTTAGTACAAATAGAAGCAATAGGCTGTGCACAGCATGGTAGTAATATAAGTATATAAATTTTGAATGGGGAAAAATATAGCGATAGAGGGTGGTAAAGAATATGTAATAAGGGGGAGATTGTAGTCAATGAGGGAAAATGCAGCAGTGGAAAAATGAATTTTTGTGGGAACAGGAAGCAGTAAAAGTCAGAAAGGATTAGACAGGGGGTATACTCATTGGGGGATGTGAGGGAGGAATAGAGTAGGAGGTTGCAGGTAACAGAGGGAGGTGTCGAGTGGGGGAGTGAGCATGGAGAAGTGCAAATCGTTTAAGGATAATCAAGTGCAATAAAGGCTTGACAATTCTGACATTGCTTTTCAACAGGGACGATTACAATCACAATGGCAGATGTAAGCTTGATTAGTTATACATGTTAAAGCACATTTTAGGAAATGTGCAGAAGGGGAATTTCTGGCATGGGAGGGAAGGGCATTCCAGAGTGAGGGTAGTCTGTATGAAAATACCACTATGCCAGAACCAGAGGATGGCCATGGTAGGGAGAAAGAGTGGGTGTTTCTAAAATGAAGGAGGTACAAAGTCTTGGTGGAGGGAGACAGAAGTGAGGATAGATAGGAGGGTAAGAACCCAAACCAGTATTTTGAGATGAAGAGCGAGGAGTGGAGTAGGCATCTGTGATGAAGAGGAGTTAGGGAAAGGGACAAGTAGAAGGAGCAGTAGTGTGTTCATGGGAGGGATTTAGGGCAAACTGACAGAAGGTGTAGTAGAGGTATTTAAGCCTGGCTATATGGGAGGCTGATGCTGTGCCATACACAAGATCAGCACAGTTGAATGAGGGGATAGCCATTTTTGTGAGGAGCTGCTGCCCTGTAGATAGGGAGAGGGCTTCTTTGTTTCTGTACATTGAGCCAAGCTTTGGGTGGAGTTTAACGTGTATATGCTCGATGTGTTCTGTATAATCTAACCAGAAGTCAAGCCAGTATTGGTAGTGAGTGACTATGTCGAGCATGGAGCCATCCAGTGTAGTGAAAAGAGAGGAGGGTAGGGAGGGTGGCCAGTTTTTGGGACATTCCAAATGTCATTGACACCATTTTATTTACATTTATTTTCAGATGATTTTTGTCAAACTAGTGACAGATTGAGTGGCGGTCAGTCTGTAGCTGGAATTTTACTGCACTGGTAGAGAGGTAGGATACGTAAAGAATGTTGTCATTGGCATATATCTGTATGTTTTCCATGGAACATGCCAACAGGAGGTCATTCACGAATACTGAGAATAATATGGGGCCAGGATAGAACCTTGGGGAAAACCTGCTTGGATCGGAAGGGGGGGAGAGCTCCGCCAACTTGGACTTGTTAGGGTCTGTCAGAGAGATATGAGTTGAACCAGCATACAGATTCTGGAGAGAGACCAGCAAGGGAGAGTTTGTTTAGTAAAAGGAGTGTATGGGAGACAGAGTCAAAGGCCTTTGCAAGGTCAATAAAAACGGCTGCTGTTCTTTGTCTTTCATCCATGCTGGAAAAGATGAAGTTGGTGACATGTAGTAGGGAGGTGGTGGTAGAGTGGTTTACTGTGAAACCAGACTGATATGGGGAAAGGAAATCAGAGGAATTTAGGTACTCAGATAGTCGTGTGAGAACTAGTGAGTCCTGGATTTTGGTCAGAGAGGGAAGCAGAGCTACTGTATGGGACGGTAGTTTCCCAGGTTGAGAGAGTCACCACCCTTGTGTAGAGGAAGGACTTGGGCAGTCTTCCAGGACTTTGGGACTGAGTATTGGTAGAATGATCGGTTTAGGATGTGAGTGAGGAGGAGTGATATTGTGGGGGTGGACATTCATAGGAGATGGAGATCTATGGAGTCGGGACATGATTGAATTGGATTTAGTGGAACTAGAGCTTGTTAGACTTCATGGACTGAAATGGTCAGGAAGGAGTAGCTGTGGGAGGGTGGTGGTGTGGAGGTGGGATGGGGAGGAAGAGGTGGTTGGGGGCACTGCTCAGGTGGTGAAAAAGGAGTTTAGGGTACCTGCAACTGTAGCTGGGTCTGTGACCAGCGAATCATTAATAGATAAAGTAGGGGTGGTGGACTAGGAAGGGAAGTCAAGAAGGCAGCAAAGTGTAGACCAAAAATTTGCAGGGGAGGTTTAGGAGGATTGGAGAAGGGTATGGAAGTAAGTGGCCTTGGCTGACCTGATTGCCTTTGTACAAGTGTTATGTAGAACCTTGTATTTGTACAGGTTTTGAGATGCAAGGGAAGCTCTATATAGAGTCCAGACCTTGTCGCAGGTTTTACATAAGTGGATAAGGTTCGCAGAGACCCTGGGGAGGAGGTGCTGTTTTACTCTGCAGTGCCTGAAGGGGCCATGATGGTCCCATACTTTATATGGGAGGACAGCAAACTGGGAGAGGGCTGAGTCAATATCTGGGGCAGAGTACCGTGTTGATCAGTTAGTACAGTGTAGGTCATGCAAAAGTAAGTCAATGATGAGTAAGTGGTACATAGAATCATAGAAACATAGACACATAGACTTTGATGGCAGATAAGGCCTGCTTGGCCCACCTAGTCTGCCCATTTCCCTACCTACAGGATAAGCTGCAGATCCTAGTTAACCAACAACCTATTTCTTCCTACCACCGGCAAGAATTGCCTTATGTCTGTCCCATACATTCTTCAATTCTTCCACAGTTTTAGATCCCATAACCTCCTCAGGAAGGCTGTACCATGCATCCACCACCCTCTCTGTGAAAAAATACTTCCTGACATTGCCCCTGAGCCATCCCTCCTCTATCTTTAAATTGTGTCCCCTTGTTCTTGAACATCTCTTTTTCTGAAAGATGCTACCCTCTTGGACTTTGTTAATTCCACTGAGGTACTTAAAAGTTTCTATCATGTCCCCCCTCTCCCTCCTTTCCTCAAGGGTATACATATTAAGCTCCTTTAGTCTCTCTTCATATGGCTTCTCTTGCAGACCCTGCACCATTTTAGTTGCCCTCCTCTGGACTGCCTTCATCCTATGCCCTTGTGGAGATGGGATCTCCAGAACTGGATGTAGTACTCCAGATGGGGTCTCACCAACTGTCTGTACAGAGGGATAACAATTTCCTGTTTTCTGCTGGTGATGCCTCTGCCTATACATCCCAGTAACCCCCCAGCCCTCCCTACTGCCTTCTCGCATTGCTTACCAACCTTAAGGTCATCTGATATGATTACCCCCAGGTCCCTTTACATTTTTGTTGTTGTTACTACCTCCCCCCCCATTGTGTAATCTTCCCCTGAGTTTTTGTTTCCCAGGTGCATTATTTTGCACTTCTTTGCATTGAATCCTAGCTGCCATACTTCTGACTATCCCTCCAACCTTGTCAAGTCCCTTCTCATCCTTCCCATGCCTCCTTGTGTATCAACCCTGTTGCAGATCTTTGTGTCATCTGCAAAGAGGCATACTTTTCCTTGCAGTCCCTCTGCAATGTCACTTATAAAGACATTAAAAAGGACCAGACCCAGTACTGAACCCTGCAGTACTCCACTAGTAAACCCTCTTTCTTCAGAGTGGACTCCATTTACAATTACCTTCTGTGTCCTGTTGTCCAGCCAATGTTTTACGCAGACTACCACCCTGAGACCCACTCCCAGGCTGGTGAATTTGATTATTAATCTTTTGTGTGGGACTGTGTCAAATGCCTTGCTGAAGTCTAGGTAGGCCATGTCCACAGCCCCTCCCTGGTCTACTACATTGGGCAACCAGACAAAGAAATCAATTAGATTCATCTGACATGACCTTCCTGCTGTCAACCCATGCTGCCTTGAGTCCTGTGCCCTACTGGCCTCTAGGTACTCCACAATTCTTTCCTTCAGAAGTGATTCCATCACTTTCCTTACCACAGAGTTCAAACTAACAGGTCTGTAGTTTCCTGCCTCTGTCTTCCTTACACTTTTGTGAAGAGGAATCACATCTGCTTTCCTCCAGTCCTCAGGTACCACGCCATCCTCCCATGATTTGTTAAAAAGGATAGTCAGTGGTGTCACTAATTTCCCCTTAATTCTTTTAGAATTCTGGTATGAATTCCATCAGGCTCCATTGCTTTGTTCACCTTCAGTTTGAGGAGTTCTTTCAGAACCCTTTCTTCTGTGAAAGAACTGGAATTGACCCTCCTATCCAGAGTGCTTCTGTTAATTGGATTAGGCACCTCTCCCTCCTCCTCTTTTGTGAATACTGAGCAGAAGTATTCATTCAGTATCCCTGCTTTTTCACTGTCCCTCTATGCCCACCCACCTTCCATTCTATTCAGCCTCACTATCCCTCCCTTTGTCTTTCTACACTCCCTGATGTACCTATTAAATGTTTTATCCCCCTTCTTAACTGAGTTGGCTATCTTTTCCTCAGTTTGGGCCTTTGCTATTCTGAGCTGACTTCCCTCACTGCTTCCTTCTGCCTTAACTGGTACAGTTCTCTGTCCTGCTCCTTCTGTGTTTCCTTATACTTCCTAAATGCTATCTTTTTCTCCCTAACCTTCCCCACCACCTCTTTTGAGAACCATAGTGGCTTTTCCTTTCATTTTGATTTGTTTATTTGCTTCACACAAAGGCAAAGTGGTAGGAGTGGATCCAGCGGTGTGGGGGGGGGATGGAGAGTATGGGCTTTCCAAACACAATAGGTTATAAGGTGATCATTGAACATTTCAGGCCAAACACCTGCTGTAAAGATTCTATGCTAGTGGGAAGAGAGAACCCCATCTAAGAGAGAATGGTTTGAGGTGGAGAGGTTTGGGTGAGTGGGTTCCTTAATGAGCTGTGTGAGGTTCAGTGATTCAGTGTTATCTGTTAAAGGTTTATGAGGGGGGATGACCAGTTTAGGTTGAAATCTAATAAGATTTGTTCATATGATGGGTCTTGGGCAACTAGGGAAGAGATAAGTTCAGTCAGAGATGGGGGTGAGAGTTTCAGGAAGCATATAGCGCAGTGACTTGAACTGGGGTGGAAGATGGAAAGTTTAGGGAGATAGAAAGGTATTTATGGGAGGATGGTCATGATTCCACAGATTAGATGCTACAAGGTAGGCTAGTTTGGGCACAGATGGCAATGCCGCCACCATGCTTAACTCTGTTTTGTCGGTACACACAATAGTCTTGGAGGTTCACATGGATGTCAAGGGTGTGGGACAAGAGCCAGGTCTCAGTAATGCATAGGAGTTCTGGTGAGTGTTTTGAGTCCCAGAGACTAAGTCTATTTTAGGGAGGAGGCTTCTGGCATTGATGTAAAATATCTGTAGTCCTTTAGGGAGTTCACAGGGATGAGGAGAGATGGGGCCAGGGTTGGGGTGGACATCTCCAGATAGGATGAGGATGTTGATCCAACAAATTCCTGTGGGGCTGTCATGCATGAGACTTGAAAGGTCTGTACAATTGTAATTTAAAGTTGTCATGGTTATTGTGCAATAAAAAGTCACTTTTACTACAATACGTGCCATGGGATCTTTAACTTCCATCTAGGCAGCCACCAGAGAGTGGCAGAAAGATCTA
Source organism: Neoceratodus forsteri (assembly GCA_016271365.2). Classification (NCBI taxonomy): domain Eukaryota; kingdom Metazoa; phylum Chordata; order Ceratodontiformes; family Ceratodontidae; genus Neoceratodus; species Neoceratodus forsteri. Next base: position 400,017,037 of record CM057454.1, read on the forward strand.
TTGTCCGAAGGACAGCACCTCAACAGTGAAACACCCCTAGTTCTGAACTGCAGTATTGGTATTGGCTATTAGCCCAAGTTCTTGGTGTGGTTCTAGAACCCACAACCTGATTTTATAGCCCTAGAGGTGAGCATGCAACCTACTGAACCAGTAATCCTTTTAATTAATGATTACGACTCAGATGCACCAAACTGTGTCTGTAGCTTAGTTTTTGTGAATTTACATGGTTTTCTGCTTGGAGTAACTACACCATTCTTGCTCACTACATCCATGAAAGTCTCCTGAACTGGATTTCTGTAAAACATCATCACCAGGTATCTACATTTTTCTTTTAAAAATCAACTTTTTGGAAGCTATCCCAAGAAAAACATAAGTCAAGCAACTAAATCTGACAAACTCAGTGACTCTAGGTCCAACTTGAATCCACATTTTCATCTGACCTGCTCCATGATCAGTATGTGGGCTTTTCAACTACCTCTTTGAATGACAAAGAAGCATGCAGACAAAAGGATTTCACATCCTGCATATGCGCAGGCACAGTTCATCACCTTCAGGAATTCTAACACGTTCTGTGACTCTGGACCTCAGCTGTTGATAATTTCTTTTGGCTTATGACTTAACCACCAGATATCTACAAGATGCTGAAATACTTTCTCCTACAAATTCTCCTTATGCTGCTCCTGCTCTCAAGAAATGTTCACCCCAACCCAGGACCACCTGGGCAGCCAGCAGTGGCACCAAGCAGAAGGACAGGGACACTCACCATGGCATCCATCAATGCCTGCAGCATCCTCAACAAACTTGATTCCCTCCAAACATGGATCCTACAGGACAACCCTGATGTCCTCTCAGTTGTGGAAACATGGCTAAACCCTAAAATCCCTGATACCTCAGTCTCTATCCCTGGCTACTGCATTTTCAGGCAAGACAGGATTGCTAAATGGGGCTGGGGCTGCACTATCTAGCTTAAGGATACCCTTATGGGTCACATCATCCCATTCCCTAGCCTGAGCAACTCCTCTCAGGTCCTCACAATCAAAATCCTCCTTGGTGCACATAACAAGGAACTCACTGTCATCTCAGTTTACCTACCCCCAAGAGACCAGGCCGCTGGCTTCCATAGCATCATGGAATATCTAGGGTCCAGCAACATAATTCTGAAACCATAATCATGGGTGATTTCAACATTAACTGGCTCTCCGCTGAGGCCGCTACCTATAAGGATGCAGCCGCGGCACATCACCTCACTCAACTGGTCAATGCCCCCACTAGGTGTAACTATAGGAAAGGCTCCCTTATGCTTCTAGACTGGATTCTATCTAACCACCCTGAACACATATCCAATGTTTCTGTACTCCTGGATACAATGATGACCTTTCGCCTGTCATCTGCGCTGGTCAAACAATACCTGCCCTTCCCAAGCTTATTTATGCGGGTTATCAAACAAGGCACCTCCAGCTGTTAAAATCCCATCTAACCAGGCTGAACTGGGCAGTGCTTGACTCCCTCAGTGACATCAACAAAGCTCTGGACCTATTTATCAAACTTTTCAACGAAGCCAGTGACATCTATGCACCAGTGAAGAAGATGAAGGTCAAAGGACAGACCAACCCCTGGGTTACTACTGACCTTTTAACTCTGCTCAAGCACAGAGACCACCTCTGGCATTGTGCTCATGCAACTCCAATGCAAGTAAACATACAATTATACAAAGCAGCCAGAAATTATTGCACTCGAAAAATACGGAATGCTAAACGCAGCTATTACAAAGAAGCTCTGACCAACTCTTGGGGCCAGGGAAAAATATTCTGGAACAACATGAAAGAACTCACAGGCAAGGATCCTAAAGCACCACCCACTATGCTCAACCTTCATGGCACTCCTACACTCGACCTAGGTACCATCACCAGCACTTTTAATAATCCATTTACAAACCTGGACAGTGTACTTCCACCAAATTTTTTTGACGACCTCCACTCCAGCTCCTCCCAAGTTACCCCCCAACTAGAACGCATACAACCCCCAATTTTTTTTTAAGGAGGTCCCACCACAAGTAGCTAGAAATACATTCAAAAGGCCATCTGCAAAAAAGGGTACAGTGGTGACTCCCTTGACCTGAAACTGCTGGCACAAGTCCTCGATGAAATCTTAGAACCACTTACAAAGATCTTCAATCTCTCACTTAGATTGGGCCATTTCCCCTCTCTCTGGAAGAAAGCCACTGTCACACTGGTTCACAAAAGCGGAGATAGGATGCTCTACACCAATTACAGACCTATCTCACTCCTCCCCCCACTATCTAAAGCGCTGGAGCGAATAGTGTCAGACCAACTAGTTGAATTCCTGGATAAGTACAATGTACAGTGCCCAGAGAGCATGGCTTCAGAAAAGGGCACAGCACCACCACTGCACTACTGGAATTTACAACCTTCATCCATGCCACGCTTGATAAAGGGAATTGTGGAGGGGCAGTATTTATAGACCTTACCAAGGCATTCGACACAGTTAACCACCCCCTACTGCTCAAGCAACTGTCCTCCATTGGGATCTCCAGCGATGCCCTTCCATGGTTCACCAGCTACCCTGATAATTGGATCCAATGTGTAAGGATTGCAGGGATCTCTTTGGATGAAAAACTGGTCCACTCCGGAGTCCCCCAGGGGTCTATTCTGGGCCCTCTGCTTTTCTCCCTCTTCATCAACAATCTCCCCAGTGCCTGCCACCAAACAATATTATTATACGCAGATGATGCAGTCCTGTTTTCCAGCCACCACGACATTACAGTCCTTGAATCCCAGCTGCAGCTCGACTTCAAGCGCATCAAAGACTGGTTCAATTCTCATAAACCTGTCCTGTACAACAGCAAGACTAAAGCCATGTCCTTCTGTAACCGACAGAGCAGGCACAACTCTCTGTCCCTCACCATCAAGAACCACACTGGGAACCCACTCGAACATGACAAGGAGTTCAAGTACCTTGGCATTACCCTGGATAGTACCCTCTTCTACACTCGGCATATTGACACTGTTGCCAAGACCGCCAATTTACGGATTGGACTACTACACAAACACAAGCACTGTATGCCTGTGGAGGCCCTTAAGCTAGCCATCTACAGCTCTGTCACCTCTATCATTGACTACGGCCTTGCCATCTATGGCTCTGCCTCAACAAGTGCCCTCCACAGGATCTCAGTTTCTCTCAACAAAACCTGTAGACTACTAATGGGTGCGGCCCGACAAACTCACACCTGTGACCTCTATGCACAGGCCAGCTGGCTACCCCTACTCAGCAGAATACAATACCAGACCTGCTTACTTACCAAAAAGATTCTCCTTGGTCTCATGCCACCTGGTGTTAGCTCACTCCTTACAACCTACAGTGGCACTCAACAAACAAGTGGTGCCCAATCTCTAACCTTTCAGGTTCCTAGATGTTGTACCTCCATGGGTCAGTGGTCATTTATCTATACAGCTGCTCAATGGTTCAATTCCCTCAATAAAGAAGCACTTTCCTCTACTACACTTGGACCCTTCAAAAGGAATCTCAAACTTTACCTCATCTCTACCACTCAATGTGACTGCTTCTCTAAACAGAGATCTCTCTAAACACCTCCCAGCTCACTCATGTCTCACAGCCCGCCTGGCACCAGGCCTTCCTTGTGACTCCTTTCCTGCTTCGCATCTCCACTGGTACAAGACATTTTCCACCACCATCGGACAGTGGCCCATTAGCCTGCCAACTTCCTCTCCCGGTCGCACACCTGCAATACTAACTGCCCATGGTGCCCTCTATCTCTTATTGTTACCACAGCCAGATGCCTACTCAAGCTGCTCGTTATACGAATATTATCTCAAAGTATGTTATAACTGAGTATCTTTATTTTTTCTTTTAGTTGTTTTGGTTGTTTATTGTGCATTCTTTTACTACCTCTGTATGTATGTTGATCCTCATCCTTTGACATGGAACCTTTGTAAATGAGCAGTTTCTGCTCAAAGGTATTTGTAATCGGAGAATTTAATAAAATAAAAAAAAATAAAAATACTGTGACATAATAAATAGTGCAATGCTTAATTCAATTCAAATTCAAATTGTATTTATAAAGCGCCTTTCAAGACCAAGGGGCTGTACAAAAATATTAAAAATAATAAAATCCAGACATTAAAAGTCAGCCATGACTAACAGGAATACGCTAAACTAAAAAGATATGTTTTTAAAGCAACTTTAAAGTTATCGACGGTTGGACATTCTCTCAACCAATGAGGTAGAGAATTCCACAGGGTTGGTGCTGAAAAAGCAAAGGCACGAGATCCTGATGACTTTAATCGAACCCTGGGAATCTCCAGCAATCCCTCGTTGGCGGAACGGAGAGAGGACGGAGGGGGCAGTAGGGAATCAGGAGATCTTTCAGGTAGCCAGGTCCCTGATCATGTAGAGCTTTAAAGGGTAGTAAACCAACCTTAAAGGTGATCCACCACCAAACAGGCAGCCAGTGCAGTTCGTGGAGCACAGACGTAATATGACTGGTTCTAGAAGTCCCAGTCAAAAGCCTGGCTGCTGCATTCTGCACCAGCTGGAGGTGGTGGATATCAACCCCTGGTAGCCCTAGGTAAAGGGAATTGCAGTAGTCCAGATGAGTGGTGACAAAGTCGTAGACCAATGTAGGAAGGTCCTCCAGGGGAATCAGATGTTTCACCCGGGCGATATTTCTCAGATGGTAAAAAGAGGATTTGACAACAGCTGACACCTGAGATTTCAGGGTCAGACCATCATCAAAAATAACACCCAGATTTAGCACCTGTCCAGAGGTAGACAGTCATACACCACCAAGTAGTAAACCTGATAGTCGTCCAGCTTCCAGACCCACCCCCGGATGACCTGGGTCCACGACCAATACCTCAGTCTTATCCGGATTGAGTCTCAACCAGCTCAAACTCATCCAACGTCTGATCTCATCAAGGCAGCTATTAAGTGCAGAGAGTGCATCACCCTGATCGGGGAAAAAGGACAAATACAGCTGCGTATCATTTGCATAGCAGTGAAAACTCAGACTGTATCGCCTGATGATTTCTCCCAATGGCAGCATATTCACTGCAAACAGCATGGGAGCCAAAATGGAGCCCTGTGGTACCCCACAAGGCAGGGAGTAAGCGCCAGAGGAATAAATTCTGGTGACAACTCTCTGAAACCTGTCCATGAGGTAAGAACGAAACCAATTGAGGACTGTACCCGGCAGCCCACAAAAGACCCGCAGGCGCTCCAATAGCACTCCATGGTCTACAGTGTCAAATGCAGCAGATAGATCGAGAAGGACCAGAATGGTACACACCTTTCGTTCTCTGGCCATTAGGAGGTTGCTCAATACCCGAACAAGGGCAGTCTCTGTACTATGCCTTTTCCTGAAACCAGACTGGAGAGTATCGTAGACATTGTCAGATATAAGATGATCATCCAATTGCAACGCAACTGCCTTTTCAATAACCTTACCAACAAATGGCAGGGTAGAGATAGGCCAGTAGTTAGCTAGACAATCTGGGTCCAAAGAGGATTTTTTAAGGAGTGGTCAAACTACCGCCTCCTTAAGGGGGTCAGGAAAACCCCCCCTCTCCAAAGACTTCCAGACAATGTCTGCAAGGATTGGGTAGATAACTTCTACACAACCTACTAAAAGCGGTGTAGGACCCGGATCCAAACTACAACTAGTTGGTCGCATTGTTTGGATGATCTTCACAATGTCTGCGAATTCCAGCCAGTGAAAATCTAACCAGACAGGCCAAGGGCAAGCCACTACTAATCGACCACCGCAATCCCCCGTAGGAGAGGTTGGACCAATGCCGGACCTGATGTTGACAACCTTATCTGCAAAAAACCGAGCAAACTCCTCACATCTTAGCTGAGAAAAAGCTTCTCTAGGCTGAAGACAGACTGGATTGCACAGTCTGTCCACAGTCCGGGAAAAGCTGAGCTGGTCGATTTTGTGCAGCAGAAATCTCTCTGGACAGAAATTCTGCCTTCTTACGAGTGATTTCTAATTGATAGCTATCATAATGTGCCATCAATCTAAGCCTGTCAGCATCAAGACCCGACTTCCACCAGGCTCTCTCCAGCCTTCGGCCTACTCGCTTTAACTCCTTCAAGGAGCCATCGAACCATGGGCTCCTTGGATGGAGGGTGAGAGGCCGAACACGAACAGGTGCAATTTTGTCCAGAGCATCTCCCACAGACTTATTATAGGCTAATACAAGATCATCTGGACTCATGCATTCACCCAACAAGCTCGATAGATCCAGCACCGCCATTAGGTCATTGGGGTTAACACCCCTTAAAGGGCAGTACTGGACCATCTCTGTAGGGGCAGACCTATTAGAGGGGGGCCCTGAAACTGAACCTTATGGTGTAATGGTCAGACCAATTGACTGGTTCCACCCCCAAATCAGTGATCTCCATACCCAAGAGAAAGACCAGATCCAAAGAATGACCCCCTATATGGGTAGAGGAGGTAACAACCTGTGTCAGGCCCAGCATATTCATCAGCTGGAGGAAATTTTGACCAAAATGAGATAGTTCATCATCGACCCAGGCATTGAAGTCACCCAGAAATATCAGTCTGGGAAACCTCAACACCAGGTCGGCGATGAAGTCTGCAATCTCCTGCAGGAATTCTCCACCGTCACCTGGTGGACGGTAGACAAGGAGAATCCCACAACCTGCGCCCTCACCCAGGATATATTCAAAGGATCTTGTGTTTCCCAGTGGCACATCGACGAGGCCCAGCTCAGATTTAAACATAATGGCCACACCCCGGCCCCTATGATCCAGCCTTGGACGGTGTATCACCGAGAACCCGGCTGGAGTTACCGAGGCCAATATAGGGCCTGGATTTTCATCCAACCAGGTCTCAGTAATGCAAGTCAGATCAGATGATCCAACAAGATCAGCAATAATAGCTGTCTTGTTCTTAATTGATCTGGCATTGCATAACACCACCAAGGTGGGATGAGCTGTCGGGGAAGACCTCAGCATCTGTCCGATCACTTCGGAGCCCTTGGGTATGGGGACAAGACAAGAGTTACCTCTATCCTGACCCCATTTCGCCCCAGGGTGTCTTCTTGACCCTAAAACCCCAATCCACCCTCCTCCCTCCTTTCCCCCACCAGGCCCAGCTCTCCACCTTCGTCCTTGCCTCCTCAAAATGCCCAACGCACAACACCTAAAATAGGTGTCAGATGACAATGGTGGGCACTCAAAAGGATGTAATTCCCTGAGCCTAGTGGGGGAATAATGCCCAACCGTCATTAATCAAATCAAAAAACAAAAATAAAACAAAACAAAAACCTATAAATATCAAAGCTATAAATAAAACCTCCTTGAGGAGGCAGTATAGCGCAGTAGTCTAAGGCTCTGAGCTGCAAATCTGGTGACATCCAGCAGACCAGACCTGGGTTTGAATCCCACAGCTTCCACTTGCATACTGTGTGACCCTGAGCAAGTCACTTAACCTCCTTGTGCTCCCAGGTCGCTCCTGTAAAAAAGCTTTCAGCTTAGTGTGCTATACCTGGTTAAACAACTAAATAAAAAAAATAACTAAATAAAACACTCTCCACTCTGTCTTACAGAGGGAGAGCAAGTAAAACAAACAGTCTAACATAAAATAAAACCCAACTTAAACCCCAAACCAAAAATAACCCAAATAACAAAAATATAGTATTAAAATAATATCAAATAATCCTAAAAACACAATGATAATATTATCATATGCCACTGGATACTAAACCCAAACAAAAAACAAGATTTCTAATTTTAAAGTACAATGAAGCACCTCTCACGTGCAACAGTCCAGCAAGTCATCAGAAAAATGTTATATATTCCCCCAATACCACCTCTCACATGGTAGGGGACCATGTATAAAATGAGTCCAAACAGTAATCCATAATTATATAACAGTAAATAAATGTACACCACACTCTCACCACCCAAAATCCAGGAGCTGGGCAAAGACAAAGGAGTCAGTTCTCCAGCAAGTCCAGATACAAATAAAACCAGAATCGAGTCCAAACAGGGAAAAAGCAAGGTAGATTCTCCAGCAGATCAGTCAGATAACATGGATCCAAATAAATCCAGGCAAGAAAAGCCGAAGCAGCTCTCAACACAGTCCATCAGCAGCTGATCCTTACAACACAATCGAAGATTGAAAGAACTCCAAACAGGCAATCATCCAGGGGAACAGACACAGGCAGACGTATAAGCCCAATTGCTTAAAGCAACAGAAAAACCCCCAGCCGGTCAACAACCAATGGCTTCAGATGCCTCAATAGTCAGCCCAACAGCCGAATCTTAAGGTGGCTTAGAAGAAGCCCCAGTCCCCCCCCAGCTCCCTAGGGAGCACACGAGGTGACTCCTGCCCGGTCGAAGACCAAAAAGGGGGCTGTTGCTTCCCTTCAGGGCTCAAACAACTCTCTGCTCAAACGGATCCACCAAAGCAAGCCTTGATTTAAGCCCTCTAGTTTAACGAGCCTTTCCCTGTTGCAGATATTACCAGACACAATCCACGGCTCCAACAGTGAACTCCTTTCCTGATTACAAGTTCCCCAAACAAGATCTGCACATGAGGCAACACGCTCCATGTATCCTGACGAAATAGCAAGATGGTGAGGATCAAATGAGATTAGACAGCAAACCGAAGGTTAATCCACACGGTTTGCCCTTGGTTCCAACAAAAACGAAATAAAGTTGAATATCCAAATCAAGTTGAGTATCGAGTATCCGAATGGCAAACAGATGCGAATTAACAGAGCATTTAACAAAACGTTTTAACAATAAATCAAAAAGGCTAATAAACATAACTTTAAACTATTAATAAACTTTAAAAGCAAGACTTAAAAGTAGTTACTCAGTGGCTGACCCAGCGTGGCCACCATTTTTAAGAAGGACTTTGGTCCCCAGCAAAGAATTACAGTTGTCATCAGCAGAACCCATTTATAAAACATTTAAAAAAATTATTGAATTCAGAGCTATTCTGTTTTTCTTATCATTGACATCGACATAACTGGCAGACCTTTGTTCCTTTCAGATCACTTACAACTGAGGCTGGAACAGTAGCTGATATAATGTTCTGCTTGTGACATCACAGTCTATTATGGAAGTGACATTGATGTCACAAACATGCCATTATGACTTCAACTCTAGAAATAGTCCCAGCTGTAGATGAACTGGAAGGGAAAACACTCTTGTTTTAATGTAATGATCTCAGTAATTCATTCATTTAGATGTTGGTAATCAGGTAGACTCCATTGGGACAAAGTCCATTTCAGGTGCAACCTGTGCAAGTACAAAAATGTACATAATATGCATACAACCGGTGAGTTATAATTTATATGAAAGAGTTGAATTTACACTGGTCATGAAGATACAGTTTATGCAGTATACACATTTAAATGACCAAAATGTCTTAACTTCCCTCGGGCACTGACAGAGGGTTCCAGAGTTTGGGAGCAGTGTAATCAAAAGTGTCCTATCCCACTGATGTTTTGTACAAAGAAGCTTACAGTATGTTAGTTGTTGCAGATCTGAGATTCTGTGACTTTTAGGGAAGCAGAGCAAACTAGATACACCTGTAGGAGAGCATGATACAATGATTTTATAAAAAGTGCTACAATGAGGGTAACAAGTAAGCAATTTACTCTTGCTTCTAGGAAGAGCAATTAAACATCACTATAAATCTCAAAATGGTGCAACATTCTGTCAGCAAGAGAGCAGAAATTCCCTATTCATCTGTAAAGAGTTTGGAATCTAGACATTTCCCTGTCAGACAATGAAGTGAGCAGAATAGCTTCATAGTCCAGAAGGGGAAATAGGCTGTGATTTGCTGTGGCCAAATGATGGGTTTTCTTAGTAAGGAAACTCTCGACTCTGTAATGGAGCCCTATTTTCTTATGTGGCTGAATGGTGAGGTAGTCCAGGTAAGCTTTAATTAGCAAAGTACCAACGTGCATCCCCAAATATAGGATTTAAAGTTTTTCACAATGACAACCATCCAATGTGCATACTTCAAAAGCCTCCAAAGGTGTTTTATTTCCTCTAGTTGTATACCCAAAATAGCATAGCTTTGGATTTCTCTTCATCTAGGATAAGTTTATTCTGCATATACAAAAATGTGTAATGATGCAAAGTTGTGATTTATACCTTGATTAATGTTATCATATGTCATCATTATGGTTTTAACACTTGCAAATAACTAAGTCATCTGCATTATGAGTCTCCTTGAATTATCACAGTGAAAGGGTAAAGGACTGATAAACAGCAAAAACAAAAGACAAAAGAGAGCGCACAATGGAGCCTTCTAGTACCTCACATGATACCTCCAAGGAAGAGAACAAGATGCCATCAACTGTGATATGGAGATGAGATAACTGGTAACTAGAGATGGGGGAAGTTGGGGAACTTATCTTTGTGATGCTCTTCATGAAGTATACCCGACTTTGCTTTTCCTGGAGATACACTACACATGTCTGGTGAAGTGCCTACCTTTGCCCAGCAAAGACTACATGCAGGGGCGTCATGCAGTGAACAATTCTGGAGGGGAACAAAATCCCAAACTCTGTAGGGGGGTCTGAGGGCATGCCCCCAGGACAATTTTGAAAAATTGAAGTCAAATGTGCATTTTGGTGACTTTTAGCAGTCCAGAAAGCTGTCCCCCAACAAGCTAAATGCCATAATACTGATATAGGTTAGAGCAATGATAAATAAGTCTTGTTCTTTGTTCAGTCTACGTACAGTGTTACCTTTTGTATTTTAAAGAAATTTTTGAAGAATTAGTCAGAACTTATGCATTTTGTAAGTCTTTTATCATATATAATCAAATCAGCCAAATACATAGTCTACTCCTAGCTGATCCAAGAAAGTGACCTGCATTGTGTCTACATATTGTGTCTACAGAGAGTGCTAAGGATGCAGGAAGGGCCAGTGGCATGCTGTGGTGCATAAAGACGGACATATCACTAGCAGATGGTGGGACAAATCAACAGGTCTGCTAATCTGTTCTGTTAATGCACAGTACTAGTGTCTGCAGCATGGAAAGGATCATCTCCTCAGTACCAGGACCATAACAGCATAACCCTGTATCTTGCTCATTTTTCTTTTTCCACTCGCCCACTGCATCCTCAGCCCCTGCCACGCGCTGTCTTTTCCAACTAATCCCCCGCCTGCACTGCCCGCCCCCCAATTGCTACTCCCCCCTGCCTGACTATTTAAACTTTGCCTCTTCTTCCTACAGATCGATCCCCCGAGGAGCTGGAGGTCGCGAGGCTGCACCTGGAATTGCCTCCCTGAGCTAAACTCCACCACCACCAGGACACACCCCACCCTCGAGGAGACGCTTGGTTGCGAGGGTCGAATCAGAACTTGTTCCCTCCTCACATCAACATCGCGAAGGTAAACCTCTGCCAGTAAAGAACTGAATCCCACACAGTCTGTGGGCCAGCCTACCTGTTGGATACTCTGCCCGCTCGGGCTCTGCCATTTGAATTGGGTTTTGGTGCCTTTTTTACTGGGGTTGTTGAAACAGTCGGTGCTGCTCTGAGAACTCCCCACGAACGCTTGCCTCGGCCCCACCGCCCCCACTACCACCCTTGCTCGGCTCTCCCTTATATAGGGTTTTACTTTCCTTGTCACATGAGGCTCAAAAACCAATCAGCCTACTTTCCCATTTGCTGGTTATATCGTTCCAGCACCAGAGGGAGCCTGCCCTCATTTCTTGCTCTTTACTGGGAAATGTCTTACTCAAGCATGGTTTTTACTTTGCTGGTCCTCCTCCTGCTACAGCACCCTATGCTCTCTCTCTGCCCATCCATACACCCCATCAACTCGCCCCCAACCAAAACATACTGCCCCCACTCTGAACTCCAGGCCCCCCCATCGGACCACCGCACTCCAATCCCTCAACCCATTCCCCCGAATCCCTCCCATACTCTGGATCACCACGCCACCCCCACCCACCAACCACCATTGTGCTACGCACAGTATTGTGTTTCCACTCATAAGTGGACACTCTCCTCGCTAGTGCCCTCAGCTGTTCTCTCCCTTCCTATCCCCTGCTCCTCCTTGGTGGGGTCCCATCGGTGACACTTGAACCCCTCCGCCAGCTACAAACCCCACGCAAGGCGCCTAATTCTCCTGCTGCTCCTGCTCTCCGGCAATGTGAACCCAAACCCCGGGCCTGTCATCTCTGCCATGCCCCTGCCCACTGTTGGCAAAGGCTTTTGAATCGCCTTTATTAACATATGCAGTCTCCCCAAGAAAACTGCAGCCCTCCAATGTTGGGTCACCCAACACTCCCCGGATATTCTCATGCTTGCCGAAACCTGGCTCTCCTCCCTCACGCCTGACTCTGCCATCTCCCTTCCTGGTTTTACAATTTTCAGGGCTGATAGGATGGGTCAGCATGGAGGGTGGTGCGCTATCTACTTGCGCAACTCGATCCTCGGGCTTGCCCTCCCAACCCCCGAGCTTAACCATGGGGTGCAAGCCATTACCTTAAAAATCACCCCCTACCCTGGTCGTGGTCCACTCTACCTAACTGCAGCTTATCTACCCCCGGGGACAAGCAAAGACTCCGCAGCCTCCTCTCTCCTTGACTACCTGGCTACCTTACCACCGAAAGCTGAACAGCTAATTGTGGGTGACTTAAATTCAAATTGGCTCAGCTCCTCATCAGATAATCTGAAAAATGACCTTGTAGCCCTTGACCTGTCCCAACTGGTCACTCAGCCCACTAGACTTAACAAAGTAACAGGAACAAGCTCCCTCCTGGACGTCATCCTCTCTAATCGACCTCATAAAGTCGTCTCCGTTGATGTCCTTGCAGACTCATTCAGTGACCGCTCCCCAGTCATCTGTTTCTGGTCCTCCCCCACCCACAGCCCTGGTTTCAGCAGGACCCCCCGCCGCCGGTTTCTCCCCAGAGGTCTCACCAACCTCAAATGTCACCTCGCCCAAATCGACTGGTCCCCACTGGCCAGCGCCCTGACGTTAATTCTGCCTCTACCTACCTCCACGGCCTTCAACCATGCCTGTGACCTGTATGCACCCCTCAACACTCATAGGATAAAAAAACGGACTGCTGCATGGATCACTCCAGTGCTGATCCAACAACTAAAAAAGAGAGATAACCTCTGGCACCTAGCTAACGAATCCGGCAGAGTTGCTGACAGGCAAGCCTACCGGGCAGCCCGCAATCACTGCTCCTGGACAATCAAGCAGGCTAAAGCCAAATTCTACCAGGCCACGTTGACATCCACCTGGGGCTCGTCCAGAGCTTTCTGGGACAACATTAAAGATTTAGATGGTAAGACCCGCTCCCCCCCTCCATCTCAGATTGTCTTAAATGGGACTGTCTCGACTGACCCCACCTGTATTGCTAACTGCCTCAATCAAACTTTCACTGACTTAAGTGCCGTCCTCCCAGCCCATTTTTCTGACCCAGTGGCCGAACCCTCCCATGCACCCATTTCCAGGCCGCAATTCCACTTCCGAGTGATCTCACCCCACGATGCCAAACCTTTCTTAATAAAGGCCCTCGCCTCTCAGAACCCTACCAATGACCCTCTCGACTCCAGGATTCTTCGCCTCGTGCTGGATGTCATGCTCACCCCACTGACGCTTATCATTAACAAATCCCTATGCCTCGGCCAATTCCCTAAGGCCTGGAAGCATGCAGAAGTAACCCCCATCCATAAGTCGGGGGACCGCACTCTGCCTAACAACTACAGGCCTATCTCCATCCTTCCCCCCCTATCCAAAGCCTTAGAAAAAATAGTAAACACTCAGCTCTCGGAATACCTTACTAACTACAACCTTCTTTGTCTGGAGCAACACGGTTTCGCCTGGCCATAGCACAACCACTGCCCTTCTGGAATTCTCCCACCACATTCACTCAGCACTTGACAAGGTCATCTTGCAGGGCGGTCTTCATAGACCTGTCCAAGGCCTCGACATGGTGTGCCACCCCTACTACTAAACTCCTCACACACTAGGTCTCACAACCGCCCCTGAAGTGGTTCGTAAGCTACCTACACAACAGGTCCCAAAGAGTCAAACTCAAATGGGACCCTCTCCTCCTATCTTCCAGTATTCTCGGTGTCCCCAAGGCTCCATCCTTGGCCCAACCCTTTTCAGCCTATTCCTGAACACCTCCCAGCTCCTGTTCCAGTAAAATATTACTCTATGCTGATGACGCTGTTATCCTTGCATCACACCCTGACCCACTCCCACTCCAAAGCATGCTACAAGCGCCTTCCTCCAAACCGAAAAGTGGTTCGATAATCACCGCCTAGTCCTGAACCTAAAGAAAACAAAGTCCATGCTCTTTTCCATCGGCAAAACAATGCCAGAAACTTCCGCCTCCACATCACCACCAGCACGCCTCCCCTGGAGCAGGTTGCATCCTATAAGTACCTGGGCATCACCTTGACCCGCCTTACTTTCCACGCCACCTCAAAGCTCTGTCATCTGCTATAAACTCCAGGATCGGTCTTCTCTACCGCCATAAGACTGTCTCCTGAACCCGCCTTTAAACTAGCCATCACCTCATCCGGTATTATCACTGGCTGACTATGGGCCCCTGTTCACGCTGCTGCTGATGCCCCTGCCTTATCCAAAGTCCAGACTCTATTAATAAAGCATGTAGGTTCCTTACCAGTGCCCACAGCAGAACCCACACCTGTTTACTATACTCTGCCACTAAAATACTCACTCTTGAGGAAAGACTGAGTTATCAAACCTGCCTACTGGCCAAAAATCCTTGTCATGACTCTGCCCTCTGGGGTCTCTGGACCTTTGCAGCGCTGCTAGGTCACTGCCAACCAGTATGCCGCACAGCCACTTTCATAGTTCCCAGGAGCGAGGACCTCTCGCTGCCAAAGATCTTTCCATCACCAAGCCCCGTCCTGTTTCAACTCCTTCCTGAAACTATCTCCAAGATCCTGGTATTGGCCACTTCAAAATTGCCCTTCGCCAGCATATTATTGACAGCCGATGTTGTAAATGCTCAGAAGTGCCTCTTGCCGGTCCTCTCTGCTCCTATGCCGGGTCCCTACTAATCCTTTTTCAAACCCCTCGCCCACGGTCTTTTATATCTACATATTAGCCTGACATGCTCAATTATGAATAATGTAACTATTATTGTTTCACCAATGTTATTTACCTACTTAACATGACTTGCTGTCAAATTGAATCTCTTGTTGCCTTCTACCTATGTTAGTACCTTCCACAAGTTTAATCCAGTGCAGCCTAGCTGTCTGCTCTCTCAAGTGTATATTTTTTATGTATCTAACCTGTTTCGTCATTTCCCTGTCTAACCTCACTTTGTTATTTGTCTCCCCTTTTGACAGTACCTTTGTAAGCAGAGTCTTTGACTCAAAGGTTGTAAAACTGATCTCTACAATAAATAAATAAAATAAAAATAATGTGATTGCACAAAAGACAGCAAGGAGGGATGGCTAGTAGGATAAAAAGTTTCACATAGTAGCAGAAGGCAGTGGGAGGTTAAAGTGTCTACAGTGTCTGAGCCACTATAGTTATGGTGGCTAAATTTATGCATGCATTTCATTAACAATAATTATCTGCTAATGTCTGATGACTGGGTAAACTGTGTCAGACTGAAGGTACTGTAAGACAAAGTTCCATTTGCTTCTATAATATGTTCTAATTTGGGGGGACATTTTAGATTATGAGGTTGGATGACCATTATGACCTAACACTATCACTATCACTGAGGAGCTGCTGCATGTGGCATGGAGCAATGAGGTCACTATGAATGTACAACCTACTATCTTCTACCTTAGTTATAGTCAGTCAGAAAAAGCAAATGTCAAAAACTTTCATTTCATTGCAATGCATTCTAGTACATTCCAGCACAGTTTGGTTTACTTTAAGCTGATTAGTGTCCTTTATGAGATATGGCAGTCATTGGAGGACTTGACACTGCTGAGACACATGAACAGCTATTATATGGATGGAAGCTTTCACTGATTGCTCAAGTTGTATCTGTCATGTGGAAACAGAGAGCATCCATTTTCTGTACTCTCAGTCTAGCATCTCTCACGAGCACATTCACACTCTGGTAGGTCTCAAAAATAAACAAGCATTTGTCAATGCCGAATGTTTGCTTGCTGGCATTGGCAGTGGTAGTGTAGAAGTTACAGAGCTGTGTAATAGGAATGGCAGTGAAGTATTGAACTGAAGCCAACCCCACCACCACCCTGCAGAGAGTGACAGGCATTGGGGTGTTCGTTTGGGTCGTCAGGCATAACGGCCATGCCATTTCACCACACCCCACTCTGCAGAGACTGACAAGTGTCACATGTTCCTTGGGGTCTTTGGCTCCTGATGCGCACTTCTATCATTAGGAAATACGGTGAGATGGGTGCGATATAGGAGAATGGGGTGAAGTTTGAGGTGAAGAGTCCAAGGCATACCTCAATGCCTCTCAGTGACTGCAGGGTGTGGAATGGTATGAGCATCACAGGCAAGAATCCCAAGTCACACCCCTGATTCCTGTCATTCTCTATAGGGTTGGGCGATTGTTGAAAGTGCTCAATACCAGGCATTCGTTGCATATGTTAACTCCAAATTTTCAACATGTTTGTTTTGTGACCCCACCTCATGAACAGGGGGATTATCAGTTTGGTAGCCAAAAGCTGCTTATGCACAGTGACTACGGCATTTAGCACCACAGGTGCAATAATATTCCGAACAGGATGTAAAAAATGACAGCTGTACTCTTTCATGGGGAGGTGTAAAAATGGCTATGTTGCAAATGTGTAGTAAAAATATTTAAAAAAATGGTGAAGTCACGAGCGTACATAGAAACTGTGCAACGCACACCCGTTATATAATTAGGTTGGGGATTTTTTATAGCAGATTGTCAACTCAGGCATTTTGGTGCCTCCAATCATGAGCAGTGTCACTGTGATTTTCTTTATCTGTGCGAACAATGATTTCCCACAGCGACCACATCTCTGCACTGAAAGTGTGAAACACACTTCAGCCATGTTGTGAAAAATGGCAGCTGTACTGTTCATAAGGAAGTGTTGAAAAATGGCACTAGTGAAAATCTGGACTGAAAATATTACAAAGTCATGAACTAACGAGGATGCATGGAAACTGCACAATGCTCACTCATAACACAGTCATTTCATGGACTTTGTCACCAAATTTTCAACATAGCCATTTTAAGACCTCTGCTCATGAACAGTGTAACTGTGATTTTCTTAATCTGTCCTAAACATTGCTTTCGCACACCAACAGCACCATTGTGTGCTACATGGGCGGAAACACGTTTTGGGCAGGATGTGAAAAATGACAGCTGTACTGCTCATAAGGAGGTGTGGAAAAATGGCAATGTTGGAAATCTGGAGTGGAAATATTGAAAATTCGCAAACCTACGAGCGTGCGTGGGACCTGTGCAACGCACACACGTAAAACAGTCATTTTTAGGAATTCTGTCACCAAATTTTCAACATTGCCATTTTAAGATCTCTGCTCATGAACAGTGACACTGTGATTTTCTTAATGTGTCCCATACACTGAGTTCGCACAACGACTGCGCCATTGTGCACTACATGGGCGGAAACACATTTTGGGTGAGATGTGAAAAATGACAGCTGTACTTCTCATAAGAAGGTGTGGAGAAATGGCAATGTTGAAAATCTGGAGGGAAATATTGAAAATTGCGAAACCTATGAGCGCATGAGAACTGCGAACGCACGTAAGTAAAACAGTCATTTTTAGGAATTTTTTCACCAAATTTTCAACTTAGCCATTTCAAGACCTCTGATCATGAACAATGTCACTGTGATTTTCTTAATTTGTCCCGTACATTGATTTCGCACACTGACTGCACCATTCTGCGCTACATGGGCGGAAAAACATTTTCGGTGAGATGTGAAAAATGACAGCTGTACTACTCATAAGAAGGTGTGGTGAAATGGCAATGTTGAAAATCTGGAGTGAAAATATTGAAATTTCGCGAACTTACGAGCCTGCGTAGGAACTGCACAACGTACACTCGTTAAACAGTCATTTTTTGGAATTTTAGCACCAGATTTTCAACATGGGGGTTTTGGGCCCCCTTCTCATGAATGATGTTACTGTCATGGCGGTATTCAGGCCTGAAGGGTGATTTCGCAGTCACTGCGCGCAAATCACCCTTCGGGCCCAAATAACGCCACGACAGTGACATCATTCATGAGAAGGGGTCCCAAAAACCCCATGTTGAAAATTTGGTGCAAAAATTCCCAAAAATGGCTGAGATATGCACTAAAGTTGAAACCCTATCTAGCCCATTATACAGCTTACCGGCATTTCCTCAGTTCGCGGTCGGCTTTGAAGAGTGCAGACGTGTTCCAGGTACACCGAAGATCATCGCGCCGGAGTCCAGAGGTAAGTATGGGGTGGGGGTGGGGAGGCTGGTGCGCAGTGGGTGGGTGCGAGTTGTGGGAGGGGGTCGGAGACGACCGCTGGACCGCTTTTTTCTTACAGGTAAAGAAAAAAAATGTCGTGGGACCGCTTTGCCACGCTGGAGACAAGGACTATGGGGGGCGCTCAGCCGACGGGGATTGGGCACCCCGTCGGGCACAAAAAAACATCGCGGGACAGTTTGCCATGCTGGGTGGGCTCCCAGCATGGCACAAGGACTTTGGGGGCGCGTTTCAGCCGACGGGGATTGGGCACCCCCATTGGCAAATGACTGATTGCCACGCTAGTGGGCCCCAGCGTGGCATCAACTACTGGGAGGGAGGAGGAGACAGATGCAGCTCAGCCTGACGGGATTGGGCACCCGTCGGCTATACACTGCGTGCAGGGGCGCACACCTGCGGCTGGGGGGATGTGCGGAGCAGCTTCTTATCACTGCTCACCAAGCATAGCTCCCCCCTTTCATCAGAGCAGCCACCGCATTTTGAAGCCGTATCATAGACAGCTCCAAAATGCATTAGCTTACAGGGGCAGCGCCTGCCAGCACACTGCCTGAATTGGAAGAGGAGGTGACACACCTCCGAAATCTCCGATGATGGCACTATGTTTCTTGCACATGCATGCAAGCAAGCATAAAAATGAAAAAAGTGAACCTTCTTCATGGAATTAATAATTTTTTTGCAATTTTTTAATCAGGAGTGGCACACTAAGCTGAAAGCTTGTTTACAGGTGTGACCTGGGAGCACAAGGAAGTTAAGTGACTTGCTCAGGGTCACATAGTATGCAAGTGGGGGTTGTCAGCTGTGGGATTCAAACCCAGGTCTCCAGATTTTAAGCTCAGAGCCTTAAACCACTGTGCTATACTGCCTCCCTTTCAAAATAGAGAAACCTATAGTACCACTGTATACACAATATGCAAAATTAAAGCAAACATTTTAACATCTCTCTATTCTGTTGTGCTGCACATAGTGCTGACATTTTTATGTATGTTGCTTCATCCAGACTGATTCTTACCAGGCTTCAATGAAGATGTGTGGCCCCCCTGGTCCTCACTAGGCCTGATGTGTGATGTTGGTCTGATTTTGTGGCTGTGCTGACTGTGACTCAAACTTGGCTCCCACAAGAAAGATTGACTCCGAGTTCATCTGTACCAGATGCCCACCAGGCTGCCGCACTGCTGCAGTGGTTTTTCATGATGACTCCCGACCCCTCAACCCAGGCAAAAAGCCCAGAACTCAGCCAGCCCAGCAACAAGCACACCCCAAATAAAAACTGTAAGGCAAGGCAGTAGAAGTGGGGTAGCAAACAAGGTAGTGGTAGCCAGCCAATGAGCTGACAGTCACATCACAGGATTACGTGGTTCTGAACTCAAGATGTTCCTTCCTTTCCTGCTGGCTGAGTCACCGGCAGCCTGGGTGGCTGCTAACTATAGGCTGCCCTAGTAGACTTTTTCCCACCACTTCCTCTCTGTCTGAGGCTCTGAGTCTTTCATTGGCCATGTCTCTCAATCTCCCAAATCTAAGAGATGAGATGTCATGCTGTGACTGTGGTCCATCAGAGATGGTGCTGGAAAATGCACCAGTTTGCCACCCGGCACACGTGACGATGTTGTCACGTTCCAATTGGAGGACTTGCAATCATCAATCAATATTTCTTCATGGTGATTGGTTGGCTGCACACAAAAAAACACAACAGAAAAGGGAGAAGTGATTGGTACATTTAGGCTGATTAGCAACATGGACTACCAATCACTGACTCTCTGTCTGGTGTAATGAAAGTCTGTGTGTCTTCTATTAGCACCCAGGCACCAGCAAGCAAAGCAAGATGGCAAGACAGTGCATTTTTAAGTCACTGCTGGCCCCAACCCAGAACCAGACAGATCCATCATCGGAACCTCCTCCCCCACTGCAAAGACTTTAAAAAAAGCATTGTTGTTTTTAGCCCCCCCCCCCAACATATTAAAATAAAATAAAAAATCAATGATTTTTTTTTATAGAATGAACCACAATATTGGGGGGACACATGCCCCCTCAGGAACTATAGGCATGATGCCACTGACTACATGTAGTAATGCTGCTCTGGTAAAAGTGTCACTAAAGTGCCACTATGCATAGATTCATCAAGTGAAGTAATACTTTACTGGTGAAAACTTTGCATCATTTTTACTTTTACTTTTTGAAAATGTTTTTAAGTTTAATCTACCCCCTACCCATTGTGCAATTTATTTACACCCCCATCCACCACCAAGACCTTTAAAAATGCTGTCTCTCCACCCACTGCCCTCTAGCACCTCTCTCCCTCCTTCCCTACACTCCGCCTGGACAAAGTTTCCTATAAATAAAGTATAATATTTCAAATGCATCCCTTCCGCCACCCAAACTAAGACACATACATTTTATAACCACCCAATTCCCCCACCCTGTGAATGTCTAAAATTCTGAGTGGATCCCACACCCTACACACCCCATAGCACCCCTCCCCCCAATTTAAGGATGCAATTGACAAAGTGGAAGTTCAAGTAAGCCTGCAGCTGCTTATGTGTTAACCTCTGCTGTGTCTTCCCCACCCAAAACAGGCAAGATAGAGATAGGTTTATAATTTTCTAAAAGCTGTTGGGAGCCACCTTTATGAAGCGGTGTGAGTTCAGACTATTTCCAACGGTCATGTACTGACCCTGTGAGGAAAAAGAGATCAAATATTTTTGCTACAGGAGCAGATATTTTAGGGGCAGCCAAGTTAATTTGTTTAGGTTCTAGGACATCATATCCAGCAGAGAGAGGTGTCAGCCCGATGTTAGACAGCACATTAAACACTTCCTTTTCAGACATTAGTTTCAAATGGAAATTGAGAACAGCAGGATTTGTGAGCACAACTTCAGTCACTGCAAGCTCAGGACTGACAGCAGAGGAGCTTTTGTGGCAATTCAGATCAACAAAAGCTTGATTAAATAGGTTGGCCATGGCCATGGTTGAGGAGGCAGAAATAGTGCTACTATTCGAAGCAATTCATTAAATGATGGTGTTCTTTGGTCCTCTCACAATTTGACTAATGTTGTTCCAAACATTTGTTGGATCTCCATAAATATTAATTTGTTGCTGACTAAAGAAATTGTTTTGGCAGCTTTTAGAGTTGTTTTACATCTAGTTTGCAGCTGTCTATTACTGAGCCAGTCCAGCTGTGATCCTGCTCCTTTATTAAGTTTCCCATAATTTATCCCATTTGTGTATTAAGGCAACTAGATCTTCATAAAGATATTTAGTACTGGTATCTTTACTACAACGTCTCTTAATAGGGGCAAGTTTGTCCACAGTTCACATGAATTCAGTCATGAAATAGTTAAGGACAGAGTTTACAGAAGGAAGTGTTGCAAGAATTAACCCATTTACCATGGTCAGGTCATTAAGACACTTTGGTAAGTCAAAGCTAAATTGATCTTGAGAGCTGATGACCTTATACAGGTGCATTGATGGCTCGAGACACAAATGACTGGGCATAGAATCAATTATGTTATGTCACCCTCCTTGTAGCACATGTATGTACTGTCTCCTCATGTAACAAGTTTGTAATAACCACACTTAACTATGTAACAATTGTTTGAATTGCTTGACTGCAAGTTCAACCTATTGATTGTTTTATGTATACCCCCCTCCCTTGTACCTCCCCTCCCCAGGTCGCACTGTGAGACAAGCATCTTTTTGCTCAGTGTGCCTCTCCTGGTGAAACATTTTCAATAAATAAATAAGTAGTCACTCAAGGTGTCAGAAAGTTTCCCACAGATTTTAGCCAATCATTCCTGGACACCATTATTCAGTACAGCAACATATGTCATCCTGTTTTTAGATTCATTGTAGTGGGTTTGGTAATATTTAGTTCACCAAATTCAGCTTGAAGAGCCAAGGCAACCTGACCCAAACAGTCTAGGCTCAGATTGCCAAGGGCTATTAGTTCTGAGCTGTTTAGCTTGATTAGGAATTTGATTATGTTATCCAGCCCTTGTTATCCTCCCTAATGGAGGCTATAACTACAGCAAATGGTTAAAGCTAGTTTGTCCATATTGCAAAAACTTAAAAAAAAAACAATATTTAGACACAATTCAGTTTATATTTTATATATTGTCTTCATTTCTTGTCCCTTCATTCTTCAGTAATAGGTTCATTTGCATGGAAACAGGTTCCTTGTCCCCTAGAATTAGGGGTGGGTGAAAAAAATCTTCCACGGGCAGAATTCAAGTGAAAGTCTGACTTTCGCATCCGTGGAAGTTTGGAAATTGTTTTAACTTCCACGGAACTTCCGCCCATGATCGCTGCTCTTTTAATTGCCAAATTGCCCCAAAAAAGCCCTGGTGGCTAGTGTAGTGGTCCCTCCTTCATCCACCCCACGTGTAAAAAATTATCCCAGGTGGCTAGTGGTCCCTCCCCTTCACCCGGTAACCCACCCACCTCGAAATGTACAGTACCCTTCCCCCCGCATCACTATCTCCACTGTCCTGTTAAAAAAAAACTCTCTGGTGGTCTAGTTTTATTTCATCCCTCCCAATACCCAGTCCCAAATCCCTGGTGATCCAGTGCCCCCCACCAAGCCTCCCCAACAGCCCAAAGTGTCCCCACAACCCCCACTCCCACCCCCACCCCCATCATAAACCCGGCGGTGGCAGACCAGCACAATCCCTTCTTTCTCTTCTAGGGCCAGCCCGCCAACTGAGCTATCAATGACTGTGCAATATGTGGTATGCTCATTCGTGACAGCTCAGTTGGCAGGCTGGCCATGGAGAAGAGAGAGGAGGGCTGTGCCAGTCCACTGCTGCTGGAGTTCATGAAGGGGATGGGAGTGGGGCTGTGGGACACATGGCTGCTGGGGAGGCTGGGTTGCACTGGATCACCAGGGATTTCCAGATTGGGAATTGGGAGGGGGGTTTGAAATTAAAACAGATCATCAGAGATTTTTTTTTAACAGGACAGTGGAGATAGGGATGCTGGGAGTGGTTTCTGTACATTTTGTGGTATGGCAGATTACTGGGTAGAGGGGAAGGGAGGGAAGGGACCACTAGCCACCAGGAATAATTTTTTACATATGAGACAGGTGGGGGGGAGGGACCACTAGCCACCAGGGCTTATTTTCTTCATTTCCAGGTGAAATTTCACCTGATAACTTTTGTGGAATCTTTTTGCTCCTCCACAGGTGGAAGTTCGGAAACTTTCGCAAAAGTCCCTTGATTTCTGCGGAAGTTCCGCTGGAGCGGAAAATAGCAGTGTCGCCCACCCTACCTAGAATGCATCTGCTTTGACTGCTGTCTTGCCTAATCGAAGAGTCACAAAGGAATAATCACACTTGGCATTCACACATCAGCACAATTTATTGCAAGCAAAAGATAATTACACTTCATTTAGCAGCAATGTCACTATCAGCATTAATATATACTTCAATTAAGCAAAACATGATACATCACCGATTCTATGCTACATCCAAGCCTTTTCCCAGTAGCTGTGGAAGCCCCTAATCATCTCACAGCCTGGCCAGGAGTCTTGAACCGGGAGAAAGTTCCACAGCGATGCGTCCACCCTGCAGATGAGACTTCCAACCAGGCATTGAGAAAGCTACATTTATATCTTATTCTATGCTAAAAATAACCGTGCAGCCTTCATAGTGTTGTTTTCCCACATTCTAGAAGCTGGCCAGGCTCCCAGGATGCTGCTAATTCACACCATAAGGACTGCTCAGACTCCCTACACCTGCTAGGGTCACTGTGCTCCAAACACTGGCCGGGTGCCTAGAACACTATGAGCTAACAGAAGTTTAAACAAAACTACAAAAACAGGTTGCCTGATAATATGCAACCTTCAAGTCTGTCTGAAGCAAAACATGATAATGAGGCTATCTAAAGAGCAAAACACCAATTAAATGAAGCAGCAAGTAAAATGGAGTCACACATACAAAATGGAGTATAAAATGACATACATTACATGAAATAGCATACAAAATGGAGTGACAATAATCAACATATTATACTATCACTACATTCGGTCCTTTGATTATTGTGAATACTGATTTGTATGATATTGGTACCATAGCAAAATTACTACAATATAACATGATAAGTAACAAGTCCAAATAAGCAAGATAATTGTCACTACAGCAATGATTATGATAGGATGTATCAGAATATTTAACACTTTTGTAGCTGATGGAGACCATCCTGTAAAAATATCCACCAATAATGAGTAGTCTCTTGTTGAATCTTGGAACTTAAATCAATCATTTTATTTTTAACTATCGTAGTTTGCACCTGACTTTGCACTAATGATTTATTTCTTATTGCCAAATGAGCCTGCATTACATCTGTTTCCTGAATTATCTGTTTAATTTTATTTAATGAGATACTCAATCTTGATTGATCTAAAATATTGGGCTGCCAATACAAAATAAGCTTCTGCTCATTATCAGGGACCTGTGCATTTTACTGTGGTGGATGACATTACAATCCAATGATTACTAGGAATCCATGATTTGAACACGGTCCTCCACACATATTCATTATTACTCATTAAATCACTCTGGGCCTTATTTCTTTGCATTATAGAATACATATGTCGCATTATGCATTCTGTCCAATCAATAAATCACGAAATATTTTCTGCTACTCCCATTCCCCATACCTGTGAAGCATTAAATAACTGCAAGAACTCAAAATCATAATTCAAAGTTAATCTTTGGGGTAAGAAAACAGTTGGCATCCATTGAGCTTGTAGTTAATTAAGCAATACATCAATTCCTACTGCCTGAAGCCTGTTAGTCAGTGTTTCTATATCAACACTATTTAAAATTCCCATGCCTGCCCCTGCTCCACCTAATAGCGTATCATACCAAGCTCTTTTATATTTGCATTTTCTACTAAACATAAATGTTATGTTAAAATGGATTACATTTTCTGATGCCGCTGCTCTACTGATGTACATGTGGATGGAACCTTAACTATACTATCATTGCTAATTACAGGATGATTTTTCAACACTGTAATGTGATCTGCCCAAGTAGTTCTATTAGTTATTGCAGTAGCATTCATGCAGAATAACGGTCTATGTCAATCAAAGTAATACTTGCATTGAAAATGTCTGTTTGATTCATGCAGCAATCAAGTCTATGTTGTACAGTCACCATGCAACTATTCGTAAGTTGCAGCATCTAATAGCAGTCTGGTTCTGTAATTTAATCCAATTTGTGTCCTGCATAGGTTGGACATATAATCGTCCTGCCATTGTCTCAACTGGTTTCCAAATGTTCACATCTGGTGAAAAGTAATGTTCACTATAGGACATCCTTGGTTTTCAGGGCAAGTAAGTTGTCTTGCACCCGTAAACTGGTGGAAGATTTCCAACCCCATTGTACAAGTGGGTCGTCAAGCTTCAATATTCTTCCACCTGGGGT
Source organism: Neoceratodus forsteri (assembly GCA_016271365.2). NCBI lineage: Eukaryota > Metazoa > Chordata > Ceratodontiformes > Ceratodontidae > Neoceratodus > Neoceratodus forsteri. The sequence continues at coordinate 400,042,927 of CM057454.1, forward strand.
AATAGGCTTTACCGAATGGACCGTGAGAGAGAGTGTTATTCCTTTTAGAATCCATTGCAGAACCTAGAAAATACACAGACTGATTATTCTCAAGATAACATGTGTTCGCTGGTACATATTCCCATCTCTTTCCCTGACCTGACAATTAACACTGTGTTGTCTCGTCGGTGGCTATCACCTCAGCTGGTTCAGGAGGGCCATTTGGGTTTTGTAACCCATATTTGGCAGCACCATTGTTAAAAACCTCCTGTAGATCTAAAACCTTTATCCCCCTGCTGTTAAGAGTGTGGGGCTTGTCCCTTTATAGGGGTCACTTTGTTAACTGAATAATTAACAATTGAGCCACTCTGTCATACTGTTGAATTAACAGATTTTGTTCTCTACTATTCAACAAAATTACTTTCACTTCTCCTTGGTAATCACAATCAATCACCCTCCCAAAATTTGTATTCCCTTGAGGGCTAGTTCTGATTTAGGTGCTATCCAACCAAAATGTCTCGGTGGAATTTGTATTCCAATACCAGTTTCTATCACTTGAATGTTTCTGCTGTTTATTCTGTATTCTTGAAGGGCATGTAAATCAAGTCCAGCAGCTTCTGGGGTTGCCCTGCAAGAGACAGAGCTCCTGGTGTAATTTCCCAATATAACACTGTTTCTGTAGTTGAGTAAGCCTGCACTTGCAAATTAGGAGTTATCATTCGCATTAAGGGGGCCTCATATCTCCAATTGGTCTATTATTTAAAATCTGTAATGCTTCATGCAAATTCTCTTTCCATTTTTGTAGGCCCCCCCCCCAATTTCCTAAACTGTTCTTTCAGCAATCCATTCATTCTCTCAATTAACCCTGCTGCCTGCGGGTAATAAGGGATGTGAATACCCACTGTATGTTATGGGCTTGAGCATAAGCTTGTACCATTTTCCTAAAATGGGAACCATTGTCACTTTGTATCTGCAAGGGTATTCCATAGTACAACATGATTAAGTCAATTGCCTTAATGGTGTTTTTCTGTGTAGCTTGTTTACAAGGGTATGCCAATAAATACCCTGAATATGTATCTACAACTGTGCAAGCATATCGACATCCTCCACTAAGGGGTAGAGGTCCAATGTAATCAATCTGCCAAATTTGTCCTGGTAATTTTCCCCTCCCCAATTGTCCTTTCACAATATGAGAGATTGGTCTTTGTTGCCCATGTTGGCATATAGGACACTGAGCAATAACAGTTTTAACCAAATCCAATGTTAGGGGTACACCCCTACTATATGCCCACCTGTAAGTGGCTTTCTCTCCCAAATGTCCACATTTTTGATGTGCCCATTTTGCCAGCCCTGATAACTGCTGACTTTGAGTTTCTTCAATATCCACTGGAAGAATCTTAGCTCTTTCATCTGCAACAGAATTATACCATTGTTCTAGTGTATCTGAAGCACAATGAGCATCAACATGAAATACAGTGGTCTGAGTATTTTGCACCATAGTCCATATTTCCTGCCACAGTTCTTTTCCCCATATTTCTTTCGAATAAATTTTCCACTCATCCTTAGCCCAAGTGGGCAGCCAGGTTGTTAAACCATTGGCTACAGACCATGAATCAGTATAAATATGACATGTACCTGGGTTTTCTTGTCTCAAAGCCTGATATACTGCATACAACTCAGCATATTGACTGCTTTTCCCTTCTCCTGATGTTACAAAAACTTTTCAGTGTGTGGACAATAAGCTACTGCTTTCCAGTATCTCCTATTTCCCACATATTTGGCTGAGCAGTCATGTAAACCATACATGTGCTCGGTCAGAAACGGGCAGCTCATCAAAGGCTTGCCCCATTTCACAGGTGATTCTTGAATTTCAGGCATTTTCCCTCAACCTGTTCCCTCTAGAGGAATTTCAGCTACCTTCTTATGGAGGGCTGCTATTCCCAATTCCTACCTTTGCTCGATCCTGAATATACCATTTCCATTTGATAATACTAGCTTCCTGAGCATGTCCCTATTTTGTGAGTTCTAGGGGAGCTTTTTACCCATTGCATAATGGGTATCTCTGGTCTCAATGCTACCTCATGACCCACTGTCATTTGTTCTGTCTCTATCAGAGCCCAGTAGCATGCTAGTAGTTGTCTCTCAAAGGTGAGTATCTGCTACCTACCTCTGGGAGTTTCCTATTCCAAAACCTAGTGGTACTTTCTGTCTCCCTTGCTTCCCACAAACTCCAGTTTGCATACTGCCCAGTTAGGACACATTTAATTCTACTCTCCTCCTGCAGGGGCCAAAGGTCTAAGGCTTGCTGCACTGCTTCCTTAGACTTATCAAATGCTTTTTGTTGCTCATCCCCATTTAAACTCATATTTCTTTCTGGTCACTTTAATAAGGGAGCTAGTATTTGCCCAAATGGATTATATGCTGTCACTAAAATCCAAACAAACCCACAAATCTTTGTGTTTCAGTTTTGTCTTGTGGAGTCGAAAAGTCCAGTATTTTCTGTCGTGCCTTGGGCAATATTTCTATGCCCCTGTTCCATTGAATTCCCAAAATTTTACTGTTTGGGAAGGACCCTGTACCTTTGTCTGGATTAATTTCCCATCCTTTCTTCCTCATATGATCAATAGTCTCATCTAGTAACTGCTGTACTTTATCTTGATCAGCCCCTGGATCAAGATATCATCAATGTAATGAAAATCTGCATGCCATCTGGCAGCTTCAACTCATCAAGTGTTCTGCCACCATCTGGTGGCAGATGGTGAGACTTATATATCCCTGAGGTAATCTAGTGAAACATATTGCCTCCCCTGCCATGTGAAGGCAAACTGGTCCCAAAACTTTTCCTCAATCGGAATAGTAAAGATGCATTAGCTAAATCAATAACTGCATACCATACCCTTTGTGCCTTTGTATTTGCTCTATCAGGGTGACGGTGTCTGGGCAGCGGCCGTCAATGAAGAGGTGTACTTGTTCAATTCCCTATAATCTACTGTCATCCGCCATGACCGTCACTTTTCTTGACCAGCCACACAGGATTGTTCCAAGCTGTTGTTGTGGGTTTAAGCACTCCTGCCTCTAATAGATCTTTAATAGTGGCAGTTATCTCCTCATGCCCTCCTGGTATTCTATACTGTTTCATACAGATAATTTTTGTAGCAGGTGGAATGGCTACTGGAGGTGCACCTTCCCACTACTACTGGTCTTGCTGAAATGTAAGGTTTTACTCCAAATTGATATTGTCCATCAGACAATTGCAACATCATCCCTTTAGTATGTCTATTCCTATAATGTATTCTGGAATCGAACAATCATTACACAATATTTTCTCGGGCAGCTGACCTATTTTCAGTTCCAAAATGGTCTGCACTGCCTCAATTGTTTACCTCCTAATCCTGTAATTACCACTGCTGACCTTTGTGTTTTGCTGGGTTCCCATAAATTAATGAGGCCTCCGCCCAGTGTCAATTAAAGCTCCGATTTTTGGGGTGAGCCACTTTTCCAATTAATTTCCAATTCTACATGAGGTCTAAAATCCTCCTAGCCCACCTTTCTACTGGGGCTTGGCCTTCATTTCAGTCATATTTTAGGTTTTCAGTTGCTGCAACTCCTAACCGGGTACAAATCACTAGGATACAGATCTGCATATTCCTGCTCTGGTTGGGGTGACTCAATGGATCCCTGGTGGGAGCCCCCACCCAGGACATACTTTCATCATCAAACTCTGCCGGGGAGCAGTTGGACTTACAGACTCCCTGAAGAGACATGTACATCTGTCTTTAACTTTGAATTGATCTGCTTATTTACAAGCTTCTTAGTGTTCAATCCCTCTTTTGTACATTTCCCACATATCAGGGTACTGATCCCATCAATGTTTTCCCTTGCCACCCCATCCTTTAAGAGAGCCAGGAACATATCTCTCCTAGAAACTCGACCCTCAGGTTGGACCTCTGTTTATCCTGTCCTGAAGAATCATATAAACTAGACCCTTTGGGCCCCAATCTCCCAGTTCCCTAACTGCCGTATTGCCTCTAGCACTACACCTACTGTTTTCCCCGCCTGATTAATCAACAAAGTCATCATTACTGCCTTATATGCAGGTGGTGCAGTTTTGATAATCTTATTACGTACAGACACTGGCACAACAACACTCATTAAATCAGCATGGTCTTCTGTGGAGACCGCAACTTTCATCATTTCCATTTTAATGTTTTGTATACAGTCCTTTAAGGTAAACCATGGTTTACTATCCTCAAACCAGTCACTCACCGTTGGATACTTGTGTTTGCAAGCCATAGCCACCACGTCCAGCATCGTGGCATGCCCTGCCCTGTATTCGGAGGGTCCGAAATGCCTCCTTCACCACAGGGTCATAGCTTAGTGACAGAAACCTAGGGGCATCAGTTTCATCTAAGCTTACTCCATCCGCCCCTGTGTCATACAACCTCACCAGCCATCTCAACAAACTCTCCCCTCTGGGTGTACCGCTCCAGGAGGTCTGATACCTCCTGTTGAGAAAAATCCTCCACTACATCTCGATTCCTAGGATTTCCCTGATCCAACACTTCAGTACGTCTTCTAGACACTGGCTGTGCATGCAATATTGGAACCTTACGTCCCTCAGCCTTTTCTTCTTTATCTGAGGCTGACCTTTCCTCATCTGTAGAAAACCAAATATCTCCATCCCATGTTTCAGGATCCCAGTGGGCTCCTGCCCTAGCTATTGCTAGGCTTACCTTTTTCCTACTAACTCTGCCCCTCCTCTTTTATACTTGTACTGTAGCCACCGGACAGCTGCATTTTCTGCAACTGTCCGATAGGTATCCAATTTATCACTCAGCAAATGATTTTGACATTGTAACATCACAACTTTACTTTCCAAATCACAAACCTTTCATTCCAACTCTGCCTTTTCACTAAGAAGTCCCACTACCTTTCATGCATCTTCCTATAGGCAGACAATAAAATCCACCCCTTGCGCCCCAAGGCAGCACATTCTTTCCCTTTTGCCACAGGCACTCTTTTCATACATGTAACAACATCTGCAGGCTCAGAATCCTTTAAACAGGATTCCCAGTGTTCACTCAACCCTGCACAACATGACCATTCAGTGGCTAAATCAGCATAAGGTTGGTTTTCCCAACCAGGAATTTCCACTTGTGCACATGCAACATTAGACTCTTTTCTTTTAAACATTTTTACTTCACCTTAGTGTGTACTTTCCTTTATGAATCCTGCCGACTACCCCAAAATTGTCTTGCCTAATTGAAGAGTCACAAAGGAATAATCACACTTGGCATTCACACATCAGCACAATTTATTGCAAGCAAAAGATAATTACACTTCATTTAGCAGCAATGTCACTATCAGCATTAATATATACTTCAATTAAGCAAAACATGATACATCACCGATTCTATGCTACATCCAAGCCTTTTCTCAGTAGCTGGGGAAGCCCTAATCATCTCACAGCCTGGCCAGGAGTCTTGAACCGGGAGAAAGTTCCACAGCGATGCGTCCACCCTGCAGATGAGGCTTCCAACCAGGCATTGAGAAAGCTACATTTATATCTTATTCTATGCTAAAAATAACCGTGCAGCCTTCATAGTGTTGTTTTCCCACATTCTAGAAGCTGGCCGGGCTCCCAGGATGCTGCGAATTCACACCATAAGGACTGCTCAGAATTCCCTACACCTGCTAGGTCACTGTGCTCCAAACACTGGCCGGGTGCCTAGAACACTATGAGCTAAGCAGAAGTTTAAACAAAACTACAAAAACAGGTTGCCTGATAATATGCAACCTTCAAGTACTGTCTGAAGCAAAACATGATAATGAGGCTATCTAAAGAGCAAAACACCAATTAAATGAAGCAGCATGTAAAATGGAGTCACACAATACAAAATGGAGTATAAAATGACATACATTACATGAAATAGCATACAAAATGGAGTGACAATAATCAACATATTATACTATCACTACAACTGCTTGCTCCATTACTGAATGTCTTGTTTGCAACATCTTTGTTTGTGTCCGTGGAAATTATTATGATGTCCCATTGTGACCTTAGCAAAGGCTGAAACAGCATGAAGAGATCAACTGTAAGAGACAAAAATAAATTTTTTTATGTACTTGAACATAGAAATGAAGAATAAAAGTAATAGTAATGCAAACATGTATTAAACATGAGATAAACTGTGTGTAAATATTAGTTTTTTTAATGTTTTCCCCAAAACAACAAAAATCAAATTAAAATACAATGTATTGTACTTTGATATGTAATTATGTAATCAGTAATGTCATATGTAATCTGTGTTCCATTGATGTATCTCCCCAGTTTGCTGCTGTAGAAGAAACTTTGTTCCAGACAAATGAATAAATAACCAAATAAATAAATTAGTGTTTTCTTCCCATCCAGTAATAATCGCATGGGAGGCATTTGTACCTGGACTTTACACATAGGACAAATTGTAAAACCCTAGCCTTGCGACCCTCAAAAATAGATTAAAAGTCCCCCACCTTGTTTCAGTACTCTGTCCTTATGAAAGGCTATACAGGTCAGCAAATCATTTTCATAGTTTGGAATTTTCAGCTTCAGCCATGATTCACTGATAGCCAGCATGTCAGGATGGTACACTCTCAGCCATCCTTCCAGTTTGGACTTTTTTGGGACCAAGCTTCTGATATTCAGATGGACAATCTTGAGTCATTTTTAATTAAGCCAATTTTGGTTGTTACTGGCAGTCAAGGTGTACAGTATGTCAGACTTGCTGGTTCTGGATTGGGCATCACATCTCCTAACAACATTGTAAGTACTGTAAACATACTAAAAGTATCTTAGGAAACATATTAAATAGGTGAGTATTGGAATTCTTAAGTCCTCTTGTAATAATACCTCACATTGAATCTGCCATTCCTACATAAGGCACCAAAGGGAGAAACAAGTTTTGGAAGAGCTAGCTTCTGTTTTATCAAATGATTTCATCCTCCACCATGACACAGAATGCATTTCAGGGCTGCAAAAGTTAAAGGGACACTGTCAACCCCCTTAGGATTCAAAGTGTCCCTAGTTTAAAAAACAAGTATTATGATTTTTCACATTCTGTAGAGACTGTTGATATAGCTGGGAGTTTGTTTCTGATTTTTTTTTAAGTGAAAAACTGATTGCCTACCATGCTAGTGTTACCACACAAAAACATGTTTGTTTACATTCCTTGATCAACTCCTACCGCATCTTTCCTGCACTTGGGAATGCCCCCATCACAGTCTGACCACTTATTATGCAGTAGGAATAGAGGACACAATCCGTCATGAGTGTCTGTGCTGTTTTGATGGTGTTCCTAACATTCAGAAAGTGTGCAAAATGAGTAGAGAAAGGATTTGAAATAAAACACGGTGGTGTATTATTGAAGGGCGCAAGCCTGTAGTTATGTGGGGGAAGAGCTGCTGTCCCACATCCTACTTAATCCAAGCAGCAGATTCCCGCTCTGCTTCGAGTGAGTCGTACTCACTGCACTCCCTCCATGCTGCGTGCTGGAGCTGGCTCCTGCCCCCCTCCCCTGCTGCCTCTGTCTCCCTTTCTCTCCCCTGTCTTTCTGCCACCTCTTGCCTCATTTGTTTTTCCCTTCCTTCCTTCTCTGTTTGTTGTTTTCCCTTCCTTGGGGGCCCTGCCTCTAGCCGCAGCTCCAGTTCATGCTGTTTTCCTTCGCTCATTTCGCTCCTTTGTGGATTTCATCTGACCAGCCACCTTACACTCGCTTTGGAAGCCTTGCATACAGCCACAGTCCGTGTATGCTTCATTCAGCTACACCACTTCTGCTATCATGCGCTGGACCCTCACTACCTGAATACCTTAGCCACGGCCTTTTAATTTCCTCACTGACCGTCACTCTGACTACCACTGTGCTTGTTTTGGTATTCCAGTCATTGCAGCTTGCTCGGGCCCTCAACAACAGGAGACGCATTTTCAGCTACTACCGACGACTTCGCTGATGGCTCACATGTCCTATTCTGTGCGTTTGCTGCCCATTTGCATCGCCACCCCTGCATGTCTTTACTATATGGCCTGTGACATCTGCTGTTCAACACTGGGGCTACTCAACCAATCATGACTCCATCCAATGCCCGAGACCTTCCTTTACTGGCTAGCACTGAGCCGTTGACTTCATGCCCCAAGTATGCTTCCTGTTGCCATTCTGCAGCGTAACTGCCTCAGACTCTGCCATTCATCTAAACTGTGTGGTGCAGGCGGTTCAAACTACGAATAGCGTATTGGCCCCTATTGCCACCACATATCCTGCCCTGCTTTTTCCTTGCCTTGAATTGGCCTGGGCGTAGCACCTAAATCTTACTACTGCTACTGTACTCCGATCCCTTCTTGGGATTCAATGTTTGACTTTTCCTACGTCGAGTGCTTGGATTGTAATTTCTTTGTTAGCCACCAAGTGGCTTGCATTGCCTTTACTCATACTCAATCTCTCTGGGAATCTGAATTTCACCGCTCCCTACTCCTGCTATGCTTGCCTCATTCCCTACTTCTTTGTTGGATGACCTCCTAGTTCTTAGCTATACTTCCCATAATTCAAGTCTGCCTCACTGCCCGATTTTGGCTGTTGCATTGCTGAGCATCTAGCTATATTATTCCGCAGCCTGCTGACTCATAACTCACTTCTGTACCTGGACACATCGACGTATCTGGATCAGCCAGTCATATGCTCTGGTGCAGATATTGCTACTGGATGCTTAGATTCAGCATCTCTTACCCTACCGACTGACCTACGATGGGACCTATTATCTGCTATGGTACTGTTACTCAGTTTGTTGCTTGCCAGCATAGGAAACATTTTTACTCACTACTTACCCTACACTCTATTAACCACCAGTTGACCCGCATGCTCTGGATTATGTCTGGACTCATCGCACTATTCACCTACATTCTCTAGGATGCTTCTCACCATGCTATTTCAACTCCTTCAGAGTTACTACTGTTGCCGCCAAGTACTTCCTGCTGAGCTCTATTCCATACTGCCTTCCTTAGTTTACCTGATACCTACGGCTTGATCCACTACAGTTCAGGATGCTTATTATTTCTACTCGAGTTGCCACCTCATCCACTCAGGTCTTCCTTGCGCACTTTACCATCCTCTACCATCAGGACACGCAAGTGTACAGCACCCTTATAGTATGCCTCGAAATATATTCTACTGCACGGTATTGGCTAGGGATTTTGTCACCATTTTGTATACCATGTGTAATCTAATCTTTACATTGTCACTATTGGTTCTGCATTGCATACAGCTAGACATTACTAGCACCATTCCTATCACTGCTGCAACCTGCCTTCGCCCATCGGGCTGGGAGGTTTACCTACTGATCGCCTGCTTCTACGACCTGCCTTCTCCCATTGGGCTGGGAGGTTTACCTACTTTTTGCTCTACTTCTGCCTCGCCCAGCTCGGGGCCTGGAGATTCACACATTCTGCTATATGCCTACATGCTGCCATGTCAGCCAGCTAGAAGCTCCTTTCTATGGATTCGCATCTGGACGTTACTTCGTTCATCATCTATTCTTGGATGCTTTGCCCTGCCACTTCAGCTGTGTGGAATTATTGCTGTGTCACCCTTTCCAGGTCACTTAGTTGAGCTTCTTCTAAGACCTTCACTATCCTGGTTTATGCTGTACTGCTTCTCAGACCCTGTGACAACGCTACTTCATTTGACTCAGCCTCTTCAGTTATCGCTATCTAGGACTTCTATGCTCGACTATTCAGGACTCGTCAGGATATTCTTCACAAGTCAGTTCTAGCTACGGTATCATCCTGGCTTGATCTGTAGATGTCAACATTGTTATGCAACCTATTGGATCCATGACACTCTCTGATTCCCTAGCTTGTACCATTCCTCATGCCCTCGCCTTCTTATGTATCTCATCTTGCAATGCTACTTTCCTGCTACCACGTCTGCTCCTGCAGCTTTATTTACTCCATCAACTGACTTCTGTACAGGTCCACTTATTTATACTGCTTGCTCGTACTACCTGCTTCGCCCTGCCTGGGCCTAGAGCTCATCCCGACTACCTCACAATTACAACTTGCTGCTCTCCTCACGAGCTAGAAACTCATCTGACCTACTTCTACATATTTACTACGTTCTCTAATTACTTGATGCTCACTTCCCCTCTGGCTTGGAGGTTCCTACTGCTCCATCCTCCCTATTAAGTGGCATGTGCCAGTTCTTGTGCTTCATAGCCATGGCCTTCATTTGCTAACCATGCCATGCTGAACTTGACTCAACAATTCTCTTTCTGATGTGGATGCTGGGCCTCAATTCCAGGATCTCCTCTGCAAAGTCATCCTCCCCAGTAGAATGCTTTACCACCTGCACCTCTTCACTTCACATTCCTTTCAACCAGGGATGCCACTCCATTTTCATTCCAGCCTGCACATGGACTCTCGAACTTGGAGTTTACTGAATGGATACTCTCTATGCTCCTGACATGTCACAATTCTATACATCTTCAGTTCTCCTTTTCTCTGGACTGGGTTCTACGTTTTGGGGTTTGGATTAGCTGATTAGATTATTTATGATTACTTTCCTTTAGTATGCCCAGAAGGATGGGCAGGTCAGTAGCCATGGGTCCTCAGAAGTTTCCCTCCAAGGGTTTTTTTCCTCTCCTGCGTGCTACTGGTCACACTCTCTGGAGCTGGAGGAGGTGATCATCTACTCATATTATTAGGGGTGTATTCCTGCTCAACTCCTTAATCAGTCGGATACAGAACAATCATTGATTTCATTTTCTTTTGGGGGTTCTCATAATACTAGACAAAGCTTCCTCCCAACAGGTGGGATACAGAGAAAAGCCAAAACCATCAAATAATAGCAAACGATTCTCACTTCAAGCATCCAAGCTCATTGCTCATACTATCTGATTCATACATACTATAATCATTGACTTGATCATGTTCATGCTGAAGTACCTAAGCACAAATCATTCCATACTACTAGTACCTAGCAACCATTGTCTACTTAACAGCTGGCCTCTGTATTCAACAACCATCTACATCATCCAGCTACAGTATGTAACATAAGCACTGAGCTATGAACCACACATAATTGAAGGGCACAAGCCTGTGGTTATGTGGGGGAAGAGCTCCTCCCTCACATCCTACTTAATCCAAGCAGCAGACTCCCGCTCTGCTTAGAGCGAGTCACACTCACCCACCATCCTCCCCTGACAACTCCTCCCTCTGCGGCACTCTTATCCCACCAGGGGGGCTCTCATAATACTAGACAAAGCTTCCTCCCTACAGGTGGGATACAGAGAAAAGCCAAAACCGTCAAATAATAACAAACGATTCTCAGTTCAAGCATCCAAGCTCATTGCTCATGCTATCCGATTCATACATACTATAATCATTGACTTGATCATGTTCATGCTGAAGTACCTAAGCACAAATCATTCCATACTACTAGTACCTAGCAACCATTGTCTACTTAACAGCTGGCCTCTGTATCCAACAACCATCTACATCATCCAGCTACAGTATGTAACATAAGCACTGAGCTATGAACCACCATACAACAAAACAATTTGCATGCATTTCAGTTCCACTAAGAAAGAAGGCAGATACAACAACCAGCAATATCAATGAATTTTAGAGAAGATAAGCAATCAGAAAATGTGCCTTAACTAGAAATAATATGATGCAAAAAAGGTTGACAGTGTCCCTTTAATACATATCTTAGAATCAGAACTATGCAAAGTACAGTAGACAACAGCAACTGAGCAGTGTAAATAGAATGGCTTGAAATACAAGTTTTTTTTAGAATGTAGTAAAGTTAAAGGCTCCCATATTCAGCCAGTTGTGCTAGCACATGCCGACAGAGATATGCAGAAGTGGTGCAGTCATGCTAACACCTCTGAATATTGGGCAGCAGTGCTGTGCACACCCTAAACAGCTTAGCGCAACACAACACCACAGTGCAGGGTGCAAGTGCAGCATTGATTATAGCACCATATACACAGGTGCAGCACAAGGAGTACAGAGACTAGTACAAGGAGGGCTGGAAGAGGCAGGCACCAATGAATGACACACAACACAGCGGCTAAGTTATGCAAAATAATTTACTCCAAAAAAATGGGCAACAGTCAATAACAAAAAAACAACAAAAATAATAACAAACCACACAGTAAATAACAAAGGGCACCCACCTGTAAAGGGGGGGAGGGCACCCACCCATAAAAGGGGAAAAAAGGACAACCACCTGCAAAAGAGTGGAAAAGAGGAGAGGGCACCCACCTGTAAAATGTGAAAAAACAAGGAAAGGGCTCCCACCCATGAAAGGAAAAAAAGGCCACCTGCCTGTAAAAGGGGACAAAAGAAAGGGCACCTGCCTGTAAAAGGGGGAAAATAAAGGAAATGGGCAACAGCCCATAAGAGGAGGAAAGAAACCCAAAGAAACTGAGTAATTACCCATGAGTGCCTATCCCATATCACTACAGATAGCTTGGAGTTTTGTCATTTGGTCTGGATGTCTTTTCACACATTTCTACAACACTCTAATTCTATCTCCATTCCTCCATCTCTTGCCCTTCCCCTTGTCCTTAAGAAGTAGGTTGGGCTAATTCCGTTTATCTCCTCTTCAACTTCTGTTTATTTTCTCGTTGCCTTGCTTCTTCCTCCTTTTACTTTCTCAATTCTCTGAGTTACTTTTTTCATATTTATTGCTTTTTATTCTTGCTCTGGACATTGAGATGATTCTCTTATGATGATTCTTTCCTTATATCACTTTATCTTTGGCTAGTTATGGTTAATATCTGGAACTCCATGCTGGTTGATAATATTCACCTTGTTCTGTTTGATGTTTATTTGTAGTTCTCAAGTTTTTCAGGCATGTAAATATCCGCATGTGAGGTTATTCTCTTCTAGTTGGATTACATATTGAATATGATACTTTATGGAGTTTTCAGATTTATTACTAGGTTTATCTTATGATTCTAACCCTTTTTTCATTTTTCACTGGTTGTTAACATTGCAATATCATCTCTTACCTCTGTATATTTTATTTTGCTGTCTGTACTTATTTACACATATGTATTTTTTATATACTGTGTTTATGGTTGTTTTCACTGCTGTTTATTATACACAAAACTTAAATAAACTGATTAATGACAAAAGGGGGGGCAAAGGAAATGGGCAACTGCATGTAAAAAGGAAAACAAACCCCAAAGGAAATGGGCAACTGCCTATGGAAATAGGCAACTGTCTGTAAAAGGGGAATAAAACAAAGGAAATGGGCAACCACCCATCAAGCAACTGCCCATGACTTCAAGGGGCTGCAGCTGGTGGTAGTGATACGGGTGGTTGCTGTCATTGTAAAGCCACAGCAAGGTCCTGTACAGCACTCATTTTGTCCTCAACATGCCTTACATATATCTGCAGCAGGTAGGCCTGTCAGTGGAGAAGGTCATCCCAGCCTTCTCCCAGCATGGCATCCCTGCACCTTCCTGCATCCCTCTGGGCACCTAGGGAAAGAAATACATTGAACTCAGTCAGCTGTGCAGACAGAATGAGGGACACGGGAGTAGCAGAATGTGCATAACAGATGTACAACCAGATGACACACATGCCAACATGCCACACACAGGAGGACAGAATCATACTGCAGCAATGGAATGTGTGTGACATACCACAGACAGCACTGTGTACCTGAACAGTAGAGGACTGCACATGCAATGAGTTTGCTGTGCTGCAACAGAGTCAGATCAAGTCATGCAAGGGATGCAGAACACCAGCAGACATGCCAGATGTGATAATGCAACACATGCCACAGCAACACCAAAGCAGAGTGCAGTAGATTCTGTGATGGCCCAAGTGGCTCTAAGTTGCATCCACACACCCAGCTACCTACAGAACAGCCATCCAGCGCGCAGGCCCACACAGGTTTTCAGGACAATGGACATGCAGAAGCCACTTTGACCAGTAGCAGGGGTGGAGCCCAGGCAGACACACTAGTGGTACACACACAGGACAGCTATATATGGATGAGACTGTCATGCAGCACAGTGTGCAGCAGGCTGGGTAGCATATGAGTGCAGCGGTGTGGTAAGTGAGTGAATGCCTGACACACTATACTGCAGTAATGTTAACACCGGTGGTGTGAGATACAGAGCCACCTATCGGCACTCTCCATTCCAGCAGAAGCTGGTCCCTCCCTAATGTTAGGGGCCCCCCATACAGAGGCTATGGTGGTCATCAGCAAGGTGACAACCCAATGGTGCTGTAATGTATGCATGGCACTGTCCAGGTAACATGGAATGAGCACACAATAGGCATCACTGTGTTGGGGAGACACTGTCAAGTATGCATCAGAATGCCAAACAAATACATACTAAGGTACATTCAAGGCCCATCAGTGACTACAGCCTGCTGTGGACATCATGCCACATAAGGCCAGTTCTAAGTACAAGAGTGGCCAGTGCTTACCACCACCAGATAGATATGCATTCCTTGGCCTGACCATGTGGCACAATAGACCTGACAAACAATGACAGGCATACCACCTGGGGCAGTGACCATTACAGTCACTCCCCTAGTGTTCCAAGGCTGCAGCACAAGGGATGCATGGCAAGGCAAAGTACAAACAGGGCAGCATGCCTGCTGCAATTACAAACAGACTTGAAACAGCACAGCCCATGCCACACCACAGTATCAGTGATAGGACAATGCTCCTAGGAACAAGTGAGTGTCCAGATCCACAACTGCCTAGGTGCTGCCCCCATAGGCATATGTGCAATCTGGCAAGACACACAAATGGACATCCCCTTCCCCCAGCAAAAACATGTGTTATAGTGTAGACATGCAACACAGACTGAAAAATACACAATGCAGGTATTTAAGTGGACACATGGCCAAAGCCAGATTGTCCTCCCTCGACTTCTGCCTTCCTCCTTCATGGCTGGGTATCACCTCCTGCCATCTGATGTCCTACTACCTCCGTCCTTACTGGCTGGCCCTGGGCAGTCCAGGCTGGGACCTGTTGTCTGTGGAGGGGCAAAATAGTGACATGTGATCAATTGCATGCAGCAGAACGTGTGGCACAATACCATGCACCCTAAACAATACACACACCCTATATACCAGTACAGTGCAGCTACATGTGCATGCCAAAGATTGACAAGATCCCCAAGAAAACCCTTCAGTTTCTCACTGGTGAAGTAGATATGATCCATGATCAATGCTTTCATGGGGGTGTTCTTGTACTGTAGTGTAGTTTAGTGTAGCATAGTGTAGCATAGCTTGGGTTTTATTCCCAGAGGAGGAAAGGGGCCACCCAGTGTTTGAGCACCCTTGCATCCTGACCTGACAGAGGTTTTGACATTATTCATGAAGGCAGCCACTTACTCTCCCTCATGGCTGGAGGTTACCATGTGGCCATAGTGGTCATACAGATGGAGAGAGAAGTATAAAATGAGGTTGTACTTACTACTCTTCAAAAGAAAAATTATTCTCTTCATCCATGGCAGTCACACTGTCCACTATTTACCTAGTTTGTTTTGTAATGTAAAACCTGGGTGTAAAATATTCATGTGGACCACAAGCTATTTGTCATTACTATTGACTTTATATTGAAAGAAACATATTACATTACTCCAAAGTCAATTTTACTTCTTGTCTTAGCTCTCTTTCTTCTGTGGGAGTCCATTTAAATAGTTTTTTTTTTATTTTGCTATCTATTTGGAGAGAAGGGATTGTACATTGGCCCTGAGGAGAAGGAGGCCAACTGATTCCTTTTACTTCCTGGTTAGACACATAATGACTTCTGACCAGGGCTAGCATGGGATGCACTCTATAGAACGTTGAGAGCCATTTATCTTTTACATTTTTCAAAGTGTAACAATGTTTTTTATTTTTTTTTTGGCTTTAATCAGTCACCACTCAAGTAGCAAGAGTGTTGTCATTGCCTCTTTGGGGCCAGTTTTATGAATCCTTCCCTCCAAAATTATTTCCCCACAAACAAATGATGGAAATATCCCAAATGGACTCCCACAGAGGTAAGGGAGCTTGGACAAAGAGTAAAAACGGCTTTAGTGTAATATAATAATTTTCCTTTAATAGTGCTCTCACTACCCATAGTAGTACTATTTTAAATGCAGAGTTAATGTAATCCATGCTTCAGCAAACTTTGGCAGCCAAGAGCATTGCCCTTACATTTCTTAAGTTAGTTGGCTGATGAACATTTATAATGTGAAAAATGGGTTTAGCACCTGTAAGAGCACTGCTTCTGTTGAGGCACCAACAATGTTATAATGGCAGAGAAGGCTTCCAGAGCTGAAGCATTAATATGAATGTGCGGCATTATTTTCAAACAAAAATAAGTGGTGCTTACGAAACAAAAGGGCTTTTGTCACTGTCCACTAACAACAAAAAATATATTCCCCTGAGCTGTAAAAGTGAGAAGTATGAAAAAATATGGATATTGGTTTCAAACACTTACATAGCCATCGATTTAAAGTTATCAATTTTTCAGATTGGATTCTTTCTGCCATGGACTCCAACTAGGGACTTCAGCTGGGAGTGCAAGTATGCACATGTATGTCACGTAACGAACAATTCAGCATAACGACACTGCCAGTAGAGAGGGGACCAGAACAGAGCACAGGGAGTATTCCAAAAACAACATGATGGTAAGAACCTGCTTTAGAGGCCCAAAAACCTTCTGCTGAAGCAATACATGTTTTAGTGAGTACCAACTGGTCCATTTGTCGACAGCTTGTTTACTCTATTATCTATCTTAATGTATGGGTGAGATTACTACATACAGTAATATAACAAAACTGCAGTCTAAGTCCCACATTAATTCTGTATCCATAGCCAGAATATGAATTTCCAAACTCCAAGAATAATGGGAACTCATTACTTGGAAAGTACTATCAAAACCTTTATACTTTTCATGGTATTTCCTACTAAATAAATAAGAAAAACATTTCAAAAATTAACAGGGAAAAAAATAATGCTCTAGCCCTTCCCAGGTGGCATGGGCTAATCCTGGGCTACACCCGCTTCACCCCAGCCATTTCCCACCCTGCATCCCTTTTCCCAATACTTTTCCAATTGTTTTTATAAAAAAAAGATCCCAGTTCATGGCACTGTTGTACGAGCTGAAAAAGTCTTTGAAATCATTACCCTATCTCAACCCTAACCTTAACAATTTTTTCAAAAATGCTTCATTGAAGTGTTGGGCCCACATTCTTACCTCTGATCTATGATTATGGAGGGGTGGTCAATAGCAATTAAACTCACAATTAACAGATTAACCCTCCTCCAATAGCACCCCTGCTCTGTAGTCAGATAGTTGCTGTTCTGGAGTGAGTGGGCACATGGCTGGGATGGTCAAGGGCTGAGTAGTTGGTGTCATTCATTCATTCTGCCTAGTGTCATTAATGACATAGACTGCTCTGCCCTTTCACTCCCTCCCAGCTGCATGACCACTCACACCAATGCAACTAATACCTTAAAATGGAGTGGGCATGCTGACAGAGTGAGGGTGACTAAGTTAACCAGGATTTTTTTAATCTAGCATTTCTCATCCCCCAACTCACCCACTGTACCCTCAGTTTCATCATTGACCTTCTCTTGAACTTACTGAGTATCCACCACTTCTCCAGGATCATGGTAGTGGTTGATGGCCAGCCATGTTGATCGTGTGTGGGCATGGAGGAGGCATGCTAGCAAAAATGGCAGACCAGGGCTTTTTCCTCCTGCTCCTGTTTTTTTTACAGTAGGTGCCAGCTTACAATGATGTACTGGTATGTGTGCCTCTCATCTGGCATCTGCCCCACTCCGCTTTGTGTGCTCAAGTTGTGCTGCCACTTGGCCTCCACCAGGTGGCAGTGGAGTAGCGGGACACAGCATTTCCTCTCCCCGAGGGAGGAGAGCTGCCATTTAAGTGCTAAATTGATCTTCACTCCCCCAATCCAGCCTGTGAGTGACTTGAGTCCCCTGTTCCAGAACGTGGTTCCTGACATAGTGAGCAGTAGCCCTAATGCAGCATTACTAGGCCAGCTAGTTAACAAGCATTTTAAATAGTAATCATGGCTCAGGAGTTAGAAAAAGGGTGCCAATGTTTAAATGGTCAAAGGTCATTTTTCTTTCAGTAGCTAGTGACTGAAATGATCTTCCATCAATAGTTTTATGTTGTAGGCCCTTACCCTCCTTGAAGGCTCTATTAAATGACTACTTGGCTCACTAAGCTACAATGGTTTTAGATAGTATTTGGATTTATGCAATGGGGTGAAGGATATGCCATGGGATAAAACAGCATATCCACCATAGTAACAGGATAGAAACGAATGATTCATGCTTAGCAGATCTACCATGAGATAAATGTACAGTAGCTACAGTGGAATAAACAGCATTTATTTCCACAGTAGCTATATTTATCTAAATAGTAGCTATGTCACAGAAAGGAGCAAATCTTAAAACACCTGAACCCCCGCAAAACCAAATGCAACATACTTGCACAGAATAGCACAGAAAGCACATTTCAACACAGAGCTACGCCTAGAAACTGAAAGCAAAACCCAAGCAAACAGATAGAGACCAACAGCAGAAAGAAAAGAATCAGGAAGAAACAAAATTTAGAACTTTAAACTACAATGGAGAAAATCATTTCAACGAATGGAAACCTCTAAAAAAATATATAGAAACATAGAAACATAGAGGTTGACGGTAGATAAGGACTGCAAGGCCCATCCAGTTTGCCCATTTCTTTTTCTGCCTTAAAAATGTGCCATCGGCCTTTGCTCTGTCAGTGGCCTATCTATTCATACTCATCTGTATTGCTCCCTTATGCCTATCCCATGCCTGTTTGAAGCCCTGCACTGTATTCATAGCCACCACTTCCTGAGGTAGGCCATTCCATGCATCCACCACCCTTTCTGTGAAAAAGAATTTCCTCACATTCCACCTTAATTGGCCTCCCTCTAATCTCATGCTGTGTCCTCTTGTCCTGCTATTTTTCTTATATTTAAACATGTTAGATTCTTTCACCTTGTTAATGCCCTTAAGGTGTTTGAATGTCTCGATCATATGACCTCTCTCCCTCCTTTGCTCAAGGGTATACATATTGAGCTCCATTAATCTGTCCTCATATGTCTTCTGATGCAGTCCCTGCACCATTTTGGTTGCCCTTCTCTGGACTGCCTCAATTTGGTTAATGTCCTTGTGAAGGTGTGGCCTCCAGTACTGCATGCAGTATTCCAGATGGGGCCTAACCAGTGTCTTGTAAAGAGGGATTATTACCTCACTGTTACGACTTGTGATACCCCTACTAATACACCCTAACATCCCCCTAGCCTTACCTACTGCTTTAGAGGTCTGCTTGGATGATTTCAGGTCATCAGTGATGATGATGCCCAAGTCTGTTTCTTCCTTTGTGACTGCCAGCAACTCCCCTCCCAGTCTATAGGTGGCTTCAGGGTTTCTCTTCCCTATGTGCATGATCTTGCACTTCTGTGCATTAAATCCCAGTCGCCGCTCTTCTGACCATTTTGCTAGTTTATCCAGATCTCTTCTCATTCTGCCCACCCCATCAGGATCATGTACTCTGTTGCAGATCTTGGTGTCATCTGCAAACAGACAAGCCTTACCCTCTGGTCCATCTGCAATGTCACTAATGAAGATATTGAAGAGGACTGGCCCCAGGACTGATCCCTGATACCCCCATCAGGACTTGCATCTTCTGACTGCATACCATTTACCCCACTCTCTGTTTTCTTCCCGTCAACCAGTTTGCCACCCAGTTGACCAACTTCTGACCTACCCCCAGCCTACCCAGCTTATTTATCAATCTTCTATGTGAACAGTGTCAAAAGTGCTTTGCTGAAGTCAAGGTAGGCGACATCAACTGCTCCCCTTGGTCCATCACCTGGTTACCCAG
The DNA here is from genome assembly GCA_016271365.2 of Neoceratodus forsteri. Taxonomy (NCBI): domain Eukaryota; kingdom Metazoa; phylum Chordata; order Ceratodontiformes; family Ceratodontidae; genus Neoceratodus; species Neoceratodus forsteri. The sequence continues at coordinate 400,062,843 of CM057454.1, forward strand.
TCAAAGAAATCTATGAGATTAGTTTAACAGGACCTTCCTTTTGTAAACCCATGCTGTCTTGGATCCTGTGCCCCTATGGATTCCAGGTGTTGCACTATCCTTTCCTTAAGGAGTGCCTCCATAATCTTGCCCACTACTGAGGTAAGACTGATTGGTCTGTAGTTCCCTGCCTCCTCCCTGCTACTACTCTTGTGGAGCGGGATCACATGATCCCTTCTCCAGTCTTTTGGGATGTCTCCTGTGCTCGGAGACTCACTAAACAGTTCTGCTAATGGCTCTGCTAGTTCCACCCTTAGCTCCTTAAATACCCTGGGATGTATGCCATCAGGTCCCATTGCCTTGTCCACCCTGAGCTTAGTGAGCTCTTGTAGGACCCTTTCTTTTGTGACGGGAGTAGTGCTCACCTCCCTCCCTCCCCCCTGTGTCCATGGTGCTGAGCTGTGGGCCCTGTCCTACCTTCTCTTCAGTAAATACTGAGCAAAAGTATCTATTTAGGATAGATGCTTTTACAGGGTCCTCCTCACATGCCCCCTTTTCTCCATTGAACTTAGCAATACCCCCTCTGGACTTTCTTCTTTCACTAATGTATCTATAGAAAGTCTTGTCACCTTCTTTTACTGTTTGTGCAAGTGTTTCCTCAGTTTGGGACTTTGCCTGCCTTACTGCCTTCCCTGCTTCCCTTAGGGCAGTTTGGTATGCCTCCCTATCTTCATCCCGCTGTGTTCCCTTATATTTCCTGAAGGCCAGCCTTTGGGCTCTGTCCTCTCTGCTACTGTATTTGAGAATCAAAGTGGTTTCCTTCTTCTTTTGCACTTCCTTTTCTGTCTAACACAATGGGATGCTGCTTCAAGTAGTGCATCCTTAATGCTTGCCCACTTTGCCTGTACCCCCTCACCTGTGTTTCTTTTTGCCAGGGCTAGCTTAACTCTGTTGGCCATCTTATCAAAGTCAGCTTCTCTGAAGTCCCATATTTTTGCCTTGGAATGGGATGATTTAGATGTAGTGGCCAAATTGAACCATACCATGTGATGGTCACTGGCCCCCAGGTGACCTTCTACCTAGAGATCTGCGATCCCTTCCCTGTTGGTCAGTACTAGATCTAGGATAGCCCTGTCTTTTGTTGGTTGTTGTACCAGTTGTTTGAGACCCTCCCCCTGCAGGGAATCCACCATGTGTCTAGTTCTGGCAGATGTTCCTGCTGATATTGACCAATCTGTATCCGACATGTTGAAGTCTCCAATTATCAGACCCTCCCCTTTAGCTGTCATGTTTTGTATATCTTCAAACAGTAATGTGTCTATGTCCTCCCCCTGGTCTGGGGGCCTGTAGACACCCCGGTTCTTATGGCTGTCACATTTCCTGTTTCCAGGGTGACACACAGTTCTTCTGACTCCTTATGTGTATGACATACAGGGAAATAAATATTAAACACACCAAAACCAGACTGCAAAAAACAACAACACAACACATTTCAGTGCCATATCCTTTCACCCCTATTGTATAAGCCAAATATGTGTTGAGCTGTTGGTGGAATACACTATTCTTTTGCACTCATGCACACTGATCTCAGCATCACTCGTGGCTCTGCTACACTCCGCCACTCATGAAGGAGGTCAGTGTGCACACATGCAAATAAATAGTGTTAACCACCACAGCCCAACACATATCCCCTATTTGCTTTGTAAGTACTGTATTATATTTATTTTATGTAATTATGTACTTTGTGTAAATTCTGGATTTTAGTAGTCTATTTTATACCAGTAGACCGTGATCATCTCTGCAAACTGACACTTACTGTCCATAGACTTACCTGTGAAATTACCAATAAATAGAAATGTAACTTTTTTTTTGGAGTACTGGGGTCAGGTTAGGGAGGGGGACAATTTTAAAAACATCATGAGCTCCTAGCACAGAGCCATGAGCAAGCATATTTTTGTTTTTAGTGAAAACAATTGTGTAATATTGGGGAAGATTGGAGGGTAGAAAACTGAGGTGAGGAGAGGGTAGCCCAATGATTAGCCCAAGCTACATAGGGAGAGCTAGAGGTTTTTTTTTTTATTTGCTTTTCACGCTGAGTATCAAATATTGAGTAGCTGGGTGTGCCAAGTATGAATACTCGCTGAGTATTCACAAATAGGTCATCACACACACCTTCTGAAGACATTTTCATAGGATTGTTTCCCCTAAGGCTACATCTGTCCATGTTGCTTAGTCCTGCCATGAAGTCATAATCCTCTGCTTATGACATTAAATCCTCTTGCCACAGAAATAATTCTGATGTCACAAGCAGAGGACTGTGACTTCTTGGGTAGGAACAACAGCAGTAGCAATAAGGTTCAGGGGGCAAAGAGACTGTTTTCATGCAAATGCTTCCAGAAATAAAGGATGCGATGCTCAGAAACTCAGTTTTCTGAGAATGTTGTGAGATTTGAGTCCTGCCAGGGCCAGCTGTTGTAGCTCAGCAGAAACTGGAAACTTTTCTTTAAGATTCCAGAGGCCAGCAACAGCATACTGCAATCATCTGTAGATAATATTCTTTGCAAAAAAAACTGTGTTAATGCAACATTTAGGGTTCAGGCAAAAGCGACAAAAGTAGGGAAATGTGGCTTTAGGGTTTCCAACCCTAAAACACCACCCCTTCCATAAAATTATAGTGTTTCTTGGGGTTGTCATCCCTAACGCTCACCCCATTAGATGTGTATGTTTCTGTAGTGTATAGAATGGGGTGAGATTTAGGGTTAAAAACTGCACCCCTGATTTGTTTTAGGGGTGGGGTGGGGTTTTAGTGTTGGAAACTCTAAAGCCACATTTCCCCACTTTTGTCACTTTTCTCTGAACCCTAAATATTACATTAATGAATTTTTTTGCAAAGAAGTTCCTTACTTTTTGAAACAGTATAATTGTATCCATATTTGTCAGCCCTGCGCTCCCATCCATTCATACTTTCTGAGCTAGTGTAACTGTATCATTATTTGCCTGTGGGAGGGCAGAGCCCTCCAGGCTCTGCACTGCCATCCTTCCATAGATGCTTATATGTATGTTGCTGTGGAAGCACAGGGCCCTTCTATTTGTAGGACAACAGCAACCAAATTGTCAGCATATCCCAGTACTGAACATTTTGAAATCATTGCCAAAATATAATTCCATGCCACCACAACATCATTCCATGCCACAAGTGTGAAAATACAGTCTGGCCAAGATTTGAAAAATGACAGCTGTAATGAGGTGGTGAAAAAAATGACTATGTTGAAAACTTGGTATCAAAACATAAATCACCAAAGTTACAAGTGAACGTAGCAAAATTTCAGCAGATACACATAACTTCACATTTTTACAAATTTGGACCCCATATTTTCAGCATACCTTTCTTATGACCCCACCTCATGAACAAGGGTGGTGAAAATTTTCAAATCCTGCCTGAAAGGTAATTTTGAAAAGCAACTGTGAAATTGCCTTCAGGATGGATTTCCATAATTCCACCACAATTGCTCATGAGGTGGGGTCTCAAAAAGGCCATGTTGAAAATGTGGCTTAAAAATATGCAAAAATGGCAAAGTCATGCATCAGAGTTGAAAACCCATTGAAATACAATGAACTGCACTTACTTTACTTTCTCATATAGCAGCTGGTGTTTCCAACAGCAAGACTTGTCTTTGTTCAGAGAGTGGATCTTCACCCTGGTACCTGTTCAGGTGAGTGAGGGTGTGTGGGGGTTGGGGGGTGCTGAGTGGGAGGTCATGGTTGGGGGGTTGTATCAGCAAGGGACTATTTTATTTTTTACAGGTTTTAAAAAAAAAAAGACATCAATGGACCGTTTTCTTTATTTCAGACAGAACGATGATCAGAGGGTTGTGTGTATCCCTAGACACCAGGGAAAGAAACAATGTCAATGAGGACAGTGATCAGAAGGTGGGGAGTTGCCACTAGACACCAGGAAAAATACAATTATTATGGGGACGGTGATGGGATGGTGGAAGTGCCATTTAGACACTGGGGAAATATTTAGTCATTATGAGGACAGCGATCGGAGGGTGGGGGGGGTGTCACTAGACACCATGGAAATATAACATTAATTACAAGGATGACAATCAGAGAGTGGGGGTACCACTAGATACCGGAGAAAAATTAAAGAATTAGGGGGACAGAAATAGGTGGGTGGGGAGTGCAACTAGACACCAGGAAAATATAAAATAATTATGTGGATGGCAATCAGAGGGTCGGGGTTGCCACTAGACACCGGGGAAAAAATGAAATTATAAGTGGATGGTGATTGGAGCGTGGGGGTGCCACTAGACACCAGGGAACGATTACGTAATTATGGGGACAGAGATTCGTATGAAGATTTTCATATGATATTGTCATTTGGACTTACTATGAAAATTTTCACACAAACACAAATTTCATACAAAAATATTTGTTTGAACAAAAACATGATGCAAAAATTTTCATTTGAATGAAAATATGATATAAACGTTTTCGTATATTTTTGTTCATATGAACATTTCCGTATGATATTTTCATTTAGAGTTAGTATGAAAATTCTTGTATGAATAAATATCATACAAAAAAATTCATATGAATGAGAAAATCGTATGAAAATTTTTGCATGAACATCCAGATGAAAAAGGCAGAAGTGAGTCATGACAAAGCATTTAAAAGTAACAAAAAGCATTTTGGGATCATTTCTCAACAGTTAAGTATAGGATCCACCTAAAAGAGTCCCGATAACCAAGGTACATGTGTTGGTCTCTCTGCAGGATGTCATTTTTGTGGGTTTTGAAATTTTGTTTGTTTTACAAAAAAAATGGAAAACAAGATGGTGGCAAATGAAAAAGGATTTTCCCCCTCTCAAAAAAGGATTGGCCCCAAATGAAAAATTATTCTTTCTTTGTTTCATGCAGCCATTTTGAAGTGCTTAGTTAGCATGCTCAGAACACAAAATTTCCAAATGTTATAACTTTGGAACAGATTTATATTTTTTCACCAAACCAGCAAAAGGCACATATGTGGGCCAGGTCCTTTCTACCCAGAAAATGTCAGACCAAAATTCTAAATTGTCTGGCACTATGGGCTGACAAAAAGAACTGCAACCCCCCCCCCCAATTTCCTTTTTTTTTCTTTTTTTTTTGTCATTGAGGCATAGGTCAGGAAGCATTGGAAGACCAGGAACAGTTCTAAAATTAGCAAGTAACATTTTATTATCAATAACAGTAAAATAAAAAATATAAATTGTTCAGTATAACTATTTACAATGGAGTACAAACAGAGAAAACAAAGTCCTTTGTCTGAGATTATCTCTAATTCCAAGTTTCATTCTCTCACTCTCATTTTATAAGTCATTGCCTGATCTGCTGCAACCTGAGCTCCCTGTTTCTCATAAAACGTATTAGAACTTTGTCAATTTCTTTGCAGGTGCAACAAAATAGAATATGGTATCCCCGAACTGACCTCCTGTTGACATCTCTGCAAAAGAGTTTGTGCTACATCCCAGAATTAACCACTTGAGATCCAAATAGCTTTTTGCAATCATTTCAACAGTACAACTATATACAGTTTGAAAAAAGGGATCCCAGTATCACTTATAATTTCACACAAAGATTCTCACACATTTTTATAACCACAGATATGCAAGGGGGAAGAAAAGACAGCAACAGCAAGCGATAGCAGAGAAACAGTGAGAGGCACAAGACCATCAGAGTGACCAGTTCCTAGGTCTCACAAGAATACCTGGTTGTGTAACTAGACAGATAAGACACTGAAAAGGACAGGATAAAACAGATCCTTGCATTTAAACTTTTTATGAATAAAAAATGGGACAGGGTCTTATTTAACCCTGTCCCATTTTTCACTATCTGACTCTAAGAATCAGCACATCCAACCATACCAAAACTTGAAACATCAAGAGATCTACCCCCACAAGACCGTGCATGCACAATTTCATGCAAATCCATTGTAGAGTTGTGAAGTTATTAAAACTGCAAATATTGGAGTTTAATATTAAACTGCCTACTCAACCCTAAATATAGTGGCACTACCACCATTATAATTCTACCGTAGTCACTTATTGCAATGCACACACACATGTCCATCAGACCTTGAGCTTTCTGAACTGGGTGGCCTGAAAAATGTTGGAGCTAGCCTTGTAAGATTGAAACATTCCAGGACAGAGGACATACTTTGTTAATTTCAGCTGTTTATGTTGGGAGCCTACTGGCTATTGTATAACATTCCTCCTCCACTGCTGTTGGGTAGGTTCACTCTGCCTGTCTCATACTGTTTATTAATGTTTTTATAAGAATTTACATTTGACCACAGAATGTGTCATTTGCCCTCAGGCGCATTCTGTTGTATCTAAAAATAGCCATGGCACATTCCATAGCTCATGTAGGATAGTCACCTTGTGACTGATTGTAATGAATATGGGCTTTAGAGGTCAGGCTGGTTACCTCTTAGGAAAGGTTAGAAGGGTTTGCCCTGCAACCAGCCGCTAAAAGTAGACTAATTTAATGGTGTCCCAGAAGGATATCATAGCCAAAACGTATGGAAATAATTTGAGTCAGAAGAGCCCCAAGATCATCAGTTGCAATTGTTTATCCATCTTCTAATCTGCTGAGAATACATAAAAGCATATACCAGTTAACATCTTATGAAAACTGAAGCCACAAGAACAGACCCACAGAAAACAAAAAGGCTAGATCTTAAAAATGATGGTGAGAGGAAAGGTGATGCACTAGTTAGAAAAATCATCCCAAGATACTGAACATGATTAGTTTTGCTAAACACTTAAAGGAATTTTAAACCTGAATAGCATAGAAGTGCCTCATAAATTCTGTGAAAGACAGTTTAAAAGGCACTTAAGTCCAGCTGAGTTATTATAAACAGTTTTAATCTTTTATGTGTATTGTTAAAAGTTTAGTTCCACTCTGACCTACTGTAACTTTGACATAACACATCATTATTTTGGCCCTGTTTAAGTATTATTGCATAAACACTTGTGGTATGGAAGAGATAAAATTCTGTTCAAAATCCAGTTGGTGAGTATGAGTTTCTTTTTTGAGAAGTGAACTGGTTTCACTATGCAATACATAAAGGCAAATAAAATGCATTAGCACATATAACTTACTGTAAGTTTCAGTTTTAGACAAAACAAAACTAGTCAAGCTAACACTGTCTGCCATGGTCTGAAATGCATGCTGTAAATATCTAAAAAATGTTTTAAATCGTAGGTACTATACTCTAATATCTGATTTTCATAAGGGAGGAATGTATTCATTTCTGTTTGCATTATGTTTCTGCCATTTTTTTTAAATGTTCATACATCCTGCATTATCATATCTATGTCTTTGAGTAGAACTAGAGAAAACATGACCTACAGCTGGCATATTTTAGGATCTAACATGGCATTAGAAATGGGATATGGACAATGGAGCCCATACCACTGTAATAAATAGTTGCTGAAAGAAACAGGTCATTTCTGTGGGCAGGCAGGGAGACTGTGTGCAGAGGAAGGTAACATTTACATAAAAATCTCACAAATACAAGGATGTCATAATTATATGAATAACATAGTATGATATAAACTAGACTCTTCTGATAGGGCATAAATAAGTCAAGAAACCAGAGAAAATAGGCCAAGTGCTGCATATATAACATCTGATTCCCAGAAGAGGAGGAGGAGAAGTTCTCCTGAGAAAGGTCAAATGCTCACAAGTGGAGTACTGCAGCTACTCGTTTTAACCTTGCTCTCTGATAATCTGTATTGTCAGGGATTAATATCTTCCTTAATCCCATCTTTTAATTACATAACTTATGTCAGGAATTGGCAAAAAAAAAAAATCCACTACTGGCAGAAAGAGAACAAAAGAAAGAGAGACAGTGTGTGTGTGTGTGTGTGTGTGTGTGTGTGTGTGTGTGTGTGTGTGTGTGTCTGTATGCATATATATGTATATACACACACACACTTAAAACACATCTTAAAATGCTATGCATTTTTATTTTATAATGTGTCAGTCACACAACAGTGTCTCCAAACACATTATCAGTGCCAATAAGGCAAACTCAATAAATGTACAGGTAGAAACAGAAGCACTGTATTTGCATAAAATATATGAATACAGCAACATTCTTCCATGGTTTCTAAAAAGTGTAGAAACATGGAAACATGGACAATGATGTCAGAAAAAGACCAAGGTCCATCCATTCTGTTCAAGTTCCCTATATAGCCCTGGGACCTACTTTCCCCCCTGGGTCTTGGCCCTCCTCCTCCACCCATTCACCCCCCCTCCAATTCTGACACCCTGAGCAACTACTATAACCTTCATGCTGTCCCAGACATGCTTAAAACCACTAATAGTTTTTGCACCCACTACCTCAGCTAGCAGCCTGTTCCATGGCTCTACCACCCTTTCTGTAAAATGGTACTTCCTCATGTCACTCCTGAACCTCCTTCCTGTTACCGTCCACTCATGATCACATGACTGTGAGCTAGTATTCAGACCAAATAATTCACTGCAGATCACCCTGTTAATTCCTTCTAGGAATTTGAAGGTCTCTATCATATCTTCCCTCTCCCTTTGGGTCTCCAGCGAGTACATGTTCAGTGCATTGAGGTGCTCCTCATAGGACTAGCTCTTCTGGCCCTGAATAGTTTTTGTTACCCTGCACTGCACTGTCTCAAGACTATCCCTTTCCTTTCTGAGGTGAGGACTCCATAACTGGGTGCAGTACTCCAGATGTAGTCTTACTAAGATCTATACGGGGAAGTATTACCTCCCTTTTTCTGCTAGCAGTACCACTCCTGATACATCCAAGCATCCTATTTGTGCCTTGCTATAAGCTTTGTTGCACTGACTCAATTGCTTTAGGGAGTCACTGATGATAACCCCAAGGTCTCATTCCTCAGCAGTGGTACTGAGTCTCATCCCTCCCATCCAGTACTCCATCCTGGGGTTCTTGTTCCCTAGGTGCATAACCTTACACTTTGTGGTGCTGAATTTCAATTGCCAAACCCCTGATGATCCCTCCAGCCTTTGCAAGTCTCTCTACATTTCCTTTATTGCTTTGTTGTTATCCATCCTCTCACAGAGCTTAGTGTCATTTGCAAAAAGACACAACCTGCCTTTAATTCCCTCACCAATGTCGTTGATCAACATGTTGAAGAGGACCAGACCCAGGACCGATCCCTGTGGAACCCTGCTCATGACCTCCCTCTCTTTTTTTTAAACTTGTTGATCACTACCCTCTGTTACTGCCTCTTCAGCCACTTACCTACCCAGTAATTTTAGTAAGGGAGGACTGAGGGTTTAATTACTCTCTGTACTATGTGGCAGACAGATGAGGAACACCCTATAACAAATTTTTGTCAGATCCACCATGGCTGCATAATGAAGTTTGTGAAGAAAAAGGGCAGACTAGGATGGCCTCTGTGGTCCTTACCTTGTGTCAAATTGTATGTTTATGAGGGTAATGTAGTCAGTTGCTGTGGAAAATATGGAATGTTACTACACCAAGAGCTATCTTTTCTGTGTCATATTGCCAATTCTGATGGTAAATTCTGTATTAATTACAGCAAGACTAGATGTAATTAAATATATTGTTACAAAACATGGGCACTTAACATCACCTGCTGAAAGGCAGTAGATTAGCCAGGGATAAATAATGGCATGCTAAAGACTCATATTTAGTCCATTGTGTGATCCCTGACATCGAAATGCTAGGTGCGAGATCTTAAGGAGCCATTAATCACACCTGGGCATCTGGAACAATGGCAAACATTAGAAGAAATTAATATGCTCAATTATTCCAGAGAACACTACTACTGCTATGAAATCCCTTCTCTGCACTTACTGCCCCCCTTACTAAGTATCTTATTCTATCAAAACCCTGAGTTGATACTGTCAGTTTGTAAGATTTGCTCTGGTTTGTGGTAATCTGTCCAGTATTTTTAAGCCTTGTCCCTCATGTTTGTCTCAGAGAAACCAGAGTGTACCTCTCTACACCCCCACCCCACCCCAACTCGCATATCAGGGACAAGAAAAAAAAAATTACTCAGTGACAAATTACCCAAACTATAATGTCGGAGTAATTGATTTGGGTGGGGGGAGGACAAAGACGCATTTTTTCCTGAAGAGGAACTAGCCTATAGCTTACTTCAAATCCCTTCACAACCGTTAGATAAGAGCACTAGTTTTTGGAAGGGCAGAAGAAAATTCTGAGGAAAAAGTATCCCTGACAATATTGTGCAAGTTATACCAATTAAAACTATGCTTGCAGTCATGCAAGGTATGCATATTAAAAGTAGGTTTGCAGGTGGCCTGTGCCATGGAAGACGTGATCGCAGCAGGAAGTTACTTTGCCATAGCCCCAAGGACTGAAGCTTTAGTCTTCTTGTAAAGAGCACGCCTGGCCAGGGTGTCAGTAGGCTGGAGGTGGAAGCAGTTACCACCTGATGTGTATGTTGTGGGGAAGGGGTGGTATAAAAAAAAATTTTCACTCGATAGTGGCAGTAATGTCGTGAGAGGGTTTGCATTGCATGGCAGCAAAAAGGAGAGAGGCGAGCTCTGCCGATCCAGATCCGGCCGCCAAGCCCAAGAAACGCCCCCTCCTCCCCTGCAACGATCGATCGCACACAAACACACACACACACACCAAGAGAGGGACCCGAAGCACCATAGGTGCCGGAAGATGGTAAAAGCTGGGGAGGATCAGAAAAGCACTTTTGAGAGTACAAAGAGCACTTTTTCTAAACTAGTTTTTCACATAGAAAAATACAATAAATATACACTTATAATGAAGATGGTAACGTTAAGAATGCAGTTATACCATATAGGAATATTTAGTACAGTATATTAAGAGCTGAGCCGTCAACCCATTCGCATCAATAGCTCCACATGAAGTCTGAACTATCCATTGCTTAACTTGATACAGTGGTCGCCCAAGTGAAAATAAAAGAACTGCTCATGTTCCAAATCCACAAGAAATAGGGTTCAAAAATGTCCCCATCCATTGACCAGTCACCAGCAAAAAAAGCAGAAGTAGAGCTGAGGCTGCCTGACTCATTTCTCATCATTACTAATGCTTTATCAAGGCTTGGTTGCTGCTGCCCTGCTTCTAAACAGCAAACTAAACAGACTAATAACTTACCCCCTTGCCCCCTTTCTCACTCTTTTCTTCTATACCACACTCATCCCTCTCCCAGAGTCCTCCCCTGCCCCTGATTTTGACCCCTAAATTAATATATTCTCCCACTGCCCCCCTTACTGCCCCTGTGACATGCCCTCTGGTGACACCACCCTTTGCTGTGAATGGTTACTACCCTCAGGACCTTGCTAATCCTTGACTTGTTCATTTATTGGAATGTTTATTGCATATTGCTCTGGCTCCTTGTCTATGTGTGCTTTTTATAACCGTGTAACCACTTTGTTGTGTAAATGAATACCAATGTCAACTACAGTATGCTTTGTATTTCATATTCAGCACATCATTAACCAATAAAGGATCTAAGGTGTTTAATTGTAAAGAACTCTTTACACATCTGTGGCTGACTGTATGATAAAATGTAATTGTAACCTTACTTAATAAATAAACTAATACATTAATAAACCCTTCCTTGTCTCTGTTTTGATTTTAACACTAACTTGCTTATTTTTTCCAGTTCTTCCTTCTGTTATTTGCCTTCCCCCTCTCTTGCTGTCTCCTACTCCTTCCCTGTCACTGTTATACATCAACATGTAAAAACCTTCCCTCAGCTCCCAAGTCCTTCAGTAAAGTCCTCAATATGTGTTCACAGTCAAAGCATACGAACATACGAAATTTGCCAGCAGATAAAGGCCTAGAGGTCTATCAAGTCTGCTCGAATGTGCAGCTAGCACCCCTTATTCTGCAGCTGCCCCTCCCTTCCACCCTTCCCCTTCATTAACCCTCCCCCTTGTCCTGCCCCATCCCCTTTTGAAGCAGTCCACTGTTCTACTGGATACCACTTCTGCAGGTAACGCATTCTACCCAGCCACCATCCTCTCTGTAAAAAAGTGTCTTCTCATCTCCCTCCTGAACTTTCCTCCTTCCAGTCTCATATCATAGCCCCTGGTGTCACTCCTCTCCCTTACTTTGAACAGCCCCTCTGTACCTGTCTTGTTTATTCCTTTCATGTACTTAAAGGTTTCAATTTATGTCCCCCCATCCCTCCTCTCCTCCAGTGAGTAGATGTTCAACTCCCTCAGCCTCCTCTCGTATGATAAGTCCCCCAGCCCCTTGATCATCTTTGTCGCCGTGCACTGCACTCCACCTCCTCCAGTAACTTAATGTCCATCTTCAGATACGGGCACCAGTACTGCATGCAGTACTCCAGGTGCGGTCTAACTAATGACCTATACAGTGGCAGAATCACCTCCTCGAGGATATACCCCTTGCAATACAACCTAGCATTTTGTTGACCTTTGCAGCTGCCTTCCTACATTGTGCTGAGTTTTTCATTGACCCTGTAATGAGCACCCCCAGATCCTTCTCCTCCTCTGTCTGGGCTAGCTGCACTCCCTCCAGCTGGTCACTCCTCCTTGGGTTCTTCATCCCAAAATGCAGCACCTTGCACTTTTTGGCATTAAACCCCAGTTGACAGGTGTCTGACCAGGTTTCAAGCTTTGCCAGATCATCCTGCAACCTCTGCCATCCCCCTAGGTCATCCACCACTGCTCCTACCTTGGTATCATCAGCAAACAGATTGATCTTGGTCTTGATGTCTAATGATATGTCTGCAATGAATATCCCAAACAACACTGGTCCCAACACCAAGCCCTGTGGAACACCGCTCATCACTACCCTTGGGTGTGAGAGCTCCCCACCCACCACCACCCTCCTCTGTTGCCTTTCCTGAAGCCAGTTTCCTACCCATCTCAGCAGCTTTGCACCCTCCCCTGTGCCTACTAACTTACTTCCCAGCCTTCCATGTGGCACCAAGTCGAATGCCTTACTGAAGTCCAGATACAGGACATCCACTGCATGGCCCCTGTCCAGTTGTCAATCTTGTACCATACACAGAAACAGGTGGCAGATAATATTCCACACTATACCACTTCACAGGCTGGGTCTGAGCACCAGCACCAAAACTGGAAACACAGAGCTGTTTTACTGAGTTTTTAATGATCTATTGAACTGACTTATTATTAAATCATGTTATTTAATAATGGCATGTTAAATATTGCACCACAAGCTTTTATGTTCCCAGATTATCAGTGTTACTCCTTTAAAGAGTACAACTTCCATTGGTGCATAGATCTTGTTCAAATTTGCTTGGCTCCAATGTACAAATAAGAGTGAACTTAAATGAGTAATAAATCAAAAGCAAGCCTGCTACTTCTAATACATTCATTGTAACTTATGTCATATAACCAGCATGTGGTCGGGAGTTGGAGAGTCAGAGAGTGGATTGTCTTTTCGGGGGCTGCCTTTTCGAGTTGGAACTTGAGACTGGTGGGTTTGTTCCAGGTTTGTCCCTGGTCTCTTAGCCTTTGGACATCTCTGTCCTAAATTTGTTGATTTGTGATGCACTTCGTAGAGCTGGATAAGGAAGAACTGGGACTAGGATTTTCTGTAGTGCAACAGTTTTGGAAATCGGCCGGAGGGACTGTTGTGGGCTCTCTTGGAGTACTGTGAGTGAGGGGATCTGATTTATTGATTAGAGTCCCTTTTCTTCTTGCATCTTTATTTTTAACTGTCTCCTGAGTCCTGATACCAGAAGCAGGGCCATAGTAGTGGTCTGGTGGTAGGAGGCTTTGCCCCCCCCTCCCTTTTGTGCCTGGGAACCCTAATCTTAGTCGTCTGTGGTGGATTTTATTATGACCGATTTTGCAAAGACAATGGCTTGATTTGTAGCCGGGTAGTGTTGTCCCGATCTGGCAGGTGGGCTGTGCTTGGGTCAGTGGTAGTGCTGGGGTCAGGGCTCTTATTCATTGGGGAGCCGGTGTTTGGAGCTTTTTGATCCCTAGGGATTCCCGTGGACCCACTGGTGGGTGGCTCTGGTTGGGGGCCTGTGACAATTGCTGCAGTCCTTGCTCGGCTGCCTGTTCAGGTTTTTTGGGGCTCACTCCTGACTTTAGAGTGACTGCTTTTTGGAAGAAGACTTTCGGGCCACCACCATTCATCCTGGTTTGCAGCCCGATTTTAAATATTACTCTGCTGGCAGTGAGAGCACCGTACTCTTTTTTTTAAATGCTCAGACAGTGAGAGTGCCTGAGAACTGAGAAATGTTTTATTCTATCTTTGGCAGAAAGTTTTAAGTTATTCTCCATCTGACTGCTCTGGGGGTGTGAGCTCCTGAAGGAGATTTATCTGCCCTGCTGGTGGTGAGAGAACCGCTGGGGCTTGGAAAATCGTACTCTCTCCCCTTTGATATTTCTGTGCAATATCATCAGCTAATTTTGATTGTTTCTACTAACCTGATTTGATGATTTTGATGTTTTATTTTATGTGTTTTACAGTGCAATACTGTTTGTTCACATCCCGAGACTGTGAGAGGGCCCTGGGGATGTGAAGATTTTGGTGTTTTTGATTTATTTCAGTTATAGTGTGTGTACAGATTATTTATATTTGTGTAGGCTTTATCGGGTAGTTTTTATTAGTTTTGTTTTGTTTATTTGTTTTGGGTGGGTTTTAGTTTAATTGTAATTGTGGGTATTTTATTTAAGAGGTTATTAAGATTTTTATTTAGCTGTCTAGTAGCCAGTTTGTTTCCCGCTTTCGGTATGTGTTGTTTAGCCGTCCCGGTCGTGCATTATTCATCCTCTGATCTCCATGCCCTTCACCCTTTTTGCCCTCCTCCTCCCATTTCCACCTATCAGCGCTGTCAGGCACTTGGTATTGTTCGCGGGGGTGGGTGTGGCGAGGCGTGGACATGGTAGGGTGAATGAACAGACCTTTCATATAGGGTTGGTTAAGCCCAGAAGACACCCTAGGGTGAAATGGAGCCTGGAACGTGGTGATCCATGTTTAGTCTCCTTACCCAAGGGCACCACCTATTTGGATGGGCAAGTAGTCTGGAAGGTTCCGGAGCCTTGTCCAACTCGGGTGGTGTTGTGCAATGCCAGATCTATTAAAAACAAGTCTGCTGTTATTTCTGACTTTGTTGGGACAGCAGATCTGGCTTCTATCACCGAGATCTGGCTGGATGGAAATGCTGGCCCCATTTTGGAGGCGACCGTTCCAGCTGGGTACTCAATGATTCACCGTCCAAGATTGGATCGCAGGGGAGAGTAGCGGTCTGTTTTAAGACCAGGTTGGGGCTCACGGGTGTACCAGTTGAGGAAGCTGAATCCTTTGAGTGTACCGTAGTGGCTGGTGTGGGTTGCAGGATAGCTCTCATCTACAGTCCACCAGGAGAAGAGAGGCGATTCCTGCAGGAAGTGGCAGATTTCATCGCCGATATGGCATTGGAGTCACCCAGATTGATGGTTCTGGGTGGCTTCAATGCCTGGGTCAACAACGAACCCTCAGCCTTTGGTCAGCACTTCCTCCGGTTGATGACATCACTGGGCCTTACACAGATTGTTTCTTCAGCCACTCATAATCATGGTCACTCTTTGGATTTAGTTTTCCTCCTGGGGATTGAGGCCTCTGATTTGGTGGTGGAACCTGTCAGTTGGTCTGATCACTACACTGTGGGCTTCAGTTTTTGTGCTCCCTTTCATAGGTCTGCCCCTGTGGAGATGGTTCGATACTGCCCTTTAAGGGATGTGAGCCCTGAAGACTTGATGGCGGTATTGAATCTCTCAGAGTTTCCAGTTGCCAGCTTGGGTCCGGAATCTATGGTCTTGGCTTATAATCAGGCCATCTCCCTGGCCCTGGACTCAATTGCTCCTGTCCGTGTTAGTCCCCTCTCTCTCTCTGCCCTCGGGCCCCATGGTTTGATGGGTCCTTGAGGGAGTTGCGACATGTGGGACGACGGTTAGAGCGTTGTTGGAGGAAATCTGCTCTAAAGGTCGACTGCCTTAGTTTGGAGGAACATTATCGGCTCTACCAGAGACCTCCCGTAAGAAGGCAGAATTCCTGTCCAGGGAGATCTCTGTCGCTCAGAATCAACCGGCTCAGCTCTTCAGAACTGTGGACAGGCTGTGCAACCCAACCTGTCTCCAGTTCCGTCGAGCTTTTTCACAAAAGGAGTGTGATGAGATCACTCAATTCTTTGTGAATAAGGCTGCCGACATCAGATCAGAGATCTGCCTTACACAGTCTAAGGGGGAAGCTGTTGATCGGCATCTGGCCATGGAATCCTTGGCCTCCTGGTGTTCCTTTGACCTGCCGATGTTCGAGGATATTATGCGGATCATCCAGGGGATGCACCCTATGAGTTGTAGTTTAGATCTGGGTCCTACCTCCCTGATTTTGGGCTATGCTGAGATCGTGGGCCCATTTCTGGCTCAAATAATCTGGTGTTCCTTAGAATTAGGTGAGTTTCCCAGCTCCCTAAAGGAAGCTGTGGTGACTCCCCTTTTGAAGAAGGCCTCTCTGGACCCAGATATTTTGGCCAACTACAGACCTATCTATAACCTTCCCTTTATAGGGAAAGTTATTGAGACAGTAGTGGCAAACCAGCTGGAGGACCATTTGACCATCCATAGTATCTACGAACCTCTTCGGTCTGGTTTTCGTAAGAGGCACAGTACCGAGACTGCTCTGGTTCGGGTGCTCAATGATCTCTTGATGGCGAGAGATCAGAGAAGCCATTCTATCTTAGTTCTCCTTGATCTTTCTTCAGCCTTTGACACTGTAGACCATGGGGTTTTGCTCGAGCGTCTGGAGTCAATCTGTGGACTGTCTAGTACAGTGCTCAGATGGTTTTCATCTTTTCTATCTGAGTGAACACAGAGAGTTGTGTCAGGGATTTTTCCTCTGACCCTTTCCCTCTGCAGTGTGGTGTCCCTCAGGGCTTGATGCTTTCCCCCATGTTGTTTGCAGTGTACATGCTGCCTCTTGGAGACATTGTTAGACAGTATGGGCTGAGGTTTCACTGTTATGCTGATGATACCCAGCTCTACCTGTCTTTTGCCCCTGACCAGGTTAGTGCTCTCTCGATATTTAATAGCTGCCTCACTGAAATCCATGACCGGATGAATGCCAGCTGGTTAAAGCTGAACGCCGGTAAGACCAAGGTTATGGTTGTGGAACCGGGTCATGGGGCAGGGGGGGTTGGGGTCTGGCCAACCCTCTGGCTTATTGCTGGGAGGGGATCAGATCCCTAGCTCTGAACGGGTGTGTAACCTGGGAGTGGTACTTGACGACAGGCTGACTCTTCATCATCAGGTGTCAGCGGTCATTAAGTCTGCATTTTACCATTTTAGAAATATTGCCAGGGTGAAGCACCTTGTTCCATCCAGCGATTTACCCGTGTTGGTTCATGACTTTGTGACCTCATGCCTTGACTACTGCAACTCCCTATACTTGGGGCTTCCTGGGGTTGATATCCGCCGCTTGCAGCTAGTGCAGAACGCTGCTGCAAGATTGTTGACAGGGGCATCTAGAAGGACACATATTACTGCTGTGCTGTGCGATCTGCACTGGCTGCCTATACAGTGGTGGATCACCTTTAAAGTAGGTCTTTTGACCTTCAAAGCCCTGCATGGACTGAGCCTTGACTACTTGAAAGAGCTTCTGATTCCTTACCGCCCTGTATGACAGCTCCATTCAGCTGACAAGGGGTTGCTTGAGGTTCCGAGGGTTATATTGAAGTTTTCTGAGGCCAGGGCGTTTGTGTTTGTGGCCCAACCCTCTGGAATTCTCTGCCTCGTCGGCTTAGGGAATGCACGACCGTGGAATCCTTTAAGCAGGATTTTAAGACACTTTCGTGGAGTAAGGCTTTTATGAATTGATGTTGCTGAGAATATTGATTTCATATGTGTATTTTTGTTTTTAATATTCATTTGTACAGTGCCTTGGTGCTTGAAAGGTGCTTAATAAATAAAGTTTTATTATTATATTATTATTATTATTATATACTGAACAGAAGGCTTTACTAATACATTGAATAGATGAATAAAAACTCAGTAAAGGAAAAGAGCTCAGCATCAGCTTTGTGTGTTTCCAATTTTGGTACCACTGTTAGTGGGTATTAATCATGACAGCAACTGCAGGACAGGGCACAATTATGTATTTGTCTAATTTATTATTACTATTATTATTATTATTCTTTATGTTCCTTGGTTCCCACAAGACTGCTACTTTCTGGTAGATCATGTCACAGTCACTCTTAAGTTATTTTTAACATACAGCACGTACTAGTAACTCTGATGAAAAGTCAATTAAAACATAGACTTTGACAGCAGATAAGAACCGCTTGGCCCACCTAGTCTGCCCATTTTCCTACCTAATGGATAAGCTGCAGATCCCACTCAACCAACAGCCTATTTCTTCCTACCCACCACTAGAATCGCCTTATGTCTGTCATATGCATTCTTGATCTCTTCCACAACCTCCTCAGGAAGGTAGTTCCATGTGTACACCACCCTTTCTGTGTATTTTTATTTTACCTGAATCATCATCATCAAGTTTTATTGTTGGATCATTCAGGTCATTACAATAGTTACAGAAAAAAATATCTAAAAGTGATTAATGCTTCAACCATATATCCAAATACAGTGCAAAACATTAATAGAATATTAGAAGCTTTAAGCAACAGTTAAATACACACTGCCCTTAAGCACTTTTGCCACTTCACACTTCTAGTCCAGCAGTGGTCAATACTATGCGATGCCTAGACAATTCCCAGGAAGGTCTAAGGTATACTATATCCCCCAGGTTCAATTCTATCCCTCCCTAATTGTGCTTTGAGCTCTTATTTAATAATTTATCTCATGTGGTGACTCTGACCACCCTATAATTATAGTTTTCTAGGCTTTTATAATTTTTTTTTTATTCTCAGTAAATTCAGAAACTCAATAAATTCACAACTCTAGTAAAAAATACATAGCTCCCTATGATGCTCGTTTTCAAGACTTTTATAACTTTTTTTTACTCTCAGTAAACCCCCAACAGGAAATTTACAACTCTAGTATACACAGTTCCCTGTGATCATAGTTTTCTAGGCTTTTATAAAACTATTTTACTCTCAGTAAATTCACAACTCTAGTAAAAAAATACACAGCTTCATTTGGAATACATTATCTTCAGTAGAACAATTTAAAATAAATGTTAAAGTAGTTATTGGCAGCTCCATACCCTAAATTAGGGACCAATATCTTCTAAGCCAAGGAGAGTTTTAATATACAGTAGTTTTTTAACCTGTAAATTAACAGCAGTACAGCCAGCTGGATAGGTCCAGAATAAATGCAGCCCATTGGATAGTTCATGTTCTTCTTCCTTGCCGAGTCCTGGTTCTTTTTTGTCCATCGGTGACCTGGCAGACTGATACCATGATAAGGAGGATGACCACACCGACTCACCTACATAGTCACAAACACATCAACTGGACTGAGACGGAGTAGGACAGTGACACTGCACTGGACTTTTCCGATTCTGAATGGAGCTGGGTGGGCGATGTGGGGGGGGGACAAGGCAAGTTGCAAACTGGCTGGTGGCAAGCAACTGTTGGGGCAACTTGGGTAACAAGCAGCCAGTGCCAGTGGGTGGGTGGGTGGCTACAGAACAGAGAACTGCCCGGTCCGACTACACCAGTACCGAGAGAACTTTTAATTAACGGACTTGACTTACAATGATACTTTGGAACTGGACCATCTCTGCTGGGAAGTTGTTTTATCAAGCTGCTGCTAAAGAAGTTCAGAGCTCTTCAACTTAAAAATTAAAATTAACTTAAAGATCAATGGCAAATGTAGGTTTTAGCGTGATCAGCGATTCATCAGACATCAGTGCAATTACCTGTATTTAATAAAATTGAGCACATCTATGAAAATCTGAGTGTTTTTTTCTCATTTATTCACTTTGCTCATGGATTTTAACGTAAAACACTCTGGCCTGTTTTCAGCTAAAACCAGCAAGTCTGAGCAGCCGGTGTCTCAAGGTGTGACATCATTGAAGTTATGACTTGAATGGTGAACTTGGTAACTGCGCCGAAAGTGACGCATGCAGCTTTAGCAGCTCTGTTTTGTCTAACAGCAGATCCCAAGGAAAAAACAGCATTTGTCTGTCACTTCACTGACTTTTTTGTTTGAATTAGTTGTTACTAAGGCTAGGTGTTTAATTTGTCACATAGTTTTGCACGTTTCTGAATAGGTTGCATTCCCTTTTTTAGCAAGACTGTCTAGTTCAGTACATAATTATTCGCTCTGTCTGACATTCTCTATTCTCTGTCAGACTGTATAAATATAGTTTCCAGCTATGTCTGAGCAAGAGGTCTATCTGGACAACATTTTTGTCCACACTATCTCAGTTCAGTCCTATTCATTTGAGCCAACTATCGACCATAACTCAGGTGACAGTGACAGTGACAGTGACAGTGACAGCACTAGGACAGCTGTTTTTGTAAATGACAGTGATACATCTGCATCACAGATCAGTGAGATTGTCCCCGAATGGTGAGTGTGTGGAAAAATATGATTAAAAAGCGATTTCTGTTATATTTGCCATCTGTTGTTTGTTTGTTTTGGTATTTATGGTCAGCTTGTTGCATCACATACCCCTTTTGCTAACAAGAAGTGTGTTCACTGAAAAAAAAAAACATTTTTTTGAAGTTTGAAGTTTGAAGTTTATTGTTCTAGGAATTAATACCTTTGAGCCAAGGCTCTTTTACAAAGGTTCCACATCATTAAGTACAAAAACATAGTAGACAGTGCTACAAACAATCAGTAAGCCGTTTAACAAGGCCACAACTTAAACAGTAACATTTATGTACAGAAAAGAAAAAGGAACTCAGAGGCAGTGTCAAGGGCAAGGAATAAGGATTGGAGAGCTTGAGAGGGAAGAGAGGGAGAAATAAGAAGTTTAGACAGAACCAGGTTAGTGGTACTCAGGTTGTCTTTGTCAAAGAGGAGACCATGGTGGTTGAGTGAAACAAATGTAAGTGCACTCAGTGGGATGAGACTTTAGTCAAAGCAGTCACAGGAGCTGGAGGCTGTGAGGTGAGTGTAAAGTATGGATTTGAAAGCTCCCAATGTCATGGAGGATAGGGAGGCAGGTTAAGGGCATTGTACCAGGTAGGGCACGTATGTAAAAGATCTTTGTCCCTGAGCAGTCCAGCATCTCGGGACAAGGAAAGGTTGGTGGTCAGATCTTCTGGTGGTCAGATGCCATTGTTCAGGCAGAGCAGGTTCCGGATACATGGAGGAGTGAGTCCCAAGATTGATTTTTGCCATCATGCAGGTGAGATACATGAGGCGATTGGAAGATGCACACTAACCGGTTTCCGTGTAGAGGTCACAAGTGTGGGTCTGTCTCTGTGCTCCAGTGAGGAGTCGACAGGTTTTGTTTAGTGCTGTTGAGATGCGCTTTAGTGCAGTGGTAGTAGCTGAGCCATAGACAATTAGACCATAGTCTATGATTGAGATGATGGAGCTTTGAACAGCAATCCTCAAGGCAGCTTGGTTGAAAAATTGACTAGTGTATTGTTTTCAATGGTGGTCCTGCTTTTGTATTTCAGTAAAGCCCCATTGAGTTCCTTACATTGATGTGGTACAATCTGATCAGGTCAAATGTTTGTCGGTGGCAGTGGTGGGAATAGAACCCTGAAATCTTTTCTATCTAATTCGGCAGTTTGGATAGTTACCACTCTGCTTTCTTCACTGATCTTCTGTCCATTAACATAGCTGATAAGACAATATCAGTCTTGCAAGAAGTTTTGTTTTTTCTGATCATCCGATTGACCTATCTGTGCCACATTATGGGATCCAAGGCATCAAAATTTTCAGTCTGTCCCCACTGAAAATGTCGATTGGCATCAACGATCTGGTCTCCATTTGTACTCCTTTGGGTTTAACTAAACTACAGTGTTTGGATGTTTATACATACTGCACTTGTTTCCATTGTGTTACTGACCATCATTACAGTATATGTTTTATTAATGAGTGAGTTTGTGATTCATTCATAGGTTGAAAGTGTAGAAGTGGAGCTTGTAATTTATTGCCCTCTTCGCCACAGTTCTGTATCACAACATGAATACATTGTGACAACAATGTAGGCACTAATAGGACAGTGGACTATGTATTACAGGTCTTAATTCCTATTCACTGTCAGTGTGTTATTGAAAAACTTCAGACTGTTTTTTCTTGATGCAGGTAAGGATTGAGAAGTTATAGAATTCTGCTCTGAATTTAATAATAACATCAAAGTACCATCAATGGTTTTTTTTTGGGGGGGGCT
This sequence comes from Neoceratodus forsteri, assembly GCA_016271365.2. Classification (NCBI taxonomy): domain Eukaryota; kingdom Metazoa; phylum Chordata; order Ceratodontiformes; family Ceratodontidae; genus Neoceratodus; species Neoceratodus forsteri. Next base: position 400,085,136 of record CM057454.1, read on the forward strand.
GGACACTGTGGAATGGTGATGAGATGTTGTGGTAGTGGCACAAAACAGTGAACTGTGGAAGATCCCCAACTCCCCACTGCTACTTGTCATCTGTGCTGCCACAATCAACTGTGTCCTGCATCCTGCATCTAAGAACTGCCACAAGTGTAAATTGTATTTCCTCTAGGATGAACATGGAAAAAGCTACACTGCTCAGTATGCCGTTCTGATGATTCAGCTTGGTGCCAGTGTCCTCATCCCTCTGCTCATGAGACCGAGTCTCGGATTCCCTGCCCATTTAAATTCTAGCTGAGTATCCTGCCCAATCACCATTATATAGCATTGCAAACCTGAATCAAGGAATTCTCTGTAGTGGTTGTGGTAAATGATAGTTCCTCATGTTCAGATCCCACTCCCCAGCAGTCATATATACAGTACAATCTTGATTATCCAGACTGCTTGGAAGACATGAAATTAGTCCAGATAATAGGGAGTCTGTAAAACTGGAATTAAAATGTTCAGATTCTGTTCACTTGAGAGACGTGCTACCAGTCCGTTAGATAGGGATGTCCATATAATTGGGGTTCATTGGATCGAGACTGCACTGTACAACATAATGAATGACCACCAGCAAAGTGCCATAGTCCCACCCTACCAGTTCAGACCATTGCCCATCATGCAGTATGCAGAAAATACCTGAACATACATCGATAGAGCTCCTGCAGTCACAGTGCTGGTCACCTCCCCTGTGGGGTCATACTGCCAGCATTACCCGATAGCAGAGCTCTGCTGTAATCACATCTATACAAGACAAAAGTTATGTAGGGATGACAACTGGCCAGCATAATCACATCAAGTCATCCCTGTGGTTAAGGGAATCAATATTTTAGATTCATAAAGAGATTGGCATGGTGGAGGAGTGGAATAGGGATCAGATCTACACTCCGTGACTTTATCTTCTCTAATGATAAAGTTCCCTGCTTCTTGGGTCTTCATACAATATCTGTGAAGGCAGCCCAGTTTTTTAATTATCAGTTCAGCTTGGTATAAGAGGGCAAATTGCCACATAAGATGATGCACACAGGCTTTTACATCCATAAATGTTTGCCCTTGGAGTTGCAGGTCCCAGTCTGAAATCCAAGAACATCAACTCTAGTCCCTCACTGAATGATATTGGGCCATATGCAGTGGTAGGTTCAAGTCCCAGTTTCCCGGCAATCCACCATTGTACTGCCTTCCTGGGGTTACTTGTGAATAAATACAAATAATTAATTAAATAAATAAATATAAATCAATAAATATGGATAAAAACCACCCCACCCCCATCCTATTGGACAAAATACACTTTGTCTCATTTCCTGTTCTATGGGACTATCGATCACACTTTACTCACAGTTTGCCCCATCTAAGGTCAGCTAGTCACAAATTTATGTTTTAAGGGGCAACCTTGTATACCTGGAGAGGTTAAGTGACTTGATCAAGTCACATAGTATGCCAGAGGAGAGTTTGGTAACTACCCAAGTCTGCTGGATGTACAAACTTATTCACAGCTCGTTAGTGTCACCTCCAGTTTTTACTGCTAGACCCATCAAAAGCAGAATGACTTTGTCTGAATAGTAAGTTAGATGAGTTTATAATGTGGCCCACGTTATTTTACAAAATGCAATGAAAACTTTTTTTTTTATTTCTGTGAATTATGGCCAGAAACAAAGGATACTGGATATAGAGCATACTCATGCTCACTCAAATAGTGAAATAAAAGGAAAATCGGGAACTTTGTTGGGCCGGGTACGTTATCATTTTCCTCACTTGATATCTTGAGCCATTTATGAAGTAGAATAGGGATAAGGATATGATGCCATTGCATAGGTGAGCACAACTTTAATGGGGTATTGACTTTGTATTAAAAAAATGAATCCCATGTCACATTCTTTTTTTACATATGTTTATTGTTCTTCTTCCAGAACTCTGATTGTTATCGGTAATCCTCTTGTGTTACTTGTCAATATTGACAAGCAGAGGATTATGACATCAGCTGAACTGTTAAAGTATCAAACTGTCAAGTGAGATGCATATCTGGGTTCTGGGAATTAGTGCCTGGTGTCCATCTGAGGGGTGGGATCATGCCTATCAGAATGCCATCAAAATAAGGTGGACAGTAAGTGCCTCTGGGATTCTGTAGCATGGGCGACTTCCAGTGCAGGTAAAACCCCTTGACAAGAGGAATATGTCTCCTGTCTCCACCAGTGATGGCACACATACTGTTCAATTACCTTTTGTTTCTTTGGTCAGGATCACTGCAGGGCTGTCAGAGCCTTCATCTCTGATTCTGACCTTGGGAGAGGGTCATTTTAATGTCTAACCTGGCTAAGCCTGAATCTGTGCGTGCATTCTGTGATTGCACCATCCCATGCATGTAACCTAACTGTCATATGCAACATATCAGTGATGACTACATCTAGCAGCAAGGAAATTAGAAAAATGAAGAGTCAACGCCGCAGCTGCGCAGTGTCCAGTTGGCATCTGTTACATTTTAGCACCATTCTAGCAGGGTAGGGATGGTGGTCTCAGTCTCCTATCTGCTGCTGCTGTGTGATGTTGGAGAGCGGAAGCTGAGAATGAAGTGGAGCTGTAAGGATGTTGCCAGTGGCCAGAGTGCACAGAGCTATTGGGTAATAGGCAAGCGGTACTCCTATCACTGTCATAGTGCATGTCACCATCGGACAGTGGGGGTGGCTGGCAACAAAGTACTCTTTTGTATAAAATACTAATTTAAAAGTTAATTAAACAAATACAATTTTGTATGGCTGACACAGCTGCTAGCTTACCGTGAGGTGTGATGTGTTCAGTCTGAAGAGTCAGGCTGGATCATTTACTTCAACAGATTAGTATTACTGGGTACCCGCATTTGTATCATATTGACAGGTTGGGATAAAAGATATATTGATTACTAATCAGTAACAAAAAAAAGTCTGTAAATGTAAATGAAAGGAACATGTGACAAATCCAAAAAAAGGGAATGTGAGTTTATAAAGTTGCATAATTGACCTGCTATTTTTCTAAGATGCATTTAAGAAAAACACGTACTCCACTTTCACGGGAACAGGAAATTAAATTCTTTAGGTCAAGCAGTTAGATTATGGTCTGTAATTAGTAATAAATAAATAAAAGAAAAAAGTCAGTGAAGTGACAGACAAATGCCAGTTTTTCCTTTCGATCTGCTGTTAGACAAAACAGAGCTGCTGAAGCTGCATGCGGCACTTTTGGCATGGTTACCAAGTTCAACATTGACGTCATGACTTCAGTGATGTCATGACTTGAGACACTGGCTGCCGAGATCTGCCGGTTTTGGCTCAAAACGGGCCAGAGCATTTTAGGTTAAAATCTACAACCAAAGTGAATAAATGAGAAAAAAACACTCAGACTTTGATAGACATGCTCGGCTTTATTAAATACAGGCAATCGCACTGATGTCTGGTGAATCGCCAATCACGATAAAACCTGCATTTGCCATTGATCTTTAAAAAAAACTAAAAGCAAATAAACAAAGGGTTTCAGTGGAGTCAGAGCACTCAGCAGTGTGGGCGCACTGCAAGCAACAGCAACTCCAGCAGTTCCCTGGGTCCAGGCGATCAGGTTCAGCAGTCTCCAAGGCAAGTAAATCTGAAATCGGCAACCACCCCAACACTCACTCTCTCTACCCCACACAACAACAAGACAACACCAGGTTGTTACAAGAATCAGGAGGAAATGGGATCAGATGTGTTTGGGTGGCTACCTTCCTTTATACCCATTACCTTAGGCTCCATGGCTTGCACTAGTCTGGTTTTGTTCTCAGGGGCCGGGTGAGCTCAGAACTTCCCCTGGAGTCGGTGGGACATTCAAATAAAAATATAAAATAATCCAATCGCCAGCGCAGTGGAGGCATAACAGATCTAAGTGAAGTGTTGTTATCTTGGCTGATTATCTGCCTTACAGCTGGCTAGCATAGCTGCAGGGGGTGCTTAAGTCTCCTGACTCCCAAAACAAACAGAAGATGAGAGGTGTGAACATCTGCTGGGCAGCTTTAAGTCAGAAGTGTTAGGGAGAGCTCTAGAGTTGTAAAGTAGGGTCATTATAATAACAACTGTACTTTACAACTCTGCAAGAAGGCATTTAGCAGCTCTGTTTCTTTTGTTTGTGACAGGGTGCGATGGCGGCAGATTCAAGGCACTGCAAGCTGTCCCACAATGAGGGAATTAATACTGCAGACTGCAGACACTTGAATTAATGAAAGGGGCAATTTTGTACTAGCTCAAAAAAGTGGGGTGGCTGCCCCCCCCCTCTCGCCCCCCGTTTCCAGAGCCTATGGGACGACTGACTGTCCACCAGCAGTGTGGAAATGGAGCACTGGCTTCTTTGTATAAAAATATCCCCATGTCAATGAGACATGGATATTAGAGCCCCCTTACACCTAAACATGGAGTGCAAAGATCAAAGTGAGCACTAAAGTGGCCAGAGCCACTGCCAAGAAGAAGCCGAAGGGGAGACTTCTGCAAAGTGCAGCAACAAGGGGGGGTATTGTTCCATGGTGGCAGACCTGCTCTTCTCTTGACTCCTTTACAGAGTGGATTGTTTTTTTTTCTGTATGACAGTCTTGCCGTGATTTTGCACTGCTGGGAGGAGGAGAAGTGGGATCACTGCTGGATTCTTATCTCACCACCTTCTCTCAAAGCCACGGATGAGGCTGATTATTATTTACGGGTCGCATTGAAGCTGTCTGGAGGTCAGCCTTGGCATGACATGTCAGAAGGCACCCAAGGTAGAGAATGAGGGGCTGCTAGTGCCTGACTGACAGAGAGCACCAGGGCTGGCAGCACTTGGTGACTACTGGACTTGACTCTGGGAAGTTGCACTTTTTTCCACTGTGGGAATTAGAAAGTCATACCTGAGTTTATAGCACAGAGGAGATATGTCCTCTCGCTATGTTTCCTCCTGGCTGCTTAAGCGGAACTCTTAAAATGCAAAGAGAACACCTACAGGGGACTTTTTTCTACTAAAAATCCAATCCAAGGATATGAGACTGAGTCAACTTCTTTTGAGGCAGATCTAAGCAGTCCTTTTTAAAAAAAAAGAGGATAAAAACATCTGTAAAGAAAGTTATGTTGCCAGTACAGGTCGTTGTACAAAACGGCTTGAAGTTACATTTCGGATACTGCTGAAATGTGAAGTCAAAAACATCAAACATTTTTTAGGTTCTTTCGGCACCCAGTGCTTGAAGTGAAAGCTTGTCCTTAACTGAGCCAACATTGGCTGTTTTTTTTCTGGGGAGAGAGGAGGGATTTAAAATTAGCAAAGTTGCTGTGACCGTCCTGCTGTGTCTGGTGGCTGTCTTCATTGGGGTCAGCGACAGCGCCCCAGCCCTCGGGGTCGAGCCGAGGCCAAGCCTCCCCAAGGAGACGTGTGCCTCCTGCAATGGGAGGCAGCCTGAGGAACCACTGGCCGGCCAGCTGGACACTGACTTTCTGGAAGCGGTAAAGCGGCACATCCTGAACTGGCTGTAGATGAGGGAGAGGCCCAACATCACCCACCCAATCCCCAAGGCAGCCATGGTGACAGTGCTTCGCAAGCTGCATGCTGGCAAAGTGCGGGAAGATGGCCGGGTGGAGATCCCCAATCTGGAGGGCCATGCCACATCCAGTCAGGAAGTGCAGGAGCAAAGCTCGAAGATCATTAGCTTCGCAGAGACAGGTGAGCAGTCACTGTACTATATTAATAATGTTGGTTATAATCAGGAAATTAATGGTCACTTGATAGAAGAAAGTGTTTGTTGTTAGGGCACTGGAGAAGAGCAAGCCCTGCCACAGACATGGGTTTTCCTTTTACTGTTTCCTTGCTGTTAAGAGGAGGGGACAGAAATGACAAGGATGCAGGAAAAACACCCATAAAAAAAACCAAAAAACACTGTGATATAGTGCAGTGCTGCAGTCCATAGAAACATGGAAACATAGACTTTGACGGCAGATAAGGACCACTTGGCCCATCTAGTCTGCCCATTTCCCTACCTACAGGATAGGCCGCAGATCCTAGTTAACCAACAGCCTATTTCTTCCTACCCCCCACAAGAATTGCCTTATGTCTGTCCCATGCATTCTTGAATTCTCCCACAGTTTTAGACCCCACAACCTCCTCAGGAAGGCTGTTCCATGCATCCACTACCCTCTCTGTGAAATAATACTTCCTCACATTGCCCCTGAACCGCCCCTCCCCATCTTTAAATTGTGTCCCCTTGTTCTTGCACGTCTCTTTCTCTGAAAGATGCTACCCTCTTGGATTTTGTTGATTCCACTGAGGTACTTAAAAGTTTCTATCATGTCCCCCCTCTCCCTTCTTTCCTCAAGGGTATACATATTAAGCTCCTTTAGTCTCTCCTCATAAGGCTTCTCTTGCAGACCCTGCACCATTTTAGTTGCCCTCCTCTGACTGCCTCTATCCTGTCTATGTCCTTGCGAGATGGGTCTCCAGAACTGGACACAGTACTCAGATGGGGTCTCACCAACTGTCTGTACAGAGGGATAACAACTTCCTGTTTTCTGCTGCTGATGCCTCTCCCTATGCATCCCAGTATACCCCCAGCCCTCCCTACTGCCTTCTCATATTGCTTGCTAACCTTAAGGTCATCTGATATGATTACCCTCAGGTCCCTTTCCTTTTCTGTTGTTGTTACTACCTCCTGCCCCATTGTGTATTCTTCCCCTGGGTTCTTGTTTCCCAGGTGCATTATTTTGCTCTTCTTTGCATTGAATCCTAGCTGCCATACTTCTCATAGGGGCAACATGGGTGGATTGCTTCTTGGGGGAGGAAAAATTGTTCCACGGATGGAAAACAAGACATCAGCCCTTTTCTACATGTAAAACGTCTGCAGGGCTCCACCCTTGCAGCCATAAAAACTGTTGTGGAAGAAAGTCATAAGGAGAAGAAGGGACTGGAAAAGAAAGGTACTCTCTGATGTGGGCTTCCAGACAGCTTGCATACTTCAGATCACTTATTTTTGGTTTAAGTTAGAAGATGGTTATGCAGGGTACTTCATAGCCCTTTATTTACTTCTTGAAGCCTGTGGGGTAGGGGAGAGAAGCCAGAAATGTGGGCTTATATGGCACCTTCCATGCAACCTGCAACCCATAATTCTTTGCAGTCCAGCAGAGGAAGGACTGTGAATACTGTTGCCTTTCAGTATTCAGACAGAGATTCAAAGAATACAGAGAGTAGATTAGCGCCTACACAGAGGTTATGCACTGAAGGTTAATAAGTGACTTGCTCATGATCACATAACAAATATCATTTGTGGATTCATTCCTGTGACTCCAGGTTTAAAGCTCTGCAATCTAAGCACTAGGTAGTCAACTGCCAAAATATAGTGTGTACGTGATGTTGTAAGGCACTATATAACATCAAATTCCATCCTGACCTCCCCTTCCACCCATGTACAGTGTAAAGTACCCTGTCTTAAGTTCCAGAGCATCCAAATGCAACAGTAGAAGTTGCAGCCCTATAATTACTCGATATATTTTCTGTCTCCTGTTGGTATAGCCTTGTGGCTAGAGATTAGATCTGTGACCCTGGTGATCCAGGTTTAAATTCCACCACCACCACAACTTCCTGTGTGACCTTGAATAAGTCATGTAACCTCCCTGTACTGAATATCCTCTCTCCTGCTCTTTCTGTGCTTAGGTTCCCTGAGCATGCCTTAACCTTCTTCAGTTTTGCTTAGCATTCTTAATGGCTGCTGCAACTCTTCATGGCTTTTAAAGCACTTGGAAAGAGGACAGGAAAGGAGTATGGCTGAGAATGTTGCTGCCATTTTACTTGCACAGGGAAATTGAAAACAATGCAGAGATAGATTTATTTATAAATTTATTTAAAATGTATTAACGGGAAAAGGCACAGAGCGGAGCTTATTTCCAGGTATGGTCTGGGGTGCTGGTAATTAGAATTATGATAAACAGAAAATTACAACTGCAAAGTACAGTACTGAATACAGTGACAAGTGCGATGTACTGTACAAAACAAAATATCAGATGGTGAAGGTACAGCATTTTCAAACTTGAAAGAGTTGATAATGACAAAAGGTGACAAGCATAGTGCACTTATCCAGAATATCAGAGATGACAAGGTACAACATATTTCAAAAGTATAAAATACTGTGTTAATGATAGCAAATCATTAAAATCCCTACTCAGTGGGAACATTAAAGCAGTGGTACATTTGCAAAATGCACAGTGCAGATAGTAATAAATTGTTAAATCATTAAAGTAGTGAAACAGTGATGGGATATAAAAATTACAGAGAGATTACAGAGGAAGTGAACTGATCAAGGTCACACAATGAGTTACTGGAAGTCATAAGATTTAAACTTGGTCTCCAGGTTCATAGCTCTGTGCTCGAACCACTAAGTCATGCTGCCTCTCTGGTCTATGCCTACACTGGAGAGGAATAAGTGACAAAAACACTCTAGGATTCCAAGGTCTATTCATGTACATTCATTTACAACAGAGCTCTGTCCCCTGTGTTATAAGGTATGGTGCTATAAGGTAGGTGCAATCAGATAATGTAAGATGAGGAGATGTGGCGAAATGCAGTTGCACTGGGTCCAACCTTAGGAGATCACTGCTATGATTCTCAGTATTATCTATGCACTTGAGCTAAACAGCTTAGCCTCCATCTGCTGGAACACTGGCAGATAGTCAGTTCCTAGCTATTTCTCTAGACTGAGATTTCAAGCATCCTTCTCAAATGATGTTAGCTACTGTTGCTAAATCAGATAGTCATAATGTCAGTAACTCCATTTAAATCTAGAAAGGGTCTAATCACGTCTCATAAGGTAGGGTATGAGGAAGGGACAGAGACTTCATATATGCTGTGTCAAGTATATTTCCCAATTTTCTAATATAAAAAAACAAGTCTGGTTCTCACACCCACATATATGAGTCAAACATAATTTATCCACTCCGTATTAATGGGGCAATTCAATTAGGAGACACATCATGTGTCTCCTAAAGTCCCATCAATCCTAGGGGTTAAGAGCCCTAGACATTGCTGCGACCTAATCAATAAAAAACTAGCATCATAAATGTGTGACATTCACATATAAAAATATAATGCAGCTCAGTAGTGAAAAAAGTCATAGGCAAGTTGTGACCTTTATATCAGAGTTTAGACATTTACAATTGTTGGGGGAAGAAGACAAGACACAACTACAGTTCCTGTGAAAGTTTTACTTGCTTTCTGGAACTTGTAAATATTTTTTTGCAATGCTCAAATCATAGCAGATCATTTTTCTTTTCATTTAACATAGAAAAACTTTAAAAGTGAAAATTCTGTAGAATGCTCTCTGCCAGCTGTATAAGGGAGGAACATAGTTGAGTTTTGAGGAAGAGACCTGTCACACATCCCATCACTCAAAGAAAGGCAATCCTTCTCTCTGCAAACAATATACAGGGTACATAAAATACTTATGGTTGTCACAGGAGGGTCCACGACAGGAGTCCGACAGAAATTCTGTTGAACGCCCCATCAGTGACACTGGCAGGTTGACTGCAGTCTGCAGCCGGCTCGCTATTGCTGTCTTTGTTTTCTTTGGGGCTTTTGCCCCAGAACCCCCCACACACCCCCACTTAAGGATTCTCAACTCCAGTTGGAGCTGACTGGAGGGTGCAGGACCCCCGATAGACAGCGCCTGGTTCCAGGGGGTCTCCCACCACGGCTAGGCACTGTAGTCACTGTGAGGGACCTCGCTGGTGAAATGTTACTGCGAGGGGGGTAAACAGTCACAGGATGCCCTACTGCTCTAAATCAAAAGGTAATCAGTTAGAATAGCACTACAAATATAGCACAAGAAAAAACAGAGAGGTCTGAATGCCATATCATGGACAGTGACAGGGATTAAACAGCGCTGTGCAGTAAGTGCTACCAGGTCACTGTCTGTGGTACTAGGAAGAAGACAAGGGCTAGGGAATGAAGAGGGCTGGCCAAGCTGCTCCCATGGTGGAGAGGACTGAGGCATGGAGCAGCCTGGCCAGAATGGTGGTGGGTTCTAATTCTGGTCTCTGAAATTTTGTTTTTCCCCTGTAATCCAACTCTGACTCGAAGTTCATTATTTCAGTTACGGTGGGTGAGGGGGCAGAGCTCCCCCACATCAAGTGGTGTGGGGGGCAGAGCCCCTGCTAAAGTAAGCATTTGGACTGGTAGAGGTCATAAGTGCCCTTTAGAACTGCTACCAGTGGTGTTGCCTTAACATGTGGAATTTGTTCCTGCCACTGTTCTGAACAGCTCTGTATTGATGGCGCTGTTATTGACAGTGCTGTTCATACATGTGCTGTCCAGACCTAGTGTCAAGCCTAAAGTGCAGGCCATATTTACTGGTTCAAGTAGGAAGCATTGTATTTCTTCTAATTACAAATTTGGAGAATCCAAGAATGACTTTTATGGCTGTGCACCCCTTTTCGTTGACACTCTGATGACGAAACAGGAAAAAAGACCATTACGGCGACATTCTTGGTAATGGTCCTTTTTCCGTGTTTCATCTTCCCCCAGTGTTCTGCTCCCTCTCTGAACCAACTCTGACCTGGAGTTGGAATCCTAAAGTTCAGGGGGTGCGAGGGGCAGAGTCCCCCACATGGGAGGTGTGGGGGGGCACAGCCCCCACAGAAAACACCAGAGCGGGTGGCACAATACCTGTGTCGGTATTGTGCATCGCTGTGGGGAGGTCGGCATTGTCGCTGATGACAAAACTTGATGCTTCCTTTTCTGGGATACCAATCTTGTAAAATGTTGAAGAAAAAATAAGAATTTTAAAACAAAATAAAGGAAGGTTACCTTTGGTACTACCTCTAATGAACCAAAGTCAGTGTCATCTCCTGCTGTTTATCATACTGGCGTACATTTATTGAACAGTAACCCAGCCCTCCTGGTTCTGCCATACTGCACTTTTTGCATTCTGATTTCATCTGTGTCAGTTCATACTGTGATCCACCAGCACTGAATATTTTCGTCATGTAAGAAAAATATAACAGTATGTACTAAGTCCTGCCTCCACTGCTCTTTAACCTGTTGATCTGTTACCCTTCAAGCCCTCCTCCTCTTTGAAGCTATTGGAGTGGGGCCAAGAAAAAAAATCATTCTGGATGAAGGAAATAGGGATTAGAATTATCATCTTGTAGGCATGTGTTATATGGATACAAGTTAAAACTTTTTTTTTAAGTTATTAAATGATAGCAGATTATGAAAACAGGAAAAGACTGAACTGGAATGTGAAAGTTATTACTTTAAAGCACTCCTCCAGCACTGTTCTGATGCTACTTTAATGTGTCTATGATGTCTTATGGGAAACTCTGAAGAAAAAAACATCATTTTATACATTTCAGTTTAGGTTACGTATATTTACGCCACTGTGCAACGAGATACACCTCAGGAATGACGCCAGTCACAAATATATCCAGCAATACACCAAACGCACTACATTGCAAGATGCACATTGGTCTCAACACAGTATGCCAATGGCGACTTACGCTTGCAGTTGCGACAAACCTGCAGTTACACAAATGCGCAACTGAACATACGACAAGAAAATGGAAGAGAAATGCCAGGGCGGGATTCTAGAAGCAGCAGTGCCACAACTTACACCAAGACCAGCCGGCGCAACATAAACCAGGTGGGAGCAGGTGTAACATACACAGCATAGGAAGGAGCAGGGCCAGACAGGCCAGACACACAGCAACACACCATGTGAGACAAGAGAGAGTGACTGAGGAAGGAAGGCACACAGGGGCAGTGTGGCACAGGGCACAAAGGGTGCACAGAGGCCACAGGCACAATGCAGGGATGATGGCACCACCAGGCACAACACCCCTGCCATGGCCACTGATACATGTAAACAGTGTAACCCGCTACAGGGATACAGCACTGGGTGGCACAGACCAGTGAACAGATGGTGGTGAGACACAGCAATGTCCATGCAAGTGGTGCCACCTGCAGGAACAATGGCACCCCGGAAGTGGAAAGGTGCAGCACAGGCACCATGCCACCACACATCTGGGAGGTACATTGTGAGGTGGAATGGACACATAGTATGCATGGTGACCCTCAGCACACAGAACACCACACAGAAGTGGTCTGGGACAGTGGCCCATGCTGTGAGCAACACAAATGGCACACCAACCTGATGCACAGGGAGGGAACACTGGGAACAGCAGGCACCAACACCATTGTTCACCCCTGCTCATAGCGACAGACAGACACACACACACGCACATATGCACACACAGTCAAGCATACCAGGAACAGGCACAGAGACAGTGCGTATGGCAAAAGGTTTAATGTACAAAATGGGACAGGGATACAGGGTAACGATGGAAGGGAGATGGGACTGAAAAACAGGTAACAGCAACAAACAGTAACAATACAGTAAACCCAAACCCAAACAGCCACCCAATAGTTCCACAAGGCACACCTAGTCCAGGCCCCCCCCCCGCACAGGTTCAGCAGCGGGTCCCTCAGTCACAACAGGCAATGCCTCCCCCTGCTGCAACGCCGGCATGGATGCCTCCTGCCGTGGTCCAGTGTCCCGTACACAGGGATAGCAGTGCATGGTGCAGCGTCTGGTGGTGAGACATCCTCGCCCATCCTTGCTGCAACGTCCTCAACAGTGGGTCCAGTAGGTGGTGCAGCCATGTCCCCGTCCCCATCGGCTGCGACTGTGCACTCCAAGCTATGTGGCAGTGGTGGTTCCGGTGCATGTTGCCCACCATCAGTGGGGTCCCCCTGGTCTGGCTGTGTGTCCAATGGTGCCGGATCCCCTTCAGATGCCACCACAGCAGAGGAGGTGGAGGAGGAGGAGGAGGAGGAAGAAGAGGTTCATGGCAGAACCCTGGCCCTCCACTGCCTGTGCTGGGTGTGCAGTCATACTCCTCCGCATCGTGGGCCTTGACGGCAGCCATAGCCCACAAGAGGGCCCTCTGCTGCTGTAGCAGCCTGCTATGGACACCTGTAAGGATGTAAAGGATGCAGTCAGTGCCGGGCCCAGACAGGGGGGCACATATACATAGGCAAGCTATGTGAGGGTGCAGCACAAGCCACAATGTGGCCGCCAGCCATGGCCATGGCACAAGGGGACCAAGGCATGTACTTACCTGACCTCCAGTGAAGCACCTCCTGCCTCAAGGTTGGTGATGTGGCCCTGCTGCATGCCGTGGGTTGCACCAGTGGATCCTGTGGGGTGAAGGAACAGGTGAGTGTTGGAGGCATCACACGCCATGGCCTCCATGCCAGCAGTGCTGCAACAGATGAACAGCTGTAGGTTTACATACCAACACCTGGGTCCTGCCCAGACCGCGTGTCTGCATCCCTGCAGTGGGCCATGCCCAGCATCCACTGCAGGATCCCAGCCTCCCTCTGCATCAGGTCCTGCCAGTGGTGGGTCAGCTGGCGGATGGTCTGGCAAGTCCCCGTTGTCTCCACCATGCAGGTGCAGATGGCTGTCCACACCACTCCTGCTGTGCAGCACTGCTCCTCCAGCACCCAGGTGACAGCAGCATCCTACCCCACTGTTGAATGTAGTTCACCAGCAGCGCTGTCTCATCAGGGTAAAGTTTGGGTCACGCCCGCTCAGGCTCAGGGATGGCCTGGATGACATACTGGCTCGCTTCTGCGTGGCACCTGTAACAGGAGAAGGAATGGCACATACATCACTACAGAATGTCACCGCGGCTGTGCAGACCACTCCCACCCACCATGCGCAACACGGACACCAGCTGTGGGACATGGGTCAGTGCCGGGCCACAGGTCTGCAACTGTGGCCCACCACACCAGCCGGTTCCCTCACTGCCAATGCCATGCACAGCATGAGGTGTGTAAAGGCCGAGCTGTGCCATGCAGGGACGGGCACACAGTGCTGCACACAGTGGCCACAATGCACCACCATGGCACCTGTCCCCTACAGAAGCATGTTGCAGGCAGACCCTGCATGGTGTGGGGCATGGACCACTGCATGCAGCCCTGCAACACTGCTCACACCACCAACCCCATGCACAGCTGCATGCAGCCACAACCACCAAGTGCCCAAGGGACAGACACAATGGCAGCTGTGGGTGCCGGGCATGGGGAATGAGAGTTCCTTACCTTTATTGTGCACCATGGTGTCTGGAGTGGTGGCACTGCCAGTTCTGGAGCACACCTGGATGGAGAAAGAGCAGGGCAACATAAACCTGTGGCACAGTCGGTGACCCCCAGAGCAGCTGTGGTGTGGCTTTGTGTACCTACCTGGACTTATGTGGTGGTGCTGATGCCTACACAGGGGACAGGGAGCAACAATGTCAGATACACAGCGCTGTACAGGCATCGGGAATGTGTGCATTGTGCAATGTCAGATACTCACCGAAGACTGGTATGTGTCCATCGTGGAGCTAGGGAGGGAATGGACATGGGTTAGTACACAGCTGTAGGTGCCCCCTTGGCCAGCTGTGTGTAGGTGCTGCAACCTCCACACTGGTTCCATCCCAGAGGCATGTACCCGCACATGGCCCAGGACAGCCCCCAGGACACCCCGCTATGACCGACTCTGCACAGGGTGGCTGTGGAAGATGCGTACCCAATGGGCCTTACATGATGTGTGTGGTACAGGGACAGTGGTACACAGCCAGCTGGGGAGGTGGCTGTGCACCTGTATGTCCGGCACAGGCAATGACATGTGTAGGCCCCCCCTCGCACAGTCTGAGGCAATGTCTGGTGATTCCCGACCCGTTTCAAGTGGGACAACCGGGACATGGGCCACCATGTGCCGCACACAGGCATGGATGGTGCCACAAGGCTGGCCATGGCAGCATAACTGGATATGGCACACAGGCCAGCATGTGGGCCAGCCAACCACTGCAGTGACACACCCCCACCAAACAGACATGCATCCCTGACTCAGCAGCACAGTGACATTTTGACAGGGCCATGGCACCACCTGTGCAGTCTGGTATGGGTGCTGTGTTGGCAACCCAGCACAGCATCCCATGACTGACCCAGCCGCACTGTGCACCCATGGTGTGCCTACTGGCACACTGTCCATTTGCTATGCAGACATTGCAGGACCACTGTACCACATACTGTCCAGTCCATGACACACCTATGTGACCCTGTAGTCGGCATGCCACCATGGTGTGGCAGCAATGACCACCAGGGCGTGTGGTGCTGGGCACCGCCACGCTTTGGAGGATGATGCACCCTGCCTGCATCCCGGACACACACACCAGATGCGGATGGTACACCTACATGCCACCCACCATGGCTGTCAATAATGGCCATCGCTAACACACACCGACCTGTGCAGGTACAACCCTCCTGGCACCCACAGTGAGGTGCACCCATGATGGACTGTGTACCACGTACAGTGGGGTCATGCCACACACACAGGCCCAAGCCCCACCCTCCCACAGCACATCCCAGGTCCAGGGCAGCCAAAACCATGGTCTGAGCCGCCAGATTGCTGTCAATTGTGCCAGGTCCTGTGTACACCATGCCACTGGGTGTGCACTGCAGTACCCTGTTGTGGCCTACACGTCCAGGCCCAATGCTTGCATGGCAGTGTGGGTCCTAACTCCACCCAGCCTTGGCAGCTGTGCATGCCACATGTGGGCTGTATGGGTGGCTGTGACCGCAGCAGGCACAGCCCTGTACTGCAGGGGCCATTGTGGGGTGTGGTCTGTGCCATGCAGGTATGCTGGCCTGTGCCATGGGCAGTACTGATGAGAGGCTCAGAGGTCTGGGGTGTACCCCTCAGATGCCCCAGCACAGGGGCCATCCCACCCATGCCCCGCCCCAGAGCCCTGAGCACAGCCGCCCTCATGGGCATTGTGCCATTCACACAGCCACTGTGCAGTGCCTGCAGGCTGCTGTCAAGATGCCACTAAGCAACACACCCAACACCACAGTACATGGCGCACGCCCCACCACAATGGGGCCCTGTGGTCTGAACATGTGCCCCATTGTGTGGCCAGCGACCCCAACCGAGAGTCGCTGTCCCACATAGTCCCCACAAGTGGGAGGGGGCTGTTGGAGCCATCCAGCTGAGGATACATTAATAGGATGTAGCCCCCACCGCAGGCATGGGGACGGTCTTGTATGGCCTAACCACTTGGATGAGTGATGGACCACACAGGCAACATGCTACCACACACATGTGGCATGTCCAGTACACCACCTGCCACATAGTGGTGTGTGGCTATACCATGCCCCCCATATCCCTGGGCACTGTCCCACAGCACAACCCCTAGTACTGCCCACAGCCATTGCACATATCGTATGAGATGCCCTGACTGTCCACCTTTAGGAGGGTCATGCCTGCACACCTCTCACCCATACCACAGTATGAGGAATGTTCCCCAGTGTACCTCACAGAGGCTGTCTGTGCCACAATGCAAGGACCTGTTCCACAGTCATAGTCAGCATACGTGAGCAACACTCCATTGTATATGTTGCATGCTACTATATCAATCACTTTGTGCCAGACATTCTGAACATAAACAGAGGTGTAGCCAGATATTGCCATTGTGTACATGCAATCCCCAACAGTTACACTACCCCCTTAGAATATGTACACATCATCTCCATATGGTACCCCTTTCCAAACAAGTCTGATTGTTGTTGGATGTTTCCTCTACTCTAAAGAGGTCTTACATGCATCTGTCTCCTAAGCAACAGATGTTTAAACAGAGACACTCCTCGGTGGCCTACATTAACCCAAATACTATAGTTTAGAATGGCAATGTTAATGTAATGGCATATGGTTTATGACAGGCACTCAACAAACCTGCACACAAATGTGTACAGTGAGTATGCCTGCCTACACCTTTGGACATTAATGCAACAGTTCACTAGTGTTCTGTGCATCTAGATACTGTTTGTTACAGTGTTCCTACATGCTGCTCATGAGTCCCACATTGTGACAGGCACTGTACCGCATATGGGGGACAAAAGGCTGAGAGGTATGCATGCCTGTCCCTGACCCTCAGGGCAGTACCAGATGGAGTAGGGGTATACAAGGAGGGGGGCTGCTGGGGCCCAGTACTCACCAGTCTGCTGATTGTCTGTCCCTGTCCTGATCTGGATGGCACTGTTCTGGTCCAGCTCTCTCCTACACTGAGATCTACAGCCCCTGTACCACTACATGGTGTCTAACGACTCGCAACCGCACGTGCCGCATATGCATTTTGCATGTGCATCGCATGTCGCACATCACATATGTGCATATGCCACATGCGTGGCAGCAATTGCGATTTGTGATAGCGATGTGTGGCATGGCATCTGTGGGGATGCAGCCTGCCTGTTATCACGCATATGCGTGTGCTCCCTGCGGACATAATGCAGTTGCGGAATGGGTGTGAGGGCCCCTGCATGTGTAGCACCTGTGCCTGCAGGGCGTGTGTGTGTGTGTGTGTGTGTGTGTGTGTGTGTGTGTGTGTGTGCCTGCACCCTGGGGAGGTCAATGGCAGGTGGTTGCCCACCAGCAGTGGCCCACGCAGGGCATTGTTGCGATTGGGGTTATGCCCTACCCAACTTGTATCCAGTAAGGCCATACCAATGCAATGCAGTAAACAAAAGGACAACACACTGTATGGATGAGGTGCACAAAGGTTTATTGACACGGTGCACTATACGCACATGTGCCCAATGCACAGTGCTCCCCAGTTCAACCCATCACATGTGACCCCACACTCACCCATGCACACAGTCTTGCATACACACACACACACCCACCCATGTGAACGCACGGTGCCCCACCCATAGACATTGGCCCCCTGCCATGCATATGGCCCCATCCCCCCATTGCAGCTCCACCCAACATTTCCCCTACTGCACAGGTCACCTGGGCATCTCACAGCCATCTGCCACGTGCAAGCCATGCTCGCACAGACCCCTCCAGTGCCGGGTGCTGGGCTGTGGGGGACCCTGCCGAACTGGCAGACTGTGCGGTGCCCTGGTGGACCATCCCTGACATCGCACCTTGCGTGTGCCCCCTCAGGTGGGCTGTTGTGCCTCCGCCCACGCAAGCCTACTTACCTCTGTGCCACATGTGGCAGCGGCCATGCCAGGGCTGCACAGTGTGTTCCCCCATCCCATGCTGAGTGCATCAGGCCCTGTGCAGCCTGCAGAGCACCCTCCTTGGTGTGCCTGTCCCCCTGTGTGTGCCCTGTGCCTGACCCTGTTCCTGTGGGGTGTGTGTGAGGGCTCAGTCTGGCTGTGCCTGTGTTGCCGGCATGCCTGTGTGCACCACCACAGTCGCATCTTGGCACTGTCCTGTGCCCGGGTCAGTGTGGGTGGCGCCTGACTGGGTGTGTGGCTCCGGTGGCATGACTGGCGGATGGGTAGATACAGACGCCAGGGCCAGGGGTGGGGAAGGGGGTTCCACTGTCTCCAGTGGCAGTGTCTGAGTGCTGGAATGAGCAGTGGCTGTGGGTGCCATCCGCTGGGCCAGGCCCTGCAGATGGTGCAGCGGCTGCAGTGCATGCACTTTGGCCTGCATGACTGTGGCCATGGCTGTATCCTGGCACTGCTGGTGTGCCAGCATGTTATCCAGGCCTGTGCTGAGGTGGTTCGTGATGACCGCGCTGGCATTCGCTCACAGTGCAGGATGCCCTGTGTGGCATCCCCAGGCCAGCCGTGCATACCGCTGTGTCCCTAGTGACTGCCTGCAGACTGCCAGCAATGCTGGATAGCTGCAGCTCCATGCAGGTGTGGTGCTCCTGCATGCCATGCCATATGTTCCCCAGCTCCTGCTTGCAATCCCCTGGCTGGCAAGCACCGACTGGCAGTAGTCCCCAATGTAGGCTGGTGGGGAAAGCTGATCCTGCAGCACCTGGACGGCCTCATCTAACTTGTCCTCCAGTCCACGGGCACTCAGTGGGCTGAGCAACCTATGGCAGTGTCCTCAGCCACCAGCTAGTCTTGGTCCAATGCCTCCGCTTGACCGTGGCGTCCACACCGCCTCCACAACTGTGGCGGCACTGCTGGTGGTGTCCTCGGCAGTCCCCTGCTGCTCCCATGGTGGTCCAGCTGTGTCCTCCTCACTGCTGTCTACCGCCTCCTCTACCATGGGGCTGTCACCATCACCACTCCCCTCAGGATCCAACATCAGCTCCAGTGTTCCTGCCACAGGTGTACTGGTGGCAGGGCCACCTCCAGTGTCCGTTGGGCTGCTGCCATCATCTGACACCATGCCAGTAGCCTGGGCCATGCTGGCACCATCCTGGCCCTGCTGCTGCTGCTGCTTCTGCTTTCCAGCTCCGCTCGGGCCACCTGCACCAGCTGCCACTACACCTGTTGGATGGGAAATGTTTTAGTGTGTCCACGCATCACAGTGTGCCCTCACCTGCCTGATCAGTGTTGCATTCACAGGTCTGCATTGGCGTTGTGCTCTGGCATTGCACCCACCACACTTCTGGGCTGTCACACCTAGTGTATGCCACCACTGTACATGCGCCTGCACTGATAGCATGGACCCCTACCATTGCTGTCCTTGCTGTGCTGTCCATCCTGGTATGGAAACTCCAGCTGTCACACGGCCTCCCGTACAGCTCCCACTGCACAGTGGCGTGCAGAGGCCATGTCCATGGGGCAGCACTGTGCTGCAGGGTCTGCACCTCTGGCTGACTACATTGTCCCTACCAGCCATGCACGACCCCTGCAGCCCTCGCCTGCACACTGTAGGCACTGGGATAATGATCCATGCCCCCTCACTGCCCAGCCCATGCCTGTGTGTGGCTTCCCCCAGCACACAGTGCATGTCACAGCATCCCCAGTGCAGCCCAGAGCTTACCTCAGCATGCCCCCCAACAGTACACAGTGCAGGACATGGCATCCCCAGTGCAGCCCAGACCTTACCTCAGCATGCCCCCCAACAGTACACAGTGCAGGACACAGCTTCCCCAGTGCAGCCCAGACCTTATCTCAGCATGTCCCCCCAACAGTACACAGTGCAGAACACAGCAACACCCAGTGCAGCCCAGGCCATACCTCAGCATGCCCCCCTCCCAACAGTACACAGTGCAAGACACAGCTTCCCCTAGTGCAGCCCAGACCTTACCTCAGCATGCCTCCACCAAACAATACACAGTGCAGGACACAGCACCACCCAGTGCAGCCCAGGCCATACCTCAGCATGCCTCCCCCTAACAGTACACAGTGCAGGATACAACTTCCCCCAGTGCAGCCCAGCCCTTACTTCAGCATGCCCCCCCAACAGTACACAGTGCAGGACATGGCATCCCCCAGTGCATCCCAGACCTTACCTTAGCATGCCCACCCAACAGTACACAGTGCAGGACACGACATCCCACAGTGCAGCCCAGCCCCACCTCAGCATGCCCCCAACAGTACACAGTGCAGGACACAGCATCCCCATTGCAGCCCAGACCATGCCTCAGCATGCCCCCTAACAGTACACAGTGCAGGACACGGCATCCCCAGTGCAGCCCAGATCTTACCTCAGCATGCCCCACCCCAACAGTACACAGTGCAGGACACGCATCCCCAGTGCAGCCCAGATCTTACCTCAGCATGCCCCCCAACAGTACACAGTGCAGGACACTAATCCCCAGTGCAGCCCAGACCTTACCTTAACATGCCCCCACACAACAGTACACAGTGCAGGACACAGCACCACCCAGTGCAGCCCAGGCCTTACCTTAGCATGCCCCCCAACAGTACACAGTGCAGGACACAGCATCCCAAGTGCAGCCCAGACCTTATCTCAGCATGCCCCGCAGCAGCACACAGTGCACGCCGCAGCTTCCCCAATGTGGCCTGGCCCATTCCTGTGCGCAGCCCCCTCCCAGTTTCTTGTCCCTGTGCCAGCCCCTCCACAGTTGGTCATGGGTCATTCCTTGCACTGCTGCACATGTCAGCAGCACATGCCTGTCCCTGGCCTGCCCTCGCTATTGTCTGGTTCCTTGTCCCACTCTGTGACCGGTTAGGCCATGTGGCATTCCTGTGGCATGCCTCCCTCCATTACATCTGCCTTATACATTGTCACTCCACCAACCCCATCCTTGCCATTGGCTTCAGTGCTGTTGTCATGTCTGGCCTGCCACATATATTGCTGATTGTTTGTCCCTACTTGTGGCCATCTGCTGTCGGAACGTGTCCAGCTGTGTTACACCAGCGATGCTCTGCTGGTTGAGATGTGACTCTATCCTCCTCTTGATGCTGCTGAGTGGCTCCTGCTAGGTGGGTCCACCCCCAGTGCCCTGTGCACTGCACCTGTTGTGCATTTCTCCCTCTTCTTGGCATCCACTCCACCACTCATGAGGTGTGTAGTGATAGTCGATTTCTCCACCAGGGTGTTAACCTCCTCATGGCCAAAACTCCTCTTCCTCCACTGTCTTTTGGCTGCAGCTTCTGCCATAGCTGTGGCGTATCTGCTGGTGTATGTTGGGCCGCATCTGCATGTTGCGCTCTTTTATATGGTGTACCTTGTGAGTCATAACTTATGCGGTTGCGTTTGCCATATTCATGTGGGTTCTAGAATAGCCCGTAACTCGCATGTCGCAGTTGCTGTTGCGTAAGTTCCGCATCTGTGTTACTTGCGTCTGGTGTATTTTCCTTTCTAGAATCGGGCCCATTTTCCATACTTTGTCACTCCTTTTTGTCTCTAGCTATGCACATTAATACTAAATTAGGATCACTAGCCCCTACACTTGCACTGCTTTGGTTACTTATCTGTCAACAACTGCAATCACAGTCCCCCATTTGTGACATCACAACCTGTTGCATGAAAACAATTATGCTATCATAAATATGAAATTATGATGTCAGCTTTAGCCAGAGCAGATGACATCTACTGAACAGTGATTCGGTTTCATAGTAATGTGCAAAGTTACAGTATTATAAAAAACAGGATGCTAAATACAGCAAATATGTAAATTATAGGCTAACATGCATGTAAGTTATGTATTAGTGCTTACCTTGACACTCAGCTTCACTGTCACCTGCCCAGAACACTCAGTTTATGACTGTTGGCCTGCCATCCTCTCCTATACTCAAACATTTCATACAGAGGGTTGAACATGATAACCTGGTACCTGAATGGAACCACCTGTCTAACAGGAAGACAGGGAGAGTGAGATTACCATAAACCCTCACATTTGCAGCTACATGACCACTGTGCTTAGTGGTTTGGAGGTATTCAGATACTAGCCTTCAAAGTCAGGGACAGGGTGCATGCAGGTGGTGCTACCATAATCATTAAGTGATTAACTACCATTGTACAACTGGAAATGTCAAGGTAGCACTCTTTCTAGACATAGCCATGTAGCCCTTAGTCTCTCAAAGCAGTTACCATTTAATAAAGAACCCAAAGATGTTATATATCTCATTACTCTCCTATATGTGGGCCTCAATTATCAGGGGATACTGCATGTCTGATAAAATGCCTATGACATGCTGTTAGATTTGACCCTGTTTGCAAAGAGTCATGTAGGAAATAACTCACAACGGGCATGGGTTTCTAGAGAACCGATGCACACCCTGAGGCGAACAGCAAGGCACAAGGCCAAGAAACCCATGCCCTGGAGTGGTTTATTGTGCTTATAAAATGGAAAAGTTTTCTTTTTAATGGAAAGGTTTTATTTTCCTTTAGTTATATTGTTGCTAGGCAGAAATATGTGAGTTTGATAACAAAGGCTGAGTGGTTTGAATGAACCCACAGTGCAGTTATTTTGAAAAAACATGCCTAGTGTGGGTTTTTTATTTAAAAAGTGAAACATCTTTATATTAACGGAAAAGTGTTTTATTTTAATTTAGTTAGGTTGCTGCTAGGTATACTCAGGCAGGTTAGTTACAAACTGTTTGTATACCAGAGATTAATGAATGGTCAGGTCATCTGTTTAGACCAATAAAATTGCTAAGACTCTGAAGGATTCTGAAGCCCATTTTTATACAGAAAGGGTCAAATGTCCACTCTTGGTGGTGTAGGCATCATATGTGTAGTCTGTTTAATCTGTGGTACTGGTTTTACTGCACACCCAGGGGTGTAGTAAGGCACAAATCCGCAGGTTGAGTGTCTTCTGCCCCTGGAAGTGTGATAAAATAAGTACAACCAACAACCAGAAGTGTCGCATTGGCTTATAAAATTGGTCTATTGGAACCTTTTAAAAAAGCAAACACTCTTAAAGTTTTTAAAGCCACAAAAACAACAAACATTGCTAAAAATGTAAAATAGTCCCTCCGCAGATGGTTTTCACCCATCAGCTATCTCTCCACACATTCAATATGTTGTGTGATTGTTTACTATCGAATGCAGGAATTCAAAACCCTGCAGTATTCCAGTAGTAGAATGCCCCCAACACATACATGAAATACATGAATTCAAAATTTACTGAATTCACTGGCATATATATATATATATATATATATATATACAGTATATACACTCACATACACACACACACACACACACACACACATACACACAAGCATGCACGCACACATGCACACATGCATATACACGACAAACACGCATGCACACATGCACACACATACACACACACAGGTATCAAATGGAACCAGAACCTTAATTTCACCTGTTGCAGGGCAAGGAGCAGGAGTTCTCTGACAAACTAATAAGGATTAGAGGCACTGTTGGAATTACACTTATGAGCATTGGGAGCTGAGGGGCCATGATAACCCATCTTTAAACTGAGCCCCTCTTCCCATTATAAGTCAATGGCAGTGATGTGTGAGATACCACAGCTCACTTCAGAGCTGAGGGGTCTGAGTCCTGGCAAGTCCCCTTGTAATTCCAGCACTGATTGGAGGGGGACTTTTCATGGTCATTAAAGGAACGCTAGTGATAGAAACTCTGATTAGTACTTGATTTTTTAAAATTTGTTCATGGGCCTGATTCTCAAAGCCCTTAGTTTGACACAAGGTGCCTGCACCAAACATAAATGGTGCAAGTGGCACCTTCCATCAAAAACTGCCCCCTGAGCTATTCTCAAAAGCAGCCCGCATCAAATGTAGGCTGCCTGAACCAAGTGGGTTTGTGCCAGCCTTGTGCCACTAAACTGGCTGCATGGTAGCAGGGGGGCATGTGGCTGACATCAAGCCGCCACATACCCCGTAATGTGAGGCTCAAACTGTCCTTGGAGAATTTCTAAGTATGGCTTAGACCAGCCAGGGCTGGTTTGAGGAACTTAGAATATGTCCCTCTGGGAAAGTTGTGCGATGTGCATCACTATGCTGTGTGTCTACCCTCTCCGATCCCCAGGTTAACACAGCTACCCTCCCTGAAAGACTAGTGGCCCCTTCCATGATTCCGTAAGTGTACATAATAAAATGCAGAAAAACAGCAGCCTTCCCTGGTGGTCTAGTGGTCCCTCACCCTGAACCCCATGCTGCCAAGATTAATTAATAAATATCCCGTCCACCTCATGGTGGTACAGTGCCCGCCCCATCCCCAATGCTGCCTTACTATTATAATATTAAAATGGCATCCTTCCCCGATCCATGCCACCATGTTATTGAAGTAATAAAATTACCCCCTCCCTGATTCCAGATGCCTGCCATATTATGGTACTTAATAGAATGCCCCCTTCCCTAGTCCCCATTGTCACCATTGCCAGAATATTGCAAATGGCCCCCTTACCCTGGTGATCAAGTGGCCCCCTAGCCCTCTACCTCAGCAGGTAGTGGCCACCACCCAGCTACCCCATCCGGAAACAGAGCAGGCACCAGGACAGCCCTCCTCTTACCTCCACAGCTGGAGCTGACTGAACTGTCATTGAGTGCTATACAGTACACTCCTTGATAGTTCAGTTGGCACCAGCTGCAGAAGTGAGAGGAAGGCTGTGCCAGTGCTGGCTGTGTTATGGGATGGGGCTGGGTGGTGGCACTACCTGCTGGGGTGGGGGCTGGGGCCACTTGATCACCAGGAAAGGGGGTCATTAGCAATATTCTGGCAATGGCGACATTGGGAACCAGGAAGGGGGCATTCTATTTAGTACAATAATATGGCAGGCATCCAGAATCAGGAAGGGGGACTTTTATTACTTCATTAATATGGTGGCATGGATTAGGTAGGGATGCCATTTTTATATATTAATAGTAAGGCGGCATTAGGGATGGGGGGACACTGTACCACCACCAGTGGGGCGCGATATATATTTCATAATATGGGCAGCATGGGTTTCAGGGAGGGGGCCACTAGTCCACCAGGGGAAGGGGTTATGCTGAATGTATGTGGGGATCGGGGATAGGGGGACCCCTTATGTTTGTTGAAAGGGACCTTCGGCAGATCCTTCCTGTGTGCCTGGTGTTTGCTGCATGTGAGGATGTGCCGCAAGTGTGCAGACAAAGGTGCTGGGACCCCTCCTGTACCAGAATCTGGTGTAGGGTCCCTAGGGCACCGGGCGCTTCAGTGCAAGCTGTTGTTTGCCGCAACTTGCACTGATCCTAGCCCTTTTCAAGAATTGGGCCCATATGTGTGTAAGGAAGGACATATGAGTATAAAGAACATTCAGTTATTTACCTCTTTTGTTTAATTTAAGGGCATTTATTTTAGGGCCTAGTTGAAGGTTTTTATATATGAGTAAAGGTGGCAGCCATGTTTGTGATGAAACTCAGGAATGAGTAAATGGCTCATGGTTTCTGTATGTGGGTTACTCAAATACCAAATCCCAATGCCTGAACTTGTTCAAACCTGTGCAGTTGGAAAATTAATATACTGGTCTCAGAACTTGTTTAGCCTATCAGGAATAGCCTATCAGGAAGAAGAAACTTTTCAACACATTTTATAACATTCTTTAACTGTTTCTTGTGTTGGTTTTGAAATAGTATTGTTTATTCTTTAGGATCTCTTGTTGATGTGTTCAGCCCACCACCACTGGCTATTTCAGTTTTTTTTTTGATTTACCAATACTTTCTGGAACCTGATGACATCCGTTGAATGAAAACCTGCAGGGAACATTCCCCTCTAGGCATCCATACAACTGATGTCATCAAATAATGAGACCGACTGGTAATTACAAAACATGAATCTGAGGCAAATAATGGGCAGCATCAGCATGGGACCCTTAAAAATACAAAACAAAATATTGCAAAATGGACCTAAGAAGCAGTCCAGTAGTGAGATTAAACAGAGTACACTCAGTACCAAATTTCCAGTTAAAAAAGAGAAGGTCAGGCTGAGACTCCCTTTGACTGAACACCATCAATGTTACGGTAAATACCTTCAGCCAGCAGCAGCTTTTCACTAGATACAGTCAATTCCACTTGACTGCAATTCAGACGTATGCAGTTTTTGGACATAGGCACATGTTCCTTTAGTTCTAAATAATTCCTTATTCTATGATGTGTATTTTTGGGGTTGTAGTTTAGTAAATTTCCATTGTATGCAACTTTTTATGTCTCTTTTCTAATTATTCTGACATAACTGTGGTGATAATTGCTCTGATTAGAGGGAATTAGGTGCTAAATGGTGCTGTACAGTGGGTGTAGCTTAAGAGATATGAGGAGTCCTGTACACTCAGTATGCTGTCTGACAAACAACTGAAAAACAACAGAACTGTGCTCTACATTAAGTATGAATTTAAAGTGTTTGACAAGCTTTCCTGCCTGGAATACAATAAGACAGTGAATTACTGTACTGATAAACATGCCTTCCTGTAGGCTTCTAAAATGTGTAGTTCATTTTCTGGATATATGCAAGTTCGTATATAAGCACAAACAGTGTGCATACAAGAGGTATCTCCTTTCAGAAGACATAATGACACACATATACAAACTGCAATTATTAGAAGCCTCAGTCTTGGACTTTTGTTTCCCCAAACAGGAGAACCTTTTTGTAACTATTTTGTACCTTTGCACTGAAGTGAGAGCTGATCTGTATAATAATGCCTTTATGTATTCTCATACATACAGATCTCCAATCAAATTTAATAAAGCTACTTTGATACAATGCCAGCCTACACTTGGTTTACCCTTGGTCGACTTTAATAGGGTCAAAAATATTTTCACATTGGCAGTGTACACATTAATCATTTTTCCAGTGCATTTGGAAAATTGGAAGAGACAAGGCTGAGCAAAATTTTAAATTAATTGGGCCTACCCCAGCGTTCAGGGGTCACCTTGTGTCAGTCGTCCCACATTTTCCAGGTCATGGAGTTCCTGTGTATCCTACAGCTGCTGTGAGGAGATCTGTGCTGTGAGCACTGAAAGGTGAAAGAACTCTCAGAAAGTGTGAATTTTCCTACGGGCAACCACAACAATTGCGGCTTCCAGATTGTCGCCAGACACCAACCACTTAAATAATGCATGCTCTGCTGACGCCTCGGCTTGGTGCATTTTCTAATCGAGTAGTCAGGAAAATCTGCAAACATGCTGTCATTTACCATAAATCTGCTGCCTGCTTACTACTTTAGAGTAATTAATTTTGGTACTGTTCACAGTTATTAATTTCAGCTGGGAATTCTGTCTCTGAAAGAATTGCTGATTAACCTTTATTGCTAGGAGAAATGGAGCACAGCATTTTTAGTGTTGCAAAACTGTTTGTAGGTTCTTCTGCTCAAATGATTGTCTTTTTTATTCTCCTTTCTCTTCTTTTTTTACTTCATAACATAATACATAGAATTATTCACACACCATTTTAACAGTGAGATGTTCTTTTCTGTTGACTGTTTAGAGTGTTTCACTAAAAACAGGCACTCTTCTTTTGATATGATTTATTTGCAATTGTGCCCCTCAGGGCAAGCCCACCCAGAGCATGGCATATCCACAAACACATATAGACAAATAGGCATACAGATTAAGTTTTTTGCAATCTGTTCACTGAGGAAGGCCCATTGAGCCAAGGTTTGTTTCCAGGTATGACCCAGGGGAGGACAGATACACTTGGGGTGAATATTACAGTCAAATAAATGGTACCTAGCAAAAGCTGAGGAAACAAATAAAAAAGACAATATGAACTGTGACAAAATAAATGATGCAATGAAATAAGGCGTGATAATAAAACAGAAGATGTCATGAGGTAACTGTGTAGATACAGACATCTGCTAAGTTGCAACTATAAAACATAGGCAAATCAACAGTGATTAAAAAATAAAAAGAAAATAGGGAAAACAGGATATAGTATAGCATGTAGTAAAGTATGGTGGCTGCTTTAGAAGGGCAGGAGGGTAAGATAGGTGAGACTTAAAAAGAGAAGGCAGAAAGAAACTTCAGCACAAAGAGGCAGGGAGAAAGAGGCAGGTGTGCCAAAAATACCTTCAAAATTAAGAGGCTACAGGGGGCAGTAAGGAGATTTAAATGGAGAAGGAAGGGTAGAGGCTTGACACATGGGGTGGGTAGAGAAAGGGACTTGTTGTAAGACAGATAAATAGACAGACAGAGACTACATAAAATACCTGATCAAATAGTAGTCTCGTTTCTTCTTTTTGCTTTTCAGGTAGGCAAACACTGATACTGCAATCTACTTTACACATATCAATGTACATGGGAATGGCAGTATATCCCAGAGATTAGAGCAATGAGCTGTAATCAAGATGGGTACATCCAGCAGACCTGAGTTTGATTCCCACAACCTCAGTTTGTATACTGTGTGACCCTTAGGAAGTCACTTAACCTTCCCAGTGCTCCCAGATCACCCCGTAAACAGGCCTTGTACCAAGTGGGCCTTACCTGGTTACCAAAGAATAAAAACAATATTAGATTGTAGGTTCTTTGATTATTTCACAACTTAGTCACTAGGGATTGCCCAACTGAGATACAACATCTTATTTTAGTGGGTCCTGCTTCTACCTGATGTTACAGCTGGAAGGGCTGGAGTACAAATGACTTGCTCAAGGTCAGAAAGTGAATCAATGACTAGGGTGGGCTTTTAACCTAAGGTGTCCAGTTTCAATGGGTTATGTGCTCTCTCTATGAGAACACACTTCCTTGCCATGTTTAGATGCCCTGACCACCATTGAAATTTTTTGTGAACCTACAGTTAGGTCACAACATGTAAGGCCCTGCATACCAGTGTGTTTCAATTAGCATGTCACAGAGTGTTCTAAACAACATTATTTGACTCCATTTAAGAGGGATAAATACAATCATCTTTATAGGTTTTAGACTATAGCATATGAATAATTGGTTGCTGCACTTACCTGCAGACAATCGCTGCCCTACTCCTATCTAGTTCATTGTTCAAAACATTTAGTAACCCCCTCCGAAGAGGTGGTTTAACCTATCTGACTCTCTGCCTGGGTGCACCAACAAACATCTACTCCCAATCTCCCCCACAGCTGCCACCCAACATATTTGCAGACCCAGTCACTCAGATTCTCCCTTCTGTGCTCCAAGTCCCCAAGGACTGCAGTGCAGTAGTGGACTGGAAAGTATGCTGCAATGTTTCATTCTTTTCTTCATGCCAGCAGATGCTGCATTAACATTGTATCCTGAACTGCCAATGAAGGACCAACATAGAAGTGTACACCCACATACAATGACAAGATATAAAAACAAGAAAACTTGGCTCCCTGCCAGGAGAAAACAAGAAGTGTGAACAGAGATGTTGCTTTGTAACTGAGTTTAAAAGGATTGCAAACACTCCTCATCCATATGCAACCACAATGGATGGACAGGGGGTCTGGCACCATTACACACTGGAAAAAAAATCTTGATTAAGTGCTATGTGGCACAACAAGAGAGCCTGAAACCATGTCAAAGGATGGATTTGTAAAACAATAAAGTTTGTTTAGTGGGGATCAAGACTGCATCTTTATAACATTACCCCTGGCCTCACTGTACTGAGGGAAGAGGCAAGAGGTGAGAACTTCACCCACACTGTAGTGAGCCTGTTAGGAGGCCCTCAAGGCCTCAGAGCACATCTTATGGTAGAAGTAAATAAGAAGAAAATGCCCAATGAGAGATGGGATGTTGGACACTTTAATGCAATAAAGGTAGAGCATCAAAATTAGACTGCATGCTCTTGTCCCACCTTGTGTCAGCACTTTCGCCAAAGAACACTGTAGTGTGAAAAATAAGATGTCTGCAGAGTGAGGAACTCAGACAGCAATTTCTGATCTGCCAAATCAAGAGAAGCCTATTGACATGCTTTTCTGAAACTCAACCCATAGGTAAAACTCCTGCCAAAATTCCTGCCTGGAATTTCCAGTGAACAGAGTCAGAGCCTAGAACTGAAGTACTTGAAGCAGGGGATCCACGACGGGAGTCCGACAAAAATTCTGTTGAACGCCCCATCAACGACACGGCAGGTCGGCCGCATTCTGCAGTCAACTGCGGTTCGTACTTGTTCTTTGTTTTCTTCAGGGGCTTTCACCCCCAAACCACCCATCTAGGGGGCTGCACCCCCACACCCCCACTTAAGGATTCTCAACCCAGTCGTGGAGGCTGATTGGGGTGCAGACCCCCAACAGAAAGCACTGGGTTCTAGCGGGTCTCCCACCATGGCTAGGCACTGTAGTAGCTGTGGGGACCTCACGGGTGAAATGTCGCTGTCGGGGTAGCCAGAAGCAGGATTGGCTTGCATAAGTTCCAGTTTAGTGGGGTGGGGGTGGGGGTTCGCCACTTCTGACAGATCCTGCTTAAAGCTATGTAAAATGCAAAATTCTGCAGGCAGAATTCAGATGGAATTTCCATTCCAGTTCTATGAAGTTGTATGGTATTTATAGAAAAATTCTATGAAACCCTGCCAAAATTTAAATTCGGTTATTTCCATCTACTTCTAAAAGCACTCACCCAAATGTTGCCAAATATGGCAGGAATAGAGGTCCATACTACATGTATAAGTGTAAATTTTTAAGTAAAACAGTGTGCTCTGGACAAGGGCAGTCGGTGCACACAAGGGCAGCCAGCCTGCATCACAGTAACATAGGGGACTGCCAGGAAGAAAAAACATGAAGCTTCATGGCATTTTTTCTTCTCAAGTAGTGCACACACCTGACGCTTTGCTGCACATGTATAAGTGTACTGAGTTTCTGTATTCTTAGCTTTAATGAGGTCTGAATTATAGTTGA
Organism: Neoceratodus forsteri; assembly: GCA_016271365.2. NCBI lineage: Eukaryota > Metazoa > Chordata > Ceratodontiformes > Ceratodontidae > Neoceratodus > Neoceratodus forsteri. Next base: position 400,116,146 of record CM057454.1, read on the forward strand.
TCAAATGTTTCATCAAAATGCAATTTTATGTTATTTCAATATAAGTTGAAACTGTATTATTGTATTCAGATTTAGTCACAGTTTCAAAGCAAGGCCTCTTTTTATTTCTATGGTAACTATTCCGGATGGTTCAGAGTTCCTTACAGGGAGAGTAGAACAATAAAAATCACAGAATAATACATAAGCAATGCATAGAACTATAAAACAAAACTAAGAACAGTAGACAAGCTCAAAATAAATGAGTTTTTAAAGTTCTTTGAAAGCATCCAGGCACGGGCTGACTGAACACCAGATGGGAGGGAGATCCATAGAACCATAGCAGTGACCCCAAAGGTTCTGTCACCTGAATATTTCAGTTGTGAGTGAGGAACTGTTAGAAGACCCACGTCAGTGTAGTGGAAAGGAACACAGGGTGTAAGGAAGCAAGAACTCTTTCATGTATTCAGGATCCATATCATGTAGGGTCTTTTAAGTAATCAAGCATATCTTGAAGCTGATACCTGGAGATTTAAAAAAGGGATATGTAATGGGGACTTGTGGCATAAATGATGTATTTGCACAGGAGCTGTTTGACCTTGGGTAACCTCATGAGTGGCATACTTTTCTTTCACTTTAGTTAGATACCACTACCAGGATACGTTGCCACTGGATATGCATGATAAATGTTTGATGTATACAAGAGATGCAGCAAAGTTTTAGTTTGCCAGTGAAGTTGGTGTGAAATCAGAAAATTCACACTTAACAAAGCTTTGCAAATTCCCAGCTGGGCAACACTAACTTCGCTGGTCCATTTATCTACTTTTTTCTAAAGACTTAACCTCCCTTCCTCCCTCACCCACTGTCACATTAGTTATGATCCCTTTCAGATAGTTTTATAATGAATTCTCCCATCCCTTAGTAACACCCTCCTCCCATCTCTGCATGGGCAAATATAAATATCTATATATCTATTTATTTTATTTATTTTTATTTTGTTTTTGTTCACTGGGTAAGTAAACTAGACAAATCCTGCCTATTTTCAGGCATGACCCGGGGGAGGGGGATACAGATGAATGCCAACTGACCTTGAACCAGATTAAGCTGTTGGTGGTATTTTAATGAATGAGAGAAATTTAGCCAGGATACTGGGAAAATTCCCCTACTCTTTTCGATAAGTGCCATGGGATCTTTAACATCCACCTGAACTACCACCAATCCAGGCAGATGGGACCTCGGTTTAACGTCTCATCTGAAAGACAGCACCTCAGAAGTGCAGCACCCTCTCATGCTGCACTGCAATGTCAGTACTGGGATATTAACCAAGTGCCAGATGTGGGAACTGAACCCACAGCCCTCTGATCTCCGGCCTCAGAGGCAAATGTACTATCTTCTGAGCCACTGACACTGCCAAGTTATGTAGTAGGCATGCACACAAAGACATGATAAATCTTGATATCTGATCTACTATGTATATAAATAAAATTTATACACATAGTAACTATGTCATCAAGATTTAAACACACAATAAGTACATCATCACTACCCCCTCCCCCTGCCAGCCAGCACTTCTTCCAAGTTTCATTCATCTTAGAGCAGTTTCAGTCCAAATCCAAACAGTCCTTGCATTTCCCCAGCAAACACAGTACCATTGATTTGAAGTTTAACAAAACTGAAATGTACTGCTGCTTCTCACATACAGTAGCCTTAACATAATAAAAATAAACTTTCCTCAGAGCCAGCTTCTCCAATTGCACTCTTGCTTGTCTTACTGCTCGCTCAGTGGCCCAGCACTCCTATGGAAACCCACACTTCTACGACATTCACCCCCTCAACTGCTCCCACTATCATCTCAACCAGTCATAACACTGTTCTTACTCAGCTCCTGATCAGCATTCAACCTCAGCTGAGGCAGCCACTACAGCACATCGTGTCTGTGTGTTTTTTCTCTGTTATACCTCTGCTCTGCCTCGCTCCACCGCTAGCCCCTTGGCATCTACCAAAATTGGGCATCTCCTTCGCTCCAGGTAATTAGCCACATAAAAATACTATGAAATAAAAAATAAAATAGATAAATGACCAAACAATAAAACTGTCACCAACAAAACTCTCATAGGTTCATAGGTTCATAGGTGTAGTATCAGTTCGGGAGACATGCCCATATAGAACTGGTTGCCTATTGGCAAAAGATAAATTTCTTTTCTCTATATATTCATCCAGTCTGTTCTTGAATTCAGTCAAGCTATTACTAGTAACAACCTCTGTTGGTAAGGTGTTCCAAATAGAAGGCACACTGGGTGAAGTAGTTATTCCTTTTAGATGCTTTGTTAGTAGTAATTTTTAACCTTAAATTATGTGCTTTAGTATTTGAAATAACAACATGTTTTTGAGACAAATTGCCTCACACAAGGCAAAATCTTTCAATGCTCTGTAAACTAGACACAGGTCACCCCTTAAGGATCTATATTCTAATGAAAATATGCCAAGATATTGTAGCCTATTATTATAGTCAATATTTTTCAAGCCACTGATCTTCTTAGTAAATCTTCTTTGCACCCTTTCAATAGTGATTTTACATCCCAGGGAAGTAGGGGTGCAAAATGATACACAATAATCAATATGAGACCTAACCAAACTAGAGGGATTAGGACTTCTGGTTCCCTACTCTTAATATGTTTTAATATACAAGATAGTATGCCATGACATTTTCTAGTTATATTCTTAGTATGAGTTATAAACTTTAAATCATTAGTGATAGTAATACCCAGATCTTTTCGGTTTTAATGTTATCTAAGATGTTATTTTCTACATTATAAGAAACTTGCCCATTATTCCTACCTAGGTGCATCACCTTGCACTTAGCTGTGTTAAAGGTCATTTTATTCCTTACTGACCATTCAACAAGGTTGTCCAGGTTTGATTGTAGATTTTTAGCTGATTCAAGATTAACAACACTACCTAATTTACAATCATCGAGTATTTAAGTATCCATATGCCATTATTAACTTGCATACTAGTTATTAATATATTAAACAACAGGGGGCCTAAAACAGAGCCTTGGGGTACTCCGCTACTAACTACCCCCCAATCTGACAAATGCCCCTTGATACTTACTCTCTGCTGCCTATTATTCAGCCAGTGATTTAACCATTTGATTATATTGCCATGAAAACCATACCTTATTATGTCCTCAATTAAAATTCCATGAGGAAGAGAATCAAAAGCCTTCTCAAAATCCAAGAAGATAACATAAACAGGGAGTTCCTGGTCTAGTGCATTACTAACCGGTTCAAAAAAATGTATCAGATTTCCTGGCATGATCTTCCCTTAACAAAACCATATTGTGAGATGTCTATGATGTTCATAGTTTGAAGGTGAGTAATCATTTTCTGTTGTAGGATCCTTTCCAATATTTTACCTAGACATGAAGTGAGGCTAATAGGTCTGTAATTCTATACAAGGTGTTTACTACCTCCTTTATGGATAGGCATTACTGTAGCTAATCTCCACTCTGAAATGACTGTGCCTTCATGTAATGATAGATTAAATAGACATGTAAGGATATCTAATAGCTCAAGTGATAATTCATTAACAAATTTAGAAGGAATACTATCAGGACCTGCTGAGGAATTGACTTTAGTAGCTTGTATAGCTTGCTTAACTTCTTGTGACGTAATTTTTGGATATGGGGATTTGGGTGTTAAATTTTCCATGGATGCATAATCTTTTGTTTTATATACATTCAGAAAATAATCATTAAATTCCTTTGCCATGTCTGCTTCATTAGTCATAGGCACATTATCTTTTAATAGTGGACCGACTAAAGGTACATTCCCTTTTAGTGAACCAATATAACTAAAAAACTTGTTTTTTATTGTCCTTTGTTAAGGTGGCAAGTTTTAATTCTAAATTCTTTTTTGCTGTTCTAATAGCTGTTTTACATTTTTTTGCCTTAGTTTTAAACTTTTCCCATTTCTCTGTAGTTCTACTCTTATTATACTTATTAAATGATGTTTTTTTTTTATTTCTAATCAGTTTCTTAGTTTTACCATTCAACCAAGGAGGAACCCATTTATTATTATTATATTTCCTGTATACCGGGACCCAGGTATTTATACAGTAATCAATTTTTTGTCTTAAGGCTTGCCATATTTTTTAGTTCAGCTTCCCATTTCCATGTTGAAAGATAATTTGTAATTGCCTCATAATTTGCTTTGTGAAAATGTTTATTCCTTGTAGCACCTGAATTAGCTATAGAATACTATTTAATACTCCAAGACACCATATTATGGTCACTATTTCTGAGAGGTGCAGTAACTTTAGGAAGTTCCCCTATATTTTTAATATTTGTTAGAATACGGTCCAAAATATTATCCTTTCTAGTTGGTTCTGTTACTAATTGTTTTAAATTATTATGTAGAGTAAATGCTATAAATCTTTTATCTAACTAAGAATTCCCTGTCAATGTTTGCCAATTGATAGCTGGTAAGTTAAAATCCCCCATCAAGATTAAATTATCATAAGTATCCAATTTCTCTAGAGCTTGCGTAAAGAGATCATTACTAGTTTTGTCTAAATTTGGAGATCGATAACACAGACCTATTATTATATTTCTATCTGCATGGATGTTAGCATATATTATTTTGGTATAAGTTTCATTGTTTATATTTGTAGATATTTCAAAACTGTCTATATGTTTACTTATGTACAATGTAATCCCACCTCCCTTTGATTTTTGATGGTCCTTATGAATTACTGAATAGCCTGGGATTTCTATACCCCAATTTGTATCTGTAAACCATATTTCAGTGATACCACATATATCAATTTTATTATTGTGTAAAATACATTTTAACTCATCTAATTTATTATTTAAGCTCCTAGCATTAATCAGTAAAAATATTCAGGTCCATGCTAGACACTTTAGGATCAGTTCTTTTTAATCTATATGAGGAACTAATATGACAAGCTCTAGAATCATTTGTACTCATATCATTAGGATGAGATATCTGCGCATTATTTATCCTCTCCTCCAATTTATCAGTTTAAATGAGAAGAAATGAAAGTATTAATATGTTTTGCTAATAACCTAGTTCCAAGTTTATTCAAGTGCAACCCATCCCTGCAAACTAACACAGGTCTACCTGCAAATTCTTCCCAGTGCATGATACATTGTATATTTTGTTTAAGACACCAGCAGCTTAACCAATTATTCCGTGATTTAATTCTGTCATTGATATACTTACTTGCTCTTGGAACTGGAAGAATCAAAGAAAAGCAATTTGACAGTTTAAGTCTGTCAATACATTATTCATTCCACAAATTCTTCTTTAATATTTTGTAAATTTTTATTAAAGCATTATTTACCCTGCATGAATAACCACAATTGGTTTATCCCACTAGATCTATGGATATTTCTAGTCATTTTAGTTATGTCCAGCAGCTTGGCTCCTTTAAAACTAGATACAGTCCTGTTCCTCTTATCCATCACATATAGCCGTATCTAAATTCTTAATAATTGAGTCCCCCAAAAGATAAATCTGTCTAGTCTCCCCCAAATTAGTAACAGTCAGGTCCATTAGATTATCAGAATTGACCTGTACAGATGTGTGGGATGAAATTAGTGTATCGTCAACTATTTGCTTAGAATTTATTATCTGGTTTGGTGGGGTGGGGGCAAGGACGTAATAGTCTAGACTCTACCAGATTTGTATAATTCAGATCTATGTTATTATTAAAATGGGTAAATGTATTCAGATGATTTGAGTCAGATATATGAGAATTTGTTTTACTGAACTCTCCGTCTGATTTATGGCAGGCATATGACTTCCTACTGGCTCACTGCTAAACTGGATGCCATTTTTTCAAAATTTTCAGAAGCCCTGCATATTCAGCCAGTAAGACTACATGCTGCTGTATAAATGACATCATGATGACAGAGTCCTTAGCAATCACAGCCAAAACAGGTAACACTCGAGGTGCAACAGCCCTTTTCCACAAAGTAAACCGACACATTTTTATAATTTAAAAAAAAGAAAAGAAAAAAATAAACTAAATCTACACAACCCACAAGGTCCCTGTTGTGTAGGGACCTAGTGGAATAAATAACTTATTTTCACTTGGACTGTTTGACCTTGGGCACATCACTTGTGGCTTATGCCACTCGTGAGGTTAGCCAGCGTCTAACAGCACTCGTGAAAATAGTTTATTCCACAGATCCCTGTTATGTATTCCTTATAGAGATATAGATATAGATATAAACAAATGACCCACTGCCTCCCCATCTCAACCATCCCTCAATGTTTGAAATAACACCCCCACCCAACTACCATCTGATCCCACCACCGTCTTCCCCCAGCTCCCAAAAAAATACATTTTTTTGTGATTACAAAAGATGAAAACTATCCACCACTGCAGAGCACCCACTTTGTTCAGTGTCCATATTGATAATTTAGGGATGAATGATGGCATCATTGCTTATAGAAAATCTGATTGACTGAGTTCCAGTCAGTCAGGTTTTACTGTAAGTAAGATGACACCATTCATTCAATCCATTACTGCTAACGGACACTGAACAGAGCCAATCAGGTTTTATTATAAGCAAAGACATCTTTATTTCATTCCGGCCAGCACTGGTACAGACAATGAACAGAGTGGGCGCTCTGCACCAAGACAAACGTTTCTTCTTTTACAGGTTATGAAAAAATATTTTTGGGAGTGCTGGGGGAGAAGATGCTGTCTAGGCATAGGTCAGAAAGCATAGGCACAACAGGAGAAGTTCATCATCAGAGTTTATTGTTGATAATAAAAAGCCTTACAATATCAAAAGACACGTATACATAATATAAAAAAAATTGTATTACAAAAAAATAATATTAAGAGGAAAGAGAATAAAAAAGAATACATTAAAACTGTGGAGACACTAAGAGAAAGGCATCTGTACATTTGTATTTACAATTATAGTGTGGCTGCCACTGGAGGCTGGTCAGCTTTTTCTTTTTCCTTCTTATCTGCACAATGGTAGAAAAATATTTTGCTAATTATTTAATTGTGTTATCATCTTCACAGTTAAACAATATACTCATCAACTCATTTTTTGTAAAGTTGGCCAGCCTAGGAAGGTCTAGCCAGTACTTTCTAGGTTTGTCATACCAGGGGCACTTCCACAACATATGAAGTCTATCCTCCTCTCCCTATGTGACAGTCACAACATTTTTTGTATCTTGGGTAATTTGTTATATCTAACCTCAAGTATATTACTTTCTAGCAATTCTAATTTTGCTTTAATGAATACATTTCTTAAGTTCATATCTATTAAAACATTCTAATAATATTTAAAATCCAAACTAGGGTTATTCTGCGCGTACCACTTGGCATAGTTTGAGCATTGTATTTTATGTAAATTCTGCTGTATCCAATATTTATTTATTCTTGTTTGGATGTAATTCTTGTATTTCAGATTTAAAGAGATATTCTTCTCTATAAGATGCCTTAATACCAACAATCCATATTGGTCCAATTCATTGTATATTTTTTGCTGCCAATTATTGTTACCACATTTATTTCTAATCCAGTTTGTTTGTTCTATAAAACATAATTTAGGTAGTCTGGTGTCTGATAATCTAGTTAACCTCAGCCAAAATTTTAATTTCCTCCTGTCAAACTGAGAGAAAAATATTTAGAAGTCCCAGTTCTGCTCTAAGACATATGGCTGGGCAAGATGGAGCAAGATGCAAGCCTGCCCAAATAATCTTGTTGGCTGGAGTCATAAGGACCTCCTCATTATTACTGTCCCATAATGCAACCCCATACAGTATTTGGAAGCAGTATTTAGCTTTTAATGCAGTGATAAGTGGTTTAATAGAATGCACACTATACATAAAATTAAATTTTCTCAGACCCATTGCTGTCTTTTTAGTTTTTCATAAATAGTTTGTAAATGGTGTGTCCATTTATTAGTAGTTGAGTAAGCTAGACCCAAATATATATATATATTATAGCGGACGTGGTCGTGCCACTATAGTTAGGGTTCAGCGGTCAGTTTCATATTAAAGTCAAAAGTTTGGGCATTAATAACTTTGGACCTGTTCAATGAATTTGCCTGAAATTTGGTACGCATAGTGGGGCATGGTAGATCTATTGCTCTGCAAATAGCATTTTGGTCGGACTTAGATCTTGCATACAAAAGCACTGAAAATGCAAAATTATCTGTTTTTGGAGGCAGCTTTTGGGATTTTAGATGTGCCTCTGCATGGCCATTGTGTGGCATGCTGTTCAGTGAAAAGGCTTGTTTGAAAGAGCTTTGGTGGCCAAACATGTTGCTTTTCATTTGGTGAAAAAATATTAAGGCATTCAAAAGTTATGCCACTTTTAAGTTCCCATTATAAGTCAATGGGAAAATTTATATGTATGTTTTGCGAACAAAGAATGGGGGTTCTGGCCATCTGGTCCCACCTGGTGGTTAAAGAATTTGTAGCCTCACGGTTCAAGAATCTTTGTACCAGAGGATTTTTCAAATTCTTTGATTGTGAGGTCCACCATCTTGTTTTCAGTTTTTTGATCAGAAAAACACAAATATCTCGGCTCAGGGGTAACTTCTGAAGTAAAACTCGGATGGGTTTTACTCAGGGGGCCCCGATCTATTGAGCCATGCCTTTGGTTCCATCCAAATCAGTCTAAAAATAGAGTTATTAGCTTTTAAAATATTTGTTTGTGGCTCGTGAACGTTCTTTGATCACGAGCCTGCAAATTCTTTGATCGCAATTGTGCATCACGAGTGAGGGATGACATGGCCAGATTTTAAAATGCATTTTTGTAGCCCAGTGGTGCCCTACAAAGTTATATAAGGGTGGGTTTTGCTCAGGGGGCTTTGTTCTGCCCCATCTGAATAAAAAAACATTACTTTTCATTATCCCTGGTAGTCTAGTGGTCCCTCACCCATCATAATAATGTACATAGCGATCCCTGTATCCTGGTAGTCTAGTGGCCCCAATAAGTATCATATTAATATGTATTTTGTTTTATCAGTGGTAGCCTAGTGGCCCTATGTGTGTTATTTATATATTTTTCATAGCTCTGGTAGTCTAGTGCCCCTGATCTGTACTTCATTATCATTATTATTCATATCCCTGGCAGTCTAGTGGTCCCCCAAACATAATAAAATAAATTTGCATTTCCATGTCCTGGTAGTCTAGTAGTCCCACCCACCCACCCAGCCATGCCAGCCACACCCAGCACCCCACCTTCCCCAGCCAGTGATTGGCACAGCCACCTCTCACCTCCACGGCCAGCTGCCAGCACTGTATGTGTTAGCAGTGGTAATTCAAACTGGCACTCTGAAATTATTTCTAGGCTCATGTTTGAATTAGCGATAGTAATACACACAATCAATAACTGGCCATGTAGGTGAGGTGAGCTATTCAATCACTAGCTGAGAAGAGGTGAAAGTGCTAGAACCTAACTTTAACATGGCTGAAATGAAGAGTGGCGTCATTTCTAGAACATGGAGGTATCTTATTTATTATTATGATAGAGAGACAGCTAGACACAGGAGATGAAAAAAATATAAATAAACACACGCGGGGGCACTAGCTACCACGGCTACAAAAAACATATTAATAAGATACTCATTGGGGGGGCCATTAGACTACCAGGGATACAGGCATCATTATGTACATTACCATGATGGGAATGGGGCCACTAGACTACCAGGGATAATGAAAAGTATTGTTTTTTCATTCAGATGGGGCAGAACGAAGCCCCTTGAGCAAAACCAACCCTTATATAACTTTATAGGGCACCCCTGGGCTAAAAAAAAACTATTTTGAAATCTGGCCATCTGGTTCCTTGCTCTTTGTTCATGAACGAGCAATTTCTTTGATCGCGAGCCTGCAAATTATTTGATCGCGGTCGTGCATCGCGAGCGAGGGATGAGATGGCCAGGTAGAAAAATCTATTTTCTCAGCCCAGGGTATCCTAGGAAGTCAAATGAGGGTGGGTTTTGCTCAGGGGGCTTTGTTCTGTCGCACCATGGTGGTAGTTTACAGCAATTTTTAAAATTGTGTAAATTACAAAAGTTTTTAATCTTTGTTCGTGAGCCTGCAAATTCTTTGATCATGAATCTGCAAATTCTTTGATCATGAGATTCTTTAAACGCATCTTTGATCGTGAGGTAGGACAAGATGTCCAGATTTTTATAATGGAATAGATTGGGAAATTTTACCAAACTTTAAGATTGAATATCTTGGAAATGGTTTTGTCTTTTCACTTGAAATTCAGAGGTGCTTGCAGCATGCCCTGTGCATGTAAATTACACTGATTATGTGTCTGGAAAAATTTTTGCGGAGATATGGCGTGGCACAGTTTACGTTCTGCAGACAGTGTTTTGCTTGTGGTGGTGCCTTGAAATTGCTAGGATGCCTAGCCTTAGTGTCATGGATGAAGTTGCCAGTTATTGTGTGTTAAATGCCAACAGGTGTGGAACTGTGCCAGTCTGATGAATAAATATTTAAAACTGTAACATGTTATATCTCGGAGATGGTTTGGTCTTTTCACTTGAAATTTGGAGAGTGTTGATGGGATGTCCTGTAGATGTGAATTGTGGTGTTTATGTCTTGGACAATTAATTTTTTGCCGACAGACTGAGTGGCACACTTAATGTTTTACGGACAGTGTTTTCTATTGTTCTACTACATTCATATTCATTTAGTGGCTGGTTGTGCTGTTGTCACTGTACTTTTTAGTCATCAGCTGTACAATGTGGCCCAATCCCACCAACTTGCGTAACTTTCTACTTTTTATTCTTTCTTAAAAAGTAAGGAAATTCTATGCAAAAAAACTTCATTAATGCATCAGTTAGGGTTCTTCTACAGTGAAAAAGTGAGGAAATTCAATTTTAGGTTCCCACCCTTGCCCTGCACCCAGCCCACCCCACCAACAGGCACTGGGGTGTGCCTTGGAGTCGTCAGGCCTAACTTTCACCCCATTCTCCTACACTGCACCACCTCAGCTTGTTTACACATGGGATGGGGTGAGAGTTGGAGCAACGACCCCAATGCAACCCCAATGCCTGTTGGTGGGGGTGGGCTGGGGGCGGAGTGCAAGAAATGGAAACCTAAAATAAATTTCCTTCATTTTCTGTAGAATAACCTCAACTTGATGCATTAATAAAGTTCTTTACATAGAATATATATATATATATATGGAATATACATATATATATATATATATATATATTAGTTGGAGAGCAAAAAAAACTGTGTTTAATGTATTAGTTAGGGTTATTCCACAGCGACAAAAGTCAGGAAGTCGGTATTAGGTTTGAAAAAACTTGCAGTCCCTCAGCCCGTCCCCCAAACCAGTATTGGGGTGTACATTAGGTTATCAGCCCTAACTCTCACCCATCACATGTGTGAACAAAGCTGAGGCACAGGAGAATGGGGTGAGAGTTAGGACTGACAACCCCAATGCACACCCGATGCCAGTTGGGGGGGGCTGAGGGGTGCAAGGTTTTTTCAACCCTAACACTGAATTTCCTGACTTTTGTCACTGTGGAACAACCCTAACTGATGCATTAAACAGATTTTTTGCCTCTATTATATATATATATATATATATATATATATATATATATATATATATATATATAGTTTGACCCAATCAGTTCTATTAGTACTCCTCTTCCATTGGTTTCTGAGTTTATTTGAACCTAAAATCATAATTTTGTTATATCTATTTATCCTCACCCAAACTAGCCAATGATATATGGTATAATGGAAAAGTTTTTAAGGATTTTGGTATAACAGTGTTGTTTCCTAATAGATACAACTTTATCAAAGGCTCAATATGGACCACAGAGAGATCAGATAGTAAATGGGGAGCATGATCCAATTTGGTTGAGTATATTTGGAGTTCAGTCTTACATTATGAGAATAATCAAAAGTTGAAAGGAGCTCTTAGTAATTATATTGGAAATCTCCTGCAAGTACCATTGGGAAGAAATGGAATATTACAGGTAGAAAGGAGTACATTTGGAAGTCAAATAGACATGCTTATTCAAAATAAATATACTGCAAATTTGATCCTAGAAAAGCAGACAGCCCTTGATGCCGTGGCTTCCATTTGGTAGATGTGGAATCCACTTTTAAGCCTAATGAATTCGAGGGCTGAGAGGCATAATCCCATTAAAATGAATCCTCATACCACTCATGGTAATTAGTATATGAAGTTAGCAGGGTATGTAATTTGACAATCAAAAGATGGGACTATTAGCCCTGGTGGTGACTTGAGTGTCTGCTCTTCCTCTACTACTGCTTTTCATAAAGATTGTTTTTGGCTTCTTTCCTGGAAAATTTCAGGATGGAGATCCAAAACTATAGATTATGATTGGTTAGCTACCTGAAAATGTTGATTTGCTGTGCTTTCAAGAAACCTGGCATTGTTATGATGAGGAGGTTTCTCTGAATGGTTATCAATCATTCCAACAAGGTGCTCGTAGAAACTCAAAGTAAGGTAGATCTGCTGGTGGTCTTATTATTTTTGTAAATTGGATCTGTTCAGTCAGTTAAGTGTATTTATAATAGTAATAATCTTTATTGGTGTTTGCATTTACAATCCTAACTGCAAACTGATAATAATTAATGGATATATGCCCCCCTATGGTTCTAAGATTTATACGGAAGGAATTTGGAGTTCCTTGAAAGATTGTTTCTTTAATTGTAAGTCCAGATTCCCAGATGTTGAAATAATATTAATAGGTGATTTTAACTCATGAATAGGTGAACTTGATGGTCTAGGAGGAAACTCCATCTTGATACACAAGAATATTTTTTCAGTACTACCAAAAAGAGCAGTAGCTGATATACACATAAATAAATCAGGCAGATACCTGATTAAGATAATGGATGAGATGGGTTTTTATCCTTTGAATGGAAGAATAAAGGAGCTCTAACAGGCAAGTTTACCTATTATAAATCTACAACTAAGTCCACCTTAGATCTTGCCCTGTCGTCTGGTTCCCTAAATTATTGGGACTTATTGTCAGTTCATACTAGAGCTGAAAGTGATCATATGCCCTTACTTTTAGGTACAAAAGAGTTATTAAATATTCATATATCTGACACCTCCCAATTCCTTTTGATTGTAGGATGAACGGACAACTTAGATGGGAATCAGTGTTGGAAAACCAGATTATAGAACAAATAACTATTTTTATGGACCAAATTGATACATTGGACTTGCTCAATTCAAGTGCTAAGGATATTGGGGATCTTTTGCATATATTATTTAAACAAATTAGAAATGTCTATATAAACAAGTAATAAAACATGATTTGCAGGGAAAAACCAGGCCTGGTTTGATTCACAATGCCTGACACATAAAAGACATATTAGGAAACAACTTAGAAAAGTTAGAGAGTTTAAAGATAAAGAACATTGCCTAACTTTAAAACCAGAAAAAAAGGCTATAAAAAATTGCTTCAAGAAAAAAAAATCAGCATTTTATAAGGGTAAATGGAAATAAATGCTGCAAGCAATATATAAGAAAGATGATAGGGAGTTTGACAATTGGTAGCGAAAAGTTATGAGAACTTTAAAAACATGCCAGACTCATATATAGGAGGTTCAATGGATATAGCATTTTGAACAGATTTTCTGTGCTCCATTAATAGTTGATTCATATTTCAGTCAACATGAGAACAATAATTTTAGAGTGATTACTAGTCAAGAGGTATATTTTGCTGTTAAGTTGTTGAAAAACAGCAAAGCCCCAGACCAGATAAAATGCTGGCTGAGGTCATTTTATGTAATACCAATTCCTAGAGTCTATTGCTTGCTGTTTTCTTTAATAGATGTATTCAGGAAAATTATATTCCAAACTCTTGGACAGGGCAGAATAGTTCCTATCCATAAGAAAGGGAGTCTTATGGATCCATCTATGTATCGGCTGATAAACCTTCTAGGCACAAATTTAAAAATCTTTTCTGGAATAAAATATTAGATCAACTTTGATTCAAATTAACAACACTGGGGAGTTAAATGAAGCCCAATCAGGTTTTTGATATGGTTATTCCACAATGGACAATTGTTTTGTTCTTAGCTACTTCATCCATAAATACACAGTCACTAGGAGACAGAAATTTTATGTGTTTTTATAGACCTTTTGTCTGCTTTTGATACAGTTCATGAACCCGATACTCTGGGAAATTATGACTAGTCAAGGAAAAGATCCTGCCCTGGTAACAATAATAGTATCTTTGTATAGCAATACCTGGGCTAGGATTAGAGTTGGGAATCAGGGCCAACTTTCATCATCCTTCAGAATTAACCATGGAGTGAGACAAGCTATATCCTTGCCACTACCCTATTCAATATTTATATCGATTGGTTACTGAGGAGGATGAAACAGTGAATTATGATGTTCCAAAATAGGAGCTAGACATACTCCTGTATTAGCCTATGCAGATGATCTTGTTTTAATGTCACTTACATGGAGTGGTTTGCAAATATAATTAGGTGCTATGAAAAAATACACTCAAGACCAGAAATTAAAATTTAATTACAGTAAAACAAAAATTATGATTTTTGGTTCAAATAAACAGGAGAAGTTGTAAAATTTGCAAGTAGCATTTTATTAAAAATAGTGAAATAAAAAATAAAATTGTGCAGGATAGCTCCTGATACAGGCAGTTCAAACAAACAGACGTCTTTCATTGGATAGTCTCTCTAAAATCTCCAGCTCTCTCTGTCTCTAAACAAATCATTGCTCTCTTTTTATAAGATGTTTTCCTTGGCAACTAAATTCTGCATCCTCTTCTTGTAAATTACACCACCTTTGTTCCAGAAAATGTATTAAGACTTAGTCAGTTTCTCTCCTGTCAGCAGCCTGAAGAGTACATTAGTCTTCTTAACAGGTGCAACCAATTAAGACATCCTCTCCCAGGGCTGATTTCCTGCTGCTAATTCTGCAAACAAGCTTGTAGAGGTCAAAATACACTTCAAGGTTAACCCCCTGTCTTCCAGATAAACCCAAATAGCTGTCTGTAATCACTTCAACAATATGCATTTGCAAACCAAGGGATCTTAGTTTTACATAAACATTCACATATATATTTTAACCACAGAGAAGTAAGGGAAGAAAGAAGGAATAGAAACAGCAAGGATAGGAAGGGAGAAAATGGGGGAAAATTGTGGAACTGTTAGAGTGGCCAATTCCTAGGTGCCACAAGGAAACTTTCATTGTGCAATTAGGCACACAAGAGATAGACAAGTAACAGAATAGAAAAGAACAGAATATATCCTTGCTTTTAACTCCCACTGAATAGTAAATTGGAGAGGGTCTTATCCCAACTCTGCCACTTATTTTCAACCCATTTCTTCAGGAGGTTAGCATGGTATATCATAGTAGGAGTTTTCCTATCAGGGTCTCAGTCTCAAAGTTAACTGTACTGATACATCTAACCACTTTATAAGGCCTTTGCCACTTTATCACTTCATTAACAATTTGTTTTCTGTAGTGGGTAACAGTAACAAGACCTTTTCACCCGGCTCAAAATCTTTTTCTTTTAGCCCATGGTCATAACAAGCAAAACAAATTCCTTATCACCTCAAATACTTTATCCCCATTCCAATCAGGATTCAGGAAATCTCACTCAACCTCCTCCTCCCTCTTTTGCTTCTGCCATGAATCTTGGCCACATTACCTCAGCTATTTTCACTGACCTTGCAAAGGCCTTCGATTCAGTTTCCTATCCTCTTTTCTTACATAAACTCAGCTCCATTGGTCTTTCCCCTGCCTCAGTGTCCTGGTTCAGCTCCTATCTTTCCAGTCCCTCCCAGTCAGTGTCTGTATGAAATGTCTTATCCCCCTCCTTCCCCATCCTTGCTGGCATGCCTCAGGTATCTATATTTGGGCCCATACTTTTTTTTCTCTTTATAAATGATCTTCCCTCAGTCTGCACATGCTCCAGTATACATATGTATGCGGATGATTCCGTACTGTTCCTGTCTGGTCCATCCACCCAAGTAGTCCAAACCTCCCTTCAAAATTATTTCTCTGTGGTAACAGCCTGGTTTGATACTAACTCACTAAAATTAAACACTATAAAAAACAGTAGCCAAGACTTTTGACTTCAAACAAATGCTAGCCAAGCTTCCATCATTATCAGTCTTTTTCTCTGTAGCTAACACCCCTCTCGATAATGTCCCCTCATACAAGTACCTTGGTGTCTGGCTTGACCCCTTCCTTGACTTCTCCTCCCACATTAGTGCACTACACACCAAACTGTGACCTAAATTAGTACTTCTCTACTGACACAAGGCCAGCCTCTCCCTCAATGTAAGACATGATCTTATTGTCAAGTGGATCTTCCCTTAACTTGATTATGCCAACATAGTCTACAGCGCTGCCCAGCTACCTCTCACCAAGCTTGATGACCTGTTCCATGTCTTCTGTAGGTTTCTTCAAACTCTCCCCTTAACCCACCATTGTGATCTTTACTCCTCACTCTCCCTCCAGTCTCTTGCTCAGAGGCACTTCTCTCACTGCTCCACCTTCATTGCCAAATTCTGGTTTGGATCCCTTCCATCCTACCTCACCTCTCTCCTCACTCCCACCTCCCCCTCACCCTATAACTCAAGGTCTAAGTGCACGCACACCTTTTCTCTCCCTCATGTCTGAACCACAGCTGGTAAACTCTCCTTCTCTTACAGATTTCCCTCCCTTTGGAACAGCCTCCCCTCCCTTACTCACCTCTCTCTCCCTCCTTTCCTGCATGTAAATGCTTGCTCAGATCCACCCCTCTCACCTCCTGCACCTTCTCCCCATCCTAGCCCTCACTTTCTGCAGCATGTCTATCTCCCTTACTGCTGAGTACCACTGTAAATACCCAACTTTGTAATCTACTATGAACCACTGTAAATACTTTTTTTATGTGTGCTGTTTTCACAGTTAGTTTTGAAACACTGTAAATATTTCTTTTGCACTTTGTCCTCTCTTGTTCTTTGTACTCCTCAACTCTGTACATAATGTCTGTGTTTGCACTTTCACTGTTTACTGTATTACAATTGTTGTATTTCTGTTTTGACTCCTATACCCCCAACTCTAGGTCACATCTGGAAACGAGCCTTGGTTCATTGATGCTTTTCGAGTTATCAACTTTTAAATAAATAAATAAATAAATAATAGACCTTCTGCTATTTGGGGCCTCTTCCTGGTTACTGTGGGCAATTTCAAAATATTTTTCCAGGTTCTTTCTCAGCACACATATAAGTTGCAATAGATTCTTTCTGAGTGGGGTTATCATCCATTTTTTATTACATCTAGTGGCCCTCTAGGTTGTCTATCATATAACATTTCAAAGAGTGAAAACCTATTGATGCCTTTGACACTTGTCTGTAAGCAAAAAGAAGGTAAGGTAAGCGTTGGTCTCAATCTTTCCCATCACCTTCAACAAACCTTTTTAAAATGCATTTTAGGATTTGATTAAAATGCTTAATAAGACTGTCTGCCTGAGGGTGATATGGAGAGGTCCTTATGGCAGTAATACCTAGCAGTCGGTACAGCTCCTTCAGTAATGTAACACAAAAATGACTAACCTGATCAGTAATAATCTCTTTAGTTATGCCCATCATGCTGAACATTTTGGCAAGCTCTGCTGACACTTTTAGGGCTGTGACAGTGCACATTGGAATTGCCTCTGGGTATCAACGAGCATAGTCACATACTACTAAAATGAACTGATTAGCCTTTTTACTTTTGTCTTAGGAGCCAACCACATCCACTGCAATTTTCTCAAAAGGCACATCTATCAAGAGTAGGAGCACCAGGGGCACCTTGTCTTTTTTAGTTAGTGGGGCTAATTTCTGACATTCATCAAAATAACTGCAATAGGTAGCAATATCTTCATGAATCTCAGGCCAGTAAAATCTGTATAAGAGTCTGGCAAAGGTGTGGTCCCTCCCTGAGTGACCAGCTTTAAGACTATCATGTGCTATCTGCAACAACTCAGTCCTATACTTATTTGGTATGACCAGCTGTTCTATCTGTTCCTGCTTCTGAGGATTAACCCAGACTCTGTACAGTAGTTCATTACATTTTTTGAACATTGGTTCCCCCTGTTCATGCTTCACCCCCAGCTACTTAAAGTAACCATGGAGAGAAACATTGTTAGTTTACTCAGAGACAAAATCACAATCAATTTGAGTTTAGTTTCAGCATTTTCATATATAAACCCTTTATGTCCATCAGTATTTTGTTGCCACTGTTTGCTCAGGTGTCTTCTTTCTTTCCTGGACTTCCAGATCTTGGTGCTGAGCTCAAACAAATCCAAATCAAAGTCACCAAAAGGAAAAGAGTCCCGACATTTGGGATTTTCTTTGCCTGTGCTCTTGTTATCACAGCTGCTAACACAGCAGGATTTCCTCCCTCTGTGGTAAACTTCACAAATCCTAGGAGGTCATTTCCAGTAATCACAGGTACATTTAACATTGTCACTACCCCCACTTTAATTTGGTGTGACACTCCATCTATATTCAGAGTCACTTGAGTGGTGGGATAGTATCGAGAGTCACAGTGGATGCATATGGCCCCAGTACCTAGTCCTTTTGCACAGTCTTTTCTCAGAACTTCAGCATGCACCAAGGTTTCCGGCTTCCTGAATCTAACAAAACACATCATCGCTACCTGGACTTTTCCAGGGCAGCAGCTCAACAACGAGTTGACACTGAAACACAAAATGGCAATGCTACATGGAAAGATATAAGTTGCCAAACATTTATTCAGTTACATACACATCAAGGAAACAATACCTCATGATTTGAGGGTATAATCCCTCTTCATGAAGGGGTGATGCACTGCCTTTTTTGTGTTCCAGTGTAGGCTTCCCAAATCTATAAGTCCCTTCACAGCCTTATCCCTTCCTGACATCTGTTATATACTAGTATTTTTATGGCAGTTTCTTGCAGTATAGCCAGGCTTATTAAAGTTATAGTAAATAAAGTATTTGTGTGCAGATTTGCTCCCTCCATCAGAGTTCTTAACTGACCTGGAGTTAAACTGGGAAAAGAGGAGGGCACCTAAAATGGTGCAGGGTCTGCACCGGAAGACATATGAAGAGAGACAAAAGGAGCTTAATATTTATAGCCTCGAGGAAAGGAGGGAAGGGGGGACATGATAGAAATGTTCAAGTACCTCAAGGGAATCAACAAAGTCCAAGAGGGTAGCATCTTTCAAAAAAAGAGGTGTGCAAGAACAAGAGGGCACAATTTGAAGATGGGGGTGGCTCAGAGGTAATTTAAGGAAGTATTTTCCACAGAGAGGGTTGTGGATGCATGGAACAGCCTTCCGGAGGAGGCTGTGGAGTCAAAATCAGTGGTGGAATTCAAGCATGAATGGGACAGTCCTTAAGGCCATTCTAGGGGTGGGGTGGGAAGAAGTAGGCTGCTGGTTAACTAGGGTCTGCAGCTTATCCAGTAGGTAGGGAAATGGGCAGACTGGGTGGGCCAAGCGGTCCTTATCTGCCATCAAATTCTATGTTTCTATGTTTCTTACTGTTCCTTGGCTGTTACTTCACTGCTGTGGTGTCCGTCCAGCCATCTGATAGTCTTTGACCTAAGAAACAGCCTTTTCTCCATTTTCTGATTGGAGTTCATTTGCCCAAAGCTGCACACATTTGTCAGAAGGATGTTAATGAATTGCTCCATTGCAAATATGTTGATAATCTATGGGATTGTTTTGCCCTCTGGTTGGAGTCATTTAATGAGGAGTTCTCTGAGCTGGGTGAAGGCTTCTTGAGGATTGTCAACTGGGTTGTACTTAGGGGGCTGGAATCTCTGCCTGTAAGGCTCTCCTGAAATACCATACCATTTAAGGATATCTGTTTTCACAGTGTCCTAGTTTTCTGACTGAACAGTGTCCATGCTGTTGTAGGCAACTTGGGCTTTACCTGTGATATAAGGCACCAGCCTGATTGCCCATTGCTGCTTTGACCATTGGCAGACTCCAGTGATCCTTTCAAAAGTTGTCAGGTATGGTTCAGTATCATCCTAGGGACACAGCTTTGTATCATCATCATCATCATCATCATCAAATCTTTATTTATTCAGGTGAACATCATTGAGCAAGGCTCATTTACAAGATGGATCTGATAAGGTCAAGGTTCAACAGTTGATACACAACAGAAACATCATACACTTATATAAAACAGTTATACATACAGGGAAAAACGTTTATAAACACAGTGATGTACAGTAACATTCACATGATAAAAATCGGTTACAGGAAAGTTAAGCTAATATTTACAGTATATACAGTATATACATATCCCAGTGGAGGGGCCATGGCAAACACACAGCATAATGTAATACTAGGATGGTGAAGGTATTACTGGGTGCCATAAGATGGGGTGTCTGCCTGGAAGGATTTATGCCATATATGGTTAATTTTTGGGAGGGGAGACTGTGAGATGACAAAGCTAGCTCTAGCGGTAGCAACTGCATTCTCTGTGAAGAAGACTGTACAATGCTGTTTAAAGGATGCAAATGTAATAATATTGGACAGTTTTAGAGATTTTTGTAGGGTGTTCCATGCTATAGCTAGAGAATAGCTGGTTGCTGTCCTCCCTAGCCTGGTGTTGAATTTGGGCAATTTGAGCAGGATGATGTTGTTGCTTCTTAGTGCATAGGAGCTAGGAATGGTCTGGGTGAAGCAGTCCAGAATATAGTTTGGAAGTTTTTTTTGATAACGCTCTGTAAATCCATAGGGCTGCATTTCTGTTCCTTCTGAGGTGAAGGGAAACCCATCCAACTGCAGAATAAAGAGAGCAATGATGGGTATTAGATGGCAGATCTGTAATGAAACTTATTGCTCTATGGTATAAGGTATCCAACTTGTGTAGGTAGGAGATGGGGCAGTGACTATAAAGGAAGTCTGCATAGTCAACAACTGATAGAAAAATGGCCTGGTCTAACCTCATCTTTGAATCTCTGTTTAGGAAGGGTTTTAATTTATAGAGAAGGCCAAGCCTTTGGCGAAGCTTTTTTAGCAGTTCTTCTAAATGATGAATGAAGTCGAGTCTGTTGTCAATCCACACACCTAGGTATTTGAAGTTTTCTACATATTCCAGATTTTCTCCAAGTATAGTGCATAGCTGGGGAGGATGATTGAAGAGGAGGTGCTGGTGGAGCTTTGATTTGTGAACATCATTGCTTAAGTTTTCTTTGCATTTAACAGAAGCTTTTCTCAAGTAGCTGATATTGTAACAAGGAGAATTCTGTTTGTAAGTTCCACGAGCAGCTGCAGGCGAAGGGTTGCTGACATACAAAACAGTGTCATCAGCAAAGAGGTGTACAGAGGAATTGGTGAGGTTGAATCAATATTATTTATATAAATGGCAAAAGGATAGGACCCAGGATAAAACCTTGGGGGACTCCTCTTAACAGTGGTTTTAATGGGGATAGGTCACCTTCAGCTTTTACCTGCTGTGACCTACCGGTGAGATAACATCTGAACCATTTAAGGGAGGGTGGATCTATGCCAAGGGAGTGCAGGGATGATAGTAGAAGCTCGTGGTCCACAGTATCGAATGCTTTGCTCAGATCCAGAAGTACTGCACAGACATTATTCTTTTTATCTAATTCGGTTTGCCAGTCATTTGTGACCTTGGCTAGTGCAGTGATAGTGCTATGCTTGGCCCTGAATCCAGATTGAGCTGGATTCAAGAGGTTAGCATTGTCAAGATACTCCCTTAACTGGTTACTCACTAATTTCTCCAGCATCTTGGATAGCACTGGTAGAATGGAAATGGGCCTGTAATTATTAAGTTCCATAGGGTCCCCTGATTTTAGAAGGGGAACCACTTGGGCTGTCTTCCACAGTGTGGGAATAGAACCAGAGTTTAGAGATAGGTTAAAGAGATGTGTTAGGGGGACTGCAAGTACATGGGATGCAATCTTTAGAAAGTGGGGGTCCAGAGAGTCTGCCCCTATGCTTTTTTTGGTATCCAGCTGCCATAATAGGTCCTCTACTTGCTTCAACAGTATAGATTTGAAGCTGAAGGAAGAGTCAGCTCTCTGAACACCAGTGTAATGGGAGCTTAATTGTTCCCTCAGCAGGTTAGCTGGAGAGGTATCAAAGACAAGGCCAGCCGTTGTGAAGTGGTTATTGAAGGCGTCCAGAATTTCCATTTTTCCAGTGATAGGGCCATAACTGTTGTGTAATTGAGTTGGAAGGGGAGGTGCTAGCATCCTGCCCCACCATACCCTTGATGGTACCCCAAAACCTAGCAGGATTATGATAGGAGGAGTCGAGCTCGGCCAAGTAGAAGGCAGCCTTTGCATCCCTAACCTTCTTGGTGCATCTATTCCTGGCTTTCCTAAAGATCATCCAGTCATTTG
The DNA here is from genome assembly GCA_016271365.2 of Neoceratodus forsteri. Classification (NCBI taxonomy): domain Eukaryota; kingdom Metazoa; phylum Chordata; order Ceratodontiformes; family Ceratodontidae; genus Neoceratodus; species Neoceratodus forsteri. The sequence goes on from CM057454.1 coordinate 400,138,513, forward strand.
CATTCTTGGTTTTTCTTGCCATTTTCCAGAGTTTTTCTCTCTCCAGCAGTGCAGCTTTGAGGTCAGCTGAAAACCAATGACAGGATTTGTATTTTATTCGGATACTAGAGATTGGGGCATAGGTGTTAAGGGCATTTATTATAATGCTATTTAGCACCTGCTGAGCTTTTTCAACAGAATGGGCAAGATAAAACTCTTGCCAGTGTGGAGAGTGAGCTAGATCATGCAAATATCCTTCAATATTGATGTTTTCTTGGATCTCCTCATGAGGAATTTTGCAGGGTGTTGTTGTTTTGCTGGTGGATCTTACCCCTGCGATGGGGCAGTGATCACTTATGTGTGAGAGAAGCACTCCAGCATGTGTGAATAGATGTGGTTTATTCACTAGCATGATATCGGGTAGTGTGCTGTTATTACTATTCCTTGCATTAAGTCTTGTTGGCTCATTAATTAGTTGTGTGAACCCACATGTATCACAGAATGATACCAGAGGTGCAGCTGCCTGGGTAAGCCAGTTGAAATTCAGGTCACCTAAAATAATGACTTCTTCAGTGCTGGGCTTGAGCAGATTCACCAGGTGGGATAACAGCTTGTGTTCAGCAGAGGGGGATCTGTAGCATCCAACTAGCTGAAAAGCTGCTGTATTGGGGAGAGAGACACTTTTAGGGATAGGCATTCAAATTCCTTGGGCATAGAGGTTGCAGCAATACAGGATACAGGTATACTGGATTTTGCATATATAGCTACTCCACCTCCCCTTGTTTGGCGATCCGCTCTGAATAGCTGATAGTTTGGTTGGTTAACATCCCTGTCTGCTGTGGTGGGTTTGAGCCATGTCTCAGATACCACGAGAAAGTCTGGCATGGTATGGGCAACCCAAGCTTGTATCAGTGTAAGTTTTTTTCAACAGACTGCATACATTAATATGCAGAAAACTGAGGCCTTTAATTGAGGTTAGGTCTGATGGAGAGGTGATACATTCAGGGGGTCCAGGGTTGATTTCCATGTTACCAATACAGAGCAATAGAAAAAGCAGAAGTTTCATGAGGGCTGCCAGTGATAGGGAGAGGGGACTGTCTTTGGTTCTCCTTCTCTTATTCTGTTGCCATTCTTTTGGGGTGCTCCATGTGGGGTTAAGGAATTGTGTCGAGACACCAATTAGCAGTTTGGTGGTTAGGCTTAGGGGGGGATCTGTACATCCAGTAGTGGAGCCTTGATTGAAATACATGTGTGGTGGTATGTGTCTCTTTTTTGGGGGTCACACCACTGTAATCGATGCAGCAGTGGTAGGGCATATGTGAGGGTTTGAGCGTCAACCAAAGGGGATGGTTCAGAGAGACTGGGCGGATGGATCACCCTAGTTTGCATGACGAGGACATCTTCTTTGTGGAACCCCATGGCTGTCAGTGAAAGAAGTATCAGAAGTAAACTCCCCATTGTGAGAGAGATATTGTTAGTTGGCTATTGGGGGAGTAGTGAAGTTGCTGATTGGTTGGATCAGCAAGCTGGGGTGACAGTTTATTGGTTTAGGGTAATGCTGAGGGCAGGGAAGAGATTTTGCGGGAAGATGCCTATAAAGCAACACACAAGAGGGGAAGGGTGGGTGGGCAAAAATTTTGCAGCTTTCCTGAGTCCTCCCTCGCTGTCCCTCCCGGCCTCGTGGTTCCCTGAGTTGGCTAAGGTGCCACCGACCGCCCGCTGGCGGAGCGAAGCCCCAGCGCTCAGCTGGGTGCTGTGGGGCAGGGATGGCAGGCTGGAGAGAGAGACAGAGGAAGGTGCAACAATTAAATAGAGGCAGAAACAAGTGTTCCTGTTCGTCACTGACTAAATCTGCACAACAAAAGGTTGTGGGGGGTGCTGTGGCGCCTCAGCGTCTGGCCCACCTTACAAATGCAAAAAAGGATTTGTAATCACAGTAAAGAGCAATAAATCAGCAGTTTCCCTTGCAATTACATTAGCAGAAAACAACACATTTTAGGTATATTACACAGTTTAAGGATGGAAAGTGGCGCCTCAGCATCTGGCCACTTCGGATACAAGGGATTTAGAATTACAGCAAAATACAATTAAATCAACAGATTCCCTTTACAGATGCAGCAAAATAGAAGACAGATCCTTTTGGGAATTTTGAAGAATACAGGGAAGAAAATCCCAAGTCCCAGACAGATTTCAGTATGGCAGGCTCAGTCAGTGTAAGTCAATGGGGGCAGGAGAGCCAATCGGCTGCTGTGCCTAGAGAAGTGCTCGCTTACCAATTGGCTGCAGCTTTCCTGAGTCCTCCCTCACTGTCCCTCCTGGTCTCATGGTTCCCTGAGTCGGCTAAGGTGCCGCCGACCGCCCGCTGGCAGAGCAAAGCCCCGGCGCTCAGCTGAGTGCTGTGGGGCAGGGATGGCAGGCGATTGGCTGTGGCTTTCCCAAGTCCTCCCTCACTGTCCCTCCCAGCCTCATGGTTCCCTGAGTTGGCTAAGGTGCCGCTGACTGCCCGCTGGCAGAGCAAAGCCCTGGCGCTCAGCTGGGTGCTGTGGGGCAGGGATGGCAGGCGATTGGCTGCGGCTTTCACGAGTCCTCCCTCACTGTCCCTCCATTGTATGTTTAAAGTCTTTTAAGCTCTCTGTGTTTTGTTGATCTGCTGGACCTATACCAGATCCTAAAGTTTTGATAGCTCACAAGGCATCCAGCCATTTTGCTCTTGTTGCTGCATTTCTTCTCTGTTTCTGTAGATGCTGCATCTCTTTTCTCTCTGTTTCTCAATCTGCCTTTGTTGTATAGCCCACCATGGCAAAAGGCAGACATGCTCAGATTATGTCCCGCCTGTTCTTCTTCATTAACTGGTGCCAGCTACACAGTCTCAGTTTGGACTTTTGTTTCTGCTTCTACTGTGGCTGCCATTCTTCTAGTAATCACTCCTGGGCTTGCATTTACAGGATCCATACCTCACTTCTGTGCTTCCTAGTGCCAGTTCTAGTACACTTGCACAAAACTCCCCAGCTTAGAGTAATATTCAGTGTAACTCCACTCCTCACATGAACTGTCATTGAGGCATGGGTCAAGAGGCATAGGCATAACAGGAGAAGTTGTAAAATTTTCAAGTAGCATTTTAGTTTTATCAATAACAGTAACATAAAGAATAAAAATTGTGCAGGATAGCTCTTGATACAGGCAGTACAAACAAACAAAAGTTATTCATCTGATAGTCCCTTTAAAATCTCCAGCTCTCTCTATCTCAAAACAAAACATTGCTGTCATTTTATAAGATGTTTTCCTTGGCAATGAAATTATGCCTCCTGTTCCTTTAAATAACACCACATGTGTTCAACAAAATGTGTTAAGATTTTGTCAGTTTCTTTCCTGATAGCAGCCTGAAGAGTACATTACTCTTTTTAACATGTGCAACTAATTAAGACATTCTGCCCAGGGCTGATTTCCTGCTGATAATTCTGCAAACAAGCTTGTGGAGGTCAAAATGCACCTCAAGCTGAACCCCTTTCTTCCAAATAAACCCAAATAGCTGTCTGTAATCATTTCAACAGTATAATTATATGCATTTGCAAACCGAGGGATCTTAGTTTCACATAAACATTTGCATATATTTTCTAACCACAGGGAAGCAAGTGAAGAAAGAAAGAACAGAAACAGCAAGTGAAGGAAGGGAGAAAATGGGGAAATTGTGGGACCATCAGAGTGGCCAATTCTTAGAAGCCACAAGGAAAATATGATTTGCACAAGCAAACAGGCAAGAGATAAACAAGTGACAGAACAGGAGATGACAGAATAGATCCCTGCTTTTTTCTCTCTGCATAACAAGCAGGCCAAGGTATTATCCCAACCCTGTCACAGAGAGTGATGGGAGCCTGAGAAAGGTTGGGGGGTACATCAAACATTGGGGCTGGTAAAGTAAAGTCAGGTAAATTATGCAAAATGAATTTCATTGACTCTGACCACTGCTAGTCTGTACCCGTAGAGCAGATAATCTAAATGTTTAGAAAGTTTTCATATAATTTCACAATAATTACATAGTGAAATATTGAACCCCTATAACTTATTCATTTCTAAACATACCTGCATATTAGTCAATTGTAAGACCATTACAAAAAGGTTATGCATGCTGATTTTCACATGTAAAGTGCCAAAGGTGATTGAGTTATAAGTAGATAAATATTTTCTCAAAATTCCCCTAAAAAATGCCAGACTTTGAGGCCCCAAGTTTGACAAAACTCATTCAAATGTCATAATATTTGGCATAACATTAGGGCACCTATCAACATGTAATCATGCCACATTTCATGTCCCTAACTGAACTGAATAGGTAGCAGAGTTATGACCAAAGAAAGGTAATTGTTTTCTGATGAATGATTCTATGTAATCTGAAAGCTCAAGCACCTATTTTCTTTTGTAACATCTATGTTGGTCCAATAAACGGCATCAAATCATTTATATTTTTTTAGGGATCTTTTGTCACAAGGACCAATACAGCAACAAAAGTAATTTTCTGTGTCAAAGAAAGTTCAAAAATTCTTCAGAATTCCAGACAATTTTTAGGACTTTCGCAGAACTTGAGTCAGAATTTTTGGATTCACCACAGCTGTAATTCTGCTGCTGGGATTTGTCTTAGTAGAGAGCCCCATCCAGAAAGTTCCATGTGACTGCTTAGTCTGGAGTATGTAAAGAAATTACAGCCCCACCCCGGGGTAAAGAGAATCATCAAGGGATTTCTATTGGAAGACTTCATATGGCTACACCCTTTGCCATCGGAGGTGTGTTGGGTCTGCTGGTTCAGTTCAAGCTTCACAGCCAGGATCACAGAGGAGGATGCTCCAAAGTAACTGTAGCAGCTACCTGAGGCCAGTTGTGGGTACTAATCAGGGCCCTCAGCTCTGCAGCTGAGGTAGATAGTAGTTAGGACCATAGTAAAACAATTTCTTGCACCTGGATTGCACATAATTAGTATATACCCAGAACAGACTCTTAAAATTAAAATGCACCTTGCTAACTACCAATGGTTGCTTGAGTTCACTGTAGTTTTGGATTTCTAGTCTCAGCCAATCTACCTTGATGCCACACTGCTTCACCTAAGGTCTAAAACTTGGTGCCTTTGTAAACATGAAATAAAGACTGAGGGAGCTTCCATAGGGACAGGTGGTAACTGGTGCAGCAGTGGGGAGGATCTGAGGGTTACACACAGTGTTGGAGGCTGAAAGGATAATTGTGTTGGGGATTGCATTTAGTTGTTAAGTACTATGCATTATCTACCTTTTCCTCTTCTAGAGTATGTTCCTGTTTTCCTAATAAAGCCCATGTTTATGCCATATTACTGCCTCATTTGCCTTTTACGTTGCACTGTAATTATAGTACTTTAGGAATTATATTGTTTATGGATCAATAGGAGGCATTGTGTTATATGCTGGTTGGGCCCCTGTCAGCGTGCATGGAAACAACTAACTTTCTTGTGGGACAGCACCCTGGCAACTTCTGTTAACAGGATCCCTGAATGTGGAGTACCATGCCACTGCTAAATCCTAAGAACACCATGAATCTAGGCTCTATCCACTCAAAGGCTTATACACTCAGTCAGTCGCCTTTCCAACTACCCAGCTGCATCCCTCGCCTTACAGATGGGAGTGGTTACAAGGTGATTTTACATAACTCATGTAATCAAAAAGTCCTCTATAAACATAAAATACTATGATATTCTGCAGCAGCCTAAAGTAGATAAACTGACATGCTTCTATTTAGTAACAAAGTTTATTTTAGAGGGTTTTTTTACTCAGGACAGGGCATCTGAAATACAATACAATTCAATGCAATTTTATGAAGTGTCTTTCACACAGATGTTCCCTAAAACACATTACATGAAGGAATGATAAAGGAAAGTCAGACAGAAAATATACAATGCTACAAAATATCTTCCTCTAGTAAGGATTAGTTTAAACGGCATTACTAAAGGGACTTGTTTTAAATCTGCACCTGTAATTGAATAGTAAAGGCTAATGTTTAAAGACTAATATCAAAGAAAAACATAATATAGTGTCCATTTAATTAGAAAGTCCATATTGGATTAACTTGGTTATATTCTAGCCAGCGTTACAGGTATGTAATCTATTTTGCCAGATGCCAAAGACTCATCATCCTCCAAATCTCCAGTGTCTGAATCAGCAGTTGAGCCAGCCCTGTTCTAATAGATTATTGCACAGCAAATTAATCAGCATTGTTTAAGTTTCAGTTTATTGAAAACTGTATTAAAATTACATGATTGATCAAATTTATTACAAAACAAGTAACAAAACTTGCCCATAACTTGACATACATTCATTTTAAAACTCCATCTACTTCATTAGTCTATTCATTATTCTTGTACTAAATTGTGCAATAGCAAATACAGCAACATTTTTCTGTAATGATACAGTGACTGATATTCATTTTTTTTTCAGTCTGTGTAAAATGATTTCTTGTATAATATTGGTAATATCCATTTTTCTCTTTCCATGTTAAAAGCAGGGCAATATAATATTAAATGTTCAACAGTAATAAGATTTTCATTTCTACATATACTTTCTGAAATGCCATGTTAACAAAAACTACTCATAATTTGAAAGATAACCAAGAAGAAACTCATATCTAAAATTACATAATATTTCCCTTTGAATCTGATTCTCACAACTATAGCTTTCTATTGCATTTTTTATGTTAGAATATCAATTGGTGCTATCCATAGTTTGAATTCTTTCTAGATCATGTTGTGCATAGGCATCTGAAATTCTTTGCTTCACTTGTGAGGCATATGTCAGAGGAGAGTTACGAACAATCTGTGACCCAAATTGAACCACACACTTTATTGTTAGATATTGTTTTAATTTTTAAACCAATTATTCTCATTATCCTGTATGGCATCATAACAGCATAATTTAGGAAGCTTTTCATCCTCCATATTATGTATATGCCTCCAAAGATGAAATTCAACTACTATCATTCTGCATTCAAGTGAGAGCATACCAGCCTCCAAGTGGAGAAAGGCAGTGGGTGTATTCCTCAGCAAGTCCAGTACAATTCTGATAAAAAATGTGTGCAATTTCTAAACTTGGGATTTTTTTAAATACCCCAGATATCATTCCCATGTAGTAGCTGGCTTATCATTTTTAGCCTCAAAAGCACTTTTTAATGCTTGGAAAGAGTTATCTGTGAATTTTGTGGCAAATTTGTTAACCGACAGGGTATCTTTGTTGGCCTTCTCTTTAATTATTTTTATTTGTAGAGTCTATGACAGCTATTTGTCAAATGTTACACCAAAGTATTGGAATTCATTCACTTCTTCAAAAGTTGTGACTTTTAGAGTCCAGTGTTGGGCCCTTCTACTTTTATTTCCAAATGACACAATTTTTGTTTTAGAAAAGTTAAGCTCTAGACCTGTTGTTGTTAGTTATCCATAACAGCTGTCAAACCTGTTTTTAAATTCAGCTGGGGTCTGTGAAAAATGATTGCATCATCTGCATATAATAACATTTGTTTTGCCAAGCTGTTAATTTTGATGGGGGATGTAGCTATATCATCTAAATTCTGCACCATACATTCAGTATAAAGAGTAAAGAGTAAAGACACATGGAGCCAAAGGCATCCCTGATTAACTCCTTCATTAATCAGAATTGGTTCAGTCAGGCCCCATGCCTTGTAAACCTTATCCTAGCCTGCATGTTAAGGTGTAATAACCTTACAATGGTTAATGGGTGCTTCTCAATGTTCTGTTTTCTATGCACATTTCACAAAACCTCTCTATTGACTGAGTCAAATGCCAACTTAATATCAAAAATGGAAGCATAGATCCTCTCTTTTCTTACATGCAATATATGGAGCTAATATACAATTCAATGTAAAAATCAAATCCAGAATTGAACTGAATGTTCTTTACCAAACCCACAACGAAAGTGTGAAATAAGGTGGTTATCTGCAATGCATTGCTTTCAATGATACAGAATTAATCTGGAGTAAATTTTCAGGCCAACTGGGAGTAATATTATAGGGCAATAACATCTTACACCCTTTTTTAATTAACAGAACAGTAAATTCCTATATTCCAATCATGTTGGAGCATAATATTATTATTAATAATTATAAAAAAGTGATAGAATTTCTACCCATAAAGCTGCACTATGTTGAAAAAATGTCAGCTTAAATAGTATCTATTCCAGCAGCTTTATTTCTTTTCTGGTCCTGAATTGCAGCTATGACTTCATTAGGGTGAATTGCTGGCCACTTAACTTCAGTCACAATACTTTGTTCAAGCAAAGTTACTCAGCCCCCCACCACCTGTACTAATCATATCATCATTTAAGTTATATAAAGAGTTAAAATAAATAACTATTTTGCAACTATTATTGCTGATATATTATAGGTTTTGTTTTCTCAGCAGTGTCATAAGTAACTAAAACCCAAAAGGCCAAATTATCTTTTGCCTTAAATGCATCATGAAATACAATCCACAATGCTGTTTTACAATTTCTTTTATTACATGTTAACATGTACAGGTTCGGTAAATGATTCGGGTTTAGGTATATTGAATTAAAATGATGTATAACTTAATAGCTGAATTACATAAGACATAAAATGCAGATATACAAACATACAATTTTAAATTACTGACCATGGCATAAACAATACAAAAATTCCATATTTCAAACATTCTGCAAAATACAATATTGTATACAATGGTATCAGCAATACATAATTGAACTGCACCTCAAGACTGAGCATACTAAGGTACTGTTCTTGCTGCATTAATTGCAAAGCTAGCAACAGCAAATAATACTGAGACTTTATCCACATTCAGTAGCGAGCTTAAATACTCGTCTTGTAAAGGGGGATTTTATATACTGAAATGTTGCCTAGGTGTTGTTTTCCAAGATCCTCCAAAAACAGGCATACCTATAATATACTGTATGCAATGTTGACCATTTGTTCTTGTTTCCAAATTTACAGAATTTATCATTTTTGAAAATGTGCCTAGATATATAAGCTGCATACCATCCAGAGTTAATATCTAGCCTTAACCTTGCAATACATTTAATATGAATGTCTGATTCATAGTACCAGAGATATAAGGAATAATATATGGGAGACCATACACAACGAGCCTGTGTTTTTATCAAGGGGTAGAAATAACAGCTTATGGACCTTGAGAGCTAAGCTCGAGAGGTCCATGCTGTCATTTCAACCCCAAGATGGAAACACATGGTGAGTAGTGTATGGTTGCCCATATTTTGTTTGTTTATTATAGTACTTGGTTTCAGAAATAAAAAAAATAATTAACTTGGAAGACCACGCTTTAATGAAAAAGAGAGATCCTACTTGTAGTGCTAAAAAAAAGTTATGCAGGCAGGAGTTTTATGTCTGAGGCTGTTTTCTGAGCTTTTCTTTGTTTTCTGCTTAAGGATGAACATTTCTTTGTCAGTCAAAATCAAGACAGACTTTTTTAAACTTTATACAAGTGAATAGAGTGCTGTCAAGTCAATTAAAGTGATAGAAGTCAGTGCAGTGGGGGCGCAGAGATATGTTATTGATGGAATGTGCATAACAACATTTTAGAGAATGTGCACAACTTAGGAACGTGCATGACAAACTTTCTGGGTGGTGGTATCCCATACAGAATAAGCCCTAACCATATACAATAAAATTCTCTATAATAGGTTGATTTTAACAGTTTAAAAAGTAAAACATTTTTGGTTTTTTCTGTGCTTTCAAGATTTTTTTTCATGCCTTAACACACTGAATTCCTTTTTGTTTATAATCTAATGAATTTTGGAATGAATTGAATGAATATATTGATGGTAAGCCATATCTCTTCATCTTCTGATCTAAACAAGAAAACCAGTTTGACATAGGACTATGTAGTATAAAATTCTCAAGATGTTTTGCCCAACTGGCTTTGATTATTTCATTCAATATTGTGGTAACAATTTTACGTTGATAAGATAGCATTTTAATTCCTGCAAGATCAGGCAATGAAAGACTATTTCTGAAGGTGGGAATTCACCTGAAACAAAATCTGGAAGACCCATTAAATCAATCAATCAATATTTTATTCATCATCAAAGTACTGTATGAATGAATGGGATACTCAGTTGAGCAGTGCTCATTTTCAGTGAGGTCAGAGTGCAGTGCTCAAGGTATAAGTTTAGCATGGACATGAGCATACATAGGCTATGCTTACAACATGGTACAAGTTTAACATGGACATGAACATACATAGGCTATGCTTACAACATGGTACAAGTTTAACATGGACATGGGCATACATAGGCTATGCTTACAACATGGTACAAGTTTAACATGGACATGAACATACATAGGCTATGCTTACAACATGGTACAAGTTTAACATGGACATGAACATAAATAGGCTATGCTTACAATATGGTACAAGTTTAACATGGACAAGGCCATACATAGGCTATGCTTACAACATGGTACAAGTTTAACATGGACATGAACATACATAGGCTATGCTTACAACATGGTACAAGTTTAACATGGACATGAACATACATAGGCTATGCTTACAACATGGTACAAGTTTAACATGGGCATGAACATACATAGGCTATGTTTACAACATGCATAGTCAGTGAGTTACCAACTTTTACAGTATTTACACTGAGGTTGCATATAGTGCAGTTGATAAGGTTAAAATGGGTTGCAGCAGATAAGTCTAGAGTGACAGGTCAGGTCAAAGTTCCCCTGAGTTTGCAGGGTTAGTACATGATAGTATGTGGTGGTGGTGTTGTTTTGGGGTGAGGCATTGGGGCTTACTTTGAGGCTGAACAGCAGGTCATAGCCTGTTGTAGTGTTCCAGATGTCATTGCCCAGGTCTATGCTTATGGGTTTGACTGCTGGTTTGAGGTGGATGGGTAGAGTGTTCCAGAGTTTGGAGCCTGTGTAGAAGAAGTGTTGCTTACCACTTCCTGGTATCTGTTTGGGAGCATGAATTCTAACCCTTCCACCATTTTTAGTGACCCCATGATAGTTCTTGTGTGGATGATGCATGTTATGTAATCTGGCACTTTTTTCCTGTAGCATTTGTGCATATGTATTACGTGGTGAAAGTTCCTTCTGTCTTCTAGTCTTTGCCAGCCTAGCTTGTTAAAGAGTTCACACCTGTGTGCTTTGTGGTGGGTGCACAGTTTGAAGTGGGTGAATCTGCTGTACATGGTATACAATTTGGCCAAGGCCAAACTGGGAGCTCCTATGCACAACAGATCACTATAGTTGAAGATTGGAAGGACTGTCAAGTCAACTATTCTGTTCCTGATTATGGTGTCTGTTGAGTGTTTGATTTTGTGTAGTGCTCCTAGACATCTCCACATCTGATCATCTCATCCAGCAATACACCCAGGTAGTGGTAGCTGTGTACTTGCTGGAGAGTGGCTAGATCTGCCATTTTGATTCATAGTGTGCAGCCAGCTGTGTTTTGGCCTGTTGTTCTGCTGAAGCACATAACTTGTTTTTTTTTTTTTGGCATTCAGGGCTAGGTTCTAGCTTTGAGTGTGAGTAGAAGTTCTGAGCTTTGTCAAAGACTGACTGTAGCCTGGGTTTGATTTCTGTTATGTTTGTACCTGCTGTGTAGAGTATTGTATCATCAACATAGAAATGGAGTTTGACAAGAGGGTTGGACAAGGTGAGGCTGTTCATGTAGATGTTGAACAGTATATGTCCTAATATTGAGACTCAGAATTTTAATACTATTGTGGTGAAGGAGTATTTGAAATCATTTATGGATACAATTTGTTTATGTCCTTTGTGTTATGTCCTAAACCATCTCACTGCACCACAGGTGACCCCCATGCAAATAAAGATTTGAGATACAGATTTTGGATTAGTTCTAAGGCAATTAAATCTTTATCTCCATCCCATACTTTGATGCCATATAGTAGAAATGAGTTTACTTTTGCTTAATACACATAAGCATTGCTAAAAGGGATTATTTTGCAAAGGTTTTCAAGAATCTATAAATGCCAAAACTGACACAACAGCTGATTGTTCTATTTTTTCAATATACAGTATGTTTCTATCCCGTGATGTGAACATATATACCAAGATAAACCTAATCATGTAACGCATCTGTTATATGTAAGCCAGTTTTCCATGTATACTTTAAATGTCTTGACTTTCCTTGAACCATAGCTTTGCATTTTTGTACACTAAACTGAAGATGTAAATTATCCAAGGAGTCTACCACATTAAGTGCATTTTGAAGACTGGCAGCAGATTTAGATATAATTAAAGCATCATCCAGGTAAAAAAAATAATGTTAATTTTATGGTGTGCTATCTATAGAGCATCAGTGGCAGTGTTATATAGTTGTGTATCACTATGATTATATAAATTAAAAAGGGATGGTGCAGTATACCCCCCTTGCTTTACCCTGTCAACTAAAACTTTCTTGGTTATTTCTTTGGTTAAGTCCTCTTGCTTATTATATCTAATTTTAATATAGATGTGTGTCCTGATATATTGTTATACAGATACAAATTTCTAATTATGTTTAGTAAATGATCCAGAACGGTCATTAATTATATTTTGTTCCACAAAAGAGGTCTATTTAAGTTATCAGAGGACTCCTTTATGTCAACAAATGCTAAGCACTGGGGGACTTTTTTATTGGTAATATATTAGCCCCGTCGATATTCAAGAATAAAACTATTATCTCCTGGCGATCAGTTTTTTTTTAAACCAAATGGTTTCTGACTTATAAGATTTTTTCTCCTGGACCCACAAGCCTAGATATTCCAATAAGTAACATGAAAAAAAATGTTTGATATTATCCAGAGAAGCACAATTGGACGATGGGATGCTGAATCATTTGGATCTCTCTTTTTTTTTAATGAGTGGGACAATTTCTGCCACTCTCAAAACATCTGGAATATTGTTACCTGTGTAAATAAAATTAAACAACTTAGCCAAAACTGAAGACCATCAATTAGGCCAATATTTAAATATTTCTGCCAGTATGCCATCAATACCTTGATTTACTTCTTTTTGTTTTTGCACCACAATATACATGTGCACCTGTGTCAAAATAATTTCTTTCCAGTTTGTATGAGATAACTGTACTACTTGTAACACTTTATTCATTTCAGAGTCCAGAGATGTAGACTGACTACCAAAGAGAGTTTCAAAGCATATTTCCCAAGTAACACATGGAACAACAGTGTCATATTGCATGAGTATTGGTTTTGCGCTGACCTATTATACTTCAAAATGTCATAACATCTTTCTTATAGAATTCTTCTTGTAAATTAGATTACAGATTTTTCATAATTCCTTTTTTAATTTTGAAGCAGCAGTGCAATGAAACTGGGCAAAAACATGATTCTATGTTGTTGTTTCCACTATAAAAGATTCAGGCATTTTCCAGTTTTATTTGGTGGTACAATTTCTAACTTCACCAAAATTTGAATATTTCTTTTCTTAAGAAAAAGATGGTCACCACATTTTGCATAGAAATATCATTGCAGACTTGGCAAGGATTAGGGCAGAAAAAAGAAATAAAAAGATTCATGGTGCACAACAAGGGAGGTACCTAGACAAGTACATTTGACAGGCAAGCTAATATTTTTCTTAACTGTAGCTGAAACTAACTTTTTGAAAAAACATTTTTGTTTACTGCTGCTTTAGATATTTCAATGGTGAGGCCACACATGGAGTACTGTGTCCAGCTCTGGAGGTCCCCATCTCAGGAAGGACATAGACCAGGTGGAGGAGGTACAGAGAAGGGCAACCAAAATGGTGCATGACCTACATCAGAAGCCATATGAGGAAAGATTCAGGGAATTAAATATGTACTCACTGGAGGAAAGGAGAGAAAGGGGAGACATGTTACAAACATTCAAATACCTCAAGGGTATCAATAATGTACAGGATGGTGGCATATTGTACAGAAAGAGATGCTCAAGAATGACAGGGCATGATATGAAGCTAGAAGAGGGAGACTTATAGGGGATGTGAGGAAATATTTTTTTCAGGAAAGGGTGGTGGACACGTGGAACAGCCTCCTAGCCGAGGCGTTGGGCACTGAAATGGTAACAGGTCTCAAACTTGGGATAGACATGGAGGACCTTAGTAACAGGGCTAGGGGGGTTAATGTCAGAGATCAATTAGAGTCTATGGTAGCACAGTAGGTAGGGACTTCAGGGCAGACTAGGTGGGCCAAGAGGTACTTTTCTGCTGACAGCTTCTATGTTTCTATGTTTCTATTTCCTGTATTCTTTTGTATTAGTTTTAACACCACTTTGCACTGTACCAGTTGTGGACTTCTTGATTTTCTGGCCAGTTTGTTCAGATTATATTTAATTTTCCTACATGATTTACCATGCAATGGATGTATTCTACTTGGGACATGATTGTTCATTTTTATGTTGCTTGCACACACATGCACAAGAAACATGTTGCAGCAGCTTGCTGCAGAAGCAGGTTATGGAGGTGCGGCACTGTTGTGGCCAATGCCCCCACTGCCTTTAGAGGCTTGGCCCGCTTTCCCCAATGCGGTGGCACACTGCAGCTGACACTAGTTCAGCCAGCATGCCACCACCTTGAAAGGTTTTTGGCGCTGCAATCAGGGGCTGCCTCTTCATTGTAGCATTAGCCATTCTGCTGCAATGAGGGAGTGACATGTCATTCAGGGTGGTACCTGCATGCCCCAACCAAGTTTGCCAATGAACAACCCAGTCCCTGTCAGCATTATGTCACCACCCAAAGTTTCTTTTTGTATGCTGAGGGGTGCCCAATCTCCAACAACATCATGCATGCCCCATCTTTCTTTGCCAACAGGGCACCCAATCCCTATTGGTTTCAGTCCCCCTTCCCAGTTAAATTTGCCAATGGGAAGCCCCATAATATATCCCCCAGTTTGTAGTCTGCTGAGGAGGGTGCCAAAACCCCTCGGCTCTTGCCATCCCCACTATGTATGTGCCAATGGGGTGCCCAATCCACCATTAGCTACAGTCCCCAAAAACACTCAGTCCCATAATGTTTTTTTAACTCTGTAAACAAGAAACAGTCCCTCGTTGAGTCTGTGGTCCCTCCCCAACCCGCACCCACCTTCTGCACACCCTGTCTCCCATACACCCCTCACCCCATACTTCCTCTGGAGCCTAGCATGATGATCTTGGTGGACTGGGAACACATCTGCACTCTTCAAAGCTGACCATGAACTGAAGAAATGCGGTAAGCTGTACAATGGCATAAATAGGGGTTTCTTTCAACTTTGGTGCATATCTCAGGCATTTTTTGAATTTTGGCACAAATTTTCAACATGGGGTTATTAGGACCCCTCCTCATGAATTCAGCCACTGTCATTGTGTTATTCAGTCCTGAAAGGTGATTTCATGGTCACTGCACAGAATCACCTTTCGGACCAATTAACAAAATGACAGTGCCAGTGTTCATGAGATGGGCTCTCAAAGCCTATGTTGCAAACTTGGTGGAAAAAATCAAAACATGCCAGTTTTTACGGTGTGCATTGCGCCAGTTACTCTAACGCGCTCATAACCCATAATATTGCAATATTTTCACTCCAGATTTTCAACATTGGCATTTTTCTGCACCTCCTCATGAACAGTACAGCTGTCACTTTTCACATCCTGGCCAAAATGTGTTTTTGCACTTCCGGCGCAGAATAGCATGGTTACTGTGGGAAATCAGTGTTCAGGACACATTAAGAAAATCACAGTGACAGAGGTCCTAAAATGACTATGTTGAAAATTTTGTGATGAAAGTCCATAAAATGACTGTGTTACGAGCGTGCATTGTGCACTTTCCACGCACCCTTGTAACTTTGCAAATTTGTAATATTTTCAAGCCAGATTTTCACCATGGGCATTTTCACACTACTCACTTATGAACTAGTGCAGCTGTCATTTTTCTCAAAATAGTTACAATCACTTTGGGAAATCAATGTTTGGATGGCTTAAGATTGAGTGAGAGAGGGGGAGTGAGAAAGCTCAACTGAGCTCTGTTGAAACTGCTGCAGATTTCTTTGTGAGCAGAAAAGGCACCAACACAGGCTGGAGCCCAGTACAAAAGGGCAGCCTGCAGCACCGGGAGGAACAGAATGAGCAAGTAAGAGAGGGGGAGTGAGCGTGCTCAACGGAGCTCTCTCGGGACTGCTGCAGATTTCTTTGTGGGCAGAAAAAGGCACCAATGGAGGCAGGGGCCCAGTACAAAAAGGAAGCCTGCAGCGCTGGGAGAAACAGAATGAGCAAGTGAGAGAAGAGGAGTGAGCGACCTCAACAGAGCTCTGTTGGGACAGCTGTGAACTTCTTTGTGGGCAGAAATAGGCTCCAACACAGGCAGGATCCTAGTACAAAGGGCAGCCTGCAATGCTGGTAGAAACAGAATGAGCAAGTGAGAGAGAGTGAGCCGAGCTTAGCGAGTGTGTCTGGACTGCTGCAGATTTCTTTGTAGGCGAAAAGGTGCCAACGCAGGGCAGGAACCCAGTACAAAGCAGCCTGCAGCCTGGGACAAACAGAGCAGTGGTGAGAGAGGGAAAAGGGGTAAGGGATGTACTCGTTCTGGGGCATTCTATACTGAAAGGGGTGAGATAGGGCAGAAAGAGGGAAGGCACAGCCGTATTTGGGTTGAAGCTGTCCCCACGTTGACTGCAGTAGGAGCAGGGCAGGCACTACTGAAGCGTGCAGTGAGGGGGAGGAGGAGGAAACCTTATTTACTGTTGCATGTGGGTACAAACGACTTGGCAGGAGACACTGTGGAAGTAGTGAGAGGGAGGTTTGAGTAGTTGGGCAGGCAGTGTGGGGGTGGGGAAGTCAGTGGCATTCATGGAGGTACTGCTGGCACCATGTGTAAGCATGGGGAGGAAGGGTAAGCTTGAGGAGTTCAAGGAGTAGCTGAGGGATTGGTGCCACACCAAACATTATGGGTTAGTGACTAACTGGGATAGGGTCTGGGGGGAATAGTGACTTGTACATATGGGGACAGCGTACACTGGAGCAGGATGGGGAGGGGAGTATTAAAGGTAGCATTACTGCCACCCACTGGCGCTGAGGGTTGAGGCGCTGGACCCCACACCTTGTGCCATGCTGGTGACCCAAGTTTGGATGTGATCCCAGGCCACCAGGGGTCAGCAGGGGAGGGATAGGATTGAGTATCTGGAGGACTTCTCTCCTATCCCGGGGTGGGATCCAGGGATCCACCACTCTGTAGTGGCCCCTGGTGATGACCGGGGGCACTACTACAGTGGTGTAGTAAAGGGGGAAGAGTTTGGCAGACATTGGCACACTGTGCCTAAGCATGATTGCATGCCTGTACTCTGCAAAGGGAGAAAAGTGGAAAATGGGCTACAGTGGGGCAGCATGAGCTCTAACCCCACTGCTGATTCCCGAATGGTGCCTCCTCAACCAGATCCTTCTCTGGTGGGTCGAGCTGGGAAGCTCCTCACCAACTCGCTTCAGGGGATAATTCGTGGAGGGGAGCAGGTCAGCCTGATGTCGGGGACAGGGTTAGGGGGGTTGGTCGGGATGACCAAGCTGACTGTAGCCCGGGGAGAAAATATGTACAAAAAAAAAGGAAGGATTAGAGGGGTATATCTCTACTAAGGTGGATTTAAACTAGTGGGGGGGGTGGCCAAAAGACTGAGATTGGTAGAAAGGTCCGGACAAAGGAGCCTAATGAGGCTCTCTGCCGAGATATAGGTAAAGGCAGAGCGTAGTAACCCTGGAAGGGCAGGCAGAGTGGTCTGAGTGTAATACAGAAGGCACCACCACCAGGTAAGAATAAGGAGGAGAAAGGGTGCAGACTACTGGGAGGAGGGACACAGGCCAAGGAGGGAAGAGTGAGGAGAAGGAGGGGTATGGTGGAAGGTGGTCTGACTAAATGAATAGAGAACTGGTTACAGGGGAGGGTGCAGAGGGTGGTGGTGGTGGGGTAGCCTTGGCACCCAGAGCAGTGACAAGGGGTGTCACAGGGCTCAGTTTGGCCCGGTGCTATTTTGTCTTCTTTTCTCTGATATAGCACATGGAGTGGGGCGCAGGGTTAGTTTGTTCGCACATTATACCAAATCAAAAGCAAATAGTTATAGTAGCAGAGCCCACCCCCACACACACATACATACTCCCTGAAAAGCTGCTTAAAAGCCTGCAATTCATTCAAATCAATTCCTTTTTCTTAATTAGCTGGGGTTCAATGCCAGCAAGTGTAATATTATGTACCTAGGGCATAGGAACCCCAATGCTGAGTATAGGATGGGGAAGTACTGTTACTCACTAGACATGAAAGGGTCCTTGAGGTTATTATATCAGAGGACCTCAAGATGGCAGTACAGTGTTACAAGGCTATTGGCAGGGCACATTTGATTCTGGGGTGCATAAGGAGTGGCATCTCCAGCAGGAAGAGGAGGGATATTGTGCTGCCATCATATCCCCTCTTTCTCTTAACTCTTCCAGTGAGTACATATTGAGATCCCTTAATTTCTCCTCATAAGTCTTGTGTTGCAAGCTCTGTACCATCTCATTCGCCCTTCTCTGGACCATCTCCAGCCTGTTAATATCCTTACAAAGGTGCAACCTCCAGAACTGCACACAGTACTCCATGTGAAGCCTGACCATGGTTTTATATAATGGCATCACTACCTCCCTCCTTATGCTGGTGATACCCCTGCCTATGCACCCTAGCATGTCACTGGCCCTCCCAGCTGCCTTACCACTTTGACATTTTCAGGTCATCTGAAATAAGAACCCCCAGGTCCCTTTCTTTCTTTGTGACTGTCAGCAACTCCCTCCCCCATCCTGTAGCTTTCCCCAGGGTTTATGTGCCCCATGTGCATAACTTTGCACTTTTTGGAATTAAACTTCAGTTGCCAGTCCTCAGACCATTTTTCAAGCTTCCACAGGTCCCTCCTTATTTTCTCAACCCCCTCTGGGGTGTCCACTGTGTTACAGATCTTGGTGTCATCTGCAAATAGGCAGACCTTTCCCTTCAGCCCTTCTGCAATGTCACTAATGATGGCACTGAACAGGAGTGGCCCCAGGACCAATCCCTGTGGCACCCCACTGGTCACCCCCTCTCCCCAGACTGCACCCCATTTACCACCACTCTCTGCCTCCTGTCTGTTAGCCAGTTTCTGACCCACTTTACCACCCTTTCCCCCATGCCCAGCCTACTCAGCTAGTTTATCAGCCTTCTATGTGGGATGGTGTCAAAGGCTTTGCTTAAATCAAGGTAAGCTTTGTCCACTGCCCTACCCTGATTTACTTCCCTTGTCACCCAGTCAAAGAAATCAACCTGATATGTCTGACATGACCTCCCTACTGTGAATCCATGTTGCCTATGGTCCTGGGCTCCGATGGCTTCTAGATGCCCCACTATCCTTTCTTTAAGCAATGTCTCCATGATCTTCCCCACTACTGAGGTGAGGCTGACCAGCCTATATTTCCCCGCCTCCTCCCTACTGCTGTATTTGTATAGAGGGACCACATGTGCTCTCCTCCAATTCTCTGGTACTACCCCTGTGTTGAATGGCTCAGTGAACATGGCTGCCAGAGACACTGCTGTCTATCTTCACAGTTCTTTTAATATCCTTGAATGTATGCTATCTGGTCCCATCGCTTTGTCCTCCTTCAATTTAGTCACCTCCTGCAGGATTCTTCTGCCTGTGAATGGACTATTGTCCACCTCTTCACGCCTTTGCAACTGCTGTACTACTGTGGCCCTTGCCCCTCCTCCTCTTCTGTGAATACTGAACAGAAAGACACAGTGGATGTCTTGGTGGGGCACATGACAGTTCTAAGGCATGGTACTTTCACTTACAAATACCTAAACAGTACATATAAGCAAGCAACATTCGGCATTGACAAATGCTTGTTGTACTTGCCATCACCATCAAATTCTTTTTGATAAACTTTGTAAGCATGTTCCACTCTCTCAACAGATGGGCTTCTTGTGTATTAACATTCAGCATGCTATTTCTCAGTCATATGATTCCTGGATCATTTTGTAGTTTCATAAAGTTAGACTAAAAACTGGGTCCCATTTAATTTTTGTATTTAATAGCCTGTGGCAGCCTGCCCCTCTGGCCTAGCAACTGCCTTAACCTTAGGTGTGTCCTGTATCCTTCCACAGTTACTAAGCACCGTACTCATAAGCCCTTGGCCCAAGGTGGGTGCCCTCCCCTAAGGAATCTCTTCTGGCTCCAGCTGGTGATATTAGTCCTGGCTGGGGGCATTGAACTTAACCCTGGCCCCACTTATCAAGCCTCCTCCCTTCTGGCTGGCTGGTTATCTGGCAAAGGACTAAAAATAGCTCATCTCAACATCCACAGCCTCCTGCCCAATCTGGCTGAGCTTACTGCTTGGGTCTCTCACTACAAGCCTGACATTCTCAGCGTCACTGAGTCATGGCTGAAACCTTCAACCCCTGACTCTTCCTGCATGCACCCTGGCTTTGATTTTATTAGGCTTGATCGACCAGGGAAGAAGCGGGGTGGTGGTATCTTGATCTACTTTAGGAGCCATCTAAATCTGACTGCTGTCTCTCACCAACTGTCCCCACTGTCTTCTAGTGAGCTGCTTCATACTGTTCTCTTACTTGGCAATACAAAAAAGCTGCATATCATTTGTACATATAACCCCCCCAAGGGTGGTGTGCCAGGGTTATCTTCCCTTCTTGATGCTGTGCGCTCTCAGACTGGGGATAATGAACTGCCTGTCATGGGTGATCTTAACCTTAATTGGCTTGGAGGAAATACTAAGGTGTATGAACCCCTACTTATGGACCTCTCCTTGTCACAACTCATTCAAGAGCCCACCAGGTGGTCTATTACTGGTGGAAATAGCTCCCTTCTTGACTGGGTTCTGTCTAACAGGCCTGAGATAATCACCTCCTCAGGTATCCTGTCTGACTCCATCTCTGACCACGCCCCCTGTGTACTGCGTATGGAGGATTTCCTCCCAGAAAACTCCCCACAAAGTCATCCATGTTAGGGATTTTTCAAAGTTTGACCTGGGCTCCTTCCATGGACTGGTCCACAGTGCTAAATGCTCCTGACTGTCTTACTGCATCTAGCTCCTTCCTTATTACCTTCTCGGTGCTGCAGGACAAACACGCACCCCATATCAAGAGGAGGGTAAGGGGGGCTGCAACAAAGTGGCTCCATGGGAGCCTTCTTACTCTAATGTGGACTAGGGACAAATGCTGGACAAACTTTAAGGCCACGTTGGACCAGGCTATACTACAGCAGTACAGGAGGCTCAGAAATGAGTGTAAGAGAGCTATCAGGACTGCCAAGAGTGATTATTGCAAAACCGCCTTGCTAAACTCAGCTAAGGACCCCAGGAACTTCTGGAGGAACATCAAAAACATAGTCAGTGGTTCCGCCAACTGTGAAGTCTCTGATATGCTTATTGGTGGCTCCAATTGTAATAACCCCCTAACCATTGCCAATGCATTTAACTCCCACTTTTCTGATCTGTCTGCTTTCAACTCAATTTTCAACACAGGAAGAAAAGACAGTAGAGTCCAGATTCTTACCCCACAGTCGCCTCCCACTTCCTGCCCGTTATTCCACTTTAAGGCGGTGCCAGTACCGGAGATGCAGAGACTCCCCTCTAGTCTCTCCCCCTACACTAGTGCTGGGCATGATGGTATAGAACCAAGGCTCCTACAGCTTTGAGCCTCATACATTGCTTCCCCAGTGGCTTATATTTTCAATATGTCTCTTGCCCTCTGAGTTATCCCTGATCCCTGGAAGGTGGCCAGGATTGTTCCTGTTCTTAAAAAGGCAATTCTAAGATCCTTGATAATTACCAGCCTATAGCCATCTTGTCAGTCATCAGCAAACTCCTGGAGAAAGTTGTTGCCGTGCAACTCACGAGACATCCAGGCCCATGAGATATTGGCTCCCGTGCAGCATGGCTTTGGAAGGGCACAGTACAACCTCAGCACTTGTCATGGTCTCCTCTGGGATCAGGGTAGCAATGGAGCAGGAGTAAGCTCTTAGGTGCTATCTTCATTGACCTATCAAAGGCCTTTGATTTGGTTGATCATTCTGTACTCATCTCTCAGCTTTGGTCCCTTGGTCTGTCCCCCCCCCCCATCCTAAGATAGTTTACCAGCTACCTCCAGGGGAGATGTCAGCTAACTAAATTCGACAAGGTCCTCTCTGGCACTACCCCATGACCACTGGTGTTCCTCAGGGGTAAGTCCTTGAGCCTCTCCTCTTTTCCATTTTCATCAATAACCTTCCCTCCGTCTCCTCCCACTGTAGCTCTATTTTATATGCAGATGAACTGGTTATTCTTACCCATTCCCATGACTTTGGAATCACCAATCAACAACTGAATGCTGATATTAAGAGCATCCAGTCCTGGATTATGACAAATAAGCTTTTTCTCAATCTAAATAAAACCAGGCCATGCTCTTTGGGTCCCCGGCCAAGTTAAAGGCTTCTACTGCCCCTCTGTCCATCACAGGAATTGACAGCTCTCCTGTCCTGGTTACTGATACTGTTAAATACTTGGGGGTGACACTTGACCCCCAGCTTGACCTTGGTCATCATATCCAGAATGTATGTAGGGCTGTCAGTTGTAAGCTTTGTCTTGCCTACAGAGCAAAGAATAACCTTACACTTGCTGCTTGTCGTGCACTAACCAGTGATATGCTTCTTCCTACCCTCTGCTGTGCTCTTATCCTGTATGTGTATACCTCCAAAGCTCATCTGTGGATAGTGTAATGTAGCGTACAACATTTGTCGCTTTGCACTTGCTGCCCCCCATCTCATCCACCAATATGACCTGTACAGCAGGCTTGGCTGGCTCTCCCTCTCAATCATATGAATTTTGTCCTGGGTAGTTTCACAGGCAAGGTGCTTAGAACTGGCACCCCCCAGGGTCTGGCAGAACTCCTCATACCTGCATCCTCTTCCTACTCCCTCCGGTCCTTGGGCTCTGCTGTTCCCAAAGTTCCTGCCACCCAAATGCAAATGGGGAAGGGCTTTGCTGTCATCAAAATCTAGAACTCCCACCCCCCAGGTTCGCTCCTCTCCTCTCACTCTTGCCTTTGGAGCTCCCTCTGGACCCATCTGAAGCTCTCCTCTGCATGTGGCTGTCCCAAGCTGCCATAATGAATCTAGGTCTTGCACTGAACTTTCATATACCTGCAATTAAGGCCCCTGCATGGGCCCTGAGGTGTATCCCGCTTGTTTAGGATTCTGCTTTGTATTATAATATAACTACACTCTGCCCCAAGCGAGTTCTGTCTGCTGCACTGTACGGTGGTTCTGTTACTGTATTGAAATGCATTCTCCCTAGGCCTCTGGGCTGTCAATTTTTTGTCTGATGCACTGTACTTGTCTTTAGCTTATTCTAAGTATGTTTCTACTGCTCAACTGTGTTAATTCTTGACTACTTGTTTAATGTCACCTGACTACTCTGCTTGATCCTGTGTAATGTATGATTGTATCTTATTGTTCTCTGTAGGAACTTATCTTTCATTGTACTCTCTCTGGTCATACCTGAAAATAGGCAATTGTTTTGTCTAGTGTGCTTACCTGGTCAACAAAAGCTAATAAATAAATACATTGTTATATGTTCTTCTGCATGTTTCTCTTTTTCATATTTCTAAATATCCTAAAGTGTGCCTCTGCTTCCAATTTTAAACAACATTTTTGAGAACCACTACTTGCTTCATGCATATTATGGCATGAAAATGGAATATATCTGTAATCGCAAGTCCAAATTGAACCCCATTTAGATGGCAAGGTTACTTCTCCAATTTAACCTCCTTAACTCTACCATTTATAATTTATCATTTGTTTATATAAAGAAATATTAAGAAAAGCAAACATCTCATTACTTTTTTTTGTCTTTTGAAACTCCCTTTGATATCTTGTTCATATAATCCAACCTCTGCATATCAACATCATGTTCTACCTCTGTATGCTCCCTCAATCTTAGATTAAAGTCACCTAATCAAATTACTAAGAAACTGTGCATAATAAATCATTATTTATAATATCAGAAATGATGTTCAAAATTGTTTGGAAAGCATTACAATCCAGTTTTGGGGAATACAGGCATTCTTAAGGAGAAGACAGCTGTTGCTGTCTATAGACAATAAAACTGGAAGCGTATATTTGTTGTCCACCGAGATAGCTTCAGCTTTACAGTTTAAATTTGTTGACATGACACCATGGTCATCAGTCTGCCCTTACATCTCCCCATATTCAAATCCCACCAACTGTTGACTTCTAGTTTTTGAAAGGCAAAGATTTTCAGGTCACTGTAGCCATCTAGCCATGTTTCTTGAAGAGTAATAATTTTCCAAGAATTCTTTAAACATACAGTACCATCATTTACATTTGTTTTAATACCAGTTATATTCCAGTCTAGAATTTAGAGGGAGATTGAAACAATCTTTATGCATTTTGACCTAGGCTGTAATAAGTGATTTCTCAAGCTAATTTGCATAGACACTACATAATGACAGTTTGTCAGCTGAACCCCCTTCATAAATGATCACTCATACTCAATCAACTTTGGATGCTCGAATGGCAACATGTTTATTGATACACTTATTTACAATCTATGCAATTTCTTTGAATTCACATGCGTTCCACAGTTCATTCAACGTCCATGAGTAATTAGTCCATTCTGCCTTGTTTTGGTTCCACCTCTCCATCCAAGCCTCACTGTTCCTTCTTCTCGGGGTCCAGACGGTTGATAAGACCCCCCAATTACACCATCTTGTCACCTCCTAACCCTTTCTAAGCCTGAAAGCTCTGATCTGGCCCCTAGTACTGTTCTTGTGCATCCCCTCCACCCCCTTAATCCATGTCTGAGTGCAGCTGGCCTCAGCCCATGTTGCCCTACCCACCTCCCTATACCCACCCCTTTTTCATTATCTTGGTCTCCCCCTTCATTCCCTCTCCCTTCCTTCCAGTCACTTTCTGCCTGCTCTGGACCTAGTAACCCCACAGCTTGCTGTCACCACAGCAACTTGTTCACCTTACACCCGGCATCACATGCGCAACACGTCAAATGAGCTGCTGCCCTTCTGCAGCTCCACCAAACAAACCCTTAGGCCACATCAACCTATCTCCCCTGCCTGCTGCCATGGGGTGGGTGGGTGGGGGAATCTTAGCAGAAAGATGGTGATCTACCCTGTGCATCACCTTATAAACTCCAGATGGACCCCAAGAAGGACCCCTGCTAAGACTATCCCCTCGACCAATCACCTGGACCTGTCCCAACTGCATTGTTCGTCTGCTCACCTCACACCTGACATCACTGTCCCTGCCCCCTTTCTTTACCTGTCTCTCCCCCTCCCCACAATCCCCCATGCATTTCTTCAGAGGGCCATCTGATAATTCAGGTTGCCTTTTAATGGCAATCCCATTTGTCAGCTGAACCCCCTTCAGAAATTATCACTCATACTCCATCAACCTTTGGTGCTTGAATGGCAACATGTTTATTGATACACTTATTTACAATTTATGCAATTTCTTTGAATTCAAACACATTCCACAGTTCGTTCAATGTCCATGAGTGATTAGCCCATTCTGCCTCATTTTTGTTCCACCCCTCCATCCAAGCCTCACTGTTCCTTCTTCTCTGGGTCCAGACACTTGATCCAACCCACCCATACCATTACATCATATTGTCACCTCCTAACCCTTCCTAGGCCTGGATGCTGTGATCTGGCCCCTAGCACTGCACTTGTGCAGCCCCTCCCTCCACACCTCCTTTAATCCACATCTGGGTGCTGCTGACCACAGCCTGTGTTGCCCTACCCTCCTACCCCATACCTGCCCCTTTCATTCTCTTGGTCTCCCCTCCTCCCTCCCTCCTCCCTTCCATTAGCCCTTCTCCAGCTCCTGCATTGGATGATGGGCTCCTCCCCTTACGTGCTAGTAATTAAGCCTATTTTTGTTTTCCCACTTTCCAACTAGTTTTACCAGTGTCATTAAGAAAAATGACAAGCCCACCTCCGTTAGGTGTACCACGTCAGACCTGAACAATCCCTTCCCAAATGAAATTGCCCTGTGTGGTATATAGATTCCTCCAATTTACATAATCAACCTGGCCATCTTCCTGTTCAACCTCTTTCTTGCCTTTTCCATGGACCTGGCATTCCTGGCATGCCTTCACACCCTCCTGGATGTGATCTCCAAAGACCCAATCTCAACCCATGGCCACTATTCCTTTATCCACTCCAGATCAGCCATAATTGCCTGGAATAATGCCCCCAAAGGTGTTTCCCCCAAATCGCCCCCCCCAGGTGTATTGGAAGCATATCTGGCTTGCCCCACAATACCCTCAGCTCCTCCACCAAGGGCATCAACTAGGTCTGTCTCATGCCCTGGACATCTCTTCAATGCAGCTGTGTCCTCTCGAGATCTTGACACAGCTGCCTCTCAACTGGTATCATGGCCACATATCTTTCCACCCAATAAATAAATAAATGAATGACCCACGATCCAGATATACCTCCTCCTCAATCCTGCCTGGGCACAAGAACAAACAGCAAAAGGGGGGTTAGTCATTTTCTCGTGTACCTCTTGTAACACCCTGACCTCTACCTGCCTATTCCCTTTATCTCCTCTTCTGACCCCCCCCGGCTGCCATTTCTGATGCCACCCAATCCAGAATGAATGAGGGGTGTACAATCTGGGGTCCTCCCTGATGAACTGCATACCTTTCTTGAGTATCCCACCTACCTGGTATCCTGTGACATGACTGCTATCCCCATGCCTGAACAACATTCCCTCCCCTTTGTCTCTGCTGCCACTGTATTCTGACATAGCCACCACAGCACAAACCACCCCACTGGCTTGTCTTGGGATCACTACCTCCGTTCCCCTACCAAACTGGACTGTCTTTGACCTGGACAAGTGGACTACCAGGCTGACCTTCGTGAAGGCCACATCCTCCTCTTGCAATCCACCAGCCCCTTTCCCCGATACTGCCTGCCACCACCTCACTTATCCAAAAGGCTCCCTTTGCCATTAGTGCAAAAATGGCCCTTAATAGGCATGCTTCTTTGGCCGACAAGCATACATGCCCCAATGCCCTGAACAGTCACACCAAGATGCCCTCTGTGATAGGCTTCATGATGTCTGCCAGGAAACCCTGCCTCATCAGCCACCCCAAAAGCATCCCTCTAACCTTCACCCCTTTGTTGGATCTAGCCATGCCTTGTAGTTACAGGCCCAACTGATCCCCACTAACTGTACCCCCATCATGGTGTGTGCATCCCCTTCCCATTTCTTGACCATGTAGTGCATTACCTGTTCCTCCATGGTTTCCCTACTTACCTCAGGCTCTCCTGTTTCCTGAATTTCTGAAGGCCCATGCGCCATCATGCGCCTTCCTGGTATTCATCAACCAGGAGTTCTGATGCAACAATCTGGTTCTCTCCACCCAATCTGCCACAGTTGGTCTGGTATCTGGGTCCTCTGTACAGCTGCTTGAGGGCCAAGGCCCAGAACCAGTTCAACTGAAGACAGGAGAGACTGTCAGTGATTTCATTCCTGATACCCTCTATATGCCTCTTCTTAAAGGACAGATTAATCCATAGCCCTAGCAGCACCAGTTGCTGCATAACCCTAGTTATGGTGTCTGTTGACCCCCTCTGTCAGTTGATAACTTCCACTGCCCCCTTATTGTCACACCAGAATATGATGCACCTGTCCTGCATCTCTCCTCCTCAAACCATCAGGGCTGCACAGATACGAAAAATCCCCAAGAAGGTAATATCCTTCATTAGCCGCATCCCCCTCCATGTATCTGGCCAGGCTTCTGACGTCCATGACCCTTTGAAATACGCCCCCATGCCTAGTGACTCTGCGGCGTCAGTATACAACTCTATGTCAGTGTTGTACATCCACTCCTCTTGCCAAAATGTTACCCCATTATACTTGGCAAAAAAGGCTACCCACACCTCTTGGTCCTTTTGCTTCCCTTTTGTGATGTCAACCTAGTGGTGAGAGAGCTTGGCCTTCCCCATGGCCCTTGCTAAGTGCCATGTGAATGCCCTCCCTGGGCTTATGGCCTTGCAAGTGGAGCTGAGGTGCCCCAGCAGTTGTGCTCTAATGCCAGCAGTACCCATCTCCTCTCCTGTAACTATACCAGCAACCCCCTAAGTCTCGCCACCTTATCCCCTGGTAGGTGGAAACAGGCCTGCTCAGTATCCACCTCTATCCCTAAAAATTCTATCTTCCATGCCAAGTCCTCTGTCTTCTCTGCTGACAGTGGAATCCCGATCTGCTGGCACATGTCCTGAAAATCCCTGGACATACCTGCCACCTCTCCTTGACTACTCCCGATAAGTAAGAAATCATCTAGGTAATGCACTGCTACATATCTTTTCCTGATTACCCACTGTACCCATGAGCTGAATACCTCAAAAGTGGAACAGACCACCGCACAGCCCATGGATATCGCTTTGTCAAAATAGAAACCCCCTTCAAACTGAAAACCGAACAAATCCCAGTCCACAGGCCTCACCAGCAACAAACGGAATGAGGATTCTCTATCCATTTCTGCCAAGCATGCCCCATATATCACCTTCATTATGGCCTCCGCATAATCCAGCGAGGTGTAGGACACCACCCTCAAGTCATCTGGAATGTCATCATTCACTGATGCCCCCTCTGAATATGTTAAATGATGAATGAGCAGGAATTCGCAAGGCTGCTTATTGGGTACCACCAATGGTGAGACTTGAAAATTCGCACATGGCGGAACTGCGAAGGGGTCCTCCACCCTCCCTGACATTACCTCTTTCTTGATCTTTAACCAGACTGCTTCCTCTCTCCCCTTGACTGACCCCAAGTTCTTAGCCCCCATCTTCCTTCGAACTCAGTGGTAACCTATCTCAAAACCCTCCTGATAACCCCACCTCAAAACCCCCCCCTTTTTTATCCATGTATTCTACCACCCCCTTTATGGGTGTCTTCGTTAATGCAAAGCCCCATCTCCCTCTTTCCTTGTGGTCCTCCGCTCTAACCATAGTTGGAGTTGTACTCTCCCCTGCCATTTCCCTCTCGCCCCCTACTCTGCTGTTGCCCACCCATCCCCCAAACCCTGCCCCGAAAAGGCTACTCACCACAGTTTTGCAAGCCTCATTGGTCACCATCACCCCAACACTGGGTGCTGTCCTGAACACCTCGATCATACATGTTTAAACTTGCAGTTAGCCAATGTGCAAGAGGCCTTGTTGTAACCCCAGCAGGTCTTCACCATCGTACTAGCATTGCTTCTCTTACTGACCTCCACTCCGCCGGTAGTCTGGCCAGACAAGGTTCTGACTCACAGCTCTGAGTGGGTGCAGTCCCACTGCAAGTCCTCTTTTGACCTCATCCTTTTGCGGAAGGCCTCATCGTACTTCAACAATTCGTATCCCATTTTTACTTTATATGCATCTCGTATAATGGCTGTATAGGCTGGAAGCGGGTGTCCAAGTTCTGGCTGTTTTTTTAGTACAATGGCACTATATATCATAAACCCTGCTTGCCACGTGTCTATGTTCTTCCCTTTGAATTTAGCCTCCTCCTCTTTTTGCCCCACTACCGCCAACACTACAGATATTTTTGACTCGCCCACTGGTTCTTTCTGCTCATACTTCATAGCTGTTTCCTCATCCACCAGACCAAATGTATCTCTATACTCTCCTTTCCATACCTTTTATTTAATTGAGGATGGCACATGGTCTAGCAGAGTAAAATCTGGTGGGCCATCGTAAAGTTTCCGAGTCTCCTTCTCCTCCCCCCATCCCCCTCTTTGCTTCCCTGGCCATCTTTCAAATCCTTTAAAACCTTCTAATTTTTCTTCAGATCCTTTTCCCCCATGTCCTCAATGATACCTTTCAAGTAATCTTCCAGACCGCCCGCATCAGACAGGTTCACCTTCTTACCAGCCCCTGTGTCTGGGTTCATGGGCTCTGTCCTGGGTTCCGGCAGGGGTGCCAGTGTTGGTGCCAGTTCTGGTGCCAGCTCCCGTGGATGCTTTTGACCTCTTCCTCTCTTTCCATTGGGCTCCTTCCTCTTCCTTGAGGCCTCCTCCTCCTCCTCCTCTTCCCTTCTCCAAGAAGCTTCTATGAGCATGTTGAACTTCCCCATCAAAGCCCTGGCTTTGCTCCTCAGCTGGGCACTGGTAGATGGGACTGGTCTCCGCCCAGGTGCCATTCCTGTCAACACAACCCAGAAGACATTAAACATCAGTTGCCCCATCTCCCACCTTTTGTCTAGGGATAGCCACCTCCCTATCCATTTCTTTCTGGCGCAGTCTAATTTTTGGAAAATGCTGTCTCTTTTTTTTTTATAGCCTCGCATAACCTGATGCAGGCCTCCTTCCCCTCTGCATATGTCATTGCCACCTACCCAAGAAGGTGGCCGCCTGGTTCCTCCATGCCACAAAATGGTGGCTGCCATGCGGCTGCTAGCCCTAGCACAAAATGGCAGCCCTAGCACAAAATGGCAGCTGGTTATATATTATTATTATCTTTTATTTTCCTTTTTTGTTTTGCTTGCCTGCATATCCCTGGTCATGGATGAACCCGCATCCTGTTCCTGAAGCCCTTCTCCACCACAGGTGGGCCATGTACATGCTAATTTATTTATTATCATCCTTTTTTATATATATTTTTTTTGTATATTGCCTCTGCCATGCTATGAAAGACCCGGCCCACTGTGTAGGCCCCCCTTCATGTTTAAAACTCAGATTGGAACTCAAATGGGCAGCTCAGTGCTCTTATCCACTACAGTATACAGCTTCCCATGATTCCAGGCCCAACACTGTAATCCAACAGCATTATGCCCCACAAGCCACAAGGATGTGGACACATGACACACTACAGGTCAGGCCCTTCCAGCTCAGGCAGTTCATGCACCAGGCCTGCCTCAAGGCCCACCAACTGCAGGCCTGCAGCATTGTGCTCTTACTGCCTGGCCAACCTAGAAAAAAACATAGTGGTTCACGTGGCAGCTGCAATGTACTAACCCTGTGGAGGGCAGGTTGAATGAAGACACAGAAGATGAGACAAGTTCCTTTAAAATGTCTCCTAGAGCACTGCACTTTATTACAGAAGGACTTCAACACACACTTCCAATAAAATCATGGTTCAAACAGTGAAAATCTGGAACTTCTGTGTTGCTTGTGTTGCTTAACTAGTCAGGATGATCTTGAGCAACTGTAAAATCTTGGCTTAAAAGGACTGTCGGTTCCCACTTAGCCAGTAGGCTCACAGGGACAAATCCAGTACCTGAGGGTGTTTCTACCTGCACCTGCAGCTCTGCAGCCCATACATTAGGTAGGCCATTTACCCCTCCGGCTGTTTAACTCAGCTCTGGTCCAAAACATCCCAGCCTTGGCTAGCACCGCCACTGGTCATTCTTTCTGAGACTGCTCCCAGCTCCAAATACTCCCCTCTTGCACCAGCCAGTTTTTACTCCTGCAGAGGACTGCTCCCTCCACAGCTCTGGTCTCATCTTATCTCCTTATCTTATCTCATCTTATCTGCCAGACTGTGCTCAGCCAGCTCCTTTTATAGGGCTGGAGATCATGTGACCTATCAGTCATAACTTAAATGTTAGTTAAATGTTTGCAACAATTTTAAATATGGCTGTTTCATACAGAAAAGTAAGCAAAACATGAACAAAATAACATTTATAATGCATATCATCTTTTAAACAATCAGAAAATAAAGCAATAAGAAAATAAAGAATGGAACTTCCAGACAGGAAATCCCACCTTTCTTGTTCCCAGACTGTCTTATGCTAGAGCTCTATAAAGCCCACAGATTTCAGCCAGCCTGAAC
Organism: Neoceratodus forsteri; assembly: GCA_016271365.2. Taxonomy (NCBI): domain Eukaryota; kingdom Metazoa; phylum Chordata; order Ceratodontiformes; family Ceratodontidae; genus Neoceratodus; species Neoceratodus forsteri. Next base: position 400,170,322 of record CM057454.1, read on the forward strand.
TCATAGTAATCCACAAAATGGACGTCAGCAAACTAAAAGCACATGGAGTCAAGCACTTTCAACATGTACATTTTCTCAACATATAGCAATGTGTGAAGTTTGGACTTGGAAAAAAACATTTCATCTAGTACCAGTGTAATACCCCCCCAAGTAATCCCACTCACCTGAGCTGCCCCGGCAGGACCAGGGGCTCAGCAGTACTTCTCCCAGGGGCCAGTCCTGAGTCCTTACCAGTAGTTTCTGTGGTGCCTTAGTGCCTCCACCTGGGGCCCCTGCATCGCCTCCTGTGGGTAGAACAGGTTAGAATGTTTCCCCGGATAAATAATGGTCTTCCCTATAATGACTGCCCGTGATGACCCCCCAGACCCACAATCACTCCCCACAATGGCTTTACACACACAGCAGGTGAAACAGATGAACAACAAATATTCAGTTTATTGCTACAAGTTAATACAAAGGAGGTGGGGGCTACTCCTCCAAAACCTCCTGGTTACCAAACATTCACTTATCCCCACTTCTCCCCTTTCCCCTGGGTGCACCCAGATTAGTCACAGTTGATGGGTACCTCACGGTCCCTTAGTCTGCAGGCCTGCTGTTTACCGTTGGGGCACTTACACACTCACACAAGTTCCCAGAAAACAAAGACAAACTGGTGTATGAGGACGTTCCCTCCTGACCCTCTTGACAAAGAAAACAATGGTCTCCCCTGAGCTGCAGCTCGGGGAACTCAAAGTGCTCGGAGAGGGCGATGACCCCTGTAGTCCACAGCACATCGTTTCCCATGAAATGGGTGGTGTAATTCTTCACCTGCCTGGCCTTTCCAGCTTCACCCACAGGCCTTTGTATATGGCTTTCACCAGGCAGGCCTGTTCGTCCTTCTCTCCATGATTCCTCTGATCTTTGAATGGGGGGGGGTCACAGCAGTTCAACTCCCCCTGGTACCTTTTTAGTTTCCCTGGCTTCTCCCCTGGCAGGAAGATCTGTCCCTGATGCAGCAGCCTCCCAGACACCCCAGGCTGGAGGTCACAGTACCTTCAGGCCAAACAGTCTGCCTCAGTACTTTTCAGCAACCAACCTCAGAGGCCCTGCTGCACAGCCCAGTGGCCCCAGTTCCTTATGCTTGAAAAGGAGAGAGGGGTGGAGAGGATGCAGCCCCAGAGCCTTTGCCAGGCAAAACCATCAAAACAGCCCTCTGGTTTCCTTTTGGGGGCCTGGGATTCTCTTCCTCCTGTTCCTCCACCCTGCCCTCCTTCTGTCTCTCCAACTCTCTCTTCTCTCTACCACACCCTGCTTTTCTCCTCCCTCCCTTCCTCTTCTTGCCATGGGGAGGGGTAGACAAACCTCCCATGCCTGCAGGCAGTCTTTCTCCTGTCTTGCTTTTTGGAGGGAGGGTAGGGCTGCCTTTTCTCTTTGTAAGAACCCAAAACAAGTAGCATGCACTTTTCTAGCTAGACACCTGGTTCCAAACTAGCACCAACAATAATTACAGTCACAGCTAGGCTTGCATCAGGTCCAGCCACATCAATGGACTAGGCGTGAGTACCCTCAGGACAGCGGAAGCCCCCTGCCCACCTTAAGTAAGCACCAGGCTGGGGGTGCTTACACCAGGAAAATACAAATTAAACCAGCAATATAAAACAAAGGGCATTGCTAATGCATTGTTTGTAGCAGTTTGTAAAACATGTGTTTGGTACATTTCATCCAACAGTAAGAACTTTGCGATTCCTGATACCTTCATATCCTTCTATATAAAACTAAAGGTGGTTTATAGTAGTTCTCCTTTAGTATTTTGGCTTATATGATATTCAGTACCAAAAACACAGATTCATTTTGTGTATATTCTTCCCCAGGTATGCTATTTTACAAATGGAAACTTTTAACAGGGGAATACAGCACCATAGTACACATTTCTTTCACACTAACTGTGCTAAGGCAGCACATGTATACTTAATGCTAGCTATATGTGTGTGTGATTGTGGGGGTCAGAAAGAAGAATTAGAAGAGTATTGAAGTTTCAGGAAAGGAAAGGTAACATTGTTTAACCAGGTGTAGCACACTAAACTGAAGCTTGTTGCCAGATATGACCTGGAGCAGAAGAAAATTAAGTGACTTGCTCAGGATCACACAATGCGCACCTAGGCGGCTGTGGGATTCAAATCCAGGTCTTCAGATTTGCAGCTCAGAGCCTTAACCCACTGCGCTATACTGCCTCCTCCAGTTTCAGTGCTGGGTGATCAGACCAGCAAAGACAAGATAGAATATTAGAAAGGTTAGCATAGAAGAAAAGCTGCAGCCAAAAGGATAAGAAAGAAACATTAATTTGGTATGCTGTAAGACCATTCCTGCACCGAATGTTTCAGGTCTCAGAAGGCTTTCATTTTATTTCATACCTTAGAGCAGCCTTATTGTGGCTATAAGGCTTTCTAGTAGCCCTTCAGGAACTCATTCTCTATTTTCATTAAACAAAAATACAGTGGGATGGTTTCATCCTACCACTAACCCCCAACAGTCATGGCCTTAAAACTACCACGGCCTGCACTTGGGCTCCTGGAGGCTACCCCTGGCAGGCCCTGTGGCCTGCCTTCATTCTCTGGCTCCCTGGCCTGCACCCCCAGTGCTGTAACTTCCATAGGCATGCCCCATCATGCTAACACCTACTCCCTTCCTTGTGTCCATCCCCTACTGCTTCCTCCAACCTTTGTCTCCAGTCCCATCCCTCACCCCATTATTTCCTCTTTTTTTGTCTTCAGAGCAGTCCTGCCTCACTCGTGCCCTGGTGTTTGCCCATCCCCATGCCCATGTGGCCTACCATAGGCCCCATCCATGCCTCCTGGCCTCCTCCTCTATACTGCTGGCCACGAGCTGGCCTGACTTTTGCTCCACTAAATGCCCTCTCTTCTCATGCTCCCCCTGTTCCTTTCCACAGTGTTCTTTTCTTCTCTTCCTTTTTGCAAAAAAAAAAAATCCCACTCCCAGGCCTCCTGGCCTGTCCGGTGCACTACACACAGCAGCCAAACAAAACTTCCCTCTTGCAGTACTGGGGAATGCTACCTTTACTGCCACCTGCAGCCTTGCCTCATGCTACACCAGATCCCTTGCCAGTACCCCTTCTCCTTTCCTCCTAAATTCTCCGCCCATTAGTCCTGATCCCTCCAGTGGAGACCGGAAAGACACTCTCGCTAGAATCTGGGCATACATTCTGAGAACACATTCACCTGCTCAGTGCACACTCTAGCATCCATAAAACAAACCAGCAACCACTTGCTGGGCCCCAGATCTGCCAGTCACATTCCCACACTAACACACCATCCATGAAAGAACAATGCCTGGGCCCAAAATAGGAATGGATTTTTCTGACCTGCACTGTTAAAAAGACAGCCACTCCTTTATGAACAGATACTGGCATCCCTAGCTTGCAGTCGACACTCGCCCCATGGCCTGCATGCCACATCATGTGGCCAGGCTCACATCCAACATAACCAAATCTACTAGGGCTTGAAAAGCGCATTCAATATAAAACATACCAGATTCAATTACCTTCAGCCCACTGTACTTTCAACAACATTTCCAGTCACATCAACTCAGCAAAAATTGAAAACTAAAGTATACCTTACCTATGTGTATTAAAGATAAACCTGAGTTGCCAAATGAAAGTGCTAAGACCACTCAAACATGAATCTTAGCAAAAAAAGGGTGAGCTACCCTGTGCATCACCTTATAAACCCCAGAAGGACCACAGGAAGGACCCCTGCTAGGCCTCTCCCCTCGGCCAATCACCTGGACCTGCCCCACCTGTATCATCCCCCTGCTTACTTCACACCTGACATCACTGTCCCCGCCCCCTTTCTTTACCTGGCCCCCCTCACAGAATCACCCAGGCTTTTTTTCAGCAGGCCATCTGACAATTCAGGTTGCCTTTTAATGGCAACCTCATATCTCCGTACTGTCTAACTGCTGTTTTAAACAAAATTCAATAAAGGATAATGAAAAAATCCTTATTCCTAAAAGAAAACTTGTGATTTTTTTTTAACATAAAGAATCAGTGTATACTGCCCTGGATAGATTGCTGTCCAACCAAAGGATGAGAAATTTATAATAATGTACCTGATGAAGATTTGAAAAATTTAGGGTACAACTGTTGATCTGGACTCATCCACAGGGAATACCCTGGGGTCCAGAATCATGACTTTAATCTTTTGTGTGTCATATACAGTAGTAACATACATACTGTAGTAAGTTATGGTCAAAAATGATTCTACAGTAGGTCTATTATGTTTGTCTCACCCCCAGTTTATAAACCAGTATGAATAAGTGCAGGGGCTGGCAATATAACATAAAGGCTAGAAAAGTAATGAGTGTGAATAAGCTTGGTACATCCAGCAGACATAGGACTGATTCCCACAACATCAGCTTTCATACTGTGTGGCTCTAAGCAAGTCCTTAACCTCCCCAGTGCTCCCAGGTTGCACCTGAAAAGAGCACGTGCACCTAGTGGGGCTTACCCAGTTACCAAAGAATTAAAAAGTGTTCTGTGTAAATCTGTATTAATTTAAAGGGGTACCAACCACTCCACTACCAAAAAGTGTCCAGTGATTCCCTTGGCAAGCAGACATTTGTCCAAGATGAACTTGAAGGCCTATATTGTCTTCATGTCCACTGTCTCCACTGGTAGGCTATTCCATGGGTTCATGACCCTCTGGGACAAGAAATGCTGCTAACAAAACCTACTGAATATATCACCTCTCAGCTTCAGGGAGTATCCCTGTGTCCAATTGGAGGATATCAGATCCAACATCTCTGTACATTTGATCTTGTTGATACCCTTGAGTATGCGGAAAACTGAGCTCATGTCCCCACTCAATTTTCTTTTTTCTAACATGAATGTATTAAGGGCCACTTGCCTATCCTGGTAGCTTTTGTCTGCCATACTCCTGATCATTTTGGTGGCTCTGTGTTGCACCCTATCAACTACCTCAATGTTCTGTTTGTATTGGGGACTGATGAGGGTTTTCTAAAGTTGTAGGAAAACTACTCCTGCTCTGCCGGTCACCTCACCATTTGATACACCCCAGCTCTTATCAGAGCAGCTGCACACTGCGTGTCATGCTTCACCCCCTTGTTTATTATGACCCCAGGTCCTTTTCCTCTACCACTGCAGCAAGAGAAGACATACATAATATGTAGGTCCTGCCTCTGTTTTCCACCCCAAGTATTGCCCCTTGTCTTTGGCTACATTGAATCTTGGACTCCTGGAGTCAGAGCAATCCCCCATCTTGTTAAAGTCCTCCTGAGGTTTGTTCCCAACCTCAAGGGAGTTCATCACCCAGGCCAGCTTAGTGTTATCAGTGAAATTAAGCAGACTGTTGGAGACCCCAACTTCTAGAACATATATGAAAATTTTGAACAGTAGCGGCCACAGCACCAATTCCTAAGGGACGATGCTGCACACCTCTCTCCACTCAAAGCAGTACCCATCTACCACAACTCTTTACTTCCTGCCCCTAGTCAGGTACCAATCCATCACATGTATGCCTGATATATACCACACTGGTATCGTTAAACAAATCTTGTCATGTGCCACAGTGTCAAAGTTTTGCTGAAGTCCAAATAGACTATGTCTATAGCTCTCCCTGTCCACCTCCCTGGTCATTCCTTTGAAGAAGGTGCTCCAGTTGGTTTGGGATGATCGGCCCCTTATAAACTCATAATGAGAAGGAGAATGAACCTTGGCCTCAAACAAGTGCTTTATTATTTGGTTTTTGATAATTCCTTCAAGGGCTTTTCCCAACACTAATATCATGCTGAAAGGTCTGTAGTTGCTAAGGTCAGACCTTGTCCCTTCTTGCAGATGAGGACCGAACTGCTCACTTTCCATTCATTCCCATACCACATTTGTCTGAACAGCCTCCTGAAAGATTATTGTAAGTGGCCTTGACAATTGTCCCTTAGCTTTGAGCTGACCCACTGGTGCAAGTGGCAATGCTACTGCTTGTGATGCCAACGATCCAGGTTCAGGAACCAACCCTGAGCATCAGAGGGTCAGCTGGGGGGGGAGGATGATTGAGCATCTGGCAGACAGTTCTCCTCCAGATGGGTGCTTGCACTGCTTGGTGATAGTCCAACCCTAGTGTTGGCTGAGAATTTGTGAGCCAGAGAACGCAGGAACAAGGGAATTGGAGGAGAGGTGGACATAGATGTATCAGTTGTGGGAATATGTCTGACATCACTGGGATGTCATTACATATCCTCTCCTTTAAGGCAGCAATCAAGGTGTCATTGCTTCAAGTCAAGGTCTTAATATCATGATTTGTTACTGCTTTAAATTCTGGACTTAAACCTCAACCATTGCTTGAGGTATCATTTGAGTCCTCCCTTCTGTCATTGTCCAAATTAAGGTCCCAACATCACGATCTGTCTTTGCTTCAAATATTGGACTTAAACCCCAACCATTGCCTGTGGCATCTGTCATATTCTCCCTTCAAACAGTCTTTCCTCCCTAGGCCATCATGTCCAACCCTCTCCTAGCTCATCTGACCTTCCCTCCTCACTCCCTATACCCCCTACCCTTCCCACCCCACTTGCCAGGACATGTCTACAGTACTTATCAAAGGACTGTTACATCTCAAGCTTCTGCACACTTTGACACTAGAGGAACTGCCACTCCTGCACACTATGACTCCTCCAATGATGTTTAATGTATAAACTTTAGCTCATTACCTTATGTTCCTATATCTGTATCCATGCAATTGTATTTAAATGGCACTACCTCATGTTGAACCTATTGCTATGTTCTGGTGCAAGTATCTTGTCACATGTGATAGTTACATATTATTATGTTGTTATTATTGCTATGTAATTGTTAAGTATGTTCACTCAACCTGTTATGTCTTAACCCAGTTGGCAATTGTTTTGCCCCAGGTCCATCTTGTAAATGAGCTCATCTCAATGATGTTCTGCCTGGCAAAATAAAGATTTTGATTGATTGATTGAAATGATTTTGATTGATTGATTGATTGATTGATTGATTGATTGAAACAGCCATCGGATGAGACAGTAATGCCGATCCTGCCTACCATGTAATCTGCTGGATCCAACCTGCTCCAGGCTGAAAGCCCCTGGCCTTCACCTCCACCTATGGCCAAATTAGATTGTATGGGGAGTTTGCTGAGGAGCTGAAGGTAACCCCACCTCAGGAGGCAAGTCAAGACCATCAGGTGTGTTGCAGGTGGACCAGAGGAGCCAAATGCCATGAGCAAGAGAGGGTCTTGGCTGGACAGGATACAGGCACTAGAGATAGCTGAAAGAGATCTTGTCCATAGGCAAGAGAATGGAAAAACAGAATAAAAAAAAACTTTCCCTTAGCTTTAGTATGATCCTGGGATATATCTTGTCCAACTCTTAGGACTTACCTGGCTTGATCTTCACCAGTCAGCTACTAGGGTGAGTGTGCTGACCACAGTTGCATTATGGTTACTCCTGATGTCATGGGCCCTTCCAGTGAGCACCCTTCTTTCTCGGAGGGCCCTGTGATGAACAATGAAGCAAAGTATTCATTCAGCATCTCAGCTATCAAGTCATGGCTTTCTCACTGGTTCCTCCACCCTTCCCCTGTTTTCAGAGGCCCAATTTCCTCTTTCATCTTCCTCGACATTTATGTGTTGGTCCTAATTTGCTTTTGTAATTCTAACATTGCAGTCCCTTATTGTTGCTGATACCAAAACTAGTACCAGAACCAAAACCGGTTCCAGAACTAACGCTGATGCCAGGGTTCGTATGACGCATTATGAGTACTCAACTTACATCTATATTATAGAACAGACCTGGGTCTTAGTGACAAAACTCAAGGGGTATTTCCATACTACTAAATGTACATAAGAAAACATTCACAATCTCAGAAAGATTCATTAGAAATGTCATGACAAAAGTTATTTTTTTATTTACCCAACAAAAGCAATAAACAAATCATTATTTTCTAAGCCCAACAACCTTCTGGTTTCTAACAAAAACTTCTACTCTAAGGTACAGAACAAGTTAGTCTAAGGAACCTACCTAACAATGTTAGTATTCCTACTACAAAGCAGTTGCTCAAAACTACATCCTAAGTAGTCCCAAAACAGTAGTTTTAGTGAACCCTTAATCCTAACTAATAATATTTTACATCTGAGACTGTTGATGCTAGAAGTAAAGAGCTTATCCAGTTTTTTACCACTTTGTGGGGCTGTATCACCAGGTCTAGGCAATACCTGCTAAGACAACTCAGCAGCCTCTTCCCAGGAGCATGCTTGGAGTGTCATCTCAAGTCTTGACTTATCAAAAGTCTGGGATTTTATAATCTACCTGGAGGGGCTCTTTCAGAGCGAATTTTCCAGAAATAAATTCAAAAGGAGTCTAGGCTCTAACAAGTACCACCAGGTCATTTACATCTCTCTCCTTTTTGGGTCAGGGAAGAGATATGTTACCACTCTACAGTTAGAAGTGTGGTATTTGCTAAGGAGTGAGGTTATTTTACCACGTTTGTGGTTAGAAAGGTTGTATCTTCTAAAATGCTAAGTGTTAAAAATTGCTATGCTATCAGTAAACATAATTTTTTTTTATAATATTTTTTTCTAGTTAGCCAAACTCAGCTCACTCGAAGTGAGTCTGTAACATGTCTGCCTTTCTTGTTTCTGTAGGCTGAAATTCAGGGTGCTTTGGCATAGTTAATTTCCAAGGATCTCCTTGGATAGTTTTTATTATGTTTGCTTGCACGCATGTGCAAGAAACATAGTGCCATCATCCGAGTTTTCCAGAGGTGTGTCAGCCTCTTCCAATTCAGTCAGTGTGTTTGCAGGCGCAGTCACAGTGCGTCAATCACTGCTCCAGCTGTCTATGACAGCTGAAAATGCAGTGGCATACAGTTGAAAGGGAGAGCTCCGCTTCAGTGAGCAGAGCTCCCCCCTCAACACGCACGCATAAATATTGCGTGCTGACGCTCCCCCACGCACATACAATATAGCCGACTGGGTGCCCAATGCCCCATCAGCTCCATGCCACCACTCAAAAAGCTTTCCTGGTGCCATGCTGAGAGCCCACCCCAGCGTGCTCTGCGTCTGTATCAGCGGACGGGGGTGCCCAATCCCCCTGTCGGCTCCAGCCGCCCCCCAAAACAGCGTTACACCTGCCACACTGGGAGCCCACCCCAGCATGGCACTAGCCCATATGGCCGATGAGGGTGCCCAATCCCCCGTCGGCTCCAGCCCCCCAAACATTCTTTCCAGCTGCCACGCTGGGAGCCCACCCCAGCGTGGCAAACGTCCCGTGTCATCTTAATAATTAAAATAAAAAAACAACCTGTAAATTAAAAAAGGTCCCTCGCAGTCTCCCTGCCCCCACCCACTGCACACCCTGCCTCTCCACACACCCCCACCCCATACTTACCTCTGGAGTCCGGCACAATGATCTTCGGTGGACTGGGAACACGTCTGCACTCTTCAAAGCGGACCGCAAACTGAGGAAATGCCGGTAAGCTGTATAATGTAATAGATAGGGTTTTTTCAACTTTGCTGCATATCTTAGGCATTTTTTGGAATTTTTGCACCAAATTTTCAACATGGGGTTTTTGGGACCCCTTCTCATGAATGCTGTCACTGTCATGGCGTTATTCAAGCCTGAAGGGTGATTTCACAGTCACTGTGTGAAATCACCTTTCAGGACTGATTAACAAAACGACACTGCCAGTGTTCATAAGGTGGGCTCTCAAGAAGCCTATTTTGAAAATTTGGTGGAAAAATTCCAAAAAATGACTGTTTTACGAACGTGCGTTGCGCAGTTCCTATGCACGCTCGTAAGTTCGCGAATTTTCAATATTTTCACTCCAGATTTTCAACATTGTCATTTTACCACACCTTCTTATGAGCAGTATAGCTGTCATTTTTCACCTCTCACCCTAAATGTGTTTCCACCCATGTAAGCACAATGGCGCAGTCTTGTGCAAAATTAATGTCATGAGACACATTAAGAAAATCACAGTGACACTGTTTATGAGCAGAGGTCTTAAAATGGCTATGTTGAAAATTTGGTGACAAAATTCCTAAAAATGACTGTTTTACGAGCATGTGTTGTAGAGTTCCTACGCACGCTCGTAAGTTCACAAATATTCAGTATTTTCACTCCAGATTTTCAACATTGCCATTTTACCACACCTCCTTATGAGTAGTACAGCTGTCATTTTTCACATCTTGCCCACAACGTGTTTCCGCCCATGTAGCGCACAATGGCGCAGTCGGTGTGCGAAATCAATGTATGGGACACATTAAGAAAATCACAGTGACACTGGTCATGAGCAGAGGTGTTAAAATGGCTATGTTGAAAATTTGGTGAAAAATTCCCAAAATGACTGTTTTAGGAGCGCATATGCGCAGTTCCTACCATGCTGTCAAAGTTTGTAATTTGTAATATTTGCACACCAGATTTTCAACAGTACCATTTTACTGCACTTCCTTATGAGCAATACAGCTACCATTTTCACATCTCCTAATTTGTTTCCACATGTAACACACAATGGTACAGTCGATTGTGCGAAAACAACGTTTGGGACAGATTAAGAAAATCACAGTGACACTGGTCATGAGCAGAGGTCTTAAAATGGCTATGTTGAAAATTTGGTGACAAAACTCAAAAAATGACTGTGTGCAGTGAGCTTTTCACACTTTCAGCGCAGAGGCGCGGTCGCTGTGGAAATCATTGTTCGGGACAGATAAAGAAAATCACACTGACACTGTTCATGATCGGAGGTCCCAAAATGCCTGTGTTAATCTGCTGTAAAAAATCCCAAACTAGTTACATTACGGTGTGCGTTGCACAGTTTCTATGCACGCTCGTGACTTCACCAGTTTTTAAGATTTTCACAGATTTTCAACATTGACATTTTTTACACCTCCCCATGAACACTACCGCTGTCATTTTTCACATCCTGTTTGGAATGTGTTTTTGCACCTGTGGTGTCAAATGCCGTAGTCACTGTGCAAAAGCAGTTTTCAGCTAACAAACTGATATTGCCACTGTTCATGAGGTGGGGGTCACAAAACCCATGTTGAAAATTTGGAGTGAAAATACCAACGAATGCCTGAGGCGTTAGGGTTTCCGACCATAACGCCCCACCCTGTAGAGAATGACAGGCATCAGGGGTGTGACTTGGGATTCTTGCCTGTAATGCTCATACCATTCCACCCCCACCCACACCCTGCAGCCAGTGAGAGACAGCAAGGTGTGTCTCGGACTCTTCGGGCCCAAAAGTTACCCCATTCTCCTATACTGCACCCATCTCACCATATTTCCTGATGGAATGGGGTGCGCATAAGGGCCAAAGACCCCAAGGCACACCATGACACTTGTCAGTGTCTGCAGGGTAGGGTGTGGTGAAATGACGTGGTCGTTATGCCTGACGACCCAAAGGCACACCCCATTGCCTGTCACTCTCTGCAGGGTGGTGGTGGGGTTGGCTTCAGTTCAATACTTCGCTGCCATTCCTATTATGCAGCTCTGTAACTTCTATACTACCAATGCCAATGCCAGCAAGCAAACATTCGGCATTGACAAATGCTTGTTTAGTATGCTCTGGCCTGGCTGGTCCAGGTCTCTGGGAATACTTCCATGGTATCAGTGCTCTGTAGTCTTCTCTGGCCTGGAAGCAACCCATCTTTTTCCTGCAGTCATAGACTTTCATTATGTTCAGAATCATTTGCCTTATGTTCCGATGAGACAGGTGGCCATGTTTTGGCCCTTTTTCTCTTATTGCTTATATGGATGCAAGCATCTGCAGCTGCTTCCCTGTTAAACAACATCCATACATGCTTTGCATTACCAGTGTCCTGTGGCTGCTCCAGACCTATGGGGACTAAGTCCTTCATCTTGGCAACATTCACATTTATGAAGTTTTGAGTTTTGGTGGCTGAGGCTTGGCTAGTCTTCCATTTCACCCGGGAGAAGGATACCCAGTTGTGCCCACTATGTAATGACATAATGACTACGTAATGATGTAATTGAAGTGGGAACACTCCTTCTGTAATACTAAATTGCTATGGTGCAGTTTTTATTATGCTATCATTTGGCAGTAAAGGTTAACTCATCTATGTGTATCAATATTTAACTTGTACATTACAGTATAATACACAAATTACCAATAGATGTAGATGATGTAACCTTTAGTACCAAATGCTACCATAATAAAAATTGCATTATAGTGATTTAGTATTACAGAATGAATGGTTTGGTTCTGACGACATCATTACATTTGATGTCCATGCCATTTTGTAGTTGGCTCAGGCTGCCATGGCAAGGAGCAGGACTTTCAAAGTGTGTTTACATTTGGGGCATATTTTAAATGCAACAGAACCAAGGTTAAACAGAATACTTAAGGCAAGCACTTATATCATTCACACCAGCTCCTTCAGTCTCAAAACATGGTGGAGGATTAGTTTATAGGTGCTAGGGTAAAACATGCTGTTTACTTGTTCTTTAAATTTCAGACAATCCCTAACTCATGCCACAATCAGTTCTGCCACAGCAAGTTTTCAGGATGAACATGATTTGCTTGGCCAAAGGAAAAGAGAGCAGTGTGACTCAGCAGTTGTTTTAAAGAAAATGGCAGGATCAACCAGAAAGTGAAACAAACTATTTTAAAAATAGGAACATGGAGGGATGGGTTGATGTTTAACTTCATTTTTTTACACACAGTCAATCTGAGATGACTTTATAAATCAATTGTATTTTGCTCTTGTTATTTATCCAACACCTCAGGTGTATAAATAAATCTCGGTATAAACCACCTCCATGTGCAATTTTCAATATTTTCAGTTAATAACATAACTGCCCTCTGTAATAGTTTTTCTTCTACTACAATTTAAGTTTTTATGTTTGTGCATCCATCTTCACACCGGCTGCCTGAAGGATATTCTGACCATGAGGAGTAAATTGTAAAGATGTGGGAAAGGATACAGTATATGTTTATGAAATTTAGGTTTAAATTTAACCCTTAGGTTGCCAGAAGGCTTAGAACGTACTGTTTTTTAGGATGTATGTACACCCTGGTGGCATAGCAAGGGTTAACTGGGATGATCTGATCTCACTAGTGTATATGTTCATCTTCTCCCATTTTGACTACTGAAATACACACTACTGGGGCTTCCTGCAAAAGCTTATCTGCCACCTTCAGCTACTGCAGAATGCAGCTGCTTGCTTGTTTATGTTAATAAAAGATCCAAGCATATTACTCATGCTCTTTGTTCCCTGCATTGGCTGCTGGTTAGGTAGTGAATGGATTTTAAGATCTTGCTTTTCACATTTAAGATTCATATGGACTGAGCCATCAATACCTCAGCAAATTTCTAGCAACCTGCATCAGTGTCTAGGACTTGTGTTCTTCAAACTGCCTGCTGTTGTGTGTTCCTATCTCTTGCTTGAAGTCTTCACACAACAGAGAACTTTCTGTTGCCATGCTAAAACTCTGTAATACCCTCCCATTGGACATTTGGACAGTCCTCTAAAAGATGGATGAAAACATGGCTATTTAATCAGCCTTCCTGGAATCCTGATGGCAGACGGGTATACATATTAAGCTCCTTTAGTCTCTCCTCATACGGCTTCTCTTGCAGACCCTGCACCATTTTAGTTGCCCTCCTCTGGACTGCCTCTATCCTGTCTATGTCCTTGCGGAGATGGGGTCTCCAGAACTGGACACAGTACTCCAGATGGGGTCTCACCAACTGTCTGTACACAGGCATAACAACTTCCTGTTTTCTGCTGCTGATGCCTCTCCCTATGCATCCCAGTATACCCCCAGCCCTCCCTACTGCCTTCTCATATTGCTTGCTAACCTTAAGGTCATCTGATATGATTACCCTCAGGTCCCTTTCCTTTTCTGTTGTTGTTACTACCTCCCGCCCCATTGTGTATTCTTCCCTGGGTTCTTGTTTCCAGGTGCATTATTTTGCTCTTCTTTGCATTGAATCTTAGCTGCCATACTTCTCATAGGGGCAACATGGGTGGATTGCTTCTTGGGAGGAAAAATTGTTCCACGGATGGAAAACAAGACATCAGCCCTTTCTACATGTAAACGTCTGCAGGGCTCCACCCTTGCAGCCATAAAACTGTTGTGGAAGAAATCATAATGAGAAGAAGGGACTGGAAAGAAAGGTACTCTCTGATGTGGGCTTCCAGACAGCTTGCATACTTCAGATCACTTATTTTTGGTTTAAGTTAGAAGATGGTTATGCAGGGTACTATAGCCCTTTATTTACTTCTTGAAGCCTGTGGGGTAGGGGAGAGAAGCCAGAAATGTGGGCTTATATGGCACCTTCCATGCAACCTGCAACCCATAATTCTTTGCAGTCCAGCAGAGGAAGGACTGTGAATACTGTTGCCTTTCAGTATTCAGACAGAGATTCAAAGAATACAGAGGTAGATTAGCGCGCCTACACAGAGGTTATGCACTAGAAGGTTAATAAGTGACTTGCTCATGATCACATAACAAATATCATTTGTGGGATTCATTCCTGTGACTCCAGGTTTAAAGCTCTGCAATCTAAGCACTAGGTAGTCAACTGCCAAAATATAGTGTGTACGTATGTTGTAAGGCACTATATAACATCAAATTCCATCCCTGACCTCCCCTTCCCACCCATGTACAGTGTAAAGTACCCCTGTCTTAAGTTCCAGAGCATCCAAATGCAACAGTAGAAGTTGCAGCCCTATAATTACTCGATATATTTTCTGTCTCCTGTTGGTATAGCCTTGTGGCTAGAGATTAGATCTGTGACCCTGGTGATCCAGGTTTAAATTCCACCACCACCACAACTTCCTGTGTGACCTTGAACAAGTCATGTAACCTCCCTGTACTGAATATCCTCTCTCCTGCTCTTTCTGTGCTTAGGTTCCCTGAGCATGCCTTAACCTTCTTCAGTTTTGCTTAGCATTCTTAATGGCTGCTGCAACTCTTCATGGCTTTTAAAGCACTTGGAAAAGAGGACAGGAAAGGAGTATGGCTGAGAATGTTGCTGCCATTTTACTTGCACAGGGAAATTGAAAACAATGCAGAGATAGATTTATTTATAAATTTATTTAAAATGTATTAACGGGGAAAAGGCACACAGAGCCGGAGCTTATTTCCAGGTATGGTCTGGGGTGCTGGTAATTAGAATTATGATAAACAGAAAATTACAACTGCAAAGTACAGTACTGAATACAGTGACAAGTGCGATGTACTGTACAAAACAAAATATCAGATGGTGCAAGGTACAGCATTTTCAAACTTGAAAGAGTTGATAATGACAAAAGGTGACAAGCATAGTGCACTTATCCAGAATATCAGAGATGACAAGGTACAACATATTTCAAAAGTATAAAAATACTGTGTTAATGATAGCAAATCATTAAAATCCCCTACTCAGTGGGAACATTAAAGCAGTGGTACACATTTGCAAAATGCACAGTGCAGATAGTAATAAATTGTTAAATCATTAAAGTAGTGAAACAGTGATGGGATATAAAAATTACAGAGAGATTACAGAGGAAGTGAACTGATCAAGGTCACACAATGAGTTACTGGAAGTCATAAGATTTAAACTTGGTCTCCAGGTTCATAGCTCTGTGCTCGAACCACTAAGTCATGCTGCCTCTCTGGTCTATGCCTACACTGGAGAGGAATAAGTGACAAAACACTCTAGGATTCCAAGGTCTATTCATGTACATTCATTTACAACAGAGCTCTGTCCCTGTGTTATAAGGTATGGTGCTATAAGGTAGGTGCAATCAGATAATGTAAGATGAGGAGATGTATGCAAATGCAGTTGCACTGGGTCCAACCTTAGGAGATCACTGCTATGATTCTCAGTATTATCTATGCACTTGAGCTAAACAGCTTAGCCTCCATCTGCTGGAACACTGGCAGATAGTCAGTTCCTAGCTATTTCTCTAGACTGAGATTTCAAGCATCCTTCTCAAATGATGTTAGCTACTGTTGCTAAATCAGATAGTCATAATGTCAGTAACTCCATTTAAATCTAGAAAGGGTCTAATCACGTCTCATAAGGTAGGGTATGAGGAAGGGACAGAGACTTCATATATGCTGTGTCAAGTATATTTCCAATTTTCTAATATAAAAAACAAGTCTGGTTCTCACACCCACATATATGAGTCAAACATAATTTATCCACTTCGTATTAATGGGGCAATTCAATTAGGAGACACATCATGTGTCTCTAAAGTCCCATCAATCCTGGGGTTAGAGCCCTAGACATTGCTGCACCTAATCAATAAAAAACTAGCATCATAAATGTGACATTCACATATAAAATATAATGCAGCTCAGTAGTGAAAAAGTCATAGGCAAGTTGTGACCTTTATATCAGAGTTTAGACATTTACAATTGTTGGGGAAGAAGACAAGATACAACTACAGTTCCTGTGAAAGTTTTACTTGCTTTCTGAACTTGTAAATATTTTTTGCAATGCTCAAATCATAGCAGATCATTTTTCTTTTCATTTAACATAGAAAAATTTAAAAGTGAAAATTTGTAGAATGCTCTCTGCCAGCTGTATAAGGAGGAACATAGTTGAGTTTTGAGGAAGAGACCTGTCACACATCCCATCACTCAAAGAAAGGCAATCCTTCTCTCTGCAAACAATATACAGGGTACATAAAATACTTATGGTTGTCACAGGAGGGTCCACGACAGGAGTCCGACAGAAATTCTGTTGAACGCCCCATCAGTGACACTGGCAGGTTGACTGCAGTCTGCAGCCGGCTCGCTATTGCTGTCTTTGTTTTCTTTGGGGGTCTTTGCCCCAGAACCCCCCACACACCCCCACTTAAGGATTCTCAACTCCAGTTGGAGCTGACTGGAGGGTGCAGGACCCCCGATAGACAGCGCCTGGTTCCAGGGGGTCTCCCACCACGGCTAGGCACTGTAGTCACTGTGAGGGACCTCGCTGGTGAAATGTTACTGCGAGGGGGGTAAACAGTCACAGGATGCCCTACTGCTCTAAATCAAAAGGTAATCAGTTAGAATAGCACTACAAATATAGCACAAGAAAAAACAGAGAGGTCTGAATGCCATATCATGGACAGTGACAGGGATTAAACAGCGTGTGCAGTAAGTGCTACCAGGTCACTGTCTGTGGTACTAGGAAGAAGACAAGGGCTAGGGAATGAAGAGGCTGGCCAAGCTGCTCCCATGGTGGAGAGGACTGAGGCATGGAGCAGCCTGGCCAGAATGGTGGTGGGTTCTAATTCTGGTCTCTGAAATTTTGTTTTTCCCCTGTAATCCAACTCTGACTCAAGTTCATTATTTCAGTTACGGGTGGGTGAGGGGCAGAGCTCCCCATCAGTGGTGGGGGCAGAGCCCCTGCTAAAGTAAGCATTTGGACTGGTAGAGGTCATAAGTGCCCTTTAGAACTGCTACCAGTGGTGTTGCCTTAACATGTGGAATTTGTTCCTGCCACTGTTCTGAACAGCGCTGTATTGATGGCGCTGTTATTGACAGTGCTGTTCATACATGTGCTGTCCAGACCTAGTGTCAGCTTCCAAAGTGCAGGCCATATTTACTGGTTCAAGTAGGAAGCATTGTATTTCTTCTAATTACAAATTTGGAGAATCCAAGAATGACTTTTAACGTGTGCACCCTTTTCGTTTGACATCTGATGACGAAACAGGAAAAAGACCATTACGGCGACATTCTTGGTAATGGTCCTTTTTCCGTGTTTCATCTTCCCCCAGTGTTCTGCTCCCTCTCTGAACCAACTCTGACCTGGAGTTGGAATCCTAAAGTTCAGGGGGTGCGAGGGGCAGAGTCCCCCACATGGGAGGTGTGGGGGGGCACAGCCCCCCACAGAAAACACTCGTAGAACGGGTGGCACAATACCTGTGTCGGTATTGTGCCGTCGCTGTGGGGGAGGTCGGCATTGTCGCTGATGACAAAACTTGATGCTTCCCTTTTCTGGGATACCAATCTTGTAAAATGTTGAAGAAAAAATAAGAATTTTAAAACAAAATAAAGGAAGGTTACCTTTGGTACTACCTCTAATGAACCAAAGTCAGTGTCATCTCCTGCTGTTTATCATACTGGCGTACATTTATTGAACAGTAACCCAGCCCTCCTGGTTCTGCCATACTGCACTTTTTGCATTCTGATTTCATCTGTGTCAGTTCATACTGTGATCCACCAGCACTGAATATTTTCGTCATGTAAGAAAATATAACAGTATGTACTAAGTCCTGCCTCCACTGCTCTTTAACCTGTTGATCTGTTATTCTTCAAGCCCTCCTCCTCTTTGAAGCTATTGGAGTGGGGCAAGAAAAAATCATTCTGGATGAAGGAAATAGGGATTAGAATTATCATCTTGTAGGCATGTGTTATATGGATACAAGTTAAAACTTTTTTTTTAAGTTATTAAATGATAGCAGATTATGAAAACAGGAAAAGACTGAACTGGAATGTGAAAGTTATTACTTTAAAGCACTCCTCCAGCACTGTTCTGATGCTACTTTAATGTGTCTATGATGTCTTATGGGAAACTCTGAAGAAAAAAAAACATCATTTTTATACACATTTCAGTTTAGGTTGCGTATATTTACGCCACTGTGCAACGCAGATACACCTACGGGAATGACGCCAGTCACAAATATATCCAGCAAATACACCAAACGCAATTCTACATTGCAAGATGCACATTGGCTCAACACAGTATGCCAATGGCGACTTACGCTGCAGTTGCGACAAACCTGCAGTTACACAAATGCGCAACTGAACATACGACAAGAAAATGGAAGAGAAATGCCAGGGCGGGATTCTAGAAGCAGCAGTGCCACAACTTACACCAAGACCAGCCGGCGCAACATAAACCAGGTGGGAGCAGGTGTAACATACACAGCATAGGAAGGAGCAGGGCCAGACAGGCCAGACACACAGCAACACACCATGTGAGACAAGAGAGAGTGACTGAGGAAGGAAGGCACACAGGGGCAGTGTGGCACAGGGCACAAAGGGTGCACAGAGGCCACAGGCACAATGCAGGGATGATGGCACCACCAGGCACAACACCCCTGCCATGGCCACTGATACATGTAAACAGTGTAACCCGCTACAGGGATACAGCACTGGGTGGCACAGACCAGTGAACAGATGGTGGTGAGACACAGCAATGTCCATGCAAGTGGTGCCACCTGCAGGGAACAATGGCACCCCGAGGCGGAAAGGTGCAGCACAGGCACCATGCCACCACACATCTGGGAGGTACATTGTGAGGTGGAATGGACACCATAGTATGCATGGTGACCCTCAGCACACAGAACACCACACAGAAGTGGTCTGGGGACAGTGGCCCATGCTGTGAGCAACACAAATGGCACACCAACCTGATGCACAGGGAGGGAACACTGGGAACAGCAGGCACCAACACCATTGTTCACCCCTGCTCATAGCGACAGACAGACACACACACACGCACATATGCACACACAGTCAAGCATACCAGGAACAGGCACAGAGACAGGTGATGGCAAAAGGTTTTAATGTACAAAATGGGACAGGGATACAGGTAACGATGGAAGGGAGATGGGACTGAAAACAGGTAACAGCAACAAACAGTAACAATACAGTAAACCCAAACCCAAACAGCCACCCAATAGTTCCAAGGCACACCTAGTCCAGGCCCCCGCACAGGTTCAGCAGCGGGTCCCTCAGTCACAACAGGCAATGCCTCCCCTGCTGCAACGCCTGCATGGATGCCTCCTGCCGTGGTCCAGTGTCCCCAGCACAGGGATAGCAGTGCATGGTGCAGCGCCTGGTGGTGAGACATCCTCGCCCATCCTTGCTGCAACGTCCTCAACAGTGGGTCCAGTAGGTGGTGCAGCCATGTCCCCGTCCCCATCGGCTGCGACTGTGCACTCCAAGCTATGTGGCAGTGGTGGTTCCGGTGCATGTTGCCCACCATCAGTGGGGTCCCCCTGGTCTGGCTGTGTGTCCAATGGTGCCGGATCCCCTTCAGATGCCACCACAGCAGAGGAGGTGGAGGAGGAGGAGGAGGAGGAAGAAGAGGTTCATGGCAGAACCCTGGCCCTCCACTGCCTGTGCTGGGTGTGCAGTCATACTCCTCCGCATCGTGGGCCTTGACGGCAGCCATAGCCCACAAGAGGGCCTCTGCTGCTGTAGCAGCCTGCTATGGACACCTGTAAGGATGTAAAGGATGCAGTCAGTGCCGGGCCCAGACAGGGGGGCACATATACATAGGCAAGCTATGTGAGGGTGCAGCACAAGCCACAATGTGGCCGCCAGCCATGGCCATGGCACAAGGGGACCAAGGTATGTACTTACCTGACCTCCAGTGAAGCACCTCCTGCCTAAGGTTGGTGATGTGGCCCTGCTGCATGCCGTGGGTTGCACCAGTGGATCCTGTGGGGTGAAGGAACAGGTGAGTGTGTTGGAGGCATCACACGCCATGGCCTCCATGCCAGCAGTGCTGCAACAGATGAACAGCTGTAGGTTTACATACCAACACCTGGGTCCTGCCCAGACCGCGTGTCTGCATCCCTGCAGTGGGCCATGCCCAGCATCCACTGCAGGATCCCAGCCTCCCTCTGCATCAGGTCCTGCCAGTGGTGGGTCAGCTGGCGGATGGTCTGGCAAGTCCCCGTTGTCTCCACCATGCAGGTGCAGATGGCTGTCCACACCCACTCCTGCTGTGCAGCACTGCTCCTCCAGCACCCAGGTGACAGCAGCATCCTACCCCACTGCTGAATGTAGTTCACCAGCAGCGCTGTCTCATTTGGGGTAAAGTTTGGGTCACGCCCGCTCAGGCTCAGGGATGGCCTGGATGACATACTGGCTCGCTTCTGCGTGGCACCTGTAACAGGAGAAGGAATGGCACATACATCACTACAGAATGTCACCGCGGCTGTGCAGACCACTCCCACCCACCATGCGCAACACCGGACACCAGCTGTGGGACATGGGTCAGTGCCGGGCCACAGGTCTGCAACTGTGGCCCACCACACCAGCCGGTTCCCTCACTGCCAATGCCATGCACAGCATGAGGTGTGTAAAGGCCGAGCTGTGCCATGCAGGGGACGGGCACACAGTGCTGCACACAGTGGCCACAATGCACCACCATGGCACCTGTCCCCTACAGAAGCATGTTGCAGGCAGACCCTGCATGGTGTGGGGGCATGGACCACTGCATGCAGCCCTGCAACACGTTCACACCACCAACCCCATGCACAGCTGCATGCAGCCACAACCACCAAGTGCCCAAGGGACAGACACAATGGCAGCTGTGGGTGCCGGCATGGGGAATGAGAGTTCCTTACCTTTATTGTGCACCATGGTGTCTGGAGTGGGTGGCACTGCCAGTTCTGGAGCACACCTGGATGGAGAAAGAGCAGGGCAACATAAACCTGTGGCACAGTCGGTGACCCCCAGAGCAGCTGTGGTGTGGCTTTGTGTACCTACCTGGACTTATGTGGTGGTGCTGATGCCTACACAGGGGACAGGGAGCAACAATGTCAGATACACAGCGCTGTACAGGCATCGGGAATGTGTGCATTGTGCAATGTCAGATACTCACCGAAGACTGGTATGTGTCCATCGTGGAGCTAGGAGGAATGACATGGGTTAGTACACAGCTGTAGGTGCCCCTTGGCTGTGTGTAGGTGCTGCAACCTCCACACTGGTTCCATCCCAGAGGCATGTACCCGCACATGGCCCAGGACAGCCCCCAGGACACCCCGCTGTGACCGACTCTGCACAGGGTGGCTGTGGAAGATGCGTACCCAATGGGCCTTACATGATGTGTGTGGTACAGGGACAGTGGTACACAGCCAGCTGGGGAGGTGGCTGTGCACCTGTATGTCCGGCACAGGCAATGACATGTGTAGGCCCCCCCTCGCACAGTCTGAGGCAATGTCTGGTGATTCCCGACCCGTTTCAAGTGGGACAACCGGACATGGGCCACCATGTGCTGCACACAGGCATGGATGGTGCCACAAGGCTGGCCATGGCAGCATAACTGGATATGGCACACAGGCCAGCATGTGGGCCAGCCAACCACTGCAGTGACACACCCCCACCAAACAGACATGCATCCCTGACTCAGCAGCACAGTGACATTTTGACAGGGCCATGGCACCACCTGTGCAGTCTGGTATGGGTGCTGTGTTGGCAACCCAGCACAGCATCCCATGACTGGACCCAGCCGCACTGTGCACCCATGGTGTGCCTACTGGCACACTGTCCATTTTGCTATGCAGACATTGCAGGACCACTGTACCACACATACTGTCCAGTCCATGACACACCTATGTGACCCTGTAGTACGGCATGCCACCATGGTGTGGCAGCAATGACCACCAGGGCGTGTGTGGTGCTGGGCACCGCCACGCCTTTGGAGGATGATGCACCCTGCCTGCATCCCGTACACATACACCAGATGCGTGACGGTACACCTACATGCCACCCACCATGGCTGTCAATAATGGCCATCGCTAACACAATACCGACCTGTGCAGGTACAACCCTCCCTGGCACCCACAGTGAGGGGTGCACCCATGATGGACTGTGTACCACGTACAGTGGGGTCATGCCACACACACAGGCCCAAGCCCCCCACCCTCCCACAGCACATCCCAGGTCCAGGGCAGCCAAAACCATGGTCTGAGCCGCCAGATTGCTGTCAATTGTGCCAGGTCCTGTGTACACCATGCCACTGGGTGTGCACTGCAGTACCCTGTTGTGGCCTACACGTCCAGGCCCAATGCTTGCATGGCAGTGTGGGTCCTAACTCCACCCAGCCTTGGCAGCTGTGCATGCCACATGTGGGCTGTATGGGTGGCTGTGACCGCAGCAGGCACAGCCCTGTACTGCAGGGGCCATTGTGGGGTGTGGTCTGTGCCATGCAGGTATGCTGGCCTGTGCCATGGGCAGTACTGATGAGAGGCTCAGAGGTCTGGGGTGTACCCCTCAGATGCCCCAGCACAGGGGCCATCCCACTCCATGCCCCGCCCCAGAGCCCTGAGCCACAGCCGCCCCTCATGGGCATTGTGCCATTCACACAGCCACTGTGCAGTGCCTGCAGGCTGCTGTCAAGATGCCATGTAAGCAACACACCCAACACCACAGTACATGGCGCACGTCCCACCACAATGGGGGCCCTGTGGTCTGAACTTGTGCCCCATTGTGTGGGCCAGCGACCCCCAGCCCGAGAGTCGCTGTCCCACATAGTCCCCACAAGTGGGAGGGGGGCTGTTGGTGCCATCCAGCTGAGGATACATTAATAGGATGTAGCCCCCACCGCAGGCATGGGGACGGTCTTGTATGGCCTAACCACTTGGATGAGTGATGGACCACACAGGCAACATGCTACCACACACATGTGGCATGTCCAGTACACCACCTGCCACATAGTGGTGTGTGGCTATACCATGCCCCATATCCCTGGGCACTGTCCCACAGCACAACCCTAGTACTGCCCACAGCCATTGCACATATCTCGTATGAGATGCCCTGACTGTCCACCTTTAGGAGGGTCATGCCTGCACACCTCTCACCCATACCACAGTATGAGGAATGTTCCCCAGTGTACCTCACAGAGGCTGTCTGTGCCACAATGCAAGGACCTGTTCCACAGTCATAGTCAGCATACGTGAGCAACACTCCATTGTATATGTTGCATGCTACTATATCAATCACTTTGTGCCAGACATTCTGAACATAAACAGAGGTGTAGCCAGATATTGCTATTGTGTACATGCAATCCCCAACAGTTACACTACCCCTTAGAATATGTACACATCATCTCCATATGGTACCCCTTTCCAAACAAGTCTGATTGTTGTTGGATGTTTCTCTACTCTAAAGAGGTCTTACATGCATCTGTCTCCTAAGCAACAGATGTTTAAACAGAGACACTCCTCGGTGGCCTACATTAACCCAAATACTATAGTTTAGAATGGCAATGTTAATGTAATGGCATATGGTTTATGACAGGCACTCAACAAACCTGCACACAAATGTGTACAGTGAGTATGCCTGCCTACACCTTTGGACATTAATGCAACAGTTCACTAGTGTTCTGTGCATCTAGATACTGTTTGTTACAGTGTTCCTACATGCTGCTCATGAGTCCCACATTGTGACAGGCACTGTACCGCATATGGGGGACAAAAGGCTGAGAGGTATGCATGCCTGTCCCTGACCCTCAGGGCAGTACCAGATGGAGTAGGGGTATACAAGGAGGGGGGCTGCTGGGGCCCAGTACTCACCAGTCTGCTGATTGTCTGTCCCTGTCCTGATCTGGATGGCACTGTTCTGGTCCAGCTCTCTCTACACAGAGATCTACAGCCCCTGTACCACTACATGGTGTCTAACGACCGCGAACCGCAGACGTGTCGCATATGCATTTTGCATGTGCACGCATGTCGCGACATCACATATGTGCATATGATACATGCGTGGCAGCAATGTATTTTCGTGATAGCGGCGTGTGGCATGGCATCTGTGGGGATGCAGCCTGCCTGTTATCACGCATATGCGTGTAGCTCCCGCGGACATAATGCAGTTATGGAATGGGTGTGAGGGCCCTGCATGTGAGCACCTGTGCCTGCAGGGTGTGTGTGTGTGTGTGTGTGTGTGTGTGTGTGTGCCTGCACCCTGGGAGGTCAATGGCAGGTGGTTGCCCACCAGCAGTGGCCCACGAGGGCATTGTTGCGATTGGGGTTATGCCCTACCCAACTTGTATCCAGTAAGGCCATACCAATGCAATGCAGTAAACAAAAGGACAACACACTGTATGGATGAGGTGCACAAAGGTTTATTGACACGGTGCACTATACGCACATGTGCCCAATGCACAGTGCTCCCCAGTTCAACCCATCACATGTGACCCCACACTCACCCATGCACACAGTCTTGCATACACACACACACACCCACCCATGTGAACGCACGGTGCCCCACCCATAGACATTGGCCCCTGCCATGCATATGGCCCCATCCCCATTGCAGCTCCACCCAACATTTCCCCACTGCACAGGTCACCTGGGCATCTCACAGCCATCTGCCACGTGCAAGCCATGTCGCGACAGACCCCTCCAGTGCCGGTGCTGGGCTGTGGGGACCCTGCCGAACTGGCAGACTGTGCGTGCCCTGGTGGACCATCCCTGACATCGCACTCATGTGTGCCCCCTCAGGTGGGCTGTTGTGCCTCCGCCCACGCAAGCCTACTTACCTCTGTGCCACATGTGGCAGCGGCCATGCCAGGGCTGCACAGTGTGTTCCCCCATCCCATGCTGAGTGCATCAGGCCCTGTGCAGCCTGCAGAGCACCCTCCTTGGTGTGCCTGTCCCCCTGTGTGTGCCCTGTGCCTGACCCTGTTCCTGTGGGAGTGTGTGAGGGGCTCAGTCTGGCCTGTGCCTGTGTTGCCGGCATGCCTGTGTGCACCACCACAGTCGCATCTTGGCACTGTCCTGTGCCCGGGTCAGTGTGGGTGGCGCCTGACTGGGTGTGTGGCTCCGGTGGCATGACTGGCGGATGGGTAGATACAGACGCCAGGGCCAGGGGTGGGGAAGGGGGTTCCACTGTCTCCAGTGGCAGTGTCTGAGTGCTGGAATGAGCAGTGGCTGTGGGTGCCATCCGCTGGGCCAGGCCCTGCAGATGGTGCAGCGGCTGCAGTGCATGCACTTTGGCCTGCATGACTGTGGCCATGGCTGTATCCTGGCACTGCTGGTGTGCCAGCATGTTATCCAGGCCTGTGCTGAGGTGGTTCGTGATGACCGGCTGGCATCGCCACAGTGCAGGATGCCCTGTGTGGCATCCCCAGGCCAGCCGTGCATACCGCTGTGTCCCTAGTGACTGCCTGCAGACTGCCAGCAATGCTGGATAGCTGCAGCTCCATGCAGGTGTGGTGCTCCTGCATGCCATGCCATATGTTCCCCAGCTCCTGCTTGCAATCCCCCTGGCTGGCAAGCACCGACTGGCAGTAGTCCCCAATGTAGGCTGGTGGGGAAAGCTGATCCTGCAGCACCTGGACGGCCTCATCTAACTTGTCCTCCAGTCCACGGGCACTCAGTGGGCTGAGCAACCCTATGGCAGTGTCCTCAGCCACCAGCTAGTCTTGGTCCAATGCCTCCCGCTTGACCGCGGGCGTCCACACCGCCTCCACAACTGTGGCGGCACTGCTGGTGGTGTCCTCGGCAGTCCCCTGCTGCTCCCATGGTGGTCCAGCTGTGTCCTCCTCACTGCTGTCTACCGCCTCCTCTACCATGGGGCTGTCACCATCACCACTCCCCTCAGGATCCAACATCAGCTCCAGTGTTCCTGCCACAGGTGTACTGGTGGCAGGGCCACCTCCAGTGTCCGTTGGGCTGCTGCCATCATCTGACACCATGCCAGTAGCCTGGGCCATGCTGGCACCATCCTGGCCCTGC
Organism: Neoceratodus forsteri; assembly: GCA_016271365.2. Lineage (NCBI taxonomy): Eukaryota > Metazoa > Chordata > Ceratodontiformes > Ceratodontidae > Neoceratodus > Neoceratodus forsteri. The sequence goes on from CM057454.1 coordinate 400,196,773, forward strand.
TGCTGCTGCTGCTTCTGCTTTCCAGCTCCGCTCGGGCCACCTGCACCAGCTGCCACTACACCTGTTGGATGGGAAATGTTTTAGTGTGTCCACGCATCACAGTGTGCCCTCACCTGCCTGATCAGTGTTGCATTCACAGGTCTGCATTGGCGTTGTGCTCTGGCATTGCACCCACCACACTTCTGGGCTGTCACACCTAGTGTATGCCACCACTGTACATGCGCCCTGCACTGATAGCATGGACCCCTACCATTGCTGTCCTTGCTGTGCTGTCCATCCTGGTATGGAAACTCCAGCTGTCACACGGCCTCCCCGTACAGCTCCCCACTGCACAGTGGCAACGTGCAAGGCCATGTCCATGGGGCAGCACTGTGCTGCAGGGGTCTGCACCTCTGGCTGACTACATTGTCCCTACCAGCCATGCACGACCCCTGCAGCCCTCGCCTGCACACTGTAGGCACTGGGATAATGATCCATGCCCCCCCTACTGCCCAGCCCATGCCTGTGTATGGCCTTCCCCCCAGCACACAGTGCATGTCACAGCATCCCCCAGTGCAGCCCAGAGCTTACCTCAGCATGCTCCCCCAACAGTACACAGTGCAGGACATGGCATCCCCAGTGCAGCCCAGACCTTACCTCAGCATGCCCCCCAACAGTACACAGTGCAGGACACTGCTTCCCCAGTGCAGCCCAGACCTTATCTCAGCATGTCCCCCAACAGTACACAGTGCAGAACACAGCAACACCCAGTGCAGCCCAGGCCATACCTCAGCATGCCCCTCCCAACAGTACACAGTGCAAGACACAGCTTCCCTAGTGCAGCCCAGACCTTCCTCAGCATGCCTCCACCAAACAATACACAGTGCAGGACACAGCACCACCCAGTGCAGCCCAGGCCATACCTCAGCATGCCTCCCTAACAGTACACAGTGCAGGATACAACTTCCCCAGTGCAGCCCAGCCTTACTTCAGCATGCCCCCCCAACAGTACACAGTGCAGGACATGGCATCCCCCAGTGCATCCCAGACCTTACCTTAGCATGCCCACCCAACAGTACACAGTGCAGGACACGACATCCCACAGTGCAGCCCAGCCCTTACCTCAGCATGCCCCCAACAGTACACAGTGCAGGACACAGCATCCCCCATTGCAGCCCAGACCATGCCTCAGCATGCCCCCTAACAGTACACAGTGCAGGACACAGCATCCCCCAGTGCAGCCCAGATCTTACCTCAGCATGCCCCCACCCGACAGTACACAGTGCAGGACACAGCATCCCCCAGTGCAGCCCAGACCTTACCTCAGCATGCCCCCCAACAGTACACAGTGCAGGACACAACATCCCCCAGTGCAGCCCAGACCTTACCTCAGCATGCCCCCACCCAACAGTACACAGTGCAGGACACAGCACCACCCAGTGCAGCCCAGGCCTTACCTTAGCATGCCCCCCAACAGTACACAGTGCAGGACACAGCATCCCAAGTGCAGCCCAGACCTTATCTCAGCATGCCCCCGCAGCAGCACACAGTGCACGCCGAGCTTCCCCAATGTGGCCTGGCCCATTCCTGTGCGCAGCCCCCTCCCAGTTTCTTGTCCCTGTGCCAGCCCCTCCACAGTTGGTCATGGGTCATTCCTTGCACTGCTGCACATGTCAGCAGCACACATGCCTGTCCCTGGCCTGCCCTCGCTATTGTCTGGTTCCCTTGTCCCACTCTGTGACCGGTTAGGCCATGTGGCATTCCTGTGGCATGCCTCCCTCCATTACATCTGCCTTATACATTGTCACTCCACCAACCCCATCCTTGCCATTGGCTTCAGTGCTGTTGTCATGTCTGGCCTGCCTACATATATTGCTGATTGTTTGTCCCTACTTGTGGCCATCTGCTGTCGGAACGTGTCCAGCTGTGTTACACCAGCGATGCTCTGCTGGTTGAGATGTGACTCTATCCTCCTCTTGATGCTGCTGAGTGGCTCCTGCTAGGTGGGTCCACCCCCAGTGCCCTGTGCACTGCACCTGTTGTGCATTTCTCCCTCTTCTTGGCATCCACTCCACCACTCATGAGGAGTGTATGGTAGTGGTCGATTTGCTCCACCAGGGTGTTAACCTCCTCATGGCCAAAACTCCTCTTCCTCCACTGTCTTTTGGCTGCAGCTTCTGCCATAGCTGTGGCGTATCTGCTGGTGTATGTTGGGCCGCATCTGCATGTTGCGCTCTTTTTATATGGTGTACCTTGTGAGTCATAACTTATGCGGTTCGCTTTGCCATATTCATGTGGTTTCTAGAATAGCCTAACTCGCATGTCGCAGTTGCTGTTGCGTAAGTTCCGTGATCTGTGTTACTTATGCCTGGTGTATTTTCCTTTCTAGAATCGGCCCATTTTCCATACTTTGTCACTCCTTTTTGTCTCTAGCTATGCACATTAATACTAAATTAGGATCACTAGCCCCTACACTTGCACTGCTTTTGGTTACTTATCTGTCAACAACTGCAATCACAGTCCCCCATTTGTGACATCACAACCTGTTGCATGAAAACAATTATGCTATCATAATATGAAATTATGATGTCAGCTTTAGCCAGAGCAGATGACATCTACTGAACAGTGATTCGGTTTCATAGTAATGTGCAAAGTTACAGTATTATAAAAAACAGGATGCTAAATACAGCAAATATGTAAATTATAGGCTAACATGCATGTAAGTTATGTATTAGTGCTTACCTTGACACTCAGCTTCACTGTCACCTGCCCAGAACACTCAGTTTATGACTGTTGGCCTGCCATCCTCTCCTATACTCAAACATTTCATACAGAGGGTTGAACATGATAACCTGGTACCTGAATGGAACCACCTGTCTAACAGGAAGACAGGGAGAGTGAGATTACCATAAACCCTCACATTTGCAGCTACATGACCACTGTGCTTAGTGGTTTGGAGGTATTCAGATACTAGCCTTCAAAGTCAGGGACAGGGTGCATGCAGGTGGTGCTACCATAATCATTAAGTGATTAACTACCATTGTACAACTGGAAATGTCAAGGTAGCACTCTTTCTAGACATAGCCATGTAGCCCTTAGTCTCTCAAAGCAGTTACCATTTAATAAAGAACCCAAAGATGTTATATATCTCATTACTCTCCTATATGTGGGCCTCAATTATCAGGGGATACTGCATGTCTGATAAAATGCCTATGACATGCTGTTAGATTTGACCCTGTTTGCAAAGAGTCATGTAGGAAATAACTCACAACGGGGCATGGGTTTCTAGAGAACCGATGCACACCCTGAGGCGAACTGTAAGGCACAAGGCCAAGAAACCCATGCCCTGGAGTGGTTTATTGTGCTTATAAAATGGGAAAAGTTTTTCTTTTAATGGAAAAGGTTTTTATTTTCCTTTAGTTATATTGTTGCTAGGCAGAAATATGTGAGTTTGATAACAAAGGCTGAGTGGTTTTGAATGAACCCACGAAGTGCAGTTATTTTGAAAAAACGTATGCCCTAGTGTGGGTTTTTGTATTTAAAAAGTGGAAACATCTTTATATTAACGGAAAAGTGTTTTATTTTAATTTAGTTAGGTTGCTGCTAGGTATACTCAGGCAGGTTAGTTACAAACTGTTTGTATACCAGAGATTAATGAATGGTCAGGTCATCTGTTTAGACCAATAAAATTGCTAAGACTCTGAAGGATTCTAGCCCATTTTATACAGAAAGGGTCAAATGTCCACTCTTGGTGGTGTAGGCATCATATGTGTAGTCTGTTTAATCTGTGGTACTGTTTTACTGCACACCCAGGGTGTAGTAAGGCACAAATCCGCAGGTTGAGTGTCTTCTGCCCTGGAAGTGTGATAAAATAAGTACAACCAACAACCAGAAGTGTCGGATTGGCTTATAAAATTGGTCTATTGGAACCTTTTAAAAAAGCAAACACTCTTAAAGTTTTTAAAGCCACAAAAACAACAAACATTGCTAAAAATGTAAAATAGTCCCTCCGCAGATGGTTTTCACCCATCAGCTATCTCTCCACACATTCAATATGTTGTGTGATTGTTTACTATCGAATGCAGGAATTCAAAACCCTGCAGTATTCCAGTAGTAGAATGCCCCCCCCAACACATACATGAAATACATGAATTCAAAATTCTACTGAATTCCACTGGCATATATATATATATATATATATATATATATACAGTATATACACTCACATACACACACACACACACACACACACACACATACACACAAGCATGCACGCACACATGCACACATGCATATACACGCACAAACACGCATGCACGCACACATGCACACACATACACACACACAGGTATCAAATGGAACCAGAACCTTAATTTCACCTGTTGCAGGGCAAGGAGCAGGGAGTTCTCTGACAAACTAATAAGGATTAGAGGCACTGTTGGAATTACACTTTATGAGCATTGGGAGCTGGAAGGGGCCATGATAACCCATCTTTAAACTGAGCCCCTCTTCCCATTATAAGTCAATGGCAGTGATGTGTGAGATACCACAGCTCACTTCAGAGCTGAGGGGTCTGAGTCCTGGCAAGTCCCCTTGTAATTCCAGCACTGATTGGAGGGGGACTTTTCATGGTCATTAAAGGAACGCTAGTGATAGAAACTCTGATTAGTACTTGATTTTTAAAATTTGTTCATGGGCCTGATTCTCAAAGTTCTTGTTTGACACAAGGTGCCTGCACCAAACATAAATGGTGCAAGTGGCACCTTCCATCAAAAACTGCCCCCTGAGCTATTCTCAAAAGCAGCCCGCATCAAATGTAGGCTGCCTGAACTGAAAGTGGGCTTGTGCCAGCCTTGTGCCACTAAACTGGCTGCATGGTAGCAGGGGGGCATGTGGCTGACACAAGCCGCCACATACCCTATAATGTGAGGCTCAAACTGTCCTTTGAGAATTTCTAAGTATGGCTTAGACCAGCCAGGGCTGGTTTGAGGAACTTAGAATATGTCCCTCTGGGAAAGTTGTGCATGTGCATCACTATGCTGTGTGTCTACCTCTCCCGATCCCCAGGTTAACACAGCTACCCTCCCTGAAAGACTAGTGGCCCCTTCCATGATTCCCGTAAGTGTACATAATAAAATGCAGAAAACAGCAGTTTTCCCTGGTGGTCTAGTGACCTCACATGAACCCCATGCTGCCAAGATTAATTAATATAAATATCCCGTCCACCTCATGGTGGTACAGTGCCCGCCCCATCCTCAATGCTGCCTTACTATTATAATATTAAAATGGCATCCTCTCGATCCATGCCACCATGTTATTGAAGTAATAAATTACCCTCCCTGATTCCAGATGCCTGCCATATTATGGTACTTAATAGAATACCCCTCCTAGTCCCCATTGTACCATTGCCAGAATATTGCAAATGTCTTCCTTACCCTGGTGATCAAGTGGCCCCTCAGCCCTCTTTCAGCAGGTACCACTGCTCGCCACCCCATCCGAACAGAGCAGGCATTCAGGACAGCTCCTCCTCTATTTCCACAGTTGGAGCTGACTGAACTGTCATTGAGTGCTATACAGTACACTCTTGATAGTTCAGTTGGCACCAGCTGCAGAAGTGAGAGGAAGGCTGTGCCAGTGCTGGCTGTGTTATGGGATGGGGCTGGGTGGTGGCACTACCTGCTGGGGTGGGGGCTGGGGCCACTTGATCACCAGGGAAAGGGGGTCATTAGTAATATTCTGGCAATGGCGACATTGGGAACCAGGAGGGGCATTCTATTTAGTACAATAATATGGCAGGCATCCAGAATCAGGAGGGGACTTTATTACTTCATTAATATGGTGGCATGGATTAGGTAGGGATGCCATTTTATATATTAATAGTAAGGCATTAGGATGGGGGACACTGTACCACCACCAGTGGGGCGATATATATTTCATAATATGGGCAGTATGGGTTTCAGGGAGGGGGGCCACTAGTCCACAGGGAAGGGGTTATGCTGAATGTATGTGGGGATCGGGATAGGGGACCCCTTATGTTTGTTGAAAGGGACCTCATGGCAGATCCTTCCTGTGTGCCTGGTGTTTGCTGCATGTGAGGATGTGCCGCAAGTGTGCAGACAAAGGTGCTGGGACCCCTCCTGTACCAGAATCTGGTGTAGGGTCCCTAGGGCACCGGGCGCTTCAGTGCAAGCTGTTGTTTGCCGCAACTTGCACTGATCCTAGCCCTTTTCAAGAATTGGGCCCATATGTGTGTAAGGAAGGACATATGAGTATAAAGAACATTCAGTTATTTACCTCTTTTGTTTAATTTAAGGGGCATTTATTTTTAGGGCCTAGTTGAAGGTTTTTATATATGAGTAAAGGTGGCAGCCATGTTTGTGATGAAACTCAGGAATGAGTAAATGGCTCATGGTTTCTGTATGTGGGTTACTCAAATACCAAATCCCAATGCCTGAACTTGTTCAAACCTGTGCAGTTGGAAAATTAATATACTGGTCTCAGAACTTGTTTAGCCTATCAGGAATAGCCTATCAGGAAGAAGAAACTTTTCAACACATTTTATAACATTCTTTAACTGTTTCTTGTGTTGGTTTTGAAATAGTATTGTTTATTCTTTAGGATCTCTTGTTGATGTGTTCAGCCCACCACCACTGGCTATTTCAGTTTTTTTTGATTTACCAATACTTTCTGAACCTGATGACATCCGTTGAATGAAAACCTGCAGGAACATTCCCTCTAGGCATCCATACAACTGATGTCATCAATAATGAGACCGACTGGTAATTACAAAACATGAATCTGAGGCAAATAATGGGCAGCATCAGCATGGGACCCTTAAAATACAAAACAAAATATTGCAAAATGGACCTAAGAAGCAGTCCAGTAGTGAGATTAAACAGAGTACACTCAGTACCAAATTTCCAGTTAAAAAGAGAAGGTCAGGCTGAGACTCCTTTGACTGAACACCATCAATGTTACGGTAAATACCTTCAGCCAGCAGCAGCTTTTCACTAGATACAGTCAATTCCACTTGACTGCAATTCAGACGTATGCAGTTTTGGACATAGGCACATGTTCCTTTAGTTCTAAATAATTCCTTATTCTATGATGTGTATTTTTGGGGTTGTGTTTAGTAAATTTCCATTGTATGCAACTTTTTATGTCTCTTTTCTAATTATTCTGACATAACTGTGGTGATAATTGCTCTGATTAGAGGGAATTAGGTGCTAAATGGTGCTGTACAGTGGGTGTAGCTTAAGAGATATGAGGAGTCCTGTACACTCAGTATGCTGTCTGACAAACAACTGAAAAACAACAGAACTGTGCTCTACATTAAGTATGAATTTAAAGTGTTTGACAAGCTTTCCCTGCCTGGAATACAATAAGACAGTGAATTACTGTACTGATAAACATGCCTTCCTGTAGGCTTCTAAAATGTGTAGTTCATTTTCTGGATATATGCAAGTTCGTATGTAAGCACAAACAGTGTGCATACAAGAGGTATCTCCTTTCAGAAGACATAATGACACACATATACAAACTGCAATTATTAGAAGCCTCAGTCTTGGACTTTTGTTTCCCCAAACAGGAGAACCTTTTTGTAACTATTTTGTACCTTTGCACTGAAGTGAGAGCTGATCTGTATAATAATGCCTTTATGTATTCTCATACATACAGATCTCCAATCAAATTTAATAAAGCTACTTTGATACAATGCCAGCCTACACTTGGTTTACCCTTGGTCGACTTTTAATAGGGTCAAAATATTTTCACATTGGCAGTGTACACATTAATCATTTTTCCAGTGCATTTGGAAAATTGGAAGAGACAAGGCTGAGCAAAATTTTAAATTAATTGGGCCTACCCCAGCGTTCAGGGGTCACCTTGTGTCAGTCGTCCCACATTTTCCAGGTCATGGAGTTCCTGTGTATCCTACAGCTGCTGTGAGGAGAGATCTGTGCTGTGAGCACTGAAAGGTGAAAGAACTCTCAGAAAGTGTGAATTTTCCTACGGGCAACCACAACAATTGCGGCTTCCAGATTGTCGCCAGACACCAACCACTTAAATAATGCATGCTCTGCTGACGCCTCGGCTTGGTGCATTTTCTAATCGAGTAGTCAGGAAAATCTGCAAACATGCTGTCATTTACCATAAATCTGCTGCCTGCTTACTACTTTAGAGTAATTAATTTTGGTACTGTTCACAGTTATTAATTTCAGCTGGGAATTCTGTCTCTGAAAGAATTGCTGATTAACCTTTATTGCTAGGAGAAATGGAGCACAGCATTTTTAGTGTTGCAAAACTGTTTGTAGGTTCTTCTGCTCAAATGATTGTCTTTTTTATTCTCCTTTCTCTTCTTTTTTTACTTCATAACATAATACATAGAATTATTCACACACCATTTTAACAGTGAGATGTTCTTTTCTGTTGACTGTTTAGAGTGTTTCACTAAAACAGGCACTCTTCTTTGATATGATTTATTTGCAATTGTGCCCTCAGGGCAAGCCCACCCAGAGCATGGCATATCCACAAACACATATAGACAAATAGGCATACAGATTAAGTTTTTGCAATCTGTTCACTGAGGAAGGCCCATTGAGCCAAGGTTTGTTTCCAGGTATGACCCAGGGAGGACAGATACACTTGGGGTGAATATTACAGTCAAATAAATGGTACCTAGCAAAAGCTGAGGAAACAAATAAAAAAGACAATATGAACTGTGACAAAATAAATGATGCAATGAAATACATGTGATAATAAAACAGAAGATGTCATGAGGTAACTGTGTAGATACAGACATCTGCTAAGTTGCAACTATAAAACATAGGCAAATCAACAGTGATTAAAAAATAAAAAGAAAATAGGGAAAACAGGATATAGTATAGCATGTAGTAAAGTATGGTGGCTGCTTTAGAAGGGCAGGAGGGTAAGATAGGTGAGACTTAAAAAAAGAGAAGGCAGAAAGAAACTTCAGCACAAAGAGGCAGGGGAGAAAGAGGCAGGTGTGCCAAAAATACCTTCAAAATTAAGAGGCTACGGGGGGCAGTAAGGAGATTTAAATGGAGAAGGAAGGGTAGAGGCTTGACACATGGGGTGGGTGAGAAAGGGACTTGTTGTAAGACAGATAAATAGACAGACAGAGACTACATAAAAATACCTGATCAAATAGTAGTCTCGCTTCTTCTTTTGCTTTTCAGGTAGGCAAACACTGATACTGCAATCTACTTTACACATATCAATGTACATGGGAATGGCAGTATATCCCAGAGATTAGAGCAATGAGCTGTAATCAAGATGGGTACATCCAGCAGACCTGAGTTTGATTCCCACAACCTCAGTTTGTATACTGTGTGACCCTTAGGAAGTCACTTAACCTTCCCAGTGCTCCCAGATCACCCCGTAAACAGGCCTTGTACCAAGTGGGCCTTACCTGGTTACCAAAGAATAAAAACAATATTAGATTGTAGGTTCTTTGATTATTTCACAACTTAGTCACTAGGGATTGCCCAACTGAGATACAACATCTTATTTTAGTGGGGTCCTGCTTCTACCTGATGTTACAGCTGGAAGGCTGGAGTACAAATGACTTGCTCAAGGTCAGAAAGTGAATCAATGACTAGGGTGGGCTTTTAACCTAAGGTGTCCAGTTTCAATGGGTTATGTGCTCTCTCTGAGAACACACTTCCTTCCATGTTTAGATGCCCTGACCACCATTGAAATTTTTGTGAACCTACAGTTAGGTCACAACATGTAAGCCCTGCATACCAGTGTGTTTCAATTAGCATGTCACAGAGTGTTCTAAACAACATTATTTGACTCCATTTAAGAGGGATAAATACAATCATCTTTATAGGTTTTAGACTATAGCATATGAATAATTGGTTGCTGCACTTACCTGCAGACAATCGCTGCCCTACTCCTATCTAGTTCATTGTTCAAAACATTTAGTAACCCCTCCGAAGAGGTGGTTTAACCTATCTGACTCTCTGCCTGGGTGCACCAACAAACATCTACTCCCAATCTCCCCACAGCTGCCACCCAACATATTTGCAGACCCAGTCACTCAGATTCTCCCTTCTGTGCTCCAAGTCCCCAAGGACTGCAGTGCAGTAGTGGACTGGAAAGTATGCTGCAATGCTCTCATTCTTTTCTTCATGCCAGCAGATGTCACATTGTATCCTGAACTGCCAATGAAGGACCAACATAAGAAGTGTACACCCACATACAATGACAAGATATAAAAACAAGAAAAACTTGGCTCCCTGCCAGGAGAAAACAAGAAGTGTGAACAGAGATGTTGCTTTGTAACTGAGTTTAAAAGGATTGGCAAACACTCCTCATCCATATGCAACCACAATGGATGGACAGGGGGTCTGGCACCATTACACACTGGAAAAAAAATCTTGATTAAGTGCTATGTGGCACAACAAGAGAGCCTGAAACCATGTCAAAGGATGGATTTGTAAAACAATAAAGTTTGTTTAGTGGGGATCAAGACTGCATCTTTATAACATTACCCTGGCCTCACTGTACTGAGGGAAGAGGCAAGAGGTGAGAACTTCACCCACACTGTAGTGAGCCTGTTAGGAGGCCCTCAAGGCCTCAGAGCACACACTTCTTATGGTAGAAGTAAATAAGAAGAAAATGCCCAATGAGAGATGGGATGTTGGACACTTTAATGCAATAAAGGTAGAGCATCAAAATTAGACTGCATGCTCCTTGTCCCACCTTGTGTCAGCACTTTCGCCAAAGAACACTGTAGTGTGAAAAATAAGATGTCTGCAGAGTGAGGAACTCAGACAGCAATTTCTGATCTGCCAAATCAAGAGAAGCCTATTGACATGCTTTTCTGAAACTCAACCCATAGGTAAAACTCCTGCCAAAATTCCTGCCTGGAATTTCCAGTGAACAGAGTCAGAGCCTAGAACTGAAGTACTTGAAGCAGGGATCACGGCGGAGTCCGACAAAAATTCTGTTGAGCGCCCCATCAAGCGACACGGCAGGTCGGCCGCATTCTGCAGTCAACTGCGGTTCGTACTTGTTCTTTGTTTTCTTCAGGGGCTTCACCCCCAAACCACCCATCTAGGGGGCTGCACCCCCACACCCCCACTTAAGGATTCTCAACCCAGTCGTGGAGGCTGATTGGGGTGCAGACCCCCAACAGAAAGCACTGGGTTCTAGCGGTCTCCACCATGGCTAGGCACTGTAGTAGCTGTGGGGACCTCACGGGTGAAATGTCGCTGTCGGGGGTAGCCAGAAGCAGGATTGGCTTGCATAAGTTCCAGTTTAGTGGGGTGGGGTGGGGGTTCTGCCACTTGACAGATCCTGCTTAAAGCTATGTAAATGCAAAATTCTGCAGCAGAATTCAGATGGAATTTCCATTCCAGTTCTATGAAGTTGTATGGTATTTATAGAAAAATTCTATGAAACCCTGCCAAAATTTAAATTCGGTTATTTCCATCTACTTCTAAAAGCACTCACCCAAATGTTGCCAAATATGGCAGGAATAGAGGTCCATACTACATGTATAAGTGTAAATTTTAAGTAAAACAGTGTGCTCTGGACAAGGGCAGTCGGCACATAAGGCAGCCAGCCTCTACGATCACAGAACAGTAGGTACTGCAGGAAGAAAAATGACATGAAGCTTCATGGCATTTTTCTTCCTGCGAGTGCACACACCTGACGTTTGCTGCACATGTATAAGTGTACTGAGTTTCTGTATTCTTAGCTTTAATGAGGTCTGAATTATAGTTGATCAAATGTTTCATCAAAATGCAATTTTATGTTATTTCAATATAAGTTGAAACTGTATTATTGTATTCAGATTTAGTCACAGTTTCAAAGCAAGGCCTCTTTTATTTCTATGGTAACTATTCCGGATGGTTCAGAGTTCCTTAGGAGTAGAACAATAAAAATCACAGAATAATACATAAGCAATGCATAGAACTATAAAAACAAAACTAAGAACAGTAGACAAGCTCAAAATAAATGAGTTTTAAAGTTCTTTTGAAAGCATCCAGGCACGGGCTGACTGAACACCAGATGGGAGGGAGATCCATAGAACCATAGCAGTGACCCAAAGGTTCTGTCACCTGAATATTTCAGTTGTGAGTGAGGAACTGTTAGAAGACCCACGTCAGTGTAGTGGAAAGGGAACACAGGGTGTAAGGAAGCAAGAACTCTTTCATGTATTCAGGATCCATATCATGTAGGGTCTTTTAAGTAATCAAGCATATCTTGAAGCTGATACCTGGAGATTTAAAAAGGGATATGTAATGGGGACTTGTGGCATAAATGATGTATTTGCACAGGAGCTGTTTGACCTTGGTAACCTCATGAGTGGCATACTTTTCTTTCACTTTAGTTAGATACCACTACCAGGATACGTTGCCACTGGATATGCATGATAAATGTTTGATGTATACAAGAGATGCAGCAAAGTTTTAGTTTGCTAGTGAAGTTGGTGTGAAATCAGAAAATTCACACTTAACAAAGCTTTGCAAATTCCCAGCTGGGCAACACTAACTTCGCTGGTCCATTTATCTACTTTTTTCTAAAGACTTAACCTCCCTTCCTCCCTCACCCACTGTCACATTAGTTATGATCCCCTTTCAGATAGTTTTATAATGAATTCTCCCATCCCTTAGTAACACCCTCCTCCCATCTCTGCATGGGCAAATATAAATATCTATATATCTATATTTATTTTATTTATTTTTTATTTTGTTTTTGTTCACTGGGTAAGTAAACTAGACAAATCCTGCCTATTTTCAGGCATGACCCGGGGGAGGGGGATACAGATGAATGCCAACTGACCTTGAACCAGATTAAGCTGTTGGTGGTATTTTAATGAATGAGAGAAATTTAGCCAGGATACTGGGAAAATTCCCTACTCTTTCGATAAGTGCCATGGGATCTTTAACATCCACCTGAACTACCACCAATCCAGGCAGATGGGACCTCGGTTTAACGCCTCATCTGAAAGACAGCACCTCAGAAGTGCAGCACCCTCTCATGCTGCACTGCAATGTCAGTACTGGATATTAACCTAAGTGCCAGATGTGGGAACTGAACCCACAGCCCTCTGATCTCCCGGCCTCAGAGGCAAATGTACTATCTTCTGAGCCACTGACACTGCCAAGTTATGTAGTAGGCATGCACACAAAGACATGATAAATCTTGATATTCGATCTACTATGTATATAAATAAAATTTATACACATAGTAACTATGTCATCAAGATTTAAACACACAATAAGTACATCATCACTACCCCCTCCCGCCTGCCAGCCAGCACTTCTTCCAAGTTTCATTCATCTTAGAGCAGTTTCAGTCCAACCAAACAGTCCTTGCATTTCCCCAGCAAAACACAGTACCATTGATTTGAAGTTTAACAAAACTGAAATGTACTGCTGCTTCTCACATACAGTAGCCTTAACATAATAAAAATAAACTTTCCTCAGAGCCAGCTTCTCCAATTGCACTCTTGCTTGTCTTACTGCTCCGCTCAGTGGCCCAGCACTCCTATGGAAACCCACACTTCTACGACATTCACCCCCTCAACTGCTCCCACTATCATCTCAACCAGTCATAACACTGTTCTTACTCAGCTCCTGATCAGCATTCAACCTCAGCTGAGGCAGCCACTACAGCACATCGTGTCTGTGTGTTTTTTCTCTGTTATACCTCTGCTCTGCCTCGCTCCACCGCTAGCCCCTTGGCATCTACCAAAATTGGGCATCTCCTTCGCTCCAGGTAATTAGCCACATAAAAATACTATGAAATAAAAAATAAAATAGATAAATGACCAAACAATAAAACTGTCACCAACAAAACTCTCATAGGTTCATAGGTTCATAGGTGTAGTACGAGTTCGGGAGACATGCCCATATAGAACTGGTTGCCTATTGGCAAAAGATAAATTTCTTTTCTCCTATATATTCATCCAGTCTGTTCTTGAATTCAGTCAAGCTATTACTAGTAACAACCTCTGTTGGTAAGGTGTTCCAAATAGAAGGTACACACTGGGTGAAGTAGTTATTCCTTTTAGATGCTTTGTTAGTAGTAATTTTAACCTTAAATTATGTGCTTTAGTATTTGAAATAACAACATGTTTTTGAGACAAATTGCCTCACAAGGCAAAATCTTTCAATGCTCTGTAAACTAGACACAGGTCACCCCTTAAGGATCTATATTCTAATGAAAATATGCCAAGATATTGTAGCCTATTATTATAGTCAATATTTTTCAAGCCACTGATCTTCTTAGTAAATCTTCTTTGCACCCTTTCAATAGTGATTTTACATCCCAGGGAAGTAGGGGTGCAAAATGATACACAATAATCAATATGAGACCTAACCAAACTAGAGGGATTAGGACTTCTGGTTCCCTACTCTTAATATGTTTTAATATACAAGATAGTATGCCATGACATTTTCTAGTTATATTCTTAGTATGAGTTATAAACTTTAAATCATTAGTGATAGTAATACCCAGATCTTTTTCGGTTTTAATGTTATCTAAGATGTTATTTTCTACATTATAAGTAACTTGCCCATTATTCCTACCTAGGTGCATCACCTTGCACTTAGCTGTGTTAAAGGTCATTTTATTCCTTACTGACCATTCAACAAGGTTGTCCAGGTTTGATTGTAGATTTTTAGCTGATTCAAGATTAACAACACTACCTAATTTACAATCATCGAGTATTTAAGTATCCATATGCCATTATTAACTTGCATACTAGTTATTAATATATTAAACAACAGGGGCCTAAAACAGAGCCTTGGGGTACTCCACTCTAACTACCCCCCAATCTGACAAATGCCCCTGATACTTACTCTGCTGCCTATTATTCAGCCAGTGATTTAACCATTTGATTATATTGCCATGAAAACCATACCTTATTATGTCCTCAATTAAAATTCCATGAGGAAGAGAATCAAAAGCCTTCTCAAAATCCAAGAAGATAACATAAACAGGGAGTTCCTGGTCTAGTGCATTACTAACCGGTTCAAAAAAATGTATCAGATTTCCTGGCATGATCTTCCCTTAACAAAACCATATTGTGAGATGTCTATGATGTTCATAGTTTGAAGGTGAGTAATCATTTTCTGTTGTAGGATCCTTTCCAATATTTTACCTAGACATGAAGTGAGGCTAATAGGTCTGTAATTCTATACAAGGTGTTTACTACCTCCTTTATGGATAGGCATTACTGTAGCTAATCTCCACTCTGAAATGACTGTGCCTTCATGTAATGATAGATTAAATAGACATGTAAGGATATCTAATAGCTCAAGTGATAATTCATTAACAAATTTAGAAGGAATACTATCAGGACCTGCTGAGGAATTGACTTTAGTAGCTTGTATAGCTTGCTTAACTTCTTGTGACGTAATTTTTGGATATGGGATTTGGGTGTTAAATTTTCCATGGATGCATAATCTTTGTTTTATATACATTCAGAAAATAATCATTAAATTCCTTTGCCATGTCTGCTTCATTAGTCATAGGCACATTATCTTTTAATAGTGGACCGACTAAAGGTACATTCCTCTTTAGTGAACCAATATAACTAAAAACTTGTTTTTATTGTCCTTTGTTAAGGTGGCAAGTTTTAATTCTAAATTCTTTTGCTGTTCTAATAGCTGTTTTACATTTTTTGCCTTAGTTTTAAACTTTTCCCATTTCTCTGTAGTTCTACTCTTATTATACTTATTAAATGATGTTTTTTTTATTTCTAATCAGTTTCTTAGTTTTACCATTCAACCAAGGAGGAACCCATTTATTATTATTATATTTCCTGTATACGGGACCCAGGTATTTATACAGTAATCAATTTTTGTCTTAAGGCTTGCCATATTTTTTTAGTTTAGTTCAGCTTCCCATTTCCATGTTGAAAGATAATTTGTAATTGCCTCATAATTTGCTTTGTGAAAATGTTTATTCCTTGTAGCACCTGAATTAGCTATAGAATACTATTTAATACTCCAAGACACCATATTATGGTCACTATTTCTGAGAGGTGCAGTAACTTTAGGAAGTTCCCTATATTTTTAATATTTGTTAGAATACGGTCCAAAATATTATCCTTTCTAGTTGGTTCTGTTACTAATTGTTTTAAATTATTATGTAGAGTAAATGCTATAAATCTTTTATCTAACTAAGAATTCCCTGTCAATGTTTGCCAATTGATAGCTGGTAAGTTAAAATCCCCATCAAGATTAAATTATCATAAGTATCCAATTTCTCTAGAGCTTATGAAGAGATCATTACTAGTTTTGTCTAAATTTGGAGATCGATAACACAGACCTATTATTATATTTCTATCTGCATGGATGTTAGCATATATTATTTTGGTATAAGTTTCATTGTTTATATTTGTATATTTCAAAACTGTCTATATGTTTACTTATGTACAATGTAATCCCACCTCCTTTGATTTTTGATGGTCCTTATGAATTACTGAATAGCCTGGGATTTCTATACCCCAATTTGTATCTGTAAACTATATTTCAGTGATACCACATATATCAATTTTATTATTGTAAAATACATTTTAACTCATCTAATTTATTATTTAAGCTCCTAGCATTAATCAGTAAAAATATTCAGGTCCATGCTAGACACTTTAGGATCAGTTCTTTTAATCTATATGAGGAACTAATATGACAAGCTCTAGAATCATTTGTACTCATATCATTAGGATGAGATATCTCACATTATTTATCCTCTCCTCCAATTTATCAGTTTAAATGAGAAGAAATGAAAGTATTAATATGTTTTGCTAATAACCTAGTTCCAAGTTTATTCAAGTGCAACCCATCCTGCAAACTAACACAGGTCTACCTGCAAATTCTTCCCAGTGCATGATACATTGTATATTTTGTTTAAGACACCAGCAGCTTAACCAATTATTCCGTGATTTAATTCTGTCATTGATATACTTACTTGCTCTTGGAACTGGAAGAATCAAAGAAAAGCAATTTGACAGTTTAAGTCTGTCAATACATTATTCATTCCACAAATTCTTCTTTAATATTTTGTAAATTTTTATTAAAGCATTATTTACCCTGCATGAATAACCACAATTGGTTTATCCCACTAGATCTATGGATATTTCTAGTCATTTTAGTTATGTCCAGCAGCTTGGCTCTTTAAAACTAGATACAGTCCTGTTCCTCTTATCCATCACATATAGTCAATCTAAATTCTTAATAATTGAGTCCCCAAAGATAAATCTGTCTAGTCTCCCCCAAATTAGTAACAGTCAGGTCCATTAGATTATCAGAATTGACCTGTACAGATGTGTGGGATGAAATTAGTGTATCGTCAACTATTTGCTTAGAATTTATTATCTGGTTTGGTGGGTTGGGGGCAAGGACGTAATAGTCTAGACTCTACCAGATTTGTATAATTCAGATCTATGTTATTATTAAAATGGGTAAATGTATTCAGATGATTTGAGTCAGATATATGAGAATTTGTTTTTACTGAACTCTCCGTCTGATTTATGGCAGGCATATGACTTCCTACTGGCTCACTCGCTAAACTGGATGCCATTTTTTTCAAAATTTTCAGAAGCCCTGCATATTCAGCCAGTAAGACTACATGCTGCTGTATAAATGACATCATGATGACAGAGTCCTTAGCAATCACAGCCAAAACAGGTAACACTCGAGGTGCAACAGCCCTTTCCACAAAGTAAACCGACACATTTTATAATTTAAAAAAAGAAAAAAAAATAAACTAAATCTACACAACCCACAAGGTCCTTGTTGTAGGGACCTTTTGGAATAAATAACTTATTTTCACTTGGACTGTTTGACCTTGGGCACATCACTTGTGAGCTTATGCCACTGTGAGGTTAGCCAGCCTAACAGCACCTCGTGGAAAATAGTTTATTCCACAGATCCCTGTTATGTATTCCTTATAGAGATATAGATATAGATATAAACAAATGACCCACTGCCTCCCCATCTCAACCATCCCTCAATGTTTGAAATAACACCCCCACCCAACTACCATCTGATCCCACCACCGTCTTCCCCCAGCTCCCAAAAAAATACATTTTTTTGTGATTACAAAAGATGAAAACTATCCACCACTGCAGAGCACCCACTTTGTTCAGTGTCCATATTGATAATTTTAGGGATGAATGATGGCATCATTGCTTATAGAAAAATCTGATTGACTGAGTTCCAGTCAGTCAGGTTTTACTGTAAGTAAAGATGACACCATTCATTCAATCCATTACTGCTAACGGACACTGAACAGAGCCAATCAGGTTTTATTATAAGCAAAGACATCTTTATTTCATTCCGGCCAGCACTGGTACAGACAATGAACAGAGTGGGCGCTCTGCACCAAGACAAACGTTTCTTCTTTTACAGGTTATGAAAAATATTTTTGGGAGTGCTTGGGGAGAAGATGCTGTCTAGGCATAGGTCAGAAAGCATAGGCACAACAGGAGAAGTTCATCATCAGAGTTTATTGTTGATAATAAAAAGCCTTACAATATCAAAAGACACGTATACATAATATAAAAAAAATTGTATTACAAAAAAATAATATTAAGAGGAAAGAGAATAAAAAAGAATACATTAAAACTGTGGAGACACTAAGAGAGAAGGCATCTGTACATTTGTATTTACAATTATAGTGTGGGCTGCCACTGGGGGGGCTGGTCCAGCTTTTTTCTTTTTCCTTCTTATCTGCACAATGGTAGAAAAATATTTTGCTAATTATTTAATTGTGTTATCATCTTCACAGTTAAACAATATACTCATCAACTCATTTTTTTGTAAAGTTGGCCAGCCTAGGAAAGGTCCTAGCCAGTACTTTCTAGGTTTGTCATACCAGGGGCACTTCCACAACATATGAAGTCTATCCTCCTCTCCCTATGTGACAGTCACAACATTTTTTGTATCTTGGGTAATTTGTTATATCTAACCAAGTATATTACTTTCTAGCAATTCTAATTTTGCTTTAATGAATACATTTCTTAAGTTCATATCTATTAAAACATTCTAATAATATTTAAAATCCAAAACTAGGGTTATTCTGCGCAAGTACCACTTGGCATAGTTTGAGCATTGTATTTTATGTAAATTCTGCTGTATCCAATATTTATTTATTCTTGTTTGGATGTAATTTTGTATTTCAGATTTAAAGAGATATTCTTCTCTATAAGATGCCTTAATACCAACAATCCATATTGGTCCAATTCATTGTATATTTTTGCTGCCAATTATTTACCACATTTATTTCTAATCCAGTTTGTTTGTTCTATAAAACATAATTTAGGTAGTCTGGTGTCTGATAATCTAGTTAACCTCAGCCAAAATTTTAATTTCTCCTGTCAAACTGAGAGAAAAATATTTAGAAGTCCCAGTTCTGCTCTAAGACATATGGCTGGGCAAGATGGAGCAAGATGCAAGCCTGCCCAAATAATCTTGTTGGCTGGAGTCATAAGGACCTCCTCATTATTACTGTCCCATAATGCAACCCCATACAGTATTTGGAGCAGTATTTAGCTTTTAATGCAGTGATAAGTGGTTTAATAGAATGCACACTATACATAAAATTAAATTTTCTCAGACCCATTGCTGTCTTTTAGTTTTTCATAAATAGTTTGTAAATGGTGTGTCCATTTATTAGTAGAGTTGAGTAAGCTAGACCCAAATATATATATATATTATAGCGGCGTGGTCGTGCCACTATAGTTAGGGTTCAGCGGTCAGTTTCATATTAAAGTCAAAAGTTTGGGCATTAATAACTTTGGACCTGTTCAATGAATTTGCCTGAAATTTGGTACGCATAGTGGGGCATGGTAGATCTATTGCTCTGCCAAATAGCATTTTGGTCGGACTTACAGTCTTTGCATACAAAAGCACTGAAAAATGCAAAATTATCTGTTTTTGGAGGCAGCTTTTGGGATTTTAGATGTGCCTCTGCATGGCCATTGTGTGGCATGCTGTTCAGTGAAAAGGCTTGTTTGAAAGAGCTTTGGTGGCCAAACATGTTGCTTTTCATTTGGTGAAAAATATTAAGGCATTCAAAAGTTATGCCACTTTTAAGTTCCCATTATAAGTCAATGGGAAAATTTATATGTATGTTTTCAGACAAAGAATGGGGGTTCTGGCCATCTGGTCCCACCTGGTGGTTAAAGAATTTGTAGCCTCACGGTTCAAGAATCTTTGTACCAGAGGATTTTTCAAATTCTTTGATTGTGAGGTCCACCATCTTGTTTTCAGTTTTTGATCAGAAAAACACAAATATCTCGGCTCAGGGTAACTTCTAAGTAAAACTTCGGATGGGTTTTACTCAGGGGGCCGATCTATTGAGCCATGCCTTTGGTTCCATCCAAATCAGTCTAAAAATAGAGTTATTAGCTTTTTAAATATTTGTTTGTGGCTCGTGAACGTTCTTTGATCACGAGCCTGCAAATTTTGATCGCAATTGTGCACGCCCAGTGAGTGATGGACATGGCCAGATTTTAAATGCATTTTGTAGCCCAAGGTGCCTACAAAGTTATCATAAGGGTGGGTTTTGCTCAGGGGCTTTGTTCTGCCCATCTGAATTAAAAACATTAGTTTTCATTATCCCTGTATCAGTGGCCTCTTCCTCCATCATAATAATGTACATAGTGATCCCTGTATGCCTGGTAGTCTAGTGGCCCCAATAAGTATCATATTAATATGTATTTTGTTTTATCAGTGGTAGCCTAGTGGCCCCCTGTGTGTTTATTTATATATTTTTTTCATAGCTCTGGTAGTCTAGTGCCCCCAATCTGTATTTCATTATTATTCATATCCCTGGTAGTCTAGCAGTCCTCCCATCATAATAAAATAAATAAGCATTTTCCATGTCCAGGCAGTATGGTTTCACTCTCACCAGTTATGTAGCTCAGCATTTCACCCTTCCCCAGTGATTACAGTTCACTCTTTCCACCTCCATGGCCAGCCATTGACTGTGTATATTACAAGTGTTGGTTCAAACGGACACTCTGAAATTATTTCTGAGCACCTGTTTGAATTAGCACCATAATATACACTGTCGGGCTGCCCATGGAGGTGAGAGGTGGGCTGTGCCAGTTGTCAACTGGGGAAGGGTCGGGTGCTGGGTGGCTGGTATGGCTGGGTGGGGGCCGCTAGACTACCAGGACATGGAACATGCTTATTTATTTTATTATGATGGGGGACGCTAGACTACCAGGGATATGAGAAAATATAAATACACAGACATGGGGGCACTAGACTACCATGGATAAAATAAACATATTAATAAATACTCATTGGGGGGCCATAAGACTACCAGGGATACAGGATCTCTATGTACATTACCATGATGGGGAAGGGGCACTAGACTACCAGGATAATGAAACTTATTTTTTTACTCTAGATGGGTAGAATGAGTTCCTTGAGCAAAACCCACCCTTCTATAACTTTGAGGCACCCTGGGCTAAAAACGTTTTGAAATCTGGCCATCTTGTCCTCGCCTTTGTTCAAGATCGAGCAATCTCTTTGATCGCGAAGCCTGCAAACTCTTTGACCGGCCAGATTTTTGATCGTGATTGTGCATCAGAGTGAGGGACAAGATGACCAGATAGAAAAATCAATTTTCTCAGCCCAGGGTGTCCTAGAAGTCAAATGAGGGTGGGTTTTGCCTTAGGGGCTTTGTTCTGTCGTACCATGGTGGTAGTTTACAGCAATTTTTAAAATTGTAAAATTACAAAAGTTTTAATCTTTTGTTCGTGGACCTGCAAATTTTTTGATCATGAATCTGCAAATTCTTTGATCATGAGATTCTTTTGAACGCCATCTTTGATCGTGGAGGGTAGGACAAGATGTCCAGATTTTTATAATGGAATAGATTGGGAAATTTTACAAACTTTAAGATTGAATATCTTGGAAATGGTTTTGTCTTTTCACTTGAAATTCAGAGGAGTTTGCAGCATGCCCTGTGCATGTAAATTACACTGATTATGTGTCTGGAAAAATTTTTGCTGGAGATATGGCGTGGATACAGTTTACTGCTCTGCAGACAGTGTTTTGCTTGTGGTGGTGCCTTTGAAATTGCTAGGATGCCTAGCCTTAGTGTCATGGATGAAGTTGCCAGTTATTGTGTGTTAAATGCCAACAGGTGTGGAACTGTGCCAGTCTGATGAATAAATATTTAAACTGTAACATGTTATATCTCGGAGATGGTTTGGTCTTTTCACTGTGAAATTTGGAGAGTTGTTGATGGATGTCCTGTAGATGTGAATTGTGGTGTTTATGTCTTGACAATTAATTTTTGCCGTTACAGACTGAGTGGCACACTTAATGTTTTGCGGACAGTGTTTTCTATTGTTCTACTACATTCATATTCATTTAGTGGCTGGTTGTGCTGTTGTCACTGTACTTTTTAGGTCATCAGCTGTGCAATGTGGCCCAATCCCCCCAACTCATGTGAACTTTCTACTTTTTATTCTTTCTTAAAAGTAAGGAAATTTTATGTAAAACTTCATTATGTATTAGTTGTTTTCTAGTGGTGAGGAAATTCATAGGGTTGCGACGTTCAGCCCTGCACCACAGCCCACACTCTCAGCAACAGGCACTGGGGTGTGCCTTGGAGTCGTCAGGCCCTAACTTTCACCCCATTCTCCCACACTGCACCACCTCAGCTTGTTTACACATGGGATGGGTGAGAGTTAGGCTATGACTCCCAATGCACACCCCAATGCCTGTTGGTGGGGTGGGCTGGGGGTGGGTGCAAGGAGGAACCTTAAAATTGAATTTCCTCACTTTTTCACTGTAGAATAACCCTAACTGATGCATTAATGAAGTTCTTTACTAGATATATATATATATATATGGAATATATATATATATATATATGGAATATATATATATATATATATATTGGAGGAAAAACTGTGTTTATTGTATTAGTTGGGTTATTCACAGCGACAAAAGTCAGGAATTGAGTATTAGGTTTGAAAAAACCAGTCCTCGCAGTTCGCCCCCATTCAGTATTAAGTTGTCAGCCCTAACCTCACCCCATCACATGTGTGAACAAGCTGAGGCACAGGAGAATGGGGTGAGAGTTAGGACTGACAACCCCAATGCACACCCGATGCCAGTTGGGGGAGGGCTGAGGGGTGCAAGGTTTTTTCAACCCTAACACTGAATTTCCTGACTTTTGTCACTGTGGAACAACCCAACTGATGCATTAAACAGATTTTTTTCTTCTATATATATATATATATATATATATATATATATATATATATATATATATATATATATAGTTTGACCCAATCAGTTCTATTAGTACTCTCTTCCATTGGTTTCTGAGTTTATTTGAACCTAAAATCATAATTTTGTTATATCTATTTATCCTCACCCAAACTAGCCAATGATATATGGTATAATGGAAAGGTTTTTAAGGATTTTGGTATAACAGTGTTGTTTCCTAATAGATACAACTTTATCAAAGGCTCCAATATGGACCACAGAGAGATCAGATAGTAAATGGGGGGAGCATGATCCAATTTGGTTGAGTATATTTGGAGTTCCAGTCTTACATTATGAGAATAATCAAAAGTTGAAAGGAGCTCTTAGTAATTATATTGGAAATCTCCTGCAAGTACCATTGGGAAGAAATGGAATATTACAGGTAGAAAGGAGTACATTTGGAAGTCAAATAGACATGCTTATTCAAAATAAATATACTGCAAATTTGATCCTAGAAAAGCAGACAGCCCTTGATGCCGTGGCTTCCATTTGGTAGATGTGGAATCCACTTTTAAGCCTAATGAATTCGAGGGCTGAGAGGCATAATCCCATTAAAATGAATCCTCATACCACTCATGGTAATTAGTATATGAAGTTAGCAGGGTATGTAATTTGACAATCAAAAGATGGGACTATTAGCCCTGGTGGTGACTTGAGTGTCTGCTCTTCCTCTACTACTGCTTTTCATAAAGATTGTTTTTGGCTTCTTTCCTGGAAAATTTCAGGATGGAGATCCAAAACTATAGATTATGATTGGTTAAGCTACCTGAAAATGTTGATTTGCTGTGCTTTCAAGAAACCTGGCATTGTTATGATGAGGAGGTTTCTCTGAATGGTTATCAATCATTCCAACAAGGTGCTCGAGAAACTCAAAGTAAGGTAGATCTGCTGGTGGTCTTATTATTTTTGTAAATTGGATCTGTTCAGTCAGTTAAGTGTATTTATAATAGTAATAATCTTTATTGGTGTTTGCATTTACAATCCTAACTGCAAACTGATAATAATTAATGGATATATGCCCCTATGGTTCTAAGATTTATACGGAAGGAATTTGGAGTTCCTTGAAAGATTGTTTTTTAATTGTAAGTCCAGATTCCAGATGTTGAAATAATATTAATAGGTGATTTTAACTCATGAATAGGTGAACTTGATGGTCTAGGAGGAAACTCCATCTTGATACAAAGAATATTTTTCAGTACTACCAAAAGAGCAGTAGCTGATAACACATAAATAAATCAGGCAGATACCTGATTAAGATAATGGATGAGATGGGTTTTATCCTTTAATGGAAGAATAAAGGAGCTCTAACAGGCAAGTTTACCTATTATAAATCTACAACTAAGTCCACCTTAGATCTTGCCCTGTCGTCTGGTTCCCTAAATTATTGGGACTTATTGTCAGTTCATACTAGAGCTGAAAGTGATCATATGCCCTTACTTTTAGGTACAAAAGAGTTATTAAATATTCATATATCTGACACCTCCCAATTCCTTTTGATTGTAGGATGAACGGACAACTTAGATGGGAATCAGTGTTGGAAAACCAGATTATAGAACAAATAACTATTTTATGGACCAAATTGATACATTGGACTTGCTCAATTCAAGTGCTAAGGATATTGGGGATCTTTTGCATATATTATTTAAACAAATTAGAAATGTCTATATAAACAAGTAATAAAACATGATTTGCAGGGGAAAACCAGGCCTGGTTTGATTCACAATGCCTGACACATAAAAGACATATTAGGAAACAACTTAGAAAAGTTAGAGAGTTTAAAGATAAAGAACATTGCCTAACTTTAAAACCAGAAAAAAAGGCTATAAAAAATTGCTTCAAGAAAAAAAAATCAGCATTTTATAAGGGTAATGGAAATAAATGCTGCAAGCAATATATAAGAAAGATGATAGGGAGTTTGACAATTGGTAGCGAAAAGTTATGAGAACTTTAAAAACATGCCAGACTCATATATAGGAGGTTCAATGGATATAGCATTTTGAACAGATTTTCTGTGCTCCATTAATAGTTGATTCATATTTCAGTCAACATGAGAACAATAATTTTAGAGTGATTACTAGTCAAGAGGTATATTTTGCTGTTAAGTTGTTGAAAAACAGCAAAGCCCCAGGGCCAGATAAAATGCTGGCTGAGGTCATTTTATGTAATACCAATTCCTAGAGTCTATTGCTTGCTGTTTTCTTTAATAGATGTATTCAGGAAAATTATATTCCAAACTCTTGGACAGGGCAGAAATAGTTCCTATCCATAAGAAAGGGAGTCTTATGGATCCATCTATGTATCGGCTGATAAACCTTCTAGGCACAAATTTAAAAAATCTTTTCTGGAATAAAATATTAGATCAACTTTTGATTCAAATTAACAACACTGGGGAGTTAAATGAAGCCCAATCAGGTTTTTGATATGGTTATTCCACAATGGACAATTGTTTTGTTCTTAGCTACTTCATCCATAAATACACAGTCACTAGGAGACAGAAATTTTATGTGTTTTTTATAGACCTTTTGTCTGCTTTTGATACAGTTCATAGACCGATACTCTGGGAAATTATGACTAGTCAAGGAAAAGATCCTGCCCTGGTAACAATAATAGTATCTTTGTATAGCAATACCTGGGCTAGGATTAGAGTTGGGAATCAGGGCCAACTTTCATCATCCTTCAGAATTAACCATGGAGTGAGACAAGGCTATATCCTTGCCACTACCCTATTCAATATTTATATCGATTGGTTACTGAGGAGGATGGAAACAGTGAATTATGATGTTCCAAAAATAGGAGCTAGACATACTCCTGTATTAGCCTATGCAGATGATCTTGTTTTAATGTCACTTACATGGAGTGGTTTGCAAATATAATTAGGTGCTATGAAAAAATACACTCAAGACCAGAAATTAAAATTTAATTACAGTAAAACAAAAATTATGATTTTTGGTTCAAATAAACAGGAGAAGTTGTAAAATTTGCAAGTAGCATTTTATTAAAAATAGTGAAATAAAAAATAAAATTGTGCAGGATAGCTCCTGATACAGGCAGTTCAAACAAACAGACGTCTTTCATTGGATAGTCTCTAAAATCTCCAGCTCTCTGTCTCTAAACAAATCATTGCCTCTTTTTATAAGATGTTTTCCTTGGCAACTAAATTCTGCATCCTCTTCTTGTAAATTACACCACCTTTGTTCCAGAAAATGT
Source organism: Neoceratodus forsteri (assembly GCA_016271365.2). Taxonomy (NCBI): domain Eukaryota; kingdom Metazoa; phylum Chordata; order Ceratodontiformes; family Ceratodontidae; genus Neoceratodus; species Neoceratodus forsteri. The sequence continues at coordinate 400,223,241 of CM057454.1, forward strand.
ATTAAGACTTAGTCAGTTTCTCTCTGTCAGCAGCCTGAAGAGTACATTAGTCTTCTTAACAGGTGCAACCAATTAAGACATCCTCTCCCAGGGCTGATTTCCTGCTGCTAATTCTGCAAACAAGCTTGTAGAGGTCAAAATACACTTCAAGGTTAACCCCCTGTCTTCCAGATAAACCCAAATAGCTGTCTGTAATCACTTCAACAATATGCATTTGCAAACCAAGGGATCTTAGTTTTACATAAACATTCACATATATATTTTAACCACAGAGAAGTAAGGGAAGAAAGAAGGAATAGAAACAGCAAGGATAGGAAGGGAGAAAATGGGGGAAAATTGTGGAACTGTTAGAGTGGCCAATTCCTAGGTGCCACAAGGAAACTTTCATTGTGCAATTAGGCACACAAGAGATAGACAAGTAACAGAATAGAAAAGAACAGAATATATCCTTGCTTTTAACTCCCAATGAATAGTAAATTGGAGAGGTCTTATCCCAACTCTGCCACTTATTTTCAACCCATTTCTTCAGGAGGTTAGCATGGTATATCATAGTAGGAGTTTTCCTATCAGGGTCTCAGTCTCAAAGTTAACTGTACTGATACATCTAACCACTTTATAAGGCCTTGCCACTTTATCACTTCATTAACAATTTGTTTTCTGTAGTGGGTAACAGTAACAAGACCTTTTCACCGCTCAAAATCTTTTTCTTTTAGCCCATGGTCATAACAAGCAAAACAAATTCCTTATCACCTCAAATACTTTATCCCCATTCAATCAGGATTCAGGAAATCTCACTCAACCTCCTCCTCCCTCTTTTGCTTCTGCCATGAATCTTGGCCACATTACCTCAGCTATTTTCACTGACCTTGCAAAGGCCTTCGATTCAGTTTCCTATCCTCTTTTCTTACATAAACTCAGCTCCATTGGTCTTTCCCCTGCCTCAGTGTCCTGGTTCAGCTCCTATCTTTCCAGTCCCTCCCAGTCAGTGTCTGTATGAAATGTCTTATCCCCCTCCCTCCCCATCCTTGCTGGCATGCCTCAGGTATCTATATTTGGGCCCATACTTTTTTTTCTCTTTATAAATGATCTTCCCTCAGTCTGCACATGCTCCAGTATACATATGTATGCGGATGATTCCGTACTGTTCCTGTCTGGTCCATCCACCCAAGTAGTCCAAACCTCCTTCAAAATTATTTCTGTGGTAACAGCCTGGTTTGATACTAACTCACTAAAATTAAACACTATAAAAACAGTAGCCAAGACTTTTGACTTCAAACAAATGCTAGCCAAGCTTCCATCATTATCAGTCTTTTTCTCTGTAGCTAACACCCCTCTCGATAATGTCCCTCATACAAGTACCTTGGTGTCTGGCTTGACCCTTCCTTGACTTCTCCTCCCACATTAGTGCACTACACACCAAACTGTGACCTAAATTAGTACTTCTCTACTGACACAAGGCCAGCCTCTCCCTCAATGTAAGACATGATCTTATTGTCAAGTGGATCTTCCCTTAACTTGATTATGCCAACATAGTCTACAGCGCTGCCCAGCTACCTCTCTCACCAAGCTTGATGACCTGTTCCATGTCTTCTGTAGGTTTGCTTCAAACTCTCCCCCTTAACCCACCATTGTGATCTTTACTCCTCACTCTCCCTCCAGTCTCTTGCTCAGAGGCACTTCTCTCACTGCTCCACCTTCATTGCCAAATTCTGGTTTGGATCCCTTCCATCCTACCTCACCTCTCTCCTCACTCCCACCTCCCCCTCACCCTATAACTCAAGGTCTAAGTGCACTCACACCTTTTCTCTCCCTCATGTCTGAACCACAGCTGGTAAACTCTCCTTCTCTTACAGATTTCCTCCCTTTGAACAGCCTCCCTCCCTTACTCACCTCTCTCTCCCTCCTTTCCTGCATGTAAATGCTTGCTCAGATCCACCCCTCTCACCTCCTGCACCTTCTCCCCATCCTAGCCCTCACTTTCTGCAGCATGTCTATCTCCCTTACTGCTGAGTACCACTGTAAATACCCAACTTTGTAATCTACTATGAACCACTGTAAATACTTTTTTTATGTGTGCTGTTTTCACAGTTAGTTTTGAAACACTGTAAATATTTCTTTTGCACTTTGTCCTCTCTTGTTCTTTTGTACCTCAACTCTGTACATAATGTCTGTGTTTGCACTTTCACTGTTTACTGTATTACAATTGTTGTATTTCTGTTTTGACTCCTATACCCCAACTCTAGGTCACATCTGGAAACGAGCCTTGGTTCATTGATGCTTTTCGAGTTATCAACTTTTAAATAAATAAATAAATAAATAATAGACCTTCTGCTATTTGGGGGCCTCTTCCTGGTTACTGTGGGCAATTTCAAAATATTTTTCCAGGTTCTTTCTCAGCACACACATATAAGTTGCAATAGATTCTTTCTGAGTGGGGTTATCATCCCATTTTTTTTATTACATCTAGTGGCCCTCTAGGTTGTCTATCATATAACATTTCAAAGAGTGAAAAACCTATTGATGCCTTTGACACTTGTCTGTAAGCAAAAAGAAGGTAAGGTGAGCGTTGGTCTCAATCTTTCCCATCACCTTCAACAAACCTTTTTAAAATGCATTTTAGGATTTGATTAAAATGCTTAATAAGACTGTCTGCCTGAGGGTGATATGGAGAGGTCCTTATGGCAGTAATACCTAGCAGTCGGTACAGCTCCTTCAGTAATGTAACACAAAAATGACTACCCTGATCAGTAATAATCTCTTTAGTTATGCCCATCATGCTGAACATTTTGGCAAGCTCTGCTGACACTTTTAGGGCTGTGACAGTGCACATTGGAGTGCCTCTGGGTATCAAGCGACATAGTCACATACTACTAAATGAACTGATTAGCCTTTTTTCTTTTGTCTTGGGCCAACCACATCCACTGCAATTTTCTCAAAAGGCACATCTATCAAGAGTAGGAGCACCAGGGCACCTTGTCTTTTTAGTTAGTGGGGCTAATTTCTGACATTCATCAAAATAACTGCAATAGGTAGCAATATCTTCCTGAATCTCAGGCCAGTAAAATCTGTATAAGAGTCTGGCAAAGGTGTGGTCCCTCCCTGAGTGACCAGCTTTAAGACTATCATGTGCTATCTGCAACAACTCAGTCCTATACTTATTTGGTATGACCAGCTGTTCTATCTGTTCCTGCTTCTGAGGATTAACCCAGACTCTGTACAGTAGTTCATTACATTTTTGAACATTGGTTCCCCTGTTCATGCTTCACCCCAGCTACTTAAAGTAACCATGGAGAGAAACATTGTTAGTTTACTCAGAGACAAAATCACAATCAATTTGAGTTTAGTTTCAGCATTTTCATATATAAACCCTTTATGTCCATCAGTATTTTGTTGCCACTGTTTGCTCAGGTGTCTTCTTTCTTTCCTGGACTTCCAGATCTTGGTGCTGAGCTCAAACAAATCCAAATCAAAGTCACCAAAAGGAAAAGAGTCCCCGACATTTGGGATTTTCTTTGCCTGTGCTCTTGTTATCACAGCTGCTAACACAGCAGGATTTCCTCCCTCTGTGGTAAACTTCACAAATCCTAGGAGGTCATTTCCAGTAATCACAGGTACATTTAACATTGTCACTACCCCCACTTTAATTTGGTGTGACACTCCATCTATATTCAGAGTCACTTGAGTGGTGGGATAGTATCGAGAGTCACAGTGGATGCATATGGCCCCAGTACCTAGTCCTTTTGCACAGTCTTTTCTCAGAACTTCAGCATGCACCAAGGTTTACCGGCTTCCTGAATCTAACAAAACACATCATGCGCTACCTGGACTTTTCCAGGGCAGCAGCACCAGCAACAGGTTGACACTGAAACACAAAATGGCAATGCTACATGGAAAGATATAAGTTGCCAAACATTTATTCAGTTACATACACATCCAAGGAAACAATACCTCATGATTTGAGGGTATAATCCCTCTTCATGAAGGGGGTGATGCACTGCCTTTTTGTGTTCCAGTGTAGGCTTCCCAAATCTATAAGTCCCTTCACAGCCTTATCCCCTTCCCTGACATCTGTTATATACTAGTATTTTTATGGCAGTTTCTTGCAGTATAGCCAGGCTTATTAAAGTTATAGTAAATAAAGTATTTGTGTGCAGATTTGCTCCCTCCATCAGAGTTCTTAACTGACCTGGAGTTAAACTGGGAAAAGAGGAGGGCACCTAAAATGGTGCAGGGTCTGCACCGGAAGACATATGAAGAGAGACAAAAGGAGCTTAATATTTATAGCCTCGAGGAAAGGAGGAAGGGGACATGATAGAAATGTTCAGGCACCTCAGGAATCAACAAAGTCCAAGAGGGTAGCATCTTTCAAAAAAGGTGTGCAAGAACAAGAGGGCACAATTTGAAGATGGGGGTGGCTCAGAGGTAATTTAAGGAAGTATTTTTCCACAGAGAGGGTTGTGGATGCATGGAACAGCCTTCCGGAGGAGGCTGTGGAGTCAAAATCAGTGGTGGAATTCAAGCATGAATGGGACAGTCATAAGGCCATTCTAGGGGGTGGGGGTAGGAAGAAGTAGGCTGCTGGTTAACTAGGGTCTGCAGCTTATCCAGTAGGTAGGGAAATGGGCAGACTGGGTGGGCCAAGCGGTCCTTATCTGCCATCAAATTCTATGTTTCTATGTTTCTTACTGTTCCTTGGCTGTTACTTCACTGCTGTGGTGTCCGTCCAGCCATCTGATAGTCTTTGACCTAAGAAACAGCCTTTTCTCCATTTTCTGATTGGAGTTCATTTGCCCAAAGCTGCACACATTTGTCAGAAGGATGTTAATGAATTGCTCCATTGCAAATATATTTGATAATCTATGGGATTGTTTTGCCCTCTGGTTGGAGTCATTTAATGAGGAGTTCTCTGAGCTGGGTGAAGGCTTCTTGAGGATTGTCAACTGGGTTGTACTTAGGGGGCTGGAATCTCTGCCTGTAAGGCTCTCCTGAAATACCATACCATTTAAGGATATCTGTTTTCACAGTGTCCTAGTTTTCTGACTGAACAGTGTCCATGCTGTTGTAGGCAACTTGGGCTTTACCTGTGATATAAGGCACCAGCCTGATTGCCCATTGCTGCTTTGACCATTGGCAGACTCCAGTGATCCTTTCAAAAGTTGTCAGGTATGGTTCAGTATCATCCTAGGGACACAGCTTTGTATCATCATCATCATCATCATCATCAAATCTTTATTTATTCAGGTGAACATCATTGAGCAAGGCTCATTTACAAGATGGATCTGATAAGGTCAAGGTTCAACAGTTGATACACAACAGAAACATCATACACTTATATAAAACAGTTATACATACAGGGGAAAAACGTTTATAAACACAGTGATGTACAGTAACATTCAGATGATAAAAATCGGTTACAGGAAAGTTAAGCTAATATTTACAGTATATACAGTATATACATATCCCAGTGGAGGGGCCATGGCAAACACACAGCATAATGTAATACTAGGATGGTGAAGGTATTACTGGGTGCCATAAGATGGGTGTCTGCCTGGAAGGATTTATGCCATATATGGTTAATTTTTGGGAGGAGACTGTGAGATGACAAAGCTAGCTCTAGCGGTAGCAACTGCATTCTCTGTGAAGAAGACTGTACAATGCTGTTTAAAGGATGCAAATGTAATAATATTGGACAGTTTAGAGATTTTGTAGGGTGTTCCATGCTATAGCTAGAGAATAGCTGGTTGCTGTCCTCCCTAGCCTGGTGTTGAATTTGGGCAATTTGAGCAGGATGATGTTGTTGCTTCTTAGTGCATAGGAGCTAGGAATGGTCTGGGTGAAGCAGTCCAGAATATAGTTTGGAAGTTTTGATAACGCTCTGTAAATCCATAGGGCTGCATTTCTGTTCCTTCTGAGGTGAAGGGAAACCCATCCAACTGCAGAATAAAGAGAGCAATGATGGGTATTAGATGGCAGATCTGTAATGAAACTTATTGCTCTATGGTATAAGGTATCCAACTTGTGTAGGTAGGAGATGGGGCAGTGACTATAAAGGAAGTCTGCATAGTCAACAACTGATAGAAAAATGGCCTGGTCTAACCTCATCTTTGAATCTCTGTTTAGGAAGGGTTTTAATTTATAGAGAAGGCCAAGCCTTTGGGGAAGCTTTTTTAGCAGTTCTTCTAAATGATGAATGAAGTCGAGTCTGTTGTCAATCCACACACCTAGGTATTTGAAGTTTTCTACATATTCCAGATTTTCTCCAAGTATAGTGCATAGCTGGGGGAGGATGATTGAAGAGGAGGTGCTGGTGGAGCTTTGATTTGTGAACATCATTGCTTAAGTTTTCTTTGCATTTAACAGAAGCTTTTTCTCAAGTAGCTGATATTGTAACAAGGAGAATTCTGTTTGTAAGTTCCACGAGCAGCTGCAGGCGAAGGGTTGCTGACATACAAAACAGTGTCATCAGCAAAGAGGTGTACAGAGGAATTGGTGAGGTTGAATCAATATTATTTATATAAATGGCAAAAGGATAGGACCCAGGATAAAACCTTGGGGACTCCTCTTAACAGTGGTTTTAATGGGGATAGGTCACCTTCAGCTTTACCTGCTGTGACCTACCGGTGAGATAACATCTGAACCATTTAAGGGAGGGTGGATCTATGCCAAGGGAGTGCAGGGATGATAGTAGAAGCTCGTGGTCCACAGTATCGAATGCTTTGCTCAGATCCAGAAGTACTGCACAGACATTATTCTTTTTATCTAATTCGGTTTGCCAGTAATTTGTGACCTTGGCTAGTGCAGTGATAGTGCTATGCTTGGCCCTGAATCCAGATTGAGCTGGATTCAAGAGGTTAGCATTGTCAAGATACTCCCTTAACTGGTTACTCACTAATTTCTCCAGCATCTTGGATAGCACTGGTAGAATGGAAATGGGCCTGTAATTATTAAGTTCCATAGGGTCCCCTGATTTTAGAAGGGGAACCACTTGGGCTGTCTTCCACAGTGTGGGAATAGAACCAGAGTTTAGAGATAGGTTAAAGAGATGTGTTAGGGGACTGCAAGTACATGGGATGCAATCTTTAGAAAGTGGGGTCAGAGAGTCTGCCCTATGCTTTTTTGGTATCCAGCTGCCATAATAGGTCCTCTACTTGCTTCCAACAGTATAGATTTGAAGCTGAAGGAAGAGTCAGCTCTCTGAACACCAGTGTAATGGGAGCTTAATTGTTCCCTCAGCAGGTTAGCTGGAGAGGTATCAAAGACAAGGCCAGCCTTGTGGAAGTGGTTATTGAAGGCGTCCAGAATTTCCATTTTTCCAGTGATAGGGCCATAACTGTTGTGTAATTGAGTTGGAAGGAGGTGCAGCATCCTGCCCCACCATACCCTTGATGGTACCCCAAAACCTAGCAGGATTATGATAGGAGGAGTCGAGCTCGCCAAGTAGAAGGCAGCCTTTGCATCCCTAACCTTCTTGGTGCATCTATTCCTGGCTTTCCTAAGATCATCCAGTCATTTGCATTCTTGGTTTTTCTTGCCATTTTCCAGAGTTTTCTCTCTCCAGCAGTGCAGCTTTGAGGTCAGCTGAAAACCAATGACAGGATTTGTTTTTTATTCGGATACTAGAGATTGGGGCATGGGTGTTAAGGGCATTTATTATAATGCTATTTAGCACCTGCTGAGCTTTTTCAACAGAATGGGCAAGATAAAACTCTTGCCAGTGTGGAGAGTGAGCTAGATCATGCAAATATCCTTCAATATTGATGTTTTTCTTGGATCTCCTCATGAGGAATTTTGCAGGGGTTGTTGTTTTGCTGGTGGATCTTACCCCTGCGATGGGGCAGTGATCACTTATGTCGCAGAGAAGCACTCCAGCATGTGTGAATAGATGTGGTTTATTCACTAGCATGATATCGGGTAGTGTGCTGTTATTACTATTCCTTGCATTAAGTCTTGTTGGCTCATTAATTAGTTGTGTGAACCCACATGTATCACAGAATGATACCAGAGGTGCAGCTGCCTGGGTAAGCCAGTTGAAATTCAGGTCACCTAAAATAATGACTTCTTCAGTGCTGGGCTTGAGCAGATTCACCAGGTGGGATAACAGCTTGTGTTCAGCAGAGGGGGATCTGTAGCATCCAACTAGCTGAAAAGCTGCTGTATTGGGGAGAGAGAGACTTTTAGGGATAGGCATTCAAATTCCTTGGGCATAGAGGTTGCAGCAATACAGGATACAGGTATACTGGATTTTGCATATATAGCTACTCCACCTCCCCTTGTTTGGCGATCCGCTCTGAATAGCTGATAGTTTGGTTGGTTAACATCCCTGTCTGCTGTGGTGGGTTTGAGCCATGTCTCAGATACCACGAGAAAGTCTGGCATGGTATGGGCAACCCAAGCTTGTATCAGTGTAAGTTTTTTCAACAGACTGCATACATTAATATGCAGAAAACTGAGGCCTTTAATTGAGGTTAGGTCTGATGGAGAGGTGATACATTCAGGGGGTCCAGGGTTGATTTCCATGTTACCAATACAGAGCAATAGAAAAAGCAGGAGTTTCATGAGGGCTGCCAGTGATAGGGAGAGGGAGCTGTCTTTGGTTCTCCTTCTCTTATTCTGTTGCCATTCTTTTGGGGTGCTCCATGTGGGGTTAAGGAATTGTGTCGAGACACCAATTAGCAGTTTGGTGGTTAGGCTTAGGGGGGATCTGTACATCCAGTAGTGGAGCCTTGATTGAAATACATGTGTGGTGGTATGTGTCTCTTTTTGGGGGTCACACCACTGTAATCGATGCAGCAGTGGTAGGGCATATGTGAGGGTTTGAGCGTCAACCAAAGGGGATGGTTCAGAGAGACTGGGCGGATGGATCACCCTAGTTTGCATGACGAGGACATCTTCTTTGTGGAACCCCATGGCTGTCAGTGAAAGAAGTATCAGAAGTAAACTCCCCATTGTGAGAGAGATATTGTTAGTTGGCTATTGGGGGAGTAGTGAAGTTGCTGATTGGTTGGATCAGCAAGCCGGTGTGACAGTTTATTGGTTTAGGGTAATGCTGAGGGCGGGGAAGAGATTTCGGCGGGAAGATGCCTATAAAGCAACACACAAGAGGGGAAGGGCGGGTGGGCAAAAATTTTGCGGCTTTCCCGAGTCCTCCCTCGCTGTCCCTCCCGGCCTCGTGGTTCCCTGAGTTGGTTAAGGTGCCAACTGACCGCTGGAGCGGAGCTAAGCCCCAGCTACCAGCTGGGTGCTGTGGGGCAGGGATGGCAGGCTGAGAGAGACAGAGGAAGGTGCAACAATTAAATAGAGGCAGAAACAAGTGTTCCTGTTCGTCACTGACTAAATCTGCACAACAAAAGGTTGTGGGGGGTGCTGTGGCGCCTCAGCGTCTGGCCCACCTTACAAATGCAAAAAAGGATTTGTAATCACAGTAAAGAGCAATAAATCAGCAGTTTCCCCTTGCAATTACATTAGCAGAAAACAACACATTTTAGGTATATTACACAGTTTAAGGATGGAAAGTGGCGCCTCAGCATCTGGCCCACTTCGGATACCAGGGATTTAGAATTACAGCAAAAATACAATTAAATCAACAGATTCCCTTTACAGATGCAGCAAAATAGAAGACAGATCCTTTTTGGGGAATTTTGAAAGAATACAGGGAAGAAAATCCCAAGTCCCAGACAGATTTCAGTATGGCAGGCTCAGTCAGTGTAAGTCAATGGGGGCAGGAGAGCCAATCGGCTGCTGTGCCTAGAGAAGTGCTCGCTTACCAATTGGCTGCAGCTTTCCTGAGTCCTCCCTCACTGTCCCTCCTGGTCTCATGGTTCCCTGAGTCGGCTAAGGTGCCGCCGACCGCCCGCTGGCAGAGCAAAGCCCTAGGCTCAGCTGAGTGCTGTGGGGCAGGGATGGCAGGCGATTGGCTGTGGCTTTCCCAAGTCCTCCTCACTGTCCCTCCCAGCCTCATGGTTCCCTGAGTTGGGCTAAGGTGTCAGCTTGACTGCCCGCTGGCAGAGCAAAGCCCTGGCGCTCAGCTGGGTGCTGTGGGGCAGGGATGGCAGGCGATTGGCTGCGGCTTTCACGAGTCCTCCCTCACTGTCCCTCCATTGTATGTTTAAAGTCTTTTAAGCTCTCTGTGTTTTGTTGATCTGCTGGACCTATACCAGATCCTAAAGTTTTGATAGCTCACAAGGCATCCAGCCATTTTTGCTCTTGTTGCTGCATTTCTTCTCTGTTTCTGTAGATGCTGCATCTCTTTTTCTCTCTGTTTCTCAATCTGCCTTTGTTGTATAGCCCACCATGGCAAAAAGGCAGACATGCTTTCAGATTATGTCCCCGCCTGTTCTTCTTCATTAACTGGTGCCAGCTACACAGTCTCAGTTTGGACTTTTGTTTCTGCTTCTACTGTGGCTGCCATTCTTCTGGTAATCACTCCTGGGCTTGCATTTACAGGATCCATACCTCACTTCTGTGCTTCCCTAGTGCCAGTTCTAGTACACTTGCACAAAACTCCTGGCTTAGAGTATGTACAGTGTAACTCCCACTCCTCACATGAACTGTCATTGAGGCATGGGTCAAGAGGCATAGGCATAACAGGAGAAGTTGTAAAATTTTCAAGTAGCATTTTAGTTTTATCAATAACAGTAACATAAAGAATAAAAATTGTGCAGGATAGCTCTTGATACAGGCAGTACAAACAAACAAAAGTTATTCATCTGATAGTCCCTTTAAAATCTCCAGCTCTCTCTATCTCAAAACAAAACATTGCTGTCATTTTATAAGATGTTTTCCTTGGCAATGAAATTATGCCTCCTGTTCCTTTAAATAACACCACATGTGTTCAACAAAATGTGTTAAGATTTTGTCAGTTTCTTTCCTGATAGCAGCCTGAAGAGTACATTACTCTTTTTAACATGTGCAACTAATTAAGACATTCTGCTCCAGGGCTGATTTCCTGCTGATAATTCTGCAAACAAGCTTGTGGAGGTCAAAATGCACCTCAAGCTGAACCCCTTGTCTTCCAAATAAACCCAAATAGCTGTCTGTAATCATTTCAACAGTATAATTATATGCATTTGCAAACCGAGGGATCTTAGTTTCACATAAACATTTGCATATATTTTCTAACCACAGGGAAGCAAGTGAAGAAAGAAAGAACAGAAACAGCAAGTGAAGGAAGGGAGAAAATGGGGAAATTGTGGGACCATCAGAGTGGCCAATTCTTAGAAGCCACAAGGAAAATATGATTTGCACAAGCAAACAGGCAAGAGATAAACAAGTGACAGAACAGGAGATGACAGAATAGATCCCTGCTTTTTTCTCTCTGCATAACAAGCAGGCCAAGGTATTATCCCAACCCTGTCACAGAGAGTGATGGGAGCCTGAGAAAGGTTGGGGGGTACATCAAACATTGGGGCTGGTAAAGTAAAGTCAGGTAAATTATGCAAAATGAATTTCATTGACTCTGACCACTGCTAGTCTGTACCCGTAAGAGCAGATAATCTAAATGTTTAGAAAGTTTTCATATAATTTCACAATAATTACATAGTGAAATATTGAACCCCCTATAACTTATTCATTTCTAAACATACCTGCATATTAGTCAATTGTAAGACCATTACAAAAAGGTTATGCATGCTGATTTTCACATGTAAAGTGCCAAAGGTGATTGAGTTATAAGTAGATAAATATTTTCTCAAAATTCCCCTTAAAAAAAATGCCAGACTTTGAGGCCCCAAGTTTGACAAAACTCATTCAAATGTCATAATATTTGGCATAACATTAGGGCACCTATCAACATGTAATCATGCCACATTTCATGTCCCTAACTGAACTGAATAGGTAGCAGAGTTATGACCAAAGAAAGGTAATTGTTTTCTGATGAATGATTCTATGTAATCTGAAAGCTCAAGCACCTATTTTCTTTTGTAACATCTATGTTGGTCCAATAAACGGCATCAAATCATTTATATTTTTTTAGGGATCTTTTGTCACAAGGACCAATACAGCAACAAAAGTAATTTTCTGTGTCAAAGAAAGTTCAAAAATTCTTCAGAATTCCAGACAATTTTAGGACTTTCATGAGAACTTGAGTCAGAATTTTTGGATTCACCACAGCTGTAATTCTGCTGCTGGGATTTGTCTTAGTAGAGAGCCCCATCCAGAAAGTTCCATGTGACTGCTTAGTCTGGAGTATGTAAAGAAATTACAGCCCCACCCTGGGTAAAGAGAATCATCAAGGATTTCTATTGGAAGACTTCATATGGCTACACCCTTTGCCATCGGAGGTGTGTTGGGTCTGCTGGTTCAGTTCAAGCTTCACAGCCAGGATCACAGAGGAGGATGCTCCAAAGTAACTGTAGCAGCTACCTGAGGCCAGTTGTGGGTACTAATCAGGGCCCTCAGCTCTGCAGCTGAGGTAGATAGTAGTTAGGACCATAGTAAAACAATTTCTTGCACCTGGATTGCACATAATTAGTATATACCCAGAACAGACTCTTAAAATTAAAATGCACCAGTTGCTAACTACCAATGGTTGCTTGAGTTCACTGTAGTTTTGGATTTCTAGTCTCAGCCAATCTACCTTGATGCCACACTGCTTCACCTAAGGTCTAAAACTTGGTGCCTTTGTAAACATGAAATAAAGACTGAGGGAGCTTCCATAGGGACAGGTGGTAACTGGTGCAGCAGTGGGGAGGATCTGAGGGTTACACACAGTGTTGGAGGCTGAAAGGATAATTGTGTTGGGGATTGCATTTAGTTGTTAAGTACTATGCATTATCTACCTTTTCCTCTTCTAGAGTATGTTCCTGTTTTCCTAATAAAGCCCATGTTTATGCCATATTTACTGCCTCATTTGCCCTTTTTACGTTGCACTGTAATTATAGTACTTTAGGAATTATATTGTTTATGGATCAATAGGAGGCATTGTGTTATATGCTGGTTGGGCCCCCTGTCAGCGTGCATGGAAACAACTAACTTTCTTGTGGGACAGCACCCTGGCAACTTCTGTTAACAGGATCCCTGAATGTGGAGGTACCATGCCACTGCTAAATCCTAAGAACACCATGAATCTAGGCTCTATCCACTCAAAGGCTTATACACTCAGTCATGCCTTTCCAACTACCCAGCTGCATCCCTCGCCTTACAGATGGGAGTGGTTACAAGGTGATTTTACATAACTCATGTAATCAAAAAGTCCTCTATAAACATAAAATACTATGATATTCTGCAGCAGCCTAAAGTAGATAAACTGACATGCTTCTATTTAGTAACAAAGTTTATTTTAGAGGGTTTTTTTACTCAGGACAGGGCATCTGAAATACAATACAATTCAATGCAATTTTATGAAGTGTCTTTCACACAGATGTTCCTAAAACACATTACATGAAGGAATGATAAAGGAAAGTCAGACAGAAATATACAATGCTACAAAATATCTTCCTCTAGTAAGGATTAGTTTAAGCGGCATTCATTAAAGGGACTTGTTTAAATCTGCACCTGTAATTGAATAGTAAAGGCTAATGTTTAAAGACTAATATCAAAGAAAACATAATATAGTGTCCATTTAATTAGAAAGTCCATATTGGATTAACTTGGTTATATTCTAGCCAGCGTTACAGGTATGTAATCTATTTTGCCAGATGCCAAAGACTCATCATCCTCCAAATCTCCAGTGTCTGAATCAGCAGTTGAGCCAGCCCTGTTCTAATAGATTATTGCACAGCAAATTAATCAGCATTGTTTAAGTTTCAGTTTATTGAAAACTGTATTAAAATTACATGATTGATCAAATTTATTACAAGAAACAAGTAACAAAACTTGCCCATAACTTGACATACATTCATTTTAAAACTCCATCTACTTCATTAGTCTATTCATTATTCTTGTACTAAATTGTGCAATAGCAAATACAGCAACATTTTTCTGTAATGATACAGTGACTGATATTCATTTTTTTTTCAGTCTGTGTAAAATGATTTCTTGTATAATATTGGTAATATCCATTTTTCTCTTTCCATGTTAAAAGCAGGGCAATATAATATTAAATGTTCAACAGTAATAAGATTTTCATTTCTACATATACTTTCTGAAATGCCATGTTAACAAAAACTACTCATAATTTGAAAGATAACCAAGAAGAAACTCATATCTAAAATTACATAATATTTCCCTTTGAATCTGATTCTCACAACTATAGCTTTCTATTGCATTTTTTATGTTAGAATATCAATTGGTGCTATCCATAGTTTGAATTCTTTCTAGATCATGTTGTGCATAGGCATCTGAAATTCTTTTGCTTCACTTGTGAGGCATATGTCTGGGAGGATTTTGAACAATCTGTGACCCAAATTGAACCACACACTTTATTGTTAGATATTGTTTTAATTTTAAACCAATTATTCTCATTATCCTGTATGGCATCATAACAGCATAATTTAGGAAGCTTTTCATCCTCCATATTATGTATATGCCCAAAGATGAAATTCAACTACTATCATTCTGCATTCAAGTGAGAGCATACCAGCCTCCAAGTGGAGAAAGGCAGTGGTGTATTCCTCAGCAAGTCCAGTACAATTCTGATAAAAATGTGTGCAATTTCTAAACTTGGGATTTTTAAATACCCCAGATATCATTCCCATGTAGTAGCTGGCTTATCATTTTTAGCCTCAAAAGCACTTTTTAATGCTTGGAAAGAGTTATCTGTGAATTTTGTGGCAAATTTGTTAACCGACAGGGTATCTTTGTTGGCCTTCTCTTTAATTATTTTTATTTGTAGAGTCTATGACAGCTATTTGTCAAATGTTACACCAAAGTATTGGAATTCATTCACTTCTTCAAAAGTTGTGACTTTTAGAGTCCAGTGTTGGGCCCTTCTCTCTTTATTTCCAAATGACACAATTTTGTTTTAGAAAAGTTAAGCTCTAGACCTGTTGTTGTTAGTTATCCATAACAGCTGTCAAACCTGTTTTTAAATTCAGCTGGGGTCTGTGAAAAATGATTGCATCATCTGCATATAATAACATTTGTTTTGCCAAGCTGTTAATTTTGATGGGGGATGTAGCTATATCATCTAAATTCTGCACCATACATTCAGTATAAAGAGTAAAGAGTAAAGACACATGGAGCCAAAAGGCATCCCTGATTAACTCCTTCATTAATCAGAATTGGTTCAGTCAGGCCCCATGCCTTGTAAACCTTATCCTAGCCTGCATGTTAAGGTGTAATAACCTTACAATGGTTAATGGGTGCTTCTCAATGTTCTGTTTTCTATGCACATTTCACAAAACCTCTCTATTGACTGAGTCAAATGCCAACTTAATATCAAAAATGGAAGCATAGATCCTCTCTTTTCTTACATGCAATATATGGAGCTAATATACAATTCAATGTAAAAATCAAATCCAGAATTGAACTGAATGTTCTTTACCAAACCCACAACGAAAGTGTGAAATAAGGTGGTTATCTGCAATGCATTGCTTTCAATGATACAGAATTAATCTGGAGTAAATTTTCAGGCCAACTGGGAGTAATATTATAGGGCAATAACATCTTACACCCTTTTTTAATTAACAGAACAGTAAATTCCTATATTCCAATCATGTTGGAGCATAATATTATTATTAATAATTATAAAAAAGTGATAGAATTTCTACCCATAAAGCTGCACTATGTTGAAAAAATGTCAGCTTAAATAGTATCTATTCCAGCAGCTTTATTTCTTTTCTGGTCCTGAATTGCAGCTA
Source organism: Neoceratodus forsteri (assembly GCA_016271365.2). Classification (NCBI taxonomy): domain Eukaryota; kingdom Metazoa; phylum Chordata; order Ceratodontiformes; family Ceratodontidae; genus Neoceratodus; species Neoceratodus forsteri. The sequence goes on from CM057454.1 coordinate 400,238,978, forward strand.
TGACTTCATTAGGGTGAATTGCTGGCCACTTAACTTCAGTCACAATACTTTGTTCAAGCAAAGTTACTCAGCCCCCCACCACCTGTACTAATCATATCATCATTTAAGTTATATAAAGAGTTAAAATAAATAACTATTTTGCAACTATTATTGCTGATATATTATAGGTTTTGTTTTCTCAGCAGTGTCATAAGTAACTAAAACCCAAAAGGCCAAATTATCTTTTGCCTTAAATGCATCATGAAATACAATCCACAATGCTGTTTTACAATTTCTTTTATTACATGTTAACATGTACAGGTTCGGTAAATGATTCGGGTTTAGGTATATTGAATTAAAATGATGTATAACTTAATAGCTGAATTACATAAGACATAAAATGCAGATATACAAACATACAATTTTAAATTACTGACCATGGCATAAACAATACAAAAATTCCATATTTCAAACATTCTGCAAAATACAATATTGTATACAATGGTATCAGCAATACATAATTGAACTGCACCTCAAGACTGAGCATACTAAGGTACTGTTCTTGCTGCATTAATTGCAAAGCTAGCAACAGCAAATAATACTGAGACTTTATCCACATTCAGTAGCGAGCTTAAATACTCGTCTTGTAAAGGGGGATTTTATATACTGAAATGTTGCCTAGGTGTTGTTTTCCAAGATCCTCCAAAAACAGGCATACCTATAATATACTGTATGCAATGTTGACCATTTGTTCTTGTTTCCAAATTTACAGAATTTATCATTTTTGAAAATGTGCCTAGATATATAAGCTGCATACCATCCAGAGTTAATATCTAGCCTTAACCTTGCAATACATTTAATATGAATGTCTGATTCATAGTACCAGAGATATAAGGAATAATATATGGGAGACCATACACAACGAGCCTGTGTTTTTATAAAGGGGTAGAAATAACAGCTTATGGACCTTGAGAGCTAAGCTCGAGAGGTCCATGCTGTCATTTCAACTCAAGATGGAAACACATGGTGAGTAGTGTATGGTTGCTATATTTTGTTTGTTTATTATAGTACTTGGTTTCAGAAATAAAAAAAATAATTAACTTGGAAGACCACGCTTTAATGAAAAAGAGAGATCCTACTTGTAGTGCTAAAAAAAAGTTATGCAGGCAGGAGTTTTATGTCTGAGGCTGTTTTCTGAGCTTTTCTTTGTTTTCTGCTTAAGGATGAACATTTCTTTGTCAGTCAAAAATCAAAGACAGACTTTTTTTTTAAACTTTATACAAGTGAATAGAGTGCTGTCAAGTCAATTAAAGTGATAGAAGTCAGTGCAGTGGGGGGACGCAGAATATGTTATTGATGGAATGTGCATAACAACATTTTTAGAATGTGCACAACTTAGAACGTGCATGACAAACTTTCTGAGGTGGTGGTATCCCATACAGAATAAGCCCTAACCATATACAATAAAATTCTCTATAATAGGTTGATTTTAACAGTTTAAAAAGTAAAACATTTTTGGTTTTTTCTGTGCTTTCAAGATTTTTTTTCATGCCTTAACACACTGAATTCCTTTTTGTTTATAATCTAATGAATTTTGGAATGAATTGAATGAATATATTGATGGTAAGCCATATCTCTTCATCTTCTGATCTAAACAAGAAAACCAGTTTGACATAGGACTATGTAGTATAAAATTCTCAAGATGTTTTGCCCAACTGGCTTTGATTATTTCATTCAATATTGTGGTAACAATTTTACGTTGATAAGATAGCATTTTAATTCCTGCAAGATCAGGCAATGAAAGACTATTTCTGAAGGTGGGAATTCACCTGAAACAAAATCTGGAAGACCCATTAAATCAATCAATCAATATTTTATTCATCATCAAAGTACTGTATGAATGAATGGGATACTCAGTTGAGCAGTGCTCATTTTCAGTGAGGTCAGAGTGCAGTGCTCAAGGTATAAGTTTAGCATGGACATGAGCATACATAGGCTATGCTTACAACATGGTACAAGTTTAACATGGACATGAACATACATAGGCTATGCTTACAACATGGTACAAGTTTAACATGGACATGGGCATACATAGGCTATGCTTACAACATGGTACAAGTTTAACATGGACATGAACATACATAGGCTATGCTTACAACATGGTACAAGTTTAACATGGACATGAACATAAATAGGCTATGCTTACAATATGGTACAAGTTTAACATGGACAAGGCCATACATAGGCTATGCCTTACAACATGGTACAAGTTTAACATGGACATGAACATACATAGGCTATGCTTACAACATGGTACAAGTTTAACATGGACATGAACATACATAGGCTATGCTTACAACATGGTACAAGTTTAACATGGGCATGAACATACACATAGGCTATGTTTACAACATGCATAGTCAGTGAGTTACCAACTTTTACAGTATTTACACTGAGGTTGCATATAGTGCAGTTGATAAGGTTAAAATGGGTTGCAGCAGATAAGTCTAGAGTGACAGGTCAGGTCAAAGTTCCCCTGAGTTTGCAGGGTTAGTACATGATAGTATGTGGGTGGTGGTGTTGTTTTGGGGTGAGGGCATTGGGGCTTACTTTGAGGCTGAACAGCAGGGTCATAGCCTGTTGTAGTGTTCCAGATGTCATTGCCCGAGTCTGCCTATGCTTATGGGTTTGACTGCTGGTTTGAGGTGGATGGGTAGAGTGTTCCAGAGTTTGGAGCCTGTGTAGAAGAAGTGTTGCTTACCCACTTCCTGGTATCTGTTTGGGAGCATGAATTCTAACCCTTCCACCATTTTTAGTGACCCCATGATAGTTCTTGTGTGGATGATGCATGTTATGTAATCTGGCACTTTTTTCCTGTAGCATTTGTGCATATGTATTACGTGGTGAAAGTTCCTTCTGTCTTCTAGTCTTTGCCAGCCTAGCTTGTTAAAGAGTTCACACCTGTGTGCTTTGTGGTGGGTGCACAGTTTGAAGTGGGTGAATCTGCTGTACATGGTATACAATTTGGCCAAGGCCAACTGGGAGCTCTATGCACAACAGATCACTATAGTTGAAGATTGGAAGGACTGTCAAGTCAACTATTCTGTTCCTGATTATGGTGTCTGTTGAGTGTTTGATTTTGTGTAGTGCTCCTAGACATCTCCACATCTGATCATCTCATCCAGCAATACACCCAGGTAGTGGTAGCTGTGTACTTGCTGGAGAGTGGCTAGATCTGCCATTTTGATTCATAGTGTGCAGCCAGCTGTGTTTTGGCCTGTTGTTCTGCTGAAGCACATAACTTGTTTTTTTTTTTTTGGCATTCAGGGCTAGGTTCTAGCTTTGAGTGTGAGTAGAAGTTCTGAGCTTTGTCAAAGACTGACTGTAGCCTGGGTTTGATTTCTGTTATGTTTGTACCTGCTGTGTAGAGTATTGTATCATCAACATAGAAATGGAGTTTGACAAGAGGGTTGGACAAGGTGAGGCTGTTCATGTAGATGTTGAACAGTATATGTCCTAATATTGAGCACTGGGGTACCCCAATACTATTGTGGTGAAGGAGTATTTGAAATCATTTATGGATACAATTTGTTTATGTCCTTTGTGTTATGTCCTAAACCATCTCACTGCACCACAGGTGACCCCCATGCAAATAAAGATTTGAGATACAGATTTTGGATTAGTTCTAAGGCAATTAAATCTTTATCTCCATCCCATACTTTGATGCCATATAGTAGAAATGAGTTTACTTTTGCTAATACACATAAGCATTGCTAAAAGGGATTATTTTGCAAAGGTTTTCAAGAATCTATAAATGCCAAAACTGACACAACAGCTGATTGTTCTATTTTTCAATATACAGTATGTTTCTATCCGTGATGTGAACATATATACCAAGATAAACCTAATCATGTAACGATCTGTTATATGTAAGCCAGTTTTCCATGTATACTTTAAATGTCTTGACTTTCCTTGAACCATAGCTTTGCATTTTGTACACTAAACTGAAGATGTAAATTATCCAAGGAGTCTACCACATTAAGTGCATTTTGAAGACTGGCAGCAGATTTAGATATAATTAAAGCATCATCCAGGTAAAAAAAATAATGTTAATTTTATGGTGTGCTATCTATAGAGCATCAGTGGCAGTGTTATATAGTTGTGTATCACTATGATTATATAAATTAAAAAGGGATGGTGCAGTATACCCCCCTTGCTTTACCCTGTCAACTAAAACTTTCTTGGTTATTTCTTTGGTTAAGTCCTCTTGCTTATTATATCTAATTTTAATATAGATGTGTGTCCTGATATATTGTTATACAGATACAAATTTCTAATTATGTTTAGTAAATGATCCAGAACGGTCATTAATTATATTTTGTTCCACAAAGAGTCTATTTAAGTTATCAGAGGACTCCTTTATGTCAACAAATGCTAAGCACTGGGGACTTTTTGGTAGTAATATATTAGCCCTATCGATATTCAAGAATAAAACTATTATCTCCTGGCGATCAGTTTTTTTTTAAACCAAATGGTTTCTGACTTATAAGATTTTTTCTCCTGGACCCACAAGCCTAGATATTCCAATAAGTAACATGAAAAAAAATGTTTGATATTATCCAGAGAAGCACAATTGGACGATGGGATGCTGAATCATTTGGATCTCTCTTTTTTTTTAATGAGTGGGACAATTTCTGCCACTCTCAAAACATCTGGAATATTGTTACCTGTGTAAATAAAATTAAACAACTTAGCCAAAACTGAAGACCATCAATTAGGCCAATATTTAAATATTTCTGCCAGTATGCCATCAATACCTTGATTTACTTCTTTTTGTTTTTGCACCACAATATACATGTGCACCTGTGTCAAAATAATTTCTTTCCAGTTTGTATGAGATAACTGTACTACTTGTAACACTTTATTCATTTCAGAGTCCAGAGATGTAGACTGACTACCAAAGAGAGTTTCAAAGCATATTTCCCAAGTAACACATGGAACAACAGTGTCATATTGCATGAGTATTGGTTTTGCGCTGACCCTATTATGCTTCAAAATGTCATAACATCTTTCTTATGAATTGCTTCTTGTAAATTAGATTACAGATTTTTTCATAATTCCTTTTTTAATTTTGAAGCAGCAGTGCAATGAAACTGGGCAAAAAACATGATTCTATGTTGTTGTTTTTTCCACTATAAAAGATTCCAGGCATTTTCCAGTTTTATTTGGTGGTACAATTTCCTAACTTCACCAAAATTTGAATATTTCTTTTTCTTAAGAAAAAAAGATGGTCACCACATTTTGCATAGAAATATCATTGCAGACTTGGCAAGGATTAGGGCAGAAAAAAGAAATAAAAAAGATTCATGGTGCACAGCAAGGGAGGTACCTAGACAAGTACATTTGACAGGCAAGCTAATATTTTTCTTAACTGTAGCTGAAACTAACTTTTTTGAAAAAAACATTTTTGGTTTTACTGCTGCTTTAGATATTTCAATGGTGAGGCCACACATGGAGTACTGTGTCCAGCTCTGGAGGTCCCCATCTCAGGAAGGACATAGACCAGGTGGAGGAGGTACAGAGAAGGGCAACCAAAATGGTGCATGACCTACATCAGAAGCCATATGAGGAAAGATTCAGGGAATTAAATATGTACTCACTGGAGGAAAGGAGAGAAAGGGGAGACATGTTACAAACATTCAAATACCTCAAGGGTATCAATAATGTACAGGATGGTGGCATATTGTACAGAAAGAGATGCTCAAGAATGACAGGGCATGATATGAAGCTAGAAGAGGTGACTTATAGGGGATGTGAGGAAATATTTTTTTCAGGAAAGGGTGGTGGGCCGTGGAAGCAGCCTCCTAGCCGAGTGTTAGGCACTGAAATGGTAACAGGTCTCAAACTTGGGATAGACATGGAGGACCTTAGTAACAGGGCTAGGGGTTAATGTCAGAGATCAATTAGAGTCTATGGTAGCACAGTGGAGGGACTTCAGGGCAGACTAGGTGGGCCAAGAGGTACTTTTCTGCTGACAGCTTCTATGTTTCTATGTTTCTATTTCCTGTATTCTTTTGTATTAGTTTTAACACCACTTTGCACTGTACCAGTTGTGGACTTCTTGATTTTTCGAGCCAGTTTGTTCAGATTATATTAATTTTCCTACATGATTTACCATGCAATGGATGTATTCTACTTGGGACATGATTGTTCATTTTATATGTTGCTTGCACACATGCACAAGAAACATGTTGCAGCAGCTTGCTGCAGAAGCAGGTTATGGAGGTGCGGCACTGTTGTGGCCAATGCCCCCACTGCCTTTAGAGGCTTGGCCCGCTTTCCCCAATGCGGTGGCACACTGCAGCTGACACTAGTTCAGCCAGCATGCCACCACCTTGAAAGGTTTTTGGCGCTGCAATCAGGGGCTGCCTCTTCATTGTAGCATTAGCCATTCTGCTGCAATGAGGGAGTGACATGTCATTGCAGGGTGGTACCTTGCATGCCCCCAACCAAGTTTGCCAATGAACAACCCAGTCCCTGTCAGCATTATGTCACCACCCAAAAGTTTCTTTTGTATGCTGAGGGGGTGCCCAATCCCCAACAGCATCATGCATGCCCCCCCATCTTTCTTTGCCAACAGGGCACCCAATCCCTATTGGTTTCAGTCCCCCTTCCAATTAAATTTGCCAATGGGAAGCCCCATAATATATCCCCCAGTTTGTAGTCTGCTGAGGGAGGGTGCCAAAACCCCCTCGGCTCTTCCATCCCACTATGTATGTGCCAATGGGGTGCCCAATCCACCATTAGCTACAGTCCCCCCCCCAAAAAAAACACTCAGTCCCGCAATGTTTTTTTTTAACTCTGTAAACAAGAAAACAGTCCCTCGTTGAGTCTGTGGTCCCTCCCCCAACCCGCACCCACCTTCTGCACACCCTGTCTCCCATACACCCCTCACCCCATACTTACCTCTGGAGCCTAGCATGATGATCTTCGGTGGACTGGGAACACATCTGCACTCTTCAAAGCTGACCATGAACTGAAGAAATGCCGGTAAGCTGTACAATGGCATAAATAGGGTTTCTTTCAACTTTGGTGCATATCTCAGGCATTTTTTTGAATTTTGGCACCAAATTTTCAACATGGGGTTATTAGGACCCCTCCTCATGAATTCAGCCACTGTCATTGTGTTATTCAGTCCTGAAAGGTGATTTCATGGTCACTGCACAGAATCACCTTTGGGACCAATTAACAAAATGACAGTGCCAGTGTTCATGAGATGGGCTCTCAAAGCCTATGTTGCAAACTTGTGGAAAAAATCAAAACATGCCAGTTTTTACGGTGTGCATTGCGCCAGTTACTCTACACGCTCATAACCTCGCAAATTTGCAATATTTTCACTCCAGATTTTCAACATTGGCATTTTTCTGCACCTCCTCATGAACAGTACAGCTGTCACTTTTCACATCCTGGCCAAAATGTGTTTTTGCACTTCCGGCGCAGAATAGCATGGTTACTGTGGGAAATCAGTGTTCAGGACACATTAAGAAAATCACAGTGACAGAGGTCCTAAAATGACTATGTTGAAAATTTTGTGATGAAAGTCCATAAAATGACTGTGTTACGAGCGTGCATTGTGCACTTTCCACGCACCCTTGTAACTTTGCAAATTTGTAATATTTTCAAGCCAGATTTTCACCATGGGCATTTTTTCACACCTCCTTATGAACAGTACAGCTGTCATTTTTCTCAAAATAGTGCAATCACTTTGGGAAATCAATGTTTGGATGGCTTAAGATTGAGTGAGAGAGGGGGAGTGAGAAAGCTCAACTGAGCTCTGTTGAAACTGCTGCAGATTTCTTTGTGAGCAGAAAAGGCACCAACACAGGCTGGAGCCCAGTACAAAGGGCAGCCTGCAGCACCGGGAGGAACAGAATGAGCAAGTAGAGAGGGGAGTGGCGTGCTCAGCGGGCTCTCTCACGGGACTGCTGCAGATTTCTTTGTGGGCAGAAAAAGGCACCAATGGAGGCAGGGGCCCAGTACAAAAAGGAAGCCTGCAGCGCTGGGAGAAACAGAATGAGCAAGTGAGAGAAGAGGAGTGAGCGACCTCAACAGAGCTCTGTTGGGACAGCTGTGAACTTCTTTGTGGGCAGAAATAGGCTCCAACACAGGCAGGATCCTAGTACAAAAGGGCAGCCTGCAATGCTGGTAGAAACAGAATGAGCAAGTGAGAGAGGGGGAGTGAGCGAGCTTAACGGAGTTGTGTCTGGACTGCTGCAGATTTCTTTGTGGGCAGAAAAAGGTGCCAACGCAGGCAGGAACCCAGTACAAAAAGGCAGCCTGCAGCACTGGGACAAACAGAACGAGTGAGTGAGAGAGGGAAAAGGGGTAAGGGATGTACTCGTTCTGGGGCATTCTATACTGAAAGGGGTGAGATAGGGCAGAAAGAGGGAAGGCACAGCCGTATTTGGGTTGAAGCTGTCCCCACGTTGACTGCAGTAGGAGCAGGGCAGGCACTACTGAAGCGTGCAGTGAGGGGGAGGAGGAGGAAACCTTATTTACTGTTGCATGTGGGTACAAACGACTTGGCAGGAGACACTGTGGAAGTAGTGAGAGGGAGGTTTGAGTAGTTGGGCAGGCAGTGTGGGGGTGGGGAAGTCAGTGGCATTCATGGAGGTACTGCTGGCACCATGTGTAAGCATGGGGAGGAAGGGTAAGCGAGGAGTTCAAGGAGTAGCTGAGGATTGGTGCACACCAAACATTATGGGTTAGTGACTAACTGGGATAGGGGTCTGGGGGAATAGTGACTTGTACATATGGGGACAGCGTACACTGGAGCAGGATGGGAGGGAGTATTAAAGGTAGCATTACTGCCACCCACTGGCGCTGAGGTTGAGGCTGGACCCACACCTTGTCCATGCTGGTGACCCAAGTTTGGATGTGATCCCAGGCCACAGGGGTCAGCAGGGGAGGGATAGGATTGAGTATCTGGAGGACTTCTCTCCTATCCCGGGGTGGGATCCAGGGATCCACCACTCTGTAGTGGCCCCTGGTGATGACCGGGGGCACTACTACAGTGGTGTAGTAAAGGGGGAAGAGTTTGGCAGACATTGGCACACTGTGCCTAAGCATGATTGCATGCCTGTACTCTGCAAAGGGGAGAAAAGTGGAAAATGGGCTACAGTGGGGCAGCATGAGCTTCTAACCCCCACTGCTGATTCCCGAATGGTGCCTCCTCAACCAGATCCTTCTCTGGTGGGTCAAGCTGGGAAGCTCCTCACCAACTCGCTTCAGGGGATAATTCGTGGAGGGGAGCAGGTCAGCCTGATGTCGGGGACAGGGTTAGGGGGGTTGGTCGGGATGACCAAGCTGACTGTAGCCCGGGGAGAAAATATGTACAAAAAAAAAGGAAGGATTAGAGGGGTATATCTCTACTAAGGTGGATTTAAACTAGTGGGGGGGGTGGCCAAAAGACTGAGATTGGTAGAAAGGTCCGGACAAAGGAGCCTAATGAGCTCTCTGCCCGAGATATAGGTAAAGGCAGAGGCGTAGTAACCCTGGAAGGGGCAGGCAGAGTGGTCTGAGTGTAATACAGAAGGCACCACCACCAGGTAAGAATAAGGAGGAGAAAGGGTGCAGACTACTGGGAGGAGGGACACAGGCCAAGGAGGAGAAGAGTGAGGAGAAGGAGGGGTATGGTGGAAGGTGGTCTGACTAAATGAATAGAGAACTGGTTACAGGGGAGGGTGCAGAGGGTGGTGGTGGTGGGGTAGCCCTTGGCACCCAGAGCAGTGACAAGCGGGGTGTCACAGGGCTCAGTGCTTGGCCCGGTGCTATTTTGGGTCTTTGTCTCTGATATAGCACATGGAGTGGGGCGCAGGGTTAGTTTGTTCGCACATTATACCAAATCAAAAGCAAATAGTTATAGTAGCAGAGCCCACCCCCACACACACATACATACTCCCTGAAAAGCTGCTTAAAAGCCTGCAATTCATTCAAATCAATTCCTTTTTCTTAATTAGCTGGGGTTCAATGCCAGCAAGTGTAATATTATGTACCTAGGGCATAGGAACCCCAATGCTGAGTATAGGATGGGGGGAGGTACTGTTACTCACTAGACATGAAAGGGTCCTTGAGGTTATTATATCAGAGGACCTCAAGATGGCAGTACAGTGTTACAAGGCTATTGGCAGGGCACATTTGATTCTGGGGTGCATAAGGAGTGGCATCTCCAGCAGGAAGAGGAGGGATATTGTGCTGCCATCATATCCCCTCTTTCTCTTAACTCTTCCAGTGAGTACATATTGAGATCCCTTAATTTCTCCTCATAAGTCTTGTGTTGCAAGCTCTGTACCATCTCATTCGCCCTTCTCTGGACCATCTCCAGCCTGTTAATATCCTTACAAAGGTGCAACCTCCAGAACTGCACACAGTACTCCATGTGAAGCCTGACCATGGTTTTATATAATGGCATCACTACCTCCCTCCTTATGCTGGTGATACCCCTGCCTATGCACCCTAGCATGTCACTGGCCCTCCCAGCTGCCTTACCACTTTGACATTTTCAGGTCATCTGAAATAAGAACCCCAGGTCCCTTTCTTTCTTTGTGACTGTCAGCAACTCCTCCCCATCCTGTAGCTTTCCCCAGGGTTTATGTGCCCCATTGCATAACTTTGCACTTTTGGAATTAAACTTCAGTTGCCAGTCCTCAGACCATTTTCAAGCTTCCACAGGTCCTCCTTATTTTCTCAACCCCCTCTGGGGTGTCCACTGTGTTACAGATCTTGGTGTCATCTGCAAATAGGCAGACCTTTCCCTTCAGCCCTTCTGCAATGTCACTAATGATGGCACTGAACAGGAGTGGCCCCAGGACCAATCCCTGTGGCACCCCACTGGTCACCCCCTCTCCCCAGACTGCACCCCATTTACCACCACTCTCTGCCTCCTGTCTGTTAGCCAGTTTCTGACCCACTTTACCACCCTTTCCCCCATGCCCAGCCTACTCAGCTAGTTTATCAGCCTTCTATGTGGGATGGTGTCAAAGGCTTTGCTTAAATCAAGGTAAGCTTTGTCCACTGCCTACCCTGATTTACTTCCCTGTCACCCAGTCAAAGAAATCAACCTGATATGTCTGACATGACTCTCCTACTGTGAATCCATGTTGCCTATGGTCCTGGGCTCCGATGGCTTCTAGATGCCCCACTATCCTTTCTTTAAGCAATGTCTCCATGATCTTCCCCACTACTGAGGTGAGGCTGACCAGCCTATATTTCCCCGCCTCCTCCCTACTGCTGTATTTGTATAGAGGGACCACATGTGCTCTCCTCCAATTCTCTGGTACTACCCCTGTGTTGAATGGCTCAGTGAACATGGCTGCCAGAGACACTGCTGTCTATCTTCACAGTTCTTTTAATATCCTTGAATGTATGCTATCTGGTCCCATCGCTTTGTCCTCCTTCAATTTAGTCACCTCCTGCAGGATTCTTCTGCCTGTGAATGGACTATTGTCCACCTCTTCACGCCTTTGCAACTGCTGTACTACTGTGGCCCCTTGCCCTCCTCCTCTTCTGTGAATACTGAACAGAAAGACACAGTGGATGTCTTGGTGGGGCACATGACAGTTCTAAGGCATGGTACTTTCACTTACAAATACCTAAACAGTACATATAAGCAAGCAACATTCGGCATTGACAAATGCTTGTTGTACTTATCACCATCAAATTCTTTTTGATAAACTTTGTAAGCATGTTCCACTCTCTCAACAGATGGGCTTCTTGTGTATTAACATTCAGCATGCTATTTCTCAGTCATATGATTCCTGGATCATTTTGTAGTTTCATAAAGTTAGACTAAAAACTGGGTCCCATTTAATTTTTGTATTTAATAGCCTGTGGCAGCCTGCCCCTCTGGCCTAGCAACTGCCTTAACCTTAGGTGTGTCCTGTATCCTTCCACAGTTACTAAGCACCGTACTCATAAGCCCTTGGCCCAAGGTGGGTGCCTTCCCCTAAGGAATCTCTTCTGGCTCCAGCTGGTGATATTAGTCCTGGCTGGGGGCATTGAACTTAACCCTGGCCCCACTTATCAAGCCTCCTCCCTTCTGGCTGGCTGGTTATCTGGCAAAGGACTAAAAATAGCTCATCTCAACATCCACAGCCTCCTGCCCAATCTGGCTGAGCTTACTGCTTGGTCTCTCACTACAAGCCTGACATTCTCAGCGTCACTGAGTCATGGCTGAAACCTTCACCCTGACTCTTCCTGCATGCACCCTGGCTTTGATTTTATTAGGCTTGATCGACCAGGAAGAAGGGTGGTGGTATCTTGATCTACTTTAGAGCCATCTAAATCTGACTGCTGTCTCTCACCAATCAGTCCCACTGTCTTCTAGTGAGCTGCTTCATACTGTTCTCTTACTTGGCAATACAAAAGCTGCATATCATTTGTACATATAACCCCCCCAAGGGTGGTGTGCAGGGTTATCTTCCCTTCTTGATGCTGTCGCTCTCAGACTGGGGATAATGAACTGCCTGTCATGGGTGATCTTAACCTTAATTGGCTTGGAGGAAATACTAAGGTGTATGAACCCCTACTTATGGACCTCTCCTTGTCACAACTCATTCAAGAGCCCACCAGGTGGTCTATTACTGGTGGAAATAGCTCCCTTCTTGACTGGGTTCTGTCTAACAGGCCTGAGATAATCACCTCCTCAGGTATCCTGTCTGACTCCATCTCTGACCACGCCCCCTGTGTACTGCGTATGGAGGATTTCCTCCCAGAAAACTCCCCACAAAGTCATCCATGTTAGGGATTTTTCAAAGTTTGACCTGGGCTCCTTCCATGGACTGGTCCACAGTGCTAAATGCTCCTGACTGTCTTACTGCATCTAGCTCCTTCCTTATTACCTTCTCGGTGCTGCAGGACAAACACGCACCCCATATCAAGAGGAGGGTAAGGGGGGCTGCAACAAAGTGGCTCCATGGGAGCCTTCTTACTCTAATGTGGACTAGGGACAAATGCTGGACAAACTTTAAGGCCACGTTGGACCAGGCTATACTACAGCAGTACAGGAGGCTCAGAAATGAGTGTAAGAGAGCTATCAGGACTGCCAAGAGTGATTATTGCAAAACCGCCTTGCTAAACTCAGCTAAGGACCCCAGGAACTTCTGGAGGAACATCAAAAACATAGTCAGTGGTTCCGCCAACTGTGAAGTCTCTGATATGCTTATTGGTGGCTCCAATTGTAATAACCCCCTAACCATTGCCAATGCATTTAACTCCCACTTTTCTGATCTGTCTGCTTTCAACTCAATTTTCAACACAGGAAGAAAAGACAGTAGAGTCCAGATTCTTACCCCACAGTGGCCTCCACTTCCTGCCGTTATTTATTCACTTTAAAGTGCAGTACCGGAGATGCAGAGACTCCCCTCTAGTCTCTCCCCTACACTAGTGCTGGGCATGATGGTATAGAACCAAGGCTCCTACAGCTTTGAGCCTCATACATTGCTTCCCCAGTGGCTTATATTTTCAATATGTCTCTTGCCCTCTGAGTTATCCCTGATCCCTGGAAGGTGGCCAGGATTGTTCCTGTTCTTAAAAAAGGCAATTCTAAGATCCTTGATAATTACCAGCCTATAGCCATCTTGTCAGTCATCAGCAAACTCCTGGAGAAAGTTGTTGCCGTGCAACTCACGGAGTACATCCAGGCCCATGAGATATTGGCTCCCGTGCAGCATGGCTTTCGGAAAGGGCACAGTACAACCTCAGCACTTGTCATGGTCTCCTCTGGGATCAGGGTAGCAATGGAGCAGGGTAAGCTCTTAGGTGCTATCTTCATTGACCTATCAAAGGCCTTTGATTTGGTTGATCATTCTGTACTCATCTCTCAGCTTTGGTCCCTTGGTCTGTCCCCCCCCCCCATCCTAAGATAGTTTACCAGCTACCTCCAGGGGAGATGTCAGCTAACTAAATTCGACAAGGTCCTCTCTGGCACTACCCCATGACCACTGGTGTTCCTCAGGGGTAAGTCCTTGAGCCTCTCCTCTTTTCCATTTTCATCAATAACCTTCCCTCCGTCTCCTCCCACTGTAGCTCTATTTTATATGCAGATGAACTGGTTATTCTTACCCATTCCCATGACTTTGGAATCACCAATCAACAACTGAATGCTGATATTAAGAGCATCCAGTCCTGGATTATGACAAATAAGCTTTTTCTCAATCTAAATAAAACCAGGCCATGCTCTTTGGGTCCCCGGCCAAGTTAAAGGCTTCTACTGCCCCTCTGTCCATCACAGGAATTGACAGCTCTCCTGTCCTGGTTACTGATACTGTTAAATACTTGGGGGTGACACTTGACCCCCAGCTTGACCTTGGTCATCATATCCAGAATGTATGTAGGGCTGTCAGTTGTAAGCTTTGTCTTGCCTACAGAGCAAAGAATAACCTTACACTTGCTGCTTGTCGTGCACTAACCAGTGATATGCTTCTTCCTACCCTCTGCTATGCTCTTATCCTGTATGTGTATACCTCCAAAGCTCATCTCGCTAGGTGTAATGTAGCGTACAACATTTGTCGCTTTGCACTTGCTGCCCCCCCATCTCATCCACCAATATGACCTGTACAGCAGGCTTGGCTGGCTCTCCCCTCTCAATCATATGAATTTTGTCCTGGGTAGTTTCACAGGCAAGGTGCTTAGAACTGGCACCCCCCAGGGTCTGGCAGAACTCCTCATACCTGCATCCTCTTCCTACTCCCTCCGGTCCTTGGGCTCTGCTGTTCCCAAAGTTCCTGCCACCCAAATGCAAATGGGGGAAGGGGCTTTGCTGTATGTGCATCCAAAATCTAGAACTCCCCACCCCCCAGGTTCGCTCCTCTCCCTCTCACTCTTGCCTTTGGAGCTCCCTCTGGACCCATCTGAAGCTCTCCTCTGCATGTGGCTGTCCCAAGCTGCCATAATGAATCTAGGTCCTTGCACTGAACTTTCATATACCTGCAATTATGGCGGCCCCTGCATGGGCCCTGAGGGTGTATCCCGCTTGTTTAGGATTCTGCTTTGTATTATAATATAACTACACTCTGCCCCAAGCGGAGTTCTGTCTGCTGCACTGTACGGTGGTTCTGTTACTGTATTGAAATGCATTCTCCCTAGGCCTCTGGGCTGTCAATTTTTTGTCTGATGCACTGTACTTGTCTTTAGCTTATTCTAAGTATGTTTCTACTGCTCAACTGTGTTAATTCTTGACTACTTGTTTAATGTCACCTGACTACTCTGCTTGATCCTGTGTAATGTATGATTGTATCTTATTGTTCTCTGTAGGAACTTATCTTTCATTGTACTCTCTCTGGTCATACCTGAAAATAGGCAATTGTTTTGTCTAGTGTGCTTACCTGGTCAACAAAAGCTAATAAATAAATACATTGTTATATGTTCTTCTGCATGTTTCTCTTTTTTCATATTTCTAAATATCCTAAAGTGTGCCTCTGCTTCCAATTTTAAACAACATTTTTTGAGAACCACTACTTGCTTCATGCATATTATGGCATGAAAATGGAATATATCTGTAATCGGCAAGTCCAAAATTGAACCCCCATTTAGATGGCAAGGTTACTTCTCCAATTTAACCTCCCTTAACTCTACCATTTATAATTTATCATTTGTTTATATAAAGAAATATTAAGAAAAGCAAACATCTCATTACTTTTTTTTGTCTTTTGAAACTCCCTTTGATATCTTGTTCATATAATCCAACCTCTGCATATCAACATCATGTTCTACCTCTGTATGCTCCTCAATCTTAGATTAAAGTCACCTAATCAAATTACTAAGAAACTGTATAATAAATCATTATTTATAATATCAGAAATGATGTTCAAAATTGTTTGGAAAGCATTACAATCCAGTTTTGGGAATACAGGCATTCTTAAGGAGAAGACAGCTGTTGCTGTCTATAGACAATAAAACTGGAGCGTATATTTGTTGTCCAACGAGATAGCTTCAGCTTTACAGTTTAAATTTGTTGACATGACACCATGGTCATCAGTCTGCCCTTACATCTCCCCATATTCAAATCCCACCAACTGTTGACTTCTAGTTTTTGAAAGGCAAAGATTTTCAGGTCACTGTAGCCATCTAGCCATGTTTCTTGAAGAGTAATAATTTTCCAAGAATTCTTTAAACATACAGTACCATCATTTACATTTGTTTTAATACCAGTTATATTCCAGTCTAGAATTTAGAGGGAGATTGAAACAATCTTTATGCATTTTGACCTAGGCTGTAATAAGTGATTTCTCAAGCTAATTTGCATAGACACTACATAATGACAGTTTGTCAGCTGAACCCCCTTCATAAATGATCACTCATACTCAATCAACTTTGGATGCTCGAATGGCAACATGTTTATTGATACACTTATTTACAATCTATGCACTTTTTGAATTCACATGCTCCACAGTTCATTCAACGTCCATGAGTAATTAGTCCATTCTGCCTTGTTTTGGTTCCACCTCTCCATCCAAGCCTCACTGTTCCTTCTTCTCGGGGTCCAGACGGTTGATAAGACCCCCCAATTACACCATCTTGTCACCTCCTAACCCTTTCTAAGCCTGAAAGCTCTGATCTGGCCCCTAGTACTGTTCTTGTGCATCCCCTTCCCCACCCCCCTTAATCCATGTCTGAGTGCAGCTGGCCTAGCCCATGTTGCCCTACCCACTTCCCCCTATACCCACCCCTTTTTCATTATCTTGGTCTCCCCCTTCATTCCCTCTCCCTTCCTTCCAGTCACTTTCTGCCTGCTCTGGACCTAGAACCCACAGCTTGCTGTCACCAACAGCAGCTTGTTCATCTTACACCTGGCATCACATGCCAAACCTGTCAAATGAGCTGCCGCCTTCTGTGGCTCCACCAAACCAACCCTAGGCCACATCAACCTATCTCCTGCCTGCTGCCATGGGGTGGGTGGTGGGGAATCTTAGCAGAAAGATGGTGATCTACCCCTGCATCACCTTATAAACCCAGATGGACCCCAGAAGGACCCCTGCTAAGACTATCCCCCAGCCAATCACCTGGACCTGTCCCAACTGCATCATCCTCTGCTTACCTCACACCTGACATCACTGTCCCTGCCCCTTCTTTACCTGTCCTCCCCTCCCCACAATCCCATGCATTTCTTCAGAGGGCCATCTGATAATTCAGGTTGCCTTTTAATGGCAATCCCATTTGTCAGCTGAACCCTTCAGAAATTATCACTCATACTCCATCAACCTTTGGTGCTTGAATGGCAACATGTTTATTGATACACTTATTTACAATTTATGCAATTTCTTTGAATTCAAACACATTCCACAGTTCGTTCAATGTCCATGAGTGATTAGCCCATTCTGCCTCATTTTTGTTCCACCCCTCCATCCAAGCCTCTGTTCCTTCTTCTCTGGGTCCAGACACTTGATCCAACCCACCCATACCATTACATCATATTGTCACCTCCTAACCCTTCCTAGGCCTGGATGCTGTGATCTGGCCCCTAGCACTGCACTTGTGCAGCCCCTTCCCCTCCCACACCTCCTTTAATCCACATCTGGGTGCTGCTGACCACAGCCTGTGTTGCCCTACCCTCCTACCCCATACCTGCCCCCTTTCATTCTCTTGGTCTCCCCTCCTCCCTCCTCCCTTCCATTAGCCCTTCTCCAGCTCCTGCATTGGATGATGGGCCCTCCCTTGGTGCTAGTAATTAAGCCTATTTTTGTTTTCCCACTTTCCAACTAGTTTTACCAGTGGCATTAAGAAAAATGACAAGCCCACCTCCGTTAGGTGTACCACGTCAGACCTGAACAATCCCTTCCCAAATGAAATTGCCCTGTGTGGTATATAGATTCCTCCAATTTACATAATCAACCTGGCCATCTTCCTGTTCAACCTCTTTCTTGCCTTTTCCATGGACCTGGCATTCCTGGCATGCCTTCACACCCTCCTGGATGTGATCTCCAAAGACCCAATCTCAACCCATGGCCACTATTCCTTTATCCACTCCAGATCAGCCATAATTGCCTGGAATAATGCCCCCAAAGGTGTTTCCCCCAAATCGCCCCCCCCAGGTGTATTGGAAGCATATCTGGCTTGCCCCACAATACCCTCAGCTCCTCCACCAAGGGCATCAACTAGGTCTGTCTCATGCCCTGACATCTCTTTCAATGCAGCTGTGTCCTCTCGAGATCTTGGACACAGCTGCCTCTCAACTGGTATCATGGCCACATATCTTTCCACCCAATAAATAAATAAATGAATGACCCACGATCCAGATATGCTCCTCCTCAATCCTGCCTGGGCACAAGAATAAACAGAAAAGGGGTTAGTCACTTTCTTGCATACCTCTTGTAACACCCTGACCTCCACTTTCCTATTCCTTTATCTCCTCTTCTGCCGCCCCCAGGCTGACACTTCTAATGCTACCCTCTTCTAAATGAATGCAGGTGTACAGTTTTGGGTCCTCCCTGATGAACTGTATACCTTTCTTGAGTACCCCACCTACCTGGTATCCTGTGACATGACTGCTATCCCCATGCCTGAACAACATTCCCTCCCTTTGTCTCTGCTGCCACTGTATTCTGACATAGCCACCACAGCACAAACCACCCCACTGGCTTGTCTTGGGATCACTACCTCCGTTCCCCTACCAAACTGGACTGTCTTTGACCTGGACAAGTGGACTACCAGGCTGACCTCATGAAGGCCACATCCTCCTTGCAATCCACCAGCCCTTCCCGATACTGCCTGCCACCACCTCACTTATCCAAAGGCTCCCTTTGCCATTAGTGCAAAATGGCCCTTATTAGGCATGCTTTTGGCGACAAGCATACATGCCCCAATGCCCTGAACAGTCACACCAAGATGCCCTCTGTGATAGGCTTTCATGATGTCTGCCAGGAAACCCTGCCTCATCAGCCACCCCAAAAGCATCCCTCTAACCTTCACCCCTTTGTTGGATCTAGCCATGCCTTGTAGTTACAGGCCCAACTGATCCCCACTAACTGTACCCCCATCATGGTGTGTGCATCCCCTTCCCATTTCTTGACCATGTAGTGCATTACCTGTTCCTCCATGGTTTCCCTACTTACCTCCAGGCTCTCCTGTTTCCTGAATTTCTGGAAGGCCCCCATGCGCCATCATGCGCCTTCCTGGTATTCATCAACCAGGAGTTCTGATGCAACAATCTGGTTCTCTCCACCCAATCTGCCACAGTTGGTCTGGTATCTGGGTCCTCTGTACAGCTGCTTGAGGGCCAAGGCCCAGAACCAGTTCAACTGAAGACAGGAGAGACTGTCAGTGATTTCATTCCTGATACCCTCTATATGCCTCTTCTAAGGACAGATTAATCCATAGCCCTAGCAGCACCAGTTGCTGCATAACCCTAGTTATGGTGTCTGTTGACCCTCTGTCAGTTGATAACTTCCACTGCCCCTTATTGTCACACCAGAATATGATGCACCTGTCCTGCATCTCTCCTCCTCAAACCATCAGGGCTGCACAGATCTGAAAAATCCCCAAGAAGGTAATATCCTTCATTAGCCTATCCTCCATGTATCTGGCCAGGCTTCGACGTCCATGACCCTTTGAAATGCCCCATGCCTAGTGACTCTGCGACATCAGTATCAACTCTATGTCAGTGTTGTACATCCACTCCTCTTGCCAAATGTTACCCCATTATACTTGGCAAAAAGGCTACCCACACCTCTTGGTCCTTTTTCTTCCTTTGTGATGTCAACCTAGTGGTGAGGGAGCTTGGCCTTCCCTGTGGCCCTTGCTAAGTGCCATGTGAATGCCCTCCCCAGGCTTATGGCTTTGCAAGTGAAGTTGATGTGCACCAGCATTTGTGCTCTAATGCCAGCAGTACCCATCTCCTCTCCTGTAACCATACCAGCAACCCCCTAAGTCTCGCCACCTTATCCCCTGGTAGGTGGAAACAGGCCTGCTCAGTATCCACCTCTCATCCCTAAAATTCTATCTTCCATGCCAAGTCCTCTGTCTTCTCTGCTGACAGTGGAATCCCGATCTGCTGGCACATGTCCTGAAAATCCCTGGACATACCTGCCACCTCTCCTTGACTACTCCCGATAAGTAAGAAATCATCTAGGTAATGCACTGCTACATATCTTTTCCTGATTACCCACTGTACCCATGAGCTGAATACCTCAAAAGTGGAACAGACCACCGCACAGCCCATGGATATCGCTTTGTCAAAATAGAAACCCCCTTCAAACTGAAAACCGAACAAATCCCAGTCCACAGGCCTCACAGCAACAAACGGAATGAGGATTCTATATCCATTTCTGCCAAGCATGCCCTATCTATCGCTTCTTTATTATGGTCACTGTATAATCCAGCGAGGTGTAGGATACCACCCTCAGTCATCTGGAATGTCATCATTCACTGATGCCCCTCTGAATATGTTAAATGATGAATGAGCAGGAATTCGCAAGGCTGCTTATTGGGTACCACCAATGGTGAGACTTGAAAATTCCACATGGCGGAACTGCAAAGGGTCCTCCACCCTCCTGACATTACCTCTTTCTTGATCTTTAACTGACTGCTTCTCTCTCTCCCTTGACTGACCCCAAGTTCTTAGCCCCCATCTTCCTTCGAACTCAGTGGTAACCTATCTCAAACCCTCCTGATAACCCCACCTCAAAACCCCCTTTTTTATCCATGTATTCTACCACCCCTTTATGGTGTCTTCGTTAATGCAAAGCCCATCTCCCTCTTTCCTTGTGGTCCTCCGCTCTAACCATAGTTGGAGTTGTACTCTCCCTGCCATTTCCCTCTGCGCCCCTACTCTGCTGTTGCCCACCCATCCCCAAACCCTGCCCCGAAAGGCTACTCACCACAGTTTTGCAAGCCTCATTGGTCACCATCACCCCAACACTGGGTGCTGTCCTGAACACCTCGATCATACATGTTTAAACTTGCAGTTAGCCAATGTGCAAGAGGCCTTGTTGTAACCCCAGCAGGTCTTCACCATCGTACTAGCATTGCTTCTCTTACTGACCTCCACTCCGCCGGTAGTCTGGCCAGACAAGGTTCTGACTCACAGCTCTGAGTGGGTGCAGTCCCACTGCAAGTCCCTTTGACCTCATCCTTTTGGAAGGCCTCATCAGCTTCAACAATTCATATCCCATTTTACTTTATATGCATCTCATGATAATGGCTGTAGGCTGGAAGCGGTGTCCAAGTTCTGGCTGTTTTTTAGTACAATGGCACTATATATCATAAACCCTGCTTGCCACGTGTCTTGTTCTTCC
Organism: Neoceratodus forsteri; assembly: GCA_016271365.2. NCBI lineage: Eukaryota > Metazoa > Chordata > Ceratodontiformes > Ceratodontidae > Neoceratodus > Neoceratodus forsteri. Next base: position 400,260,247 of record CM057454.1, read on the forward strand.
CTTGAATTTAGCCTCCTCCTCTTTTGCCCCACTACCGCCAACACTACAGATATTTTTGACTGCCCCACTGGTTCTTTCTGCTCATACTTCATAGCTGTTTCCTCATCCACCAGACCAAATGTATCTCTATACTCTCCTTTCCATACCTTTATTTAATTGAGGATGGCACATGGTCTAGCAGAGTAAAATCTGGTGGGCCATCAGAAAGTTCGAGTCTCCTTCTCCTCCCCATCCCCTCTTTGCTTCCCTGGCCATCTTTCAAATCCTTTAAAACCTTCTAATTTTCTTCAGATCCTTTTCCCCATGTCCTCAATGATACCTTTCAAGTAATCTTCCAGACCGCCTACATCAGACAGGTTCACCTTCTTACCAGCCCCTGTGTCTGGGTTCATGGGCTCTGTCCTGGGTTCGACAGGGGGCCAGTGTTGGTGCCAGTTCTGGTGCCAGCTCCGTGGATGCTTTTGACCTCTTCCTCTCTTTCCATTGGGCTCCTTCCTCTTCCTTGAGGCCTCCTCCTCCTCCTCCTTCCCTTCTCCAAGAAGCTTCTATGAGCATGTTGAACTTCCCCATCAAAGCCCTGGCTTTGCTCCTCAGCTGGGCACTGGTAGATGGGACTGGTCTCCCAGGTGCCATTCCTGTCAACACAACCCAGAAGACATTAAACATCAGTTGCCCCATCTCCCACCTTTTGTCTAGGATAGCCACCTCCTATCCATTTCTTTCTGGCAGTCTAATTTTTGGAAAATGCTGTCTCTTTTTTTATAGCCTCGCATAACCTGATGCAGGCCTCCTCCCTCTGCGCATGTCATTGCCACCTACCCAAGAAGGTGGCGCCTGGATTCCTCCATGCCACAAAATGGTGGCTGCCATGCGACTGCTAGCCCTAGCACAAAATGGCAGCCTAGCACAAAATGGCAGCTGGTTATATATTATTATTATCTTTTATTTTCCTTTTGTTGCTTCCTGCATATCCCTGGTCATGGATGAACCCGCATCCTGTTCCTGAAGCCCTTCTCCACCACAGGTGGGCCATGTACATGCTAATTTATTTATTATCATCCTTTTTTATATATATTTTTTTTGTATATTGCCTCTGCCATGCTATGAAAGACCCGGCCCACTGTGTAGGCCCCCCTTCATGTTTAAAACTCAGATTGGAACTCAAATGGGCAGCTCAGTGCTCTTATCCACTACAGTATACAGCTTCCCATGATTCCAGGCCCAACACTGTAATCCAACAGCATTATGCCCACAAGCCACAAGGATGTGGACACCGCCGGGCACGCACTTCTGGTCAGGCCCTTCCAACTCAGGCAGTTCATGCACCAGGCCTGCCTCAAGGCCCACCAACTGCAGGCCTGCAGCATTGTGCTCTTACTGCCTGGCCAACCTAGGAAAAAAAAACATAGTGGTTCACGTGGCAGCTGCAATGTACTAACCCTGTGGGAGGGCAGGTTGAATGAAGACACAGAAGATGAGACAAGTTCCTTTAAAATGTCTCCTAGAGCACTGCACTTTATTACAGAAGGACTTCAACACACTTCCCAATAAAATAATCGGTTCAAACAGTGAAAATCTGGAACTTCTGTGTTGCTTGTGTTGCTTAACTAGTCAGGATGATCTTGAGCAACTGTAAAATCTTGGCTTAAAGGACTGTCGGTTCCCACTTAGCCAGTAGGCTCACAGGGACAAATCCAGTACCTGAGGGTGTTTCTACCTGCACCTGCAGCTCTGCAGCCCATACATTAGGTAGGCCATTTACCCCTCCGGCTGTTTAACTCAGCTCTGGTCCAAAACATCCCAGCCTTGGCTAGCACCGCCACTGGTCATTCTTTCTGAGACTGCTCCCAGCTCCAAATACTCCCCTTGCACCAGCCAGTTTTTTACTCCTGCAGAGGACTGCCCTCCACAGCTCTGGTCTCATCTTATCTCCTTATCTTATCTCATCTTATCTGCCAGACTGTGCTCAGCCAGCTCCTTTTATAGGGCTGGAGATCATGTGACCTATCAGTCATAACTTAAATGTTAGTTAAATGTTTGCAACAATTTTAAATATGGCTGTTTCATACAGAAAAGTAAGCAAAACATGAACAAAATAACATTTATAATGCATATCATCTTTAAACAATCAGAAAATAAAGCAATAAGAAAATAAAGAATGGAACTTCCAGACAGGAAATCCCACCTTTCTTGTTCCCAGACTGTCTTATGCTAGAGCCTCTAATAGCCACAGATTTCAGCCAGCCTGAACTCATAGTAATCCACAAAATGGACGTCAGCAAACTAAAAGCACATGGAGTCAAGCACTTTCAACATGTACATTTTCTCAACATATAGCAATGTGTGAAGTTTGGACTTGGAAAAAAACATTTCATCTAGTACCAGTGTAATACCCCCCCAAGTAATCCCACTCACCTGAGCTGCCCCGGCAGGACCAGGGGCTCAGCAGTACTTCTCCCAGGGGCCAGTCCTGAGTCCTTACCAGTAGTTTCTGTGGTGCCTTAGTGCCTCCACCTGGGGCCCCTGCATCGCCTCCTGTGGGTAGAACAGGTTAGAATGTTTCCCCGGATAAATAATGGTCTTCCCTATAATGACTGCCCGTGATGACCCCCAGACCCACAATCACTCCCCACAATGGCTTTACACACACAGCAGGTGAAACAGATGAACAACAAATATTCAGTTTATTGCTACAAGTTAATACAAAGGAGGTGGGGGCTACTCCTCCAAAACCTCCTGGTTACCAAACATTCACTTATCCCCACTTCTCCCCTTTCCCCTGGGTGCACCCAGATTAGTCACAGTTGATGGGTACCTCACGGTCCCTTAGTCTGCAGGCCTGCTGTTTACCGTTGGGGCACTTACACACTCACACAAGTTCCCAGAAAACAAAGACAAACTGGTGTAGAGGACGGTTCCCTCCTGACCCTCTTGACAAAGAAAACAATGGTCTCCCCTGAGCTGCAGCTCGGGGAACTCAAAGTGCTCGGAGAGGGCGATGACCCCTGTAGTCCACAGCACATCGTTTCCCATGAAATGGGTGGTGTAATTCTTCACCTGCCTGGCCTTTCCAGCTCACCCACAGGCCTTTGTATATGGCTTTCACCAGGCAGGCCTGTTCGTCCTTCTCCATGATTCCTCTGATCTTTGAATGGGGTCACAGCAGTTCAACTCCCCCTGGTACCTTTTTAGTTTCCCTGGCTTCTCCCCTGGCAGGAAGATCTGTCCCTGATGCAGCAGCCTCCCAGACACCCCAGGCTGGAGGTCACAGTACCTTCAGGCCAAACAGTCTGCCTCAGTACTTTTCAGCAACCAACCTCAGAGGCCCTGCTGCACAGCCCCAGTGGCCCCAGTTCCTTATGCTTGAAAGGGGAGAGAGAGGGAGTGGAGAGGGATGCAGCCCCAGAGCCTTTGCCAGGCAAAACCATCAAAACAGCCCTCTGGTTTCCTTTTGGGGGGCCTGGGATTCTCTTTCCTCCTGTTCCTCCACCCTGCCCTCCTTCTGTCTCTCCCAACTCTCTCTTCTCTCTCCCACCAACCCTGCTTTTCTCCTCCCTCCCTTCCTCTTCTTGCCATGGGGGAGGGGTAGACAGAGCCTCCCATGCCTGCAGGCAGTCTTTCTCCTGTCTTGCTTTTTGAAGGGGGGGAGGGGTAGGGCTGCCTTTTCTCTTTGTAAGAACCCAAAACAAGTAGCATGCACTTTTCTAGCTAGACACCTGGTTCCAAACTAGCACCAACAATAATTACAGTCACAGCTAGGCTTGCATCAGGTCCAGCCACATCAATGGACTAGGCGTGAGTACCCTCAGGACAGCGGAAGCCCCCTGCCCACCTTAAGTAAGCACCAGGCTGGGGGTGCTTACACCAGGAAAATACAAATTAAACCAGCAATATAAAACAAAGGGCATTGCTAATGCATTGTTTGTAGCAGTTTGTAAAACATGTGTTTGGTACATTTCATCCAACAGTAAGAACTTTGCGATTCCTGATACCTTCATATCCTTCTATATAAAACTAAAGGTGGTTTATAGTAGTTCTCCTTTAGTATTTTGGCTTATATGATATTCAGTACCAAAAACACAGATTCATTTTGTGTATATTCTTCCCCAGGTATGCTATTTTACAAATGGAAACTTTTAACAGGGGAATACAGCACCATAGTACACATTTCTTTCACACTAACTGTGCTAAGGCAGCACATGTATACTTAATGCTAGCTATGTGTGTGTGTGATTGTGGGGGGGGGTCAGAAAGAGAAGAATTAGAAGAGTATTGAAGTTTCAGGAAAGGGAAAGGTAACATTGTTTAACCAGGTGTAGCACACTAAACTGAAGCTTGTTGCCAGATATGACCTGGAGCAGAAGAAAATTAAGTGACTTGCTCAGGATCACACAGTACGCACCTAGGCGGCTGTGGGATTCAAATCCAGGTCTTCAGATTTGCAGCTCAGAGCCTTAACCCACTGCGCTATACTGCCTCCTCCAGTTTCAGTGCTGGGTGATCAGACCAGCAAAGACAAGATAGAATATTAGAAAGGTTAGCATAGAGAAAAGCTGCAGCCAAAAGGATAAGAAAGAAACATTAATTTGGTATGCTGTAAGACCATTCCTGCACAATGTTTCAGGTCTCAGAAGGCTTTCATTTTATTTCATACCTTAGAGCAGCCTTATTGTGGCTATAAGGCTTTCTAGTAGCCCTTCAGGAACTCATTCTCTATTTTCATTAAACAAAAATACAGTGGGATGGTTTCATCCTACCACTAACCCCCAACAGTCATGGCCTTAAAACTACCACGGCCTGCACTTGGGCTCCTGGAGGCTACCCCTGGCAGGCCCTGTGGCCTGCCTTCATTCTCTGGCTCCCTGGCCTGCACCCCCAGTGCTGTAACTTCCATAGGCATGCCCCATCATGCTAACACCTACTCCCTTCCTTGTGTCCATCCTCACTGCTTCCTCCAACCTTGTCTCCAGTCCCATCCTCACCCCATTATTTCCTTTTTTGTCTTCAGAGCAGTCCTGCCTCACTGTGCTCCTGGTGTTTGCCCATCCCATGCCCATGTGGCCTACCATAGGCCCCATCCATGCCTCCTGGCCTCCTCCTCTATACTGCTGGCCACGAGCTGGCCTGACTTTGCTCCACTAAATGCCCTCTCTTCTCATGTTCCCCCTGTTCCTTTCCACAGTGTTCTTTTCTTCTCTTTCTTTTTGCAAAAAAAAAAAATCCCACTCCCAGGCCTCCTGGCCTGTCCGGTGCACTACACACAGCAGCCAAACAAAACTTCCCTCTTGCAGTACTGGGGAATGCTACCTTTACTGCCACCTGCAGCCTTGCCTCATGCTACACCAGATCCCTTGCCAGTACCCTTCTCCTTTCCTCCTAAATTCTCCGCCCATTAGTCCTGATCCCTCCAGTGGAGACCGGAAAGACACTCTCGCTAGAATCTGGGCATACATTCTGAGAACACATTCACCTGCTCAGTGCACACTCTAGCATCCATAAAACAAACCAGCAACCACTTGCTAGGCCCCCAGATCTGCCAGTCACATTCCCACACCTAACACACCATCCCGCAGAAGAACAATGCCTGGGCCCAAAATAGGAATGGATTTTTCTGACCTGCACTGTTAAAAAGACAGCCACTCCTTTATGAACAGATACTGGCATCCCTAGCTTGCAGTCGACACTCGCCCCATGGCCTGCATGCCACATCATGTGGCCAGGCTCACATCCAACATAACCAAATCTACTAGGGCTTGAAAAGCGCATTCAATATAAAACATACCAGATTCAATTACCTTCAGCCCACTGTACTTTCAACAACATTTCCAGTCACATCAACTCAGCAAAAATTGAAAACTAAAGTATACCTTACCTATGTGTATTAAAGATAAACCTGAGTTGCCAAATGAAAGTGCTAAGACCACTCAAACATGAATCTTAGCAAAAAGGGTGAGCTACCCTGTGCATCACCTTATAAACCCCAGAAGGACCACAGGAAGGACCCCTGCTAGGCCTCTCCCTCGCCAATCACCTGGACCTGCCCCACCTGTATCATCCCCTGCTTACTTCACACCTGACATCACTGTCCCGCCCTTTCTTTACCTGGCCCCTCACAGAATCACCCAGGCTTTTTTCAGCAGGCCATCTGACAATTCAGGTTGCCTTTAATGGCAACCTCATATCTCCTGTACTGTCTAACTGCTGTTTTAAACAAAATTCAATAAAAGGATAATGAAAAAATCCTTATTCCTAAAAAGAAAACTTGTGATTTTTTTTTTTAACATAAAGAATCAGTGTATACTGCCCTGGATAGATTGCTGTCCAACCAAAGGATGAGAAATTTATAATAATGTACCTGATGAAGATTTGAAAATTTAGGGTACAACTGTTGATCTGGACTCATCCACAGGAATACCCTGGGGTCCAGAATCATGACTTTAATCTTTGTGTGTCATATACAGTAGTAACATACATACCTGTAGTAAGTTATGGTCAAAAATGATTCTACAGTAGGTCTATTATGTTTGTCTCACCCCCAGTTTATAAACCAGTATGAATAAGTGCAGGGGCTGGCAATATAACATAAAGGCTAGAAAAGTAATGAGTGTGAATAAGCTTGGTACATCCAGCAGACATAGGACTGATTCCCACAACATCAGCTTTCATACTGTGTGGCTCTAAGCAAGTCACTTAACCTCCCCAGTGCTCCCAGGTTGCACCTGAAAACAGGCACGTGCACCTAGTGGGGCTTACCCAGTTACCAAAGAATTAAAAAAGTGTTCTGTGTAAATCTGTATTAATTTAAAGGGGTACCAACCACTCCACTACCAAAAAGTGTCCAGTGATTCCCTTGGCAAGCAGACATTTGTCCAAGATGAACTTGAAGGCCTATATTGTCTTCATGTCCACTGTCTCCACTGGTAGGCTATTCCATGGGTTCATGACCCTCTGGGACAAGAAATGCTGCTAACAAAACCTACTGAATATATCACCTCTCAGCTCAGGAGTATCCCTGTGTCCAATTGAGGATATCAGATCCAACATCTCTGTACATTTGATCTTGTTGATACCCTTGAGTATGCGGAAAACTGAGCTCATGTCCCCACTCAATTTTCTTTTTCTAACATGAATGTATTAAGGGCCACTTTGCCTATCCCTGGTAGCTTTTGTCGCCATACTCCTGATCATTTTGGTGGCTCTGTGTTGCACCTATCAACTACCTCAATGTTCTGTTTGTATTGGGGACTGATGAGGGTTTTCTAAAGTTGTAGGAAAACTACTCCTGCTCTGCCGGTCACCTCACCATTTGATACACCCCAGCTCTTATCAGAGCAGCTGCACACTGCGTGTCATGCTTCACCCCCTTGTTTATTATGACCCCAGGTCCTTTTCCTCTACCACTGCAGCAAGAGAAGACATACATAATATGTAGGTCCTGCCTCTGTTTTCCACCCCAAGTATTGCCCCTTGTCTTTGGCTACATTGAATCTTGGACTCCTGGAGTCAGAGCAATCCCCCATCTTGTTAAAGTCCTCCTGAGGTTTGTTCCCAACCTCAAGGGAGTTCATCACCCAGGCCAGCTTAGTGTTATCAGTGAAATTAAAGACTGTTGGAGACCCTAACTTCTAGAACATATATGAAAATTTTGAACAGTAGCGGCCACAGCACCAATTCCTAAGGGACGATGCTGCACACCTCTCTCCACTCAAAGCAGTACCCATCTACCACAACTCTTTACTTCCTGCCCCCTAGTCAGGTACCAATCCATCACATGTATGCCTGATATATACCACACTGGTGTACGTTAAACAAATCTTGTCATGTGCCACAGTGTCAAAGTTTTTGCTGAAGTCCAAATAGACTATGTCTATAGCCTCTCCCCTGTCCACCTCCCTGGTCATTCCTTTGAAGAAGGTGCTCCAGTTGGTTTGGGATGATCGGCCCCTTATAAACTCATAATGAGAAGGAGAATGAACCTTGGCCTCAAACAAGTGCTTTATTATTTGGTTTTTGATAATTCCTTCAAGGGCTTTTCCCAACACTAATATCATGCTGAAAGGTCTGTAGTTGCTAAGGTCAGACCTTGTCCCTTCTTGCAGATGAGGACCGAACTGCTCACTTTCCATTCATTCCCATACCACATTTGTCTGAACAGCCTCCTGAAAGATTATTGTAAGTGGCCTTGACAATTGTCCCTTAGCTTTGAGCTGACCCACTGGTGCAAGTGGCAATGCTACTGCTTGTGATGCCAACGATCCAGGTTCAGGAACCAACCCTGAGCATCAGAGGGTCAGCTGGGGGGGGAGGATGATTGAGCATCTGGCAGACAGTTCTCCTCCAGATGGGTGCTTGCACTGCTTGGTGATAGTCCAACCCTAGTGTTGGCTGAGAATTTGTGAGCCAGAGAACGCAGGAACAAGGGAATTGGAGGAGAGGTGGACATAGATGTATCAGTTGTGGGAATATGTCTGACATCACTGGGATGTCATTACATATCCTCTCCTTTAAGGCAGCAATCAAGGTGTCATTGCTTCAAGTCAAGGTCTTAATATCATGATTTGTTACTGCTTTAAATTCTGGACTTAAACCTCAACCATTGCTTGAGGTATCATTTGAGTCCTCCCTTCTGTCATTGTCCAAATTAAGGTCCCAACATCACGATCTGTCTTTGCTTCAAATATTGGACTTAAACCCCAACCATTGCCTGTGGCATCTGTCATATTCTCCCTTCAAACAGTCTTTCCTCCCTAGGCCATCATGTCCAACCCTCTCCTAGCTCATCTGACCTTCCCTCCTCACTCCCTATACCCCCTACCCTTCCCACCCCACTTGCCAGGACATGTCTACAGTACTTATCAAAGGACTGTTACATCTCAAGCTTCTGCACACTTTGACACTAGAGGAACTGCCACTCCTGCACACTATGACTCCTCCAATGATGTTTAATGTATAAACTTTAGCTCATTACCTTATGTCTTCCATATCTGTATCCATGCAATTGTATTTAAATGGCACTACCTCATGTTGAACCTATTGCTATGTTCTGGTGCAAGTATCTTGTCACATGTGATAGTTACATATTATTATGTTGTTATTATTGCTATGTAATTGTTAAGTATGTTCACTCAACCTGTTATGTCTTAACCCAGTTGGCAATTGTTTTGCCCCAGGTCCATCTTGTAAATGAGCTCATCTCAATGATGTTCTGCCTGGCAAAATAAAGATTTTGATTGATTGATTGAAATGATTTTGATTGATTGATTGATTGATTGATTGATTGATTGAAACAGCCATCGGATGAGACAGTAATGCCGATCCTGCCTACCATGTAATCTGCTGGATCCAACCTGCTCCAGGCTGAAAGCCCCTGGCCTTCACCTCCACCTATGGCCAAATTAGATTGTATGGGAGTTTGCTGAGGAGCTGAAGGTAACCCCACCTCAGGAGGCAAGTCAAGACCATCAGGTGTGTTGCAGGTGGACCAGAGGAGCCAAATGCCATGAGCAAGAGAGGGTCTTGGCTGGACAGGATACAGGCACTAGAGATAGCTGAAAGAGATCTTGTCCATAGGCAAGAGAATGGAAAAACAGAATAAAAAACTTTCCTTAGCTTTAGTATGATCCTGGGATATATCTTGTCCAACTCTTAGGACTTACCTGGCTTGATCTTCACCAGTCAGCTACTAGGTGAGTGTGCTGACCACAGTTGCATTATGGTTACTCCTGATGTCATGGGCCCTTCCAGTGAGCACCCTTCTTCTCGGAGGGCCCTGTGATGAACAATGAAGCAAAGTATTCATTCAGCATCTCAGCTATCAAGTCATGGCTTTCTCACTGGTTCCTCCACCCTTCCCCTGTTTTCAGAGGCCCAATTTCCTCTTTCATCTTCCTCGACACATTTATGTGTTGGTCCTAATTTGCTTTTGTAATTCTAACATTGCAGTCCCTTATTGTTGCTGATACCAAAACTAGTACCAGAACCAAAACCGGTTCCAGAACTAACGCTGATGCCAGGGTTCGTATGACGCATTATGAGTACTCAACTTACATCTATATTATAGAACAGACCTGGGTCTTAGTGACAAAACTCAAGGGGTATTTCCATACTACTAAATGTACATAAGAAAACATTCACAATCTCAGAAAGATTCATTAGAAATGTCATGACAAAAGTTATTTTTTTATTTACCCAACAAAAGCAATAAACAAATCATTATTTTCTAAGCCCAACAACCTTCTGGTTTCTAACAAAACTTCTACTCTAAGGTACAGAACAAGTTAGTCTAAGGAACCTACTAACAATGTTAGTATTCCTACTACAAAGCAGTTGCTCAAAACTACATCCTAAGTAGTCCCAAAACAGTAGTTTTAGTGAACCCTTAATCCTAACTAATAATATTTTACATCTGAGACTGTTGATGCTAGAAGTAAAGAGCTTATCCAGTTTTTTACCACTTTGTGGGGCTGTATCACCAGGTCTAGGCAATACCTGCTAAGACAACTCAGCAGCCTCTTCCCAGGAGCATGCTTGGAGTGTCATCTCAAGTCTTGACTTATCAAAAGTCTGGGATTTTATAATCTACCTGGAGGGGCTCTTTCCAGAGCGAATTTTCCAGAAATAAATTCAAAAGGAGTCTAGGCTCTAACAAGTACCACCAGGTCATTTACATCTCTCTCCTTTTGGGTCAGGGAAGAGATATGTTACCACTCTACAGGTTAGAAGTGTGGTATTTGCTAAGGAGTGAGGTTATTTTACCACGTTTGTGGTTAGAAAGGTTGTATCTTCTAAAATGCTAAGTGTTAAAATTGCTATGCTATCAGTAAACATAATTTTTTTATAATATTTTTTCTAGTTAGCCAAACTCAGCTCACTCAAGTGAGTCTGTAACATGTCTGCCTTTTCTTGTTTCTGTAGGCTGAAATTCAGGGTGCTTTGGATAGTTAATTTCAAGGATCTCCTTGATAGTTTTTATTATGTTTGCTTGCACGATGCAAGAAACATAGTGCCATCATCCGAGTTTTCCAGAGGTGTGTCAGCCTCTTCCAATTCAGTCAGTGTGTTTGCAGGCGCAGTCACAGTGCGCCAATCACTGCTCCAGCTGTCTATGACAGCTGAAAATGCAGTGGCATACAGTTGAAAGGGAGAGCTCCGCTTCAGTGAGCAGAGCTCCCCCCCTCAACACGCACGCATAAATATTACGTGCTGACGCTCCCCCCCACGCACATACAATATAGCCGACTGGGTGCCCAATGCCCCATCAGCTCCATGCCACCACTCAAAAAGCTTTCCTGGTGCCATGCTGAGAGCCCACCCCAGCGTGCTTTGCGTCTGTATCAGCGGCCGGGGGTGCCCAATCCCCCTGTCGCTCCAACCGCCCCAAAACAGCTGCTACACCTGCCACACTGGGAGCCCACCCCAGCATGGCACTAGCCCATATGGCCGATGAGGTGCCCAACTCGCCGGCTCCCAGCCCCCAAACATTCTTTTTCAAGCTGCCACGCCTGGGAGCCCACCCCAGCGGCAAACGCCTGTCATCTTAATAATTAAAATAAAACAACCTGTAAATTAAAAGGTCCTCGTAGTCTCCCCTGCCCCCACCCACTGCACACCCTGCCTCTCCACACACCCCCACCCCATACTTACCTCTGGAGTCCGGCACAATGATCTTCGGTGGACTGGGAACACGTCTGCACTCTTCAAAGCCGACCGCAAACTGAGGAAATGCCGGTAAGCTGTATAATGTAATAGATAGGGTTTTTTCAACTTTGCTGCATATCGTGGGCATTTTTTGGAATTTTTGCACCAAATTTTCAACATGGGGTTTTTGGGACCCCTTCTCATGAATGCTGTCACTGTCATGGCGTTATTCAAGCCTGAAGGGTGATTTCACAGTCACTGTGTGAAATCACCTTTCAGGACTGATTAACAAAACGACACTGCCAGTGTTCATAAGGTGGGCTCTCAAGAAGCCTATTTTGAAAATTTGTTGGAAAAATTCCAAAAAATGACTGTTTTACGAACGTGCGTTGCGCAGTTCCTATGCACGCTCGTAAGTTCGCGAATTTTCAATATTTTCACTCCAGATTTTCAACATTGTCATTTTACCACACCTTCTTATGAGCAGTATAGCTGTCATTTTTCACCTCTCACCCTAAATGTGTTTCCACCCATGTAGCGCACAATGGCGCAGTCTGTGTGCAAAATTAATGTACGGGACACATTAAGAAAATCACAGTGACACTGTTTATGAGCAGAGGTCTTAAAATGGCTATGTTGAAAATTTGGTGACAAAATTCCTAAAAATGACTGTTTTACGAGCATGTGTTGTAGAGTTCCTACGCACGCTCGTAAGTTCACAAATATTCAGTATTTTCACTCCAGATTTTCAACATTGCCATTTTACCACACCTCCTTATGAGTAGTACAGCTGTCATTTTCACATCTTGCCCACAACGGTTCTACTCTAAGGAAGACAATGGCTTAGTCGGTGCGAAATCAATGCATGACCACATTAAGAAAATCACAGTGACACTGGTCAGGAGCAGAGGTGTTAAAATGGCTTATGTTGAAAATTTGGTGAAAAATTCCAAAATGACTGTTTTAGAACGCATATTGCGCAGTTCCCACGCATCGCTGGCAAGTTTGAATTTGTAATATTATGCACTTCAGATTTTCAACAGTACCATTTTACTGCACTTCCTTATGAGCAATACAGCTACCATTTACATCTCGCTAAAATTTGTTTCGCATATGTAACACACAATGGTACAGTCGGTGCGAAACAACGCTTGGGACAGATTAAGAAAATCCCAGTGACACTGGTCATGAGCAGAGGTCTTAAAATGGCTATGTTGAAAATTTGGTGACAAAACTCCATAAAATGACTGTGTTACAAGTGAGCATTATGCAGTTTCCATGCACCCTTGTAAGTTCATGAATTTGTAATATTTTCAGTCCAGATTTTCACCAGTGGCATTTTTCAACACCTCCTTATGAACAGTATGGCTGTCATTTTCCACAACATGGCCGAAATGTGTTTTCACACTTTCAGCGCAGAAATGCATGGTCGCTGTGGGAAATCATTGTTCGGGACAGATAAAGAAAATCACACTGACACTGTTCATGATCGGAGGTCCCAAAATGCCTGTGTTAATCTGCTGTAAAAAATTCCCCAAACTAGTTACATTACGGGTGTGCGTTGCACAGTTTCTATGCACGCTCGTGACTTCACCAGTTTTTTTAAGATTTTCACACCAGATTTTCAACATTGACATTTTTTACACCTCCCCATGAACACTACCGCTGTCATTTTTCACATCCTGTTTGGAATGTGTTTTTGCACCTGTGGTGTCAAATGCCGTAGTCACTGTGCAAAAGCAGTTTTCAGCTAACAAACTGATATTGCCACTGTTCATGAGGTGGGGGTCACAAAACCCATGTTGAAAATTTGGAGTGAAAATACCAGCGAATGCCTGAGGCGTTGGGGTTTCCGACCACTGCGCCCACCCTGTAGAGAATGACAGGCATCAGGGTGTGACTTGGGATTCTTGCCTGTAATGCTCATACCATTCCACCCCACCCACACCTGCAGCCAGTGAGAGACAGCAGGTGTGTCTCGGACTCTTCGGGCTAAAAGTTACCCCATTCTCCTATACTGCACCCATCTCACCATATTTCCTGATGGAATGGGGCGGACAAGGGCCAAAGACCCCAAGGCACACCATGACACTTGTCAGTGTCTGCAGGGTAGGGTGTGGTGAAATGACGTGGTCGTATGCTGACGACCCAAAGGCACACCCCCATTGCCTGTCACTCTGCAGGGTGGTGGTGGGGTTGGTTTAGTTCAATACTTCGCTGCCATTCCATTATGCAGCTCTGTAACTTCTATACTACCAATGCCAATGCCAGCAAGCAAACATTCGGCATTGACAAATGCTTGTTTAGTATGCTCTGGCCTGGCTGGTCCAGGTCTCTGGGAATACTTCCATGGTATCAGTGCTCTGTAGTCTTCTCTGGCCTGGAAGCAACCCATCTTTTTCCTGCAGTCATAGACTTTCATTATGTTCAGAATCATTTGCCTTATGTTCCGATGAGACAGGTGGCCATGTTTTGGCCCTTTTTCTCTTATTGCTTATATGGATGCAAGCATCTGCAGCTGCTTCCCTGTTAAACAACATCCATACATGCTTTGCATTACCAGTGTCCTGTGGCTGCTCCAGACCTATGGGGACTAAGTCCTTCATCTTGGCAACATTCACATTTATGAAGTTTTGAGTTTTGGTGGCTGAGGCTTGGCTAGTCTTCCATTTCACCCGGGAGAAGGATACCCAGTTGTGCCCACTATGTAATGACATAATGACTACGTAATGATGTAATTGAAGTGGAATACTCCTTCTGTAATACTCAATTGTTATGGTGTAGTTTTATTATGCTATCATTTGGCAGTAAAGGTTAACTCATCTATGTGTATCAATATTTAACTTGTACATTACAGTATAATACACAAATTACCAATAGATGTAGATGATGTAACCTTTAGTACCAAATGCTACCATAATAAAAATTGCATTATAGTGATTTAGTATTACAGAATGAATGGTTTGGTTCTGACGACATCATTACATTTGATGTCCATGCCATTTTGTAGTTGGCTCAGGCTGCCATGGCAAGGAGCAGGACTTTCAAAGTGTGTTTACATTTGGGGGCATATTTTAAATGCAACAGAACCAAGGTTAAACAGAATACTTAAGGCAAGCACTTATATCATTCACACCAGCTCCCTTCAGTCTCAAAACATGGTGGAGGATTAGTTTATAGGTGCTAGGGTAAAACATGCTGTTTACTTGTTCTTTAAATTTCAGACAATCCCTAACTCATGCCACAATCAGGTTCTGCCACAGCAAGTTTTCAGGATGAACATGATTTGCTTGGCCAAAGGAAAAAGAGAGCAGTGTGACTCAGCAGTTGTTTTAAAGAAAATGGCAGGATCAACCAGAAAAGTGAAACAAACTATTTTAAAAAATAGGAACATGGAGGGATGGGTTGATGTTTAACTTCATTTTTTTACACACAGTCAATCTGAGATGACTTTATAAATCAATTGTATTTTGCTCTTGTTATTTATCCAACACCTCAGGTGTATAAATAAATCTCGTATAAACCACCTCCATGTGCAATTTTCAATATTTTCAGTTAATAATATAACTGCCCTCTGTAATAGTTTTCTTCTACTACAATTTAAGTTTATGTTTGTGCATCCATCTTCACACCGCTGCCTGAAGGATATTCTGACCATGAGGAGTAAATTGTAAAGATGTGGGAAAGGATACAGTATATGTTTATGAAATTTAGGTTTAAATTTAACCCTTAGGTTGCCAGAAGGCTTAGAACGTATCGTTTTTAGGATGTATGTACACCCTGGTGGCATAGCAAGGGTTAACTGGGATGATCTGATCTCACTAGTGTATATGTTCATCTTCTCCCATTTTGACTACTGAAATACACACTACTGGGGCTTCCTGCAAAAGCTTATCTGCCACCTTCAGCTACTGCAGAATGCAGCTGCTTGCTTGTTTATGTTAATAAAAGATCCAAGCATATTACTCATGCTCTTTGTTCCCTGCATTGGCTGCTGGTTAGGTAGTGAATGGATTTTAAGATCTTGCTTTTCACATTTAAGATTCATATGGACTGAGCCATCAATACCTCAGCAAATTTCTAGCAACCTGCATCAGTGTCTAGGACTTGTGTTCTTCAAACTGCCTGCTGTTGTGTGTTCCTATCTCTTGCTTGAAGTCTTCACACAACAGAGAACTTTCTGTTGCCATGCTAAAACTCTGTAATACCCTCCCATTGGACATTTGGACAGTCCTCTAAAAGATGGATGAAAACATGGCTATTTAATCAGCCCTTCCTGGAATCCTGATGGCAGATTTTATTATGTAGTTTACCCCTTTCAGCTGTTTTATGACAATTCTTCTTGGTATGGTTTTGTTTTTTCCTCTTTTTTTGCTTAATTAGAGTGCTGTTACTGTGTATTGTTGTTTTTGTTGTGTTGTAGATTTTATTTGCATTTCTTTTGTTATAATGCATTTATTAATGTACTGAGCCTTGGTTTAAGAAAGGCATATTTACAGTAAATAAAAATCTACTTATTTAAGAAGGATCATCTTAGAAATCTATAACAAATGATGTTTTGCAAAACAAAAGATCTCTGGTTAAAAAAAAAATGAGGTTTACATCAGTTTCTGGGTATACACTGCAAATTACAATGTGGAAAAACACCCACTCAGCATGGGATTGTGTTAACTTTTGCTGGCAAGAATAAAGGGTCACCCTCCTCCTTCTCCTCCTCCACCTCCTCTTCCTCCTAAAACAAGGCAATTGTGAGCTATTATCCCGTGATGTTTCAAGCCTAGCAGTTTAAGTATTTACTGAAATGATTTTACAAGGTTAGCAAAACAGAGAATAATACAAACCTTATTTACAGATGTGACCTGGTGGAAGGAATAAGAGCAGAGGGAGGGGAAGGAGAAATATGAAGAAAATAAGCAGCAACACAAAATAAAAAACAAGAAGAATAAGAATGCCTACAGTAGCAAAAATGTTCAATCAGGAATACATTGCAGTACAACAGTAAATTGTATGTTAAAATACAATAAATACAGGCACTGAGAGGGAGAAAACAGTTACTGTGACACTTCTTAACTATGCTGCTGGGGAGGCACTCAGCAGTCACATTAAACATAATTTTTTTTAGTCTTGTTTGGTAACCCAGTAAAGCCCACTAGGCACGCATGCCTGTTTCAGGGGCAACCTGGGAGCATTTTGGTGAATAAATACTTTGCTCAAAATCACACAGTACGCAAGTGCAGGTTGTGAGAATCAAAGGCAAGTCTGTGCAGCTGGGTGTAGCAAGCTCATTCACAGCTCATTGCTCTAACCTCTAGGCAATACCACCAGGGACTGCCAAGAGCTTCCTAAATGAAAGCGGTAAAATCAGGAAAGTTACGAGCATTTGGGTGGCTGGTGCTTTGTCGTGCCCAGTTTATCCTGCTAGTTCATGAACAACCTCAGACAACAGAAAGAAGTAAAAACAGTCTAATTAAAATAATTGGACTGATACAAAAATGAATCATTTTAACTAACTTTTCTGAGTGTTACAAAATGATGTGAGCAAAACGACATGACAGGATGTTAGTTGCGCTGCCACAACTGCATGCCCAGGGGCATAGTGGGGCATGACAACACCTGCTCAGTTTGTGAAATACCCAGCACAACCAATACTCTCATCTTTTGTTTCAGTTAGTATTATGTCACTTTCAGTTGTCAGCCTATCCCCATCTGGTCTGCTCCCCAAGCCCCATCACCTGGCTTCTCTGGATCTTAACTTGCCTCCAGTGATGCTCTACCACAGGATGTGGTCACAGGCAATCAGTCACTAGTGTGGATCCTACAAGAGGTCAGGCTATTATTATGCCTTGGCCAGGGATTTCCACCTATTTTTCTCCCAAAGGGCTCCCCAGCACATACAATTATGGTTGATGTGAACTCCACCTCTGTGGAGATGCCCCCTGCCATCTGCTGGCAGGATCACTTTCCCCCAGTGTCCTGTTGCACTGCCATCTAGATTCCTCTAGGAGGCAGCTTCCAAGCAGGATACATGTATCCCCTCCCTGAGGGAAGAGACAATCATAGGGATGCTCAAGACTCCTTCCCCTGACCAGCCCCCAAACAACCTGCATCCATTTCTGAATCTGGGTCACCAGTGTGGCAGGAGGTGAGGCACTCAGTGCTGTAGATTTCCAAGTGTCTTATTGAATTTATTTAATGAGTGACGAAGCAAGCAAAAAAATAAGAAAGCTAAAAATTAAAAAATAAATCTTCAAGAATGATTGTTAAATATAGTCCCCCTACCAATGGGTGCCACACGGTGGTATTGATAGACCTGACAGGTGTTTGCACGTTGAGTTTTGTTTGCATCTTTATTTTTCTTTGCACTCCCAAACTACCATTTCTGAGTAGTTGTATAATGAACCACTGCTTTATTGATGTGGTTCCACTTTTTATTTGTATACTCTGCAGTCAGGAGAGGAAAAAATGAGAGGTACTTTGTTTTTGCAGATAGCGAAAGTGAATGGGGAAGGGTAAGTTTTAATGGGCAGGGAGGCAGTGAATTAAAGCAAGTTTAATTGTTTAATTGTTTAATTAGTATTTTGGAAAGACCTTTGAGCGTGAGCTCTTTTACAAAGGTTCCATGTCAGGGTGGACAATAAGACAATACACATATTCAGTGGTTACAGAGGCCTGATCATTAGGCATTACATGACAATTAGACAAATAGGAGAAAAAAACTGAGCAGTTGTAATTGAATACTAAGCTATTTCTAATTGGTTGCCCTAGGTAGCACACCTCTGGAAACCTCCAAATCCGTTGATAGACTATGGCAGAGTAACTGCATAGGGTTTAACGCTATCCCAGATGGCGAGAGGCCTGGGTGACAGTGAAACATGGGGGACTGGGTTTGAAACCAACTGCAGAGAGAGAGGTGGGGGATAGTGCAACCGGGGGGGGGGCGATGGGGGGAGCAGCTCCAGAGGGCTTTGTCGAATATGGTGTGTGTGTGTGTGGGAGGGGGTTTGGGAGGGACAGTACCAAGTGCATTTAAAGAGGACTGATAGCTTACTAAAGCCCTTGGCTAGGCTGGAATGGAGGCAGGGTTCTCTAGGTAGCCCTGCTGGGTGTTACCTTGGAGGTAGGCCTGTCTAGCAAGTGGGGCCTGAGAAGCAGGTGCATTCTGAGTTAGACATTAGGTGCTGTTTGAGGCCTACTTTGAATTGAGACAGGCTGTTTGTAATTTCATCGGGAGTTCATTTATCCAGAGGGGGGCCCAATAGGAGAAAGCACGCTGCCCTAGTGAGGTTTGACAGAATGGTATGGACAGTGCTCCATTCTTCCTCCATCTGGTGATGTGTTGAGAGAGAAGCCTCAAGCAGGTTTCCTATGCAGGGTGAGTTTTTCTGAGGAGTGTCTTCTTTCCTAGGAGGCAAGTTTGGTATTTGATCCTGTCTTTTAGGTTAAGCCAGTTTGTACACTCATACAGGGTGCAAATATGAGTGTAGTGATCTGCACACAGGGTCAGGCGGCATGCCTTATTGAGGCAATTTGGACCCTTTTGAGCACTGTATCAGTAGCAGCTCCATAGACCACCAGCCCGTAGTCTATCGTGGAGAGTATGGAGCTGGAGACTGAGATTCGGAGTGCTTCCAGGATGAGGGATTTCTTATCCCTATAGAGGACCCCGATCTTTGTGTGTACCACTTTGACAAGGGAGTCTACGTGGTGCGTATAAGTGAGAGATTCATCAATGGTGACTCCAAGGTACTTGAACAAGTGCACCTGCTCGATCTGTTCTCCAGCCTTGTTGGTGATTACGAGAGGAGCATGATTGTGTTTGTTGTAGGGGCTGGATTGTAGCATGGCCTTGGTTTTCGTGTAATTTAGTAGCAGCTTTTGCCTACTGAACCAGTCCTCGAATTTATTGAAAGAGTTCTGTAGTTCTGTTTGTAGGGCAACCTGAGAGGTGCTGCTGCTCAGCAGCACAGAATTGTCCACATACAGAATAAGTTTGGTGTCACAGGCTGTGGGTAGGTCATTTACAAAGAGGCTGAAAAGCAGGGGCCCTAGAATTGATCCTTGAGGGACTCCTAGGAGTACATCTCTGGAGCTGGATAACGTCTGCCCGATTTTGACTCGCCGACTCCTGTGTGTTAGGTGGTCATTGAACCAATTCATGGCGTTTGGTGCCACACCCAATCTATGGAGCTGGAGTACTAGTAGAGAGTGGTTGATGGTGTCGAAGGCTTTGGTGAGGTCAATGAAGATGATTAACTGCATACAGGGAACAGATTTGGTCAGATGAGAGAAAAAATTAAAAGACATGGGGAGAGGGCATGGGCATGTAAGTGAGTGAACAGCTAAGATTTATACAACTGAGAGAGTGGGTGGTAGGATAACTTGCAGTGTTAAAAAAATTGCTAGTAAGTAACTGAGCAAGAGACGATGTGAGGTTAATCAGAGAGCAGGGGAGACACAGGGAGCATGTGTGTGGTCGATTGGGCAGTCTGTTAGAGTTAACATAAAAAAATCATGAAAAAATGAAAAGACGATTCTAATCAAGCAAAAAACTAGTTGGGGGCGTGGCTTGGATGCCGGAGAGCGTGGCCGCTTAGTACTGTAGCGCGAGCCCCAGCTCTGGCATTTCATTACCGTTAGTAGGCATCTGAGTTTGATACGGTGACTGGAATACCGCGTTATGCCCCCGTAATCGCAGAGTCGGGTTTCAATGAGATATTTGGAGCGCGGCAGCTGCGATAATCGGAAGCAGCGTGAAAGACGTGTATGGCAGTGAGTAGGCCACGGGCTCCCCTGCGCTCGAATGATCAGAACGCTGCCTCAGAAAGCCTGGCTGGAGCTGTGGGGTCATTTTGTGCAGCATGGGAGCATTTCATTTTGGACTGTGTTCTGTGTTTACCCCTGGAAACTGCAGCAGTTTCATAGAGGATCAGCCCTGAATATAACCTATTTGTCAGAGCATACTGGATGGGAGCAGCTGGGTAGGGTCAGTATATAATGGCCTCAGAATCCCCTGCTCATGAGTCGAAGGTTCAGTCCTTGCTGCAGCACATAACATCCCTGTTGGAGACTTTGCTTTCCAGGGTCGACTCCCTGTCAACTACTCTTGCCGGGAATGTAGCTGAGGTGCAAGAATTAAATGACAAATTCCATGTGGTGGAGCAAAGGACTGAAAGCTTAGAGCTAAACCAAGCTAAACTCCTTCAGCGACTTCAAGAGCATGAGTGCAGGCCGGCTACCTTATGGCAGAGGGCTGAAGATCAAGAGAATCGCAGTAGAAGGAACAATATCAGGATTCTGGGTATACCGGAGGGGTCTGAGGGGGTCAATATGGAGAGATTCCTAAATAAGGAGATCCCCAAGATGCTGGGGGATAGGTGGCAAGGGCCTATAGAAGTGGAGAGAGCACACCGGGTTCCTGGAGGCCCCCCGCCCGAAGACACCCGGGCCTCCACCTATAGTGGCATACCTATTGAGATACTCCATGAAGGAGTGAGTGCTGCGTGCTGCCAGGGACCTTGAGGAAGTGATGTGGCGTGGGGCTAAAATCTCATTCTATAGAGACTTCTCTGCTGAAGTGGCAGCTCGGAAGAAGGCCTTTGCCCCTGTTAAAAAGATGCTGGTCCAACGTGGCTTCAAGTATGGATTCCGCCAACTGGCTTACCTGGTTGTATCGAGGGAAGGGAAGGAGATAGTGGCTGAGTCTCCTCGGGAAGTAGAAGCCTGGGTCTCCAAGCACTGGCCACGTCTGAACTTTAAAAATCCATCTCCCAAAAAGTTATGGCATCCTGATAAAGAGGGCAGGAACCCGAGTAGGAGTAGAAGCTTGCAGGGGGACATTAGTAGGGAGCTGATAACCCCCTCAGGGAGTGGGCCCTCCAAACTCTCTCAACCCCAGCATGCAGATATGGGGAGCTCCAGGTGAGGGCATGCCCAGACTGCACTCCCCAGTACTGTTTCCTTCACAAAACCTCGACGGGACAACAACTCTATGGCCCGTGTTAGGCACTGGTCTCATAGTGATGCTGAATCTGAAGAAGGGCAAGAGATGGTGCCTCCGGCTAAGCTAACCAAAGATGAGATGTTGCAGAGGGTGCAAATAGACCCAGAGGATATACCTGACGAAGCTATCATGGAAGCGGTTGAGCCAGAGCCATGGTCTGACAACCTGTCAGTAGCAGAAGAATCTGCAGCTAACTCCTCCCTATATACTAAGCCGGGAACTCTGTCTTTTGCAGAAGTGATATCTAAGAGTCTGCAAGGCGCAAGTGGCAGATCTCTGCCAGCGGATGGAACGTCTCTTCCGGACTGAAAGACTTAAGGACTGTATTTGCTATTAGTGTTTGGGGGGCATGCGTTGGGGCAGCCTTGTGGGATTTGGAGGATTTGGCTGCTTAGTATATACCTTTGGCTGGCAATATTAGCTGACCGGGACCCTCCACCAGTTCTCCTTGGCTCTTTCTTTTCCCGACTCAGATGCCCCACCCTACTATGGGGTAAGGGTGGTATTGGGAACAATGTTTAGTTTAGGCGGGGCTGGGGTTGAGCCTGTCAGTAATCGGATGGTTTGATCTTTCCTTCCCCTACTCGAGCCTTTGGCTAGCATGGCAGAGGGCTTACCCTAGCGATTGACCGGGGTATAGCACCAGTGTGCATACACCAAGACTCGTTGGTGAGTTGCTTTATAATTACTGTTATACTGTGCTAGAAGCTTGAGGGATAATATAATTAATATAGTTTTCTCTTTGCTTAATTCACAGTTTAGTGGGTGTGCTTAGAGTTATATAATATTTCGGTAGATTAGTGAGTGTTGTCTAATCTCACGTGTTTCTCTTTCTTAGTTATTAGGTCTATTGGGGCCGCATCCTGCCCGGTTCATTCTACCGGACCTGACCTTACTACGCACCCTGTTATCCTCGGGTATCCTGAATTATTACTCTTGCTCATTGTCTCAGGGCTCCTGAGGTGAGTACTACATTTATTTTTCTCTGTTTCCCCTTCATGGAAACCTCAGCATAGTGGCGTTGCATTCCAATATGGGGCTTAAGCTCATATCATGGAATGTGAAGGGGCTTAACCATCCAGTTAAGTGGAATGTTGTCCTTAGACACCTCCACTCCTTGCACGCAGACATTGCGTTACTGCAGGAAACGCATCTGGTTGCAAGGACTATGGGCTGGCTCAAGAAAACATGGGTCAGGACGGTAATTGCTAGCTCAGCCCAGAATAAGTCCAAAGGGGTGGTCATTCTGATTAGGAAATTGTGCCCATGGACGTTGGATAAAACAATCAAGGATACACAGGGTCGATGGATAGGGGCTAGGTTTTCTCACTCGGGGGGACATGTGGGGTTAGCAAACTTCTATGGCCCAAATACGGATTCTCCTGATGTACTCCTCAACCTCAATCAGGCATTGGAATCTCTCACTGAGGGACACCAAAACTGTCCACTTTTGATAGGGGGAGATTTCAATCTGGCACCTGATATTTTTCTGGATAAATCTAAGCCCACACCACAGGCCCACCTTAGAGTACTGGGCGCCCTATGCGAAATGATGGGAGAATGGGGCATGACTGATGTTTGGCGTAGAGCTCACCCCACGGAGAGGGACTATTTGTTCTTCTCGTCAGTTCATGCAACGTATAGCCGAATTGATTTCTGGCTTGCAAATAGGTGGGCAGCCCAAGATGTCGTGACAACCGAGATCAAGGATATTATAATATCCGATCATGCTCCTGTTTCCTGCACTTTTCAGACAGGGGGGCACTAGATGGTAGTGTAATCCTTCGCTGATTAAGGATCCCTCCTTTCGGAGTATGGTCCAGGACGCTGCTCGGGAATACTTCGCTCACTATAAGCCGGGAGACACGTCTGCGAGCATGGTGTGGGAGGCCTTTAAAGCGGTGTTAAGAGGGCATATTATAGCTTATGTGGCCCAGAAGAATAGGGAGCGCAAGGTGGAGCACAATAGGCTCCAGGCGGAACTTGCACCACGGAAGCACAGTTTAGATCATCTGCTGCTGACGACCTGGACACTACCATACTCTGGAGGACTGTCGGCTTAAAGTACCAGATTAACACTATACTTCACCAACAGGTTGAGTGGTATATGACCAGAGCTAAACATGCATATTGGGAGGGTGGGGATAAGAGTGGGAAGCTACTGGCATTTCAGCTGAGGAAGCAGCAGGCTGCTTCCTGTATTCAGGCCCTTAGAACAGAGAGAGCAGAGATAGCAACAGGCCCCAAGCAGATCAATGAGTGTATGGCGCGTTATTGCCAGTGGCTGTACCAATCCCATATCCCTCAGGAGGCTGGCAATATTAGGAGTCAGTTGAGGGATTTTTGCTCAGCTGTGCATATCCCTCATTTATCAGAAGCCATGAAGAATGCCTTGGATGCACCTATTACTGAGGCTGAAGTTCGCGAAGCTCTGTCTCAGCTAGCTAAAGGGAAAGCTCCTGGGCCTGATGGCATGACTGCTATTTATATCAGCTGTTAAGCCCTGAAATCTGCCCCCTCTACTCGCTGCTTTGCAGGAATCACATGCAACTGGCTCCCTCCCACCAACGATGTGGGAGGCACTGATCACCCTTATTCCGAAGAAATCTGATGACCTGTTAAATTTGCCAATTATCGTCCCATCTCATTAATCTCCATAGATACTAAGATTGTAGCCAAGGTACTTGCTAAACGGGTAATGGAGGTCTTGCCCTCCATTGTACACCCGTTTCAAGCTGGCTTTACCAAAGGTAGGGCAGTGGCGGATAATATCTGTCTGTTGCTCAATATTAAATGGCTAGCACTACGATCTTCCACCCCTATGGCAGCTATAGCAGTGGATTTCTCGAAAGCATTTGATTCGGTGGAGTGGCCCTACCTGCATGAAGTACTCGACTTATATGGTTTTGGTGCTTATTTCAAACAATGGATCCACGTTTTGTATAATGAACCCACAGCGAGGGTACTCACCAATAAAGATATATCTGCACCTTTTTCCCTGCAGCGGGGTACCCGTCAGGGGTGCCCACTGTCTCCGCTACTCTTTCTGGTGGCCCTAGACCCCCTTATACGGGTACTCCAGGCCAACGAGAGGGCTCAAGGCATTACGGTGGGGGGTCAGGAATACTTGACTATGGCGTACATAGACAACCTGCTTCTCACCCTCTCTCATCCACAAGAGTCCTTCTCCCTTGTTCTGGAGTCCCTGCATTTGTTTGCTAGCATATCAGGGTTGCATATCAACCAAAAGAAGACTAGTGTCGCCCCTTTGAATGGGGCGAGTACCAAAGAGTGTCTGCGGGGAACAGAACTATCTTGGGCACCTGACAAGCTGCATTATTTGGGAAGATATATCCCTTTTGCCTGGGGGCATATAGAGTCCAGGAACTTTACCCCTTTAATCACCCAACTGACCACTGAGGTAGCGCATTGGAAACGCCTAAATCTGTCCATCTTAGGAAAAGCAGCGGCACTTCGAATACTTATGTTGCCCAGGGTAGCGTATTTGTTAAATAACCTCCCTATAGTGTTATCAAATAAAGTATTTCAGGTATTAGATAAATTATTATTGGATTATTTGTGGGAAGGATGGAAGCCTAGATGGGGTGTTAATAAACTGCGGGCACATTGGTCACGGGGTGGTTTAGGGCTTCCCTTTTTTTGGGGATATCACTGGTCCTTCCTTTCCGCCCAGGCAGTCAAATGGTTTGTTCCAGCTTCTGGCAATCCACCGCCGTGGCTGAAGCTGGATAGACAGATCTGTCAGTCTGTCCCTCTTAGCTTGTTATTAACTCATGCTGACATACCTCGGGACAAACTTACCCCAGTTATGGATGCTACAAGGAGGGCTTGGTTTCACCTAATGAACTCAGCTGGGATTGCGAAGCAGAGTGCTAGGATGCCTTTTAGGTACGCTGAACTGTGGCGCAACCCACTTATCAGGGTCGGCAATAAGCCCCTGTTGTGGATCTCGTGGGAAGAGAAAGGGATTCATATCATGCAAGACCTCTATCTACCGAACTCTAGTACCTTAATGTCCTTTGAGCAACTGCGTGCCCGCTATTTGTTAAAGGCACAGGACTTCTGGAGGTTCTAGCAACTTCGTAATGCAGTGCAGGCCACTGACTGGTCAAGAAAAGAGGATCCGAAGTGGCACTGGCTGTCCTCATTGCATTTAAAACCCTCCTTTCATGGGCTAGCAGGCAGATTTTATAGTACCTGGCGGGAGGCGCAATCAGATCATACGGAGTCGAGCAGGTTAGCATGGAGCACGGAAACTGGTATTTATATTGGTCAGGAAACCTGGTCTCACTGCCTTTGTGCAGTGCATACCACTTACAAAGATGCTAGAAGCCAATTAATTCAGCTTAAGATACTGCTTCTGTGGTACAGAACACCTGCTATCTTGTCTAAGTGGGGGGTTATTTCACATGATAGATGTTGAAGATGTGAGCACAGCCCTGCTGACACCTTGCGTCTCTTATGGAAATGCCAGGTGCTGGCTCCTTTTTGGTCAGCGGGAGCAATGGACTGTTCAGGGGTGGTGGGACAGCCTATAGATCTTTCACACCCAATGCTGCTGTTGGGTGATCGGGCTTCGTTAGCACATTTGAATCCACAGCATCAGAGCTGGGTCCTTGTGGTCTTGCTGGAGGCTAAACGGCTCATACTAAGACAATGGCGGCAACCCTTGCCTCCGCCTATCTCGGTATGGCATGCGGCTATCTCCAGGCTAGCTACCTTTGAAAGGTTAACTTATGCTGTGAGAGGGCAGCTTCCTGTTTATTTTTCCAAATGGGAGGCCTACCTTAACTTGGCTTTGTGTCAGACTCCCCCCTCCCCTCCAGTATAGTGATTACTCCATTGGGCCTCGGCCAGTGGCATAGGTCCCGCCCAGTTTATGTGCTAAACTAATATAAGGTACGGACCTCTATGTGTGATTTAGGAGATCGTCCTGGTGGTGCTACGCTGAGGTAGGGTGTGACCGGCTTCCCTTTATATACCTTCTCAGTGCCCGGATATTAGTCATATACTTGACCCGTGCAGGGTATGGGAAATTTAGTGTTGGGGTGGCGGTACCCATATGACCTAAATAGGAGTGTGAGATGTGGACGAATTATGCTGTATTATGGCTGTTAGGTGTTGTAAGCTGTTCTATTAGGAAGTTATGAGACCTAAGTTACAGTAATGCGTGTTTCAAATAGTGACGTGTATTTTAGTATGTTCAGCCCTATGTTGGCAGAAGCTATTTTGTTTCTGGATGTGTTGTTTATGTAAACAATAAAAATTATTCTATGATAAAAAAAAAGCAAAAAACTAGTTAAGTATAACTGCAGGTATGTTTCAATTGGTGTACTGATTACTGTTGTCTGGCTGTGTGAGAAGAAAAAATTACTGATAATGTAAAATGAAGATTCTGAATGCTGATACAAGGATTTGTTTTAGGTGCTGCATCCTGGTTGGCTGTATTTGTTTCTTAACATGCATCATGCTGTCCCAAGGCACTGGTCCTAGCTCATCAGGACACATGGATTTCCATACCCATTTTATGAATTCAGTGAATAATATACATACAGTATATGCTATACTGAATAGTATATATTCACTGCTACTGGGTTCCTAGATCAACTTGACAGATTTTGCTGGGAACTCCATGGTGATTGTCTGGATTTTTCCTGTCAAGTGTATTATTTCCTATGAAACATCTACCCTCACCATAGAAGCAGTAGACGTTTACTGAAGTGCTTTTTCTGTAACGTTTTCCATTGTCCAGTAACATAAAAAATCCCTGTAGATCCAGCCCTACTGCAGTGTATTTTGTTTCTTGCAGTGCTTCTCTTATTTGACTAGTTGTATGGCATAATTGTATAGTCATTTCTGCCACCCACTTACACCTACTGAGGGAGGAGAGACTGGTGCTATCATGGTCACCATGAAATCACCATGACAACTACCTGCCAGTGGCTGCTTCTTCAACTGCAGCCCATACCCAGCATGAATGGTGCTCTGACAGAATATATCCCCCCCATCCCCATTACACCCTGGAAGGAACTCCCATCCTATCACATGGGAGAATAACTTCTAGAATTGTGTAACTCACCTACAAATGAATATATGTCCTCTGTGTCTCGGCATCATGGCTGTGCTCTCGCACCCCAGGTAATGAACTTGCCCTTCCAAACTTTGCACTTTACCACCAGGACCATGACAACTGAGGAGGTGGCATCACCATGTATGTCCATAGCTCACTCCACAGCTCCATCATCTTCCAAAAAACAGTCCCAAATCGTATGAAATACTCCTTGTCCATCTCACCCTCCTCTCCAGTGTCCCAGCCTACGTAGGAACCCTCTACGCAGCTCCAAACTAGCCCCTGAATCCTTCCTCTCATGCCTCAGTTCAATTATCTCCCTCTCCTCTGATGGAGAACTGCTCATGCTCAGAGATTTCAGAAGTGACTGACTCTCCCCCACCTCCTCTCACTACAGAACCTCTGTTGAAGTATTCAGTCTCTCCCAGCTACTAATGAGCCAACCCATTACAACCCACTCTCTACCAATCATACATGCCTTGATTGGATCCTTTCCTCTCACCCCCATTGAATATCCATTGCTGGAGTACTAAATGATGCAATCAGTGATCATTGTTTCACATGCTGCATCACGAAAGTTCACCTTCCCAAATCCTCCCCCAAATATATCAGCTTCCACTCCACCCACAATCTAACTCCCCACCTCCTCAGGCAGACCTATAATCAGCAAACTGGTCCCCAGTCTTCTTGGCCTCTGTTGTAAACAAGGGTCTCAAGCATGTCTCCTCCATACTGACTAGCATCTGGTACTGCCATGCCCCTTTCCGTACCACTAGGGTCAAACGGCACCACCTTCCCTGGATTTCCCCCTGCATCCTATCTGTATACAAAGCTTGTGACAAGGCTTGGTCAAAATGTAAATCCTCCAAGGCCACCACTGATCTCCACCTCTATCGCAAGCTCCGAAACTCCTGCACATAGGCTATAACCAAGCTAAATCAGAATATTTTTAATCAAACTTCTCATCCTGCCCTGAGCTCTCATCCTTTTTGAGTACAGTCAAAACCCTCCTCAACCCCTCCTGCCAGGCACCGACCCCCCACACTCAAGCTAAATGGGTTTCTTTGTCAGACTCCACCTCAGTCGCTGATGCCCTTAATCAATTCTGCACATCCTGTGTGCTACCTGACTGTCCAGCACCTTCCTACTCCCACCACCATCCAACAGGTTTACCCTCTACCCCACCACCCTTCACAAAGTTTTTCTCACCCTCAGAAGTTTAAACCGACACAAATCGAGTCCAGATGGCCTTCACCCCAAGCTCCTGTGCCTCTACGCATCAGCCATACCTCCCCCTCTCTCACATACTCAGTCTCTCTTTCCTCACTAACTTTGTCCTTTAACAATGGAAACTGGCCAAAGTCATCCCATTGCACAAAGGAGATGACCCCTCATCTCCTGGCAATTATCGCCCTATTTCCCTGCTCCCCTCCTTGGCAAAACTGCAAGAATCAATAGTTCTCTCAAGACTCTCTGATTTTCTCTCTTCATCCAACTTCTTCTCAGATTATCACTCTAGCTTCTGGAAAAAACACTCTACAATCTCCTCCATTCTCCGCATCACTGACTTAGTCCTCACTGCAATGGATAAAGGTTACTTCTCATCAGCTATATTTATTGACCGAGCAAAAGCCTTTGATTCCACCTCTCACCCACACCTCCTCCAAAAATTGCACGCTGTGAGCCTCACATCCTCTACTCTCCTCTGGTTTAAATCCTACCTCAGTGATGGTCAGCAGATTGTCATTGGAGACAACTCCACGTCACCCCCCCATCCTATCCGGTGTCCCTCAGGGCTCCATCCTCGACCCCATCCTCTTTTCTATTTTCATTAATGATCTCCCCTAAGTCTGTTCTTGCTCCAGCATTCACCTCTACACAGATGATACCATCCCCTATGTTTCTGGCCCCTCCACTGACTCAGTCCAGCTACCACTTCAATCAAACTTCGGCCGCGTGCTAACTTGGTTCCACGAAAACAGCCTAAATGTGAACACAAAAAAAAAAACTATCTCCATAATTTTTGGCTACCCCAAAAACTGGCCAAGCCCCAAAGTTCACCTCTTCGGACACCTCAACCCTGGAAACTGCCATCTCATACAAATACCTTGGCCTCTGGCTAGACCAGCATCTCAATTACTTGGTCAATATATTGGTCTCCCTCTGTTCAAAACTGCACCCCAAACTAGGCTTGTTCTTTGGAAACAAGCATGCTATCCCCCTACATACAGTATTTGCTGTGACTTAATTCACAAGACAGCCCTCCCTCTATTTGACTATGGGGACATTATCTATGCTTGAGCCCCTGTCTCCTCTCTTTCTAAGCTTGACACCATGATTAACTCCTTTTGCAGGTTCGCCACAAATAACTCCCGCATAATCGTCATTGTGCACTTCTCTCCTTCCTGAGTTCCCCCCTCTCTCCCACAGGTGGCACATTCATTCACTTATAATCACATCAAAATACTGGTTCAACCTTCTACCTCCTTACCTCTCCTCCCTCCTATCTCCTGCAGCTACTCCCTCCTACTCCCTTAGATCCTGGCATCCCCACTCTTTCACCATCCCCCACAAGTGATCAACTGCTGGTTCCTCCACCTTCTCATACCACCTCCCTCACTGCTAGAATCAGCTATGTGCTTCTCTCCATTTCACCATTTACCTCCTGGCCATCAAACACCAACTCAAATCTATCTCCCCTCCACACTGCACCTCCCCCCTTCCTGCCCCCACACCCCACTCTGTTCCATCCCCCTCCCTCTGAACTACCCTCCTCATAGTGTCTCCCTTGTTTCTTAACTTTTTATCCCTGCTAGTCCAGTATCAACTCTTATTCATTTAACGCACTGCTCTATATAACTTGTGTATCGCACGTGACCATCTAACAATAGCTATTCTTCATATGTACAGTACCCTAGTCTTAGTACCTAAATTGTTGTCTGGTTTATGTGTATGTATATAGTATGTTAATAGCCTGCATATTATTTTGCCTAACTCTGTTATGTGTTTTAAATGTTTGTATATGTATGTATATACTCCCTCTGTATGTACAAGTTCACCCCTGTCCCCAGGTAGCTCCTGGAAACGAGCCGCAGCTTGGTGTGCCTTTACCAGTTACCAAATTTTAAATAAAATAAAATAATATGTTTCATGTATCAATATTATTCATAATATAGCATGTATTTTCTGTTACTTCCATTTCTGAAAGGTAGTCACAAAAAAACTTAAAACATATTCAGATATATTGCCGGCCTGGTGGTGCGGAGGGCTGAGGAGCTGGATGCCTTACCTCGTGTTATGACGGGACCCATGTTTGGGAATGAGCATGGGCCACCAGGGGTTGGCAGGGGAGGAGAAGGATCAAGCATCTGAGGGACTGTTCTCCTTCTCCGGGAAGGGGGGTCACCAGCAGTTGGTGTTGACTGGCCCCTAGTGGTGGCTGGGAGACAGCACACTGATGCTCCAAAAGGGGGAGGAGAGGAGGCAGAAGATGCTTGGAAGAGCCCATGTGGATGCGTATGCACTCTCTCCTTAGGGTGTCATAGCATGCCTCCTCTCGTAGGGGGAGAAAGTGGAAAAGGAGTCCTGGGTGCAGCACAATGGCAACCGATCCCTGCAGGCCTCGCTCCCATGAATAGCAGTAACCTCTGCACCGGATCCATTCCAGCAGATTGAGGGATCTTCGTTGCCCCACCACAGGGGGCAAGCCATGGAGGACAGCAGAAGGTAAGCCACAAGTGGGTGACAGGGCTGGGGTATCAGGATCGAGGGTGTGCCACCCAGGTAAGAGAAATAAATTAACTGTAAAAAAAAATATTCAGATATACCATAATTTTGTGTTTTATGCATGCTGCCATTGCCCTAAGTGCTTAGAGCTACAGCATGTCATGTGAATCAGTATATCATTTTATATTTTCCATTTCTAGGTTTTAGTGACAGTACATTTTTCATCCTGCTAAAAACATACAGATTGAACCCCACCTAGCAAAAAGTCAGTCTATCACTATAGCTTTATAGTTGATTGTTTTTATTATTTTTCATAAAGGGCTGTTGATAGCAATAATTAGAGACTAATGACTAAAATTACTTCATCAGGGTGTTGGGGGGCTGAGATCAGAAAAGCAGCAGCCAAGGTAATAAAAGCACACTGGCACAGCTCTACTTAAGTCTAAACAACATTGTTTGGGGTTAAATTAAGTCGTTATTTGTACCAACAATTAGTAAATATAGAGAAGGAATACGTTGCCAAAGATCAGTAATGGTTGACCTCTACAGAACTTAAAAGCTCTATGAACTCCAAATGAAGCTGTTGGATTTTGCTGTTACATAAAGTAGGTGCTCCCATGTTAATACATTGCTGTTACATCAAGGCTTCTGAAACAGGCACATAGACTGAATATTCTACAGAATAAATCATCTGAAGTACTCGTTTTCGGCAATGTTTTCAGAAGATTACTGTTTTTAGTTCCATAGAATTACCAAAGTGTGTAAAAGTCAGTGGAATTTGCCCATTTGAGAACTGCTGGGGAGAGTGATTAGAAATGGACACTCTTTCGCAATAATATGATTAGGATGGAATCTGAAAGCCTGACTCATATGACATTCAGAGATCACTGAGGAGTCTGGCTTGGATATTTGTGGTCACTCTGGCCTAAAACAATTCTACAGGCTTTAGCTTGGAAATATCTTTTGAGTTCTTTTATCTTTCTACTGCTGATTCAACTCGGCATTACAAAGAACTTTAACCTTTCACTGCACCATCAAATGAAAGTAAAATACTAAAGTCAGAGTGGACAAAATGAGTCAATTATTAAAGACACAGTACTGCAGGGCTGCTTTGACGTTGGCAGCGCTTACATTGGCATGAATTTGGAAAGCTGCAGTATGTTTTTGCAATTTATTTACTCAGGATATCCCAGCTAAGATGTAATGGGCTGTACTGAGGAAAGTCCCTGATACTGCTGCCTGTACCATGGATCTGCTCAATGCATGCTCACTGTGCTGTGCAGGGATCTGGACCCTTGTGGTGGCAGGCAGCGGCAGTCTGTCCATGCATTGGGCAGGCAGCCACTCATGAAAATGCATGTGCATATAGGTAGCATTGCTCTGCTCCTTGTGCCACCTATTAGGGTGGCATAGTACATGTGTGAGGGCAGGGGGGTTGCTCTGTATACTGCAACCAAAACCCCAATAACTATGGTGGCACCAGATCCAATCAGATGGCAGGTAAATCACCCCAGGAACTGCCGATGTCTGTTAATTCTGGCCCAGTGCCTCAGGCATTGCTGTGTTAGAGTACCCTGCAATCCAGTTTATGTGTTTTATGGTTGGGTTTCTGGGGCATATGGAGTTGATTTGTTCACTAGCTGGCCTGTCTGGTATGAAAGCTCCATTGTGGATCTCACGCAAATTAGTCCAGCAGTCTTGGGTGAAGCCTTGGCTACTACCACTGCTGGTGTTATGGCGGGGTAGGCAGATATCAGCCCATGACTATTAAAGGGCACCCTAATCCTTCATCAGACAGAGTTTGGACACTGGCAGATGGATGGATACCAGTGGAATTACCAGCAGAATCCATTCCTGAAGCCCAATATCTTGTTAACAGTGAAGCCCTCCTTTACCACTTTTTATAGCTGAATGGACTGAAGCACTTAAGAGGTGAAGTAACTTGCTTAAGTTAAATAACACAGAATCAGTACCTCTGGTGAAATGTGAACCTGGTTCCCAGTCCTGTTCTTTCTAGCCACTAAACCATGCAGTCTCCAAAGGAATGTTCACTCCAAGGAAGCAAACAACACATTTTTCTTTTCACATACAGATCTCGGCACAGTGCTTTGCTTCCTCAGAGGAATTCTAAATGCATCTGTTCCCAACTCATGTGAATGTTAATACAGTCAAAGGGAACAGGATTGAACACTTAAAATCTGGAAAGACTATGAGCTGAGAAAGTTTGCAAATCTACGTCATCTAAAAAGGGGCGTTCAGAAGTGGTGCACGCATGCATAATTGCCCAATCTTCCAAACGCCTGTCAGCTAATTATTTCAAATGCATGATGCTGGCTTTTCATACCAGATTTAAATGTATTTGGCCCTGCATTGAAGCCTATTGCTTCTGAGTGTTTTCTAGATTACTGTAGCATATTTATTTTAAAAAGAACACTGAACTCCCCATCTCTGTAGTTTGACAGCAAGCTGAATTCTTGTTCACAAGTATGGGGTTTGTTTAGCTCCAGGCATCTGTGTTTGGATTATGAGAATGCTGATTGGTTCTCTGCCAGGGGCACCAAAAGGTCAAGCTGTCCTTTTTTAAAAGAATTTTTTGCTAAGAGTTTGGCTCATTAATCAGAGTTAAAAAGAGAGAAAGAAAGAAAACAGAAAGTGACTTTCTGTTTGATTCCTTTTCAGGAGATCTTTTAAACCAAGGGTTGGAGCTTAGAGTTAGAGGCTGAGTAGATGTTTGCAAGGATCATACTGACGCACTTCTGACAGGTGACCTGAAGCCTCTTAAACTGACATCTGTCACGGAGACTGACAGGTTTTTAGCCTGAGAGGCTGTTTTCATGACATTTCATTTTTCATCAGTTTTAGACAGGGAAAAAGATGAACTTGAAAAAATCTTGCCATTGGCATAAAATAAGATCAGGTTTGCTGCAGCTGTCTGCTTCACCTTCAAAGGTTAAAGGTGCAACAGAAGTGAAAAAAAAGGTCTCATTTTGATGTTATTAGCTAAAAGGGTGAATTGCACCTTTGACTGTCTCAGTACCTGTATAATCAAGCAAGGCCTGCATGACATTATGTTGTTCCACAGTATACCATGAAGGTCGCTTCACTAGAGCTCTGTTGCTTTAAGGGTAAGAATAGAGCATCATGATGTGCTCTTCCTAGAGATGTCTCTTCAAGTATAATTGTGTTTAAGGTGGCACTCTACATCCTCTCATCCCATGCTAGCAAGGAAGGTCATTGACTCCAAACATTGATGTAAATCTCTAAAAAACTGTTTTTTTTCCAGTGTTTCTTGTAAAAACATTGCCTTACCATAGAAGAGTTAATAGGAAACCAGTGGCTTCCCATCTGCACATTAACTAGAGATGATTGAGCAAGCTGGATTTATTAGTGTAGTCCAGATAGAAATGGTTTATTGATGTGATTATGTATATATCTGTAATAGATAGGTATCTCCAAGAATAGTACTGAAAGTCATACAATAAGTTTCCCATAATACTATCAAAGAAATCCATTGATTGTATTATAGGGTCTCATAATACTATAATTCACTGTTCATCAATAGTCTTGCGAGATCCTGCAATTCTATAGATGGATTTTGTAAGACAGTGCTACAAGCATCCTGCTTCCCTTGTGCTGTGCACACATTCTCCACAGCTGCCCCTCTCCCCACCCTCTCATCTTCAGCCACACATCATAGGTGGCAAAGTGCTAAAGGTTCATCTCCTCTCCACTCCATTTCTCACTTTCCAGATGACTTGACCACTCACTGACTTGCTAATGCAGCAACGACTGTGCAATGGATAGTTACTTCTCCACTTTTCACAACAAAACTGAAGGAATATCTTTTTTTATTAACGTCATTAAAAAAACTAAGGCACATCACTAATAAAGGCACAAAGTGCCTTCTTCAACACATGCATAAAGACACTGCCATTTTTCCAAGATAATTATTCAAAAGACTTACGAATCACCTATAGAAACACACGCTGGGTGTTTCAGAGTTGGCTGAATGTTGTGGCATTCCTAATAACTGCTGGAAACCAGCAAAAAAAAGTGACTCAGTTTGCAAACACATTTCACCACCTTGAATTAAAGATTTGCACTACATTTTGGAGAACACTTGGAGCTCTTTGGATCAATATATTACAAAAATTAAAAATAGGGGACTGTGCATCACTCAGAGAGAGAGAGAAAGAGAGAAATGGATGGAGATAGATATTTATGGATAACTTCATGTTGAGATAATTTTAATGGAAACAAAAAACATTTATTAATTGGAAAACGAGTCCATTGTTTAGGGAAAGAGAGTTGAGGAATATGTTTCTTGCTGGGAGTGTTTCCTGTTAGGGCTACTTGAGACCTGGAAGCTTATGGGGTATACGTTTTAGCAAAAAATATGGTATCAAAATTTACATATAAGTTATCAGGTAGGGCTGTTAGGGAGTTTTGAGTGAGATATGTTGTTAATGGAAAAATCTGTCTCTAACAAAATACTTTATTTTGCAAAAATTGCATTGGATGTTCTCCATAAAGATACAAGCTCTGACTGCTCTAAAAGCAGTAGGGAGGCCTTGAACCCTTATACTTTATTCTCAGACTCCAAAGAAATGGGTAGCGGGAACAGGGACATGATTTACTACGGCAAGTTGAGCTTGGTCTCTCCATAAGCTCAACTGTTTTTGAAAGCCTTACCCAGTAGATAAGCAAGGTGTTGATAAATTATTTCATTTCACTTTTATTTAAAATGGGAGCCTGTGGACAACAAAGGCCCATTTTCATAGGCAACCGTAGTCATGATACAAATAACAGAGAGTATAAAATAGAAGACTACATATACGGACAATAAAATACATAGTACAAGAATCACATTTCTATAAAGTGGAGCACCATTTGTGCCCATTACAAATTTCTATAACGCCAATCACATTTCTTAAAGATGTAACAAAAGATTTGTAATTAGCTAATGTTTTTATCAATAAAGATAAGGAATTCCAAAAAATGCCAGCTCTGTAATAGAAAGCTGTTTGCCTAACCTTCTTTGAATGCTTAGGAAAATTTAAATATAAGCAATCTATCAAGCCACATACACACATTCTCCACAGTTACAGTGACAATGCTGGTCTTTCTACCAATAATCTTAATTTAGCTGGTACATGTTCATTTACCATCTTCCAAGCTCTCATATGAAATTATGTTATTGGGTCTTTAAAGGGGGGAGTCTGAAGCCTGCTTATCAGCACAGAGTTAGCTCTGACACTCATGATGCTGGCAACCTGGGTTTGGAAAAGAGACCAAGTCATTGGAGGCCAGCCAGGGAAGATAATCAAGCATCTGCAGGACTGCTCTCTTTTTTCAGGGTGGAATGGTTTTGGCAGCCCGTAATCTGTCTGACACCTAATGGTGGTTGAGTATACAGATGCCTTTGACCACAAGACAAGGGCAGAATGACTGATGGATGTTGATGACCCATGCATGGGAGTAGATACAGTAACTTCATGATGTCATTGCACATCCACTCTTCCAGGAGACAGAACAT
Organism: Neoceratodus forsteri; assembly: GCA_016271365.2. NCBI lineage: Eukaryota > Metazoa > Chordata > Ceratodontiformes > Ceratodontidae > Neoceratodus > Neoceratodus forsteri. Next base: position 400,297,237 of record CM057454.1, read on the forward strand.
AGGAGGAAAAAAGGCTGTCATGTGAGAGCATAATGCTACTCCTACCCACTGTATCCTCTGCAGCTTCCTTCCTGTTCAGGTCTGGTGGCTCCTGGCCTTCACATCCCCTTGTGGTCAATTGTCTTGCACAGGGGAGTTGATTGGGCAAAGAAGGCAAACTTGCCTTGGAGGACACACCGAAGTGGCCTGGCCATTGGGTGTGGTGCAGGTGGAACAGGATAAGCAGTTGAGCAGGGTGCTAGAGTCAACTGAAGGAATCCCATCTGACAGGGCAAAGGAGGGTTAAAAAAAGTTAAAACAAAAAAGGAGGTGTCTGGTTCCTACAGTATACTGTACACAGTGCACACAAATCTCCTCTTGTCACAGTCTAGGTTAGAACTCTGCAATGAAAGGAGCTCTTGGAGTTTCTGAGACTATATGACCACTACACCTGAACCAAAGTGAGAGTAATATATAGGCAATATGCCATACCCCATACAAATATATTGGTGATATTTATGCTGAATGTACTTTGACTTTATGACATCATGAGTGGCGTAGCTATGAGTGATGTCATAGGTCAAAATATAGGATATTTGATTTATCCAACACTTGCTCCTGTTTGTGAGGTGTTTTTTTTGGTTTTTTAAATTTATCTTTGTATTTTAAAGTTATTTAATGTTGTCCAGTGTGCGAATGCTTTTCAGGATGACCCAGTGGTTGTTTCCCTATACTGGTGCACCTAACACTATTGTGTGCATCCGTGCATCCACGTGCCAGTTGCCGATGTGCATTATGGAGAGTGAGCAGTCCAGTGGCACTGTTTATGCAAGTGGGTATGACCTGACTTTATATAACCTCTGGGGGAGTCTTTCCCAGCGAAGATTGCAGCAGAGTTCCAGTACTGGAGATGGGGTTCAGAGTGCAGAGATGGAGGACAGTAATGATATGAGGATGATTTCATGTGGTTTCTGCAATATGGCTGAAGGAGCTTAATATTGAAAGTACTCCTCAGGAGCCAGTTGAAACCAGCAGTTCTGATTTTTGAGCAGTGGAGCTTGTGCTGCTGAGATGGACCAGTCAGGAGCTACAGTGAGGATATTTTTGTGACACATACAAACAGAGGAGAGAAAGAAGTAAGTGACTCAGCTGGGACTTGAACCCAGGCCACCCGGAATACTGTTCTGGTCATGCTAACCAGCTGTGCCACAAGGCAACTGGAACCTGGGCTGTCCCAGAGCACACATTTCTCTTTCTCCAATACACAACATGGTGCTGCATAAATAATTACTTAATTTTCGATCACATGGGTGCAGTGTGCATATTTATGGAACATATACAAACAGAGGAGAGAAAGACGGAAGTGGCTCAGCTGGGACTTGAACCCAGGCTGCCTGGAATACTGTTCTGGTTGCACTAACCAGCTATGCCACCAAGGGAATTGTAACTTGGGCTATCCCAGAGCACATATTACTCTTTCTCCAATGTACAACTTGGTGCAGCACAAACAGTTACTTCATTTTCAATCACATGGGTGCGGTGTGGATATTTATGGAATGCATACAAACAGAGGAGAGAAAGACATAAGTGCCTCAGCTGGGACTTGAACCCAGGCCATCCAGAATACCATTCTGGTCATGCTAACCAGCTGTGCCACCAAGGCAACTGGAACCTGGGCTGTCCCAGAGCATGGGGGAAATGGACAGCAGGCTCATAGAATGGGTGACTAGGGTTGGATCCAAAGAGATGGATGCAAGCTGCTGTACTATTGCCATCCAGAAGTCTGTAAGAATGGGGCAACTCCAAAATATATGGGCCTGGTCTGCTTGGTTGGAGCCACACCTCCTCCAGCAAAATTCATATTCCTCCCCATATATTTCACCTGAATCAAGAAGGTCCAAAAATATATAATTCTATATTTCCATGAAAATTCATGCCAGGTAGTTGAGGCCATCAGCATCACTGCTGGTAAAGTAAACTTCACCCAGAACTCTTATGTATGATAGGACCACAAGTCCTGGTTCCATTTATACAAAACATATTCTGAACTGCGTTGCCATAGGTATTGGAAATCTTTAAATAAATGGCCTATTAGCTGTTGCCATTGCTCCCCCTTGAAATTCCCATGAAAAATCATAGCAGTAGAGGAGATGGGGTTCAGCAGATGAGGTCCACCCAGTGTTTTGTGTAATGAACATGTGCAGATTTGCAGGTATCTAAAATGTTCCCTGCCTTTCAGGCCTTAAGTATCCTGCAGTTGGTGAAAGGGAAGGACTCCTTGTGTATCAGAGAATTGATATAAATAACTAAGTTCCAATTGCACCCAGCACCTACATATAGAATCAGTTTGGGGTGGGATGAACTCCAAATCATTGGCCAGTGCCCAGCAAAACCACATAATTGGAAAGGTCCCCGGACAGGAGAGGAACTTAGTCCACTGAGACAGGGTGATGGCTGTGTATCTGGTAAATTCTCCCCATCAGAAAGAATAATGGAGGTGGGACAATAAATGTCAACTTATATCAAAGAGGTAATTTAAATGAAACTCAATAGGCTTCCATGGGGACTAATAATAATGTGTGAGCCATCCACAAACTATTTGTAAGTGGGCAGCCATGGCATAGGTGTGAACATTTGCTAGATTTACCCCCTTCCACCATCATGTTCCCTAGAAAGCTGTATGGTAGCACATCAAATCCTCCAGTGGAGTCCCCCCCAAAAAAGTCTGGAAACTGGTTTATCACAAGTTTTAAAGTACAGCTGCTCTGGGAGGAGAGGGAGGGCCTGCAAAAAACATGATTACCTGGAGAACCACCATCACGACAGCCTCCACACAAGGAAAGAAACTTCCATTTACAGTTTATTGGTTTTACATCGTACCGGACAGACTGTCAAGAACAGAGTCATTATACACTGACAAGATACGGTGTACTAAGCCTGTCCCCCCTCTCCCAGCATCCCACCCTGTATCCCTCCCCCAAAGTACAGCAATATTATACATCCTGATCAATACAATTCCACAGTTCCAACATTTCAGTTTTGACAATATGACAAGTTTACAGAATCTTAATCAGTGTTTTCTATTAGATTGTGAACAGAGTGTAGAAGGGATCCCATATCTTTTTAAACCTGCCTAATCTATTGGATAGGCTTGCAATGGCCTTCTCCGTTCTCAAATTCGCTAGCAGCTCCGTTAGCCATTCTCCATATTTGATTTCTGATTGATCTTTACAATGCCTTAATACTACTTTCTTGAGGGTCATAGAAATCAAGGCCATATAGAATTTCCTATTCTTGAAACCAGTGTCAGAAAAATCACCCAGAATACATATTTCCGGTTTAAATAGGCCTTCAAGCCCCAGTAATGGGTCAATTTTGGCCTGAATTGCCGCCCAAAGATGGACTATTTTGGGACAAGACCAGAAAATGTGATACAGGGTGCCTTCACTACTAGAACATCTCTCACACATAGAGGAGGGAGTCAAGCCATAACGTGCTAATCTCTCAGGAGAATAATAAAGGTTATGCAAGATGTACATATGCATCAGTCTTAATCTATCTTGTGTTATGAACCTATGGCAGTTAGACCAAAGTTCCTCCCAATTAATGCTATAGCCTGGGAAATGGGGGGACCAATAATGGGTCGGTCCAAAACTTTCAGGGTGCAACCAATTGTAAACGGTACCATAAATTTTGGACACCACATTCTGAGATCCCATCAAGCGTTTCCACTCTTCTATGGGGGAAGGTTTATTATTTGTGTCTAATTTATGTCCTAGAGTTTTGATCAATAAATGTCTCAATTGGATAATTCTGAAGAACAGTTTGGTAGGTACCTTAAACTTTTGCTTTATATCTTGAGCTGAAATCCACGTATTTCCTTCTCCCTTTAAGACATACAGTGGGATACCTTTCAACTGGGGTAACCAAGCTACAGGTATGCATTTGCCATCAATCCTGAAGTTGGGATTATTAAATGGGTTCTGAGTCAAATCTCCTGTGTTGTTATATTTGAGGGAACGGCAAAATTGGTTATGAACCCTGATCGACAAAGCTATGGGGGTATTCTTTAATGAGTTCGGAAGGAGGCTCTCTTTGATATATAGTAGTGATTCAGGATCTATACTATTACTTCTGATCCTCGTTTGCTCTATAATGAGCCATCTTGGGGTGTACTCGGTTGTAACTGGCTCTAACCATCTCAGGTATTTATTGATATGACTTGCCCAAAAGTAAAGCCCTATGTTAGGCAAGCGTAGGCCTCCCCTTTGCTTTGTAGCCCCCAATTTGTAAAAAGCTATCCTTGGGGCTTTATTAGCCCAGATAAATTTTGTAAAAAGACTGTTAATCTTTCTGAACCATGATATTGGTAACCAAACGTTAAGCATTGCTAGGGGGTAGTAGAGTCTAGGAAATACATTCATTTTTAACAGATTGATTCTCCCCCAAATGGAAATTGGTAATGAGGCCCACCTCAGTAGGTCTTGGGTTATCACTTGACATAACGAGTCCAGATTTAATTTAATGGTATTACCCGATTGCCTTGTTAGTTCAATACCTAGATACCTCAGAGAGTCCTGCTTCCAGACAAGACCTAGTTGTATTATATCTGATTTATACAACTTATGATTGAGCGGGAAGACCACTGTTTTACTTACATTTAATTTGTAGTTTGATACCGCACTGAAGGACTTTATGATATTCAACATTGGGGGAAGAGAAGAGATTGAGTTGGCCAAGTGAAGGAGCAGATCGTCTGCGTAGGCTGAGACCTTAACCTCACATGGATGAATTGGAATCTCTTGCACTTCTGGGCTGGCCTCCAGCTTACGGATCAATGGCTCAAGGTAAATGTTAAACAATAAAAGGGACAGGGGACAACCTTGTCTAGTACTGGAGTAAAGTGTGAACGGGTCGGAGATTACTCCGTTACCTACTATTCTTGCCCTGGGAGAGCTATAAAGGGATCCAATCCATGTCAGGAAGGTCTCAGGGAATTTAAAAGCCATTAAAGTACTAAATAGATACTGCCAGTTAACCCTGTCAAATGCCTTCTCGGCGTCCAGGGAGACTAGTCGTTGGATAGGGAGCGCTCCTGACGCCGAGAAGACATGAGACAGGGTACTAAGATGATCCATGAAGATTCATACCCTCATGAAACCCAATTTTGTTCGGATCCAATAATACTAGGAGAATTCTTTGTGTTGAGACGGCACGCCAGTAATTAAGACAGAATTTTAACATCCTGATTTAGCAGGGAAATTGGTCAATAATTGGTAACCAACTCAGGCTCCTTTCCAGACTTAGGAATGAGTACTACTAGCGCTTCAAACAATGAGGTGTCTACAGGGGCTCCTGACAGTATGTACTGGAACAGAGAGAGAGCGACATAGGGATGATGGAGGCCCTGAATCTTTGATAAAAATAAGCTGAGAATCCATCAACTCCTGGAGTTTTGTTTAAAGGAAGAATGCTTATTACTTTAGATATTTCCTGCGATGTAATAGGTAATATCAACTCCCTTTGTTGGTCTTCAGTAAGGTTAGGCAGGTTGGCCTCTTGTAAATAATTATCTAGTAGGGACTGGGTTGGTGGATTTGCCATAGGACCATAAAGTTCTTTGTAGTAGTTAAGAAATTCCAATGTGATTTCCTCTGAGGAGGTTTTCACTTGCCTATCCGATCTGGATTTAATTGATACTATATGTCTCGAGGACTCGTATTGTTTAATCCGTTGGGCTAATAGCCGTCCCGCTTTCTCACCTTGGTCGGTAAATGATGCCTGGGTTTTAATAATAGCATATTCTGCTTTTTCCTGAAGCAGCTCAAGATAGGTTGCCCTTAATTTAATGAGTTCTTGTATTATGATTTCAAAAGTGCTTGGGGATAAGTCTTTTTCTATTAAACTTATCTGGGATAATAGTAGGGTCAATTGTCTTTCCCTTTCTTTCTTTCTATTAGCTGCTAGACTTATGAAGACTCCCCTTAGGTAGGCTTTCAAAGCACACCATTCTATATCCAGCCTCTGAGTGGTACCTTGATTGTGTGCTATGTACTGATCAATATGGTCCTGAACCATACCGGCTAGCTTAGAGTCTTTTAGTAATTAGTCGTTAAGTTTACATCTACCTCCACCTCTACTAGGAGGTTCCATAGATAGGTGACAGCAGACAAGGGAATGATCCGACGGGGGGCCAGGTTGTATTCGGACGTCGATGACTTGGGGTATGTACACTCGGGAGATAAGCACATAATCTATTCTGAATGATGTTTTATGGACCGGGGAGGTGAAGGTATATTCCCTGTCAGTTGGGTGGAAAACCCGCCAACTGTTGCAGAGACCAAGTTGGTCCATAAGATCTCGGAGGGCACGTTGGGCCGGGGATAATCCCTTCCTGATACGACCATTCTTATCCATTATTGGGTCATAGACCAAGTTGAGGTCACCCCCCAGTATCATCGGGATCGAAAGGAAAGGAAGTAATGTTGTTATAATCTGCACAAAAAAGTTGGGAGAGTCTTGGTTTGGCCCATAAATGCTCTCTAACAATACTTCCTTCCCATACAAGAGACCTATCACAAACACAAATCTACCATTCGGTTCCCTCAATATTTTAGACAGGGTAAAGGGGAGCCTTCTATGAATCAAAACCATTGTACCTCCTCTGTTCGTGGAGCACTCGGCCGCAAAGACCTGGCCTACCTGTTGCCTGGGCATTTTGATGGCCTCAATATCTAGTAAGTGTGTCTCCTGTAGGAAAGTTATCTCTGCTCCGATCAGGTTAAGGTGCTTCAGAATCGAATACTGCTTAACCTTATGTCTAGCTCCTTTTACATTCCATGACACTACGTTCACTATCTTAGCCATTATTCTTTATCAGACATGGGCATGTCCACAGTGAGACCCTGCTAATATTGTAACTGTGACAAACTGGACTTTGCTGTACTTCTCGCCCCTTATCTATCTCTGCCCTACCATCCTTCTCATTCCATAATTCCCACTTACCTAACCCTTCTGGAGTGAAACCATCTATTAATACTGACTGTTTACTACTTACCCCCCCACTCTGCTCTATCCACTGACTTCAAAATCACTCCTTGCTACTCTCCTGTCCATTCCCTCCCGCCGCTAGATATCTGTTTTCCTCGAATTCTCTCTAATATATCTCACTCTAGATCAGGTTAGTGCTTCCTTAACTGTCTGAACATTCTCTCTGAATCTGGAGTGAAACGGTATCTCTATAATGAAGGCAAGAGCGTGTTTAAACCATATGTTAGTCCTTTTTATATATCCTTTTCCGGTGCTACGCCCTGGTCTGGTACGAATCCCTCCCAGTACAAGTAATCTGCACCCCTCAAGTCTTGTCAGTGTCCCCAGACTGTCTCTTAACCAGGTCCCAAAAAATATCAACCGTATCAGGGGAACCTTCAGCTTTCTGCTTGCAGCATGCATCTAATCCTATAACCTAAACTAATCTAATTTGTCATAGCTCACATGAAATGCCATTTCCCTTACTACTAAACCAAACCCGTGGCATGATTCTTGGTCAACAAATTAAAGAAAACTGCCCCCGGCACTGTTTCGATTGAACGGTGTTACCGGCCATGGAATTGTGAGCTCACATAAGTTCTATACTAGACTTATATCTATGTATTAACAAACTTGTTAACTCTGCCAACCCAATATGGTTACGTAACAGAAATCGTACAAATTATATCAAAGTACATGTTGGCCGACTTTCCATCCTGTAAAAGAGCCTCTTTCCCTGTCTTCAGGAGTATTAAGCAGCCGTGACTCTTGTTCACATTCCTTCAGATTCGAGCCAACAGACATCGGCGCTCTCGGTAATCTAGATTCTGTACTGCAAGAGTCTAATGCTATCAGTTCAAAATTGTCACCCAATCTTCTCCTTTTCAGTAGTTTAAACTCACAGAACTGTAAACCAAACCGTGACATGCCACTTAGTCTCCAAATTATAAAATTGTCCCCAGCTCTGTTTAGATTGAGCAGCGCCTCAGGCCATGCAATCGTGGTCGCAAATCACATCAATGATCGTCCGACTCTATACATCGATTCTTCCATCTGGATTAACCAACTTTTAAACACTCCAACCCCGTTAAGGCTGTATAACTGAAAACATCCAAAACTTAATTAAAGTAAATATTGACCAATTTTCCGACCTGGAGAGGAGTCTTATTCCCTGTCGTCTGGATTATTTTGCAGCCAAGACTCTTACACACAGTTCTTTCATTGATGAGCAAACAAACCACAGCGCCACCCCCGATAACAAGATTGCATACTGCAAGAGTTTAATGATACCAATCGCAATTATCACCCATCCTTCTCTTTATGCAGTAGTTTAACATGCAGGATTACCAGATCCCTTATTAGGATTTTAAAAGCTGAATGACTACTTTCCTTCAGGTTATAAACAGAACCACTCAGACATAACTTCCACTATCGATCCCACAGAATCAAGGAAAACATTTCACGTACTCCACCCGCTTTCTTCAGCGATTTTTAAACAGTTCCGCTTGGATTTTTTAGTTCCAATCTGGCTACTTCCACTTCTTCAAAAGTAGCCATGATCCTTCTAACAGTACCTGAAGTTTGGCCGGATACCCCATTCTGAACTTTATTCCAGCTGCGATTAACTTCGACACTATGGGGTGGAATTGAGTGCGATAAAGCCAGACAGATGCAGGAGATCCTGTGTTATTCTCAGTTTTGCTCCTTCCCAACTAATTTCTTTCATTTCCTTAATTTTCCCTAATAGGTGTTGTCTTTCTTGAAAGTTCAGGAATCTACAGATGATTGGGCGGGGGAGGGCCCCTGGTGGAGGCATTGGTCTTAGAGCTCTATGAGCTCTTTCGATCATGTAAGCTTTCCCAAAGGCGATGGACCGGCAAGTTTTCTACCAGCTTCTCCACAAAAATGATGGTATTATTTCCTTCTTCTTTTTCTGGTATTCCCAGAATGACCACATTGTTTCTGCGGCTTCTACCTTCTAAATCTTCCATTTTCACTTCTAACTTCTTGATTCTGTGCCACATATCAATTGCCTCCTCATTTGAGCGATCCGTTTTTTTCTCCAGAGAAGTTTTGCAGGCTTCATTATCTGCGATCTTAATGGATAGATCATCCAGCGTTTTGGTTATATTTTTAATATCAGATGCCAGAGATTTGACCTTGTCCCTGGACGGAGTGAATTCGGCGAGAAATCTCTCCAACGTTAGAGGAGTCCCTTCTTGTTCTTTCGTCCCCATGGAGCTTAAAACCACAAATTTTCCTCCGTGAGTTTGTTGGGCCTTAGGCCTCTTGCTTTGCTTCTCCGGCGAGACTGGTGGGGTATGTTTAGGAAGGGCTAGATGCATTTCTGCTTCCATTCCTGCAGATCAGAGTCTTCACTCGGCCTTAATCCGTGCCGTGGCTGCCTGGTAAGTCTTTTTTTTACTCTTTTTTACTCTTTTTAAGTTGAATTTGTCTTTTAGATCTTCCAGCGGCGGGAGCTATACTGGAGAGCTGCTACTCAGCGTCTTGCATCACGTGGTCCACAAGGGAAGAAACTTAATGACAGCTGGTTCCAGGTACGCAGCTCAGATATAATTTGTTGTTTAGGGGCTCAAAGTTAAGTAAATCTGCATTATTCAGATTTTGTAGGATGTAAATCCCCAAATATTTTACAACACTCCTGCTCCACTCAAAGGGGACTCTGTTTTGTCTCCACAGACTAACATTTATTTGTTGAAATGTTGCCCTGAATGTTCCTCACCAGATGTGACACACGGTAGGGTTGCCACCTGTTAGGTTTTTTACCTGGTGATCAGGTTTTCAGGGTCCCTATCAGGTAATCCGGTTTTGCTCTGTGTTGGTCAGGTTTTTGAGCCATTTTGAGTGCTCACATACTTTTGAAACAGATTTTGACTTCACATTCATTGTTTCAACTACACGTCCAGGTTACAAGCAAGTTCCATTGTCAATATAGCCTTTTTTTTGTAAAAGTAGTCAACCTGGGAGTTGTAAAGTATGGCCATTAACTCCATTAGTATTTACTTAACCTAATATTTTCCACTGCATCTTAAAGTGGCATAGTAGCAAAGCTGCCCCCACCTTTTGTAACAGCAACATAGACAGTTGTCTTCCACTTTCATTTGCTGGTAAACATTTTCATCTCTAACAAAATTTAGGCATTTTAAATGTTTTAAATTACTGTTTTCCTCAAGAAAAAAAGTATGGTCACTTCTTTGGCTTTGAAATAGTACTGTGAACATGAAAAGGAAATGGAACAAGAAAAATATATAAAGTATACATTATAGGAAACAATTTCTTTAATGTGTATTATTATATACCATGTGTACTGCTGTATGATATTTATAGTATTCCCCTTGTCTCCCCCAGATCATATCTGTAAATGAGATTTATTTTATCTCTGTATGTTTATCTGGTAAACCAATGTCAATAAATAAATACATACATACGTACATAAGTAAATAAATAACTAGGAAGAACCTGGGGAAGCAACTTTAACAGGTACAGTAAAGTATCTTAACATTTTTGTTCAACTGCTGCTTTAAGTGTTGTCTTTTATTGCTCTGGAAGTCGGATTAGGCTGGCAGCAGTAACAGCTGTGTTGTGGGAAAGCTAGTCGCAGTGCGAATGAGCAGCAGTCACTGTTTCTGCTGCAGTGAGAGTAGTACGCTTTTGGCTGGCAGCTTTCACGGACCCTTTATTCCCTGAACCTGCAATATTGAACCAGTACTCCGTCAATCAGTTCTTTATTTAACCAGGTGAAACACCATTGAGTAAACTCCTTTCCGAGGTGGTACTCGGCACCGACTGTTTAATCTTCTGGGTATCTTCATACCGAAAGCCATGTCTGTTTGTCAATATGCTCACTGATTGCTTTGTACCTGGGGTTTAAGTGTATGTTGGAATTTCTGCCTTTGTTCTGGGAGACCATGATTTCTTCAGAGCTCACCGGCAGTCGTGAGGGCTACAAGGAATTGCCCTCCCCACACACATCCCTCGTTACAACCAGAGCACGGAGCACAGATTTTAAGAGCTCACCGTGGTGTCGGAGGGCTAAGCAAGGGAATTGCCCTCCCACACACACCCTCGTATAACCAGAGCACGGGGCACAGATTTTAAGAGCTCACCGGCGGTCGTGAGGGCTACAAGGAATTGCCTTCCCCCCACACACTCCTCGTTACAACTGGAGCATGGAGCACAGATTTTAAAAGCTCACCAGCGGTCATGAGGGCTACAAGGAATTGCCCTCCCCCCACACACACCCCTTGTTACAACCAGAGCACGGAGCACAGATTTTAAGGTACTTACCACGGAGCTGCTTGCCACTTACCATGGAGCTGCTTGCATTTTTTAGCATTTTTAGCTTAAACTCCATGTTACCTGTACCTCTGTGTACCTGCCTGTTTAAGTTACCTTTCCCCTTTAAGGATGTTTTTACACTTTATTACAAACTGTTGCCTTTTAGTGTGCTATAAGTTGACTGCTAACTGCATTGGGCCATCTGATGTTAAAAACTGCAACCCTTATTGTGCCGGGGTTACTGCCCTGCAAGGCTCTCATTGTTATTGCCATTTTTGTATGTTAAACTCCATTTGTGCCTTTTAAATAATCACTGAAACTGCAGGCAGTACACCATAAATTAACTGCAGCTCGGCAGTGAAATTTGAAACATGTCCCCATAGAACCCTGCCCCCCCCCACGGGGTAAACCTTCTGAGCCCTATTTAACCTGGCTGTTTTTTCTTTCTCCCCCAGAGCTCACCAGCAGTCATGAGGGCTACAAGGAATTGCCCTCCCCCCACACACCCCTCATTACAACCGGAGCACGGAGCACAGATTTTAAGGTACTTACCACGGAGCTGCTTGCCACTTACCATGGAGCTGCTTGCCAGGATCGCTTTCTGCTCCATGCTGGCTTTGCCCTGCCAAACGCTACGTGTTCGGCTCCCCACCTCCCCCAACACCACCCTTGGTCGGCATCCAAATACATAGGTTGTTTTCAGATCACATGATCACAAAATAACCTATCAGGTCACTTTCCCATCTACAGCTTATCTTTTTCCACCACTAGAGGTCCTTCACCTTTTTTACTGTTTTCCTTTTTCTTTCTACCTTTCTCGCCAGCCCTGTCACATACTTTTACTCATGTTTTTCAACCCAATCATGCTCCCACTTACTTTCATCACTCTACTCCTGCAATTTATGCAGATACCTCTACCCCTCACTCATAACATGAAAAAGGGGCAAAATATTGAAACCCTCTTTCAGCATACTGGCTGGCAGTCGCAGCCCTGCCCCCCCCCACTGCACCTGCACTACCAGCCCATACAATCCCCCCACAACTCATATATAGACACCTACACCCGCACCCCTGGATGTCACTCCCACAGCAAGCTACCCAGTGGAGCACCCCTTTCTCCTGCCAACCTCCTCCACATCCGCAACACAACAAACCCCCCCTGTTTACTCCTCCAATCTGCCACTCTTACCCTGAAACTACCATTACCCACCATCAGCCACACACAGCATAAATGCCGAAGACCTGCTTCTCGAACTAACCGCAACCGACTCAGGTCTCTCATTCTCCTTCTTCTGCTGACAGGTAATATCCACCCAAACCCTGGCCCCCAATTTGCCACACCATCCCACCCATCCCATGGAAATGGCCTGTGCATTGCCTCACTAAACATTTGCAGCCTACAAAAAAAAATGGGATTCCTTTCAGGGCTGGGTACCCCAGAACAACCCAGACATCATTGCCCTGACTGAAACCTGGCTGTCCCCCTCTGTCCCCGACTCAGCAGTTAAGCTCCCTGGATACTGCCTCTATCGCGCCGACCATATGGGAAAGCGAGGGGGTGGCTGTGCTACCTACCTCAAGGACTCCCTCAATGGCCACCTTCTCCCCCTGCCTGTGCTAACCTCCAGGACTCAGGCCCTCATCCTAAAAATTACTCTAGGTAGGTCTACTTCCCCTCTCCTCCTTACCATGGCCTATGTCCCCCAGAGACCAGAAGCTAGCCTTCCAAGCCATCATGTCCCACCTGCCACCCTACACCCAAAACAAGAAAAATACTAGTGGGGATTTCAACATAAATTGGCTACAAACAGCTGCGCCTACATCAATGAGGCTGCCGCCTCGATCTCACCCAGGTCATCAAACACCCAATCGCTACACGCCCATATGGGGACATCCACCCTTCTAGACCTTGTTTTCACTAACCACCCCACAAAATAACAAGCACCAAAGTCCTCCCTGACACCCTAAGCGACCACTCACCAGTGCTCTGTAACTGGTCTGGTACCCCCCTCAAAACCGCGCCCAAAATAAATACGCAATGTAAATCAGGGCCTGGCAAATTACCCCTTCTCAATGCCCACCTCAGAGATTGGGACTGGACACCCCTTACAAATACACACAACCCTGACCACGCACTCGAACTGTTTGTCAACATCTTTAACTCAGCCTGTGACAAGTTCGCCCCTTTCGCCAAAACTATGACCAAGGGGAATAATGCCTCATGGTTCTCGGACCACCTCCAAGGCCTACTACATCAGTGTGATGCCCTATGGTATCCGGCCAATGAAACCCAACAGCCTGAGGACAGGCAACGCTATTGGGAGGCCCAAAACAAGTGCACCTGGGCCATTCGCACCGCCAAGGCAAACCATTACAAAGCCCCCTTAACCTCCGCCTGGGGAAATGGGCGCAAGTTCTGGGAGAACATAAAGGAACTCTGTGGCAAAGGCCCAAATCTCCCACCTGACCAAATATTCATGAATGGTAGCCTCTCCACCGACCCTGCCAGCATAGCCGCTGCCCTAAATACCACTTTCATGGATCTCTCCCATGTGTTGCCCCCAAATTTCTTCGACCCCCCCACCGGACCGTATCATCCCCCACCCCTCACTTGCAGCGCCTTTCTACCTATGAGTCCTTACAAGGGAGGCTGCAAAACCCTACCTTACTAAAGCTTTAAACAAAAACCACTACAGCCACGACTCCCTAGACCATAGACTTCTCCGCCTCACCCTCCAGGAAGTTCTGACCCCTCTCACCCACATTCTCAATCGCTCCCTCTGCCAAGGGAAATTCCCCACCCACTGGAAATTGGCCTATATCACACCTATCCATAAAAGTGGTGATCGAACATCCACAACTAACTACCGCCCCATCTCTATCCTACCCCGCCGTCAAAGGCACTAGAACGTATAGTCGCTGATCAACTCACTGAACACCTAAATAAATATAACCTTCTATCCAGGCAGCAACATGGTTTTCGTAAGGTCCACAGCACCACTACTGCCCTCCTTGAATTTACCTCACATTTCCACTCCGCCCTGGACCATGGCCACCTTATGGGTGCCATCTTTGTGGACCTATCTAAAGTATTCGACACAGTAAACCATGCACTCTTACTAAACACCATGGCCTACATGGGTTTCTCCGATGACAACCTAAAATGGTTCTCCAGTTATCTCTCTGATAGAACGCAGATAGTCAAGGTAGGCCCTGTCCTATCACCTCACCTCCCAATCCGATCCGGTGTCCCACAGGGCTCTATACTTGGCCTCCTACTTTTCAGCATATACGTCAACTCCCTCCCATCTGCATGCCCCGGAAATCTGCTCCTTTATGTGGATGATGCAGTCCTGTTCACCTCTGACCCAGCCCCCCTTAAACTCCACCAAACCCTCCAGCACTCCTTCCATGAAACCGAAGACTGGCTCACCACCCAGCATCTTATTATCAACTATAATAAGACTAAAGCCATGATATTTGCCCATCCTCAGAACCCACTCAAAAATCTGTGCCCCAAATTTCTCACTACAAATCAGACCCCCCTAGAACAAGTATACAACTTTAAATACTTAGGGATCACACTAGACCCCACCCTCAGCTTTAATCAACATATCCTATACCTAACAACCGCCCTTAGCTCCAGACTTGGAGTACTCTACCAGTACAAACACTGCCTCACCCCTGAAGCACTACAGCTTACCGTAAACTCCTCGATCCTCTCCCTGCTAGACTATGGCATCCTAATATACAGTGCCATGCCCTCCACAACCCTAAGTAGACTCTGGCTTGTGCTCAAAAAAGCCTGCCGCCTCATCCTAGGATGTGATCGTTTCACTCACTCCTGCTCCCTTTACAGCAGCACAAATTGGCTAAACCTGGATAGCAGAATTAGGTACCACACCTGCCTTATGACCACAAAGGTATTACTCGGCCTCACCCCACCCTCCCTACACCAAATTATCCTTCCAACACCACCAGGCAAAACAACCTGTAGCACAAGCAAGCGGCTACTATGGGTACCCCATGGCCTGACCTCCCAATACCAGCGCACTTTTAGTTTCAGGGCCCCTTCCTGGACAAACTCCCTCCCTATCCGTATAACTGATGAAAGAAGGCTGGGCCCATATAAATCAAAGCTAAGGGAATACCTGCAGGCTTCAAATAGATGTGACTGCCCTTGATACCTGATCTGCCACTGCCTCCTTACAAACAATCTATTAGAAGGTCAATGTACAAAAAAAAAATATAAATAAAATGCATTTACGAAACATGACAATCAGCCTCCTACAGAATCTCTCTGTCTTTTCCTTCCTCCTGGCTGTGCTAAAGTACCTAAATCTCCGTTAACCCTCCATGAAACAACCATGTAACCTGTTTTTTATTATTATTGTTACTTTTGTTATGTACTGTATTTCTGTATCTTAAGTCCCGTCCCTGTATCAATTTATGTATGACGTGGAACCTTTGTAAATGAGTCTCTGACTCAAAGGTCTTTCTGAATATCACAATAAAAAAAATATAACAAATGGCTTTCTTGGAGGAGCGATGCACGATGAGTCATGAAAAGGGGTGGGGCTGGGGCAGAGTTTAGGATCTGTTTTTTGCCTCATCCAAAGGTGGCAACCCTAGACATGCCTGGTTACTCAGGGGAATTATTTTGTTTTAGTTTCAGAAAAGGTTGTTGGTAAACTGAGATGAACTCAGATGGTTACTATCAGAGAAAGGGAGGTTTCTTCTTGTCAGCTGGTACATATCATTAAATACTTTCACAGTAATATGTGGACACTAAACTGAGGTTAGAAAAAGAGATATTAAACCAAGGATCTCTACAGACCACGTCTGGGGATTAGATGGAAGAACTGGTTGGCATATCATAAATATACCAACCAAATCTCAGAATATACCCTCTAAGAAGTGTGAAATTTCCAATAGTCCTATTTTTTCATGGCCCACAACAGCACAGTAGACAAAAAACACAGATAGAATATGACTGACAGATACCTGACCAGCTCAACCCAGGAAGAATGTATCACATAAGGGGAAGTGAAATATAATGTTTTGTGAGGATTATCATATAAAAGGGAATGTAGGGTTGTAAAAAGGGTAGCTGTATTCAGTGAATTAACTGCACTGTGTAAAGTATTGAAAGAAAGGCAAAAACAAATACTTTAATTACAGTACCTGTAAGTCTGCAATCATACTGCATCTTCCTAGAGCCTCATAAATGCAGGGCATTTCCATGATCCCAAAAGGCATTTGGCACTTTATAGAGCAATGTGAACATGACCTGAGTTTTGCAGAACAGCTGTAAAAGAGAATTGCACATCAGTTGAAGCCTAAAGCCAGGAATAGAGAGTAGCTCCAAAAAGCAACAAGAGAATCTTTAGTCCCATGAGTAACCGGGTGGTGATGGCAGCAACACAACTAAAATAATTTACCCACTCATTACTGGCAAGTAGTGAGATGCTTTAAGTCAGATTTTGGAACAAAACAGGTAGCCAGAGTGATGTGACCAAAGAGAGTGGACACGCTGCCGCCTAACAGATCACTTGAAATACAGTTTCTTGTTTTCATGTGAGATGGGGTGTGGCTGCAAATAAACTCTGTTACATTCCAGCAATGCAAACTTAGTCATTAGGATACATGCTATGAATTTAAATAGGGGGTTCAGTCATCAGCAAACCATCACTGTTGACATCAGCAGAACTCATTATTAGTTCATTTCAAAAAACTGGAATTCCCTTTCCTCCCTGGGCAGAATTTGGCCCAGGGTTTGTGAACACTTCAGACTATTAGTGCAGAGGTATTTCTGAGAACAGAATGTGTTTTGGTGTGCCTAGCTTAGCTTGTCAGCAGGAGTAGGTTACATTTTTTGAGCAAGTTTTTTTTTATTTTTTTTATTGTGGCTTAGGGACCAGTGGTGTCTCTCAAGGGAAACTGTATCAATCCCCCCCCCCCGATGAGCCTACAGTAGTATCCCTGTGAGTCACACCTGGCCCCTGATATCTGTGGTACCTCAATTTGGTAGGCAGACAACAGCAATGAAAGTAGGAGCCAGCATATCCACATCTAGCAAGAAGGATGCAGCAAGAGGCTGAAAGTACCCATATTGTGCAACCAGCATGCAGGAATTCAGAGCTGTCTTTTTTCCCCCTACACGCATCATAAAGAATATTGTCTACATAACTGGACTCTTAGGTAAGTGAGAGAAAGATGTAAGCCATAGTGAGTCATGCAGGAAATGAGAAACTGGGCAATCAGTCAAATGACTTGATGGACTGACCAGTTTCATCATCCGCGCAACTCCCAGGCACTTATCGAGTACTTGAGCTGTGCAACTTAAGTTTATTCAGGCACAAATTAAGCAGCAGATGAAGATCAAATGGGAACATCAAAATAACACGAATGGCACTTCAACAGTTCTGTCACACTGGAGGGCCAAAGAGCATAGGTAGGGCGGTAAGTCAGGAGGTATGTAACATGGGGATCTTCAGAAACAAAATCCATATTGCCAGTCTATTTAGATGGATCCTTGGATGAAGACTCTGTTTCAGATGAGATTTCTATTTCCAGACAATCCATGAGAGTTCAGTGTTGGGGGAAGCAGTTCCTATTCAATATTACCTAGAACAAAAAAGTGAGGGCAAGTAAGTGCAAGCACTCATCATTTCACAGATTCCATGTCAAAATTTTCAGGTTGCTTCAGTAAGACTTAGAGGCCTTTTCCATGTCCACCTCCATTTCCAATGCTTGTCTACCTCACCTAAAGATCAAGATTGCTAGAATGGGGTTATGTGGCTCTCAAGGACCCACATGACAAATCCTTCCTCTACAAATCACATGACACAGTGGCTATGTCACTGAGTACAGAAATTTGCTTGGCATATATGGCAAAGGAGGTATCCTCAGGAGAGTTGGGAGAACTATCCAAGGTTATGGATAAGTAAAGGAAGAAGGACAGGTGAGTAAGCAGGATGTCTCTCATGCCCTGTCCTTCCTACAGTATGAAGCACAGCCTCAGATCTGCTTGGACTATCTTATAGATTGGTCATCAGGTTCGTCCAGGCCACATGACACATTTTGCTCAAAATGTGGGCAGTTCACCAAACATCTAAGGGGCACCTGGCACAAGTACCCTTCATAGGCTCATTTCTGTTTCAGAACCATTGAAAAAGCAGTCAAAAACATCATGGATATCTGAAATAATAAGGTACCTCTCAGAAGTAACCACAAAAGAAGAAGCTCCAAGTCTAAATGAGACATCCTTGGCAGTGGGTCAAGTCAATTCTTTTGAGGGTCTACAGCTTCCAAATTTAAAGCCCATTCCCCGTTCAAGTCCTACTAAGGACTGGAGTCCCAGGGAGCTGTGTTCTTCTGAGGGGAACAGGATGGTTAGTCTCAGTTCTGAGAGCTAGCAAACTCCGAGGAAACTTTCCAGGGGGAAGGATAAAACACTGACAAATGACAGACAAGTGTGCACTCAGTATTATAACAACAAGCTATTTCATAGACATTTTCCTGACCCACCTACTCCACAGTTGTGGGTATCCTCCCTACATAAGGATGACAAATGAAAGGTACATGCCTCAGTCCACAAGCTACAGGGACTGGTGCCTGTATTCACATTTCCCCCTCAGTACAGAAACCAAGGGGGGTGCACTCCCATTTCTTCATAGTTCCCAAAAGATTAGGTGATTCTGACCAGTGCTAAACTTTACGTGGCTAAATGGTTATGATCACAATGACAAATTCAAGACAGAAACAATAAGAATGATCATACACATGGTTCAGCCAGAGGAATTCTTCTGTTTAGTAGACCTCAAAGAGTTCCAATACCAGAAGAAATAGTATGAGGGTCCAGGCCTGAAATTTGTGGCAATGTAGCACCCCCCCCTTACAGAAAGCAACAACTATGTTATTTTGATAGAAGAGTTCCTTAGGTACTTATCTGGGGTAGACGTGGTCTTGTACAGTGGTAGCAAGGTATGGCAATGCAAGATTTTTGTACCCATGTCAAAACAACATTTTGCACAAGTGAAAAGGCCACAAAAATGTACTAAACTTGTCAAGACAAGTTTGCAAGTAAAAATGATAGATAAAATGGGATTTAAACAATTTATTTTAAAAGATAAAAACAAATTTTAGTCATGTAAAAGGTGTCTTTGACACAAATTATTACTAATTTATTTTAAAAAACAAAAACACATTTTAGTCATACAAAAGGTTTCTTTAACACAAATTATTAATAATGCTCATTACTTAAAGAATGTTAGTCTTATGGTTTGAATTGATAAATGCACAGATTATTCATTGACACAAAAGTTTTAAATACCATATGTGACGCTTGGCCAGCTGGTTATGATTGTTGTATGAGATTTGTTATATAAAAATAGAGTCGGTGATTGTCTCACATAAGACAGCCTGTGCTTATGGGTGCCCTCCCCCACACTGGTTTCAGAGAAGCTACAGGATATATTAACCTGAAAACAGGAGCTAATTAAAAGACCAGAGAGACTTAATTAAGGGTCTCCCATTTTTCTGTCTTAATTAGAACTGACCCAGCTACCAGGGTATAGGACTCATAAAGTTTTATGATTTCTATAGGAAGAACATTTTATACCAACCTGGTGCTAAAGTTGTAAAACCCTGTGATATGCCTTGGGAATAGGAACTACACCAGATCAAAGAGAAAATGTTTAATTAAAGAGTCATTTTTAGGAAGTGGAGTTTTTGCTGATGTCTCCTTATTTAATATACCTCCTGATAGGGTATCCTGTTTGTATTTTTTTTATATTCTAAAAGGAGGAGCAAGATGACTCACAGAAGGGGTGTGGAGAGACACAGTTTAAACTAATACTGGTGTCTGATCTTTTTTGACATATCATTTTGGGACTCAAGAAAGACAGATCTCTGATCTAACTATAAGCAGTATAGAGGTATTACGTTAGACAGAAAAAGTCAAAATGCATTGTGGTAGGAGTTTTTGTTTTGTACTTTTCCTTGTTTTCTTTTGAGTGATTGTATGCTCTTTGATATATTGTTCTGTGTTTACATTTGTCATGTTTCTATCATCTTTTAGTAAAGTACCCTTTAATTTGAAAGACTGCCTGTGTGTCTTCCAAGTTCTTTTTGCATGTGATGTATACGTGGTTTAAGTTTGACAGCTGTTCTGGAGAGCTTGATGGTGTTACCAAACTGGGAAAAAGTAAGAATATACCTAA
This sequence comes from Neoceratodus forsteri, assembly GCA_016271365.2. NCBI lineage: Eukaryota > Metazoa > Chordata > Ceratodontiformes > Ceratodontidae > Neoceratodus > Neoceratodus forsteri. Next base: position 400,317,768 of record CM057454.1, read on the forward strand.
GGTCTTTTATAGAGTTTTAAGGGTTCATTTTGGAAGCCTGGCTTTGTGTCCCTGGCAAAAGATTGTACCACAATCCCCGAAGAGGGTACGTATCTGAGCCTGTACATTTGGTATGCTAGCATAAGGTTTATAGTTTGAATTCCCTCAGAACTTGAGACTAAAGGTGATTCAGACTCAAAAGCAGACAGGAGGGTTACCCTGTCTGTTACCTGTTCACATTACTGCACTCAGAGGTTGGCCCTGTGGGAGCAGAGGGCCTGACCTGCTGAGTGTGTTTCGTGACACCGTATTCATTGTAATAGAAGCCAGGTATACTATTGCATGCCATTGTGCTAGCAAAATATTAATATCCAATGGACTCCCTCTCAGCAATGGGCAATATGACAGTATATATGTGTGTCTAGCCTTTTTCAATATACTGTATTCATCATATGCTACATGTCTAAGTCTGAATAATTTGTAGTATCAGACTTACCTGGATCCACTCTGACAACTTTATGGGAATTATAAAAGTCCTCATGACCAGTACACAAGCAAGCCTGTGTGCATGCCATGCTCTGCCTGGAGCAACTGCAGTTGTGCTCACAAGTGGCTATTTTACACCCACATGTAATGAGTTCCAGGAGTGCTTCAGGTGGAGGTGTCTGTGTCATTAGTGTTGGAGAAATGTGTCCATCCTTGTCGTGATGCCAGCAATTTCCAATTGGGGATGGCATGTCAGACTGAACACCCAGGGCATGGTTCCAGATAGCGGTCTGTTAATGTGCGCACTTGGTATATTGCAGAAGACTATCAGAGGTTGAAGGAAGGGCTTTATTCTGGGCCTGTTTGTGACAGAAAACTTATATCACACCATTTATATCTGCTGAGTTAGCCGTTGGGTCATGGATAAGGGTTATCAGAACTTCTATTGATTTCAACTGTGCAGGAGGTATATCCACAATAGTGCCAAACTTGGTAAGACTTCTAAATCTGTATGGATTCTTCCTGACAAGCTTCCATGGCTTTAGTTTGCCAACCTTTGCAAGACTGCTGGCTGAATCACACCCAGTCAGTGTGTGCACTGCTGGAACAATTCTGCATATTTGTTGGTCAAGTTCAGCTGCTATGGTGTGGGTTGGTATAGACCTGGCTTTATCTTTCACACCAGTACAAAACCAAAGCTCTTGAGCTGCTTCCAACTAGTGAATAAAATGTACACAGAGAACTGCAACATCAGTGTCTGGAGACCACACTACTACACAAGGGTATTCCTGTGAATCATGTGCAACATGAGGTAGAAGCTGAGTATCTGCTTCTTCATGCAATGAGAATAGATTTCCTTGGTCAACAACTCCATCTGAAGTGACCATACAAGCAATGAGGCTGTTCTTGAATCCACCTGCAATAACCATTTTCTGATAGGTCTATGTGATAACGGCGAATGCCTAAAGGCGATCACCATTATCGCTCAGTCAGAGTGCCGAACACATTTTCAGCACTCTGACAACCCTGGCGCACCAGCACAATAGTGCCAGGACATATTTTTACTACTTTTTGTGGGGGGCTCCACCCCCCCACACTTTGCCCACCGCACCCCCCTACTTAAGGATTATCAACTTGGGGTGCATGTCGGGGGTGAAAGTAGTAAAATAAAAAGTTCAGGCCGGTGCAATAAATCCCACCAGTGCCCGGACCCGAACCCAGTACCTCAGCCACCCCAGCCATTGCCCAATCCTGACGCCACTCTGCAGCTCAACTGACAACAGCAGTACCACCTACAGCCTCTCCACCCCCCAGCCCATGCTCACCGTGCTCACTCCCACCCCCAGTGCATACTTATAGCAACATCCTGTCACCTAGTTCGCCCACTCCCTCATCCAGACACCCTACCCGTCAGTCCCATGAGTGGATTGTGTGAGGAAGGTGTCACCATAACGGATGGCGCCCTTCCTCATGCGCCCACTTCATGGGTTACCTTTTATGATCTGGGCTAATTAAAGTTTTTGCCATATCACACCATGATCCTGACAGGAATTTTACCAGATATTCTTTATTTTTGGGATTTCCAAAGAACTCACTCCACTGTATTGGGATGAGTGTTTTGGGACCATGGATTTTGACTTCATTGCTTTTTGAGGATTGCCTTCGTGCATGCTCAAAAGTTTTAATTAAATCTTTGACATGATATCAATCAAAGATGATATCTGCTGTTTTGCAGCTTTCATAACACTGTAGAGACAGGTGTACTGTTCTGAAGATCAGTTCAGCAAGTTCTCCAAAGCTAGTTGCACGATCATTTGTATAACAGCCATGCCATCCACTATCCAAGCTGTGGGCATGTTGGATGTTGGCAGTTGATACATTGATTCTACTTCTTTTTCTAAATCAGGCACCAGCTTACCCTTTGCAGTTTTTTTCAGGGTACCACCAGAGTGTGCTAGAACATATGGAACTGTGGAAAGCTCGTGTGAAAACTTCCTTCAGATCAATCTCTCTTGTTTGTGCAGCTCCCACAGGATGGCTAAACAACTCCCTGTCTGCCTTGATAGTCACTGTCTTATCACTACTAAATTTCAATTTGTTCTTCTTGCTTAGAGATGCAAATGTCTTGATGTCGAGCTTGTGCAGTGGTTCAAAGAATATAGTGGTATTTGAATTTAGTCTGTCTTTCATAAATTGTTTCATTGCTTTGATTCCTGTATCATCCACAGTAACAAGCTTGGTGGCAACTTCTGAGGGTGCAACAATGCCAGTTGCAATGTTGATGAGTCCTAGCAAGTCAGCATTCAAATCAAATGGGTTTGTCATGGAGTTGGTAGTGATTGTATTAACAATCTTATTTACATCTCCTTCATGTTGTTGCCTGCAATGTGATGCAGCCTCCTTGTGTTTTCCTTGTGAAATGTTTAAGTATAACATATCACACATTACTTTTGTGGAAGTTGTGACAGCTGAGCTCTCATGAGCAGTGATAAACCATCTAGCCAAGGCTCCTGGTTTCAAAGTGAAACACTAAACCCCCTTTTCCTTAACTATCACTATTTACTGTTTGTTCAAGTGCCATGTCTGTCCAGACTTTGCTGAATTTATTTCTAGACTGAGTTACAGCATGATTTCCTTGCACAAACTGCGTATGAACTTTATGGGCACAATCTGGCAGAAGCTTCATATTACTGATGCACACAGATACCCAGTGGGCATAGCTGCTGCAGTCAAAGACAAAAAATGGTGGCAGCATCTCTACAACCACCGCAAAATGAAGGCCCCAGTTGCTTTCATGTTTTGTTGTAATGAACTACAATAGGATGTGAACCATTCTGATGCAATCATCCCAGAATGCAAATGTTTGGGAAGTTGCTTTTCCAAAATTGCAAAATCTGTGCAATGTATCCTGTACATTCTTGAGGGCATCACTGAGCTGGAAAAGTGTTGCTGTTAGGCTTGTTGCATCATTGTTTGATACCGCATTTTGACATTCCTTGAGCTTTCTGTTGATTAGGTCTACATTACAATCAAGCTCATTGTCTTGCACCCAGTTACAAAATACGTGTATACAGAAATGAAGGTGTGTCTCAGGAATTTTCCCGGGTGCTGAAACAATGAAGGAAGGTAAATCCCGAATAAATTGACATAGACAAAGGCTTGTAGCACTCGTGGTCTCCTAAAACTCAGAGTGAAATAACACAGACAAACAGCAGCAATCAACAATTCAAACAGCAGTTTAATCACTGGAGCATGACTGCTTCCCTAGCACCTCCTCCCTACAATCAGGCGTTCGGATGGGGATGAATCAATTAATTACAGGTGCTACCTTTATTCTAGTAGCTTAAAGAAATACACACATTCACATAGTACAAACAGCATAATCCAAAACGTATAAAATAAAATTATAATGTACATCAAAAAATCATAAAATCATTCTACTGCTGATAAGGGAACAAACTCATTATACTGTACAAAATAAATACAATATTTTGTACCATTAATATTCCCTTGATTCAAGTAGTAGCTCATTACCAAGGTTACATGCAAATAACATAAATCAGGAAAGAAGCATAAGAAATGGGAAGGAGGGGACTTGCGGGAGGTGAAGGAAATAAAAGAAAAGGAAAATGAGAAAATAAAATGAAAAATTAAAAATGATGATAAAGAACAGTGGAAAGACCCAGGGGAGGAAAAAATAATAATAAACTAAGAATAAAAAAGTGTTTTATGGAACCCATTTACATTTGGAAAAAGATTAATTATTGATGTTAAACATCATCTGTATTTTCAGAATCAAAATACATTACTGCATCATGTTTAGTAAAGGTTCACAGTGGTAAGAGAATCACAATAATTTCTTTAACATTCTATTTTGTTAGACAACATTAAAAAGTTATACTACTATAAATGCTATTTTATCTCACTGTGAATACTAGGAGGCTCCTTATAGGATGCTAACCTAAGTACCCTAACATGATGACTGGCATGGAGAAGTATATGCATAGGATAGTGGACTTATAATTATTCCAATATTTTATTTTCTACCAGATCTATGGATGTTTATCACCCAGATTATTTATAATATTCAAAAAACAATAATTCAAATAAAAAGACAAAAAACTATTTAATTAACACACAGAAAAGGAGAAAAAAGGAGGACACAGGTGAGAGACATCCTCACTGAGCTATTGATTTATAAATCTAGAGGAAGCAGGACTTCAGAATGTTCACTGTTCTTTTATATACGGGGTGAAATCAACCTGATCATTGAACCCTATTGGCTGTGCTGAATTCAAAGAAACTATCCATCTTGTTTCTTTCTGATTCAGCATATTTATTCGATCACCTCCTCTTTCTAGGGGAGGTGCATAGTCAAGGGCCATGAATTTTAAATGCATTGGATCAGAAGTATGATACTCTGCGAAGTGGCTACCAAGTGGGCTATGATCACTTTGATTTACAATAGCCCTAATATGTTCCTGAATCCATGTTTTTAGTGGCCTTACTGTTCTTCCAATATAATGTTTTATACAAGTACACCACAAGACATAAACTACAAAACCTGAAACATATGATAGAAAGTTTTTTATAACTATTTTCTACCATTTGTTGAATGTGAATATGTAATGCCTTTGTTGGCATACCGACATAAATTACAGTGGTCACATTTAAAAAATCCATTTGGTTTTGGGGCTAACCATGTTTGTACTCCTATTTTCCCAGATTTATAGTAGCTTCTTGCAAGCATGTCCTTAATATTTTTTGCCTTCTTAAATGTTATTCATGGACTATCCCCTATTCCTGTTTTCAAAAGTTCATCTGTCAATAAAACATGCCAGTGATTTGTTATAATAGTACCAACTTGGCCTGCTATTTTATTAAACTTAGTTGAAAAGGTTACATTCCGATTACTGTGGTTGTTTTTCACTTTGGGTCTAAGTAAAGTCTTTCTTTCCACCATATTCACTCTATTGAGTGCCTCTGACAGCACTTCCTTGCAGTAACGTCTTTCCTCGAATCGATTTAGCATAGCTGCTATCTGTTGCTCAAATTCACCCTGATTACTACAGTTCCTTTTTAATCTTATTTGTCCATATGGAATTGAATTTACTAATTTCTGAGGATGTGCACTACTAGCATGAAGAACAGCACTACCTCCGGTAGATTTCCTGTACCCTGCGGTCATAACAACTCCATTTTCTGAAATTCTAATTTCAATATCTAAAAATGATAGTTTTTGTTTATCAAAATGGCTAGTAAATTGAAAACATTCTGTTGTAGTATTCAAATAGTTAAGAAACTGGTTGAACTCAATTTCAGAACCCTCCCACACACAGATAATGTCATCAATAAAGTGGTACTATGGTACCACTCCATTGATGAATTAATTCCTGTTGGTGTTCCAGACAAATTCTTCTTCCCATTTACCCATGTTAAATTGGCATAGGAGGGTGCCATTGAGGAACCAATTGACGTACCACATTTCTGTCTATAATATGTATTATTGAACACAAAATAATTGTGCTCCAATATAAATTCCAAAGCTTGCAACAGGAATTCTTTCAGTACTGTATCCCCTAAGGTGGATTTAGACAAATAATGTTGTACAGCTACCAGGCCAACCTCATGCTGTATGGATGCATAAAGACTGATTACATATATTGTAGCCCAACTGTATGTTTCTGACCATTGAAGTTCTTCCAGTTTTTGCAATAAATGCATGGTGTCTCTAATGTAGGATTTTACTCCTGTAACATATTGTTTTAAGAAATGGTTGACTTACTCTCCCAAGCTGTGGCTAAGGGAATTTATTCCAGAAACTATAGGACACAAAGGGTGTTGTTTCCTGTTCTTATGGACTTTGGGTATTCCATAAAAAGTGGGGGATTACAGGAAAAATAGGTTTCATAAATGCCGAATCGTCACCAGACAGAACCCCTGCACCATATGTACTGTCAATCCTTGTATATAGTTGCAACATGTATCCAGCTGTAGGGTCTCCCTTAAGTATGTCATATATGTTTCTAGCATTTAATAAAGCCATAACATGGGAAACATAGAACTCCTCATTCAACAGAACTATATTGCTACCTTTATCTGATTCTTTAATGACAATGCCTTTCATTCCTTGTAGTTCAGCTAATGTATTTTTCTCATTTACGCTTGTGTTACTGCATTTATTGTCACAACTTGTTTCATACAACTTTTGAATATCCCTTAGAATTAATTTTTCAAAAGCTGAAATGGCATTGTTCAAAACCTGTGGGGAGAAATTAGACTTAGCCCTAAATTCATTGATTCTTTTAATAACAATTGGTTATCCCTATTTAACTCTTGAGTCTCCTTCAGCATAATATTCAAGCATTTCCTCTAAGTCATGACAATCAAGTAGGCAAGTCATTATTTCATCAGTTCCTGTGGAGGCTTCTATTTCAGTTGGCAGTCCTGCAAATGCACTAAATCCATGCAGTCCCGGGACTTCTGGGAGATTAAGATTGTTATTTCATCCCATTATAGATCTTGTTTGATAGTAATACTTCAATTTTAATTTTCTAATCAGTTTGTATACATCTGTCTTTATTTCAAAAAGATCTATAGAAGACTTGGTTTGCTGGCCAAGGCACCTAGCTTCACCTGAGCTCTTTCCTTCTAAGACTGCTTGAAAGGCAGAGTAGAGAAACTTACCAGAGCAAGGGAGAAGGATTAAGACTTAGTTTGGCTAAGCAGATTTACTGTGTGGTGGTGTTTTTTATTTTTACTCACAGGGATTGCTACTGTTTGTTGTTAACATTTCATTGCTTTATTTTTCTCTGATTCAAATTGTTGTTGCTGGTATACCTTCTTCTGCATTATTACAAGGTGTGCTACAGGTGTGTGCTAACAGATTACTGCTGTAATCTTCTGATTCAAATTGACTTTGCAAGGTATATCTTCTGTTACTGCTTTATTTTCTCTGGAGCAAAGTGTTTCTTACAGGGTATATCTTCTCTGAAATGACTGTATTACAGGTGGAGCTTACATTTTTGTGACTTTTTATCATTGGGCTAAGCAAAATTACTGTTTGACACTGTGTTTTACTTTTTTCTTGTTTGTTGAAAAGGTTTGTTATCTCAGAGGTGTTTCAGTCTCCTTCTCACATTGAAGGAGCTAATTGCTTTTCCTCCCACAGCTCTTCCAAAGGATTAGGTGTGTATGTGGGGGTGGAGCTGGCAAACTGTCAGTAATTTCCAACAGAAAGAAGGGTTAAAAGTCAGGTTAGTTGATATCTTGGAGGTAGAAGACTTGGTTTGCTGGCCAGGCACCTAGCTTCACCTGAGCTCTTCCTTCTAAGACTGCTTGAAAGGCAGAGTAAGAAACTTACCAGAGCAAGGGAGAAGGATTAAGACTTAGTTTGGCTAAGCAGATTTACTGTGTGGTGGTGTTTTTATTTTTTACTCACAGGATTGCTACTGTTTGTTGTTAACATTTCATTGCTTTATTTTTCTCTGATTCAAATTGTTGTTGCTGGTATACCTTCTTCTGCATTATTACAAGGTGTGCCTACAGGTGTGTGCTAACAGATTACTGCTGTAATCTTCTGATTCAAATTGACTTTGCAAGGTATATCTTCTGTTACTGCTTTATTTTCTCTGGAGCAAAGTGTTTCTTACAGGGTATATCTTCTGAAATGACTGTATTACAGGTGGAGCTTACATTTTGTGACTTTTATCATTGGGCTAAGCAAAATTACTGTTTGACACTGTGTTTTACTTTTTCTTGTTTGTTGAAAAGGTTTGTTATCTCAGAGGTGTTTCAGTCTCCTTCTCACATTGAAGGAGCTAATTGCTTTTCCTCCCACAGCTCTTCCAAAGGATTAGGTGTGTATGTGGGGTGGAGCTGGCAAACTGTCAGTAATTTCCAACAGAAAGAAGGGTTAAAAGTCAGGTTAGTTGATATCTTGGAGGTAGAAGACTTGGTTTGCTGGCTCAGGCACCTAGCTTCACCTGAGCTCTTTCCTTCTAAGACTGCTTGAAAGGCAGAGTAGAGAAACTTACCAGAGCAAGGGAGAAGGATTAAGACTTAGTTTGGCTAAGCAGATTTACTGTGTGGTGGTGTTTTTATTTTTTACTCACAGGGATTGCTACTGTTTGTTGTTAACATTTCATTGCTTTATTTTTCTCTGATTCAAATTGTTGTTGCTGGTATACCTTCTTCTGCATTATTACAAGGTGTGCCTACAGGTGTTAGCTAACAGATTATTGCTGTAATCTTCTGATTCAAATTGACTTTTGCAAGGTATATCTTCTGTTACTGCTTTATTTTTCTCTGGAGCAAAGTGTTTTTACGGGTGTATCTTCTCTGAAATTACTGTATTACAGGTGGAGCTTACATTTTGTGACTTTTTATCATTGGGCTAAGCAAAATTACTGTTTGACACTGTGTTTTATTTTTTTCTTGTTTGTTGAAAAGGTTTGTTGTCTCAGAGGTGTTTCAGTCTCCTTCTCACATTGAAGGAGCTAATTGCTTTTCCTCCACAGCTCTTCCAAAGGATTAGGTGTGTATGTGGGTGGAGCTGGCAAACTGTCAGTAATTTCCAACAGAAAGAAGGGTTAAAAGTCAGGTTAGTTGATATCTTGGAGGTAGAAGACTTGGTTTGCTGGCCAAGGCACCTAGCTTCACCTGAGCTCTTTCCTTCTAAGACTGCTTGAAAGGCAGAGTAGAGAAACTTACCAGAGCAAGGAGAAGGATTAAGACTTAGTTTGGCAGCAGATTTACTGTGTGGTGGTGTTTTTATTTTTACTCACAGGGATTGCTACTGTTTGTTGTTAACATTTCATTGCTTTATTTTTCTCTGATTCAAATTGTTGTTGCTGGTATACCTTCTTCTGCATTATTACAAGGTGTGCCTACAGGTAGCTAACAGATTACTGCTGTAATCTTCTGATTCAAATTGACTTTGCAAGGTATATCTTCTGTTACTGCTTTATTTTTTCTGGAGCAAAGTGTTTCTTACAGGGTATATCTTCTCTGAAATTATTACAGGTGGTGCTTTACAGGTTTTACAGTTTTATCTAACATTAGGATAAGCTTTCAGGGTTACTGCATTTGTTGTTGACTGATTGTTTCTGCTCTACCTCCTTGTTCTTCGTCCGTGGTTCTTCTTTAGGCAGGGAAGGGCCCAGCCACCCACCCCCATCCCCAACCACCCCACGCCACACTCCTTTATAGGGTACCACAGTTGTGACATTTCCTGTGACAGAGCAGGAAGGGGCGGATCAGTGGGGCCTCCACAAGGTGATCTCATTTATAAGGCACTAGTAATTTAACTTGTTATAATAAGTTAAACAAAGCACAATTAAACCATTACTTGCATTTTTTTTTCCTTCTAATTACTCTGACTAGGTTACAAACCCAGCAACTTATTTGTAATGGATTTCATTAACTGCAGGTACTGTGGAACAATTTTCAGAAGGACAGTCTTACAGGATTTAGGACACTGTCCTACATGCTGGGCCTTTGGAGATCTTAGGTCTCAGCTCCGGCAGCATGGGCAGAGATTGCACGCCTCAAATTTCATATTGAAGAGGAAATACATTATAAGAACCACCGCCATTTCCCCAGCATCCAACAGAAAAACCTCGACCGCAGAGGGTAGTTGGTCCAGGAGGTTGGCAGGTGGTTAGGAGGAGCAAATCAGGTGCCCCATCACTCTCTGCTCTCCAACACATTACCTCCAAAACCATATAAACACTACAACAGGTATCTGCCTCTATCTCTGAAATCAAATAAAGAGGCAGAAGACACTGCAGAGCAGGACACTGCGGCACAGGAGCTGGCACAACAATACTCACCCAAATCAGGAACCAAAACTAAACAAGCACAAAGGAAACTCCAAAAACTCTGATCATAGGAGACTCCATGATTCGGGAGTTGATACCCATCTCCAGCTCAGGGGTGATGGTCAGATGTCTCCCAGGTACATCAGCATGGAGAGACACTGACCGCATTGCTAAAATTGTTCACAAAGCAGGAGAAAACATTGATGTCCTAGTACACATAGGGACTAATGATCTCGCCAGCCGGTCAGTTGTGGAGACCAGGAACACCTGACTAGGCTGGGTGACAAACTATCATCTATTTCGTCTGCATCTCCTTCTGGAGATCCTGCCAGTCTGGGAGAAGGAGCAGATGGACGGAAGGTCAGAGAAGGGGAGATAGGGGAGCTAAACACGTGGCTCAAGGACTGGTGCCAGAAAAAGGACACAGATTTGTAGGAACTGGCAACAGTTCTGGGAGCGAAAGTTCTTTAAATTTGATGGACTGCATCTGACTAAAGAGGAGTCAGTGCATTGGGGCAGAAGTTTGACGTCTTTGCAGAATATTTAAACTAGCAATGGGGAGAGGGTGCAGCACCCCATACGTCGAATGGAAAGAACACCTCCCCTCAGCTAGTGGTCAAACAGGAATTCAGCGTGTTTGCCGCTCATTTGCATCACCAGGTAAGAAAAAGGTTTGTCTCCCCATACGATGCACAGGGTAATGCCAAACTTCACCCAACAACTAACACACCAAAATCTGGCAAATGGAAAATCATGTACACAATGCTCACAGCCTGGGAAATAAGATCCCAGACCTGCAGGCAATAATGTCAGAGGCTAAACTGGACATAGTAGCAATTAGTGAGACGTGGTTTACCAGTAACCACACTTGGGAGACTTCAGTACCTGGCTATGTATTGTTCAGAAGAGACCGAGGTGCAAAAAGGGGGGAGGAGTGGCCTCTGTATGTTAATGAAAATATCAAAGCTACAGAAATTCAGAATACACTAAGGAGCCAGAAGAACTGTGGGTCACCCTGGAAACAGGAAATGGGACAGCTATAAGAACTGGGGTTGTCTAAGGCCCCCAGACCAGAGAGAGGACATAGACACATTACTGTTAGAAGATATACAAAACATGACAGCTAAAGGGAGGTTCTGATAATGGGAGACTTCAACATGCCAGATACAGATTGGTCAATACCAGCAGGAACATCGGCCAGAACTAGACACATAGTGGATTCCTGCAGGGAGGGCCTCAAACAACTGGTACAGCAACCCACAAGAGACAGGGCTATCCTAGATCTAGTACTGACTAACAAAGAAGGGATCACAGATCTCCAGGTAGAAGGTCACCTGGGGCCAGTGACCATCACATGGTATGGTTCAATTTGGCTACTACATCTAAATCATCCCATTCCAAGGCAAAAATATGGGACTTCAGAGGAGCTGACTTTGATAAGATGGCCAACAGAGTTAAGCTAACCTGGCAAAAAGAAACACAGGTGAGGAGGTACAGGCAAAGTGGGCAAGCATTAAGGATACAATACTTGAAGCAACATCCCATTGTGTTAGACAGAAAAGGAAGTGTAAAGAAGAAGGAAACCACTTTGGTTCTCAAATACAGTAGCAGAAAAGGTCAGAGCCAAAGGCTGGCCTTCAGAAAATATAAGGGAACACAGCGGATGAAGATAGGAGGCATACCAAACTGCCCTAAGGGAAGCAGGTAAGGCAGTAAGGCAGGCAAGTCCCAAACTGAGGAAACACTAGCACGAACAGTAAAGAAGGTGACAAGACTTTCTATAGATACATTAGTGAAAGGAGAAAGTCCAGAGGGGGTATTGCTAAGCTTAATGGAGAAAAGGGAGCATGTGAGGAGGAGGACCTGTAAAGGCATCTATCCTAAATAGATACTTTTGCTCAGTATTTACTGAGAGAAGGTAGGCAGGGCCCACAGCTCAGCATCATGGACACAGGGGAGGGAGGTGAGCACTACTCCTTCACAAAAGAAAGGGTCCTACAAGAGCTTGCTAAGCTCAGGGTGGATAAGGCAATGGGACCTGATGGCATACATCCCAGGGTACTTAAGGAGCTAAAGGAGGAACTAGCAGAGCCATTAGCAGAATTGTTTAGTGAGTCTCTGAGCACAGGAGAGGTCCCAGAAGACTGGAGAAGGGCTCATGTGATCCCACTCCACAAGAGTGGTAGCAGGGAGGAGGCGGGGAACTACAGACCGGTCAGTCTTACCTCAGTAGTGGGCAAGATTATGGAGGACACCTTAAGGAAAGGATAGTGCAACACCTGGAATCCATAGGGCACAGGATCCAAGACAGCATGGGTTTACAAAAGGAAGGTCCTGTCAAACTAATCTCATAGATTTCTTTGACTGGGTAACCAGAGTGGTGGACCAAGGGGAGCAGTTGATGTCCGCTTACCTTGACTTCAGCAAAGCTTTTGACACTGTTCCACATAGAAGATTGATAAATAAGCTAGGTAGGCTGGGGTGGGTCAGAAGTTGGTCAACTGGGTGGCAAACTGGTTGACTGGCAGAAAACAGAGAGTGGTGGTAAATGGTATACAGTCAGAAGAGATGCAAGTCACAAGTGGGTACTTCAGGGATCAGTCCTGGGGCCAGTCCTATTCAACATCTTCATTAGTGACCTCGCAGATGGACTAGAGGGTAAGGCTTGTCTGTTTGCAGATGACACCAAGATCTGCAACAGAGTAGATGATCCAGATGGGGTGGGCAGAATGAGAAGAGATCTGATAAACTAGCAGAATGGTCAGAAGAGTGGCAACTGGGATTTAATGCAAGAAGTGCAAAATCATGCACATAGGGAAGAGAAACCCTGAAGCCACTTATAGGCTGGGAGGGGAGTTGCTAGCAGTCACAAAGGAAGAAAGAGACTTGGGCATCATCATCACTGATGACCTAAAATCATCCAAGCAGACCTCTAAAGCAGTAGGTAAGGCTAGGGGGGTGTTAGGGTGTATTAGTAGGGTATCACAAGTCGTAAGAGGGAGGTAATAATCCCTCTGTACAAGACATTGATTAGGCCCCATCTGGAGTACTGCGTGCAGTATTGGAGGCCACACCTTCACAAGGACATTAATCAAATTGAGGCAGTCCAGAGAAGGGCAACTAAAATGGTGCAGGGACTGCATCAGAAGACATATGAGGACAGATTAACGGAGCTCAATATGTATACCCTTGAGCAAAGGAGGGAGAGAGGTGATATGATCGAGACATTTAAACACCTTAAGGGCATAAACAAGGTGAAAGAGTCTAACATGTTTAAATATAAGAAAAATAGCAGGACAAGAGGACACAGCATGAGATTAGAGGGAGGCCGATTAAGGGGAATGTGAGGAAATTTTTCACAGAAAGGGTGGTAGATGCATGGAATGGCTTACCACAAGAAGTGGTGGCTATGAATACAGTGCAGGGCTTCAAACAGGCATGGGATAGGCATAAGGAGCAATACAAATGACTATGAATAGATAGGTCACTGACAGAGCAAAGGCCGATGGCACATTTATAAGGTAGAAAAAGAAATGGGCAGACTGGATGGGCCTTGCGGTCCTTATCTGCCGTCAACTTCTATGTTCTATGTTTCTATGTTTCTATGGTGGGGTGATGAAAAGGATAGTACTTTTTCCAAAACCTGTACCAACGATTCAGAGAGTTCCAGTTCTGTAAGATTAATTATTGTATTTTTGATTGCTGATTTTTCAAATTCCTTCTGGGCCTTTCTTTTGTCCCTCCCACATTGTCCTCTCCTCGTCTTACATTTGTATTTTTGTTTTTCTGCTGATTTTTTGTTAATAGAGGATCTCCCTCCCTTTTTCCACTGAGCTCTAAAAAATGATTTTTTTCTGCTTGAGGTTCCTGGTGCTGTACTGGATAGTTCAGTAACCTCTGAATTTATTGTGACAGATTTCTTATTGCTTTGCTGCCACCTACTGTTAGACTTCAATCTATTTCTCCAATATCTTTGTCTACTACCAGATCTCCCTCTCCTTTGTGGACTAAATTGATTAACCGGTAGTTCCCACTTAAATACTTGTTTCTTCTCAAAGTCACCAGTGTCTCTAATCAGTTTAGTTTTTTTTCCTTTTAATCAATTCTGTTTCCACTTTAGAAGTGCTTACAGTGTACTTTTTACTTAAATTAGGGAACTCCCTGTGATTTTTAATCAATTTAAGCACTTCTTGTGTTTCCATGATTTCTTTTTCTATTTTAAACAAATCTTTGTTGTCTTTTCTGATTAAAGCTTTATGAAAGCATTTGTACATTCAGAACAAGCTAGTTCCTATTCTTGTTTGAGTATCTCATCCTCAAAACCACATAACGGCTCTTTATCTATTCTTAAACCTTGTGGTGAAAGCTCTTTTTCCAAGTATTGTTCAAGCAGTAACCTATTATAATATTTATTGAGCTCTTGAATTCTCAATTTCTCTAAGCAGTGAAATAGATATTTAATCTCATTTCCATCTTGCGTGTCCAAATCTACAGTTCCAATATCCAAAGCATGTTTTTCTCTACATCGCGATGTAGCAGCCCGGTCATCCAGGCAATCAAATATCTCAGTTTCCTCATTCTCTGTGCTTGTTGCTGCAAAATATTATAAATAATCTGGGTGATAAATATCCATAGATTTGGTAGAAAATAAAATATTGGAATAATTATAAGTCCACTATCCTATGCATATACTTCTCCATGCCAGTCATCATGTTAGGGTACTTAGGTTAGCATCCTATAAGGAGCCTCCTAGTATTCACAGTGAGATAAAATAGCATTTATAGTAGTATAACTTTTTAATGTTGTCTAACAAAATAGAATGTTAAAGAAATTATTGTGATTCTCTTACCACTGTGAACCTTTACTAAACATGATGCAGTAATGTATTTTGATTCCGAAAATGCAGATGATGTTTGACATCAATAATTAATCTTTTTCCAAATATAAATGGATTCCGTAAAACACTTTTTTATTTTTAGTTTATTATTATTTTTTCATCCCCTGGATCTTTTCATTGTTCTTTATCATCATTTTATTTTTTTAATTTTTTCATTTTATTTTATCATTTTCCTTTTCTTTTATTTCCTTCACCTCCCATAAGTCCCCCCTTCCCCTTTCTTATGCTTCTTTCCTGATTTCTTTTATTTGCATGTAACCCTGGTAAAGAGCTACTACTTGAATCAAGGGAATATTAATGATATAAAATATTGTATTTATTGGGTATGGTATGAGTTTGTTCCCTTGTCAGCAGTAGAATGATTTTTTTTGATTTTTTCATGTACATTATAATTTTATTTTATACATTTTGGATTACATTGTTTCTACTATGTGAATGTGTGTATCTCTTTAAGCTACCAGAATAAAGGTAACACCTGTAATTAATTGTTTCATCCCCATCTGATTGTAGGGCTGAAGTGCTAGGGAAGCAGTCATGCTCCAATGATTAAGCTGCTGTTTGAATTGTTGATTGCTGCTGTTTTTCTGTGTTATTTCACTCTGAAGTTTAGGAGACCATGAGTGCTACAAACCTTTGTCTATACCCAGTTACAAAACACCTGCCACCTCAGTCTGGACAGAGCCTCCATTACAATCTTGTAGGCCCTTATTCCACAGTTGTATGATCTGCCTTTAAGTAGATTGCTTGCTGTGTTACCATACACCTGTGATTCTGTGAGGATGTCTTCCAGACCACTCTCTTCATACATATTTCCAATTACAGCCAGACATGTCTGTGCTATGTGGAAACCACCCATTCTCAAGTCTGTTTTCAGAAATTCCTCTGGGCACCACCACTGAATCTCTTTGGCCTTACAATATATAGCCACGTCAAATATCAAGACACTGTAATGTTGTCCAAATGTCCTAGACATCTTGCAGATGTTCTTTATTACAGTGAAACTGTACTCCATTCAGTAGGCGATGCTGGCAGCATTGGACAATACCCAATAGATGTTACTGTTGGCATGGTAGATGAACTCATCACATTAAAAACTATTCATCCTGGTACTTGCTGAGCTTTCACCTTTTCAAACTCAACCTTGAATTGCTTGGTTGGGCAGCATCTTAGAATTAGCCATTTCAGATCAAGGTTAGTGGCTTGTTGGCATGCCTCAACATCAGTATACCAGTTACTTTTTACTTTTCATGCAAGATTTATTGTAGAGCATCTGCTATGAGGACTGTACTCCAGAATGGCTTGGCACATTGCAGCATACCTCTCTAGTGTCCCTCATGACGAGTGACAGCCCTCATTTTGCCCCTTAAAATTGCTTTGTCCCTCATCCGTCCCTCATGGAAAAGGTGCTGGCCACACAAAGAATGTGTTGTAAATTCAGACTTTAAAGCAGAAACTCTTAATATTCTAAAATACTAAATCCAAAATAAACTTTGTGCAAGTAAACACTATGGTTTTCACAGTGTTCTGAGCTTGTATCTCCATGTTTGAGGATATGTCCTTCATTCTGAGGGCCTGTGTCCCTCATTTTGAGTGTCCAAAAATGTCCATGTCCCTCATTTCAGTGACAAAAGGTTAAGAAGTATGCATTGCAGGAGTTTCAAGAGATCATGTTTGCAGTGCTATTTTCTTTGTTTGAGCCTGAGCTGCCACTGTGCTAAAGCTGCCTTCCAGAATTGTGGGAGCCTGACACTGATATATTAGCATAGTTATGGCATGGGTTGTGTGCTTTCCATCTAACATTTCCTCATTTAAATCATTATTGTCAGCAGCAAACTGAACAAACTCCCCATGCTGTATGTCTGATGGAATTATGATATTGTCCCTGGCAGCTGTTTCATGCTGATCCATTGCAGTAGCTGTATCAATTCTCTCTAGGGCTTCATAACTGACACAGTGTGCTAGCTTGTACACCATTGTTACTACCTGTTTAGAGCCTGTCATATTGCATATGGACATTGCAAGCCCAACATGTTTAGGTGTATACTTTGCACCTCTGGATACTATATGAGTGAAGTCCTGACCAAGTGATAATATCTGTCCATGGAGGGTCTTGTTGGTGGCTGTTACTCAAGGACTGCCATCTTCAATAGGTTCATCACCAACATCCCCTTGGAATACCCATTTCAGGAACCTATACACATTCTCAGGAATCATGCCTAATGCTTGTTCTGAATTGACAGTGGAATTATCAGTTGGATTGATATCCAGTCCCTCGCACATTCTGAGTTCACTATGGAGGACCTGCCCTGAATGAAACCGCATAAATGCAGTTGAATATTTATCTATATTTCCAGAATTAGGGAGAGGATTTTCCTCTTCATGCTGTTGCTTCAAATGCAACCGAGAAGCTATGTTGAGGACATCTTCTAAAGACACAGCACTGCCATACACAAGCTCTGGATTACTTGGATCATGGTGTGTTTGAAAAACAATTTGGTCACCAAAATAGTTTGCAAGTCTTTTCTTTAGCTTCTCACTTTGGTAACTCTCACTGCTAGGAACTTTGCCTTTCAGAATATACTGGTATCTCTGTAATAGATAAGACATGGACAAGGCTTTCTGCTGATAACAAGGTCATTCTCAGTTTCAGAAATCAGTTCATGGCCCGGTGGTGCAGAGGGCTGAGGTGTTGGACACCACACCTCCAACCATGCTGTAACACGGGTTTGAGGAATGGACTTGGGTCATCAGGGGCTGGCCAGGGAAGGAGGATTGAGCATCTGGAGGACCTCTCTCCTCCTGGGGTGGGTTGGGGAAGCTCCACTCTGTAGCTGGCCTCGGTGGAGACCCCGGGGCACTACTAAGCAGCTGCACAGGAGGGACAACCAGAAAGCCAGAAAACAACTTTTGGCACTGCTGGATGTTAACCTCCACATTCTCCACACTCCCAGAACCTCTGGGAGCCTGCTACTGTACAGCAGCACCCCTGAGTCAGTAAGGAAATAGAGTGCTGGGGTTTCCCTTTCCCCAGTGCCTTCCTCCTTGGAGAAGGGGGACCTGCCCAGAGATGGGTTACTCTGGGATGACTCAGAGGTCTGGCTGCAATATGTAGTGAGAAGGCAGCACTTAGGAAGAGGATGGCCAGGGGGTGGAGAGGTTAGGAGGGCCAGAAGGAGAGGCGGATGCCAGAGCATCACAGGAGGGTAAAAAGATAACACAAAAAAAATTAAATCAGTTCACTGAAACATGCTTTATACACAGACTCATCTTCCTTGTCGCTGGATAGTGAACATTTTTTCTGTATGTTTCTTTTGCTGGTGAAAGTACTGTGGCAGTCTTTGTGGTACTTTGCTTCAAATGTAATTAAGTTTTGTCCAGCTATTCACTTTAAGGCTGTGTCATCTTCTCTGGCTTCAGCTGCATCAAGCAGTTTCTTGCCCTCTGAAGGTTATAGTCTGTGATAGATTTTGGTTTTTTTTGTGATACACCTTCTGCATATTATACCAAATTCCAGTTAACAGGCTGGTAAGTCGATTGCCTACACTATGAGCTTGAACACTGACCTGTATCAGTAGAAGAGCCAGGACTTGAACCTCTTCCTCAACCTTCAAAATGCTTCCGGTTTGTTTTGCTGGTGTAGGACTGATAACATCACACGTGATAATGTACTGCAGGCAAAGCTAATAATGTGTCACTGTCTAATGGTTGCAATCACTGATAAATATGATCTTTTCTAACAAGGCATGCATTATAAAATTTCTTTAGACCTCCAGGGGGTTGCTGTCCTCAGGTGTTCCTGTATTGTTATTTGGCAGATGATACACTTGGACCAGTTACTAGTCAGGCGGAGTATTTTGGTGAGGAGGATCAAAGTCTCATCAGGGTCTTCAGCAATTTTGCTGCCTCTAAGTTGTTGTTATTACCTGAAAAAAAGTGAAATGCTGTCAGAAATATTTTCATTAGGACATCATGTACGCAAAGGGTAATAGTAAATGGAGTTCAATCTGAAGAAAGGGGGTTACTAGCGTGGTCCAATAGGGTTCAGTACTCGGACTGGTCTTCTTTAATGTCTTTATAAGAGACATTGCAGAGGGACTAGAAGAAAAAGTATGTCTCTTTGCAGATGACACAAAGATCTGCAACAGGGTCTGTACAGAAGGTGGAGTGGAAAGGATGCAAAGGGACTTGTCAAGGTTGGAGGAATGGTCAAATGTATGGCAGCTTACAGTCAATGCCAAAAAGTGCAAAGTAATGCACCTGGAAAACAAAAACCCAGGGGAAGAGTACACAAAGGGGGGTGAGGTACTAACAACAACAAAAATGGAAAGGGAGCTGGGGTAGTCATATTAGATGACCTTAAGGTGGGCAAGCAATGTGAGAAGGCAGTAAGGAGGGCTGGTGGGATACTGGGATACATAGGGACAGACATCACCAGCAGAAAACAGGAAGTTGTTATCCGTCTGTACTGACAGTTGGTGAGACCCCATCTGGAGTACTGCATGCAGTTCTGGAGACTCCATCTCCACAAGGACATAGATAGAATGGAGGCTGTCCAGAGGAGGGCAACTAAAATGGTGCAGGTTCTGCACCAGAAGACATATGAAGACAAATTAAAGGAGCTTAATATGTGTACCCTTGAGGAGAGGAGGGAGAGGGGGGACATGATAAAAACTTTCAAGTATCTCAAGGGAATCAACAAAGTCCAAGAGTGTAGCATCTTTCAGAAAAAGAGATGTACAAGAACAAGGGGTACAATTTGGAGATAGAGGGGCACGGCGCAGAGGTAATGTGAGGAAGTATTTTTTCATGAGGAGAGTTGTGGATATATGGAACAGCCTTCCTGAGGAGGTAGTGGAGTCAAACACACTTGGGGAATTCAAGAATGCATGGGACAGACATAAGGCAATTCTAGTGGGGAGGTAGGAGGAAGTAAGCTGTTGGTTAACTAGGATCTGCAGCTTATCCATTAGGTAGGAAAATGGGCAGACTAGGTGGGCCAAGTGGCCCTTATCTGCTGTCAAAGTCTATGTTTCTATGTTACATTATTCATCTTGTAAAATTATAAAAAGAAAGCACTCTTTGCCCACGTTTTATAGCTGTAAAACATGATGTTGTAATAAGCTATTTTTAAAAAATTATATAGTGTAAGCGGTTCATAAATTGCACGTATAGACAAAACAACAAGCAAAGAACATATTGAAAGTAAATTTGCCAAAATGAAATCAATATAGAATGAAAACACTGTAAAATTATGCACATGTTAAAGGATAGTTATTATTCTGACTTTTCCAAGAAATTTGTGAAGGCAATTTGACATGATTTTAAAAGTATTCATATTTCTCAAAGTCACCACTGCATGATCCCACATCTCCCCCTAAAATCACTCTTGGGGATTCATCCCTTCTTAAAAAAAAGCATTAAATCTTCTTTATACAGGGGGGTGAGGGGTGCTACCAATTTCAGATTTAGATGGCTTTTTCCATTTGGGCCCCCAGACTAAAAGGTTGCTCTAATCTTCCATGTATGGTACTCTCAGCATCAGCACAAACCACATCTAATGGAAAAAACAGGGCACCCATAAGGTCAGTTTAAGCAGATAGTCCAAAACACAAATTCATACAAACAGGCATTTATTTTATAAAATAAAAACATTTGAATTATACAGCCTGGCACTAGTCCAATACTCTCACCAATGTTTCATGCTGGAACAAGTGCCTTTTCAAGGTGATTGCGCCTCTTCAAGGATGGGTATTTATACCTACTTTTTAAAAGCCAGTGAATGTGGCACATGCCACTCCTAAAACAGCTCTTAAAATATAAAACATATTTATATATTGGTGCAAATAATTACTTATAATAAGTAATACCAACCTCACAAATGCCATCATAATAAAATGCTATAAAATAATATAATGCTTTGCATAATCCCGTTTCATATCTTGCACCTAATGGGGAGGTGGGAGCGTGTGTTGGAGGGGGAGATGTAGTGTAAGTGGCAAAGAAAAGGAAGGTAGGGAAATGGGTAGTAATGCTGAACAACTAGTATATGTGGCAAATAAACCTTACCATAAGTGGTGCTAATAAAAACATAAATTAAGTGCATTTACAATAATTATAGACCTACAATTTTATCATGTCTTAGTCAATTTATATATATATTTTTTTAAATGTTTCATATCATTAAAAATAAAGCAGCAACATGCAACCCTATTTTGGTTCCTTATTCTTAAAGGCAAACATCAAGTACATAATTTGTTAATATTCACCTTTTTAACTATTTTGCATTTTTATATATATTCATGCTATCTCACCAATAGGGCTCAAAATATTAAACTAGCAATCTGTAAGCTGTTTTGCCATAAAGGGATTTGAACTACTAAAAAATACCAGCAACAGCTTAATCTGGTTCAACATCAGTTGGCATTCATCTGTGTCCCTTCCCCTGGGTCGTGCCTGAAAATAGGCAGAATTTGTCTAGTTCACTTACCTGGTCAACAAAAACTAAAATAAAAATAAATAAATAAAAATCATGCAGACAATAAAATATCTCATATGTGGACTAAGCTGAAATGACTCATTTAAACCCAGACTTATGCAGGCTTTAAATGGGTATTGCCAGTACATCTCTCCCCTTAGAAACTTATTTTCCAGGTTTCCCGAAGGCCTAAGTTTAATTGATTCAGTCCCCTGGAATTTAAATCTGTGGCCATGTTTTTTTTTTAACATGGCAGCCCATGTGTCTGAACCTTTCACAATAAGTATAAGCATATGCAACTTTATTTATAAATAGCGCTATTCACCATAAAGATCCATGGCACTAGTACAATAAATAATTAAATCATAAAATCACAGCTAAAAACTCCAATCATCACTATTAAGTATCGAACTCACACAACATCAGAGAAAGCAAGATGAAACAGATGAGTTGAGTTGCTAGTACATGCTCTCCTATCTGTTTTTTTAAAAGGTTTTTATGTTTTATTTTTTCCAGTATAGAAGGCCTCACAGGTACATTTTGCTGAATTTATTCATTTGTTTAGTTTTTGTTGACCGGGAAGGAGTACTAGACAATTGTTTGCCTATTTTCAGCCTTGTCTCAGGGAGGGGGATACAGATGGATGCCAACTGAAATTGAACCAGATTTTAAGCTGTTGGTGGTATTTTTGGTGAATGGGAGAAGTCTGGCCAGTACACCAGGGAAATTCCCCATCTCACTTGTAGGGGAATTGCTGGCCATCTGATGGCCACTCTGGGTGAGACACTGGAGAGAATGGACGTGTCTGAGGCAGAGGAGCAGGCCTCCTCCTCCTCCTCCTCTGGCCTCCTTCTGCAAGAGGCTATTGACAATATTTTGGATTTAACCAACTTTAATGAAGAAGAAACGGGAAATTAAATATTTATTTCCATGGAAGACTTGAGCATGATGGATGGTGAGACTTTAAACTGTGAACTGATTAAACAAACGACTCAGTATCTGAAAAAAAAACCACTGTTAATCCAAGGAAAAATGCTGAAGCAACTTGCAGCAGAAGAACAACACCACACCACCCTGAAGCAGCAGTTGCAAGTGGAGCTGGAAAAACTGCAAGCTGAGAACCCGCCTGTCAAAGTGTGTGGGCTGACTGTCAAACAAACGGATGAAGCAGCAGCATCAAAGGCGGATACCTTGCTGTCAGAAGATTGCTGCTCAAACACTCAGGTAAATGCTTCTTCTTCTCAATCTAATGATTTTAAGGCTGCTGGCAGTGAAAACACTGGAAGCAGCATATGTCGAGAGCCACAGGAGACAGCTCCTGACATACTGACTGTGCAAAGCAAACAGATGTACTCACGAAGTAATCCACAAAATTTGGTAAAGACAGGCTGTAACCCAGAGAAAATTCTTACTAACGTTCCCTTTAAAACAATACCTGGGGTGTCAGACTCTGAAATTATAAGTGTCAAGAATCTCCCAAAACAAATGAACTCAGTTCAAACCTCTCGAAAGGAAATGTCCAGTCCCTCTGAAAGCTGCACAATTTACCAAACAGACCCACATTGTCAAACTGGGACTACTGTGTTCTCTTTTACTGTAAAGGAACCAGGGGGGAAACTACTATTTAAAGAGGAAACTAGAAGTAAACGAATGGCCTTAGCTTACTTAAAAAGAAACATTCCTACTGACTTAAAAATCCTAAATGATGATGTTGGAGATGACCTACATCTTGGTGTCTCAGAAAAAATATAAACTCCTGCAGCTGCCATCCAAACTTCTTTTATGGTTAAACCTTTAAATGCCAACCCTTTTGCTCAGTGGTCTCCAGAGAAAGCTTTAAAAGGGGCAGGATGGATGAAGATGCCAGATGGTAAATGGCTACCAGACCCAAAATGGAAACTTGCTTCTCCCTCATCTCAAGCTACACCAACATGGCACCCAACAATCCAGCAACAGGTAC
Organism: Neoceratodus forsteri; assembly: GCA_016271365.2. Taxonomy (NCBI): domain Eukaryota; kingdom Metazoa; phylum Chordata; order Ceratodontiformes; family Ceratodontidae; genus Neoceratodus; species Neoceratodus forsteri. The sequence goes on from CM057454.1 coordinate 400,341,386, forward strand.
CTGGTAATCGAACCACTACTGGGGGTAGCACAGTGACTGAGAGCTTTACTTCAGAACAAACCTCCATTCAGGGAGGTAGCAGTGAACAACCAGACCTTCCCTCCTCCCCCCAGGGCCTGCAACTGGTATGGGGCACATCAATACTGGAACTGTGGCTCCAGAAACATCTGGACAAGTAGAGGACCCTCCCAAGACCCTTATTGTCTGACCTGTTCTCTAAGAACAAAAAAGAAGCTGCACCTTGGAGGAATGCTGCACGCATTAGATACAAAGGGGGTTGGAAATCAGGCCAGACAGGCAATATGTGGGAAAAACTCTGCTAATAGAATCTTTAGATTTCTCCCCAAGAGAGGTTTTTCCTTTTATTGATATCTCTGGGGAGGATAATTTTGACGTAAGTTTTAGATCTGCTTATGCCCTTGATTTGTTTTGGCAGCATTACAATCAGGTAAAATTCTCCCCCTCTGGTTGTAATCCCCCTCACAAAACCCCTTGCACAATTTGTCATAGTGATGTTCAGAAATGAAGGGGTTACCATAGAGGACATCACTTACTGGCTCTCTCAGAAATGTGATGTTTTAAGGACTCCTGAGGCAATTCTGGATTCAGAGCTCTTCTGGACAGGGAGGGGGGTGTGTGGAAATATAAAGTAAAATTACATCAAAATGAGAATGAGATTGAGCATATCCCAACTCCATCCTTTTGGGGAGAGATAGGGGAGTGTGTTTTTACACGGGGAAACCCAGTACTTGTTATAAATGTGGAGATAGGACACACTTATCTAGTGTGCATGACAGACCTCAGTGTGTTAACTGTGGGGAACTGGATCACATCAGCCACCAGTGAGCTAACCTTACAAAGTGTGATTTATGTGAGGAAACTGATCATATCTTCTCTGAGTGTCCCTGGGCAGCTAAAAATAAGGCCTCTACAATCAGTCCTGAATTACTAATCCAAAAAGCCCAGGATGCTGCTGAGCCCCCAGGAACATTTTCCTTGTTAGACCCTGCCCCACCCCAAATCCTGAGATATCTGTGCAAGAGAATACTACAGTTCCCTCTGAACCCCCAGAGAAAGTCCAACCTTCCACCACACCCGAACCTCTGAGTACAGATACCATTCAAGACTTCCCTCAACTATGTTATCAGGACCCTGGGGAAAATCACAAAGAGGAAATTTCAGCTCCTCCACCACCAACAAAATCCACCCCAATACCAAGAAGGTGGGTGACTAGGAATTTCAAATTCCACTCTCCCACTGAAGGTCCAGCAGTGGAAACTGAGAACTCCTATACTGTCTTAGCTACCACTTGGGGTGACTTCGACATGGACATCGGTGACTCCGACTCCCACTCCCAGAATCTTGAGAACATAATGACCAGCACCGATGGAGTGGGTTATAAAGGGAAAAAGAAAAAAAGAGGAAAAAGAGTCCCTGACCTTTGTAACCCACTGAAAGGAAAGGAAACTTCACATTGGGTCTATTAATGCCTTTAGTTTGTTGAATGGGGTTAAAAGGCAATCCTTGTTCCATTATATACATGACAACAACATTTATATTTTTTTATTACAAGAAACCTGGATGTTCACCATTGACCAGACCCATCTCTTCTAGGCAAAATGGGTATGGGGCCCATCCTACTGGTCCTTTGGGGTCGATAGAGTGGATGTGATAAGGATCCTCTTTAATTCTTTTTCCTTTCCTTTAACAAAATTAATAGAATCTTTCCCTGGTAGACTATTGATATTGGATGGGATTTGGAACCATTCTCCATATAGATTCATAGCGGTGTATGGCCAACAATCTAAAGCTGGAAGGGTAGCACTTTTTTCCCTATTTCAACCCTATATAATGTCCTCTACCAATATTGTTATGGGAGGAGATTTTCATTGCAAACAACCCAAACCTGGAAGAGCACTGGAGGGGAAAAAAACATATTGTGACTCGAATGCTTTAAAAAAATGTATTGAGTTAGCAGATCATGAGGTATGCTCTAAACACCAGTCACAAGGGCCAAATTTTACCCAAAGGAGGGGGAGGTTGACATCCTCAATAGATCATTTGTTCATCTTTAAGAATATGCCCATGCCAGAATATGAGACTTGACCACTGGGGTTCTCAGACCACCTATTATGAGCAATAACATTTCAAACCCTTTCTTCACAAAGACAACAATCTAATAGGTAAAGATTAAACATTTATGTGCTCTCTGATCCAATTGTGCAACAGGAAATTAGGACATTGTTATGGGCAAGATCATCTGTTTATCTGTTGTATGACAATATTGGAAATTTGTGGGTTGACGTCAAAACTGATATAGCTTGCTGGTTTCAAATGTATGGGAAGCAGAACGAAGGGAAAATATTTCTCAAATATTTGCAACTTAAAAAAAAAAACCTCAATATTTATATACCTTAGAATCTACCTCCTGACATGACTACTCCCCACAGATAGAACAACTGAAGAGCGAGATTAAAAATTACAATATGATAGTGCTAAAACTCTAAAAGCAGAATTGCAATATGGTACACAAAAATCTCCTATTGAAGACCCATTTGAGGCTTTTAAAACTAGGAAAGAAACCATGACAATACATACCTTACAAGATGCAAGTGGGAACCTAGTTACTTCTGAAAAGGGCATTCATCAGATAATCACTGCACATATGCAGTCCCATGATATGGGGTGCCTTCTCCATCACATAAAATAAAATCATACCTATACAAAGCATATAAAGAAATTACACTCAGTGGTTCCAAAGACTTAGTCTTGCCAATACTGGCACCTGAAATTGAATACACAATTCAAACATTAAAATTGGGAATTTCCCCAGGGCCTGATGTGATCCCTTAAGAATTCTATAAAACCTTTGCTAAGGAACTATCTGTATGTTTGGAAGCTATTTTTTCCTATCTTTTGTATCTAAAATCAATTCCCTCCTTTTTCAAAGTGGGGCTATTAGTATTTCTCCACAAGTCAGGGGACATGGTTAATATCTCTAATTGGAGACCTATCACAATTCTAAATTCTGATTTTAAAATTTTGTTCCAGATCTTAAACAACAGACTATAGATTATTGCCAAAGACCTTATTCACCCTGCTCAGTTTTGTGGTCTTCCAGACAAGAAGATACAGCACCCCTTAATGATCCTCAGAGACCTTATAGAGTATTTCTGTCTATATAAAATAAACAAGGTTGCATTATCTCATTAGATCAATGTAAGGCTTTTAATAGGGTTTTCACTCTTTCTTATTTCTCACCCTAGAGCATTATGGGATTCAGGGAATTTGTATCATGAATTCTAGTGCTATACTCTTCTGCAGCAGTTCATGCATTAATTCAGAGAAAGGCAGCCGCATGTATAAAAATTTGAACCTGGGTTCAACAAAGATGTCCTTTAAGCCCTCTCCTCTACATTTTTTCCCCTTGATCCCCTGATAAGAAGACTGCATGACTCCCCAAGTTGGATGGGTCTCTCAGGGTCATCAGGAACTGATACCCTGAAAATATAAGCTTATGCAGATGATGTATGTCTTTTCCTCTCCAGTCATACCCAAATTCCCATTTGACTACAAGAATTGCAGATGTACAGTATGAAGAAGTCTCTAACTCTAAGCTTAACTTACAAAGAGTAGGGTCCTATTCATAGGCCTGAGCCACTCTCCCCCAGTAACCATAAAAGGGCTACAAATTTCCTCAGAACCTCTTAAAATTTTAGGCATTAAGTTTGGATCTCAAAATATTCCCCTAGATAACTGGAACTCTTCCTTAGAAGTAGTAGAACACAAAGTTCAGAGGTGGAAAAGATGGAAACTTTTCAAAGTCAAAAGAGTCTTCATAATAAAAAAAATCCTAATACCTTGCCTACTGTATGTAGCCATGATTACCCCGAAGATACTGGAAAACAGACTGTATGCATGTTTTTTCCAGATGGGGGAGTTGACTCAACCTCATTAAAAAGTGTTTCATATACCTCCCCAAAGTTCAGGTGGGCTGAGGTATGGTGGACCCTATTACCTTTATTCTTTCTTTGTTAACCTCCCAAACTATCAAACTTGGCCTTATACCCTCCAAAATGACGCAATATATTTGGGTTCAGAATGTTTTGGTCCTTTTTTTTCAGCTATGGGACAGTATCCCCCTGAAGCCATCACCATGTCTCAAGTTTCCAGAATATTTTAAACCCATAGCCCAGAAAGTACACAAATGGGAGTTATCAAAAACTGTGGTTAGCCAGAAATTAGGTTCCCAGCTGTATAACATTCTCCTGGCAAACATTCATCCTGTAGAGCCAGAATTTAAAAATTGTCCCCATCCCTAAACCCAAGAGTATTGGAACAATTAAATAACAACCGGATTCCAAACCATATGTGGGAAATCCTGTTGCTGTCTGTTTATGGCAGACTCAATATAAGGGGAAACAGAAAACATAAAGTGCAAGAAGGAAGGAACTGCCCCTATAACTCCTGCCAAGCCATTGAAGAAACCATGGACCATTTATTGTTTCATTGCTCTATGTCAAACCCTTATGGGACGTTATGGCAAAGAAATGGGAGTTAAATGGTTACAGAGCCTAAATTATGAGATCCTAATATTAGGAAATTAGCCACATATTTTTAGCAAATACTAGTGGGATGGTGGCTGTCCTATTGCCCTGTGTTAAATTTTATTCATGGCAAACAAGGTGCCAGTGGGTACTTCAGCAAAAAATTATGTCTTATCAGACTTTTTCTGTCTTAGTAGATCAAGCAATGATTTCAGTATACTTGAAAGATAAATCAGTTCATTCATCAAGTAAGGTGTTTAAATGGTGGAAAGGGTTCTCTATGTTCATTAAATATAAATAATTACTTAATAAAGAAATGCAGATATGTTATTTTTTTTCTTTGTGTCAAAAACAAAAAGCTTAAAAAGTCAGGTGAAACTTTTTGTTTAGCTTATCCATTTTGTAGTTTTCTGTACTAACATTTTGTTCATGTACATATTTGTGTTTATTTGTTTGGAGTGTTTTCAGTAAAAATCCCCTACTATCAGTAGGGAACCACTAGCCAACACAATGGGCCAGAAGCTGCTCAGACTTGACGGGATGGCTGGGATGCACCGAGGAGGGTGGCCAACTTAGCATCCCTGAAACATTAACTTTAATGTAACTGATGTTATAGAAGTGAACAACAACAATAAGAACAACCAATGGTAATTACAGAAGAGCAGAATGATCTCAATTTACAAGAAGCTGAAATGCAACCTGATTCTGAAACCATGAAACAAAAGATGAGTTACTTGCACAAATCTCCAAAATGGAAGCTGAGTATTTGAAACAAAGACAACAGCTTGAGGAACAAAAGAAAAGAAAACACACCTCAGGATGTTCTCCTGATTCTAACTCTGCACCAAAACTCTTTATTTTTGGAGCTGCAAAGAACCCAGATGCACTTCCATCTACAACAATGCCGTACAAACAAAACATCCCAGGGGACACTGAATGGTCTCCAAACACTGCCCTAAACAGTGCTGGCTGGATTCAAATGCCTAGTGGGTCATGGATTCCCAACCCAGTGGTACCACTCCCAGGATCCCAACAACCCACAACTTCGGGGAAATATGCTGTGTAGATAACCAGAGAGGCACAGACACCACCAGAAGAAACAGCCTCTACTTGTGCTAAAGTCTCCCGAGATCAAACTTCACAAGAGGCAGGTATTACCTATTCCCCTACTGAAAATACCTCTGAAATATTTTTTGAAGCTTTAACAGATGTGATGCCACCAACTGTAACCACTGACCCTACTGATGATCAGGATATGAACACGAAGCCGATGGGCTCAAATGACAGTTCATCCCACAAATAACTTAGCAAGCCTCCTGAAAAAACACTTGAACAAGCAAAAGAAGGCACGTAATTCAACTGTGATATGTTAGGGTCTTGAGTTACCACCTGATAGATTTTATGTAGGTAAACGGTTGCTGAAGTAAGATATGGGCTTCACACCAGCAGAAGTGTATGTCCTTATACCTGCTCCAGGGGAGGCCACTTTTGATATGTTTCCTGTCTACTGTATCATTAGACAGATTTTGGCAATTATACAACAGTCACAAGAACACACCTCTATAGGCCCCCTTTCAGACAATCCCCATCGCAAAATTGACTTTCAAGTTAATCACGATACTATTCTGGAATGAAGGGGTAAATGTTTCAGATATTGTGTATTGGTTAGGGAAAAAATTTGATATTCAAGGTGTGCCTGAACTCATAGTAGATGGGGAAGGCTTTTGGACAGGAAGGTGAAAAATAAGGATGAAACTACATCAGGATGACACAGGCATTAAGCATCTCCTAATTGTTTTATTTAGGAAGGACAGAAGGGTCCTTTTTATCAAGGACAGCCTATTAATATTCAATTGTAGGTCCCACCAACATATTAGTACTACCTGTGAAGTTGTGAGATGTCTCCCTTGTGGTACTATGGGACATACATGAGAAAAATGTATGTCACCATCTGTGTGTCACCTGTGTGATGAAGCAGGTCACTTCTTTTTAACATGTCCCTAGGCATCTCATAATATGGAGAATGCTGATTATCCAGTACAAGATTTTTATATTAACAAAGCCACTAGACAGATCCCTGGGAGAGATACCTGCACTCCCCCCCACAGAGGGACATAGACCCCACAAGGGTCCAGAACCACCAAGAGAGAATAAAGAATGCAACACCCCAGAAGCTGAGGGGCAAGAGGAGAAAGTAGCACACCCGACCCCCCAGGGAGACTGGCACCCTCAGGATCTAAGATGCCCCACCCCTCAGATGACACCTGCCTTCCAGCTAGTCACTACAAAGACCCAAAGTGACAACCCATAAAAGGATGATAGTATCCCTCTACATAATAAATTTACAGCCCCATAATGGGGGATACTAAGATAAAGGAGGACTTAGATGGGACATCTAAACACTCCTCATGTAAAGGAGGAGTTTCTGAGCAAGAAGAATACACACCACAACCAGAAGGGAAAGTTAAGAGGAAAAAAAGTCTAATGAGGACCAAATACAGCTTGAGAATAAAGAACCCCCCTGACTGAACTTGGCTAAAAATCTGAATTCGGAAATCCTTTTAGCCTCTCTTAACACTAATAGTTTAAAATCAGAGAGAAAAAGGAAATCCACCTTTTCACACATTACACAAGCTCATTACGACATGGTGTTTTTTCAGGATACCAGCCTGTTTACTACTAATGAAATTCAAAATGCCAGTACAAACTGGATCTGGGGGCAACCTACTGGTCAATAGGAGAGGATGCCTGCGGTGGGGTAGGCATCTGTCTTAACAACCCATTAATGAAGGTTACTCAAGTCCTGGATATATTTCCTGGTCGGGCCATGCTCAGTGATGTTATTTAGAACAGCAGGATTTTCGTTTAATAAATGTTTATGCTCTTCAGGATAGAGCAGGTAGGGTACATATTTTTAGCTTATTTCAACTCTATTAACTGCAAGGGAAGTTCTCCTAGGAGGAGACTCTAAATGCAGTAGGCCTAAACAGGATTGTGGCTTAAAGAAACAATAAAATATTTTGTGATGCAGGATTTTTAAATAAACTCATTAATCAGATCAAATTAACTGATGGATTTCATGTACAGCATCTGACACCACAGTACACATTCTTTAGAGGGCCTATTAAAACCAGAATAGATTACTGATTTGTATTCCTATACCTCCCTGTAGCCCACTCTAAGGTTCTCCATGTGGCTACTTCAGATAATACCTTATTGGAAATAAATAAAATTTCATACTCTCTGGAGGTTACCTTAGGCGAAGGATATTGGAGGCTCAATATCACATTATTTGACAATTATTTGACAGTAACTAGATTACTCAGCTACTTTTTTCAGGGCATCTGGGGAAGCCGTTTGAATCCTATTGAAAGAGGGGATGCTATATTTGGATACAGCTTCAGGAGGCCTGAAATTAATCATCCCCATTGTATTTCATCATAGTATTTTTTATACTCGAACATTAAACCTATTCTCCTAGAACATCTCTCTTTATGGTGCCCTTGGGTGGCAGACCATTGTTTACCCCTAATACACATATGGAAACAGACAAGGTTAATACACAAACAAACAAAACTAACAGGTTTTCCCAAGTACATGAGAGACAGTATCAGCAAACTAAAGGCCTGGAAAGTGACAATTATGACTTTCAAAAAACAAGATAGAAAACAGTTCTATGCACAGATAGAAGCTGACTAGTTTATAACGCCTGCAATACTAACTGCCTATGGTGCCCTCTATCTCTTATTGTTACCGCAGCCTGCTGCCTACTCAAGCTGCTCATTATATGAATATTATCTCAAAGTATGTTATAACTGAGTATCTTTATTTTTTCTTTTAGTTGTTTTGGTTGTTTATTGTGCTTTCTTTTACTACCTCTGTATGTATGTTGACCCTCATCCTTTGACGTGGAACCTTTGTAAACGAGCAGTTTCTGCTCAAAGGTATTTGTAATCTGAGAATTTAATAAATAAATAAATAAATAAAATAATTTCCCCTATATATATGATTTGATCACAAACTGAATAAAGAGATATTTCTGAACTCCTAACAGATAACAGGATTCCTCCCCAAATGTGGGATATAGTATGGCTTTGTGTCCATGGCAAGCTACCTGTCAAGGACAACCTAAAACATAAAGGGAAAACAGAGTGTCAATGCCCAAGAGTCTCATGCACAGAACAACCTCAAACTATAGACCGTCTTCTTTTTGAATGTCCTTTTATTATTACATTTTGGTCATTGTTATTTCATAAATGGCAATGGTTTCCTAGGTATATTGCTACCCCTGAGGTCCTATATTTGGGGATCTTTCTACGATCAGGTGTTCAATACAGTAAGAGCACGCTTAGGATACTTGTGACTAGCTTAAAGTATTGGATATGGCAAGCCAGATGCAAATTTACTCTTCAACAAATAGTCTGGACTCCTGGACAAATTTTACAATCTTTCCAAGACAATATACTGTACACAACATAAGGAAGTAGGAACAGAAAAACAGCTCCCAAACTAATAAAGAACCATGGTGCTACTTAGAGTGATTGTGAATAAACATCACATTTGGAGGACATAAGAGAGTTGTATTTTCTGACAAAGTTTAGTTAGTGATACATACGTTCCTTGGTAGGAGGACAATTCTTTATGTTTTAGTAATGGATGGTATATGAAAAGGTATGTTATGAAATTAATAACAAAGGATCTTATGATTTTGACCAATGAGATAAATAATGAAAGTATTCAATCCAGTAATACAATTTAAAGTATATACCAAATGTCAACCATAACTGCTATGTTCAAGGAGGATATAAGTTTGAAACAAGAATATAATGACAATACATTTAAAATATGATGTAGGTTTTAAACATCACATAATTATGATTTAATTAACATGTATGTAAATATACTTGTATGTGCATATATTTTTGAATAAAAAAAACACCCCTACTCTATGTGAGAAGTGCCATGGGATCTTTAACATCCACCTGAACTACCACTAGAACAGGCAGATGGGACCTCGGTTTAATGTCTCATCTGAATGACAGCACCTCGGGAGTGCAGTACCCACCTCATGCTACACTACAGTATCAGTATTGGGATTTAACTCAAGAGCCTGGTGTGGGGATAGAACCCACAGCCTTCTGATATTCCATCTTCAGAGGCAAGTGTGCAACCTGTTGAGCCACTGACACTAACAAATGGATTACAATTTTAGTTGCACAATTTAGAGAGTCCTTAAGCCGAAATCCTTTCTTTGTAATTGGATGGATCACTTTGGATCCTTTTTGAATGTAACCACAGAATTTACAATTACCACAAATAAAGTTATCTTTGGGCAATGGTGCCTTTTGGGCTACATCTTGAGGACCCATATGAGCACTGCATACAATGCAGACTCCTATTGTCTGGCTGCTGTTGTAGACCATTTGTGGGTTTGTAGTCTTTGTAAACAAGGTTCATTTTGCAAAATGATTAAGTTATTTTCAATAATACTATTTACTGAATGCAAGAGCATATTGTAAGAACTGTTTCAGGAGTGCCATGTGATTTGTATATATCAGACTCATTTGGTGTTTTGAATTTTGAAAGTAAGTATAAATACCTGTCCTTTAGGTAGCACTATCACCTAGAAAAAGCGTTTGTTCCAAACCAAAACATTGGAGAGATTACTGGAGTATTGCCGGGCTATCTAATTATTGTTTTTATTTTCTAAAATAAAACTTTGTTTGCTCAAATTTGTGTTTTGGTCTGTGTCCTTAAACTGACCAAATGGGTGTCCAGCATTTTTCCGTTTGATTTGGTTTGTGTTGCTACGAGAGCATCATACACAAGGGAATTGGGGCAGCCTTTGTTATGGTATTGGAGTTCCTATTTGTTCACCTTTGTTCAACCATGGTCAGTTTTGTTTCATAGCATTCAGGCATCTCATAGCATTCGGACTCGAATAATACTCCCTTAGCAGCTGAAAACAGCAACATCCAATCGCACAGCTAACTGGTATAAAGCAGGAATTTGTATCCTTAGAAAGGACTATTCTTAACACTCAGATATTATATTGGCAGAGGTATCCCTCAAAGCATATACAAAGGTAAGCAATGTACCAAGGGGTCTCTGACTAACAAGGCAACCAGCATTTGTGCAAGACAGAGATACTTTTAGGAAGAGATGCCATGAGTTTATGGTCACATCTTCACCAGAACTCATAAAGCTGATATTGGAGGACATGACTGGTGTGGAGGAAGAAGTTTAAAAAACAACAAAAGAAAGGAAGAAAATTAATTCCTTCTAGTCTTCAGCTGAATTTGAAAGATACCAACAAACTTTAAAAAGAATTGTTGCAGCTTATGATAAGCACGCACAAAAAAAAAATGGGTCAAGCAATGCAAATTGGAAAGAGACCACATGGATTATACTGAGGGACACATTTTTGATTGCTCTAGGAAAAAGGACAAGGGCCCACGCTGCTCCATCCTAAATAAAAACAGAAAACTCTAAGGATACCTATACAAATGCATCTGACATGGATGTCAGTACAAGCAAGCCTTTTTCAGAAGAGGGAACAGATATACGGTACAGGACCCACCCCCCCAACTGAACTAGCAGCAATTCATCAGCAACTGAGGAGATGGCAGAGGATTTACAGGTTCACAGAACCAAAAGAATTAGATGAGGGGGATGTGTGAGGAGAAGGATAAGGAGAAGGATACTGTTTTAGTTAACCAACTCTGGTGCCATAATACAAAGGTAATGGACAACAGTGGAACCCACAGTATCGACTGAAGAAGCAGTTAGCACCAAACTGCAACAGGAAAGGAAACCATTAGTGTTAAATATATCAAACTATGTACTATCTGATATTGAACAGTGGGTCCTTGAAAAGGGCCTTGGCTTTATTCCTACTAATTCAATTGATCAATTTGAAACTATAATGAACTTAAATAAAAACTCAATTGATGAATTGTAAACTATAATGGACTTACATAACCTGGTGAGAAAATTAAATTTGAGTGTCTTCTTTGAGCAACAGAAGATTAAGATGAGAGACTAAAGTGCAATATGTGGGACAATAGGTAATGTGGTTACACTAGAGACTGAGGAAGGGGGACTGGAAAGGCATTGTGTTTCAGGTTGTGAACCAGCTGTGTTGATTGCTAAAACTCCTCCCCCATTAAAAAAAAAAACTCTATGGGGGGTTTAGAATTGCATCACAATTCATACCACCTCCAAATCCAGTGGTTGAGATATTTCAAAAGATGTGTGAAAGGGAGTTACAGGAATTGGGTAAGAAAAATGTAAAATCTAGATTTCACAACTCGAGTAGTGAGGAAAAATAGGCACAAACAAGTTTGGAGAAAAAGTAAGAAATCATCATAAAGCCCACAGACAAGAATGAGCCAGTAGTGGTGCTGGATTGTTTAAAATTTGAGGCAGAGGTAAATAGACAGTTGACTGATAAAAGCTTCTACTGCGAACTTAATGATCCAACTGTGACTCGTAAGTATGAAAATGATTTAATTTCGTCTGATTCCCTGAATAACCAAGTGATTTCCTACCAAGTGCATCAGTATATAACAGTGGACTTTCCAGCTAGACCTGTACTCTATTGTCTTCACAAAACTCACAAAAATGTGTGGAACTCCCTAGGCAACCAATAATCACAAGCATAGGATCAAACATAGGATCAGTGACAGAACCCCTTGCAAAATTTTTAGATGCCCATGTTAAGGAGGTCAAGTGGTCTTTTCCTACTTTCTTAAGAGACAGTACAGACATTTTGAACATACTGCAGGAGTTAGATATACTGTACAGGAGGAATAGCTATTTGTTAGGCTTGATGTTCAGTCCCTCTACACAAACATACTCCATGGGGGAGGAGCTTGGACACCCTGTATCAGGCACTATGTTTATGCATTTCTTAATCAAACAGGTTTATTGAATTTTTATTGTTGTTGGCAGAAAAAGTGCTGTACTGTAACACATTTTCATTTATGGAGAAATATTATAAACAAATCAAGGGTACTGAAATGGGGCCATCATTCACCCCCAGTTATGCAAGGATTTACATCCATATGTGGGAATAGGAACATGTCTTGACAGGGGAGACAAACCCTTTTTTCATTAAATAGATCTCTGTAAGAGATTTATTGATGATATATTTCTGATTTGGAAGGGGTCTGTCACACATTTAGAACAATTTGTACGGTATCTTGAGGGCACAAACCCCAATTTGAAGTTTACAGTAAATTGAGGTAAAAAAAAGATTAACTTCCCAGATTTGTTGATTACTAAAGGGGAGAAGGCCAAGTTCAGACCAACGTATTTCATAACGAAACTGACCAGAATGCCCTCCTTCATTTTGGAAACTGTTACCCCAGGCATTTAGTTGAAAATACACTGAAAAGCCAGTTTATCAGAATGTAAAGAAATTGTTCTACTGAGGAGGGGTTCAATGAAGCATGTAGCGAGCTTCAAAATAGGTCTTTGCCCAGGGGTTATATATCAGATTGTGTCCTGAAGGCTAGCACATGTTAAGAAACTATTGATAGAGCAGACTTCCTCACACAAGGACATACTAGGAGGAGGGCAGGCCCTAGGGAAGAGCATTATTTGGAAAATCAGATACATTTTGTGACTACTTTTTCTAGCTCGTCACAAGCAGTAAAAAGTATTATTGAAAATAACTGGAGCATTGTGTAAAATGAAACTTGTTACAAGGACTGCAAAAAATATGAATGATCAGTGGGGAGGGGCAGACAATAGGAGACCGTACTGTACTCAGTGCTCATACAAGTCCCCAAGATGTAGCTCAAAAGGCACCATTGCCCAAAGGCAACTTTATTTGTGGTAATTGTAAATTCTGTGGTTACATTCAAATACGATCCAAAGTGATACATCCTATTACAGTACAAAGAAAGAATTTGGATTTTACGGCTTTATAAATTGTGCAACTAAAACGAGATGTGTTTGTCAAAATGTGCCTGTGAGGCATTCTATATGGGAAAAACATAGAGGGCAGGATTCACAAAGAAGTTGCGCTGCACGCATCTCAAATGCTCCAGCGCAAAGCAGATGTGCCAAGCACAGACATAGCAATTCACAGAGGCATGTACAATGGGATGTGCCAAGTGCAGCCCTTCTGTTAATCATCCAGAAACAGTACAGTGCAACTGGAGATGTGCTGGTGCAACTGGAGATGTGCCAGGGCACTCTGAATGCCCTGAGTCACACAGGGGAGCTATTCAGAGCAAGTGGAGCAAGCCAGCAGGGCAAGAGGGAGCAACCTCAAAGCTGGAAGAATGAAACCCATGGACACAAGTGCTAAGAGCAACATGTTTATAAAAGTGAAAAATCAGATAAAAAAACTGTACAACACAAAAGTAGAACAACAAACAACTGGAACAACACCAAACAGAGAAAGGGAATGGCAGAGATGGGAAGGAGGGTAGGAAGGGGACAGTAACAGGGGCTATGTACAGTAACTATATACATGGGCTGGCCCCAATAGAAGGCAGGGGGTCACTATCAACATTGTGCCCCACCATGCCACACCATGGCACGGCCATGTAATCTGAGTCACAGCAGGACACCCTGCAGGGTAGCCGACAGGCACTGTATAGTCCCTGACAATGGTCTTAGGGCTGCCTGGAAGGCCACATGGATCCTTTGGTCCAAGTCCAATGGTGCACCTCCCCCAGCCACCACATGGTGATACTGGAGACCTACAGCAATGACAGAGAGAACACACACAGTGAGGGCCTGAACTTGGACAACACCCCCACCCAGCAGTAACCCACAGCAGCTGAAATGCAGCAATAGCAGAATGCACCGCTCACCTGCCCCTGCAAGGGCACCAGGCCTGGCACCCATGATCCTCCTCTTCTTCACCTCAACAGCATCTGTGGCCCTCTGCCTGGCTTCTGGTCCTGCAAAACACAAAAGACAGCACCATGAGTCAACACAGTGGTGCCAGAAACACACCACAACACTGACATGCACAGGCAATTTAGGGACAGCCAGACACTGACACTGTGCAGGATGCACTGCCACAGTGCCCCCCTTGCTGGCCTGTGTCCATGCAGCATAACATACAGTGGTAACCAGCTGTGCAGCCCCCAGTGGCCTGCATGCAGACACAGCACAGCCCAGTGTCCCCCCATGGCACATATGATATGGCTGCACTGGACAGGTGCAGCCACTGCCGTGTGTGTAGGATGACTGTGACCCATGTGAGTGCCCCAAAGGGCCTAGACACACACACCCAGTATGCACCATGAAAGGAGCCAGATGAGCAACACCTACCTGGTCTTGGCAATGCACCCCTACATGCATGGCAACGCAGTTTTACCAGTCTCTCTGGGTCTCACCTCTGGAGGTTGCCAAACCGATACCTGCACTGCTCCCCAGTGCATGGCATCCCAGTGCACTGCACAAGCCTTCAGGCATGGGAGGCCCACACCTCAGCCCTGGCCATAGGGAGGTTATCCTGCCCAAACAGCTGCCCCTCCACAGACAGAACAAGAGCCACCAGATGCAGCAGCTCCACCTGGGACCAGTTCATGGCCCTAGGGGTCTGTCTCTCTGTCCTAGGCATACTGTAAATCCAAGTGACAGTGTTAAGGAGCAACACAGCAATGCACAGCCAAGTATTCAATATGCACGTGGAACACCGAGGCATGTGCTGTATAACGCGCACTGTACATGAAGCGCGCTAGGTCAAAGGCATGGGAGGCAGTATAGTGCAGTGGTTTAAGGCTCTGAGCTGCAAATCTGGTGACATCCAGCAGACCAGATGTGGGTTAGAATCCCACAGCTTCCACTTGCATACTGTGTGACCCTAAGCAAGTCACTTAACTTCCCTGTGCTCCCAGGTTGCACCTGTAAAAAAAACTTTCAGCTTAGTGTGTCTCACCTGGTTAAATAACTAAATAAAAAAAAAAGGCAACACACCCGTGCATGCACAGTGTAGACTGTAAAGGTGTAGCAAGGCCATGGCTAGGTCATGCATGTCGTGCATGGCATGTGCTACATACATCTACCATGCGCAGTGTGCTACCCATGGGCACTACGAACACAGTGCAGCATGTACCGTGTATGTGGGATCACACTGCACAGTAGAGTGCACAGCGTAATGGACAGCAGCCCTGCAGCAGCGCATCAGGTAAGCAGCATAGCGGCACATCATGGAAGATGAGCCATTGAACACAGTGAACACGCATGCATGACAGATGCACCATGTTGACTGCCGCGGATACAGGAACATGCTCCCAATGCTACGCACATGCGCCACAGATGCGCTGTACTGGCATTGGTGCAATCAGGCCGAGGCCAGGAGACTGAGAGGAAACAGAGCCTTGAAGATGAGTACACAGCTATATTCACAAGGTCTACAGAAGATACTGGGGGGATTGAACATGTGCATGCATACCTCTCAATGATTACATCCCCCATATGGAGAACAATGCCTCCCAATATGTGGAACAAATGGTCATAATCTGGAACACTCCATCAGAGCAGTACATAAGGAGCACAGATCACTGATAGATTGTTTCCTGTCATGTCCAGAAAGGCTGTTAGTGATCCATGACATAAACATGTCAGCATGTGCAATACAGTACTGCTGAATGATGATACGGTTATTAGTGGGACAAGGCCTTGCAATGTGGAACAGAGAGGTTATGTGACATAAACAGAGGAACTATTCCATATATAGTGGGACACTTGAGAGGTATGTGTGACTGGGTGTCACTGGCCATGTGTGGTGGATGCAGCGACGTGCTACAGGTCTGTCCGAGGCACACAGCAGCACCTGTGCAGGCACAATGATAGTGTTGCCATGCTGCACACTGCAGCCAGCTGCACCACGTTGTAGCCAAATGTCCTGTGACCCGACCCACAGGCGTAGCAAGGGTGGCATTCAGGATGGACGGGGTACCATGACAGCTACACACATGCTGCTGAGGTACGAGGTCATATCCATGGCAGACTGCACCATGTGCCCCCCTGCAATGTTGCCCCAGCCGTGGACTGGTGGCTGTGCATGGCATGTGCACTGTCCCCGTGGACCATGTACCATGGGGCATGGCCCCCTGTGCCAGGGCAACCACCTGCAGACCACTGCACAGAACACCAGTGGCACAGAACCTGGGGGGCAACAGTCAGAGGCAGATGAGTGCGGGAACATGTATACCCACAAGCATGACTAACACCTGGATGCTTCTCCCCACAGTAGCCAGTATGTCAGAGGATGCAGGTGACGCCACCAGGCAGCGACCAAACTTCACCAAGGATGAGGAGAGAGCACTCATAGAGGCATGCCACCTACATCTGGACATCCTCACTGGCAGGGGAGGCAGCCAGATGGCTCAGTCAGCAGGCTGGGAGGAGGTGGCCCGGCAGGTGAATGCCATGGCACCTTATAATCGCACAGTCCTAGAGTGCCATAAGCACTGGAATGATGGGCACAGGAGGGCCAAGGAGAAGGTGGCCAACATCCAGGCCACCCTGCAGTGTGGTGGACAGGTGGTGGCCCGAGCACAGTGGAAAAGTTCAGCCCAAACGAGGCCCTCTTGGCCACCAGTGTGTCCTGGACAGCCATGCAGGGTGCCCCCAGTGGTGGATTCCTGACTGGTGGTAGCCCGTCACCGCATGGTGAGTAGCTGTGTGTCCTAGACAGGCCCACCCTCCCATGTGCCACAGTCATCATGCCTGCCCTTACGTGGCATGCACTGTCACTGTATACCAGGCACAGCTTCCAAGGGATGGTCACCCCTGGCCTGTCACGACATGCCCCGTGGTGCTGCACATGCTATGCTGCTGCATTGGGGGGCACATGTCCACTGTGCATCCATGTGTCATGTGCCACCACTGCCATGCAGTGTGCACAATGGGACAGTGACAGGCATGACCATTCCATGGCCCGCATAGTGCTGTCACGCCATGGCCCTGGGGTGGTCAGGCCTGTGGCCTTGGTGCCATGTAGATGGCCATGTTCTCTTGTACATTACCAATGCGACATATGTGTACTGTGCATTAACCATGTTCTCCCTTCCTTTCTCCACAACACCATCACCCCTCCAGGATGCAGCCATGGTCATGGCTGCACATGTTGCCCTCACGGGCGATGATGTGGACCCATCACATGGGGCCAATGACACCACCATGGATGACTTTGCACCAGTACCATCCACATCCTGAACAACACCAGTCATGGCCCATTTGCAGGTGGGCCCTGCTGGTCCCTCGGCCAGCACTGGTAGGAAAGCCGGCGGGTACATCGCTTGGTTGGGGAGCCTGTCCGGGTTGTCTGATGCCAACCCAGATGATGCAGTGGACATTGCTGATGCCCTCCTTGTGCTCACCAGTGATATGCAGGGGAAGGGCCTTGGCACCACCACATGCATCACCGACACCACCAACGCAGACATGGCTGACAGCGGTGCTCACATCATGGGGTTGCCTGTCCACATGGCCCTGGGTGCCACTGATGTTCCTACTGTGTGAGGTGCTGGTGCAGATGCAGCACAGCTGCCCGCAGTTGTGGGTGCTGTGCTCCCTGCACCACTGCCAAGTGCAGTGCCGGCAGCATCAATGTCATCCGGGCAGGGTGCTTCGGTGCACGCACCTGCTCCATTGGACCTGTTGGACACCACCCATGGGCAGTCAGTGGCAGTGCCCAGCCAAGCCCTGCCCATGTCATAGCCTGCCAGGGTGCAACCACCCCGCGTAGATGCACCAGGACAAGCTAATACATCCCCTGCTTGTCAGTGATGCCACCATGACACATCACCCGCTGACAACATGGAGGCCTACCTTGCCCTCCTGCAGGTGACTGTGGAGGGGCAGGAGGCCCTCCGTGTGGAGTTCCATAGCCACAGGGCTGTGATGGTCCAGGAGCATGAGTCCATGGCTGCTTGGCATGCACAGATGCTGGCAGAG
This sequence comes from Neoceratodus forsteri, assembly GCA_016271365.2. NCBI lineage: Eukaryota > Metazoa > Chordata > Ceratodontiformes > Ceratodontidae > Neoceratodus > Neoceratodus forsteri. The sequence continues at coordinate 400,359,865 of CM057454.1, forward strand.
AAACGCATCATGCGGGTGGGCATGACCACAGCTCTGGAGCAGATTGCAGCAGCTGTGCAGGAGGTGGCTGCCTCCACAACATGCCATGGACATCATGTGTCCAGTTGGATGCCCAGGAGCATGTCCCACACACCCCAGCAGTGGAGCCAGGTGAACCTCCTGCTGCTAATTCCATCGCCACTAGCCTCCACACCCACTGTCCATGGCTCAGCCAGTGACTGTGGGATGGCCACTCCACTGGGCACCTATTCACAGTCTCGGTGCAGCACCCCTGCAGGGTCACAGGTAACACCCCCTTTAGCACACCCGCTACCACCAGCCATGGCAGAGGCTGCCTCCATGTCCATGGTGGCTGGGAGGCCACCCTGTGATGCCCATGTCCCCGAGCCTGTGGTGGCGGGATGGCACACCTGTGTGTACCAGACACCCTGCAGGTGGTGCCAGTGGCGGTGTGTGTGGTGGTTACCTGCCCCACAGCCATTCTGGCACCACTCTGTGCTACCTGTGCAGGACATCCTGCATTTCTGTGTGCACCACTGTTGTGCCATGTGTCATGGGAATGATAAGTGTGTTCTGGTGTCTGCTGTGCCCATGTGCAGGCTGCAGTGCACACTGACCCGTGACATCTGTGACATGGCCTGGGTGGTGCATGGTTGTTGCATTCCTGGTGTATGTGTGTGTCTGTGTCTGTGTGTCTTCCACTGTGTGTATGCCTGTGTGTGTGCGCCACTGTGTGGTGTCCGGTGTCCACTGTGCCCATGACATGCATTCCCTACACCTTGGTGCACACACCTGCATGCATACATACCTGCATACTCACCTGTGTGGCCCAAAGTGTTCTTCCACCACACACCTGCGTTAGTCCCTTGCTCTGTCTGCCAGCCTCAGATCCCTCCAGCCCTGCCCGGCTTTGCCTCTCTGGCCATCAGGGGGTGCTCTGTCCACCTCCTCCCTCTGGAACTGTCACCCTCACTGTCATTGACAGGTATCCCAAGGTCTAGGGCCGTGTTGTGTAGCATACAACAGGCCAGGAATATGCCACAGGTCTTCTCAGGGTTATACTATAGGGCACCACCTGAGTGACACAAGCACTGGAATCGCAACTTCAACATGCTGAAAACACACTCTATGATGGCGCGTGTCACAATGTGTGCCTCATTGTAGCACTCCTCTGCCAATGTTCTGGGTCATCAGAAGGGGGTGAGGAGCCAGGGCCTCAGTGGATATGCAGTGTCTCCTGTTGGGGTAGATGTGTGTCTGTTAGTACATTGAGTTCCACTGTGGCATGAGCCCTGTCCTCAACCCTGGCCTCAGTGGTGTGTGCACCTGTCCTGCTCTACCGCCCATGCATCCCCATTACTGGAAGTCCTGCATCCCTACTCCAGCAGCACCTGCAAGCTCCCATCTGTCATGTGGTGCACGGTGCTTGCATGCCACCCTGTGTCTGCCTGTGTACCCTTGCACACCCCTGCTGTCCCAGGACCCATGCTCCTGCTTCACACTGCGTGGGTTGCCTATGGCCCACCCCATGTGTCCCGACCTTGGTGCCCTCCTATGCTGTTAGAGCCCTGTCACACGTACCTATCAGATGGCCACTTGGTATGTCCCTGTCCTTGAACCTCATGCACAGTGCTTACTGGTGCCATATGAATGCTTTATGTGCACTCCCAGGGTGTGTGGTGCAGACAACATCGCACACCACCTGGCAATACACAGAATGGTACCTCTTCTGGATGTTGTATTTGAAGGCATCCTCACCAGGTGGTGTGTGGATTGCTACATGGGTGCAGTCAATGGCCCCTATGACATCTGGCATGTGTGCCACCCTGTAGAACCCCTGCATGGCTTCTGTCTGCTCCACCTGCATGCTGGGGAAATGGATGTATTCCGAAGCATGTGGTAGCAGCGTGGTGAGGAACTGTGTGAGGTGGCGGGACATAGATGTCTGTGAAATGTCAGTGGTGTCCCCAGTAGGCCTCTGGAAGGTTCCTGTGGTGAGCAAGCACATGACCGTTGTCACCTTGGTTTCCACCCAAGATGGAATGACCTCGTGCAGTGGGTGCCTGCGTTGCATCATGGCACAGTTCACAGAGCTGCCTCAGCATGGCCCTGTGCAGGCGGTATTGCCCTACTTTCTCCACCTTGGTGAGCTACTCAAAGAACAGCTTGGCATGATACCATCATGGGGCAGGCCGCCTATGGTGCCTTCCAGCACCCTGCCTCCTCCTCCTCCTCATTAGTGCACCTGCTATGGCGACTGCTGCTCAGTTAATTTGGCCGTGGGGTTCTCTGTGTGGCCCTCTGGCTTGGTGTGCTGGCTGGCTTGCTGGATGGCTGTCTCTGTCTCTCTCTCTCTGTCTTCCTCTCCCCCCTCTGGCTCCAGCAGTGTGTTGCTGCAGCAATTCAGCTAACAATCTGCAGGTGGGGTGGACTTAAGTCTCCTTCTTTTGTACTTATCTTTCTATGGCGCATCTTGGCTTTGTGCTGAAGTTGTCCCATTGATGCGCTGTGGATATGCACTGTGAATTGGATTGTGCTGTGTATGCATGGGTATGCTCCCTGTATATGCGCTGCATGTCATTACATTGCACCTATGGTACATGTCGTTTGGCGCAGGGCATCTTGGTTGTGCTGGTGCATTCACCCTGTTTATGAATCATTTTATGGTGCATTTTTGTCTTGCACCAGTGCATCTGAGTTGCACTGAGCTCATCTCTTTTGTGAATCTTGCCCAGAGGCTTTTTAAAAAATGGATAGGAGAGCATGTACTAGCCATTGAGAATGGTTTGTATACAAATCTGTTACCCTACCATGTTAAAATAGAGGGCCATGGCCACAAATTTAAATTTCTGGGGAACTTAATTAGTGAAACATGGGCCCTGAGGGGAAATCTAGCAAATAAGTTACTAAGGAGAGAAATGCACTAGGAGTACATGTTTAGAGTCTGCATGAGTCTGGGTTTAAATGAGTTGTTCCAACTTGGTCCATATCTGAGATAGTGTATTGTCTGCATGACTTTAATTCCCTAAATTGCTGGTTTTATATTTTGAGCCATACTGGTGAAATAACATTAATATATACAAAATGCAAAATGCTATAAAAAGTAAAAAAAAAAATATGAATGGACTAAGACATGGTAAAACTGCAGGGATCCGATATTCAGTAAAGTGCTAAGTGGAGTGTAAATGTTTGTGCTGCGCTTTGCAATTATCCAGGGGTCCGAGGATGTTATATTAAGTCGAACAGGGCACCGGCACTATCCTACTGAATATAGGGCCATGTTGGCACAGCGCAAAGTCAAGTAGCACTACCTGGACATGGCTCCTGAAGTGGGCCTCAAGAGTCAATAGCGCCAGAGTGCTATCTGCAGTATTCAAAACGACCCATGCAAATGAGCCCATAGGACACATAAGGCACTAAGGGTCAATTTGCATGTTAATTATGAGCCCATTTGCATGGGTGGTGGAGGCAGGTTATCTGAGTGCTCCTCCTTCCCCACTCCAAGACATGTAGCTATCCTTGGTGCTAGTGGTCCCTCCTCCCTCTGAACACCAACCCATATTGAAAAATAACTCTCCCTGGTGCTAGCAGTCCCCCCTCTGATCACCAGCCCATATTGAAAAACAGCTCTCCCTGGTGCAAATGGTCCCCCTTCTGATCACCAGCCCATATTTAAAATAAACTCGCTGGTGATAATGAACTGCCCAACTGCAATCGTCAACCCGTATTGAAAAATAACTCTCCCTGGTGTGGTCCCCCCCTTCCAATCCCCAGCACATATTGAGAAATAACTCTTCCTGGTGCTAGTGATCTTCCCCTCCCTCTTATCACCAGCCAGTTTTAAAATAAATTCCCTGGTGCTAGTGGTCTCCCCCCTCCAATTGCAGGCCCATATTTAAAATAAACTCCCTGGTGCTAGTGGTCTCCCTCCCTTCAATTGCCAGCCATATTGAAAAATAAATCTCCCTGGTGCTAGTGGTCCCCCATCCCTCTGATTGTCAGCCCATATTTAAAATAAACTCCCTGGTACTAGAGCTCACCCCTCCTTCTGATCGCAGGCCTGTATTTAAAGTAAACTCCCTAGTGCTAGTGGTTCCCCTTCCTCCAATCTCCAGCCTGTATGGATTGGTGCCTGAGGGGGACCACTGGATGCCATGGAGGGTTGTAACTTTTACTATGGGCTGGCAATCGGAGGGAAAGGGGGACCACTAGCACCAGGAAGTTTATTGATTGGGGGGACCACTAGCACCAGGGCAGGGTATTGTGACCTAAAGGCTGGTGACTGGAAAGAGAGGGACCAACAAGCACCAGGGAGGATTTTTGTACATTACAGGCTAGCAATCAGAAGGTGATTAGACCACTAGCACCGGGGAGTTTATTTTAATACAGGCCAGTGATTGGAAGAAGAGGTGACCACTAGCACTGGGGATTTTTTCCCTTTAAATACAAGCAGGTGGTTGGAAAGAGGGAGGACCATTATCACCAGGAATTAGTATTTTTACCTAAGGGCTGGCAATCAGAGGGAGGGAGGACCACTACCACCAAAGAGGGATTTTTTACATTACAGGTTGGTGATCAGAGGGAGGGGGGGACCACTAGCACCAGGGAGTGTTTTTTTTTGTTTTACTAGGGGCTGCCGATCAGGGGAGGAGTGCCATGGACCACAGGGGTGGGTGTGCTCCTCCTGATTCCAACTGGCTTGTTGGCTGCATTACCTCCAGCAGCCACTAGAGTTGCACAGAGGAAGAGGGGGTTTTGTTGGGCAGTAGTTGCATGGTGCAAAAGAACCATACTAAACCCTTCTGTGCAGTGCAAATCTGCTAAATATCAGCTTGCACCAATATTTCTATCCCTGCCCCACCATTTACATACCCCCCTTTTTGGTTTACGTGGGCCTTGAACCTATTTACCAGCACAACCGAGCCTTTTGAACATTGGGCGGGCAAACACCAGTTAGCGCCCACACAAACATTTGAATATTGGGCCCCAGGTCTATAATTATTGTAAATACACTTACTTTGCATTTTTACTAGCACCACTAATGATAAGGTTTATATGTCACATATGTCCAGTTGTGCAGTATTACTACCCATAGGAGAGGCATCTCCTTCCCTCTGCACCTATAGAAAAATGGGAGAAAGCTGAATCTCTTCATGCCCAATATAACCAATTAATGGCGGAAAAGGCTGAATTCCTTATGCTCCGTTCTAAAATATCCTATTTTGATCACGGTGAAAGGGCGGGGAAACTCATGGCCCTTTGTCTTCGTACCCAAGTAACTGACAGAATAATCACCTCTATTTACTCGAATTCGGGTGACCTTTTAACCTCTCCCCCAGATATTGTGAATGCATTCCAAGACTATTACTGGCAACTATACTCAGCATCTGTACTCCCCTCTTTGTCCCAACAATTCGATAACTTCATCCAAGACATTGATCTCCCTGTACTATCAGACCTCCAGGTAAACATCCTGAAAGCTCCTATTACTTTTACAGAAGTTTGTGATGCCAAAGACTTTCTTTCCCAGGACAAATCTCCTGGCTCAGACGGTTTCACCACAAACTTTTATAAAAAACTTAAAGAGAAAATAGCCCCCATTCTCTTAGACACCTTTCACTACACCTTTAAGAAAGGCATATCTGACACCTCTTTGACCCGGGCCATTATAACTGTTATTCTCAAACCTGGCAAAGATCCTCTTTTCATTCCCAACTATAGGCCAATCTCCCTAATCAATGTGGATCTCAAGATTCTCACAAAAATCCTTGCCTCCAGATTAGGCCAGGTCTGGGATTCCCTTATAAGTATAGAGCAGGTAGGGTTTGTAAAAGGGAGGCTTTCATCTGATCACCTTAGAAAAACAGCATACCTCTCTTCTGTGTCCAGGGACTAATCTGTGCCGGCAGCACTTGTTTCTCTGGGCGCAGAAAAAGCTTTCAATTGGGTCTCTTGGGACTATCTCTTTATGTTACTACCTAGGTATCATTTTCCGATGGAATTCATACAATGGGTTAAAATTTTGTACACTTCTCCATCAGCCCAAATTCAATGTAACGGTGTTCTCCCTACTTCCTTCACCTTATTTCAGGGTACCCGCTAAGGGTGTCCCCTTTCTCCCTTCCTCTTCAACTTGTATTTAGAACCCCTTATTAGAAAAATTAAAAATTCGGCACTCGTATCTGGTATACAAATAAGTAACATGGAATACAAAATCTCTGCTTATGCAGATGATGTACCCCTTCATATTTCTAACCCTACCCAATCTCTGTCTGTCGCTTTTCATATCATATCCCAATTTGAGGCAATTTCGAATTACAGGTTAAACATGGGAAAAACAGAAGTCTTTCACCTCAATAAATATATAGTGAGGACCGATATCGAACATTTGGGCCTACACTGGAACACCGATAAACTTAACTATTTAGGGATTTACCTTCACCCCACCCCCAATATTATGAAAAAGCTCAATTTAGATGTTCTAGTTAATACACTAACAGAAGACCTTAGACGCTGGTCAAAATTACCTCTTTCTATATGGGGACGCATGAGTATAATAAAAATGAATGTACTACCCCGTGTTTTATATCCCCTACAAATGTTCAACTGGGCTCTCCCATTATCATGGTTCTCGCAGATACAGAGAATTCTCAGCACTTTTATATGGCTAGGGAAAAAAGTTAGACAAAGTTACTTTAAACTTACGCATCTAAAAAATTGACGGTGGTCTTCAAGCCCCTAATTTCTATATATATTATTTAGCTATTCACTTGGCCAGAATAAGATACTGGATACAACCCCCAGAGAATAGTCTAGACTCTGCATATTGTTCCTCTTGGGTCAGAATCGAACACACACTCTGTTCTGAAAAAGATATTGATCCCAAGGCCCTTCCTTTTATTACTAGAAAGAGCCTCCCTAAATCCCTAAAAGAAACACCACTAAGCTCTTTACTTCATGCACATTATCAATTAATCACTTTCCTCAAAGTGGATGCATACAGAGATATCGCGCAACCCTTGTTCTCAAACCCTAATCTTCTAATTTCGGGTAAGTGAATTAAACCTCACCTTTTGGCCTGATATGGGCGTTCTAAGAGTGGATCAGTTGGTTCAGGACAAAAAACTGCTCTCCTATAAAGCAGCCAGTCACCTTTTCAACTGGCCTACCACATATGCTTTCAAATACTTTCAGATATCCCACATGCTGACACATTATTTTGGTTCAGGGGTTTGGGACAGTCCCTTTATGTCTGCTCTACTCCCTTACACTAGCTCTATTCCCTCATCTCATGTAATATCCTACTCTTATAAATTTCTTCTAACAAAAGTCACTACTCTGGAAGGTCAGAGGTTCTGTTGGTGGGATAATGTCTTACCACCGACTTTCCCTCCCAGGAACTGGTCTAATATTTGGAATCATTTATATAAATACATTAAGTGGGATAGATATAGACTTATGCAATTTCATATTAATCATAATCTATTTTATACACCACTTAAACTTCACCAAATGGGAAGTTTATCTTCTAACCAATGTCCCAAATGTCAACAAGCACCTGCTGATCTACTCTGTATGTTATGGTCCTGTGATAAAATCACTTCTTTTTTGGTCCAGCATCCAAAATCGTCTTAATCCACTTCTTGCATTATCAGATAACTTCAACCCGGAAATTTGTATCTTGGGTGATTATGCATGTTTACAAGGGAGTCAACAGAGAGCTCATATGGCCTTAATTTCAGCCTGTGCTAAAAAACTAATTTTGAGGCATTGGCTGGAATCGGCTACTCCCGCCTATGCGGAATGGTTGAAGAAAATCATGTTTGCCTTGCAAGCAGAGCTCATCATTGCAGGAATTACCAGCAGAATGGACACCTATAAACTAAGATGGGAATCGCTGTATACCCTTTCATCGATTCAGTAGACTTCAATCAATTTTACCTCCCTTTTTAAGGACAACTATATCCAACACAGTCTTTTATTATTGCATTTCCTTACAACCATCCTCACTTAACAGTAAGTGGCAGACTGGGGTGGGTTGGGAGGAGGTGGGTGGGATACAGACAACGATAACATGTGTTAGGATTTCTTATACTGTAATCTTTACCTGTGTGCTACACATTATATATTAGTAATTCCCTGTGAGTGATGCTCCCTGTACCTCGAGAAGAATTTGCTCACTTGAGCATTCTCCACTGCTGCCATGAGATCCATTGATATGGGGCCCCATGCTTCCTATATCAGCTGAAATAAGTTGGGGTGAAGATGCCACTTCCCTGGGTGCACCTGCTGTCAGCTGAGCCAATCCACTCATACGTTGAGCTTGCCCGCGAGGTGGACTGCGTTAATGTGCATGGGATTTGTCTGGGCCCAGTCCCACACCCTCGTCACCTCTTGCTGCATAGCTCTGCTTCTGGTGCCCCCTTGTTTGGAGATGTAAGCCACTGTGACCTGATTGTCAGAGTGAACTAAGACCAACTGCCCTGAAATGGATGACTGAAAAGATCTGAGGGCATGGTAAACTGCCCTCATCTCTAACATGTTGATGGACAGCCTGGCTTCTGAGGCTGTCCAGTGGCCTTGGGCTGACAAGGTACCCAGACATGCTCCCCATTCTAGTAGGCTTGCATCCATCTCGATGGAGACATTGTAAGTTGCCTTTAGTGGGACCCCTTGTGTAAGATGGAGGCTCGACGTCCACCAGGCTAGTGACCGTCTCACCTTGTCTGGTAGTGGTACTCTGACCTGCAGATTCTGCTTGTTGGGAGACCCCTGGGTTAGCACGCAATTCTGCAGTGGTCTCATGTGCCACCTGGCCCATGGGACCAGGTCGATGCATGACACCATGCAACCTAGTAACTGAACTATTTGGCTGATGGTCAGTGAATGGTAGGCCTTGAGCTGGCGGGCCAAGGATGTTAAGTTTTCCACCCTTTTCTGGGATGGTTTGGCCCACCCCTGGGATGTATTGATTTCTGCCCCCAGGTGTTCTAGCTGCAGTGTGGGTACCAGGTGGCTTTTGGTTTGATTCACTACCCAGCCGTGCTACTCGAGTGCCCGTAGTGCCATCTGGGTGGCACTTTGCGACTGCTGCAATGAACGAGCCCAGATCATCCAGTTGTCCAGGTAGGGGATAATATCCACTCCCTGTCTCCATAGTCTGGCAACCAGCACTATGGACACTTTGGTAAACACCCTTGGTGCTGAGGTAAGGCCGAGGGGTAGATCCTGGTATTGGAAATGCTGACCGAGGATGTGGAATTGGAGGTACTGCCTGTGTTTTGGCCTGATTGGGATGTGAAGGTACGTGTCCTTCAGATCTATAGAGGTGAGGTAGTCGCCTACCTGAATGCTGCAGAGGGCCAATTTCAGTGTTTCCATTTTGAACCTCTGGGTGACTACATGCTGATTGAGGTGCTTGAGGTCCAGGATAGGACAAAGCTCCCCAGTCTTCTTGGGTACGAGGAAGAAAATGGAGTACAGTCCTTGTTCCTGCTCATGAGGGGGAACAACCTGGATGGCCCTGTTCTGCATCAGATCCAACAAGATTTGTTGGACCTGATGAGCGGATGATTTCTTTTTTGCAATGGGGCAGCTTTTGAATCTGTGTGTGACTGGGGAGTGGGATAGTTCTATGGAATACCCCTTGGACACTACCTCTAGAACCCACCTGTCTGAGGTTGTGCCATACCACCTTCATTGAAAAAGCATTAATCTCTTTCCCATGGGCAGATAAAGCCCCCACGTGGGTGGAGTCCTGGGAAGTGGTGGTATGTAGTCATTTCTGTTTGCCTCCGTTTCATCTTCCTCTTCCTCCGAACTTGGTGCCATGGCCCCTGAAGGTGGAGGACTGGTAGTTGGAGTTAAAGGAGTTATGGGATCCACCTTGTGCTCCTCTGTCTCGAAAGGAACTGTTTTGGTAGTAGTTGTCCCTACTTTCCTGCTGGAACTTGTTCCCCCTACGAAATCTCCGTCTGCTCTTATTCTTGAGAAGATCCTTCCTTTCCTCCTTCTGCTTTAGGTACTCCTGCAGTCCTTCTCCAAAGACATGCCTGCCCTTCATTGGTAGGTTTTGCAACAGGGCCTTGGATTCATTGTCTACTTCCCATAGCTTAAGCCATAATGTTCTTCTGGCACGGTTCGTTAGGGCCATAACCCTGGCACTCAGTTTCAGAGTGTCCACTGCCATGTCTGCCAAGTACTTTGCAGCATCAAGCATGCACTGTAATAGTTCTGCCTCTCTGGTCTTGGGATTTGCTTGCTCAAGTAGTTCCTCAAGCCATCGGATTTGTGCATGTGCAGTGTAGATGGCAGTAGTGGAGGCTTTGGCCCCCATGCCCTTGATTTCAAACAGTTTTTTCAACATATCTCCACTTTCTTATCTGTGGGGTCTTTTAACGATATGGTACCGTATGGTAGCACTGTCTTTTTGCTGAGTGCCACAGCTTGAGGATCGATCATGGGGGCTGTACACCAGGTGCTGGCCTTGTCCTCTTGAACCGGGTACATGCGGTCCAGGTTTCTCTTGTCCGACATCCTACCAGGCTCTGTGGACTCCTACTCCTTTCTAAAGACTACATCATTGACTACGGTCTCATCATCTATGGATCTACCACAACATCCTCTCTCAGATGTGTTTCAGCTTCCCTCAATCAAGCCTGCTGACTCGTTACTGGTTCCCACCATCTCACACACTCCTGTGACCTATACTCCAAAACAGGTTGGCTGCAACTGAACAACCGAATCAAATGCCAAACCTGCATCACAGCAAAGAAAATTATGATGGGCAAGGTGCAGCCAGGAGTCAGCACCCTCCTTAAATCCAAAATCAACAGCCTCAACACCAGGAGCTCTAAGCCCCAATCCTTCAAATCCCATGCTACCAGACTTCCCAAGGCCAAAGGTCATTTGCATACAGGGTGCCAAGTTGGCTGAATGATCTCTTTGGTGACACCACCTCCGCAGCAATGCTTGATGCATTCAAAACAAAGCTCCACCACTCCCTAACAGGCACCAACCTTGTGTTTGCATCGCATAACATCATTGTTCCCTACATGGTCTCTGACCTTGCTGGTGTCAGTTTTTGTCCTCTCCTCTTGCACTTACCTGTCCATTGCAACTTCAAATGCACTTACCCCATGTCTGTCCTGACAAGGCCCCTCGGGTGCCTCACCCTGCCCCTCTGCATCTATGCCTCCCCCTCCTCTGAGCCCTCTCCCCTTCTTGCCTTCCCCCTCCTAGTGTTCTTTGTGTAACACATCACTTAATCAGATTATGTCAACCAAAGATACTGTCTAATACCCTGTACCATGTAAACTATTTTATGTTTACTGTCTGTAATCATGTAACCAGCCTGCTGATAATTGTCTGTACTTCTGATATGGAACCTTTGTAAAAGAGCCTTGGCTCAAAGGTATCTTGCAATCCTAGACACAAATAAAAATAAATAAAAAAGATGTTGTCAATCACCGGACATACGGGGAAAGTCTCCTTAGTGGCCGTCTTCTGCTGAATCATGAGGTCGAGCTTCAACTCGGATTTACCCTCCTCAACCTTGAACCCCATAGTGGTTTTAACTATCCTCATAAGGCCTGGAATCAAGTCAAATCAGCATAACTCTGATGTGAGAGATGGTACGGATTGTGACTCCATCTCCTCTTTATTGGACATTGTGCCCTTCTCATCATTCAAAAGTTCCTTGTCCCCAGTGTCATCCTCTGTGTCAGAGACTGGGTTGCTCAGGAGCAGCTCGATCATGTCCATATGGGGACCCTTGCCCCCTCCTGGGTTTACCATTTCTGGCTGCGGCTTAGGGGTCGGCGCCACCTTGGGTTATGTCATGGCTTCCAATTTTTCCATGATCTTCAACATAAAGTTCTATTGACTCTCCATCATGACCACCATGGCCTGTTGATTTTGGAGGAAAATAGCACCTGGGTCCACCCAATTAAGGATGCTGGGCCCTGGATTGTCAGAGCCCATAACTGGAGATTGCTCCAGAGATAGATCGTCCTCGTCCTGTATGCAGGTGGGGCATTGTCGTCCCGTAATGTGGGGCAGCAGGGTGGTGCTACAGGTAGTGCATTTCTTGGCTTTCACCATCTAGGAAAGAGGAAGAAATGGAGTGCAGTATTAAGGATGAGCCATTGGGCCTCCAGGAAACTGGATGCCCTAAATGGCAGAATTTATGTCTGCCATCTTACACTGCATACTGCTAATCGAACACTGTGAATAGTAAACCAGCAGATGACCAGTGCTGTGCCCTTTTATCGATGTTAAAACAAGGGGCCCCTATTTTAGGTTCCTCTCCCACCTTGCAACACGTCGTGTGTTAGGCAGTCAGAGAAAGTCCCCTTCTTGACAAAATGGTGACCAACAGAAAAGATCACAAAATGGCACCATGATAGATCAGTAGGCATGATAATAAACAAGGGGGAGTCAAGGACCAGAAATGCCAGTGTGGTCCTTAACCTACTGGCCAGTGGGTCATTATCGAGAGGGAGCATATGGTGGTAGTTAGGCATAGGAATTGGGGGGGTTGGCAATTCTGATTAGGCCGGCCGCTAAGTGAGGTGCCTAGGCCTGTTAGATTTATCCCATAAGTGAGTCTGATTTGGTTTCCCACCCTTATTTGTAATATTTCCCCCCTCTCAACTAGGGAGCCAGGGATCTCCACTTGGGAGGGAAGACCCCCTGGACTCCATTTTGGGAATGCTTCTCTTGAGCAGTGTCCATCTGCTTGTAGCCTGGAGGCCCATACCAGTTTTGAATATTGTAGGGCATCCCCGAGATCCCCATAGCCTGGGGACCTATGCTCGTTTGATCACTTTAGTCTGAAAAAGGAAATGAGCCCTTGCTAATTTCTGTATCCCCTGTCTCTTTTTCTCTCTCTCATTCATATAGAGAGCAGGAGGCCATCAGTGTGTAGGCCATGGTAGCTCAGGAGGACGCCAGTGTGTAGGCCATGGTAGTTTGGTAGTGGCATGGCAGTTCTACGCTAAAATGCCTGCACCATTGGGAGCCTGCTAGCGTGCGCGAGATACAAATCTTCAAGCTGCATGAAGCAGAGATCAGATTTGTAGCATAAGGGATGCCCCGGGAGATAGTCACCTTTCCAATCAATGAGAGGAATAAGAGGTGAGCATGGGAGGGGGAGGAGCCGCCATGCGACTCGGCGTGTAGACAGAGAGGCCCTTGTCCTGATGGGTCTGCTATCAAATGACTGTAAATTCTTTTCCCATTTAATATGAACAACCTAGTGTAGGAAATCTAAATAGTGAGCTGCACTACGCACACCCGCGATCATAAGAGATGGTCATTTCCACCTGGCTAGACTCACTCCTGGAGTGAAAACATTATTTGGTCTTACAGTACAGCTGTTAAGTCCTGGAACAAGCAGTCAAGCAATTCAAAACTCAGTTCTTCAAGTAGTGGCAGCATGATCTGTCCTAATACAGAACAATTTGAAATGCATAACATGCAGCAAAGGTTGCAGAATTTTCTCCTAAGAGAACAGACATTTCTGTAAGGCAATAAATGAATTTCTAACTAAAATTATTATCTTCCAAGAAAACATTTTTTTTAAAACTTCTTTAGGGAGGCTCAAGAAAATTTTTTTTATAGCTAATTATAATAGTTGAAAGTATTCATTTTTAAGATGATTTGCAGCCTACCTTCCTAATGCAGTAACAGGGACTGCTGGTGTGCTTGTAGCCTGATCAGATGCATGATTAGAACTATAGAACAGGTGCTTCTGGGACCTAGGAGTACTAAGAAATCTGATCCCAGGTCATGTGAATCACTAGTCTATCAGGTGGGCTAAAACCCATTATGTAATGTGTGGAGTGCCATGGATGGCAACCCAACACAATGCTTAATTTTAAACAGCAAACACCTGGTGTCATGGCCTATTACATGGAGTTGCAAGCACTTTTGAGTAGGAAGATCAAACCGGGGGTTCCACCAAAGTGCTTCAAGATGTAGGTGACTTATCAGGTACATTCAAGCTTTAGATAGTGGAAGCCCAGACAGATCATACAAAAAGAGGTTACAATGTTTAAACACATGTATGTACAGCACTCTTGCAAACAGATGCCAGCTTTACAGCCTGAGGAGCAGTCCTAGTGAGCAGGGCAGAACAGGAGAACTAGTCATGAAAGAAGTCATCAGTCAGTGTTCTGGAGACCATTGCTATCTGCAGATCACTAAAGGGGTTTGTCCTATAGATAAAAAAATGCTATACAAATCCAATGATACAAGTGCTTTGTGGTGACCTACATCATACATCAAGGGGACAGATGCATGTGGAGGGAGGTTCACCCTCTACTCAGGTGGTTGGGTGGGGTAAATTATCTGAAGGATCTGTCAGCAGTATGTACCACCCAGGATCCCTTTGAGTTCCCTAAAAATAGTGTATGGCTACTTCAGTACCTAAAGGGTTACTGAAAATTCTCTTCTAAAATCTATTTTTGTAACAGAACACAGGGTGCAGGGGGGAATCTACCCGGACCCTGCAGGAAGTATGTGGTTAACAGTTTGTACAGACAGACAGACTCTAAAACATGAAATAGTGAGTTACGGTAGATCAGAGCTCCAGGAGACAAAGATACTTTTCTCTCTTACCAACAAGAGGCCTGTCAGTTTGCCTGTAAGAAAAGGAGAGATATCCCAAGCTTAGAGAGAGAAGTGGTGGTGACCATTCTCAGAGACTGCCCTCTGGGGGTTTAAACACAGTATGTTTAGAACAAGAGTCCATGTGTCTTGTGAGTAGCATCTATAAAACTGCCTGGGTTTCAGACTGCTGTCTTTTGTGCGTCCTCTGGGTCTGGAATATGTGTATGTGTCTGTTTTCATTAGAGACTGAACTATTACTGCACATATGAGCATACCATTAACTTTTGATTCTTTATTGGGGAACATACCACTGGGACTCTGCATCCTTGACTATGTGTTAAATATGACTTGAGCCAAATGATGTGCCCACCTCTAGTCATGGCTGAGAACTGAATAGTTAGTGAGCTGAAAATGAGTCTAGCATTTCAGTGGTTATAAACTAGACCCTGGTTTGAACAGCTGCTACCTAGAGGTCTCTTGCCTGCCTTAGGGAGGTGGGATGGAAGATGGTAGAAGAATGTGATTCCTATATCCTTGCCTCATGGAGCATTCACCTTGTTGAACCGCAAGGTGGGAGGTGGTAAGCCAGCACCTGCTACAGTATGATCAAGGTCCACCCATGGATTCCTAGCCACCTGGTGTGGTGGCAATCCCATAGATCCTTGGACTCTATTTTATTTTTTATTTTATTTTATTTAAAAGATAATGATTTACAGGATAAGTTCCATGAGAAACAAGTCTCGTTTACAGAACATCCCAAGTCATAAATACAAGGACAAATTAAAATAAAAAAATTTATCAAATACATGAGAGACAAGTATGCAAGACACAAGTCCAAAATACAATATAGACCATAAAAATACAATGATAAATACAACAGTTAGCAGAAACAATCAGTTAAAACAAATACAAGTGAGTTGTTCCCATAGGAGCAACATTTTTAGATTTTGTTCAAAAACTAAACGCAGAGCAAGAATTCTGTAACAGGGGAGGAAGTTTGTTCCATGAGAGTGGGGCATCATATGAAAAACAATCTCTCCGAAAATGTGTTTGAAACCTGTTGCTCGGGGTTGGGTTGGCATAAGATCACTTGAAGTTGATGAAGTGAGTTGTGCTCCAGAATGTATATACTATATATCCTCTCCACATGTTTATAACCATGGCTAATGTAAATGTGAGCTGATGGATAAAATAAAGAAAAGTATTGATTTATTCTATGCCACCACTGTGGACAATGACCTTTCTGTGTTTGTGTGATTCCTTGATGTCCCTCAGACACCCACACCTACTGTCCCCACACTTGTAAATGCCTCAAAGAAAACCTGCCAGTCCTTTCCACCTAATGGGAAGACCCTACGAGTCAGAGATGACCATTGTGGGGGTAGACTAGAAGTTACAAGTATACTGGCTGTACCCAGAAAAGAAAAAGAAAAGGTATGGCCAGGTCAGCAAGCAAGCTCCCTGAGGGAGTGCCAGCTACACACAGAGGTGTTTTGAGTCACCAGTAGAAAGATAGGAGATACCAGAAGTGGATTTATTCCTCTCAAGAAAATGCTTCCAGCTAGCCAGTTTTGTTTACAGGGCCCCAGATCCGAGGGTGTGGCTGATAGATATGCTAATAGTAGTGGTGTGCTGGTTGGCTTATCCAGTTCTAATGGGTTAGGCTGGATCAGGTCAGGCAAATCTGAACAAAATCAGAACCCATAAATGCATTTTGTAGGAAAAGTAAATGGTGCAATAAGTTTCGAAAACAGAGTAAAGTTACACAGCAGCTGTGGCTTTACTGTATTCAAAAGACCAAAATGAATGAAAATCTTCACTTTCTTTCTACCCCTTCTGTATTACCCTGAGCTCATCCAATGTGTCTGAAACCCTCTAGGAAGAGACTCTATGAACATAGAGACCCAGGTTTGAATCCCAACACTGATGCTTTATTTGAGGGTTCCATGACCCCCACAGAGTCCAGTCATGCCCTTCCATTGCCTCATCTGGCAGGGGAGTACTCATTCATGTATTTCTTCAGTTATGTCTCACAATGGTCCCCAGTACTTCCGTGACCTACCACTCCAGTCCACATAGATTTAACATGAATTCTGTTTCTACATTATTAATATCTACCCTCATCCCAATTCCTTTTTTTTTAATTGTAAAGTTTATTAATACTTCATTAAATCAGTACAGTAGAGGTTTCAAGAAGCAAGGTACATTTTCATAATACACAGTTTGGCCGTGTCGCATGTCTACAACTAAGTATATCAAAAAGACAACTATATTTGTCTCATTAATACATAGAAAAAAATACATAGCTCTTCACTAAACATAGCCCAATTTCAAGTTTTGACATGAATGATGTTCTACAGGTTAAATAGGTAGTGGAGTTGAATATAGGTAGAAGAAAAACAATGCTTAGGCAAAGGTTACTCAATGTTAACAAGGTAGAATAATGAATAAGAGAGAAGTTAAACCCACAGGTAGGAGAAATAGGTTGTAGAAAGAGGAGCAGGGGTTGGGGAGTGGGGTCGCCCCTTTGGCCATTGTGTTGCATTGTGTACAGCTTCCCAATGCAGGCTTAAGTACGTTTATGGTGCAAAGTCTTGATTATGACCCAATTGGTGAAGAACCCATTTTCGCCACCTGTTGTCAAAGACCAAGGTATGGGATTGTAGTCTGGTTGATAGTCGGTCTAAATTATACACTTCATAAACAAGTCACCCCTAATTCCAAGGCAGTTGGCCAAATGCTAGTATTAGGTGGGGGTAGCAGTAACATTTGGCCAGCCTCCTTGAAATGGGGGAGGAGTGGTAATTGCACAGAACCTAGACTTGCAGTGGTAGCCATCATCGCGATGAACAATATTGGATGTTATGGTGTGCCATTAAATAATATTGTTCTTAGCTGTATGTTACCCAACACATAGAAAGCAATATCAACATATGACATGGCCCAACATATCCTATTATGGCTACTGATGGCGTTGGCTACCACTTTACATTACATTTGTTAACTTTGTATACTGCAGCCTGGGTTAAGCACAGGGCACTCAGGAATGAGTGTAAAAAGTCTATCAGACTTAATAAGAGCATGAATTTTAAATAACTTTTTAATTCTGCTGCTCACCAGCCAAACTAGTTCTGGAAGTACATTAGATGCTGAATCCCAAAAGTAATTTCTCACCATTTGATATTGTTATAAATGATGTTAATTGTAACAACTTGATGTTAATTGTAACAATCCATCCACTATAACAAATGCTTTTTACCAGTATTTCTCTGATCTTACTTCCTACACTAGGGACTTTTCCATCTTGCCTCTGTCCCAGCCCCCATGTCCTCTATCCTGCCTGCCCATCCCCATTTTTACTTTAAAGGTGACAACATATCTAAGGTCTATACTCTGAAGACTTCTTAAGCAAATACCAGAATCAAAGTCCATGGGTGTAGATGGTCTTCATACCAAGCTCCTGAGAAATGCAGATTATGAACTTGCCTACCCAATTACCAGATTAATTAACCTTTCTTTAGCCTTGGGAATGATACCTGACCAATGAAAATTGCCCCACGTAGTACTTATATTTCAAAAAAGTGATGGAGGACTGGAGGAGGGCAGATATGATTCCCCTTCACAAAAGTGGGAGCAGGGCAGAAGCAGGAAACTACAGACCTGTTAGTTTAACCTCAGTGAGAGGGAAAATGTTGGAATCACTTCTGAAGGAAAGACTTGTCAAGTACCTAGAGGCCAGAGGGGCACAGGACCCAAGGCAGCATGGATTCACAGCAGGAAGATCATGCCAGACAAATCTGATAGATTTCTTTGACTGGGTGACCAAAGTAGTAGATCAGGTAGGGGCTGTGGACATGGCCTACCTAGACTTTAGCAAGGCATTTGACTCAGTCCCACACAAAAGATTAATATACAAGTTAGCCAGCCTGGGAGTGGGTCCCAAGATGATAGCCTGGGTAAAGAATTGGCTGGAGAATAGGACACAGAGGGCAATAGTAAATGGAGTCACTCTGAAGAAAGGGGGTTACTAGTGGGCACCCAGGTTCAGTATCAGGACCGGTCCTCTTCAATGTCTTTATAAGCAACATTGCAGAGGGACTGGAGGAAAAGTATGTCTCTTTGCAGATGGCACAAGATCTGCAACAGAGTTGATGCACAAGGTGGGGTGGAAAGGATGAGAAGGGACTTGGCAAGGTTAGAGGAATGGTCAAATGTATGGCAGCTTAGATTCAATGCTAAGAAGTGCAAGGTAATGCACCTGGGAAACAAAAACCCAGGGGAAGAGTACACAATGGGGGGTGATATACTAACAACAACAAAAATGGAAAGGGACCTGGGGGTAGTCATATCAGATGACTTAAAGGTGGGCAAGCAATGTGAGAGGGCAGTAAGGAGGGCTGGGGGGATACTGGGATGCATAGGGAGAGGCATCACCAGTAGAAAACAGGAAGTTGTTATCCCTCTGTACAGACAGCTGGTGAGACCCCATCTGGAGTACTGTGTGCAGTTCTGGAGACCCAATCTCTGCAAGAACATAGACAAGATGGAAGCTGTCCAGAGGAGGGCAACTAAAATGGTGCAGGGTCTGCACCAGAAGACATATCAAGAGAGACTAAAGGAGCTTAATATGTATA
Source organism: Neoceratodus forsteri (assembly GCA_016271365.2). Taxonomy (NCBI): domain Eukaryota; kingdom Metazoa; phylum Chordata; order Ceratodontiformes; family Ceratodontidae; genus Neoceratodus; species Neoceratodus forsteri. The sequence goes on from CM057454.1 coordinate 400,379,112, forward strand.
GCCTTGAGGAAAGGAGGGAGAGGGGGACATGATAGAAACTTTCAAGTACCTCAAGGGAATCAACAAAGTCCAAGAGGGTAGCATCTTTCAAAAAAGAGGTGTGCAAGAACAAGGGGCACAATTTGAAGATAGAGGGGTGGCTCAGAGGTAATGTAAGGAAGTATTTTTTCACAGAGAGGGTTGTGGATGCATGGAACGGCCTTCCGGAGGAGGTTGTGGAGTCAAAAACAGTGGTTGAATTCAAGCATGCATGGGACAGTCATAAGGCAATTCTAGGGGTTGGGGGTAGGAAGAAGTAGGCTGCTGGTTAACTAGGATCTGCAGCTTATCCATTAGGTAGGGAAATGGGCAGACTGGGTGGGCCAAGCGGTCCTTATCTGAAGTCAAATTCTATGTTTCTATGTGATCCTAAAGTTATCAGCAATTATTGACCCATTGCTATCTTACCTGTCCTAAATAAGATTCTTGAAAAAATTGTTCCTACCCAGCTCACTAATTTCCTCTTTACTTATGACCTCCTTTCTGAAGCACAGCACAAGTTTCAAAGGGGCCATAGTACCACAACTACTCTTAACTCTCACCACTAACATTGTCACTGCACTGGACAAGGGTGACCTTACTGGTGCAGTCTTAATCAACCTCACAAAGCTCTTTGACTTTGTGGATCACTCTTTGCTCTGTTCCAAGCTTTCCAGCCTGGGAATCTCCCCTACAGAATTTCCATGGTTTAGTAACTATTTAACCAACAAGCTCCAGAAGGTCCAGTTTGGGTCCTCCCTACCTGAGCCTGCCCCTTTCTCAGTTGGTGTTCCACAAGGGTCAATTCTAGGGCTTGTCCTTTTCTCCTTACACATAAATTCAGTCTACCAGTGTACCTTCAACTGCACACCCCTCCTATTTGCTGATACTCTTGTGCTTTTTACTAACTACAGCAACCCCGGGTCACACCTGTAAACAAGCTTCTGCTCATGGTGCTTTTCCCGGTTATCAACTTTTAAGTATATAAATAAATAATTAATTAAAATTTACAACATTAATAAGCTTCTGTCATCTCATCTCCAGTCCATACAAAACTGACTAAATGTGAATACGCTCATTTTTAATGCCTCTAGAACTCAGGCCTTGCTTTTTAGGACACCCCCTAGACTAAAGCACTATAACCCTTATTTCAGTATCCTATAGTAACGCAGCATTTTTTTGTGCTGTTTCTTGATTAAGTTACCTGAGTATCACCCTAGACCTTTCACTAAATGTGACAGGTATTTGTTAAACTGTTCACTCCAGACTGGGTATCTCTTATGTCTATCATACCCTTACTCCCAAGCCCATTTTGCCAGTGCCCATGGGCTACTTCTCCCCAAGCCTGCAGCCAAATTCATCCTTCACAAGTGGGACTTGACTTATATTAATATCTGCCATTTGCCTTGGCATCCAACTAATTCAGCCATCATTGCAACCTTTATACAAAATTTGGCTGGCTCCCCCCATCGTCCCTATGTGACTTCGTGCTAGGTGGCGTGGTCTATAATATGCAGGTGCAGTCAGTTGCTATAGCCCTTGTATCACTCCTTCAGCCTGCTCAAAGTGCCTACCCATGGAGATCTAATGAGCATGCTCTTTTGGCTGTCCCAGAGATGAGAACAAAAATAGGCGAAATCCAGCTCTGGGCCAAGGTTATGGAACGTGATTCCTTTTGGGCTTTGCCTAAACCCATCTATACAGACATTCAGTAGCAGATACAGTGATAACCTATTCAGTGAATTTACTTATTCTTGCTCCTACCTTGCATTGTCTAGTCTATATGGCTCTCTGTATAACAGATTCTTGACTGTATTGTAGTAGTAGTAGTAGTAGTAGTCATCTTTATTTCTATCTGGCGCCCTTCCATGGAGGCCAGGGCACCATTACAATAAAAGAATAAAACCAATCACTAAACCATAACAATTCCAATAAATAAAATAACCACCTTATTCCAATAAAATGATATAAATACACTAAAACTCAATAAAACTAAGATGTTCTGTATACATACGGTACATTATAGAGCTTCTCCAAAAGCTTACTGAAATAAATAAGTCATGAGTCCCTTTTTAAAAACATCCACCGAGGGGTTTCCCCTCAAGGTCATGAACAAGGAATCCCAAAGGGACAGCCCCCACTACGTCGGAGGACTGATCACCTGAGGTCTTCAGTTTTGCTCTTGGGACCACCAGGAGGCCCTCCCTGGTCAATTGGAGTGGGAAAACTGGGGTATGCAGGTACAGGAGCTCCACCAGGTAGGCTAGTACCAGTCCATGTAGGACTTTATATGTTAATAAACCTATGTTAAATGAAATACACTACTTCACCAGTACAGATCATGCAGTGCCACCAGTACAGATCACGCACTGCCAGAGAAATATGGTATGATCTTGGTAAGCCCGTAAGTAACTGGACAGCTGAGTTCTGCAACAGCTGCAGGCATTGTAGCGTACCCCCATTAACCCCAGGGTACAGAGTATTACAATAGTCTAACCTGGAGGTCATGAACAGTGGATCAGTGTGGCCAGGTCTTGGGGGGGGATAAGAGATCTGATCTGGTGGATAATCTGAAGATGGAAAAAGCCATTCCAGACTATGGCAGACACCTGGGCCTCCATTGTCAAACCTTTGTTCAGTATGACTCCCAAATTCTTCATCCTGTGGCAGACTAGCAGTCCAGAGTCACCAAGCTGAAGCCCAGTCACTCCTGCACTAGCTGCCAGTCTCCCCTTTCTAACCGTCTCAACCACTAACACCTCAGTCTTCTAGGGGTTCAGTCTCAGCCAGCTAGAAGCCATCCAGTTCTGGATCTCAGCCAAGCACCTATTAAACAAGTCGACGGCACACCAAGACCTGGCAGTAAAAGACATATAGAGCTGGGTATCATCCGCATAGCAGTGAAACTCCAGCACAAAGCTTCTAATAACCTTGCCTGGGGTGGCATATAAACCGCAAACAACATTGGCAATAGAACTGAAACCTGGGACACATCACAGGACAGAACCACAGGGTCCAAGGAATAATTTCCTAGAACTACCGTCTGGGTTTTAGCCCATAGAAAGGACTCAAACCAGTGAATCACAGTGCCGGTGAGTCTGGCATACCCCTTGAGACGGTCCAAAAGTACGCCCTGGTCCAAGGTATCAAATGCCGAAGAGAGATCAAGGAGGACGAGACTCGATCATTCACCGCTATCCCTCACCCTAAGCAGATCATTAAGCACCGTGACTAGTGCTGTTTCTGTGCTATGCCTGGCTCTGAAACCTGACTGGAATGGTTCATAAATGTTAGAGGTCACCAAGTGTTCCTCAAGCTGCAGTGCAAAAACGTTCTCAATAACCTTCCCTAGAAAGGGAAGATTAGAGACTGGATGATACCCTATCCGAGAAAAAACGAGCGGACTCCTCTCATTTCATAAGTGTAACTGCTCTCATGGGCTTCAGGCTGGTAGGGTGGAGCAGCCTGTATACAGTCCGAAAGAGATGAGCCAGTTGGTTCTTCCCAGTAGAAATCTCCCTCTCGACAGAAATTCTGCCTTCTGAGTGACTGCCTTCTGATATTCCTTGTAATGGTAAATCAGAACTAGTCTGTCCTTCCAAGCCTTAGACTTTCTCCAATGATTCTCCAACCTCCATCCCTTGGTTTTAAGTGCCCTCAACTTGCCGTCGAACCATGGTGAGCTGAGACGCGACACCAGTGGATGTACACAGACTGACTCAAGAAGGTCGAAGGCCCCAGTGGCAACCCTATTATACGCCAGCACTGCAGCCTCCACACTCTCTGCACATGCTTCCAACATTTCGTAGGTGTCCAGTACCAACATCAGTCTGTGAGGTCCTAGCCTTTACCAAGGTCAGTACTGAACCACTTCCAGAGGGGATGGACTACAAGGAAGGACCATGAAACAGAACCTGATGACACAATAATCCAACCAACTAACTGGATCAATCTCAAGCCTATTCACCTCTAGCCCCAGGGAGACTATCTAGTCTAATGCATGGCAATGTTGATGAGCCATGGTGGTAATAACCTGTGATAGTCCCAGATCATCCATTGTCTGGAGGAAACTTCTACAAAGGTGTGAATCTTTGTCATCAATCCAGGCATTGAAGTTGCACGGGATAAGCCACCTTGGCGACTCCAAGACCAGGTCAGCGACAAAGAATGAGATTGCCTGTAGAAATTCCCCCTCACAACCTGGAGGCTGGTACATGAGGAGGATTTGGCAGCCCACACCCAGACCACCACATACAGTGGTGCACTCAAAAGATCCAGTATCCAGTGGTGAATCTGTGATGAAGGGTGCAGCCACACCCTCCATTGTAACTTAGTTGCTTGCTGCTGCTGCTATATTTCACTTTGTTGAAGAAGTCTGATTTATTGATTGTATAAAAGTTTATATTCAAAACTATTGATTACATTTGTGTTTTCTGTCAAAAATGTAATGAAAATTATAATAGCTGACAATTTAAAGGATTAAAACATTAAGAAAATTGCATATTCGCATGGACAACAACCCAGCACCTCCCATTGTAAAATCCTGGATTTGCCACTGCCAGCTTCCCCTACTGGGTGTTACACCAGGTACAGTTCAGTTCTAAAACAGATGGCCACCCCCCCTCCCCTGCAATCCCTCCTCAGGCAGTACACCACCAAGAAGCCAACCGGGACCGATGCCTCCAGCACAGGTCCAGAGTCGTCCCCCAGCCAGGTCTCAGTAATGCACACCACATCAACAGAGGAAATAAGGTCCACCATAATTGCAGTCTTATTCCTCATTGATCTGGCATTGCACAGCACTGCCCAAAGTGCACAGAAGGAAGCAGCAGGCCCAACACTTGCCTGTCCACTTGGTCCAGCAGGATCCCTGGGCATGGGAATCAGACAAGATAAACCCCTCCCTAGTTCTTTCCCAACCCCAGGGCATCTCCAGGTCCACACAACCCCAATAGGAACCATTCCCATATTACTCCCCATTCCACAGATTTTCCTTCTGCCCTTCCAACTAGTATTGCCTATTTTTTAATTTGTATGTAATGGTCTTATTTCATATTTGCCCTTGTGCCTGCACCTCTACAAAGCCATGCATTTCCTATACATTTTGTTTTGTCCCTTGTATGTTTATTGTTGTTATAACCTAGTGTATTGCTACTTTGTCTGTAATTTCCCAGGTCATGCTTGAAAATAGGCATTTGATTGCCTAGTGCACTTACCTGGTAAACAAAAAAATGAAAATAAATGAATGCTAGCAGCAACAAGTTGGACAGTTCTGGGGGCCATCAAAATGCTCCCCAAGGAAACCTGAATGGGCTCCCCTGCCCAGGCAGGCAGCAGGAGAGTAGCTTTGCATTCTACAGGGCAGTATTAGAATCCCACTTTACCCTATCAAAGGTATAGGGTGCAATCAGAAAGATCGGGTGGTGTGGACTGATCCCAGCTAGACAGAGAAGGTGATGGGGTGGAACAAGCTAATGGGGGATGTGGTAAGTGCTAAATCCATGGATAGCTTTAAGAGGGGGTGGGATAAAATTAAGGGGAGGGTAAAGGCATTCAGGGACAGTGGGCGGAGCAGTGTGTAACTTAAGGTGCATGGGTTCCCCATCAGGCAGACTCAGTAGACAGTAAGGCCTTCTTCTTGTCAACTTCTATGTTACCATGTTTCTATATATGATAGCACAGAAGTGCCTGCATGCCCTTGTGCGGGGCTTTGGGGTTCAGAATTCATCCCTCTTTCAAATTTGTCAAATAAAGCAGTTTGGTCTAGTGACTAGAGCACAGGCTTAAGAAACAGGGGACCCAAATTCAAATCCCATCAGCGTCACTTACTACCTCCCAGTGCTTAAGGTCACCCCGTTATAAAATGAGCAACAGTTGGAAATTTCATACACTGAAAATGAGATGTTATTTCTCAGCTGAGCTGTCCTGTGTAAGCAAACTGCACAAGAAACCCCCATCTTTCCCCTTTGTAAACCAACCTCTACCTTAACAACCCAAATCATCCCTCTCCCACAGTGACCTCCAGGAGCCCATCCTAGGAGATGAAGAGTAGTGAGAAGGGGGCTACACTGAGACCTCAAGGTGGTGGAAGTAGTGCTGAACCTGTGGCTGTAAATTGCTGCACTTCAGAATCCCAAGGGAATGTGATGACCAGATAGAGGATAATGGATGGGCATCAGTTAACAACAACGTTGTAGTCACTTCAAGAGGTTGCCATGACAACCTAGTAAACCTCGAGAGTGAAGCTAGAGACGTTTACAGTTGTCATGGAACCTCGAGAAGTGAATGCAAGATTGTTGTTTAACTGATGCCCATCCATTGTCTTATATAGTGTATGGGCATCAGCTGAACATTTCTTGATGGTGGCTGTAATTACCTCACACTCTTACTGAGCATTGTACCGTTGCTCATGTCCTCCTCCCCAACACCACAAGAAGAAGCCCCACTCGGTCCACATTAACCCGCTGTCACAGACTAATGTTTTTAAATTAAATATGACGCTACCTACCTATGCTTAACATCAGGACTGTGTCCATTCATCAGTGCTGCTGTCTTTTTTTGAAAATATCTCACCACTGCAGCTGTATCCCCATGATCGAAATAGATCCATCCTTTATGTGGCTGTTTACAAAGGAGGTGAGTGCTGCATATTGCGCATGCGCAAGGACGTTCCATGTTGTTGTACCATCGATGTGATGTACTCAGGGTGGTACAACAACAATATTACGTCACATCAGTGGTACAACAAACCTGTCTTTACATGGAATTCAGTAAATAACAAAGCTCTCCCATACACTATAAAAACATAGTATATGGTGGAATGCTGTTCTACATGGAAATCCATGCCTAGAACAGTGCTGTGTTGCATTAGTGATGTCAAAATGCTGTTGTGCTGCAGTATGGATGTCATTTTGAAAGGCTGCATATTGGCACCTCAGTGAAGCTGTGGCTCCTGTCTCTCACACTAGCACAAACAAAACAGGACCAGACCATGCAGATCCAGAGAACAGGCCCTTAAAGAAACCTCAGCCTTGATGGAGGAACAACCTCTGGCAAACATGATTAAAGCCATTCAGCAGTATAGGAAGTGCCAACCTCAGAATTAAATTTTGTGTGCTGATGGACTTATTCACTCACTTAATTCTGTTAAAGACTCTAGCAGGTAGGGGTTTTCTTGTGTGGGGGTTCTTCGGGACTGGTGGATATGATTGATGGGGGCTCAGCGTGATGGGGCATCCCGTACCCACGGACCACTATAGGATCCCCGGGAATTTGGCTTTATTATCTGCAAAGCAAAAGGGAGCAGAAGGGGAACACACAGCCCTTAAAACCAGAGGCTTCATACACAATCCCTTCTCCAAAACACCAGAGGCATCCCAATGGCGTGTCTCAGCCAGGCCAGGAACCTCTCTAATTCGGCCTAGATTCTCCCTGCTAATATTCCCCGACTGATCCATGGTTTGGATGTTGGTAGCCCTTCCTTCCGTCCTCTCGCTCTCCACTGCCCAGGATGACCCCCACCCTGGCCTTTGATTTTACCGAGAGTCGCTGCACAGATTGCCAAACACACATTTATTTAAAGGGCTGAAATGCACTCCCCCCTTCTCCCAAGACAGAGGGGTCCTCCTCATTGAACAACTTTTTACAACCCCAAGGTGAATTTAGAACAGAAACTGCTGGAGGGACTTATTGCTGAACTAGAGCTGGGACTAATTAACCAGAATACCCCTGCCAGCTTAAAATAAACTTTTTACAGAACTTTAAGGTGATTAACCTGTACTGGCAGGAGGACAGCACAAATGGATATCATCCCCCATTTACCTCCCTTCCCCTTCCCCCCGAGGACTGCAGCTTGAGCTACTTTTTTTGATCATACTTTTAAAACACACAATATCCCTCTTTCTTCCCTCTCCCCTTACCTACCCAGGTTTAAATGCTAAGTACTGATTTATAATACTTGTAATGATTAATAACAGTAAGCATTATTCTGTAACTGCTCGGTGCACTGCGGAAGGGGGTGCTCAATTATTTGGGGAGGGATACGGAATACAAAAGCATTGTGTTATCCACGGTCTGGGTAAGAGGAATAAGAACTGCCAATGAAATTCTTGTGGCATAAAAGATCGCCATGCCCAACCGAGCCACTGGTGGCAGCTCACCTGGATTGAAGCTGCATACCTCCGGGGAGTTTCCCCCCCTTTTTTTTCTTTTTCCCCTTTCCCCTCCCTCCCTTCCCATAGCTTCCTTCTAACACTACTTTAGGCTAACTTTGGGTATCAAATTTTTAGCAAATCCATCAGGGAGAGACTCTGACCAAGCCCTCCATTGGATGCCTCCATACCTACTTCTTCTCTTAACATGGGTGATTTTTCACCATTTAAGAAGAATCCCATTTCCCCTAAGGGCATCTACAGCTCTGACAGTAGCTATAGCCCTTTGTTTCAGGGGACCCCTCATATGGGACCCCCCTGAAGCCAATCCTAGGTGGTTGATTACTCCCACCTCCATAATGGCGGTCACTTTGTACATAGTTAATTATGTTATAAGGTTCCTAAGGCAGCCAGAACTGGTCTGTTTCATAGTTAATACTCTATTTTGTTTTCATTTCTCTAGGTCAAGTGGAACTCATTGGGATGAGGTGACTCTCCCCTGATTTCCTGGATCCACAGTTGTAATAACTAAGTTTATGCTGTTCATTAAGCCTTTGTCCCTAAATAGGGATTTGTTATTAGGCTTAATTTTAAGCCCCACAGAAAAAGGGGACGTTAAAAAACACACATGCACAACAAATATATTGTATAAAGAATCTTTATTGGTGCTGGAACATATCGGAGACACACTGGTGGTTTTCATTCATGTGGTTCTGGTCCTCTGGGGGGGGAGTGGTCCAATTGACTGGCAGGACTATTCTCCTGTGGGACAGACAAAGCGACAAAAACTATTTAATGAGTTATTGCTATCTTACCAGTAGAAATCTTTTCCCAGAACATTTATGGCCTACACAACCCCATAAAGCACTCACGCTTTATGCAATATATTAAAAAACAAAAGGCTGACCTATATATGATTCAGGAAATGCATCTTTCACATGAAGGGCATAAAAAACTGTGCTGGGGAGGGAGATATAAAGTTTATGCCTCCTCTCACCTGGGTGGTCGCTGTAGGGGGCAACTATCCTGGTCCCAGCTTCCACACCACTAGAAGTCACCCCAGTCCTACATGGACAATAAGGGTTGATTTGTCATTTTACAGGGTAGATTATATTCCCAAGAGGTGACTCTGGTGAGTGCATATTTACCACCCATGTCAAAACCGTCTGTAGTCCAAAATTTAATGACATGGGTAATGGACCTCCTCCGGGGGACAGCTTATCTTAGGAGGGTATTTAAATATCACTATGTCCGCACACCTAGGCAGCTCCAACCCCCACCACAGGTGCCAATCAAGCACGGCTAAGTATTTAAAAAATACAATGGATCACGTGGGCATAATAGATGTCTGGTGCCGTCTATTTCCTTCAGATCCCGGTTTTACTTTTTTTTTTTGAACAGGCATCATACTTATTATAAATTAGACTATTTTCTGGTTACTTGTGAACATCTAGACCAGATACAGGACATTACAATAAACCCTGTGATTCTTTCTGATCATCATCCCCTCATTTTCACTTTCATTTTCACTGTCATCTTCTCCCTTATGTACTCGGGTGTTACCTGTCTTTTGCCCCATTGCTTTTGCATCTGTTATACTACGTTTGTATGTGTTGATTCAATGCATTTATGTACCATTTGCATCCGTTATATTGCATTGTATGTGTGATCTATGTATTTATGTATGCAAATCCCAGGTCGCATCTGGAAACGGGCGGTTTACTGCTCTGTATGCTTATCTGGTAAATCTCGTAAATAAATAAATAAATAAATAAATAAATACATTTTTAGACTGAATCTGGGTAGGAAGAAAAAACAAATGTTGTGGCATTTTAATTCAATTCTACTAAAAGACAAAACATGTAGAATATATTAAAAAGCGCATTCCCCTTTTTCTTCATGAAAACAACTCACCAGAGATTTCGGAAGCTCTGGTTTGGGATACCTTAAAGGTAACACTCAGAGGAGAGACCATTGAATATGCTTCAAGAAGAAAGGCGGGAGTTAGAAACTAAATACAATACCCTTTTGGAACACCTAGGTACCTACTAGCAATTATATACTGAGGGGGACCGAGAGGTCCAACAAAAGATACAAGAAACAAAGGCAGAAATACAGAAACCGATGGATATTAAAATCCAGCAGCCCCTTCTTTACTTAAAACAGGCTAGATATGAGAGAGAACCCTGAGGGGCCCATAGATTGGCCCATCGCCTTCATGGGCAGAAGGGTTTCACAACTGTCCTAAAGATTAAAGACCCAATTTCTGAGGAAATATTACATAAGGAGGCAGATGTTCTCCATTTTTTTGTTACTTTTTATCAATGCCTATATCAGAAAGATGATTCATCTATCTGTGAGGAGAGAGTCTTTCTTGAGAAATCTCCCACTACCCTGTCTCACCACAGCCCAAAGGGACCTGCTGGAATCCCCTATTACACCCGATGAAATCTTGCATGATATTAAACCACTTTCTTCTCACCGCTGCCCAGGACCAGACAGATTTCTGTCCAAATGGTACAAGCTGTTTGTAAGTGAGATCTCTTCCAAGTTACTTTCTACATTTAGAGAGGTGGTGGAGGGATCCCCCCCCTTCCTGGGCTTATGCCATACTAGCCACTATACCAAAACCAAGTAAAGACCCCTCTAACCCTTCTTCCTACCTACCGATCTCAATCCTCAACACTGATTACAAACTATTTATGGCCATATGGGCTTCACGACTGGAGAGGATCCTACCCTGCCTTGTTCACCATGACTAATCTGGCTTCATTAAAAATCAAAGCACTACAGACAATATACGTCGAACATTAATACTTGTGGAATATATTCGGGATCGGCGGATCCCTGCTGCGGTCATTAGCTTAGATGCAGAGAAGGCCTTCGACAGGGTGTCTTGGCATTTTTTGTGAGGCATCCTGTCAAGGCTCCACTTCCCAGAGTCATTCCTGAAATGGCTGAGGGGCCTTTATGCCACTCCTCAGGCATATGTGAGAGTCAATGGAGGAATATCCCCTCCCTTTACTTTACTTTATCCCAGGGCACTCGGCAGGGTTGTCCCCTTTCCCCTCTTTTATTTGATCTTTACATGGAACCATTAGGGGTGGCTTTAACAATTTCCTCAGAGGTGGAAGGCATCCCTTTGGGATAACAACAATATAAAGTCAGCATGTTGACTGTTGATGTCCTCTTAACCCTTCTTTCACCGGACACTTCTATCCCTGTGACTTGGCGAATCCTCCAGAAAAATGAAGTCTTAGCAGGATTTAAATTAAATGTTACAAAATCGGAAGCCCTTCTTTTCAATTTTTCCCCAACTAACAATCTTCATGACCTTCTCCCTTTGAGGTGGAGGTCTACGAAGATAAAATATTTAGGAATATATATTCCACTGAATCAAGCAGTAACAGAGTTGGTTAACTATGAGCCACTTACTATCACAATACAAAAAGACCTAGAGAAATGGTCATCTTTACCGTTGTCATTCTTTCAACGGATTGAAACTATTCATATGAAGGTCCTCCCTCGGCTCCTATACCTCTTCCAGAACATTCCTTACTTCCCCTCATCTTTTTATTTGAAGTCATGGGATAAATCACTTTCTAAATTCATATGGGGCAAACAATGCCCAAGGGTTCGCCTTTCCATTCTCCAATTATCTACGGCCCAAGAGGGAGCAAATTTACCTAATCTTAAACTCTATGTTCAAGCAGCTTTCCTTTCTACTCTTATCTGTTGGTTAACTGACAGCTTCTCGGCACCATGGAAATCCCTGGAGTTCACTTTAAATGATATGTATGACATATCTGCTCTTCTTTTCTCTTCCATTGACAACACACCCGCTCTGAGGCATTTCACAGAGATCACACCCGGTACATTCCAGGTATGGTACAGATAAAGAAATAAATCAGAAATAAAACCAATATATGATTATTGTAAAATAATTTCCAAAGACAACCTTTTCCAACTTTCACATATGGATCTGGCTTTGTTCAATGGCTTAAATCAGGACTATCACATCTGTTCACTTTCTGGATGAGAGGGGGATTTTGCCCTTTGATAAGCTCAAAATTCAATATGGACTTCGAGGCACAGATTTTTTTAGATACCCCCAAGTGAGGAATTATATACTTCATCATCAGACATTAACTGTTAAACTCCTTTCCCCAACCCCACCCTTGTTAAAAATGTTTATGGACTCTATTAAGGGGAATCTGAGTGGTCATCTTATAGGAAACATATATCTGGTGTTGAGAGATTTATTGGGAGACTCAACAAAATAAATTTTAGATAAATGTAATGAGGATCTCGCTTCTGAGGTTCAGTTTGTAGATTGGATGGCAGTGACTCTGCTGGCTGTTAAGATAACCTCCTCCTCTTTTTGGTGGGAGTTCTCCTGGAAAATTTGAACCAGATATTTTTGAGCTCCAGCAATCCTAACTAAATTCCTCCCGCCTGCATATGGCCACTGCTGGAGACCATGTATATGTAATCTAGCAGATTTGGACCATGTTTTATGGTTCTGCCCTCTCCTCATGCCCTATTGGTGTGGTCTTCAGTTGGAGCTATCTACCTGTTTAGGGGACCCAGTAGAATTAACAGGGGAAGTTGTATTGCTCTCAGTATATCCAGACCGCTCTCCCCGGTGGACCTGAACACTGTTACCTATATTTCTTCTAGCAGCCAAGAAGGCCATCACCAGAAAATGGATGTCTCCACAAGTCCCTTCCATTCAGGATTGGAGATCCATTGTGCTGGAAATTTATCAGATGGAGGGCCAGATATTCAAAACTTTGCCCTGGGGCTAAATTAGCACTGCCCGCCGGGCAAACTGTGCCCAGAGCAAAAACATAGCTATATTCAAAATGAATAGCCCGGTGCAAAACCAGCTGAATATAGCAAGCGAAGGAAGCCGGGCAAACAGGCCCAGGAGTGCAGGCAAACATTGCCCAGGATTAAGACAGCACTAAATATAGCAGAGAAGGCAGCACTGAATATAGAATCAGACAGAGGGCAGTGCAAACACCCACAAAACAAAAAGTGTCACAGAGGTGTAAGCAGCTGTCCAGGAACACAGGAAAGCAGAAGAGCCCAGCCAGACACAACCACAGTACCAGTGAAAGGAATGGAATAACCTACAACCACAAGTGAAATCAGAACATACAGGACACTGTCAAATCCCAAGTCCACCCCAAAAGACACAGGACACAGGAATGTCAACTTCAAAGAAGTATAATGTAAACTGTGAAAATCCAAAGTGCAAAGGCAACATGAACATATTCACAGAAAAAATATCAAACACAGCAGAACACTTTTATGTACAAATGGGGTGCAAGAAAAACCTAATGAAAGGGAAAGGGCAGGCGTAATAAAGGGATTGAAAACAATGGGAAAACAACAGTAATAGTGCAAACAGTCAAATGTTAAATAAAGCAACAGAACAATGGGGTAAGAATGTGGTTGTGAGAGGGATGTGGAAATGCAAAGCAATGATGGAGAACAGGATGGCAGAAACAGGGCTAGGACACTGGGCCAGGGACAGGAAGCAGGATAAGGTACATAGAATGCAGGGGTTAGAGTGCGGGCAGGTGCTGGCAGACGTTCTTCTAATACAGCTGCAACACGTCTTGTCTCCGATATGAGCACAGCCTGTTGTTCAATTAGGGTGCGCTGCTGGCGCACTATCCTCCTCAGAAGCTCCTCTGTTCCCTCACCCTTCTCTGGACGGCTGGCCCACAGTGATGACCTACGTGGACCTACAGGAGAAAGGGGGACCACATCAGGGCATGATAATGACACAAAGGTGCCATGGACCACACAGGTGGACAGCATGCCCCAACAACCATGCCCATGTGCTAGTATGTAACAAACCACAACACACACCTAACATGTGCCTGCAGGACAAGGCAGTATGTAACAGGCAGCATGCAACACCCAGTGTACATCGATATGCGTGGAAGTATGCTGAGAAACCCAACAACGTGGAGGCCAGCCAGCACAGTGGCGTGCAGACTGTAACAGTGCAAACAGACAGCCACCTCCAGAGATGTGAGCACGACAGTGGACACTGACTGATATGCACATGGGATGACACATGGTGGGACATGCTGCCACGGTCACACAGCTATGATACAAAATACAGATGACACCAACTGGAGAAATTGCCACAGGCCCAACCACATGTGTAACCCACATGCCTGTCATATACACCCCAACAGTGGCCCACCGTCACTGCTGCCCTCCACAAGAACTGTAGACACCCAGCCAAACTGCCACCCATGATGCCATAATACAGCAGCTGTACAAATGATGACAGGAAACCCTGAACAGGTGGGTGACTGACATAAGTGTGCAACAGTGGCAAGTGACACAGATAAAGACTTGACAATGACCACAGAGAACAATGACACTGGCAGCAGAACAGTAGGGATTGCAGGACAGGTAACCAAGCAGTACACAACCAGGGGAAGTGCCAGCCACACCATTTGCTGCAACAGAAGGGTGAGGGGCCCACAGTGGTGTACAATATGGCACAGTGCCGTGACACCACCCATGCAAGAAGACACACACATGTGAAACACAGACACTGGGCATGGTCCACCAGTGGCACTGCAGCGTGGGCCAAAGGCATGCACAGGACAGTGTCACCCTGGTGGTCAAGGCATGGCGAGGCACACACACACCTGTGGGAGCAGCATCTGCCATAGGGGCTGACAAACAGCACACCATGCTACCACAGAACAACTCCTGCAGCACACCTGCATAACATGTGCACAAACAGTGTGCAGTACAGGGACAGAGGGCAGCACTCTTAGGGACAATGGCCCACATCAGAGCATGAGCCCACAGGCAGGGGTAGCCAGACATTCACATGTTCTACATACAATCCCAAACAGCTGCACCCTCATAAATGCTGTACTCAGCAACCCCAAACAGTAAACCCTTCCAAAAGGGTATGATGTCTGTCAGATAATTCCCACCTCTAATGAGGTTGTACATTCCCAGGTGGGCCCCCTCAGTTGAGTAAGTGGTTACCTTCTGAACTCTGAAAACGTTTGCATTTAGTATCGTGTTTCCTTATTAAATGGGGTATCTGGGACACTGTTGGTAAATGTGAGATGCAAACACAGAACTAGTGTATCCGAATGAAGTGGAATATTGATATAAGTGTGTCAACCTGGGCCCTCCTCTATTGATGTTCCAGGTGGGCCCTTGCATCATCTGTCCAGGTGGGCCCTTTGCACCCCAGTCCGACCCTCTGTCCTACACAACAGCATTTGAAACAGGGCCACACCCCAGTGGCCTACAGTGACCCAAAACATCTGGTGTACCTAGGAACAGTTGACAGACATGCAGTACACCAAAGTGTACACTAATGTGTACAGTGCGTATGCCTACATACACACTTGCTCAACTGCCTGCCCTGTAAAGCCAGACTCATAGTGGAAAAGCATAACATTGCACAGTACTCACGCACAACACCACTATCACCGTCCGTGCTCTCTGCTGCACGCTATGCCAGTGGAGGCACCCTGCGCCTGTCGGATGATGGCCCCTGTCTGGCTTGTGGCACGCCTCCTGCCTGTGGTTTGTTGTCGGCGCCTGCAGTGAGAAGAGGTACAGCATCGCAGTACAATATCAGCCACCACGGCACGCTAAAGACCACCCTGTACCCCAGTGGTGCAGCACAACACACGCAGTGGCAGATGGGTGCAGTGCACCACCAAAGCCATGCCAAGCATGACAGGGGTCCATGCACACTGTCTACCCCTATCCCACACAGTACACACATGGCTTCATGGACTCCATGAGCAACATGTAGCTCAGCAACACATAAGCACACCACGAACACACTGCCCCACCACCCATGCCAGCAGTCATGCTACAGTCATCCCTTACCTGGCACAGGCACAGTCCCTCATGAACCATGGCCCTGCAGGTTCTAGCAGTGGTCTCTGCCTGCGCCTGAGGTCAGCATAACGATGCCGGCACTTTTCACCATCACGTGGGATACCTGTGATGGCACTTAGTCTGCGGGCAATGGAAGCCCAGACCTGTGTATGGGGCAAGTCACCCTCCCACACAGGTCCAAATAGGCGGCGATGGCGCCTTTCTGTGAACTGCACGAGGTTGGCAGTCTCAACCTCATCCCACCGCCTGTCACGGCCCACCACTGCCCTTTGCCTAGCTCGCCCAGACATATTTGTGCTGTGGAAGGGGCAAATAAACTGAACAACAGTGCAACAACTGTGCATACACCCTGACACACGGTCAACTGCGAAGCGCCCGGCGCTGCGTATGCCGTGGCGCGCGCTAACAGAAGTGATTGCAATGTGCAGGCGTGACCCTACCATCACCCTGGTCCGATATTGCACTCATGCGTGTAGCGCCGCGCTGAAGCTGGTTAGCGCAGCGCTGCAGCTGGTTAGCGCAGCACTGCAGCTGGTTAGCGCAGCGCTAAAGCCGGTTAGCGCAGCGCTGGACCGCGCTATGACAAGGGTAACAAGAGCATGCATGCTGCACATAGCGCGGCGCTGTTCCTCAAATAGCGCTGCTGTGCTAGCGCCGGGCTATTCAGAGCCATATTCAACGGTTGTATGCAAATGAGGGTACTTGTGTATGCATGGGCAAAACTGTGATTAGCATATAATTATTCGCTCATTTGCATGACTAACAGGCAGGATTGCCTGGCCGAGCTATAAAAGGGCAAGCAGTGCACCACCAGTGTTGTATTGTGGAACTGCGGTGGGAATACAGCAGTGAACAACATGAGAGAGACATGCAACAGGGGATGGGCAGCAACAGCCAGGTATGTATCAAAGTGCGGATAGGCATATTCATTGTACACAGTTGTGTCCAGTTTGGTCGACCACCTGTCATAAACCAATTATCAATCTAATCTGTGGTATTTGGGTTAGTGTTGGCCACTGTGGACTGTGTCATGCATGTATGATCTCTTTAGAGTGTAGAGGAATCATCTGACAATTGTTTGGAAGGGGGTGCAGTTTTGATGGGCCGTGTACATTATGTAATGGGGGGACGGTTGGAGACTGTGTACACTCCTGGTATGTATGACCACCGTGGGACAACATACATCCACTGCTTGTGCTCATCCCCCCTGCAGTACAATGTGTCATGTGCCAATGTTTGCACATTTGTGTCTGCACGCCAGGTGCACTGCTGGTACCATGACAGTGCACCGCCTTGGCTTCCTGCATGTGGAGTGATGGCCTCTGCCCCACCGGGAGTACACAATGTACCAGTAATGTGCGCTCCCATGCCACAAACAGTCATGGGGTTCATGGCACATGTGTGCACACCACTCAGGCACGGGACAGACAGTGGCAATGTGGGCATGTGCAGCGTGCAGGCACATGCAGCCATCTGATATGTCCATGTGGCCTGTAGCACTGAGGGGTGATATCATGCTGTCCACTGTGTGATGCAGTGCAGCACCGACGCAGCCACTAACACCTGTCCACTTTTTATTATCCATAGGTGCGCGGAGGCTCAACCGAGGCGCATCCAATCCAAATTCTCACAAGATGAGCTAAACACCCTGGCACATGAGGTAAAGGTGAGAGAACATGTTGCGCGCACACAGGGCCACCGATGCTGCTGTCAGCGGCAGGCTTGGGAGGAGGTGACTGCAGCGGTGAATGCGGTTGGTGGTCGTGGAGATCGACTGAGGCAGTCCGGAGCGTTGGAATGACCTCCTGCGTGCAAGGAGGAGGTGGCACAGCGCCACAGAGACAGGACCAGAACTGGTGGTGGTCCACAGGAACACCAACAACGTGTGCAGAGCCACACATGGCGGTGGTGGCATCCACATTGCGGATGGTGGCAGTGGCAGGTGTGCCAGGTGGTGGTTGCAGACATCCCTTGCACTTCCAAGGCCAGGTCTGTATTCACATGTGCAACCCCTGTATGTGGGCAGGCAGGGTGCATGGTCCTGCCTTCGGTGTCCTGCACAGGCTGCACTGTATCCTGCAGAAATGATGGCTGGCATGGTCAAGATCACTGTGGGGTGGGTGGGTGCATGTTGGCACAGGCTTGTGAGGTGGGTACCTGTCCTGAGGGCTGCATGGTGTGGTGGTGGTGGTGGTAGTGGTGGTGGTTTGCCACAGTGTCCATGGATGTATGACTGACCCTGTCCCTATTCTCTCCTCAGCACTCTCGGACAGGCCTGCACCACCACAGCATGGGCCACAGATGTCTAGCCAGGTTCCTGAGGTTGTGGAGGAGTTTGAAGATGATCGGCCAACAACATCTGGACATTGTGTATCTCAGGGCCGTGAGGGGCCCAATGCATGTTGGCCCAGGGACAGGGCATGCAACTGCCTTGGGAGGAGGGCACACCTCACCAGGGCTGTTAGGAGACAGTGGGCACCTGGATGTTGCCCCAACTGAGAGTGATGGGGTGGGAGAGGTACTGCTGGTCACTGTCACCAGTGCAGATGACAGTGATGTTCTACATATGCACATCAGCTGGACATTCCTGTGCCAGGGGATGTAGGGGTGGGGCTTGCTGAAGGCCATGGAACAGGTCTGGGTGCTTCTGTAGGTGTCGGCAGTGTGGCTGAACACATGGTGGTGGGTGGTGTGGGTGGTGTTGCAGGACAGCAAGGCGTGCATTTTCTGACAACTGCTGAGGTTCCAGTCCATATGGTGCCACAGCCCACTGCCCACTTATGCAGCAGCCAGCTGTAGCAGTTGGTGCAGTGCCACAGGCCCCACTGCCAGCTGCTGCTGTGGGTCCTGTGCCTCTGGTCCATGAAGGCTATGGTGCCCGCCACTCCTGCAGGCTGCTGTCACATCACAGCAGGAGGCCCGCCTGGACCTGCATGCCATGTGGCGTGAGCTGCGGCACGAGCTGGGTCAGATACGGGAGGCAATAAGAGTGGGCTTTGCTCATGCTGAGCAGCAGGCAGGACAGGTTTGGCCGCCCTGGGTGCCATGAGACCGTGGCTTCGGGGTTGACCGCTGCAGTGGTGGCAATCGGTGGTGTCATGCAGGGTGTGCCTATTAGTCGGCAACATGGGTTTGTTGGCTCTGGTGCACATGGCAGAGGGCACACAGGCAGGCACACCCGTGGGCGCAGGCTGCCACTGTTACCAGTTCAGAGCCATCACAAACTCCACCTGCAACCCAGCGCGGTACATGTCCATATCCCTATCTGCCTCCACCAACCCCGGGGCACAGGAGGCCAACCGTGCCTGCCTCACCTTCCACTTCAGCTGTGTCCTCTGCACAGAGCACCCCAGGTCCGTAACCCATGGTACGGGAGCACGCCTGCAGCGTGGGTTAGGTGGCCGGTGATGCCCACAGACTGTCAGGGCGGATTTAGGTGCTTCCTGTCATGCATGGGCAGATCTGCACACACACACACACACACACACACTCCCACCAACACAGTTGCCCCTTCCTCATAGCACACATTGCACCTCCCCATCATGATTATACACCGTTTGTGTGTATCCCCACCACATATTGCTGCACAATCATGGAGTCACACCACATGCACACACTATTTGTATTACACTGGGTTTGTTTGCTGTTGTGATTCTGGTTTTCACTGTAATGTTAGTCTGTGCACATTAAAATTGTTGCTCACTTGTACTCTTCTGGTTGTTGTGCAGTCTGTACTTACCCTCTGGTCTGTTGCAGTATCCTGATGATGTCGTCCGGTGCTGTATGGCCCTGCGTGCCATGCGAGGTCCCTCCTCTCAGTTGCTCCACTATCCCCTGACCACTGGCTCTGGCTCACTGTCAGACTGTCCCTCAGGTTCAGGTGCCTGTATCCCACGGTTCATTGCCATGTTGTGCAGCATACAACAGGCTAGGAAGATACGCATACCTTCTGAGGTGTATATTGTGGGCACCACCTGATGTGTCAAGGCATCTAAATCGCATCTTCAGGATGCCAAACACCTCTCTATAATGTTTCTTGTTCTGGCATGTGCCTCATTGTAGAGCTCCTCCGCCACTGTGGCCGGTCGGAGTATTGGTGGAGCAGCCAGGGCCGCAGAGGATAGGCACTGTCTCCGTCAAAACATATAACTTGTTAGTGCTGTACTGTGGTCTGTCAGCTGCTGTCCTGCACCTGTCTGTGGCCCTCCCACATCCCTTCCCTGGCCTGCAATGCCTGCCCCCATCCATGCTGTTGTGTGTTTGCCTTGTGTGCTACAACTCACCGACTAGTTGTCCACTGGGTATTCTGCCCTCCTCAAAGGCCTGACACAGCTGAGACTGGTGCCAGATGAAGGCGTCGTGGGCACTGCCGGGGTACTGTGCATATACATTGGTGATGCGCCCCGCCGCATCGCACACCACCTGGCAGTTGATGGAGTGGTACCCCTTCCTGTTCACATACACATCACTGCCATCTCCAGGTGGTGTACGGATGGGGACATGGTGCAGTCAATGGCACCCAGTACAGATGGTAGGTGCGCAACCTCGATGGAACTGCTGCATTGTTTCACTGCGCCTGCTGCTGTGCTGGGGAATACTATGAATTCGCAACGTGGCAGGAGAGCCTCTAGGAACTGGGTCAGATGCGTGAGGTGGCAGACTGTGTTACCCCTCAATGGTGTCCCCTGCTGGTCGTTGGAACGTCCCTGTGGCAAGGAAGCACATCGCTGTGGTCACCTTCTCCTCCACTGTCATGGCATGACTGCGTCTGGTGTTTGACTGCAGCTGCTCATGCAGGAGTTCGCAGAGCTGCCTCAACATTCCCCTGTTCATCCGGTACCGGCCAACGATGTGGTCATCAGGCAGGGTCTCAAAGGAGACCCTGGGCCGGTACAGCCTGTTTGCAGCATACCGTCTCCTGTGCCTGCGTTGTGGCCCATGTTGTGCCTGCTCCCTTTCCTCCACCTCCTCCTCCTCCACTACAGCTGCCATCAATGGCAGGATCACTGCTACTGGGACTGCACACATTCCTACTTCCTGTGCTGCTCCCTCCTCCTCTGTGTTTTGCCCTGTGTTTAGACCGGCCTTTTATAGGCGGTAACTAGCACCGAGCTAAGGGCTCGCTTATGTATCCTAGCGCGCTGGACCTTTGAATATCCTGCGCTTCTCTCTGTGCACCGCCCATCCTTTTGCCCCTTGCATACATTACTGGTTAGCCCAGCGCTACTGCAGTTTGGGAGCGCTATTTGGCCTTTTGAATATGGCAGACCCGCGCTAATCCCGCGCTAAACCTGCGCAAATGCTTTTTGCCCGGCGCAAGGTTTTGAATATCTGGCCCGGAAAGTCTTACAGCAGCACTTCAAGATCGTATGCAGAATTTTAGACTTAAATGGCAGGGCTGGGTATTATATTACTCAGGGATAGATGTAGCTTTTGTTCCTTAAGTGTCATTGAAGCATTTTTATTTAAACCATGGTCTGAAGTTTTGGGGGAAGTCTCCATAATTTTTAATGATTCCAGTGTCTCCGTCTGTTAACCCAAATAATGTCTAAACAATTGTATTTCAAGATTGCACTGTAAACTGTATAACGTGTACCTGCCGCATGTGTGTATGAAAACTACGAATAAAAACAAATAAAAAAAAGTATGAGACACAAAGTTACTTAGATTGTAATTTTGAATAAGTAGTTTATGTCCTACAGTATCTCTGCAACTGCTTTTATACTGGCAAAATAATTCAGCCTTTAAAACAGTGCATCATGAAACATAAGAGCACCACCAGGAGGGGGATGAGAACTCAGTAGTCACACACCATTTCAAAGCAAGATGCCACAGTGCTGCCTCTCTTACATTTTTTTTTGGGGGGGGCACAGCAGGTTTTGGCTCCACAGCATGGTGGTGATCACAGCAAACTCTTGGAAAAAGAGGTGATGAGGTCGATGTGGAGACGGGTACCATTAACAAACTGTGGTGTCTTATTGAGTGTACCAATTTGATAGCACTGCATGTGTATAAAACCTTTTTGAGGGGTGACACATGGCCATCATCCCAAAAATAGGGCTGTAAGATACCTTACAGTATGTATCTCTCGCCCTGAATAATACTGGCATGCCCATTATACAGGCAATAAATGACGTACAACAACTCTGCCACTATAGTTTGATTTCTTGGTTCCAGAAACCAGACAACATTTTCTGCCTCAAAAGGTATATTGGGAATGGCAGACTCAGTGGACAGGCAGAAATAATGGGAGAATGACACTAGAACAGACAAAAACTAAAGAAGGCTGGTATATTCAGTGATAAAGTATTTTGCTTCTTAAAAGTAGCAAAAGCAGTTTGAGTACTATATAGTGAATAATAAGCAGTACCTGCAGCAAAGCAGACACAAAAGCAAAAAAACGCCCAGCACAGTGTCACGGAGTAGAGCACAGCTTTCAAAATTTCCAGCCTCACACTCAAAGGAAAAAAAAGTGCCTTGAAGAACAGCTGTAGTTTTGAAGCATCAGGGTGTTAGTTGTTATTTTTTTTTGATGTCTTTCACATTTTAATAAACTAGTCACTGTATTATAGCAAACTTCATTTCTAGCACCTTTCTATAGTGTGTTCTTTTCTTTGAGCCTGCAGCAAAGCAGACAGGACTGCTAGCTTCCAGCTGCTTCCTGTCTAGGGACTGGTTGCCATGGCAATGGATGTACTACTTAGAATTTTATAAAGGTTTTATCCCTAACCTATTTCACCCTCACCTACCCAATCCACCCACTAATGGCAACTTCCACCCGCAGGAAATCTCCAAGACTGATATTCGCAAAAAGCTTTCATCACTAAATGCAGCATCCAGCTGTGAAACCAATGGCATCACGACCAAATTCCTCGAAATTGGCACTAAAGTGGAGTCACATGATGCCTCGGAGCTGAGTGGTCACACAGCTGTTGCTTTCCTGATCCCCCCCATCTAATCTCCGGCTTTTTTCATGGTAGCAGTGGTTATTTATTTTAGAAAGTAGCTTTATCAATACCTGCACAGCAAATCGGATGTTTATTCATCCTGGCCAGTCGGTTTATTATCTCAGGATGGACGTCGAAATGCGGCAGGCCTTGCTGACCCACACACCTCCTGTCACACCGGAGAAGAGTAGCAAGAAGGCCAAGCAAGGGGCCTTCTCCTCCAAAGCTTCAGCTGCAGTGCCACAACCCTCTCCGCTCTCTGAGGAGCGATTTCTCACAGAGATGCAATCCCTAAAGGATCACATGCAGTCCATGTTGGGGGAGCTTAAATCCCTACATGCAGATTTAGCTTCAGCCAACTGATGGATCGGTGACACTGAGGCCCAAGTTATTTCACTGAAAGGGTGTAAGGACCGAGAGGAAACACAAGTTTCTGCATTGTGACAACGGATCGCAAAAATGGAAGGCAAGCTTGAGGACTTAGAGGGCAGAAGCAGGTGCAACAACCTGCTAATATTTGGGCTCCCTGAGGATGCAGAATCTTCTACCCCTGTTTTGTTTATGAAGAAGTTCTTCAAAAAAATAGCAGGTCCTTCCCCCAATTATGCCTGCTACATCATAGAAAGAGCACACTGCTCCTTGTGGGCCAAACCACCCTAGGGCTCTCCTCCTCAGCCCTTGATTGTGAAGTTTCTTAACTATCTTGACCGACAACATATTTTACAAAAATGCAGGGACTAGGCCGGCCCACCAGCACAGCGGTAGGGCTACTGCTTGTGATGCCAGTGACTTGGGTTCAGTAGCAAGCCTGGGCTACTGGAAGGCCAACCGGGGGGAGAAGGATTGAGCACCTAGAGGGCTGCTCTCCTTCTCCGGGTGGGAGGGTTGTAGGCTCCTGCTGCTATTCCACCACCTATAGATTTTCAGGTGGTTGGTGCAGTCAGGGAGCAGCAGTAAAATGTGGGAGGGATGGATGTCAGCAGGGGTCGGAGGACAGAGCACGCCTCTACATGCTCCCATCGCCTTGATCCCCCCTGTGTGCTGACATCGGAGGGATAGGATCCAACATAAGGAGGAAAATGCCTGCCCTGAGTCCTGGAGATGGGCCCCGGCACTGATGGCTATGCGGCTGCGGGGGGAGCTCTGAAAAGACGATGCCTCGTAGTAAGGTAAGAGGGGTTTTTAAGGGAGTCTTCTCCCCACCTGGGGGGGTCAACCGGGAGTATTAAGGGTTCAGCAAGACAAGTCTGAGTAGGGAGCAATATACCCTACCCAGGTTATTCAGGTGCATTGGGGACCCTGAGGATAGGAGTCAGGGCAGGAAGTGAGGAGCATAAATACAAAAAAAAAAAAAAAAAATGCAGGGACTTAAAGGAGTTCCTTTGGGAGGGTCAACACATTCGTATCTCTCAAGACCTCCCTGTATCAGTGCGCCAAAAGCAGGCCTCTTTTCACCCGATGGTTGTCAAGCTTCTAGCTGCTTCAATTAAATTTAAAATGTTGTACCCGGCAAAGTTGCAAGTCTTCTGCAGAGACAGATGGCATGCATTTGAACATGTGGAGCAGGCGACTCGAGCTACAGGGCCTGCTTCTGGATCTGTTCAGCCTACCCTGATGGTTCTCTGTGTGGATTCAGTATTAGCTCCCCAGCTAGTTTGTGCTGAAATATGTGCCCTTTTCTTTTGCTAACTGTGGTGCTTCGCTCTGATTGATCTGAAGACACTGGCTATTTCTGGCATGGTCTACCCTGGTTGCAAGGAGCGCTCATGCACTGAAGAAAGTGTTTGAACTGGTGCCTGGGCTCCAAAACTGTACTCTCATTTTTGTTTTACTTTCTAGTTCCAGGAGTGTCCCTAGATATTCTGTTCTGTGACTCACTACTCATGGCCCTTTGTGCCTTTTTTGAACTAGTTTTTGTTAAACTAGCATGCTTGCTCAGACATTCTATGCGTGCCTCCTTCTTGCCAGTGTTGTGTTGTTTAATGGAGGCTGCTCCTATGCTATGTGTGGGACTGTTATAATCTACTGTTACTATCTTATATGTGTTGATTTTGGGATGGGAGAGGGCAGGGGGGATGGACTGAGGGTGCGATATGTCTGCATTGGGGCTGACGCGAGCTGGTATGTGGAGTGGGGGCTTTCTCCTGTGGGGCTGGATTGTTTCAATTTCTTATTGTTTTGTTCAAGGTCTGGGAGAAATTTGTGTTTGGGGGGATGAGGGTCCAGGCTTCAAGATTAAAGACAAGCCACTGCCTCTCTTATCTCTTTTGTTAGTAGGATGGCGGGTGGGGGGGGCAGGTCTGATGGTGGAGCTGGCATTTTATTCCTTGGGATTCATGTGCTCAGTCAGGTACGGAAATCACGGGAAGGAGGGCAAAGATGGCTAGCTCAATGAAATTGGCCTCATGGAACATCAAAGGGGCAAGGTCGCCTCTTAAGAGGATGCAGATCCTTAAACATCTGCAGCAGTCTCATTGCCAGATCACCTTCCTACTGGAGATGCATCTGTTGGCAATTGAGCTGACTCTGTTCCGTAGACTATTCGTGGGGCAGGTTTATGGAGCTGAGGGCACTACTGCTAGCAGGGGGGTAATTATCCTGTTCTCCCAGGGAGCCCTTTTTCAATGCAAACTGCAAATTGTAGATCCTGATGGTAGGTTTATTTTCATAAGAGGAGTGTTAGACCAAACTGAACTTCTATTAGGCTTGGTTTATGGTCCCAATCAGGCTGACCCTTCATTTTTGTATCAACGTAATGGACCAAATTTCAAGACTCCCACTGCTCCCAGTAATTTTAGGAGGTGACTGGAATGTTGTAGTGTCTCTGGATCTTGATAAGTCCAGTATGGGACAGCACAGGCTAACTGCTGAGCAATGGATAATACGGGACATGATGGCAGCACTAGTGCTTTGTGACCCATGGTGATGGTAACATCCACAAGAAAGGTCTTACACATTTCATTCCCTAGTCCATGGTTCCTTTTCCAGATTGGACTATATACTGATTAGCTCCTCCCTTTTTCCAGGGACCATACAAGGAGAGATTGGCCCCAAAGTCCTTTTGGATTATTTGATGGTATGGCTTTTCATGGTTATCAACCCCAATCTGGAAAAAGACACCATTTGGAAACGTAATAACCAGCTGCTCGCAGATACAGAATGTGTGGACCGTATCAAGGAACACATTGCTTTATTTAAGCAGCAAAATTTGGGCTCAGTAGCACAGGTGGACCTGGAGTGGGCTGCATGTAAATGTTTTATAAGGGGAGAGCTTATCCGCCACACATCCAAATGTAAAAAGATCCGTAGTTTGAAGGTGGAAAAACTCCTCCAGCAGATCAATACCATAGAGAGGGGGCTGTCTCCTCAAACAGATGAGGCTACCCTGAGAGACTTATCAATATTGCAGGATGGATATGCTAATTTGATGAAAGATAAAGCTGAGTATGCCATATTAAAGACCAAAGCTAAATACATAGACCAGGGGGAAAGGGCTGGCAGATTACTGGCTATCAGGCTGCAGCAAGTGGAGTCCTCCAGGTTGGTTGCAGCAATCAGGACTCAGGATGGGTCTATGTTATCTCATCCCCATGAAATTGCCAAAAAATTTGCCTCTTATTATGCTAACCTATATGGGGCTCGATCTCCAGGTGATCCCAGTCCTGATATTGTTAACTATCTTCTAGGGTGTGATCTTCTGAGGCTGATGTCAGAACATGGAGTGCTCCTGTCCAACCTATATCTGAAGCCAAAATTCAACAAGCCATCTCTAGTCTAGCAGCAGATAAATCTCCTGGCCCTGATGGGTTCTTCCCTAATTTTTATAAACTCATTGCAACCCAATTATCCCTGATTCTCTCCCTCTTTTATACCCATATATATGAATCTGGTTTATCTGATCCTCATTTTTTAGAGGCTCTCATAGTGGTCCTCCCAAAGCCAGGTAAATCCCCAGAGTCAATAAGTAACTACAGGCCCATCTCATTGATTAACTGTGATATTAAGATTTTAGCAAAAATTCTGGCAGCACGGATACTACAGGTGTGGGAAACTCTCCTGTCCCAGGACCAGGTGGAGTTTGTACCCAACAGAGCATCCCTGGATAATTTCCAGAAACTATCCCATATCCTCTCCATGTCCAGGCAGAGGGACGTTCCCATGGTGCTGGTCTACCTGGACATAGAGAAAGCCTTTGACAGGGTGGATTGGAGATTCCTGTTTAAAACCTTAGAGATGATGGGGTTTCCACAAGCTTTTATTAGATGGGTACATGTTTTATACTCCTGTCCATTGTCAAAGGTGTATTGTAATGGGGTTCTCTCCAGGTCCTTCTCTCTGGGGTTGGGAACTAGGCAGGGTTGTCCCTTGTCAGCCCTCCTTTTTAACTTATATTTAGAACCCTTACTCCGGAAGATGCATATGTCTCCGGCAATCATGGGAATCTCCTTAGGCCCCATGTCATTTTTAATGTCCATATATGTGGACGACATCCTGCTCCACCTCACCAAGCCAGAGATCTCTCTTCTGGCTGTGCTGCGAGTCATTGAGGAGTTTGGTACTTATTCACACTACAAACTTAACATCAGTAAGACTGAGGTTTTCCCCCCTTATGGCCACTGTTAACAAGCAGTTAGTGACATCCTTAGGCCTTGTTTGGTCCCCTCCGTCTCTCAAGGACCTCAGCCTTCACCTGGCTAAAGATCCCTCTATGATGGTCAACTTTAACCTGGAGGACCTGCTTTCAAAAATTAAACAGGATTCTGAAAAGATGGCTGCCACTCCCTCTCTCATGGTGGGGTCACATTTCAATCATCAAAATGAATGTCCTCCCAAGGCTGTTCTACCCCTTCATATGTTAAATGTCTGACTCCCATTGAGCTAGTTTCGCATGGTCCACCAGATCGTTAATGACTTCATATGATTGGATAAATCCCCTCTGCGAGCCTATAAAAAATTGGCTGCTCCCAAACTTCTAGGGGGTGTTAGAGTCCTTAACTTCCTGCTCTACTACTTTTCCAGTCACCTCAGCAAATTGTTTCAATGGTTTCTCCCCTCCTTCCAAGAGCCTCCCATGGGATACAGGCCTCCTTGGTTAGAGTTGGAGATGTATCTACTGCATAGTGGCAGTCTTATTGTCTCCTCTCTGCCTTTCCTTGCATGGACCAATGTTCCTCTCTGGGTCAAAGATTCAATGATTGGAACTGCCCTGCGGGTATATACACAATTCTGGTCTGTGATCAAGTCCCCCATCACCAGGGATGTCTCCCAGCCTATAGTATGTAACTTGAATCTAAAAATTGATGGCCTCCCCATTAAAGAAAGTTGGCTCCCACAGCTTAAGACTTTATTGGTCCGGGAGTGATTGGTGGATGGTGCCCTGCTATCCTATGAGGCTGTGCTCAGGCAACTGGGTATAGGTAATAAGGGTATTTTTAAGGTGTTTCAACTTCGCCACACATTGTTCAAATGGTTTGGCCAAGGGCTGTGGACCATGGATCATTCTAGTTTCTTTGATTCCACCATACCATTGTGCTCCCAGAAACATGCTGTTTCCACTATTTATGACAAGCCATATGCTCTCTATGCTCCTGAGGTGAATGGCTCCTGCTCATATTGGGACCAGGTGTTTCCTCTTTCTTCCCAGCAGTGGCAAAACATCTGGAAAAGGGGTATACCGATACTGTGGTCAGGACAGGTTGCGACTTATCCAATATAACATTCTAAACAACTTATATTGCACTCTGCAGAAATTAGCAAAAATGGGCCGGTTACAGTCTGATATTTGTACCAGGTGTAATGAGGCATGTGGATCCTTGCTACATATCTTCTGGAATTGTTGCAAAGTAGCTCCCCTATAGAAGCTGATAGAAGACAGGGCAGATCCTCTTCTTGGTCTCCAAGGGCTTTTTAGCCCAAAGACATGTATACTAGGAGAAGATATGTCAAATGTCTCAGTTTTAAAGCATAGATATTATTTGTCTCTAATTTCCCTCTCATTAAAGAAAGTGGTCCTCAGACATTGATTAGACCAAGAAAGAATATCTTACAATGAATGGCTGCAGGAGCTATTGTGTAGTCTTTGCACAGAGGCATGATTGCTTGTATTCGGGGGTGTTCGAAGAGATCTCAGAAGGTCAAGCTGATGCTGGCTTGTAAGTGGAACTACATGATTTTATATGTAATCTGAGTACTGATGCATATGATTCCTATGTATTCCCTCTGTTGAGAGCTCCACGGGGTAGGGCGGTGGGGGGGTTAAACCACTTGTAACAATTCTTGTTTGTACCATGGATTGTATGTTGAAAACTTTAATAAAGCACATTAAATTTCAAAAAACAAATTGGCACTAAAGTAATAGCTGTCTCTATTGCCCACATACATAATAGATCAACATGTACCAGCTTCTTTCTTTGCAGCTTGAAGCATGCACTAGTAGTTTCAATCCACAAAGGTGGCCCAGCCTACTCACCCTCCAATTACCAGCAAATCCCTCTGCTCCCAATCCTCTCTAAAACCCTTGCGTGGTTTATCTGCAGGCAACTATCAAACTACTATGTTGAAACTGGATTCCTAACTCCCAACCAAACTGTCTTTTGCTCCAATGATTCAGCCTCCTCTTACCTTCTTAAAGTCACCCACCACATGCCCACCAACATGGACAAAGGCCTGGGAACAGGAGCCATGTTTATAGAACTATCAAAAGCCTTTGACACTGTGGCTCACCATCAGCTCCTACTCAAACTAGCTGACTCTGTTGTCTCCACATAAGCCCTAGCATGGTTCTAATCATACCTGACCAACCAGTCCCAATCTGTCAAGCTTGGACCACGCTCCTCCCCCACCCTACCAGTCATCCTCGGGGTCCCAGAAAGCTCATCCCTGAGGCTCCTGCTCTTCACCACCTACATTAATGACCTACCCAACTCCCTTACTGGCAGCAACATACACATTTCTGCAGATGATACCATTATCGATGTATTTGGCATCGCTACCCCCTCCCTTAAGGGCCACCTCCAACAGGACATCACTGCAGTAGAAAAATGGTTCCTGGTTAACTGCCTTATCGTGAACCAAAAGAAAATGGTGTCCATGTTGTTTGGCACCAGGAATTGGTTCATTTCTATCACCCCTACTCTGACTTTACACATCCCAGATGGGTCCTGCCTAGACTCGGTTTCCTCATTGGGGCACATCTCACAGGCAGTAACCAAGACATATGCCAAGATGCTGCCCTATATAGAGTAAATGGATGCCTCCATTGAGTCATCTGAAAACAGATTCTGAAACAACCAATCCTTCCCTTTATAGACTGCAGGGGCATACTCTACACAGGTGCTACCCCCACCTCCCTTGATACAGTAAAAACCCTGTTCGCACACTGTGTAGATTTGTCCCTTGCTGCTTCCCAACTCCCACTGATGCAGTATGTATAATGAGCTAGAGTGGCCCCTTCCCTTCATGAGACAAATGATGCACACTGCCTTCCTGGGTGCCTAGTATTGTTCAGCAAACTGCCCGGGTATCTGTCTGACTGCTTCTCCACTGCAGTAAACCGTTCCAGTCTGCTCAGATCTGAAGTAGGACACCACCTCCATGTCCCATGGTACAAGCACAACCTAGGGCAAGCCTTCATCAGCTATAGCCTCCCTAACACCTAGAACAATCTCCCAGTCAATATCACTACCCCTCCCCCACATCAAGCAAGGTTCTGATCAAGTCCCACTACAAATCCATGACGTCATGTCCCCAATTCCAAGTCCCCCCCCCCCCCGAGTCTAGCTAACGATATCATATTAACTAAGTGATGTGCATTGTGCTCATTGCTGTGATCCTCTGCAGGACAACTGTGGTTCTACCTTTTATTTTATTTCCTTGAGTCTACCCTGGCATGTTGCTATAATTTACTGCACCAGGACATGCTGCTTACCATCAACTTGTTTCCATTGTTTTTAGAATGTGTAATGTATATAATGTATGAACACTATATGATTCCTCACCATCCTGTTTCCGTACCCCCCCTCCCCCATGTTGCAACTGGAAATGAGCCTGGGCTATGCGTGCTTACCTGGTGAAACATGTTTAAAATAAATAAACATCATGGGCCTGATATTTCAAATAGTGCAAAGTGGAGCACAAAACCTTGTGAAACCCTGGTGCATACCATGTTAAATAAAAGTCCCTGGTGATACTGGTCCCCACTCTCCTCTCCCTCCGTTTGCCAGCCCATACACTAATAAAACAAATCTCTGTGCTAGTGGCCCCCCTCCCCTCTCCCTCTAATTGCCAGCCCATTCCATATTAAATAAAAATCCCTGATGCTACTTGTCCCCACTCCCCCTCCCTCCAATTGCCGGCTCATATAGTAATAAAATAAATCCCTGGTGCTAGTGGTCCCCCCTTCCCCCTCCTTCCAGTAACTGGCCTGTACAGCATTAAATAAAAATCCCTCGTGGTAGTGGTCCTGTCTCTCTCTGATTGCCAGCCCGTACTCTATTAAATCAAAATCCTTGGTGCTAGTAGTCCCCCCTCCCTTCAATCGCCAACTCGTACTGTAGTAAATTAAAATCCCTGGTGCTAGTGCCCCCCCAATCACCGACCTGTACAGTAATAAAAGAAATCCCTGTTGCTAGTGGTTCCCCCTCCCTCCAAATGTCAGCCAGTACTGTATTAAATAAAAATTCCCTTTTGCTAGTGGTCCCCCCTCCAGCCAATCACCAGCCCGTAGAGTAATAAAAAAAACTCCTTGGTGCTAGTGGTCCTACCTCCCTCTAATCTCTAGCCCATACTGTATTAAATATATAACCCGGGGGCACCACCCACCACAGGCTACTACCCCTGCCTTGCAGGCCTGACCAAGGTTAAGGTGCCTGAGTTCCCATTTTTGATATTACAAGGGTTCATTCCCAAGTTAAAAATAAACTAGTGAGGTGCCTCCACCCACAGTACATTTTAAACGGGTCTGATATTTAGCAGTACACCCCCCCTGGGATGCTGTACCAACCAACCTCCCCACACAGTCACCCCAATGCATGGAATTACCATAAACCAACCCCCAACTCCAACTCTTTGTATTTTCTGGCTTAAGCTAATAATATGCTCACGAGTCAAGCTTTCCAAAACAGTTAACATCATTTATTTACAGGGGAAGGGTTAGGAATGGGTGGATTGAGTAGAGGTTAAGCACACATTTTCATTTTGATTATTGCCATCAACAAACAATCATTTTGCATTAGCAGTATAAACCCATTTTTTAAGACCAGCACCCACCAACATCTTGATGGTTCAGATTTAGCCCTTTGACTGACTAGCTGCTGCAAGTTTTTATCATTACACATACCCCAGCTGGTAACAGTCCCCAGACCAGCTAAAGCCCCCACTGTTCTGTCCCTGAGTACTCAGTACTATCTTGTTGCAGGCCTGTGGTGCAGCTGATTGGTCGGGGTTGGCATGCTTACTTGAATAAAAGTTAACTTTTCTGTACATTTCTTAGCTACTTCATGGTTTTACTATGCCACTGGACACAACTTGAAACAACTATATACTGCCCCAAGGTGCAGGACAATCCCTGCCTTTACTCACAGTTCTGCAGACATTCTCAGGTGGCATTGGGACTGTAGGCCTGGGCAGTTGGAACAGCAGAACTTGGTATCATTGAGAAGCTTGAGACTCGCAGATGTGTGGCATGCACCTTGCAGATTGGACCCTTCCTTGGCGTCAGGTTCTTGCAACTTGGAAAACTGATACATTTCTACTTGCTTGTAGAATCTAGCAGCTTTTCCCCTTCATCCCTCCAAGCAGGCCAGATGCAAAGCACAAACTCAAGACTTTCCAGGCCACAAAGGAAGCCAGACCCAGGAGTGACTCCATGGTCCAGCTGCCACTGAATCCAGAGTGCCCTAACACTCAGGCACGCAACCTTGGTTCCCTGTAGCCCAGTCTGAACTACTCAATAGGGATTTGCAGTTTCCCTACCTGGCTCCAGGTTGCAGCTTGCAGCCATATTCTTCAACCTGAGCTGGAATTAATAGCATTTTGATGCATCAATGCCCTTTCTGGACTTCACCTACTATTGGCTGTTGCTAGAAACTCACTGTCTCTCAGCTTCACATCAAGTTGTCAACTTTATTTTAGAAGTTTGGTCACATCCGGCTACTAAAGGACATTTTCAGCCACACTGCCAGCATGGCAGCCATGGCCCTTTTCATACAGGACACAGTCTCTTGATTCTCACTGAACACACAGTCTCAGGGAGTCTTGGGCACACACACACACACCATGGGTCCCTCCAGGGACCCTGAACCAAGCACTGAGATGCAGCCTTTACTTGAGCAGTCCCATACTTCCAGAACTCACTTTCCTTCACCATGCAAGTGCTCATGGACCAGAAGAGACTCTCTTTTCTCCCTTTTTGAAGACAACCTGGATTTGCTGGCAAGCCTCCTCATGTCCAGGAGACTCCCATACTATTTTCCATAAACCTGAACCTTCCTTTATCCATTAATCCATTTTCCATAAACCAGAACCATACCTTTTCCATTCCTTTTGCCAAATGTCCATCCCCTATTTTTTGTGACAAAATTCAGCCTTTACTTGAGACCAGGGCTCCACAGCCCCCAAGAAGATCTCCATCTTCTTTGAAATTCCAGACAACCTTTTACCTCCGGAACCTTTTGATAGAAATTCTCACCGTCAAAGCGTAGCTCCTCACTGCTCACTCACATACTTGCAGCTTTCTCTCCCCAGCTGTATTTTGCTGGGCCTTGCAGCTCTCTTCCAGCTGAAGCTGTATAACTGGATTCCTTGATCCAAGCTCCTCTAACCAATGGGGAAAGGCAAACATGCCCTGGGGGACAGGTAGCTGACAACCCCCAGGCAGGCCCTTCCTCAGCCTTGCAGCCCCATCCTTCTGCACAGGGACTGGAGCCCCCCTCCCTCTGGAGGGGATCTCACCAAATTGAGACCAGAACCAGAAGTCTCTGGGTTTTGGGAGCTCTCTGCAGCTCCTGATTGGCTGAAACAGCTTTCCAATCTAAAAATTAAAATGCATCACGCTCCCTTGATGCCTGATTGGTCCTTCAAAACAGTGGCAAGTATTTCCCCAGCCTTTTTCTCCATATGTCCTTTTAACAGTCCCACAAGTCCTTTCAAAAATCATGGCCTCCCGACTGGCTGTGCTGAGGTCACAAGGATGTAAACATGGCTGCTGTCCCCACAGTTTATATTCAATCCACCAGCAGTCCCAACTTTGTAGTCCTGGTGCAACCTGAATAAACATTGTTATTTCCCCAATGCCCCACAGTTTTAAAGCAGTACCTCTGCCCTATAAAACAGCTGCACAATTCAGTCTTTACATTTAGCCCCCTGCCTGTTACTAGTGCCAAAAATCATTGCCCCCAGGCAGTAGGCAGGCTCACTCATTATTATTCATAATGCCTCATTATTATTTAAGTTTCCAATCTTTAGCGTTATTGGTGCTACTTTAATAAAATGCTCAGTGACTCCTCTCATGCCTCCTCTAGGTTGCCAGTCCCAGTACTGCTAAACCTGGGGACCAGGACTACCGAAGAGGCACTGGCTCAGTTGCAGGAATGGTCTGAAAGCACAAATGCACTACTGCGCATGCGCGACCCGCTGTTACACAGAAGTGCAGAACGAAACATGGTGGCTCCACTGTTTAGTGCCTCTGGCCCCACTCTGGACCAAAAACTACTGCAGGGGCTGGACAGAGACACCAGGGGCAAACGGGGACTCAGACAGGTGGTAGAGCACAGATCGTGGGATCCAGGAAATCAAGCAGGAAGTGAGAGAAGGTGGGACAGCCCCACGGGGCAAACAGGTAAGCCCCCAACCGGGGGGTTACAAATGAAAATCCCCGGTACTACTGGTCCCATTCCCCCCTCTCTCCAATTGCTGGCCTATACAGTAATAAAACAAATCCCTGGTGCTCGTGGTTCCCCTTCCCTCCAATCGCCAGCCCTTACTATATTAAATAAAAATCCCTAGTGGTAGCAGCCCCGATTGCCAGCCTGCACTGTATTAAATCAAAATCTCTGGTGGTCCCCCATTCCTTCGATAACCGGCCTGTACTGTAGTAAATCAAAATCCCTGGTGCCAGTGGTCCCCCCTCCCTCCAATTGCCAGCACATACTGTATTAAATAAAAAATCCATGTTGCTAATCGTCCCTCCTCCTGCCGATCATCAGCCCATACCGTACTAAATAAAAAGCCCTGGTGCTACTGGCTCCTTCTCCCCCCTCCTCCAATTGCCGGCCCATACCACATTCAATAAAAATGCCAGGTGGTAGAGGTTCCCCCTTCTCTCTGATCAACAGCCCATACTGTATTAAATCAAAATCCCTGGTGGCAGTATATCAAAATCCCTGGTGGTAGTAGTCCCCTTCCCTCCAATCACTAGCCCGTATTGTAGTAAATCAAAATCCTTGGTGGTAGTGGTCCATCCCTTCCTACTATCCCCGTCTCGTTGTAAAACAGAAAACCCTCTGGCATCCAGTGGTCCACTCTGGGCACCGATCCAAGGTACCACCACTTGTAATGCCATAATCCCTGGCATCTAGTGCCCCCTCAGACTGAGGCACTAAACACCTCCCCAGTCACCTTACCAGTCCCTTTGGTGCCGAAGGGACATACGGCAACCAGCACAGCCCTTCTCACACCTCCTCAGCTGGCTGCCATATGTGCAGGCAGGGAGCACGCCCCTCATTCATAGGACAGGATGCAGCACCGAGAGGACTGGTAAGGTGACTGGGGGGTGTTTGGTGCCATAATGGGGGGGCACTAGATACCAGTGATTATGGCATTGCAAGCAGTGGTACCATGGATCAGTGCCTGGGGAGACCCCTGCACTCCAGGGAGTGTTTTCCATATTACTATGGGCCAGTGATTGTAGGTAGAGAGAGAGGGTGGACCACTAGCACCAGGGATTTTGAGTTAATACAGTACAGGCTGGTGATTGGAGAGAGGGGAAGGGGGGACTGCTAGCACCAGTGATTTTTTTTTAATTTGTTATATTTTCTGCACCTCCAAGGACTGGACCCCATCAGCCCAGACCCTTGTCCAGCCCCATCACCTACCTCCTGAAGATTTATCCTACTGGAGATATGCACTGGCTTACCCCTCGGAGTGGGGCCATGGGAGAGACCTCAACCATCCATCAGAAGCCAGTACATAGTCCCAGGATGCTTCCATCCCAGGGTTACACCGTGGCTTACCCCCCAGGGCAGGGCCTTTGGGAGGGGGCTTACTCTCCCATCAGATGCTGATATACATCACCAGTTGTGCCACAGGCAGTGGTATGGGACCTGTGGTGCGAGGTGGATGGCATCCCGCTCGGCCCCATTTTCCACCATTTTTGCCCCAGGGAGGTGGGATATGCAATGATGTCAAGGGTGCATATGCCAACGTTTTTCTTGTCTTCCAGTTACCATGCAGGTGTTGGCAGCTGCTTTCTTCCCAGCCTCTGCCAGAGGTCAGTCATGCATCGAGCACTCAACCACCCTTCCCCCGGAGAAGGAGAGCTGTCCCTCGGATGCTTGATCCTTCTCCCCCCCAGCCAGCCCTTCAACTCTCAGGTCAATTCCTCAACCCAGGATGTTGGCATCACAGGCAGAAGACTTACCGCTGTGCAAATGGGCTGGCAGCACCAAGGATTTTGATTTACTACAGTATGAGCCGGTGATCAGAGGGAGAGGGGACCACTAGCACCAGGGATTTTTATTTACTACAGTATGGGCCAGCAATTGGAAGGGGGGGGGGAGGAACCACTAGCACAAGGGATTTTGATTTAATACAGAATGGGACAATGACTGGAGGGAGGGGGGACAACTACCACCTGGGATTTTGAGTTACTACAGCACAAGCCAGCAATCAGAAGGGGGGAACGACCACCACCAGGGATTTTTATTTAATACTGTATGGCTGGTGATTGGAGGGTGGTAACCACTAGCCCCAGGGAGTATTATTTGTACATTATGGGCTGGTGATTGGGGGGGGTGCCAGGGACTACAGAGGGTGGGTGTGCTCCTTTAGCAGCCAACCGGCTAGGTTGCTGCATTACCTCCAGCAGCTCCTAGGGTTGCCTGGAATAAGTTGGGGTTTTGTTCAGCAGTATTTGTGCTGCATAAAAGGCCCACACTAACTCCTTTCATGCAGCACAAAGCCACCGAATATGGTTTAGCATGGTTATTCATGGCCACGCCCTTCCCCTTGCCCACCTGCATACATTAAGTTTCGCATGGGCGCTAACCCTTTTTGCTCGCTCAACAGCCCCTTTTGAATGTGGGGTATAGAGCAAATCCTGGTTTGCACAGGCAAAGATCCATTAGCCCCTGCACAAACATTTGAATATTGGGCCCCATGAGTGATGTCATAATGTTCCATCTGCTGTAGGTACAAGAGGGATCCCAGAACTCAGTGTCTTACTGCCAGACTAGCTCAGCAGTAGAGAGGCATGACATGCTGCAGAAGGTAAGAACTGTTTGGCTGCAGTAAATAATGTAAGTACTAGTCTGATTCCAAACATATTATTAAACGGACTTTGACTCTTTCTCCAATAAGGCACATAAACCTCTCTAAAATGTCTATAACACAACATAAGTAATGGGAAGGACCCGTTTTAGAAAAGGTATGAATTGAGCAGTTACAAAGTGTGAAGCTATAACTCACAGGGTGAAATATGAAAGTGATATAACCTCGTGGAGGCAAATAATGAAAAGCTGGTAACTGAGGTACCGGGTGATAACTGTGCATGTAAGACAGCATGGTATTAACTGCACTGTCTATACTGTGCTTGACCTTACAGCAACAGGGGTAGAATAGCAGTAGGGGAATACCGCTACCCCTGTCGCTGCACACAGAATGGGAGGCTGGACAAGTTGCTGTGTGCTGGGTGCCTGGTGAAGCCGCTCCCATGGAGGAGTGGATAGGGCACCAGCATATGGTGCAGTCGGGAGACCTGGGATTGTGGTTTGGTTCCTCTCAGGTCTCCCTTGCTAAAACCTTTTGGGACATTTTTATTTAAAAAAACCAAAAACAATCCCCCCCTCCTGAGTTTCTCCCCATCCCCGAGGTCCCCCCCTGGAGTTAGTTATTTAAGTTCTGGGGGGTGTGGGGGGGTGAAGTCCCCCATGTGGGGAGTATAGGGACAAAGCCACCCACAAAAACACATGAAAACCCATTGTAGTCAATGGGTGTGGTGCGTGGAACACGTCTGTATTTTGTCTGACTCTGTTATTGTCCTGTGCTTTTTCACTGCAGCATTTTTAGCTGTGTGGTTTTGACTTGCAGTGACATGACTCCGTGCTGGTAAGTGACAAAATTAAAAAAAGGATGAGGCAAAATAACGTGGGGATATAAGGGACCTCTCTTACAGCTGTTTTTAAAAAGGCACCTTAACATTAAATAATACATTGAAATATTTGGAATTCAAACTATGAGCAGATGAGCGGGGAGAGCTCGAGCAGGCGTGCAGTCAGTTGTAGTGCACAGAGACACATGCATCTTAATGCATGTCAAGCGGGGACAAGGCCAGTCAGGTATCCTTTGCAACTTACTCTGACTATAGATGTACTTTGTACTAAAGTAGGCAAAGTTGCTAGGAAGTGGTGTAAAAACCTCAAGCAATTCTGTACTGTACTACACAGGGATTATCTGGCGGCTAGAGCTTGAATGTAATTTACGTTGCACAAACCATTGGTGTTGACAAATGCACAGAACAAGTAACTATTAACCATTTGTAGTAGTACATAAAATGAAAAAAAAAAAGATACAAAAAATATGGCTTTTACAGATAAATTTACAGAAAATGTTTTGGATATATTTTGCCAGGATGGTAATATATTAAAGTGCATTTCATGCAAAATGTATATGCTTTTAGATGCCAATTATAAGGAGTATGACAGGTACAGCCCAGCACAATTCAATTACAATAAATGTATTAGTCACAACAAACTCATGCAAGAAGCAAACAGCCTTACGGGAGAGTAAAAATACTTGAAAAAAATATACAAAGTAAACCTACCAAACACTGAGCTACAAAACAAAATAGAAAGAGGAAAAAGGCCATGTAACCCTAGTGAAATATCCCAGGGGTCTGATGTTGAATACCAGCAAACAAAAAGAGGCAGAGAGGAAAATGATAGTGACGTGGAACCAGGGGCTGGAAAATGATACAACATAAGTAAGATAATAAAGGAAGCAGGGCAATGGGCCCTAAAGAAATATCACTTTCTAATTAATATGACATCATAAACAGAATCACACACAAGGAACAAAACAACTCTGAAGGGAGAGACCTACAGGATGGTGGTTCTGAATGTCTTTAAATATGAAAAAAATGGTAATTGGAGACTCCATAATAAGATTTACGGACACCAAGCTTTGCAAAAAAGATAAAACCAACCCCATGGTGACTTGTCTCCCTGGAGCTAAAATTATTGACATAAACAACTCAATAAACAGACTTGATATAGATAAAAAAACAACAGTCAATATCCAAGTGGGGTCAAATGATGTGGGGAAATCACATGAACAAGACATCTGTTCTGATTTAATTGCACTAGCAAATAAAATCAAGGGTAAAGGTGGAAAAATGTCACTGTCAAGTATCCTCCCAATTCCAAGGGTGCATGGGAAGAAAAACAAAACAATACAAATAATTAATGTCCGATTAGAGAACTGGTGCATGCTTGAGGGCCTTACATTCATAAACAACTGGAACACTTTTAAAACTAACCCAAACCTGTACTCAAAAGATGGCGTTCACCTAAATAAGAAATGATCTAATCTTTTAGGTAAATGCTTCTCAGAAATTTTAAGTGGGGTACTTTTAAACTGATCAGCTCGGGGGAAAACATTATGGATCGACCAATGGATAAAAGTAAACACAATCAAAATGATGAAACCTTACATATAAATCAAGTTAGAGATAACATCATATCCTATATGGCTAATGCAAGGAGCCTAAATGACAAGTTTAATGAGTTAACAGTAACATAATTTAAACCGGGCGTGATTGCAATAACCAAGACTTGGTGGAGTGATACCAACATATGGGAAAAATATATCCCCGGTTATGATACCTTCTACCAAAATCAAAGCAATAAAAAGAGTGAGGTATTGTTTTATTTGTTAACAGTCACTACAAACCAGTAGATATTACTAACTCCTTAATTAAGCAGAGCATCAGAAACAACACAAAAACTATCAGTGTAAAACTACTTACAAATTCAAACAATAACATTATTATAGGACTATGTTATCATCCACCTGATACCCCACTGGATGTGACTTCTGAAATAGTTTAAGAAATGGAACTAGTATGTGAAAAAGGGGACCTGTTATTTATGGGTGACATGGACCTGGGGGACATTACATGGTCAGACAAACTTGCTAATTCAGCCCATGAGAAACTATATATAGAGGCATGAGAGCAATTTGCATTACATCAATATGTAAATAGCCCAACTAGAGGGACAAGCATCTTAGATATAGTACTAGGGACAGATGGACTTAACATAAATAACTGTGCAGTTGGTCCTTCTCCTCTAGGAACAAGTGACCATACAGTAGTTCTGTTAGCTTTAACATCACATTACCCCACATTATTACAA
This sequence comes from Neoceratodus forsteri, assembly GCA_016271365.2. Lineage (NCBI taxonomy): Eukaryota > Metazoa > Chordata > Ceratodontiformes > Ceratodontidae > Neoceratodus > Neoceratodus forsteri. Next base: position 400,419,765 of record CM057454.1, read on the forward strand.
ATAATGAAAGCTAATTCTTCAATTACAATAAAGCAGACAAAACAAAAATAAATAGTGAATTAGCTATGTTGAACTGGGAGACCATATTTGAAGGATGCAGTACAGAGTGAATGTGGGATATATGGAAAGGCAAAATTTTGGACATATGCAACAAATATATCCCAAAATATTTAAAAAAATGGAAAAAAGAAAAAATAGGCCAAGACGGATGAATAAAAAGATTAATTGATTAATCAAGAAAAAACATAACATTTATAAGCTCTATAAAAAAAATCCCCACACACCTGGATCAAATTTAAGCATGTACAAAAGGAGTGCAAAAAAGAATTAAGACAATCTAAATGCACTATGGAACAAAGCTTGGCAGATAATGCAACCATAAATAATACTAAAACCTTTTATGGCTATATAAATTCACTGAAAAAAACAACCACTAAGCTCAGAGCTCTTGAACAAAAAAAACACTTTGTACATGATCCAAGAGAGATGTCCAACATGTTCTATAATTACTTTGGTAGTATATGTGGTGAGAAACAGAATATAACCAAGGATATTCAGAACAACTTGGGAGACAAATTCATTGTTAATAAGGACAAAATATCTGTTAAAATCAAAAATATCAAGGAAGATTGTTCACCAGACCCTGATAACATCACAGGAAAAATAATAATACTAATGTCTCAGTATCTTACTACACCTTAAAAACTGTTTGAAAGTAGTGTAAATAGTGGAGTTGTGCCACTGGACTGGAGAACAGTGAACATCACCCCAGTTTTTAAACAAGCATTTGTCAATGCCAAATGTTGTCTCGCTGGCATTGGCATTGGTATTGCAGGAGTTAGAGATGCATAATAGGAATGACGGTGAAGTATGGAACTGGTGCCAACCCCACTCCCACCCTGCAGAGACTGACAGGCACTGGAGTGTGCCTTTGGGGCGTCAGCTATAACGCTCATGCCATTTAACCTCACCTTACCCTGTAGACACTGACAAGTGTCGTGGTGCGCTTTTGGGTCTTTGGGCCTTATACTTACCCCATTCCATAAGGAAATACACTGAGAAGGGTGCAGTATAGGAGAATAGGCCTCACCCTACCCTGTAGACACTGACAAGTGTCGTGGTGTGCTTTGAGGTCTTTGGGCCTTATTCTTACCCAATTCCATAAGGAAATGTGCTGAGACGGGTGCAGTAGAGGAGAGTGGGGTGAACTTTAGGGCCAAACACTCCAAGGCACACCTCGATGCTTGTCACTGGCTGCAGGGTGGGGTTGGGGGTTGAATGGCATGAGCATTACAGCCAATGATCCCAAGTCACATCCCTGATGCCTGGCAGTCTCTACAGGGTGGGGTGTTACAGTAGGCATTTGTTGGTATTTTCACTCCAAATTTTCAACATAGCCTTTTTGTGACACCATCTCATGAAGAGCTGCACAATCAGTTTGTTAGCTGAAAGGTGGTTTTGCACAGTGGCTATGCCATTTGGCAACACAGGGATGAAAACACATTTTGGGCAAGATGTAGAAAATGACAACTGTATTGTTCATGAGGAGGCGTAAAAAAATGGCAACATTGAAAATCTGGAGTGAAAATATAAAAAATTGGTGAAGTCATGAGCATGCATAGAAACTGCGCAACACACGTCTGTAACCCAGTTATGTTTGGGATTTATTTAGCCACATTTTCAACATAGGCATCTTGAGACCTCCCCTCATGAACAGTGGTGCTGTGATTTTGTTAATCTGACTCAAAAGTTGATTTCCCACAGCGACCACGCCATTGTGTGCCACAGGTGCAGAAGCACATTTTGGGCAGGCTGTGTAAAATGACAGCTGAACTGTTCATAAGGAGGTGTGAAAAAATGGCAGTGTTGAAAATCTGGCTTGAAAATATTGCAAATTTACGAAGTTACACGGGTGTGCAGAAACTGCACAATGCACGCTTGTAACACAGTCATTTTATGGACTTTCATCACCAAATTTTCAACATAGGCATTTTAGGACCTCTGCTCACGAACAGTGTCACCGTCATTTTCTCAAACTGTCCCAAAAACTGATTTCCCACAGAGACCGCGCTATTCTGCGCCGGACGTGTGAAAACAAATTTTGGCAGGATATGTAAAATGACAGCTGTACTCTTCATAAGGAGGTGTGGAAAAATGCCAATTTTGAAAATCTGGAGTGAAAATATTACAAATTCACGAGGAAATAGCACAAAGCACGCTCATAAAACAGCCATTTTTTGGATTTTTTTCACCAAATGTGCAACATAGGCTTTTTGAGAGCCCCCCTCATGAGCAGTGGCGCTATCATTTCATTACTTGGTCCCAAAAGGTGATTCTGCACAGTGACTGTGGAATAATCTTTCAGGACTGAATAACGCCATGACAGTGACTGAATTCATGAGGAGGGGTCCCAATAACCCCATGTTGAAAATGTGGTGCAAAAATTCCCAAAAATGCCTGAGATATGCACCAAAGTTGAAAAAAAACTTATTTATGCCATTATACAGCTTATCAGCATTTCTTCAGTTTGCGGTCAGCTTTGAAGAGTGCAGACGTGTTCCCAGTCCACCAAAGATCGTCGCGCCGGACTCTGAAGGTAAGTATGAGGTGACGGGGAGTGTTGGGAGGCAGGGTACAAAGAGGGTGGGTGCGGGTTGGGACAGGGAGCTGGACAGACTGTGAGGGACTATTTTCGTCTTTTACAGGTTAAACAAAAAAAACATCACAGGACTTTTTTTTTTACAGGGGCATTTGGCACTCTGGGGTGGGCTCACAGCATGCCACCTGAGTGTTTGGGGGCTAGCCATTGGGGATTGGGCACCCACTGGCACATACCACAGGGGCAAGCTTGGGATTGGGCACCCCCCTCAGCACATAACAAATAGGGGGGTGCATTATGCCGACTGGGAGTGGGCTTCCCCATTGGCACATAAACCTGGTCAGGGCATGCCGACAGGGGGATTGGGCACCCCCAAAGTCGGCATTGTGGCAGGCAGTGTGCCGCCATGTTTACTCTAATGTTTCATCAGGGAAGGCATGTCAGGAGGTGCCGCTGCGTATTATGAGCTTTGATCTCATTGCAGCAGATCTTTCCGTAGATGTGCTCGCCACATTATGTATTCCTGGTGTGGCGCCTGCATGCTGGCTTATTGGAGAATGAGGGACGCACCTACTGATGCACGCCCTGCATTCGCCCAACAGTGACCACACCTCCAATTTTGCTACTAATGCAATATGTCGGCTGGCACGCAAGTGCAAGCCAACATAAAAAGGGGATAAGACAAAGGTAGAAAACTACTGACCTATCAGCCTTACTTCCTTAATGGGTAAAATTCTGGAGGGTATAACAAAAGGTTAATTGGATAAAAGTTTGGGTACCATTGATAGTGCACAACATGGATTTGTCAAGAAAAGATCATGCCTAACCAACTTAATGTGCTTTTATGAGACAATTAGTAAAAACCTTGACAATAAAGTACCCTACGATATTATCTATATCAACATCAGTATGCCTTTTGACAGGGTACCCCACGACCATATCATTAGAAAATTAATAAAAAGAGAGGTATGCAATAAGATGATAGCATAGATAGAAAACTGGATGGAGGGAAAGACACAATGGGGGATCATAAATTGACAAGCATCAGATCTGGCACAGGTTTCCAGTGACATCCCACAGGGATCAGTACTGGGCCCGTATATCTTCCAATTATTCAATGCTGATATTACTGACACTACAGTTTTTTTGTTGTTAAATATTTTTATTGAAACAACACAATTTGACAGACACCCAGATGAACACCGCAACATTTGGCATCACCTGGTAGGATAACAGAGCATGGGTGGATATGACCAGTAGAGACAGAGACACATGATACAGACAATAGACATCTTGAGAACTGGACTGTAGTAGATGCATGCACTGTTACAGCTACATTGTGGTTGAAGTTTATTATAGAACCTGTCCCAACCTTCTTGGACATATCTGTTGTGCTTATCTGCTAATGTAGTGACAGGGGGGCCTACAATGATCCTGTAGGGTGATACAGCGGGTGTTTACCTCATGCATTCATATACCTGCAAGGTAAGAGGGAAGGCATCCTCCACCTTAGAAATACCCTCCCTGTGTGTAAATGCAGTAGCTTGGTCAGTATCACCTAGGCTATTTTTGTCCAGGGCCCAGGGGCCCTTCTGATATGCCTTGTAAGCCTGCCATGTTCCAAAGCCTATCCAGGCCCAAACAGTGCCATGACATGAAGGAGTCTCTTTTAACCCTAACCTAAACACACACTAACTATATACAAACTGGCACTCTACTGGGGGTTGGGGGTGCTTTTGGGTAGATCTGAGTGGCTAAGAAGGGTGGGGAGAGGTGCTGGTACCTTCTGGGGGGGGGGTGTCCCCCTTCCAAACTGGATAGAGAGTCTCTGCAGTAGGCAGAATCCAGGAAAGGCTGCCAGCAGTGAAGAAACTTGGGCAAAATGTTAGTGGCAAAGCTAGACAGCCTCTCATTGGATGCCATCTGGGCCAGGGATAGCAGTAGCTCGGTCGAAGAGGGAGTGTCTGGGAGTCCACCATCTTTTCAGGAGGAGCCTTTTTGTTGATGCCCATACCACTGTAGCCCACTGGGCACCCAGGTCATGTCTGTGCACGTTTTCAGATACTATGCCCAACAAGAGAAGAGGGGCATCTATCTTAAGTTGTGGTGCCACATCTTTACATGTCAGAGACTGAAGTCCAGAAGGGTGTGGTCGCTGTACATGCCCATAGTATGTGGTACAGATGCGCCCCACCATGCCCACATCTCCAGCATGAATCATTCTGGAGGAGACCCAGTTTGTTAAGCTTGGCCAGGGTGTAATACCAATGCAGCAGGGTCTTGTTCATGATCAGCCCTGTTCTGCCATCTCTAAAGGCTTGGTGTATCCTGGTCCAGCTGTGATTGTTTCTCCAATATGCGTGTGTGCCTATTTCTTGCTCCCATTGAGCATTAGCAGGGAGGGATGGGTTTGGGGTAGCTTCCTGTAGAACTTTGTAAATTAAACTAGCCTGACCTTTCTCCTGTTTGACCCATGTACTTAAAGGCGAGGTAGCCAAGGACTTATCGGGTTGGGGGGGGTTGTGACTGGTCTGCTGATGGCATCCCTTATTTGCAAATGTCTCCAAAAATGGTTTGACGTGAAGTGAAATCTCTCTCTGAGGGCCACGAAGATATCTAATATGGTCATGCCCGGGGCATATAAGTCCCCTATTAGGTAAATGCCTTGCATCTCCCAAATCCTCCAGTGAATGATTTGATTGTCTACTGTCGCTTATGGATTATTCCAAAGGGGCATGTACACCCTGGGGTGGGGTGAACTGTGCAGCAGGGAGTGCACTTTGTACCAGTATTTTACGGATATTTGGATCAGAAATGTCATCTGCCCAGGGGGTATTTTGCTGACGTATAGCCATGAGGCCAGGGAGGGAGACTCCACCAACTTTGCTTCAAGTGGGATCCATGTAGGGGAGGAGCTGCCTGCCGGGGTGAACCAGTTAGCTCTTTGTGCTTTAACATAGGCCATATGGTACCCCTGAAACCAGGGAAGTCCCCATCTTCCTCTGCTCCAATGCTGGCACAATTTCAGTCTGCTATATCGAGGTGGCTTCCCTTCCCAAATGAATCTTCCTACCAGGACGTCCACCTTCTGAAACCATTTAGGTGGGACTGAGGCCGGGAGATAGACTAGAATATATAACACTCTAAGTGACACCATCATCTTGACTGAGTCTATCTTCCTGGCTAGTGATAGGTCGAGAGATTTCCATCTATCAAAGTCTCCCTTAATCTCCTCCAGGAGCATCGCAAAGTTGTTTGTGACCATTTTGGAAATATTAGGGTGTAAAATGATGCCCAGGTACTTGATGCCCTCTGGGAACCATTTCAGACCCTTTAGGGTGGCAGGTAGGAGAGTACAGGCTCTATTCAAAGGGAGAATCTCTGTTTTGGTCTGGTTCATTTTCAAGCCCGACACTTGGGTGAACCTGTCTAGAATGTCCAGGACTGACTGAATGGCCTGTGGAGTATACTCTGTAGTGACTAGCAAATCATCTGCGTAAAGGAAGGTTTTGAAGGAGGAGAATCCCACTTTAATTCCGGCAGTTCTCCTGGATTCATGGATTGCTATGGCCAGTAGCTCAACTGCCAGGATGAAAAGCAGGGAGGAAGGAGGCACCCCTGTCTCGTGCCTTTCTGTAGGGCAAAAGGGGGGGACATGCATTTGTTAGTGAGGACTGTGGCCTTTGGGAAGGAGTATAGAAGTTTGACACAATCTCTGAAGGAGGAGCTAATACCCATTTTGTCTTGGGTGAGCATAAGATAGGGCCATTCGACTGAGTTGAAAGCCTTTTCAAAGTCCACCATGAGGGCCATCATGGGATGATTGAGGGCCCTCACTTCATGCATCAGGGTAATCAGCATCCTATGTTGGTCTGAACCCAGCCTCCCTTTAACAAACTCTGTCTGAGCAGGGTGGATTAAGCCTGGTAGAAGTTTCTCCATTCAGCCTTCTAGGACTTTGTCAAGTATTTTGGCATCAGCGTTAATGAGGGAGATAGGCTGATAGCTACAGGGGTTTGTTAGGTCCTTACCCATCTTAGGGATTACCAGGATCACCACCTCTCTCATGGTGGGCAGTAGTACTCCTTGCTTTAGTGGGTCTCTGATGGTCCTTAGCAGGTAGCAGGACAATTGAGTCTCTGGCAGTTGGTAAAAATCTATGGGTAGGCCATCTTTCCCTGAGGCCTTATGCGGGTTCATGGATTGGATCACTTTCATTATCTAAGCCTCTCTCAGAGGGACATCCAGGGGGAGGCCAGGAAGGGACCCAGGTGAGGGATAGGAAGTGAGACCAGGAAGGACTCCACAGTTGAGGGTTCGGGGGGACAGAAAGGAATATAAGTGTTCATAGAACTGGGTCATTATCTCATTGATTCCCTGCTGAGAGCGGATTTGCACTCCTTCTCTGTTCTTCAGTCCTGTAATTGTTCTAATCACTTGTTTGCACTTGAGGTGGTATGCCAAAAGCTTTCTGGTCCCCCCCAAGTAGGCATATGACAGCTTCCTCGGGTTCAGTTCTGCCTGTCTCATCAGATGGACATTGAGTTATGCCTGGCACTAGTCAGCTGCACTATCAGAGTGGCCAGCTGTTTCTCTAGGGACGCCTGTTCTGCCTCCCTCCAATGCCTTCTGGCCATGGCAAAGGCAATGATCTTGCTATGAATAGTGGCTTTGAAGGCCTCCCAGAGGGTCGAGTCTGACACCTCCCCATTGTCATTGTTCTCCCAATACTCCTTGATTTCTGGCCCTAGCCAAGCATAGAGCTGTGGGTCTTCCAGCAGGAGTGGGTCTAGATGCCATGTATTCTGCCGGGTGTGTTCGGGACCCTAGTTTATTCCAATCTCCAGGGGGGCATAGTCAGAGATAACTATTGGTTGGGTATCTACCTTGGTTACCTGATCTATAATCCTGCTGAGATCAGCCAAAGGTCTATTCTGCTGGATGAGCCATAGGTAGCGGAGAAACATGTTTAGTCCCTCATTCCTGGATGCCTGGTGTGCCACGCATCCAGCAGTGAGTTCTTAGACAGGAACCTCAGCACCACTTTGGCTGCATGTTTGTGCAGTTCACTCGTACCCCTACTTCTGTCTGTCTTGGGATCAAGAACCAGATTTAAATCCCTACATATGATAACTGGAAGTTTATTGATATTCAATTCTGTCAGGGTTCGGTTCACTTCGTGGAAAAACTGTGGGCAGTCCTGATTGGGGGCGTAGATGTTGAGGACAAGGAGATATCTGTCTGGGGCATCCATCTCTGCCAGAATCCGGCGACCTGCCCCATCTTGTTTCTGGCATGCCACCTTCCACCCTAGGTCTTTGTGGAGGAGGAAAGACACTCCCCTTTTCGCTGATGGTGCCACACTATGCAGTTCTTCCCCAACCCAACCCCACTTCAGCTTTTGGGCTTCCCCTTGGGACAGTTTCATTTCCTGCAGGAATGCTATCTGAGGGCTAAATCTTTTGAGTTGTAGCATGCCTTTTTTCCTTTTTATCAGTGAATTGAACCCCCTTACATTCCACGTGATCAATTTAGTCTCCATAAGGGAGTCTGTAGAGTTTATCCAGTGCAGATTGAGGCATCAGATATGTGCTGAAGTGGGTACGCACACATTGGGGAGAAAAAAAAACTCCCAATACCCTACCCACCATATTCCTCCCTTCCCGCCCCTCCTATCCCAGGATTGCCAATCCTACCTCGGTATGCATCTATAACACAGCAATAATGAAAGGAACAACAACAAACAAAGTTCGCATATAACACATTCCATATCCACAATACTCTACTACCCCCTTCACTTTGACCAGCAGCCACTTTGGACATCGACTTAACTGTAGCCCAAGACGTTTGTGGTGGTCACCGGGGGTGTTCCGCTCTTGCAGTCCTGCTGGTACCCGAGGTCTACAGCTGCACCTAACACAGATCCCTGCTATCCTTATGTAGTCAAAACACTCTGAGCAAAAACTGACCTTGGTGTGCATCCCTTTGCTTAGTCCCTCTGCTAAAACTGTGAGAGACCCAGCAAAAGGAAGAACAATGTTGTTCGTCCGTGTCCCTCAAAGTGAGGGGGATAATGTCCCCCTTGCCCTTGTATGTTTGTTTATCCACCGCATTGTGGGCTGGTGCATATGGTCTCCGGGATCCCAAGTGAGCTTCTTTCCATGCCTTCCTCCCTCCATCCCTCCTGAATTAGGAACATGTCAGGAACCCACAGGCGGGGCAGGTGGGGTTCTTGGGGCAAAATGAGCCTCTGAGTTGGGAGTCAGACCTTCTCCCAGTGCATGATTGGACTCCCAGCCCCCTCTGAGTGGGCATCTGAAAGGTGGAGGTTAATAAATGCACATTCAACTTGGCCCAGGTTCCTGGGTCCTGATAGTGAAAACCTGGACAGAAAGGGATGGGGACCCAATGCAGTGGAAACTAGGGAGGTAACAGAAACTCTTTGTTGCTTTCACCCAGAGGCTAGTCACTCTTTTAGGGTTCCTTACCCTTTTACCAACCATGAAAGGTAGCCTCCGCTCAATAGTGGGCAAGAACAAACAATGTATAACTTTAACATTGTCCTATACACTAATTCAGCCTTATGTAGCAGGATTACCAGAAGGAAAAACAGAAACATTTTTAAACATATAAACTCAGCTCTAGTGTGCAGCTTAACAGCTAGATGCACACCAATCTGTGGGGGGAAGGCAGACCTACCTACCCTGGATTATGGGCTGTGGTCCATAACCAGTAGTCCCCTCTGCCCCTAGTGCCCATGAGACAACCTCGTAACAATATGGGGTCACACCTCAAGGGCGGGGATCGTCCAGTTCAGGACATTTGAGTGCGCTTCATCTCAGAACCTAAAACTCACCCCACCAAATCCTGTGGAACAGCTGCAAACAGAAACAGACCCATTTCCATGGAGATTGCAGCTGTGTCAGCCTGGTTTAGAACCATTATCAGGGGAGCTGGCTCACTTTTGGCTCAGGAAACACAAGCCTCTGGCAGAGGGCCTTCCAGAGGGGCGCGCTCCACCAGGGCAACTTGCGAGGTTGGCAGGGAGACAGATCCCCATCAGGTAGGTCCCAAAGCACCTCTTATTTGTTTTTCCCCAGAGGTAGGCCCAAAGCCTCCGAGGTGGGATCCGAGTCTGGGCTGTCACTCCTGCTGCGTGAGAGGAAGCTAGGGGACTTATCTGTGTGCTCCCCCTCCTCCACTTTCTTTCTTCTGTTTTGCCAGTGATCTTTAGGAGTCGGAAACCATTGCTCCAGCCTGTTCTTCTGGGCAAACAAGCTGAGGTCCAGTGGTGGGGGAGTCGCACGGGTCTGCATGTCCTGCAGTGTTATGTCCATATGTGAGGGTCTGATAATAGTTCCACCCTGCTGGTTGCCCACATAAAGCTTGCCCCATGCTTACTGTGGGGCATGCGCTGCTAGAAATTACTCTGCAGCTTGAGGGGAGTCAAAGGAGTGAGGGGATCCATTGATCAGGATTCATAAAGTAGCGAGGTACCACAATGAGTACTCCAGCCCCAGTTCAGCACTGGCCCTCCTCGCGGTGATAAACATTTTGCACCTGATGGACAGCTTCTGTGAGTAGTCTGCATAAATTTGCATCTGTTGGCCCCTCCACATTAAGTTCTGCTTTTTTTCTGCTACCAGGATGAGCCCCTCACGGTCCTGAGAATGGGACGAGGATAGCCCCCAGGTGCTGGCCAAGGTGCCAGAGAATGATGGGCCTAATCAGTTTCAAGGAGGCCCCCTCTGTGCATGCCAGCTATTTTAGGGAGTTCTCACTGGAGGGACTCAATAGTGCTGTCCCCTCAGAAGCCTCTGGAAAACTGACCAGCTACAGGTTATTTCAGTGGCTCAGGTTTTCCAGATCTTCAACCCACTGTCATAAAAGCTGTATCATCCTCTCTTGATCTCAGACTTTGTGATCGATCCTCAGGGTGAGCTACTCATTGTCTGCAAGCCTCTGCTCAGCTACATTCATCCTTTGGGAGGGGGAAATTATCTCAGCTGCATTGTGTTGGGCTGCTAATTCAATGCTGCCGATTTGGGGTAATAGCTGTAAAAACATGTCTCTTATCTTCTGTAAATTCCAGTCCAGGACCGGAGCTGCTGTCAAATCCATCTTGGGGATCTGGCGAGTACAGAGGGCCTTGCCTTGTGAAGATTGGCTGGAGGAGAAAATCACGGTGAAGTAAACTGTTTCAAAAGATAAAGATTTGATCTTCCTGCAAGTAATCTCTGCTGTAGTTCTTGGGATTCATTTCATTTTTTTTTTCCAGGAAGTGGTCTGTGTAATGCCCTTTTTCAGCCACGCCTGACATATAAAACATCACATACAGAAGCCAATACAAACAATACAATTAATACAATTAGGTACATTTACACAAGTTTTCAGTATACAAAAGTTTGTGCAACATGTGTTTATAATGCAGTTAGCATTAAATAACAGTTTTCCATATTCGTTTAACAAAGTGGGTGCATACCATGTAAAAGCCTTCCTCCTCATTTGGAGTTTAAAGGCAAGGATTTTGTAAAATGTTAAGCCCCTGTTCCTAGTACAATTCACACAATTTTTCTGTATCAGGGAGTTAGATAAAACCTGAGGTTCTGTTGATCTAGCAACACGGTATGCAAAGGTAGTTACAAGACTCTTTAACCATCTCTCTGGAAATAGCACTCCCAGTTTGGTATGCAAATGACAAGGATGGGTTCTTAATGGAGCCCTTAGTGTAAATCTACATATGCTGTTGTACAATGTTTCATATTTAGACTCAAAAATGCTGTTACAGTGGTGAAAGATAATGTTCCCTTACTCAAAGGTGGGCATGAGAACCTGCTTAGCTATAGTTACTCGAGCCTTGTCAGTCAAGGAGTTCCCATTCCTATACAAAAGCCCAGTTTTTTATTTATTTTCTTTCCCAGTCTGTTAATGTGGGGTATCATGCTCAAGCAGGAGTCTAAGTATATGCCCAAATATTTGAATGTAGTTACAGATGGAAGAAAAGAGCCATTCTGACCCTTAATTTGTAATAGGCCCTGTTTCAGCAACTTTTGTTGGGATCCGAATAACATCACATTTGTTTTACTTTCATTTATAAGCATTCGATTTTTGTTTATTCAATTTGACAAGATACTGTACTTATTTTGTAGGGATGTTTGTATGTCATTGCTGTTTGGTCCAGAGTCCCAAATAACAATATCATCAGCATAAAGAATGCTGTTTCCTGTAGAAAAAAAGAGAAAGCAATTCATTCATAAAAATTGAAAATAAAAGTGGGCCTAACACTGATCCTTGAGGGACCCTTGCTTTAACATCTTCCATATGTGACAAATAACCATTAATTTTAATCCTTTGTTTACAACCAAGCAAATAACTCCTAAACCACTCTAACTGGATCCCCTTGACTCCCATGTTCACCAGTTTACCCAACAGGAGTCCATGGTCCACTGTATTGAAAGCACCAGCCAGGTCCTTGGAGACTGCCCCTGTGGTCTTTCCTTTTTTGGAGACCATGAGGACAGAATCTGCGAACCCGGCCAGCACCGTTGAGGTGGACCAACCACTATGTAAGCCATGTTGTTGGTCTCCAAGCAGGTTATACCCTTCCAAGTGGGCAAGCAATTGACGGAGGACACACTTCTCCAAAATCTTACTTGCTATTGCCAGCAGTGATATTGGTCTGTAATTTGGAATTACTAATATATCCCCACCCTTAAAAACTGGAATTATACCAACCTCCTTCCAGGTTTTTGGGACTATTCCATTTTTTCAATGATTGGTTAAACAACATTGTTATTGGACCCTTAATATAGTTAGCTGATATCCATAAGAGTTGGGTGGGTACCTCATCCAATCCCTTGCTTTTTCCCACCTCCAGACTCTGCAGCAATTTTAGTATCTCATTTTCATATATTCTTTCAAAAATTAAAGGTGGTACCTCTTTTACATTTGATACCATATTCTGTTTAACTGGGCCTTCTTCTGACTGCTCTGTCTTCAGGTTGCAGGCACTTACTGTTTCCGAAATAAAACATTTGTTAAAATGATCAGCGATAGCCCCGCTAGCCTGAATCAACTCATCAACCACTTTTATACCTTGAATACCCCTATCTTCCTTAGGATTATAAATCTGTCTAAAAGACTGCCAAAATCTCTTAGGACTTTTTATGTTATTTAACTGCATCTGTTGACAATAGCTTGACTTAACCTCATTTATTTCCCTTTTACCTTATTTCTTATCATTTTATATTGTCGTAAAGTCTCCTCATTTCTACTCTTTAGATACTGTCTCCTTATTGCCTCCCAGTGTTTTGTTTGATCCCTCAAGTTCTTATCTAGCCAAGGGAAAATCTTCCCTTTCACCCTCCATTTTGTAACTGGAGTATGCTTATGACTTCCTTAGGTAACTGCTAAACTGTTTCACCTTTGAGTTCAAATCATCAGAATTCATAGCTTTCCCCCCAATCTGTTTGCTCCAATTCCCTTTTATAAGCCTCTTCATCTAACCTATTTATGCACCTTTTGTTTATAAATCTAGGGGGTGGGGGTTGTTTTTTAATTTTACGTAAACAGAATATTGGACAGTGATCTGATATTGAGTCGGACAGAACCCTTATTTTTAAGATGTTTCTTTGCCTGTTTGTAATTAACCAATCAATTATAGTGTGATTACTTGTCTTATAATTCTAATGCATGGGAACCTTTGTCATTTGTACAAAATGTGCAGCTTCCATGTTAGCCTTTAATTTCCCTGTTCCCCTGCCTGACTTCCTATCCACATTCACATCACCTATCATGATATGCTCCCTACTGTTCTTATGTAGACTTGTCCATAAATCGAAAAATAAGTAGTCAACCAGGTTGCACTTGGGGGGGGGGGCAATAAAAGCAGGTGAGATCAAGATGTTTGCAACCAGTGGCTCCTAACTTGATCCGAATACTTATATAATCAACCCTATTCTCTATAGGGCCTTTTTCCACTTCTTCAGCCAAGATTCTGTCCTTAATAAAAAAAAAATTACTCCTCCCCCTATGTTGTTTCCCCCTGTCCTGTCTTAAGACAGAATACCCATTCATTTGTATTAAGTTTGATGGAACAGATTGTTTCAACCAAGTTTCACATATGCCCACAATGTTATAGTTCCCAACCTCCACCCATATTCTTAGTTCGTCCATGTGTACCATTACACTCCTGGGCCCAGATATTCAAACTGCGCTCAAAACTGGCGCAACAGCAGGAGCAAGCGCAAACCAGTTGCGCAAATGCGCAACAGGTGCGATATGCAAACATGGAGCAGAGCAAATTGCGCAAGCAACCAACGTCTGAATATCGCACATACTGCGCCATCGCGCAACCAGGAAGGAGAAGCTGAGCCAAAATGTTGCGCTATGGAGCAACCAGGGAAGCTCAGCTGAGCAGTCCAGAGCTGCCATAGCGCAAGCACAGCCCCCAGAGCAATGGAACTGCACATCCAGGGAGGCAGGCTGGGGCCCACCACCAGCCATGCCACACATGGGCACAGGAACACACTGCAGAACCCACCACACGGCACACCCCAAGCACAGCATCACTGGGGTGGGACGGATGATCACGTGCCCATGGGGACAAGCCAACAATGCATAGCAGAGCCCTGACACCCCAGCACAACCACTGGCAGGCGGAGAGTGCCACACACAGGGGTTGACAACCACAGTGCACATCAGCCCCCGTATGCTCAGCACACCCTGCACTGTGACCCCAAGACACCACCCATGTGCAGTGACTGGCACTGCAGGAACCCATGCAGTCCCCCAGCACATGTCAGCCCGTGCAACACAAAGCCTACAAGCCAGACACACACCTGTGCACCCAGCACTGGTGGCAGCATAATCGCAAGACCAACGAAAGTCACTGCCATGCTGGAATACCTCCCCATGCACACACACACACACACACACACACAACCCAGGACCATACCAGCCCAGATGGCATGACACACTGCAACTGAGCACCCATAGCCAGCTGCAGATCAGAGACTGACACAGTATTCATATATCAAAATAGAAATGTATATTAAACATATTTCAACAAGAACAATAAAACTATTTACAGGGGATGGGTACAAGGAAAGGGTGTTCAAGATGGAGGATTAAAACTTGGAGAGGGAAGGCAGGGTGGTAGGGATGGGAGAAGTGGGAAGGGTAATGTGGCTCTGACAGCGACTCCTGGTCCTCCCCTGCTGGAGCCCGTTCCATCCAGCCCTGATGGTGTCCATGCCTCCGGATGGCTTGCAGGATCCTGTGGTTTGCAATGCTGACCTCTGTGGGCCGAACATCCTGTTGCATCCTCCGTAGAACCTCGAGGCCTAGGAAAATGGGAACACAGTCAATGGCTGTGACTGACCACAACCCTGAACACCACCCAACCTGCAAGCCATATAGCCCAATGTCCCGCACCTGTGATGGCATACACCCACCCACAGTGAACATGCACATGGCCATCACAAACAGGCGGCACCAGCTATGCGCACCACCGCCCACACACACACTGCCCACGTCAATCACAGTACAAACTAGGTTGGCAAGTGATGTGGCAACGTGGTGCGATGCCAGTTACACAGCTATGTGCCCAGTGCATGCCTGGACCACCAGTGACGCATACACAGACGTGCTGTGATACTGCACTGTGATGCATGTCACCTGTGTCGTGCCTACGTACATGGATACATAGACAGTGTCAGCAGATAAGGGCCTATGGGCCACCCAGTCTAGCCATTTGACCTTGTAAGTTCACTCTGTTTTCCTATAAGTCTGTTGCACCTTACCCTGACCTCCAGAATTCCTTTATGGCTATCCATGCATTCTTAAATCCGTGACCAAGTCAGCCCCCACCACTTCCTCTGGCAGGTTGTTCCCTTGTCCACCACCTGTTCTGTGAAGAAATTCTTTCTCATGTTTCCTCTGAATCGTCCCCTCCAACTTCATCCCATGCCCTCTAGTCCTGGAACATCTTTTACGCTTAAAAATAGTGTTTTCCTGCACTCTGTTTCCCCTGTAAGATACTTGTATGTCCCCATCATATCCCCTCTCCTCCCTCCTCCAGGGAGTACATGTTCAGTTCCTTCAACCTGTCTTCATAGGACTTGTGATGCAATCCATGCACCATCCGTGTTGCCCTCCTCTGAACCCTCTCTACCCAGTCCATGTCCATACGTAGGTATGGTCTCCAGAACTGTACACTGTACTCCAGTGTGGGGCCTCACTACTGTCTTGTATAGTGGAATTATGACCTCCCCTTTGGTTGTGTTGTGCATGGCTGGTGGTCTTGCCCCCCCCAGCATGCAATAGCATCCATGAAGTAATGATACTCACACTCCTCCAGCAGCTGGCTCTGCCGCTGCTGCTGATGCTGCTGCTGCTGCTGCGGTTGGGGCACAACACCCCCCGGCACCGGGGCCCTGGCACGGCCCACCTCACCTCGCCAAGCGTCCTCAAAATCCGGCCTGTGGGAGACATATGTTGAGACAAACATCAGTGTGACTCAAAAGCAGAGTGCCCCCTGCCCCAGTGAGAGTGCCTGCCCACACAGCCATAACCATCCATCACACAGCTGCACACACTGACACAGCCAACCGTGTCCGAGCCGGCACCTATGCACAGCCACCCAAGCACACACACACCCCTACAGAGAATATAGGTGCATAGATGGTACACTCACCTGGCCTAGGCACCACACCCCGCCTGGCACGTGAACACAGCCGCATCAAGAGTTCCGGCTCCCTCCGGCGGAGGTCACTGTACTGGTGCCGGCACTGCTCAGCAGACCGGCCCCGGCCAGTGACCTCCACCAGGTCAGTGGCCACTTGCTGCCACACGTGGGTCCTAGGCATGGTGAGGGGGGCCTCACCATACAGTGCCTCACAGTGGGGCTCCACCAGAGGCCACCAGGTTGGCCACTTCAAGCGGGCTCCAGGACACCGCCCTCCTCCTAGCCATGGCACCAACTTTACAGCAGGCAATATGGCTCCCGCTGCGCCGTAACCCCACGTGGAGTTGTTGCGCAATAGACCACCACAGGCTCCAATCGCGCTGTTCGAACAGCGCGGTCACTTTACATGGCGCTGTCACCAGACAGCACAATAGGGACGTACACATGGCATGCGAACAGCGCCAGAGGGCAGAGGGCATACACAAGGTCACGGCAATGACGCAAGGCTACGCACAGTGCCAGAGGATGTATAGGCATCCTGCGCGACTGCCAAGCTGAGCACCAGTGCCACAGTGGACTATCGCGCAGTAGTGCCACAGCGCCATATAGTGCCCAGTGCTGTAGCGCCACTGGCACAATGGTGGCCATGGCCTGAATCGCCTATGCGCTCCAGCAGGTCTGCAGTGCGATAGGCGCGAACGTAAGCTGTCTGGGCATCGCGTACGGTGTGTAGCATGCAGCCACAAACCTGCGCCATTGGCTCAGCGGACCTTTCGTATTGCGCAAAGCGCAAATACGCGATATTCAGCCGACATATGCAAATCATTCGATCAGCCATTCAAAGGTGCAGTGGCGCGATTAGCATGTCATTAAAGTAGCACCACACCTCATTTGCATGTGTTGCGCTATAAAAATGCGACAGTGGGTTGTGCTGGCCAGATTTGGTTACTGCAGGTGAGAGGTGAGTTACATGCTGTGTGATGCTCAGGACAATGCTCATGGGCAGAGGTGCTGGAGGATGATGAAGAAGGCTGAGGGGCTGAGCATGAAAGGGCACAGAAAGGGACAAAGGGCACCCTTTCTATCAGTATCTGCCATGCGAGAGGAAGCGTGGGGCTACGCCCGAGCCAGCAGCTATGTTCATGGGAAATGCTGTCGACTGCACAGTGACAGGTGTCCACTTCCACCCATACAGATCGCCATGACTGACCAGAGCCAAGCTGAGGGTGGGCGGCAGGCATAGGAGGAGGCCGAACTTCACGCGGCAGAGACAGAGGCCTCTTCCAGGCCTACCTGGAGGATGAGCCACTATTGGTGGACGGAGGGCACCCCTCAGGGGCGTGCAGCTGCATGGCAGGGGTAGCTCGGGCCGTCAACCTGCCGGAAGCCAGCGCTCCGTGCAGGAATGCAGGAAGAAGATGGGGACTGACCGCAGGAGGCTGAAGGAGAAGGTGGCAGCCTTCAGGCGGCGATGCTGGCACTGGTGGGGGCCCACCAGTGGTGTTGCAGCTGACCCCTACAGAGGAGACACTGGTCGCGGCCATGCAGCCGAGTGCCATTGCGGGCGTACCAGGCGGAGGATTCCAGACAGGTGGAAGCCCATCACTGCATGGTATGACATGGTGGTGTTGTTGGGGGGGGGCTGTTGTTCACATGCACTCACATGTACTCTCTTTCTGTTACAGATCCTGTTCTTCTGTAGGAGACGGTGGTGGTGGTGGGTCCAGACAGTGAGGCAGACCTGCTGGACATGGAGGAGGGACCATCCACCTCCACCACCAGCCTGCAGGCACTGCAGCAGCATGCACGCTGGGCCTACAACTCCAGTGTCAGTGATACGGGTGCAGAAGGTGCACAGCCTGTGTCACAGCAGTCTGGCATGCAGGTATGCCAGCATGCTGTGCCTATGGCAGTGGCATGCACCTGCACCATTGATGATAGCAGGCCTGCAATGGGCAGTGATAGGTGTGTGTCCCCATGGCGGACACATGGCAGGCCAGCACGTGCCCCTGGGCCTTCCTGGTTCACACCTGTGTACCAGCATGCTGGCACAGTCCCAGGCTGTGCCTGTCAGCACCGGTGGGGCAGCACCAGTGGCTGTGCAGGTGTCTGGCACTGTTGTCAGCAGGAGGTGGAACAGGTGGACCTGAGGGCTCAGCAGTTGGAGGGCGGCAGCAGCAGTCGCCACCAGGTCTGAGGGTACAGTGTCAATCAGTGGCACATGTCCACCGCTCATTGATCCGCCCATACCTGGTCCTGGCGAACAGCGCCCACCCTCAAGGGTGCTGTGCACCAGGACCATCCACACCCTGGGGTCACGAGGCCATTGGGGCAGAGTACCCATTGACGACACCCACCTGCTGCAGGACTCGGTACAGCTGCAGGGCGGGTTGCAAGGTCCGTGGAGGCACTGTCTGTGTCCGTGGGCGGCATAGCAGGGGTGTGCCGGGACCGAGCCGAGCTGGTCCTTATGCGGACGGATGTGACCGCTGCCATTGACAGGCTGACCCAGGCAGTGGTCTCTGTGGCGGACACATTGGCCACACTGTCAGGTGCCCTGTCCACACACACCCCACAGTCGCTCTCCACTCCCGTTCCGGTGTCGTGCGACACCAGGCCTGTCGATGCCGGGTTCTACTGTGGGCATCCCGAGCACCCCTGGTGCAAGTTTGTTTGGCAGGATGCAGACCCCTGTGCGGGCAAGGTCGCGTTCGCACAGTTGGACCCCTGGTGGTGCACCAGCGCCACCCGATGTGGCCCCTGCTCAGCCTTCCAGTGCTGCTGGGACACGGCGGGGCCGCCCACGCATCCATGGTGGCTGTGGAACAGTGCTACCTGACTGAGCTGTCTCCCAGTGCAGGCCCTGTCTGGTGCTGCCCTGTGTGCAATGTGTGTCATGGTGGGCAGTGCACTGCTGGGTGCTCTGCTCACCACGCTGACACAAGGACCACCTGCACACTCTCCCAACTGCTGTCCACAGGTGCATGTGCATGATGATGCCTGCATTGCACTGTACACCAAGGTGCAATGTGCCCAGGTCCTGACACATGTAGCGGGACAGTCCAGGTGGTGGGGTGGTTGGTGGTGCTGTGTGTTGGCAATGTGTTGCTCGCAGTGCCGTGCTGCTGCCCATGTACGCTGCCTGGGTGTGTGTGTGTCCATATGAGTGCTCACCCCTCTCTGATGGTGTGTTAGTTTGCCTGGAACCGTCAACTCCCCTGACCTTCATGCACGGTGTGTTCCCCTGTGTGCCTGTGGTTTGCGCATGGACAGTGTTGCCTGCACATGTCCCCTTGACTTACCTGTGTTGAGCATAGTGCTCTTCTGCAATGGTGTCCCGGTGCAGCTGGGCCTGCCGGGTCAGTTGGGGGTCCCTCCGTCCTAGGGGGGGCTGCTCATCACCCACATCACCGGCGCCACTGGCGTCCCCATCGCTATCCCCCTCTTGGACCTGTACGGCTATCCCATGGTCTTTGGCCATGTTGTGCAGGATGCAACAGGCCAGGAATATCCCACAGGCCTTTTGGGGGCTGTACTGTAGGGCTCCGCTGGAGGTGTCCAGGCATCGGAAGCATGCCTTGAGCATCCCAAACACCCGCTCTATGATGTTACGTGTTGCGGCATGTGCCTCATTGAAACATAGCTGCGCTGGGGTGCGTGGGGTGCGGTATGATGTGAGCAGCCAGGATGGTGGGTATCCACAGTCACCTGTGTGGAGATAGTGGAGATCAGTGTCATGTCAAGTCCATATTGCCCATCTTGTGTGCCACTACCATGGCACCTGTGTCATTCCACCCTTGCCCAGAGTTTGCATTCCATACATGTGTACTCACCCACTAGATGACCCGTGGGGATGTTCCCACTCTCGAATCAATGGCACAGTGCAGACTGGTGCCATATGAAGGCATCATGTGCTCCACCAGGGTGTGTGGCACAGACATTGATAATGCGCCCAGTGGCATCACACACCACCTGGCAGTTGACACTGGAAAAGCCCTTTCAGTTCCGATAAGCCTGGCCATCGGGGCCAGGTGGCATGCAAATGGCCACATGGGTGCAGTCTATGGCCCCTAGCAAGCCAGGCATACGTGCTACCCTGTGGAACTCCTGCATGTTTGTTGTACGCTCTGCCGCGGTGCTGGGGAAATGGATGTACTCCGCAGCATGAGGCAGCAGTGCACTGAGGAATTGGGTGAGAATGCGTGATGTGGCCGACTGTGTAATGCCTGTGGTGTCCCCTGTCGGCCTCTGGAAGGTGCCCGTGGAGAGCAGGCACATGCAGGCTGTCACCTTGGTCTCCACGGACAGAGCATGACTCCATCGTGAGGGTGCCTGCATCACATCACTGCACAGCTCACAGAGCCGTCTCAGTATTGCCCTGTTCAGGCGGTGCCGGCCCACAATCTCGGCGATCTGTGTACAGCTCAAAGCTGATGCGGGCACGATACCGCCTGTCTGGGGCACCGCCCGGCGGGCCCCTCGTGGCCGATCCCCCTGCAGCATGGTGTCTTACCTCCTCATTATAGCTTCCATGTGGAAGCTGACACTGTCCATCTCCCTGGCTTCTCCCCCCGGCTGCTGTTCCTGTGTTACCCCCGCTGCCCCCACTGCTGCTTCCACTGCACCGGGCACCCCCACTGGCCTCTCTGTCCTCCTGGACCCACTGTCCCTCTCTGCCCTTCCAGCTCCTGTCTCTCTCTCTCTCTCTCTCTCTCTCTGTCTCTCTCCCCCAGTTTGCAGCCTGCTAGGGTTCTTGCGCCGCTTCCTTGAGCCTTTTTATTTTGGCTCAAATCCGGTACTGCGCAACTTCCTGCTGAGCCACTCTTGCGCATTGCACAAGTGTTCAGATATCGCATTGCACACTTTATGCATGTACCCGCCCCCTTTGGTTGCGCATGCCTTCATTTCCATTGCACTGTTGCTCAGCATGTTTTCGTGATGAACTGGCCCTTCTGAATATCGCGTAGAATGGCGATTTTTGAGTTGCAAGACGCTAGAACCCTGCTGCGCATGGCGCAACCCTTTTGAATATCTGGGCCCTAATGTTTAGACATGCTATCATCAAACATTTTTCCCCTGCTATCCCACCATTTCCCTTTTAACATATGGGGCCTGGGTTAATTTCCACATCCTCAACAAAAATCAGTAGCATGAACAGAAAAAAATTAGTAAGCTTGCATTTTTTAACCTAAGGATCACTCCTGACCTTAACCCTGTGATCAGCTTCTCCTTGTGTGCTACTGCCCAAGAGGTATACATAGTGTCAGTTAAAGTGCTCCTTTGCAATACTTGTATCAGTCCAATCCTATATTTATATCCACCCGGACATGTTTTCCACCCCTCAACTTTTGAGATACTATACTTCCTCATACTCCAATTACCCCTCCATGTTACCCTCCCCTCCTCCGGCCTGTTACCCAAACAGTCTACACCTACTAATGTACGATATAATTCCCAAAACAAGGCACATTTTATAAAAAGCAGATACACGATTAGACCATCCCTTGCAGTATTATTAGGATAGTATATAAATATTTATCCTTTAAGGCAAGTCCCTGAAATATCCAAAACAAAGTTGAAAACCTACTTCAGTTAATTTCTCCTCCAAGTGGTGCTCACACCATTCACTCATTCACACAGTCCCTCATACTTGCGAGCGGCACGGACTTTTGTAATGGCAGCCCCACCCCCTCATGTCAATTACCGGCTGCTGGCTCCACCAATCCCCCACACACCGGACCAATCCCAGGCTGAGGAAACAGTTCCAGACCTCGGGGCAGCCAGCCTGTTATATTCTGTACATCACACACTATAACTTGTGTGTTCCACTGGGACACTAAATGACTTAATTTTTGTGTGCTCTTTGCAACTTGTCTATTTTGCTCTCTGAAATACCTGCTGTGTATGCTCTTTGTATTGCACCTGTATTGTTCTCCACTGTCTTGCTTCACAAATATGTTGTCTCCCCTCCCTGTGACGAGGTGCCTTTGTAAATGAGTCTTTGACTCAAAGGTTTGTAAATCCGATCTGTGAATTAAATAAAATAAAAATAAAAGATGTTTCTACAGATGTAAGTAGACTGCACTGGAAACAGTTCTACGTAGCAGGAGCTTTTGCTTGGAAAGAGTTTGTTAGCATCTTATCAACCAGTAGCTCTGTTGTTCCATGGATCAGCTCATTGATGCAAGTACAAGTGGCGTGGGCTTTTGTAGTAGCAGCCCCACCCCCTGAAGCCCATTACCAACTGCTGGCTCCACCGAGCCCCCACACACTGAACCAATCCCAGGCTGAGGAAACAGTTCCAGATCTTGGGGAAGCTGAATGATGTTTCTACAGATGTAAGTAGGCTGTACTGGAAACAATTTAATGTAGCAGGAGCTTTTGCTTGGAAAAAGTTCATTGGCGTCTTATCAGCCAGTAGCTCAGCTGTTCTGTGGGTCGGCTCACACTGTGTTAACTTCAAAACTGGTAGTGCTAGGATATTAGTCAGATATAGTAAAGATAGCAGGAGCTCTTCTCTTAAGTTGCCTTCTCCATAGATTTCAGGCCACACACCCCCACTGACACTATAGTTAAGGACAATATAAAGTTTGCTGATGACTTAAAACTAGGGGGAGATTGTAGTACCATGGAAAATATTATGTCACTGCAAAATGACCTGGACACCATTTTGAACTGGACTAGAACTCGGGGTGTGACATTAAACATCAAAAAGTGTAAGGTTATACACCTTGGGTACAGGAACATCAAGCATCAGTACCACTTAGGGGACATCATTTTGATGGAAACACTTGTTGAAAGGGATTAGGGAGTCCTAGTCTCAAATGACTTGAAATTTACTGAACAAACAAATATATGTCATTGGAAAAGCAAATTGGATTATATTGACAATAAAAAATAACTTCTTAACAAGGGCTGCAAAGGTAATGTTACCACTGTATAAGGTACTGTACATGTTAGAGCCCACATGGACTACTGCTCCCAACTATGGTCACCACAGCATAAAATAGCCAGTAAAAACCTGGAACGAGTACAACAAAGATACATAAAGCATATTACTGGCTTAAAAGATCTTAACTATAAGAATCGGCTAAAATTGTTAAAACTCATGTCACTAGAGACAAGGAGAAACTGGGGTAACTTACTGTTTATGTGGGGTGTGGTGAATGATCCTGCTGTCTTTAAAAGAGTTTTGATTTTAAACAAAACTACAAGGAAACAAGAGGGCACCCACAACAGTTATGTAGTTTTCAATATAAAACAACAAAAAGAAAATTATTTTTCACTCAAAGAGTTGTGCACACATGGAATAGCATACCACTGCATGACATCATTAGTAACAATCATTTGTCAATGCCAAATGTTGTCTTGCTGGCATTGGCATTGGTAGTGCAGGAGTTAGAGAGATGCATAATATTAATGGCAGTGAAGTATTGAACTGACGCCAACCCCACCCCCACCCTGCAGAGATTGACAGGCATTGGGGAGTGCCTTTGTGTCATCAGCATACGCCTATGCCATTTCCTTCATCTCCCTGCAGACACTGACAGTTGCAGTGTGCCTTAGGGTCTTTGGGCCTTATGCTCACCCCATTCCATAAGGAAATACACTGAGATGGGTGCACTATAGGAGAATGGGAAGAACTTTGGGGCTGAAGAGTCCAAGGCACACCTCAATGCCTGTCACTGGCTGCAGGGTGGGGTTGGGGGTGGAATGGCGTGAGCATTACAGCCGACAATCCCAAGTCACGCCTCTGATGCCTGTCAGTCTCTACAGGGTGGGGTGTTATGGTTGGAAACCCTAATGCCCTGGGGGTTTGTTGGTATTTTCACTCCAGATTTTCAACATGGGCTTTTTCTGACCCCACCTCATGAACAGTGGCACTATCGGTTTGTTAGCCGAAAGGTGATTTTGTAAAGCTACTGTGTCATTTGGCTCCACAGGTGAAAAAACACATTTCAGGCAGGATGTGAAAAATGACAACTGTACTGTCCATGAGGAGGTGTAAAAAAAATGGCAATGTTGAAAATCTGGAGTGAAAATATGAAAAATTGGTGAAGTCACGAACGTGCATAGAAACTGCACAATGCACGCCTGTAGCGCAATTATTTGGGAGATTTTTTTAACCAGATTTTCAACATAGGCATTTTGGGACCTCTGTGCATGAACAATGGCATTGTGATTTTGTTAATTTGTCCCAAAAATTGGTTTCCCACAGCGACAGCGCCATTGTGTGCCAGATGTGTGAAAACACATTTCGGGCAGGATGTGAAAAATGACAGCCATACTGTTCATAAAGAGGTGTGAAAAAATGGCAATGATGAAAACCTGAAGTGAAAATGTTAAAAATTGTCGAAGTTATGAGTGTGCGTGTAAACTGCGCAATTCATGTTCGTAATACAGTCATTTTTTGGATTTTTTTCACCAAATTTGCAACATAGGCTTTTTGGGACCCCACCTCATGAACAGTAACACTGTTGTTTCATTAATCAGTCCAGAAAGGTGATTCTGCGCAGTGACCATGAAATCAACTTTCAGAACCGAATAACAAGATGCCAGTGCATGTGTTCATGAGGTGGGGTCCCAAGAACCCTATGTTGAAAATTTGGAGCCCAAATTAAAAAAAATGGCTGAGATATCTAGCTAAGTTGACCCCCCCCCCCATTGTCACCATTATACAGCTTACCGGCATTTCTTCATTTTGCATTTTGGCTTTGAAGAGTCCAGATGTGTTCCCACTCCATCAAACATCACAGCACCAGACCTCCAAAGATAAGTATGGGGTGAGGGGGATGTGGGAAGGTGGGGTATGCAGAGGGTGGGTGCAGGTTGGGGAAGGGGGGCCGCACACAACGAAGGACCATTTTCTTTTTTTCAGGTAAAACAAAAACGGACATCATGAGGTTTGTTAGGCACATTGGGGTGGGCTCCCAGTGTGCCACACAATGGGGTGAGGGAACATGCCAACACAGTCAGCTTTGTGTGAGCAGCGGCACACTGAGGTGGGCTCCCAGTGTGCCACACAGTGTGTGTGGGGGTTGGGAGACATGCCAACAATGGCGGTGGGAAACACATTGACATGTCAGCTTTGTGTGAGTGACAGCACATTGAGGTGGGCTCCCAGTGTGCCACACAATGTGGGGGGGTGGGGGACATGCTGACAATGGGGTTGGGGGAACATATTGACATGGTCAGCTTTGTGTGAGCAGCGGTACACTGGTGTGGGCTCCCAGTGTGCCACACAATGTGGAGGGGTGGGGGACATGCTGACACAGGACTTGCACCCCGATGTCGGCTTTGTCTGGGAATTGGCTGCAGCTGCCATGTTTATTGAAATGTTTCACCAGGAAAGGCATGTACAGGAGGCATGTCATGTCTGCCGCTGCATGACGAGCTTGTCTCTGATTGCAGTGGCACATTTCTTTCAAGTTGGTGGTACTTTACATAATTCTTGTGTCAGCATTAGCATGCTGACTAATTGGGGAATGAGGGACGCACCTACTAAAGTGTTCCCTGCATTCACCAACACTGACACACCTTTCACTGTGCTATTACTACCACAAGATGTTGCTTACGCATGTGCAAGACAACATAAAAATAAATGAATCTTTAAATCTAGCTTGGATAATTGGTTACTCATTATGATGAATTGTCATGGGTAAGGATTTTGATGGGAACTCTCATGGGCATCATGCCCCTGGTTCCCTATCCAACTGCAGTATGAACCATAGAATTGCTTTTATTTTATATTTTAAAACACAGTTTTGGTTTACAGCTGAGTTAAAACATTCAGCAAGAGGCTAGAACTTGGATAAGTTAAAAGGTACAAAAGGCGTAATTACTATGTATACTTGTCCTTACTCTCTGTCTGTACTTACGCAGTAGTCCCCTCACTTATATTTTCTCAATTGTATCTAATGTACATATATTTTACACTGTTTGCCTTCAATTTTTGGTTATGCTCTTGTCACATTGAACTTGCTGTACATGACTTTCAACATCCTTTTCCCCCCCAGGACGTATCTGGAAATGAGTTGTTAGCAGCTCAGTATGTCTGTCCTGGTGAAACTTTTGAAATACATAAATAAACAATTAGTCCATTTCTAAGAAGTAACTTATTAACAACTTGGTGTGGGTTACGCAGTATAATTGCTGGCAATGTAATAAGAATAAATAATAAGATGCTGAATAATGAATGTTTAATGCAATTTTCTAGGCAGCCATTTTCTATAAAAAACTTATTAAAAATGAATGAACTATATAGAAAATAATGCATATGCAGGTGTGTGTTATGTAAGCAATAATACCTAACAGGGTGGGCTTTATTGGGAAATACCGGACTGCCCAGGGGTGTGATGAGGGCCTTATAGACCCTGGAAGGTCTGGTATTTCCCAATAAAGCCCACCCCGGAGGGTATTATTGCACTTAGAAAATGGACATTGTAAAAAAAAAAAGAAAAAAAGATTACAAATTGTTAATAAAAATCATTTGGATTGAGTTTTTGTAATTATATAGTTCCTCTGCCTGTATAGGAATGAAGGACTTTTGTCCATCTGGAGAGTCCATAGTTAAGAAGAAAAAAAAGCTGGTGGAATGCTGTTACTGCTCCCCCACAGCAGCTGGTTACTGGAGCCAGGAGCTGTTTGTATCTGAAGAAAACACGGTCTAAAAGAATGAATGAGCATGCAAGGCAGGGCTTCACATTACTCTGTGATGAAGGTAATTACGCTGTTAGGATGACGTGTACAAGTAACTGCTGCAGTTAAAAGTATTTGTTGTTTTTTTCTACAAAAGAGGGACTTGTTGGTCCATTACCACTAGTGCACATGAGACGAGTGGCATTTTATTATTTTCCATACCCTAGATGAAGGTGGAACTGCGGTATGAAAAATTAACAAAATGCCAGTCCTGTCATGCCCAGTACTGACAGCCACCAGGTAAATACAGAAGCAGCTTTAGTAACTGTGGGGGTAGTGGTGGGAGGGAGTCGCTTGCTGCATTTTTATAGATGTACTTCTTACTGTGATGGTGAATGCAGCAACGGCTTTTACTTTCTTTTTAGAGCGGAAGCGCAAAACCGCGGTCGAGAGAATGGAGCCATAGTAAAAGACTAAGGCAGTGAGGAATATTTATTTCCTCACTGTTCTCAAGTGCAAAATCAGCGTGCTTTTTTTTTTTATTAACAGGGAGGCAGTCAAGACTGAAGGAAGTAGCGTTGAGGGCAGCTGTAGTTCTCGCTAAGTGAGAGAAAAAACATGTTGGGGTTTCCAACTTTTCTAGCATGCTTTCAGCCAATTAGAAAGCAGGCTGGGCACCACTGGAAGATGCTACACTGTGAGGTGGCACTTGGACTGGCTCTTATTTTTAGCTGGGCATCTATTCAAAAATAAATGCCAAGCTTGGAGCCTGTGTCAGCCAGTCAAGTTTGAGAATTCATTCAGGCCATTTTCTAAGAGGATTTTTTTACACACCCGAGGTCTGTCATAATCAAAAAACCTCGAGAGCGAAGCTTGAGAGGTTTATGAGATTATCCCATACCAAGGGTGTGTAATAAATCTTCATAACACACACTGGCACACAGTACATGTTTTTGTTATGATAACTGTTACAAGGTACTTTGAGTAAAAAAAAAAAAGGTGTCAGAATACGGAATGATAGAATGGCATTTATTCCTGTCTTACACTGTTAGACTACACATAACTGTTTATACTTCTTGTCTACTGCTATTTAGAAAAAAAAACATTAGAAAGTATCAAGTAAAACTTGGTATAGGCTTTGTGTTCATAAATAAATTTCAGGTACCAGATGCAGCTTTGTACAGTTCAGCCAAAGTTGCTTTTGTGATTTAGTTGGTATCTTTTGCAATTGCCACTAGTCAAAGACAAACTGGTTTAGGTATGAAAATTAGTCTTTAAAGTATTTCACTTTGTTTTAGATGTCTCTTCATCCATTTTTCTTCCAACAGTTTCAGGGATAGGCAATCTGGTTGCAATGGGAATGTATTTCCGTGCTTTGAGAGAAAGAACAGTGTGAGCCTGCAAATACTGAAATAACTCGGCATTATGTCATACTGCATTATTACAGCATTTGAAAACTTAAGACAAGTTGATATACGGGGTCACTGGTTATTATATAGAGAATAATGGCTATGCAACTGTGTGTTATGGATTTTTTTTACACACCTTGGTGTGTGATGTCCCATAAACCTTGAAAGTGAAGCTCAAGAGGTTTATGAGGTCATCAAACACCAAAAGTGTGCAAAAAAAATCCTTAACACCTCAGTTGCATAGCCTTTATTTTTATATAGTTACTAGTGCAGGGAGTTTTTTTCCTTCAACACTTGAAACAAGAGAGAGACAGAGGGCCTGATTTTCAAACAGGGACACAGGGCTTGCGGCCAAGCCCTGTGTTCCCGCAAAGTTTGCCACACCTGCGGTCAGGATGCAAGTTGTGACAGTAACCTCATTTTATGGCCGCTTGCATCAAAGCTGTGGCACAAGCACTGTAAACCGGCTCCCCACACATGCAAAGGTATGCCAGGGAGAGCTGGTGGAACTGAGCTATGTCACCACACGGTACTTGTGGCAGGTGGTGTGTGGCACATTTCTATGAAAATCACACTTTTGGCAAGGTTTGACACAAGTCAGCACTTGCGTCATACTCCCTGCTGCAAGTCCCTTGTGGCACTCTACTTTGGTATGAAAATTGGGCCCTGAGAGTGAATGTGTAGCAGTTCTGTCATAGAGAGAGAGACACACACATAGTCTCTCTGTCTGTATCTTTCTCCACTAGAGACATTTTTTCTTTTTTATTTCCATTTTCATTTTGAAGCTGCTCTGTGGAACCTGTACAGGAAGCAGAAAAGGTGGACGGCAGTCAGTGAAGCACTGTCCGTTCTCGATCAGATTCGTTGTCTCACAAAGTTCCAACCGAAGTATAAGAACAGCCAGATCAACCACATAGAATTTTTTGTTTTAAAAGGCAGGATCAACCAGATAAATAGTCAAAAAGACTACTAACTTAAATGTGAGAGGGATGAGAGGCAAACAATCAGTCTGGGTGAGCAGCACTGGTCCTTGAAAATGGAGAATTGGAGCTGCCATGTTACTAGACGTGTTCAGCCCACCCCTACACAGAGACTAAGGGCCAGTCAGGTGACGCGGTACAAATGACTGATGCTCGAGGAAACTGCTACTAAAAGAATGTTTTGAGAAATGCCATAATAACCAGTTTTCCGGTTATTACGGTATTTGATAGAGACCTGTAAACCATGTGATAAACGGGGTCATCAGTGATTATTGAGAAGTAATATATATGGTAAGAAGTGTCACTTCTATTATGTTAGCAGAAAATTGCTTGTATATTTGTAAATATGTATAAGTAGTTAAAATGAACACTATCCGGAAGCAAATGGTTTGATACCTTTTATTGAAGCAACTTAGATTTTTCAAAGAGAACAAAGTGCTTAAGCTTTTGGACCAACAAAGTCCTTCCTCAGAAGCTTATGACAGTTATATAGAAAATCCCATACTATTAACACCCAGATCATACATAAAAAAAAAAAACAGAAAGAATTCTCATTGGTTTAAAATACTTGTTTAAACCATAACAGCAGTTTAAATCAGAAGAATCACATTTCACCAGTTTGTTTTAAACTAAGGAACCTTTTAAGGTCAAATGTCACCAAAAGGAGATAAGGACTCTTCAAGCAGAAAGCTCCACTAACATAAATTATGTATGTCTCAGTGTGCTTTGTGAATGCAGTCTAATGAAAGGCAGTAACTGTAGATTCAGTACTAACTTAAGCACATGTTAAAATGTGATATTAATGTATGTTAAAACAAGCAAAAAAAAAACATGTAACAGAAATGTTCTATATATGGTATAAAGAGGGTTTAAAGTAGAGTTTCCCTAGTGTGAGCACCTGTTTCACATATTTATACAGTATACAACTTATCAGGAGACATTTTCCCAATTATACACTCAACTACTTACTATATTCTGTAAACCTTAAGATCTTCAGTGCTGTAACATGATATTATACAAGATAATATCAATTGTCAGTATAAGAACCAAATTAAAAAACAAACCTGTCAAGGACCCGTAAAAAAATGAGACCATGCATTCTACAGTAATATGTTAAGGGTACAATATGTACCAATCACTATAATATAACCCAATGGAATTCAGCCTGTCAGAGACCCACAAGTGAATGGAATCATATATCCCAATATGTATAGAGTTCATAAATTTGGCAGTATATAATCAAACTACTGTATGTACAGTAACAATCTAAAGAATCTGAATAAAAACACAATGGAAATAACCCCCCCCCCCGTGAAAGATAATTAGTTAGAAGGAAGTAAATATTCACTATGAATGTGAGCCAAGAGTCCAAACACACCATCATTTACACCAATCACTACAATATTTACCTAACAGAATTAAACATATCAAGGACCCCCAAGTGAGTGAGATTGTGCATCCTAATATGTTCAGAGTTCAAAAAAGTGACTATATAATCAAACTGCTATGTATAAAACAATAGTCTAAGGATTCTGAATAAAAACCCAATGGAATTCAATCAATCAATCAATCAATCAAATCTTTATTTATCCAGGCAAACATCATTGAGCATAGCTCATTTGCAAGATGGACCTGGTAAGGTCAAGGTTCAATTTACATAAGGATATAGTACAATTCAATGTACACACACTTTGAGGAGACATCATACTCAGAATATACACTAGTTTCAGGGGTAATAGTACATTGGTAAGATACAATACAAGAAAAAGATGGGCCAATAAGCAATTAACACCAATTTACAGATTTACATAGATTATGGAATAGACAGCTTGTTTGATTGGTAGAAGAAAGAATTTATGGGTATTGAGATTTAAAGTGTAACATATCAGGGGATTTTCTGGAGGTTTGGGAAAGAGGATGATGTGATGTCTGGTCAGCTGCTAAGGTGTTTCTACGAGGAGAGGTATGTAGGGGTATTTACAAGAAGGGACAGGTGGCAGAGTAGATAGATGAATTATGGCCTTAATGGCGGCTATAGACAGGGGTGAGGAGAAGGAGGGGGTTGGGGTGTAAATGGGTAGTGAGGGAGGAGGAAGGAGGAAGAAGGCCGGTACTGGGGTAGGGATTAACAGTGGGCATAGGAAGGAGGAAGAAGGCCGGTACTGGGGTAGGGATTAACAGGAGGAATAGGGCGATGATGTATAATAAAGGATTAAAGAGAAGTGGATGGAAGGAGAAATGTGAGGATTTTAAAGGTGATGACTCTTGGGAATGGCAGATAGCTTCCACAGATGAGTCGGCTAGTTGGGGAGGGAGAGGGATAAGATTAGGATTACTCTACTGTTGGCGGAAACAGTTACATTTTTCTTTGATAAGCCTAGAGTACAGGTATTTGAAGGATGCAATTGATATGGGTTTGTTCACTTTCAGTATCTTCTGCATCGTGTTCCATAAGGAAGATAACACATAGCTAATGGCAGATCTACCATAGCGAAAGTTGAATTTGGGCACTTTAAGCATGATGAAATTGACACTCCTTAGGGCATATTTACTTGACGAGGCTTGTATGAGGCAGTCTGAGACATATTTTGGTAGCATCTGGGTTATGGCTCTGTAAATCCATAGTGTGGCATTTCTGTCTCTTCTAAATTGGAGCGAGGTCCATCCAACTGCAGCATAGAGCGAACAGTGGTGAGTCCTGATAGGTAGTTCTGTAATAAACCTCAGGGCTCTATGGTAGAGTGTATCCAGTTTATTCAGATATGAGATGGGGCAACGACCATATAAGAAGTCAGCATAGTCGATTACTGAGAGAAATGTGGCCTGGACCATCTTCTTTTTAGATCCGCTTATGAGAAAGTGCTTTATTCTGTAATACAGTCCAAGTCTCTGTCGAAGTTTTTTTAGCAATTCTTCCAGATGTTCTATGTAGTCGAGTCTGCTGTCTAGCCAGACACCCAGGTATTTGAATTTTGTGACATATTCAAGGTTTTTACCAAGAACAGTGGATATGTGAGGGAGATTGTTTGGGATCGAGTATCCTGCTTGTATTTGGGAAGAGAAAAACATTGCCTTAGTTTTTTTTGCATTTAGCAGAAGTTTTTTTCCCAGTAGTTGATGTTGTAGTAGGTTGAATTCAGCTTGTAGTTCTATGCATGCTGTTACAGGAGAAGGGTGTCTGACATACAGTACTGTATCATCAGCAAACAGGTGTACAGTGGCTTTGGTAAGGTTATTGTTGATGCTATTGATATAGATGGCAAAGAGGATTGGACCGAGGATAGATCCTTGGGGTACTCCTCTTTGCAGTGGTTTGAGTGGGGATAGATCTTCTTCGGCCTTCACCTGCTGGGTTCTTCTCATGAGATAGTTGTTAAACCATCTAATGGAGTTTGAGTCGAGTCCTATGGATTTCAGGGAGGAGAGGAGCAGTTCGTGGTCGACTCATATCGAAGGCTTTACTCAGGTTCAAGAACAGCAGCTAGACGCAATTTTTTTTTATCCAGTTCGAAAGCAATCATTGGTTACTTTTGCAAGGGCTGTGATGGTACTGTGTTTGGCTCTAAATCCAGATTGTGCTGGATTTAAAAGTTTAGCCGCTTCAAGGTATCCTCTTAGTTGGGTGCTCATGATTTTTTCCAGCAGTTTGGATAGCATAGGGAGAATGGAAATTGGTCTGTAGTTGTTGAGGTCAGTGGGGTCCCCTGCTTTCAATAGTGGAATAACTTGAGTGGTTTTCCAGATCGATGGGATAGTTCCTAGTTGTAATGAGAGGTTAAATAGGTGTGTTATTGGCACTGCTAATACTTGTATGGCAATTTTTAAAAAGTAGGGGTCAAGGGAGTCTGCACCTGCACTTTTTTTGATGTCCAGTTGTGATATTAGTTCTTCCACTTGCTTCAGAGTGGCTGGTATGAAGGAGAAGGTAGAGTCAGTTACCAGTGCTTCAGTGTTCTGTATGCCTAACTGGGAGCGCATTTGGTTAGCTGGAGAGGTGTCGTATGCTAGCCCTGCAGTTGCAAAGTGATTGTTAAAGGACTCCAAGACTTTCAGTCTATCACTGATAGTTTTTGTTCCACTGTGTATTTTGGCTGGGAGTGAGTTACTTGGGTCATGTCCTGCTATGTCTTTTATAGTGTTCCAGAATTTGGCAGGGTTGTGGCAGGAGGAGTCTAGTTCAGCCATATAGTAAGCAGCCTTAGCCTCTCGTACTTTCCTGGTGCAGATATTTCTGGCTTTTTTGAACTGCTCCCAATCTGATGATATCTTGGTTTTGCGTGCCTTTTTCCATAGCTTGTCTCTGTCTAGGAGGGTGGTTTTAAGGTCTGATGTGAACCAACGACAGGTTTTATTTTTGATACGTACTTTAGATACTGGTGCATGGACGTTAAGGGTTCCTGTGATAATGCCATTTAGAACATCATATGCTATCTCCACTGTGTTTGCTAAGTAAAACTCTTGCCATCGTATGGAGTGCTTTATCTCTTCCAGATAAGCATTAATGTTAAATTTTTGTTTTGATCTCCTCACTGTGAACTTAGTGGGGGATGTAGGCTTACATGCTGCTCTTACTCCTGCAATAAGGCAGTGGTCACTGATATCATTGAACAGGACTCCAACGTGCGAGAAAAGGTGAGGTTTACTCACTAGGATAACATCTAATGGTGTGCTGTTACTTGTAGTCTTTTTGTTGATTCTGGTAGGTTCATTTATGAGCTGTGTGAGCCCATATGTGTCACAGAATGATATTAAAGGTGTAGCTGCCTTAGAGAGCCAGTTTAGGTTTAAATCTCCTATAATTATAGTTTCTTCAGTCCCCTTTTTGATTAAGTCACCCAGATGGGATAGTAGCTTGAGACCAGCTGAAGAAGGCCTATAGCAGCCGATTAGCTGCAACGATGCAGTGTGGGAAAGAGCCACTTTGAGGGATAGGCATTCAAATTCTTTTGCCATAGAAGATGAGTCGAGGCAGGTTGCAGTTAGGCTGTCCTTTACATATATCGTTACACCACCTCCCCTGGATTGACGGTCAGATCTGAATAGTTGATAGTTGGGTAAGTTTATGTCTTTGTTGGCTGTGGCAGGCCTAAGCCATGTCTCGGACACTACCAGTATATCTGGTAGGGTATGGTTAACCCAGGCTTGGATCATCGTGATCTTTTTTAGCAGGCTGCTTACATTAATATGGAGAAAGCTTAATCCTTTAATCTTGGCTAGGTCTGATGGTGCAGTGATAGCCTCTGGGGGCCCTGGATTAAATTCCACATTTCCTGAGCATATTAATAATAAAATCAATATTTTTATTTTTATTTATTTATTTGTAAAATCAGTTTACAACCTTTGAGCCAGAGGCTCATTTCCAAAGGTACCTCGTCACATTAAAGACATACATAGAGTTTTAGGTTACATAGCATAGGTTTGCAAAACAATAGGCATTCAACAGAGGCGCCGCATCACACTGAGGTCAGACAAAATACATTTAGGTTACAGGGTACATGTAATTGAGAACAGGTGTTACACAAGTTGGTATCAAAAATTGGGCAATCTAATAGGTATACAATGAAACAGCTGGCACTGGCCAGGTTAGACATAGGCACGGTGTACCGGGAAGCGATGGTGGGGATGGCTAGGTGGAGAGCCACCCGGTGGGCGTTGTCATGAGAAGTCGGGGTGGAGGCTACTTTCAGAGACAGGAGCAGCTACGAGTGTTGAAGAGTTGGTTTCGAAGGGTGGTTTTAAACTTGGAGATGGTGGTGGCATTGGTGATGGGGCAGGGAGAGAGTTAAACCAGGATGGGGCTCTGTAGCAGAAGGACCTCTGGCCATGGCTGGTTCTTGATCTAGGGACCATTAGGGTGGTCTTGTTGGATGACCGTGTTGCAATAGTGGGAGGGCTCAGGTGGATGGATGCCATTACCCCAGGGGGGGAGAACCCGAGTAGGGTTTTTTTTGTGAGGAGACAGGTTTGATAGCAGAGCCGTTCATCCAGGATAAGGAGTTTAGCCTCGTCATACAGCTGACAGGTGTGTGTGAGCCTGGGGGCACCAGTAATCAATCTGCAGGCTTTATTCAGGGTTAGGAGAATTTTTTTGAGTGCAGTCGTGTCGGCAGCACCATAGACTGGTAGACCATAGTCTACAAGGGACAAAACGGATGACGTAACATCGAGCCGGAGTGCATTTGGGGGAAGGCAGGTTCTATGGCAGAAGAGGATGCCAAGCCGTGTGTTAGTGGCAGATGTTAGGGCATCTATGTGGTTGTGAAATGTGAGGGCTGAGTCAAAGGTAACCCCAAGGTATTTGTAGGAGCAGACTTGTTCCAGTGGCTGATTAGTACTAGGAAGGATATAGAGTGGGTGGTTGCTAGCTTTGTTTTGGGGGTGGGAAAAGAGCATAGCTTTGGTCTTTTTTAAGATTGATGACGAGTCTGCGCTCCTTAAACCAAGCTTCAGCACTATTGAAAGACTGCTGTAGGGTGTCCTGAAGGGAGACGGGATTGCGGTGGGTGGCAAAAAGGACAGCGTTATCTGCATACAGGAGAATTTTGCCAGGGCATGCACTGGGCAGGGTGTTCAGATAGAGTGAGAAGAGAAGGGGGCCCAGGATGGAGCCTTGGGGGACCCCAGAGTGAATGGGACAGGTATCAGAGAGTATCCCATTGATTTTTACACACTGTGATCGAGTGGCAAGATAGCTTGTGCACCATGCTAGGGGGGCCAGCCGAGAGACCAGTGTGACAGACAGCATTCAGCAGAAGTGGATGGGAGACAGTGTCGAAAGCCTTTGAGAGGTCGATGAACACTGCACCAGCTAGGGAGCTGGTATCCAAGGAGGAGTGTAGGAAGTTGGAGAATTCAATTAGGGCAGTGCTGGTACTGTGACCAGCATGGAAGCCATGTTGCTCTGGGCATAAGATGTTATGCTTAGCCAGATAATCAGTGATTTGAATGGCCACCACTTTCTCCAGGGCTTTAGAGAGGGGGGGGAGGATGGAGATTGGCCGGTAGTTGTTGGCCAATGACCTGTCGCCCCCTTTATGAATTGGTGTGATTATGGCTGTTTTCCAGGCCATGGGAAATTGTCCCAGGCAGAGCGATCGGTTAATTAGGCTGGTAAGGGGCAAGGATTTCATCTAGCACCAGCCTGAGGATACTGGGGTCCAGTGAGTCACTGCCAGGACTGTTGCTATTTAAAGCTTTGATTAGGATGGGTCTGGCTTCCCGGTGGAAATCTTATGCAGGTGGAAGCTGGGGTGCTAAAGACAGGGGAGTTTGGTTGGGGGAGGGTCAAAGAAATTACTAGGGAGGACTGAGCTAAGGTCAGTGAAAGCGGTGTTTAGCCAGTTAGCTATGGTGGCAGGCTCGGTGGTGGTAGTGCCATTTCTAGTGAGCTGGGATGGGCAGGGGAGTGAGATTTTCCGTTTAGTTGTTTAATATTATCCCAGAAAGTCTGGGCCGAGCCCCAGGAGGAGGTAAGAGTGGCCTGGTAATAGTCGGCCTTGGTTTTCCGGATGGCCCAAGAGCACTTATTCCGGGCTGCATTGTAAGCCTGCCAATCAGACAGACGACCCGTTTCAGTGGCAAGGTACCATTGGTTATCCCGATTTCTTAGTAATTGTAGAAGGGCAGAGCTAACCCAGGGTGCATTCTGCTTTTTGGACCGGATTTTGGTGAAGGGTGCAAAGAGATCACAGGCCATGTTGAAGGTGTGTGTGAAGAAGGAGAGGGAAGTGTCAATGTCGGTTGCACGATGAATGGGGGACCAATTTATCTGGGTGAGGAATACTTTGTTTTTTTCAGCCCACCAGGGCGGAGGCGCCATGGAGGGTGGTCTGGCTTTGGGTTTGGGATTGGGGACTGCCCAATGAAATAGGATAGGGAGTGGTCACTTAGGAGTCTGGTAGGACCTGGATGTTTTGGATTTTTGGGGTCGTTGGTTATAATAACATCCAGAGGGGTGCTGGTACTCTCTGTGGGTTTATTCTCGTGGGCTGGGTGACGAGTTGCGCAGGTCTTGGGCGGCAAATGAGTCTCTGATCACGGAAGAGGAGATGCTGAGCCAATTTACATTAAGGTCACCAACTAGGATTTGTTCCGCCTTATGGTGGAGGGAGGCCAGGTAGTCAGTTAAAGATACCAGGGCCGGGTGCTGGTTCTTTGGGGGAATGTAGGCCGGTGAGATAGAGAGGGCTCCTAGAGGGGTCCGGGGTGAGTTTGAGGGTGAGAGCCTGGGCCCCATTTACAAGGGCAGGGGTGGGGAGTGCGTGTCCAAGTATTGTGTCCCTAGTGTAGATTGCACAGCCTCCCCCTCATTTGCCTACTCGGTCCTCCCGGTATAAGGTATAGCCTGGGAGGGAGACAAATGAGTCAGGGGTGGATTTGGACAGCCAGGTTTCAACCAGGGCTATTTATTTTATTTATTTATTTAGCTTTTGTTGACCGGGTAAGTGCACCAGACAAATCCTGCCTATTTTCAGGCACGACCCGGGGGAGGGGGATACAGATGAATGCCAACTGACCTTGAACCAGATTAAGCTGTTGGTGGTATTTTTAGTGAATGAGGGAAATTTGGCCAGGACACCAGGGAAATTCCCCTACTCTTTTCGATAAGTGCCATGGGATCTTTAACATCCACCTGAACTACCACCAATCCAGGCAGATGGGACCTCGGTTTAACGTCTCATCCGAAAGACGGCACCTCAGAAATGCAGCACCCCTCTCATGCTGCATTACAGTGTCAGTACTGGGATATTAACCCAAGTGCCAGATGTGGGAACTGAACCCACAGCCCTCTGATCTCCCGGCCTCAGAGGCGAGTGTGCTACCTACTGAGCCACTGACACTGCTATGATGTCTGGTTGATGAGCCAAGGCCCAGCACTGTAAGGCATCAAATTTTTCAGCAGGCTGATATGTTCATGGAGGCTACTTGGAGACCAGTGGGCCGAGTGGGTGGGTGGGAGGGGCAGGGCCTGGGTTGGGATGTATGTCCCTGTCAGGAGTAGAAGGAGGAGAACTGCTCTGGTCAGAGGGTGGCAGATGGAGAGTTTACGCCGGGAGTGATAGGATGAGAAATGGGGTTTCATAGCACAGGGGGTGGGTAGGGCAGCACAGGCAGAGAAGGCTTGCGTGATCAGATGCCCAAGGGAGCCGGAGGGGTGAGGAAAGGTAATGTCTGGATGGAGGGTGAGGTGGAAAGGAGCATATGGTGTGTGTGGAGGAGGAGGGAGGGGGAGGAGCATTGGTAAAGGAGGAGGGGAGGACAGGAGGGTAGGTAGGAACACTGGAGTAGTGAGGCTGAGGGTTAATAGGGACAATAGGGTTGGTGGAAGGCAAAAGAAGAAGGAGGAGGAGAAGAGAGAGGCCGGTGGGCAGAAGATGCACATGCATAGTTGATAAGGGTGGGAGAGCTGAAGTGAAGAAAGAATGGGGGAACTAGGATGATAGAGGGGGAGATAGTAGTGAGAGGTCACCTCTAAGTGTAGTTGCCGCTTTGGTACAGGGCGGTCGGGAAGTGCTGCACAACAGTCAGGCTGTAGTGCAGGACACTTTACCTCTTACAGGCTCTGGCAATTCCCGAGTTCAGTCTCCGCTGCTGAGCAGAGTTCTAGAGGGAGTGGGCTGCTTCAGGGCCTATAAAGGAAGGCAAACAAAGGAATCACATTAGTATGCATTGGGCTAGATCAGGACCCCATTGCATGCGCCTAACTATGGGGACTGTATCCCGATACAGAGGCTACTGCGATGCGCAAGATGGCGGACACACACGCTACACATTCTATGCAATTCTACCAAAGGTAAGCACTCTAACAATAGCATTTAAACAGCTACTAAATCACAGGATAATAGTGCTAGTTGATCAGCACACTAGCCCTTTCATGACTGCAGCAAGAGATAGGTTATATATTCTTGCTTTTGCCCGCTTTTTTTTATTCTGATGCAGCCTTCTTTGCCATCCGGATGTGAAGCTTTGGCCTCCCGTAGGAGCCATGATTATTACTCTGGCAGATAGGAGCATGTAAGATTTTACTGTGCAGAGATGGAGAGGAGTGCTGTACAATAACAAGACCGACTGTGTCCCTCCATCGTAGCTATTCCATGGGTAATGTTGTAGCAGTGGGAGGTCATATACACATACCCAGTCTCTTGGGACTGTTGCAGTGTTGCAGTATGTCAAGGGCAGCATCATGTCTCCCTGTGTAGTATCCTGTGAGTGATAGCATTTTTCGCTGCGATCAGGATACAGTAACAGGGCAAGGAGGATCCAGAGAAGTCCCCCCATTATAAGTGGTATGAGGATGGTACTATAGCAAGTGTGTTTCGCAGTGACCGCAATAAATGGCTACTATAATTGACCTATCCAGCTAATGTCAGGGAGAGTAGAACTTAAATAGTGTGGGATTGTTTTTCGAGGGTGAAAGGATAGAGTAGCGCAGTAAGGGATGCCTAGTGTAGGTATTGCTCACTCAGATGCTTAAGTGCTTACAGTGGCCAGGTTTAAACTCAACAGTATGGGCAGAGTAATAGAGCAGAATATGAATCTGCTTATTGGTAGCTAGCAAGGGGATATAGAGCAGGCTATAGGGCAGCGAGATGCAGTGGGCGTGATTTATATTATTGGCAGGAAAGTGTCTATATAAGAAATGGTAGAGGAGGGGAAGGGCGGTGGGCATAAAAATTGCTGCTTTGCCGTACCTTTCCTGGGCAGTTCCTCCAGTCTGGTGGTTCCGAGTGTCGGCTGTGGATGTCGACCGCCCGCTGGCGGAGACTGGCCCCGGCGCCGATTAGGGGTGCTTTGCAAGGGTCCTCTTCTGAGGAATTAAAGAGAGAAGCACTATAATTTAAGTGCTTTGTGAATGCAAGTGTCAGCAGTGCAGCAGGGGGCCAAAAATTTGCACCTGAAAGGCTAGGGAGGGGGCTGAGGCGCCGAAGTGTCTGGCTTAACAACACTTCACAAGAGGGCTGTAATCACTATGCTTACAACTCAGACTCTATAAACAGTTTCCCCACACCACACAATTACAATGAAAACAGCTTTTTTGGTGCAAAATTGAACATCAGTGTCCCAAATACACTCAGAAAAGGGAGAAATAAGCAGGGTGAAGCAAGGACCAATCGGAGGCGAAGCCGTGGAGAGCACTAGCCTTCCGATTGGATGCGGCTTTGCTGTACTTTTCCTGGGCAGTTCCTCCGGTCTGGTGGTTCCGAGCATCGGCTGTGGATGCCGACCGCCAGCTGGCGGAGACTGGCCCCAGCGCTCGGTTAGGGGCGCTTGGCAAGGGTCTTCCTCTGAGGAAATAAAGAGAGAAGCACTATAATTTAAGCGCTTTGCGAATGCAAGCATCAGCAGTGCAGCAGGGGGCCAAACATTTGCACCTGAAA
This sequence comes from Neoceratodus forsteri, assembly GCA_016271365.2. Classification (NCBI taxonomy): domain Eukaryota; kingdom Metazoa; phylum Chordata; order Ceratodontiformes; family Ceratodontidae; genus Neoceratodus; species Neoceratodus forsteri. The sequence goes on from CM057454.1 coordinate 400,460,456, forward strand.
GGCTAGGGAGGGGGCTGAGGCGCCAAAACGTCTGGCTTAACAACACTTCACAAGAAGGCTGTAATCACTGTGCTTACAACTCAGACTCTATAAACAGTTTCCCCACACCCCGCAATTACAATGAAAACAGCTTTTTTCATGCAAAATTGAACATTAATGTCCCAAATATACTTAGAAAAGGGAGAAATAAGCAGGGTGAAACGGGGACCAATCAGAGGTGAAGCCACGGAGAGCGCTTGCCTTCCAATTGGATGCGGCTTTGCCCCCCCACCAGGAAAAAAGTAGAAGAAAGTAAATATTCACTATGTGTGTGAACTAAGAGTCCTAACACACTGCAACATCATTATGTCATGTACCTGAATATAAGCCTACTTCAATATAACCACATGTTGATAACCAGTTAAAATGGACTCTATACATATTAAAACAAAACAAACAAAAAATGAAGACATGCTGAAGTCCTATTATATGTCCATTCTTTGAAATAAAGGTTTGTGGAAGTTCAAGTAGAATAATGTGACATAAACCCCAAATCTATGCTCATGCCATCTTCTACCATATTAAGAAGTAAAATAAGCCTGATCTCAGAAGCCCGTCTATGTTGTGTACTTTTGAAATATCCTTTTAAGAACATTACTGACATAGCTGAGATTGAGTGGTCATTCTGAGAGAAGTGTCGCCCCACTGGTTTTTCAGTCATCTTCAAATTAATAGTATGTCTGTGTGCATTCATTCTACTGTAGAGTTCTTGCTTTGTCTCTCCTACATACCCTGTGTGAGGACATCTCTTGTGTTGATTAAAATAACCAACATTATTTGATGTACATGTATTATTCCCCTGTATCTTGAATTGTCTGTTTTGTGATGTAACCACACAATCCAAAGTGGAAATCAGTGCACAGGTCTTACATCTGAGTTGATTACAGGGTTGTGTATCATTTAGTGTCAAGATATTCTGTTCTTGTCCAAGTTTACTCCTAATAATCAAGTTGGCTGAATTAGGTGGTTGTTTAAAAGTGGTATGCCCCCCGAACAGTGACATTTCTACAGCAACATGCGTCGATATTGACAACAGGCCATGCCACTATAGAAGTGCCACTGGGACTGGGCAACCCCTTCCCCCAACCTGCACCCCCTCCCTGAACTAACTCTGACCTGGAGTTAGAAACTTTTAGTACGGGTGGTGCAGGGGGCAGAGCCCCCCATGTGAGGGGTTCAGGAGCAAAGCCCCGCAATGAAAAAACACACACCAATATGTGCAGCTCCATGCCGACTGCAAAACGTGGTCGACATGGAACCTGGTGCTGTGATGCCAGTCGACGTGTTCCTTGTTGAACCGGCATTGTAGAGCCATTTAAAAGATTGTAGTGGTAGTTCTTGAAAAATACAATTTAGGGTCTCATCCTCACTAAATATTGGGTGGGGGTCCTTAATAACAATACATAGAAGTTCAAGGTCAGGGTGATACCTGACTACTAAGGGTATACTGTTGGTAGCGGTCCTTTCATTATACTGAAGTAGTTGTTCTCTTGGTACTTGTGTTGCACATTCTACTGCTCTGTCAAATTCTCTGGAAGGGTGTCCCTGCTCAATAAAGGTGTTTTTAAAGACAGTCAAAAGTGCACCTCTGTCTTCCTGGTTAGAACAGATATGGTGATACCGTAGTGCTTGACTGTACATGACAGATTGTTTTGTGTGGCTCGGGTGATTACTATTCCATGTAAGTATCTCTGTCTGTCTGTCAGCTTCCTGCAAATAGATGTATGTAGGGTTCCATCCTTGATGGTGACAGTGGTGTGCAGAAAATTAACACTGGTAGCAGAATATTCCAGGGAAAGCTTTATTGTTCGGTGGAGATTATTTAGTTCCTGATGGAACTCCTTCAGCATGTCAGTGCCCTCTGTCTAAATAATAAACAAATCATCAATGTAATGGAACTAAGCGAGTGGTTTGTGTGTGCATGCTGGTGCCCAGTGCTGTTCCCATACTTTGAACATAATGTTTATCATTAAAGCTGAAATTGTTATGTGTCTGAATGAATTCTGCAAGTTTCCCCACCACTTCAGGGTCAATGTTTTGGTCTAATCATTTCTCATGTAGGTATTTAAGGCAGGCTGTAATGCCATATGTTTGTGGAATATTAATATAGAGGGATGTTACATCCATTGTGGCTAAAATGGCATTAAGTGTTAAATCCTTATAACCAGAATGTTTACGCAGGACGTGTGTAGTGTCCTTGATATAACTATCCCTTTCTATAACCAGTGGTTTTAAAATGGTTTGTCCAAACCCTGAGATCCCCTCAGTCAGGGAACCATTGCCAGAGACTATGAGCCTTCCTGTATTGCCAGGTTTATGTATTTCAGGCAGCATGTAGACTGTCCCTGACTTGGGTTCAACAGGAATGAGGTCATTTAGTTTGTCTTGGACATGGCTTGGAAATTATCTAATTGAGTTGTGTAGTTTGCTAGGAGGAGTTCAGTGATCTGAGTCGGAGCACCCAATAGGAAACCAGGGCACCATTTGTGGGACTCATGGCTGGGCCTTTTAAGGGATGAGCCCAGCTGCTTTTGGGATACTTGGGACTTACTCACAGAGGAGCAGGGGGATTGCGCAGGCCACATCGGCGGGCTGCTTCTTGGGGGTCCAGAAGTCCTGAGAGATGGTGCAGGCCACATCAGTGGTGAAACAGCTGTTGCAGGAGCTGTATCAGAAGCAAATCTGGAGCCTGGGATGGCTACATCAGCGGCTAGGAGAAGTTCAGTGATCTGAGTTGGAGTACCCAATAGAAAGCCAGGACACCATTTTTGGGACTTGTGGCTGGGTCTTTTAAGGGACAAGCCCAGCCACTCTTGGGACACTAGTTTGCCACCCACCGACCTCTTAAATTCTCAGAGGAGGAGGAGGAGGTGCCAGGTGGAGGTAGGTCACTGATTGGTTGGGTGGCTATATTGGGGTTTTCTCCAGTCATGACTCTGACTATTCTTGGAACTGTTAGGGGATGTAACTCTGTTCATGCTCTTTTATTCTGCTCAGTAGCTTGGTCCAAGAGCTGTGTATTTAATTTCTCGGGCTACATCGCCCGGTATGGCTGGCTGTAGAGGGTTATGGGTAGGTCTACCTGGGGATGGGGAATGTTTGGACAGGGCCTCTGGGGGTGGCCCCCCGCTACCAGGGCAGGCATCTTTGGCAGGATTGTAGGGTGCACTGGCTGTGAGGAAGCCATGGTCCAAACTGGGCCTGGAGGGAGGGCGGTTGCCCAGTCTGTAGGCAGTTATTGCAGATCAGGGGGGAGCTTGACTGGGTACAGAGGAAACTGGAGTTGTTGGGGGGGGGTAAGCATGTCTAGGAGGGCCTGTGGGGAGCAGGAGGGCAGTGATAGAGTGCGACCTGAATCCATTTCATCAGGCAGGAGTGGAGAAGCTATGGGGCGTGGGCTAGTAGCAAAGGGGATAGCTACCTGGGAAGTAACCAGTAAAGAAAACAGCCTAAATCATAGGAGGCAGGGGGGAACAGGTGGGTTGAGACTGACAGGGGGCCTACTGGAGGTGTGGATGGTGAGAAATCAGGACAAAAAAAGGAGGTTGGCTTTGAGTGCTATAATAAATTTGAGCCATTGAGTAAGTTGGTTGGAGAAGACGTGGTGGGGGGGGTAGAGGAGGAAAAGGAGGGTGGAGGAGAGAGGAATATGGTGAATCGGATGAGGGTGGGCATCGGTAATTCAAATTAGTATGCTAGCAGGAGGGGCAAATGAAGTGCAAAGAGCGGGAGGGGGAACCAGCAGAGGGAAGGTGTGGAGGCTATGAGTCAACTCAGAGAGAAAGGAGGAGAGATTGAGATGAGGGAGGGGCGTCCTTCAATGAGGGGGGATCATACCAGATAAAGGCCCAAAGGTAAGGGGGGTCTGCAAGTGGGCATGGAAGGGAGCAAGAGGAAAGGGGAAGAGATAGGAGAGGGTGATGGTGATGGGAATGCCGTATTAGGGGGGACTGGAGAGGTGGGAGCTGGAAGGGGGGAGGAGGTTGGAGAAAAAGGCTCGACCAGGGTAGGGAGTGGGGTGAATGCTAAACTGAGGGGAGCCAGAGAAGTCAGTTATAAAAGGCATGACAAGAGGGGTAGGGCAGCTAAGGGTTCTCTTGTAGAGGGTCCAGAGAGAAGCCAAGGGGATGTGATCTTGAGAAGGGGGAGGTGATGGGGGCTGGCGGTGGAGTCCAAAAAGGAGGTGCACAAAAGATCAAGGGGGGCGCTAAGGTTCTCCTGCTGGAGGACTCCATGATCAGGGCTATTCATTGGGTGGAGCAGGGTGAGGAAAAATCCAGTCCAGTTAAGGTAGTGGTTATTTCCGGTCTGACTGTGCATCGGGTGAAGTTCATGATGTATGCTAGCGAGGGACTGTGAAGGATCACCAGACTTCCTGATGCATCTGTGAACAAATGATATTGAAGGGAATAGTGTGCTGGAAATTCAGGCAGGGTTCTGAGAACTGGCCAGGGTCTGTCATGACAATGGATGCACACTCTCCTTCTTGGAAATCCTGCCAGTGCCAAGGGCCACTGTGGAGAACAAACAGAAGATCAGGGAGATTAATGACTGACTTCAGCATTGGGGTGAATCACAGGGGATTGGATTGTTGGGAGACTAGGGCGAGTTTGGGAAGACAAGAGACTGTATGCCCGGGATAGGCTTCACCTAAATCCAGTAGGGAAGGAAGTTCTCAAATGGGAGATGATGGATTTCATTCAGGCTAGATGGGGTTTAAACTTGTGAAGGAGGGATGGGGGCACTGTCGGGCTGATCCGGCCATCCATACCACTGGTAGGACTGGCCTGCAACCCCATAGAGGGGGCAAACGGTACCCTAGGGGAGAAGTGTGGACAGATGTATGAAAGATCTGGGAAGGATATGGTTAGAGGGGTAGGGACAAGGGTTGGAGGGTGGCTTTAATAACTGCCAGGAGCATGGGGAATAAAATGCCTGAGATCTAGGCCACACTGTTTGAGGGTGGGGAGGATGTAGCAGTGGTCGCTGAAACTTGGGCCACCCCTTGCCATGACTGGGACTTTAATCTGAGTAGGTACCTTGTGCTAAGGAAGGACAGAATGGTGGGCAGAGGGAGAGGAGTAGCAATGTTCATTAAGGATAACATCGAGATTATGAGAGTGGAGGAAGCAGAGGGCAATGTGGAGGCCCTATGGGTCACCTTGCGAACCCTCTGTGGGAGGGAAGATCAAGTTGGGGGTGGTATATAGGCCCCCAGGACTAGCGGAGGAAATGGAGGATTGCCTGTTGGCTAACATTAAGGGGCAGTGTGGACTGGAACGGGAAGGAGTGGTGTTGATGGAGAACTTTAATATGCCAGCTACTGATTGGAGTACTATGACATCCACTGTAACTGTGTGTACACCCTGGGGGGGGGAAGAGTTGCAGGCCACGGCAGGGGAAACAGACCTAGAAGGCTTGGTGAATGTTACCATGAATATTTCAGAGCAGTGCAGGAGGGCTGCGGTCAGGGCAAATAGGATGCTGGGATGCATCACTAGGGGGAGTACCTCAATGAACAGGGAGATTAATTTGGCACTGTACAACAGCCTGATTAGATCACATCTTGAGTACTGTGCAGTTCTGGAGGCCGCACCTAAGGAGGGACATCCAACTGGGGAGCTGGTACAAGCAGCTACGGTGGAGGGATTCAAGAGAGGGTGGGACAGGTATAGGTAAGGGGTGAAGCAGAGGCTGGTTTGCCCAGGGGAGCAGGACTGGGGGATGGAGTAACAGTGGAAGGAGACAGATAGAGGGCTACGGTACCCAATCAGGATGCTGAAGCACGAGCAGACTTGATAGACCAATAGACCTACTCTGCTGGCATGTTAGTATGTTAGTTCTCTTTTATAGTTTGTAGTTGTATCACATTCCAGTTCTCTGTAGTAGGTATGGTCAGTTAGCTGTCTGTTGGCTCCATTAATATAGTCCTCTTGGTTTCATATCACTACTGCAGAGCCTTTATCAGCTTTTTTTATGACAATGTTGTGGTTTGATTTCAGCATTTGTATAGCCCTCCTTTCCAATGGACAGAGGTTGTAACAGGGCTGCTTTTGCCTATTAAGGATTTGACCAGTAACTCTCTGGCAAAAGCAATTAATGTAGTTGTCCAGAATCTTATTACACCCACTTGGAGGGGTAAAATCAGATGATTTCTTTCTGTAATCCATTAAATTGTTACTGTTTGTGATTTCTTCACTGCCTGCGATGTCTTCTCTGCCATGAAAGAATTCTTTAAGTCCCAATCTATGGAAGTGTTCCTCCAATTCACCATAAAACTGTATTCTGTCCAGTGGTTTTGTTGGGTAGAAAGTGAGGCCCTTAGAAAGTACATCTAATTCCCCAGTAGTCAGTGTGTGGGTGGACAAATTAACAACCGAAAGGTGCCCATCTGTGTGGCTTTGTTGTTCAGTCACTCGGTTCTGTTCTTCATGGTTGTTAAGAAGTATGGTATGTTGAAGGGTAGCCAACTTCCTATTTTAATGAGCATGGCTTTTCTTAAGGCCCTTTGGTAGTTCATGTGTATCTCATGCAGGGTGTCTGGAATAGGCTCACCCGACACCCTCTCCAGGATGGTAGCAATTCCATCAAACTGATTCTTCAAAAATGCTTTCTTGGCATAAGACCTATGGAGCCCGTGATTTCTCAGTTTCTCAGAGGTCCTACATCAGAGTTGTTCAGCATACATTGAATTATCTGTATTTTTTTAATGGATTCCAAATAGTTAGACTTTTAGGGATTATGTTGCTCCTCTTGCACTGGGTTAGAAAATAGATGTCACTGTCTATCTGGGCCAGCTTCTTCTTGATGTTGTGGAACTGCCATATTCTGAGGCGAATTATGGTATCTTCCATGATGACAAATAGATTTAGTTTAGTTGCCGTATTGGTGCTTGTAAGAACAGATCCAGAAGCAAATGGTTTGATACCTTTTATTGGACCAATTTAGATGATACAAAAAGAACAAAGTGCCTATATTTTCTGACCAACCAAGTCCTTCCTCGGAAGCTTATGACAGTTGTTTAGAAAATCACATACTATTAACACCCAGATCATACATAAAAACCCAGAAAGAATTCTCATTGGTTAAAAATACTCATTTAAACCATAACAGCAGTTTAAATCAGAGGAATCACATTTCACCAATTTGTTTTAAACTAAGGAGCCTTTTAAAGTTAAATGTCACCAAAAGGAGATAAGGGCCCCCATATTCAAAAGTGCGCTGGGAAAAGGTGCAAATACTTGCTCCGCACATCTGAGATGCACCATCCTAAAATATTGCAATATTCAGAAAACGCACGATAAGAAGCGCTGGCACATCCACGTCTGAATACACCAAAGATGCACCATAGCACAGCCTGAAATGCTCCAGTGAATCTGGAAATGCACCAAAGCATCTGGACGGGACTGAATATTGCAAAAGGAGCAACTCGACCTGCGACAGTGGAGCAACAGGGAAGGATGGCAACTAGGAAATGGGTGAGGTAGAACAGCAGAAACAGGGAGGGAAGTATCCCAAGGCAAAAGTTGTGGGGAAAGGCACTGCCAAAGTGCAAAAGGGAAACAGACATAGCCCCCATGGGCACAGTACGAATTACCACACATACACCACTAACCCAGGGGACAAAGCTGCACAATGGGAATGGCACATAGAAGGGTAGGGACAGAGCACCACAGCACCAGAGGCCCAGTGGACAGCATGGCCCAGCCATGCGCCGTGACAACAGTGCAGAGGAACCAGGCAGGGTGGACATGGTAGCTACATCACAGGCACAGTGGTCCACAGGCACAAAGGCACACAGGCTGGTGGCTGTAGGCTGCACTGGTGGCACATGCCAAAAGGTACACAGGACTGCAAACAGTGCAGCACAGCAGCAGGAGGACCAGGACAACAACAGAGGTGTGCACAGCTCCAGAACAGGGGTTATGTGCAAGTGACAACGTGAACAGCACTGATGGAAACCCCAGAGGTGGCCAAGGGGACAGCATGACAAACACTGTGGGGGTAAAACAAGGTGGAGAGGGAGCACAGTTGTGCAATGGCATAGACATAAATGCGCAGTGGTAAGCAAGGAGCATTGGCCTAACCATGCAACACAACAGGTGAATATAACAATAGGCAAGCAAGGACCACAAACACAGGCTGTCAGTTGAAATAATATTTAATAACAGTAAACCATACAAACAAGCAAACCTGAACAAGAACAACAATATGCAATAAAAACTATTTACAGTAGAAAGGGATGTGGAGCAGAGTGGAAGAGGGGACAGGGGATACAGTGGATACAGTGGTGGAACTATGTACAGTGAGGAATGTGGGTGTGGGGATGGTTCTTATGGGGCTATTTACACAAAAAACTGTCAAAAGACCCACAGGCCTAGCACCCCTGGTGAAGAGCCACCTGGACCCACCTTCGCTGGCCACCCCATCTCAGTTTATCCAGGATCACCCTGGCCACACTCAGCAGGGTCCCCTGTCTCCTGTAGATGGCCAACAGAATATCGTGGGTGAAGAGGAGATGGCCACCCACCATCATCCTTCCCCTCCTCCTCCGTTGGGTAACAGCGTCAGCTTGATGACCTATGGTGGGGAAACAGAGAACATGTGCAGCCCACACAGGCACAGCCCTTCCAATGGGCTTGATGTGCATGTCTGATGCTGGCTGGCCCCATGCAGAGAGCAGACAACCCACCATGCACAAATGTGTTTGCCTGGTGTTTGGTAAGAGCCCTCCCACCTACCCTGTTTTGTAGGCTTACTTAAATACTGAAAAGCCACTGGGGGTTGGGATTGAAGGGCTGAGTATTTCTGTTTGGGACTGAAATTTTGAAGCAACAGGAGTTGGTGGGCCTGTGACATCATCACGTACCTGGAGTCTGGCTTACACACACTGTTAGTGGGACTGAACACATATGGACTGTATGTGTTTGGCGAGACTTGGGAACTTGTTGTGGGGTTGAAATTGGGTTTGTAAATAACTACAGTCAGTATAGAGAGAAACTGTACTCAGGGGAAAGGGACTGAGAAAGGGGTGTGGCTATTATAAACAGAGGGGATAATCAGGTGGCCACATTCCACCATGGCAGGCATCTTCGGAAGGGTTGTAGGCTGCACAGGCTGTGGATGGCAATACTTCTAAATTGGGCCTGAGAGAGGGAGGCTGCCCACTCTGTAGACAAGCTATCTTGTATTAGGAGTGAGGTATATTGGTTAAGGAGTAAGCTGTGGGAGCTGGGGGTGTCCAAGGATAAGGGTGTGGATATGGGCAGCAGAAGGGTGGGGCTGAGGGGAGGCTGGGGCAACGCCTGAAATTACAGGACATTATGCCACAGCAAGCAGAAGGGGGATATTAGGACAGAGGACCTTAGATAGGGAAGTTGATGCTAAGGGAAAGCGAAGGGTGAAAATTCTGAATTCAAGGAGACTGGAGGGGAAAAGTCAGGAGGGCTGTTAAGCGGAAGCCTAAAACAGCAGACTGTGGAAGGGAGCTCCTAAGGTGAACAGTGCAAGAGAGAGAAGAAGAGGGTCAGTTTAGAAGCAGTCAGGGAAATCAGGTTACTTGATGGAGGCTGACATAGAGTGTCACAATAAATTTGAGATACTAAGCATCCTAGAGGGGGAGGAAGGGGTTGGTGGAAATGAGGAAACTTATACAGAGGCCGGGGGGAGGGAGTCAGATACCCATAGGGCATCACAGAACAGCTATGGAAAGGATAGACATAGTCCCAGAGGGAGAAGGGGAAACATATATGTTAAGCAAATGGGTGAGATGCAACATATTCCAGACATGAGGGAGGAGAGCATGATTGGAGAGGAACTGGGAGACGAGGAGGTGGGAGAGGAGCCCCCCTTCAGCAGGAAGGTCAGTACCAAGGATGGGGCCCTAGCTAAAGGGGACCCACAGAGAGCCTCTGGAGACAGGGGCTATTACAAGGGGGGATGAGGGTGCGGGGAAGGGGAAACCATCAGGGCCAGGATAAATGGTTCAGATAAGAGAGGTTAAGGGACACTATTCAGAGGGGTTTGAGTTATGGGCAAATAGCAAGGGAGGTAGAAAGGGAGGGTGACAAGGGGTCTCTAATAAGGCAGGAAGACTCCATGAAATTGATCATGAATAAAGTGGGGAGGGGGCTGAGAGGGCATAGTGGAGGTAACCATAAGGATGATGGCGGTGTTAAGGTTCTGTTACTGGGAGACTGATGATTAAGGTATCCATTGGAGAGGGACAGGGGTGGATGCCATAGCCAGGTGAAGGTAGTGAGTATCTCTGGGCTGACAGTGCACAGAGCAAAGTTCATGGTGTATGAAATGGTTAGGATTGTGGAGGAAACCGACTTCCTGGTGCATTTGGGGAACCAATGATCTAGAAGGAAATAGCATTTTGGAAATCCAACAAGGTTCCAAGAACTTGCCAGAGTCTGTCGGATAATGGATGCAACATTTCCTTTCGGAGATATTGCCAGTACCAAAGGCCTCAGTGGAGAAAAATGAACTACTAGAGGTTAATGAATGGCTCAGGAAGTGGGGTGAAGAGAATGGGTTGGGGGTGTTAGGGAACTGGAATGGAGTTTGGGAGATAAGGACTATATGCCAAGGACAGGTTTCATCTTGCCCCATTAGGGAAGGAAGTCCCAAACAGGGATGGCTGACTACATACAAGAAAGGTGGGGTTTAAACTTGTAAGGGGGAAGGATAATGAGGGCTGACTAGAAGCCCTCCTCCAGATGAGGGAGTAGCCTTCAAGCCCAAGGGGAGGGGGAAACAGACTGGAGGTGGAGGCCTAGGAGGAGCAGGGGAGGATGGAAGATAAGGAATCTGGGTGGGGTCTGACAAAAGGATCAGGATAAGGGGTGGGAGTTAGTGTTAGTAAATGCCAGGAGTTTGGGAAACAAGTTGCCAGAGTTCCAGGCCATGCTGTTCGAGGTGGATGTATGGCAGTCACGAAACGCACAACAAAACCATGACTGGGACCTAAATGTACGGGGTACACTATGCTTAGGAAGGATAGAAAGGAGGGCAGAGGGTGGAGTGGCTATGTTCATTAGAGATGACATAGAAATTGCTATGGTAGAAGAGGCAGAGGAAACGTGAGGCCTTATGGGTCACCCACGATCCCCAGCAGGAGATAAGGTCAAGCTGGGTGTAGCATAGGCCCCCGGGATGAGCGATGTTCTAGAGGATGGTTTGCTGGACAACATCATTGCCCAGTGTGGTCCAAAAAGGGGAAGGGAGTGGTGTTGATGGGGACCTTAATATGCCAGGTACTAACTGGGGAACCATGTCCTCTAAGGTGGCCAAGGAGCAGAGGCTGCTGGATGGCTTCCAGGATGTGTTCTTAACACAGCATGTGATGGAGCCCACAAGGAGGGGCATGTCCTGGATGTGGTTCTGGCAGATGGGGATCTGGTAAGGACATGGTTGTACAGGACCCCTGACTGGGAGTGACCACAATACTGTCTGGTTTCAAATAAGCATTGGGGGAGTGGGGTGAGATCTAGGACACTGGCAGTGGACTTCAGGGGGCAGACTTTATGGGCATGGGAAATATTCTCAAGGATCACTTGAAGGGATTACCTCAACAACAAGTGTGGAAAGGAGATGGAGGTCATAAAATGGGACTTCAAGAGGCAGTCAGGATCTGCGCTAAGTTGAAACGTAAGGGAGCAAGGTCACATAAACCATGCTGGTGGTCCAGTGAGGTCCAGGTAGCAGTCAGAGAAAAGAAGGCGGCTTACAAAAAATATAAAAACAACAAGAGGGATAGGGATAAGGAAATGTACCAGCTTACATCTAGAAAAGTCACCAGATGGTGAGAGGGGAGCAAAGTCCAGTAAGAGCATCGGCTGGCACAGGGGATAATATGGAGGGGAAAGGGGTTCTTCCGGACATTGGGAGCGGAGAAAAACTAAGGGCCATCTCAGCAGATTGAGATCAGAAGGAGGGTGGTGGAAGAGGCAGGGACCAGGCAGAGGTATTTAACGAGTACTTTGCCTCTGTGTTCACTAGGAGGGATGGATATCTACAAAGCAAGGCACAAAGGGATAGAAGCGGCAGGGAGTGGATCAGGGAGCAGCAGAAATGGAGCAAAAGGAGGAAAGGTACCCCAGGGTGTCACATCTGGTTAAGGATAAAAAGACCAGTAAGGTGGAGGGACGGATGATGCCATCCCCACCAAAGGGTGTGGTTTGCCCTCAAGGCCCTAAAGAAAGACAAATCTCCTGGGCCGGATGGCATTCATCCGAGAGTACTATGGGAATTGGCGGACATACTGGCTGCACCCCTGGCGGAGCTTTTCAACAGGTCACTTGAGACAGGGAGGGTACCTAGGGATTGGCGAGAGGCACATGTGGTACCAATCCATAAAGGGGGGTCGAAGGAAGTACCAGGAAACTATAGACCCATCAGTTTAACCTCGGTGGTGGGAAAATTAATGGAGAGTATACTAAAGGAACGATTAGGGTTTACTTGGAGGAGGTGGAGGTCTGGATAGTCGGCAGCATGGGTTTGTGCCAGGTAGATCATGTCAAACCAACCTTGTGGAGTTCTATGAATGGGTAACATCAGAACTGGATAGGGGTAAGCCTGTGGATGTATTATTCTTGGACTTCAGCAAGGCGTTTGACTCTGTCCCCACAATGGTCTGGTGGAGAAACTGATGGGGTTAGAGTAGCCCTTTGATGGTCAGATGGATTGAAAACTGGATAGCTGGACGACTCAGAGAGTAGTGGTCTGTGGGGGAGCTCTCGAACCCTACAGAGGTTGGTAGTGGGTACCACAGGGCTCGTCCTGGGTCCAATCCTGTTTAATGCATATACATCAGACATCAGGATGGTATAGGTTGAAATGAGTCTCTTCGCGGATGACTCCAAGATGGGAGCAGTAGTTGAGGGAGAAGAGGGAGGTTGGCCTGCAGGGACCTGACACCTGGAAAGCTGGGCTCACACATGGAAATTAAATTTCAATATCACCAAGTGCAAGGTGTTGCATCTGGTCGAGGAACCCTAAACACAGGTACACCCTGGGAGGAGGTGCTGGAAGCCTCAACAGGGGAAAAAGACCTAGGGGTCATGGTGGATACATGTATGAATAACACTGAGCAGTGCAGGAGAGCAGCTAGCAAGGCAAACAGGATGTTGGGATGCATCGCAAGGGGATCACCTCTAGGAGCAAGGAAGTGATTCTGCCATTGTACAATGGACTGGTTAGACCACACCTTGAGTACTGTGTACAGTACTGAGACCACACTTGAAGAGGGACATACAGCTCCTGGAGAGGGTACAGAGGAGGGCAACAAAGATGATAAGAGGCTAGGGGATTTGACTTACGAGGACAGACTTGAGGAGCTCTGCCTGTTTTCATTGGAGGAGAGGAGAGACAGGGGACATGATTGAGGTCTCAAGTACCTCAAGGGAATAAATAGGGTAAACATGGAGGGATCTTTAGACTAAAGCAGGGAGGCATCACCAGAGGGCATGGTTTGAAGTTGGAAGGTGGAAGGGTGAGGGGGAAAAGAGAGGAGGTTTTTCACTGAGAGGGTGGTGGACCCTTGGAATGCTCTGCCTGGTGAGCTGGTTCAGAGATCCACAGTGGAGAGCTTTAAGAGAGGGTGGGACAGACACAGAAAGTGGATGTATCAGATGATGGCCTATCCCGGGGGGGTGGGGATGGATGATAGGGGTTTCTGGAGCACAAGGGATGGGAGGGTCTCGGCACCCAACTAAGGATCTAGGTTCGAGCAGACTTGATAGACCATAAGGCCTAATCTGCTGGCAAATAGTATGTTAGTATGATGTCACTCAGTCGGGGGGACACACAGGTGGCACCCACCATACCACTGAGCAAGTACCCACACAGGCAGCAACAGGCAGCACAGATTGTCCTACGCCCACACACGCATCTCCCAGGTGTGCACCCCCACCCCAACCGCTGCAGCAGCTGCAGGTGGCCAAGGACGGGGTGCTGCTGTGGGGCCTGGGACTGCAATCACTGACCAGCAAGGTGCTGCAGTGCTTCAACTGCCAGCAGAGGACCATGTCCAGCCTGCCCCAGAGCCCACCATGCATGCCTGTGCACAGTCCTTGCCCCAACAGTGACCCACTGTACTGCATTCACGGACAAGGGATGTGACACAGCAGGCCAGGACCCCCCTCACCCATCAACCCCCTGTCCCTACACGTAACCATCTGACAGGCAGGATGAGTACACCCAGCTCCTGTGGGCAACCATGGAGGGACAGGCAACACTCAGGAAGGATATCCATGAACTGTGGGTGCAAGTGGGACACATGGATGAACATGCAGCCGTGAGGCATGCGCAGCTGTTTGGCAAGCTACACCAACAGCGGGTGGCCACAACCACTTTGCTTGACAGGATAGCAGAGGCCATTGTGGTGGGCTTTGCTGTCCTGGTTCCTCATGGTCTCAGGAATTCCCACTGCACCCCGCGCAGTACCAGCAGCACTCCCAGTGCACAGAGTCAGGTGACCCCATTGCTGCTGATGCCATCCCCTGCCAACTACATCCCCAACACCCCCAGATCACATCTGGACTTTGGGACTGCAACACCCATGAGCACCCGGTCACTGTCACATGGGTCAACCCCTGCCAGGGTGTAGGATTCACCCTCTGTGGCTGGTAACACACCTGAGGCATCCTCCCAGCCAAGGTGTGGCTGCCCACTTGGCCGCAGTGACTGTACTGGCTCACAGTGAGGCCTGCTGGGTGCGGTTAACATGGTACCTATACCCTGCTGCCATTGCAACCCACGAACCAGGCCAGCAGTGGCCAGTGCCACATGCTGTGGCACATGCATGCCTGGGTATAATGCCTGCTTGTGCTGTCTATGTGTTGTACTGGGCATGTGTGGGGGCAGTGGTGTTGTGCTCTGTGGCATGGGCATGATGAGTGCAGCATTGTATTTGCCATGCATGTGTGCTGGCAGATTCCCTCTGATCCATGCCAGTTCCCACACTGACACTATGTCCTTCCTGTCCTTGGTGGCACTGCAGTGATTGTCTGTGCACAGTTGTGTGTGCTCTGCAGTGCACTCTGCAGCTGCTGTGCAGTGTCTGCCTGCCTTCATGTGTGTGTGTCCTGCCCCCCCACCCTGTGTCAGTGTGTGTGTGTGTGTGTGTGTGTGTGGAGAGTGTGTGTGTGTGTGTGTGTGTGGACTGGCTGCCCAGTTTGTGCTTCCCATGTTACTCACCTCTGGTTACCAAAGTGCTCCTCCACAATGGCATCCCTATGCCACTGTGCCCTTGCAGCCAGTCGTGGGTCCCTCCTCTCCAGGTTTTGCTGCCCACCCTAGCCCTGGGGTTCATCCTCCTCTGTACTGTCGCCCTCCTGTGCCTGGACAAATATTCCACAGTCTATGGCCATATTGCGTAGCATGCAAGAGGCAAGGAATATGCCACAGACCTTTTTGTAGAGCACCACTGGACCTGTCCAGGTATCTGAACTGCATTTTCAGCATGCCAAAAACATGCTCAATGATGTTGCGTGTTGTGGTGTGTGCCTCATTGTAGCGTTCCTCAGTCTCACTACTGGGCCATCATATGGAGGTGAGCAGCCATGGCAGGAGGGGGTACACACTGTCATCTGGGGGGACAGAGATGTGCTAGTTTAACTCAGGCATACGCATAGCCTGGCACATCCACCCCTTCCCTGTCTATTATGTTCAAACTATGGGAACAGCACTGGGCACCAGGATGGCTCCACAGTATGCTAATCTCATTATGGAGAATTTGGAGGAGGACTTTTTAAGGCACTGCACACACAAACCACTCGCTTAGTTCCATTACATTGATGATTTGTTTATTATTTGGACAGAGGGCACTGACACACTTTATGAGTTCCATCAGGAACTGAATAACCTCCACCTAACAATAAAGCTTTCCCTGGAATATTCTGCTACCAATGTTAATTTTCTGGACACCACAGTCACCATCAAGGATGGAACCTTACATACATGTATTTTCGGGAAGCCAACAGACAGACAGAGATACTTACATGGAATAGTAATTACCCGAGCCACACAAAAAAAAAATCTGTCATGTACAGTCAAGCACTACGGTATCAGCGTATCTGTTCTAATGAGGAAGACAGAGATACACATTTGGCTATGTTGAAAAAAACCTTTATTGAGCAGGGGTACTCTTCCAGGGAAATTGACAGAGTAGTAGAATGTGCAACACAGGAACCAAGAGAACAATTACTTCAGTATGAGGAAAGGACCACTACCAACAGAATACCCTTAGTAGTCACATATCACCCTGGCCTTGAACTTCTACATAAGATTATTAAGGACCTCCACCCAATATTTAGTGAGCATGAGACCCTAAATTGTATTTTTCAAGAACTACCACTACTAACTTTTAAACAACCACATAATTTAGCCAACCTGATTATTAGAAGTAAACTTGGACCAGAACAGAATACCTTGACATTAAATGATACCCAACCCTGCAGTTAATTCAGATGTAAAACCTGTGCGCTCATTTCCGCTTTGAATTGTGTGGTTACATCACAAAACAGACAATTCAGGATTCAGGGGAATTATACATGTACATCAAAGAATGTTGATTATTTCATTCAATGCAAGAGATGTCCTCACACAGGGTATGTAGGAGAGACAAAGCAAGCACTCCACGCTAGAATGAATGTGCACAGACATACTATTAATTTGAAGGTGACTAAAAAAACAGTGGAGTGACACCTCTCAGAATGACCACTCAATCTCAGATATGTCAGTAATGGTCTTAAAAGGACATTTCAAAAGTGCACAACAGAGTCGGGCTTCTGAGATCAGGCTTATTTTACTTCTCAATATGGTGGAATATGGCATGAACATAGATTTGGGATTTATGTTACATTATTCTACTTAAGCTTCCACAGACCTTTACTTCAAAGGATGGACATATAATAGGACATCAGTGCGTCTTTATTTTTTTATTTTGTTTGTTTTAATATGCATAGAGTACATTTTAACTAGTTATCAACATGTTGGTTTCTCACCACCATGTGTGTGGGTGGGGGAATATGGCGTTTTTGTTTTTTATGAGGGGGAGATTGTGTAAGTGAGGAGAGTATGGAGGGGGCTGTGGTTATATTTAGGCCGGCTTATATTCAGGTAAATGACATAATGATGTTGCAGTGTGTTAGGACTCCTAGTTCACACACATAGTGAATATTTTACTCTCTTCTAACTAGTTTTTCCCCTGTGGGGGGGGGTAGTTCCATTGGCTTTTTATTCAGAGTCCTTGGACTGTTGCTTTACATATAGCAGTTTGATTATATACTCTCACGTTTTTGAACTCTGAACATATTAGGATGCATGATGTCACTCACTTGGGGGTCCTTGATAGGTTTAATTCCATTGGGTAAGTGTTGTAGTGACTGGTGTAAATGATGGTGTGTTAGGACACTTGGCTCACATTTATGAACTCTATACATATTGGGATGCATGATTCCATTTACTTGGGGGATCTCTGACAGGTTGAATTCCATTGGTTGTATTATAGTGACTAGTACATACTGAACCCGTAACATATTAGGATGCATGGTCTCATTTTCTTAGGGGTCCTTGACAGGTTTGTTTTTTAATTTGGCTCTTATACTGACAGTTGATATTATCTTGTATAATATCATGTTACGGCACTGAAGAGCTTAAGTTTTATGGAATATAGTAACTAGTTGAGTGTACAATTGGGAACATTTCTCCAAATAGGTTGTATACTGTATAAATATGTGAAACAGTAGCTCACACTAGGGAAACCCTACTTTAAACCCTCTTTATGCCATATATAGAAAATCTCTGTTATGTATATATATTTGCTTGTTTTAATGTACATTACTATCACATTTTAACATGTGCTTAAGTTAGTATTGCATGTAAAATTCTTGCTTTTCATTAAACTGTATTCACAAAGCTCTCTGAGACATTCATAATTTATGTTAGTGGAGCTTTCCGCTTGAAGAGTTCTTATCTCCCTTTGGTGACATTTGACCTTAAAAGGCTCCTTAGTTTAAAACAAACTGGTGAAATGTGATTCCTCTGATTTAAACTGCTGGTATGTTTTAAATGAGTATTTTAAACCAATGAGAATTCTTTCTGGGTTTTATGTATGATCTGGGTGTCAATAGTATAGGATTTTCTAAAATAACTGTCATAAGCTTCTGAGGAAGGACTTGGTTGGTCTGAAAGTTTAGGCACTTTGTTCTTTTTGTAACATCTAAGTTGGTCCAGTAAAAGGTATCAAACCATTTGCTTCTGGATATGTTCTTACAAGCACCAATATGGCAACTAAACTAAATCTGTTTAAAAAGAACACTATTAATTTATTGTGAAAGTCCCCTGAGTAAACATATAAACTGTAAACATATAAGCTGGCAAGATATTGCGACATGGATAAATAAAAGTGAATACATTAATTTTTTCCTGACTTGTTTTCTTCAGATGCATTGGGAAGAGCCAATTGATTTACTTTAAAGTGGGGAATCAACTGATAAGGCAGATAAAAAAATAATTAAGTAACAGAACCCAGATAGTTGTCCATAATGGGGAATAACTGGAGGTTAGGGGGTCACCTGATAAGGACTGCATGAATCAGTATTGGGACCATGCCTCGTTAGCATTGTTATCTGTGATATTGGAGTGGTGAAAGATCTTTTTCTCTGCAGAAGATACAAAGATCTGTGAAAAAGTAGATAGTGAGGATGGGGTAGGAAGTATGAAAGAGGAGCTGGAAAGACTGGAAAAGTGGTCAGGAGTTTGGCAGTTGAAACTCAATGCCAAGAAGAGAGAGTTAATGTACAGTGGCAGTCATCCAAAACTTTCATCTTTCCTACCGAAAAGGTTACCACATTAAGATACTGCAATACAGTACTTCCCCTTATGGCAGTATTATTCAAAGTACTATGTTAGCTGAAGTGTTACTTTATCATGCTGACCAAGCACAAGAATATAACACTTCAGTTTATGAAGTAACTTAAAGGATATTATACAATGGTGCTTAAAAATCAAGAGATGTGATTGGTTGACTGGCACCTTTACAGCGTTGTAAAATTCAGCATTACCAATGCAAAAGGTGCCGGCCAGCCGCCTTTCTAAAATCAGTCTGACACCAAATATTAGAGATGAGAAACCACCATATTCAATGCCCACTAAGCACCACATAATGTCTGTTTTTTGTAACTCACGACTGCTCCATACTTCGCCCTTTTGCCGCTCACACCCAGCCCAATACACTTCAGTCAGTTCAAACATGCAGCCGTTGCCACTCACAACCCCCGAGAACACCGCATACTTTTTTTACCCCGACCCAACAAACTCAATTGAAACATGTGGCTGTTGTTGTTTGGAACCCTCACAAACACGACATACTTTTCTTATTGCATCCACTCACCGGAGGAAAGTTAGGGAACAATTGTTCATCACACCAGGAATGTAATTTGTATCGTACCTGCATCTCCTCTGTAGCTGTATCACCACTACCGTCCCGATCTCTCACTCCACTCCCACTCGTACCATTCTCCCAGTCTCTCACTCCACTTCCAGTCTGTTGTCTACCTGAACTCCTGCTGCTGCCTTCCGAATACTTTAACCTGTTGTCTACCTGAACTCCTGCTGCCACCTTCCGAATACTTTAACTTAAAATAAAAATAAAAATGTAAATGCAAAAATAAAAAGAAGCCAAAAACAATTTCTCCTGAGATACACAATTACTGTCTCCTTCCTGAACAGTTGAACCTGGAAGCACACAGTCTCCGGTGGCACCCAATACCGCTTTCAGCAGTGACAGTCACTTATCTGTCCCATGCTGTCGGTGTAAAAAAATAAATAAATAAATAAATAAAATAAAGTATCCCACAACTGCAGTCCTCTCTTTAATGACAAAAAAAAAAAACACCCAAACAAAACAGCACTTCTCTATATCGTTGCATTATGATAAACAGGGAACTATTTTTTGTGGTGGAATGACAAATCTTATAAAATGATTAAAACTGGAAAAAAATCTATTTTTATTTTCATCTTTGTTATAAAAAATGAAGGGGAATATTGTATAATCACAATACACCACTCCAGGGTGTGGGTGATGCTGGTATTTACCCACGCCTGGATGGTTTGGTTACTCGACCTGCGGCCTCGTGACCGACCCACGCCAGGTGTGGGTAAACCCAGCATCACCCACAACCTGTCGTGGTTTATTGATTAAACAAAGCATGTGTGGGATAGGCATATGAGGCCAGGGAAGTCAGTCTCAAAAGGGAAGGGAGGAAAGGGGAGTGTAGGTCCTCTAGGGCCCTCATAAAATCAAACACAACAGTAGATAGGTAGCGCAGGGCAGACTTGATGGGCAGCAGGGCCTAGGTTCAGGCCAACTGAGAATGCAAAGGCTTGCTGGTAAGTAACCCTAGAAAGCAGTGAGTGAAGGGAGAGGGACGTGCTGAAGTTTCCTTGTGAAACTGTAAGTGCAGGGATGGACTAATAACAGTGTGTGTGGGGGTAAGGGGGCTTGCTGGAAAGTGCTGTATAAGCGTAAGGGTGCAGACTGTCTGGTAAGTAATTCTGGGATGCAGTGGGAGTGGATACATGCTGCAAATTTGTTGTGTAAGTGTGAGTGAGGAGACAAACTAGAAATTCCCTGTGGTTGACAGTGAGCCAGGTGAGGGGACTTGCTTGAAAAAGTTGTTGAGGAAGAGGGAGGCTGTGGGAATTTGCTAGATATTAATAATAATAATAATAATTATTTGTATGGTGCCTTTCCAATACCAAGGAGCCTCACAATAAAAACAGGAATACAACATCAACTAATCAATACATACATTAACATCAGATACCTCTATAATAATTAATCATCTCAGTTAGCTTATAAAAGCTTTCCTGTTCAGGTAAGTCTTTAAACCCTGCTTAAATTCCTCCACAGTTGCACACTCCCGTAACTAGTGAGATAGAGAATTCCAGGGGGTGGGGGCTGCATAAGCAAAAGTTCTATAACCAGATGACTTCAAATTTACCCTTGGAATCTCTAACAACCCCTCATTGGCCGAGCAGAGAGATCGACCAGGGCAGTAAGGAACTAGAAGCTCTTTCAGATAGTCTGGGGCCTGTCCATGTAGGGTTTTAAAAGTCAGTAAACCGACTTTAAAGGTGATCCGCCACTGAACTGGCAGCCAGTGCTGTCCGCGCAGCACCAGGGTGATATGGCAGGATCAAGAAGATCCAGTCAGAAGCTGTGCTGCTGCGTTCTGCACCAGCTGCAGGTGACAGATTTCAACCCCAGAAAGCCCTAGACAGAGGGAGTTACAGTTATCCAAGCATGAGGACACAAAGGCTTGAACCACAGTTGGAAGGCCATTGGATGGAACCAGATGCCTAATCCTGGCGATATTCCTAAAATGATAAA
Source organism: Neoceratodus forsteri (assembly GCA_016271365.2). Taxonomy (NCBI): domain Eukaryota; kingdom Metazoa; phylum Chordata; order Ceratodontiformes; family Ceratodontidae; genus Neoceratodus; species Neoceratodus forsteri. The sequence continues at coordinate 400,481,898 of CM057454.1, forward strand.
AGGAGTTCTTGATGACAGCCGACACCTGAGAATGTAGGGTCAGTCCATCATCAAAAACTACCCACAGGTTATGCACCCGAACAGAAGCCGGGATTGAGATGCCCCCAACAAAAATTTCAGAGGGTGCACCAGCACCCAAGCCCCCTATCTGATGACCTGGGTCCACAACCAGTACCTCAGTCTTTTCAGAGTTCAACTTTAGCCAACTGGAATCCATCCACTCCTGGATTTCTTTCAGACAGTTGTTAAAGATCAAGAGGGCTCTATCCTGGTCAGGTGCAAAAGAAAGGTAGAGCTGGGTATCATCTGCATAACAGTGAAACCTCAGCCCATACCTTCTTACAATGTCTCTGAGGGGCAGCATATACACCGCAAACAACATGGGTGACAGCACTGAACCCTGAGGCACCCCACAAGGCAAAGCAGTTGGGCCTGAGGAAAAGACCCCAGACATAACTCTTTGTGTTCTACCGGTGAGAAAAGATGTAAACCATCTGAGGACTGTCCCCAACATTCCACAGATATGCCTCAGGTGTCCTATCAACACCACATGGTCCATGGTGTCAAAAGCTGAGGAGAGATCCAGAAGAACCAAGATGGAGCAGTTCTTCCGATCTCTCGCTATCAAGAGTTCATTGAGCACCGAACCAGCGCCATCTCGGTACTATGTCTTTTATGAAAACCAGACTGGAGTGGTTCATAGATGTCATGGATGGTCAAATGGTCCTCCAGTTGCACTGTCACTACTTTCTCAATCACCTTCCCTATAAAGGGAAGGTTAGAGATAGGTCTGTAGTTTGTGTGGCAGTCTGGGTCCAAGGTAGCTTTCTTCAAGAGTGGTGTCACCATCGCCTCTGTCAGAGAGCAAGGAAACACTCCAGATTCCAAGGAGCACCAGACTATCCAGACAAGGATCGGGCCGATGATGTCAATACAACCCAGAATTAGGGAGGTTGGTCCAGGATCCAAACTACAGCATGAAGGGCGCACACACTAGATGATCCTCATGACATCCAAGAACTCCAGTCGATTGAAGGTACTCCAAGAAAACTGAGGTGTGGTGACCCCGTACTGATCACAAACAACCCCCACAGAGTGTGCCGGCTGAAGATCCGCCCTGATGTCAGCCACCTTATTTGCAAAGAATTGAGCAAGCTCATCGCACTCTAATTGCGAAAAAGCTTTCCGAACATGCAGACAGGCTGGGTTGCACAGTCAGTCCACAGTTTGGAATAGCTGAGTTGGTCAATTCTGAGCAGCCACAATCTCCCTGGACAGGAATTCTGCCTTCTTATGGGAGATTGCAGATTGATAGACTAAATAATGGTCCATCAATCTAAGGCGGTCGGCATCAAGAGTGGACTTTCACCAGCAACGCTCTAACCTTCACCCTAATCTCTGCATCTCCCTCAAAGTCCCATCAAACCAAGGGGACCTGGGGCAAAGGGAGAGAGGGTGAACACAGACAGGAGCAATTGAATCCAGAGCCGCCAAGACGGCTGAGTTATAAGCTGACACGAGGATCTCTGGGTCATTGCTGGCCACAGGGAAGGATGAGAGGTCAAATACCACCACCAGGCCATGGGAACCTATATTCGAGAAGGGCGGGTACCCAACCTCTCCACAGGGTAGGGGCTGTGGGGTGCTAAACCAAACCCCACAGTGTAATGATCGGACCACCTAACTGGTTTCACCCCAAATCTGATGTTTTGATCACTAGGAGAAAGATGAAGTCGAGACAGTGTCCATGTTTATGATTAGCAGTGGAAACCACCTGTGTAAGGCCCAGAGATGTCATTAACTGCAATGGTGCAGAGAGGAGGGATTTTGATTCATTGGGAACTGGTGCCCTTACCTGGAGGGATAAAGGCTTGTACAGGGACAACGGCCTGCATCCATCCAGGAGGGGAACCATGAGCCTCAGTGAATGGCTTAAATGCTACTTTGGTGAGCATTGAAACTAGCCGAAGGAGGAGGAGGAATAAGGCAGGGCGACATAAACATATTCTTTTTAGGTAACAGATGGGTAGCCTGCTGGCAACTGTTCAATGTGGACTGGAGTGAGGGGACACAGGAACTTAGGGATAGGTGAAACTCCCTGTAAAGGGTAAGGGAACAAAAGGAATTCAAAGGGCTAAAATTACAGACAGAGTAGGGAGTATAGGATGATGGGAGTGGTGCAGTGCACTGGCAGTGGGGCGGCAGTCTTCAGGGAGATCTTCAGGAGGCTATGTTGCTGCTCCATCTGCATACACCTCTAGGTTGCCAGACCCAAGCACAAGTTGGCTTGGGTTCAGAGGACCTACAATACTCCCCCACCCAGGGACCAACATGTCTGCCCTTGCTACCACAAAGGATGCCAAGTAGGAGGAGTGGTTGGACAATGGCAGGCTCAGGTATGGTAAGGGTGGTGGAGCACAGGCACATCCCTCATCCAGTACCACTGTGAAACACCTATGCTACCCTGTATGGGTGGGAATGTCCCACAGAGGCACCCTAAGTTGTGACCGGGTTGGATGTAGGGGGCCCCCATACTGGAGAACACAAGGGGGGCCAGAGGACCCCAGAAGAGTAGGAAGCGAATCCTGGTGGGGGACTCTGTAGTAAGGGGGATACAGTTAGGGGCAGAAAAGGATGAGAAGAGGGAGGTTAGGTGCCTTCCTGGTGCCACAGCTTGAAGGAATGGAAAGAGGATCCTTGGGATCACTGGGGCAGCAGGAAGGGAGAGAGAGAGATGGATGTCATTGTTCATCTGGGGATTAATGATCTGGCTAGGAATGAGGCAGAAATAGTTCAGGAGGATTTCAGGGAACTGAGGTGGGGTCTTAGGACATTAGCATGATCTGTGACCTTCTTGGAGGTGCTATGTGTCAATGACGAGGGCAGGATGGGATTCTCCACACCGAGAACTTCTATGCATGGTTGAAGGAATGGTGCAGAGAGGAGGGATTTGGATTCATTGGGAACTGAGGCCCTTACCTGGAGGGATAAAGGCTTATACAGGGTCAATGGCCTGCATCCATCCAGGAGGGGAACCATGATCCTCAGTGAATGGCTTAACTGCTACATTGGGAAGCATTGAAACTAGCCAAAGGAGGAGGAGAAATGCTTCAGAAGACATAAACTGCCCTCCCCACAGGCTTACAAGGTCAGTAACGGGAATCTGGAGGGTGAGAAATCCCAAAAGAAACCAATTAACATAAGAATTCAGGGGCAGAAGGAAGGGGAGATAGTAAGATGAATAATGAAGGAAATAAGGGAGGACAAATGGGTAAAATGAGAGTGGGTGGCAGTACAATCTGGAGAGCCATGTGTGGAACTGCTCAAAGTCTGGGCAATAAGATTACAGACCTAGAGTCCACCATGGCAGAAATGGACCTAGACATAGTCACATTTATTGAGTCCTGGTGCAATGAAAAACAGGACTGAGATGTTGCCATACCAGGTTATGCTCTATTCAGAAGGGACAAGGTAGGTAAAAAAGGGGGAGAAGTGGCTCTTTATGTAAGTGAAATCATTATGTAAAGGAAAACATAAAAGCTAGGGAAATACAGGGGGAGCAGGGAGGAGCAGAGGTACTGTGGATCACCCTGGAGAAATGGAAAGAGTCCACTATTCACTCAGGAGTGATCTACAGACCTCCAGCACAGGGAAGAGGTGAATAAGTATATGTTGGAAGCAATCCAAAGGATGGCAAGCAAGGGGGAGGTATTGTTGGTGGGAGACTTCAATCTACCAGACATGGATTGGAGCCTGCCAGCTGTGGCAACAGTTAGAAGTAGGGACATCCTGGACTCCCTGCAGGGGGCATTCCTCAAGCAACTAGTCAAGGAACCCACTCATTTGGGGGCAATACTGGACCTAGTACTGACAAACGGGGACAGTATTGCTGACGTGATGGTGGGTAGCCACCTGGGGACCAGTGATCATCATATGGTGTGGTTCAATATAAGAACTGGGCCAGAATCAAACCACACTAATATGAGGGTCCTGGACTTCAGGAGGGACGATTTTAAGAAAATAGAGGAGTGCCTCAGGGATAACCTAGCAGGGATAGGGAAACTGTGTGGAGTCCAGGAACAGTGGCCAAAAATTAAGGAGGGCATTGGGAAAGCAACAAACCTCTGTATTATTTTATTTATTTTAGTTTTAGTTTTTGTTGACCGGGTAAGTGCACTAGACAAATTATGCCTATTTTCAGGGATGACCCAGGGAGGGGGATATGGATGAATGCCAACTGACCTTGAACCAGATTAAATTGTTGGTGGTATTTTTAGTGAATGGGGGAATTTGGCCAGGGCACAGGGGGAATTCCCCTACTGTGCCTGCAGAAGGCACTGAAGTGCTGCAGCAGAGATGGAGGACTCCAGTCCAGGTTTGGTCGAGGTGGAGGAAGGTTGTGTGGTAGCGGCTTCAAATCCAGTGTTTGACTTCAACATGGATATGGATCAGGGAGCAGAAGCTCAACAACTGCAAGTGGAAGTTGGGAAAACTGACGCACAAATAGAGGAGATACCTGAGGTAGATGAGGAACAATTACTACAGGAAAAATTGGCAGAAAAGAAAAAACATTTGACAGAAATGTTACTGGTTGCAGAAAATAAATTTAGACTCCAGAAGTTAAAACTCATTGAAGAATGAACACAGCAGAAAAGATCTATGATTAGTCCAATTCAGGACGGACATAAATGATTACCTGTAGCTCTGCATCTTGCTGACACCCCAGGACCCTCTAGAATGCAAAGAGAGATGATAGATTCTCAATGGGTTGCTGAAGGGGATGTGACTTTTAGTGGCTTCTCTGCTGAATGGACTTCAGGAGGAGCTCTTCATGGAACAGGTTGGACTCTTCAAAATGACATTTGGGTTCCTGACACGGCTAGTCCAATCCTAGGAATGAAGGTATTAGAGCATACAGCTGCTGTGGATGCTCATTCAGAGATTTCTGCTGTGCTTACTAACACATCCCCGGTTCAGGCTAAGTCCTCAGTTTTGGCTACTGATTCTTCGCATAGTGCAAGAGAGGTTGTTGGACTAGGAACTGCACCAGATGCCAACACTGTTGCTGATGCAGGACAAAGTTCTGGAAGGAGAGCTGAATTAATTCTCCAGTTAGTAGTGCACTGTCACAGAGTTCTGCACAATTATATAGGGAGGAGACTGTGGCTAATACGATGGTATTTCAATGCTCTATTAAAATGGATTGGGGGACAGAAGGGGTCTTGGAGGAAACCAGGGAAAACAACCTTATGCTGATCTTTTTCGGAAACCAGCTGAGGCAGCTAAAAGATGATATCTGGTTCATTTACATTACAAAGGTCTTGCTCCTGTGGTTCCACAGACTATGGGTAGGTAAATCCCTAATTATTGATTCATTGGGTTTTTCCCCTGCTGAAGTGCATGTTTTTATACACGCACCAGGAGATAAAATATATGATGTTAGTTTTTGTACCATGACAGCTTTGGATAAGTTCTGGTGTTTGTACTATGAATTGAAAAAAACAGACATTTGGAAGGACTTTTTGGCAATACCCATTACGTAGCCTACTATTAAAACGGTTACCCTTCTTTTTCATAACGAAGATGTAAATATCAGTAACATTCTATTCTGGTTAGAGAAAAGATGTACTGTCTTTGATTATCCCAAACCCATCCTGGACAACAATGGATTTTGGACAGGGGGCTGGACTATTAGAGTACAGTTACCTCAAAATTAATCTGTGATACAACACTTGCCGAGTTCCTTCTTTTTGGGAAGGGATAGAGGGATTTTTTTTTATGCTGGACAACCCAAGAGTTGTTTTAAATGTAGTTCCTTGACTCATCTAAGTAGTGACTGTGACCAAGTTAAATGTTTCCATTGTGGGGTGTTGCGCCATTCAACGGGTAGTTGTCAGGACCCCCAACCTGTAATTTGTGTGGTGATACTGATCATTCCTTTGCAGAATGTCCCTGGGCAGAACATAATCTGGATGAGGTTTCTGACCATGAGTTTTCTTGTCCCAAGCTAGAAACCTTTAGTCCCCTGAAACATTTTCATCAGGTAGAAGAGGTAGGGGTTGGGGGAGGGGAGGTGTTTCAGAAGGAGAACTCGAAATCTCTCTCCACCAAGGCAGGACCATTTTGTTATACCCCCATTACCTCCCAGAGAGGTAGTTTTGGATGTTTCTCAGCTGGAGACTTGGAGAGGAAATGAGGAAATTCCTTTTACTACCCCACAGAGTTCCCCATCACATAGAGGGACAATTCAGGCTTTAGTTGGAGATAAAGGTGGGAAGGAGACGCTTGGAATTCAAAATGATGTTAATTCTCCATCACAGGTTATAGTGATATAAGGGGAATCATTGCAGAACAGGAGTATGCCCAGTAACTGTCAGGAAGCTCCATTATCCCCACTCCCTTTAAGCAATAGATTCTAAATTTTTTCCACATGGGGAGACCAAGTAGAAAATGAGCATCCAATGGAGATAGGAACAGATGACTTAATGCAATCTCTACTAGATAGAGTTGACCCTTCCCCAGAAGAGGCATTTAGTTGTTCTGAGGTCCCAAAAATCTCAGAAATCACAGAAGCGGGTAATGCGTTCTAGTGGGAAAATCCTGAAACCTCCTCCCTGAGCCATTATGTTTGAAAGTAGCCAGCTTGAATGTGAACAGTATAAATCTAATGTGAAAAGATTAGCTACTGTACTTATGGGGTGCTGCAGCATTTGGACTACAATGTTTATTTTTTACAAGACACTAGTTTACATTCTAGGAATGAAATTGACCATGCTTCTAGTGATTGGAAATGGGGTATTTCCTATTGGTCCTTGGGGCAGAAGCCTGTGTGCAGTAGAGTTTTGCTTTATGATGCCTAGGATTCAAATTCTATGAATTATGGACTTAGAACCCGGTCGGGTTCTAATTTTGGACGTGATAATGAATTCTGTTTCTTGTAGACTGATCAATATACATGGACCCCAATGTAAAGCTTTACGAGTTACCTTGTTACAGAAAGTACAACCCTTCTTACATACAAGCTGACAAGTAATTTGGGGAGGTGACTTTAATATTAATTTGCAGGACTTCTGGGAAACAATTCTGTGATAAAACGATGCTAAATGCTATTATCCGAATAGCAGGTCTTCAAGATGTTCTTTTGGGTCACAAAGGAGGGGCACAACCCACTTTTTATTAGGGACAGTTATCTTCACGTATAGATTTTCTTTTTATTAAACAACATATACTTTTGGCGAAGGTGGAGACACTTCCAATTGAGACGTCTGATCATAGGCTGATTGGGTTCCATTTATCTATACCCCTTCAAAGGGAAGCAGGCCAAGGCTGTTGGAGACTGAATACTTCTGTTTTAAAAGAGGAGCAGATTATAAGACAAATACAAGTGATAATTGTGGATAAAATTACTACAATTGAGCTATATGAAAATATAGGGCACAGGTGGGAAGATTTTAAGTGTTGCATGGTTGGATTCTTTAAAGTTTTGGGTAGTACAAGGGTGCGGTCTTCATATGAGGAATATTTAGGGTTTAGGAAAGAATTTGAGGCACTACTTTCTCAACAGTATGACGGTAAAGAGGTCTTAACAACTGAAATAGAGATAGTAAGGGAGAAAATGTTTCAGCTTCAATATAATCGATTAGTTTCTCTGACGGAAGAATAGTCATTTGGTGTTCAAGGTACTGCAGCTCAGGTTAATCCATATCTTGCTAGTCAGGAGAAAAGGAAAAATAAAGTTATTTCTTCTCTGCTTACTTCTTGTGATAAAGAGGTTTGGAGTAATAATGACATTATGATAAGATTAGAGGGTCATATTGAACAAGTATTTGGATCCCCAGCTGATAATGAGGAATTCTCATCATTGGTGTTGACTGCTGCAGAACCTCCTAAATTAGATTCTGTTTCAGCTGATAAGATGCTAGAACCATTTACATTACAGGAATTAGAAAAAAGTGATTTTTAGTTTAAAGGCGAATGCTTCCTCTGGGTCAGATGGTTTGCCAGGAGAACTTTATCATCTGTTACGGTTGTTTATGCCCAAAATTCTGTTGCAGTTGTTTAATTTTTTTCTAACTGAACATTATTTGCACACTGAAATGTATGAGGGATTGTTAATTTTCCTTTTTAAATCTGGTGCACATAACAATATCGATAATTGGAGACCGATTACATTGATGAATGTGGATTTTAAATTATTTGCAAAGCTTTTGGGGAATTGTCTGGCTTTGGTTATGATGGATTTATTAATCCCTACTCAGTTCTGTTCAGTACCTGGAAGACGTATTACTGATGCACTGCTTTTCTTGAGGGGTTTGATGGATAGAGAAACAGGGAATAAAGGAGATCTACCAATTTCTGGTTACATTACCAGTCTAGATCAGGCAAAGGCCTTTGACAAGGTTTCCCATCCTTACCTCTGGGAGTGCCTTAGATCTTATGGGATTCTGGTATTGTTTGTTCAGTGGCTTCAATTATGTTATGATCTAGCATATGTTAGACTGTATGAGAATGGATGGTTGGGTAGGAAAATTGGGATATTTAAGGGAGTGAGACAAGGATGTCCATTAAGTCCTTTATTGTATGTTTTTTCAATAGATCCTGTGTTGCACATATTGCAAAAGTCTCCTAGAATTCTTGGTTTAAATGAGTACGATTATCAAGTTTACAAAGTTATAGCTTAAGCAGACGATCTATGTCTAATTTTAAAGGATGAGAAATCCTTGACTCTGGCTTGTGATTTGATTCAGGAATTGGGTAAAGTTATGGGGGCATGCCTTAACCCTGGGAAAACTAAATGTTTACGGTTAAATGTATTTCCTTCTGTATCTGAAACTTTTTGGGGCTTTTCAGTAGCCATGTCACCATGTAAAATTTTAGGGATCTACTTTGGTGGTGATGATATGGCAGGTTATAATTGGGGAAAAAGCTTTACAAGTGGGTATTTCTAAAGTGGCTCAGTGGAATAGGTGGAAAGTTTCAAAAAAGAAACGGGTGTATTATACTAAACCTTTTTAATTCCTGTTTTTTTTATTTGTTAGTATGATTTTTCCACTGCCCAAACATTTAGAGGCAAAAGTTTTAGGCTGTTTTTTTAGTTGCTTTTGGGGAAGTAGGTTAAACCCAGTTAAAAGGAACGGTTTATATATGGGAATCCAGGATGGTGGAATAGGGATGCTGAATCCAATCCTATTCTTTTTTACGATATTGTTATATACTAGCATTTTGCCCCTGATGAAAGGGTATTTGCAATTATAGGGGATATGGGGGTATGCTAAGTTATAGGGTGTACTGAGATAATTGCAGACAAATGTTTTTGAACATAAAAATAAGTGTATGCCTCAGTTAGGATGCCAATGGGAAGGGGGTTCTGATAAAATTAAAAATTGGAAAAATTAGTTATAAGTCTGTACTTCGACTTTCACGAAAGGCTTTTTATTTAGAAGTATTAAGGTCTTGTTTTGAGGAACATCCTTTTGATGAATTTTCTGTTTCTTCCCAGGAACAGATTACCAAATATGTCACAGATGAAAGGATACCAGCCCACATGTGGGACACAGTTTGGTTGGGCATACATGGTCGAATTAATGTTAAGGGAAACCAAAAGCATAAAGCCTTACAGGAAAGGAATTGTTCTAGAGTCACATGTATGTCTGTTGCTGAAACCGTGGATCACTTGTATTTTCGCTGTCCATATGCAGAACAGTTCTGGGATGTAGTTATAAATTGGTGGAAAGGGGCACCTTTTATACCACCTACATCTGACCTTTTGTACTATAGGGTGATTTCCCCCATGTTGTAGCATATGTCCCACAGTACCCTTAGAATGATAATGGTACATTTCTTATATTGGCTGTGGATTAGTAGATGTAGATTTAATCTACAACAGCAAACTATTTCAGCTTTAGAGTTATTTTTTATGCTAAACTCAGAGATTAAGGGAATGAAATGGGTAGAGAGAACTAGATTGGAGTCAAGAATTTGGAATCAATGGTGGAAATATTTTGATTTTATTTAAATATTCTGTAACAAATAAGCATTTACAGATCTTGATGTCAATGTTTGTTATGATTTCCACCTGTTACATAGTCAGGAAATAATTATGTTTTCATTAATGACTTCTATAATTTCATAGTAGGGAAGGGAAGAGGTGGGTTATGATGTTTTCTTTGTTTTCAAAGTTATTATATGTATTACAGCTTATTCTGAGTTTTTGCTTCCCTTTTTATATAGTTTAGTATGATGTAATACTGATTTGAGTATAATTTGTTTGGTTTTGTTCTGATTTTAATAAAAATTCCCATACTCTTTTCTTGGGGGGGGGGGATCTTTCTATGTATTAGAATATGTTTTGGCAACTTCGCATTTATTTTAGATAATGTATGACTGGAATATTTATTTGATTTTTTATGATTTGTATCTTATTTTGTGTGAATTAACACGATTTATATTTATTTGATTTTTGAAGTTTATAATAAGAAATTCCCCTACTGTTTTTTGAGAAGTGCCATGGGATCTTTAACATCCACCTGAACTACCACCAGGACAGGCAGAAAGGTTAATAAGGGGAAGAGAAAAAAGAGACTGCTATGGTTCTCTAAAGAAGTAGTGGAGAAAGTAAGGGAAAAAAGCTAGCATTTGGAAGGTACAAGACACACAGAAGGAGGAGGATAGGGAGATATATCAGGAGAAACAAAGGGAGTCAGGGAAAGCAGTTAGGACCATAAAGGCGCAAACTGAGGAGAATATTGCCAAGTCAGCAAAAAAGAGGGGATAAAACATTCTTCAGGTATAAGAGGAAGACCAAAGGAAGGATAGTAAGGCTAAAAGGGGAAGGCAGGGGGAGGGTTGTGTGGAAGAGGGCCAAAAAAAAGCAGACATATTGAACAAATACTTTTGTTCAGTATTTATGGAGGAAGGGGTAGGTGACAGGCCACAGATGAGGGACAAGGGCATTAAAGGAAGGGAGCTGGACACTAGTCCTTTTACAGAGGAGAAAGTCCTTAAGGAACTAGCACCAGTAAAACTTAACAAGACAATGGGGCCTGACAAGGTACACCTTAGGATACTGATGGAGCTCAAGGAGACGCTGATTGTACCTCTGACATCATTGTTCAACCTATCACTAGATACGGGGAAGGTTCTGGGGACTGGAGGAGGGTAGATGTAGTCCCACTTTACAAAAGTGCTAACAGGAAGGAGGCAGAAATTTAAAAACCTGTCAGCCTGACTTCGATGGTGGGTAAAGTAATGGAATCACTACTAAAGGAAAGGATTGGAGAATAGCTTGTGACTAATGGATTACAGAATCCAAGACAGCATGGTTTCACAGGGGAAGATCATGACAGACAAAGTTGATCAAGTTCTTTGACTGGGTGACCAGGGAAGTGGATCAGGGCAAAGTGGTGGATGTGGCCTACCTGGACTTCAGTAAGGCCTTTGACACTGTGCCACACAGAAGAGCAAGCTGCAACCTAGGAGTGGGTCCAAAAGTAGTAAAATAGGTAAAAAGTTGGCTAAGCAACAGGACTCAGAGGGTGGTGGTAAATGGTGCTCATTCTGAAGACGGCAAGGTGACCTTTGGGATGCCACTGGGGTCAGTGCTAGTCCCAGTCCTCTTCAATGTCTTTATTAGCAACATTGCAAAAGGGCCGGATATGAAAGTATGCCTGTTCGTGAATGACACAAAAAATCTGAGTGGACACATCGGGGGTTGGGGGGATAAAATGAAGGATGATTTGAAAATGCTGGAAGACTGGTTAAGGGTTTGCCAACTGGATTTCAATGCAAAAAAGTGCAAATCTTGCACTTGGGGCACAGAAACCCAGGGACAATGTATCAGTTGGGTGGGGAGGTCCTGACAACCACAAAACAGGAAAGTGACCTGGGGGTAATCATTTCTGATGACCTGAAGGTAGCAAAGCAGTGTGATGAGGCATTGGGGAAAGCTAGCAGGATGCTTGGGTGCATAGGGAGGGATATCACCAGCAGAAAGAGGGAGGTAGTGTTACCCCTGTATAGATTGTTGGTGAGACCTTACCTCAAGTACTATATCCAGTTCTGGAGCCCCATCTCCAGAAAGGCATACATTGGGTGGAGGTGGTACAGAATATGGCAACCAAAATGGTGCAGGGCCAGCATCAAAAGCCCTATGAGGAAAGACTCAAGGAACTAAATATGTACTCTATAGAGGAAAGAAGGCATAGGGGACATGATAGAAATGTTCAAATATCTCACAGGTATTAATAATGTACATGAGGGTAGCATTTTATAAAGAAAAAGATGCTCAAGGGGTCATGCTTTGAAGCTGGAGGGGGGATTCAGAGGGGATGTGAGGAAATACTTCTTCACAGGAAGGATGGTGGACACCTGGAACAGCCTCCCAGCAGAGGTGGTGGGTGCTAGAACAGTAACAGGATTCAAGCATGCATGGGATAGACACAAGGGGACCTTAGAAATATGGCAATGGGGGAGATCTGTGGTGGCACTGTAGGTAGGGAAAATAGGGCAGATTAGGTGGGCCAAGAGGTCCTTATCTGTCAACAACTTCTATATTTCTGACATCTACATCTATGATTCTGTTTTACCTTGGTGCCAGGGGTTAAATTGGATAGGAGCCCACCGGAGCTCGGTTCCACCACTTCTAAAAGAATTGTTTGACCTGTACCTCTGACATCTGTCTCCACTGAATACTATAGGAGAGTCCCACTGCCTAGAAATGACAGTTCCCCTACCTAATCAGTTCTGTTTTAATTAATGTCTACGGGAAGCAGTCAAACCAGGAATTCTACAAATCAAAATGGCACTTCTCCAGCTTCAGTGACTGTCATTAGATCAATACATAGGATGGGGGAGTGGTCAAAAAACAGATCAGCCACTAAAATGGTTATGGTTATCATGGACTCAACTGTAAGGAGGACAGAGAAAGTGTTTTTTGCAGGCAGTCAGGGGAATAAGGTGGTGAGCTGTCTTCTGAGGGCTACAGCAAGGATGTATAACACTAGGACAGTGAGGATACTTGAGCACATAGCAAGGAACCAGATGTGATTGCCCACTTCCTGGCCAGCCTTGAGGTGAAGGAGGTACAGGCCTGTTTCTAGAGATTGGGAGGCAAGCTGAGAGCCATAGCAATGACAGTGACCCTCTCAGAGGTCATACCAGTGTGGTACAAAGGAAATGAGAGACTTCTGAAGATAGATTTATTCTACTGATGGCTAATGGAGTGATGCAGAGAGAAGTGATTCAGATATCTATGGGGACAGTTCTGAAATAGAAGGGTCTTTAGAAGGGATGACCTGCATTCCAGTAAAAAGGGTACAAATGCTCTGGGGCCGAAGTTTGATGCCTTCATTGCTACTCATTTAAACTAGGAATGGAGAAGGCTGAAGTTAGGGGAACCCAGGGCATGATAGCAAACATAGGGGACCTAGTTATCACTCTCTGACCAGGGAGATGAAGTAGAACAGGAATAACAGTAGGGAGCAAGCAAAGGCTCAGGAGGGGATAATGAATGGGACAGGGAGGGGAAGTGGAGGTGTCAGGGCAGAGAAAGAGAATCAAAGAGGGTGATTAGTTCAAATACCAGGAGCCATGGCAAGAAAATGGGAGACCTGCAAGCATTGGCTACAGATGGGCACGTAGACATAGCCATAACAAAAACATGGGCTACACCCAACCATGATTGGGACCTCTTAATCCTATGCTACGCTTTCCTCCAAAGATATAAACAGGGAGGGGGTTGCAATGTACATAAGGGATGTAAAAGGCAAGGGATGAGAAATATATTGGGGCAGGGGGGTAGACTCTCTGTGAATAAGGCTGATGGAGGAGGAGGAGGTAAGAATATCAGGGAGAGAGTAGCCAACAGGTCCCCAAATCAAACTGAGACAGGAGACAGGTTATTAGAAGGTATGGCAGCTGGGGTTGAATGCCAAAAATTACAGAATCACACACCTAGGGCATAGGAACCCAGGAGCTGAGTATAGGATCAGGGAGAGGTATTGACCATCACTAAGCAGGAACAAAACCTTGGGGTTATCATATTAGATGGCCTCAGATTGGCAGACAGTATGACAAAGCAGTGGGTAGGGCCAGTGAAATTCTGGGATACATAAGGAGAGGTACATCCAGCAAGATGAGAGAGGTACTGTTGTCAATGTATCACTCACTGGTGAGACCCCACCTGGAGTATTGTGTCTAGTTCTGGAGGCTGCACCTCAGAAAGGACATAGACAGGGTGGAGGTAGTCCAGAGGAGGGCAACTAAAATGGTGCTGAGGTTTTATGAGAAACCTTTCAAGGAGAGACTCAGGCATCTCAAAATGTACACCCTGGAAGAGAGTAAAAAGGGGACATGATAGAGATCTACAAATACCTCTCAAAGGTAAACAGGATGCAGGAGTGGAATGTCCTGCAAATGAGAAAGAGCACTAGGACAAGAGAGCATGTGATAAAGTTGGTAAGGGACATTTGAGGGATGTGAGGAAGAAAGTATTGTAGTGCCCCAAAGTGCGGCCAGGCAAGTTCAGGGGTGGGGGGCTACAAAAATCAGACCAACTGGGGAACCCCAGAGACTGTAAAGGGACAGGAAAGGGTTAACTTCTCAACCACCCACCTATACAGCAAGCCTGTTTGCTGGTCTTTTTTTTTCCTTTCTTTCTCTCTCTCTCTCTCTCCCCTGCCCCTTTCACTCGAGTTCCTTGCACTGCCCTTTGTTCTGTTCCCTATCTTCCATTTCCCCAGCCCAAGGTCAACGCCCAGGAGGGCCTCCAGCCATCCTACTGGGCCAGCCTAAGGCCCGTAAATCAGCCAGGGAGAGCTGCCCATAGGCCCAGGGACCCAATCCCCTGGCCAGAAGCCAAGACCACCCCTGCTATAGAAAAGGCCTTCCCCACTGGCCAGTAGGCAGTGGTTGTTCAGGGCAGCGGACAACAGTACAATAAACAGGGTCATGGATGCCTGTAGGCTTACCTGAAGCTTGGGTCGCTGGCTCCTTGGTCATTGATCCTCTTCAAGCAGTGGTCTTCCAGGTCTCCAGCACCAACCAGTCATCCTCCGAGTGTTTAGTAGTCCTCCAGGCTTCCAGCAGCAGCCAACTCCATAGCATGGGCTTCTCTGTCCAGTGGTAAGCTAAAGCAGTCGTTTTGCTCTGTGGGGTTCTAATTTCCTTTGGGTTTTTTTGTATTGCTTCCCCCCACGTTGCTTCCCTTGCAGTTCCTCTTTCCCTCTCCCTTTTACTTACTGGCTTCCATGCCAGTTGCGCGTTCATGAGGTTTTTTTCCTTTTTTCCTTTTTTTCTCTCTTGTTCCCTTCTCACCTTCCCCCACCCCCCCCCGCCTACTGTCAGGAGCCCCGTGAGGGGAGTTTCCCCCCTCCCTGACTGAGGCAGAGTCCTCTGGTGGCAGTTGGGTGGGTAGCATCACCCCCCTATCTGACCTTCCCCTCTCCCTCTCACAGCAGGAGTCCCACACAGGGCCTCTGCATCCTAGCAGCATTGGGCAGATTGCTTTCAGTGGCAGACCAAAATGTGCGATGATGATTTTGGTCCAGGCTGCAAGAAATGCCCTGGACTCTGTAGATGTGCCCCAGCACCCTTAAGAGTATCAGAGAAGCTGGGTGGGAGCACAGCTCCTCAGCAACCTTCCCAGACACCTCTCTGAACTCCCCGGCAGCTGCAGCAGACCCGTGCCAGGTGGTTAGTGGGCCGCAAATCTGATTTTAAAATACTTCACACTGCAGTCACTAATAGGGGGAAGAAAACACAGGACTGGGCAGAGCACCCTCACAAAGGGAAAAAGAGGGGTGCCATAGTTTATAAGCCTGGGGGGATAGATTTGGTGCTGAATCAGTGCCAGGAGCAGATAGAGCAGCAGGAGGGGTATAGTGGGCTGAGGGTGGGTCATTGGGCTGCACCCCAGTGATAAATTTGCACCAAGAGTGCAGGTGAGGGGCCTGGAACAAAGGCCCTCATATTTATTTATTGGGCAGAGCCAAGCCCGGGCCCATTGCACAGCAAGGCTACAGTCCCTCATCCATATTCATGAGTGGCAGGCCAAGGTGGTATGTCCTCCTGCAGGACAGCACAGGGGAATCCTGGCTTTGGCTCAGGGAGTTACAGGGCCAGTGCCCAATTTTTGGATGCTCACTCCAGCACTCCAAGATTGCCCCAGCATTTTCCCCGGGATCACCCCCATTACTTCCCATAGGTCACCTTGTTTTCCATGGGCTGATTCCCCAAGCTAGCATGCCTCTGGACTGTAGGCATGAAAAGGATTGAATTCCTTAATGCCCACCACTCGGACCCTGGCTTTGGGTGGGCACAGCACCCTGCACTGAACTGCATTTGCTTATCTCAGTCTCTGTCTGTGGGTTGCACTCTGTGACTACATTTGCCCCTGGAGGCTGGATTCATCCACTAGAGACTGAACTATTCTGCATCAGGGCCCAAACTGTTTGCCCTGCCATGAACTGTGATTGCCTTCACCAGTCCTTCCCCTCAAACTGAACTGCTGTGCTTAGGGAATAGAAGTGCTGCCCAGATACAGTTGCCCCACAACCTGAACTGTTATTTTGCCATGAACTGTAATTGCCTACACCCATCCTTCCCCTCAAATTGAACTGTTGTGCTGGAGAATGGATGGGCTTCCCATATCCTTTTGTCCACGACCTGAACTGTTGCATATAGCCTGTCCCATTGAATACCTTGACTGAGACAGTGCATCAGATGACTGCACCTCCTAGCGTCCATCCTCCATTTTATTGGCCGAGTTACATTCGCTTCTCAACCACCTAGCCAATGTATGCAGATCCTTGCCATCCAGTACCCAAGAGTGCATCAGAACATGTAGAAGACTGCAGTAGCCAGAAGTAGTGATAACCAGTCCTGCTGTGTAGTCAGCCTAGTAACCAACCGAGCTCAAGATAGTGAGGTTCCTGCTGCAGTATGGTGGTTAGGGAGTTGCCACATTATTATTTTGCTTTCTGCTAGGTGGCCCTAGTGTTCCCTTCTTCAGCTGGGTCATAGAGTCATAGAAGGGGTTTCAAGTTCTATGGACCATAAGTACTTTAGTGAACTTGCCACCATATTTAATGGTGTTAATGAAACTTTCTTTCTTTCATATAATTATCCAATCTAATTTTAAATGTTTCCATATTTTTGCTGTTAACTACTTCTCCAGGAAGTGTATTCCATAATGTTACAATCTGTTGGTTATACCACTGATTCCTTTTTCTAGTTCTGTTCACGTCTCACTTTAATTTACTCATATGCGACCTAGTACATAAACTGTTAGAACTATGCTTTTGCAACTTCAATGTATGTAAGAGAGCCTCATTCTGATAAGCTTTAAATGCGAGACATAAGTCACCTCATATTTTCCTATAATTCATAGAATACAGATTTAATTCCTATAGTCATGCAGTGTATGTTTTGTTATTCATATTAGTAACTTTTTTGGTTAATCTCCTCTGTACCTTCTTAATTTTCTTTTTACCTTCAATAGTACAAGATGCACAGAACTGAGAGCAGTACTCTAGATGAGGTCTAATAAAGGAGGTGTATAGGGGAACTATAATCTCAGGATCTCAACTCCTTATATTTCTCAAAATGCAGTGATAGATTCCATAACATTTTTTCATTAATGCATTTATATGTTTGTCAAATTTAAAATAATGTGTAATATGAACACCAAGGTCTGTTTCATCATCGGTAACTTTTAGTTGAGCACCTTTTAATTTATAATCATAACATGGGTTGTTTCTACCTAGATGCATGATTTTGCATTTAGTCTTGTTAAAGATAAGCTTATGTTCCTTGGCCAATAAAGCCAGTTGTTCTAAGTTATGTTGGAAAAGGGGGGCAGATGCCTGATCAGTAACGATACCACTGATTTTACAATCATCAGCATATTTACACATCTAGAGCCCAGTGTTAACCTGCATTGATGTTACTAATATATTAAACAATAATGGTCCGAGTATGGAGCCCTTTGGCACACCACTAGTCACATGGCCCCAATCGGACATATACTCCTTGATGGCCACCCTTTGAAATCTATCTACAAGCTATGATCTTATCCAGCTGATTATATTTGGATGCAATTTGAGTTTAATTAATTCATTTATAATCATGTTATGAGAGACTTTATCAAAAGCCTTAGAGAAGTCTAAATATGCCACATTGACAGAGATTCCTCTGTCCAACGCCGCACTCACTGGCTCAAAAAAATGTATTAGATTGGTAACACATGATCTTCCTTGACAAAAGTCATGCTGTGTAAGATCTAAATGTCCAATTTGTTTTAAATGATTTATAATATGTTTCTGTATGAACCTTTCAAGCATTTTCCCAGGATAGAAGTGAAACTGATTGGCCTATAGTTTTTAATATCCTGTTTGTCTCCTCCCTTAAAAATTGGAATAACCATGGCCTTATTCCATTCTTGTATTGTTTTTCCCTCGAATAGTGAGGCATTGAAGAGGCATGCAATTGGGTCACTCAGTTGGACTACAAGTTCTTTTAAAAATATTGGACTAAGTCCATTAGGTCCAGGGGAGCACGAGGTTTTGATATTATTAATCACATCAGACACTTCTGAGGCTGAAAAGGTAACACAATCCAAATCCCATAGTTTTATTTTAATAGATTTAGGCTGCTCAACATTATAAACACTTAAAAAGTATTGATTAAATAAAGTGGCCATATCACTTTCCTTATGAATTACCCCATTTTCTGTTAGTACTGGGCCTACACTATTATTTATATTTTTAAGTAAACCTATATAGTTGAACTTTTTTTTTATCTTTAACTTTAGTCACTAACTCTTTTTCCATTCCCTGTTTAGCAATCTTTATTAGATGCTTACATTTTTTAACTGACGTTTTGTATTTACGGAGATGAAGCTCAGTAGCGTGCCTTTTGTATTTTTATAGGATTTATTTCCCTTTTTTTTTTACTATATATTTATGCCCCTACTTGCCTTCCTTCTCCACTCTCTAAGGCATCCTACTACATGCAGGTCCCACTCCCCATCGAGATCTGCCCCAGAGCACATGACATCACACTATCATACCTCTGGTATACCCCACCGGGTAGGGGTGAGGAGGGATGCCCCCCGCAATGCTTACCTCCTCAAACCAACATACTGGAACTTGTGGAGTCGGTGCAGCGGACTCTGTCCGATGAGCCCTGAGACCTGTCAACAAGGTGCCATCACCTAGGAGAAGTCAAGGTGGTTTTCCGGTTTCTCTTCCCTGATGTCGGCATGCAATGAGGGGCTATGAGCTAGGGGGCACACTGAGACGTACCTCCAGCTCCGCCCCTCTGCTGACATCCACCCAATCCACTTGCTGCTGCTCCACCTACCGCGCTATCCACCCAGGCTTCCCTAGGTGGTAGCATTGCAGTGGGAGCCTGCAGTTACCCCCCCCCCCAGAGAAGGAGAGCTGCAGTCGGGCGCTCCATCCTTCTCCACCCCGGCCGACCCCCGATGACCTGTGCTCGTATTTCCCTTTTTAATATTTTTTTGTATTTTCATATTCCACCATGTTGGTACCCTTTTCTTATTATTATATTTTTCTCTATCAGGAACACACTTTTGTACACAAGTCTGGATTTTATCATTCACAATGTTCCATATATTTTCTAGATTTTGCCCTTTTAGTGAATTTTTTCAGTCCCAGTTGTTTAGATATTTTCTTATGTTAGCGTAGTCTGCTTTATAATAATTCTTGAATGTAGTTACCCCATTGGACACTTTGATTAGGTTTACTGGAATTTCTAAGTGAATAATCATATGATCACTTCCACCTAAGGGGAGAAGCACTTGAGGACTACTGTTTCTGATAACAAAGTTAGTGAAGATTAGATCAAGTACATTCTTTTTTATTGTTGCTGTATGGACTTTTTGTTTTAATTATTCTGAAGTATGATTTCAATAATTTTTTTTTCTATCATACTAGATCCTGTCCAAGTTTTCCAATCGATATTGGGGAAGTTATAATCACCCATCAAGATAGTGTCGCCTAGCATATTCATATCTTCTGTATCTTGTAAGAAATAGAAACATAGAGGTTGACGGCAGATAAGGACCGCAAGGCCAATCCAGTCTGCCCATTTCTTTTTCTACCTGATAAATGTGCCATCGGCCTTTGCTCTGTCAGTGGCCTATCCATTCATACTCATCTGTATTGCTCCCTTATGCCTATCCCATGCCTGTTTGAAGCCCTGCACTGTAATCATATCCACCACTTCCTGAGGTAGGCCGTTCCATGCATCCACCACTCTTTCTGTGAAAAAGAATTTGCTCACATTCCCCCTTATTCGGCCTCCCTCTAATCTCATGCTGTGTCCTCTTGTCCTGCTATTTTTCTTATATTTAAACATGTTAGACTCTTTCACCTTGTTAATGCCCTTAAGGTGTTTGAATGTTTCGACCATATCACCTTTCTCCCTCCTTTGCTCAAGGGTATACATGAGCTCTGTTAATCTGTCCTCATATGTCTTCTGATGCAGTCCCTGCACCATTTTGCTGCCCTTCTCTGGACTGCCTCAGTTTGGTTAATGTTCTTGTGAAGGTGTGGGCTCCAGTACTGCATGCAGTACTCCAGATGGGGCCTAACCAGTGTCTTGTAAAGAGGGATTATTACCTCTTATGACCTGTGATACCTCCACTAATACACCCTAACATCCCTAGCTCACTCTACTGCTTTAGAGGTCTGTTTGGATGATTTTGGTCATCATGATGATGATGCCCAAGTCTCTTTCTTCATTTGTGACTGCCAGCAACTCCCCTCCCAGCCTATAGGTAGCTTCACGGTTTCTCTTCCCTACGTGCATGATCTTACACTTTGCATTAAATCCCAGTTGCCACTCTTCTGACCATTTTGCTAGTTTATCCAGATCTCTTCTCATTCTGCCCACCTGGATCATCTACTCTGTTGCAGATCTTAGTGTCATCTGCAAACAGACAAGCCTTACCCTCTAGTCCATCTGCAAAGTCACTAATGAAGATATTGAAGAGGACTGGCCCCAGGACTGATCCCTGAGGTACCCCACTTGTGACTTGCATCTCTTCTGACTGTATACTATTTACCACCACTCTCTGTTTTCTGTCTGTCAACCAGTTTGCCACCCAGTTGGCTAACTTCTGACCCACCCTAAGCCTACCTAGCTTATTTATCAATCTTCTATGTGGAACAGTGATGAAAGCTTTGCTGAAGTCAAGGTAGACAAAATCAGCTGCTCCCCCTTGGTCCATCACTCTGGTTACCCAGTCAAAGAAATCTATGAGATTAGTTTGACAAGACCATCCTTTTGTAAACCCATGCTGTCTTGGATCCTGTGCCCCTATGGATTCCAGTTGTTGCACTATCCTTTCCTTAAGGAGTGCCTCCATAATCTTGCCCACTACTGAGGTAAGACTGACTGGTTTGTAGTTCCCTGCCTCCTCCCTGCTACCACTCTTGTGGAGCAGGATCACATGAGCCCTTCTCCAGTCTTCTGGGACCTCTCCTGTGCTCAGAGACTCACTAAACAGTTCTGCTAATGGCTCTGCTAATTCCACCCTTAGCTCCTTAAGTACCCTGGGATGTATGCCATCAGGTCCCATTGCCTTGTCCACCCCTGAGCTAGCTTGAGCCTTGTAGGACCCTTTCTTTTGTGAAGGAGTAGTGCTCACCTCCTCCCTCCCTCCCCCTGTCCACGGTGCTGGAATCAGGGCCCTGCCTCACCTTCTCTCTTCAGTAAATACTGAGCAAATGTATCTGTTTAGGATAGATACTTTATAGGGTCCTCCTCTCACATGCCCACTTTTCTCCTTTGAACTTAGTAACCCTTCTCTGACTTTCTCCTTTCACTAATGTATCTATAGAAAGTCTTGTCACCTTCTTTTACTGTTCGTGCTAGTGTTTCCTCAGTTTGGGACTTTATCTGCCTTACTGCCTTCCCTGTTTCCCTTAGGGCAGTTTGGTATGCCTCCCTATCTTCATCCCACTGTGTTCCCTTATATTTCCTGAAGGCCAGCCTTTGGCTCTGACTTTTCTGCTACTTTATTTGAGAACCAAAGTGGTTTCCTTCTTCTTTTGCACTTCCTTTTCTAACACTATGGAATGTTGCTTCAAGTATTGCATCCTAATGCTTGCCCACTTTGCCTGTACCTCCTCACCTGTGTTTCTTTTTGCCAGGGCTAGCTTAACTCTGTTGGCTATCTTATCAAAGTCAGCTCCTCTGAAGTCCCATATTTTTGCCTTGGAATGGGATGATTTAGATGTAGTGGCCAAATTGAATCATACCATGTGATGGTCACTGGCCACCAGGTGACCTTCTACCTGGAGATCTGTGATCCCTTCCCTGTTAGTCAGTACTAGATCTAGGATAGCCCTGTCTCTTGTGGGTTGCTTTACCAGTTGTTTGAGGCCCTCTCCCTGCAGGGAATTCACCATGTGTCTAGTTCTGGCAGATGTTCCTGCTGGTATTGACCAATCTGTAACTGGCATGTTGAAGTCTCCCATTATCAGAACCTCCCCTTTAGCTGTCATGTTTTGTACATCTTCTAACAGTAATGTGTCTATGTCCTCCCCCTGGTCTGGGGGCCTGTAGACAACGGTTCTTATGGATGTCCCATTTCCTTTTTCCAGGGTGACCCACAGTTCTTCTGGCTCCTTATGTGTATTCTGAATTTCTGTAGCTTTGATATTTTCATTGACATACAGGGCCACCCTCCCCCCCCTTTTTACACCTCGGTCTCTTCTGAACAGTACATAGCCAGGTACTGAAGTCTCCCAGGTGTGGTTACTGGTAAACCACGTCTCACTAATTTCTACTATGTCCAGTTTAGCCTCTGACGTTGTTGCCTGCAGGTCTAGGATCTTATTTCCCAGGCTGTGAGCATCTGTGTACATGATTTTCCATTGGCCAGATTTTGTTGTGTTAGTTGTTAGGTGAGGTTTGGCATTTCCTCTGTGTGTCGTATGGGGAGACAGACCTTTTTTCTTACCTGGTGATGCAAATGAACTGCAAATGTGCTGAATCCCTGTTTGACCACTAGCTGAGGTGGGAAGGGTGTTCTTCCCATTCGACTTATAGGGCGCTGCACCCCTTTCCCCATTTGCTAGTTTAAATATTCTGCAAAGACGTCAAACTTCCACCCCAGTGCACTGACTCCCTCCTTAGTCAGATGCAGTCCATCAAATTTAAAGAACTTTCGTTCCCAGAACTGTTGCCAGTTCCTTACAAATCTGTGTCCTTTTTCCTGGCACCAGCCCTTGAGCTAAACAAATAGTCTCATCTGTTTTTAGGTTAAGCAATGTATAGCTTAATCCAATATTCAAACTATTGGTCAAAAATGACACCTTTGTCCATATCAGTGCATTGGTTTTATTCTGATTTCCTTCTGGGCAGATTTCGTATGGCTTCAGGGTTTCTTTAATAGATAATGCAACTCCGCCGCCTCTCTTTAATGTTCTATGTTTATGAAAGCTTATGTAGCCAGGGGTTGAAATGTCCCATTCTTCTTCAGAAAACCAAGATTCAGTGATGCCACAGATATCTATGTCATTCTCCATCATAATACTTGTTAATTCATCCATTTTTTTCCTTAAGCTTTGAGCATTAGTTAAGAGTAGTCGTAGGTTGTTACTTTGTTTAGTTTTTATTCCATCATTTTTATCTTGGTGTTTGTTCCTTGGGTTTTTTGATCCAGTACTTATTTCAGTTAGTGAGCCTGATACTAGTTTCAGAGAGTTTGTAACATCCAAACTCTCCCCCTTTAAATTAGTTTAAATATTGGCTAATAAAGTCATCTAGTTATTTACTAATTGTAGCTGTTCCTTTCTTACTGAGGTGGAATCCATCCCAGCAGAAGAGCCCAGATTTTTTATCAAAATCCCCCCAATGAGTAATACACTTACTATTCTGTTTCAAGCACCAGGATCTGAGCCAATTATTAACTTCCTTTATTTTAGCTTGATAGTATGGTGAACATTTAAGTATTGGCAGAATTTCAGAGAAGGCAACTTGGAAACCAAGTTCAAGGAGTTTATTAGATAGAGCTACATATTCTTATAATGTATGGTAGAACGTTGTTATAGGTAGAAATCTACCATCGATGTGAAGTCATGATGTTGTTAACCTATCGAAGGTACGTCACATCGATAGGTTAACAACCAGGAACAGTTTGGGGATGCACGCAAATGGATTGTACGGCCTAGAAACGGCCGCGGCAGTGAGGGCAGAGCAGCAGCAACATAAAAAAACTGCAGTAAGGAACAACTTTCTTTTGTATAAAACCTAAATTGTACCATACGCTATAAAATATAATGTATAGTACATCAATGGGTAACTGTTTAGTTAACTCATCTCGAGGTTGCCATGGTGACCTAAACCTCTCGAGCTTCGCTCTCGAGGTGTACGTGGTCACCCAGGCAACCTCTCGATGGCTAACAAATCGGTTAATCATCGATGACCATACATTATCCTCTATGTTTTATTTTAGTTGATGAATCTTGTAGAATGTTATTTGCACCAGCATAAACAATTATCAAAGTGCCCTTTTCGTTATTCTTTAGAAGGTTTTCAGTCATTAATGTTATTTCTGATATTTTACTTCCCCTGAAACTAATCAGTGCTCTGTTTATTTTGTCCTTTTTACAGACTAGTTTGTCTAGCTATTTGATAACTGAATCACCTACTTCTACTATTTGTTTAGAAATTTTATTTGCTTTCTCAAGCCTGGTATTCATTAAAGATTGATCTGGGGGTTCCCTGTACATTTCCATATCTAAATCGACATTCCTTGTACTTGTTTGTGGTGAGGGTGATGACATTATTTGCTATTGTATTTGCTCAAACTTATTTTGTGTTGGCAAATTAAAATAATCAGCTCTCCTCCCTTTTTTATTTCTATTTTTTTTTGCTGCCTTATTGCTCTGCACTGTACACCAAGCATCATCTGGGTTAAAGTCCGATTCCTCTCTAACTCTTTTCTTTTGTGTATATTCTGGTCTGTTCAACTTGTTACCATCAATTTCAGAAGGTATTAATAGATTCTTATCAGACCTGGAGTCCTTATTAGCAATTACTCCATCATTCAGGGTTCTTTCATCACCTCTTGTGCTAATTAGTGGTAGGGATTTATCTTGACCCTGTACTTCCAGTAATGTTTGATTGTGTCTATCTTTAAACCTTTTAGGCATTTCTTTTTGGCTCTCTTCTACAATCACTAGTCTACCCTTAAAGTCATTTATTTCCTTTCCTTTTCTAGGGACTCTATATGCTTGCATTTCTTACATGTATATACTTGAGGTAATGTATTCTCGTTTGTAATTGAGTACATCTCACAGGTGGGGCATTTAATCCCTACATCACCATCAATTGTCATAATGCTATCAGCCATATCTATTTAACTTATGAATAATGCAGTTATAATCAATTATCTGTGTTCAATCTTCTTGGAACTATGTCCAGAAAGTGCCTTCCCTGCCATCTCTCACCAAACCTACAAAACCCACATGAGACGCTCTGGTCTTTGCGTACATCTTCGTGCGCGGCGGCCACGCGCTCCACCCATACTTGCTCCACTCGCACAGAATGTAGCCTTTGTAGCTATAGACTCAGAAGTCTCAACAGGTCACATGTCTACATGGAGTGAGTGCTCCAGCCAGTGTTTAAGCCTATATGTGGTTTAAAATAAATGAGCAATTCTGTCCAGTGCAACTATGAAATGGCAGAGCTCGCAGTGCGATACTTCACTTAAAATAAACAGGTAACACATAAGATCTATATCTCCCCAGTAGTTCTCAGGATGTAGTCAGAACTACACTACCCAGCATTCTCTACTGTGCCTGAGACAGTCTACTTAACGATATACAGAAATAGCCAGCAAAGGCAGTGCATAGGCTTACAAAGTATCCTGCTAACACTGTCTCACACCACAAAGGTGTCTCACAGCCTGTAGTCAGAGAAGGATTTGCAAATCTAACATGGAGCACAACCTTTGTAGCTATAGACCCTGAAGTCTCAATGTATCATGTGTCTAAATGGAGCGAGTGCTCTAGCTAGTGTTTAAGCCTGTATGTGGTTTAAAATAAACAAGCAATTCTGCCCAGTGCAGCTATGAAATGGCAGAGCTCACAGTGCAATACATCACTTAAAATAAACAGGTGACACACAAGATCTATACAGTATCTCCCCAGTAGTTCTCGGGATGTAGTCAGAACTACACTACCCAGCACTCTCTACTGTGCCTCAGACAGTCTGCTTAACAACGTACAGAAATAGCCAACAAAGGCAGTGCACAAGCTCGCAAAGTATCCCTGCTAACACTATCTCACGCCACAAAGGTGTCTCACAGCCTGTAGTCAGGCACAGATGGATATATCTACAACCAGCCTTCATCTTCTTCATCTTCTGCCTCTTCAACTACATGACCAGCCTTCATCTTCTTCATCTTCAGCCTCTTCAGCTCCACACAACAACCATTGTTTTTCAACTCCTTCTGCTGGCCAAAGAGACTGATCAGTTGACAAGGTACTGTACTGCCCCAGGCTCAAGCCTAGCTAGTTATCACTATTTCCCCATCAAAAAGACTGTTTCTCATTATAGACTGCTAAACCATAGCCTGCTCTTTATAACAGACTGTTAAACTGCTAATAGCCCCGACCAGGGTGTCTAATTATTGTGTACAGTTTAGAGTACTAGCTTCAGCATCTGCAGAAGTACAAGTAGGGCTCTAGGTGGCTTTCTTAGAGTATTAGTTTCACAAGTAACTGTTTTATACTATGACAATTGATGCATGTGTTTGTTTTGTGTTATGATTGTTGATTTAACTGATTGTTTTCCAGTGTGACATAAATGGCTGTAGTAATAAAGCTGTTTTATTACATCTGGAAAGTTGTGTCTGCCTCTTTTTGGAAGAAGAGGTGAACAGTGCTTCCCATCTGGTCACCACAGCATTACTTCACTGAAAGAGTGATGATGCCTAGAACAGACTGCCAGTGGAAGTGGTGTAGGTGAAAACAACAGGGACTTCAAGCATATGTCAGATAGACATTGGGGAATATTAAATAGGCTGGGAGAAGGGAGGGTAGCTGGAGACCAGTTAGGGTCTGGGGAGACAGACTAAGTAGGTACCATATGGGCAGACTGGGTGAGCCAAGCCTTTCTTTCTGCTGACAAATTCTTTTTGTATGAGCGCTTATGGAGGAACGCATGCAGCGGTACTGGGACACCCTCCCACTACTTGCCACCAGATCCGGGGACAGTGAAACTATAGTGGGTGACAGAGTCCTTCCCAAGAGAGGAGAGCTTCCTTTCAACTGCTCAATCCTGCTCCCCCTTCCCCCCGTGCTGGCTCTCCGATGACCCAGGCTCACTCTCAAACCTGGGTCACCAGCATGACGCAAGGTAAGGCATCCAGCACCTCAGTCCTCAGTGCCACGAGGCCGGCTGCTGCTGACAAATTCTGTGTTTCTATGTTTTTATATTTGCTTACTCCTGGTCTACTTTCTGAGTGCCTATCTGTTTCTGTTTTCAAACTCTAGTATTTAAAACCAACTCAGTATATAGTCCTTCTACTGCACCATTCTAAATGCTGCAACATGTGACATCATTAGTTGCAATTAGTCAATCACTTTAGACACTAATATCACTATTGGCATAAGTTACAACTTTGATGAAAATCAAACACAGCCAGCAGGGAGGGAGTTCAGAGCATCCCTTGGATGCTTCCCTCCTGGGGTGAGTGGGTTGCTATTTGTCGCTTTGCTGAGGCTCCTGGTAGTGGCAATGCAGAGGTGTTCCTGGTGTGGGTAACCACAGGCCAAGCAACCCTGCCCCCAGGATGCTGCTGTGGATGCTTCACTGGGATGGTGGGCAGGGCCCAGTAAAATGGAAAATGAAGAAGAATCAGCATTTATATAGCACTTTTCATATGCAATGTATCCCAAAGCACTTTACAAGCAATGCTAGACTGGTAGTGAAGTGACTGCATGTGTAGTGGCAGCCATATCACACATCAACACCCACACACAGCCTGGACAATTGCATGAACCAGTTTTATAGGAAGGGGAATATTGGCTAGGACACGGGGAATGTTCCCTACATTTTGCAAAGAATGCCTTGGGTTCTTTTACTTCCACCTGGACACTCCCCAGGACAGCACCAGGATGGGTAGAAGGGACCTCAGTTTAACATCTCATCTGAAGGATGGCACACCCCAGCAGTATAGCACCCCCCTAATACTGCACTTGGGTGCCAGTGTTTAGGTATGAATCTAATCCCAGTGTGGGATGAGAACCCATGACCTTCTGGTCCAGAGGCAGATTTGCTACCAATTGAGCCATGCTGACACCATGGTTCTGGATGACAGCCTTGGGTAAGTTCCCTACACTGCACCCAGATCATGCAGCCCTAGTCCATTCCTGCCCCTCTGACTGATGTTCTCGAATAATCCCCTCATCAGGGACTAGTCAGACCAGTCAGTGTGCCTGACGGGTCAGACCTGAGAAGGGGTCTGCTGGGTGAAATGCAGCAGAGCTGAAGCTGCCTAGGTGGACAAATGGGAACCGGCATGATATCCTGAAGGAGTCTGGCCATGGGAAGCTGTAGGAAGGTGGCAAAAAAAAAATGTAACACATTGTGAGGATGTTCCATTTGCTTTTTTTTTTTTTTTCCTGTGTGTGAATTTAGTTCTCATGAAAGGTGCTGGATTGACAGCATTGGAACCTGAAGTCCTCCATTTTTCCACACGAAATGAACAGCATGTACGATAAGAGTGCAAGCTTCCCTTCACTGCCCCGCAAATGTTCTTCAACCCTATCATGGAGGGACCACCACATAGGTGAGAGGGTAGTTCAGACTACATGCCCATTCAATCCTTTGCCTTTCATGTGAGAGTGCCAACAAGGGTGCCAGTTAGTGACAATTGTGTGGATGGTTTGTGATGTGCAAACCTGCCCACTTGGAACTAGACTGAGACCACCACAACTCATTTCACGTAGGCCACTGAACAGCTCTCATGTGATAATTGCTTTTGACCACTACCAGTCTGTGCTGGATTTCAACCTGTGCCCTAGAGCTGAAAGGCTAATTAACCAGTTACCATCCACTGAGCCATCCAGTTCCCTGAAGCTGTTCCATTTTCTTTCATGCAGTAGTGCATACAAGTAGTGGTATCAGGAACCCCTGACTGATTGCAATTGATGACATCACTGGTTGGAGCAGTATAGAGGTGCAATGGGGGCCTAAGTATAGAGATGATTTTAAACAGGGACAGAACACAAAATGACACAAAAGGTAAGATACATACCATATACAGATAAAGAAGAGGGATGAAGCATATGTGAATTTTTATTCTGATGCAGTGTTACAATCAACCAGTTAGTACTGTCTCGCTTTGTAATGTTAAAAGGTGTTTTAGGAAACTGGACTAAAAGTTGATGGAAGATTTGGCAGTTTTTGAGAAGCAGGAGACCATTTGTATCATGCAAAGACTTTGGATTTCCATGTGTCAAACAACAAAACATAGCACAGATGCCTGTAATTTGTACATAAAAAAAAACAGTTTTAATGAAATCAATATGTGCTTGTTTTGCATTGCTCCTGCATGGCTTAATTGTTAAAGGGCAGGATATCATCAACCTTTACAATAGCAGTAAACTTAAAATTAGGAACAGCAGATCCTCAATAAGCAGCACACTAAAATTCAAAGTTCTAATTTTATTCAATTACAAGTTACAAACTCAATAGATAGTACACCATGTATAACAAGGCTATTGTTCCATCAAGAGGACTGGGTGATGTCATACACCACAAAAGTGAAGCTCCACTGTTTATTAAGTCTCAAGAGCCCTGAGATGGAATTACACATGGTACTTGGGGCAATACTCATAACTGTCACTGTAGTATAGGATCATTGGGCTGCTGTACTGGTGAGGTGCCATCATTTGGATGAGATGTTAAACTGAGGTCCCTTCTGCTCATTTCTGGTCGCTGTCCAGGTATAAATAAACACTCCCATGGCACATAATGAAGAATAAGTATTAGTTCCTTCCCACACACAGTGATTCTTTCCCCACACAGAAGTAATACACTTCAAAGCAATTTTGCTAGCATTTTGCCCAGTGTTAGGTCAGGATTCTCAGGCCTGTACTGTTGCTTTGTGCTGTGAATAGCTGATAGCTTAAATATGGTCCAAACTGAATTGAATAGACTTCAGATTTGCTGCAGCTAAAATTTACTGTATGCACTGCTATGTTATTTTCTGAATTTATTCCTACCTGCCTTCCACTTTATTTCTGAATGTACTCCTATGCACCTTCCACATCTATCTGACCCTTTCTGTTTTGCCTGACCCTCCTCTCTCTCTCTCTCTCTCTCTCTCTCTCCCCTCCCTGTGTGCATTTACCTGCATTTTCCAGCCTCCCTGTAACTAGATCTGCTTGTCCTGGATCCTCCCCTTGATACCTTCCACTCACCTCCCTATTTATTTCTCTCCACAGCAACCCCATTCCTCAGGGGCTCTCTGCCCAAGGAGCTGCTGTGAGACCTCCCGCTGAGCAAACCACCAGGTACTAAGAATGGCAGCATCTACCCTGATTTCAAATTTAGCGCCTTTTTCAACGCGGCTTTGTTTTAATTCCTACCGAAGCCTCTGCATTGTTTTTTCCTAAGACTGAGCTAGCATTGCACTACTGGGTCTAGGAAGACTGTGATCCTTTTTAAAGTAGCCTTTATTGTGGGATCTGTTCTTTACATTAGCTTTGTACCAAATGAAAATACCACTTTACTGTAAGCCCGAAGCTGCTTCTGCTTCTCCATGGTTGGTGCTTTAAAATGCAGCAGCACTGTCTACCTGTGGGCTGAAGGTAGGACCTAACCCAAGGTAAAGTGCTCAGGCTACTTACTTAATTTGCTACCTGTACCTGAAAGTGGAACCAGCACTCAGTCACACAGAGGGCTTGATAGTTTCCTCCGAGGCTGTAGTAGGATTTTTGGTAGCGATTGAACTAAATTAAGTAAAACAATTTATTTAAAGCGGAGTAAGTTCTCCGGAGGACCCTCAGCCTTAGCGCTGGTCAGACAGCGCCTGCTCTTCCCCTACTCCTGGCACCGTGCTCTCAGCTGCATCTGCTGTGGGTATTTGTTCCCCGCAGCCACTATGCGGCTGCTCACCGCCCACCCCAATACCCTCCCACCCTTAGCTGTGCTTGCTTATATAGGTCCTGACTATCAAGTGATACTTGTGTGGCAAAATAAATGTTTTTCTCTGTCTAGAATCCCACCAGCGGTTATAGCTTATCACCACTAGGTGTCATATCTTCTCTATCCTGACTTGCTTTCATTTCTCCTTTGTTGAATTCTGAATCTACTTGCACTCCCCATCTGGCATTGAATTCCTCCCTGTCTGCTACCTCTGTTCCCTAACCAGATCACTCCCTCTCTCCCTAGTCCTCCATTTGTGGCTGTCCCCCACTTTATCAGTTAAATTTCTCCTGTGCATTCATTCTACCATGGAGCCTAGATTATCCTTGTATCTCCTTGTGCCCCTGTTTTCTGCACAATTGACCCTTAGCTCCTTATCCCTAATGGCTGGCACCCCTCTCCTAACTGTGGCATCCCCTTGTAACTTTATCTATTCAAACATGATTGCTGAAGGTTCCCTCTCACCTCGTCCTATAGTTTACCTAAGCTATAAACTCCTTAGGTCTCTACCAAGGCACTTGGTGTACAGGAGACTTATATGCCCTGCCACTGTCCCTTGTGCTACAAGCATTGCTCTTCCATGGGTCATAATCCTAACTCTTACTCTACCTGGAGATATTGAATCTAACCCTGGCCCCTCAACCTCCCTTAATGTACCCACCCCATTCGCCTCTCATCTCCTTCCTCAGGCTCATAGCCTGTCCATTGTGCACCTGAACAGCCACAGTCTGCTAGCAAATTTCCCCGAGCTGGAGGCTTGGGTTCTGGCAACTAACCCAGACATCCTCGTACTATCCAAAACATGGTTAAAACTAACTGTTCTGGATCAAATCTGTGCCTTACCTGGCTGTAATATGTACTGTGCTGACCATGCCTCCTCTAAAAGAGGGGGAGGCCTGACACTGTACTACAAGTCTCACCTTAACATCACCCTGCTGCCAAGCTCCTGCCTGAATTATAGTGAGGTATTGCACTCTCTCTTACTATTTGGGAGTGCCAAGAAGTTGCACCTACTTGGGGTGTATTTGCCCCCCCCTCCGAAATAGCAAACTTGGTCTTGAGGAGCTAACTGGTATGATTTATGCTCTAATTAAGAACAACGAGGTGATCTGTTTGGGTGATTTTAACCTGGACTGGCTGGGTCCAAACTGCTTCTCACTTACTTCGACAATCAGCATGGCAAACCTTGAACAGCTCATCTCTTCCCACAATCAGATAACTCAGAATAACCTCTGTCACTCAATGATTGACTGGCTCCTTACCAACGGCAAGGACTGCTACTCCTCTACTGGGGTTCTACCTGACACTATTAATGACCATTGCCCTGTCTACTGCATTAGGGATGCTTCCATTTCCTCTCCTCCATTGAAAGTACTGTCCTTTTCCAACTTTTCTAATCTTGATCCTGCGGCTTTTCTACTTGACTTAAATCAAGCTGACTGTTCCCCCCTATTTTGAACAAAAGACATTAACCGGGCTACTGACCACTTCAACACCACTCTGCTAGCCTTACAGACCAAACATATCCCTGTCTCAATGTGGAGGGTTAGAGGGCAGGTGACCAAATGGTTGAAGCAGCCTCTCCTGAAACTAAGGAAGGAATGTGATAAACTTTGGATAAAATGGAAATCCTCATCTGCTCAAACAGACTTTGATGCCTATCGTTCACTACGCAATGCTTGCATGAAAGAGGTCCAAGCTGCCAAGAGTAACTACTACCGGAAACTCCTCCAGTCCTTAGCCTCAGACCCCAAGAAGTACTGGAGCCAGATCAATGAGATAATGGGGAACACTAGGCCTCTGGCTCCTAAGGATAAGCTAATTAACGATACACTGTGCAATAACCCCTGCACTATAGCCAATGCTTTTAACTCCCTTTTTACTGAGGCTCCTAAAATCTCCACCTCAGCATCCTGTGGCCCCATCCCCCCCTTCAGCTCATCTACTGCTTATTCTTTCTAATATTGCATGGTCGGATGTTCTCAGGTTACTTCAGTCAATCCCCCCTCAAGGTAGCCCTGGGCCTGATGGTATTGAACCAAGGATAATTAGACTTGGCGCTCACCTCCTCGCCACCCCAATCACTAGGCTGTTTAATCTGTCTATTTGCACCTTCACAGTGCCTACAGCTTGGAAAGCTGCTAAGGTCATCCCTACATTCAAGAAAGGTGACCCCAAAGTCCTAGCTAATTATCCACCTATAGCCTTACTACCTACCCTAAGTAAGATCTTAGAGAAAATTATCCCTTGCCAGATCTCTACACACCTACTGGATTTTAATATTCAATCACCTGCTCAACTTGGCTTCAGGGCTGGACATAGCACCACCACTGCCCTCACGCTTCTCACCAGAGAGATTAAGTCCAACATGGACAAAGGTCTTCTCACATGTGCTGTCTTTATAGACCTCACCAAGGCATTTGACATGGTTAATCATCCACTGCTCCTGAACAAACTTCACTTACTAGGGGCCACTGGATCTACCTTGTCCTGGTTCAGCAGCTACCTCTCCAACTGATCCCAATCCACCTCCTTCGGCAAAGTTCTCTTTTCCCCTGCTCCTATCTCCTGTGGCATCCCCCAAGGTTCCATCCTAGACTTTTACTCTTCTCCATCTTTACTAATGACACTCCCTCCTATCTTCAGCACTGTCACTCTATCATGTATGCTGATGACCTGGTGCTCTACACCACCTCCCGTTCAGTCCTGGAAATTAACACTCACCTCTCTTCCGCATTCCAACAGAACCAACACTGGCTGTCCTCCAGCTCACTCATTCTCAACTTGCCTAAGACTCAGGCCATGCTTTTTGGATCTGCTAGGAAAGTTTGTGCAGAGTCTACTAAGCTTTGAGTGCTTAGCTATGATGGGTCAGTAGTCATGCCCACTGACGCCTTCAGATATCTTGAAGTGACCCTGATCCTGTACTTGATTTCTCTGCACATATAAATGAGGTATGCAGGTCTGTTAATGCCAAGTTAGGTGCAGCCTATAGTGTGCATCACTCCCTTACCCCTGCTGCCAGAATCTCTTTGGGGCATGGGGTACTGCTTCCTAGACTCCTATATGCTCTTCCCACTCTCTCACATGCCAATGTGGGTATCCTTCATAAGTGGGACACCTCTTATAATAACATCTGTTGATTCACCCTCTCTGCCCCTTGCCTTACCCACCACTGTTTCCTATACTCCATTCTGCAGTGGCTGTCCCCCAAATCACAGTGCTCTTTCTCTGTGGGGTGTTTTATCGACTCCATGAATAGGGCCTCCCGCCCTGACAGTATTGCAGCCATGCTCACCCCCGTGACTCATTTCCGAACATTGAGGTCCTCTAATTTGCCTCTGCTCTCCGTCCCTCTCTGCTTGACTAAAATGAGGGAGCTTGCTTTCGCCCATTTCGCCTCTAAATTCTGGAACTCCCTAACTGCCAACTTACGGGGCTCCACATCTCACTCAGCCTTCAAATCTACACATTTTTCCCACCTTCATGCACTCGGTTCCTGTGTCTGTACCTAATTCTTCCCTGAATCCTGCATCCTGCTTATCTATACACTTGCTCTACCCAGGTTTCTCTCTACTCGACTGTTACTGTTTCCTGTCTCTAAGCATCATTGTTGCAACATGACACCATCCCTGGGAGTCATCTCTGTTAAATCCTTGTTTAAATTACTACTCTGCGATTTCCTGGACGACTGTATTCATCCTGTATGTTGCAAGCCTGTAATTGTAAACTGTATGTACCTGTTTTGAGATGTGTTCATTGTTTGAAAATTGTACTCTCCTGGGTCATGCTTGAAAATAGGCAGGATTTTTGGCCTAATGCACTTACCGAGTTACCAAAGCCAATAAATAAATAAATAAACCATGTACACAATGCAAAAATAAACTAAACTCAGATTTATTATAGGAACAGGGTACAGGGGAAGAAACACAACAGGCAACAGCTTTTCTTCACAGTTGTACCCCCACAGTCCCAGTACCAAACCACGTGTGCACCCGACTTCCCCCCCAGTGGCCATATAGATGGTAACAGTCTGTTGCGGTGGGTACATCGTCAAGCTGCTTATGGCCAACCAGAGGACACCGGGTCAGCGCACAGTGGATGTTGGGATGCAGTGAGTAACAGTTTAAACTTGAAATGCAGAACTTTTTAAGGGGCCCCAATAATATTTCACACAAGCACCACAGTACTTTTTCCAATCTTCTGTCTGGGCTTATCCTGCAGATTGTCGAGTCCTGCCCAGGGCTTCACCCCCTTTAAACTATCTATGCAACTAACTAACTAGATTGCAGAAAATCTTCTCAGGGCTGCAGCCTGGAGGTACTTACAGTTCCAGAAGGTTTCAGGGGGAGTTGAGAAAGGACACAGATTAGCGGTACACTCTGGTACCAGCAGACAGTCTTCCTAGGTAACACATCAGTCATGGATGGGCAGCAAGCTGGGCTATTTGCCTGACAGGCCTTTCCTTGTCTTTGCTCCTTGGGCCTTTCATCATCTTCACCCCTCGGGCCTTTCATCATCTTCACCCCATGGGCCTTTCATCATCTTTGCCCCTGGGCCTTTTGTCAGACCTGGGTGTTTTGACAGGCTTAAAGTCACCCAGGGCATCCAGCAGAATACACAGCTTCAGCTGGAACCAAAACTCATATGGGGAAGGGGCTAAACAGTCTCTCATCCAGCCCAAATACTTTTCTTTCTGGATAGGAAAACAGTTCACATGGTCTAATTTTGATTACAGGCTGACTCTTCACAGAACAGCAATGCACATATTTCCCCAGGAAAACAAATAAGCAGTTCAACATGTTTCTGGTTGGCTTAGATAGGCAAGTAGGCAGTCTGCCTAGACTTTCATTAGGGCTCAGAGGAGCCTTTGGGCACCCAGGCGTGCCTTCAGGCTGGTGCAGTCCTTCACTCCATCTCTTCCAAACTCTCCCCAGTGAACTCGCTCTGTTCAAAAAGGGGTTATCCTTTTTAGAGGCTTCCCAGACCTCCCCCCCATTGGCCAGTCAGTTCCCAGGCTCGGGAGATGCCCTCTAACCTTTCCAGTGGCCCCTGCTGCAGGGAAAACTACTTGCAGCCCGCCATGAAAGTTTACATCCTGTTTCTTTCTTAGGCTGCCTAAATTTTTTATAACAGGCTATTTAGGGATAGCCACCACTGATACTGAGCCTGGAGGCACTCACTACTTTACCCCCAGCTCTTCTGCCTGCCCTGGAGCTGGGAATCTGATTAAATTGTAGCCGTAAGCCCAAACTGATTTCAGGAGCTGTGGCTCCTTTAAGGCATAAAGGCCACATATGAGCAGCTACTGTATGCACAGCCATCTTTGTTTACATCCTGGTCTGGCCATAGGACTATTCCCAGACCAGGCAAAACACTTCCATGGCACCAGGAGGCACAATGAGCACAATGGACCCCTGAGTCAGCCCTTTGGTCCTGCTTTCAGCAGTACAGGGGACCAGTGGCAGAAAACAGACACAGCGGGGCAAAGGGGCCATAGCCCAATGCAGATAAGCCCCAGATTTGGGGGGCTTACATATATACAGTATATATATATGTTTTGAGTAAAGGGATGCCTCCATCAAATTATCAGAAAACAGACTGTGGAACAATCAATCCATCCCCTTATAGATTAGGAGGATGTAGTCTATGCAGGTGTTACCCCCACCTCCCTTAATACAATAAACACCCTGTTCAACGCACTGTGTAGATTTGTCCTGGGATGCTCTCCCCTACTCCCACCGATGCAGTATGCACAATGAGCAAGAGTGGTCAACTCCCTCATGAGAAAATTTCAAATGATGCATACTGCTCTCTTGAGTGCCAAGTATTGGCCCAGCAAAATGCCCACATATCTGTTCAAACTCTTCTCTCCTGCAGCAAACCATTCCTGTCTGCTCAGATCCAAGGTAGGATGCCTCCTCCATGACCCACAGTACAAGCACAACCTAGGCCAAGCCTCCATCAGCTACAGGCTCCCTAACACCTGGAACAATCTCCCATCAATGTCACTGTCAGTCCCCCACATCAAGCAAGGCTCTGATTAAGTCCCACTACAAATTTGTTTAAAAGTTTCACCAGGAAAGGCATGCTGAGCAGAAAAAGCTTTTTTCCAGATGTGTTCTGGGGGAATGGGAGGAGAGAACAGACAATAATACAGATTACATGTTCAAATGTATACAGGTAGTAGTATGTTACATGCAGGCAATAACAGATTACATATAGAATAATGGATGGGGAAGTGTGGTTTAGGAGGAATTTTTGCCCTTAGGGTTAATGGGGCATCATACACTGAAGGTGTGCATAAACTCCTCATAAACCACATTTCCCCATGTTTTATATTTTATATTTACTGGTTAGTACTGGTTATTTTAGTAATTAAGAGATTGGAACAGTTTCTGTGAAGAACATTCATTTTGCTTAAATGGAACAGGAAAAAACTATAAATCAACAGGCTATAAATGTACAAGAACAGTTGAACTTTTTTGTGTGAAGAGCTTCTAACAAGTACTGTACTTTAACTGAATCCATAACATTTAAAAAAAAATCTTTAAATTTCCCACCCCATTTTCCATTTCATCTGGGAACCTCCCAAGCAGTTTTTTATTTATTAGAAGTTTATGCAGTTTAGTGAAACAGAATGGCAAATTTACCTGGATGGTACTTTTCAGTGATAGACAGTCTTTTGAAAAGTTGTTTTCTTCCTTCCATGGGTTTTCTTCAGCATTTTTGTCATGCTGGTGATTTTCAGTGAGGAACTCGAGCAGACCACCAGTGAGAACACGTTTTCGAGGGACAGCTCAGGGAGACTCATGCCGGTTTTGCGTTGTCCGTGGTTTATGGAATTCCGTAATTCACAAGTGTGAATTATGGAGTTTCAGAGGGTCTGCTGGTGGAAGATAATTGCCCCTCACCAGTAAATATAAGATTAAACAATACAGGTACGAACATGTTGCATTCAGGCAATTACAAGGTCACTAAATTAAGTAAGTAGATGAGACATATTGCAAGCAGCCAGTTGAGCAAGTGCTTCACAAATATGGGATTGGGGACAGGGGATTAAGATGTTAGGACAGTTGCAGGAGGGGGAGATGAAGTTTCGGAGGAGGGAAGAGAGGGAACAGGATGGGGAAGGCCGTTCCAGAGTTTAATAATACAAATAATATAGATTACATATTAAAATGCATACAGGTAGTAGTATGTTACATTCAGGCAATAACAGATTACAAGATTAAATGATTAGGCAGGGGTGTCCTCTATCCCCGTTACTATTCAACATATACCTAGAACCCTTACTTCTTAGAATGGCAGCTAATGTCAATATTACGGGAATTCGGGTGGGAGGCGTTAAATATGCATTTTCGGTTTACGCGGATGATGTTCTATTACATTTAGAGAACCCAAGTACCTCAATCCCCACTGTTCTAGAAGAATTGAGGAGTATTCTAAGATATCCTATTATAAACTTAATCGAGAGAAAACGATGGTGATCCCCCTGAATCACAAAGTTAATAAAGCAGAATTGACCCCCCCCCCAGGCCTTACATGGGAGACGAAGTCTATAGTTTACCTAGGAATCAAGATCTTTAGGGATACAGGCACCATTTGGAGAAACAATATAGATAACCTCATTAAAATAATATCCAAAGACCTTGAGAGATGGCGATTACTTCCTATTTCATTATGGGGTAGACTAAATATAATTAAAATGAATCTATTGCCTAAAATATTATACCCCTTGGGAATGTTGGGTGTGTACCTCCCCAAAATATGGTTCTCTAGGCTGCGAGGTATGCTAAGTTCCTTTCTGTGGAATAAAAAGAAGGTTCATAGGTCTTACCTCAAATTAACAGCGTCAAAAGAGAGGGGAGGCCTTGCAGCTCCTTCTTTCTTCTTATATTGCATGGCACAACATCTAGGTAAGCTATTCTATTGGCAGAAAGAGGTGGATCATACAACATACTCTCTTTTGTGGCTACCTATTGAAAAACACCTGGCATCTCGTGAAAGATGCTCGCTGCGTGCCTTGCTATATGCCTCTCTGTCCCATATTCCCAAATCCCTTAGAAACAATCCCATGGGCTGGTCAATGAAAGCCTCTCATCAGCCCAAATATACTTTGCAGTTAAGTGAGCCAGTCCTGACCAACCGATTGTTGATAACCCACACTTCAAAATTGGTGGTGTACCAATACCTTGTGCCTTCTGGCCTCGGGTTGAGTCAATGTAAAGTCTCAGAGATATGGAGGGATGGAAAAGTGGTCACTCCGGTTCAATTATGTGACTCTGCCGGTGCTGTGAGTAAAGAATCCTTTAAACACCTCCAGGTTAGCAAGGCCCTATCCACGTTCTCCAGGCTCTCCCCGTTAATAGATATACGGGAAAAAGATCCTATTGCACTTCTCCAGGTTTCTTCCTAGCCGCATAAAGTTTCAAATCTGTACAAAACTCTTCAGGATTGGGACCATAGACTACCCTCGGCTGCTTGCTTTTATTGGGTAAGGAATTAGGCCTCCCTGAGGATGTTAATGTGTGGAAGAAACTTTGAATATCATTGTATAAGTTTATCAAGCAAGATAGACTTAGATTAGTGCACTAAATTTTATGCATAATATGTATTTGACACCAGCCAAACTCTGTAGATTTGGATCCTTGCACACACCAACATGTAACAGGTGCAAGGCTGATTTAGGGTCCCTTTATCACATGCTATGGTTGTGTCCACATATTAAGACATTTTGGCAGTCCATCAACAACTCTTTAGACCCTATCCTTGGTTTGAGCGAGCTGTTTACGCCTGAAGTTTGTCTGATAAATTATTTCCCAATGGATACTCCAAAAAGTAGGAAAGCACATGTGACTCTTGTCGCAGCAACGGCCAAGTTAACAATAATGAGGCATTGGACGGATGAAAATCCACCTCTAATATTGGAATGGTTCAGGGAATGTGTTTTAGCTTTACAGTTGGAAAGACATATAGCACTTGTATGAAATAGAGGCAAAACTTTTACCTCACCGTGGGGAAGCTTAGAGGCTATTCTGATGATATGGAAATCATAACGAAAAGGGTCCGCAGTATATCTGTGGTTCTAATGGTAGTAATAGTGTGTAGTCTGGGGGGTGGGATGGGGGGTAGGTGGGTTTTCCTTTTCCTTTCTTTTCTTTAATACAAAATATGCGCCTGATGTCCTCCAATGTATGTGTTTACTTGATATTGTTTACCTGGTGCTGAAATATTAATAAAGCGTTTAAATAAAAAAAAAAAAAAGATTAAATGATACCGGTAGGAAGGAGAGGGAATGGGGGGTGGAGGCAGTGTTGATGGGCAGGGAAAGGGCATTCCAGAGTTTAGGAAAGTGATAAGAGAAGGCGGCCTGGCCCATGATTGAGGACCTAGGAGGGAGAGCAAAGGTCCGATAACCGGAGTTACAAAGAGACTAGGAAGATGATATTGGGAAGGAAAGAGTAGAGGTGAGGTAAGAGGGAAAGGACCCAAACCAGTATTTAGCAGCAAAGCTAGCACAGTGGGCGAGGTGTCTTTATTCAAGAGAGGGAAAGAAGATATTTATAGATGTCACAGTTGTGAGTCCGTGGTGGACAGGCTACAGTAAAACAACAGAATGAATGGTGGGGATAGACCCGAAAGCTTTGCTTTATTCCATTCCTAAGATATTGCCCCTTAAGTTGATTGCTACCCCAATAGCAAAATTTTTGCGTATTCATAGACAGATATATGTTAAGTTAGGTTATATTCCGGATAGGGACAAGTATCAACCGAT
Source organism: Neoceratodus forsteri (assembly GCA_016271365.2). Taxonomy (NCBI): domain Eukaryota; kingdom Metazoa; phylum Chordata; order Ceratodontiformes; family Ceratodontidae; genus Neoceratodus; species Neoceratodus forsteri. Next base: position 400,522,870 of record CM057454.1, read on the forward strand.
CTGCCAAAATCCCAATTTGAGGATTGGGGGGAAAATGATATCGGGTGGATGACTTCCCCAGCTTGATGGGTTACGAATTGAGGATTTAATGGGGATGACCGTATACTGCCTATAAAAGAGATCCTGGCAAAGTATAACATAGAGTCCAAGCAAGTCTTTAAATTATATCAAATTACTCATTTATTAATGCAGGTGATGATTAAACTGAGAAGAGCGATAAATGGGAAATGGTTTGAGTCATTGAACAAATTTGTGGAACCACATGCGTGTCCAGAGTGTACAAGACACTTCTTGATCAAGCTCTTGTGGATATTGATCACAAGCCTAGATATTGGTCTAGTTGTTTGGGAGAACAAGAGCAGGATTGGGAGGGTGTATGGAGACATGTGCATAGGTATCTTAAACAGGACAGACTGAGGGTGATGCAGTTTCATTTTTTGAATAACTTGTTTTGGACCCCTTCCAAGCTACACAAAGTGGGTCGTAGGCCTAACCAAAACTGTTTCCGGTGTCATCAGGCAGTTGGAGATTTGTATCACATTTTTTGGGAGTGTCCACCGATAAAACAGTTGTGGATACAGATTAAACAGAAGGCAGATCCATTGTTGGGTATTGACCAGTATTTTACCCCAGAAATATGTTTGATAGGGGATTATTCTGGTATTAGGTTTAAGGAGCGCAGATTTTATATGGCTTTGATTTCAGGCTCACTTAAAAAGGTAGTTTTACGATATTGGATGAGTGACTCCTCAATCACGTATGTGGAGTGGTTACAGGAGATGTTATTTAACTTAAACATGGAAAAATTAAGTGCGGGAAGGGATAATCGCTTCAACTATAATGAAAAGGTATGGAGTCATTTTCAGTCGTTATACCTTCCCAGGTGAAGCCGGATTCAGTAAGGTAGCACTAGAGATGATTGTGGATGAGCAGATCTTCCTTGAGGGTATTTAGTACTATGGGGGGGATAGGTGGGGGGGAGGGAGGTTTTTGAGGGAGGGAGGGGAGAAAACTTTATTGGATCCAATTTATGTCAATTGTTATAAAGGAACAAAATTTCTTATGTATGTATGCTGTTTTGATATGTTGATGATTACAATAAAATTTTGAATTTAAAAAAAAAAAAAAACAACAGAATGAATGAAAGAGGGTATCCAATCTGGCTAGACAGGACTTGTGAGCTGCACTGTAGACTATATCTCCATAGCCAAAGACAGGGAGGATCATTTTCTGGACAAGCACATGGCTGAACGGCAAGGGAATACACCTACAGTTCCTATTTAGTGCACCAAGCTTGGGATGTAATTTCTTGTAGATGCCATCCACATACCCAGAAAAGTTAAGGTGCTGATCAAGCCAGACACCAAGATACCTTAAGGAGGTAACATCCTCAATCATAGCACCATCCAGTATGTGGAAGGAAGGGAGGGGGGAAGCCTAGAGAGTCTCTCCCTAGTGCCAAAGGTCAAGAAGACAGTCTTCTTGGCATTGAGGAACAACTGATTGGAGCAGAACCAGAGCTGAGCTTTATCAAAGTCCATCTGGAGTCTGGCTGCCACATCAGAAGTGGAGGGGCCAGATGTGTACTGGACAGTGTTGTCTGAGTGCATGTGACTGGATGTAGACAGCAAAGAAATCATTTAGGAAGACAGATCAGAGAAGTTGGCCAAGGACAGAGCCTGGAGGGATTCCAGTATTGATGGGGAGGGGGGATTGGAAGTCATCTATCCTAACTGATTGAGTCCTGCCCTCTAGGTAGGAGCAGATCTAGCTAATGGAGGGGCCTGAGAGTCCTGCTGCTGTGAGTTTATCAAGGAGAAGGGTGTAGGATACCATGTCAAAGGCCTTAGCCAGGTTGATAAAGGTTGCAGTGGTGATAAGGCCCTGGTCCATAATTGAGAGAATGGAGTCAGTAAGCAGAAGGAGGGATGTAGAGGTTGAGTGGAATTTACAAAACACAGACTGGAAAGGGGTGAAAAGTAGGTGTCGAGGAAAGGGGTGAGCTGAGCTAGTACTATGTGCTCCTGAAGTTTTGCAAGGATAGGGAGTAAAGAGGGCAGAAGTTGGCAGGATTTGAGGGGTCTCCACCTTTGGGGAGGGTATGACCATGGCATGCTTTCAAGCAACAAGGATAGAGGCTAGAGAGAATGAGAGGATTAGGAGAGAGACAAGTGGAGAAATGATAGCTGGGGTGGGGAGATGAGAAGTTTGGAGTCAAGCCCATTTGAGTTCATTCCCTTGACAGGGTTTAGGGCTAGGAAGGCCTTGACAGTGTCTGACATGGAAACGGGAGAGAAAGAGAAAGAGGGGAATGAAGATGGGGTACACGGGGTGGTGCAAAGGGGGAAGTGGAGGAGAGAAAGGAGAGAAGGGAAGAAGCACAAGTGGTGAAGAAGGTACTGATTTCAGTAGCCACAGAGAGGAGGTCAGAAAGGGAGGTACCACCCACCTTGAGGACAGGTATGGGAGGCTTAGCAGGTGGGGAGAAAAGGGCTTGAATGATCTTCCATAACTTAGAAGGATGATCAATGTCAGTTTGAAAGGAGGCAGAAAAGTATTGAGTTTTGGCAAGTCTAATAGCCCTGGTGCACACATTCCAAAGGGAGCAGTACTTGTGGAAGTCCACAGGGGAGCTGGTGGTCTTGTGCTTCTTCCAAGCTTGATCTCATGCATGCTGGTAGTCCAGCAGTTCAGCTGTGAACTAGGGAGGTGGGACCCCTCTTACCCTGGTTCTCCTGAGGGGAGCATGCTGATTCCAGATGTCCAGAAATTTGGACTTGAAATAGCTGAGGGCTGAGTCTATAGAGAAGGCAGAAGGGATGGGTGACCAGTCAGTATTCACCAGGTCCTCAAAGAGGGCAGCCAAATCCAAGGATTTGAATAAGCAAATCAACTGGAGTTCGGGGGAAACTTTGGGATGGTGAATTTTATGTACATAGTAGATCATGTGGTGGTTGCTCAGAGCATCAGGAAGAATACTGGCATCAATAATACAGTGTGGATGGGAGGTGACAGCCCAGTCTAAGAGGATATGGTTGTGAGATTTAAAGAGCCCCTGACACCATTGTGACAACTTTGTGAAAATGTAATGTTTAGCACAAGTGAGTTTATATTTTATTGTTATTTCTGTATTTCTCATTATTCTTTATCACTAACGACATCTGCATGTAAACAGGATCACTACCCTATCTGTTCTGGCTGTTTGCCTACATATGACATCACAGTTCTGTTTATGACATCATAGTCTGTTGTTGTGGGGATAATTATGATGCCATAAACAGGGGATTCTGTATTTTATTTATTTCTTTATTTAAAAGTTGGTAACCGGGAGAAGCACCATGACCAGAAGTTTGTTTCCATGTGCAACCTGAATTATGATGTCATATGTAGGATAGTGGAAAGAGCAGATAAAGTCTATGGAACAGTAAGCCTCTTTTGTACAGCTGTCCTTGGTAATAAAGAAAAAAGTAAATAATTATAGAAAATATATGAAATACAAACTGAACTAACTCACATTTTTTCTAAGTTTTTATAATGGTGTCAGGGGCTCTTTAAGGTTTAGGTGGGTGGGGTCAGTAATTAATTGGGTCAGATTGAGGAATACAATGTCTTTGCAAATTTTGTCATGAGAAGGAGAGAGAGCCAATTTAAGTTAAAGTCACCTAGAATGTGGAGTTCGCCAGTGGAGGCATCTGTTATGAGAGTTGTAAAGAGGTCAGTCATTGATGATGGGGGAAGGTCCGGGCAACAGTATATACTGGCCATAAAGATGGGGAGGGAGGAAGGGAGGGAGAGTTTTACAAGTACAGCTCAAAGGCAGAAGGGGAGGAGATAGATAGTATAGGTGAGAACTGGATAGAGGAGAGATTCATGGCCATAACGCCACCCCTGCTGGTACTGTCCTGTTGGATAATGGAGTAGCTGGGGATGGAGATGCTATTATCAGGGATTTGGGGGGACAGCCAAGACTTAGAAATGATTAATATATTAGGGTGAAAGTTGAGCATGAGTGGCTGGAGAAGGGTTATCTTGGGAGGAGGCATCTGGTGTTGAGATGTACGATTTTCAAGCCTTTGGGAAGACAGGTGTGGGGATATCAGATTACCTCAAATTGGCAGGGCAGTGTGTCAAAGCAGTGGGTAAGGCCAGTGGGATTCTGGGATGCATAGGGAGAGGTATGTCCAGCAGGAGGAGGAAGGTGATGTTGCCACTGTATCACTCGCTGGTCAGACCCCATCTGGAGTACTATCTCTAGTTCTGTAGGCTGCACCTCAGAAATGACATACACAGGGTGGAGGGGAGTCCAGAAGCAGGCAACTGAAATGGTGCTGGAGTTTCACAAGAAACACTATGAGGAGAGACTCAGGGATCTCAACATGTACACCCTGGAGGAGTGGATAGTGAGAGGAGACATAATAGAGCCCTGCAAGTACCTCATGGGGTGAACAGTGTGCAGGAGGGAGTCTCTTTTAAATGAGAAAGAGTGCCAGGACCAAGAGGCATATGATGAATTTGAAGGGGGGGGGGAGTTTAAGAGTGATGTGAAGAAGTACTACTTCACTGAAAGTGTGGTGGATGCCTAGGACAACTGCCAGTGGAAGTGGTGTAGGCAAAAACAGTAGGGGGCTTCAAGCATATGTGGGCTAGACATAGGGGGAATATTAATAAATAGGCATGGTGGAGGGAGGATCACTGGAGACCAGTTAGGGTCTGTGGAGACAGACTAGGTACTGTAGATACCATATGGGCAGACTGGATGAACCAAGTGGTCCTTTCCTGCTGACTAATTCTATGTTACTATGTTTCTATATTTGCTTACTCCTGGTCCTCGTTCTGAGTGCCTATCTGTTTCTGATTTCAGACTCTAGTATTTAAAACCAACTCAGTATACAGTCCTTCTACTGCACCATTCTAAGTGCTGCAACATGTGACATCATTAGTTGCCATCAGTCAATCACTTTAGACACTAATATCACTATTGGCATAAGTTACAACTTCAGTGAAGTGCAGTGTCAGTGGCTCAGTAGATAGCACACTCGCCTCTGAGGCTGGGAAATCAGAGGGCTGTGGGTTCAGTTCCCACATCTAGCACTTGGGTTAATATCCCAGTACTGACACTGTAGTGCAGCATGAGAGGGGTGCTGCACTTCTGAGGTGCCCTCTTTCGGATGAGACGTTAAACCGAGGTCTCATCTGCCTGGATTGGTGGTAGTTCAGGTGGATGTTAAAGATCCCATGGCACTTATCGAAAGTGTAGGGGAATTTCCCCGGTGTCCTGGCCAAATTTCCTCATTCACTATAAATACCACCAACAGCTTAATCTGGTTCAAAGTCAGTTGGCATTCATCTGTATTCCCCACCCCCGGGTCATGCCTGAAAATAGACAGGATTTGTCTAGTGCACTTACCCAGTCAACTAAAAATAAATAAATAAATAAATAAATGAAAATTGAGCACATTGTGAGGCTGTTCCATTTTCTTTCATCCAGCAGAACATACAAGTAGTGGTATCAGGAATTTGTGACTGATTGCAACTGATGGAACTGGGAGTATTTCAAGATCCTGAAACTCTGTTTCCCAAGTTCCCAAGTTTCAGGATCACTACACCATGTGCCGATGGGTGGAGTTTGCCCAGGGTGTAGTTAGTTATAAAAATTATGGAGGGTGTGTGGGACAAAGCCCCCCAAAGCATTAAAAAACTCCTCAATTGGAAAACTTCGCCCATAGGGTAAATGTGTTTCTGGTTGTTGGTGACGACAGGATCCTGAAACTCAGGGAACAGAGTTTCCGGATCTCATAATATATCCATGGAGCGGCTATAGCCGTTCAATGGGAGGTTATTTACAGAGTTGATTGTAAAGAACAGGGGGACAGAAAACAAAAGATGAGATACATACTGTATACAGATCATGAAGAGGGAGGAAGCATATATGAATTGTTATTCTGAGGCAATGTTACAGCCAGCTAGTTTGTACGGTCTTGTTTTTGTAGTGTTACAAAGTATTTTAGGAAGCTTGGCTAAAAAGTAACGGAAGGCTTAACAGTTTTTGAGAAGCAGGAGACAGTTTGTATTATTATGCATGCAGTGATCTTGGATTTACATGTGTCAAACAACAAAACAAAGCACAGATGCCTGTAATTTGAACATAAAAACAGTTTTAATGAAAGCAACATGTGCTTGTATTGCATTGTTCCTGCATGGTTTAATACAACATTTTTAAAGGGCAGGATATCATCAACTCTGGTCCCTGTCCAGGTCTACATAAAAGCTCCCATGGCACTCAGCATAGAAGAGTAGGGTAATTTGCTACTTACAATCAAAACCAAATGAAAGCACAGTAAAATCACTATATAGCAATCACCTTTCTGCCTACAATATATTATACAACAGGAACATAAAGTGATAACCCACCACCTTTGTGTTATGTGTCCAGGCCTGCTCAGTTTGACTTCCATATTTCTGCTTACACTCGGTGGATTCTTTTCCAGCAAGTGTGAAACTGCTTCCTAGGATATTGATCAAATTTACACAAATACATCTGCTTAACTTCATGTAACAGATCTTGCAGAGTACAGTCTTTTTGTTGCAGTACCCACTGGCAACGTGTTTGCCATAAAACCAGTTTTACACAGGTGAAGATTACTTTTTGAAGTTCCAGCATGCCATTTCTCCCAACCATTACCAAAAACTCCGAACATCTAAGTATCACATGTCAGAGAGCCAAAAACTGGTTCTTTCCATCCCTTTTCCAGTATATGCTATAAGTCACAAATGAAAGCACAATACAAAGCCAGCTGATTTATGGTCTGCGTTAACTCTCCACATGCTGGCCTTGGGCGGACCCTTTCAGTTGTGCTTTTGTGTTTGTTGGTGTTCCCTACATTTATTTTTCCATGGTAACACATCCAAAGGACATCGCACATTTTAGCACGGGTTCAGGTTTCTATTAATAGTGCTTCAAATGCCTTCTCTGGTATTCTTGGGCTACTAGGGAACATAGGGGTTTCAAGAAAAGAACAAGCAATAACTGGAGAGTGTAATTATTTCCTAGGCAATGTATTCACTTGTTCAACAGTAAGTTTCCATTGTCTAATTTTTTTTTGTTTGTTTGTTTTTTGTTTAAACCTCCCTAATGTAACTAATGGGTTTCATTTGCCTGTTCTGGGATCCATAATATTGTTCTGAACCATCTTGATGAAAAGGGACACACCATTTTTTTACCAGTATAAGCCAAGGAGAAGGGCCCCCCCTTTTTTTAATTCAATATTCTTTATTCAGCAAACAAGAAATCAAAAAAACACATTGTACAGGAACTTGCTCAAACAAATTTTTACATACAAATGACATCCCCAACCCTCCAACCCTCCCCCAAAAATCCCAACCTCCCAGCCTCCCCACCCACTACCACCAGAGCAGAGGATATGGGCAACCTAAGCTGTATAAAAAGGGTACAAAATTGAAGCTACTGCCTCAATTAATAGGGCATGGTATAAGCCATAGCTGTGCTTTAAGGTGGTCTAGGAAGAGGATGTCTGAAGGTGATGGACCATTAGTAGTGTAGAAAGGGGTTCCCATATACATTTATGCTTAGCTATATTATGGTGTAGACCCACAATGATTTGTTCTGCTTGGAGGGCAAAGAATACCTCCTTTTACCATTCCATATAGCTGTGTGTAAGTCAATACAGCCAATGTTTTAGAATGACTTTTTTAGCAGTTGCTGAGATTAAGGCAATGTGGGCACATGAGGCGCCAGTAACCTTACCAGAGTAATCCCCTAGTATACATATCTCCAGACAAAATTTATCATGGAGATTTAAGAGGGGGTCCATGCGAGATTGAATCTGAGGCCAGAAGGGAGCAATCTTCACACTTGATCACAGCATATGTAACAGTGTACCAGGAGCAAGATGGCATTTAGGACAAATATCTGTGGTAATGTGACCCATCCTATGTAGTTTGACCGGAGTAAAATAGAGGTCATGATTAATCTGGAATTGCATATATCTATAGCGGTCCCATTTAATGATCTTATAGAGATGCTTCCAGATTGAGGGCCATTGTCTTGGAGAGGAGAGTGATGGAAGAGAGTAATCCCATTCATAAGCCCTGCTACCTTCCTTACGTGCCATGATGGCAATAAGGAACTGATATGAATGAGAGATTAAGTGGGAGGTGGTCAGGGACTCCAGGTATGGATGAATTATGGAAGAGAAGGGGTTGTCCCATGAGGTATTGCTAAAGAGATGAAGTAACATATGCAAAATTTGTAAATATTTACATATATGGGAAGGGAGCCATCCGAATATAGTATAGTACTAGTACTTGGAAGGGCATTAGTTTCTGGTTAAGCACCAATTGTTCTACATATTCTACACCCATGTTAGGCCAGAATAATGACGGGTTGATGGTTTTCCCTGATATTAGTAAGTTGGGATTGCCAAACAAGGGTTGGGAGGTATCCCTGAGTGGGTCCACCGCCAGAAGTGAGGTAAGCTGTGAATGTACTTGGAATGAAGAGCTGAATGGGCTAACCTCTAGTTGTTTAGGGAGGTGCTTTTCACATAAAAAGGGAAGCAATTTATAGTCGATATTATATTGAGAGGGTAAACCTTGTTCTATCTTTACCCAAAGAGGAAAATAAGAATCACCCACGGCCTTCAGGGGAGGTTTGAGCCAGTATACGATTCTCATTAAATGAATGGACAAGTAGTAAAGGAAGATGTTAAGGGCTTGCAGACCCCCATCTGTTTTGTGACATGTGAGGCGAAGGTAGTTCCTTCTAGCCTTCTTCCCCTTCCAAAGGAAAGAGCTAAAAATGCAGTGAACTTGAGAGAACCATGATAGGGGAAGAGCACCATTAAACATTAAAAGTGGGTAAAACAACCGGGTTAAAATGTTCATCTTAAGGATGCTCATACAACCCCTTAGGGTGAGAGAAAGCTGGGATCATCTGATTAAATTGGTTCTTATTACTGTCAGTAAGGGATCAAGATTGAGCTGCTTGAATTGGCTAATCGAGGGTGTGAGGAATATTCCTAAATATTTCAGCTTGTCAGACTTCCACTGTAGACCCAGGTGCTCCATGTCTGTCCGGAGTGTGTATTTGTTGTGGGGCATTATCTTGGTTTTGCCCAGATTTAATTTATAGTTTGAAATCAGGCCAAATTGTGCAATAATATTTAAGGCTGCCGGGAGCAACTGGGCTAGAGAAGACAGATGCATAAGAATATCATCCACATAAACCAAGGGCTTATATTCTTGACAGCGGAGTAGTATACCCGTCACCAGGGGAGAGCACTTAAGTTTCCTAATTAATGGTTCCAGAAATAAGTTAAACAAATAAGGGGTGAGAGGGCAGCCCTGATGAGTGCCCTGCTTTAAGAGAAAAGGGGTGGAAAGTACACCATTACAGGAGACCCTAGCAGATGGGGAAGTGTAGAGAATTTGGATCCATCTAATAAATTCTGTAGGGATATGAAAATGGGGAAGAAGAACAAACAAATAGTCCCATGATACTCTGTCAAAAGCTTCCTCTGCATCCAGGGAAATCAAAGCTGCTGGAGTAAGAGCAGCAGGATGCAGACAGAAGGTAGGAGATTTTCCTCAGATGGTTTGCGGAGATCCAATTTGTTCCTTGCTGATAAGTGAGTCCCACACATGGCTTAATCAAGTTGACAAAATCTTAGCAAGTATTTTAAGATCCGTATTAATCAGGGAGATTGGCCTATAATTAGGCCAGGAAGGGGTCCTTGTCTGGTTTGGAAAGAACTACTATAATAGCCGCTGTGAGGGAGGGGTCAGTGATACCTTCTTGAAAGAAGTACTGAAAGGTGTCCAGAAGAATGGGGGCCACCTGTTCTTTAAAAGCCTTGTAAAAGTTGTTAGTAAACCCATCTGGACCCAGTGATTTATCAGGAGGGAGATGATCTATTGCATCAAGAATCTCTGATAGGGATAGCAGTGCCTCAAGGACTGCCACCTGGAGGTCCAGTAAGGCAGGGAGGTGAACATCATGAAGAAAGGTGTCCAGTTGTGCAGATGAGAAGGGGGCCTGGGGGGAGGAGTAGAGATTCTGGTAATAATCTTTAAAGGCCTCAGTGACGCAGGAGGAGAAAGTGAGTAGATGACCCGAGGATGAGTGAATGGCAGTTACGATTCTATCAGAGGTGTGGGAATGGAGGTGAAGAGCGAGGAATTTACCTACCCATTCCCCTTGGTCAAAGTAGCAGGCCTTGGACCTCAACATTACATACTCTGCTCATTCTCCAATAAGTTTGTTGTACTGGGCACATAGGGATTTGAGTTGTTCCCATTGCTCTATGGGGGCATCAAGCGGGGTATGCTCCTCCGCGTGTTTTATTCACTCAAGAATAGAGGAGTGGGAACTAGCTAATAGCTTTTTACGTTTAGTAGAAATATGTATAAATTCCCCTCACAGGGAGCATTTGAGGGCACACCATAGTATGTTTAATCTTGGCATGGAGGGGGCATTCATGAGCTGGAAGCTGAGAATAAAGTTTTGAATGTGTTGCATAAGCTCCTCTGATTTTAGTAGTTGATCATTTAGCCTCCACATTCTCTCTTTACTACTAGCAGGGAAAAATTCCAATTGAAGGGAGATAGGGTGATGATCCAAAAGACTTTGGGAGTGTAGCAACACAAATTGACTCCCCCACATAAGATCTTTTCCCAGAAGAAAGAAACCACTCCAGGAGAAAGAGCGACGGGGGGGGGGGAGTAGAAGGAATATTCGTTCCTTGTGGGATTGAGTATCCTCCAGGGATCAATGAGACCCAGAGAGTACATTAAATCATGAATGACCCTACAGCTAGGTGAAGAGAGATGATTGTGGGGCCCAGATCTTTCCAGAAGGGGAGAGAGGACTATATTCCAGTCTCCTCCTGAGATCATAGGTAGAGCAGACCAGTCAGCTAGGATGGGTGTCAGGGAAGTAAAAAAGGCAGGATCCTCCGAGTTGGGGCCATAAACGGAGCCACGAATGACTTCAGTGTGACCTAAAAGGGCCCATATGAAGATGTACCAGCCCTGAGGATCTATAATTTCATGTATAAACCAGAAGGAGATCTTACGGGCAACTATGATGGCTACCCCTCTTTTACAGGAGTCTAAGCCAGCACCGAAAACTTGCCCAACCCAGATTTTCTGTAACAATAGGATTTGAGTGACCGGGAGATGGGTCTCCTGCAGGAAGGCCACATCCATTTGCAGAGATTGTAAGTGGAGGAGAATTTTGGTCCTTTTCAAAGGAGGCTGAGCTCCTTTGACATTCCACGAGTAAAAGTTAGACTTGGCCAACGTAGTACAGCAGGTACAAAAAAATTGGACCTGCAGTATTCAAGTAAGCCCAATACCTGTAGAAAAGGGAAAGCATATTAATACTCAATCTGGTGGCATTACCAACCTGTAACCTCCCCCCAACCAACCCTATTGCCATGGTAACTTGTGAACTGTCTCATTGAATGTGATCCCACCCCCCCTTGGAGCCCCTTAAAGTGAAACATGAATAAACACTTGACAAACACCTGACAAAGGGAGGGATAGTGAGGCTGAATAGAATGAACGGTGGGTGGGCACAGGGGGACAGTGAAAAAGCAGGGATACTGAATGAATATTTCTGCTCAGTAATCACAAAAGAGGAGGGGGAAGTGCCTAATCCAATTAACAGAAGCACTCTTGATGGGGAGATCGATCCCAGTCCTTTCACAGAAGAAAGGGTTCTGCAAGAACTCCTAAAACTGAAGGTGGACAAAGCAATGGGTCCTGATGGAATTCACCCAGAATTCTAAAAGAATTAAGGAGGAACTAGTGAAAACACTGGCTACTCTTTTAATAAATCATGGGAGGATGGTGGTACCCGAGGACTGGAGGAAGGCGGATGATTCCTCTCACAAAAGTGGGACCAAGATAGAGGCAGGAAACTACAGACCTGTCAGTCTGACCTTCATGTAGGGAAAGTGATGGAGTCACTCTGAAGGAAAGAATAGTTGAGTACCTAGAGGCCAGTGGAGCACAGGACCCAAGACAGCATGGGTTCACAATGGGAAGGTCATGTCAGACTAATCTAATAGATTTCTTTGACTGGGTGACCAAAGTAGTAGACTAGGAGGGGCTGTGACATGGCCTACCTAGACTTTAGCAAGGCATTTGACACAGTCCCACACAAAAGATTAATAGTCAAATTAACTAGCCTGGGAGTGGGTCCCAGGGTGGTAGCCTGGTAAAACATTGGCTACACAACAGGACACAGAAGGTAATTGTAAATGGAGTCCACTCTGAAGAAAGAGGGATTTCAGTGGGTTCTGCAGGGTTCAGACTGGGTCCAGTCCTTTTAATGTCTCTACCAGTGACATTGCAGAGGGACTGAAGGAAAAGTATGCCTTTGCAGATGTCACAAAGATCTGCAACAGGGTTGATACACAAGGAGGCGTGGAAAGGATGAAAAGGGACTTGGCAAGGTTGGAGGAATGGTCAGAAGTATGGCAGCTAGGATTCAATGCAAAGAAGCGCAAAATAATGCACCTGGGAAACAAGAACCCAGGGGAAGTATACACAATGGGTGGGGAGGTAGTAATAACAAAAAAGGAAAGGGACCTGGGGGTAATCATATCAGATGACCTTAAGGTTAGCAAGCAATGTGAGAAGGCAGAAGGGAGGGCTGGGGGTATACTGGGATGTACAGTGAGAGGCATCAGCAGCAGAAAACAGGAAGTTGTTATCCCTCTGTACAGACAGTTGGTGAGACTCCCATCTGGAGTAATGTGTCCAGTTCTGGAGACCCCATCTCCGCAAGGACATAGACAAGATAGTGGTAGTCTAGAGGAGGGCAACTAAAATGGTGCAGGGTCTGCAAGAGAAGCCATATGAGGAGAGACTAAAGGAGCTTAATATGTATACCCTTGAGGAAAGAAGGGAGAGGTGGGACATGATAGAAACCTTTAAGTACCTCAGTGGAATCAACAAAGTCCAAGAGGGTAGCATCTTTCAGAAAAAGAGACATGCAAGAACAAGGAGACACAATTTAAAGATAGAAGGAGGGCGGTTCAGGGGCAATGTGAGGAAGTATTATTTCACAGAGAGGGTAGTGGATGCATGGAACAGCCTTCCTGAGGAGGTGTGGGGTCTAAAACTGTGGGAGAATTCAAGAATGCATGGGACAGACATAAGACAATTCTTGTGGGGGGTAGGAAGAAATAGGCTGTTGGTTAACTAGGATCTGCGGCCTATCCTGTAGGTAGGGAAATGGGCATACTAGATGGGCCAAGCGGTCCTTATCTGCCGTCAAAGTCTATGTTTCTAAGTATCCCAACCGTAAATAGGTGAGCTCCAAACCCAACAACAAACACATGAATGTCATCTCCAACAACACCCAAACCTCCCCCCACCCCGCCCCTCAAACAACAATAGAATTATATGAACAGACTACCCAGTCAGTTATCTAAATATGCATACTATCTAATGCCAAGGGGCTGAAAACTGTAATCAGCGGTAAACTTCCATAATGAAAGGCAGTTGGCAGCCCAACTGGCAATTTAATATTTAAACATTAAACAATCTAGAATCATGTAAGGAAAAACAAGAAGGGCCTTGCGCTCCTTCTAGATGGAACCATGTGGCATGGCAGGCCTTAAAAACAGTATTGCCTTAGATTCAGGGGGAAAAAAACAGGGAGAAAGGAAGGGTGGAATGGAGGGGAAGGGAAGAAGGGAAGGATGAAGGAAAGAATGGTAAGTTCAGTTACTAGGACCAGGAAAAAGATAAGGGATTAGTAGGCTGGGGGGGATCAACCAAATGGAACTAAATAAAATGAGGTCCTGAAGTTAAACTGCCCTTTGATTGACCAAGTCCAGCCAAAGACGATTCACTGAAGTGAAGTCTATCCAGGTAAGTCTTCAGGAAGCTCCAGGATGGAGTCACAACATGAACGTGCAGAGTCTTGTAGCATACACAGTCCGTAACACCGTTAGCCCATATATCAAGGATCTGCGCACATTTGAAATGGACCTCGTGAACATACGCACAGGCTCAGAGTAATGCAGCTCACACATTCGCGCAGCAAGCAGAGTACAACATAATGGTTGAAGAAGCCTGATCATGCTAGGCAGAAAGAAAGGTAAATAACAGTTGCTGTCACTACTATAGTGACCCCATTAGGGCTAAAGGGTCCTCGTACTCTGTGGTAACAGCAAGCGTTTGGAAAGATTAAACATCAGCCAAGACGCACAGAGGGCGACCCTTGTCAGGCCACAGCCAGGATAGTCCACTGACAGGCCATCTGAGTTGCACACCAGCAAAAGTAGGAAAGAAGCAGAAATCAGTAAGTAACTTTAACAGGAGACCCAGGGTTGCTGAATCCAGTAGAAAGCCTAATACTCAACGGTCCAAAACGAGATTGGGGAACAGGGTGGTAAGATCTTGTGTGGCATGGACAGCATTTTCAAAGGTCTTCTATGAGTTGTTGCAGAGGACAGAAAGCCAGGCAGGGTAAAGCATTTTGAATTTAATGCCTGCAGCAATAATCCTTGTTACTGCCTGATGGTAGTCTGCTCTTTTTTGTCATGTGGCAACCGGGAGGTTTTGAGCAATATGAAGGGTGGAGAACTCCCATTTAATTTCCTGAACCTCTCTGGTTTTGTCGTGGATATGCTGGCGAACCAGATAATTTAGCAGGTGGAGGATGAAAGGCTTGGGATTAGCTCCGGGGGGAGGCCTCAGTCTTAATGAGCGGTGGGCTCTCTCGACTATGTAGGAGGCGCTGTGCTGGGGGAGGGGCCCTGCGATTTTGAGGAGCAACTTTTGGGCAAAGATCGTAAAACAGCCCCCTTCAGCCTCCTCCAGAAGGTCGAATATTACCAGGTTGTTCCGTTGGCTTCAGCCTTCCAGATCCTCCAGCTTGAGTTCCATCTTGGCTAATCGCTGCTGAAGGTTGGTGAGCTCAGGGTCTACTTTTTTTTGTTAGGATTCGATGGAGGAGGTTCAGGTACAGACATCACTTATTTTTTTGACAGATTCGGTGAGTTCCCCCTTTATGGACTTCAGGTTGGTTGCAAAGTCATTGAAGGCGTTTTTTAATGGAGCAAGCTCCGTCAAAAATTTATCCCCGGCAAGTGGCAGACCACGGGCGGTTGCCTGTAGAGCTTTCCCAGAGGATTGCACTTGCTTCTTAACTTTCTTGCTCTGCTTTTCCAGGGTCTGAGGCAGCATGTGAGATGGGAGGGCTGCCTCATTTCAGCTTCCATCGGATGGCTTGGTGAGCTAATCTGAACCCAGGTCTCTACAGGGCAGTCTTCAGATAGATTAGCAGGTAGATAAAACAGTTTTAAGCTGTCAGAAGTGGTGAATAGATCAAATTAATTAGATACAAAGCAGATTAGGAGTGGGAGCGGGTGAAGTGCGTGGCTTTCGGTGAAGAGGCATCACATGATCTTGAAGGGCTCCCTTTTAAACTAATGCAAAATTTCTCTAGATACAAACATACGAACATGTAAAATTGGCAGCAGAAACAGGCCTCATGGTCTATTGAACCTATTCAAGTGTGCAGCTAGCCCCTCATCTCACAGCTGCCCCTCCTGCCCCCTCCCAGTATCCCTACCCTTACCCTATTCCAACCCTCTTGAAACTGTCCACTATCCTACAAAACACTATCTCATCTGATAAGGTGTTCCATTTGTCCACCACTCTTTCTGTGAAAAAATGTCCCCTCATCTCCCTCTTGAATCTTCCCCCCGCCAATCTCAGTCCATGCCCTCTTGTGTCCCTCCCACTTCTCATCTGAAAATTCCCTTCTGTGTTGGTCTTGTTTATCCCCTTCATATACTTAAAGGTCTCGATCATATCCCCCCATCCCTCCTCTCCTCCAGTGAATATATGTTCAGCTGTCCCAGCCTGTCCTTGTAGGGTTTGCTCTCCAATCCCTGGATCATCTTTGTGGCTCTTCGCTGCACCCCCTACAACAATCTGGTGTCCTTCTTCAGGAATGGGCACCAGTACTACACGCAGTACTCCAGGTGGGGCCTGAGCAATGACCTATACAGGGGCAAGATAGCCTCCCTCCTTCTGGAGGTGATCCCTCTCGCAATACACCCCAGCATTTTGTTGGCTTTTGCTGACACCTTCCTGCATTGAGCAGAGTTGTTCATGCTCCTCGTAATGATCACTCCGAAGTCCTTCTCCTCTGTGGAGCTCCCCAACTGTAACTCATTCAAGTGATAATCCCTCCCCTGGTTCCTGGCTCTGAAGTGCAGAACCTTGCACTTCTTGATGTTGAACTCCAACTGCCATGTTTCCGCCCAGTCCTGCAGCTTGGTCAGGTCCTCCTGCAACCCCTTCCACCCCTCTGTGCCATCAACCACAGCTCTCATCTTGGTAGTGTCTGCAAACAGACTGATCTTGCTCTGGATCCTGTGTGAGATGTCTGCAATATAAATCCCAAACAGCACCGGTTCCAGTACTGATCCCTGTGGTACTCTGCTCATCACCACTCTCGGTGACGAGAGGTCCCCCACCACCACCACCACCACCACCCTTTGCTGCCTTTCCTTTAGCCAGTTTGTGATCCATTTCAACATTTTTGGTCCCGCCCACACATATTCCTGTTCCCCCCCCCAGCCTCCCATGCGGCACTGAATCAAAGGCTTTGCTGAAGTCCAAATACAGGACATCCACTGCATGGCCCTTATCCAGTTCCTATGTCACCCAGTCATAGTACTCTACAAGGTTTGTCTGGCAGGATCTGCCCACCATAAATCCATGCTGTTGACCATCCTGGAGACCATTTTCCTCCAAGGAGCTCACTAGCCTCTCTTTTAGTATGGTCTCCATAAGCTTTCCAAAGATCGATTTGAGGCTTACTGGCCTACAGTTTCCTGGTTCATCCTTTGGGCCATTTTTGTGGATGGGCACCACATGGGCCATTCTCCAGTCCTGTGGTACACATCTCGTGTCCAGGGAGGTATTGAACAGGTCAGCCAGTGGCCCTGCCAGGACCTCTGCCAACTCCTTTAGTACCCTAGGGTGAATGCCATCAGGTTCTGGTGCTTTGTCCACCCTTAATACCTCAACTCATCTAGTACCCTGCTCTCTGTAATCCCTACATCTGTCATCCCCTTCCCACCTACCCATCACCCACTCACCTGGGTATCAGCCCCCCCTTCTTCTGCATGAATATAGAGCAGAAGTATTCATTCAGTGCCTCTGCCTGCTCTACCCCATTCTCCACCCACCCCCATCCTTCTCAATTCTCACCAGCTGATCCTTGCACTTTCTTCTCTCTCTCTGATGTAGCGGAAGAAGTCTTTTTCTCCAATTTTGATTCCCTACCAGTCTCAGCTCCCTGGATGCCTTGGCCACCCTGACCAGTCTGGTAACCTCCCAGGACTTCCCCATGTACGTATCCTCATCTTCACCCCTCCCCGATTTCCTGTACTTTTGAAATGCTAGATAATCATACTAAAAAGAAAACACCTGATTCCTCCTGATGATCTTCCAACATTGGTCAATGCCTTTATGACGTCTTGCCTTGACTACTGCAATGCCCTTTACCTAGGGCTACAGGGGGCTGATATCCACCACCTGCAGCTGGTGCAGAATGCAGCAGCCAGGCTGTTGAATGGCACTTTTAGGGCCAGTCATATTATGCCTGTGCTCCACGGGACTGCACTGGCTGCCAGTGCAGTGGTGGATCACCTTCAAAGCTGGGTTACTGACCTATAAAGCCCTACATGGGCAGGGACCCCACTACTTGCAAGATCTCCGTCACCCTTACTGACCCCTCCACCCGCTCCACCAACAAGGGATTGCTAGAGATTCCCAGGGTCCGGCTGAAAATGTCAGGGGCCCGGTCTTTTGCTTTTGCAGCACCTACCCAGCGGAGTTCTCTGCCTGGTTGGGTTCGAGAGTGCCTGACCTTTCAGAATTTTTAAACAGCACTTAAAACTTATTTATTTAGCCTGGCATTTCCAGATTGTTCTTAGTTCTTTAAGTTTGGTATTTATTAATGTAACCCCCCCCCTACAAATGGGGGTTCCTGAAAAGTCCTCCGTGAGCTTGCCTAAATGCTCACTGCCAGGCTGGTGTCCTGCGTTCTAGCCGTTTAAATGGTAATGCTAGAGAGTGCCTGTAAAGCCTCTGTGTACTGTCTCTTTAAGAGCTGTCTGGTTGCAGTTATAATTAAACTGGGAAGGGGGCTGAGTGTGTCCATGCTCGAGTCCCGCCCGGACTGCTGGATAATCACTTCATTTCTGCCATCGCTAATTGCGCAGAGGGAGCACTGTTAGAAGATGTGCTTGTTCACCGATTCTCTATTAGAGTAATAATAATATTGTAGTTTGTTCTAACCTGCCATTTTTGTAGCAAGGACTTTCCTGGCTATCTCCACCATTTTGGTCTTGAACTGCTGAACTGGACCGATCAGTACTGTGGGACTCTAAAATGGAGCCCGCTTACAAGGGCTGTGTGGAGTAAAAATCTGTGGGAATTGTAGTTTTGGGCTTTGGCGCCTTTTTGCACCTGTAGGGGGAGCCTTGTTGTGACTGACAGATGAGACAGCCAACTGAACCTGTTGGATCTGGGGGGAAATTCCCGGGTTGCCTGCTGTCTGGTTCAGATCTAAGTTGGAAGCTGAGGAAGCAACAGCTCAAGACAGTCGAGCAGCCGTCTGCCTAGTTTCACATGGGAGAACTGTGGAAAGGCCTGAGATTAGGCCTGTATGTCTGCCTGCTGCCCTGCGAAGGAACAGAGAGTTATTTTGTGGACTAAATCCGAGTTGGTGAGAATGAAGTAAGCCACTAAAGTGTGACCAGGCTCAACCTGAAGAAGACCAAGGAGTTTGTTGAATGCGATCAGCCTGTCAGGATTTCCAGCTACCTCTGAACTCCCAAATTGAGCAGAGACTTTGTGATCGTGACTGGAGAGCAGTTTGCCTGATACTGTAGAATCCTTTACATGTAAATGTGCTGTGTATTGATAGTGGGTCATGATTTGGTTCCCCACTGTGTGAACTGTATTCTGCTTGCTGGAAGCTGTAACCAGCCTAATCGGACTGAATCCGCATACATCTCCATTCGGCATGGGCCATGCCATGCTGGCCCTACCAGCCTACCCACTGCACAGAGAAAGCCATTGATGAGAGACCTGCCTGGGGATCAGCCCCCCTGCTCCACGCCTGAATAGGAACGATGCCTCGGCAAATCATGTGGGCCCTGCTTCTCCTGGCACTCCAGATCAACCACCTGCTGTCTCAATTTTCGTCCAGTCTGTGTCCAGTCTTGGGTATCGTGAATAATGACCAGGGTAGCTCCCTGCAACAACAGCTTAATCTGAGTGTGTCATATGATTGTTTTGTTGTTTCTTTTCCTTTATGAACTGATCACTCTGGCTCCGGATTACAAATAGTGTGTACTGTGCATGTTGTTTTTCAATCACAGGGCCCCAACCAGTTGCAACGCCAGCCTACCCGGGCAACAGTCCTGGCTAGCCCATCTCTTCTCCACCTGGGTACCCAGAGGGTGTGACTGTTAGGGACTCTGAAGTGCATGCATAACTGTTTTATTGATAGACCCTTTAAACAAATCAACCTGGTTACACCCCTCCCTTGTTCAAGTCCCCTGAATAAATCAGATCTAACTTTTTCTGCATTTAACCTGACTGTGGTTCCAGTTTGTACCAAGAGTACTTCACTGTTTAAATGGGAAGACTGGGTGGGCCAGGCGGTCCTTATCTGCCGTCAAATTCTATGTTTCTATAATTCAAGCATGCATGGGATAGTCATAAGGCAATTCTGGGGGGTGGGGGTAGGAAGAAGTAGGCTGCTGGTTAACTAGGATCTGCAGCTTATCCAGTAGGTAGGGAAATGAGCAGACTGGGTGGGCCAAGCGGTCCTTATCTGCCATCAAATTCTATGTTTCAAATTCTATGTTGCTATTTGTTGTGCATAACCTTGTTTTACAAGGTGTCCCCAGGGTTGAGCCAGAGGAACCAGCACTGGTGGTAAGTGCAAACAGTGTGGGTAATTGCCTGGTGTATAAGGGGTATTGTGAAAGTGATTATTGTACAGTGTTCTGGCCACTAGCAGGGAAAGAGGGGGGTTAAAGTGTCCTGGAGAGCTGTGCCCAGGTTCGTTTGACCACTAACAACCCTGACCTCCAGGTGGAGGCACCCATTTCAGAACTCAGGCCCCTTAACCTGCTACTAGCCAAGCAGGCAGGGGTAGTAGCCCTTGGGATAGCGCCACCTATGCTGTTACATCTTGGAGGCACAGTTGGGATTAGCGTCCTCTACTGATCAAAGGAAGGAATTACCCCATTATGTTCAGAATTGGTGGGAAAATGGAGGAGCTTGCTACGCCTAAGCTAAAAAGTGCCCCCCATAAGCTGTTAACACACCAAATGATGAGGTGGAGTGAGGCTGAGGGGCTAGATCCATGACAGACCCTCCTGTTACTGGATGTCCTCTTAGGGACCACAAATGCTGTTATTGTAGAAGCTGTGGAGCATGTCAAAGGTTTAGGGAAAGTTGACGTGAAAGGGAGGGATTCAGACCTGTTTGAGCAGACCATGGTAGTCTTACTCTCCTGCAGTTTTCCAGTAGATCCGGAGAAGGTACCCCCTGTTATTCTGCCAGAAGGGGCCCAGAAGGGGTGGAGGGTCATTCACCTGCATAGTGATCCGGCTACCCCCGGTGGGTCCCCCAGTGTAGAGGGTTCAAGGACAAGCTGCTCACGCTATTAGCTTCTGAGGGGCGAACTGCCCAAGAGTTAGTGAAGGTTCTAGACCTTTCTAAAGAACCCACACCATTGCAGTCCCCGGCTACGTCTCCTGCTTCCCCTAAGAGTTCCCCATGGTCACCTCTCCCATAATAATTCCCTCTGTGCAACTGGACCTCACAGGGGAGGATGATCTTGAAATCTGGATGGACTATGCTACCCACTTGGTACAGGAGTGGCAGTGCTCTGAGAGGGAGAAAAGAAAGAGACTCATGGAAAGCTTGAGGTGCCCTGCACTGGAGGCCATCCACTTCCTATAAGCCACTAGCCCAGAGGCTACTGCGGTTGAATACCTCTCTGCATTGGAAGAAGTGTTTGGGAGCACTGAGCCATTGGATGATTTACTGTAGAAATTCAAGTCTGCCAAGCAATGGAAGAACGAGAAGTTGCCTATGTTTGTCACTAGAATTGAGGGCCCTGCAGAGGGCCCACAGAAAAGGAAGGGTGCCGGCTAAGGAGCTGAACTGGGTCAGATTGGACCATATTCTCAAGTCAGCCAGGTACTCCAGTGTGATGATGCTAAAACTGAAGTTGCAAGACCGGAAGGCTAACCCTCCCGAGTACTGTCACCTCATGAAAGAGATTCGTGAAGCAGAGAATGATGAAGAGGGCTGGGAGCCCTGTGCTGGGGTTGTTTGTACATGCCAGACCCCTGAGAGAAGTGATGAAGACAAGGCACAGCAGTTGAGAGAGTTGATTAAAGAATTGACAGAGTGTTGAGGGGTAACCCACAAGCCACTGAGGCGGCCAGAGATCCTGACCTCTACCAGGCACCCCCTGAGTTAAGAAGTGAGGTGGGGGTGCATGTTGTCTCTTCAGAAACCTGGACTGCGGGTAACCTATTGGAAGAAGTACAAGATTTGAAAGCATTGGTGGGGGACCTACTATGAGCCACACAAACCCCCAAGCTTGGGGGGGGAATCCAGAGGATCAATAACACAAGCCACAAGTCAAAGAAGAACTTTGAAGTGCCCCTGATGTACCTAGACTGGGAGACGGCCTGCAACACCTCCAAGATCCAAGAGAACCCAAATTTTGTTGCCACTGTGGGGAGGACGAACACACCAGTTTCTTTTGTCACTCACCAGAGAATCTGAGAAGGGTTACCACTAGACTATTAGCCTTGATTTGATGGAACAACAACCGGCTGCCAGGTGGAGCTGCTTGAAAAAGTTGCTCTTCAAAGGCCTCTGATAAACTGACCTCTAAGTCTGCACCACCTGAATGGTCTGAGGTGGTGGGTCCTTTAATAGAAACAACAGTTAAGGTGAATGGTTTGTCCACCCGGGCTGTGCTTGACAGTGGGTCTCAAGTGACTATCATGTTCCAAGACTGGTATCGGAAGCACCTGCCTGATGTGCCCCTGCTACCCTTGGAAGGTTTGCATGTCTGGGGTGTGAGTGAGAAGTCTTATCCGTACTCGAGGTATATTCGGATCAGGCTGTCTTTCCCTACCTCGGTGGCTGGAGTGAATGAACAAGTCGAGACCCTGTCCTTAGTGTGTCCCCGTACTGGACTGTGTGATAGGGTTCCCTTGTTAATTGGGACCAATGCCCATATGTTTAGGAGGCTGGCGCAACTCTGCTATGAGAAACATGGGCAATGGACTGGGAGGGCCTTAAGAATTCCAGCTCTGATCAAGAGGGCCTATGATTTGCAGCAGAATCCCAAGGAAGTAGACCAGGATGAACTGGTAGGGGTCGTGTGGAAGAAGGATTCCAGTTCAATGGTACTGGCCCCTAACGCCCAGTTTACCATTCAAGGGGAGGTCAGCTCTGGAAAGATGTCAAGAACAAGATACTGATGTTGGATGTGCCTGGAAATGGAAAATTGCCAGAAGGGTTATTGGTCAAGCCCAGCATCTTGCCAGCTCGTGCTCATGCCTATGCATGACAGGTGATGGTCCAGATTCACAATGTGTCAGATCGAGAGATCTGAGTGAACAGAAGGTGCACTCTAGCTATGGTATACTGCACAGACACTGCCTTGTTGCCCAGCTACAAGCACCCTGGTAAGACAAATAGAATGACTCCAGACTTGTTTGACTTTGGTGACTCCCCATTGCCATCTGAATGGAAGACTAAAATTAGCAAGAAACTTGCTCAGAGAGACCAAGTGTTTTCTTCGAAGGAATGGGACGTGGGATGTGTCCAGAGTGCGGAGCATCATATAAGTCTGCACGATGAACGGCCATTTCAAGAAAGGTCTCGACGCCTAGCCCCAGCAGACATAGATGATGTAAGAAGACACCTGCAGGAAATGCTCGCAGCTGGTGTGATACAAGAATCCAGGAGCCCATATGCTTCTCCCATTGTGGTTGTGCATAAGAATAGTGGGTCTGTGAGAAGGTGTGTTGAATATCGAACCCTGAACCGGTGGACCATCCCCGATCAATGCACCATGCCCCGTATACAAGATACTCTGGATTGCTTGAATGGGAGTAAATGGTTCTCGGTGTTGGATCTTCACAGTGGATATTACAAGATTCCGATGGCCCCGGAGGACCATGAGAAGACAGCCTTCATCTGTCCCTTGGGGTTCTATGAGTTTCTGAGGATGCCACAGGGGATATTGTGCGCCCCAGCCAACGATCAGCGACTGATGGAATGTGCGGTGGGAGATATGAATTTGCTGGAATTCCTGGTGTACTTGGACAATGTCATAGTGTTCAGGAGCTCCTTAGAGTAGCATGAGAGCTGACTGTTCAAACTGTTCAAAGTCATAGACTGACGGGAAGATTTCGGCCTCAAGCTGTCCCTTGACAAGTGCCAGTATTTCCAGACCTTGGTGAAGTATGTGGGCCACATAGTATCTACGGGAGGGGATAGAGACTGATCCCAGTAAAGTTGAAACCCTGACTACTTGGCCCCAGACCCACAAAAACCCTGGACCTGAGCCCTGCTGCTCTCTACTACTTGGACTGTTTGGGGTGGAGAGGGTGACTTCTCAACAAGTGTGTCCCCCCCATTCCCTGCACCAAAACCAATATGTGGGGTAGAGGTGCTGACTCGTTGTTGCTGAGCCGGGCGGACCTCCCCTCAAACAGAAGTTCTCTTCCCCTGCTTTACAGCAGGCATCTGAGCCTCAGATCTCCTGGGGCAACTGGAAACAAACTTAAGTTCTGTACCTGGGACTTGCCCTGCATCTCTTACTGGCGGCTGAAGCCATCCTCAGGATTTTCAAATATAGGATATTCTGCTTTGGGACAGCTCTTGCATCCTCCACTCACTGCAGAATCCTGACCTCGGAGCTGTTCCTCTAGCACAGCTGATGACTATTTGAATTGAGTCAGCAGCATCCACCATTTGACTTGCTCGCCAGGGCACAGCAATCGGAGACAAAGGAACGACTGGATTTTCAGGCACCAAATTCAAACAACGCATTGCGGTGCCTGATTGGTCTCTGCCCTAGTGGTGAGGCATCTCCCCATGCCACTCAAAAGCCTGGACCTGAGCCCCACTGCCCTCTACTACTTGGACTGTCTGGGGTGGAGAGGGTGACCTATCAACAAGTGTGCCCCCCCCCAATTCCCTGCACCGAAACCAACGCATGGGGTGGAGGAGCCGACTCATTGTTGCTGAGCCGGGCGGACTTCCCCCTCAAACAGAAGTTCTCTTCCCCTGCTTTACAGCAGGTGTCCAAGCCGCAGATCTCCCGGGACAACTGGAAACAAACTTAAGTTCTGTACCTGGGACTTGCCCTGTATCTCTTACTGGCGGCTGAAGCTGTCCTCGGGATTTTCAAATATAGGACATTCTACTTTGGGACAGTTTTTCTCCGACCCAGCCCACCCCGTTCCCTCCTCTCCTTAAATGCTGGGGTTGCCCCGCCCATATGAATCTTTGGGCCAATCACTTGGCTTGTAACCTTTCTTGCCACAGGGTGCCGGCACCTCTACAAGAGTTACACATGCAATGTCTTCTCAAAAGTGTGTAGTTGCAGCAAATCATTAACCTTTTTTTTCTTTCTTCCTTCCCTCTCCTGAATGTATTAACGCCACCTATACCTGGGTAATTCTAATTTAACTTGTATACTGACAGGAACTACTCAGCTAATGAAAGTTAATAACCTGCTTTTAGGTTAGGGCTTGCAAATGTTAATAGCTGCAGAAATCGCAGGAGGAAGAATGTGGAAAGAACGCACATCTGCACATTTCTCTAGACTGAATATTAGAAAAGCTAACTTATTCTCCAAGTCACAGACCCTGCCCAGGGCAGAGGTAGCTAAATTTGCCCCCTTCAGTGCCTCTACTAAGCATTACATACCAGTGACCAGGCTTACTCAAGCAATTACCTCTGATCCTGCTGTTTACTAACTACGGGACTGTCACTGCTCTGCTAAGTAGAGCATCCTCACCAGGGGTACCTGATATCTGTTCCCCCCCCCCATTCCCTGCTGGACAGTGTTTTTCCCCTACTGACACCCAAGTTCTCTGAAATCCAATATAGTAAATAGTTTCATTTAATAGCCCAGCAGTGACCGAATACCTGTTCTCCCCTGATAATTCGCCCCATGACTGAATATAACCATTGGGATAGTGTTTACCACCTGACTGTTCCTCCACAGTCAGGGTACCTATCCTGTGCCCGAAAATCTACCTAAGACAGGGCAATAGAGGTAGTTACTGGGCACCCTTTCCAGCTAAGCATGCCTCACCAGAAGTTGAACCCAGATCACATGCCATGTGAGGCATGAAACCCATGGGGCCCCTCTCTCCAATATGGGGTACTCCTGACAACAGTCTATATCTTGTCCCTCCTCTGGGTGGACAGGCTCACAGGCTCAGGGCATTCAGAAATTAGGGGACAAAGGTACAACGATACACCCCCATCAGCTTCTACGATGGAGTGCCCCGCTTAAGCTTATTAGCCCTCTCCTCAGCCCATGAGCTCATGAGAAAGGGGTTATGCTATGATATTTTCCACTTTGAGAGCAGAATGGGCCAATGTAACCGAATCCCATCAGGCAGCCCTAAATTACTTGGCCTTCTGGTGGTGTTACTACTCTTGGCTGGGGACATACATCCTAACCCTGGCCCTAACACCATCAACTGCTCAATATCGTCCCCTTATGACCCCCACTGGGTGTCCACAAATGGGCTAAAAATAGCGCATATGAACATATGCAGCCTTAGATCAAAAATACATGAGGTACAAGCCTGGCTTGATCTCTACAAGCTGAATATCCTTGCTGTCTCAGAGAATTGGCTTAAGGCCCACATCCCTGACCATGAGGTACTGGCCCAAGGATACAGTATCTACCGGAGGGACAGGGTGTCCAAAAGAGGAGGCGGTGTACTCATCTATGCCAACGAAGCCCTAACCGTAGCGCCCCTCATCCTACAGCAAAGCACCAGCACTGATGGTGAATCTATATTCATACAAGTCACCCTAGAACATTCCAAGCAACTCGCTATCAGCTACATCTACAGCCCACCCAAGTCAGCTCTTCAATCCCTAGAAGCAATAATTAAAACCACAGCCCAAGGAGTTTCTTTGGAACTCCTAATTCTGGGAGACTTCAATCTAAACTGGGCCCTGGACCCAAACAACACCTTCTTGGCATTGACCCAAGAAGCAAACCTGGTACAGGTCATCTCAGAACTGACCAGACTGAACTACAAATCGGGGAACCATACCACCCTCGACTGGGCTCTTGTGTCCAACCCGGCCAACATTCAGAAAGCTGGAATAATGGCAGACTCCTTAAGTGACCACTCCCCCATATTCTTCATATGGAAAAACAGAGCACCCAAGATTCAACCCAGAATACTCACTGCTCCGGACTATACCAACTTCTCAGTACGGCAGTTTAATGACTACCTACACAGCCTGGAATGGAGCCCAATTAGGCTCCTCCCTACCTTGTCTGAGGCTCTGGAGCATCTTCACAACGTAGTATGTACAGCAGCCAACCTCTTCGCCCCTTTGAATAAACGTAGAGCAAAAGGAAGCTGCTACAGGTGAATCTCTACATCCTTAAAAACCCTTATGGTCAGTCAGGACAAGGCCTGGAAGAAGTTCAGGCTCTCCTCCCTTCCTGCTGACCTCATACCATACAAAGCCCTAAGAAGTAAATGCAAGAGAGCCACCAAACTTGCAAAAAGGGAGTATGTCACTCTTCTACAAAAAACTAACTTGAGCAACCCCAAACAATTCTGGTGGCACGTCAGCAACCTGATCAGGGGTAACATTAAGGCTGAACCTGGCCCCATGGAGTTCAATGGTCAGCCTGTGAGCGACTCCCTTGAAATTGCTATTACCCTTAACAATCACTTCACAAACCTTGATGCCTACAAGGTCGGCCTGTCCTTGCCAACCGCAGCTCCCAATGTATTCGAGACTACTTGCCTAGACCGTCCCTCCTTCCATCTAAGACTGGTTAAGAAAAAAGTGGTCCTAACCCTCCTTAGGACTCAGAAGGACAGTGGCACAGGAGGACCTGATGGGATTAACCCTCGGCTACTTAAGGCGGAAGCCCCATCCCTCTCCAAACCCCTGACCTGGCTCCTAAACAGATCCCTGCTTGAAGGGACTGTTCCAGACCAGAGGAAACTTGCTGACATGATCTCTATCCACAAGGGTGGCTCCAGGGCTAACTTAAGCAATTATAGGCCTATTTCCCTGCTCAGTTCACTTGCAAAGCTACAAGAAAGGTTAGTCTATGGCCAACTCAGCGACTACCTGGAGTCTCATTGGCTACTAGCCTCTTCTCAGCATGGTTTTGAAACTAACCATGATACTGACACAGCCCTAATCCAGTTCTCGAATGACGTGCTCAGAGCAATGGATAATGGTACACCTACAGGCGCCATCTTTATTGACCTGTCCAAGGCATTTGACCTTGTAGATCACAAACTCCTGCTACTAAAACTGGTTAAAATTGGTTTAGACACCCTTGCCCTCAAGTGGTTTGGGAGTTACTTATCAGGCCGATCCTAGAAAGTCATCTGGAAGGGTACTACATCGGGTTCCCTACTCCTAACAGAGGAAGTGCCACAGGGCTCGATTCTCGGCCCACTCCTTTTCTCCATATTTACTAATGACCTTAACCTCCACTGTGGGGCTAGCACGGTCATTCAGTATGCGGATGACACCGTCATCTACCAACCCCTGGGTGACAGAGCAGCTCTCTGTCCCCTTCTCCAAGCTGACCTCACATCTCTCGAGGCCTGGCTGAGAGCAAATAGGATGATCCTAAATGCAAGCAAAACTAAGGCGATGCTATTCGGACACAAAGCCCTTGGTCATGACAGGTCGAATGCTTTGCATCTCACAGCTCTCTCAGGAAGTGTTATCGAGGTTGTGCCCTCCTTATAATACTTAGGACTGTTGTGCCCTCCTTAAAATACTTAGGACTAACACTGGACCACAGTCTTACTTTCAAGTCCCACGTGGATCAGGTTACCAAGACTATACACCATAAACTTGGTACCTTGTACCGTCTAAAGGACCAGCTCATCCCCAAGGTCAGGACCTCAATCACCACAAGTGTCCTCCTCCACACCCTGACTTATGCTGCCCCAATCATTCAGGGCATGGCCAAGCAGGAGGTCACCAGGATGCAAATCTTGTACATCAAGGTTGCTCAGTTTGCTACCCAGGATCACTCGCGAAGTCACCATTGTGACACACTTGCCCAGCTACGTTGGCCCTCTCTTACAACTCGGAATTACCCCCTGCTCTACTTGACCTTCAAGCTACTCAGCCCCTCTGCCCCTCCCAGCTTAGTTGGTACTATCACAATCAAACATAACCCCAGGAGTCTATGGACATCAGGCTGAACACTGCTGAAAGTTCCTAGAGTCAGGACAAACGCTGGTGGCAGGTCTTTCTCCTATTCAGCCCCCTGCCAACGGAACAAACTCCCTCCTCCAGTGCAGGAAGCCTCCCCACTGGTGAATTTCCGCACCAGACTCAAAGCCCATATGACTGATGCTAGCACTTGCCACTGCCACGGCTCATGGGCACCCCCCCCCGAAGATCTGATTCATCCATGCATCTCTTCAGGTTCCAAGGTGCTTCTCTCGAGACATCGTCCTTCAGCTAACTTCCACATCAATTCTTAATTAATTTTGACAAGCTTACTTATAGGGTCTATAGCATGTTGATAACCATGGCTGTAATCTGCATACTCACTAGTATCTACTCTGTAACCCAAGTCTTCTTTGTATGAAAATATGTATTGTTATCCTGGGTCGCCCCTGAAAAAGGGACTGTCGGGGCTCAGTGGACCTACCCGGTCACCAAAATTTTATAAATAAATAAATATTTTATTTATAAATAAATAAAATTTGAAAGAGCTACAATGTTTCCTGGGGTTCTGTGGCTACTACTGCAGGTTCATAAAGGATTATTCGATGGTGATCCGCCCACTCCTAAATCTTACCCAGGGTTACCCTCCTACCAATCGTAAATACAAAAAAGGGTCCACGCAAGGACCAGAGAAAGAATACTTCTGCCAGGTGAAATTTTCGGGCCCCCTGGATGCCTGACTGTGAAGCAGCCTTCCATGAAATGATATACCAGCTCACTCATGCCCCCATCCTCACCTATGCTGATCCCGCCAAACCCTATGTGCTGCATACTGACTCTAGTCTGCAGGGTTTGGGAGCTGTGCTGTATCAAGACCATGAGGATGGTTTGAGACTAGTGGCTTTCACCAGTAGGAGTCTGACCCCATCAGAGCAAAACTACCCTGTGCATAAGTTGGAGTTCCTGGCGTTAAAATGGGCCATCGTTGATCAGTTTCATGAATACCTCTTTGGGGCAAAGATATTGGTGATGACTGACAATAACCCGTTGACCTATGTGCAGACTTCAGCTAAGTTAGACTCCACAGGGCATCGGTGACTTTCTGCGTTATCCACCTATGATTATGCTGTCGAATACAGGTTTGGTCTGAATCATATTGATGCTGACGCCCCATCCCAAAGGCCACTTCCAAGAGTGATTGGGTCAGGCTGTCTGAACCTGACATCTGAGCATTGTGCCAAAAGTTTGATAGAGATGAACAGATGTCTGCGGACACAGTGGACTGCTTAGTAGATTGTTTGGGCCCTTCCAACACCTGCATACCGGCTGCGTACTGCCACTTCCCTGCTTTAGATATTATTGCACTACTTAAATTTGACAATGACAACATTCAGTGGGCTCAGTCCCAAGATCCTATGACTCAGCCAGCACTTGATGCCCTTCGTTCAGGGAAAGCTGTGTCTAAGTTGCGTTCCTCTGACTTGCGAATTGCTTTATTGTTTAAAGAAGGCCCTAGGTTGAAGTTGCTCAATCAGTTGTTATATAGAGAGACAGTAGATCAGGGTGGCCAAGTAGACAAGCAACAGTTGGTCCTGCCCATGGCCTTCAAAGATTTGGTACTGAGGTCCCTCCACAATCATATGGGCCACCTCAGTATTGACAGGACCCTTGACATAGTACAATCTCAATTCTACTGGCCCAAGATGGGGGCCGAAGTTGAGCACCATGTAAGGACTTATAGTCACTGCCTGCAGAAAAAAAGCCCTGCCTCAGAGGACTGCCCCCCGGTCAACATTACTACCAGCCCCCCAATGGAACTAGTCTGCATTGACTTCTTGTGTTTAGAGCCTATTTCAACAAAACACTGGCAACGTGTTAGTGGTTACAAATCATTTCACATAGTATGCACAAGCTTTTTCCACCAAAGATCAAAAGGCATCTACCATGGCCAAGGTGCTAGTGGAAAATTTCTTCATCCACTATGGTGCCCCCCAGCGGATTCACTCTGATCAAGGCAGGGAATTTGAGAGTCGGCTAATCAAAGAAATGCTCTCTCTATGGGGGGCGCGAAAGTCAAGAACCACCCCCATCACCCGCTGGGGGACCCTCAACCAGAACGCTTTAACCGCACCCTGCTAGACAAGCTAGGCACCCTCCACCCAAAAGACAAACATAAATGGAGCCAGCAGATTAGCACCGTGGTACATGCATACAATTGTACAAAAAATGATGCTACTGGGTTCTCTCCCTACCGCCTCATGTTCGGGAGAGAGGCCCAGCTGCCTGTTGATGTCTGTTTTGGGGTCTCTCCAGATGGGGTTAGAGCTGAAAATTACCTGCGCTATGTACAAAAACTGAAAGCTCAATTGAACCATGCCTATCAACTGGCCCAGACAATGACCGCCAAGAGAAATCTAGCCAATAATGAGAGGCATGATAAAAATGTAAAGGCTCAAGAGCTTCGACCTGGAGACTGTGTGTTGCTACGCAATTTGGGACTGCATGGTAAACACAAAATTGCTGATTGATGGCACCATCTTCCCCATGTAGTAGCTGGAAAGCTGGATGATTTGCCAGTGTACAAAGTGCACCCAGAGAATAACACCAAAGTTGTCAAGACCATGCACCATAACCACTTGCTACCTATTGGTCAAGTTATAATTGAGGCTGAACCAGCAGAAATTGATTCTCCTGTACCAGTGACTCATGCTGCTGCATGAAAGAGACAGAGTCAGCCAGCCCCAGTGGTTGCTGATTTAAGACTTGCCCCACAGCAGGCCCAGAATGATAGTGACTGCCAGTCTAACTCAGATGACGGTGAGTGTGATAATGCCTATTACCGCTCCTATGAATTGAGTCAGTTGTTTTGTGGAAATCCTATGCTGATTTATGGGGATGAAGCTGGGTCTTCTGGACTGCCTAACCCCTCAGCTTCATCCTTAGAGCCAATGCTCCCTGAAAGTGAAGTACAAAGCATTATGTCTGAGGATGCAGACTCCCTGTGTTTTGTGGAACTGTGGAAATTGCCCAAAGAAAGGGCTGATGGTTTGAGTCTCTCTGGTGACACAACAGAACCTGCAGAACAGTATGAGAGTATGGACATCCCCCTTTCAGTGCCTCAAAGTTTGATTGTGCCTAAACCTTCACAGGATAAGCAAAGTGCTGTAGAAACAGAGCCTACAGAGCAAGAGGCTGACA
Organism: Neoceratodus forsteri; assembly: GCA_016271365.2. Lineage (NCBI taxonomy): Eukaryota > Metazoa > Chordata > Ceratodontiformes > Ceratodontidae > Neoceratodus > Neoceratodus forsteri. The sequence goes on from CM057454.1 coordinate 400,554,604, forward strand.
GTGCTCCAAGTTTGGACATTCCTACCCAGGCAGAGGCACCCTTCACAAGTGACGAAAGTCCCAGGGCCAGTGCTGAGAGTACAGAGACTGTGGTTGTTTCCCCCAGAAGGACTGGCCGAGCTGTCAAGCCAGTAGTACGCTTCAATTATGATTCTCCAGGGAGGCCAGTGGATTTGATTCTCAATGTGGTCCACAAAGGGGTTTATGTTTCTCAGAGCTCACTGTCCAAACTGAGCTTACCTGCCAATTCCAGGTTAATTGTTCTGCCTTCTAGGTGTGGTGCCCCTGCCCCATTTAGTCCCAAGTTAGCTTATAGGGAAGGGCCCCCTCTCACATTGTTTAATGTACAAGAAGTTATTACGTGATTCTGCATGGTAATGTGTAAATTACCTGTGTGAAATACGCATGATGTGTTGTCAGAATGGATATAGTATTGTGAAGTGTAGAGAATATGTATAGTAGGGGTATAAGTTTACGTTGATTGATGCATCAGATGTTACTTGCATAACTTGCTAATCATATAAATGCATAGTGTATTTTGCATTTGCAATATTGTGATGGCACAGACTTGACACAGACGCCAAGATTTCATGAGGCAGGGAAGGGTGTAACCCCCCTACAAATGGGGGTTCCCAAAAAGTCTTCCTTGAGCTTGCCTAAATGCTCACTGCCAGGCTGGTGCCCTGCATTCTAGCCGTTTAAATGTTAATGCTAGAGAGTGCCTGTAAAGCCTCTGTGTACTGCATACTTAAGAAGTGCCTGGTTGCAGTTATAATTATACTGGGAAGGGGGCTGAGTGTGTCCATGCTCGAGTCCCACCCGGACTGCTGGATAATCGCTCTATTACTGCCATTGCTAATTGTGCAGAGGGAGCTCTGTTAGAAGATGTGCTTGTTCACTGATTATCTATTAGAGTAATAATAATATTGTAGTTTGTTCTAACCTGCCTTTTTTTGCAGCAAGGACTTTCCTGGCTATCTCCATCATTTTGGTTCTGAACTGCCGAACTGGACCAATCAGTACTTTGGGACTCTAAAATGGGGCCTGCTTACAAGGGCTGTGTGAAGTAAAATCTGTGGGAATTGTAGTTTTGGGCTTTGGCGCCTTTTTGCACCTGTAGGGGGAGCCTTGTTTTGACTGACAGATGAGACAGCCAACTGAACCTGTTGGATCTGGGGGAAATGCCCGGGCTGCCTGCTATCTAGTTCAGATCTAAGTTGGAAGCTGAGGAAGCAACAGCTCGAGATAGTTGAGCAGCCGTCTGTGTAGTTTCGCATGGGAGAATTGTGGAAAGGCCTGAGATTAGGCCTGTATGTCTGCCTGCTGCCCTGCAAAGGAACAGAGAGTTATTTTGCAGACTAAATCCGAGTTGGTGAGAACGAAAGTAAGCCACTGAAGTGTGACCAGGCTCAACCTGAAGAAGACCGAAGATTTTGTTGAATGCGATCAGCCTGTCAGGATTTCCAGCTACCTCTGAACTCCCGGTTTGAGCAGGGACTTTGCGATCGTGACCAGAGAGTGGTTTGCCTGGTACTGTAGAATCCTTTACATGTTAAATGTGCTGTGTATTGATAGTGGGTTGTCATTTGGTTCCCTACTGTGTGAACTGTGTTCTGCTTGCTGAAAGCTGTAGCCAGCCTAATCAGACTGATTCCGTGTTCATCTCCATTCGGCCTGGGCCATGCCATGCTGGCCATGCCAGACTACCCCACTGCAAAGAGAAAGCCATTGACGAGAGACCTGCCTGGGGATCAGCCTCCTGCTCCACGGCCTGAACAGGAACGAAGCCTCGGCAAATCGTGTGGGGCCTGCTTCTCCTGGCACTCCAGATCAACCACCTGCTGTCTCAATTTTCATCCTGCCTGTGTCCAGTCTTGGGTATCGTGAGTAATGACCAGGGTAGCTCCCTGCAACAACAGCTTAATCTGAGTGTGTCACCTGATTGTTTTGTTGTTTCTTTTCCTTTATGAACTGAACACTCTGGCTCCGGATTACAAATAGTGTGTACTGTGCATGTTGTTTTTTCATCACAGGGCCCCAACCAGCTGCGACGCCGGCCTACCATGGGCAACGGTCCTGGCTAGCCCATCTCTTCTCCACCTGGGTACCTAGAGGGTGTGACTGTTTAGGGATTCTGAAGTGCATGCATAACTGTTTTGTTGATAGAGCCTTTAAGCAAATCAACCTGATCACGCCCCTCCCTTGTTCAAGTCCCCTGAATAAATCAGATCTAACTTTTTCTGCATTTAACCTGACTGTGGTTCCAGTCTGTGCCAAGAGTACTGTATTGTTGCTATTTGTTGTGCATAACCTTGTTTTACAAGGGGTCCCCAGAGTCGAGCCAGAGGAACCAGCCCTGGTGGTAAGTGTAAACAGTGTGGGTAATTTCCTGGTGTATAAGGGGTATTGTGAAAGTGATTATTGTACAGTGTTCTGGCCACTAGCAGGGAAAGAGGGAGGGTTACAGTATCCCAGAGGGTTGTGCTCAGGTTCGTTTGACCACAACCAACCCTGACCTCCAGGTGGAGGCACCCATTTCAGAACTCAGGCCCCTTAACCTGCTACTAGCCAAGCAGGCAGGGGTAGTAGCCCTTGGGATAGTGCCACCTAGGGGTTACCTTAAGATATTGAATGTTATCATAATTATTGATGTATTGCTTTTTGTGATTTATTTGAATTTTAATTATTGTTTGTGTTTATTTTGAAATTTATGTACAAGTGCCTTGATCTATTTGGAAAGGAGCTTTTTATAAATAAAGTATGATTTGATTTGATTGGATGAAAACTATTGAATTAACCATTCCCAGAGTATCTTCTTTTATAGGCCTATAGGTATGATATCTTCTTATAGAGTTGAGTCTGCTTTCCTAGATTAAGCTATGTATAGAAAAATTGGCATTATAAAAGTTTTAATGAAGTAGATCTGTGTTTTCCAAGTCATTGATAAATTTCTCAGTTGTTCTAGTTTGTTTTATGCAAGTGCCAATTTTGTTTCCCAGTTTCGCACTCCCACATCACCTGTGCCAAAATGTGTACCCAGTATTTCTATTGATTGCAGGCAACTGTTTTGGCTGCAGCCACTTGAGGAGCTTGGTTTTCCATATAAAATCCCCTACTTTTATTGTTGTTTACTTTGGAGCACAACACTTTGGAGAACAAACGTACTTCCTTCAAAACTGTTTCTCTGGATGCAGTGTCTCTTTTTTTTTTGTTATTAAACATCTTTATTAATTTCCACAAAAAACACCTCAATACAGACACATAGTTGAGAGTGCGAAATGGAGGAATATAAAACAACCAGACACTAACTCACCCATTCATCGGAAAAATAAAATCCCTCCCTCCCCCCACCCCTCCCAAGGCTACACGCATAAGCACACCCTAACTTGCCAGCCCTGAGGTGTTCTGAGGCCAGGCCTCCACCCATAAGGAGCATTTCAAAAGAACTCCAAAGCACCGTGTATGCTTTCAATCTATTCTGCATACAAGCGATATGTTTTTCTAATTGTACTGCCAAGGTACATTCTCTGTACCACTCCAACAAGGAGGGAGCTTTATTACTGGTCCAATGCCTTAAGATTACCAATTTAGCCACAGCGGATAAAAGCGATATTTGGGCCTTTTTAGCCTTGGAAGTGCCAACTGGAAAAAGGCTCATCAGACATACCTCAGGGGTAAACAAGTTTGTTAAGCCAAGGATAGGGTCTAAGAGATTGTTGATAGCCCACCAAAGGACCTGAATTGAAGGGCATGACCATACCATGTGATATAAAGTACCATCTTCCTTCCTACACCTCGCACAAAGAGATGTATCCTTTGCCCCATATTTGCACTATCGAGATGGGGATAAGTATAAGTGGTGCATTAAGTTAAAATGTACCATCCTCAACCGGTCTTGTTTTACATATTTATACATTGTAAGCCACAACTTCTTCCAGAGATCGGGTGCCTCAGATATTCCTAGCTCCTTGTCCAATAGAAGCATACCCCTAGAGGAAGTCTGTGGTCCCATTCCTGAAGTGTTTTGTATACCTTAGAGACTGAATTTGGTTGAGAGGCTATGGTTAAAAGTATATCGGCGTCTCAGTCCCCATAATCAACTAGAGCCCTCTGAGAAAAAATAGATGTTAGGGCCTTACTAATTTGTAGCCACTTAAAGAGGTCCTGATCCACAGCCCCGAAAACATTCACCAACTGATCAAAAGACCGAGGACCCCCATTCACCCAAAAATCCAAGATTCTAAGATGGCTTACCTGGGCCAAAATGTGGTGGAAGGGTCTTACCCCAACCCTGATGTGGAGATTCTCAAAAATGGGTTGGTTGATGGATAGATACCATTTAACTGTAGAGGTAGTTTGCAACTGCTGAAAGGCCTTTAACGACCATCCCATAGGGTTATTTTTCAATGGTTTGGGTATAGCCGACAGAGAGGCATATAACAGGGCCCATAGAGAGCAGCTCACCCTCTTCGCCAACCCTCGCTCTATGTCAACCCATAAGGGCAAGTAAGACGATTTGGCGCCCCTTGCACTCCAATAGACCAACTTGCCTACGTGCTGCGCGACATAATATAGAAAGAGAGAGGGAGCAGCTAGTCCTCCCTTTAATTTTGGGGCTGTTAATTTAATATACGACCTGCGTGCCCTTTTCCCCTTCCAAATAAATAGATTAAACGCCCTCTGTAAGTTGGTAAACCACGTCTTCGGGAGGTATACGCCGAGCATAACCAAGGGGTATAATAATCTGGGCAGAATGTTCATTTTTATGACATTCAGCCTACCCCAAAGTGACAAAGAGAGCAGTCTCCACCTATCCATATCCCCAGAAATGGTTTTAACTGACTACTCAGGTTATTTTTGATCATGTGATTCAGTCCAGTGAAATGTTTATCCGAGATCGAAGCGACTTTACCTCCCAACATAAGCCAAATGATGATAAAACAGCCTTCCTAACATTGGTATTTAAGGGGAGAATCTTCGTTTTCATGCGATTTAACTTGTAGTAAGATATTTTGGAAAAGGAATCTATTTCCTCCAAGATAGCTGGAACCGAGGTATCAGGATCTTCAACATGTAATAGTATATCATCTGCGTATACTGAATACATGTATCTGGCATCCCCCACCTGTATACCCTTAATCAAACAGTTTCTAGCCAATCTATGTAATAAAGGCTCTAGGTATAGGTTAAATAGTAACGGAGATAAGGAACAACCTTGCCTCGTGCCTCGCTCCAGCTTTACTACCGGCGACATAAGCCCATTACATTTTACTCTAGCGGAAGGGGAAGAATATAGGATTTGGACCCATCTCAGGATCACATCGGGTAAACCAAAGGCAGACAGGGCAGCAAACAAATAATCCCAGCATACCCTATCAAATGCCTTTTAGGCATCTAATGAAATAAGTATTGCTGGGATCTTGGCGTCCTTAACAACAGTAATCAGGTGCAATAACTTCCTCATATGATCTTGGGACGATCTCCCCCTCATAAAACCGACTAGTTCCCTACTAACCAACTTGTCCATAACATTGGACAACCTGTTAGCTAAGATTTTTGCTAGAATTTTGATGTCCATATTTAAAAGGGAGATAGGCCGATAACTATCCATACTGAGAGGGTCCTTCCCCTGTTTTAAAATTAAAGAAATCGTAGCCTCCAGGAAACTAGGCTCTGATAACCCATTATCAAACCAGTACTGAAAGACCTCCTTTAGAATTGGGGATATTAGCGAATGCAAGCTTTGTAAAATTACTAGGAACCCATCCGACGGGGACCCGTCTAGAGGCATTGTTGGATGGCCTGCTGGATATCTAAAACCGTTATTGGAGCACTCAGAAAAAGCTGCATCTCCCTCCGGTATTTTAGGCAACTCCACGGATCTCAGAAATAGCCTAATGTCATCCGCCGAAGGTTTACACTCTGGGTCAACCGCATATAACTCCTGAAAATACAAGCCAAAGGCATTCGCCATTTCCCCTGGGTTGGATGCAGTGTCTCTTAAAAAGAAAACTACATTATCTGCATAAAGCTATTGATTTTTCAGGCCATCATCCCATTTGGTAGGATTATTGTGTTGATGTGATGAAATGATACCAATTTACAAAGGATGGGGTTCAGGCAAAAAATTATATAGAAGAGGGCTAAAGAGATGTCCTTGGTGCAGTCCTCTCTTAATAATACCATGTTTCTATACCCACCCATTCACTATCAGGAGAATTTCAACCTCTTCATATACCATTTTGATACATGGTATAAAACCTTCTGGTATTGCATATGCTTTACGTGCTGCCCAAAGATACTCATGTGACACTGAGTCAAAGGCTTTTTCTTGACCTAATATGAGTAAATGTCTTGTCAGATTTCCCTAATTCCATCTTTCTATAATTTCCCCAACATGTATTGTCTCTGATATTCCTCCCTTATATTGAACAGGTCTGTGATGGGGATTTTAGTTTGCTCTGCTGCTGCAGCCAGTCTACAGCAATGGATTTTCATAAGAATTTTAAGATCTGTAATCGGTAAAGTAAGTGGGTGCCAGTTCTTAATTTCAGATGCATCTCATTTTTTAGATAAAAAGAAAATATTTCCTTCATTCATGCCAGGGCTTAAGTGTCCATACTTTAATAAGATGATGTAAAACTGGGTTAGTTCAGGTACTAATAATAAGACAAATGTTTGTATACTCCCCCTGGCAAGCCATTAGGTCCAGGGGCAGTGCCAGAGAACAGTATAGATATGGCTACTGTATTTGGACTTCCTCTGTACTTATTTCTTCTATGAGTTTCTATAATTATCTGTTAAGGATGGAAGAGAAACTGTTGACAGAAAGTCTGACCTGTCCCCAGAGAATGATGTCCCAAATGAGGATTCCACATAATTCAGTGCAGTGTCACAGATGTCTGCTGTCTTTGTACAGAGATTTCCTTCTTCATAGCTTGAAGCTGCAAAGATCCTGTTTTATATCCTAGTTTTGCATCCTTCATAGGGGATCACCTACAGTTTTTTCCTTGGGTCCCAAATTTTTGTTCCAAAAATAATGTGTGTACCCTATTGTATTGTGGAAAACACATTTATGTTTTGTGTTATTTATTTTAGGTAAAAAGTCATTTTTTGTTTCATGAGTTAGAGTCAACTGTCTCGTAAGTTGGGACAGAAGAGAAAAATATTCTATATATTTCCTTTTTACAAATTTTTTTCTTACTGTCTCTGGAGAAATTTCCTTAAGTCCTGTTTAGTACCTTTCCACCAATTGTGCAGATTATCATAAAATACTCGTACTGATTTCCTTGCTGTCAATAGTTCTGACAGACCTCTGGAAATTTCTGGTTTATACAGTAATAAAATATTTAACTCCAGACCCTGGGGCCTATTTTTTTTTTGATAAGGTTGCTTTTGAATGCATATGTGAACCATTTTATGGTCCGAAGTTTTTAATGGTATAGTTCCTACTTTTTTTAAAGGTAGATTGGGGGATAAAACCAAAAATCATTTCTCAGGGAGATGGTACCTTTAAAAAAGGTATGTTCCATTTTTGTCACTAAATTTAGTACATGCATCTAATATCCTCACTATTTTCAACATAGAATTTAGAAAGTTGGTATCGTAAAAAATTATTTTAGTTTTCCTACTGCAGTCTCCCGCTGCTAAACCATAATTAAAATCTCCGTCCAGCAGAACCCCTCTAGGTGTGTACAGGCATGAATGGGTTGTTTTAAATAATCTGTCCTTCCAGTTTTAGTTCGAGGATCTAGACATATATCAATGAAAGAGCCGAGGTTCTGTAATTGACTTCAAGGAGGAGGGCCATTCCAGGGCAGACAGGGTGGGTCAAGCAGTCCTTTACTGCTGACAAATTCTATATTTGTACGTTCGCATAGGACAGACGTAACCAACTTCGATCACAATAAAATCAGTATTCCCAAACAGAATGCCTATTCCTGAACAAACATTTTCCCCAATGGACTGGAGAGATGGTCCTTCCAACCAGGATTTTTTGCTAAGTTTATTACTTTTAAGGTACAGTATGCAACCTGGTGTCCCGTATAAATGTGTTTTTTTTATTTTATTTATTAATTTATTTAGGTCTAGGATTACAAGTACCTTTGAACCAAGGCTCTTTTACAAAGGTTCCACGTCAGTTGCAGTACAATACAGGAAATACAACAAAATAACAACATTGCAAGTAAACAGTGCAGCAGTCAGATAGAAACATAGAAACATAGAAACATAGACTTTGACGGCAGAAAAGGACCACTTGGCCCACCCAGTCTGCCCATTTCCCTACCTACTGGATAAGCTGCAGATTCTAGTTAACCAACAGCCTGCTTCCTGCAACCCCGCACTATAATTGCTTTGTGTCTGTCCCAAGCATGTTTGAATTCCTCCACTGTTTTAGACCCAATGACCTCCTCAGGAAGGCTGTTCCATGTATCCACCACTCTCTCCATGAAAAAGAATTTCCTCACATTACCCCTGAGCCGTCCCTCCTCTATCTTTAAACTGTGCCCCCTTGTTCTTACACATCTCTTTTTCTGAAAGATGCTACCCTCCTGGACTTTGTTGATTCCCTTGAGGTACTTGAACATTTCTATCATGTCCCCCTGTCCCTCCTTTCATCAAGGGTATACATATTAAGCTCTCTCAGTCTCTCTTCATATGGTTTCTGATGTAGACCCTGCACCATTTTAGTTGCCCTCCTCTGGACTGCTTCCATCCTGTCTATGTCCTTGCATAGATGAGGTCTCCAAAACTGCACACAGTACTCCAGATGGGGTCTCACCAACTGTCTGTATAGAGGGATAATCACTTCCTTTTTTCTACTTGTGATGCCCCTTCCTATGCATCCCAGTATCCCCCTGGCTCTCCTTACTGACTTCTCACATTGCTTACCCACCTTTAGGTCATCTGATATGACTACTCCCAGGTCCCTTTCCATTTTTGTTGTTGTTAGTACCTCCCCTGCTATTGTGTACTCTTCTCCTGGGTTTTTGTTTCCCAGGTGCATTACTTTGCACTTCTTTGCATTGAATCTAAGTTGCCATATGTCTGACCATTCCTCCAACCTTGCCAAGTCCCTTCTCATCTTTTCTACCCCTCTTGTGTATCAACTCTGTTACAGATCTTTGTGTCATCTGTAAAGAGGCATACCTTTCCCTCCAGACCCTCTGCAATGTCACTTATAAAGATGTTAAAGAGGATTGGACCCAGTACTGAGCCCTGAGGTACTCCACTAGTAACCCCCCTTTCTTCGGAATGTGTTCCATTCACTATTATCTTCTGTGTCCTGTTGTGCAGCCAGTTCACTACCCAGGCTACCACCCTGAGACCCACTCCCAGGCTGGCTAACTGTTATTAATCTTTTGTGCGGGACTGTGTCAAATGCCTTGCTAAAGTCTAGGTAGGCCATATCCACAGCCCCTCCCTGGTCTATTACTTTGGTCACCCAGTCAAAGAAATCAATTAGATTAGTCTGACATGACCTTCCTGCTGTAAATCCATGTTGCTTTGGGTCCTGTGCCCCTGGCCTCTAGGTGCTCAACAATTCTTTCTTTCAGAAGTGATTCCATCATTTTCCCTACCACTGAGGTCAAACTTACAGGTCTGTAGTTTCCTGCTTCTGCCTTGCTCCCACTTTTGTAAGGGGAATCACATCTGCCCTCCTCCAGTCCTCAGGTACCACCCCATCCTGCCATGATTTGTTAAAAGTGTGGTCAGTGGTGTCACTAGATCCCCTTAGTTCTTTTTAGGATTCTGGGGTGAATCCGTCAGGCCCCATTGCTTTGTCCACCTTGAGTTTTAGGGAGTTCTTTCAGGACTCTTTCTTCTGTAAATGGACTGGTATCAACCCCCCACCCAGAGTGCTTCTATTGTCTGGTTTAGGTAACTGCTCCTCATCTTCTTTTTTGAATACTGAGCAAAGTATTCATTCAGTATCTCTGCCTTTTCACTGTCTCCCTCTGCCCCCTCTCTCCTTTATTAATCTTCACTATCCCTCCCTTAACCTTTCTATGCTCCCTAATGTACCTATAAAAGGTTTTATTCCCCTTTTTGACCGAGTTGGCTATTTTTTCCTCAGTTTGTGCCTTTGCCATTCTGACTGCCTTTCCTACTTCTTTCTGCTTTAATTGATACAGTTCCCTGCCATGCTCCCTCTTTAATTCCTTATACTTTTTGAATGCAGCCTTTTTCTCCTTAACCTTCCCTGCCACCTCTTTTGAGAACCATAGTGGTTTTTTACTCCGCTTTGTTTTCTGTATTTGTTTTACACAAAAACTTGTTGCCTCTATGATGGCAGTTTTGATTTTTCTCCATTGTTCTTTCACCCCCCCCATTTGGCCATTTGCTAGTGCATTCTTCAGGTGTTCACCCATTTTGCCAAAGTCAGCCCTTCTAAAGTCCAGTATCCTTGTTTTTGTATGGCTTATCTCCATGGTTGTGCTCATTGTGAAGCACACTGTGCAGTGGTCACTTGTTCCCAGATGTCTACTGACTCTAAATTTGTGATCCTCTCTCCATTTGAGAGTACCAGGTCTAGTATTGCTCCCTCCCGAGTGTGTTCCAGCACTAGCTGTCTAAGGTCTGCCCCCTGCAGGGCACCGAGAATGACCCTGCTCTTGGATGTGGCTGCAGTACATGTCCTCCAGTTAACATCTGGCATATTCAGGTCCCCCAGATAATATGTAATTGAGTGAGAACACATAAGAGAAAACCAGAACAGAGTCAACAGAAAAAGGAGAGGAGAGGAAGGTGGAACAACAAAGTGGCACATAGGAAGGTAGGAGCAGCCAGTGGCATTGTCAACATCATAGGGAGAAGTGCTGGTGGTAGGAGGGGGGAGCAGGCAAGGGAGGGGAGGGGAGGGGAAGGGGTAGTGGGAGAGAAAGGGTAGAATAAGAAATAAGTGCTATGTAGGAAGAGCATAAAAGAGGCTAAGGTAGTGGTAAGTAGGGCTGATTAGATAAGGCATTCACAGGAGCTAGAGGCAGTGATATGAAAGCAGAGCCTGGATTTGAACATGCCTAGCTTGGGAATGGAGGAGATGTCAGTGCTGAGACCATTCAGCCAGCTGGGAGCCCTCTGAGCAAAAGATCTTTGATCCTGAGTGGTGGGACAGTGGGGAACCTGCAAAAGCTGAGATTCAGATCCCCTAGTGTTGTATGGATTTATGTTCGGGTATAGGAGAGCTTGGACTCCAGGAGGTGTGAGGTCCATGGTTATTTTTTTTCACCATAGTGCAGGTTAGCTACTTAATACGGTTGGATAGTTGAAGCCATCCAGATTGAGCATAAAGATCACACGAATGTGTGAGATGGTGGGCTCCAGTGATGAGCCAACAGGCCTTGTTGAGGGATGTCAATATGCATCTGAGAGTAGTAGCAGAGGCCAAGCCATAGATGATGAGGCCATAGTCTGTGATGGAGACCACTGAGCTCTATACAGTGACCTTCAAGGCTTCTGGGGTAAGATGTTGCCTGTGCCGGAAAAGTAGGCCTAGATGAGTATTAGCAGCTTTGGTGACACTATACATGTGGGCCCCATAAGATAGATTAGGGTCAAGTGAGGTCCCAAGGAATTTAAATGATTGCACCTGTTCAAGGGTATTTCCAAGGCTGGTAACAATGGTAAGGGGGTGTAGCCTGTGCTTGTTGTGGGAACTGCTAAAAAGCATTGACTTTTGTGGTTTAGGACCAGCTTATGCTTAGTAAACCAGTTTTCAACAGAGGTAAATCCTAGCTACAGAATGTGTTGTAAGGGTTTGGGGTCCTTGTGGGAAGTGAGAATTACAACGTCATCAGCATAGAGGATGATTTGTTCAAAGCAAGATTGCAGAAGGGTGTTCAGGAAAAGGCTGAAAAGTAGTGGGCCCAGTATGGATCCCTGGGGGACACCTGAGCGGACAGGTTTAGTATCAGAGAGAAATCAGAGATTTTTACTCTTTATGATCGATTTTCCAAGTAACTTTTAAACCATGCTGTAGAGTCATGAGAGAGCCCAGCATTCAGTAGTTGTTCAGTCAGCAGACGATGGTGGACAGTATCAAACACCTTGGTCAAATCGATAAATACTGACCCAGTTAGATAACCTTTGTCCAACATGCTGCGTAGGGCTCCAGTGAATTCCAGGAGGGCAGATGAGGTGCTATGTCCTTTTCTGAACCAGTGTTGCTGCATACACAAAATATTGTATTTGTCCAGAAAGTCAGTAAACTGGTCTACAACTATACGGTCAAGGGTCTTGGAGAGGGGAGGTAATATGGAGATCGGCCGATAGTTCCCTTGGATGGCCTTGTCAACACTTTTATGGACCAGAGTAACAGTAGCAGATTTCTGTTTGTCAGAAAACTGACTGAGGCTGAGAGAGAGGTTGAAAATTTTTGTTAATGGGCCTCGAACCTCTTCAAGAGTGAGAGACAGTAGTTTAAGGTCCAATGAGTCACCACTAGTTCTGGACTTGGAGATTGCTTTGGTAATGTATTTGCAGGCTTTATGCACCTTGACTGCTTTGAAGTAGAAAGGTGGGTATTTAGAAGGGGTGGGAGAGCTTATGGGTGAAGGAGAGTCATTTTCCTTAAAAAAGTTCATGGGGAGAACACTACTGAAGTCGGTGAATGCTGCATTGAAGGTATTAGCAATGACCGTTGGGTCAAGTGTGGTAGTCCCTTCAATATGCAACATAGTTGGGGAGGATTTGGGCTGCTTTCCCGTAACTTCTTTAATATTGTCCCAGAATGCTCTCCCATTTCCCCAGGCATCAGTGAGAGCTTCCCTGTAGTATGTGCTTTTCTTTAGTCGAATAGATTTTGTGCAGTTGTTTCAGGCATGTTTGTAGTTTTATATGTTGGATTGCATGCCTATGGCCCTTGCCAGCACCTAAAGGTGGTCCCTTGATTTTAGCTGTGCAAGAAGCTCAGTGGTGAGCCATGGGTTGCAAAGTGCCTTAACTTTGCACTTTTTGATAGGGACATAGGAGTCACAGGCCGCATTGAAGGTGGTGATGAAATGGTCAAGAGCCGAGTCAATATCCATCGCTTTGTAAATGGGAGACCAGTCTTGCAGACTGAGGCAGGATTTAAGATGGGTCAGTTGCTCATGTGGAAGGACTCTGCTCTTGATGATTTTAGGAGAGGGGCTTGCAAAATTTGTTTGACCATTCACAGATGGCAGGGGAATGGTCACTGAGCGAATCTGGGAGGACAGAGGTGATAGAGATATGGGTTGGATGGCTGGCAAGAACCCAGTCCAAGAGGGTACTATTGCCTGTTTTGTAATAGCAGATAAGGGATTCTGTATGGCTGAAAAGTGATTAATCTCTTCCTGGCTTTTTTATTACTATTAACATTTACTGTTATGCAACGTATTGTCCCTTCCATCTAAAGAGTCAATAGGAGTAGGGCTATCAACATTTTCTTCATCATTTCTTCTTAGGGCCACCTCCTGCTTTAAAGTGACTCTTCTGTTTCTTAGTTCATCTGTTAAGGTTCTCTTTATTTCAGTTGATAGCTCTTTCTGTGACAAGAGAATGGAGGAGGCATTCAAGTTTTCCTCATTATCTGCACAGTCTCTGTGCTCTTGCAGGAGTTCAAAGACGTTTGAGATCAGAATTGTGTGCTACAGGGGAAGTTCAGGGGGAATGGAGGAGGTTGGATGTGGTCCCACTACACAAAAGTGGGAATAGGGAGGAGGCAGGAAACTATCAATCTGTAAGCCTGACTTCGTTGGTGGGCAGGTTATGAAAACACTTCTTAAAGAAAGGATTGGGGAATACTTAAAACCAGTCAATTGCAGACTCCGAGGCAATATGGGTTCACAGGGTGGAGATCTTGCCAAACAAACCTGATAGTGTATTTTGACTGGGTTACCAGGAAGATGGATCAGGAAGGAGCAGTGGGTGTGGCCTATCTGGATTTCAGAAAGGCCTTTGACACTGTTACACACAGCAGATTGGTAAACAAACTAAGCAGCCTGGGGTGGGTTCAAAGATTGTAAAATGGATACAAAGCTGGCTGAGTAACAGAATTCAGAGAGTAATGGTAAATGAAGGTGACTCGGAAGAAGGGAAGGTAACCAGCGGGGTGCCTTAGAGGTCAGTACTAGGACCGGCACTCTTCAATATCTTTATTAGTGACGTTGCAGAGGGACTGAATGGAAAGGTATGCCTGTTCATGGATTACACAAAAGTCTGCAACAGAGTGGACACACCAAGATGGGTGGAAAAAATGAAGGAAGATCTAAAAAAGCTGGAGGACCTGTCAAGGTTTTGGCAACTGGACTTCAATGCCAAAAGTGTAAAATTACATACATGGGACGCAAAAACCCAAGGGCAACGTATCATTTGGGTGGGGGTGTTAACCACAAAACAGGAAAGGGATCTGGGGAACATCATATTAGATGACCTGAAGGTAGCAAAGCAGTGTGATAAGGAAATGGGAAAGGCTAGTAGGATGCTGGGATGTATAGGGAAGGGTATCACCAGCAAAAAAAGGGAGGTAGTGATACCCTTGTGTAGATCAACTGTGAGGCCCCACTTTGAATACTGTGTCCAGTTCTGGAGGCCCCATCTCCAGAAGTACATAGTTTGGGTGGACGCAGTACAAAGAACTAGAAGAGTACAGAGAAGGGCAACCAAAATGGTGGCTGGCCTGCTTCAGAAGCCCTATGAGGAAAGACTCAAGGAATTAAATATGTACCTTCTGGAGGAAAGGAGAGAAAGGGAAGACATAACTTGGCAGAAGACACCAGGAGAAAGGACTGATGTGTGACTGGACTTCTCTGCTGGGACTATATTGCCCTCCTTCCTTCCCCTCCACCCCCCCCCCACCCAAAGCTAGTTCTAGTTTTATAGGCACAGGATTTGACTGACAACAGGAACTTCCTGTTTGGGAGCAGGAAGTGAGTGATCACAGAACCACCAAAGACCCACCATCCTAGAAGGGCAGGAGTAGCTCTCCGGCCCCCTCTAGCTGCTGGAGGTCTGCCTCTGAGCAAGTAAGTGGTCCACTGAGAAATATAGGATATTCTTGTCTCAGAACAGGACAATCAGGAGCTTAAAGGGCACACAGGCAGAAAGTAAGGAGAGAGAGAGAGAAAAAAAACAGAGGAAAGAGTAAGGATTGCAAACAGTTAAGGGGCCAGAAATAAGACATGATTGGAGTGGTGCAGTGCAGTGGATGTGGAGCAGCAGTCTTCCGGGAGACGTTCTGGAGGATGCGGTGTTGTCCCATCTGCTGGCACCTCTCTGGGCTGAGGGAGGAGGTTGCTCATCTCCAGGCTGAGTTGGCCAGGATTTGTGGGACCTCCTCTTCCATCCAGGGACCACCAGTGCCACTGCCATTGCCTCAGAGGTTGCCAAGAAAGAGGAGCAGTTGGACCACAGTGGGCTCAGGGAGGGTGAGAGTGGTGGAACAGAGGCACATCCCTCCAGTGGTACCTCTCCCACAATTCCTATGCCATTCTGGCAAAGTGTGGTTCCTCTATGGAGGCACCCGCAGTGGAGACCAAGGAGGATGCTGGGAACCTCCACAAAGGAGACCCACAGGAGGGTGGCAGGGGACCCTGCAGGGGAAGGAAACAACTCCTGGGGGGGGACTCCATTGTTAGGAAGGTAGAACTGGGGGAGGAAGGGGAGAGGGAGGTAAGGTGCCTGCCTGGCACCATGGCTTGGAGGGACAGGGAGCGAATCCTCAGGATTGCCAGAGCAGCTGCACAGGGGAGGGAGCTGGATGTCATTGTCCACCTAGGGACAAATGACCTGGCTAAGAAAGGGATTAGAGAAGTGCAGGAAGAGTTTGTGGAATTGGGGAGGGGCCTTAGTCAGGTAACCGCATACGGTAACCTTCTCGGAGGTGCTGCCCATCTATGGCATAGGAGAGGCTAGGTGTTCCACACCATGGGATTCAATCAGTGGTTGAAAAACTGGTGTGGAGCTCAGGATTTGGCTTCATTGGGGACTGGGCATGATGGGCTGCATCTGTCCGGGAGGGAACCAGGATCCTAGGTAATAGGTTTAAATGCTTCATTGGCAAGCTTTTAAACTAGCCAAGGGAGGAGGCACTGGAAAGGAGCAGGAAATCCTAGCCCCTAAAATAATCATGGTAAAGTAAGGCAAACACCAACATAGAGGTGTCGATAGGGAGAAGGCCAGGGGTAAATGGAGAAAGTGACAAAGGCAAGAAGGACAGGGATGGGGAAAAAGGGAGTAAGGCCATCAGGAAATGGAGGGTAATGAGTACCAATGCCCGTAGTCTGGGAAACAAGCTCCCTGAGCTGGTGGTCTTGATGGAAGAGGGATGCCTGGATATCGTAGCAGTCACAGAAACATGGTACACAGAGAACCATGACTGGGATGTTAACATACCAGGGTACATAACCTACAGGAGAGACAGGCAGGGGAGAAGAGGGGGAGGAGTAGCTCTCTATGTAAAGGAAGGGATAAAAGCAACTGAACAAAAGAGTAAACAGGGAGAAGAGAGGCACTGTGGGTCCCTTGGAGACTGGAAAGGCACCACAATCTGCAGAGGGTTGTTTACAGACCCCATGTCAGGGAGGGAATGGACAAGGATATGATAGAAGGCATTCTTAGAACGGCAGAGAAAGGGGAGATACTGTTGATGGGAGACCTGAATATGCCAGATGTTAACTGGAGCACATTTGCTGCAGCCACATCCAAGAGTAGGGCCATTCTCATGCCCTACAGGTGGCAGGCATTAGACAGCTAGTTTCAGAACCCACTCGTGAGGGAGCAATCTTAGACCTCGACTCTCAAACGGGGCAGTGAGAGGATCTCAGATCTAGAAGTGGGTTGCCATCTGGGGACAAGTGACCATCAAACAGTGTGGTTCACGTTAAACTCAGCTACAGAGTCAAGCCATACAAAAGTGAGGGTACTGGACTTCAGGAGGGCTGATTTTGGCAAGATGGGAGAGTGCCTCAGAAAGCACTAGCAAACAGGCTAGAAGGAGGTGTGGAGCAACAATGGGGAATCATCAAACTGCCATCACAGAGGCAACAAGCCTTGTGTGAAGCAAATAAACAAATCAAAATGAAAGAAAAAGTCACTATGGTTCTCAAAAGAGGTGGCTGTGAAAGTCAGGAAGAAAAGATAGCATTCCGAAGTATAAGGAAACACAGAAGGAGCAGGACAGAGAGCTGTACCAGTTAAGGCAGAAGGAAGCAGGAAGGGAAGTCAGAATAGCAAAGGCCCAAACTGAGGAAAAGATAGCCAACTCAGTTAAGAAGGGGGATAAAACCTTTTATAGGTACATCAGTGAGCATAGAAAGACAAAGGGAGGGATAGTGAGGCTCAATAGAATGAACGGTGGGTGGGCAGAGGGGGACAGTGAAAAAGCAGGGATACTGAACGAATATTTCTGCTCAGTATTCACAAAAGAGGAGGGGGAAGTGCCTAATCCAATTAACAGAAGTACTCTTGATAGGGGGGTCGATCCCAGTCCTTTCACAGAAGAAAGGGTTCTGCAAGAACTCCTAAAACTGAAGGTGGACAAAGCAATGGGTCCTGATGGAATTCACCCAGAATTCTAAAAGAATTAAGGGAGGAACTAGTGAAACCACTGGCTACTCTTTTTAATAAATCATGGGAGGATGGTGTGGTACCCGAGGACTGGAGGAAGGCAGATGTGATTCCCCTTCATAAAAGTGGGACCAAGACAGAGGCAGGAAACTATAGACCTGTCAGTCTGACCTCTGTGGTAGGAAAAGTGATGGAGTCACTTCTGAAGGAAAGAATAGTTGAGTACCTAGAGGCCAGTGGAGCACAGGACCCAAGGCAGCATGGGTTCACAGTGGGAAGGTCATGTCAGATGAATCTAATAGATTTATTTGACTGGGTGACCAAAGTAGTAGACCAGGGAGGGGCTGTGGACATGGCCTACCTAGACTTTAGCAAGGCATTTGACACAGTCCCACACAAAAGATTAATAGTCAAATTAACCAGCCTGGGAGTGGGTCCCAGGGTGGTAGCCTGGGTAAAACATTGGCTGCACAACAGGACACAGAAGATAATTGTAAATGGAGTCCCTCTGAAGAAAGAGGGGTTACTTAGGGTACTGCAGGGTTCAGTATTGGGTCCAGTCCTTTTTAATGTCTTCATCAGTGACATTGCAGAGGGACTGGAAGGAAAAGTATGCCTTTTTGCAGATGACACAAAGATCTGCAACAGGGTTGATGCACAAGAAGGCGTGGAAAGGATGAAAAGGGACTTGGCAAGGTTGGAGGAATGGTCAGAAGTATGGCAGCTAGGATTCAATGCAAAGAAGCGCAAAATAAAGTACCTGGGAAACAAGGACCCAGGGGAAGAATACACAATGGGTGGGGAGGTAGTAACAACAACAAAAAAGAAAGGGACCTGGGGGTAATCATATCAGATGACCTTAAGTTGTACTGAATGTAGAAGGTAGTAGGAGGGCTGGGGTATACTGGGATGTATAGGGAGAGGCATCAGCAGCAGAAAACAGGAAGTTGTTATCCATCTGTACAGACAGTTGGTGAGACCCAATCTGGAGTTCTGTGTCCAGTTCTGGAGACCCCATCTCCATAAGGACATAGACAAGATAGAGGTAGTCCAGAGGAGGGCAACTAAAATGGTGCAGGGTCTGCAAGAGAAGCCGTATGAGGAGAGACTAAAGGAGTTTAATATGTATACCCTTGAGGAAAAAAGGGAGAGGGAGGACATGATAGAAACTTTTAAGTACCTCAGTGGAATCAACGAAGTCCAAGAGGGTAGCATCTTTCAGAAAAAGAGACTTGCAAGAACAAGGGGAAATGTTCACATACCTCAAAGGCATCGATAAGGTGCAGGTGGGTGGCATATTACTTTCATTACTTTCAGTCTAAATTCTTGGCTGTATGGGATAGTCATGCTCCCTTGCATAGAACCAGAGTGTAGGGTTCTCACCTTCCCTGCATAATGGCTGAGGTACTTACTTGTCCCTGCTGCAGAGGCCTTGCTTGGCATACTTTTATGCTTACTGGCTCCCATTTTTCATTGGCCCATTACAGATGTCTCTGTAACACCTGTACTAAAGCTGTCAGACTTGCAAAGTCTGAGTTTTTGGTTCCAGGCTCCAAAATAACTTAAATAACCCCTCCAGTTTTTTTAAGGTTATCCATTCCCTTTTCTCCCCTCAGATCCAGTCTCCCCCTCCCACTCTAAAGATTGGTGACTCCCTTATTTCTGATCCTTCTGCTATTGCTCTTTTAATTACTACTTTACTAACTATTCCCTTTCTCTTATCCCTTCCTCCCCTACCCTGCCTTCCCTCTCTCCACCTTCTTCTGCTCCTTTTTTCTCCTTTTCTCCTGTCACTCCTGCTGTTTCCCTAAAGGCCCTGCTTTCCCTTAATCCATTAAAGGGAGGTAGTTCTGATGGCCTTGATCCTAAGCTTCTTTTTTTTTTTCTTTTTTTTTACCAATTATTTTACCAGGTGAGACACACTAAGCTGAAAGGTTGTTTGCAGGTGCAACCTGGGAGCACGAGGCAGTTAAGTGACTTGCTCAGCGTCACACAGTATGCAAGTGGGGGCTGTGGGATTCAAACCCAGGTCTCCAGATTTGCAGCTCAGAGCCTTAAACCACTGCGTCATACTGCCTCCTACATGAAGCTTCTACTTCACTCTGCATCTGCCATTGCTCTTCCCATTACCTCACTTCTAAATCTCTCCTTTTCCTCTTTTGTTCCTGATGTCTGGAAGCAGGCTATTGTCATACCTTTTCACAAAGGTGTTGATCCCACTTCTTCTGGTAACTTTCCTCCAGTCTTTCTCCTTTCTACCTTGGCTAAGTTGCAGGAGCGTGTTGTTCTATCTCAGCCTACTTCCTTTCTTGACAAGTCCCCCTTTTTCACAACCCTTCCAGTCTGGTTTTAGGAAATTAAACTCCACTCCACTTCTACCTCCCTCCTTTGGCTCACTGATTCCATAACTACATGCATGGATAAAGGACTGATGACCTCTGCAATTTTTTATTGATCTTGCTAAAGCTTTCGACACTGTTGCTCATCCCCTTTTATGGGACAAACTTAAAGCTTTTGGCCTTTCTGACTCTTCAGTTAGTTGGTTTTGTTCATACCATAAAGGCAGATCTTAAACTGTCTGGATAGGTAAATCTATTTCACATTCTCTCCCCATTTGCTCAGGTGTCCCCCAAGGGTCTGTCCTGGGTCCTATTCTCTTCTCTCCATTCTTAAATGACCTTCCCTCTGTCTGCTCTTCCACGTCCATTCATATGTATGCTGATGACACAGTTATTTTTGCTTCTGGCTCCTCTCCACATGACCTTACCTCCAGACTTCAATCGGACGTTGACAACATTCTGTGTTTGTTCAAAGTAAACCAACTGTCTCTTAAGGCCAAAAAAATAGTCTCTGTGACTTTTGGTACCTATCACAGGCTTGCTAAACTTACATATCCTCCCTTATTTAAAACCCTTGATGGTTCTATACTTGAGGATGTCTCCTCCTTTAAGTGTCTCGGGGTCTGTATTGACCGGCATCTTGATTTCTCTGTGCACATTGATGCAATTCACCATAAGCTTCATCCTAAGCTTGGTGCTTTGTGCAGGAATAAAGCATGTATTCCGCTCCCTGTCCACCGAGAAATTGAACTAAAAATTATTCTTCCAATTTTTGACTATGAAAACTTAGTCTACTGTAGTGCCCCAAAAACCTCCCTTGCCAGACTGGACCCCCTTTTTCATTCTTTCTGCCGCTATGCTTTAGATTGCCCCGATCGTACTCATCACTGCTCTTTTTAGTCAGCTCTTTCTTTCCTTCCCTTCCCTCCTCTTGATGTTAGGCACTTTTCCCATTGTGTCTCTTTTTTGCTCATATTCTGTTTGGCACCCTTCCCTGTTATCTCGACTCCCTTCTTTCCGGTCATCCTTCTTCCTCCTACCCACTTCATAACAATACTGTCCATTCTCTTATTATCCCTCCTAGAAAATCTATTGTTGGTCAATCTGTATTTTCTTACCACTTTCTTAAACTTTGGTCCTCCCTTCCCCTTTCTATTCATTCTGCCTCTTCTTCCTCCTCCTTAAAGTCTCTTCTTTCTGATTTTTGTCCTTCTACTTGCAACTGCTTTTGACCCCTCCTCCTTTCTCTGTTCTCTAGTCTTTCCCTCTCTTGCTGTTCCATTTTAGTTTTATTTCTGTATATATATTGAGTTTTTAATTTCTCTTGTTTTGTTTTCATTCACTCTTTGCCTTACATTCTTGATTCTGCTTGTATTACTTATTTTGTATTTACCTTATTATATTGTTAGATTTTTCTCCCTCCCCTCTCCCCCAGGACTCATCTGGAAATGAGCTGTTATCAGCACAGTATGTACTCCCTGGTTAAACTTTTAAATAAATAAATATTACACAGAAACAGAGCACAAGAACAAGGGGGCATGGTATGAAGCTGGAAGCGGGTAGACTTAGAGAGGATGTAAGGAAATATTTCTTTATGGAAAGAGATTGGGCACCTGGAACAGCCTCCTAAAAGAGGTGGTGGGCTCTGAAATGGTGACAGGATTCAAAAAGGCATGGGATAGACACAGGGGGACCTTGTTAACATGGCTGGGGGAGGGGTAAGGCCGGATATCAATTAGGATCTAGGGCAGCACAGTATGTAGGGACCTTTTGGCAGACTAGGTGGGCAAGGAGGTCCTTTTCTGCCAACAACTTCTACATAACATGATTTCTGGGCCATATTTAAAAAATAGTTATGCTCTGCTTGATTAAATGGATCGGGGTTGCTATGGGATGCCCATAGACAATTCTTCTATGAATGTCTTGTATCTTCACACAGACTGCATTTCAGTGCATTCCTGCATTGCAGACTTGAGAGACCCACCTCTGTGCAGAGTCCACATTTGAGCTGGTCACCCACATTGCTTATTTGGTTCCTAAACCAGCACCTGTACCAGACCTTAGGTTGCTTGGCTTAGAAGATTACTCTTCTATCTTGTTCCAGAAAAAAAGAAAAAAAAAACAGTTTGGCAAGTGTTGTACATCATCAGCTGTTTATTTCAGTGTTACTTTAAAATGCCATGTCCACATCTGAATGTTTTCCTAATCCATGATTGGATTTGATGTTCCTAGTGCTGTGCAGTGCTATTTTAGTCAGTATGTTATATCTGCTACACTTACCCCTTCATTCTGAAAAATGACTGTAACTTTCTTAAAGATTGGCTTTGTCAGAGGCATGACATAGAAGGGTGTCCAAAATGAGGAACTTTGTAGATCTGTAGATCTTTTGATTTTGTTTCCCAAAGCGTTCTATGCCTGCTAGGGTCTTGAACTGATGTTAAGAATATTGTCACCTGTTGTGTGTTTCACAGCATATATTTCATTTGCATAGGATTTCATGCTATCTTTCAGTAGTTTTGGGGCTACATAAAGTCTACAGTATGTGGGTGTTCAGGTGTCCCACCCCTGTATTTCAGGTGGACTGCATTCTGCTGTTTTTTACGGTTCTGCTGCTTGCTGGTCTTTGTTGCCACTGTGACTGAGTTTTATCAGAAGTTCCTTGGTGTGATCTTCTTGACTCCTGCTGCTCTCTATCTCATTCTCCTATCTGAGCCCTTTCCTGGATTTTCCTGTTATCTCATCTTCCTGGGGAGGGGTCTTTGTCTGGAGTAGGAAGTACATAGAGTGGGAGGGAAGCAGACTCCACCACCCAGGATGCCATTCCACCCTCCCCTCCAGACTCCATTTCTCCAGCAGGAAGCTGGCAGCACGTGCCACAAAAGAGCAGGGGAATTTCCCCAGTGTCATGGACAGCAGTCCCCTGTTAATAAAACAGGTCTGTATAACCCACCCTCCAGGATGCACTTGGAAACAAACTACATAAACTACATATTTTTTTATGTTTTTTATAGTATATGGATCTTTGAGGTGAGCTGCTAAATTCCATTCAGAACTGTGAGCAAAAAGATGCAGCTCCAGCTGTTGCTAGGGGCAATAGAGTATATACAATAATTAACCCTCCCCCTCATTAAGAATGATAGTTCAGTGACATCAAGTGAAGCTCGAGTGCCTTCCTAATGTCACCAAAGTAACAAGGTAGCATTGAAAATCTACTCACTCTCAATAAAGGGGGTTATGTTATTTTTTATAATACAATTTGAAACTGTTTTCAGAACCAACAACCAGAAAAACAAGCTCAAAGTATTTTATAATGGGATACTTATAGCTTCTCAGTTCATTTTTCTTTTTTTATTGTTACACACATGACCAACGGACTCACTGTTTCACAATAATTCAGATATTTTATGAATGCTGAGAATACTGAAATTTCAACCAAAGATGTTACCTGCAGAATCACTGCTCCCCACCCTGATTGTCTGTCAGCCCATCTACTTCCCCTCTTCCTCTGTCTCTCAGTCTCTTGCCCTATTATCACAATACACTTCCCCTGTACTTTCAATTTTCTGTTTAAACAGAAACCTCGCTCTCCCTAATACCACAACAAAAATTCCCTGTATATTCAATTTTCTGTTGTAACAGGAATGCTTTAGAAAGATTCAAACTGCTGATTTTGAATCACTGCCTGATGTTATCTGCTGCCATGACAGCTCATCTTGTGCTTCTACAGCACTACCGGTGTTGTGATTGGTGTAGGGAACAACCTCTTCGTGTTCTGAAATGATAAGAACAGCAGGTTCTACATTCTGAAACATGAAGATCAAGATTTTTAAAACACTAGAAAAAGAAGCTCAAAGTGTATTATATTCTAAATTCTAAGTTGTTGTACTACTGCCCTAACATCAGATCAGTAGTACAACTTCGTGGTGTCATAAGCATACACAACAGCCCTTTGGTGTCATTATTTTTCCTATCAGATTAAGTGATTATTCATATACTATATAAGGAATAATTTTATTTTTTTATTTCAGATTCTGATTAATACCTTTAAGCCGAGATGGCTCTTTTGCAAAGGTTCCAAG
The DNA here is from genome assembly GCA_016271365.2 of Neoceratodus forsteri. Taxonomy (NCBI): domain Eukaryota; kingdom Metazoa; phylum Chordata; order Ceratodontiformes; family Ceratodontidae; genus Neoceratodus; species Neoceratodus forsteri. Next base: position 400,578,551 of record CM057454.1, read on the forward strand.
TCAAAAGAAGCAAGACACCACATATCAATACATAGGGTAGAAAATAATGACACATATTACAGTATCAAATATACATAATAGACAAGGATTTTTGGTTACATAAGTGCAAATGATATGAACTTCATGATTACAAGATTATGCAGTAAAAACTTAATTATCGCGGTTTGTATAATATATGGATGTATGTATGTAATGTATGGATGACCATGCACAACAAGCCTGTGTTTCCATCAAGGGGTTGAGATAACAGCACATGAACCTCGAGAGTGAAGCTCGAGAGGTCTATGCTGTTATCTCAACCACAAGATGAAACCACAAGGCAAGTTGTGTATAGTCACCCATATTTTATTTTTTATAGTATATGGTTGTGTAGTGGTTAGTAGTGAGGGGTGAGCAAGAGACAGAGAGAGAGAGAGAGATGAGGAGCGGCTGTGCTGAGAAAAGGCTACTGGCAGATGTAATTTACTGCATAAATTAAAAAAAAAAAGTATAAAATACAAGCACTGCCAGTTTCTCACTTTCTTGTAGCAGTTCAGCAGTTGTGCCAGTACAGAGAGAGAGAGTGTGTGAGCTGAGCACTAACATGCTCAGGGGAATCCCAGGCTGAGACACGCTGAGGGCAGGCATCGTGAACTGCTAGTGTGGTCATAAAAGCAGGTTAAAGCCTGCAGAAATCTTGGTGACTGAAAGTGAAAGCGGGTGTCAAGCAAGAGTCAGCACAAGCAGGGACACAGGTGCACTTGATGACAGAACATGCCCAACATTTAGAATGTGCACAACAACTTTTTGAGAGCCACTGAATTCCATGCACAATAAGCCCTAACCATATACTGTACTGTAAGCCTATTTGTAACTTTGATTTTTATGCCTGTTAATCCTTTCACTGTTAAGGGTTTTTACACTCCTGTGCCAGGCTCTTTTGATATTTTTGCACTATATTTAAAATTTAAAAAGAATATTTATATGCTACCTTCAAGGAAAAGTAGTTAAACCAGGAACACTTTTTATTGGCAGATTCTGACCTTGTTATAGGTGATAATGTTTTGTCAATATCTGGTTATATGACCATAAAGCAGAGCCTGAGATATACATAAAATGTTATTTCTACTTACAAATATTGCAGAAAAGACCCCGGAAAACATATTATTTATCTGAGAAACATGGAGAGCTATATGTTGCTGAATTTATCTATGTCTACTTTACATGCAACAATCTTTTGTTTTCTTTCTTTGGTTTTTGTTACTTTCTCATTATACCCCATGACAGGATAACGAACCAGGCAGCTTCTGAGGGACACTTTCCAAGACAACATACTGGGCACCATTTTAAAGTAAGTAAAATCTGATTTACTTTTAGTAACAGAAAAACAAACAACTTTTATTCAACTTATCAAATAATTCAGTTCAGTCTTTCTCTGTTTTCACTTGCATATCACTGAAACAGAAAGCTCTGCCTCTCTCTCTTTATCGGACACAGGTGTTGCTTGTTAATGATCCTCCCACTGTGGTACATCCAACACCCAGAAAATGCAGGACAGTGAGCTTTTAAAGGGCCAGCTTGAAAACAGTAGGGGCTTGCTACAAATCCCACCACAGTCCCAGTCAAAACCTGCATTGCCTGTGTTGCAAGGTTGTGAAGTAGTTTACAGATAAAAGAAACTTGACGGATATACGCTCTGTCACATACTCTCCCCATCAGAGTCATGCCCATGGCATGCTCATTAAGGACCATCAGAGACCCACCCACCCAAGAGAAAAAAAATCTGTATTACAATGCTGGGTACCTGCTCGGTGATGCACATCAAATGAAAAAGGCTGCATCACCCAAAACCTTCTGGTTACACAGGCTTTGGTATCCCGCATAGTATGTAACCACTTGAGGGGGGCATGGTCAATGATGACAGTGAACTTCTGTCCCAACAGGTAGTAGTACAGGTCTACCACTACCCAGTTTACTGCCAGACACTTTTTCCAGTGTGGCATGGCATTGCCCCTGGAGAAAAAGTATGTGAGTTTGAAGATATACCATGGGATGAATCCCATTCTCAAAGTCCTGTGATAACACTGCCTACAGCCCCACCTCAGAGGCATCTGTGTACAAAATGAAGGGACAATTAAAATCTGGACTTCATATGGCTGGCACTTCATACAGTACAACACATTTTTGATGGCCTGAAATGCCTTCTGACACTCAGGTAACCTATGGACTTTATTCATGGTGGTTTTCTTGGCCAGGTCAGTAGTGGGATAATGAGGATTGAGAATTCTGGAATGAACCGGTGGTAATACCCTGCAAGTCTAAGAAAGGACCTAACCTGATTCTTAGTAGTTTGAATGGGGCAATCATCTAGGGCCTTTACTTTGCTGATAACTGGTCATACCTGGCTGTTCCTAACCATATACTCCAAGTATTTAGACTCCTGCAGCCCTAGGGTGCATTTTGTGGAACTGGCTATGAGACCTGCCTCCCTGAGTGATTGAAGTACCGAGAACACATCCTGCAGGTGGCCGACCCAGTCAGGGCTAAATACTGTATTACAACATTGTCCAGATACCCTGCTGAATAAGACCCGTGGAGGCTGAGGATTCAGTCCATCATTCTCTGGAATGTGGCCAGAGCTCCATGCAATTAAAAGGGAAGCATGGTACTGTAAATTGATATAAGCTAAATGGGGAGACAAAGGCCATTTTCTCATGGGGCTCAGAAGTTAACAGGATTTCCTTTGCCCCTTGGTCAGGCTTAGGGTAATGATATAATGAGCCTTCCCCAGTCAGGCCAAAAGTTCCTCTACCCTTGGTATAGGGCATGCTTCAAACCTGGATACAGTATTAACTTTCTGGAAGTCTATACAAAACCAGGTGGTCCCATCTGGTGTTGGGACTACCACAATAGGGCTAGACCATTCAATCTGGGATTCCTCAATGACTCCCAGATCCAACGTAGACTATATTTTCTCCCGTACTGTCTCTCGGATTCTTTCCAGTAGTCCGTACAGTTGTTGGAGGATCTGTACACCTGGGTCTTTGCCTATGTGGTGCTGGATCACATGGGTTCATCCTGGCTTAAGGGAGACAACATCCTCAAAATGTTCTATCAGCTTCAGAGCTTCTTGCTTTTGGGTCTGGTTGAGCCCATAGTCCACCTGTACAGCACACAGTTCCTGTACAATTTTAGGTCCTGAGTCCAGGGTGCCATTATCAATGTCCTTGTCCATCATCATACTCAGACCCCTTTAGGATCTTCTGAGTCAATGAGCAATACCTCCCTGTCTTTCTGGGGTTTCAACAAACAAACATGGTAAATTTGTTTTTTCTGTCTGTTTGTGACTTCATAATCAACCAACCCACCTTTCTGAAAACCTTATATGATTCTTGCCATTTAGCTAGGAGTTTACTCTCAGAGCTAAGCACAGAAGCAGCACTCTGTCACCAGACTTGAACTCCCATAGCCTGGCTCCTTGGTCATAGTGTCCTGCCTGGATTTGCTGTACTTTTATTAAATTTTCTTTGGCAGACCTGCCAACAGTGTCCAATCTCTCTGTCATTTGTAATACATATTTGAGCACGTTAGACGGACTATGTGCTAATACTTCATCCAGCACCCTTTGAGGTTACTGCCCATACAACAATTCAAAGGGCATGAACAAGTGGATGACTATGGCACCTCCCAAACGGCAAACCTAAAATAGGGAAACAATTCATTCCAGTTTGTCACCTCAGTTGACTTGAATTTAGACAACGTACCTATTAATGACTTACTAAAGTGTTCCACTAAGCCATCGCTCTGTGGGTGATACACTGATGTCTGGATGACCTTAACCTTTAGTAAAACATATACCTCATTCATAAGTCTTGACACAAAGTTGGTGCCTTGATCAGTAAGGCTCTCCTTTGGCAGCTCAACTCAGGAAAACACTCATCGATTATTTTGCCACTGGTCGGGCTGTAGTGGAATGTAGGGGAATAGCCTTGGGGTAACAGGTGGCGAAATCCAATATAACCAATGTATACTGATACCCAGATATACTTATTATCAAGGGTCCCACCATAACATCCCCAGTTCTTTCAAACGGGGTGTCTGTTATGGACATAGGGATCCAAGGAGCCCTTTTTATACTTTTGTGCCACTAAATGACACTCGGGGCAGAAAACACAAAAGTCTAATACTTCCTTCCATATACCTGTCCAGAAGAACCAGGCAAGTATGAGTGCCTCGATTTTCACCCTGCTCAAATGACCTGCAATAGGTATAGTATGGGCCAGCCTCAGTACCTCCCTTCTTGCAGACCTGGGAACCACTAACTGGTAACAACAAGTTCCAATTTGTTTCTCAGGTTTGACCCAGTACAAAATATTATCTTTCAGTTCAAGCCTGGGAAAACATTTTTTTTTTGTTCATCTACCACTTTATCATTTACCACAGCTAAATTCTGGTAGGCATTCCTGAGAATCAGCCCTTTGTTCAGAAATTATGTTGGCAGGGTTCTGAAAAATGTCAGGTCTAACCTCTGGAAGGATCTTGTGACTTCCTGTAGATGTGGATGCCATGTTCTCATCTGAGTCATCTTAGACCTTGTTTGAGTCCAGATGCTTGCAGTCCAGTCCCCAAACACTATAGTCTAGGACAGAGGGGACCTTTCCTATTTCTCCCTCTGTGTCTGACTCCTGGACTTCTTAGGTTTCCCTTCTGGGCTAGATAGTTCACAGTCAGTAAAGGGAAATATATGTTCTAGTCCCTATGTCTGTGTGGCCTCCTGTGGACATGAACTTTTGCTCTGCAGGAGAGTATGAAACCCTTCCAAGTCCCTGCCAAGACTACTGACCAGGGTAAGATTTTGAAAATTCCACCTTAATTATTTCTGCCCAGTTTCCTACTTCATTTTAACCATACTGGGCCTGTAGAGTATTTGTGAGAATCCAAATGAATGCAGGCAATATTTATGGGATCTCCCCATTGACCTAGGTTGGGTCCAACCACAGATTCTTTAAACAATGTCTGCCCACAGCCTGAATCCACCAGAGCTGTCATTGTTTGACTCCCCACTTGCACTGGTATTGTGCATGGACTTCTTGCCTAGGACTCGTGTTTCTGGGTGGTAGCTATGCATTCCACAGAATCACAGTCCATGCAGTCACAGAACTTACTAATATGCCTCACTTTACCACAACAAAAACATAGAATATTACTGTCAGATCTATGACCTGAACCCCCCTCCCTTTTCAGTCACTGCAGAGAGGTTCTTGGGACTGGAGGTATTAAACCAGGGCCTGGAGTTATACCTTTTTGAAGTGGAGGGGACACTTATATTTCTCCACTTGACCACTTACCCATACCAACACCTATGTTCCCATCCTCCCAAAGTCCTTTCTCCCGGCCTCTTTGGGGATCTTCTGCTTGGGTTGCCACCAAAGGTTCATGGTGGGTTCCACTCTTCTTGCTGATCTCCAGTTTTTCAGCTTCCAAGTAATCTTCCGTGATTTTCACTGCTGCAGCCAAGTGGTCTCTTCATGTCTGCTTATCCAATCACACACTCGATCTGTTAAAATGTTCCGGTGCTGCTCCAGCACAACCAACTCCATAATCTCCTCTTTAGTGTGTACCTTTGGTTTTAACCACCAAGTAGCCAAATTTTGTAATTTTTGTGCCAGCAATCTGCATTGTGTTTCAACCTCGAAACTAGAGATGCAGCAAATTTAAAATCCACCGGCGAAGTGGACGCGAAGTGGTCACTTCTTGTTATCATTTAGCTACACGAAGTGAGCACTGCAAAGTGCTCACTTCACCTTCTCATTTTGACTTTGCATTGCCATTCCACCTTAACGTGAAGTAAGGTGAAGTGCCAACAATATAGAGCCTTGTTAGTGGAAACGTGCCTACGTTTCACCACAAACTGACCATTATAACATAAAGAAACATTTGGAAAGCTGCCGGACATTCACTATCATGGACCACGCACCCGCACTCTCCCTGGCATCATGTCCTAACATTGCTGAGAGTGGGGGACAGAATTTGGGCAGCTTTTCAGAATGGGAATTCCTCTGTGATGTGACACACTTTAATGAAATTATGGGCGTTTTTGACAGAAATGTATTGCACTATGTAAGGACATGTGGAGCAAGAAAGATTCCCCTGGAGGTAATGCACTCATATATTGGGTGCAACACCATGATAACTATGTAACATGGTGAATCTCTGTAAAGCAGCAGTGCAACAATCTGTTGAAAACTCTGACCTATATTCTTTTTAATGCTATTTTACATTGCCACTTTACTTACATCCTGACTTGTATGATACTGTAATTTCCAGTATTTGAGTCTCCTTTTCTCCTTTTTTCATGTCTGAAATAATAAAAGGAGCACTCCTTCTAATTTGGTGTGGACCAGGTCTTTGTCAGTATTTTCCGCTGCGTTTCTCCATCAGTTGTTATATATCACTTCTGTTGTAAAATTAACAGTTATGCAGCAGGCAGTGTTTTATGACCTCACAGAATAATATTTGTTGAAAAACAGCTGCAAATAGGGCTAAAAACCTAGTCAGAACAATATTGAAAGGTGTGTTCCTTTTTTTTTCAGACATGAGAAAAAGTAGTAAAGCAGACAGAAATTGTGAAAAGAAGGGTATCATTCAAGTCATGACTCGGAGGTAGTTAGTGGCTGGCAATGTAAAATAGCATAAAAAATTACAGGTCAAAATTGTCACCACATTCTTGCAATGCTACTTTAATTTATAATTTCAGTATGACATCATGTGCTCACAATCACAACACACAAAATGCATCTGTCTTGTGTACAGAAAATTGACAAGTGGTAACGAAGTGAAATGAAAGTGTTACACCACATGCAAAGTCCCCCAGAATTAATGGTGCACTCAGTCATGTGCACAGTACTCACACAGACTCCCCAGATTTTTTCTGCATGCCCAAAATGCATCTATCTTGTGTGCAGAAAATTGACAAGTGGTAACGAAGTGAAATGGGAGCATTACACCACATGCAAAGTCCCCCAGAATTAATGACGCACTCAGTCATGCATGCAGTACTCACACAGAGTCCCCAGATTTTGCTGCATGCCCAAAATGCATCTGTCTTGTGTGGAGAAAATTGACAAGTGGTAATGAAGTGAAATGGGAGCGTTACACCACATGCAAAGTCCCCTCAGAAATGATGACCATGAGCGAACTGTTGCTGGTCCAATGTTTGCTGCAATTCCAGCAGATGCAATGTGATCATCTCAACTGGATGGAAGGGTGCCTTTGTCTGAACACTAATAGTAGCCTTGGTTAGTTGATATATATCTATATCTATATATATATATATATATATATATATATATATATATATATATATATATATATATATATATATATATATATACACACACATATATATATTATATATATATATGTGTGTGTGTATATATATTTGTATTTTGTAAGTGGGGGGTTGACATATATAGACATGTACTCATTGTATTGTTTTGTATCACAGGTCACAGATACTGTTGGTGTGCACAGTCCAGTGCTTGATGATAACTTTTTGCATAGAAATTTGAAATGGATAACTCTCAAGCCAATGAAAGTAAGTTTTTTTTGGGGGGGAGTGGAGGGAGCATATTTGCAGGTTTGTCTCATTAATGTTTTTTTATTTGGTTACAGTACTTCTTCACAGATTTCATCTGCATCCTTCTCGAGTCTGGTTGTTAATGATGGTCATGGTTATCGATTGAAACGACTTCTGCGTGTTGCATGTCTGCCCCAGCCCGGGGGGGGGGGCTGATGTTGAATAACTTCTTTGGATAAGGCAACTATGACACAACAAAGCATCTGGAAGTTTCCTAAAAAAAGAAATGAATGACTTCTTACAACTTGATTGTCCCTGGTTCTCAATCTCAAGTCAAGTTACATTTCAAAACCACATCTTGTCAAGTAAGACAACCTATGTGCAACTTTTTCAACACTGTCATGGCTGCACAGCTGCAAGTTCAGAATACAGTGCATGATATCTTGCAGAAATAGTTTTGGCGACGTACACGTCACCTAGTTTATGAATCATAATCAGTCACATTTGCCGCAGTCTTTTAAAAAACATTGAACGGATATAATAAAATCTTGTTACTTACCAGTATGGATTTGAAATGGATATTCCATAGGTTCCTGTGTATGGTGTAGCTGCAGTACCATTCATACCGACTTTCAGCGAAGAAGAGTTTTTTGTTAACCTGTAAAAAAACAAAAAATGTTTACCATATGTGTTTGACCATTGCAGCTCAGAAAGGCTACAGAAAACAAAACATGCTGCTAAAGGAAGTTAAAGAGCATGAAAAACATTAGTAACCATACTTTATACTTTTAATATTAAGAAGCTTTGTGCCTGTGGCTGATGGATGTGGTCTCCTGTTTGACTGCCTCTGTCTTGGCGTGGTCAATGTAATAGGAAAACATTGTCTGAATGACACTGGTGGTGGGTGCTGGTGGTGATAGCTGCGGCACATGATGACATTCCCCGTGACATCTTCCTGCATCTGGGGGTGGTGGCAGTGGCTAACATCAGTCCTGGTGGTGGTGGTGGTGGTCCGGGGGTGGACAAACTCATTCTCTGTGGTGGCAGTGGTTAACATCAGTTCCAGTGGTGGTGGTGTTCTGTGGGGGCAGACAAACACATTTTCTGTGGTGGCAGTGGCTAACATCAGTCCCGGCGGTGGTGGTGTTCCAGGGGGATGGACAAACTTATTCTCTGTGGTGGCAGTGGCTAACATCAGTCCCAGTGGTGGTGGTGTTCTGGGGGGGGCAGACAAACTCATTCTCTGTGGTGGCAGTGGCTAACATCAGTCCAGGTGGTGGTGGTCTGGGGGGGCAGACAAGCTCATTCTCTGGTGGCAGTGACTAACATCAGTCCCGGTGGTGGTGGTGTCCAGGGAAGGTGGACAAACTCATTCTCTGTGGTGGCAGTGGCTAACATAAGTCCTGGTGGTGGTGGTCTGACTCCAAGGGGGGGCACACCGCCTTTTAACAACTTCAGTTAAAACCTGACAACATTAACCACATCATCATCCTCATAAAGAAAGCTGCCATCACAGTCATCTATGTCTGAAGTCTGACCACTGGGAAATTCTTTCTCCATTGTGTCATCATCTACATCAGTGGTGGGCCATTTCATGCTGCCACTGCCAGTGCTACCAGGATGGTCCATTTCTACATCACCAAAACCACCATGACTAGGCAGGGATATGAATACTGAGGTTGCAGTCTGTGCCGGTATGTGCCTCTCATTCATTTTTATGAATGTTAGCAAACTAACATTTGCAGGAGAGAGGTTTGTCCGACGATCCCTGACTATTGCACCTGCTGAGCTGAATACCCTCTCAACACTTACACTGGGGGGTGGGCATGTGAGGTTCTTCAGTGCCACTGCAGTCAGCTCTGGCCATTTACTGACCTTTCCACTCCAGTACAAAGAGGATCATCAGTTATCAACAGATGCCTGTTTTCAGACAAATGTGACTCAACCGTTCTCTGTGCTGCACTAAATCCAGTGGTTGATGCATCATCCTGTTCTCCGGAATCCTTTATTTCACAAATACCCACTTGGGACAAAGCCTCCCAAAGTGAGTTAATGCCAACCACTTTGGATGACAGTCCACCTGGAACTGCAGTCCCCTTCCCCTTTCAGGATATGCTTGATGGTCCTCCAGGTACACCTTCAGCCGGATCATGCTGCTGAGGTTTGTTGACCTTGGCACGTGACTTCTGTGCACCATGAGCCAAGCATACCAGTTGCCCACTGACATTTTTTACCTCTTTAGGCCCTCCCTCCAGTACTGATGCAATTCCACGTTTGTATCGTGGGTCCAGCATTGTTGCTATGGCAAAGTTGTCACTACGCTGAATGCTCAAAATCTGACGATTCTGGTTGAATATTGTCAGCATGTGTTTCAGCAACATTCTGCTAGCACTGCCTCCGGCAGCATCAAGGCCATGCTGTACATTCACCAATGTCTGCCTCAGCACCCGCAGCAGTGGAATTGATTGGCTAATGGAGGCAGACTCGCCACTCACTGCCTGTATGGCATGTTCAAAAGGCCACAAAATTGTTATTACAGAGTCCATGAGGCGCCACTGTTCAGTCGTCATAGACATGGAGGCCCTGGAACTGTCTCGGCTAGTGTGCATCACAAGATATTCTGAGATGGCTTTGTATTGTTCATACAAACTCTCTGCCATGTATAAAGTGGCATTCCACCAGGTAACAACTTCCAGCTTCAAGCGGTGCTGAAGGAGGCTGTTTTGCATCTGCAACTGCCGAAGTTGGTCACGGGCCTTTGCAGATCGTGAAAAGTGAGAGCAGATACGGCATGCAGCTGTCAGCATTTCCTTTACATCAGGGTGGTGCAGAAACTCCTGCACCACAAGATTTAAACAATGGGCCATGCACAGAACATGAAAAAAGCCACCATTTGTGATGCATTTCACCACATTTGACACATTGTCACTTGCTATGAACCCAGCTCTCAGGGACAGGGGGTTCAGCCAATTGTCAGTTTCAGTCAGTACCAAGTCCAACATGTTTTCACCAGTGTGTGAACAGGTCACATTGTGCATAGCAATCATTGCATGCTGTCGAATTCCTGGAAGATTGCTACCATGACACTCCACCTTACTGCACTGATTATTCACGCTACCAACATCACAAACAACCCCTGGCACCTATGTCCAGTGTGCAGTTATACACAAATATGAACTCCCTGCTGTGTTGCCACTTGTCCACATATCCATACTTAAATGGATGAATGGAAAGGAGGAATGTTGAAAGGCATATCTTACTGAGTCGGACACAGTACAAAACAACTCGGGGGCAGCATGGGTTGAAAAGTATGTCCTGGATGGAACTTTCCATTTTGGATAGGCACGTGCAGCAAATCGCCAGAACCCAGAATTCTCCACAAAGGCAAAAGATCAATTGTCAGCATTTCAGCTACAGCAGCATTAAGTTCACGTGACACTGTGTGATTGGGTGGGTACTTCAGCTTATGCGTAAAAGCACTCTGTGACGTGAGTTGCCTTAAACATTTTATATGGGGTGTGATGACAAATAGTTCTGCTCTGCAAATGGCAGGGGGTGGAGTGTGGACGTTTGATGAAGACAGTTGCACAGGTGATGATGACAAACCCAGAAATGCAGTTATTTTGCCAGATTTGATGTACCACTTGCACTAGACATACAGCATTCACCACCACCACCACCAAAACTACTGCTCTCACGAGCACTGGACTACATTTCAAAGTCATTATGGTCCTCCACCTCATCATGCCTATAGTAATCCTCTGGTCTTATTACCTCACTACTGCACATGTGTAATTTTCTACTGGACTTAATAGACACAGAAGGGGATAACATGCTGGCTATGGTTGCCAGTGATGAGGGTGAACGCCTAACTGTGGTATTAGCTGCCAGCTTGTCCTGGGTCCACAGTGCCAAGTGCCTATTCTTAAGATGCGTATGATGTCCTCCTGTGCCTAGATGGCTCCCCTTTTTACCTCAACTCACACGCACATGGCAAACCTGGCAGATTGCAACTGACTCATCATTTGCATCCTGAACAAAAAAATCCCAAACAAGGGATTGCGATTCTCTACTTTTAACATATCCATGATGCTGCTTATTAAACTCTTTCTTTTAAGCACTGAAGTGGGGGGTGTGCTACGTGATTTTTCTGGCAGTGCACACCTGGACTGCAACCGACCACCATGACTACCTATCATTATACAATGGGCCACAAAATAGAACGTAAATTCTCTATCCTGATTGGCTGACTCACACCCCTCTCCCATTGTAAAATCTACAATCACCCCATGGGAAGAAGTGCCAGTCACCAGTAAGCCACATCAAGGGCCCCCCTGAAATCACTGCGACCATTAGGAACACAAACCGGGCAAAAACACAGACAGTCGCAGGGCAAAACCTCCACAAAGCCACGATGTTGACATCCGGGTAAACTATATGAAAAATACCGCAAGTTTCAAAAAATGTAATTCAGCTATGAATTCAACATAAAAAAACTCTAGCCACAGGAATTTTTTTTTTCTGGCTTTGGAAAAAAAAAATTACTCTTTCTCGGGCGCTCTCTTTCCATTTCACTTTCAGAAACCTGCTTTTACAGTTTGTCAGCCACATTGTAGAAAACATCCCACAACAAAATTACCTCGCTTCGTTTTTTGCTCCCTTCAAACATGCACTACAGCTTACATGACTGGTCTCACACCTGCGGTTTCCTCGAGTCTTGGTTTTCCCCAAACTGTAGCCATGAAGGGTATCTCCTCGCCCGCTTGCTGACATCACTGCACATGTGCATACCTACCAACAAAGCACTATTTTTACCAAGTGAAACAACAAATCTAATAAAAACTAATAAAACATTTAAACCAGCTTTTTTTTGTCAATTTTTCACACACAAAATGTATAGATGTCCATTGTTAATTGCAATATGCCAGTCGAGGATGTTAGATCACTTTACCCATGCTCTGGTGTTCACTTGGCTGTGCCTCGTGGCCAAACAACACCCTAGAGCATGGGTAAATCCTGGCATCACCAACACCCTCTCATGGTATATTGCTTAATTATTACGGGGTCATCATCATCAACTGAAACTGGTAAATCACAAGTTTTTACAGGGGGATTAATGCAAACAGACCCAGACACAGCCACCTTGAATTTCTTTTTCTCCAGTTCCCAACTGGGGTCAATTACATCATCATCATATTCATCAACATCACCCACATCCACATCTTCTGCTTGGATGCTGGCATGTGGACTGCATGTTGCAACCACAGCAACACCATCGTCATCACATTCATCATCATCATCAACACCGCCATCACCTGATATTTTTTCACCACACTGTGAATCACTGCATGGGAAAATGCGTGACATGAACCGCGGTGGAAGAAATGTCACATTGTTTGTTATCATTGACATAATTATCAGAATCCTCAGGTTCAGTTACTGGGATGTTACTGGGAAGTATGACATCATCTACACTGTCACTTCCACTGCTTCACACTCCACTATATTTTTGGACACAGTACACTGGTCAGAAGTAGAACTTGAGGCAGCAATACTCATACTACCACCACCAGCAACTGCACTAACACCACCGGCTGGGACAACATCATCTCCTCCAAGTATAAGTGAAGCTACTGATTGGGCTGTAAAAAACATTGCAGGAGAAATACCTTTCCTCACATCAGCAATGCACTTCTGCATCTGCGTACTACCATGCCCACAGACTATCTTACTGGCAGCAGTGCCATGGCGAGAACCAGCTTTGCTTGTTTTTTGTGGGCATTTTTGGGGATCAACAGCAACATTCTAAACAAATTTAGATTTTGGCACTTTCACTCTGATTGGGGGGATGCTGGATATGAAGCCAAAAAAACAATTGTGTCTTCAGCAACAGATAGAGACGCAAATTCTCAAGTGAAAACAACACCTTAACTAACCAGTGGTGCTGAGGTCACAAACAATCCAGTCTAGAAAACCATTCCTTTTGCCGGTGGGTGTGGGTGGAGCACTGACTGCAGATTTTTACAGCAGTACAAGCAACAAAACAAAGAACAGATACCACAATGGCAGTACAAAATCACACACCTGCCGTGGATAGCAGGTTCACACTGCTGTGCCTGCAATTACACTGTGGCACAATAAAAGGTGTATTATTTGATGTCACGCAGCACCGCACACACACTCACACACACAATTCGTCTACAATGAGTAATGCTTAGCAAATTGAAAAGTTCAGTAATATGCCACATATTGTAAACAACCTGAAATTATGAACTGCTGCACCAGATCCACACAACACACAATCAGCAAGAAAATTTCAACAATTACTGACAATATTACTGTGTGTACATTACACAGTCAGTTATATAACAAAAATATAAACAAAAAACAAAGAACTCCCTATTTCTCCACCTTAAATCTACCTACACCACAGATACGCCCCTCTCCCAAAGCACACTTTTACTGTCTTTTATTACACACACTCAATGTTGTACATTAACATTCAAAATCCACACACAAACAAAAATGCTCGATGATATGAGCACAGGAGGGTTTCCTACAATCGATGAACTAAAGTTTGAGCAAAAAAAAATATTCAAAAGGCCTTTTTAACAACTTTTAGAAGGTTTGAATCACAGACAGCTCTCAGAGCACACTGTCTCCTACAGCTTCCTTCACACACTACCCCAAACTGAAGCTGTGCAGATCAATATAGAGCCCATGTGACCTGAAATCCCATGAATCACTGCAAAATTCGCCTTTGGAGCTTAAAAACAAGGTGAAGTGAGGCGAAGTACATAGTTTTTAATGCACTTCACTTTTAAAATTGGCAGAGTAGTGGTCTGGAAAGGTGGAGTAACGCAAAGTCACTGTTTTCGATGGACTACGCGTTACCCGTTATAACGCGAATTACTCCACTTTGTGTTGCAGAGCACTCCATGAATTCGCCTTCACTCCACGAATCACTTCGCAAAGCGGATTGAGCCCACTTCGCCCACCACTACTTGAAACGCATGGTGTGAAGATTCTGTTGGTGACTCTCTTCAGTTATTCTGACTCAGTCAAAGACAGCCATCTCTACCTGATCATAGTCACTGGAAGCAGCATCAGTTAGGCTTCTATATGCCACTTGGACATCTCCAGTCAGGTACAGTGCAGTGCAAGTAACCCAACATTCTTGTGGAGAGGCAGTGGTACTGACAACTCTCTCAAAAGTCATAACATAAGCCTTGAGATTGTTATCAGGAACCTTTTTTGTTAGCATGGGGTGGGGTCCTACAGCAACAGGAGTCCCTGTGCCCTGGAGCTGGGGCACAATGTCTTTCTGTACTTGCAGCACATGCTTCATGAACTTCTGCTGTTGCTGATCTCTTTGGGCCTGTTGTTGCACCTGCTGCTGGTCTCTCTGCACCTGCAATTGCACTTGTAGGGCCATCCAATCCCTTTGCATCTGGATCTGTTGTGCCAGATGTTGATTCCTCTGAGCCTGTTGATGCACTTGCCGAGCCATCCTGTCCCTTTGCACGTGCGCCTGCTGTGCCTGCTGCTCTGCCAGCCATTTCAGTACTTTGTCTGAGTCCATCTTAACCCTGTTTAGACAAAGGGATGTTCAATCCTGCTGCTAAAGCCAACTATGTGTGACAGGGTAGCGAACCAGGTGGCTTCTGTGGAACACTCTTAAAGATAACACTCTGAACACCATTTTAATTTAAATAAAATCTGCTTTACTTTGAGTAATAGAAAAACAAACAGCTTGTATTCAGCTTAACAAACAATTCAGTTCAGTCTCTCTCTTTCTTCCCTTACACTTCACTGAAACAGAACCCTCTGCCTCACTCCCTTTATTGGGCCCAGGTGTTGCTTTTTAACACTCCTCCCCCGAGGTACATCCAACACCCAAAAAAAGTAGTGCAGTGAGGTCTTAAAGGGCCAGCTTGAAAGCAGTAGGGGGTTGGTACAAACCCACCACGGCCCTAGTCAAAACCTGCATGGCCTGTGTTGCAGGGTTGTGAAGCAGTTTACAGGTAAAAGGAGTGTGATGGACATACACTCTGTCACAACCCCCTTACTGTCTCTAGCACTAGTCTACCTCAGGGGCACCCATAGTGTACCCAATTCTCCTGTACCCCTACTTTAAGTGTCTGCCTCCGTAGAGCCTTGGCTATTCTCACCAGGTGGGAATAGGGTAGGGAGAATTCACTTCTGGGTTTTAGTCACCATCAGGTCACATGTGAGGTGGTAGTGAAGAGAACAGATAAATTGGGGTCAATAGCTGCTGGTGCTAGGCCCATTTTCTGAATTTTCACCCTCTTCCCTGAAACACCACATGCAAGGACATTAAAGGAAAATGGTAATTTTTGTAACCCTCCCACCCTCGAGAGCTCTTCCCCCCAATTAAGTTTTTGGCATAATAAGAAATATTTTTTTTTGCTAGTTTACTTACTATATTTTAATTTTCTGAAGTCCGCAATTGCCTAACATGGCGGATGCTGCGTGGTTCCATTTCATCAAATGGTGTAGCCCTGCATCGCTTGCCCCAATGCAAAATGTATTGGGGCGAGTAGTGTGGCACCGCACCATTAGATGAAATGGAACCGCACAGCGTCAGCAATGTTTATTATGCCAAAAGCTTATTCAAGGGTAGAGCTCTCGGAGGTGAGAGGGTTACAGAAATGACTGTGTTCCTTTAAGGGCACATGCATACAGTGCATGCCACTGCACACACATCAGTGACATCCCACCACAGTCCTCTGATTACACTCTTTTATCTGGGGTCATTTGGATGGCAGAATTATGGCAGAGGATGGTACCTTGCCTCCCAAGAGGAGAAGAACTTCTTTAGGATGTTCTCTAGGATCTAGAAAGTTCTCTAGGATGCTCAGTCCTCCTCTGTCAGGCCACCTCTGATGGCTCTGGGTCATTCCCAAATCCGGGTCACTGGTGTCCAATTGGTATCCCAACTAGCTGACCAACAAAAAATCTGTTGTATATGCAATCCACAGTGTACTGACTGTTCAGGTACCAAAAATATGTCCCTCTACTAAAGGATCGTTAGCACAACATGTACTAAAGGATCTTTAGCAAAACATATTTCAAACCTGCTATTGCTGAATGTCCCTGCAACATGCAGTAATTAAGCAATATGCCATGACAGGGTGTGGGGTAATACTGGATTTACTCACGCATGGGGTGTTGGTTGGTCATGAGGCCACAGGCCGAGTGAGCAAAAACCCCAGAAGTGGGTAAATCCAGCATTACCTCACACCCTGGGGTGGGATATTGCTATTATACAATATCCCCTTAAAAAATATAATTTTTAAATGTTTACTTTGCTATTTTTTAATATTTTTTTTTGTAATATCCTTCCTTTGTGTTAAATAGTGCATTGTTGCCAGGCAGATTGCGTTTTGCTGTTAGGGAGATTGTGGCAGATGTGGTGGCTCATCCCTCCCCCAGTTGAACCAGTGACAATGTTTGTGGTATTCTTTTTTTTTTTCATTAAATAAAAAATGACAGACCGGTGCAGTTTCAGTAGTTTACTTATGTGACAGTCCATGCGCTGTGAGGGCTAACAGGCTGGCGTCATGAGCTTTTGCTTCCTGGTTCACATTGAGGACTAAGTAACGGACTGACTGAGGGAAGTTTCTTTCTTTTTTCATGGTATGGGAAGGTGGCATTGATAGCTGCAGTACCGGGATGATTAATTGTGAAAGTGGCTTCAGGCAATGGAGTCAGCCACATGTGGAAACATTGAGCAGACAAGAAGCAGTGAGGTAGAAGGCTTAAGGCATTGCAGGTATGAGTGCTCGTCCAAGTCTGCAGTGACTGTGCCAGAGAAGGTCGGGGCCATTTAGCGGGGATTCAAGATGGCAGTTTTCCGCTGTGGACTTCTGGGGTGAGATTTCTTTTAGAGGTGCAGCTGGCTGGCACCTTTTCCCGTGAGGTAAGACTTGATTTATCATGATTGGAAAGTGTCAGCCAGCCAATCAGAATGGTTTATTTTCTAAGCCATTGTATAATATCATATTTAGAGCATGTCGTGCCAAGGATCCTTTGATAGAGGTACATGTTTTTGGTACGTGCACAGTCTGTCAACGCTAGAGAAGCCCAACATGGGATGATGTTTCACATGTAAATTAAGGCACTCAGATATTTAGGTTGAAAAGTGTCAAAATGTTTGATTTTCTTTAGTATTTACAGTTGTGGAGCCTAATTCAAGGGAGTATTATGGTTCGGAAACAGCTTTCAAAGAGGCTTTCTTGCACATCCCTGAAGTCCTCATTTTGCACACTTCAAAGCAATGTAATGTATGTTGCTCCCTGGATAACATAAAGCTGTGAAGTGTTTTGGGCAGTGTTTTATGTGAGCAGGGAGGTGCCACATGACAAAGCTTACTTCACAGGCAAGCATGACATTTTCTGTAACTACAAATCCCAGAATCCCCTGCAGCTGACATCAGAGCAGTGCTGCAGCACTGGGAGATTCAATAGCCTGCTGTGCATGTTAGAGTTTTGTAAGCTCTGGGGCCCAATATTCAAAACATTGCACTGAGCTCAAACGGTTTGCACCTGGATTGCACCCTGTTTGCGTGGAGTTGCAATATTCAAAAGACCAAATAGCACCACTGCAACAGTGTAGTGCCAGTGCAAAAAAAATAATGTATGTGTGGGGCAAAGTGAGGGGTGGGGACATGAATACAGGCGCAATGATATATTCAGTGCCATAGCACTGCGCAACGTGTGATTGCACGACATATAGCACGATGCAAGTTAACACCCATAAAAAGGTAGTCTTAACTCTGAGCAAAACAAGGATGGGGGCATGGACACAGCAGCAACAGGCAACATGGCTGTATGCAACAACAGCATCATGGTGCACCTGATGGCTACAGTCATAGAGGATGAGAGAGGAAGAAAGCCACCCTAGGCCACTCCATAGGACAAGGAGGAAATATGCTGCAAACAGAATGTACCAGCCATGAGTGCTTTTTGAGACACTTTGTGCCATTGACTGCACCCACGTTGCCATCCGGGTACTCCCTGGTGAAGTGGGAGACACCCTTCTGAACAGGAAGGGGTACCACTCCATCAATTGCCAGGTGGTGAGTGATGTAGCCGGGTGCATCATCAATGTCCTAGAATGGTACACCGGCAGTGCCCACAATGTTTCCATCTGGCACCAGTCACAATTGTGCTAGGCATTTGAGGGTGGCCAAATATCCAATGGACATCTTGTCGGTGAGTAACTTAGCAGGCACAACTACAATCCCCCACAAGAGGTATAGAGGGGAGGGTGGGGAGGTGAGTGTATACAAGTACACAGGACAACCAACACATTAGGGGCTGTCAAGTGGACAGGGTGAGCTACACAGTGAACATGTGCTAACATTTGATAATGTTTCCTACAGGGGACAGTGCCTATTCCTTGTGACACTGGCTCCCTACACCAGTCCTCCGGCCAGCAAATGTGGCACAGGAGACATCCAATGAGGCACACAGCACAACATGTAACATCATTGAGCGTGTCTTTGGCATGCTCAAAATGCACTTCTGATGCCTGGACCATTCAGGTGGTGCCCTACAGTGGAGCGGGCCATGTGGCATGGGAACTGAAGGGTGTGGAGGCCACACCTGTGGCAGTGGTGGAGGGGGTGGTGGCAGTGGCTGTTGAGGTAGAGGTGGCATGACCCTACAGGGACCCTACCAGCACAGATGCAACTGTGTGTCTGGCGCGAAACTGCCTGGTGGCAGTGATGCCCCCCCCCGGTGTCTGCCCCTGCCTGGTTGGGGGTGTCAAGGGACACTTCTGATGGGGAGAACCCCCCCAGTGCAGCACAGCAGCTAGATAATCTCCAGGGGGAATGTAGGTGTCCTCATCACTGTCGCAAAGGTTGTTGAGTATGGTGTCAAAGAACTCCCCCTCCTCCTCATGTGCTGCCTGCCACTGGACGCCTGATGTGGACAGCCCACTATCTTCCTCAGGGTTGACCTCCTCGGTGATGCCATCTCCCTGCACTGTGGACAGAGAAGAACACTGTCAGTGGTCCTGTACCGGTGCTAGCACATGCATACCCCACCATTGCTTTCTATGCCACTCAGTGCCAGCATGAAACAGGTGACTACAGCCTAAACACCCACACATCCCGGGGTGCACGCACACCTACAGGTGGAATGTGGACCCTAGACAGGCATGCCCACACCTAACACCAATGTATCCCACACACCCCATACAAGTGAAGGCCACCACCCACAGGGATGGCATAGATAACGCACCCAGGAACACAGGTGTCAGCATGCAACAAAACACAGAAAGAGCTCCTGCAGCTGTGACACACACTATGTGCATAGGCACAGGGCATCTATTTGCAAAGTACTACAAGACTGTGCTAGTGTGCCACATGATGCTAGGCAGGTAGTGTGGTTAACACAGCAGCAGACAGTGCCATACAGCACACAGGCCATCCCAATGTACACATATGTGGACTGTCCAGGGCTGCATTGTGCCTCAACACAAGCAGAGGAACACATATACCCATGTGCACCCATGCACACCATGCTGGTACACAGCCATGTACTCACATGTCCTGTGGGATGCCACCTGTGTCTCACACCCACTGCCTTTGACACCTTCCACAGCCACAGTCCTCAGGATTGACACAACCACCGGGTCAACAGATCCTGCAACCTCCTATGGTTGGCGCCCACCACCCGTGGCATGCAGTGCATAGTGGCATGCTGCCAGATCTTCCTTCGCACTGCACTGTAGGTTAGTCCACCAGTTATGTACAGCATCCATGGAGTGTCCCCTGCCACCAACAGCGCTGAACTCTGCTATCTCTCCCTACAACACAAGGACTGTGGCATCAGTTGATTTGTATCACCACATGCTGTTCTCCCTGGACTTGTACGCATCTGCCAGGGCCTTCAGCTCCTCCCTCGAAAACGTACGACTTCGGAGGCATTCATGGCCACCAGAGGCACCTGTTGGGGGATGGAAATGTTCCAGTGGTCAGTGACTGTTCTGTAAGTGGTGTGTGTGTGTGTCTGTGTGTGTGTGTGTGTGTGTGTGTGTGTATGTGTGTGTGTGTGACTCTCAGCACAACCAATAGGCCACACAATGGCATTGGTTGTGGGCATGCATCAAATGGATGTAGGGATTGGCCCCACCCAGGCCGTCCCTGCCCATCAAAGCCCCCCACATGTTCATCCTTGGATGGTGGCCACCTGTCGGTGTTTATGTGCCACGAACATACCAGCAGCAACCTGCATTGTGCAGGCTACAACAGGTCCTGTGTTGTGTAGCTACACCAACAGGTGTGGGATGTGTGTTGGATGCAGAGACCTGTGCTGCTGGCCATGTGATCACAGTGCCCTGGTCATTGCACAACACAGCATGGAGTGCACATCCACATGATGCTGTCACAGAGATCTGCCATGACAACAGTATGACTGTGATGTGTGTTGTGACTGACCTCCCCCCCCCCGGACTACATACAGCATACCTGTAGATGCACAGAGGCATCTGTTTGTGTGTCATTCTGTGTGATTCCAGTGCCACTGTCACAGCATATACATGTGATAGGACAGTAAGACAGTGCAGCGCACTGTTAGTACACACCTGCCAGCTGGGCCTAGTGTATGTATGACAGCATCATTCGGCAGTACCTGACACAGAACACTGCACATTTGTAATGCATCCAATACTGTAGCCCCAGGTCACTGTAGCAGAATACACACACTGCAGCAGACCATGATAACTGTATTGCCTTAAGAATACCTACCTGTTCCTGTGGAACTTGTCTCCTGGGACATGTTCAGCGCTACTGTTGCAATCGCAAACTTCAGACTACTGCTTGAAGTTCCAGTGAGCTATGCAGGTGGTGCTATATCCCCACTGAAATAGCCCGGGCAATTCACACATGGTAATGCAAGCAAATCAGGCAATAATGACTTGCTAATGTGGTGGTTTGCACTCAGACTGCCTAAGTAGGCTCATTTGCATAGCACTTCTGAATATTGCATGAAATTGCGCCGGGCAAATGTGTTGGTGCCAGGCAAATGGTTAACGCTATGGCGCAGCACTATATGAACTGCGCAATGCAAACATCATTTGTGCCACTCTAAACACATGTGCATGATGATGTCTAGGAAAACAAACTGAACTTACAAGCTCAAATGGGCAGACTGGGTGGGCCATAGGCCCTTATCTGCTGACACTGTCTATGTATCTATGTATCTATGTCATCACTGAGAAGGTCATGCAATGGTCATGCATGCTCAGTGAGGCCATTTTGCATTAGCATGGTGCTGTGGTATTTTGTGCTGCACCTTCTATTGCTAGCCCCATGCTAAGTTACACACATTTTAAATTCTGTTCTGGACACCTTTACAGGCACATTGGTGTTAGGGTGGAGTTTCCCTCAATGACTGCATGAGTATGGCAACCAGGAGAAGGCTCAGGGCAGTGGTTCAGAGGGACCAGCGGTGGGGGGAGGTGGCCAACATGTTGCAGCTAGTGCTGGCCAGGAAGTGCCAGATCTTTGGAAAGGTGCATGAGGGGGATAGGCCAAGGCGTGATATGTGGACATCTATGGCGTGCCACCTCACTGCATGTACAGGCAACCACCACACAGGGAAGCAGTGCAGGCATTGTTTTGTGGACCTCCAGAGGCGAGAGAGGCAGAGGCTGGACAGGTTCCGGCACATGGTGCATTATGTCACTGTATCTGTGCCGACACGTTTATCATAGACCAGCATTATGCATGTCAAAGGGTGTGGGCTGTCATAACCACAGTACACATGTGGTTACATATTTGTGGGACAGGTCACTGCACACATGCCTATAATGTTACAGTGTCATTCTCATGCAGTGGTGTGTAGACCACTATGAGTACAGTGGTGTCCGTGTGAAGGTCAACAGTGACAGTGTATGTGGTGGGTACATGTGACGTGCACTGAGGTATCATGTGATAGGTATCAATGTTCTCCATTATTGGTAATGTAGTATATGTTGAACATGTGCACATACAGTGTATGCTACGTAGGTTGTGCAGCTGGATGGTGTGTGTATGACAACGAATTGTCCAGCCACACCTCTGTACATTGACAAGGTCTGCTGTGGGAGGGCCTACTCACCACATGCACTGTCCAGATATGTGTGCAGGTTGTAGACACACTGCTGCTTGTGTTCATGGCATGGTGGCCAAGGACCCTCCCTGCAGGTGGACATGATGCATACTGTGTGACTGAGCCAGGACTGTTGCTGACCACTGCCACATATGTCGATAACATCCTCTCAGTGTGGGCAAACATCTGCCTGTGAGTGATGGATAACTGCTGGTTATGTTCCATAGGCTCACTGCGGTGTGTCCATGTGCTCCACGGGCCACTTAACATTGGGCTCTGCTGTGTCCAGTGGTTGGCCAACACACATGTCAGTCACAGTAATGGGCACTGTAGTGGCACTGTCTGTGTGGGGTGTGCTACCGCAGCTGTACTGCCATATCCCTTGTCTACCATATTCATACAGTTGCATACAACATATGGGCTCATCAATCAGCCCACCCTGGTACATATTGATAACGTGGGCATGGTCCATTGGGGAGTCACAGATGGGTCACAGGTGTGGGCCATCCATGCTGTGCATTGAGGGTATACTGTCAGGGGTGATATTCAGTTGTCTGTCACCCGCATAACATATGTGCTGGGTGCATACAGCTGTGTATACATCTATCCCACTGTTGTCTATGCATTGCTTCTACAGATGACATCAGATGGCGTAGTATGTGTGATGTACATGGACCACTACAGTACAATGTACCAACATTGCACATATGTCCCACGTGCCATATGCTGTTTGGGGAGGGACACAGTACACTGTTTGATGGTTGTGCAGTATCACTGGCACAGTTTGGGGGTTATTGACGTCCATGATGGTACTGACACTATTCTATTTCCTTCACTCTGCAGACCACACCGCCAGGGGATGGCAGCAGCGAGGGCACAGCCAGGGGGCTGTGGCTCATGGCCAGCAGGCCATAGACGGCAGTGATGGGCAGCAGAATACCGCACATGAGTATGCTTCTTTGTGGATTACATATGTTGCATTGCTTGCTAGGTGGGGCATGTATATTACCCCTTTACAGCACAGTGTCACCACCATATGGCCTGTGTTGTGTCACCGGTCCCAGGAGTATGTGGCCATGGGGTGCTCATACTGCTGTGCTACTGGGCATGGCATTGCACAGTCCTATTGCAGCCGGTGGAACAGTGCACCGAGCTAGTGAATCCACGGGCCACACAGCCTGTGGGCCTGTGTTATGAAAGCACATGTCAACTCACAGTCCTGCACTGCTGCGACATGGTGTGCCATGCATGCCCAGACTATGCAGTACTTGTACTCTGCATGTAGCACTCCCCTACACAGGCACACACCCTCCTTGGTGCTGCTGTCCTGCATCTGCACCCTGTGTGGTTGCATGTCAGCCTCTCAGTGGCCCTGTCTCGCATATGTGGCTGTGACATGCTGGCATGGGTATGTCTGCTGTCTTGCACCTTGTGCATTGGACTACAAGTGGTAGCCTACAGTCCACTGTGGGCATGTACAGTCAACACCAATGAGCCATGTAGGAGGCACTGTTCTCCCACTGTGTTCACCATGTGTGCTGTGCATATTCCATCTGCTACCATTCCAGTTGTATTATACCATTTATTGTAGCTGTCTCATCCTGTGATTTGTGGTGTACTACTCCCATACATATGCTGTGGGCATGTTTGCATTGTATACATTGTACGGCAGGCATGTGGTGTGTGGTATTCATGACTGTTTCATGATGGGTGGGTGTATTTTGTCTGGTTACTGTGATTGTGTGTATACCCACAGCATGCATACTCTGCATGGCATGCCTATGGCCTGGACATGGTCTCAGTAGACATTGTGTGCTCACGGTGGTGTGGGCATGTGTACACCATCTGCATCAGGCATGCATACAGGTCACATTGCACTGTGCTGTTCTGGTGTGCCATCATTACAGGGCTGTGCTGCACACTGTGGCCAGTAGCCCGTTACCTGACCTTGGGGTTTGTTACTACTGTGGTATGGCTCAGTGGCGTATCATGGCCTAGACTACTATATCCATTCAATGACCACACAGCACACTTGTGTCATGGACAGTGTGTGTGGCTGTCCAGTGGAGTGTGGGTACACTTGCACAGTGTCTGTAACACAACCCTGTGGATTGGCACTATAGGCTGCAGCATGTTGCCATGTGGACTGTGGTTGTGGGGTTTCTGATAGTGATGTTGTAATGCTTCATAGGGCCATGTTCTCTTCCACTGGGCAGCATGTCACAGTCATTCTGTTACTACAGTATAGTTGATAGTGATATGGGTCTGACTGGGGTTTCCCTTGGGGGGCTGTGTGGCAGTAGTGTGACAGAGGCTACAATGGGTATGCATGGGTTGGCATCCCATCGATGGTGGTGGTGACAAGGCCATACGGGCCTTCACATCTGCGTGGGATGGGCTTGTGTGTGCCATGGGGTTATGTGATGCCACATACTAGCACATGTCAGGTGGCATCTGTGTGGAGGGGTTGTGGGATAACAGATGGCCCAGACACCAAACTTCAATTTCAACACATAATCTCTGTGTGATGTTTATTCAAAATCCAGCAGATAACCTTCAGCAATGGCATATTCCTTCTTCAATACATCAGTCTGCAGCAACAGACTATGTATGTCCTTCCTCTGCACTTGTCAGCGTCTACTGACTGACTGATCTACTGATCTAAACTTTTCAGTGAAAATCATTCATCCCTATGGTTGCCTTGTTTGCCTGGGTGGTGGGGCTCAAAAAGAAAAAAAACCAAAACAAGCTACATACAAAGAACCTTAGTGCAGAAGCACTGAAACAAGGGTTATCCCAAAGGGCATTGACAATAAACCAACTTTCAATGAAACACATCACACATACGTCCATGATGCAAAACATCATGGGATATATGCAAATCACCATGAAAGTTCCGATTGACTCGGTTTACAGCAGGAATACATGGTACTAATTTACATGCATTTAACAACACAACCAACTTAATTTCTATATTACAGTCACCTGGTACTTTTTACCTTTATCAAAAACACCTAGTGCTATGGTATTTTCAACATTTGCAGGTTTCATAAACATAAGGTATATACATCAAGGTATTTTATGACATAGTGCTATTACATACTAAATCCAACAATGATAAATGCAGCCTGTTGTTTTACATAAGCTCGGAGGTCATCAAAATAACCTCCCTGTACAAGAACCTGAGAGGGAAAATTTAAATTAAAGATCACACTATTGCACAGTCAAGAGGGGGGGGGGTGCCCATAGGTGGCCAACATTATGGACTATTCAGTTCAATTTTTTTAATTCGTCTTTATTTATAAAATAGTGCTATTCACTGAAGGATCATAGTGTTAATACAATAAACAGAAAGATCCCAGCTAAAAACTCTATAAAACATTCATAACACACTCATATAGCATTAGAAAAAGTAAGATTAAATAAGTGAGTTTTTACTGCAGATTTAAAACTCTCCACCATCAGGCACTGTCTTATCCAATGAGGTAGAGAATTCCACATGGAACGGGCCATGAATTCAAATGCTTGGGACCCAGATGACTTTAAGCAAACCCTGGGAATCTGTAGCAATCTCTTATAGGTAGAGCGAAGTGGCCGGGTGGGGCAGTAGGGGTGAAGAAAATCTTGCAGATAACTCAGACCCTGTCCATGTAGGGACTTATAGGTCAGCAAGCTGACCTTGAAGGTGATCTGCCACTGAATGGGCAGCCAGTGCAGATCACGCAGCACCGGCCGGGTGGGGCAGTAGGGGTGAAGAAAATCTTGCAGATAACTCAGACCCTGTCCGTGTAGGGACTTATAGGTCAGCAAGCCGACCTTGAAGGTAATCTGCCACTGAATGGGCAGCCAGTGCAGATCACGAAGCACCGGTGTGACATGGCAACCTCGCGGTAGCCCAGTCAACAGCGTAGTTGCTAAGATCTGAACCACCTGCAAACAGTGGATATTAACCCCTGGTAGCCCTAGGTAAAGGGAATTACAGTAATCAAGGCAAGAGGTCACGAAGGCATGGACCAAAGCTGGAAGGTCGTCAGGCAGAACTAGGTGCTTGATTCGAGCAATGTTCCTTAGATGGTAAAAGGCAGTCTTGACAATGGATGACACCTGAAATTTAAGCGCCAGTCTGTCATCAGGGATCACACCCAGATCTTGCACTCATTCGGAGGTCATCAGCTGGCAGCCGCTAAGCCAATGCCCAGATGCTCACCCCACTGAGGACCCCTCGACCTGACCACCTGGATCCACAACCAAAACCTCGGTCTTATTTGGGTTCAACTTCAGCCAGTTGGCACTCATCCAGTCTTCAATCTCAGAAAGGCAGTTGTTAAAACTCAAGGTAGTTCCCACCTGATCAGGCACAAAAGACAGGTAGAGCTGAGTATCATCTGCATAGCAGTGAAAACTCAGCCCATACCATCTTACAATGTTTTCTAACGGCAGCATATACACTGTGAACAACATGGGCGATAGCACAGAGCTCTGCGGGACCCCACATGGCAAGGAGAGCTTGTTTGACGAGTAAACCCCAGAGACAACTCTCTGAAACCTGCCAGTGAGGAAAGAATGGAACCATCTGAGGACTGTACCTGATAGTCCGCAGATCAATCGCAGGCACTCTACCAACACACCATGGTCCACAGTGTCAAATGCTGCAGAAAGATCAAGAAGAACCAGGATGGAATGGCTCTTTCAATCTCTCACTATCAGGAGATCATTGAGGACCTGAACAAGGGCCATCTCAGTACTATGCATTTTCCAAAATCCAGACTGGAGAGTATCGTAGATGTTGTGGATGGTCAAGTAATCCTCCAGCTGCTGCACAACCACCTTCTCAATAACCTTACCCACAAAGGGAAGGTTAGAGATGGGTTTTGTAGTTAGCAAGGCAGTTTGGATCAAGAGAAGGTTTCTTAAGGAGAGGTGTCACCACCACCTCCTTCAGGGTGTCTGGAAACACACCTGGGTCTAACGAACACCAGATAATCTCAGAAAAGACCGGGCCAATGGTCTCAACGCACCCCACGAGGAGTCGTGTTGGGCCCGGGTCCAAACTATAGCAGGTCAGCTGCATAGTCTGGATAATCCACATGACAGCTTTGATCGCCGGCCGGCCGAAGTCAGACCAGACAGACTGAGAAACTGCGACCTACCACCGACCACTGCCATCCCTATTGACGAGAGCTGCATGGATCTCGGACTTGATGTTGCCAACCTTATCGGCAAAGTATCAAGCAAACTCATCACATTTTTCTTGTGACAATACTCTCTGAGACTGCAGACAGGCTGGATTTTTAAAACACATCCTCAGCTCCACACACGTGGATGAAAAGAAGTCCATGGTACAGTGAAAAGAAACAATAGCACCGCAGGTATACATAGCAACACTTTGTTATGGTTGCACCAGCAAAGTAGCACAGCTGCCCATGCAGATCAGGCTCCAAACCTCGACTAGTTTCACACAAGTGCATCATCAGGAGGATGGATTGCACAGTCTGTTCATAGTCCAAAAGAACTGAGCTGGTCGATCCCGTGCCATAGCAATCTCCCTGGACAGGAACTCTGCCTTCTTATGGGAGATAGCTGATTGATAGACCTTATAATCGGCCATCAATCTAAGTCTGTCGGTATCAAGGCCCAATTTCCACCAACAATGCTCCATCCTTCATCCCACTGTCCTCAGTTCCCCCAAAGTCCCATCAAACCAAGGGGACCAAGGGCTCTGGGTGTTGGGATGAACACAAACAGGAGCGAATAGATCCAGAGCCCCGGTCACAGCGTCATTATAACCCTGTACCAAAGTGTCTGGATCACTACTGAACCCCTGAAGCCCTGCTAGGTCAAGTACTGCTGCCAGGCTATCAGTGGTCAAACCCCTTAAAGGATGGTACCGGACCATCTCCGTAGGGGCAGGCCTACAAGGGGGAGCCTAGAAATTTAACCTTATGGTGTGATGGTAAGACCAACTGACAGGCTCCACAACCAGATCAGAGGTCTCCATACTCAGTAGGAAGACCATGTCCAGGGAATGACCATGATTATGGGTCTCAGAGATAATCACCTGTGTGAAGCCCAATGAGTTCATCAATTGGAGGAAGTCTTGACCAAACTGAGAGAGTTCATCATCAACCCAGGCATTGAAGTCCCCCAGAACCACCCATCTGTGGGACTCCAATACCATATCAACAATGAAGTCCACAACTTCCTGCAGGAATTGCTCCTCACCCCCGGGTGGATGGTAGATGAGAAGAATCCTACATCCCACACCTGTGCCCATGACACATTCAAAGGACCGGGTGTCCCCAACTGGCACATCCACAAGGCCCAACTCCAATATAAAGCCAATGGCTACACCCCAACCCCTACAATTCATCCTCTGGTGGTGTATTACCGAGAACCTGGCTGGAATGGCTGACTAAAAAACTGGGCCAGAATTTTCATCAAGCCAGGTCTCAGTGATGCAGGCCAGGTCTGACGACCCAACAAGATCAGCAATCACTGCCATCTTGCTTTAATGGACCTGGCATTACACGACACCACCCGAGTAGGATGAGACCCCGAGGCCGGCCAAGCCATCTGCCCACTCATAGTGGAGCCCTTGGGTATGGGAACCAGACAGGGAAGACCTCTGTCTGGGACCCATTTTGCACCAGGGCATCTTCTGGCCCCCACCACTTAAATTCAGCCACTTGGCTCCGCCCTCCCCGGAGGCCGATGGCTCCCACCACTATAACCCCTCCTTGCGATCCCCAAAGCTTGACATCAGACATAAACCTCAGCTGGCTGATGTGGACAAAAAAGGGGCAGAGGCCGCAGAGCTCAGTGGGAGAGTAGTGCCTGACTGGGGGAGCCCTCTGCCAACACATGATAAGAACTACACCAAAGGCAGCAACAAACAAAACAAATAATAACAAACAAAACCAGACAATTATAAATGTTAAAACCTATTTCCATAAACCACCAAATGAAATGTAATAAATAAAGAAACCAATACCCCAATACCCTCACCCTCCCCAAGAAAAACCTTCAGTAAAATAATAGAACAATAAAATTATGAATAAATAACAGATGAATAACAATGAGTGAGTCAGAATAAAAACTAAGCAGGCCAATGCTATAAGGTCAAGTTCAGAAGGGATGGGGCTCTCACCCCCACCACGACCACTGAAGTTCAAAGTCTGAGTTAATGTTCTCTCACCACAGCAAACAGATAAATAGAATAAATGTAATCTAAAATCAAGAGGCCCTCTCACAGGCTCAGCAGTCAAATAGTCAAATACTGACAGAGCCCTTCAAATCACAAAGATATTCTGCCTCTCCCAGTTTCAGATATTTCCATCAGCCATACCCTGGGTTTGAAATAAAGGAAAGCCAGGCAATCCACTGTAGGCAATCAAGACAGTCCAACCAGTCAGTCGAAGACCCCAAGACTGAGCTCGGATTGCAGTCAGCTCAGCCCAAAGCCCCCCCCCCGGGCTCAGGGCCCCAGAGCTGAAGCCTTCCCATGACTGCTACAATCCAAAAGCCCCCTGATGTGGACAGGAGTGCTACACCATCTGGTGAGTGCCCACCCAGCCCCCATCCCACAGAAAATACAGGCTGAGCCACTACTCCCCAGTCCAAGCCACAGGGCCCGACAGTCTCACTACAGTTCCCAGCAAGATAATAAGAACAGAAGTGCCCAGACTAGGCAGGCTCACCACCTCCCCAACTCCAACACGGTGGAAACAAGATGATTCAAAGGTTGATAGATGGCTCCTCTCAGTCCAGGATCCCAAGGATTCCTCCAGCCAAAACATTAAGGGACAGTTACCGTAGGTTCCTTAAGTGTGACAAAAACAACCTCACGGTGCAGGCAATAGGCAGTCAGTAGGTGGAAATCGTTATCTTCAGGAAACAGGATTCAATCCAGCAAATGAACTGCAAAGTTAAAAAATGACCAAAGTGGCCAAAATCCAGTAAAGGGGAGGACAAAACCAGATAGCCACAGAACAAGAAAAAAGACAATTGAAAGCTGAAGCCTGAGTGCAAATAACTGTTAAGCACATGGGTGGCGGCTCCAAAATTAAAATGGGCAAGCAACGGTGGCCCTGAAAACAAATAAATACTCATCCTCACTAACCTAACTCACTAAAAGACCTAACTAAAACAGACTCAGCTATCGAAAAAAACAAAATAAAAGGAAAAAATAACTGTGTTGCTGCAACAGTTGCTTAAGGCAGACCGATACCGGTCGCCATCTTGCTTCAATCCTAGAAATCGTTAAGGATAGATTAGGCTAAGAAATAGAAGAACTGTTGAAACAGACTAAATAAATGGTTGGTCATGGCACGGGGTCAAAATGTCGCATGGCAGAATGCCGTGCGACTTAATCGCATTGCGCAGTTTCTCTAAATCTTTCGTTCTATGGGGGGCTCTGCCCCCCACACCTACCGGCCCCCCCACTTAGGATTATAACTCTGGGGGGGTCAAACATGGAGAGCACACAGGTCTGGGGTTCGCGCATAATGCCGTACGCTATTAAGTGTACGGCATTATGACCCGGTACGGTCGGTCCTCAAGAGTGGCAGGATCTCCCTGTCACATATCCCTCACCTTAAGAGGGAAGCAATTATCTGAGACTGCTTACCACCTTTTCTGTCCCAGGAAGGGATGGAGCTTCAACCCATCCATCTTCAGAAGGCTCTGTCTCAGGGTCCCTATTAATGATTAGCATTCCATCATAAACACAGTGGATAGCATCATGCTTTACCCTGAGGCATTAACACATTTCTCAATAGAGAGTAATGGTACCTTCCCATCTCCTTTTAGGGAAAGTCTGTCATATTCCATTGATGTCACTTTCTGCACCATATCTAGACATCAAATCAGCATTTACATGTTTTGTCCCTGCCCTGTGGATACAGTAAATCGATAGGGCTGAAGAGCTAAGTACCACCGCATTATATAGGGATACAGGGATTTTTTTTCTCTCATCTGGTGCAACCAGCAGAGGGGGTTATGATCAGTTACAACCTTAAATTCAGCCCCCCACAAGTAATATTCAGAGACTCAATAGCCCACTTCAGAGCTAAGCATTCTTTCTCTATAGTAGCATATCTTCTCTCCCTCTCATGTAGCTTCCTGCCGATATACATGATCGGATGTTCTTCCCCATCTATTTTCTGAGATAAGACTGCTCCAATACTATTCTCTGATGCATCAGTTTGAGCCACAAACACTTGGTTGAAGTCAGGGCTTTTCAATACAGGAGCTGTACATAGAACGGCCTTGATATTCCTAAATGCCTCATCACAAATAGGGTCCACTGAACCTTATTCGGGCACCTCTTTTTAGTGAGATCATTCAAAGGACTGGCAATGGCTGAGAAATTAGGATTAAATCTCTGGTAATAACCAGCCAAGCCTAGGAAAGATCTCACATGCTTTTTTGTGGTAAGTATTGGGTTGTTTGCTTCTGCTGTAGCCTTCTCTACTTCAGGTTTCACTTGTCTGTTGCCTAAAATGAATGCTAGGTATCTTGTCTCTGTCTTTGCTAAGGCACAATTAGCAGGGTTAATGGTCAATCCTGACTCCTTTATTGCTTGCAATACCTGGGACAAGCGTCTAACATGGGTTTCCCAGTCAGGCTGAATATGACCACATCATCCAAATAAGCTGTACAGTACTCGGTGTGTGGTCTTAGTATGTGGTCCACAAAATGCTGAAAAGTGGCTGGGGCCCCCATGTAGTCTGAATGGCATTGTGACAAACTTGTATAAACTGATTGGGGTGCTAAATGTGGTTTCATCTCGTGAATCAGCTGACAAGGGGATTTGCCAATATCCCTTAGTAAGGTTAAGTGCAGAGATATAATGTATATGGCTTAGCCTGTCAGTTATGCCATCTATTCAGGGCATTGGGTAGCCATTGAATAGTGACACGTTGTTAAGTTTTCTAAAATCTAGGCATAGACATATCCCACCCTCTTTCTTGTCCACTATGAACATGGGTGAAGACCATGCACTGTTTGAGGGCACAGTTATGCCTAACTGCTCCATTTTTTTGACTTCCTGAATAACCTCATCCTTCACCTTCATGGGCAGTCTGTAGGGCTTTTGGTGTATGGGCTTATCTTGCATGGCAGTTATGGTGTGCACAATTCCTTTGGCCCTCCCTGGGATATTTGTGAATATGGGCTCAAATTCTTGCAATACCCTGAGCACATCTCATTGTTGCTGCGGCTCCAATTCAGGGTTTATCTGAATCTCCCCCAACTGCTCAGACTGCTCTAGCCTTTTATAAGCAACCTCCAGCTCTGACTCTCTAACTTCAGGATGGATATAAAGGAAGGGGTTAGTCTTCTCACACCATTTCCTATGGAGGTTCACACGGTAAATTTTCTCACCTGGTCTCTATCTGGGGCATGCTATGCTCATATTTCACTGCTTCTGTTTGCCTCAAAATGGTGAAAGGGCCCTGCCATTTCATGAGTAGTTTGTTGTCTGTGGAGGGAAGAAGTAACAACACTTTGTCCCCTGACTGAAATGTTTTAGTCTTCAAACCCTGGTCATATCTTTTTTCTGCAAGTCTTGTTTCTGTTCTAAGCTCTGGTGTGCCAAGTTGATATACTTCACCAGGCTGTTGCATAACTGAGTCATGTACTGTATGACATTAAGATGTCTCACCTCCTTTCCTTCTTCCCAGTGTTCTTTAACCACAACCAGTGGCCCCCTTGGGTTTCTCCTATACAATAAAGAAAAAGGAGAGAAACCAGTGGATGCTTGTGGGATTTGTCTGTAAGTGAAAAGTAAATAGGGGAGTTACCTATCCCAATCTTTATCTTCTTCTGTTCCATACTTTCTCAGCATTCTTTTTAATGTCTGATTAAACTTCTCTATGAGGCCGTCAGTCTGTGGGTGGTATGGGGAAGTATGCACTCCTACCACGCCCAGCAGAGAGTACAATTCTTTCAGCAGGTGTGCATTAAAATTACTCCCCTGATCAGTAGGTATTTTCTGGGAGATTCCCATGTGGCTAAATACCTTTGCTAGCTCCTCTGCTATCCTTGGGGCAGTGACAGTTCTCATGGGGATAGCTTCTGTGTAGCGGGTAGTGTAATCACATATGACCAGTACAAATCTGTTACCCTTGGAGCTTTTTTCCAGGGGGCCCACTACTTCCAAGGCTATTCTATCAAAGGGGTTAGTCACAACGGTGATGGGTTGTAGTGGTATTCAATCCCTTTTTCCTGCCTGAGCTGCCTTCTGATACTCAGCACATGCTTTGCAATACTCAGCTATGTTCTCGTGGATAGAGGGCCAATAAAACCTGAACAACATCCTATTCAGTGTGTGCTATCTCTGCCTGCATTGCCTGCTAAAGGGATGTCATGCACCAGATACATGATTTGGGAGCGGAATTTTTCTGGAACCATTAGTTGATCTACTACCTCTCCAGTTCTGGGGTTAGTGTATTCTCTATACAGTATTCCCTGTCTTACAACAAACTGAGGGGCACCTTTTTCCACTCCCTACCCCATCTATGAAAAAAAAAAGTTAAGTGAAGGGTCTGCTTTTTGCTCCTGCTGCATATCACATTTAAAAGTATGTCCCAAGTCTGTCTGTACACCAGCATAAGTATCAATCTCATCTTTCTTTAGCTTCTTCTTCTCTGCCTTGGTTTTACGGTCCATGCCAGGATCCTCCAAAACATCATCATCAAATGGGAACACAGATGGTAAATGTCCCTTCTTCGTTTGAGCTCTGGTGGTTACGGCAACTACAGTAGAGTCCTGGGTGGCATGACAATGTATAAATGAAGTAAAGTCTGGGTGGTCATGCCTGATAACAACTGGCACTGGTAGGCGAGGTACCAATCCCACTTCTACCTCATGTGTCTTTTCTTGAACAGTCATTTGTAAGGTGGCTGCAGGGTTGCAATGGGTATCTCCATGCACACAGATGACTGTTGTATCCTGCCCTTTATTACTCCCAGTTACCAGATCTACTCGCTCAAGAGTCTGGCAGCTCCCTGTACCAATCAGTCCTATCATCTGCTGTGATACAATCTGCACAGTAGTCATAAAGTGACCCCAGTTCACTAAGGCTATGTGACTCACTGAACTGTTGAATGAATGTATGAATTGTGGATTACTGTATTAAACTGCAGAAAAACATTCTGCAGAACTGACCACTGACAGTGATCAGTTCTGTGGAATTTCTTTCCGCAGTATAATACAATAATCCGCAATTCATACATTTATTCTGGCTTTCTAAATTCTGATTTCCACAAAAGTTGACAAAGTGCATTCCGAAATTTTGCAAAAATGGAATTTTGATTTTCACTAAAATTCTGCTGGCAGAAGTTCAGTTTCGCACAGCCCTATTGGGAAGGTGTTGCAGCTTTGTTGAGCTGGTCAGGCTCTCCCTATGAATTTTTACCTTGTGTCCCTGCCTTTCTTGGACTTTGCCCCTGGTGCCCTATTCCTCTGGTTGGGAGACAGTGATTGTGTTGGTGGACGGGCTGTCTGTGCTCTATTTCAGGTCCAATTCCTAGCCGTCCTCTGCTGCGATCCTAATGCCTAAGGCCATAGCTAAAGGGCATAACAGCATCTGGAGTCAGCCATGAGTCTGCTGTGGGCTAACAATGCTGTTCCCCTGGGCTTCTATATTGAACCCCTTCTGGATTAATGACTTACTTATTGCTGAACTGTAAGTGTAACCTGTACTGAAAGAGTACTCCTCTCTTTCCTTTACATGTGTAACTGAGCTCATGTAGGACCCCTATACCTGTTATTGATTTATAGTACAGAAGATGCATTTATCCTGTTAATCTGCTAGCTTGGTTTCTACCTTTGTTAATGTGCCCACATTTCTAGTTATCCTAGCACACCTTATTTGGGTATTTCCTTATTTTTGATAATCTATTTATTTATCTGCTGTGATCTCTGATTTCTCTATTTCTTTTACTAGGGTTGTTGTATTGTGTAGTATTATTGCATTTGTATTTTTGAACAGCCAGCCTTATTTCAGCCATCCTAATTAGGACTACCTTTCTTATACAGTACTTTTTTTAAGGTTAAGTTAATTTACTTCCCTCTTAGCTTAAATTGTTTTCCCTGGCCTCCCTCCTTGTAATTATTTAATTTTGGTCTCCCATTTTTGGTAGACAGCACTCACTTTAATCCACTTGCACTCCCTGGAGTGAAACTTGTCCTCCATACTACCTGTACACTGAAGAATATGTTTTTGCCTTGTTTATAATTCCACTATGCTGCTCCTATCACTTTCTCTCTTCCCCTTTCTGTCTTCCCTCACCTCCCTCTCCCTTTCATCTTGCCTAACCTCTCCATGCACTCAACCCTTCTTTCCTCACCCTCTCCTACCCTCCAGCCTCTAATCTCCCTGCATTAGCTCACGCTCCCTGGCACCCTCATTGCTGTCTCCTTTCATCTTCTTGGCTTCATCTCAG
Source organism: Neoceratodus forsteri (assembly GCA_016271365.2). Taxonomy (NCBI): domain Eukaryota; kingdom Metazoa; phylum Chordata; order Ceratodontiformes; family Ceratodontidae; genus Neoceratodus; species Neoceratodus forsteri. Next base: position 400,614,682 of record CM057454.1, read on the forward strand.
AGCCCTTAGGTCCTTCTTACCCTCCTACCTCATTAACTTTATTCTCCACCTCCTTCCTCTTTGTATAAATATCTCTTACATCCTCTTAAGCTCCTAATCTCCTTGTTACTGTTAGTTGCAGGATGTACTAAGCTCAGCCCTTGCCCTTTCCTACCTTCTCCTTTCCCAAAAGGTTTGAGAGTGGCCTATGTCAACATCTGTAGTCTTCTCCCTAAGATTGACCTGTTGCAACCACCTATAGTTAACCTTAAATCTGATGTGTTTGTGATCTCAGAATCTTGTCCCCTAAGAGCTTCGATTCTTCTGTTGCCATCCCTGGTTTCACCATTACTCGTCAGGATAGAGAAGAGAGGGGTGGGGGTGAAGCCATCTACTTCACCTCAAACATCTAGTCTGAACCTGTTTTCACTATCTCTACACTCTCTGCCTATGAGATGCTTCTTTTCAAACTTTCCTTCCCCTTCTCTGCAACCATATTTATTGCCAGTGATAACTGCTGCGCTGGCATGTCCCCACCTTCAGTAATTGAGTTACTCATCTCCATCTCTTCCCAGGTCTCCTCTAGTGAGTTACTCTTACTAGGTGATTTCAATTTAAATTGTCTCCCCCCCTTAATAAATTTTGCCTTAAGCTTAAGTCCCTCCTTTTAACCCAGCTGATTTCTGTCTCTATTTGATTTAATTTTAAATCTCTAAAGCACTCCTTCTTGGACTGTGTCTTCTCTTACCATCCCCATTGTACTATGGATGCTAGCACCCTCCATTATGCCCTCAGTGACCACCATATGTTCTACTGTGTATACAAGATTCACCATCCCAAAGATCACCCCAAATTCATCCAGTTCTGGTCATTCTGTTCACTGAAGCTGTCCCACCTTCATGCTGACCTGGTAGCCACTGACTGGTCCCCTATTTCTACAGCCGGCAACACGGACAATGTCCTCAAATTCATTTCTATCTGGGACCATCTCAGCCCCCCCCAAGAAAATTAATTGTTCAACTTTCACACCTCCCATGGATCTCAGCTGAGTTGCTGACATGACACAGTGTGTGTGACCTTGCCTGGAGGACCTACAAATCCTCTGGCTCCACTTCTGACCTTAATTAATTACCAGACTTTTGTAATGCCTGTACTAAAGCATCCACACTCCAGAACAACCTTAATCACCCCTCTAAGTTCTGGAAGGTTATTCATGCATGTTTCTCCCCTCGGACCCTGTCCCTGCTTACTGTACTCAGACAGGCCATACTCCTATCTCTGGCCCCACTGCACTCACCTTATCTTTCAATTCCTTTTTCACCTCCTGTGCCCATTCACTATTTTCTTCCTCCTTTTCCTCTCTCCTTCTAGTCCCTCTAACTCTTCCCCTCTACCTGTCCTACTACCCCCCCTCCTTTATTTCTTTTTCACCCATTTCTCCTGCCAGTGCTCTAAAGGCTTTCTTGGTGCCTAATCCTCACAAGAGTGGGAACCCTGACAGTCTTGGCCCTAGACCCCTATTTCTCTTTGCTCATACCTTCGCCCTCCCTATTACCCACCTCCTCAACCTCTCTTTCTCCTTATCATGTGTCCCTAATGAAGGGTGAGTGAAGTGGGTGAGTGAAGTGTCCCGGTCGCAACTTCGGTTTGGCTTTGATGGGGGGAGTAAAATTCGATTTTGTCTTGAAGCTTCAGCCAAATCACTTTGGCTTCCAATGTAGTAGTTGGCATAAGGTATAAAAACACATTACTGTAAAGGGGAAAAATTTGTGTGGTTAGCAATTAACTTGGAATACTATAGTTTCTGTGTGGCAGGTGGTGCTGGCATGCCATGGCTAGAAATCGCTACACTACTAAACACATACGACTGCTAAGCACTCCCATCAGAGCTATAGAAATTCATAGTTTCCTTTACTGACCTCAAGGCTCCCCTGTGCCCTTCATGCCAATCACTATGTTAGTTCCACATAGGTTTTCAAAATAAGTCCCCCACAAAAAATATGCCTCCAAAACAAATATTGTAAGTACTACCATACCTACAAGGGCATTGCTTTGCTGACCTTGCGGGACCTTCCCAAATTTGCATATCTCCTTTTTTTATTTGTCTGTAAATATTTCTAAGTTTCGTTTCTTTTTTTTTATTTTGCCACCATGCAGTGCTAACAGCTACATGATTTCTTAGTTTCCTTGACTGGCTCAAGGCCCCCACACCCCACAGTCCCTACTTTTTTGAAATTTTTTTGTAAATATTTGTATTTTTTTTTGTGCTAACATGTAGTGCTCACTGTTAAGAGCTGTAGGAATTCTTAGTTGCATTCGCTGTGCTTTAGCTCCCCTCCCAGGAATTCCTCCTTTTTAAATTTTTTTTTTTTGGTAAATATTTGCAAGTTTTTTTCTCTCTTTTATTTTTCTAACATGTAGTCCTGCTAAGAGCTATAGGAATTCTTAGTTTCCTTGGCTGTGCTGAAGCCCTCCCCCGTAGTCCCTACTTTTTTGTTTGTTAACATGCAGTACTAAGAGTGAGCTATAGGAATTCTTAGTTTCCCTGGCTTCACTGAAGCCCCCCCCATAGCCTCACCTTTTTTAGGTTTTTGTAAGTTTTTTTTAATTTTTGTATTTATTTGCTAACACATAATGCTAAGATCTATAGGAATTCTTAGTTTCCTTGGCCGAGACTGAGCTCAAGGATCCCCCATAGTTCTTACTTTTTTAATTTTTGTGTAAATGTGCTTAAGTTTTTCAATTTCAATTTTTTTTTATTCTATTTTTTCTCGCTACCTGCTGCCATTCCTCCAGCCTCAGTCATGGTCCCCTCCACTCCCACTCCCACATTAGCTGCAGCTCCCCTAGATACCCCCTGGCTTACCTCCCAGGGTGGGGTTGCAGCACCGGCCCCAAGTGTCGCAATCAACAGGATAGGTCTAGGGAGCCAGCCTGGGAGCTCATCAGAGTGGAGGGGCAGGTTTCATCCAGGTGGCAGGTAGCAGTATTGTTTCACTCCTGTATATGGGGTGGGGATGTGCAATGATGACCAGCGTCCACCCCACCCCGGACGTGCTCAGTATCAGCGCATGTGGTACCCTCCAGTCTCTGCTAGATGTCTGCATCATGCCAAACACTCTACCACCCTCCCCTCTGGAGAAGGAGAGCAGTCTTGGATGCTCAATCCTTCTCCCACTGGCCGTCCCTCCGATGTCCCAGGTCCGTTCCTGAACCCGGGTCGCCAGTGTTGCAAGCGGAAATCCAACTGCTGTGCCGGCGGACCACCTTTTGCAATTTTTTTTTATATTTAGTGCTAAGCTTTATTGTAACAGCTGCTATGTAATTGAAGCATCATTCTGTCATCCTTCCCAACTGCTACACATCCCATGCTGCTGAGGTGACCATAACCATTGTCAGTCTTTGCCAGTGGCACATCAGTGGTTTAGTTGACATCCCAGGTCTGATTTAAACAGTACTGACAGTTAGTAAGCATGTGAGACTGAGGCTGAGTTGCACTGAGGCAGGCAGCATCTGTCACCTACTCAAGTTGAGCTTGCTGATGATGACATGGTAAATGTTGTTGTGCTGTCTTCTGGAGGACTCAAGATGTCAGAGTGTGTCTTATCTTTTCCCTGCTGGTAACTGCACTGCTAGGAGTGGTGGTGCTGAGCTGGACTATGGTACTGTCAGTGCCAGTGGATGTGTAGGAAGACTTGCCTGCAGGAGGTATGGGGTTACTTGATGACACCTGTTGACATTTGAAATAATCAAATGGATAGGTGAAGATGATTTGTGGCAAATTACGTTTCAGAAAGGATAAGAATTCAATATTGTCCAGATCTAGCCTGAAGCGATGTGGTGAGGCAATAGCTGCAGTTGTGCAGAAATACTTTTTGGAAGCAACTAATATTGGGGGACATCCCATAATGTACAATGCCACTTTACCCAGGGCAGGCCAAATAACTTTTCTCTCTTACCAGAATTTGATGACATCAGTATTTTGGCTAGACAGTGGCTCTGCTAAATATTCCTCCATCATGTAGTCTGGCATAATGTCCATGCTTCCATCCATAATGTCCGCGTGACATCGGCATTGTGTCAAAAAGTTCCCATATGTCTTTTGTTGTGTCTCCTGGAATTGGATCATCAATTTCTTCCTCTTCCCAACCTATATCATCATCATCATCATTATCACCACCACCACCACGCTGATGCCCCTGGCACTGGAAGCATGGCAAGTAGGCCCAAGAGGAGGAGGAGGAGGAGGAAGAGACTGAGTTTTGTCTTCTGTGCAATGTCTGTGCCACTGTATCTGAATTATCAGCAAGACTTTCTGTTTGACATAGTCAACGTGTGCAGGAGGAATGCAGTCATGTTTGTATCTGGGATCCAGTAATGTTGCAGTGCAAAACTGGGTATCCAGTCAAATGCTTTGAAATCATTTCAAGTTGTGTCAGTAACATTTCTACCACATCCCCAATAAGGATTGCATCCAGCTTTGGATGCTGCTGAGATGATGAACTAGTAGGGTCACCACCACCACCTTGTCTGGCACTGGTGAAGTCATTATTATCACCTCCATCATTCACCACCAATGCCACAACCACCACCACATCTACAGTACCTGCACCATCACTGGCACCACTGTGACTAGCCTTGCTTTGCTGGGTTGTTGTTCTGGTAGATGTCATATAACATTGTGTATGTTGTTCAAGTACAGTCAGCATTGGCAGGACCATGCTGACAGTAATGGACTCAGTAGATAGATCTGTGGTGGCCTGCCCATAACATCACAGAAGCAGATCCAGCCTTTGCAGCATACACCACTGCACCAAGGACAGGTATCCCCACGAGGCACATCATCAATTTCCATAGCCTGGAACACAGCTTTCTGTTCCACCAGTCTTTCCACCATATAAAAGACAGTGTTCCCCCCTTGTCACCACATCTTTAATCAAGCAGTGTTGTGGTACATTGTTCTCTTGGTAATGTGAGAGGAGCTAAGCATGTTTGAGGTAGCGATGGAAATATCTTAAATGTCTCTAATAGAGTCCAGTATTTCTTTTAACTGCATGTTTCTCAAGCACATAACACACCACCAGATTCATTACATGTGTGAAGCAAGGTACATGGCAGAAACAATCATCATTCATGGCCTTCAGCATGATATTCCTACTGTCTGTCACATCAATTCCCACCTTCAAGTTGTGAGGTTATATCCAGATGTCCAGCACTGATTGTGGGAAGGACAGAATGTTCTCCCCACTGCATTTCCCCTCCATGACCAACGCATTAAGTAAGGCACTCCCTATAGTGCTGTACCTCTGTGCCCCTGTCTGCTTTATGATACCTCCTGCAGGGACTGGTGTTGATGGTGAAGGTGTGGCAGTAGTGGTGCTGCTGGTGCTTAACACAACCCAATGAGCAGCGAGACTCAGGGAGCTTTGGTTTGCAGTACTACTCCAGCTGCCACTAGAGAAATGCACATATCCCCCACTCTGCCAGCTTCAGAAGGGTCACCATCTGTGTGCTTATGGCCTGGAGAACATGCCAAGAAAACATGAAGCATGATAGAATGCTGTGTTTGGGCTTCAGCTCATATAAGAATCTTTGAACGTCAGTATCTTCCACCATGGAGAATGGCTGCAGATTAAGTTCCACCATCTCACCTATCAATTGTGTGATTCACACAGAAGTTGGAGAGTAGGTGGCATTTTTATGCTGGCATGTAATGACTCCTGCAGTATGGTTTGTTTGGCAGCAATGAATTCTGGACTAGCACTGGTGCTAGTACATCCACTGCCACTATTATCCATGCCTAGTGGTGGTGCTGGTAGTGGTGGTGATAAAGCACCACTAGTGTCAGTTGACATTGACTGCTGCTTCCATGAGGGCTGCATAATTTGAACAAATCATTTTATCCCACTACTCACACCTGGCAGCTGCTGCTGCTGAGTCTGACCTGTGTGTGGATTGTGAAGGGATGTGACTGTTAAAAAGATACTGTGTTCATGCTTCAGATGATCACCAGGACATTGATTCCCAATGTCTGTGTGGATTTACCCCTGCTGATCATTTTCTCACAGATATTGCAGCATGCTCTCAGTGGATTTGTGGGGTCATCCCTAAAATAGTCTCATACTGCATAACATCTTTTGGCTTTCTTAGCTACATGACCACCAGCCTGTGGGATCGGGGGACTTAGAAGAACTAGAGTGACCACTGTGAGATTTCTTTTTTCTGGTCATGGGAAAGGAATGATTTGGCTGCTCCACATAATCACCAGAAGAAGAAGCAGCAGCAGCAGCAGTAGTACCACATTTATCAAGAGGGACTGGGAACTTGACCTGCAATTTGGATTTCCCTGCTTCATGAAGTTGCTTTTGTTTTCTCTTCTTCATTGCTTCTCTTACTATCTCACTCTTATTCTCCCATACTGGTGGTGTTGGTGGTCTCCACTCATCAGAATCATAGTCCTCATCAGAGAAGCTTGTGACTGACAACAGACTTTCAACCTCCACTTCTTTGCCCTTCTCCTGCTTCCTCCTCCAATGATGCCTGCTTCTCCTCTGCAACGTCTCCTTCCTCACCCCTCTCCACCTTGCTCTCAACTGATGCTGCGCCCTTCCCATGCCCTTTTTCTGCTGCCTCCTCCTTTTCTTGTGCTTTTGCTGCCCCCTTCTGACTCACTGGTAGCTCCCACTCCTCTGGCACTTCCATTTCCATATCCTCTTCCTCTGTGGCAGTCTCCCCAGTCTCCTCCACTGTAACCGGCTGTGCTGGTGGTGGACATGCTACTGACTTGCTTTTATAAAACACAGGGGTCAGTATACCATAAGCAGCATGTGACCTATGTACACCAACCAATTATTTTTCCTCATGTGACAGGATAACAGTGGTTTCATGTCAAAATAACACTGACAAAAAGACCAAATGAAAAACAGCCGCAATCAAAACAGTGAAGAGCACTACAGCTTGATCCAAAATCAGCACACAGCCATACTTGCTTTTTCTGTGGGGATCTTTGCTCCCTGCACCGCCCATACATAAAATAACTACCACCTGGGGGGATGAAATTCAGGGACAGGGAAAAACTTGGGAGGGGGATACTCTACAAGGGGACACAAATCGGGGAAGGGGAGAACATTGGGGGGTGCAATCAAATCTTCCCACACTAGGGGTGGAGAGGAACAAAGTCAGGAGGGCATGCAGAACAGGAATAAAATTAAAAATCCCCTCACAATCAGTATTGAACCTGGGTCTGCCAGCCACACAGGTGGTGACTGTAACCACTACACTACATGGCCAGCTTGGAACTGGCCTGACAAACAACTACCTAATGCTTCAAACACTATCTACCTCTATGGCTGCCTGCCAAAATTAAAGCACTGAACTTAACATGGGCTTGTAATATATCATAGCTCATTTCACACTTGCTATTTTTTTGCTATTTTTTTATTAGTACTTTTATCCACCTATCTCCCCACAGCTGCCCCATCTGCTCGACCCTCCCAGCTCCATCACCCAGCTCCTCCAGAATCTTACCTGCACCACCCTAGCCACAGGATCAGCTGCCCATCCACCAGTGTAGAGCCTGCGGGGGGGGGGTTGACCTTCATACAGCTACCATGAGGTGTTTTTCCTAATTTTCTCCCCATTCATCCCCTTTGCTGGGGGACGACATGTCAGTAGTGCATGTGGAGGCATATGCATGCTGCAAAGTCCCACAGCACCCACCCTTCCATTGGTGCCTCATACTGTTCTGGCCTCAGGCCTCCACCTGGGGCAGTAAAGTATCCCTCCCCAGGAGAGGAGAGCTGTCCTCTGGATGCTCAATCCTCTCCCTCCCTGGCTGACTCCTGAAGACCCACTTGCACCGCAAACATGGGTCACTGGCATGGCAGGACATAAGGCATGAATACCTCAGCCCTCTGCACCACTGGGCCAGCACACACTCACTATTTTCACTTCGCCCAAATTGACTTGCTCTAACTGAGTCGCTCAAATCACGGGATACCGATAACAGTAATGTCAGATCCCCCCCCCCCAGACTCACTCTCTTATTTGGGACCTGTCATCGAGGCACACTTCAGGAAGCATGGGAAGACCAGGAGCAGGTATAAAGTTCACAAGTAGTGTTTAATTTTTCCCAATAACAATAACATAAAAAAATTACATTTTTTAGCATAACTATTTACAAAGTCAGGACAAACAGAGAAAAAAAGTCCTTCTTCTGAGTGTTTCTTCTCATTTTCAAATCTTAGTCTTTCCATCAAAAATATTGCTGCTCTTTTCATAACAAGCCTTTGCCAGGGAACTCGTTAAGAGACCATTCTGTTTTTCAGAAAATGTTCTTGTCAGTTTCCTTCCTTGTAGGTGCAACAGAACAGTATATGGTGTCCCAGAGCTGTCCTCCTGCACAGCTCTGCAAAAAAGCTAGTGTTGCATTCCAGGTTAAACCCCTAAATTTCAAACAGCATTTTGCAATCATTTCAGTAATATAACCATATACATTAAAAAAAAAGGATCTCAGTTTCACATAAAGATTCACACATATTTTATAACTTCAGATACGCAAGGGGGGAAGAAAAGATAGAAAGAGCAAGTGAATGCAGACAGATAACGGGAGGAGGAAGATCACTGGAGTAGCCAGTTCCTAGGTCTCACAAGAAAATTTGACTGCGCAGACAGACAAGAGACAGAACAGACAAGGATAAAACAGATCCTTGTGTTTAACTCTTTCTACATAACAAATCTTTCTACATAACAAATGGTACAGGGTCTTATTCAACCCTGTCACATCCCCCCCTCTTTAGGAGGGAACCTGTTTCAAAAAAACAGCTTTCCAAAATGTTCTGTAAAGTCTCCTTTAACATTAGCTTATCATCTTTACAGCTGTCAGCATATGCAGTATCCATTTATTCCATAACAACCAGTACAGCAAACAGTGAAGTTTAAACTCACACTTTGTTTTTCAACCTTCATAATTCTCAATTCCTGATCCATATCTTGACAGAAAATCAGTATTGAGATTCTGTTTTCTGGATTTGTGTATCACCTTTAATTTAAATGGCTGTAGTGCCAGGTACCGCCTTGTGACTCCGGAATTTTTATACTTGATTTGGTTAAGATAGGATTATGGCTGGTTAGAAGTACAAAGTCAGCTCCTAGCAAATAAAATTTAAGGGACTCCATGGCCCATTTTGCTGCAAGGCATTCATTTTCAATGGTGGAGTACTTTCTTTCTCTGTCGTGTAACTTCCTACTGATATATATATATATATATATATATATATATATATAATGGGATGTTTCTTCCCAGCTATATTTTGACTCAAAACTGCAACAATGTCTGCCTCTGTTGCATCTGTCTGTAACAAAAATGGTTTCTCAAAGTCTGGGCTTCTTAAAATAAGGGCTGAACATAATGCAGCCTTGAAGGTATGAAAAGCTTCATCACACTCTGGGGACCATTTCACAGTATTCTGGCACTGTTTCTTTGTGAGTTCAGTGAGTGGAGTAGCTAACTGGGCAAAATTGGGAACAAATCTTTCCACATAACAAACCTTTTTTACATAACAAATGGGACAGGGTCTTATTCAACCCTGTAACAGGGCCTGTGGTACACTCAGAGAAGCAACATCATATAGTACCTCAGATCAGTGGCAGCCAACAGGAAATTGCCCAAACTGCTCAGTGCAGTGTGGGTGTACAGGTTGCTGAGTTGGCACCCCACCTGGCACTGACAGCTACTGGCATGTGGTTTGCACAAGATGCACAGGTGGAGGGCTTTCCTGTGCATCTTCAGAATGGGATGGAGGATCCCTGAGAATTACATCACCACAATGGGTAATAAGAGAAAGCAAGGTACTTGGAAGAGGAGAAGGAGGAGGACTATGAGCAGTGGATGACCTGTGTGTTTCTGCTTTGCTCCAGCTAGTTTCAGCAGATGCACCACTGGACACCGGCTGTGACTGTCTAGGAAAACTCCTGCTTAAAATGGGCATACAACCAGCTGACTTCTGCAGTCTAACAAATCCCCATGGTTTCTTTGGATACACTATAACATGACCCTCCCTAGTACCCCCTCTCAGTCTTGGACCCACCACCACAACAACGAATACCAGTGCAACCCCCTGTTTCAGTCCTTCTTCCTCTAACATCCTCACCATGCACGTCACCTCCACCATGGGCCACATGACTATGATTGCTACTTGCTACTTACTGGGAGGATGGGTACCATACTGAAACCTTTCCCTGTGGCTCCTTCTCTTCCTCTCCCAGTCCTCCCTGCTTCCCTTTAAGGACATCCTTGCTTCATATTTATAGCAGGCCAGATACAACACAGACTGCCTGTCAGGAAGACTAAGCTATACCTGTCATGAACACTAAGTTGCAATTGGATAAAGTGTTTCACAAGATGTTTGGTGGGGTGCTCCAGCTCCTACAGGCAGACCAGGCATGGCACACAATACCTGTCACAAAGACTATGCCTCAACTGGATAAAGTGTTCACAAGATTTTGGAGAAGATCCAGCTCCCACAGGCAGGCCAGGCATGGCACACAATGCCTGTCACAAAGATTAAGTTGCAACAGGATAAAGTGTTTCACAAGAGTTATTTGCGGTGGGGTCCAGCTCCCACACTGCACACACTGCCTGTCACAAAGACTAAGCTGTAACTACATGAAGTATTTCACAAGATTTTTGTGGGGCTCTGTTTCCTAAAGACAGGTACAGCACACACTCTCTGTCATGAGGACTAAGCAGCAATTGAATAATGTTTTTCACAAGATTTTTTTGGTGGGGGCTACAACTCCCACAAGCAGGCTAGGTATGGCATATGGTGTCTGCCATGAAGACTAAGCTGTAACTGGATGAAGTGTTTAACAAGATTTGGGGGAGCTCTGGCTCCCACAGGCAGGCTAGGCATGGCATATACTGTCTATCAAGAAGACTAAACAGCAATTGGATGAACCATTTCACAAGATTATTTGGGGGGAGAGGCATGCAATCTGGAGCTTGGTGGTGCCGTGTCCCTGACTCAGCAGCACAGCCAAGATCCAACCCATAATCAATCACCAAAACTACAATTTAATAAAGATTTGACGTGTACACACCCACCCAGTCAAGCAAAGTACCAAAAACTTTGATTTGAAGATCTGAGTACAACAACAGCACCGGACCATTGCAGCAGGGCAGGCATAAGGCCCTTCTCCCTTCCCCCACTTGCCTTTCCAATATTCTTATTTTCCTTCCCTTTCCCTGCCTAACAAAATCTGTGGAATTGCAGTGGCAGCTTACAAGTTAACTCCAAGAAACTGGTCTTCACAAATTGCTGGATTTTGGCATGCTTTTTCTGATTTTCTGGCAAAAGGAGTAAAGACAACACAGTACACACAGGAAAGTCCTTTCTTCCTTGACACCAGAGCTGCAATGGTGCACAGAGCTGTAGAATGCTTGGTTTTGCTGAGATTCCACATCCCTGATTGATTGCTGAAGGTCAGGTGGCTGCCAGAAAGTGCTGCACATGCTCCATGTATTTATAGCTGTTTCATGCCTGCGGAAGAGCTGAAGTGAAGATGGCAAGCTTCAGTCCAGCTTTGGTCCAGCTTCGGCTGGGCAAAAACCACTGAAGTTCAGCAGTTCACTGAATGCCCCTTCAGCTCACCCTTATCTCTAACTCTTGGAAGTTAGCTACTGTCCTTCCTCTTCCTAAGGGAGGTGACTTCTCTTCCCCTGGTAACTTCTATCCTATCTCGCTCCTTCACACTCTGGCTAAACTCCAAGAACACCTTGTTCTCTCCCAACTTTTCCCTTTTCTTGACACAGCCTCCTTCTTCAGTCTTTTCCAGTCTGACTTTAAAAAGTTTACTCCATTTCCACCTCTCTCCTCCAGCTCACTGATGCTATCTTTTCTGCCACAGATCAGGGCCTTGTCGCCTCTGCCATTTCTGTCAACTTAGCCAAAGCTTTTGACACAGTAGCCCAGTCCATTCTCTTAGGCAGCCTGACTCTCAGCTTCCTCAGTTGAGAAGTTCCACTCCCACCTTGGTATCCCATGATAAGGTTTAAAACGAAAAGGGTGACTGCACTATTGGCAAAGGAATAATGGTGATAGGAACAACAGCGATTACCAAAACAATGACCTTTGGCTTTCACCCCCTTCCTAAGTTTTGACCCTTCCCCTTGAGTTGATTATATAAAGAAGAGGGTTGGGGGCAAAGCCCCACGTGGAAACACAAAACAGTGTTGTTGCCCTTTCAGCAATCATTGTTCATTCACTATCGCTCTTTGGAGACACTCATTTACCATTGCCATTATTCTACCACCTGTATGCTTTTGCCCTTATCAGATGGAACCTCTACCTTGAGGGCAGATCACAAGCTGTCTGTATTGGAGACTCCATTCCCCCCTACTCCCTGTCAGTACAGGTGTCCCCCAAGGGTCTGTCTTTGGCCTAGTTCTTTTCTCCATTTTTCTAACTGACCATCGTAATGCCTGCTCCTCTATGTCCATTCACATGTAGGTAGATAATACAGCACTCTTTTCCTATGGCTCCTCTGCCCCTGACCTCCCAAACTAGCTCTAGCTAGACTTTAACAACACTCAGCTCTGGTTCCAAGAAAACCTGTTGTCCCTCTGTGCTAGGAAAATAGTCTCTGTGACTTTTGGCACCAGGCAGAAGCTTGCCCTTCCATCGTTTCATAGCCTGGATGGTGAAACTACTGAAGATGCCGTCTCCTTCAAGTACCTTGGGGTCTGGCTGGAGTGACAAGTTTGATTTTTCTGTTCATGTGGATGCTATGCATGCTATCCACAAGAAACTCCACCCAAAGCTTGAGGTGCTATACAGAAATAAGAGAAACATTCTGCTTCCTGCATGCAGAGAAATACTCACTTAAGATTCTCCCCACTTTTGACTACGGAGACATTGTTTATATTGTTGCTCCAGTTCCAGTTCTAAAGTCCTTATCCAGATCCAGAGTCCTTACATCAGAAAAGATAAGGATAGGCTGGAGGCAGTACAGCACAGAATGACATGGATGATTCAGGGTCTACAGGGAGAATCCTATGAGAAATGTCCAAGGGCATTAAACATGTACTCATTGGAAGCCAGCAAGGAGAGGAAAGAGAGACAATGGAGACCTTCACATTTCTGAAAGAGATTAATAAAGTGGACTGCGTGGGACTATTTAGCAGGAACACCAACTCAGAGACATGAGGGTGTGACTGGAAATTGAAACGGGGGTACTTCAGGGGGAACGTGAGGATATATTATTTTACCAAAAGTGTGGTGGGGGCCTGGAACAGCCTGCCTGCCAAAGTGGTGGGTGCCAAAGCTGTACAGGGCTTCAGACATGGGTGGGACAGAATAATGGGAATAATAACAATCTCTACACTGAATGAGGGAAGGGGGAAGGGAAAGATGAGGGGGAGCGACAAATCCACGAATAGAGTCTAGGTATTGGGGTAGGATAATTCACTACAGGCAGACTAGATGGACCTTTGGTCTTTATCTGCTGTCATGGTCTATGTTTCTGTGTTTCTATGTTTCTATGCTCTGAAGTTCACTTTAGCTAAACTGGACCCTCTCTTTCACTCCTTCTGTCACTTTGCCCTTGACAGACCCCTTCACACAAACTATTGTTCTCTGTATTCCTCCCTCTCCCTCCCCTCTCTTGACGACAAGCACCTTACCCATTGTGCTTCCTTTATCTCCAAATATTGGTTTGTCTCTCTCCCCAATATCTTGCTTCTTTCCTTTCTTCCGAGCCTTCTTCCTCTCACTCCCTTTGCAATGCTTGCTGTCGTTGTCTTGCTCTTCCTCAAATGAAATCTAGTGCTGACAAAGCTGCCTTTTTGTTCTACTTCCCTAAATTATAATGCTCCCTTCCCTCTTCTATTCAGTCTGCTCCTTCCTTTCCTGGTCTGAAACCTCTTGTCCCTGTTGTTGCTCCTGATTTGGGGTGGACTCCTATTAATCTGCAACACACCCAGCACTGATACCAACTCTACCCTCTCCCCTAGTATCACTCATTTTATCCTGCTCCTTATTTTGTTGTGCTGCTTACTGCTTAATATTCTTTTGCTTTGTATACATTTACTGTATGGTAACTTACTATTTGCAAAAGGGATGAGATTCATTCAGGAAAGTGGCACTACACATAGTTAAGTGTAGCGCCCCAAAGTACAGCAAGACAAACCTGGGTGGGGGCTCCACAGAAATCAGACTGAGATGTTAAGGGCCCAGGCACTAAGGGATCCCCCAGGGACAGTCAGGGAAACATGGGGCCTTCTGGAAAGGGTTAATCTCCACCCACTCGCTTTCACCTAACCTATACTTTTAAACCTGACTTCTGGACATGTTTTTCTCTCCTCTTTCCCTTCCCTGCAGTTTTTCCTGCTTAGTCCTTTGCTCTGTTTCCACCATCTTACTCCCTTGACTCAAGGCCGACACCTAGATGAGCATCCAGCCATCCCACCTGGCTGGCCTAAGGCCTATAAATTAGCACCAGGGAGCTGCCTCCAGGTTGAGGGTCCCAGTCCCCTGGACCACCTCCAGCATAGAAAAGGCCTTCCCCATTGGCCAGTGGGCTAGTTGTGCAGGGTGGCCGAAGACAGTCAAGAATGCAGGGGCACTGATGCCTAGAGGCTTACCTGAAGCTCGGGTCCATGGCTCCCTAGTTACTGCTCCTCTTCAGCCAGTGGTCCTCCAGGACTGCCACAGCAACCAGTTGTCCTCTGGGTTCCTAGAGTGACTAGTACTCCTCCAGGCCTCCAACAGTTGCCAGGTCTGTATCAGGGGCTTCCACATCCGGTGGTGAGTAACTCCATTCCTGTCCCCCCCATTGCAGCTGCTGAGTCGGCTTGCCTGCTTTTGCACTAGTTGCATGTTTTTTTTTCTTTTCCTTCTCTCTACCCCCCTTTTTCTTTTATTTTCCACCTGTCTTCTGGGTCCCATATTGTGTCTCCAGTCCCCAACTGAGGCAAAGTCCTCTGGTGGTGGTCAGCGGTGTCCCCCTCTCTCCTGTTCCTCCCTCCCCCTTGCAGAAGTACCGGTGCAGCAGCAGCAGACCCATACAGAGTCTTCTGGTTCAAGCCATGTCGTGGATGTCTTTCAGTGGTAGAACAAGGTGTGCAATGGTAATTTTGTACCTGGAGGCAACAAGCTCCCCAGACCTCATAGTTCCACCTTCCTAGCCACAAGAGCAGCAGATACTTCAAGTGGGAGCGTGGCTCCCCAGCCACCTCCCTGGACACACCAACAGACTCCCCAGCTGCAGTGACCATACCAGGCCTGGTGGTGAGTGGGCCATGAGCCCGATTTTGTGATCTCTTGCACCGCAGGCACTATAAGGAAAGAAAAGCAACAGAAATGGGCATAGCACCCACACAAAGAAAGGAGAGGGGCACCACAGGTTAGAAGCCCCAGGTGGACAAGTTTAGTGCCAAATTGGCACTAGAAACAGAGGAACATGACAGGAGGGGCATAGTGGGCTCGAGGTCTTTGCAGAGTTTTGGCACCAATTGGCGCTAGTGGGAGGAGGGGCACAGTGGGTTAAGAGCCCCTTTGGTACTGTTGCACCTTCCAGTGCCAAGGAAGCTGTCAGAGGGCAGGTCAGTGGGCTACAGCCCATTGGAAAATCCACACTATGAACACTGGGCAGAGCCAGGGAACCCAGGCCCATAAGTGACCACTAGGAGGTAAGGGCTAGTCATGAGAGTCCCGCCCTTCATCCACAGTAATCACAGGGCAGGATTGGGAATACAAGGCCCTACAAGAGGGCAAAGAGCCCAGCCCTCCTACACACTAATTAGGGGCAGGGCAAAGACCACAGGCCCTCATACATATTAATGGCAGGGCGGAGTAAAGTATAGACCCTATGCCAAAGATAAAGTAGCAGGTCCTCATGCAGGTTAATGAGGACAGCTAAAATGGCTGATCCTTGCCTGGGCTACAGATATTTAAAGGGACAGGAAACATTTTGGGGGAAATCCTGATGGACTGCTGGGCTGTAGCTGGTGTGCAGGCACACGAACTGGACTGTGGGTCTTATTGTTGCATGGCACTGGATCCTGCCTTGGTGGGAAAGTGTCCTGTCACTGAATTATGCTAACTAGGGCCCAAACAGACTCTCTACACTGACTGTACTCTCTATATGGACTCGTCCTTTGGGAACCAAACTGTTTGTTGACAACGAACTGTGACTGGTTGCCCTGTACCAAACTGAGGCTGTCAAATCAATCTTCTCCTGAGCCGAACTGTCTTGCCTGAGGACTGACTGGGCCCATACAAGTTTGCCCTTGGAACTGAACCAGTCACCAAAGGACTGAGCAGTTGCCCGCCAACCTCTGCCTTGCCTGTATGCTTACATAGACACCTGAGCCAGCCCAAAGCAGGGTGTGCAGCACCTTCACCCTTCTTGCTCATTCAGTTAACTCCTCACAGGGCCAACACATCTGTGCACTGCATCTTGCCACTTCCAGCTCTAGCCTCCATTTTGGTGAACAATCTCCTTTTGCTTCCTACCTGGAGAGTCGATGCCTTTAGATCACTGCCATCCAGCACCTGAGAGTGCAGCAGAAGATGTCAAAATCTGCAGTAAATAGAGGAGTGATAGCCAGTACTGCTGTGTAGTCAGCACAGAAACCAACCTGGCTCAGGACAGTGAGGTTCCATCCACAGTATGGTGGTTAGGAAGTTTCCATGTTATTATTTTGCTTTCTTTCACTTGGCCACAGTGGTCTCTTCATCATCAGCTGGGAGGCAACCCATGAGCAACCCTCCCAAGGACCATCCACAGTGATGGAAGGTCATCTTCAGGGCCAGCCCTCTCTCTGTTCTTCCCCACCTGCCTTGACAGAAGCTTCCCAGCACCTCTGGCCTAGAACCATGACCAACCTTCATCTTCTTCATCCTCTGATTCTTTAGCTTCACACAACAACCATTGCTTTCCATCTCCTTCTGCTGGCCATTGAGACTGATTGGTGGACCAGTTACCTTACTGCACTCTGGCTCAAACTCGAGTACATATGTCTGTTTCCCCATTGAATTCTTATCTTAGACTGCTAAACTGCTAATTGATCCTGCCCAGATGTCCAGTTCCTGTGCAGAGTTTAGGGGCCAGAGGGAATTCTCCCCAGAATTCTAAAAGAATTAAGGGGAGAACCAGTGACACCACTGACTACCCTTTTTAACAAATCATGGGAGGATGGTGTAGTACCTGAGGACTGGAGGAAAGCAGATGTGATTTTCCTTCACAAAAGTGTGAGCAAGACAAAGGCAGTAAACTACAGACCTGTCAGTTTGACCTCTGTGGTAGGGAAAGTGATGGAATCATTTCTGAAGGAAAGAATTGTTGAGTACCTAGAGGAAAGTGGGGCACAGGAGCCAAGACAGCATGAGCTCACAGCAGGAAGGTCATGTCAGATGAATCTAATTGATTTCTTTGACTGGGTGACCAACGTAGTAGACCAGGGAGGGGCTGTGGACATGGCCTACCTAGACTTTAGCAATGCATTTGACACAGTCCCACACAAAAGATTACTAATCAAATTAACCAGCCAGGGAGTGGGTCGTATCTAGAGGAGTGATAGCCAGTACTGTTGTGTAGTCATCCCAGGAGCCAACCTGGCTCAGGGTGGTAGCCTGGGTAAAACATTGGCTGGATGACAGGACACAGAAGGTAATTGTAAATGAAGTCAACTGTAAAGAAAGAGGGGTTACTATTGGAGTACCGCAGGGTTCAGTACTGGGTCCAGTCCTTTTTAATGTCTTTATAAGTCACATTGCAGAGGGACTGGAAGGAAAAGTATGCCTCTTTACAGGTGATACAAAGATCTGCAACAGGGTTGATACATAAGGAGTCGTGGAAAGGATGAGAAAGGACTTGGCAAGGTTGGAGGAATGGTCAGAAGTATGGCAGCTTGGATTTAATGCAAAGAAGTACAAAATAATGCACCTGGGAAACAAAAACCCAGGGGAAGATTACACAATGGGGGGGGAGGTAGTAACAACAAAAATGGAAAGGGACCTGGGGGTAGTCATATCAGATGACCTTAAGGTTAGCAAGCAATGTGAGAAGGCAGTAGGGAGGGCTCGGGGAATACTGGGATATATAGGGACAGACATCACCAGCAGAAAACAGGAAGTTGTTATCCTTCTGTACAGACAGTTGGTGAAACCCCAGCTGGAGTACTGCATCCAGTTCTGGAGACCCCATCTCTGCAAGGACATAGACAGGATGGAGGCAGTCCAGAGTAAGGCATCTAAAATGGTGCAGGGTCTGCAAGAGAAGCCATATGAGGAGAGGCTCAAAAAGCTTAATATGTATAACCTTGAGGAAAGGAGGCAGAGGGGGGATATGATAGAAACTTTTAAGTACCTCACTGCAATCAACAAAGTCCACAAGGGTAGCATCTTTCAGAAAAAGAGATGTGCAAGAACAAGGGGACACAATTTGAAGATGGGGGGGATGGCTCAGGGGCAATGTGAGGATATATCTTTTCACAGAGAGGGTGGTGGATGCATGGAACGGCCTTCCTGAGGAGGTTGTGGGGTCTAAAACTGTGGGAGAATTCAAGAATGCATGGGACAGACATAAAGCAATTCTTGTGGGGGATAGGAAGAAATAGGCTTTTGATTAACTAGGATCTGCAGCTTATTCTGTAGGTAGAGAAATGCAGGGACTAGGTGGGCCAAGTGGTCCTTATCTGCCATCAAAGTCTATGTTTCTATTTTTCTATGTTTAGAGTGCTAGCTTTGGCGTCTGCAGACTTAGGGCTATAGGTGGCCCTCTTAGGGTATCAGTTTCTGATATACAGTAGCTGTTCCATGCTATCACTGTTGAAGTAACTGGTTGTTTTTTGGCGTGACACAAGTAGCTGTAGTAATAAAGTTGTTTGATTTATCTGGAAGTTGTGTCTGCTTCTACTTGTAAGAAGAGATAAGCTCCACCCCTGATCTGGCCACCACATCCTAAGCTTGGCATAGTCAGCAGGATTTGGGAATCCAAAGCAGGCCCACGTTTCCGCAGACAGCCCACAAGATGGTGAACAGCTACCACTCTGACTCCAGTAATGAGGAGGAGGGTGTGCAGTCGCTGTTCATGATGCCATACTGCTTCAGTACCCCATGGCTCTTGGGGTACACTGGTGATCCCACTGACTCCAGTGGTACCAGCCTGGGAGAGTTCAGGACCAAGATGAAGGCTATGTTCTGGCTATACCAGATTCTGGAATACCAGAAGGTGGAGATCCTAATTGGACAGTTGGGAGGAGCAGCACACAGCAAAGTTATCAGGTGGCCAGAAAGGAAACAGGCTACAGTTAACCAGATTCTAACCAGACTGAACTGCATCTTTGACACTTGCACCTTGTCAGAACTGAAGATGTGGTTCTTTGCCCACACCCAAGGCCCCAGAGAAAGCCTGAGAGAGTTTGCACTGAGCCTCCAGGAAGCCCTTAGAGCCATGCAGAGAGAAAATCAGGAAGGCATCCAAGACCCTGACTGCCTGCTGCAGGACAAATTCATTGAGGGGGTGCAGAGCTATGCCCTATGGAAGAACCTCAAGATACTCCACTCCTGGCTCACCCTACTGTCTGTTTATATCCCACCTAAGCAAACCACACCCGGCATCAACAACCTACTGGACTACATCAGCACGCTTAGCCTAAATTCTGAAACAATGTTGTTGGGAGACTTCAGTATCAACTGTGTGTCACCTGTTGTTAACACCATCAAAGATACCCTTGCCACAATCCCTTTCTCCCAACTGGTGGATGTGCCGACTCGAACCAAGTACAAGTTGGGCACCAGCACACTTCTGGACTGGGTTCTCTCGAACCACCCTTCCCACATCACAGGTCTCACCGTGCTCCCTGACGCATTGAGTGACCACTGCCCTGTTGGTTTCCTCTGGAACAACAACTACTACAAACCCCCTGCTAAAACCATAAAAAACTACCTACTCCTAAAGGGCCACCTTCCACAACTAAAGGATGACCTAATGCAGCAGGACTGGTTGGACCTGTATGGAACCACGGATGTGGACATTGCACTAGATACTTTATCTCAAAATATATTGCAGCCAGTGACAAACACGCTCCCATCACAGAGAGAAAAACCAGAGGACCTATAAATCCCTGGATTACCCTGGAACTACTGGTGCAACTAGATGCAAGAGACCAACTCTGGCAAACAGCATGGGCACATGGCACACCAACTAACATCCAAAGGTATAAAAAGGCCCGCAAGAAGTGCACAAAGGCAGTCCATGAGGCAAAAAGCAAATTCTACAAGGAAGCACTCAGTAATACCTGGAATAGCAGCAAATCATTCTAGGTAAATCTAAATGATATCACTGGGAAGGACCCTAAAATAGCCCCAGCCTTGCTAGTTGTTGAGCACGTCCCTACCTTGGACCCTCTGCTCATCGCTAACTCTCTGAACCTCACCTTCTCAGATCTCAGTAGTGTGCCTCTGATGAACTTCTTCAATACCCCTGCTCCAGGGGTCAGTGAAAAGACCCCAGCATGACAAACCAGCCAGTCTTCCATTTTAAACTGGTCTCCAAAACCGCTGCTAGAAAATATCTTGAAAAAGCCCTCGGCAAATCAAGGCACAATGGGGACTCTCTGGACCTAAAATTTGTTCGACTAACACTAAACAAAGTACTTGGTCCACTGACAAAGATAATTTAATATACCCCTCTGCCACCCGAAATTCCCCCAAATCTGGAAAGCTTCCACAGTCACAAAGGTGGTGACCAGTCTCTTCAAAACAACTGCAGGCCAATCTTTATTCTCCCTCTGCTCTCCAAAGCCCTTGAAAGGATTGCGGCTGACCAGCTGGTGGAGTACTTCAATCAATATCAGCTCCTATGCCCAGAACAGCATAGTTTCTGAGCCGGCCATAGCACCATCATGGCTCTCCTGGAATTTACTGTATTCATACATAGTGCTCTTGACAAAGGGCACATTGTAGGAGCAGCCTTTGCTGACCAATCAAAGGCATTTGACATGGTCCATCATGCCCTCCTCCTTGAACAGCTCTCAGACATAGGGCTAGCCCTAGAAACCATAGCATGCTTTGTAGCTACCTTAGCCTGTGATCACAGCAAGTAAAGATCGGGGACTTCCTATCAGAAAGTCAACTGGTCAGATCAGGGGTACCACAAGGATCCATACTCGGTCTGTTACTCTTCAGTTTCTTCCTAAACAACCTCCCAACTGCTTGCAATAGCCTCATCTATGCAGATGATGCTGTGATCTTTACTAACAACCTCGAGCCCCCACTTCAGGAATATGACCTCCAGAGTGGCTTTGCAGTGGCTAAAAAATGGTTCAAAGAGCAAAAACTGGTCATGAACTATAAAAAGACCAAGACCATGTTCTTCACCACTGCCAAAAACAAGCTAAAAGGCTATCCCCTGGCAATTCAGAATGACTCCAGTAACACCCTGGAACTAGTCCTCCATTTCAAGTACCTGGAAATCACACTGGACACTGCCCTGTCTTATACACAGCACATTGACATCACAGCCAAAGCCTTTATCACCAGGACCAGTATCCTCTACAGGCACAGACATTGCTTGACTTATGAAGCTCTGAACTTGGCAATTAACAGTTCACTCATCACCTTGATTGACTATGGCCTAGCTGTCTATGGCTCCACTACTGACACAGTGCTCCAACACTTCTCAACAGCCTTAAACAAAGCCTGCTGCCTGCTCACTGATGCCCCAAAACTCACCCACACCTGTGAGCTTTATGTGTGATTGGGCTGGCTTCAATTGAAGGACAGAATACTTTATCAAACCTGCCTAATCGCAAAAAATATCTCACTAAACTTACTTTCTCAAGGAGTTCTGAGCCTTCTATCACCACCTATACATGCCAGGCACACCAGGAGCTCGACTACACAAGTATTCCATGTGCCCAGGTGCCACACAACTATGGCCCAGTGATCCTTTGCTCACCAGGCCCCTCTGTGGACAAATGGTCGTCGATCTGACATAGCCGGAGCCACAACTCTTGGTTCCTTTAAGCGCAATGTAACCCCCCTGTTACCCGGGGTTACAAGAAACCCAGTTAGACCTAGTGCCAGGCAGGGAAGGCAGCTGGTGAAACTCCAGCTAAATGGATTTCACACTGTCTCACTCTGTTCTCAGTATCAGCTGAGACTGAGGGATGGCATCATTTTAGAACTTTTGCAGCTGCATAAGCCACATTGGAATGTTGCAGCTAGGGAAGTTAGGATAGAATGTTGGTGAATTTGAAGTTAGTTCAGTAGTGGGCTTAGTAGAGTAAAGAGGTGTGCTGCAGCTGCAGGCCCTCATAGCCCTCAGCTCTGTCAAAGAGCTATATTTTTGTTAGAGGTGTATGTTCTCACCTGAAGAGGAACAAAAGAAGAGCCAAGTGTAGTGGTAGAGACTGCTTCCTGTGGTTCAGGGCCCCATCCCTGTGGGGATGGGGGGAAGGATTCAGCCTACTTCCAGGAGCAATCCCCTGTTCTGTCTATGGGAAGGAGAAGCTTCCTAAATGTAGGTTAATGCTGAGGCACCAGAAGTTTTGGATGAGATTTCTTTGAAGAGAAAAAGCCTATGGGGCATCTACAACCAAGGGGTGAGTCTGCTCTGATAAAGGGCCAGTGTGTTTTTACCTGAGACAAGATGAAGTTAAGTGACTGTTACTGTGGGATCAGGAAAAGACAGGCAAGTACAGTTTTTAACGTTGTGGGAATTGGACTGCTTAACTCTGTGAGGGTCTAAAGCAATGGACGTAGCCACTATTTAAGTATGTTTCAAGTTCAGCACAAGTGGGATGGAAGAACAGTAGATTAAATGTGACAAACATTTAAAGAGAATCTACACAGTACAGTGTTTTCAGAGGATGAGGTGTTAAAATCCAGAGAAATGGCCAGGTATGAATTATGGGAGTGAGATGTGGGAGACCCCCCATCAGTAGTAACCAAATTCACCTCTACGGGTTTGCTTTGGGACACTTATTGCTTTCTCTCGGGTACTTGGCCAGTGCCTGAGGAAAGTACCCAGACGTGGGATTGATGAAGAAGATTCCCTGATGGAGCCAGAAGTGCTCAGAGGTGGTTTAGGGAGCCACCGAGAAATGTTCCATGCTACATGGAAAGTGTCCAAGGGGTGGCATGAGAGCCGAGCCATAGAAGGAAGGTAGTCCAGAGGGCTGGCAAGGGAGCCGAGCCAGGGAAACCAAAAAAGAGTTGAGTTAGGGCAGAATGCCCAGAGTGTTTCGAAACCTGAGGGGTTCAGTGTAAAGAGTATGTGTTCTGATCTCCATAAATCTGCATTACCAGGAGAGTAGCCCCATGGGGGTCCATCTATGCTTTGTTATTCTGTTGGATGTGAATAAAAGCCACACTTTAGAATCCCAACTTCTGGTATTGGACATTACAGTTGTTGCTTCCTGTGTCCGGAGTTATTTGGGGGCCCCTGTGCAGAGTAGCCAAACCTAGCCAACATGCCGAGTGACACCTTTCTCACCAAGTTTCAACTTATAAAAATGGAGGCACCACGTCATAGGACCCAGGCCCCTCAACCTGTTCACTAGCTACACAGGCAGGGGGTAGTAGCCCTCTCAGTTTAGCACCAACTGGGGGTTACATCTTGAAGGCTACTGCTGGGATTCTTTTGAAATTTTGGAGAAGGAACAAGAAAGGTTGCTCAGATGATGGCTAGCGTTTTGGCTATCTGGCAGTGGGTAGCCAAAAAACCTGAAGCAATGTAAACTAAATGTGCCACTGTGTGCTGCTGTCTATGTGCTGTTGTGATATTGCCATCTGTTTACCAAGGAACAGTAAAGCCTGAGTGTGTATGCACTTGTCCTGCATCAAATTACAGCATTTGCCAGCTTTTTAAAAGTATTGTTGTGACTGAAAAAAGTATGGAAAACTGTGGGTAGCAAAAGGAAAGTTGTGCCCTAGACATTGGAAATGCTTTCTGTGTGGACTGAGATACTTGCTGTGCTTAATGGAGATGAAAAATGGTTAAAATGGTCTCCTGCCATGGAGTCAGTTGAGAAAAAAAAAGTGTGGTTTGCAGTTCAAATTTTGCCTGCTCGATGATTGCTGTGAGGAGAAGAGCACTCGAGAGGAAAGAGGCTCATTTGCATTGCTTCGAGTGATTGGTGAGACTACAATCAGTCCCGCCCCCAAGCCAGCTCTAGAGCAACTGCACAGCATTCGAGAGGGAGAGAGAGTGGAGTGCGCGAACTGGCTTGTTAGGAGGAGCGTCGCGGTGATTGAAAGCGCTGCAAAAAGTTAAAATCAGACTTTTTCTGTTTAAATTTGGGCTCAACCCACATCTCGATCAACTGGACTGTGAGTCTGGTGTTCAGAGGGTCAATCTTCAGGACTACCAACCCGCTTCCTTCCAGAGGCCTCCACGATTGGCTGCAGGCCATTTTTTCCATCACAGCAAACAGCTACTGATAACAGTGAGTACCATCCAAATGAAATAGCTCAAACTGTGTGATTTCACCAAAAGCCAGCTGAATCTATGTGTAGCAGTGTAATCGCTTTGTAAAGAAGGACTGTGCCAGTTTAACCAACTAAAACCAAGAATTCTGAGCAACAGACTGTGAGTATAATGATAAGTTCAGTAACAGAATAATTTTCAGAGCCATGTGAGAGACTGTGAGTTGTATGAGATATGCAGCAAGAAATACAGGCAATCCTGTGCTATGAAATACTGAGACTTTAAGGCACTGTAAGCTAGAGAAATGCCTTCAGCTAGTAAAATGTCCGTGGTAAATCACATAAATGTGCTAAGAAAAAGAACAGTGCAAGTTTGTACAGTTTGAGCAAATTTATCAGTAGAGTGTGTAAATCAGATACGTAGTGGCTTGACCCATTTGCAGAACGTTGATGCATCAGGAGTGCTGCTGTTGCCACTACAGGGTGGGGTAGTATGTAAACACAGCAGCAGAGGAGCCATTTTGAAAGAAAAAAGTTTTCAGTGATGTGGGACTTGCAATAACAGTGAGTGTTGTTTGTTTTCTCTGCAGTTATGGCTTCAGGACCAGTCCACTACCCGGATCATGCCCGGGCTGTGATAGCAGTAGAGGTTAACAAGCTAAGGGGTGTTGAGAGATGTTACTACAGGGATGACTGCCTCCTCATGTGGCGATTCCTGGTTATCCAGTGCGAGTATGTGTGATGTGCTTAAATGATGGCAGGGATGTCTTCATGGTACCTCACTGTTCTGGGTGCCTAGAGAAATATGGTTTGTTCAAAGCACCCAAGATTCATTTGGCTCCCACATGGACAAAAGTTCAAGAATCTGCAGTTGGCAGCACACAGCACCAGGTGGAGCCTGTTGGAGAAGGCCCCTCAGAGTGTGACACAAAGCAAGAGGGTGCAGATTTACAGACAGAACAATGTGCTGATGTTTCAGAGTCTGAGTCACAGAGAGACATTTCAGGAAGAGCATCAGCAGACCCTTGGAGAGAGGGGCCTAGCCCAAGTCTCATAGGTGAAGATGAGACAAGGGAGGCCTTTGAATGGGAGGTTTCGACCTCCGCACCCAGCGAAGAGTGGACAGTCTCAGGAGTGAGGCTGACTGCTCACTCCTTGGCACAGATTCTCAGTGAAGAAGAAGAAGAAGGGAGACCGATGTGGCCTGAAGAAGAAGGCATGGGTTCACATCCTCCACTTTCTGGCTTAGAGGAATGCATGGAAGAGAGTGGTGACTCTGCAGCTCTGTCCCCACCAGGAAGAGTTAGAGATCCATTCTATGTTGCATTGAGTATGCATAGCTGGCAGAACCAGGATTAGCCTCCCCCAAGCCAGGCCAGAGGTCGCAAGTTGACCAAAGCTAGTAAAGAGGAAAGACTGATTTGTAGGAAAGTGAATGAAATCCATGGAGAATCATTTCCTACCTTTCCTCGGAGAGTCTGGGAGGAAATTGAGAAAAGCAGGAAATCCTGGATTTGGGAAGAGGCAATGAAACATGTGCATCCTGGTGCAAACAAGTATGTCAAGAACAGAATGTTTCAAGAAAAATATAGCCAGTGGAAAAGAGGCAGGACACTGTTTATTGACACAGTTCAAATTGTGGATGGAGAGGGACATGAAACCTTTCACAGTGTGGATTATGAGCGCCCAGACGGGGTAATAATTCCAGCACCTGACCCATTGTGCTATTGGCCACAATGCAAAGACCTCCCTGTGAATGTGCCCATGTCTACCACGTGGAAAGCAGAGCAGTGGTAGCCAATACTGCCATCCAGCAGTTGCTGTACCTATGTTGTTCCACCAGACTGGAGTTCCAGGAACAGGTGCCCCACATTCATCAGTTTTACAGTGCACTGGCTTTCCAGATTCCATCAATTGGCCCACCAGATGACTTCAGATCTAGAGAGGACACCAGCCCAGCTGTATCCTGATTCATTGCCTGGGTATCGGATGACTTCAGACCAGCTGTTTTCTTTTTTTTTCCTGTTCTAAGGTTTCATCTCCTAGATGACATCATCCCAGCAGTTTCCAGATGTGCCATCCTGTCGTTTTCCGGTAGATGTCCACCCAGCTGTATTAGAAGAATGCTGCCAGGGAGAGTTTTCGGCCGAGGACCAGGTGTGGTACCATTTCCGTTCTACAAGGGACTGGTAAGTCCAGACGTTTCTATTCTTATGACATTGCAGTACACACCCTACACTAGCAGACTCCAGTTGTTTTAACTGTCCTCAAAGACTCTCCCCTTCAGGACTTTGGACTGCTAGAACTGTGCTTCACCGGGCTCCGGCCCAGGACAGATTCTTTAATGGACTTGCCTTCAGGCACTGTGGTCACTAGATGGGACTTTTAGGGCACTCTATCCCCCGAATATTGTGTATTGTAAATAATGTCATTGTTTTCTATTGTTTTCTAATGTTTATACTGTTTTTTCTACTTTTCTAAAAAAAAATTGGGGGGGGGGGATTCTCCAGTGTTTTGATGGTAGGGGTTTAGATAGACTGTATGCAGATTAGGAGTGTGTTGCCTTTCTATTTCTTGCAGGTGGTTCCTGAAGAAGATGTAAAGAGAAGACAAGAAGAGGAGTAGAAACTCATCAGAGTTCTTATGGTGTACTTTAAAAGTGTTGTAGTATTAAAGTACAAGATGTTGTTAATTACTGCACCTAATTTTCCTTCCACAGGCATGGTTGTGGGGGAGTGTGGGAGTAATGCACAGTGTATGGTATTAGCTCCTGGTGTGTGGTTGCAGGGTGTCCAGGGTTGGGGGGAGGTCCCCTGTGTGTTTTGTTTTTGGGAATTTTGAGTTAGAGGCAGACAGGTTTTCCCTAGAGGGCTAGGGCGGATAGACCGGCTGTGGTTCTGAACAGCTGTAGGGGTACAGTACTAATCTATTAGGGCTATGGTCTGGGCAGTTCTATCAGGGCCACTAGGTACCCATAGTTAGCAGGTAGAGTAGAGGCTGATATGTCAGCCAAAGGCCTCTAGGACCTTTGTGTTGTCTGCCTGTGCTAGCACATGGTAGGGGAGAAGGTAGAGCTACCTCCCCGTAGTCAGCACATAGGGTGAGATGGCCTAAGCCAGGTGGCTAATGACTGCAGACAGTCATTTTCCTGGCCCAGGGTGAGTGTAACACCCCTGTTACCCGGGGTTACAAGAATCCCAGTTAGACCTAGTGGCAGACAGGGAAGGCAGCTGGTGAAACTCCAGTTAAAAGGATTTCACACTGTCTCACTCTGTTCTCAGTCTCAGCTGAGACTGAGGGATAACATCATTTTAGAACTGTCGCAGCTGCATAAGCCACACTGGAATGTTGCAGCTAGGGAAGTTAGGATAGAATGTTGGGGAATCTGAAGTCAGTTCAGTAGTGGGCTCAGTAGAGTAAAGAGGCATGCTGCGGCTGCAGGCCCTCATAGCCCTCAGCTCTGTCAAATAGCTATATTTTTGTTAGAGGTGTGTGTTCTCACCTGAAGAGGAACACAAGAAGTGAAGTGGTAGAGATCATTTCCAGTGGTTCAGGGCCCCATCCCTGTGGGGAATGGGGGAAGGATTCAGCCTACTTCCAGGAGCAATCCCCTGTTCTGGCTAGGAGAAGAAGAAGCTGCCTAAATGTAGGTTTATGTTAAGGCACCAGAAGTTTTGGATGAGATTTCTTTGAAGAGAAAAAGCCTATGGGGCACCTGCAACCAAGGGGTGAGTCTGCTCTGATAAAGGGCCAGTGTGTTTTCACCCGAGACAAGATGAAGTTAAGTGACTGTTACTGTGGGGTCAGGAAAAGACAGCCAAGTACAGTTTTTAACGTTGTGGGGATTGGACTGCTTAACTCTGTGGGGGTCTAGAGCAATGGACGTAGCCACTATTTAAGTATGTTTCAAGTTCAGCACAAGTGGGATGGAAGAACAGTAGATTAAATGTGACATACATTTAAAGAGAATCTACACAGTACAGTGTTTTCAGAGGATGAGGGGTTAAAGTCCAGAGACATGGCCGGGTATGATTATGGGAGTGAGAGCTGGGAGACCCCCCATCAGCAGTAACCAAATTCACCTCTATGGGTTTGCTTTGAGACACCTGTTGCTTTCTCTCAGGCACTTGGCCAGTGCCTGAGGAAAGTACCCAGATGTGGGATTGATGAAGAAGATTCCCTGATGGAGCCAGAAGTGCTCAGAGGTGGTTTAGGGAGCCACCGAGAAATGTTCCATGCTACATGGAAAGTGCCCAAGGGCTGGCATGAAAGCCTAGCCATGGAAAGAAGATAGTCCAGAGGGCTGGCAAGGGAGCCAAGCCAGGGAAACTGAAAAAGAGTCAAGTTAGGGCTAAATGCCCAGAGTGTTTCGAAACCTGAGGGTTTCAGTGTAAAGAGTATGTGTTCTGATCTCCATAAATCTGCATTACCAGGAGTGTAGTCCCGTGGGTGTCCATCTATGCTTTGTTATTCTGTTGGATGTGAATAAAAGCCACACTTTAGAATCCCAACTTCTGGTATTGGACATTGCAGTTATTGCTTCCTGTGTCCGGAGTTATTTGGGGGCCCCTGTGCAGAGTAGCCAAACCTAGCCAACATGCCGAGTGACACCTTTCTCCCCCAAGTTTCAACTTACAAAAATCAAAGCACCGCATCATAGGACCCAGGCCCCTCAACCTGTTCTCTAGCTACACAGGCAGGGGTAGTAGCCCTCTCAGTTTAGTGCCGACTGGGTTGTTACAGCAAACTCTGTCAGCTCCTCTCCAACAATAGTACCTGTAGGTGCCCCCACTAGTCTACGTCCACAGCTTTAGTCTTCCTCAGCACTTTCAGCTCCTGACCCACCAAGTTAAATCTTTGCCCAAGCACTTGCCTCCCACCCCCTTTTGCCCTAGCATTTGCCTCACACCCTCTACCCCTTAGCTCTTTCCTTTCCCTCTGCCCTTCCTATTCCAACTCCCACTGCCCCTCCCTACCTCATCTTAATCAGTCTGCCTCTGTCTCTCTCTCTCTCCCACAGGATGCTGGCATACCACGTACTATGCCTTAGCACAATTTGTGTAACTGTTTGTCATTGCAACCCATGTACTGTTGAACTGTTTTGTACTCTGTACGTATAATTTACTGTAATTATATTGTGTCTTCTTGTCACTGAATCAATCAATCTTTATTTATCCAGGTGAACATCGTTACACAAGTTCATTTACAAGATGGACCTGGTTATCTTCGGGTCAAATGGTACAATGCATACAGAGATATTTACAATAGAGCCAAATAACACAAGTAAAAAATAATTAATACAATTAATGCAAGTAAGTACTCAATGTTACATCAGTCAAATCAGTTCAGAATGCTTCTGTAATATTTAAGCAGGACATAAGATGAGGTTTAGTAGGAACTTCAGTAGGGAGAAGTGATCGGCCGCTCGTGTAGGGAGCTGACACAAGCACAGAATTTTAAAAGTAGTGTAATCACACAGTATCCCTAAATGTAACACTCTAAACAGAAGGATAAAAGTCTTAACAGTACAGCAGAAAAGTAATTATAGCTCTTTTCTGGCAAATGTCAGCATGGAAATCAGATGTATGCTTGGTTTAGAATGAACACAGAAGCAGACTGCAGGAACCAATCACAAGCCAATGTCGAACAGCACTCATGTTCCGATTGGGTGGCTGCTAATGCCGTGCTTTGCTAATGGAGGGTCCAAGCTTAGGTTCACCAGTGGCAGTAGAGAAAGCGCCAACAGCCCGGTGGCTGGGTTTCCCACGCCTATGGGCAGGGAGCCCGTGGCAAGCATATCCTTGGCAGGGGATCTTATGCTAATGTATCTGATGTGGAACCTCTCAATGAGCATCCACTCACAAGTGTCATCCAAGATTTAAATAAATAAATAAAATACTCCAGCAACAGGAAACCAGTGAGTCCTTCCTGGACTTAAAAGAGAAGGCCATCCAAATCCTGGGGCTAGCCAGCCAACAGAGGAGGCCAGCACCATCGTGTAGCACACCAGCACCCCTCTGATGATGTGGCCCCATGGCCTGGCCCCTGCAGATGCCTTCTACTGGAGGGGCTGGTGGCATGGGGTGAACCACACCCTAGGTACCCTGCAGCCCCTGAGTGTCCACTAGCAGTGCATCAAGTGGCCCAAGCACCAAATTGATGCCCAAACTGAGTGGTAGCCCCACCCAAGGACCCTAACCAGGAGCTCTGAGAGCAGATGGCAGAGCTCATCAAATAAATGTCTGACATCTGCCAGGAGGTGAGAGATCTGAAAAAGAGCCTGAGACATGGAAGAGGCATCTATTCTCCCAGGGCTCAAGAGGTTCTGGAAAGAGTTTGACCAGTTTGATGAACAAGGCAGACCTATATACAGAAGATGCGGTATTATCAGCCATAGAAAATACAAAATCACACATGCCCTCACAATGCAAAGCATCATGGGCTGCATATGCAAATCACCACAGAATGTTATGCTGGTCCAACTTTAAGCAGAATTGCATGGTGCCGAAAGGCCTCTCACACAGTTTGCAAAGGGTGCTAACAGAAAACATAGACACGTGTTTCGTCCTACCAGGACTCATCAGTATGCCTCGTCCATTTGACACCCCAGTGGAATGGACCAGCTACCCTTAAGGCAGTGTGCCTTGGATATATTGTGGTGAACCCATTAAAATAAAAAACTATTTAAAAGACAAAGAACCACTGTGCGCAAACACTGAGGCAAGGGTTACCTCAAAGGGCATTTGGCTGGGAAGCCAAGCTTCAAGAAAATACAAAATCACACATGCCCCCACAATGCAAAACATCATGGGCTGCATATGCAAATCACCACAGAATGTTATGCTGGTCCAACTTTAAGCAGAATTGCATGGTGCCGAAAGGCCTCTCACACAGTTTGCAAAGGGTGCTAACAGAAGACATAGACACGTGTTTCATCCTACCAGGACTCATCAGTATGCCTCATCTGTTTGACACCCCAGTGGAATGGACCAGCTACCCTTAAGGCAGTGTGCCTTGGATATATTGTGGTGAACCCATTAAAATAAAAAACTATTTAAAAGACAAAGAACCTCTGTGTGCAAACACTGAGGCAAGGGTTACCCCAAAGGGCATTTGGCTGGGAAGCCAAGTTTCAAGAAAATACAAAATCACACATGCCCCCACAATGCAAAGCATCATGGGCTGCATATGCAAATCACCACAGAATGTTATGCTGGTCCAACTTTAAGCAGAATTGCATGGTGCCAAAAGGCATCTCACAATTACCAGCCATGTGGTGCAGGAGGGCATGCAGCACCTAGCAGAGTCTATCAGTTTAAACAGTGAGGGTCCTTAACTACAGAGTCACACTGACATGGCTGTACCAGCATCAATGGCTGGTGCAAGTTGATCCAGACAGTGTTGTAGAGGTCCTTGCGAAAAGCACTCCTAATGTGGCAGGTCAGCCATCTCTGCGATTGCCACAGATGGGTCCAAGATAGCCTGGAGGAAGGGTGGCTACATTAGATCGATCTGGGAATCCCTGACCACCACTCAGAAACAAAGGCACGAAGTGCTGGGGCTGGTCCGCAAGCATCACATGGCATCCTCCCAACATCTGCTCTGCTTTTGATGTGCTAAGTCTGTGCAATACCACATTCCAACAGTAGACCCCCCCCAGCAGAGAATGCTTCCGACCTATACCACCTGCCCTGTATCAGCCCACCAAAAATCTGCTCAAAGAGATGATGGACGCCAAAGTCATCCAGGAGAGTCACAGTCCTTGGGCAGCACCCATAGTGCTAGTTAAAATGAAAGATGGCCAACTCTGATTTTGCATCAGCTACTGCAAACTAAACCAAGTCATGTACAAGGACGCTTACCCCCTCCTCCAAATCTAAGACACTCTTACTTCACTGAAGTTGGCTACTTGAGTCTCTACCCTGGATCTGGCCAGTGGATACTGGCAGGTACCAATCGCCCCCACAGATCGAGAGAAGACAGCCTTCACCATGCCAGTGGGCCTGTATGAGTTCACAATAGCACAGGGTCATAATGTTGCAGCCAAAACCATGCAAAACAACAGTGTCACACACATAACAGTGTGCGGCAAATAAAGTTTGGGAAAAAACACTGACCACAGAAGTAACAGCATACACGGTAAAACCAAACACAGTATCTTCACCACCTACACCCCCCAGACAAAATATATCTAACTCCGAGGGGATGTAGACTTC
Source organism: Neoceratodus forsteri (assembly GCA_016271365.2). Lineage (NCBI taxonomy): Eukaryota > Metazoa > Chordata > Ceratodontiformes > Ceratodontidae > Neoceratodus > Neoceratodus forsteri. The sequence continues at coordinate 400,647,311 of CM057454.1, forward strand.
AGGGATAGGGTGAAACACTGGAGGGGGACATTTTTTTTTTTTGTAAAAAAAATAGCAGCAAAAGAACTGGACCTGGCGGGAATTGAACCACAGTCCCAGGTCCCCCATGCTGCCAGGTGCTGGTGCCCTAGCCACTCAATCACGGGAGCAGCTCGATCAAACACTGCACCGGTAGCCTCCTTGACACTCCTCCAGGTGAGCTTACACCGACAGGGGTAGCGGTTATTACCATACGATGAGCTACCCCTGTTGCTGTAGAACCTTAGAACTTTCAGCAACACGGTCATTTATGCGCTGTTTAGGCAGCGCTATATTTACCCGGTACCATTCACAATGATGCCCTTTGGTCTGTGCAATGCCCTCAGAAAATTCCAAACACTGATAGAACACTGCCTAGGCAGCCAGAAATTTGACATTGTCATCCTCTACCTTGACAACATCATTGTCTATTCTGGCACCTATCAGGAGCACCTAAAGCACCTGGAAATTGTCTTTGAATGGCTCACAACATCAGGGCTGAGGATCAAACCCTCCAATTGTCACCTCCTTAAGGACAGAGTTAACTACTTGGGCCACATTGTTAGTAATGCAGGGATCTCTCCTGACCCAGAGAAGGTTCAAGCCATGTGGGACTGGTCTGTGATGCTTGGCCAGCTGGTTATGATTGTTCTATGCTATTTGTAATATAAAAATATATCCTGTGCTTATGGGTGCCCCCCCAGGTCAGAAAAAATAACAGGATATATTAACCTGCAAATCTGTAATAGTATTGTCCTCTCTGTGATGATGTACCTTTGTAAATGAGCCCCTGGCTCAAAGGTTTCAAATCTGATTTATTACAAATAAAATAAAAATTAAAAAATATAAAAAACCTGAAACCAGGAGGTAATTAAAAGACTAAAGAGACTTAATGAATGGTTTCCTGTTTTCCTGTCTTAATTATAATTGACCCAGCTGCCAGGACATAGGACTCGTAAACTTTCATGACGTCTTAGAGGAAAAACATGTTATACCACTATGGTGTGAAAAATTGTAAAATCTTTGACATGCCTTGGGAACAGGAAACCACACAAGATCAAAGGAAAGGCTTGATTAAAGACTGTCATAATTTGGGAAATTAATTTTTGCTGAAGTCACAGTATTTAAAATATCTCCTGACAGGAAGATCATTGTTTGTATATTTTTTATATTCTAAAAGGAGGAGCTAGATGACATCATAGAAGAGGTGTGAAAACATAGAGTTTTAAACTGTATTCTGTGTTTGAACTGAGTGACATTTCTTTTTGGGCTCTTAAGAAACAAGACCTAACTATAAGCACTATAGAGGTAATACATTAGGTAGAAAAAGTCTAATTTTATTGTGGTAGGAGTTTTGTTTGTACTTTTCCTTGTTTTGTTTTAAGTGATTGTATGCTCTTTGATATAGTGTTCTGTGTTTACATTTTACATATTTTTATCTATTTTAGTAAATATATTATTTTGAAAGACTGCCTGGGTGTGTCTTCGATGTTCTTTTTGTATGTGATGTATATGTGGTTAAGCTGACAGCTGTTCTGACAGGCTTGATGGTGTTACCAAACTGGGAAAAAGTAAGAATGTACCTAAGGTCTTTTATAGAGTATTAAGGGTTCATTTTGGATACCTGGTTAGGTGCCCTTAGGCAAAAGATATCTTGCATCCCCCTGAAGAGAAGATTATCTGAGCCTATACATTTGGGTATGCTAGCATAAGATTCACAGTTTGAATCCCCCCAGAACTTGAGACTAAAGGTGATTCGGACCCACAAGCAGAGAGGGCCACCTGAAAGAGATCCTGATAGAAATGCCTATCCTCACCTATCCAGACTGCACCCAGCCTTCATCGTGTACACTGATGCCAGAAACTGTGGACTAGGAGCAGTCCTGTTGCAAGTCCAAGATGGGCTTGAGAGGGTCATCACCTACACCAGCCAAGGGCTAAGAGGGTTGGAGCACAATGATGAGCAGTACAGGTCATTCAAACTTGAGTTCCTGACACTGGTGTGGGCAGTTATTGAGATGTTCAAGCACTATCCGCCAGCCACCCCCTTTGTGGTGTACACCTAAAACAACCTCCTGCACACCTGAATGTTGCAAAACTAGAGGCCCTGAAACAACGGTGGGCATCCAGACTGGCAGACTTCAACTGCACGATTTGTTATAAGTCAGGGTGAGTGAATGTCAGTGCAGATGCCCTGTCATGGCTGCCCATGAAGGATGAGCCAGAGTAAGACGGAACCTCTCAAGAGAACCTACAAATGCCACCATTCATCAATGTTCAAAGTGGTCTAAGCCTGCTGGCAGAGCCTTCCACAGGGGTGGGCCACTAACAAGTAAGCCAAAACCTCCCCAGTCCTCCAAGACAAGGAACTGTGGAGGCAAATCCAACAAGAGAGTTTGATTCTCCAGCAAATGCAAGAGATTATGGTGACTGGGGCCACACTCTCACCACAAGCATGACAGCAAACACCAGAGGAACTCCTCAAGCTCCTCCAGCACAGAGACTGGTTCTCCGTACAGCAAGGGAGGCTGGTCTGACGAATCTGGTGCCCCAAAACCCACCAACCACTAGTGCAAATCATCTTGCTGAGACAAGTCTCGACAACTGCCCAAGATGCCTTCCATCATCTGTCTGGCACTTTGGTCACACAAAAATGGAAAGCAACCTGTCAGAGCACTTCTACTGGGCTGGCACAAGGGAGGACCTCATCTAATGGTTCAATGGCTGTGCAGCATGCACCCTCAAATGCAACAGGTACTGCGGATGAGCACCCCTGGTACCCATAGTCAGCAAAGCTCTCTTACAGCTGGTTGCAATGGACCACCTCAAGTTAGATTCCAGCAGTTATGGATGAACCTATGTGCTGACTATCATCGACCACTATTGTAAGTTCCTGGTGGCAGTACCCATCAGGGCCATAACAGCTAGAACCACCGCCAAAGCCTTCTGGGACCACTTTGTCAAGCCCTATGGGTATCAGATCTGGATCCTCACAGACCAAGGCACAGCAGTCGAATCACAACACTTCCAGGAGCTCTGTGCACTGTATGGAAGCCATAAGCTGTGGATGACTATATATCACCTGCAGTCCAATGGACTTTGCAAATGGGCCAGCATCACCTTCATCAATATGCTGAGCTTTCTACCTGACAACTGATGCCTGGAATGGCCCACCATCCTCCCAGAACTAGTCTACATAGACAACAACACCACCACCCACTGCTCCACAGGGTACACTCAATATTATCTACTTTTTGGGTGCCATGGTCGCTTACCTATGGACATGGTTTTGGGAGTACCAGCTCAGCCCAAAAGGACCCTGGTGGTTGAATGGGTACAAAAGCACCATGAGTGTCTACAACTGGCCGGCAAGATGATCTTCCAACAGATGGATAAAGTGCACCAACAGAAGGATCTGTACGACAACAGGGCCAGAGTAGAGCCCCTTATAATCAGAGAAAGAGTGCTGCTGAGATAGATGCACAATACCCAAAAGCTAAAGACCAAGTGGGAACTGGACCCCTACCTAATTGTGAACATCCCCTACCCAGAAATTCCTGGCAACTGAACCCAATACATGGGGACATGTATGTTTAAAGGAGGCAAATTTGTGATGCTCCAAAGTACAGCAAGATTAGCTTGCAGGGGGCCCCACAGAACTAAGACTGGGGGCTTTAAGGTCCCAGGCACTAAGGGAACTCCCAGTGACAGCCAGGAAAACATGGGGCCTACCTGAAAGGGTTAACCGCCCACCCACCTGCTTTCACATAACCTATACTTTTAAACCTGCCCTATGGACATTTTTTTTTTCTCCTCTTTCCCTTCCCTACAGTTTATCCTGTTTAGTCCTTCGTCTATTTCCACCATCTCATTCCCTTGGACCAAGGCTGACACCTAGATGCGCATCCAGCCATCCCACTAGACTGGCCTAAGGCCCATAAATCAGCTCCAGGAAGCTGCCCCCAGGTCAAGGGACCCAATCCCATAGCAAGAAGCTAGGACCACCCCCAGCCTAGAAAAGTCCTTCTCCACTGGCCAGTGGGCAAGTTGTCCAGGGCAGCTGATGAGCGTCAAGAACGCAGGGCATGGACACCTGGAGGCTTACCTGAAGCTTGGGTCCGTAGCACCTTGGTCATTGGCCCTATTCAGCCAGTTGTTCTCTAGGTTTCCAGCAGCAACCAGTTGTCCACTGGGTCCTCAAATCGACTAGTGATCCTCCAGGTCTCCAGCAACATCCAGGTCCAAATCGTGAACTTCCACATCCAGTGGAAAGTGTCTCCATTCCTGTCTCCCCCCCATTGCAACCACTGAGTTGGCTTGCCTGCTTTTGTGCTAGTTGCACGTTTTGTGTTTTTTTTTTCTTTTCCTCATCTCTCCCTCTTTTTCTTTTATTCTCCATCTGCCTTCAGGGTCCCATGCTGTGTTTCCTCTCCCCGACTGTGGCAAAGTCCTCCAGTTGTGGTCATCGGTGTCCTCCTCTCCCTTTCTCCTCCCACCCTCCCTCTCACAGTAGTCCTGGCACAGCAGCTGCAAACCCATACAAAGCCTCCCCATCTGAGCTGCATCAAGAGGATGGCTTTCAGTGGTGGACCGAGTCATGCAGTGATGATTTTGGACCGGGTGGCAACAAGTGCCCCAGACCCTGTAGTTCCTCCTTCCTAGCCTCAGGAGCAGCAGAAAAGCTGGGTGGGAGCGTGGCTCGCTGGCCATCTCTCTGGACACCCAGCAGACTCCCCAGCAGCAGCGGTTGTCCCTGGCCAGGCAGTGAGTGGACCATGAGCCCGATTTTGTGATCTCTCACACCACAGGCACTATAAGGAACAAAAAGCAACAGGAGTGGTCAGAGTACCCACTCAAAGAAAGGAGAGGGGCCCTATGGGTTAGAAGCCCCAGGTGGACAGGGTTGGCACCAAATCAGTGCCAGAAACAGAGGAATGGGAGAGGAGGGGAGTAGTGGGCCTAAGCTCTTTGTTGGGCTTTGATGCCAATCAGTGCTAGTGGGACAAGGGGCACAGTGGGCTATGAGCCCCTTGGGTACTGTTGTGCCTTCCAGCACCAAGGAAGCCACAAGAAGATGGGTCAGTGGGCTACAGCCTATTGGAAAATCCACACCATAAGCGCTGGGCTGGACCAGGGAACCAAGGTCCATAGGAGAGTACTAGGAGGGACGGGCTAGCCATGAGGGTCCTGCCCCTCATCCATAGTAATCAGAGGTCAGGATTGGGAATATAAAGCCCTGCAAGAGGGCAAAGAACCCAGCCATCCTCCATACTAATTAGGGGTGGGGCGAAGACCGCAGGTCTTCATTCCTTTTAATTGCAGAGCGGAGTAAAGCATAAGGCCTGCACAAATGGCAAGGTAGCAGACCCTCATGCATGTTAAGGAGGACAGCTAAAATGGGTGATTCTTGCCTGGGCTACAGATATTTAAAGGGATAGGGATCATTTTTTGGGAATTCCTGGAGGGCTGCTGGGCTGTAGCTGGTGTGCAGGCAGATCACTGGCCCATAAACTGGACTGTGGCTCTAATTGTTCCACAGCACTGAACCCTGACTTGCTGGATGAGTGCCCTGTCATTGAATTACATTGACCAGAGCCCAAACCGCTTTTCTACACTGACGGTGCTCTCTAAATGGACTTGTCCATTGGGGACTGAACTATTTGTTGACATCGAACTGGGATTGGTTGCCTGCACTGAACTGAGATTGACAAATCAGCCTTTTCCTGAGCTGAACTGTCTTGCCTATGGACTGACTGGGCCTATATGAGTTTGCCCCAGGGACAAAACCAGTCCGCAAAGTATTGAACGGTTGTCCACCAACCTCTGCCTTGCCTGTTTGCTTCTAAAGACACCTGGGCCAGCCCAAGGCAGGATGTGCAGTGCCTTCACCCTTCTTACTCATCCAGTTAACCTCTAACAAGGCCAACACATCAAAGGACTGCATCTTTCCACTTCCAGCTCCATCCTCCATTTTAGTGACTGATCTCCTTCTGCTCCCACCCAACCAGCTGACGCCTTCAGATCACCACCATCCAGTACCTGAGAATGCAGTGAAAGATGCCAAAGTCTGCAATAGCTAGAGTACAGATGGCCAGTTCTGCTGTGTAGTTAGCCTAGGAGCCAATCTGGCTGAGGGCAGTGAGGATCCCTCCACAGTATGGTGGTTAGGAAGCTGCCACATTATTTTGCTTTCTTTCAAGTGGCCATAGTGGTCCCTTCATCAGCTAGGTGGCAACCCGTGAGTGACCCTCCCAAGGACCATCCACAGAGGCAGAAGGTTATTTTCAGGCCCGGCCCTCTCCCTGTTCTTCCCCACCTGCCTTGACAGGAGATTTCCAGCACCTCCGGCCTAGAACCACGACCAGACTTCATCTTCTTCATCCTGTTTCTTCAGCTCCATGCAACAACCATTGTTTTCCATCTTCTGCCAGCCAACGAGACCGAGCTTGGCTAGACATATCTGTTTCCCCATTGAACAGACTGCTGCAATAATCAGCTTCAGTGGCCTTCAGCCTCAGCATTTAATCATCCACTTCAGCAGGTTATTCGTTTGTATACTCTGACTAACTGAATGTTATTAGTTGAGTATAGCTTAGCCTGCTGAACTGTGAACCAGGAGCCCCAGGAGTGAATCTCACTATTGCAACTTACAGTGTGGCTCTATGCAAGTCGGTTAACTTCTCTGCAATACTTCAGAGATATCTCATTTTGCTGTTTAAATCTCCTGGTACAGCTAAGATGCAAACAATGTTCTCTCCTTCATTGGGATTATAAAGTGCCTTGGGATAGTTTGTATGAATGGCACTCTTTAAAACCAAAGTTTTGGCCCGGTGGTTATAATATGCAGGTCAAAATCTAAAGCTGCAGATTTGAAACACACTACTGTCACTTACAGTGTGACTGAGTAAGTCTGTGCTTAACCTCTCTGTAATAGTTCCCTTATCTGTTACACTGTTGTTGGCATCTCCCTATGTGCCTAAATGGCAGAAAGTATCTCTTACCTCCATCTCCTGGATTGCAAAGTGATTTGGAATAGCGTAAATAAAGGAACAAAAGTTTTTACAGAGCAATTAGAGCACTCAGGTGAGAACCAGGAGCCCCAGGTTTGAATTCTACTACTGCCGCATACTCATACAGTGTGACAAGGAAAGTATGTGCTCATTTAACCACTCAGTAATATTTTCCCAGTCTGTCACTCTGCCATTTGTATCTCTAGGTGCCAAAATGGCAGAAATGCTTTTCCCCCTCCTCGTTCTGGAATATTAAGAATGTTTGAATAGCCTAAATAAAAGGCACTACATTTTTTGCCTAGCACTCAGAGCGTGCAGGTGAGAGCCTGGTGCTCCAGGTTTGAATCTCAGTACTGCCACTAACTCACAGTGCAACTAAGCAAATCTATGATTCAACTTCTGTGCACAATCTCAGTAATCTATCTCTACATTTGAATCTCCTGGACAGTGCAGAGCTGTGAACCTGGAGGTCAGGTGTAAATCACATTAGGACCACTCTTTTGCAGTGTAACTGGCAGCAACACTCTCTTCTCCCTCTTCTGGATGGCAAAATGTCTTAGGATAAAGTAAATGAAAGGCACTGTGGAAAACAAAAATGCCTGCAGTATCAACGCTCCCTGAAATAATGTATAAAAAGTATTTACAATATAGTTTATTTTTTATAACTAGATAATGTTCTCAAAACTCTCAAAACAAGCCCTCAAACCATAGAAATGTCCCTTAAGACACTTACTGTAAATCCTTGATTTGCTACTTTTACCATCTTATAAACACTTTAGAATCCCAATGGCTGCAGAGCTCTAAACTCTACCATCTGCCCTGCCAGTCTGTCTCCACAAAACCACATTTATAGCAGGGCAGACAAAATAACCAGAATGGTATTGTGGGTGGCCTTGGTTCAAATCCCACCTGAGACTCTTATTTCTTTCTCTTTTCTGTTTGTCCAGATAAAATCAATCAATCAGTTCATTTTTATTTTATACTGGAGAGTATGTGAGCAAAAATGCCCGTTTTCACAAATGTCCAGTTGTACATGAAATTACAAAGATACAAGAGAAACAATATACATCATACATAAAGGCTGAGGTAATATCTTATACACAGGAACTTGTTAACAGGCATGAGAGATTGAAAGTGTAGGGTAAAATAATAATTTACAGGACAAAACATAGGCTACCAGTACCCTACCAAGTGTTCACCCGCACTTCCTAGGATTTCTTTCCTAAAACTGTTATCATGCCTGAATGAAGTTTACTTAACATATTTATGTACTTCATTGTTAACTAACGGGCTAGCCCTGCATTGTGTGTTCAGTTGCTGATATATTCCTCTGTAATGACCTTTATGTTCTACTTGTGACTGCTGTTATTGATCTCTGTACCTTGTACTGTAATTGTCAATGTGTTTCTTACAATACATGTAACTAATCCAGAGTCACCCCTGAAAAAGGGACCCTTGGTCCCAGCGGGTCCACCCAGTGAAAAAAATGTAATAAATAAAAAGTGTTTAGAGTCATTTGCATAAAATAAAGGCAGTCTTGTACAGAACTTGATTATAGTGCAGCCTGCTGTTTAGCCACACACTGAGGTACCTGAAGGCAGAGACTACTTCAAGAGGGGTACCATCCAGCATGGAGAAGATTGAAAGGGGGTGTGAGCCTGGCCAATTTCTGGCTGGTGCCAAAGGTCCTGGACACTATTTGCTTAGTGTTGACCTGGAGTTGGCTGGCGTGGAACCAGTATAGTACATTGTGGCAGTCTTGCTGGATCAGATCTTCCACAGCTGCAGTCAAGGTGGACTAAATGACTGTCATCTTCATACCTGTGTATATGCAAGTTGACACATAGAGGGGGCAGGTCATTGAGGAATACTGAGATGAGGACAGTACCAAGGATCAAGTCCTGTGGGACCTAGACATTAAAGTGTCTTCGGTGGTGGGAAAGTTAATGCAATCATTGCTGAAAGAAAGGATTGTGGAATATCGTAAATCCAATGAGTTACAAAACCCAATGCAGCATGGATTCATGAGGGGGTGTAATATCAAGCAAATCTGATAAAGTATTTTAACTGGGTAACCAAGGAACTAGATCAGGGTGGTGAAGTAGACATAACCTGCCTAGATGTCATCAACCACTCAACACTGTTCCACATAGGAGACTAGTAAGCAAGCTGGGTAGATGAGGATTGAGTCCAAAGGTGATTTACTGGGCAAGAAATTGGGCAGAGGGCAGAGGTAAATGGAGTTCACACAGAGGAAGAGAGAGTGACCAGTGGGGTGCCTCAGGGGTCAGAATTAAGACCGGTCCTCTTTAATGTCTTTATAAGTGACACTGCAGAGGAGCAGGAAGGGAAGGGAAGGTCTGTCTCTTTGTGGATGACCCCAAACTCTGTAATAGGGTGGACAGACCAGGGGGGTGGAAAGGATGAGCAGTGACCTGAAAAAACTCAAGGAGTGATGACAGGTATGACATCTGGGTTTCAATGCAAAATAATGTGCATGTGGCACAGAAATCTAGGGGCAGAGTACAAAATGGGGGGGTGGTACTGACTGTGATGCTTGGCCAGCTGGTTATGATTATTGAATGATATTTGTAATATAAAAATATAGTATGTGATTGCCTCACATAAGACAGTCTGGGCTTCCATGGGTGACACCCTCCCATTTCAGTGAAGCTACAGGATATGTAAACTGACCAGGAATCAGTTAATTAATTACCTTCCTTCCAGAGGGCATTTTATTATCTTTTATGGTCTGTTGCTGCTTTGAAGTTGGGAAACTAAATATACATTTTGTTACAGGACAGGACATCATTTAGCTGATTTCTGTTGGCTATATTGCACCTAGGTGATGGATTTCAGGGTTGTAAACCTCAAAGGAACTGGTGGATCAAAGACTCATAATTTGGGAAATGAGTTTTTGCTGATGTCACCTTATTTAATATACCTCCTGATAGGACATCATGTTTGTATTTTTTTATATTCTAGAAGGAGGAGTTAGATGACTCACAGAAGGGGTGTTGAGAGACAGAGTTAAACTAATACTTGTGTCTGAACTGTTTGAGAGATATACCATCTTGGGACTCTAGAAAGACACAGCTCTGTGATTTAATTTAACTGAACTTACAGAGGTAATACATTAGATAGAAAAGATTTAACTATGTTGGTAGGAGTTTGTTCTGTAGTTTTCCTTGTTTTTCTTTTATGTGATTGTGATGCTGTTTGATATATTGTTCTGTGTTTATATTTTTTCATATTTTTATCATCTTTTAATAAATAATCTTTTTCCAAAAAGACTGCCTGGGTGTCTTCCAGTTCTTTTTGCATGTGATGTGTAAGGGGTTAAGTCTGCCACGTGTTCAACAGCTTGATGGTGTTACTAAACTGGGAAAAGGTAAGAATATACCTAAGGTCTCTTACAGAGTTTTAAGGATTCATTTTGGAAACCTGGCTGGGTACCCCTGACATAAGATTATACCACAATCCCCGAAGAGGGTACATATTTGAGCCTATTCATTTGGTATGCTAGCATAAAGTTCACAGTTTGAATCCCCCCAGAACTTGAGACTAAAGGTGATTTGGACCCAAAAGCAGACAGGAGGGTTACCCTTTCTGTTACCTGTTCACACTATTGCGCTCTGAGGTTGACATAGACAGAATGAAGGCTGTCCAGAGGAGGGCAACCAAAATGGTGCAGGGTCTGCACCAGAAGACATACGAAGAAAGACTAAAGGAGCTTAATATGTATACCCTTGAGGAAAGAAGGGAAAGAGGGGACATGATAGAAATGTTCAAGTACCTCAAGGGAATCAACAAAGTCCAAGAGGGTAGCATCTTTCAGAAAAAGAGATGTGCAAGAACAAGGGGGCACAATTTGAAGAGAGAAGGAGACAGATCAGAGGTAATGTGAGGAAGTATTTTTTCACAGAGAGGGTTGTGGATGCATGGAACAGCCTCCCTGAGGCAGTCGTGGAGTCAAGAATAGTGGGGGAATTCAAGAATGCATGGGACAGACATAAGGCAGTCCTAGTGGGGGGCAGGAGGAAGTAAGCTGTTGGTTAACTAGGATCTGCAGCTTATCTGTTAGGTTGGAAAATGGGCAGACTAGATGGGCCAAGCGGTCCTTATCTGCCATCAAATTCTATGTTTCTCTATGTTTCTACTGTGGGAGCAGAGGGCCTGACCTGCGGAGTGCATTTGTGACACTGATAACTGCTAAGATAAGATGACCTAAAGGTGACCAGGCAGTTGGGAAGGCAAGTGGGAAGCTGGATTGCACAGAGAGGAATATAACCAGCAGAAATAGGGAGACAGTATAGATTGCTAGTAAGACCCCACCTAGAGTACTGTCTCATGTTCTGGAGACCACATCTCAGAAGGGGCATAGACAGAGCGGAAGTGGTCCAGAGGAGGGCCATTAAAGTGGTGCAAGGTCTGCATCAGAAGCCATATAAGGAGAGATTAAAGGACCTCAACATGTACATCCTGGAAGAGAGGAGGGGTGATATGATAGAGACCTTTACCTCACAGGGGTAAACAAGGTAGAAGAGCAAATTATTTTTCAGAAAAAAGGTGCTCTGGGACACAGGGGCATGATAAGAAACTGGGGGGTGGAGTAGATTCAGGAGAGATGTGAGGAAGAACTTCTTCATAGAAAGAGTGTTGGAATCTTGGAACAGTCTTCCAGCAGATGTGGTGGGAGTGAAAACAGTGGTGAGGTTCAAGAATGCATGGGATAGGCATAAGGAAATCTTACGGAAAGGGAAGGGGGTGACTGGGTGATACTATAGGCAGGGAAAATGGGCAGACTAGGTGGGCAAAGCAGTCTTATCTGCTGGCAAATTCTAATTCTATAGGTTTGATAGGGTTTCAGGCCCAGCAAAAAAGTTTTGAAGGATTTGAGGGTGGTCTCATAAGGCTTCAAAACATGACCTTTGCTCCATGTTTGTTTCCCCTTACCATGACTTCAAGAGGGCAGTGTGATCCAACTGTTGTGTACATACTGTAAAAAACTATGCCTTACTAAGATTTGTTTGCTGTTTTTATCTGTATCTTGTTGTCCCCACTTAACTTGTAACCTGTTCTAATATGTAACATGTCATCTTATGTATTTAAATCTGTAATTCCTGTACTCTCCTGGGTCGTACCTGAAAATAGGCAATTGTCTTGTCTAATGTACTTACCTGGTTAACAAACGCTAAATAAATAAATAAATACATTACTTTGTCCTTTAATTTCCTACAATATCTTCATGTTTTGTGCCAGGGTTTTGACTTATTATTGAAAAACTGAATCTCAGCTAACCTCATTGCCATGTGCAAGGCCCGTGACTGATCTTGGACAAATTTTAAAGCCACTCACTCCCAGGCAGACTTACAAATGTACATATCTCACTGGAATGCCTGTACAAAGGCAGTTCGCTCAGCCAAGGCTGAATACTTGAAAACCCACATCCACGCTAATTGTAACTCACCCTCAGAATTTTGGCAAGTAATCCACTCCTTTCTAGACCCACCATTCCAGTTTTCTCTTCTCTTCCCACCTTGTTGTGGATGGCTCTCTTGTTTCTCATCCCTCCTCCGTCGCTGGGCTCTTCAATAATTTCTTTACCACCTGTGCTCTTCCAGATTAGCCACTGCCTGCCTCATCTGCCCCCCCACCATTCGGAGGCTACACTACCCCCCATTTCCACTCAGGAAGTACTTCAAGCACTATTGTCCCTAAATCCTTCCAAAACCAGTCCTGACAGACTCTACCCCAAGCTGCTCTGCATCTCTGCCCCAGCAATCATTGTTCCTCTCACGCACCTCTTAAATCTCTCCTTCCTCTCCTGCCACTCCCTATGGCTTGGAAAGCAGCAAAGGTGCTACCACTTCATAAAAGTGGGAACCCTTCCCTCCCGGGCAACTTCTGGCCCATGTCCCTACTTCCTTCTCACACCAAACTGCAGGAATCCATTTCTTATTCCAGATTTGCTAACTTCCTGACCTCCACTGACACTCTCTCTCCCTTCCAAGCTGGTTTCAGGAGGACTCACTCTACCATCTCCTCCCTACTGAGGGTCACAGGCTCAATCCTCTCAGGGATGGACCAGGATCATATCACTATAGCAATCTCTATAGACTTAGCTAAGGCATTTGACTCTGTCTCCCACTCCCTCCTCCTACACAAGCTAGCCTCTGTCGGATTCTTAGGCACAACAGTAAACTGGTTCTACTCCTACCTGTCTGGATGGCAACAGTCAGTTCAGGTTGGTAACATCCTTTCTCCCCCTCTCCTTATCCTCACTGGGGTACCCCAAGGTTCAGTACTTGGCCCCATGCTAGTCTCTCTTTTCATAAATGATTTCCCCTTCTGTCTGCACCAACACTCATATCCACATGTATGCAGATGATACCATAATCTATACACCAGGACCTTCCTCCATTGATGTGCAATCCCCCTCTCCAGCATGACTTCAACAAAGTCCTGAGTTATTTCAATGCCAACCAACTCAGAGTTAATACTAAAGAAACCATCTCAATGTTTTTTGGTGCCAGGCAAAAGTTGGCGGTTCAGTCCACCCTGTTTTTCTCTACCCCTGATGGCCTCCCACTTAACACAGTGTAACCCCCTTGTTCCCAGGGGTTACTAGAATCCCATTAGAATCAGTGGCAGGCAGGGACAGGCAGCTAGTGAAATACCAGTTAAATGAATTTCAGTGTCACAATCTGTTTTTCAGTCTCAGTTGAGCTGGAGGATGATGTAATCATAGAACTGTTGCAGCAGCATAAGCCACATTGGAAGTTGGCTGCAGGGAGTTAGCTGTAGAATGTTCAGTTAAAGTTGAAGTCAGTCTGCAGTTGGAGTCAGTGGAGGAGGTTGCAGGTAGTGCAGCCTCTCTCTCTCTTTAGCTCTGTCAGAGAGCTACCAGTGGTGTTTTGTTTGTTTCTCACCCTAGTGTGAGCCAGTACAGCCTAGTGGTGAAGTGGTGGAAACCAAGACAAGTGGTTTTCACAGTGCCCCATCCCAGGAGGGATGGGGTGGATTCCAGGATTCAGGATCAATCCCCTGGTTCAGTCTGGACTGTGTTGAAGCTGCCTGAGATTAAACTGCTCTGTGAGTACCTGTGATCTTTGTTTGGAAAAACCCTGGGGCACCTGTATTCCTTGTGGTGATTTTCTTTGTCAAAGGGATCCTGTCAGCTAGACTGTTTTCTGTTTAAAAGTGTCTGCTAAAATTGGGGTCTAGTGAAGAGACATTGCCAATTACAGAACTTTTAACTTTCTGGCACCTCAGAGGTGTGTAATGTAATATGTTAAATGTGTAAAAACATTTCAAGACAGCATCTACAAGTTTTCTGTGAGGATGTTATTAACCAGATGAATGGCAGAGTATAAATTTGGAAGCAAAAGGTGGGAGACTCCCCATCTGAAATAACCATGTTTACCTCTCCGGGTTCAGTTTGGGCACCTGTGTTTTCTCTCAGTGCACTTGGCCAGTGCCTGAAGAAAATAGTTTACCCAGGCATGGGTTGGATTTTCTGTGAGCCTGTATGTGCTCTTTGGTGATTGAGGGTGCCACCATCGATTCCTCATGAAATATGGGAAAGTCTCCTAGTACTGGCCGTGTGTGCCTAATCAAAAGGAAGTGTAATTCAGAACCAGAGTGTTCGCTGTTCAAGTCAGAACCTGAGGGCTCACTATGTGTGTTCTCTGTACCTCAGTAATCTGCATTACCAGTAGGAGTAACCCTGTGGAGGTCCATCTTCACTTTGTGATTATTCTCTATGTACAGTATGTGAATAAAAGCCACACTCTAGAATCCCAACCTGGTTTGGACAGTACTATTATCGCTTCCACTGTGTCTGGATTTACTTGGTTGCCTCTGACCAGAAGACTGCCTCTCTCTCTCCCTGTCTGCCATGAATTAGTCACTAAAATGATATTATCAGTTTTTGACAGTGCTGGTGTAGTCTGTGGCACTGCCCATGCTGTACCTCTTGCCAGACTCAACACACTCCTTAACTTCTTCCGCTGGTTTGCTACTAACTTCCCCTTCTGCACATACAACTGTTCTCTGTGTGCCTCTTTATCTGTCACTCCTCTTCCCTAATGGCGTCTGACCCACTGTTTGGCCTTTACCTCCAAATACTGGTTTGGGACCCCTCCATCCTATCTCTCCTCCTTTCTATCCCCCACTAACCCATCCTCCTCCCTCCTGTACTCCAGAGACTCCTGCTCCTTCTCATTTCCACACTTCTGGACAATCAGCTTTCTCATACTGCTTCCCTTTCCACTGGAATCAGCTCTCCTCCCTTCACTCGCTCTTCCCAATCCCTCCCTGCCTTCCATTGTTTGCTACGGCCATCTCCGGTACCATCTTGCTTCTGCCCTTCCAACTCTCAAACCCCCCCCCCCACCTCAATCTACAGTACCTAGTCCCCATTGGATCTGGGGGTGAATCCTTTGACTCCTACCTCTCTTTTAATTTTACTGATCAACCATTGTTATCATGTGTTGATTTATTGGTCTAAGCACTTTACCTCTTGTTACAATTTATTACCAGTTTTACACTGCCATTTGAATGTTAATTTTGCCTCTTGGATTGTACTCTGAGTTGTGTTTCTACCCTCTGTTGTATTTGTAAGTTCCCTCCTCCCCAGGTCGCACCTGGAAATGAGCCTCAGCTCAGTGTGCTTTCCCCAGTTACCAACTTTTAAATAAATGAATAAAATAAATAAATTGGATAATAATGAAAAGGCAGATTCTACACTATGAAAGTAAAAAAGGACTTTGGTAGTAGTAGTTCATCCATCGTTTTATAATTATGACTCTTATAGACCCAGCAGTTTTTTCTGCACCATATATGCACTGGTGGGACCCCATCTTGGATAAGTAGTGGAACAGAGCCCCTTCAACCTATACTTACTGTTGGAGGCCAATGAGGTAGGAACAGAACCGCAACAGCCTAAACTGAAAGGCCAGTAGAGCTCAGCTTATCCAGAAGGAGAGGGTGTGACACTGAATCGCATTAGATCAGTTAGAGCACTCACAGACTAGTCCTAACTGCTCACAACACTATATGACCACTAGCTCATACAGACCATTCACCACCAATCACAAAATCAGCACATTTTACCTCTCCTGTACTTTGTGCTCTGTGTGTCTTCAGAAATTAGTACCATCCACTCCTTCCAAATGTTGTACTTCACCCTTTAATTGGCCCTGAGCTTGTCAAAGCTCTTTGTCACAGTGCAAGTTATAGAATTTATTTATTTTTGTTTGGTGCAGTTAATTCTTTGTATTTATTTAATCAAATATAAACATTATAGGAACACAGAAAACTATGCATAAATACAGTTTCAAGACCTGACATTACAGTTCATTGCTACAGCTTAATAAGGACAACAAAAACACACATTAGAGGTATATATATAAACATTCCTTATTTGATAGATAAGCAACTATATTATGCACCACTGGAAAGTTCTTAAAGGTTTGTACAGGAAACATAATGATTGTATCTGTGTTACATCTTGACCATTTTAGAATAAGAGGGCATATGAGGTTGCATAATATCCCATTTACAGGAAAGGATAAATGTCCCAGTCACCCCTTCATTTAATTTCCCTTTGGATAAAAAAGGGAGGGGGCAGAGTGAAAAGAGAAGTGATAATATATATATTCTTCCACCGAGTGGATACAATGCCAACTGATGACCTCGAGAGTGAAGCTCGAGAGGTCTCCAAGTCTGCATTGTATCACAGTCAGATCATAACTTGTAGTGTATGGGTAACCATAAACTGTTCTTTATAGTGTATGCGCCCAAAAAAGACAAAAGAGGCTCACTTTTCCATATTTTCACTCGGTTCTGCGAGCGTCGATTCACATCTGCGCTGCCCAGCACACTTCGCGTACCCTCTCACACAGCAAGGGACGAATCAGGACGTCTGCTGTAGTCCCTTGTATTATGACGTCCTCACTAACGCAGAATGAACAGTCATTCTGCGTTAGTGAAGACGTCACTACTGCAGCACAACAACTTTTTGTGGTGTATGGATTTCCATACACAACCGCATTCCACCATACACTATATGGGTACTCTACAACAGTTACCTTATAACACCAGCCACGCAGATCCACCCAAGAGGGTGGGGGTGTCTGTGGGGTTACTGTTGATAGTACTGAAGGCAACAGAGTATCCTAAGGAGTGGGGAGGGAAGGGGGTGGTGGGAGGAAGGGAACAGAAAAGTCAGTGTTTGATTATGCAGAAGGGTGGGAGGGCTTTTCCGCTTTTACAACATGTTTATGGAGGGTGAAGACTATCTTTGTTTCTGTGAAATGAGCTAATGGGGGGAGGGTTATCAATAAATTGCAAAAAGTGGCCCCAGACATCTCTATACTTACAAACAAAGAAACATAGAAACATAGAAGTTGAAGGCAGATAAGGACCGCAAGGCCCATCTAGTCTGCTCATTGTTTCTACCTTATGAATGTGCCATAGGCCTTTACTCTGTCAATGACCTACATGTTCATACTCATCTGTATTGCTCCCTTATGCATATCCCATGCCTGTTTGAAGCCCTGCACTGTATTCATATCCACCACTTCCTGAGGTAGACTGTTCCATGCATCCACCACCCTTTCTATGAAAATGAACTTCCTCACATTACCCCTTAATCGGCTTGCCTCTAATCTCATGCTGTGTCCTCTTGTCCTGCTAGTTTTCTTATATTGAAACATGTTAGACGCTTTCACCTTGTTAATGCCCTTATGATATTTGAATGTTTAGATCATATCACCTCTCTCCCTCCTTTGCTCTAGGGTATACATATTGAGCTCCTTTAATCTGTCCTCATATGTTTTCTGATGCAGTCCCTACACCATTTTGATTGCCCTTCTCTGGACTTCCTAGCATGTTTCTAGCAAAATGAGACATGCTTATCATGGTAGCTAGGAAATCAGTAGGTACCAGCCACTCTGTAAAGGTAGGCATATCTGTGGTATGCCACTGATGAAGGATGAGACGTGTTGCCTCCAAGCCCACCACTAATAGCCATTTGAGCATGCCATGCTTCAGCATCATGTCTCTGTCAGAGATCCCAAGAATAAATAGACAAGATGAGTATGGAAGAGATTGTTCCAGGACACATTAGCACTCTTGAGGCACATATTACTAGAACTGGTTCGGATTTTGGCATGACCACAGAACATGTAAAAGATTTGCAATGGGTGAACCTGATCTCCAACAGTTATCACTGGAAAGTAGGCTAAGGGATTTTTGGTGCTGAGGAGGGCAAAACCACTGGTGCAGTATTTTGTTTTATATTAGGAGACTGCAGCTGTCCTTGTAGCTATGGTGCACTGGTCCTCAGCACTGGGACCAATAAGATACACATTTTAAGAGGTTTGTCATTTTTGCTTGACTTTAATAGTGGGGTCTGGAGTAGCCTCCCTTACAGAACTATAAATCCCTTCCCCTAGCGAGCTTACACCATGATGTGAGCGGAGAGTTAAATGATAGCATTGACAAGGTTCCTCCCTGTGTTTTGTATTAACTGGCATAGAAACACAGAATTTGATGGCAGATAAGGACCACTTGGCCCACCTAGTCTGCCCCTCTGTCCCTGCCTATACTGTCACCACAGATCCTACTTGATCTCTGGCTCCCTTCTCCCTTTCCCAGCTATGATTCCTTTGTACCTATCCCATGCATGCTTGAAACCCACCACTGTTTTTGCTCTCACTACTTCTGCTGGAAAACTGTTACAGGTATCCGCCAGTGTTTCAGTGAAGTACTTCCTCACATCTCTCCTAAATTTCCCCTTCCTGCTTCATTGCATGTCACCTTCTTCTCAAGCATCTTTTCCTCTGAAACATACTCGACTCCCATACCTTTTTTACCACTTTGAGGTACATATAGGCATCTACTGTATCATGTCCTCCTCTCCCTCCTCTGCTCCAGGGTGTACATATTGAGGTTCCTTAGTCTCTCCTTATAGGGCTTCTGATGCAGCCCCTGCACCATTTTGGTTCCTGTCCTCTGGACAGCCTCCACCCTGTCTGTGTCCTTGCTGAGATATGGTTTCCAGAACTGACCGCAGTACTCCAGGTGGGGTCTCACCAATGATCTACACAATGGCAACACCACCTGCCTTCGTCAGCTGACAATACCCCTCCCTGTGCACCACAGTACCCCACTGGCCCTACCCACTAAGGTAATCAGATATGGTTACTCCAAGGACCCTTTTCTGTTTGGTGACCATCAAAACATCTTCCAATTTTATACTCTGCCTTTGGGTTTCTGTGCCATAGGTGCATGATTTTGCCCTTTTTCCATTGAAACTCAGCTGCCATACCCATGACAACTAAACTGCAAAACTGTAGGTACTACCAGAAGTCTTTTCAGGACACAAGAAATCTGTGAGGTTATTGAAAACAGTCAAGCTGGTAAGTACCAGGGGAAAACATTTCTCAAACTGTAGGAATACCACTAGATTCACAAGTAGGCCAATGTACCATGTTTCCTATGCGTAGTTGGGGGTTGGTCCACAAGGGGGCCCAGGAAATTGGGGTGAGGGAAGACTTGGTAAGCTTGCTTAGCTATACCCTTGTTTTCAATGAATTGGACACCGTGTGCCATAATCTGAATAGGGGAAGGGTGAGTGAGAATACAGTGATGGTTGGAGAGGTGCCATCTAGAAGATCTTTTTCTGTCTTTCTGAGGAGTGTAAATTAGGTAGAAATCACTGAAAAGTATGCACTGCTCTGAAAGATGGAAAATAAGCATAGAACCAAGGGAGGTTCCAACCTTCCTGGCTCCAATGGGAGAACAGTTTAGCCCTACTATAATGGGAGGGCTTCCCCTCCCAGAGGAAGGTACCATGGGGGGGGCATAAAATTTACCAAACCAAGAAGTGGGGATATCTAGTTCCTGATGGGATAGTATGTGCAATACCTTAGGAGATATGACTTTTACTAATAAAGCTATTTGCCCTGTTATGGAGACATTGAGCTGTCTCCATCTGTCACATTCAGTGTATAATTCCAATTTTAGTGGGGCAAGGGTAGCCTGGTGGAGGTGTGTGAAATCTGTAGTGTCCTGGACTCCAGGATAACCCAAGTATTTAGTAGATTTGGGAGCCCAATATAAGCCCCATGGGAGAATACTTTTCTCTAGACCCTTAATATTCAGGACCATAACCTCTGTTTTGGAGAGGTTAATTTTAAAACCTGAAACTTGTTCAAAGAGGGACAAAGGGTGTATGAAAAGTGGTATGTTTTTTGGCGCATTGGCTATTAGTACCAATCAGTCATCTGCATAAAGCTTGGATGTATAATTCAGGGGGCTGACTCATATGCCTTCCAGGTCTGGATGTGCCCAGATTGCTGTAACCAGTGGATCAATAGCCAGAACAAAAAGCATATGGGAAAGTGGGGACTCTTGATGGATCCTTTGAGCTGAAATGGTTGTGATAAAGTCAAGTTTTTGAGTATTCTCACCATGGGGTTGTTGTATAACGTACTAATTCATTTACAAAACAGGAGCCAAACCCCATGCAGATTAGAATTGCCTGGAGATATCTTCACTCCACAGAATCAAATGCCTTTAGAAAGTCAATTGCTACTGTGGCTGCTGGAGCTGTGATGGAGGTCTCTGTTTGTATTATGGAGATAAGGGGCCTAAGATGATATGAACTATGCCATCCTCTAACTAAGCCCTCTTGAGATTTATGTATCAGTTTCGGAAGGGGAGTCTACAGGCCAAGGCTTTTGTCAGTATCTTGGCATCAGCATTAATGAGAGATATCAGTCAATAGCTCTGTGGGTGGGGGTGTGTGTCTTTCTTTTCTTTAGGATGAGTAATTGTGACTTTTCTGAGGATTGGATGAAGTATCCCATCTAATTGTGTTTTGAGGTACATCCTACATAGTGGGGGGGCAAACTATGTCTTTCAGATGTTGAAATATAGGAAAGTCATCTCCCCTGGGGGCATTATTAGGAATAAGTAATGCCACAGACTGTGTGATCTCTGTGAGAGTGAGCTGAGCATCTAGAGTGACTTTCTGCCCTTCTGATAGTTTAGGGATGAAAAACAAAGACATAAAGACTTCAAAGGCCTATGGGTTCATGGTGCCGTTAAATTGGTAGCAGTTTTGATAAAAGTCAAGCATGACATTGTTGCTTTCCTGTGTGTTAGTTCTGCATATGTTGGAGGGATTTCAAAGGCTGAAATGTGCCTCACAGCCTGTTTTCTGCAAACTAACAGTTTACTTAACTTTTGTTCACTATACCATTATGTAAGCTACATTTGGGTGCAAGGCAACAATGCCTTACTCAATAGCAAAGTGTTGAGTTGCATTCTAAATTTTGTAAACTTCATGAGAAAGTCACTCTCTTGTAGCTGAGACAAGCCTGCTTTATAAAGGCCTTCCTTTTACATAAAACAGCCTCAAGCTGAATAAACTCAGCTTCTCCAACAAGGTGTCTTTGTGCTGCACACCCCAACAATTTTCCTCTAAGTGGCATTTTAAATGTGTCCCAACTGCTGATAAAGGGAAATCTCCTTGGTCATTGATTTGGAAGTATGCTTGGGCTTCCTCCATAAGTCATTTAAGAAATGCTTGGTCTTTAAGAAGTGAGTGATCTAGGTACCAAGAAATGGATTTGAGCACATCTGAGACCCAAAAAATGGATAGGATAATTGGGCATGGTCAGATAAATACAGGGCTTGCAAATGAATCCATAATAGTTTGCATTATTTTAGACAACATCAGCCAATAATCTAGCCTGTTAGCTATGGAGTGAGATAAGAAAAAGTAGGACAAATCTTTAACTGTGGGATTGTAGTAACCTCCACACATGTGACAAGACAAGGCCTTGCATCAGATTTGTTAATGCAGCCACTGATTTCGGGTGAGGGTCAGGCACAGCAATGGAGCAGTCTAAACAGGTTTCTAAGACCAGATTGAAGTCACCTCCCACAAGAATGGCTTCACCATCTTCTTCCTGCTTAGAGAGTCTTTGTGAAACAGTATCAAGAAAGAAGGGTGTGTCTAAATTGGGGGAATAGAGGTCAGCTATTTTTGGCATGGTAGGAGTGGAAGACGTAACTATTGTCCAGCAGCCTTCCTTATCTGTTATTCATTGCATATGGGTACATTTGATGTATTTAAGGCATAGAATAGAAACCCCATGTTTGGAAGAGGCGGTGAAGCTATAAACTTCCCAGACAACCCACTCCCTTATTAATTTGTCTGCCTCTGTGAAGATCAGTATTGTCTCCTGCAAAAATGCAATATGGGTCTTCTGCTTTTTATGTCAAGAAATAATTGGTTTCCTTTTGACAGGCAAATGAAGGCCCCTCATGTTCCATGTAGTACATATTATGTTAGACATCACAAGATCTATAGGGAAGGTATTGGGTAATGCATACAGAAAATTATGTGAGCTTATTAGGACCATGAGGGGAGCCTTCGTACACTCAAAATGTTTGATGACATTCCAACATATTAAGAATATCTTATCACATATATATTGTACTGTGGAAATTTTGAATAAAATCTGCCATAGCTACTAGTAATACACCTATTATAGTATTTTAATGCTAACCTCCCATTCCATGGGAGAATGGGCATAGTAGTGGGGAAACTTGAGGAAAACCAAGGAGAGGTGAATCCTCTCAGTTGAGTACAGCCAATATTCCATGGGAGGCCTCTCAGTTAAGTTGGGCCAATATCCTATGGGAGGCTGCATAGGTATTGTTTGTCAGACATTGGGCTTTGGTAAGAGACAGCTTCCAGATGCACAAGAGCCTCATCTATATGTATTGCGGGGGTAATATATAAAGGCTCATCCCCCCCCGGGTCAAGTACTTAGTAGGATATAGGCAGTCATGCTAAGGTATTCTGATAAGTGTTGAAGGATGTAAAAGGGGGAGAACCTGGAGATAGAGAATTAGGATAAATGGACAAGAAGGAGGAGACAGGAGGATGGAATAACATGCATCAGTTTCTGCATGTCCACTGTGGTTGGAAGAGGGCTGCAGATTAAAGGCCAGTTGAGATCACAGACCCTTACAATATGAGGTGCATGACCCATGGTACCGACTGGGTAGTGGACCAAGCAGAGTTTGAACCTGGGATACATTAGGTTCAACATAGTCAAAATTTTTTTTCTCAAAAGTATCAAACAATCAACCATTACGTAAGATTTTCAAAAACATGGATCATTTATAAACAAGTTAAAATGAAGGAGCAGTTCATTAGAGAAAGGGAGAAAATCTCTCTGTCAAGCAGTTATTGAATACAGATAGCTGAGCACCAAAGAGCAGTGCCCAGTTTGGTGAGTAATGGATAGGGCAGTGTCTCTTAGGGGTTTATTTCAGATGGTAATTAATTTGTATTCACTGTGACATTAGCCTTAGTTCTGCCAATGGGGGATTTGCTTTGATTCACCAGATAAATGGGTCTGCCATGTGTCTGCATCAGCCAAGGCTATAGTCACTTGCAGATAGCAATAGCAAAGGAAGTGTAAGCCCCCCCAGTACGGGCATACCTGCTGTGGGGGCACCGTGCACTGTGTGTCCTGGGATCCTGGCAGGAGTCACACCCAGCAACATCCCGAGCCTGCGGTGCCACTCCTGTCATGGGTGCCCGACCCATTCGGGCCACAGGCAGCTGGGGTGGGATTTGCCCGGCCTTCGGGTGGGGAGTCACGCAGTCCTGGGTCCGGAGAGATGCTAGCAGGGGCTTGGGGCTGCGCAACCAGGAAAGCACTGGGGCTGGTTTGGCATGGCGGTCTAAGCTCACTTTGCTGTCTTGTGAGGACCGCCACAAAAGATTCAAAGGACCTGGCCCCCTTTCTGCCTGTGGCCATGTGGCCTCCTGAAACAAAAAAAGTTTTTCCGGGTCCCCAAGTGAGCAATAGGACTGGGGAAAAGGCGCCTTGTGACCGGACATGCTCTGGTCATGATATTTAAACTGTTCAGTCCGCTTTGTGGGCTAAATCACCCCAGGAGGGCCCAGCTTCCTCCTGTCTGGGGGAAAACAAAGATGGCGGTCCCCATGCCTCCAAGTGATCTTGGGCTGCTGGGAAAATTCCCAGCAGCAGCCTGGAGGTCACATGGGGGCCAAGGGCCAATGGGAATGCCAAAGGGCTAGGGGTTTAAAAAACAGGGACTGGCGCCAAAGAGGGAGAGTACAAAGGGGAGAGATAGTTGAGAGGTGGGAGAGAGAGCCCGGGGAAAAGAAAAGCAAGGCCCCACTGAATATGAGTGCTGGCTAGGAGGCCGCACTACTCTGGCTATACTCTTATCCCCCTCACCCCCCACACACAGGGTAAGAAGGAAAAGTGGCAGGAGGAAGACTGTGGATTGGCACAGGGTGCGGAAAACTGCAAGGGTTTTTTCCTGAGAGCACCAGGGCTGACTGAGTAGGCTGGAGAAAACAGCGGCAGTCAGTCCAGGAGTCAGGAATCCCTCCTCACCAGGGCCTGAGTTCTCTGCCTGGGGAGAGTTGGGGAAGCAGGGTACAGACCTCAGACACTCTCATAGTGGAGGTTCACATCACACAGCCCCCCCAGTGTAAAGGGCTGTGCAGCTGAGGGGAGGAGAGTGAACAGGCCTGCCCGGTGAAGTCAGCAACCAAAGGCCTGCAGGCGAAGCTAGAGAGGCCAGGCAGATGAAGAATCTTCCCTCGATCCAGTGGACAGCAGTATGGTGGACCACAAGTGCTTTCATCCTCCCAGGGCATTATAAGTACCCCATGCAGCTGCTCTGGGGAGACTTTCTCTGTTGCTTATACCAATAGGGGCTAGGGAGAGCCACCAACACACAACCCACAGGCTGTTGGACTTGGATGGTTGTGCAAGGGCTCCAACGATATACAGCAGGCCTGCAGACTAAGGGACTGTGAGGTACCCACTGACAGTGACTGGTCTGGGTGCACCCAGGGGAGAGTGTGTTTAAGGGAGTGTTTGGTATCTTGGAGGTTCAGAGGGAATAGGCTCCACCTCCTCTGTATTATGGTGTGATAATAAAACTGGTTATTTATTGTTCATCTGCTTCTATCTGCTGGGTGTGGTTATAACTATTGTGAGGAGGGAGTGTGGGTCTGGGGGGGGTCCACGCGGGCAGTCATAAAGGGAAACAATTACTGATCCTGGGGAAAAGTGCTAACCTGTTCTACTCACAGGAGGTGACACTGGGGCCCCAGGTGAAGGCACCTAGGCACCACAGAAACTCTGGTTAGGACTCAGATCCGGCCTCTCAGGGAGGTGCTCTGGGAACCCCCAAGAACACCAGGGCAGCCCAGGTGAGTGTGAGTGTAAGGGGGGGGGCTGCTGCAGAACTAAACAGTGGGGGCAGGCTCTAACAGAAGTATGTGGTAGCACTACTGACTAGGTGTAGCAGCAGAAGTATATTTATAAGCATTTTTTGTTTGTTGGTAAGACATGAGAAAATACTATTTTAAAAATGCAGGTCTCATAGTGTTTATGTAATACAGGTCTGTCCCAGTTTATTCAACACAGTCTGATATGCAGATATATGAAAACAGTTTAGTCCTGGTGAAAGCAAGGCATGTGGAAGATGTTAAACATAAACAGAGGTGTACTAAATCCTGTATCTAGCAGTTTAGCTCTCACTGCTGCATGATAGGCTGTCTTGGACCACTTGGAGAGCTGCAAGTGGACACAGTGGGACAGATAGGTTGTGTAAAAGAAAGAACAGTACTTACTGCATTATTATAGTTACCCTGTCGAAATGAACTCTTGTCTCTGTGGGAGAGGATCACCAGGCTGAGTGATAGGTGATGGGCTTGCTGGTGGGTCTGGTACTATCGCTGCTACAAGGCTGAATCATGAAGTGGTTGAGACATCTGGTACAGGAACAGACCTGGAGCAGGCTGCATCCAGTCATCTTGAGGCAAGGCTTCTACAGCAGGTGAGTCCTAAGCTGTATCCTCCTCAGGTGGAAAAGCAGGTCATATAGCATCAAACCTGTTCTGAGATTTTAGAGGTGGATAAGCCAGGGAGCTGATTGATGAAGCTGAGGAGTGCTTTTGGAGCAGTGCCATGGCAGAGAAGCAGAAGGAGGCATTTTGTTTCTTTTCCAACCTCAGCTTCTGGGTGCTGGGTGCCATTGACCTCCAGTAGACTGGAGGCTGTTAAGTGCAGAGTTATATTGGTTGTTTTGATCAGTGGCTATGTGCATCAGATGTTGGGCATGCATGGATAAGCCTCCCATTCTAATGTGTGTGTTAGAAAAGTCACCATCTGGCTGGGTATCTGCAATGAATCTTTCAGTTTCAGCAGAGAATTGGAAGTTGTATAATTTGCCGTTTGCTTTTACCCTTAATATCAATGGATAGCTCAGGGAATACTGCACTTCAAGTTGAGTGAATTTCCATCTGGCTACAGTATAGGCCCATCTTCTTCATGATTGCTCTGCAGAGAAATCTTGGATTACATGGGTGGTATGGCCATCCCACTTGAGGGAACCATGTTACTGTGGGAGGCGCAATATGTTCTCCTTGACAGGGTATCAAAGAAATCAGCACAGGATAGGCCTAGACCACTCCTCTAGCTAGGTTTTGGGTGCCAGAGAGCACTGCACTCTCTCCAACTCCAGAGGCATGCAGTTTGGACCATTAAACATGACTGGAAATGCATGCTGGAGAAAGGCTCCAACATTCGGTCCCTCAGCTCCTTTAAGTGAACATTGTTCCTTCTTGCTCTATTCTCCATATCATGTATTTTGGATAGGAGATACATTATGTGATGGTCAGGTTCACATATCATGGTCTGCAATGATTCTCCCACCTGTTCCACTTGTTGTGCATGGTGCTTTATCATAGTTTTGAGGCCTCCTAGGGATGACAGATTTCAGGTTATCTGGAACATGGTGGATTTGAGTTCAGCTATGTCTCTGAATACTTGTGACAGCATAGCCATGATATATGCTAGCTTGGTTGGTGCCATCAGCTGACGCATAGAGGAGGCTATATTTGAAGCCAGTTTGGCCTATAAGTAAGGTTAGAGCATCTGATGAGTGGTGAGTAGGCCACAAATCATTGGCCATGGTGATTTTTTTGACTCAGCATTTTAACTTTACAAAATAAGTTTACCACTGGAATTTCGATATATGCTGACTCCACACAGTGTCTGGTACGATTCAGTGCATGAGAGGGTTTCAGACTTATGTATTTATGGCAGACATCAAAGGATTTGAGTATTAGTTTAAGGGAGCTGGGGAATTAAGATGCCATCTTGGAGCCAATCTGCCACACCCCCCACAGTGCAAGATATGTGGTCAAAAACATCAAGGTGTTAAACTACACACAGACCGAGATATTTGTAGGAGGTCACTTCATCAAGACCATACATTATTCCAGCACAACAGCACAGGTCAAAAATACTTAATTTTATGGACCTCATTACTTAGTTTTCTAAAATAAAAATCAGATAAACTATTTCCTAATCACAATAGAGTACTTCAGGGGGTTCATAATTGTGAGATAACGGCACTCCTCTGGTGCACAAAGCACTTGGCATCACCTCATGCCTCACTTTCTAAGGTGTGCTGTTACCCCACAGTAACATACACCCTGTCTTGCCTCATTGCTTATATAACATCTACAGTATGCCTTTGGCATTTGTTTTTAAAGAAGACTGACTGAATACAGATCTGTATTGAAGATACTATCTATGCCATGTAAAAGGCTAGAAAATTAACTATAACAAAATGAAAGTTTATCTTCTGTACCTAACTACATTCAGCGCCATCAGAAATAGACCAAATGCTCATATTTACACAGACTAAGCCTGGCTTCAGTGAAGAGCTGGGATATTTTTCCCACTTCCCTCAATTTTCATAAAAAGTGAAAGCCTTATCTCACACATGCTCATTTTTTGCTACATACAACTGCAGCCCTCCTCTCTACTGGCATCCATACCTCTCAACCTCTTTACTCATAAGTCAGGGACAAAGCTTAAAAAAATCAGGGACAAAGACCCAAAATCAGGGACACATCTTAAAAATTGGTACTATTCACTCAGAAAGCTGATAGAATAAGTGGATTAGGGTAAGATGCATTTTCTGAAGAAGAACAGGTCTGTAACTTTAATGTTTGGCATTATTTTGTACTTTTAATCCCCACTGTTCTGTCACAAAAACACAAATTTTACAAGGGACAGAGGAAAACTTTGAGTCAAAATCAGGGACGTCCCTGAAAATCAGGGACAGTTGAGAGGTATGCTGGCATCTGACTAGTTTGGTACCTCCTCAGTTTTCACTTGGATTTCATATCCTCTGTCTGTCCTGACACACTGTTGGTTCCTTGTGTGTCCTCTGTTGTCTTACTCCTAGCTCCACCCTTGCTGCAACTCATGTCTTGGCTCAGCATAGTTTTCCCTCCTTCCCATTCCTCCTGCGGTCATCTTCATTCCTGTTATCCTACTGCTCCCAACCCACTGCAAACCTTTTCCACAGGCTGGGCATGCTTCCTGGAGCTGCTGCTCATGCTACTGGCTGCTCATGATCCACTTAATCAGCACTTGCATCTCTGCCCACTGGCTCCCAGTCTCTTTCTGGGCTTTTGCTGAGCCAATTTCTGTGGAACTGTGCAGCATTCTGGGGTTTCATATCTGTAGCCTCTGCCCCATCTTGGCTGCCAAGATGCCACCTTTGGCCTTCTATAGATGGAATGTTTCCTGTCTAGCTGCCCACTTCTGTCCCCACAGTAAGTGCTGTCTGCCACTTACTCCATTCTCTGCTCACTCCTTTTTCCTTTGACTGAACTCCATCTTGCTGCTGCAGGATCTTGCTGCCATTCCACACCAATGATCCAAACACAGCATCTTGTTTTATTCAACAGATTCCTGCTAAGCCAGTCCTATTACAGTGGAGCCCGCTTAAGTGCACACCCTAGGGATATGACTTTTTTGCACACTTAAGCGGGCTGTGCACATCCTAGGGATATGACTTTTTTGTGCACTTAAGCGGGCTGTGCACTTATCCGAACAAAACAATTTTCCACACTTAACACAGGTTCTGTATTGCGGTAAGCACTTTGTTAACCAGGCGCGGTCACATAAAAGCAGTACAATACTTAATCTTCTCATTATGTTCATTAAGCACAGTAGGATTACATTACAGTACATACAAGCAATCAACAATTACTGGGGAAAAAAACCCAGTAATTTCTGTTGTTAGGTTGGCGGGGTGACTGCTCATCATTCAGACCCTTCTCCTTCTCATCGGCAGTGGATTTCCTGCTCATTCAGAGCTCCCCCAGTTTGTAGTGACACATCTATGTCCACATATTTAAGAAACTCATGGACAGATGTGCTGGGAGGCAGATCAGTTAACATAGAAATATAGAAACATAGAATTTGACAGCAGAGAAGGACCACTTGGCCCACCCAGTCTGCCCATTTCCCTACCTACAGGATAAGCTGCAGATCCTAGTTAACCAGCAGCCTACTTCTTTCTACCCCAACCCCCTAGAATTGCCTTATGGCTGTCCAATGCATGCTTGAATTCAACCACTGTTTTTGACTCCACAACCTCCTCTGGAAGGCGTTCCATGCATCCACAACCCTCTCTGTGAAAAATACTTCCTTACATTACCTCCGGCCGCCCCCCATCTTCAGATTGTGCCCCCTTGTTCTTGCACACCTCTTTTTTTGAAAGATGCTACCCTCTTGGACTTTGTTGATTCCTTTGAGGTACTTGAAAGTTTCTATCATGTCCCCCCTCTCCCTCCTTTCCTCGAGGCTATACATATTAAGCTCCTTTAGTCTCTCTTCATATGTCTTCCAGTGCAGACCCTGCACCGTTTTAGTTGCCCTCCTCTGGACAGCTTCCATCTTGTCTATGTCCTTGAGGAGACTGGGTCTCCAGAACTGCACACAGTACTCCAGATGGGGTCTCACCAGCTGTCTGTACAGAGGGATAACAACTTCCTGTTTTCTACTGGTGATGCCTGTCCCTATGCATCCCAGTATACCCCCAGCCCTCCTTACTGCCCTCTCACATTGCTTACCCACCTTTAAGTCATCTGACATGACTATCCCAGGTCCTTTCCATTTTTGTTGTTGTTAGTATCTCACCCCCCATTGTGTACTCTTCCCTTGGGTTTTTGTTTCCCAGGTGCATTACCTTGCACTTCTTAGCATTAAATCTAAGCTGCCATACATTTGACCATTCCTCTAACCTTGCCAAGTCCCTTCTCATCCTTTCCACCTCACCTTGTGCATCAACTCTGTTGCAGATCTTTGTGTCATCTGCAAAGAGACATACTTTTCCTTCCAGTACCTCTGCAATGTCACTTACAAAGACATTGAAGAGGACAGGTAATAATACTGAACCCTGCAGCACCCCACTAGTAACCCCCCTTTCTTCAGAGTGGACTCCATTTACTATTACTCTCTGTGTCCTATTCTCCAGCCAATTCTTTACCCAGGCTATCATCTTGGGACCCACTCCCAGGCTGGCTAACTTGTATATTAATCTTTTGTGTGGGACTAAGTCAAATGCCTTGCTAAAGTCTAGGTAGGCCATGTCCACAGCCAATACCTGATCTACTAATTTGGTCACCCAGTCAAAGAAATCTATTAGATTCATCTGGCATGACCTTCCCACTGTGAAGCCATGCTGCCTTGGGTCCTGTGCCCCTCTGGCCTCTAGGTACTTGACAATTCTTTCCTGCAGAAGTGATTCCATCATTTTCTCTATCACTGAGGTTAAACTAACAGGTCTGTGGTTTCCTGCTTCTGCCCTACTGTGCACTTATCCAGATTTTTATCATAAAAATGGTCAATTTTTAATCTTAAAATAGTGCACTTATCACAAATGTGCACTTATGTGTAGTGCACTTATCCGGATTATTTAACATTGCACAGATAGGGGGAAAAAAAGGGATACTAATTTTCTGCGCACTAAACCGGGATGTGCACTTATCCAATGTGCACTTCAGTGGGCTCCACTGTACTATGTAAATATGAACTTTGTGTCTTCTTGATATTCTGGATCTGCAATGGGAGGGCCATTTTTTAAACTACATATCGGTGATATATGCATTAGTATGTTGGTGCTCTGCACATTAGAAGAAATCAAGCATTTGTCAATGCCGAATGTTGTCTTGCTGGCGTTGGCATTGGTGGTGCAGTAGT
Source organism: Neoceratodus forsteri (assembly GCA_016271365.2). NCBI lineage: Eukaryota > Metazoa > Chordata > Ceratodontiformes > Ceratodontidae > Neoceratodus > Neoceratodus forsteri. Next base: position 400,678,491 of record CM057454.1, read on the forward strand.
TAGAGAGATGCATAATAGGAATGGTAATGATGTATGGAACCGATGTCGACCCCACCCTGCAGAGACTGACAGGCACTGAGGTGTGCCTTTGGGTTGTCAGCCATAACGCTCATGCCATTTTACCTCACCCTACCCTGCAGACTCTGACACATGTCGCGTTGTGCCTTGGGGTCACTGGGCATTATGCTCACCCCCATTCCATAAGGAAATACGTTGAGATGGGTGCAGTATAGGAGAATGGGCTGAACTTTGGGGCTGAAGAGTCCAAGGCACACTTTGATGCTTGTCACTGGCTGCAGGGTGGGGTGGAATGGCATGAGCATGACAGCTGAAAATCCAAAGGCACACCTCTGATGCCTGTCAATCCCTACAGGGTGGGACGTTATGGTCAGAAAACCTAACACCCTGGGCATTTGTTGGTATTTGCACTCCAAATTTTCAACATGGCCTTTTTGTGACCCCCACCTCATGAAAGCATTTGGGACCTCCGCTCATGAACAGTGACACTGTGATTTTGTTAATCTGTCCCGAATGTTGATTTCTGCATTCTGCACCAGATGTGTGAAAACACACTTTGGGCAGGATGTGAAAAATGACAGCTGTACCATTCATAAGAAGGTGGGAAGAAATGGCAATGTTGAAAATCTGGAGTGAAAATATAAAAAATTCTCAACGTTACGAGCGTGCATGGAAACTGCGCAATGCACGCTCATAACATGGTCATTTTGTGGAATTTTGTCACCAAATTTTCAACATAGGCATTTTGGGACCTCCGCTCATGAACAGTGTCACTGTGATTTTCTTAGTCTGTCCCAAACATTGATTTCCCACAGTGGCCGCATGGGCCATTGTATGCCAGATATGCGAAAACACATTTTGGGCCATATGTGAAAAATGACAGCTGTACTGTTCATAAGGAGGTGTGAAAAAATGGCAATGTTGAAAATCTGGAGTGAAAATATAAACAATTCTCGACCTTATGAGAGTGCGTGGAAGTTGCGCAATGCACGCTCGTAACAGTCATTTTTATGAATTGTTTCACCAAATTTACAACATAGACTTTTTGGGAGCCCACCTCATGAAAAGTGTCACTATCATTTCATTAATCAGTTCGGAAAGGTGATTCCATGCAATGACCGTGAAATAACCTTTCGGGACCAAATAACGACATGACAATGACTGAGTTCATGAGGTGGGATCCCAAGAACCCATGTTGAAAATTTGGAGCCAAATCTTGCAAAAATGGCTGAAATATCCACCTAAGTTGAAATCCCCTCATTGATGCCATTATACAGCTTACCAGCATTTCTTCTGTTCGCAGTCGTCTTTAAAGAGTGCAGACGTGTTCCCACTCAACCGAAGATCATTGCGCTGGGCTCCAGAGGTAAGTATGGGATGAGAGGGGGTGCGAGAGGTGGGGTGCACAGAGGGTGGGTGTGGGCTGGGGAGGGGCACCAGAGACAACGAGGGACCGTTTTCTCTTTTACAGGTTAAAAAAAAAAAAAGACATTGTGGGAAGGTTTTTTTTTTTTTGCAGGCTTGTCTTGGCACACTGGGGTGGGCTCCCAGTGCACCAACTGTGTTTTTTTGGGATGGGGACTGAAGCAGATGGGGCTTGCACCCCCCATCTGCACAGAAAATGTGTCTGTGTTTGGGGGGTGCATGATGCCGAGGGGGTTTGGGCATCCCCTTCGGCAGACAAACTACAATAGGGGGACATCATGCCAACAGGGATTAGGCTCCCCCATCAGCAAATTAACTGGGGAGTTGGCATGCCGACATGGGGATTGGGCACCCCCAACGTTGGCTTTCAGGTGGGATTGTGAGAGGCAGACAGAGACAGTCGCCACCATGTTTATTGAAATGTTACACAAGGCAAGGCACACCCTGCAATGATGGGTCACTCCCTCATTGCAGCAGTGAAATTGTTTCAAGTTGGTGGCACGCTTTTGCAGTGCTGTCATAAACACCATGCTATTTCATTGGTGCCACAGAGCCCAGCCCAAAAAAGCAGTGGCACCATTGGCCACAACACAACTGCACCACCAAAACCTGCTACTCCAAGCAATCACAATATGTTGTTTGCACTTGCGTGCAAGACAACATAAAAATGACAACTATCAGACTAAAAAATGTGAGGTCCTAGCTGGAAAGTTATGTCTTCTGCCATCTGAATGTTAAACTTTAGCTGCAGAATAATGTACAGTATTCAAAGCATTGCACTTAACAATAATTAATTCATCTGTGTAACTGTGGCATGATACTGCTACACAGTTTACCACAAATATATAAATGTAAGCTTCTCAAAAGGCTGCCTATCTATATCTTTCTGTCCTCCAGGCCTCCTAGGACATATCCTCATTGTACAGTTAAGTTAAACTGGTTTAACAGTGCTTATATGGTTAACATCCAAACTACTGCCCTAGTAGCCAGGACAGACCTAGTTAAAAAAAAAAATTTAAACTGTAGCAGTTTAACTAAAACTGTTCCACCTGAAGTGTGCAAACTGCAGATGCACACAGCAAAGTTCAGCTTGTGAGCCCCCTGACTGGATGCTCTCCCTTCCGCGGTGCAGCACTCCAATACTGATGCCACCCACTTCACCTGCCAGCCACCTCAGGAAGCCCAGCATTCAGCTTGTGAGTCCCCTTGACCGGGCACTCTCACTTCCGTGGTGTATCTCTCCAATACCACTGCTGCACACTTCACCTGCCAGCCACCTCAGGAAGCCCAGCATTCAGCTTGTGAGTCCCCCGACCAGGCGTTCTTCCCTCCATGGTGCAGCTTTCCAATACCACTGCCACCCACTTCACCTGCCAGCTGCTTCAGGAAGTACAGCATTCAGCTTGTGACCACCTGACCGGGCACTCTCCACTCCACAATGCGGCTCACGAACCCCACAGCTGCCTGCTTCACCTGCCAGCTGCCTCAGGAAGCCCACCATTCAGGCACAGTACCTCCAGAAGTACAAGAGATTCAACTTTTTGATGCTCTCACTCTGCTGTCAACCGATTGGATGCTTTCTCGACCAGACGCATGCTGATTGGCTCCACTACTCTAGCCTGGGACTCTGCTGCCTGCCAGAAACTTAACCACATTTTCGGCTGTATTTGCTACCTAAATCTTATTTTTCTACCTTAATTTTATTTCCTGGTCTCTCTACTTTTACAACTAGCTGCTGTTTAACCTTGTACTATGTTACAATCTTTACAAAAATAATTTGTGTTGTGCTACTGCAGAACTGACCAGATTGTGTACTAATTTAGCTGTTTTGATCTCGGCTCTACTGGTAAGTGTTGATGGAAATGTTTAGCATTTTTTTAACAACTGCATTTACTGTGAACTTCTTTATTTCAAGTGCTTAGTCCTTTCCCTATTCTATCTTCTTCTCTCTGCTTCCTCCTCTAAACCCCCCCCCCCCTCGGAGCTTGCCGTGGACCCACCCTGCCCTCTGCTTCTCTCTGCTCTAGGCACTGCTGACCCAGTCCTTTGATTAAGCTAATTCTTTCTCTTTCCCCTGCTGCCTCCGGCCCCCTGCTGATCTTCTGTCAGCAGCCAGAGCCCTGATTTAGTCTTAAACTATGCTAATTCCTTGTCCGTTGCTGTCTCTGTTTACCCCCACCCCTGATTCTGTGCTAACTAAATAGATCCCGTGTTCTTTTTCTCTCCCACAGCTTGTGAGCCCTCTGACTGAGCGTGCTCCCTTCCGTGGTGTGGCTCTCCAGTACCACCACCCGCTTCACCTGCCAGCTGAGTCAGGAAACCCAGCATTCAGGTATAGTCCCTCCAGAAGCACCAGAGATTCAACTTTTTGGTGCTTTCACTCTGCTGTCCACTGATTGGAAGCTTTCTTGGCCAGCCGCATGCTGATTGGCTCTGCTACTGTAGCCTGGGACTCTGCTGCCTGCTGCAAGCTCAGCCACATTTATGGCTGTATTTGCAATCTAAATCTTATTTTTCTACCTTAATTTTTCTCCCACCTGCCCATGACACTCTGTAAATCCTCTGGCTGTACTGTGGGCTCCACCCTGTAGCACTGCTCATCCAATTGTAGCACAGATGTAATTTCCTCACTAGTGGTCAAGTCCTAATTTCTCCTTGATAAGCCTCCCCCGAGGCTGTCACTAACAAATCTGACAACAGGTAAATACTAGCAGCTGTAGGCTGTTACTAGAAAATTCAGACAACAGGTAAAAACTAGAAGCAGTTCCATTCCCTTCCTCTGATACTGCTTTTTCCACCCTGATTGTGACAGGGAGATCCTGCCTCTCTTGAGCACTGACCTTTTCTTAAATTTGTTGCAACAGTTCTTCTATTTCTTAGCTTAATCTATTCTTTACAATTTCTAGTCCATAATGTTGACCATCTATGGGTACCCCCTCCCCTTTCTTGACTATGCTATAGTGTCCTCTTTAATTTTCCTTTTCCCTCTCAGGTCCTCGTACAGGAAGGTTATTGTTGTGACCTCCGAACTGATGTAAAACAACAGGCCATGTTCCTCATTGTTGGATTTAGTATGCAGTAGCACTATATCATAAAATACCTTGATATATATACCTTAAGTGAATGAAACCTGTAAATGTTGAAAATACCATGGCACTAGGTGTTTTTGATAAAGGTTAAAAGTACTAGGTGATTGTATTATATCAATTTAGTTACTGGGGTAGAGATATCAGAAAAAACCCTGTTGTGTTGTTAAATGTATGTAAATTGCAGATTGTTTGAGAGGTCCTTTTGGTCCCATGCATTCCTGTTGTAAACTGAGCCTGTCTGAAATGTCATGGTGATTTGCATATACATCCCATTATGCTTTGCATTATTAGGGTATGTGTGATGTTGTGTTTCTTTGAAACTTGGCTTATTGACAATGCCCTTTGCGGTAACCCTTGCTTCAGTGCTTCTTCACTAAGATTCTTTGTCTTTAACTTGTTTGGGGTTTTCTTTTTTGAGCCCCATCACCCAAACAAACAAGTCAAACATAGGGATGAGTGGTTTTTCACTAAAATATTTGATCAGTAGATCAATGAGTGCTAAGTGCAGAGGAAGGACATGCATAATCTGTTGCTGTAAACTGATGTATTGAAGGGATATGCCATTGATGAAGCTATCTCTTGTATTTTAAATAAACATTTATTTATTTATTTATTTATTGATTGAATTTTGATGACTGGGTAGGCCCACTGGGCCCCAGAGGTCCCTTTTTCAGGGGCGACCCGGGTGTAACAATTACATACAGGTAGCAGATCAGTACAGACAGGTGATAGTAATGTTTTTACAATAGAAGACTTCATAGGATTACAGGCGGCAGGTAGTGGAAAACATACAGGCAAGTAGGACATGGAAGTTGCACATGAAGAGAACATTTTATGTAACGGGAGCAAAATTAGTTAGAGAGTGCTTTGGTAATGGCAAGCAGAAGCTAAGGACCTAGGTTACCTTCTGTGGACTTAGTGGAAGGGGGATATATTGGGACATAAGTGCACCCCATCCCTTGGAGGAGGTCCGTTGTACTACCCGGATAGCTATAAGTGGTCCAGTCCATAGGGCAGCCAGGCAGGCTATGCGTGGTCAGGTCCTGTAACAAAGGCATGTGCTCCTGTCAAGCAGGTGTCCCTTGAGCTTTGTCCAGAAGCTGGTGATGGACACTGCCTCCCGAACCTCCAGGGGGAGGTTGTTCCAGATGGAAGGGGCAGTGTATGCGAAGGACCTGGACCCGGCTTTGGTCCTAGTCTTGGGAACCACGAGGAGAGTTTGGCCTGAAAAGCGTAGGGTCCGTGGGTTAGGTTTCACCCTAACGAGACCATTCAGGCTAAGGGGAGGTGTGGGACCCAGTAACTTGAATGTAAGGCAGAGGGTTGGGTAGATGAGGCGAGCTTCCAGAGACGGCCACCTGAGCCTAGATTGGGCCTCGCAGTGGTGCGTCCTCGGGTGCAACAGAGTGGCAAAGCAGACTATCTTGTTGTACAAGATCTGCAGCCTCCCTAACTCTGTAGCGGCCACACCCTGGAGAACCGGGGCCTTGTAGGTGAGCTTTGGAAGGAGTAAGCTAGCGGCAATAGCCACCCTAGCTTCAGGGATAATCTGGACCTTTAGTCTATAGAGGATTCCAAGTTTCCCATGGATGGCTTTTGTAATTTGGTCTACATGGTTTTTTAGTGTGAAGCCTTGGTCCAGGGTGAGGCCAAGGTATTTGGTGGAGATGACCACCTCAAGTTTTGCACCCCCCCAGACTGAAGTTGTAGGAGCGGTGACCTCTCGGGTCCCAGGGATCTAAGACCAAACAGCATCACCTTCGTTTTGTTGGTGTTTAAGACCATTTTGTTCAGAGTGAGCCAGTCCTCCATCTGAAGGATGTCTTCTTGAAGGGCTGTCTCCAGCTCTGGTAAGTTAGGGGAAGCTCTGTAAATAACCGCGTCATCGGCATACTGGATAATGCTGCTCCGCACGTGTGTGTGCAGATCATTTATGAACAGTGTGGAGAGAAGGGGCTGAGAATTGACCCTTGAGGTACCCTTCTTTGAGTGGTGCTAGGTTGGAGACTTTGTCCTTCCACTTGACCCTCTGGAGTGCGTCGGAGATAACTCATGAACCATCCCAGTGTATGGGTGTCAAGTCCAAGTGAGCACATTTTTTGTAGTAGGAGGTTGTGGTTTACCAAGTTGAATGCTTTGGATAGGTCAATAAAGACCGCTCCTGTGCTGACCCCTGAGTCATTATTGCTCAGTACTTCTGCCGAGAATTTTGTTAGCGCAGTATCAGTCCCATGCTTGGCTCTGAAGCCGTGCTGTGACGGTGAGATTACCCGGTGGATTTCCAGGTATTCTCGGAGTTGGGAGTAAACTAGCTTCTCCTGTACTTTTACCATGGCACATAGCAAGGAGATAGGCCTGTAGTTCTCTATAGGCTCTGTAGACCCTCCCTTGTGTATGGGAATCACTAGAGCCTGTTTCCATAGCTCAGGTACAGATCCCTCCATGAAAGACCTGTTTATCAGCCAGGTTAGGGGCTTAGCTAGAGCTGGAGCCCCCTCCTTGAGGATTCTGGTTTGTATCCCATCTGGGCCCCCAGATCCTCACGAGTGTAGGGATTTGAGGATGATCAAGACCTCCTTTACCCTGACCAGCCTGAGGTGAAACAGAGGGTGGTCAAGGTCTGGGGGCCATTGCGCGTTCGGCTCACTCCTGTTGTCAGAGGGTCCCGTCTTGTATGCATCCAGGTTCGTGAAGTGCCTGTTAAGGGTCTCCGCAATGAGTGATCCCTCATCTATTAATTGCCCATTGACCATAATTGGACTGGGTGTGGTTTTTTTGTTCCCTTTGATAAGTTCATTAATATGCGACCAAAAAAGCCTGGGATTGCCTAGGTTAGTTTTTTGTAGGTTGGTGATGTAGGCTTTTTTAGCTGACTTTGTGGCCTTTTTGCATTGGTTTCTAAGAGCCCTGTAGCTGGCTAAGTCCGCCGGTATCATTGATTTCCTGTACTTTTTTCAGGCCTTGTCACGGATGGACATCAGAGCTTTTAGAGAAGGTAAGATCCACTTATAGCAGCACCCTTTTACTCTGTGGGTTTTCATTGGAGCGAAAAGGTCAGTAATTCTGGCGAGGGATGTCTGGAAAAATTTAACGGCATCCTCCAGGTTAGGTAGGTGTCTTATTGGGCTCCAGTCAATGCCATTTAAGTACCCAATGAATTGGTCAGGATGGAAGTTAGAGTAGTCCCTAGTAGTAATAATCCTAGGCGGAACTTTATTCGCACAATTCTTCCAGATGGCAAATATCGTCGAATGGTCGCTCAAGGCATCGGCCAAGGTCCCAGCCATTTTTACATTACTAGGGGTAGAAGCCAGGATCTAGTCAATTATGGAATGCCTACCTGATGAGTGGTTCATTCTGGTTGGTAGGGAGATGACTTGTGCAAGGTGGGAGTCATTTAATATACCGGTGCTGGCAGACTTCACCTCCAGGGCCCAGTTTAGGTTGAAGTCGCCCAGTAAGATAAGCTCGGAAGCAGATTCTACTACTGGGTTCTTCAGGAGCACGTCCAGACTTCAGAGTGCATTGGTAGGGGGGCTATAAGCGCACCCTATTGTGGCTTAGCCCCACCTAATGTGAGCCGTAGGAAGATAGCTTCTATGTCTGGGGTCATGCCTTGAGGCATGCTAACTAGGGAGGATGTTATTGTGTCCTTACATATGCAAAACCCGCCCCTCTTCTCGAGGGCCTGTCCTTTCTGAAGAAGGCATATCCCGAGGCAGCTACTTCGTGATCCAGAATGTGGGGCTTTAGCCAAGTCTCAGAGACTGCTAGTATATCTGGTTTGTAGACTGCTAGCCAAGCTTGTACTTCATGGATCTTAGGTCTCAGGCTGCAAATGTTCATATGCACCAATCTGAGACCTTTGGCTCCATCATAGGCCTTATCTAAAGGGGAGGAAATAGAAACATTAGGGGTCCCTGGGCCTGGGTTAAGCTGGATGCCCCCCCCAGTAGCAATAACGCTGCAAGTGAGCTCCGGAGAATGAGGGTTGGAGGTGGTAAACTCAGAGTAGTTGGGCATAGGGTTAAACTCCTGGTGAGGAGAAGGGATCGGAAGAGGATCCCTTTCCTAGTGAATTCATGCTCCACTAGGAGAAGGATGTTACACCTGGGAGAGGGGCAGCTGTAGTGTATTGCAGTAAGCTTTCCCGACCCCCCACAGGCATAAGGGGGGCAGTTGGCACTACTAATGAGCCAATCCGTCCCTAGCTGGGCCAGAATGTAAATCATTGCCAAGAGGATGCCCTTGTTCCAGTTCCCAGGGTTCATCTTGAGACTTTTCAAGGCTCCTCTCGAGGATCTCAGATGACTGGCCTGGTGGGTCCTGGAACCTGGGACTGGCGTCTTATCCCTGCAGTTGCACTCACATGCACGCGCCGGCTGTACAGATGCGAGCAGGTTCAGCCTCAGTCGGTTCCATTAGACGAGTAACGCTCGTTGCCTTTGGGATAAAAGTTCCTGTCTGACCTACTATTATTTAAAGCAAGTAACTTAGTGAGGAAACATCAAGATCTGGTCAACAGCAGCGGTACAGTTAGAGTTTCCCAGTGAGACAAATGGCGATGCAAGGATCCCTGTCTAACTCTTGAAAGGCTAATTATTAACTTATAGTGCAGGGAGCCCATTAAACCAGAGCATGGCTAGCAGCAGGGGTAGGTGGGATTTACACTATGCAATCACATTTCCTTTTATTAATTTATAGTAATCACCAGATACATTGGCTAACTATTAAACTACGAGAACAGTATTTTTTTTTTTCCTTTTCTCAGCTTTTCAGTAGGCTAAGCAGTGCTTAAAAACAAGAGCCTATGTATCTGTGGAAGACAGGATAGTCAAAGTAGAGGCATGAGTCCTGGGTGTCAGAGACAGGGGTAATAGCCCAGTATGGTAGGCTGCTGCAAGGTTGCCCTAGCAGTTGAGCCTGAAGATCTGCCCCAGGAAGAGAGGGGCACTCTGCGGTGAGAATGGCTGCTACGGATAGAGAGAGAGGCAGGCAGCAGTTCGACAAGTCACTGGCTTCCCACGGGTCAATAGTTTTAGGGGAGTAAACATCACACAGAGATTGTGTTTGAACTGAAGTTCAGTGTCTGGTCCATCTGTTATCCCACAACCCCTCCACAGACTTAGTGTAAAAAGTGGGATAACTTGCTGGGAATGTCTACACTGGCCTAAGAGAGACGTTTTCTGGTGGATGTTGCCCAGATATCCCAGGTGGACAGATGCACCAGAAGTTGCCGGAGGAGAACCCAGAGAAGAAAGTCCATGGAGTTCTTACCTGAACCATAGCTGACAGATGGAGAGAAGATGCTGCCTGGACTGGACCTGGGAGCTCAATGGAAGCCCAAATCTGAACACAATGAAGAGATGCAAAGGGATAAGGAACTACCATGGGGTCGAGGCAGACCGACTATGCAGAGAGGCAGAACACCAGTGCCAGGTGCTGGAGAGGTCCCTGCCAGAGAGTTTGGATAAAGAATCAGAGGAGGATTTTTCATGGGCTCAGCAGGAGGAGGAGGACTCCCTAACTCAGCAGGATATTCATTTGTTGCCTGTATTCCCAGGATATTACCTGTTGGAGGTTGGAGATGCAAGGATGGAACTTAAATGTGAGACCCCAGGTAAGACTGTGCCTAGTGATATCATGTGGGGATTGAAGACTCCAAGCAAGCAAGAAGAAGCCTATGAGGCCGAAGGGACTTTTTCTAGTATTGATACAGCTAAATCAATTAATAGTATCGACTGGGGACATGTTGCCAAACTGTTATTGTATGTTAAAGTCAAGGAGATACTTCATTTATTTATTTATTGAATTTTGTTGACTGGGTAAGCCCACTGAGACTAGAAGTCCCTTTTTCAGGGGTGACCCGGGGGTGGGGATACAGACGGTAACCAACTGAAACTGAACCAGATTAAGCTGTTGGTGGTATTTCTAGTGAATGGAGGAAATTTTACCAGGACACCGGGGAATTTCCCCTACTCGATGGTAGGGGGCACTGTGTCTGAGGATGGCTGACTCACTTGCTATTTCAATGGAGCAAGAGGAAGATGTGCAGGTGGTCGTGGAGCTGGTCTCTCCCCCGACTGAAATTTCTGCTGAGGCTGAGGAGTTTTTTGATGAGGCTGGCAATCCAGAGAAATTCTTGGAAGGGCCTAAGGATTTAACAGCTCGGGAATTTCCTGCACAAATACCAAAGGAAACTCAGCAAGCTGAGTATAGGGAGCTACCAGAAAATGAAAAGGACACAGTGAGTCTACATTCTAAGGCTTTATTAGTGAAATTGTTAGCAGAAGAAGAGGAGAAGCATATGCAAAGAAAAAAAAAGAACTCTGTCAGCAATATGCACCTAAAGCTGTTGAGGCTGTAGCGGGTATTAGTGAGGAAATGCAGGATAGTGTTCTGGACTTTAATTTTGCTATACCTCAACAGTCTAGGACTTTTACGGTATTTACAACAATGGAGGAAGACCAGAAGAGTGCCACTATATTTTCGTTTGCAGCACGGGAGGGAAGAGTGGTGAAGAAACCTTTCCCCACACAAAAATCATGGGTGGATTTCTCGGAATCAGAGCAGGGCCCATGGTCGGAGAAGCAATCTCTGAGAGCAGCCAGGTGGGTTAAGGAGCCCGCAAAAGAAAATTGGATATCGGGGTTTACGTCTATTAAGATCCCGGGGGTTGAATTGGCCTTGCCCCGATTTCATCTGGGAAAGAAAAGGAAAAGAAAAATATTTCTGAATGGGTACAGGGAATGATTGTGGCCCAGGATACAGTAAAAGGACAGGAGGACTTGGAATTGCCTCCAGAGTTGGAATTGACTCAGCACCCCACCTTGCATTTGCCAGAGGAGATACAAGGTGATGGGTAAAAGGATTTAGCAGTCCAGATTGAAATGGAGCAGCTGATAGAAATGGACTCTACTGACTTGGTTGCAAATTTAGAGCTGGTTAATAATGGGCCTACAAATTCAAAGGCCTCAGAAAACAAGACACCTCAAGGGGATATCGATGGTAGGACACCAAGACAATATGCTTCTTTTTTCAGGCAATCTGTCTATGCGGCAAGGCGACATAATGCTGTCCACCTGGTATACAAGGGGGGTTTGAAATGCTTTCCTGACAGGGTATATATGGGAAACACTTTATTAAAAGAGTGTTTGTAGTTTAACATCACAGAATTGTATGCTTTGATACATGTATCGGGAGAGTCCACTTTCGATGTTAGTTTTAAGTTGGGAAATGGACTAGAAACATTTTGGGAGAGGTATCAGAAGGTTAAAAACACTCCATTGTGGACGCCTTTTGAGGTAATACCCATGACACACACCAGCACATAGGATGGTCACGGTATTATTCAGAAATGAGGGTGTGAGTGTCATGGACCTGGTATTTTGGATGAAACAGAGGTGCACTGTAGTGGGGAACTCCGAAACTATCTTCGATTTGGAGAGTATCTGGACTTGGGGTTGGAGAATCAGAGTAATCTTATGGTCACAGGACCAGGGATTACAGCACTTGCCCAATTCCTTTTTTTTTAGGGAGAGACAGGGAGTGTTATTTTATCAGGGACAGCCTCAGTCCTGTTACAAGTGTGGGGCCCTGAGACACATAAGCAGTAACTGCGATCATCTTCAATGCACTTTATGTAATTCTTTAGGGGACACCAGTGGGCAATGCAAGGAGGTTATGATCTGCAACATTTGTGGGACTCAGAGACATGCTTACACTAAATGTCCTAAAGCTGCACATAGTGCAGCAGGTAAAGCAGATTACGAGTAACAACGGCTGATGGTCACTCTAGAGCAGAGACAACACACTAGATAGAAGGGGTTTGATTGATCCCAAATCCTCATGAGACCCCTCCTTTTATTTGGGAGTAGATGCTACGAAGTGCACACCCCACATAGATTTAGGTCCATGTACAGAGCCTGAGGCTCTCCCCTTGATGGCTGGGACAGCAGATACACCGGAGACAGGGGATTCCCAGGATAGAAGGAAAGCTCCCTTAGAGAACCGGGATTCTGTTGTATTTCTGAAAGAGCTGGACATGGACACTGCCACAATGCCCCACCCCCCTCCCCCATTCAGTTCACATTCAGAATGCCCAAAAAAAACAATGCCTAGCAGAAGACTGAGTAGGACCCAACCGGCTTCAAAAATACTTAAGATAGCCGAAACCCCCATCTCTGATAGATTTCAAGCCTTCTCAGAACAGCAGGATAAGTGTGACATTGATTCCGATAGTTCCTCCATAGATTCAGTTATTATGGATGGGGCTTCGGGGGTGGAATTGGGTGATTCAGAATCCCATCAGGACAGAACTAATGTACATGAAACTGTTGTGGCTAAACATTCTTTGGGAGTCAAGGCCAGGAAAAAAGGAAAATCCACATGATTGTTTATTTTCTACTTATTTTTTTTTGGGGGGGGGGAGTAATTTGCTCACCCACTACCTATCTTTAGTATGGCTAATCTCTTACCAGTTCTTACAATCAATGTTAATAGTATCAAGAATCATTCTAAACGGGGCTGTGTTTTTTCACACTTGAGGAAAAATACAGTGAATGTTTATTTTTTATAGGATACCAGGCTGCATACGGTGACTGAATTATCAAAAGCCATACAAGAATGGTATACGGGAGTATCCTTTTGGTCACTTGGTCTTGACTCGTGTTCTGGTGTGGGTGTTTTGTTCCACAATGTTGAGGTCTCCGTAATAAAACTCATTGATTTGGTCCCAGGGAGAGCGCTGTTACTGGATGTCAAAATTCATAATGAATATTATAGATTACTTAATGTCTACGCCCCCCAAATGAAGGCTGACAGAATTGCGGTCTTTACACAGATAAGACCTTACTTACACACCTTGTAACATGTAATATGGGGTGGGGATTTTAATTGTGGTTTGTTGAAAACTGATAGGGGAGAGACAACTACCACCCAGAAGTTTTTTTGCAATATGACTTATCTATAGAATGCTGTCAGAATGGCCTTGCTGGTGGATGCATACGTATTTAAACACAATGAGTCAGTCCCAACCTTTCAAAGGGGTAGTACTGCAACAAGGATAGATTTTTTTATTTATTAACAAATCCTTAATTATTCAGGCTGCATTAGTGGAATCAGTTGAATACTCCGAACATAAAGAATTATCCATTACAATAGATTCTGGCAGACAGAAGTATTGCCCCCGGGACATGGAGATTTAATTCCTCGCTTGTCCTTTTGGACCAGGTTAAGCAACAACCCTTATATTATATTAATAACAAATAAATGCTGTTTGATCTTTTTGAGAACCCCTTAGCCTGGTGGGAAATTACTAAAATGGAATTAAGGTCTTTACTTATCTCTTTAAGTAGAGGTCATAGAGATACTGAAAATTTGGCCTATGAAAACAATAGGAGACAATTACATTCCCTTATGAGCCTAGCACACACAACAAAACATGATTACAAATCGCAAATACAGAGGGTATGAGAGGACATGCAAGTATTTCATTTAAAGCAGACAGCTACTTTGAATATGCAGCAAACTTATGGAATGCAGGGAAAGAGGAATGATGTTTGTCCCTTTCTCAGCTGTAGGGAGCAGGAAAAGAAAAAAAGGATTGAGGCTTTATTTGATGGTAATAATATTTTACGCACCATGACAGAAGGGATTTTAAATGTAGTTCATGCACATGCAAGTTCCTTGTTTCAGGCAGCCCCTTTGATGTACATAGAACAATAGAGTTTTTGCCCAAATTGATGTACCAGCTTATGCTGAAGATAAAGCGAGTGAGATGGTATGGTTCATTATGGCCTGGGAGGTGGAGGTGGCTATTAAGACTCTGAATACGGGAAAGGCACCAGGAAGAGATGGCCTTACGGCTGAGTTCTGCAAATTTCTGGGACCAGAATTATACTAGGAATTGGCAGCCACATACAATCACCAGTTGAACAGCTCTGGAGTACCCTTTGACATGTCAGTAGGAGTGTTAACCTTGCTCCATAAGAAGGGGGATAAAATATTCATCACAAATTGGAGACCTATTAGCCTCCTTAATTGCGTTTTTAAAATATTAGCTATGTTCCGAATGGTAGATTGTTGAAGGTTGCTCCAGAGTTGCTTTCCACTACACAAACCTGTGCCATACCTAGCAGGGCTGTATCAGACCAGTTGATATTGCTGAGAGACATTTTTCAGGTAGACGCTTTTTCTGGGGTAGAAGGCATGGTGGTCTCATTGGCTCAAAAGCAAGCAGTTGATGCTGTTGGTCATGATTTCCTATGGTTTACCTTACAGAGGTATGGCATTCCACAAATATTTGTCTCCTGGTTGCAAAAGCTTTATAACAACGCAATGGTTGTACCACAAGTGAATGGTTTCTGTGGCCCACTGGTGGCTATAAAACGAGAAGTGTGACAGGGGTGCCCTATAAGCCCCCTGTTGTATGTTTTTGTGATTGACCCCATGTTGGGAGCCTTAAAGGGTACATAAACAAGCAGTTTTTTAAAACTGCGAACTCCAAAATCTGACTTCATAGTGAGATAAAGTAAAGGCTGCTGTTTACATTTATGCTAAAATTCCATTTATGTAAATAACATAAATGCAGCTTAATAGCTTTTGAAAATTGTAAACATCAGCCTTTCACTTTCAAAAAACAGCCTTGGTTTCTCTCTAAGATGGCTGCCAAGTGTGTTAAGTGATGAGTCATGATGATATCATCTGAGCCAGAGCCAGAGACCCACATATATTCCTACAGTGCTAACTCGTTCTTCTTTCCCTCTTTGTTTTGAATTGTTGTACAAGAATGATCAACACCATGTGTTAACATGTGGATTATTTTGATCTGTACACATGTTAGGCTATGATTTTTTTTTTTTGCAAATTACCATATTTTATTGAAACAAAACATATACAAAGTGTACATCACATAGAGTAGGTTACAGGCATTACTTAATTTAGGAAAAGCCCAACCCAAAGCAAAACAAAAACCCCATTCTACCTTCCCCCTCCCCATCCCCCCACAGCTATCCACCCCTTGCAATATTAATCCATTTCCTTAAATACAGACCTTAGAAGTAAATATAACTTAATTCTGGCCAACAAATACAAGGTGAGAAGGACAAAAGCAAACTATGGTAAAAAAGGGGGGTATAAGGGGTATGATACAAGTCTAAGCAGATATATAATTAAAAATGTCTAAAACCAGAAGGTGAACATATGATAATGCGAGTCATGGGCTTGTACAACAATTTAACAAGTTCTTAGATTCTAAATATAAAAGAGGATGTAGAGACAAACAATGAAAAGGGAAAAGAAAGGAAGGAGGGGGTCAAGGAAAATAGAAGAAAACCAGAAGAAGTAGTAGAATAGACAACCTCCTCTAGACTCCAAAATTACTTTGAGGTATTGGAAAAGTCGCCCCCAATATTCAGAAAATTTAACTGATGCCTTACACAACTTAAAGGCTAACCTTTCCGCATAGAATGCATTCAAAAATTCTTCCCACCATTCCCTATATGAAGGGGTCCAATCATCTCGCCAATGGCGTAGAATTAACAACTTAGTAACTGATGCAATCAGTGCCAACTGATATTTCTGTACTTTACTTGGGGATGAGCATACATCCCAAATATACAAGTTTCTAGGTTAAAAAGATGAGAGGTCAGTGTACGGACCTATCAAAGTTTAACGAAGCCCAAAACTTCTGAATCTTTAGGCAAAACCAAAATTTATGGATAGTAATTAGCCAAGGGGTCATTGCAATCTTTGCAAACCCGGGAAACCAGACCACCAACCTGATGCAACCTCATGGAGATAGGTATATATTATGTAGTAATTTGAACTGAATAGCTCTTAACCTGTCTTGTTTAATGAAAAGATAAGTATCCTTCCAGATTTTACCCACACCAACTCCGACCAGTCAAAGCCAAGTTAATTGTCCAATATAGAGGGACCTGAGAGGAAGTGAGTCACCTCTCTAAAATATACTTGTAAATTTTGAAATCCTTTTTGTCTGACAAACTAAGATCTCTTAGTTCACTAAAAACACTCCTGCCCTGTCAGAGCACTGACCTTACCCAGAAAAGCCTTAATGCTACTATGGATTTGTAGTATTTTAAACCCAGAATGAGGACTAACCCGAATTTTAAGATCAGTGGCGTCGGTGGCAACAACGAGTCCCCAGAAAAAAAATTGGCCAAGCGTATCTTAGAGAAGGAAGTAGAAAAAAATTTTGCAATGGGACGTTTACCAATTAAATATTAGGGTTTCTCAATAAGGTTGAGATAGATCAAATCTTTGGGGTATTTTTAACCTTGCACACAGTTGGTGCATAGCTCGAATATCCCACCCTAAGGGGTGTCTCTAGCTAATTTGGAAACTTAGCCCATGAAATATATAAAGAGATTCCAAATCCAAGTTAAGCTTTCTAGAAAAGGCACGATCAGTACAAGACCGGTGAGGATACTCGTAGGTGCAGGCCCATAGAGCAACTCTTACGACATGTATTGCTAAATAATACGTGTAAAAATCCGGTGACTGTAGGCCACCTTTCATCCATATAACATAATTTATAATAGGCTCTGCGTGAGAGACACCCCACAAAAGTCCGAACATAGCTTGTTTAACGGTTTAAAAGGACTTAGGTAGGTAAATATTTAAACTTGAGAGGGATAAAAAGTTTAGGTAGAATTACCATTTTAATTGTATTTACCCTGCCTGAGAGGGATAAGGAGCTTTGTCCATCTATCTAAGTCATCCTAATCGATTTAGTAACGGTTTGAGGTTTAGATTAACCAAGTCCCCAGATTCCTAGAAACACGGATGCCCAGATACAGTAAAGCCTCAGTTTGCCACTGCAGCCCCCAGGAGAGGCACCAACTCTTAGGAGACTCAATGAAAGTGGACATACCATAGTCTTGGATAGATTTAATTTATAGCCTGAAAATTCACTAACGTTTGCAATAAGTTTCAATACTTGTGGAAGCGAGGTAGTTGTGTTTTGGAGATGTAATAATAAATCATCCGCAAAGGCCGATAATTTAAATTCTGAGTCTCCAATTTTAATTCCTTGGATTTTTGGGTCTGAGTTGATGGCTCTTATTAGGGGTTCAATATACAGATTGAATAAGTAGGGAGATAAAGGACACCCTTGGCGGGTTCCTCTCCTTAAGGGGAAAGCTTCTGATATAATATTATTGCACTGAATTCTAGCTGATGGGCATTCATACAAAATTTTAACCATATGGATAAATCGTTCTGGAATACCAAATTTAGTGGCAAACATAGATGACCACTCAACACAGTGAAAGCTTCTCTCGTCTAGAGGACCAGGGATGCTTCCATACCTGGGCTCTCCGACGCAGAGATTAAATAAAATAGCTTTCTAAAATGGTCGGCCGAAGAGCGACCCTCTACGAAGCCAGCTTGCTCTGGACTTAATAAATTAACCCATATCCTTTTAAGTCTAGCTGCCAAAATCTTAGCAAAAATTTTAACATCCAGATTCAGCAGGGATATTGGTCTATAATTGCTTACCAAATCTGGGGATTTACCTGGCTTAGGGAGGAGAATAATCCTGGCCTCAAACAGAGATTTATCTTTGATCCCCTGATCAGCCCAAAATGGTAAAGCTGCCTCAACAGTGGAGCAATATGTTGTTATAAGACTTATAAAAAAGAGGTGTGAAACCATCCAGGCCTGGTGATTTTTCCATCTTAAGGGAGTCAATTGCTTGCTCTATTTCTTCCTCAGTAATAGGGGCAGTTAAACTCCGGACTGATATTTCTGATAGACAAGGAAGGGAAATACTTGTCATAAACTCCTCCATCTTTACCATACACTGAGGCGAAGGCGGGTGACTCGAATATAACTTTTTAAAGAAATCAACAAAATCCTCCAATATACCCTCCGGAGCAGTAATTAAGTTGTTGGAGATCGGGTGCCTCAGAGCTGCAACCCATCTAGCAGAAGCTTTCTGCTTCAATTGCCAAGCCAGCAATTTCCCAGCCTTGTTGCCTTGGCCTACATAGAGAGCCCGAATTTTAGCTGCAGAGGAAACCACCCTCTCCCGTAAGGTATTGGCGTACCACGTCCTTAGGGTCAGTAGCTCTTGCTCCTGGCTCTCTGACCTAATATGCTCATGGATACCTTCTAATGCCTTAATTCTCCCCAGACATTCATCCAAACACAATGCTTCCTTAGCCTTATGTTTAGATGCTATTCGAATTAATTCCCCCCTCCATACCACTTTAAGTGCTGCCCAGGTGTAATCCACAGCCTCATTGGAACCCCAATTCATTTCGATTGAGGCGGTCAAAAAATCTCTAAGACGTGACGTTGTATCAGAGTCCTTTAGTAGATTATTATTTAAAGACCAGGAGTATGATCTCAAAGGACTAGAGAATGGTAACCAATGTAGTTTTATCAGGGAATGATCAGAAATAACTCTAGGCAAAATAGACACCTCCAAAATTCCAACTAAGCAATTTTGCTTAACAAAAATAGTCAATTCTAGAATGATCTATGGACCAGGGAAAAGAAGGTATACTCTCTAGAGGATGGGTTAAATAGCCTCCATGGATCTACTAAGCCCAGGAAGAGATAAACTCCTCTAAAGGCGGTTTGAGCTGAAGAGTGTTGCACCCTCTATTCCATGAGCGATCCATCTTGTTGGATTGGGCTAAATTCAAGTCGCCCCCAAAATAATGGAACCTCTTTAAAGGAAGCCAGTATTAATGTTAACTGGACAAAAAAAGTCGGCGACTCCTGATTGGGTCCGTACACTGATCCCAGCACCAAACTGACTCCATTGAGCTTGCCAAGAACAAATATATACCTGCCATTCGGATCAGAGATTACCTCCGAATGAATGAACGGGATTCCCCGCGCAATTAATATGGCCACTCCTCGGCTACTAGAGGAAAAGCCAGCTCCAAAAACTTGCCCGACCCATTTTTTTTTAAAATGGGATAATCGATCTGCAAGAACATGAGTTTCCTGCAAAAACACCACCGCAGGCTTGTAGTGAGCCAAATGGTTTACTATAATATATTTTTTGCAGTTATCCTTCCCCCCTTTAATATTCCATGAAAGAATATTCAGCCCACTAGCCATGAGTAAGTTCTGGTCTTCCACAAAGATATGGATAGCTGTCCCCTGCTAACTAAAACCCTTACCCAATTAGAAAGAAAAACTACTAACCCCTTATCTATAAAAAAAAAGGCGTAAACCCCTAGAAAAGTCCATCAAACTAACAGCCCAGGCCCGTAGCCCACTCCTGCCAGCGATTCATGATGCGCTGAGAGGCAGGGCCCCCATCCTAGTCAAATAGAATAAAAAAAAAAAAAAATTTATCAAGATAAGCCTGTGCCTACCTATAACACCTATACGAGAAAGCAGGCATTATATAAAGCAGATCAGTATATAATGACAGCTGAGAATAAATAAGTTGTCTGCAAGACTAGAGAGAACCGGAAATAGCATTAATACCAGAGAGAGTAAAGGGAAAGCAGCCAAAATATGGTGGCAACACTTAGCAGCAAACAACCACGTTGCCTAACCTAAATTTATAGTTTATAAATCATTCCCCCATAACACAAACACCCTTTCTATCGGTGCTGCTATAGAACAATAACTCGGAAGTTTAATCCCACTCCGAGCATCAGACCCCACCACCAGCTAAACTTAATAAAGCTCCTAATAATTAGGATTACAAAACTTATGGCGCTGGTGGTATATTACAAAACTTAGCATTTGTGAACTAATAGCGCCCTCTTGTGGTTATCATCTTAAACTACCTCTCCCCAAACACTTGCATGGAAAGATCAATATTGAGATCAGAGGCCAAAACAATAAAGAAAGTATCAGCAACTGTCCTCATTAAGTGTCCATATGTCCATACAAGAAACATGAAAATAAAGCTGGATCCTGATATAATCGGCCTCTTAGTAAGAGTAAGCGGGTGTATCTGATTAAAATGTTTTTATTACCAATGTTTCTGTATATCAGCAATTTATTTCCACCACCTCGAACTAGAGAGACATGGCTATTCAACATTTTTTTCCAGGCATTTGAGGGGAGTTGCCTTAACCCAATCAAGAGAAATATATTGTATCTTCACCGTAATAGTAGAGGCCAAAATGTGGTCAATCCACTTTTATTTCTTTATTGGCAATTTTTATACGGGAGTTTCCATCCGCTGCTGATGGGCGTAAATAAGATTTGGTCAGATGTTCTTTTAAGCATGATGCCAGACTGGTTCTCAGACTGGAAAGCTGGGACTCTCAGAATTATAAAGCGACATTCACTTGCTCCTGACAATCTTAGAGATGTTTTTGTGAACTTAAAAATATGGCACATTGCTAGAGTCAATTTAGAAACTAAAACGAAAAAATAGATTTATGGGCAAGTTATTACTACCCATTTTACGGAGCCTGAGACATTTCCAAAGTGCCCCCCAGTATGTGTCCCTTCCTTATGGCTTTTGGTTGAGGATCATAGGATCCCAGTTAAATATCATGATGCTTTATGGTTATGCTATCATGAACATTTAAATATAAAGGCTAGAAACTTGATGAAAGAATCTGTTCCAGATTGCATTGTGTATAGACTCTGGAGACCATGGAGCATTTGTTTTTTACTTGCCCTTACATCATGGATTTTTGGACTTTATTAGCTACAGAGTGAAGAGATGGGTTGTTTGCCAAAGTAAATTATAGTATACTTATTTATAAGAAGTATGGGGGGTATCGAGCAAGTGGGAGAAGGGTACTTTAGATATAATTTTTGCCGTCATTAAGTGGTATGTTTGGAATGTTAAGTTTGTATCTACTTGATAACAGAAAGTGATTTCCACTGTGGAACTGTTAACTAAACTAACTAAAGAGCTCCAGTTAATTTATTTTTGTGAAACACATACTTTTACCAGACAGCACTTTGCCCATGTCTGGAGGAATTTACCGTGGATCACTGATAGTGATGTTCCAATTACATGAAGTGTGTTTTTATATAAATATCCTTATGTAAGGATTTGTATTGCTTTTGGAATATGTGATTGTGAGGATAACAGTCTTTTCTTTTTTTCTGTATGTTCATGATTTTCAATAAAACAAAATCCCCTACTCTTTTCGAGAAGTGCCATGGGCTCTTTAACGTCCACCTGAGCAACCACCGGAACAGGCAGACAGGACCTCAATTTAATGTTTCATCTGGAAGATGGCACCTCAGGTGTGCAGCACACCCTCATGCTGCACTACAGTATCAGTATTGGGATATTAACCCAAGTGCCTGATGTGGGGATAGAACCCACAGCCTTCTGATCTTCCGGCCTCAGAGGTGAGTGTGCTACCTGCTGAGACACTGACACTGATGGCAATGTAGGGGAAAGGTACCATTAGTCTGTGCTGAGAAATTTGTTAATACCTCAGGGTAAAGCAGGATGATATATCCACTATGTTTATGATGGAATGTTTATCTTTAATAGGGACCCTGGGATGGAGCTTCTGAAGATGGATGAGAGGGTGGCAGCTCTATCCCTTCCTGGGGCAGGAAGGTGGTAAGCCATCTGAAATAATTGCTTCCTTCTTAAGGTGGGGGATATGTGACAGGGAGATCCTGCCACTCTTGAGGACTGACTTTTTCTTAAATCTGTTGCTACAGTTCTTCTATTTCTTAGCCTTATCTATCTTTTACAATTTCTAGTCCATAAGGTTGGCCACCTATGGGCACTCCCTCCCCTTTCTTGACTATGCTATAGTATCCTCTTTAATTTTCCTTTTCCCTTTCAGGTCCTTGTACAGGGAGGTTATTTTTGTGACCTCCGAGCTGATGTAAAATAGCAGGCCATGTTCCTCATTGTTGGATTTAGTATGCAATAGCACTATGTCATAAAATATCTTGATGTATATACCTTTTGTGTATGAAACCTGTAAATGTTGAAATACCATGGCACTAGGTGTTTTTGATAAAGGTAAAAAGTACTAGGTGATTGTATTATAGAAATTAAGTTACCAGGGTAGAGATATCAGAAACCCCCCCTGTTGTGTTGTTAAATGCATGTAAATTGCAGATTGTTTGAGAGTCCCTTTTGGTCCCATGCATTCCTGCTGTAAATTGAGCCAGTCTGAAATTTCATGGTGATTTGCATAGACATTCCATTATGCTTTGCATTATTGGGGTATGTGTGATGTTGTGTTTCTTTGAAACCTGGCTTATTGCAAATGCCCTTTGGGGTAACCCTTACTTCAGTGTTTCGGCACTGAGGTTCTTTGTCTTTAACCTGTTTTGGGGGGTTTCTTTTTTGCATCTCCATCACCCAAGCAAACAAGTCAAGCATAGGGATGAAGTGGTTTTTCACTAAAAAGTTAGATAAACAAGTAGATCAGTAGGTGCTGATTGCGTGCAGAGGAAGGACATGCATAGTCTGTTGTTGCAAACTGATGTACTGAAGAAGGGATATGCCATTCCTGAAGGCTATCCTTTGTATTTTAAATAAACATCACAGAGAGATTGTGTGTTGAACCTGAAGTTATGTGTCTGGTTCATCTGTTATCCCACAACCCCTCCACATTGACCTATTATGCTTTACCTCCTCATTACAGCTTATACCCCTTGATATGTCTCCAGCCTCATTGCTGTATTCTTCATTAATTATGTCTCTAGCCTCTCACAGACTACTCATCACTAACCTCCTTGCACTCTGCCTCTCTCTCCTCACTCTCACTGCTGCTCCATCAGCTAAGCTGCCTGACCCCAGCTGCCTCACCTTGCTCCACCTTCCTGTTTATAACTTCGCAGTGACCCCCTTCACCAGTCCTCATTACTTGGATGCACTAGCCCTTCCATCCCAGTGCTACCCTCCTACCTATACCAACCTACTTCACCTTGTTACATTTACTAAAATTTTACCACCCCCACTACATCCCTAACTAGATCTCCGCCCTGGTATAAGAGTGTGAAAATTCACTTCATGATCATTGCACTCCCGCTTTTATCCTCAGGTGACATCAACCCTAACCCTGGGCCAAGCTCTCTGGTCATCCCCACATCAGCATCTGCAACTGCTGTCCCATCCCTAAACAACCCCCTTGCCCTTCCCTGTGGCTTAAAAATTTTACATCTAAATATACGCAGTCTTCTCCTTAAAATTAACTTACTTCAGCCTCTAGATGTTTCACTTGCTCCTGACATTATCATCCTTTCTGAAACATGGCTCAATAACAAAGTAGGTGACCCCTCTCTCTCCATCTCTGGGTCCACCATATCCCAGCAAGACTGATCCACTAGGGGAGGTGGATTGGCAATATATGTCTCCTCAACCATACAATTTACCAGCATCCTTGCCACTTTGGTCCCAAAAGCATACAGGGTACTTACCCTAACGCTATCCCTTCCAATCCCTGTACCGATTAATGTTGCTGGTGCCTATTGTCACCCTGGTCTCCCTCCCTTCCCCCCGCTATCACCAATCTCATTAGTATCATAGTTTCTCATACCCCTTCAGGTGAAGCATATATAATGGGTGACTTCAGCCAAAACTGGTTATCCCCTCACTTAATAAAGCATGTAATGATATCAACGCCCATAACTTATCGCAACTCATTCTAGAGCCAACTAGAGATGCAGCGAATTTAAATTTCGCTGGCGAAGTGAATGCGAAGTGGTCACTTCACGTTGCCAATCCATTATGCGGAGTGGGCAACACAAAATGCTCACTCCACCTTGTCATTACCACTTCACATTAAGGCAGAATGGCAATGCAAAGTAAGGCGAAGTTATTGTTTTTAATGGACTTCGCGTTCCTCATTATGATTCTAAGTGATCCACTTGGTGTTTCAGATTTGGCAGCCCCCCCACACATGACATGGCTTGTAGTACTGTAAGTCACGTGCTCTTTAACTAGGCAGGAAAAAGGTGAGTCAAACAAGCAGACACTTTTACTTTCTTCTGTGCAGACAGAGACAGAGTAGTGTGTTTTGTGACTGCTGATAATTTGAGATCAGAGTGAGAAGAAGATTTAAACTTTGATTTAGACCCAGCAGCTTTTTTAAAAGCTACATTTTTTGTCTTTTCTGTACTGTTTTGTACTTAATTTGTTCTTTCTGTAAATTTTATTTTTCTTACCTTTATAAGTAGTTAGTTGTTTGTCTGTGTGACTGTGTGTGTGTGTGTTGTGTGACAGTGTGAGTAGTAATTGCTCAGACTGAGGGAGCTCAGTAGGAGAGATGGACCAGGGTGAGGGAATGTCTCAGGCGGGGACAGCTTTGGGAGAGTGTGGTAGTGGTAAGCATCATACCATGTGCATGTGTGGAGGGCATTGGCACCCATTCTTGTTGGACCACTCGATACTTGTAAGTGTCCCTCCCCCAGAAGCAGGACTAGAACCGCCTCCTGTCTTGACTCTGAGGCAGTTGAACCACCACCACCACCAAGTTCAGGTTCTCTGGAGCAGGATGTGCCTATTCCCCCAGGCCCAGGTGTGGATCCCATCCCTGTTCAGCACTGTGACCAGCTGGCTGCCAGTTCATCTGGCCATCCCCTGCCTGTGCCTGGTCCTCCCCGCACCTCCATTGTTTGGCAGTTTTTTTACTGTGTGGGGGTACAGCAGTGTGGTCAAGTGCTGCCTATGTGAGGTGGAGATGCGCCGTGGCCCTTGGGGGACTCACCTGGGGAATGAGGGCCAGTGCAACCATATGCTCAATCACCAGCAGTTGGAGTGGCAGGCTGCCACAGAACGGACCATGCCTGCACCCGCTGGCCATTCTGTGGCAGAGGGTGCAGCTGTGCATTGCGACATCCCTAAAAAGAGGAGGGCCACAGCAGCACCTGCTACTCCACCAGCACCCCCCCCACCACCACCACCAGGTTAGCCTGTAGAATGTGTGGACCCCAGAGAACTGCCTGTAACACAGGCTGACTTGTCAGTTTTCTGGAGTGCAGTCGAGGAGAACAATGAGAGGGTGAGTGCTGTGGAGCAGTGGCTGGATCCCATAGAGGGACATCAGTTGCAAATTACGTCCGTGCTGGAACTGCTGCTGGATCTCCATGGGATCCCACATAATTTTTTTTTTCCTCACACCATGTGCCCTCCCACACCTTCCTTGCTGTGTTATAAAAATGTATTCCTCCACCATCCCTGACCCTTGTATGTAATTATACCCTTTTTTTGTTGTCTTCCATATGTGTGACACTTTGTATTCTGAGCAGTGCACGTATACTGCACTAAACTGCATGTGTGCAGTCAGTCTTCTTTCCAGTGTGTGTATGTACTGCAGACGCTGTCCAACTCCCTGACTTAAAAACATTTATTAATGAGTACAGTGGTGGGATGGTGAAGCCTGGAGAGATACTACAAAATAGGCTTACAATACATCCAAGTAACTAGTAAAAAAATTAATGTTGTGATTTGTGACGTGATCATAAACTGTGATTTGTGACTGCATTTGTGACCATGATGATGAAGAAATGTGAATGCCTATGGCTGTACTTCTCCGGGCCCCAATGAGGTGTGGCACAAAACTCCCTGACTTGAAAACAAACATTAATGAGTACAATGGTGGGGTGGTGAAGCATGGAGAGATTCTACAAAACAGGCTTACAATACTTCCAAGTAACTATTAAAAAATGAACGTTGTGATTCGTGACGTAATCGTAAATTGTGATTTGTGACTGCATTTGTGACCATGATGAAGAACGTGATTTGTAACACGAGTGACTCATGATGATGGTCCTGACTTAAAAACACATATTAATGAGTACAATGTTCATGCAGAATTGTGCACCACACCTGTCCAGTACTCTGAAGGAAAGCCAAAGGAACAACTGTGACTTAAGTTAGAGATGGAGATTGGGCCCTAAAGAGATGCAAATGTATAGACAGATTAAGATTGCGCTGCGCACTGAAGAGATGCAGATGCAAAGGCACAACACCTACCAATGATCACCTTCATAAATTCAAATCTGGAAAATAATACCTTTGCCGGTTGGGGCTGGCCATGGGGGGGCAGTGTACTGCACTGCTGCAGTAACAGTCACTAGCACTAGTACCAGTAAAGATACCACAAAGAAGTAAAAAAATTACACAGCTGCAGTGGATAGTAGGTTAACATTGCTGAAATTATGTGGCATAATAAAAGATGTCTGATTTGATGACAAATGTCACACACATACTCACACACACACTGAGTAATGCATAGCAAATTGAAAACTTCAGTAATATAACCACATATTTTAAACAAACTAAAATTATGCACTGCTGCACCACACCAATCAGCAAATAAATGGCAAGAATTATTGAAAATATTACTGTGTGTGCATTAACACAGTTATACAAGAAAAATATCACCAGAACAGAAAGCACTGTCTTTTTCTCCAAGTTAATCTATCTACACCACAGATACACCCCTCCCCCAAAGCACACTTCCCCTGTCTCTCAGTACACAGACTGAATGCTGTACATTAACATTCAAAATCCACAGACAAACAACAAACGCTCGATGATATGAGCAAAGGAGGGTTTCCTATAATCGATGAACTAAAGTTCCAGCAATAAAAATGACTCAAAAAGGCTTTTTTAACAGCTTTTAGAAGGTTTGAATCGTAGAAAGCTCTTAGAGCAGATTGTCTCCTACAGCTTCATACACACACTACCCCAAACTGAGGCTGTGCAGAACAATCTAGAGCCCATGTGAACTGAAATCCCATGAATCACTGCAAAATTCACCTTTGGAGTTTAAAAACAAGGTGAAGTGAGGTGAAGTAAATTGTTTTCAATGTACTTCACCTTAAGAATTGGTTGGA
The DNA here is from genome assembly GCA_016271365.2 of Neoceratodus forsteri. Lineage (NCBI taxonomy): Eukaryota > Metazoa > Chordata > Ceratodontiformes > Ceratodontidae > Neoceratodus > Neoceratodus forsteri. The sequence goes on from CM057454.1 coordinate 400,705,805, forward strand.
GTAGTGGTTTTGGAAGGCGGAGTAACGTGAAGTCATTGTTTTCAATGGACTTCACGTTACCCATTTGTAACACGAAGTACTCCACTTCGCGATGTGGAGCACTCTGCGGATTCACCTTCACTCCACAGAGCAATCCATGGAATGAATTGGGGCCACTTCGCCCATCACTAGAGCCAACCCACACGAACAATAAAACTGATAACCATTCCCTAATTGATTGGTCTCTCTCATCTCATCCCCACAGGGTTATTAAATCTGGTATTCTACCAGATGCCCTGAGTGATCATCATATGACCTTTATGGTACACAAAATTTACAGGATTAAGGCCCTCTGAAATCCCTACAATTTAATTCGTATAAATCACTGAACCTCACTCCCCCCCTCCATGACCTGGCTCACACAAACTGGGAACCAATAGCCTTGTCAAATTCTATAGATGATGCTTATGACTATTTTCATGGTAAATTTCTGGAGATTTGGAACAAACATACCCCACTGTGGCACTCCAGGGTTAGGGGTAACCACCTCCCATGGATTAGCCCTGAACTCTTGGCATGCCAAAGAACCCGGGATCAAGCTTGGAAAACTCATAGAGTTTCTAAGCTCCCTCAAGACTATGACATCTACCTGTCTCTACGTAATAGGTGCACAAAAGCTACTTGTTTAGCTAAAGCTGACTACTTCTGCTCTACCTTCCAGTCCAACATTATAAACTCTCCAAATTCTGGAAAGTAATTCAGTCCCTTTTCTCTCCCCCCCACACTCCTCTCCAAAAAATAAACAACACTCAAGTTGCTGATCACCTTAGTGTTGCTACTGAATTTAATTTATGTATTTCACCTCCTGTGCCTCTGCTCTCCTAGCCTTCTTACCATCTCCCCACCTGCTGATTCCCCCTCCTCTTCCAGACTACCCTCTTCATCTAACTCCTTCTCCTTCTCCTTCTCCTTCTCAAAAATTTCACCATCTGACACCTTGGATGCACCATATGCTCTCAGCCCCTCCAAAGGCAGCTCGCTTGATGGTTCGGTCCCTAAGTTGCTCTATCTATCAGTACCAGCTATCTCTTCTCCACAATCAGACTTTCTTAACCTTTCCTTTGCTATGGCTATTAGCCCATCTGTTTGGAAGCATGCCACTGTTCTTCCCCTGCCTAAGTCAGCAATCCTTCTACTCCTGCTATCTCCCCATTTCTCTCCTTCCTACCCTTACTAAGCTCCAATAACATCTGGTTCTGTCACAACTCTCTTTCTATCTTTCTGATTCAAATGTTTTCACTCTGTTCCAATCTGGGTTCCGGAAGAACCATTCCACCACTACCTCCCTGATTAGGCTCACTGACTCTATCGTCTCAAGGATGGACAGTGGCCAAATCACATCAACCATCTCTGTCAACCTAGTAAAGGTTTTCGACACCATCTCCCACACCCTTCTATTAAACTCCCTCTCCTCGGCTGGCTTAACCGACTCTGTCACAAACTGGTTCAGAACCTAGCTGGTAGGTAGGACCCAGTCGGTCAGAACAGCAGACTCCACATCCCCTCTTCTCCCCATCAACACTGGCATACCCCAGGGGTCTGTTTTGGGCCCTATCTTATTCTCCATATTTCTAAATGACCTTCCCTCAACCTGCTCATCCACCTCAATCCATACATACGCTGATGATACAGTTCTCTTCACTTCAGGCCAGTCCCCTGTTGATGTAGAAACCAGACTTCAGCATGACTTCAATAAAGTTTAGCACTGGTTCAGCTCCCATCAACTCTTCCTTAATGCCAAGAAGACAGTCTCAATGACCTTGACAATAGGCAGAGACTCACTAGGATCCCTTCCCTGCCCTCCCTCCATACCCCAGATGGGACAGTCCTTGAGGACACCTCATCCTTTAGGTACTTGTGGGTTTGGCTTGACCAGCACCTCAGCCTCTCTGGACATGTGGATGCCATCCTGAAGAAGCTGTGCCCAAAGCCTGGCGCATTATACAGGAACCGTAGCTGCCTCCCGCTACTGGCTAGGCATGAACTTGTCCAGAAGATGATTCTACCTATTCTTGACCACTGTGATGTAATCTACAGTGCCACTCCCAAGTCTCCCCCAACCAGGCTTGATACCCCTTTTAACTCCTTCTTTCGCTTTGCTCTGGACTCCTGCTCTCTCACCCATCACTGTAATCTCTACCACTCCCTGGCTTTTTTGCCATTAGAAAATCGCTGCTACCTCCATTGTGCCAAATTCATGCCTAAGTTTTGGGTTGGAATGCTCCCCCCATATCCCACTTCCTCTCTATCCATCCTCCCCCCTCTGGACCATTCCTCTAGATCCTATGACTCTCGTTTAAAGGTAGTTCGTCGTCGGTCAACTGCCATAGGCCAGATGGCCTTCTTGCATCGCTTCTCTAAACTATGGAATGCCCTTCCTGACCAGATTTGCCACTCATCCTCCCCCACTCCATCTCTTCAGCCCTACAAAACTACCTGCGGCTAATTCCCCTTTTCCTGTTACTTACTCTGCGCTGTTCACCTGCTAGCTGGTTCAGCGTTATTTAGCTCCCTTCAGATAAAGCTGGTACACTAGAAGGTAGCATTTATCTGTTTCCTCGAGATCGTTAACAACATATACTTTCATTACCGCACTTATAATGTACATTACCTTCTGTAATCTTCTGCACTGTTTATACTGTCATGCATCACTGTGTAAATTGTGTTAATGTTTGGTTGGATGGATGTATGTATGATTTCCCTGATACCCTCTCCCCCAGGATGAACCGTGAGATGAGTAACTTGTTCATTGTGCCCTTCCTGGTGAAACATTTCCATAAATAAATAAATTTGGAACAGAAATTGGTTACAGGTGAGGTAGAACAGATTTACCACGACCAGCAATGTGGACACACTAACAAGAATGGTACTGCATAGTTCAGATGCACTGAACTGGTCTAACTTGATTATAGTGTCAGTGGCCCAGCAGGCTGAACACTCACCTCTGAGGCTGGAAGATCAGAAGGATGTGAGTTCTAGCTCCATACCAGGCACTTGGGATAAAACCCAATACTGACACTACAGTGCATCATAATGATGGTTGCTGCATGCCTGAGGTGCAATATTTCAGATAAGACATTAAACTGACGTCCTTTCTGCCTGTTCTGGTAGTTGTTCAGGTGAATGTTAGAGATCCTATGGCATGGCCAGCCCAATGGTGTGGAGGGCTGAGGTGCTAGTGCCTTATCTCCTGCCATGCCAGCGACTCGTGCTCTGTGGCCTAGCACGGGATACTGAGGATTGGCAGGGGAAGGAGAGGATTGAGTGCCCGACTGCTGCTCTCCTTTCCTGGAGGGAGGACCTGCATGATCCACCAAATGACTGCCACCCGGTGGAGGCCAGGTGGTAGTGCAGGTCTAGAAGGGCAGTGGAAGGGATGGCTGCGGGACTCCATGGTGTGCACATGCCTCCACTCATGTGCATGTACATGCACACCCCAGTGAAGGGAACAGGCAAGAAAAACAGAAAAGGGAAGGCTCTGGATTAGTGATGCCCTGCCTGCCTACCCCCCGCTCCTGTATCGCCATATGACCAACATCCCTGGGTGGTTGGTCAGGCTGGTAGATGCCCCCCAGGGCAAGGCTGAAAATAGGCAGTATTGCCAAGCCCTCCTTTCCCAGTCAACAAAAACAAAAAAAATAAACTGAACCGGGTTTGAAAACGGTTTTCAAAAACAATTCTATGGTGTAGTCACAGCCCTACTGTCTCGCAGAATGATGAACAATGCAAAATGTGCAGTGGTTTCTTATTAATGAACGAGCTGCTGGTTAAAAACCAATCTCATCAGCCAAAGATAATAGCAAGAGTTCAAACAGCATGCACTTCAATAGTCTCATATCGAGTTCAACATTGTGTTCTTTAATATTGAAATATTGATAAATGTAGACTTCTTCATGGCTCCTAGAGTGGGAGTAGCTTGCTTTGTTCTTCAGCACTTTTGCTATTCATATTAGACAAGGGTCCTAACTGTATTTAGGATACCAGTTAATCATCTAAAATGAATTGATTGCTGCTCCAGGGATAAAAGAAGCAGAAGTCAAAGTATTTATTGATTACTTGTTAATTGGTTTAAATGAATCATCAGAACCTTTCTTGTAACACTAACATCTTTGATATAAATGAAATCCTGTAACAGCATTTGGTCCTTCTCTTTCTCTGTATAATGATGGATAGATAACAGGATGATAATATCAAACAGACAGACATATACACAAGCAATTAGTAGAACTGAAATCCTTGTTCTTTTGTAGAATAGAATCAAGCAGAATAATCTCTTTGAAATATTGTGGCAAACATGCAGAGATGTTATAGTGCTGCTGTGAAGATGTCACTTACCTCAGCAATATTTCCGTGTTTGGTTTTGTCCCCAATTTGGTACTCGTTGACTGGATGAAGGTTTACATTACGTGATGAAAGGGTTAGCAATATTTTCATACTATGATATGACAAAAAAGCCAAGTTAAATGGCTGACCCCCAGCAGTTGTGTTATGTACTGGGCCCTACAACCCAAATAGGGGACAACCAGGGTTTCTGTTGCCAAGGAGATCCTAAAGGTGGGCACACAGTCTGGTATCAGAACCCACAGTCAATAACAGCAATGTCCACACTGATGGGTAGAATTCTCAAGCAGGGCATTTAGCCAGAAATTGCAGTTACTGCTCCTTCATTAATGTTACATTATAGCAGCTCACAACCACCAACACTGTAATTGTTTATATTCTTCTTTCATGCTGTATCCTACTTCGCCAAGGTTGGTTGAGACATGAAGTCTCAGCAGATGACTGTATATCCAAGCCCTACTCTCATGTGGCAGTCATGCTAGACACATGGTTCATGTCTAGGTATGTCATTGAGTTCAGAAAAGATTTTGGCCAGGGCCATGATGGGCACATCATTCAGTTCTAGGAATTATAGGTGATAGCAGGCCCATACCTTCATTAACATCTCAGTTTCTATAGATAATGAGCTCGATTCACAAAACTCAGCGCAAGTCATGCCAACAGCAGCTTGCACCGAGTTACAGTGACCAGGGACCCTGCTCCCAATTCTCTATTAGGTAGGGTCCTGGTGACAAAGTCCTCCAGCTTGTGGCAACTGTGGTCATGTGCCAAACAGACAGCACATCTGGATGGTTTGTGGCAAGCTGTGGGGCAGCCATGTATCACTCTAGGATGTCCCTGGTGGTTAGCAGTCCCGCCATCACTGATCCCCTTTTTAATAAACTAATTCACATCCCTGGTGGCTAGCACCCCTTCAGTCCTGATCCCCTTTTTATTAGGCAAAATCAAGTCCCTGGTGGCTAGCAGCCCCCCCAGCCCTGATCCCTTTTTTATTAAATGAAATCACATCCCTGGTGGTCTAGCAGACACCCTCATCCCCGATCCCCTTCATATTTAAAGTACTCACTTCCTTGGTGGTCTAGCAGACCCCCCATCCCCAATCTGCCAATATACTATAAATAATCATTCCTTGGTGGCCTAGTGCACCCTAATCCTGGTAGGCAGTTCCCACCACCCGACTCCCCCCCATCACATCTTGAGCTGGTGACCAGCACAGTCCTCCACTCTCCGCCACAGCCAGCCACTGACCCCAGGCTGTGGGGGAGTCGCGTACACCAATGCGCACTCGCCCGACAGCTCAGTCGATATTATCATGATGAGAGTGGCAAACTCTGGCGGTCACTGGCTTGGGGATGAGATAGGGGAATGGGAGTGATGGGGCACTGTCTGCTGGGAGTCCACTAGACCACCAGGAAAGAATTATATAGTGTATGGAGCAGATCCAGGGAGATAGGGAGGGTCCACTAGACCACCAGGGACATGATTTTGTTTAATTAAAGGGAACTGGGGCTGGGAGTCACTTGCCACCAGGGGCATATTTCACTTAATAAAAAGGGATTGAGACAGAGGGCCTAGCCACAAGGGACATAATTTGTTTATTAAAAAGGGCATTGAGCTGGGGGCTGCTAGCCACAAGAGACATTAATTATTTTCTTAAAAGGGGCTCAGAGATGGGGAGGGGGGAATGGGGCATATTGGTGCAAGTTTCGAAGCCCTCCCAGATGACACACTTCTAAGTACCCTTAGACCGGCCCTGGCTGGTCTAACTGTACTTAGATATTTGCCCTCTGGAGGATTTTGAGAATCCCGATTTTGGGGATATGGCAGCCTGTGTCTGCCACAAGCCCCAGTGCCATGCCGCAGCCCATTTTGTGCTGCAGGGATGGTGCAAGCCCCCTTTGGTGCATGCAGCCTGCGTTTGCTGCTAGCTGCATTTGTGAATTGCTCCCGGCACCTCTTTTGTCACAAGCCACACTTTGTGCCATTCCTTGTGGCACAAGCCACTTGTGCCATTCAAGATACATAGATACATAGACGGTGTCGGCAGATAAGGGCCTATGGCCCACCCAGTCTGCCCATTTGAGCTTGTAAGTTTAGTTTGTGTTTTCCTAGAAGTCTGTTGCCCCTTACCCCTGACCTCCAGAATTCCTTTATGTCTATCCCATGCATTCTTAAATCCCGTGATTGTTTCAGCCCCCACCACTTCCTCTGGCAGGGTGTTCCACTTGTCCACCACCCGTTCTGTGAAGAAATTCTTCCTCATGTTTCCTCTGAATCGTCCTCCCTCAACTTCATCCCATGCCCTCTAGTCCTGGAACATCTTCTTTGCTTAAAATAGTGTATTCCTGCACCCTGTTCCTCCTGTGAGATACTTGTATGTCTCTATCATATCCTCTCTCTCCGCCTCTCCTCCAGGAGTACATGTTCAGTTCCTTCAACCTGTCTTCATAGGACTTGTGATGCAATCCATGCACCATCTTTGTTGCCCTCCTCTGAACCTTCTCTACCCTGTCTATGTCCTTACGTAGGTATGGTCTCAGAACTGTACACTGTACTCCAGGTGGGGCCTCACTAGTGTCTTGTATAGCGGAATTATGACCTCCCTTTCCTGCTGGTGATGCCCCTGCCTATACACCCCAGCATCCTATTTGCTTTACCTGCTGCCTTGTCACACTGTTTCCCTACCTGAGGTCATCAGAGATGATAACCCCAAGATCCTTTCCTGCTTGGTGCATGCTGTATCCTCACCCCCAACTGATATATTGTGCCAGGGTTTTGTGCCCCATATGCATTACCTTGCACTTCTTTGCATTGAATTTCAACTGCCAAACCCCTGACCATTCTTCAAGTTTCTGCAGGTCCTTCTCATTCTGTCTACACCCTCTGGTGTGTCTACTCTGTTGCAGAGCTTGTGTCATCAGCGAACAGTGAAATTTTGCCTTCTAGGTCCTGTGCAATGTCACTGATGAAGATGTTGAATAGGACTGGTCCCAGCACTGATCCCTGTGGTACCCCACTGGTAACTCTTCCCTCTGTGGGTGACAGCCATTTACCACCACCTCTGTGTCCTGCCACCCAGCCAGTTACCTACACCATACTGCTGTCCTACCCACCCATATTCCCCAGTTTGTGTAATAGTCTTCTATGTGGCACAGTGTCAAAGGCCTTGCTGGAGTCCAGATAGGCTATGTCCACTGCCCTCCCTGATCCACTTCCTAGTCACCCAGTCAAAAATTCAATGAGGTTGGTCTGACATGACCTCCCCCTGGTGAAACCATGCTGCCTTGGGTCCTGTAGTCCATTGACAACCAGATGTTCCACCAATCTCTCCTTCAGTAATGCTTCCATGATCTTCCCCACTACTGAGGTGAGGCTGACTGGCCTGTAGTTCCCTGCTTCCTCTTTGTTCCCACTTTTGTATAAGGGGACTACATCTGCTGTCCTCCAGTCTTTGGGTACCTCCCCTGTTTCCAGTGATCGGCTAAATAGGATAGTCAGAGGTTCAGCCACCACCTCTCTTAGTTCTTTAAGGACCCTGGGGTGCACCCCATCTGGCCCCATTGCTTTATCAGCTCTTGTACTTCCAGTTCCTTCAGGACCCTTTCTCGTGTAAAGGGACTTGTGTCCATTCTGCACCATTCTCACCTTGTACTCCCTTCAGACCCATTACCCTCCTCTTCCTCAGCAAGACTGAGCAGAAATACCTGTTCAATATGTCAGCTTTACTGTTGTCATCCTCCATGCAGCCCCCATCCTCCTCCTTCAGTCTCACTATCCCTCCCTTTGTCCTTCTTTTTTTGTCTTTCTTTTTTCACTTATGTACCTGTAAAAGGTTTTGTCCCCTCTAGTCACTGATTTTGCAATGTGTTCTTCTGTCTGAGCTTTGGCTTCCCTTGCAGCCTCCCTGCCTCCTTTGCTTCTCCTGGTACTTCTCCTATCCCTTCTGCCTGTGTCTTTTTGTATTGCCTAGATGCAATCTTTTTGGCTTTCACTTTCTTTTGCTACCTCTTTGGAAAACCATAATGGTCTCCTCTTCCTTTTCCTTTTGCTAACCTGCTTAATGCATAATTCTGTTGTTCTTTTAATCCCCATTTTAAATACTGCCCACTGTTCCTCAACCCCTGATTCCTGTCCCATTCCCCTCAATGCCTCTTTCAAGTATCTCCCCTTTTTCCCAAAGTCTTCCCCCCTAAAATCCAGGATACGTGTTTTTGTGTGGTTTGGTTCTGCTCTTTCTGTGATTTCAACCCACGATGACTGGTGGGCACTGTTACCCCCATCACACTGTCCCTGTTTGCGAGCACAAGGTCCAGTATTGCCTTCTGCCGAGTTGGTTCCATGACCAGTTGCTTGAGGAAGGCACCCTGAAGGGACAAAGAACCTCTGTGCGTAAACACTGAGGCAAGGGTTACCCCAAAGGGCATTTGGCTGGGAAGCCAAGTTTCAAGAAAATACAAAATCACACATGCCCCCACAATGCAAAGCATCATGGGCTGCATATGCAAAATCACCACAGAATGTTATGCTGGTCCAACTTTAAGCAGAATTGCATGGTGCCGAAAGACCTCTCACACAGTTTGCAAAGGGTCCTACCAGGACTCATCAGTATGCCTCCTCTGTTTAACACCCCAGTGCAATGGACCAGCTACCCCTAAGGCAGTGTGCCTGGGATATATAGTGGTGAACCCATTAAAATAAAAAACATTTAAAGACAAAGCCTCTGTGCATAAACACTGAGGCAGGGTTACCCAAAGGGCATTTGGCTGGGAAGCCAAGTTTCAAGAAAATACAAAATCACACATGCCCCCACAATGCAAAGCATCATGGGCTGCATATGCAAATCACCACAGAATGTTATGCTGGTCCAACTTTAAGCAGAATTGCATGGTGCCGAAAGGCCTCTCACACAGTTTGCAAAGGGTGCTAACAGAAGACATAAACACGTGTTTCGTCCTACCAGGACTCATCAGTATGCCTCATCTGTTTAACACCCCAGTGGAATGGACCAGCTACCCCTAACACAGAATGAGCAGAACCAAACCACACAAAAACACGTATCCTGGATTTTAGGGTGGCAGACTTTGGGAAAAAGGGGAGATACTTGAAAGAGGCATTAAGGGGAATGGGACAGGAATCAGGGGTTGAGGAACAGTGGGCAGTATTTAAAATGGGGATTAAAAGAACAACAGAATTATGCATTAAGCAGGTTAACAAAAGGAAGAGGAGACCATTATGGTTTTCCAAAGAGGGAGCAAAGGCAGTGTGCCTGGGATATATAATGGTGAACCCACTGGGTTCACCACTATATATCCCAGGCACACAGCCTTATGGGTAGCTGGTCCATTCCACTGGGGTGTTAAACAGACGAGGCATACTGATGAGTCCTGGTAGGACGAAACACGTGTCTATGTCTTCTGTTTGCACCTTTGCAAAACTGTGAGAGAGGCCTTTCGGCACCATGCAATTCTGCTTAAAGTTGGACCAAGCATAACATTCTGTGGTGATTTGCATATAGCAGCCCATGATGCTTTGCATTGTGAGGAGCATGTGTGATTTGTATTTTCTTGAAACTTGGCTTCCAGCCAAATGCCCTTTAGGTAACCCTTGCCTCAGTGTTTACGCACAGAGGTTCTTTGTCTTTTAAATGTTTTTTTATTTTAATGGGTTCACCACTATATATCCCAGGCACACTGCCTTAGGGGTAGCTGGTCCATTCCACTGGGGTGTCAAACAGACGAGGCATACTGATGAGTCCTGGTAGGATGAAACACGTGTCTATGTCTTCTGTTAGCACCCTTTGCAAACTGTGTGTGAGAGGCCTTTCGGCACCATGCAATTCTGCTTAAAGTTGGACCAGCATAACATTCTGTGGTGATTTGCATATGCAGCCCATGATGCTTTGCATTGTGGGGGCATGTGTGATTTTGTATTTTCTTGAAACTTGGCTTCCCAGCCAAATGCTCTTTGGGGTAACCCTTGCCTCAGTGTTTCGTACAGAGGTTCTTTTGCCTTTTAAATGTTTTTTATTTTAATGGGTTCACCACTATATATCCCAGGCACACTGCCTGCAGGGGTAGCTGGTCCATTCCACTGGGGTGTTAAACAGAGGCAGAGGCATACTGATGAGTCCTGGTAGGGCAGAAAACACGTGTCTATATGTCTTCTGTTAGCTCCCTTGCAAACTGTGTGAGAGGCCTTTCGGCACCATACAATTCTGCTTAAAGTTGGACCAGCATAACATTCTGTATTGATTTGTATATGCAGCCCATGATGCTTTTGCATTGTGGGGGCATGTGTGATTTTGTATTTTCGTTGAAACTTGGTTTCCCAGCCAAATGCCCTTTGGGGTAACCCTTTTGCCTCAGTGTTTTCTGGGGTTCTTTGTCTTTAAATGTTTTTTATTTTTAATGGGTTCACCACTATATATCCCAGGCACACTGCCTTAGGGGTAGCTGGTCCATTCCACTGGGGTGTTAAACAGGCGAGGCATACTGATGAGTCCTGGTAGAGATGGCTCACGTGTCTATGTCTTCTGTTAGCACCCTTTGCAAACTGTGTGAGAGGCCTTTCGTCACCATACAATTCTGCTTAAAGTTGGACCAGCATAACATTCTGTGGTGATTTGCATATGCAGCCCATGATGCTTTGCATTGTGGGGGCATGTGTGATTTTGTATTTTCTTGAAACTTGGCTTCCCAGCCAAATGCTCTTTGGGGTAACCCTTGCCTCAGTGTTTACTGACAGAGGTTCTTTGCCTTTTAAATGTTTTTTATTTTAATGGTTTCACACACTATATATCCCAGGCTACACTGCCTTAGGGTAGCTAGTCCATTCCACTGGGGTGTTAAACAGGCAGGCATACTGATGAGTCCTGGTAGAGATGAGAAACTGCGTGTCTATGTCTTCTGTTAGCACCCTTTGCCAAACTATGTGAGAGGCCTTTCGGCACCATACAATTCTGCTTAAAGTTGGACCAGCATAACATTCTGTGGTGATTTGCATATGCAGCCCATGATGCTTTGCATTGTGGGGGCATGTGTGATTTTGTATTTTCTTGAAACTTGGCTTCCCAGCCAAATGCTCTTTGGGGTAACCCTTGCCTCAGTGTTTACGCACAGAGGTTCTTTGCCTTTTAAATGTTTTTTTATTTTAATGGGTTCACCACTATATATCCCAGGCACACTGCCTTAGGGGTAGCTGGTCCATTCCACTGGGGTGTTAAACAGGCCGAGGCATACTGATGAGTCCTGGTAGGGACGAAACACGTGTCTATGTCTTTATTAGCACCTTGCAAGCTGTGTGAGAGGCCTTTGGCACCACAATTCTGCTTAAGTTGGACCAGCATAACATTCTGTGTTGATTTGTATATGCAGCCCATGATGCTTTTGCATTGTGGGGGCATGTGTGATTTGTATTTTCTTGAAACTTGGTTTCCCAGCCAAATGCCCTTGGTAACCCTTGCCTCAGTGTTTACGACAGAGGTTCTTTTTGTCTTTAAATGTTTTTTTATTTTAATGGGTTCACCACTATATATCCCAGGCACAACTGCCTTGGGGTAGCTGGTCCATTCCACTGGGGGTGTTAAACAGGCCGAGGCATACTGATGAGTCCTGGTAGGATGAAACACGTGTCTATATGTCTTCTCTTAGCACCCTTTGCAAACTGTGTGAGGGCCTTTCGTTTCCTTACAATTCTGCTTAAGTTGGACCAGCATAACATTCTCATGTTGATTGCATATGCAGCCCATGATGCTTTGCATTGTGGGGGACATGTGTGATTTTGTATTTTCTTGAAACTTGGCCAGCCAAATGCTCTTTGGAGGTAACCTGCCTCAGTGTTTCTGCACAGAGGTTCTTTGCCTTTTAAATGTTTTTTATTTTAATGGGTTCACCACTATATATCCCAGGCACACTTGCCTTAGGGTAGCTGGTCCATTCCACTGGGGTGTTAAACAGGACGAGGCATGCTGAGATGAGTCCTGGTAGGACTTCACTTGTCTATGTCTTCTATGCTAGCACTTTGCAAACTGTGTGAGAGGCCTTCGGCACCATACACAATTCTGCTTAAAGTTGGACCAGCATAACATTCTGTGGTGATTTGCATATGCAGCCCATGATGCTTTGCATTGTGGGGGCATGTGTGATTTTGTATTTTCTTGAAACTTGGCTTCCCAGCCAAATGCTCTTTGGGGTAACCCTTGCCTCAGTGTTTACGCACAGAGGTTCTTTGCCTTTTAAATGTTTTTTTATTTTAATGGGTTCACCACTATATATCCCAGGCACACTGCCTTAGGGGTAGCTGGTCCATTCCACTGGGTGTTAAACAGGACGAGGCATACTGATGAGTCCTGGTAGGGATCTAAACACATGTCTATGTCTTCTGTTAGCACCCTTGCAAACTGTGTGAGGCCTTTCGCACCATACAATTCTGCTTAAAGTTGGACCAGCATAACATTCTGTGGTGATTTGTATATACAGCCCATGATGCTTTGCATTGTGGGGCATGTGTGATTTTGTATTTTCTTGAAACTTGGTTTCCCAGCCAAATGCCCTTTGGGTAACCCTTGCCTCAGTGTTTACGCACAGAGGTTCTTTGTCTTTTAAATGTTTTTTATTTTTAATGGGTTTCACCACTATATATCCAGGCACACTGCCTTAGGGGTAGCTGGTCCATTCCACTGGGGTGTTAAACAGACGCGAGGCATACTGATGAGTCCTGGTAGGACCTAAACACGGTCTATGTCTTCTGTTAGCACCTTTGCAAACTGTGTGTGAGAGGCCTCGGCACCATACAATTCTGCTTAAAGTTGGACCAGTATAACATTCTGTGGTGATTTGCATATGCAGCCCATGATGCTTTGCATTGTGGGGGCATGTGTGATTTGTATTTTCTTGAAACTTGGCTTCCCAGCCAAATGCTCTTTGGGTAACCCTTGCCTCAGTGTTTACGCACAGAGGTTCTTTGCCTTTTAAATGTTTTTTTATTTTAATGGGTTCACCACTATATATCCCAGGCACACTGCCTTAGGGGTAGCTGGTCCATTCCACTGGGGTGTTAAACAGACGAGGCATACTGATGAGTCCTGGTAGGACGAAACACGTGTCTATGTCTTCTGTTAGCACTCCTTGCAAACTGTGTGAGAGGCCTTCGGCACCATACAATTCTGCTTAAAGTTGGACCAGCATAACATTCTGTGGTGATTTGCATATGCAGCCCATGATGCTTTGCATTGTGGGGGCATGTGTGATTTGTATTTTCTTGAAACTTGGTTTCCTCAGCCAAATGCCCTTTGGGTAACCCTTGCCTCAGTGTTTACGCACAGAGGTTCTTTGTCTTTTAAATGTTTTTTTATTTTAATGGGTTCACCACTATATATCCCAGGCACACTGCCTTAGGGGTAGCTGGTCCATTCCACTGGGGTGTCAAACAGACGAGGCATACTGATGAGTCCTGGTAGGATGAAACACGTGTCTATGTCTTCTGTTAGCACCCTTTGCAAACTGTGTGAGAGGCCTTTCGGCACCATGCAATTCTGCTTAAAGTTGGACCAGCGTAACATTCTGTGGTGATTTGCATATGCAGCCCATGATGCTTTGCATTGTGGGGCATGTGTGATTTTGTATTTTCTTGAAACTTGGTTTCCCAGCCAAATGCCCTTTGGGGTAACCCTTGCCTCAGTGTTTACGCACAGAGGTTCTTTGTCTTTTAAATGTTTTTTTATTTTAATGGGTTCACCACTATATATCCCAGGCACACTGCCTTAGGGGTAGCTGGTCCATTCCACTGGGGTGTTCCATTGTGGGGGCATGTTTGATTTTGTGTTACCCTGAAGGGAGTCCAGGATAAATCTGCTCCTAGTTGATGCTGCTGCTGGGATGCTCCAGTCCATGTCTGGAATATTGAAGTCTCCAACCAGTACTACCTCACCCTTGTCTGCCATCCTTTGGATGGCTAGCATCAGCTCCCTATCTGTTTCTTCCTCCTGGGCTGGTGGTCTTTGAGAATCAGACCCAATGGTGTTAACACTGACCCTGGACCCATAGACCCAATGCCAGACAACAAGATTCTGAGCCGAGTATATCGCTTCCTCTGATCAGATCATATTAGTCAGGATCCAGGTTCCTTATATTACATCCCAGGAGGGGCAGAATGGTATTGACAGCCTCTGCACCTTCATTTGGGTGTTCAATACTCTACACTGATCAGAAATTGGTTTTAGAAATGGGATGAGTGTTGCAAGGTATCCATCTGAGGGTCTGTCTCCATAGAGGTATCTCCCTTCTTTTCTTGCTTCTCCTCTCCTCTCCTCTCCTCTCCTCTCCTCATGCTTAAATGTGACTCACCATTTAACCACTTCCACTTGTCTATCACTCCCTCTTCAGGGCATGACTGGCACTGTAAGTCCCAAATAGCCTTTCTTTAGAGTTCAAAGGGAATATACAGTATTGTATCTAGAAACCCCATGGGGCCTGGGGGGAGGGGTTACACAAGTGCCAGATACTCCTCATTTGAAACAGTACATTAAAAAAAGCCTACTAATAGTGTAATTTATTTTTTCTTCAGTGGCTAGGAAAGGCTGAGTTTGGACCCTATGTTAGGACACAGTGACTTTTTTGCTTAGTCCTTCACATGATGTAGATATATTGTTCACTCAGTCACTGACCCAATATCAGATCACTACCAGCACTGATCTGGGGTCAATGCACACACTGGGAGTACTTATTCAGGGTCAGTTTTTGTGTCCAAGATGTGTCTAAACTGATCCTTTGTCAGCGACTGGGGGAACAGTTTGTCTAGAGCCCCTCTATTAGAGGGCTGATTTCCAGTCTGTTTATAAGACTAATTATAACAAACATAAGTAGTTTAGTAAGTATATACCATACCAAAACAAACAGAAAATGGGTACAATCAACAATCTTAGTAACTCTAAAAAGGCATTGGTTGATTATATTTGCAGCACTCTCAAACATCTAATTGTTTAAAACAAATGACCATCTATGCTTTCTTTTTTATTCTTCCTATTTTTTATCATGTAGACTTGAGTATTAGTTTTATTGTCCCCTTAATGCATGAATTAATTTCTTACAAATTACAATAAGAAAGCAGACATAGGGTAGGTCTGGCAATTTTTGGTTTCATAATGCAAGTGAACTTAACCTGAAGGTTGAAGATTGGAGTCACTTCAAACTAGGAGACTAATACAAAAAAAAACTTCCCTGTCCTTACAGAAGCAATATGTTTTCTGTCTCTGTTGAACTTGGTCAAATGCACAATTTATTTTCAACAGCATGTTGTAGATATAAAAGGGTCATCTGGAATATTTCTTTCTCAGCAGTATTTTCTGGAATGTTTCTTGTTTAATAACAATTTCTGGACAATTTCTTGATTAACACTATGCCATGAATAAGCTTAGAAATGATGGCTTTGTTATTGCTTTGGCACAATATGTTAACA
This sequence comes from Neoceratodus forsteri, assembly GCA_016271365.2. Taxonomy (NCBI): domain Eukaryota; kingdom Metazoa; phylum Chordata; order Ceratodontiformes; family Ceratodontidae; genus Neoceratodus; species Neoceratodus forsteri. Next base: position 400,721,639 of record CM057454.1, read on the forward strand.
ACATTGTGAACTCTGCCAAACTGAGGAGTTCTTTCAGCCGGATTATGGCCTTGTTTACATATGCAGCTGTACTGAGGCCTTGTCCTTAGTGGCAACATAACAATGTCCTCAGCGGGGGTGCCCATTAGGGGAGGGCACTTTAACTGTAGTTCATTTTGTTTAAAAAGGCCAAGGATGCACAGAAATGTTCTACCGCTTTAGGCACAGGCTAGAATACACACTGGCTCTTGTAAATTTCACTTTCTTATAGAGGTTAAGACTGCAATCAACAAGGCTTGCCTTTGTTGCGACTCCCAACTGAAGCAACTTTTTGCAATAAAAAGAAGTCATTAGCTATGTTATAAATTCTTGTTTTAGTGTGCCCCTTTACATGTTCCTAATACTTATACTGATGCTATATATGAATGATTTAGAAGCTGCTGATTTTCCAGGAGATACTTTGAAAAAGCTGAATTTTGATGCTAATTTTAGTTTCTATTTAATTTAGTATCTTTTTTCTCATTAAATAATGACATTAACATGAAAATTTGATCCCTGTCCATTAGACTTTGTCTACCTTGTCTACTTGTCTACATCTGAAATTACATTCTTATGCATGTGACATTATATAGTTTATAGATTGATTGATTGATTTATTTATTTGATTACAGGGTGAGTACACTAGACCATAGGTCCATTTTCAGGTATAATTCAAACCAAACAAGCACAGGTACATGGTACAATATCACAAAGGTACATACATAGTAGTATAAGGGCCTATGCACTAGTAACATACGGCCCTATAGGCCATGATGCACAGTGCATAGGGCCAAGTTATGCATATCCTGGGTGTTCTTTGGACAACTGTGAATGCACTAACATCCAACCCCCACTGCATGTACTCTGAGGCCCTGAAAATGCTTGTATTCATGCATCATTCTGCATAGCCAGGTAGGGAACAGAAGAGACATGTCAGGATTTGGGCTGGCAAAATGTGGCATGTACTATGTCAGTTGTGCTGTCAGTCCACCATGAGGAGTGGATTCTGGTTAGTGTTGCTCAGATAGTATCCTAGAAACTAGGATACCAACAGATGCCTCCCATGTGGCCAGATGTTGCTGTGGTAGAATAGCAGTGCTATCTGACCATGGATCCTACCCTCTAGGACTCAACGCATGGATCCTACAAATGATGTGGATCCTGTGAATTCTAGCAACAGATTCAGCTTGGATCCTAATTATCTGACCTAGGATTCCTGGATCCTAACTAGGATCCATCACTATCTGACCCTGGATCATACAGCTGTCTTTGGAAGGATTTCTGGTAGGATCCTAGGTAGAATAATAGCACTGTCTGACAAATAGTGGTAGGATCCACAAAACAGCTTGGCGGGGGAGACTGTAGAGGTGGTAAAGGAGAAGTTTGAGGAGTTGGGTAGACAGTGTGAGGAGGTGAGAGGGTTGGTGGCATTCTCTGAGGTACTCCCAGTACCATGTGAGAGTACAGTAAGGAAAAAAAGGATAGAGTAGTTCAATGAGTGACTGAGGGATTGGTGCCATACCAGGAAGTATGGATTAGTGTCAGACTGGGGCAGGACCAGGAGCAATAGTAACCTATTAGCAGGGGACAGGTTACATTTGAGCAGAGAGGGGAAGGGAGTACTAAAACTGGGAATAGAGGGGTATATATCAACAAAGGTGGATTTAAACTAGGAGTGGGGTGGTGAGGGGACCACCGATAGGAAAAGGGTCCAGAAAGGGGAGCCTAGTGAGCTCAACCACCTTGTTATGGGTAAAGGCAGTGGGGAAGCGGCACAGGGAGGGATAATGGGGGGGAATAGGGGTAGGGAAGGGGAGAAGACAGGCTGGAGGGTGGTCTATCTGAATGCAAGAAGCCCAAGGAATAGAATAGCGGAGTTAAAGGCTCTCTTGGCAGTAGAGGGGGTGGACATTGCAGCCATCATGGAAACATGGGCCACCCAGTACCACGACTGGGATATGATGATCCCAGGGTTCAGGTTATTCAGAAAAGATAGGGCTGAGGAGAATGGGGGAGTGGTGATCTATGTAAGGGAGGGGATAAAGTGCATAGGGGAGGAAGAGGAGGAGGGAGGACAGAAGCACTATGGATGCAGTTCCAAGATGCAAAGAATAGGACATTGAGGGTGGGTGTGGTGTATAGGCCACTGGCTCAGGAGATTGACCTGGACAGGGAATTAGCTGAACAAATTAGGAGGGTTTGCAGGAAGGGGAGCACAGTAGTGATGGAGGATTTCAACCTATAGGGGGTGTAGTGGGGCACCCCATCCACCACGAGTGCAAGGGAGTGAGTCCTGCTAGAAGCATTTCAAGACAGCTTGCTGACACAGCTAGTCCAGGGGCTGACTTGGTTAGAAAGGACTCTGGATCTTGTATTGAATAACGGTGAAGCTGTAAGGAATCTGGACGCGGAGGAACCACTGACTGGGAGTGACCACTATTCGGTGTGGTTCATGCTCAACATGGGGAGGGAAACTGGTGGCATGGGTACGAGGGTGATTGATTTTAGGGGGGCAGACTTTAAGAAGATGAGGGAAATTTTGGGCAGGCACCTGGCAGGAATGCAATGAAACACAGATGCAGAACAGAAGTGGGACATCATAAAGGAAGGATTGGAGGAGGCAACAGAGTCTTGCACTAGGAAAAAAAGCAAGTAGGGAAGGGCAAAGAAACCCAGTTAGCTGGCACAGGAGGTTATGGAAGGGGTGAGGGCAAGAGGGCAGCATTTCAAAAGTACAGGAAATCGGGGAGGGGTGAAGATAAGGAAACGTACATGTGGGAGTCCAGGGAGGTTACCAGACTGGTCAGGGCTGCCAAGGTGTCTAGGGAGCTGAGAATGGTGCAGGGAATCAAAAGTGGAGAAAAAGACTTCTTCCGCTACATCAGAGAGAGAAGAAAAGGATCAGCTGGTAAGGATTAAGAAGGACGGGGTTGGGTGGGTGGAGAAAGGGGTAGAGCAGGCAGAGGCACTGAATGAATACTTCTGTATTCATGCAGGAAAAGGGGCAGATACCCCAGGTGAGGGGTGGGTGGGAGGGTGATGACAGATGTGAGGGATTACAGATAGCAGGGTACTAGATGAGTTGAAGGCATTAAGGGTGGACAAAGCACCTGGACCTGATGGCATTCACCCCAGGGTACTAAGGGAGCTGGCAGAGGTCCTGGCGGGGCCACTGGCCAACCTCTTCAATACCTCCCTGGACACGAGATGTGTACCACAGGACTGGAGAATGGCCCAAGTGGTGCCCATTCACAAAAGTGGCCCAAAGGATGAACCTGGAAACTATAGACCAGTGAGCCTCACATCGATCGTGGGAAAGCTCATAGAGACCATACTAAAAGAGAGGCTAGTGAGCTTCTTGGAGGACAACGGTCTCCACGACAGTCAGCAGCATGGATTTATAGCAGGCAGATCCTGCTAGCCAAACCTTGTAGAGTACTACGACTGGATGACATGGGAATTGGATAATGGCCATGCTGTGGATGTCCTGTATTTGGACTTCAGCAAGACCTTTGAATCAGTGCCACATGGGAGACTGAGGGTAAGGAGGGACCAAAAATGGTGAAATGGATCACAAACTGGCTAAAGGGAAGGCAGCAAAGGGTGGTGGGGGGGGGACCTCTTGTCATCGAGAGCGGTGATGAGTGGAGTACCACAGGGATTGGTACTGGGATGGTGCTGTTTGGGATTTTTATTGCAGATATCTCAAATGGGATCCACAGCAAAATGAATCTGTTCGCAGACGATACCAAGATGGGAGCTGTGGTTGATGACTCGAAGGGATGGAAGGGGTTGCAGGAGGACCTGACTAAGCTGCAGGAGTGGGCAGAAACATGGTAGTTGGGGTTCAACACCAAGAAGTGCAAGGCTCTGCACTTTGGAGCCAGGAACCAAGGGAGGGATTATCACTTGAATGGGGTAAAGTTGGGGAGCTCCACAGAGGAGAAGGACCTACGAGTGTTCATTATGGGGAGCATGAGCAACTCTGCTCAGTGCAGGAAGGCAGCAGCAAAAGTCAACAAAATGCCGGGGTATATTGTGAGAGGGATCTCCCCCAGAAGGAGGGAGGTTATCCTGCCCCTGTATAGGTCATTGACCAGGCCCCATCTGGAGTACTGCATGAAGTACTGGTGCCCATTCCTGAGGAACGACATCAGATCGTTGGAGGGGGTGCAGCAAAAAGCCACAAAATGATCCAGGGATTGGAAAGCAAACCCTACAAGGGCAGGCTGGGAGAACTGAATATGTATTCACTGGAGGAGAGGAGGTATATGAGGGATATGATCGAGACCTTTATGTATCTGAAGGGGATAAACAAGAACAACACAGATGAGAAGGGAGCAGGACATGAGACAGCATGGACTGAGACTGGAGGGGGGAAGATTCAAGAAGGAGATGAGGAGACATTTTTTCATGGAAAGAGTGGTGGACAAATGAAACACCTTACCAGATGAGATTGTGTCTTGTAAGATGGTGGGCAGTTTCAAGAGGGGTTGGGACAGGGTAAGGGATACTGGAAAGGGGGCAGGAGGGGCAGCTGCAAGATGAAGAGTTACAGTAGCTGCACACTTGAGCAGACTCGATAGACCGTGAGGCCTGTTTCTGCTGGCAATTTCATATGTACGTAAAAGCACTATCTGAGCAATGCTAGTCCTGGTATGCCAGCCGGAGGGCTGTGCTAATTGTTGAGACCCCCCCGGAAGTATTCCTGAGACCCCAGACAGGTCCTGCAGCTATAGACTGCTGCCCTTCTTGTGCCAGAGAGGGCTGTGGTGAGGAAACTAACTGCAGTAGTCCACTTTTTAGTTACATAACAGGCACCTCAGTTCCATGGATACTGCAGTCATTGTGCAGACAGCCATGTCATGGGCATGGGGTCATAATGTCACAGATGAAACCTCGCACATTGAGACCACACAACTACAAACAGTGTGCAGCAACACAGGAATGTTTTTCTTTTGTTTTGCAGGGGGCTTTTCCCCTGTGCCCCCACACACCCTGGAACTATTATAATCAACTCTGAAGGGGTGTGGACACAGGGGCAAGAAAAAAATATGAAAAGAAAAATATTCCCTAGCAGGGAATCAAACCATGTTTGACCACCAGCCACATCCACTGCAGGGTTGGGTGCTCTAGCCACTCCACCTTGGGAGTGGCTCAACCGAGCACCCGACCGTCAGTTTCTGCATCCACTTCCTCCTTTTTGAAGAGCAATATGGGGTCACAATACTTTAATATTGCTGTAATTACCCTGTTGCTGTAAAGTCATATGCGCTACTGACAGTGTGGTCTTTATGTGCGTGTTTTCGTGTGCGAGATTATGACCCGGTAGGCATGTCACGTGATCCCCCTGCTCCTGTACAGACCAGGAGATCCACTCCAGAACTGGTCCGAGCTGCCTACTGGCAGTCTGGTGTTTGGCCCTAGCCCAGCTCCCTAGATAGCCCTTCTCCATTTGCAGAGTCAGCCAGGGTTAATATGCATCCTCCCCATTTTGTTTTGGGATTAGGTGGGCAGTATGTAACTGCATGACCCAGTACACACCTGTTTTGGTGCAGGTTTCAGAGTCCTACACTGATCAGGAAACAGTTTTAGAAATGGGGATGAGTGTTGCAAGGTATCCAACTTAAGGGTCTGTCTCCCTAGAGATCTCTCCCTTCTCTTCTTCCTCCTCTCCTCTCCTCACCTCTCCTCTCCTCTCCTCTCCTCCTCCTCCTTGTCATGCTTAAATGTGACTCACCATTTAACCCCTTCCAGTTGTCTATCACTCCCTCTTCAGGGCTTGACTGGCACTGGAAGTCCCAAAGAGCCTTTCTTTAAGGTTTGTACCAGCTTAAGCCACATGTTGTAGCAAAGTGACAAGTGCAGGCAAAATAAACAAATCCGCATTTCGTAATCAACTTTGGGAAACTTTTTTCCACAGCAACAGATTGTGGTGTCCCAAGCAAAGAACTGTGATTTTAGAAACTGGAAGTTTCAGATACCCTGACTCTGTTTCTTGTTGATCTGCATAGTTACAAAGAATAACTAGAATTGTGTCTCAATATTGTTTTTTATCTATTTCTCTTGTGGTTCGGAGACTATTTTTTGCTCTATTTATGCCCTCTGCTCTTTGATCCAGTTCCTTTCATGCTGGTCTGCCCTGCCCCATTACCCAGCTTCTCCTTTACTTACGTGTCAGTCCAACTTCCCCCATAGCTAACCCCATGGTTGGGTCGGCAGAGCTCCCCATTTCCGCTGAGATGCTGATACAAACTGTGTAGAAGGGGCCAAGGTTAATGGTGTGGGGCCTGCAGCAGTCCAGAATTCATTCTGTCTGGTCGGGGTGTTTCCTGTGTTCAGCCCTTTTCCTAAGGATAACGGCAGCAAAGGTGTGCAGGCACACACACACTCCTGTAGAGTGTGACACCATCCAATGTCCTAACAGCTACATAGCTGCATGGCAGTATAGTTGCACAGGTTGGCCTCCCTCCTCTGGTAGAGGAGAGCATACTGTGGGATGTTCAGTCCTCCTCCTCCCGGTTAGCCCCCACTGGTTAGAGGCTTTCTTAACGAAATATTGACGACTCAGAACACACTTTAACACTTCATATATTATTGTATCTGTCTTCCTGCCCTTCTTTAATGCTTGTAGCTATTTGCCTGAAAATGAGATTTTAATCAATCAATCTTTATTTTACCAGGTGAAACACCATTGAGATAAACTCATTTGCAAGGTGGGCCTGGGCATAAAATAGTACAGTATCAAAAGAAAGGGGAAAAAAAAGCAATACATCAGGTCAAATGCATAGCACAGTGTTTTTTCAAATACATAGTAACGACAATCCATACAGTAGATGAAGAAACATAGATGATATTGTATGGGCATGCATCAGTAACCAGTTTGTTAACCAGTGAGAGGTTGCCTTCTTGGCCATACATTTCAATTTAAAAATGTAAGCACGGTCCTTACTGTTTAACTTTTAGTCACCGCTGCAGCCATTCCGGGTTATGCTTTCACCGCCTCAGCCGTTTCTGTAAGGCTGTCGGTTGTGTAGTACACATGCGCAAAGCGCAGAGCGATCCCTGTTGTTAACCTATCGAAGTGACATAGCATCGATAGGTTAACAACGCTGGAATGGACGAACGATGCTTAACAACCTTAGGAAATGATGATTTCCTAAGGTTAACAGCATTCTACCATACATTATAAGACTGTTATATATACAGAATCTTCAATAAATCATTTCTAAATGTACAATAAAAACATACTGTATGCAAGTTTTACAATTATACTGCAGAAGGATTCAGAGGTGTTAGAGGGAAGTAGAGTCAGTACATATAGGAAGTATAGTGCAGAGAGATAGGTGCCTATGTTCACACTAGTGGTACCACATGCCCCTGGTTACAATGGATCAGTGGAAGCAGTCACAGGACTCCTTAAAAGAGCTTGCATATAGCAGTTTAAAGGTAGACAGCTTTACAGGAAATACTAATTTCAGAGTTTTTTGAAGTTTATTCCATAGTTCAGGAAGCGCATGGCATATAGATGCCAGACCAAAACTTGAATTGGTTTTTGGAAAGTAGAGGAAGGTGCAAGAATGGCTTCTCAGGGAGTAACTACCTGGTGTACACCTAGTCAGACATTCTGCAATGTATTGAGGTAGATACCCTGTAAGAGCTCTAAAGGTCCAGAACACTGCATTGTTTTGCCTTCTGAACTTTAGGGACATCCAACCTACTAATGTGTAATGGGAGCAATGATGGGTGGAGTGAGGCACACTGGTAATAAACCTTATTGCCCTGTGATAGAGGGTGTCAAGTTTGGTCAACAGGGCATTTGGAGCATGTCCATAAATGAAATCTGCGTAATCTAACTGTGGCATAAACGTGGTTTGAACTAGTCTGGTTTTAGCCTCCTGAGTGAGAAGGTTTGTAATTCTGAAAAAAGAGACCTAATCTCTGTTTGAGTTTTTTAGATAGTTCCTCTATGTGGTTGGTGAAGGAAAGACTGTGATCAATCCAAAACCCTAGGTATTTAAATACTGGTATGGATTCTAGGTATTCACCGAGAAGAGTAGTGATCTGTGGAACATAACCTAGGGTGGAGTAATTATGTGCATTAGAAAATGGGGAGAAAGGCATAACCTTAGTTTTTTTGGCATTTAATAACAGCTTTTGATTCAGAAGGTTTAGTTGCAGCCAATTAAATTCCAATTGGAGTTCTATACAGGCCAGTTCAGGAGTAGGTCTATCAATACACAGGACCGTGTAATCCACGAATAGATGGATATTAGCAGATCTGATACATGTGCCAATGCTATTAATGTAAAGTGCAAAAAGAAGAGGCCCCAAAATGGATCCCTGTGGTACTCCCCTCTGAAGATTTTTCAAGGGATAGAGTTCACCGTTTCTTTAACCTGTTGGTATCTTCCAAAGAGATAGCAGGTAAACCATTTTAATGCCAGAGAGTCCAGACCAAGCTTTTGAAGGGAGACCAGAAGCAGGTCATGGTCAACCATGTTGAATGCCTTACTCAAATCAAAAAATAAGGTAAATACATAATTCTTTGCATCTAAGGCATTGTACCAGTCACTAGTGACCTTTGCGACAGCAGAGACTATGCTGTGGCGTGGTCAAAAACCTGATTGCACTGGATTTAGTATGTTTAGGGTCTCCAAGAAATTCCTAAGCTGGCTGTTTATAAGTTTCTCTAACAATTTGGAGATGATGGGGAGCAGAGCTATTGGCCTGTAATTGTTCAGATCACTAGGGTCATCAGATTTATGTAGCGGGATGACATGGGCTGTTTTTCAAATGGCGGGAATGTCACCCTGAGCCAAGGACAGATTAAAGATGTGTGTAATCAGTGCTGACAAGACATGATAGTTAATTTTAAGGAAATAAGGATCAATTTGATCAGCACCTGTGCTCTTTTCTTGTGTCCATACCCAATATAAGGTTTTCCACCTGTTTCAGCGAGACAGGGGAAAAAGAGAAGACTGCCTAAGGCACAGAAGTGTACTTGGCTGAACATACTGGGTCCAGCACATCAATCTTATTACGTAGGTTATTTACAGGGGTGGTGTCGAATTCGAGACCAGAAGGCACAAAATGATTATTGTGTAGATCCAGAATTTCATGTTTGTTGGTGGTAGAAGAGCCTCCACAGGACATTTTTTCAGGGAGTGAGTTAGCAGGTGTGTAGCCCTCAATATCCCTTAGTGTCTTCCAGAATTTGGCTGAACATTTGGAAGAGGAATCCAGTTCTGTGTGGAAGTATCTGACTTTTTCTGACCTAATGAGTTTCATACATAGATTTCTTGCTGCTCTGAAAGCTGCCCAACCAGTGGGAGCTTGGTTTTTGGGGCTTTTTTCCATAGATGGTCCCTGCTTAGTAGGTAGGTTTTAAGACTAGCCGTGAACCAAGGGTTCGATTTTTTCTTGGTATGGACTTTCACAAGGGGTGCATGCCAATTTATAGCACTCAGGACAATGCCTTGAAATTGGTCATAAGCCTCATTTACCATAGGGGCCAGGTTGAAATCTTGTCAATTCTTGTATTTGAGGTCCGAAAGAAAGGCGTGAATGTCAACATTCCCTTTACTTCTTTTGAGGGTGTACCTAGAGGAAGAGACTGGCTTGGTTGCTGATCTAACACATGCTATGGGGCAATGATCACTAGTATCATTAAAGAATACATCTGAATGAGTGAACAGATGTGGCTTGTTCACTAGCATAAGGTCTATCAGACTACTGTTGGCTGGATTTTTCTTATTTGGTCAGGTGACATCTGAGATGAGCTGAGTGAACCCAAAAGCATCACAGATTTCTTTTAGGGATTTTGAACTGTCTGAGAGCCAGTCCAAATTAAGGTCACCCATAATGATGACCTCAGATGACAGTGCTTTCAATTTACACAAATGGTTCAGCACCTTGAGGCCCACTGGCGATGGTCTGTAGCCTCCCAAGATGCAAAGTGAAGTAGCAGTGGACAATTGAACCTATAAGGACAGACATTCAAATTCCTGGGAGATCGCGGTATAGTCTACCACAGACACAGTGAATTTGTCATGTATCTAAATGGCTACCCCATTTCCTCTAGAGGGTCTGTCCATTCGCAAAACATTGTAGGATGGAATATTAATTTCATTATCCGGGGTGGATAAGCTGAGCCAAGTTTCAGTGACCACCAGTACATCAGGCTTAGAATGGTTAATCCAAGATTGAAGAGAATCAAATTTCCTTAGAAGACTACATGCATTTATATGTATTAGCCTCATTCCCTTTAATTGGGCCAATTCAGAGAGGGAGAAGATAGAAGCGATCGGACCAGGGTTCAACTCAACATTGAAACAGCCAGGAAAAACGGCTCCGTGTTCAGCTGTGCTAGCACTAAAAGCTACAACTGTCAAAAATCAAAAAAGCACTGCACCAGCCATCAGCATTAATGCAAAAAGTTTATTACTCACACATGAGAGCGGATAAAACTTTTGAAAGTGCCACACAGGACAAACAGTGTCCAATGAAGGGCCGCCTTCTGCCAGAGTGCACCAATCAATTGTGCAGCTTAGGATTAGAGCACCTAGGTGAAGCAGTTACATGCTAAGACTTCAGGGCAGGCGGGAAGAGATAGTGACTGTGGCAGGCCAGTAGGAATGCCAGCACCGCAGCCGTAGCAGCGATACCCACTCAGGACAGTCCTGGAAAGACTTCAGGGCAGGCTGGCAGGGATGGTGACTGTGGCGGGCCAGTAGGAATGCCAGAGCCACAGCTGTAGCAGTGATGCCCACTCAGGGCAGTCCTGGAAAGACTTCAGGACAGGCAGACAGAGATGGTGACTGTGGCCGGCCTGTAGAAACGCTGGAGCTGCAGCCGTAGCAGTGATGCCAGCTAAGGGCAGTCCTGGAAGAGAGAGAGAGGGTATGGAGGGCATGGGTTCTCCCTTAAAAGAGACCAGAAATGCATGATACAGAAATTGGCAACAGTTAGTAATTTTCCTGTTTACAGAAATAAAATTCATACCTCCAAGTGATCCATATTTGACTGCACCTGAATAAACACAGATGGGAAAAACTGTTTCCAATTTTGTTTTTCTGTTTTTTGCTTTTTTATGGACAACATTCTGCACAGTTCACTTCATAGAACCAGTGGTTTGGAGTTTTCAATATGTCACAGTCTGTGTAAAGAATGCTCAGCATGAGCTGTTGACCTATTAGAACCATGCTCAGACTTCTGAACACAAACCGTGGCATAGTTAAAAACCCATATCACTGTTACCAAAAAGAGAACTATAAGAAATAATCCATAATAAAAAAAAAAGAAAATATGTTTTTTTACATCACTTTTTATGTTTCTGTGTGCATGCATGCACATGCAAACATTTTATTACAAAGAACTACTTTTCAGAGGTGCATCACTTTTGGGTCCAATGCAGCTCAAGCTTCAACGGACTCAGCAGTGACAGACCAATGACCAGGCACTCTGTTTATGACACTAGTCACTTTTTGCTGGGTGGAAACTTCTCGTAGTTGAAAGAATCAATGCACTCCTATGAGAGTGTGCTTTCGATGCTTTCACCTGCATGAAGCCGCCCAGCAAGGAGCTGAGTTGGCAGCATGACATAGTTTTACCCTTATATCCCAAACACTGATCACTGAATAGTGAACACAGAGAAGGTACCGGTTGTCCTGGTTGTTTTGGTAGCCTCTTTGTCTTGTCTTGTTGAATGAGGTGCTAATTTGTTAAGCACGCTGAGTCTCATCTAATCACTCCCCTCTTTCACTCGTTATTATAGCTATGGCCGCTATAGCTGCTATGTGAAGAACTCCGTTTTCTCAGCTGTTCTTAATCAGCTGGTAATAGTTTTTTATAAAGAAAATTATATCTCCATTTTGCTCAGTCCACTGTTTGCCTTCATACCTCTGTCTCCATCATGGTCTGCTCAAGTCTTGGTGCCCAGTCCTGCAGTCCAGCAGTTTAGTAAAGTTGCTCGCTCCTAACCCTCACTATTGCCAACAGCTGACCCTTCCCTCATGAAAAGCTCTCAGTCCCAGCCTCCCATTTCTCTGGTTCTCAGTTGTGCTTTCCAGTTTCCACTTTCAAGACACTTTCAATACCTCGCAGAGCAAGGGGGAGCGAGAACAAACAAAGCTATGAGAAAACAGCAGCCAGAGACCGAATTTCACTTTCAGTAAAACTTACCCCAGGAGAGTGAGGGAGTAAGAAAAGAGAGAAGGGGGGGGGGCAGTGCACAGCAACTCAGAGAGCTGGTGAACAGCATTGTAAACGTGAGTTGCTCCTTTGGTACAGACATTAGAGGGACAGTTACAAATTAATGATTAAAATAATAACAAAAAACAAACCAGTGTGCTTAACTGAGAGAGTGTGCGTAACTGCCTGCCTTTTAACTGCTGTCAAAAACTGTGCTCAAAATAAATACTGAGACTGCTCTGCTGTGCACTTTCAGTCAAAATAACTACACTAATGTCTGCCTGCCAGAACAGTGCCCCAAAAATACTGTGGCCAAACACAGAGACTGTCTTGCTATATGAGTTAAATGCTAAGACTGCCCTGTTATGTGCTTTTAAACCAAAATAACTGCACTAACTTCGCCTGCCTGCTATCAATTCAATGTAGTAACACAGCAAAAGGTGATATGCACCACAACAAGAGGCAAAATACAAAACGATATAAGGTGGGAAGTCCACAGCCACTGGGTACTCTGTAACCTAACCCAGGTACCCAGGCACTTTGCACATCCGAGCTTAGTCAGGGGCCTTGTACTTCTTGGTATAAGTGTACAGCATCTTCTGCTGTGTTGTTATATTGAATTGACAGCATCTGAACTTTATACCAAGTCTTACTGCTGATCTCATCTGTGTCAATCTTCACCATTCATCACTGTTGAGCATCTGCCGTCGGTCAGGACCTCGCGGGAGTTTTTTGTTTTTTTTAAAGATAGGTGGAGCCGATGCACCGTCGGCGCCGCCTCGAAAACCGACACACTGCGGTAGCACTCACGGATTAGCCATTGAGCTGTGTTGACTCCTCCTGCCTGTCAGTTCTTCGTCTTCCACCATAGGGTCACCTCGGTGGGAAGCTCTGAACAGTTCTAGGCCTGCTCCGCAGTAGTTTTACGAGAAATTTTACCTTTGAAGTCCATCGGTCCTCCTGCCGATTCTGTTTCTGCCTCCACTCGATGTCGCCCAGTAAGATCTATCCTTAATGCTATGCCACACTTAGTCCTAAAAACAATGATAGGGATAGCACTCCTTGCAACTTTTGCATCCCTACCACCTACGCTCCACCCCAATCCACTACCAGGCCACCCAAACCTCTCCCTATTCCACTGCCACCCCAGTCACAGCTCCACTACCACAAATGGCCAATCCCCCATGGGGACACACTTTTCCTGGATTCCTGGCCCATCCATCATCCCCCCATCTTTCCACTCAGGGCTGGCCATATTGAAACTACACACATCAGGCTTGTTCACACAGCCTCCCCAGTCTCCATTACCCCGCCGCAAACCAATAAAAATACTAGCAAACCTAAAACTGGTACTAACTTTAGCACTCCTACTTGCTGGGGACATTGAGCTAAATCCCAGACCTGCCACCAGTGCTTGCCGATCCCCACCCCACTGGCCAACTACCCAGATGCCTAAAAATAGCTCACCTAAATATACTCAGCCTCCTACAAAAAATGTCTGTACTACAAACCCTAGTACAAACACTATGCCTTGACGTCCTAATTATCACAGAGACCTGGCTGAAACCACACAACCCAGATGCTGAAGTGGCTCTTCCTGGAAAATCCATCACCAGTCAGGACCGCCCTGGCAAAAAGAGAGGTGGTGGTGCAGCCATTTACGTATCTTCCCAGGTACAATTCTCACCTGTCTCGTTACCTGCCTTCCCTGACAACATCGACTCCTCACTAATAAAAATCTCCCTACCCCACTCCATCCCTATTTTTATAGCAGGGACCTATTGTTCCCCTGATTCCCTTTTAACTTCTGTTGTAGCTCATCTAGACACCCTAAAAACCATCACCTCTGGTGGGGAGCTCCACATCCTAGGTGATTTCAACTTTAACTGGCTCACTAGCGCTAGCTCCAAACTCCGAAACCATGTAGCTAGCTTGAATCTGACTCAACTCATCACCGAATCTATACAGCTAAACCACAAAACGCAAAACCACTCCCTACTCGACTTGGCTCTCACTTCTCACCCTCACAGGATTATAACCTCAGGCCTCCTTCCGGACTCTCTGAGTGATCACCATATTATATATATAATACGTAAAGTATTCAAAGCAAAATCACTCCCCCCGAAAACTCTGTGTATCAGATCCTATAAATCCCTTAACCTAGATGGTCTCCTACAAGACTTAGCAAACTTGGGTTGGTCCTACATACCCCAGGCCCCTTCCATGGATCATGCCTTTGACTTCTTTAAGTCAAAATTTCTTACCGTCTGGGATTACTATGCCCCACCCACAAAGGTTAGAGTAAGGGGAGCTCATCTGCTGTGGATCACTGCTAACCTCATGGAACACCGCCGTGTCAGAGATCAGACGTGGAAAGCTTATAAGACATCAGGGAGGCACGTTGATCACCTACACTACTGAATGCTTAGAAATGCCTGCACCAGGCTTATCCACCAGGCTAAAGCCCACTACTTCTCATCATCCCAAAATAATTTCAACCATCCAGCCAAGTTCTGGAGGTCTATAAAATCACTTTTATCCCTTCCCGCCCAGCCACCCACTCCTGCCCTAGATGTGGGAGGCTCTATCATAACTGAACCACTAGCAGTTGCCACAGCTTTCAACTCAGTGTTTACTAGCAACGGGTCCCCTCACTACTCCAACCCCCTACCTGCCACACAAAACGTGACATCCTCATCCCCACTCACGCCGACCCTTCACCCGGCTTTCTCCTTCACTCTGGTTACCCCACCAGAAGTACTCAAAACCCTGCTCGCCCTAAACCCCTCCAAGGGTAGATGCACCACAGGCATAGACGCCAAAATGCTCTACCTTTCTGCACCAGCAATCGCCATGCCTCTAGCGTCTCTTTTCAACCTCTTTTTCATCTCTGCCACTCTACCTTCAAAATGGATGCATGCCACAGTCATCCCCCTCCTGAAAAGTGGTGACCCATCCTCCCCTAGTAACTACCGCCCATTCTCCCTACCGCCCACCCTAGCCAAAATCTAGGAACATCTCATCCTCTCGCAACTCACCACCTTCCTTGACTCCTCCTCTTTCTTCACCCCTTACCAGTCCGGTTTTAGAAAATCCCATTCCACTGTTAAGTCCCTCCTCAGACTCACTGATTCCATCCTCACAGGCATGGATAATAGTCATATCACATCTGCCATTTTCATCGACCTAGCCAAGGCAATTTATACAGTCTCTCATACCCTCCTTCTGTCAAAACTTTCTAAGGCAGGCCTCTCCAGTGCGGCTACACACTGGTTCAACTCATACCTGGGTGACAAGTCCCAACTGGTAAAAATTGGTGCCTCCACCTCAAACCCCCTCCCTGTCTCCATTGGTGTCCCCCAAGGCTCTGTCCTCGGCCTTATCTTATTCTCCATTTTCCTCAACGACCTTCCCTCGATCTGCCTGCATGCTGACATTCACATGTACACAGACGATACAGTCTTGTACACCTTAGGTCACTCCCCACTGGAAGTTGCATCCAAAATCCAGCAAGACTTCACTGAAGTCCAGCACTGGTTTCGTAGAAATCAACTTATTCTAAATGCCAAAAAAACAATCTCCATGACTTTCGGTACAAGACAAAGTCTCTCCCGCCTCCCTGCTTTCCCCATTCTCAAAACACTTGATGGGACCCCTCTAGAAGTTTGCACCTCTTTCAGATACCTAGGGGTCTGGCTGGACCAACACCTAGACTTTTCCACGCACATCGAAGCAACCCACAAAAAACTACACCCTAGGCTGGGGGCACTACACCGGAACCACAGCTGCATCCCTCTGCCTGCCCGCAAAGAGATCTTACAGAAAATGATCCTCCCTATTTTCGACTACAGGGACGTAGTTTATAACTCTGCCCCTAAATCCACCCTGGCTAAACTGGATTCTTTTTATAACTCCTTCTGCCGCTTTGCACTGGATTGTCCTCCCTCCACTCACCACTGCGACCTCTACAGTCACCTTAACATACCCTCCCTCATCAATAGGTGCCTATACCACTGCAACAGACTCACAGCCAAATTCTTGACCCAGCTACTGCCCTCCTACCTAGCCTGTACCCTAACAGCCCAAAAACCATCAGCATACTCACTCAGAAACTTTGACTCCTGTCTATTACAAATCCCACACATGACTACTTTTGCTGGGCAGTCGGCTTTTAGAGTCCGTCTACCAAAACTATGGAACTCTCTGCCGGCTGACATCTGGCTCTCCCCTTCCCCTAGGCAACAAATCTCCCTTTTAAAAGGGCAATCCCCATAAGCTGCTCATGTCAACTTGACGTGCACTAGCATGGGCCATGACTTAACTTGTGAGCATAATGTAATGGTCAACCACGCAATGCGATCTACGTCATTCACCCAAATGCTTAACTATCAAATTTTAATTGCCACTACCTTCCCTTCATATTCTGCCTACTATTACGCTATTTCACTCTCTCTTCTTGCATCCTGTACGTGCAGTTTTCGAGATTATTTGTCACTGAAATTATACAAATTGTACATATTGTATGTGATCTATGGAAATTGTTGCTGTCCTATAATTTCTGTATGTTGACTTGTATGTACTATCCCATTCCCTCTACCCCAAGGATGCATCTGGAATCGAGTAGTAGTCTGCTCAGTATGTCTTTCCTGGTAAAACTTTTAAATAAATAATAAATAAGTAAAAATATTTCCGCGACGTCGAGTCTATTTTGGTTTTTTTTTTTCTCCGTAGCTCATGTCTCGGTTGGAGGGCAAGAAATCTAAGACGGGTCTGCCCCCATGCGACGGTGCCCTTGCAGCTGAAAGTATTCCTTCACTGACCAGAACAACCGGTGTCTCTCGTGTCTTGGCCCGCTTCACGACATGGATTCGTGCGATGCCTGTTTCTCCATGGACTGCTGTGTCATCAAGTAACGCGCATGGAAAGTGGGGTGAGCTCCACCGACTTTCAGGGGTTGGATGCGCACTCGTTGGGCCAAGCCACACTCTCTCGGTCTTTCCTCCGGGTCCCCTCCCGGTTCTATACAGGCTGAGGAGGAGGGAGCCTCGGCTACTAGTAGCCTGACCATTGCCAAGGCTTCTTCCGCGGCACAGCAGGCCCATTCCATTCCTCCTGGGGAGAGGGCAGGAGGCACCACCATGGCAATCACCCCTTCGGTGGTGAAGGCTCCCACGGTGTCAGACCCACAGTTCACAAGGTCCAGGTCAGCGCCGTCCTCAATGCCATCTGTCGGTGCTGTTGTGGGCCTCAGCACCGTTCACGGCGCTGTGGGCCCCGACGGAGTCGTCATCAGTGCCAACTTGTTGTGCTGCACTGTGGCTTTTGTCAGAGCCGTTTGCGGTGCCGACACTGCTAGTGGCACCATGGGAGCTGCTACAGCGCCGTCTTTTTCCATGTCTCGCCTCGGTGATGTCCTCGGCACCGAGGTTGAACACGGCGTGTGTCCTCGGGGCTTGGTGCCATGGGACCTTCAGATTCCTCTGTCAGCACCGTCGTCAGTGCCACCCATGCTCTCAGCGCTGCTTGCAGCGCTGTGGGGTTGGGAGGCGCTGTCCTCAGCACCAAGTCTGCCATTGGCACCATATTCGGTGCTGCCCCTGCCCTCGTTGCCGCTCATAGCACCATGGGGCCAGGCGGCAACATTCTCGGTGCTGATGGGGCTGTCGTTGGTGCCGTCTTCATCCTCGGCACCGCTCGAGGCACCATGGGACCAGATGGTGCCGTGACTGGTCCCAGCTCTGGAGCTCTTGTTCGGGCTGGGGCTGTGCCCCCTGCAGATTCTGTTCATGGGACTGCGGGGGGCACTGGCACTGGCATGGGCACAGCTTTGGTTTCTAGGCCTCTGGGCAAGGATGGCAGTGGGCACCCTCCTACGGTTTGGCACAGGGCCTCAACCTCTACCTCCTCGGAGGTGGAGTCGAGCTCTGAGTCAGACGTTCAGTCAGGCTGTTGAGGTGGGAAGCCCAGTAGTCTCCTCGACAAGATGGAGTCATCCCCCTTCTGAGGTGGGGTTGATGGCTACCGAGACTGGGGTCAGGGGTGCTAACCAGCAGACAGCGGTGCAGGCCACCATAGCTCTGCAGCCTGGTCTTGGTGATTTCACTGACCCCTCAGTAATGTTACCCCCACCTGTGGTGTGCCTAGATCGCCCAACTTTGGGACCGATCAGAGCACCTACAGGAGGGGAGAGTACTGTGCCCTGGATAGCCCCTTCGGGAACTTCCCAGAGATGCCAGCTACCTAGGCTTGCCCTCTCAAGGAGGAGGAGGGCTCTTTTGGACTCCGAGGGGTCGAGGTGCAGAGGGTCGGCACTTTGGCCTTTTTTGGGGGTCCACCCGGGCTCCAGGAGAAGCCGTAGTGTGGATCTCCGCTCTTCCTCCTTGGTCTCTTTGAGAGAGTCTCATTATTTTGAGTTAGGGGACCATCCTTCTGGACCTATTCGTCCCCGGTCACCCCACAGGGGAGATTCTTCTGGGTGCAGCCAAGGCAGTACCGAAATGGTTGTTCAGCTGTCAGCTGTGGGGTCTTCCGGAGCACCTTCTTCCGTGGGTGCCCACGATCCACTCCTTAGCCCAGGCAGAGGTCAGCTGAAATCTCTTCTCGGCTCTGTCCCCATCCCTCTGCCACATTCTCCTGTACTTCCAGGCATCCTTGGTCCTAGTGGGCCTCTCTCCTGGGAGCAGTTCAGAGCATTGGCTGCTCGGTTCCCTGATTATGTTAGAGCAATGGACAGTCAGGTTTTTCAACCTCCCCCCATGCAGCCACCCACTGAACAGCAGTGCCTTCCAGCTTCTCATCCCCCACTTCTGGGGGAGAGGAAACTTCTGTCCACATCTCTCCAGCTGCTGATCTCACTGAGTATCAGCGATTCCTCGTGAGGATGTTGGAGGACTTGCACCTTACTCCTTCCACTATCAGCAATTCTGAGCACTTGGTGCACGCCTTTCTTGGTGATTTTGGTGAGGCCACCCTTGTGGTGCCACCCTGGCCTGCTCCCTTTCAGGAGGCATCATTGCGTGCCTGGCACAGACCCTTCTCCGGAGTTCCTGCCCCATGGGATCTCAGTCAGAGGTATTGCGCACCTCCAGTGTCTTCAGGTTCCATGCCTCATCCACAGTCTGGATTGAAGCAGTTGGATACTCCTGATGGGCTTCACGCCCTTCACTGTGACTGGCCTCCAGATCAAGACTCCTTGGATTTTAACTTCTGGGGTAGGAGGACTTTCTGCTCAGCACAGTTACTTCTTTCTATTTCTGCACATCAGGCCCACTATGCAGCCTATGACAGGTTCTTGTGGCCCAGGCTGGGTCAGCTCCTAGCCTCATTGCCTGATAAGAAGCAAACCAGACAAGCCATTGCACTCTCTGCACGTGGCCTGGAGCTAGCAAGGCACCTAGCGAGGGCATCCTATGATGCCGAGTTAGCTACCAGGGTCGTAGAGACAGCGATCTGCACTAGGTGGATGGCATGGCTGTGTCTTTCCCGGTTGTCATCCTTGGCCCGGAGTAGGCTGATTAACTCCGCTCACCAGGGAACCTATCTCTTCTCCCATAGAGCGAGATGGCGCTTGTTGGGGCAACTTTCTTCCCCCTCCGGGGGAGACTCCATCTCACTCTCCCCACTCTTGGGCCAATCCAGGCCTTGAATGTTCCCCCTCTTAGTGTGCCACCCACTGAGAGCTAAGGGATTTTATGCTTTAGGGTGTAAAACAAAACCCCCTTCGGGGGGACTCGGTACTCACCCAACAGTGATGATGGTGAAGATTGACACAGATAAGATATGAAAATGATGTACCTACTGTAATTATGATCTTTCTGTATATCTTCGCCATTCATCACGATCCCACCCTCCATCCCCCTGGGGCCTCAGTCTCTGGGTCCCCCACCCTCTCTGTGCCCATTCCTCCCCCTCTCCTTTGTTAGGAGTGGGGTAAAACAGAGGCACACAGGGGAGTAATGTTCCAAGGAGAGTTGGCAGCGGGGGGGGGGCACTTCTTCTCCAGTGCCTTGGCTCCACCCCTGTGGGGAGGGAGTTGACAGTTGCCCTCCTTTCTTTCCTCCTCCCTGTTCCCACCCAACCTATTTCTCCTGTTTAAAAAAAAAGAAATAAATTTTTCTCCCCCTTTTTCACCAATAATCTTCTCTTGAGAGGATGTTAATTCCCTGTACCCTGTCCTTCTTCCAGAATAGCCAGATCTACTTATCTGGAGTGTTTGCCAGTTATTCCGTGCCTTGAATTCTGGCAGAAAGCCTTTGCTACTCCTTGCAGTTCCTATACAATCTGGAGATGGACCAGGGTCTGGGATGTGTCAACCTCTTCCCCTCTCTTCCAAAATTCTTTACCAACCCTACCTCCCTCTTCCTTTTCCAGAGATTGGGGCCCCTCCCAATCCCTTTAGTTTTCCAACTCTTCTCTCTTCCTGTCCTCTCAGTTGTTACTTCTCCTTTTGGTTCATACATCTTTTCCTTTTTCTGTCCCTTGGACTTCCTTGTCCCACCCTCCACTCCCTTCCGCTTACCTCTCTGACGACTCAGAACTGGCAGGCAGGAGGAGTCGACGCAGCCTAACGGCCAACCCGTGAGCGCCACGCAGTGCGTCGGCCTCGAGGGTGGTGCCGATGGTGCGTCAGCTCCGCCTACCTTTAAAAAAAAAAAAGTCCAGTGGGGTCCTAATCTCTGGCAGATATCCAACAGTGATGAATGGTGAAGATACACAGAAAGATCATAATTACGGTAGGTATGTAATTTTCATTTTTTTGTTCTCAGCTACTGTAGAACTGTAAATAACCATGTCAAGTTTATATCACAGTCAGCTGATTGATCCTGTCTTTGTGCCAAAGTAACAAATTGCCACTGGCTGCCAGACAGGATCAGATGTTTCTGATGGCTGTCAAATATGACAGCTCTTCACTCATTCAGTTTTTGCAGATTAGCAAAGCTCACTGTGTAGTGTCGTGTTATATCAATAATGTCTCTTGTACGGTGGCTCAGTACTACCCTGAAAAAGCAATAAAACGAGATTTTACTACTCTTCAGACATCTGATATTGATGCTGAGGTTCTAACTATGATGGCTGGTATTTCTCACCTGACGGCCAAAGCTGTCATGGAAAAAAACTTGCCTCAATTGTTGCTTCCCCCCCAGCCATAAAAAAAAAAGTACAGCACAGGTGTATGAGCCAGAGGTCCATTTTGAGATTGTGTAATATTCCTGTCAGCATGGTGTAATGAACACTGTAAGATTCTACCAAGCTAAATACAAATGTAAAATTAATGAAAGTATCGTGCAAACCTTCAAATGTGATTATCTGGCTAAACTTAAAGAAAATCCTGATCTGGATGCATTACCAATGTCACTGCCCATTAAGTACCATGGCCATCCACCATTGTTAATGGAAGATGTGGAAATGGAGCTGAAATCAATTGTGAAGTCGCTGAGGGCCGAGGTTGCTGTGGTAAATGGCAGAGTTTTGTCTGCCATAGCAACCGGTATTGTAAAATGATCTCATCCTGAAATGCTTACTGAGAATGGCGGCAGCCTGTCATTTTCAAGACAGAGGTCCCGGCTGATTTTGAACTGTATTGGTTTCAGTAAGTGCAAGGGGACCGAGGCTGCTCAGAAAACACTGATGGATTTTAATGTCCTTAGATATGTTCTTGCAGCATATCTCTAATGCTGCTGGGAAAGAGCTCATCCCAGCTGACCTTCTTATAAGCATGGACAAAACAGGGATTAACCTCATCCACTGTTCCGAATGGACAATGGAAACAGTCAGAAAAAAAACAGGTTGAGGTGTCAGGACTTGGAGATAAGTGCTAGGTGATTGTCATACTGTCATGCACTCTTTCTAGTCACTACCTCCCTCGCAGGCCATCTATCAGGGAAAAATCAATCAGTGCCACTCCAGTTTCAGTTTTCCTGATGGTTGGGACATCACCCATAGTGAAAATCATTGAACCTACTCAGAAACCACTATATGCTACACTGATTCGGTAATTGTGCCACACATCAATGTCATTAAACAAAAAAACAATCATCCTGACTGCCAGAGATCACTGCTGATCTTAGATTTGTTTCGTGGCCATGCCACTGGAAATGTGTTACAAAATTTTGATAAACACAACATTATACCAGCATCATGCACCGATCTGCTTCAGCCTCTTGACGTATCCATTAACAACGTGTTTAAAAATGAGCTGAAGGAGCAATTTACTAATTGGTATTCCACACAGATATCAAACCAGCTTAAGGGTTGAAGTATGAGTTAAAATATTTCAGTGGACCTCAGAACAACTACTCTTAAAACGGGCATGCACAGTGGCTTGTGAGCAGCTTTACAAAGTTAGCTACATGTACCAAGAACTGTCTCAGAGGCTATGAGAAGGCTGGTATACTGCGAGCCCATGCTGACTGTCTGAATGAAATCTGCAGTGAAACTAACAGTACTGCATAACATCATGAAATCATGTTACCTTTTCTAAAGTATACTGTAGTTTGGCTTAACTGTTTTTATTGTTTTTTCTGTCCTTACATTCAGCTTTTGTGAATGACTCCGGCATTGATCGAGTGAGCTGAGCCAGGCAGGATTGCACTGAAGAGAACTCCCAGTTCTTTGTTTCTCCTTTATCTCCTTTTCTCCTTTTTTTAGATTTTTCTATCACTAATTTAATAATGTTTTTTTGCACAAGAATTAAAACTTTGTGTCCACATATGCTGCTCTAAATCCTGTTACATTTCCTTACAGGATGAGATGCTGAAATGCCATTGACCATGTGGCCCCAAACAAACAAATACCACTGTCAAACAAATATCGCACCTGAAAGGTATAGCGTGGTAATAGTCATGTTTATTTAGCAGCAATGTATTCTATTTCTACAGTATGTCTCTGTATCTGTATGCAGCGTCTTTCTGTGTTCTGCCTTTTAATATAGCCCCCCAGCACAAGCCAGCAGCTAGTGTTCACTGTCACAAATGCACTCCACAGGTCAGGCCCTCTGCTCACACGGTGCCAAACCTCGTAGTGCAATATGTGAACAGGAGACAAACAAGGTAACCCTCCTGTCTGTTTTGGGTCTGAGTCAGCTAGTAGCCATGAGTCCTGAGGTAAAATATGAACCATTTTTTGCTAGCACGCCCAGTTAACAGGATCAGATATTGTGCCCTCTTCTGGGAAATGCAGTTCAATACCTTACCCAGTAGGCACCCAGCCTGGTTCACAGTTCTACCCTTTTGACTCAGTTTGAGATGGTAACACACTTCAGCCCTTAACAGTTGTCAGAATTATCCAGTACTGTTTCAGCATTTACATGCAAAAGAAAAGGCTCGAGCAGGATTAAGGAAACCAAACTATCTACTAGAATTAAAACAAAATAGCAAATACATACAAAACATAGAACATATAACATAAACATTTACAGTCAAAATAAATTGGAAATTACAGAAGCAAAATGCCTGGTGCTTAAATTTCTAAGGTCTAACTCAGTTTCAGTTTGATGTTACCTATTTTGCCAGAAGTGCCATTTTGTCCAGAACACACTGTGTGTGGGTTCACTTAGAAGACCAGAGATAGATGTGTCGACTCCTTTCAGCCAGAGTGATAATAGGCTAAAATGCCCTTCGCATCCTGTTAGGTCACAGCTTATGAGGTCACTGTTAGTCCTGTAATTAATTTGTTACCTAACCAAGTATATCCAAAAGGGTGTAATTTTACTGCTGGCTTGAAATCTGCAAAGTTAGCAACATCAAAATATGACAGTCTCTTTGATCTGAGCATTCACCTTTGATCCTTAGAAAACACATCCTGACAAACACTGTTTCTTTAAGAGCTTTTGCATAAAATGAACTAAGACCTAGCCCCAGGAACCACCCCCTGAGGACGTACTGTTGTATGAAACCGGTTGGGACTTCTGAAGATATCCAGCCATTACCACTATGGTGGTGCGTGTAATTTATTTATTTCAATAAAGCCTGTGTGTGCCGTATCCATTGAGTGTTAGCATTTGTTCTGATTTTCTGATACGCCATTGTACACCAAGCACCTTCTGGTGAGCGAGTGAGCTGTTTTGCCTTGCATTGAGGGTACTGAAATGTAAAGTAAAATATTTATACCTGCTGTGCTACCATCTGTATACCGTCTGGCGGCAGGACATTGACTTGACCCTCTCCCCCTGTTGAGAAGACAGCTATCTCTAATGCACTTTCTCTTTAATAATTACAAGCCTTATGTATGTTTTAATTTTTAATAAGAGTGTGAAGTGATCTGGGCCAGGATTCACAAACCTTTGCTGGGGCACAAATCCGTTTTTGTGCCGAGTTGGTATTCAAGTGCTCAAACTGGGTCTGCACTCAGGCAGAGTGTGGATGGGAGCACAATGCAAATGAGGAGACCTGAATATCAGCACAGTCCAATTCACAGAGCATTTGCTCCATGCAAAGGCCTCTTGTGCAGTCCCTTTGCATGGAGAAAATACCACTGAACGAGACCTTGGCTTAATCCCACGCAATCTTAGTGGTTGGCGGAGGTACTGCATTGCCCCCCTGCTGATTGCTGGCCTGATGAGAAAAATACAAGTTTCCCTGGTGCTAGTGTCCCCCCCCAACCACGAGCCTCATGACAAAAGGATAAGTTTCCCTGGTGCTACTAGGTCCCCCCACTGATCACCGGCCTGATGACAAAAAACATATGTTTCCCTGGTGCCACTGGATCCCCACCACCACCTCGTCATCACCGATCACTGGCCCAATTACAAAAAATAAGTTTCCCTGGAGCCAGTGGTCCCTCCCCCCATGATCGCCAATCATCGGCCCAATTACAAAACAGAAACTTCCCTGGTGCCAGTGGTCCCCCCCCCACACATGATTGCTGGTCATTGGACTGATGTAGAAATACACCCTTCCTTATAGCAGTGGTTCCCCCCTGCACCCATGCCTGATCTATGAGTAATATTCCCTGGTGGCCAGTGGTCCCTCCCCCGTCTGAACCTTATCCCGGTGTGACAAGCCACCCCCTCAAAACACCCCCAGTCCCGGTTCTATCCTGTGATCTCCACCCCCCAGCCCATCCCTTGATGGTGGCCAGTGGTCCTCCTCCCTAATCTGGTTTTATATATGTATGTACATCCTGGTGCCTAATGAACCCCCCCTTCCTAACCCCACTCTAGCGACAGCTCAATTCATACACTTCATTCCCTGGTGTCCAGTGGACACCACACCCCAACAGGCAGTGCCTCACCACCCCAATCCCCTATCCTTTCCCTAAGCCATCAACTGGTACAGCCCTCCACTCTCCAGCACGGCCGGCCACCAACTGAGCTGTCAAGGATGTGTGCTGTATACAGCATGTGCTCAATGATTGATAAGTGAGCTGTAGGGTTGGGGGGTCCAGTGGACACCAGGGAATGAAGTAAATGTATTGATCGATTGCCATATCAGGGTTAAGAAGGGGGATCCAGCTAGATACACTCCAACTGAAGATTGGGATTTTGTTGTCAATCACATAATTTGCCTGCATTCACTGAGATTTGCATCTGTAAATTAATGTAGTGGTATGGACATTGTTATCTTCTTTTATAAAAGGGGGTAGTATAACTCAGTGGGTACAAAGTAGACCCAGGTCTGAATCACACCACGCCTTTTCATTGGTGCTGAACCTTCCTACAGTAGCTTTTCTTTATCTCCCTCATTCTCATTTTATCCCCCTCCATGCTTGCCAGAGGAGTGCTGACGCTCTCCATGACATGTACAGCACTTTGGGACACAGCATTAAGAAAAGCACTATGTAAATACAAATGCCTTTCCTTTTCTTTCCTCCAGCATTCTAAGGAAAGCTTTCTACAGAAGTAGCTCTGCATTTGAAAAAGGTTTCCACATTGAGTGCCATTCATACCAGAATTGGGTTGTATTGGTCTTGACGGTGACTATGGGACAGACATAAAGACCCTTCTCAGAGTTGTCTTTTTGATTGTTTATTTCCCTGTGTTATCTTGAGATGTGCCTGATAATGGCCATGTTTTTCCACCTCCTCAGGACAGGAGTGTGGGTAAGTGGTTCCCATCACGGCTGATTCCAGTGCAGCTCCATGGTCCGCCAAACCACTGGCAGGATTCAGAGCTGTATGAGCTCTGGGCATCCTATGCTCCACCCTCAGGAGCTGAACACCATAGCACCATAATGCACTTGTCCTTCCAGTCAGTCTTTGAGTGGCATTCCGAGACTCACATATGAAGAACCCTTATTTCCACAGGGAAGAAACACTGGGTTGATACCTACTCTTTATTTTCACTCATGAACCAAACAGTGAAGTGATCATAAAATTATTGTTTGCCAAGAAAATCTCTACTTTCACCTTAAGTGGTATACTAATTGCAAGGCCTGTCACATCCTTCAGTGTAAAGTTGCTTTTGTGTGCTCCTGGTGAAATGCCAAAATGTGCTGTGCCCAGAATCCACACACCATTCTACTATGAAACTTCTGAAGTGGATGTAAGTCATAAGAATGAAGAATGATGCATGCATGACTTGTGCATCCATTTTTCCATTGTGCATACATTTAAAACAGCTGTTCACGCTGCCCCCATTGGACACACCATTGTATTTATGACAGACTGCAATAGCTGTCGCTTATCTAAAAACACTCGCAGCTTCTTGGAGTATATGGATTTAAATACTAGCACAACAAACTTACCAG
This sequence comes from Neoceratodus forsteri, assembly GCA_016271365.2. Lineage (NCBI taxonomy): Eukaryota > Metazoa > Chordata > Ceratodontiformes > Ceratodontidae > Neoceratodus > Neoceratodus forsteri. Next base: position 400,748,533 of record CM057454.1, read on the forward strand.
CTGCATATCTAAACAATCTACTTACCCATTCTCCCACTGCTGGGCACAGCCTACATACTCTTTCTCAACCTGGTTCCTCATTCCTAGGTGCAAAAAGAAGTCTGGTCAGCTTGCCGTCTGCTACAGGCTCCCACAATTATGGAACAACTTAGCTTTGGATATTTGCCACCTAACAGTGTTCCCACCACAAAACAATCCCTTGAGATACTGCTCACGTCCCACTGTGACTGCACCATACTGTTCATCTGTGTCTGTCATGAATTAATTGTTGTACATACTACACACTTTTGCTAGTTTTGTACCTATTATCATAAAATACTGCATTATACTGAATAGCTTTTCATGTGTTTATAATATACTGCTATTTATATATGCCTACTTGACTTGATACATATTGTGGATCTGCCCTTTTAATCCTTCCCCTTCCCCCACTTTGCATCTGTAAATGAGATTCCTGTTGTGTCTCTGAATGTTTACTTGGTGAAACAATTTCCATAAATAAATATAAGCCTGTAAAAATGACATGTATTGCTGCATTTACTGGAAATCATCAGCTGAGACTGATGCAACGTCAGCAAAGTGGGCCTTGTGAACAGCTAGGAAACAGTGCATTTAACCCAGATACACAGAAATTGTTTTATAAGTTAAAATTAAATATTCTCTATCCATCATTTCCGAAACCATTTTATTCTAATCAGAGCATTGCTGGCTGAGCTCTGCTACATGATCAGTGCGTGTTTGTTTGGGCTAAGGGGAACTAGTGCTTTAAAGGTTTTGTGCAGGTATTCTATGCAACAAAATTGTAATCATTAGGTGGTGGATGCAGAGGCCATGAATTAAGCAGGTGATTCTTCTGTGGATCATTATGGATTTTGGCTGCAAGATCACTTTGCTTATTTATATATTTGTTTGTTTATTTATTTATATATTTATTAAAAGTTGTTGGGCAGGAGAGGCACACTGAGCTGCAGCTCATTTCCAGGTGCAACCCAAGGCAAAGATGAGTAGGGAAGTTTACAAATACAGAAACTGTAACTTAATACATATAATGAACTAAATACAGAGTACATAAAGGTTCTGTACAGTGCAGGTAGCAAAAAACAAATCAGAAATGGCAGTGTAACAGAGTAAAGTGATGCTAACAATAGTGCAGAAACAGCATATACAACAATTGTGCTTGGTGGCGACAGAAAGAGAAAGAGTAGGGGGAAGCAAAAGCTGTAAAAGGAGGATCGAGATAGGGACAAAATAAACTGGGACAAATAGAGATGGGGTGCAAAAAAAAGTAGCTGAGCAAGGGGTGACGTTCTAGGGGGAGGGTTATGACATGAGAGAATTAGTCTAGGCAGGGTCAGGAGTCTGGGAACACATGTCAGTAGGATAGAGCACACTTTAGGTAAGAGATGGAAGGGGATGTCTAATGTGGAAGGGGAGGGAGTTCCAGATAGAAGACAGTCTGTAAGAGAAAGCAGCTAAGATAGAACAGGAGGAGGGCCAAGAGAAGGAAAAAGTACAGGCATTCCTGGACCAAAGAGGGTAGGAGGCCTCAGGTGAAGGAGATAGGAAGGAGAAGAGGTAGGAGGGTATACCCCAGAATCGAACACCTTGAACTTTGGATGTCAGATTCTTGCAAACTGAACATTTTTTGGAAAAAACAAATACACTTTTAGTTTGCTTGGTTTGCTTTGGTCCACCTGCTGTGGACCAGGCTAAAGGGTGAACCATTTTCACACTAAACAGTTAACACAAGCTTGCCCAGGAGTCAATTACATGGTACAAGCCTTAATCTGGTGTCAGTTTATCACTAGAGTGCAGTGAGACGCCTCGCTTGCGTGGTCTGCAGAGAGGTAGCTTAGCTTGGGTACTCATGATTTCAGTTAGTTTAGCTAGGAAAAATCTTCTACCAAAAACATGTGGGGCAAAAAAAAAAAACGAAAGGCAGAATTGAAAAAGAAACTACATGATGTGACTGGTGTTAACAACGCTGGTCCTGATTTCTTATTTGTACTATAGGATATAATGTGTACTTGTGTTGTGCAAAAACAGGGGGCACTAGTATTAGTAATGGTTCACTAAAATGAAATAATAACAGGCTGCCAGCACAGTGCTAGTTAATTCTTCCAGGACTCATATTTTAACAATCCTTAATGATAGCACATTATTAAAACAGGGTACCCTAGGGTAAACATCCCCCTCCCTGGTCTTGGTAATCTTTATTATACTGATTCCCTGGTAGTTCCCTGGTAGAGCAGTGCAGGAGGAGTTTGTGGAGTTGGGGAGGGGCCTAAGGCAAGTAGCACACACAGTATCCTTCTCAGAGGTGCTGCCTGTCTATGGCAAGGGTGAGGCAAGGGTACTTCACACCATTCAATTCATTGGATGGTTAAATAAATGGTGTAGAGCACAGGGGTTTGGCTTCACTGGGGACTGGGGTTCCACCTGGAGGGATACCAGCCTATACTGGCAGAGTGGTCTGCATCTGGCCAGGAAGGGAACAAGTCTTCTGGACAAGCAGTTTAAATGATTCATTGGCAAGCTTTTAAACTAGTCAAGGGGGAGGCACTGATAAGCAACAGAGAATTCCCTGCCTCCCCCTACAAAACAGGGTACTAAATGAGGGAAAGACCAAGGTACAAAGGTCAGTATGGAGCAGGACAGGGGGTGAATGGAGAAAGCAAAGTCAACGAGGACAGGGATAGTGCTACAAGAGGTAAAGCCATCAAAAAATGGAGAGCAATGAGTACTAATGCTCGTAGTCTGGGTAACAAGCTTCCTAAATTAGTGGCCTTGATGGAGGAGGAACATCTGGATATCATGGCAGTCACAGAAACATGGTACACACAGAACCATTACTGGGACGTAAACATACCAGGATACACTACCTACAGGAGGGACAGGGAGGGTAAAAGAGGAGGAGGAGTAGCTCTCTACATAAGGGAAGGAATCAAAGCTACAGAACAAAAGGGCAAACAGGGAGGAGAGAAAACACCGTGGGTCAATTTGGAGACAGGCAATGGCACCACAATCTACACAGGGGTTGTATACAGACCCCCATCTCAGGGGGAGAACATGGACAAGGAAATGATGGGAAGTATCCTTAGAATGGCAGAAAAGGAAATTGCTGATGGGGGATCTGAATTTGCCAGATATTAATTGGAGTACATTTGTAGTAGCCACTTCTAAGAGAGGGGTCATTCTCGATGCCCTACAGGGGGCATGCCTTAGTCAACTAGTATTGGAACCCACTCGAGAGGGAGCAATCTTAGACCTGGTACTCTCACATGGGAATGGCGAGAGGATCACAGATTTAGAAGTGGGTAGCCATCTGGGAACTAGTGACCGTCAAACAGTATGGTTCACAATAAACACAGCAGTAGAGTCAAGCCACACCAAGGCAAAGGTACTGGACTTCAGGAGGGCTGACTTTGCCAAAATGAGTGAGTGTCTAAGGAATGCACTAGCAAATGGGCAGGAAGGAGGGGTGGAAGAACAATGGGGAATAATCAAAACTGCCATCACAGAGGCAACAAGTCTTTGTGTGAAGCAAATAAACAAAAAAAATGATATAAGAAACCACTATGGTTCTCAAAGGAGGTGGCAGGAAAGGTTAGGGAGAAAAAGAAAGCATTCAGGAAGTACAAGGAATCACAGAAGGAGCAGGACAGATATTTGTATCAGTTAAAGCAAAAGGAAGCTGGGAAGGAAGTCAGAACAGCAAAGGCCCAAACTGAAGAAAAGATAGACAACACAGTTAAGAAGTGGAGTAAAACTTTTTATAGGTACATCAGGGAGTGAAGAAAGACCAAGGGAGGGATAGTGAAGCTTAATACATAGATACATAGATACATAGACAGTGTTGGCAGATAAGGGCCTATGGCCCACCCAGTCTGCCCATTTGAGCTTGTAAGTTCAGTTTGTTTTCCTAGAAGTCTGTTTCCCCTTACCCATGACCTCTAGAATTCCTTTATGTCTATCCCATGCATTCTTAAATCCCGTGATTGTTTCAGCCCCCACCACTTCCTCTGGTAGGGTGTTCCACTTGTCCACCACCCGTTCTATGAAGAAATTCTTTCTCATGTTTCCTCTGAATTGTCCTCCCACCAACTTCATCCCATGCCCTCTAGTCCTGGAACATCTTTTTTCACTTAAAAATAGTGTTTTCATGCACTCTGTTTCTCCCTGTAAGATACTTGTATGTCTCTATCATATCCCCTCTCTCCCTCCTCTCCTCCAGGGAGTACATGTTCAATTCCTTCAACCTGTCTTCATAGGACCTGTGATGCAATCCATGCACCATCTTTGTTGCCCTCCTCTGAACCTTCTCTACCTTGTCTATGTCCTTACGTAGGTATGGTCTCCAGAACTGTGCACTGTACTCCAGGTGGGGCCTCACTAGTGTCTTGTATAGCGGAATTATGACCTCCCTTTTCCTGCTGGTGATGCCCCTGCCTATACATCCCAGCATCCTATTTGCTTTACCTGATGCCTTGTCACACTGTATCCCTACCTTGAGGTCATCAGAGATGACAACCCCAAGATCCCTTTCCTGCTTGGTGCATGCTATATCCTCACCCCCCAACTGATATATTGTGCCAGGGTTTTTATGTGCCACATATGCATTATTTTGCACTTCTTTGCATTGAATTTCAACTGCCAAACCCTTGACCATTCTTCAAGTTTCTGCAGGTTCCTTCTCATTCTATCTACACCCTCTGGTGTGTCTACTCTGTTACAGAGCTTTGTGTCATCAGCGAACAGTGAAATTCTGCCTTCTAGATCCTGCGCAATGTCACTGATGAAGATGTTGAATAGGACCGGTCCCAGCACTGATCCCTGTGGTACCCACTGGTCACTCTTCCCTCTGTGGAGTGACAGCCATTTACCACCACCCTCTGTGTCCTGCCACCCAGCCAGTTACCTACCCACCACACTACTGTCCTGCCCACACCCATATTTCCCAGTTTGTGTAATAGTCTTCTATGTGGCACAGTGTTAAAGGCCTTGCTGAAGTCCAGATAGGCCATGTCCACTGCCCTCCCTGATCCACTTCCTAGTCACCCAGTCAAAAATTCAATGAGATTGGTCTGACATGACCTCCCCTGGTGAAACCATGCTGCCTTGGGTCCTGTAGTCCATTGACAACCAGATGTTCCACCAATCTCTCCTTCAGAAGTGCTTCCATGATCTTTCCCACCACCGAGGTGAGGCTGACTGGTCTGTAGTTCCTGCTTCCTCTTTGTTCCGCTTTTGTATAAGGGACTACATCTGCTGTCCTCCAGTCTTTGGGTACCTCCCTGTTTCCAGTGATTGGCTAAACAGGATAGCCAGAGGTTCAGCCACCACCTCTCTTAGTTCTTTAAGGACCTGGGGTGCACCCATCTGGCCCCATTGCTTTGTCAACTCTTATTACTTCCAGTTCCTTCAGGACCCTTTCTCGTGTATAAAGGGACTTGTGTCCATTCTGCACCATTCTCACCCTTGTACTCCTTCAGACTCATTACCCCCTCTTCCTCAGTAAAGACTGAGCAGAAATACCTGTTCAATATGTCAGCTTTACTGTTGTCATCCTCCATCGACTCCCATCCTCCCCTTCAGTCTCACTATCCCTCCTTTGTCTTTCTTTTTTCACTTATGTACCTGTAAAAGGTTTTGTCCCTTTAACCACTGATTTTGCAATGTGTTCTTCTGTCTGAGCTTTGGCTTCCCTTACTGACTTCCCTGCCTCCTTTGTTTCTCCTGGTACTTCTCCCTATCCCCTTCTGCCTGTGTCTTTTGTATTGCCTGAATGCTATCTTTTGGCTTTCACTTTCTTTGCTACCTCTTTGGAAAACCATAATGGTCTCCTCTTCCTTTTCCTCTTGCTAACCTGCTTAATGCATAATTCTGTTGTTCTTATAATCCCCATTTTAAATACTGCCCACTGTTCCTCAACCCTGATTCCTGTCCCATTCCCTTAATGCCTCTTTCAAGTATTTCCCATTTTCCCAAAGTCTGCCCCCTAAAATCCAGGATACGTGTTTTGTGTGGTTTGGTTTTGCTCTTTCTGTGATTTCAAACCACAATGACTGGTGGTCACTGTTACCTAGGTGCTCCCCACTGTTACCCCCATCACACTGTCCCTGTTTGTGAGCAGAAGGTCCAGTATTGCCTTCTGCCGCGTTGGTTCCATGACCAGTTGCTTGAGGAAGGCACCCTGAAGGGAGTCCAGGATAAATCTGCTCCTAGTTGATGCTGCTGCTGCTGGGATGCTCCAGTCCACGTCTGGAATATTGAAGGAATATTAATAAAGGGGAAGGGGTGGGCAGAGGGTGACTGTGAAAAGGCAGAGATACTAAACAAATATTTTTGCTCAGTATTCACAAATGAAGAGGGGGAGGTACCTAAACCAAACAATAGAAACACTCTGGATACAGAAGTTGATACCAGCCCATTTACAGAAGAAAGGGTTCTGAAAGCACTCTTGAAACTGAAGGTGAACAAAGCAATGGGGCCTGATGGGATTCATCCCAGAATTCTAAAAGAACTAAGGGAAGAACTAGAGACACCACTGACTACCTTCTTTAACAAATCATGGGAGGATGGGGTGGTACCTGAGGACTGGAGGAGGGCAGATGTGATTCCACTTTACAAAAGTGGGAGCAGGGGAGAATCAGGCATCTACAGACCTGTTAGTTTAATCTCAGTGATAGGGAAAATGATGGAATCACTTCTGAAGGAAAGAATTGTCGAGTACCTAGAGGCCAGAGGGGCACAGGACCCAAGGCAGCATGGATTCACAGCAGGAAGGTCATGTCAGATGAATCTAATCGATTTCTTTGACTGGGTGACCAAAGTAGTAGATCAGAGAGGGGCTGTGGACATGGCCTACCTAGACTTTAGAAAGGCATTTGACACAGTCCCACACAAAAGATTAATATACAAGTTAGCCAGCCTTGGAGTGGGTCCCAAGATGGTAGCCTGGGTAAAGAATTGGCTGGAGAACAGGACACAGAGGGTAATAGTAAATGGAGTCCACTCTGAAGAAAGGGGGTTACTAGTGGGGTACCGCAGGGTTCAGTACTAGGACCGGTCCTCTTCAATGTCTTTATAAGCGACATTGCAGAGAGACTGGAAGGAAAAGTATGTCTCTTTGTGGATGACACAAAGATCTGCAACAGAGTTGATACACAAGGTGGGATGAAAATGATGAGAAGGGACTTGGCAAGGTTAGAGGAATGGTCAAATGTATGGCAGCATAGATTCAATGTTAAGAAGTGCAAGGTAACACACCTGAGAAACAAAAATCCAGGAGAAGAGTACACAATGTGGGGTGAGATACTAACAACAACAAAAATGAAAAGGGACCTGGGGGTAATCATATCAGATGACCTAAAGGTGGGCAAGCAACGTAAGAGGGCAGTAAGGAGGGCTGGGAGGATACTGGGATGCATAGGGAGAGGCATCACCAGTAGAAAACAGGAAGTTGTTATCCCTCTGTACAGACAGCTGGTGAGACCCCATCTGGAGTACTACGTGCTGTTCTGGAGACCCAATCTCAGCAAAGACATAAACAGGATGGAGGCAGTCCAGAAGAGGGCAACTAAAATGGTGCAGGGTCTGCACCAGAAGACATATGAAGAGAGACTTAAGGAGCTTAATATGTATAGCCTCGAGGAAAGGAGGGGAGGGAGAGGGGGGACATGATAGAAACTTTTAAGTACTTCAAGGGAATCAACAAAATTCAAGAGGGTAGCATCTTTCAGAAAAAGAGGTGTTCAAGAACAAGGGGGCACAATTTGAGGGTGGGGGGCAACTCAGAGATAATGTAAGGAAGTATTTTTTCACAGAGAGGGTTGTGGATGCATGGAAAGGCCTTCTGGAGGAGGTTGTGGAGTCAAAAACAGTGGTGGAATTCAAGCATGCATGGGACAATCATAAGGCAATTCTAGGGGGTGGGGGTAGGAAGAAGTAGGCTGTTGGTTAACTAGGATCTGCAGCTTATTCATTAGGTAGGGAAATGGGCAGACTGGGTGGGCTAAGCAGTCCTTATTTGCTATCAGATTCTATGTTTCTATGTTTCTAAGTTCAGTGATATCCCTCTCCCTCTCTCCCTCCCAGTCCATTTTTATGAAATAACCACCTTGGTGGTTGAGTGGTGCCCCTTCTCTAACCTGATCCCCATTTCACTGTATGAAACATTTCCTAGTAGTCTAGTGGTCCCCCTTCCTAACCTGCTCCCCATTTAATATATGAAACCCTCCTTGGTAGTCTAGTGGCTCCCTCCCAACCTGAACCCTGTTTAAATACATAAACCCTCTTTGGTTGTCTAGTGACTTACTCAGATAAGTGCAACCATATCAAGGGCAACAAGAGAAGAGACTAGTGGGAACATCAGTTCTGATAAGGGCACTAGTTATATCTTAATTCCTGCAACAATGACTATTCAAGTTATAAGACACATATTTGATATTAGCATTGTCATTGCAACTGCATTTATAAATCAAACCAGGGCATAAAAATAAACTTTAGCCACCCATTGAAGAGGCAAAGGAGAACATTGAAACAAACATGTCTGCAAATCTCTTCTGCTGAGAATTAAACACAATCACTGCCAAACCTGTGACTCCTCAGCCAAGAATAACTTATCATAAGCAAAAACCCATCTAATGAATTTTACAAAGTAAACAAGCTAATAAACAACCACCAAACATTAATACTAACAGGGTTGCTAATCACAACTTGATCTCTGCAACAATAAATACCCAGGTTAGCAAAAATACATTTTTGTTATTAATATTGTAAGATTTACTGTTGCAACCCATATATAGGGAAGGGGGGAAGGGGAGAATGGGCAAAAGACAACAATAAGGTTAAAAAGGAGTTATACAGAGAGAAAAGGTCATAGAAAGAAAATGACCAAGCCAGTTTCAGGACCTAAAAAATATATGACATGAAACATATTTTGGAGATTTTCCAGCAATATCCTGTGTTAAAGAAAGGACCAGTTACATATATCATAAATATAGCCATCAAAGATGTTTACACAGCAATGGACTACTTGTAAAAAGGGATGTGGGGTGGGGTCGAAGTAGGCAGGGAAAGTGAGGGGGAGTAGGAAAAATGCCAATATTGAGGGAAGAGGGTAAACCTCATACAAACTGGTTTCGTACTTGGTATCAGAGAGTATATGCTCAATGCAGTAGGTAAGAATAGTGAATGAGTAAGGTAATATGGATGTGTTAGAAGTAGCCTTTTATGAATGTATGTCAGGTAGACATTATGGGAATGTGAACATTTTTGGTGTAGCTTAATTAATTTATGATAAGAATGAGTCTAGGAGTATGGTTGTTAAGGTAGCAGCCTTGGGATATGGAATAGTCAACTTGCAATGGGGCAGGACAACCATGGCTGCACAGCTACAGCCAAATAGGAAAGCAAAGAATATGACCTAGCTTGGAGAACAACTGCTTAAACAGAAAAGCAACTCAAGTCAGTGTGACAGGGTTAGGTAAGACCCTATCCCATTTGTTATGCAGAGAGAGTTAAAAGCAAGGACCTATTTTGACCTCTCATATTCTGCCACTGTCTGTCTCTTGCCTGTCTGATTGTGCAATCAAATTTTTCTTGTGACACATAGGAATTGCCCACTCTGATGGTCCCACAATTTCCTCCTGTTATCTCCCGTCCTTCACTTGCTATTTCTGTTCTTTCTTTCTCCCCTTCTTCTCTGTGATTAAAGAAAAAAAAACGACTATATGTGAATCTCTCTGTGAAACTGGGATCCTTTGGATTGCAAAGATATATATATATATATATACACACACACACACATAATTATATTGCTGAAACAATTACAGAAAGCAATTTGGATTTATTAAAAACAATAGCAATCTGGAACACAGAGGGTTGACCTTGAGATGCATTCTGACCTCCACATGCTTGTTTACAGAATTGCCAACAGGAGGCCAGCTCTGGGACAAAATTTATTATTCTTTTTCACCTGTTAAGACTGGATGTGCTTTTAGGCTGGCCTTAGGAAGAAAAATAACAAAGCTCTGATATATTTTGTGAAAAATAGGATGTATAACTTACAACAACTGCAGGCAGAGTCTGAACTGCTAGGCAAAAACATCTTATATAATCAGGGCAATGTTTTTCCAGGGAGAGACTCAGATGTAAGATTTTGTTTGTACTTCCTTTATGAAGAAGTATCCTGTACAGTTTTAGTTTTCTTATTTTATTGATAGTAATAAAATGCTACTTGTGAATTTTATAACTTCTCCTGGTCTGCCTATGTTTCCTGACTTATACATGTACTATAGTTGGTGTCAGAGGAGGGTCTATGCCATGCATACTCTACACCAGGAGTTTTGTGTGTGGGTACTATAGTACAAGAAACATTAAACTGATCCACCAGTAAGTAGGTTTAGCATTGTTTTTTATAGTTGGCAATGCATTGACAACTCATATTGCATTGTTTTTCAATGCTTAATCAGCCCAACAGCAATGTTTGTAAAATGCTGTTGCAACTCATTTGGAGTGCATCAGCAGTCCAGTCACAATGCAATGCAAAACTGAGTTTTAACTCTTAAGAAACCGTTTGTGCAGGGCTTTGTACTGGATCCAGCAACACTTATGCAACTCACTCAGAAATGCTAAAAAACCTCATTGGAATAAATGTTTAATGTGATTTGTACTGTAGACCTGGTACCAGGGAAGCATGTAAAAAAGGTATGAATCCTACAATAGCAAGACCAGGATTAATTACCAGAAGCATGGCAGCCAAACTAGAAGCAGAAACAAAAGTCCAAACTGAGACTATACAGCCAAAACCAGTGATGAAAGAAGAACAAGTGGGGCAGAACCTGAATGCATGTCTGCCTTCTTCAAATGGTGGGCTAAACAACAAAGACAGACTGAGAAGCAGAGAAGAGGAGAGGAGAGGAGAAGAGAGGGGGGAGGAGAGGAGAGATGCAGCAACAGGAGCAGTGATAGCTGGATGCCTTGCAAGCTATGAAAGCTGGTGGATCTGGTACAGAACCAGCAGAATAACAAAACACAACTTAAAAGACATTAAACTTATGAAGCTGTGTCCCCTGGATGATATCAAAGCATAACTGACAGCTTTTGAAAGGGTCGCCAGAGCCTGCCAATGGCTAAAACAGCAATGGGCAACCAGGCTAATACCTTATCTGACAGGTATAGCCCAACTTGCCTACAGCAATATGGACACTACACAATCTGAAAACTATGACTTTGTGAAAAGAAAAATCCTTAAAAGATAGGACATCTCAGGGGAGAACTACAGGCAGAGATTCTGGTCCTGATGTATCACTCAGTTAAGTAACCCTTGAGAAGCCTTCACCCAACTCAGAGAACTCCTCATTAAATGACTCCAACCAGAGGGCAAAACAATCCCACAGATCATTGACCTATCCTTTCTATGGCCATGCAGCTTTGGGTAGAAGAACACTGACCAGAAAGTGGGGAAAAGGCTGTTTCTTTGGCTGAGGACTATCAGAGGCCCAGACAGGCACCGCAGCAGGAACAATAACACCCTATTTCTTCTGATTTAACTCCAGATCAGATAAGCACTCTGATGGAGGTAACAAATCTGCACCCAAAGGCCTTATTTGCTATAATTGTAATAAGCCAGGCCATATTGGACTCTCAAATGATACAAAACTCTGGTTCGCAAGTTACCTGGAGGGACGGGTCCAGCAAGTAAGGATTGCCAATGTCACCTCAGAACAAAAGCCAGTCCTCTCTGGAGTACCTCAGGGCTCCATCTTGGGACCTCTACTCTAATCTTTCCTTAGGCAACCTTCCTAGCACCTGCCACCAGAAAATATTGCTCTACGTGGATGATGCTGTCATCTACACCAGTCACCATGACACTAAGCTCCTTGAGCATCAACTACAGCTTGACTTTGAGCATGTTGAAGAGTGGTTCAGCTTCCACAAGCTGGTCCTGAACTGTAACAAAACTAAGGTTATGTTATTCTGCAGTGTGCGTAGCAAGCATAAATCCCAGTCCCTCACCATCAGGAACTGCTCTGGTGATACGACTGAGAAGGGGGTTTATAGATGTGGGAAGCAGAGAGACCATGGTGCACACTGAAGTTCTGGGAAATGACTGTGCAAAAGTACCAGGTACTGGAGTCATCTGCATCCAGGGGGAAACTGGATACCATCCCACCACTCAAGTAACTCTGAACAGTAATGGGGTGTCACACCAAGTGAAAATGAGGTGGTACCAAATTACCTGTACCTGTGATTATTGGAAATGAATTTGCTGGATTTCCTAAGTTAATCACAGAGGGAGTAGCCCCTACTGTTTCAGCAGCTATGATAACAAGAGCACAGGCAAAGAAAAACTCAGATGTTGAGGACTCTTTTTCTTTTGGTGACTTTGATTCAGACTTGTCTGAGTCCAGCTCCAAGATCTGTAACACCAGCAAAGAAAGAAGATGCCTAAAAAAACAGCGTCAACAAAAGATTGATGGACATAAGGGGTTGATACATGAAAATGCCGAAACTAAACTGCCCATGCATATGCGGCACATCCTGATATTCAGCCCGGGATGTGCAGAGCATATGCTGGCACATACCTGCCTTGCGCCGCACAGGGGGGTGCAAAGTTATGCCTGGCAAAACCAGGAGCAAGTCCTGGCCACCCACAGGTGAGCTGCCGTATTGCAAGGCACAACATGGCAGCCGCCTGCTGTGGGTGGCTACCTGACCACCCAGGACACAGTCTGCTAGCCACCTGCCCAGGGGGCATCATGCCCCCCACCCAATCGTGGGCAATTGTTGAAGAAAACATGGTGGTCCAGTGGACCACTATCCTGAGCCTGCATGCGGGCATGTGTATATATATATTCCCTGGTGGTCCAGTGGACCGCTATCCCTTGCCTGATCATGGGCATATGCACAAATGATCCCTGGTGGTCCAGTGGACTGATCCCCAGTGCCCGATCATGGACATATGTCATACTCCCTGGTAGTCAGTGGCACCCCCTCCCCACCCCCCACTGGGTCCCGCCACCCTGCACATCCCCAGTCAGGCGGTGGGCAGCAGCTCCCCACCTGCAAACAGCCCGCCACCCACCAACTGACAGCTTACAGTAGGGCTGTATACCTATTGGTCCACTGCATGGGCCAATGGGCATGCAGACCATACAGCTACTACGGTCCGAGGACTGAGCAGTACAATATGGTCTGCACGGCCATGCGGTGGACCAACTCGGCCACTGTGCGCTAATCGACGGTCGTCGGGCGGCTTGCAGGCGAGGGCTTCCGCCACCCGCGCGGCTGGGGGAATCAGGGTGGTGGGGACCAGTGGGTGGGTGGGTGAGGAGAGAGGGGTACCACCGACTGAACCACCAGGGAGTTTGACATATGCCCACTAGCAGGTGCTGGGGATCAGTCCACTGGACCACCAGGGAATATTTCTACTCATGCCCATAATCAGGCAAGGGATAGTGGTCCACTAGACCACCAGAGAATATTTCTACTCATGCCCACAATCGGACAAGGGATTGCTGTCCACTGGACCACCAGGGAATACTTTTACTCATGCCTGCGATCGGGCAAGGGATAGCGGTCCACTGGACCACCAGGGAATATTTCTACTCATGCCCATGATCGGGCTAACGGGTGTGGCACCTGCCGAGGGGCAGCAGGGCATTGACCCCCTCAGCTGCAGCCTAGCAGGGCACCAGGCAAAAGTCGCTGGGGATTGGTGCACCACATGCAAATGGTGCCATAGTGACATGCAAATGGCCCCATTTGTACCTTGCATGCATTATGGCCTCATTTATATGCCCACAGCTGAATATCACTATTGCTGCACCTAGTGCAACTGCACTTGCTCTGGCGAAGCCCCTTGCTCCCTGCAGCCACTTGTGCTGGCACAGTGCCACTGCACCGTGCGCAGTGTGTGCGGTCTCAGTGCCATATTCAACGATGCTGAGCCATGGCGCAGCACTGTTGAATATTGCTTGGACCATGCCCTGGCTCATCCCAGTTGTGCTGCGCCCAGGCTTGTGACCCTGCCTGCGCAGTCTGGATATCCCACCCCAAGTGTTTGCCTGAATCTCATATTTATGTTTGTACCACCAATGAAATTTGTTATGTAACCCTTGTATGTAACCTGTATATACCTATTGATTGCTTACTGTTTGACGTGGAATCTTTGCAAATGAGCTCCCAGCTCAAAGGTCTGTAATCTGAGACTTGAATAAATAAAAATAAATAAATCACATTATAATGTCCTATGGCTGATCAATCAGGAAGGACCACACCCTTGCCAGATTGCTGTACTCATTTTACTGACCTGGGATTCATGAGGATGTTCCTACCTACTGCTGTTCTTGTACTGAATAACAGAAAGTAGCCCCTGTGACTAAAAAAGACAAAGTGCCCCCGTCCCTACCCTTGATAGATACACCTTTTGAGAGAATTGCAATGGATGAGGATGGACTCTTAGACAAAGGTAAAAAGGATAATTGATTCATAATAGGTGACTATGCTACTCAATACCCAGAGGCAATTCCAATTCTCACTGTCATAGCCCCAAAAGTGGTAGCAGAGCTTGCCAAAAATTTCATATGGTGGGCATACTTGAAGAGGTTACTACTATTTAGGGTAGGGTGATTGTGTCCCTCAGGTGACATAGTTTCTGATGAGGTCAGCTCTCACTTTTTGTCCAACAGCCCCAGCTTCTGCTGCTCTGTGCAGTTGGACCATGTCTGCCTCTGGGATCTGTTCTTCTCCATCCCTTTCACAAAGATGACAATCACACCTGGCAGTGGCACTCACTCTGCCAGGGCTATGTTATGTAAGATGCAGCAGGCCACAAAGATCCTGTAGGCCATCTCAGAGGTGTATTGCAATGCCCCTCTGGACCAATCCAAGCATCAGAAATGTGACTTCAGCAGTCAGGATGTCCTCTGTATGATGGACCTCATTGATAATAGGTTGTCATTATATCACTCCTCTGTTTCACTCTGGGGATGTCACACTGGTGTCATCAGCCAGGGCAGTTGTGGATATCCTCTGTCATCTGTGTGGTGGGGGGGGATGTTAACTTTTCCATACCTGGTATGCAATGCCCCCAACACACCCCTAGTAATATTTCAATCATAACACAGTTGCACTCATATTACCCTCACTGGCCAGTGCGGCCTGTACAACATACTCCCAATGGGACATGCCACCTACTCTTCCACCTGTCTGCCTTATGTCACAACTTGCCCGAGGCCTCCATGCCACCCCCATGCATTGTCCTCCCACACATATGCTGCATTACCAATCTGCCATCCAAAATGTCAGGCTATGTCACAAGCCTATCTTGTGGGGTGCTGTTCACACATGTGCACCCATTCCTGGGCAGTCTGCAAGTGCTTATCCCTTCCCACAGGCAGAAGCCCTCCTTTATTGCACCTTTGACTCCTACTACCACCTAGCTATGAGCCATCCTCCTTCAATACCTCCACTTTCAAATGCCTCATGCAGGCCACTGTGGAAGATGTATGCATCATGACAGGATCCAGGGTACTTGGGCTACCACATCTAGTATACAGCAATGGCTATCACACACCACCTGAATATTCATTGAGTGGAAGCCTTTGTGGTTCATGGTGGTTCACGTAGGCATTCCCCTATGCAGGTGGTGCTTTGATGGTCACATGTGTGCAATTGATGGCCCCTAGTATGCGGGGGAACCATGCCAGTGTGTAGAAGGCCTGCTTCACAGCCTGCTGCTGCTGTGCCTCCTGTGGGATGCATATGTACCTGTGTGCCCTTAGCAGGGTGTCCACAAACTGCCTCAGGCACCTGGATACAGCTGACTGGGATATGCCCACTGTATCACAAGTTGGAGTCTGGAAGGTCTGCATAGCAAGGCAGCAGAGTGAGGCACTCACTTTGACATCCACAGGTATAGCATGCCCCTCCTGGTTGCACTCCACAGGTCCTCCTGCAACTTCTGGCACAGCTTTCTGATGGCATCCTTGGTCAGGTGATAACACGCTATGCACTGCTTCTCAATGAGATCCTCATATGATAGTCTTACATGGACCACATGTGGCGCATATCTCCTGACAGCTCGCTGCCACTCATGTGGCATGCCATTCCTCTGCACCCTGCTATCCTGATGCCTCACGCACCTCCACCACCTTTCTGCTGCCATCATGATGCTCAGTAGGGCTAATGGTCCAGACAATCTTCTCTGTCACTTTTAGGCTGCTGGCTTGCAAAATGCTAGCTCCCAAGTGATTCTGCTCTGTCTGCCTGCTGGCACGAGATCATAATGTCGCAAGATGTTATGCCACGTGGCAAAATCGCACTGCCAATGCAGCCCAATATTGCCATGTGGCATAATTCTTTTTTCTGTGGGGGCTCTGCCCCCCCACACCCCCCATTATGGGGGCTGTGCTCCTGGACCCCCCCCCCACTAAAGATTCTCAACTCTGGGGAGTGCACAAATTGTGAATAAAAATAAAATGTATGGGACCGGCAATCAAACACAGTCCCAGACACAGCACCTGGGTTCCTGCTGCTGTGGCTCAGTCCAGTGAGCCACGGCAGCTGCTTGGTGAAACCCACTCCCAGCAGAGGTCTTATCCTCTGTCTGGTAGTGTGTGAATGGTACAATACCACGTACAGCAGTATACACGGTATTGCACCATTCGCTGTCCTGAACTGCTCTCTTTCGGGTTAGCTATAATGTCATACACTATTAAACATACAACATTATGACCTGGTAGGCTGTCAGCTTGGGTCTCTTTATATACTCTAGTGTGGTTAGACCAGCTCCACTTTGGTCTAAGGGGTGGGGACTTATGTCGGCACAATTTCAAGGTCTCTGGCTTCTAGAATCCCCAAAAAGGGGATACTGTGGCTTTTTAATGATGCAAGTCGCATTGTGCCATGGCGCACCAAAATTTCTGTTGCATCCTTGATGTAGGGTACTTTGGCATAGCACCCCAGAACATTGACGCAGGCTGCATTTCTGAATATCATTTGGCATAAGTATTGACACAAGCCACCATTTGAGTCAATTTCATATGATGTAAACCCCTTACATCAATGCTGGTGCTTTGAAAATTCAGTCCAATGTCTGTTACAGACAAATGCATCAGAGGTAGGCTTAGGTGCAGTCCTGAGTCAGAATATAGATGAGAAGGAACATTCCATTCTGTATATCAGTAGGAAACTGCATGACAAAGAGAAAGGTACTCCACTATTGAAAAAAATATCTTACTGAAAAATGGGCAATAGAGCCCCTTAAGTTTTATCTGTTAGGAGCTGACATTGTACTTACAACAGATCACAATCTTCTCTGTTAGCTTAACCAAATGAAGGATAAAAACCCAAATCACAAGGTGGTACCTGGCACCGAAGTCATTTAAATTCAAAGTGATGCAAAAATCCAGAAAAGAGAATGTCAGTGCTGATTGTCTGTCCAGATTTGGTTCAGAAATTGAGAATTCAGAAGGTTGAAAAAATGTGCATGCTACCCCCCTAACACATACACACAGCAAAACTAAGCAACACCAGTGGAGAGCTCCAGTATCAAGCAGAACCAGAGATTTGGAGCAGAACAGAACAGATGGAAGTAGAAAAGGGAGCTGGTGGAGCAGGATGGCCAAAAGCTGGTAGGGGCCATGACAGGTGCTGCCAGGTAAAGGGGAAGGCCAGGCATGAGGGAGAACCAGCACTAGTACAGCAGAGGCATGGGGAGAAATGAGCAGCCAAGCACTTGGCCCACCTGGAGAAAAATCTTGGTCACCAAAAGGATAAAGTGCAGGTTCAGTTTTATATCACTTGGTGGGGGGGGTCATGGCATCACGCTGTGCATGCCAAACAACAGGTTAAACTTACAACCTAGCCTTCCCATTATCAACCTGAATGTTACCCCTACTCAGGCTATGTAACCCTCAATGCTGCCATTCCTTAGGAATCTGTCTAGTCCTGTATAAACAATGTTTTAATTGGTTGCATGTGATCCCATGACCAAGCAGCAAGCTTTGTCTCATCACACAGTTAAAATGTCATTTTTTTAAAGTGGTTATTTTAGTTTTTTGTTTATGTGAATCTTTCATGAGTGCACTATCCCACTCCAAGGTGTGCAGTAACCCATCTTTCACTACGCTTTCCAGGTCTACTCAGCACTAATATTCTGTTGAGGGCACTGTAAAGTATCTGGAAATCCATCTGGACCAAGAACTTTCCCTCAGGCCTCATGTCAAATTAGTGGTCAAAGCCCTGAACAAGAAACTGAGCCTACTGTGTAGGTTA
The DNA here is from genome assembly GCA_016271365.2 of Neoceratodus forsteri. NCBI lineage: Eukaryota > Metazoa > Chordata > Ceratodontiformes > Ceratodontidae > Neoceratodus > Neoceratodus forsteri. Next base: position 400,766,818 of record CM057454.1, read on the forward strand.
TATTCCAGGGCTCTCTCCACACAAAGTTGGCTCCTGGAGGGGAGGCTTCATCTCTCTGTTCTTTCTATGGCACACAAACTCCTTTACTCCCGCTCCCAAAAAAATCTGAGTGACATCACAGAATTTAAATCATTAAGAAGGATGCTTTGATCTGCTGTTCAAAAACTAGCTACCATGCTAAGAGCATTTTCTTCTGCTGATCAGCAATCATTTGTGGTTAGTGCACCAAGGCTGTGGAACAAATAAGGTCATGAAATGCCTGAGAACAGGGGTTAAATTGGGCAGGAGCACATAAGAACTCAGTTCCACCACTTCTTAAAACAAGCATTTGTCAATGCCAAATGTTGATTGCGTTGGTCTGTTAAGTTCGCTCAACGGCCCTCTGTCACTGGCTCAGTCTGTTTGTCCCGGTGCTGCAGGCTGCTCTTTTGTAGTGGGCTGCTGCCTGCTTTGGCACCTTGTTCTGCTGAGGAAGAAATCCGCAGCTGTCCCGACAGAGCTCCATTGAGGTGGCTCACTCCCCCTCTCTGACTCGCTCATTCTGTTTCTCCTGGCGCTGCAGGCTGCCCTTTTGTACTGGGCTCCTGCCTCTGTTGGCACCTTTTTCTGCCCACAAAGAAATGTGCAGCAGTCCCGACAAAGCTCCGTTGAGCTCACTCACTCCCCTTCTCTCACTCGCTCATTCTGTTCTGCTGGCACTACAGGCTGCCCTTTTCTACTGCGCTCCTGCCTGCATTGCTGCCTTCTTATGCCCACAAAGAAATTTGCAGGAGTTACAATACAGCTCTGTTGAGTTCACTCACTCACTCATTCTTGTTTTCCTGCCACTGCAGGCTGACCTTTTGTACTGGGCCCCTGCATGCATTGCTGCCTTTTTCTGCCCACAAACAAATCTGCAGCAGTCCCAACAAAGCCCCACTGACTCCCCCTCCCTCACCCACGCATTCTGTATCTCCTGGTGCTGCAGCCTGCCCTTTTGTACTGGGCTCCTTCCTGCATTGGCGGCTTTTTCTGGCCAGAAAGAAATCTGAAGCAGTCCTGACACAGCTCCACTGAGCTCGCTCACTCCCCCTCTGTCACTCTCGCATTCTGTTTCTGCCGGCTCTGCAAGCTGGCCATTTGTACTGGGCTCCTGTCTGCATTGCTGCATTTTCTGCCCACAAAGAAATCTGCAGCAGTGACACTAGACCTCCATTGTGCTCGCTCACTACCGCTCTGTCACTCGCTTGTTCTGTTTCTCTTGGGGACGCAGACTGCACTTTTGTATGGTGCTCCTGGCTGCGTTGGCACCTTTGTCTGTCCACAAAGAAATCTACAGCTGTCCCAATAGAGCTCCATTGAGGTCGTGCAGTCTCCCTCTCTCATCACTCATTCTGTTTGTCCTGGCGCTGCAAGCTGCCCTTTTGTACGGGGCTCCTGCCTGCATTGGTGCCTTTTTCTGCCCACAAAGAAATCCCAGCAGTTCTGATAGAGCTCCATTGAGCTCACTTAGTCCCCTTGTCTCACTCACTCATACTGTTTCTCCCACCGCTGCAGGCTGGCCTTTTGTACTGGGCCCCTGCTTGTATTGATGCCTTTTTCTGCCCACAAAGAAATCCACAGCAGTCCTGACAGCGCTTCGGTGAGTTCGCTCACTCCCCCTCCCTCACTTGCTCTCTCATTCTGTTTCTCCCAGTGCTGTAGGCTGCCCTTTTGTACTGGACTCTTGTGTTGGGGCCTTTGTCTGCCCACAAACAAATCCGCAGCAGTCCTGACAGAGCTCAGTTGAGCTCGGTCATTGCCCCCTCTCACTCGGTCGATCTTAATCTGTCCCAACTGATTTCCCAGAGTGACCGTGTTATTGTCTGGCAGGAGTGCAAAAACATATTGTAGCCAGGATGTGAAAAATGTCAGCTGTAGTGTTCATAAGGGGTTGTGAAAAAATGCCACTTTTGAAAATGTGGCGTGACAGTATTACAAATCTGTGAAGTTACAAGGGTGCGTGGAAACAGTTCAATACATGCTTGTAACACAGTCATGTTATGGCAGTCCCGACAAAGCTCCGTTGAGCTCGCTCACTCCCCTTCTCTCACTCATTCATTCTGTTCTGCCGTCGCTGCAGGCTTCCCTTTTCTACTAGGCTCCTGCCTGCGCTGCTGCCTTCTTATGCCCACAAAGAAATTTGCAGCAGTTACAATACAGCTCTGTTGAGCTCACTCACTCGCTCATTCTGGTTTTCCTTCCACTGCAGACTGCCCTTTTGTACTGGGCCCCTGCATGCATTGCTGCCTTTTTCTGCCCACAAACAAATCTGCAGCAGTCCCAACAAAGCCCCGTTGAGCTCACTGACTCCCCCTCCCTCACTCGCTCGTTCTGTGTCTTCTGGCGCTGCAGCCTGCCCTTTTGTACCGGGCTCCTGCCTGCACTGGCGGCTTTTTCTGGCCAGAAAGAAATCTGAAGCAGCCCCGACACAGCTCCACTGAGCTCGCTCACTCCCCTCTGTCACTCTTGCATTCCGTTTCTGCTGGCGCTGCAAGCTAGCCATTTGTACTGGGCTCCTGCCTGCATTGCCGCATTTTCTACCCACAAAGAAATCTGCAGCAGTCACAGTAGAGCTCCGTTGAGCTCGCTCACTACCGCTCTGTCACTCACTCATTCTGTTTCTCTTGGCGCTGCAGACTGCGCTTTTGTATGGGGCTCCTGGCTGCATTGGCACCTTTGTCTGTCCACAAAGAAATCTTCAGCTGTCCTGACAGAGCTCCGTTGAGGTTGTGCAGTCTCCCTCTCTCATCGTTCATTCTGTTTGTCCTGACGCTGCAAGCTGCCCTTTTGTACAGGGCTCCTGCCTGCATTGGTGTCTTTTTCTGCCCGCAAAGAAATCCCAGCAGTCCTGATAGAGCTCCATTGAGCTCACTAAGTCCCCTTGTCTCACTCAGTCATACTGTTTCTCCCACCGCTGCAGGCTGGCCTTTTGTACTGGGACCCTGACTTTATTGATGCCTTTCCCTGCCCACAAAGAAATCTGCAGCAGTCCTAACAGTGCTTCGGTGAGTTTGCTCACTCCCCCTCCCTCCCTCACTCGCTCTCTCGTTCTGCTTCTCCCAGTGCTGCAAGCTGCCTTTTGTACTGGGCTCTTGTGTTGAGGCCTTTGTCTGCCCACAAACAAATCCACAGCAGTCCCGACAGAGCTCAGTTGAGCTCGGTCACTCCCCCTTCTCACTCGGTAGATCTTAATCGGTCCCAAATACTGATTTCCCAGAGTGACCGTGCTATTGTCCAGCAGGAGTGCAAAAACATATTTTAGCCGGGATCTGAAAAATGACAGCTGTAGTGTTCATAAGGAGTTGTGAAAAAATGCCATTGCTGAAAATGTGGCATGACAGTAATACAAATTTGCGAAGTTACAAGGGTGCATGGAAACAGTTCAACGCATGCTTGTAACACAGTCATGTTTTGGAGTTTCATCACCAAATTTTCAACATAGGGATTTTAGGACCTCTGCTCATGAGCAGTGCCACTGTCATTTTCATAATCTGTCCAGAACACTTACTTCTCACAGTGACCACGGTATTCTGCACCGGAACTGTGAAAACACATTTTAGTCAGGATGGGAAAATGACAGCTTATAAGGAGGTGTGAAAAAATGGCACTGTTGAAAATCTGGTGTGACAATATTACAAATCTGCGAAGTTACAAGGGTGCGTGGAAAGTGCGCAATGCACACTTGTAACACAGTCAATTGATGGGCTATCATCACCAAATTTTCAACATAGGCATTTTAGGACCTCTGCTCATGAACAGTATCATTGTCATTTTCTTAATCTGTCCAGGACAGTGATTTCCCACAGCGACCGCTCTATTCTGCGCTGGAAGTGCGAAAACACATTTCAGCCAGGATGGGAAAAATGACATCTGCACTGTTCATAAGTAGGTGTGGGAAAATGGCAATGTTGAAAATCTGGAGTGAAAATATTATAAATTTGCGAAGTTACGAGTGTACGTGCCACCTGCACAACGCATGCTCGTAACACAGTCATTTTGTGGAGTATCGTTACCAAATTTTCAACATAGGCATTTTAGGACCTCTACTCATGAACAGTGTTACTGTCATTTTCTTAATCTGTCCTGAACACTGATTTCCCACAGCAACTGCGCCATTCTGTGCCAGAACCACGAAAACACATTTTGGCCAGGATGTGAACAATGACAGCCATACTGCTCACAAGAAGGTGTGACAAAATGCCAATGTTGAAAATCTGGCTTGAAAATATTGTAAATTCATGAAGTTACGAGCGTACATAGCAACTGCGCAATGCACACTTGTAAAACAGTCATTTTTTGGATTTTTTCCACCAAATTTGCAACATAGGCTTTTTGAGAGACCACCTCATGTACACTGGCACTGTCGTTTCATTAATTGGCCCCAAAAGGTGATTCTGCACAGTGACCACAAAACCACCTTTCAGGGACAATTACGCCATGACAGTTCAAGAATTCATGAGGAGGGGTCCCAAAAACCCCATGTTGAAAATTTGGTGAAAAAATTCCCAAAAATGTCCGAGATATGCACTAAAGTTGAAAAAAAACTATTTGTTACTTTATGCAGCTTACAGGCATTTCCTCATTTCGCCGTCGGCTTGGAAGAGTGCAGACGTGTTCCTGGTCCAGCAAAGATCATCTCTCCAAGCTCCGGAGGTAAGTATGGGGTATGGGTGGGTGTGGGGAGGCAGGGTGCGAAGTGGGTGGGTGCAAGTTGTAGGGGGGGAAGACTACAAGGGACCGTTTCCTTTTTGACAGGTTGAAACAAAAATAAGACATCAGGGGACAATTTTCTGATTTAACAGGTGCTTTGGCACGCTAGAGTGGGCTACCAGCATGCCACCTGTGTGGGTGGGTTAGCCAACGGGGGATTGGGCACCCCAACCGGCAATCAAGGCAAGGGGAGGGGAGCTGCAGGAGCTGAGGGGGATTGGGCACCTCCTCGGCTACAGCAACGGAGTTGGGGTATCATTATGCTGATGGGGATTGGGCACCCCATCGGCAGGAACAAAATGGGGGGGAGGATAATCATTATGCCAATGGGGATTGGGCACCTTGTCGGCAGGAACAAAAGAGGGGGGATAATCATTATGCCGACGGGGATTGGGCACCCCATCGTCAGGAACAACGGGGGGTTACAGAATGCCAAAAGGAGGGATAATCATTATACCAAGGGACTGGGCACCCCGTCGGCAGGAACAAGGGGGGGGTTACAGAATGTCGACGGGGAGTGGGCTCCCCCGTCGGCAAGTAAACACGGTGGGGGGGGTTATATTGTTTGTGAACAAGGTGGCAACCCACCGCCATGTTCACAAACAATATCAGGGATCCTACATCCTGCCCTGCAATGACGGGTCACTCCCTCATTGCAGTGGATGGCTGATGCTGCAGCGAAGAGGCGGTCCCTGATTGCAGCTGCTGATTTTTTAGAAGGTTGTGGCACGCTGGCTGAACTAGTGTCAGCAGCAGCATGCCATGGCATTGGGGGACAGGGGACAAGCCTTTGCAGGCTGTGGGGGCATTGGGCACAACAGTGCCACGCCTCCACAACCTGCTTGTGGAGAAAGCTGACGCAACATGTTTCTTGCGCATGCGCGCTATCAACATAAAAATGTATGACAGTTCCACCACCTGGAAATCTAGATATAAGAGTTCTCCCACCTACACATGTCTAATTTAACCACTGCCTGACACTTGTATCCTTTAAATCCACCATGAAGGAGTATGTATTTGGCAGCACACCCTGTGTCTGCTTCAGCTAGTTAATCTGTTAATCTGACTCACTGTACTTGTCTGTATCATGTGTCTAATAACTAGACCTGTTACACAAAGTTTTTTTCTGTAATGAAAATCCATTGTATTTATTTTGTCATTTACATATGCACTGTATGCAATTACTATCTGTATGTTTACTGTCTATCGATTCCATGTAATTAATTGCAGGTCACTCCAGACAAGGCAAAGCTTGTCTCAGTGATCCTACTCAGTTACCAAAATTCAATAAATAAATAAATAATGAGCAGAGGAGCAGCAACAGTACATGAGGTCCAATGAGCACAGAGATCATTGTCATGCAAATGCACTTCATAACAAAGAATAAGGGGGAGAGAAATACAAAAAATACATTGTAATATAAGTTGAATTTTATCATAAGTATTGTATTAACAGATATGTCCCGAGGGTACAGCTGGTTCTTTAAAAATCCACATTATTGCTTTCTAAAAGTAAAGCATTTTCTGAAACATGCAAAATGCTGTTAAATTACATTAAAATTCAGACTGAAGACTTTATGACTTTATTTGACTAACCCAACTGAGGCTTTAAGGAGCTGGCAACTGAGCAGTTTATCACATATGCTCCATTTTCCTTCCTGTCTGATACATTTTCTACAGCTGTATTGGCATGCATGCAACGTCTTTATCCTCATATTGTACTGCTGCTCTTCACTGTTATATACAACAGACTTTTGCCCTCTAGAATGGAGATTTCGACATCTAGGAGAACTATTTCATGTCTTCCACGAGCAGAAATTATGAGCTTGAGTGCATTTTAGCCACGCACTCTGAAAAACGCTAGCCCAGAGGGATAATAATTAAAACTGTTTCTGTCAGGTGACTGCATTTTCAGCAGTGATGTGTCTGAGAATTTGGCTGAGGGGTTTAATATAAATATAAATATAGTCAGCATTGTACCTTCATATATTTTTATTTTCAAAAGTAAGCACTTTCATCAGTTAAAATTTACTACATTCTAGCACTTCAGTGGCCTAGTAATATTGCTTCCTTCTCTATCCAATTGACAGTCTGTTATATGTATGCTGTAGCTGTAAACCAACCAAATGCTTCTGTATAAAAGCTTCTGTACAAAGGCACTCCATGAAAGTGTGTTGACTTTTGGATCGTAAAAGTATATTGAAAATAGAAGTAAAACTGTTCTGCCTCATTTTAGGCTCAATTATTTTTCATCAGGACTTTTGCAATCGTATAATTCCAAATACTGTAACCCACATTTTTATTCATTAGTTTACATTAATTTAAGATGCAGGCACGCATGGCAAGTCACTGCAGATGAGACATGAAATATTGAGTAGAGTAACTGTTTTTGTATAGTATGTTTCTCTACTGTTGCAGTAATGTGGCATTGTCTAGTTTAGGGGGCTGGCTTTTAGATTACTGCTGTGGGCCACTACCTTGGCACTTCAGAGATGAGCTGATGAAACTAATTGCTGCTATCTAACATTAGACATTCAGGTGTTTTCTTTACAGTGACCACTATTGAACTGATTTCATTAGTTTGTGATGTCATTTTTGAGTCTCTGTCAAGTTGCTAGTGAACCATATTGAGGGACCTTGGTGGCCGCTAGTGTGTCTGCTGTAAGATTTCTTACAAAGAATTTATAAGTAACTCACCCTACTGCAAGAGGAGTGAAATGTGAGCTTGTATGTGAAAGAAGCGAGACAAAGAATTCCAGATGTGTTCACATATGAATGAATATGTATAAGTGCATGCCCAGTATCATGTCCCCACTTTCCGAGTGATTTTAGCACATTTTAGCCCGTTTTTAAAAACTGCCTACTTTCCTGAGTTCAGCTTTCTTTCTACTATCGGAAAATATATGTAGCTGAACTCGGGCACAATACTGCTCGTACGAGCATCGGGACTGACCATAAGGCAATGCAACAGTGACAAACAATGGGGATCCCGGAGGGTCACATGAGACTCTCTCTGGGATTGATGTGAGTGCTGCTGACCACGTACATGGCAGCATACACTGCAGAAACTAAATGCAATGCAACGCAATGCAATGATGAACCCTCAAAAACAGGAAACGTCAGATCATCAAGCACTTGTTTTGGAAGTTCTGCAGTTTTGTTTCACACAGCTAAAGCGGCAATGTTGCAGTTGCTCTGCACCGCTAAATGCGCTGCAGAGCATGTTGTGTAAAAGGGGCTTGAGAGAACAGAACTGGATACACCACTCAGCTATCTAGAATTCCATTGAAATAGAGCCCATGCCATATGTAAATGCAGTTATTGTACCATGTGACATACTTAGACTGTAATCTCTGCAGTGACATGGTATATTATTTACAACTAGCCTCCTTTTGGATCTGACTCCTTCAACTTCTCGCACCAGTTAGGGAGTATTAATCCCAAATTTGAGGTCAGCACAAATAACAAAAAAAGGACATAATTTCTTCAAGATAGTCCTTTTTATTGGCAACATTTTTTTTAAACTTGTCCCATAAAAACAGGGGTTCCAGCTCACCACACTTGCAGCTCAAGTAGTTAATAGGCAACCAGACCAAGCTGGCAATGAAGATGGTAGTCCCAAAAGTACTTTGGTGTTATCCTCGTCCTGTAGTGCATAAAATAACTATATAAGCTGAGGAGTTGAAAAACGACTAAAACTCGACCACTTGTTAGCTAAACGCACAGGCCCAGATATTCAAACTGCACCCAAAAAGTGCGCAACAGCAGGAGCAAGCACAAGTCCATTGTGCTCATGTGCAAGAAGCACGATATTCAAAAACTGCGCAGGCCAAGATGCGCCTACAGCCGACAACTGAATATCACACCACCTGCGCCATAGCACAACTAGGGAGGTGAAGCTGAGCATATCTGATGCACCATAGTGCAACAAAAGATGTTCAGCTGAGCAATCCAAATGCGCCATAGTGCAACCAGGGATGCCCCCCAGCAGCAGGGCAGCAATGCAACAGCACAACCAGGGATGCAGGGGCCCACCACTCATGCCACAGATGGGCAGAGGAACACACAGCAGAACAGACATCGTCCCCCCACACCCCATGCACTGCACAACTGGGGGAGGGCTGGAATAACCACTGGCCCATGGAGACCAGCAACCAACCCACAGTCGGGCCATGGTGCCCCATCACACCCCCTGGCAAGCTCTGACTGGCACACAAGGAGGGCCGACCACCCCATGCCACACCACCCCACCAATGCAGAGCACATCCTGCACCGTGACCCCCAGACACCCTGCCCAGGAGCAGCGTCCACCAGTGCAGGATACTCCATGCATGCCACCACCCCCACTGTGACAATGCAACCCTGTGCACCACAGAATCATGCAAGGCAGCCCCACCATGAGCACTCATCAGTGGGTGGCAGCACACAGTGATGCAACGACTGCATACACAGTGCCACCATGCACATCCCCCCCCGAGGTACAGCTGAGAGACCAACCATGCATGGGCACACGAGGTACCCCACACGTGACAGGGCAACCATGTGTCGGCACACGAGGTACCCCACATGCAACAGAGCATGCCCTGGACCCCAGCACCAGTGGTACAACACCCTGCATACCCTCCCAAGGATGCACCCCGACCCAGCACTGGCCACAACAGCCAGTGCAGACACCCAAAGTGGTGCATGGAAGCATGCACCACACAGGATGCAACACAGTGCATGGACAAACACCCACCCATACCCAAAGGCACACCAACACAGGGACACAGTAGCAGGGCAACCAAGCCCCCAGCGTGTGGCCATGGAAACCATGTACACACGGCCAGCACTCCTCCATGGCACAGGAGTTCCAGCCACCCTGTGCAGGCACTGTGGAGCTGTACGCCACCAGCATTTGCCTGGAGCACAAGTGACAGACAGTGGTGCACATTCTCTGCAACACACACAAGCCACAGCATGGAGGTAGGACAACAACAGCAGAGGCCACAGTGTCACCCGAGGCAGACATGCACCACACCAGTGACAGGAGGTAACCTGGCATTGTGCCCGGGTACAGTGGCTGTCCTTCATGGACAGCCATCACTGACATGCCAGTGGACCGTGCAGGTCACAGACATGCAAGGGTGTCAGCTGCACAGGCCATGGATGGGCTGACAGGTACGCCGTGGACACAGAGCATGCACCATGGACCACTGCACATAGTCATCCAGTGCACAGAGAACAACACACACACACCACAGACAGTGACTGATAGCTACTCCCACACCATAGTCACTTCCCCACGGACACACACACACGCATATGACTGCACCACCCCTGACACCATGCACACCACTGCAGCTGAGCACCTATAGCCCGCTGCAAAACAAAGACCACCACATTAGGTATATCAAAGCAAGTTTTTGTAAAACATCACACAAAACTATATAGATATATTTACAAAAGGTTGGGGGGAGGGCCACAAACAAGGTGGGGATGGGTAAGGGGCAGGGGTAAACAAATGGTAGAGGGAAGGAGGGGTATGAGGGTGGATCCAGGAGGGTAGGGAAAATCAGGGCCATTAGTATACTCAGCAGGAGCCCCACTCCCCGATCTGGCTGCTCCTCCCACCATGCCGCCATCGTACTTCTAGCCGGTCTGTCCTTTCAAGGATCTCAAGGGAAGCCCTTGCAACATGTAGGATCTCCTGCAGTGTCGCTCTGATTTTCTGCAGCTGCCGTCCACCTAGGACAAGGGAGCAGAGTCAATAGGTGTGAATGCACAGCCCCATGCAGCCCACCCACTGTGCATGGCATACGGCCATGGGACATGTCTCTGTGATGGTGTGTGACCACCCACAGTGATCGCGTCCACAAGACCTGCCCACCCAGGCGCACACAGCCATGCGGACCACTGCACACACTCACCGGCCAAGTCCTGCACAGCACCACCGTGGCTGTTCAGTGACATGGCTATGTGGTGTGAAGGCAGTTGCACAGCCATCTACCCGGTGCACGCGTGGACCACCATTGATGCACTCCCAGACATGCAGTGCCACTGGACAGTGCTGACTGTAACAAGTTGCGCGCATGGCAGTGGTGTCAATGGATGGTGGCCATGCCCCGCTGCCCACCCTGTTACACAGCATGCAATAGTAATCATGGATGTAAGGCACTCACCATCATCAGGCTGGTCCCTGCGCCTCTGCAGACCTTCACCCCTCCCAGACTGATGGTCCTCCTGCTGGCACCTCCTCTCCCTCGCCAGCCAGTGCTCATCTGGGTCTAAGGTGCACACATGGAGAGAGGAACATCAGTACAGTCCTATAGCAAAGTCCCCCTGCCCCCATGTGTGTGCAATCCCACACAGCCAGACCCACCACCCACACCCTGATAACACCACCACGGCCAACACGGACACCCCCATGTGCGGACACATGCAACTGTGATACCCATATGGAACATAAAGTGTATGGATGTTGCACCTACCTGGCCGTGGCACCGTGCCCCTCCTGGCACGTGCCCACAGGCAGGCAAGTAGGTCTGGATCCCTCCACCTCAGGTCCACATATCTGTGGCGGCACTGCTCCGCCGTCTGCCCCATACCGGTGGCCTCCTCCAGGGCATCATTCACCTCCTGCCACACCTGACTCCTGGCCCTATCCAGGGGTGCCTCACCAAATAGTGGGCCAACATGTGGCTCCACAATGGCAACCAAGTTTGCCATCTCCACCTGGCTCCACTGTACTGCTCTCCTCCATGCCATCTCTACTACTCAGTTAAGTCAAAATGGCACTCTGCAGTGCAGTTCCGCCACGTGCAGATGCTGCATGGTACAGCACTGCCATTCCCTATCACGCTGTCACTGAACAGTGCGATAGTGGTGCACCCATGCCTGATGCATGGTGCCCGGGGGGCAAATGTCGGGCACAGGGTCAAGGGTCTCTGGTGCACAGACAACCACAGTGCGATTGGAACCCAATGCGTCTAGCATGATTGGATGCCTGTGTGCCACCTCCTGAAGCAGCCTACTGCGCTGTTGCCCCAGTGCGCCTACGATGCCCCAGTGCCACAGCACCATATAGGTGAACAGCGCTGTAGTGCCACTGGCACAATGGTGGCCATGCCCTGCATTGCCTTCCGTGCACAGCATGTCAGCAGGGCGGCAGGCGCCTGCGTCATCAACCCGGGCATGCGCAGTTAGGTGTGTACTGCGCATGTCACAGAACTGCGCTCTTGGCTCAGCACGTTCAACACAATTGCGCAAAGTGCAAAAGTGCAATATTCAGCCGTCATATGCAAATCAGCTAATCAGCCATTCAATGGTGCAGTCACTGCATTTGCATCCACTTAAAGATGCGCCTCGTCTCATTTGCATGCGTTGCGCTATAAAAGTGCAACATTGGGCTGCACTGGCCATAGTCGGTTACTGCAGTCTATTGGTGAGTTGCATGCTGTTTGGGAGTGTGGACTGTGGATTTTGGGACATGCATGGTACTGCACAGTCACAGGTAACACCTGTCATTCTTACAGGCTGAATCATGACCAAGTGAGTTGTGGAGGAAGAGGAACAGAGTTGTGGGAGGAGGAGGAGGAGGCCAAATTTCATGAAGGCCGAGACGGATGCCCTGTTCGAGGCCTACCTAGACCAGGAGCCGCTTGTCAGCGAACACCAAGGAACACCACAGGCCCATGTTGCTGCATGGGAGGAGGTGGCGCATGCTGTAAACCTGCATGGCAGCCACCAGCACTCCGTGCAGGAGTGCAAGAAGAAGATGGGAACAGACAGGAGGAGGATTAAGGAGAAGGTGGCTGCCATCAGGGCAGCACGGTCTGTGACAGGTGGGGGACAGCTGGAGGTGCTACGCCTGACCCCACAGGAGGAGAGGGTTGCTGGAAGCTTGCAGTATTGCACCATTGAGGGTATTCCGGGTGGTGGATTCCAGACGGGTGGTAGCCTGTCACTGCATGGTAGCTCATGGTCTGTCTATTGGGGGGAGGACCGGTCAGATGGAGATGGAGAAGGGCCCATCCACCTCCACAGGAATACGCGGCTCAGTGCGACAGTGGGCCCGCCTGGATGTCCAGACTGATGTTGTTGGAGCAGGTGTGGAGGAGGCCCTGCCTGTGTCCCAGCATGCCAGCGTCCACAGATGCCAGCATGCTGGGACTCGGGCTGGTGCCGGGTCCATCACTAATGATGATGTCACTAACGTCATGGGCAGTGACACGTGTGTGCCACAGGATGGCCACACAGCAGGTAACATCATGGCCATGGCTGTGGGTGGTGCCACCATGGAGGCCTGTGTGACATCACAGTCCCAGCCTGTGCCTGTCAGCACTGGTGGGGCAACACGGTGTGTGTACAGGACAGTGGGACTGTTGTGGCCACTTCGGCATCACCAATGAGCCCTGGGGAGCGGCAGCCGGAGGGGCAATATCAGCAGTCGGCCAATGGGCTTGGGGGTACAGTGTCAGGGGGCAGCATCAGTGTACCACCTGTGGACATGCCCAGGCCTGGCCCTGGTGTGCAGCGGCCACCCTCAAGGGGTGATGAGCATCAGGGCCGTGCACACCCTGAGGGACAGCATGCAGATCAGGCAGATGACCTCTTGGATAAGCACACCCGCATACTGCAAGCATCAGTCAATCAGCAGATGCAGTGGATGCACTGAGTGTGGCTCTGCAGTGGGCAGAGGGGCATCACAGCAGAGAAACCACTCTGCTCCTGGCAGAGATGGACCGGATATGGGAGGATGTGACCACTGCCATTGACAGACTGACACATACAATTACAGCTGCCATGGTCACAGCGGGCACATAGTTATTTGCCCATGCATCGCAGACACCGCTCAGTGCAATCTCCACCTCCCGTTCCCAGCATCATACGACACCATCCTTGTCGACACCGGGTTCAGCTGTGGGCATCCCGAACACGCCTGGCGCAGGCATGTTCGGTGTGTTGCAGACCCTTGCACGAGCATGGTCACGTTCACACAGTGGAAACCCTGGGGGACCATTGATGCCACCCCATGAGGCCAGTGGTCAGCCTGTCACTGCTGGCAGGTCTCGGCGGGGCCGTCCACGCATCCGTGGTGGATGGGGCACTGTGGCACGTGACTGACCTGTCTCCCAGCGTGGCTACTGTCTGATGCTGCCCTGTGTGCATTGTGTCATTCAGCAGGCAATGCACGGGTGGGTACCCGGCCCTGCACGCACACACACAGTCCATCTGCACACCCTCCCGGCTGCTGTCCGCAGTTGCGTGTGCATGATGATGCCTACATTGCGCTGTACGCCAGTGTGCAATAGTGCCCAGCATCTGACACACGCACAATGACAGGCAGTGGGCGTGGTGGTCTGTGGACATGTGTGTGGCTAGGGGTGGCATTCTGGGTCGGTGTGCCTCCTACCCTTTGTGCATGTCTGGTGAGTTGTGTGTGTGTGTGTCTGTCCACGTACCATGTTAGACCTCACCCATCCCTGGTGGTGTGCGTGGTTCCATGCCCGGCCACTTCCCTTGATGACATGCACCCCTGGTGTGTGTCCATGTGTGTTTGTGGGTTGTGCTTTTGCCACTGGTGGTTGCACATGGCCCCATGACTTACCTGGGTTGGCTGAAGTGCTCCTTCATGATGGTGTCCCAATGCAGCTGTGCCAGCCAGAGCAGTCGGGGTTCCCGTCGCCCAAGGGGGGGCTGCCCATCACCATTGTCACCGGCGTCCTCATTGTCCCCATCGCTGTCCCCCTCTTCGACCTGTACGGCTATTCCACATTCGTTGGCCATGTTGTGCAGGATGCAACAGGCCAGGAATAGCCCACAGGCTTTGAGGGAGCTGTACTGTAAGGGCACCGTCAGAGGTGTCAGGCAATGGAAACATGCCTTCAACATCCGAACACCACTCGATGACATTCGTGTGGTGGCTATGCACCTCATTGTAGCGTTGCTCGCGATGGGATTCGTGAACCACCGGCATGGTATGAGCAGCCAGGGGACAGGTGGGTATCCACTGTCACCTGTGTGTAGGCGTGGAGGTTGGTTTGGTGATCAGCATCACCCTGCCCAGACCATATAGGCCACTACCCATGTCACCTCTGACCATGCCTCCCAAGCCTATGTTTGTCCGTGTGGTTTGCATACTTCCCACTAAGTGGCCAGTGGGGATGTCCCACTCTGAATCTGTAGCTGAGTGCCAACTGGTGTCAGATGAAGGCATCGTGTGCTCCCATAGGGTACATGGCACATACATTGATTATGCGCCCCCTGGCATCACACACCACCAGGCAGTTGATGCTAGCATAGCCCTTGCGATTAATGTATGTGGCCCTTTCTGGGCCAGGTGGTGTGCAGATGGCCACATGGGTGCAGTCTATTGCCCCAGCACGCCAGGCATACGTGCTACCCTGTGGAACTCCTGTATGTTTGCTGTGTGCTCTGTCGGTGTGCTGGGGAAATGGATGTACTCTGCAGCATGTGGCAGCAGTGCACTGAGGAATTGGGTGAGGTGGCATGATGCAGCTGACTGGGTTATGCCTGTGGTGTCCCCTGTTGGTCTCTGGAAGGCACCCGTGGTGAGCAAGCACATGCAAGCTGTCACTTTAGCCTCCACTGACAGAGCATGGCTCCGTCGTGTGGGTGCCTGCATCACATCACTGCACAGCTCACAGAGTCATCTCAGAATTGCCCGATTCAGGCAGTACTGGCCCACGATCTCAGTATCACTGCACAGCTCAAAGCTGGTGTGGGCTAGGTGCTGCCTGTTTGGGGCATACCGCTGACAGGGCCTTCCACGGCCGTGCCCCCTTGCTGCCCACCTTCTCACCCTCCTCATTACTGCCTCCATCTGGATGGTGGCACTGGCCATGACCCTGGCAGCTGTGTTCACCCCAGTAGCTGTTTCTGTGTGTTCCCCCGCTGTCCTGGCTGCTACTTCCCCTGCACCGGGAACACCTATCTGTGCTGGCCTCAGTGCTGTGTGGCACTTCCCCCTTCTGCACTGTGGCTGTGGCTCTCCACACCTTCCCTGAGCCTATGGGTTCCAGGTGCCCTTTCTTTGTCCTGCCCAGTGTGTGTATGTGTATTGCCTGTTGTGGCTGGCTATAGTTCAGCAACATGTGCCTTCCCTGTAGCGTTCTTGCGCCTCTCCCTTGTTCCTTTTTATTTTGGCTCATTTCCGCTATGGTGCAACTTCTGCTTGCTCCCCTATTACGCATGGCGCATGTTGTTGAATATCACACTGCGCCATTTATGCATGGTTCCTCCCCTTCAGTTCGCGCCATTCATTATCATTGCTAGCTATTGCTCCAGTGATGATTTAGGCGCAACTGCCTCCACTGAATATCACAGAATGGTGGATTTTAGGACTTGCTCTGGCGCAACCCTATTGTGCATGGCGCAACCCTTTTGAATATCTGGGCCACTCACTATAAGGATAATAAAAGGAAATTTCATAGCGTGCTAAATACTAAATGCTAGAAAAATGCTAAAAAGCTCTGAAGATGACCGGATTGGTCGAGAAGTAAGCACAGCGTGACCAGTTTTTGTAGTTTGCAGTTTGGCGTTGACCAAGCAGTGGTTAGTTTCATTGGCATCTATGGCTTTTTAGTGTTTTTCTAGCGTTTATCATTTAGGACGCTATGAAATTTCCTTTTAGCGTTTAGCTAACAAGTGGTCGAGTTTTAGTCGTTTTTCGACTCCTCAACTTATACGGTTATTTTATGTACTACAGGGCGAGGATAACGCTGAAGTACTTTTGGGACTACTGTCTTCATTACCAACTAGGTCTGGTTGCCTATTAACTACTTGAGCTGCAAGTGTGGTGAGCTGGAACCCCTGTTTTTATGGGATAAGTTTAAAAAAATGTTTTGCCAATAAAAAGGACTATCTTGAAGAAATGATGTCCTTTTTTTGTTATTAGTGCTGACCTCAAATTTGGGATTAATACTCCCTAACTGGTGCAAGTTGTATCTATCTTTAACTTCGAGGTAAATTGAGTGCACACCCTCGAGCATTTTATAGCTTTAATGAGCCCCCCTCCTGCTCTGTAGTAGAGCTGATTTGTGTGTTTTTTTCCTTCAACTTCTCCTCAGCTTTGATAGTGAAGTGTCATTTCACAGTGAGAAGTGCCAAATGGACACCTTTGCCAGGGATATCATCAAAGTTGTCAACTTTGTGCTTTATAAAGTGGCACTTTGCATAGTGGAGTACTTCACGAAGCAATTTTCAAAGTGAAGTTTTTCCATTTCACCCACCCCTACTTGTGATGCCACTGATGACCAAGCTGTAGCTAACCACGCTGTAGTCAAACACAGCTTGATTGTCAGTGATATCACAAGGTTCTAAAATGGTAGCAAAGTTGTAGCAATATGGGGCAGACTTAATCACTGATATCTCTAGACAACATTTTGCTACAGAGGAGCCCAATACCTCATTTAAAAGGGCTTTTAATTGACATTCAAGCTAACATGGGCACTGCTCATAAATGCACCCCTTTAAGAAAGCAAACGAAAGGCTAGAAGTCAGAATAGCAACAGGAACTGCAGATAATTCCAGAGCCTTCTTCCAGTATAAAAATGGATGGAGAAAAGTGAAGGAGGTGATTAAGCCCTTGAAAACAAAGTATTGTGGAGAAAGTTCAAGGGAGAAGACCAGCACCTAGTAGCTGTTTTTTTTTTCTGCATTAGTTTCATAAAGCACAAGATGAAGCCTGTCATGTGCTTCTTTTATTTACAGTATATGCAAACAGAGCAACATACTACAGTAATCAGCAAAACAGCAAACATCAGTTTAGTATTGTGGAGAAACCTGCGAGAGAGGGAGAGCTGAGGGCTGAAATGCCTAACAAATTGCTTGTGTTCATTTGAGGGACCCAATGAGAGATCTCATTTGGAGAGCCAATAGCAGCAGGACTAGCCATCATCCAGTTAGTGGACAGGATTTCTGCCCTGGCAGCTGACTTCCTGGCAAAGATGAAGTTGGGTAATTTCCATGAGGCAGATGGGATGCAGCTCAAGATCATAATGAAATTAAAGGAATAATTGGTGGTGAGACTTGCAGTAATTTTTCAGGAGTCTGTCCAGACAGGTGTGCTGCCAGAGGACTTGAAAGTGGCCAATGTGGTTCCCATCTTCAAGAATGAGGCAAGGTCGAACCCTGGTAACTACAGGACAGTCAGTCTGGCAGCAGTGTTGTGCAAGGTCCTGGGTGCCATTAGCTAGGACAGATGGAGCACTTATTTGAGATAAAGGTTCTTGCCCCCTATCAGCATACCTTTATTAAGAGTGGATCATGCCAAATCAACCTGATCATCTTCTTTGAGGAAGTGACCAGGGAGGTGGACAGCAGTAGGTTTGTAGGTGCAGTTTATCTGGACTTCAGCAAGGCTTTTCATACTGCAGTGCATGACCATGTTTTGAGCAAAGTAAACAAGACAGTATGAGCATGAGACACACAAGGTGGATTGCTAACTACCTTAATGGCAGGAAGCAGACGACTGTGGTGGATGACACTATTCCAAGTTAAGAGGAGTTCTCAGCATTGTCTCTCAGGGATTGGTGATGGGGCCACAGTTTGTCAACATCTTCAACAGTGATCTAAAAGTTGGGGACTCATCAAGTACATTGCTTAAGTTTGCAGATGGCACTAAGATGACCAGCTTGGTGGACCCCCTTGAGGATATCCATAATCTTCAGGAGGAACACATTCACTCCACAGGAGATTTTTGAGAGTTCTGCCACTTTTGTATTCTCTTAACACTGCACCCTGGGCCTTTCTAAGCAAAATTAAGCCATAATCAGCGTGCCACAAACAAATGCAAATACCTCATGAACCGTAAGTGCTACACACAAAGTACAAGTGGCAAAGTTGTTCAGCACAAAATTACCTTTCCAACTGTGTTATGCAATTAATTATAAGCAATTTCTTTTTTTCTATAGTAGTCGAAATAGCAAAAAAAGTGTGTTTTCTTTGCAATAAAAAAGGTAACATAAATCATTTTTGGTTGGAAAATATGTAACATATCAACACCAAATTAAGCATCTATACATTAGATGCGGGTACAAAAGTAATTTTGTACTAAAAAGCAGTTTTTCAAATATAAAACATGTATTTTTTTTCAGTTTTATTCAAGGTGCTTAGGTGAGGCTTGAGAGACAAATGTCAGCCATGCACACCATACCATAAACAAATGCAAATAATTCCTGAAGTATATGTGATAGACACAAAGTATCAGCGGCAAAGTTGTTCAGCACAAAGTTACCTTTCTAATGGAGCTATGCAATCAACTGTAATCAATTCAGTTTTTATTTTATACTAGCTGAAATACCAAAAAACTGTGTTTTTTTTCAGATTTATTCAAGGTGGTTAGGTGAGGCTTGAGAGACAAATGTTAGCCATGTGTAAGCTCCCCCCACTGGCCCCCCTTGTTCAACTAGCAGGGCTGCTCCTCTCACACATGGCACCAATGAGAGGGATGGGGGTTGTCACTACAAACAGTTTTGTTTACCCATACTTCTACTTCAGAGCCTGCCATCCTCAGACAGGCAAACCAAGTGTGGCAACTATCTGGCTCACACCTGGGGGGGACCATTTATCATGGCCATCAACCTGGGTCCCTGGGAGAGCACATTTGCTCAGCATTATGCTAGGTTTGTACTTCTGGTCAGGGGCACCCAAGTAAATCCAGACACAGTGGAAGCAATAACTGTACTGTCCAAACCAGGTTGGGATTCTAGAGTGTGGCTTTTATTCACAGACACAGAGAATAATCACAAAGCGAAGATGGACCCCACAGGGCTACTCCCACTGGTAATGGAGATTACTGAGGTACAGAGCACACACACTGGGAACCCTCAGTTTCTGAATGGAAACAGCGAACACTGTCTGGTTCTGAATGGAGATTGGCACACATGGCCAGAACTAGTAAACTTCCCTTGAGTAGGCACCATTGGCCAGTACTAGGAGACTTTCCCATATTTCATGAGGAATTACTGGTGGCACTGTTGACCATCAAAGAGCACAACAGGCTCACAGAAAATCCAAAACCCACATCTGGGTATTTTCTTCAGGCACTGGCCAAATGCACTAAGAGAAAACAAAGGTGCCCAAACTGAACCCGGAGAGGTAAACCTGGTTACTCCAGATAGGGGGTCTCCCACCTTTTGCTTCCAAATTTATACTTAGCCATTCATCTGGTTAATAACACCCTTCTCAGAAAACTTGTAGATGCTATCTTGAAATGTCTTTCACATTTAAAATACTACATCTCACACCTCTGAGGTGTCCTGAAGTTAAAAGTTCTGTAATTGGCAATATCTCTTCACTAGACCCCCCACTTTAGCAGATACCTTTAAACAGAACCAGACTAAAAGTGCTGTACTTGGCAAGTCTCTCTCCAGACCCCATAGTAGGCAGACACTTTTAAATAGAAACAGTCTTGGTGACAGAGTCCCTTTGTCAGAGAAAAACTCACCACAGGAATGCAGGTGCCCCAGGGCTTTTTCCACATAATAGTCTTGAGTACTCACAGAGCAGATGAATCTCAGGCATCTTCAACACAGTCCAGGCTGGACCAGGGGATTGCTCCATAATCCTGGAATCCCCCCATCCCTCTAGGGATGGGGCACTGAAAATCCCTCTAGGAAAGGTCTCTACCACTTCACTCTCTGGTCTTCTATGTTCTTCTTCTAGGGTGAGAACAAACTACCCAAACTACGGAGGTAGCTCTCTGTCAGAGCTAAATCTGAGGAGCTGCCCCGGCAGCAGCCTCCTCCTCACTCTCCACTCTACAGACTACTATCTCTTACTTAACATTCTATCTAACTCCCTGCAGCTAGCATTCCATTGTGGCCTATGCTGCTGCGACAATTCTAAGGTGACATCATCACTCCAGCTCAGCTGAGACTGAAAATAGAGTGGGACACTGTGAAATCCATTTAACTGGCATTTCACAAGCTGCCTCTCCCTACCTGCCACTGATTCTAAGTGGGATTCTAGTAACCCCTAGGAACAAGGGGATTGCACCCACCCTCATCCAGGAAAATGACTGTCCCTAGTCATTACCTACCCGGCACCAGACCATCCTACCCTATGTGTTGACTAGGGGGAGGTAGCACTACCTTCTCCCCTACCATATGCCAGGCACAGGCAGAGAACACTAAGGGCCCAGAGGCCATTGGCTGATGCATAAGCCACTACACTACACTCTTACTATGGTAAGCAGTGACCCTGGAAGAACTGTCCAGAGCACAGCCCTAATAGACCAGCACTGCAACCCCTACTGCAGGTCAGGACCACAGGCTGTCTATCCCACTAGCCCCTATCCCTCTAGGGAAAACCTATCTAACCAAAACAAACTTAACCAAAATAGGGGAACCTCCCCCCATCCCTGGATACCTGCAAACAAAGCCCCGGAGCTAACACTATACACAAGCATTATGCTCCCACACTCCCCCACAACTACACCTGTGGAAGGAAAGGTCAACACATGTTAACAACTACACAGTACTTTAAAAACAACACTTTAAAACACTGAGGCACTCTGATGACTCCCTCCAATCCTCTTCTTATCTTCTCTTCTGTCTTTATCAGGATCCACCTGAAAGAGAAAAGACAAAAAACACACCCCAAATCTGCAAAACACAGTACACGACCATAACCCTTAACATCAAAACAGTGGAGAATCCCCCAAATATTTTTTTTTAGAAAAAGATAGAAAAGTAGAAAACAGTCAGTAGAAAATATCAACATTATGTACAATACACCTTTTGGGGATGGAATGCCCTAAATGTCCTAACTAGCGACAAATAATGCCCGAAGGCATGGTCCGTGACTGAGTATCTCCTGGGCCAGAGCCCGGTGAAGCACAGTTCTTGAAGTACTGTAGTCCCAAAGGGGAGAGTCTTTGTAGACAGTTCAACAGTCTGTAGTCTGCCAGGTGTAGGATGTATATTGCAATGTCAATAAGGTAAGAAAAGTCTGGACTTACCAGTTCCTTGAAGAACGAAAAATGGAACAGCACCTGGATCTCCAGCTGAAGACTCTCCCTGGCAACATTTTTCAGATGCAGCTGGGTTGAAATCTTCCAGAAATGACAGAATGGACATCTGGAAACTGCTGGGCTGATGTCTTCTTGAGCTGATATCATCTAGGAGATGGAACCTTGGAATAGGAAATGAACAGCTGGACTGATGTCATCTGAAATCCCAGGTGATGAATCAGGAAACAGCTGGGTGATGTCATCACTGGCTGATGTCATCTGGAAGGCCAGGTGATGGAACTGGAAGACACACTGCAAGGCTGATGAATCTGGACATACCTTTGGATCCTGGAACACCAGACTGGTGGAACAACAAGGGCACGGCAACAGCTAGATGGCAACACTGGCTACCACTGCTGTGCTTTCCACTTGGTAGGCATGAGCACATTCATAGGAAGCTGATTACATTGAGGGTAGTGCCACAATGGGTCGGGTGCAAGAA
The DNA here is from genome assembly GCA_016271365.2 of Neoceratodus forsteri. Taxonomy (NCBI): domain Eukaryota; kingdom Metazoa; phylum Chordata; order Ceratodontiformes; family Ceratodontidae; genus Neoceratodus; species Neoceratodus forsteri. The sequence continues at coordinate 400,789,007 of CM057454.1, forward strand.
TTATTACCCTGTCTGGGTGCTCATAATTCACATTATGGAAAGTCTCATTTTCTTCTTTGTCCCCAATACGTACAGTGTCTATGAACAGTGTCCTGCCCAACTTCCAAAACTTAAGTCTGTCTCTGACAACTTTCTCTCTGACATATCGAGTTGCACCTGGATGCAGTTTTTTTGTTGCCTCTTCCACTAGCCAGGCTCTCCTGTTTTTCTCAATCGCCTCCCAGACTCTCCGAGGAAAGGTAGGAAAGGACATTCCATATATCTCATCTGCCTTCCTATGAACCAGTCTTTCCTCCTTACTACTCTTCATCAGTTTGTGACCCCCACCCTGTCTTGGGGTCGACCAGCCCTGGTTCTGCCAGTGTCGCATACTCAAAGCTACATAGAACTGGTCCCTGACTCCTCCTTCTGGGGGCATGGCTGTGGAGTCACCAACTTCTTCTTCTTCTGGTTTCTCCAAGGCAAGATCCTGAGGCTGTGGACTAGAATCTTCATTGTAAAGATACATAGCTCCCTCCTCCTCCACTTAGGACCTGGGCCCAGGAGTGAGCAGTCATCCTCACTCCCAAGACAGTCCACTCTTCACTGGGCATGGAGGTAGACACCTCCCAATCTAGGGTTTCTCGAACCTCATCCTCTCCCATGAGGCTAGGACTAGGACCTTCTCTCCACGAATCCACTGATTCTCCCTCTGCACTGTCCATCTGCGACACAGGTGTGGAGACATCATGAGGACTCTGCTCTGTCAGTACATCTACACCCTCTTTCTTTGTGCCACACTCTGCTGGGCCTCCCCCAACAGCTTCAACCTGGTGCTGTGTGCTGCTATTTGCAGGATCTTGAAGCTTTGTCCACATGGCAGCCAAATGAATCTTAGGTGCACTAGTTAGACCTTGCTTCTCTAAGCACCCTGAACAGTGAGGAATCATGAAAACGTACCTTCCAGCCTTGAGGCACATTATGCATACTCTCACAGGGTATCCGGGAATCATAACATGAGGAGGCAAACTTCCACCGTAGAAACATTTCTCTATTTCTTTCTGCTTGGTAACCTCTTCAACTATCATAGCCCGGGCATGATCCAGGTAGCGGGATGATCCTGAAGTCATGACTGTAGAAAAACTCACAAAAGTTCACTGTTATCACTGAGTTCACTCTACTTGGAACAGTCTCATAAAATGGCTCCCTGCTGCTGTGTTTACATTACTGCCCCACCCTGTAATGGCGGCGGCCGCACTCCTGGTGCATCAACATTCTGCATCTGACTCAAACCACTGCACATCCGATTTACTGCATACTGATCAATTTTACTCAAACTACACAGACTGAACTGTATTTCTTCCTCAGCACATCTATATGATTTTCTAGGACTTTACATTAGCTTTCAATCACTTTTACTTGCTTAGAGTAACCAAAGCCACAGTATTTCTTGAATAGGATTGCCTGTTTGTTGCAGCCTCTCATACAACTCACAGTCTCTCTGTTTACTCAGAAGATTATACTGTTGCTGAATCCATAATACATGCTCACAGTCTAATGCTCAGAATTCTTGCTTGGGTTTGATTACTTTACACAGTCCTTCTTTGCAAAAACAATCACACTGTTTACACACTGAACCAGCTGGCTTTAGAAAAATCACACACAGTTTGAGCTCAGTTTTGCTGAATGGTACTCACTGAATCAGTAGCTGGCTTTTCGGTGGAAATTCTCAGCCTACAGCCGATCCTGGAAGGCCTCTGGGTTGAAACAGACTGGTGACCATGCTGATTGTCCCTACGAACACCACGCTTTCTCCCCAGTTGATTTGAATACGGGCTGAGCCCGATTTAGTACAGAAAAGTCTGTTGTTTTAACTTTTAGAATGTTTGCAGTCACCGTGACATTCCTCCTGGCTAGCCAGCTCACACACCACTCGTTCTCTCCCTCTCGAACACTAGGCAGTACTTTGAAGCTGGCTTGGGGGTGGGACTGATTGCAGTCTCACCAATCACTCGACGCCATGCAAATGAGCCTCTCTCTCTTCTCGTGCTCTTCTCCTTCACAGCGATCGTCGAGCAGGCAAAATTTAAACTGCAAAACAACTTTTTTTCCTTTTCAACTGTAACTCCATGGAGGGAGCACCATTTTGAACCATTTCTCATGGCAATTTCTCTAGCGACTCTGCCAGTTCACACAGCAAGCATTTTAAACTTTCAGGGCACAAATGTCTTTTTGTTTCCCACAGTTCACAATGCTTCTTCTTGTCACAACTTGAAAGTTAAAGCTGGCAAACATTCTTTTTGATGCAGGACAAGGGGCACACACAATCTGGCTTTACAGCTCCTTGGTAAACATTGGCACAATCACAGCAGCACATGAACAGCAGACATACAGCGGCACATACGGATGGCACTTCTCTGGTAAACTCCTAATGCGCAAAGCTTCTGATTTTGGGCTACCAACTGCAAGACAGACAAAACACTAGCCACAACCTGAGCAAACATCTCTTGTTTTCTCCCAAATTCCAAAAACATCCACACCGGTACCTCCATTTTGTAACCTCCCCCCACCGGCCCCCCTTGTTCAACTAGCAGGGCTGCTTCTCTCACACATGGTGCCAACGAGAGGGATGGGAGTTGTCACTATGAACAGTTATGTTTACCCATACTTCTACTTCAGAGCCTGCCATCCTCAGACAGGCAAACCAAGTATAGCGACTACCTGACTCACACCTGGGGGGACCATTTATCATGGCCATCACCCTGGGTCCCTGGGAGAAAACATTTGCTCAGCATTATGCTAGGTTTGTACTTCTGGTCAGGGTCACCCAAGTAAATCCAGACACAGTGGAAGCAATAACAGTACTGTCCAAACCAGGCTGGGATTCTAGAGTGTGGCTTTTATTCACATACATAGAGAATAATCACAAAGCAAAGATGGATCCCCACAGGGCTACTCCCACTGGTAATGCAGATTACTGAGGTACAGATCACACACACAGTGAACCCTCAGGTTCTGAATGGAAACAGTGAACAATCTCTGGTTCTGAATGGAGATTGGTACACACTGCCAGAGCTGGTACACTTCCCTTGACTAGGCACCCGCGAGCAGTGCTAGGAGACTTTCCCATATTTCATGAGGAATTACTGGTGGCACCCTTGACCACCAAAGAGCACAGCAGGCTCATGGAAAATCCAAATATACCTGGGTATTTTCTTCAGGCACTGGCCAAATGCTCTGAGAGAAAACAAAGGTGCCCAAACTGAACCCGGAGAGGTAAACCTGGTTACTCCACCTTTTGCTTCAAAATATATACTCGGCCACTCATCTGGTTAATAACACCCTTCTCATAAAATTTGTAGATGCTATCTTGAAATGTCTTTCACATTGAAAATACTACCTCTTACACCTCTGAGGTGTCCTGAAGTTAAAAGTTCTGTAATTGGCAATGTCTCTTCACTAGACCCCCACTTTAGCAGATACTTTTAAATCAGACATGAACTAAAAGTTCTGTACTTGACAAGTCACTCTCCAGACCCCACAGTAGGCAGACACTTTTAAACAGAAACAGTCTTGGTGACAGAGTCCCTTTGTCAGAGAAAAACTCACCACAGGAATGCAGGTGCCCTAGGGCTTTTTCCACACAATAGTCTCAGGTACTCACAGAGCAGATGAATCTCAGGCAGCTTCAACACAGTCCAGGCTAGACCAGGGGATTGACCCTGAATCCTGGAATTCCCCTCCATCCCTCTAGGGATGGGGCACTGGAAACCCCTCTAGGAATGGTCTCTACCACTTCACTCTCTGGTCTTCTATGTTCTTCTTCTAGGGTGAGAACAAACTACCAAAACTATGGAGGTAGCTCTCTGTCAGAGCTAAATCTGAGGAGCTGCCCAGGCAGCAGCCTCCTCCTCACTCTTCACTCTACAGACTACTTTCTCTAACTCAACATTCTATCTAACTCCCTGCAGCTAGCATTCCATTGTGGCCTATGCTGTTGCAACTATTCTAAGGTGACATCATCACTCCAGCTCAGCTGAGACTGAAAACAGAGTGGGATGCTGTGAAATCCATTTAACTGGCATTTCACAAGCTGCCTCTCCCTGCCTGCCACTGATTCTAAGTGGGATTCTAGTAACCCCTGGGAACAAGAGGGTTACACATGCACATCATACCATAAACAAATGCAAAAAAATTCTAAAATATAAGTGGTAGACACAAAGTATCAGTGGCAAAGTTGTTCAAGACAAAATTACATTTGTAACGGTGCTATGCAATCAATTCTAAGCAATTCGGCTTGTCTTTAATATTTAGGTAAAAACTGCTAACTTCCTCAGACATTTCCAGGCCTGAGTGAAAGCCAGCTGTATATGTCTACAGCCGTTATTGACCTGAGTGGCTATGCTTTCAGACGCCACCTACAGGTGTATCCAGGCCTGAAAATCTGGGTGATTAGTAGATCCTCAGATTTAATGTAGTCAAATGCAAGAGTCTACACTTGAGGAGGAAAACAGAGATTGGACCTATACACTGTCTGGGGCTCCTCTTACTGTAGCCAAGGTCAGGAGGAAAAGTGCTTGGGAATCATTATAGACACGGGGCTAAAGCAGGACATGTATTTTGCAGCTGCTGTCAGGAGAAACAGCAGAATGCTGGAATGTATCAAAATTGGGATGACCAGCAGAGCAGAACAAATAATCTTATGATCTAACAATGCCCGGCTCAGGCTCCACCTGACGTACTGCATGCAGTTTCAGATTCCTCAGTACAAAAATTACATTGAGGCATTCAAAAGGGTACAGTGTGCAGCCACCAAAATGATCAGCGGTATGTGGGACAAAATCTATAAGGAGGGCTACAGCTTATCTGCCCACATGGGACTTTTTGGCTTTGCTCCCAGCACTGTGGCTTGCATCTCTGCTGCTTTTCTTTTCCACCTGCATGTCTGCTTATGCTCACTTGACTTCTCTGGCTCTCTGCTGGGTGATGTTTCCCTTCTTGCTGCCCTGTGCCCCCCCCCCATGGTATCTTAATTCTGCTTGCAGTTACCATGCACTTGTGCTGAATTGGCACACCAAGTTACCATACATTTGCATTAATTACACAAGCAATTTACCACACACTTGTGTCAATTCTGCATACAGGTTCATGCAGCTGCCTGCTGGGACTTTATGTTCTCCAAGGACTATGTTTCCTGGTCCCACGCATCTCATTACTTAGAATTTATCCTACGTACTATCAATAGCCACACCAGTGACAAACAACATCTTGCCATCTTGGTTACAATAGAAAAATAGAAACATGGAAACTGAGAGCAGATAATGACCACTAGGCCCATCCAGTCTGCCCATTTTCCCTACCAACTGCAAAAACTGCAGACCCTCCTTGATCTCCGGCTTTACCTTTTCGTTCCTATTACTAGGGTTCCCCATGCTTGTCCCATGCATTTTTGAATTCCCCCACTATGTTTGCCCCCACTACCTCTGCTGGGAGTCCATTCCATGCATTCACCACCCTCTCTGTTAAGAAATACTTCCTTACATTAGCCCTTAGTCTACACCCTTCCTACCTCATGTCATGCCCCCTCATTCCTGAACATCTCCTTTTCTGAAAGATGCTACCCTCCGGTATGCTATTTATGCCCTTTAGATATTTGTAGGTTTCTATCATATCTCCCCATCTCTCCTCTCTTCCAGTGTATACATATTGAGGTCTCTCAGTATCTCCTCATATGACCTTTGGTGCAGGCCCTGCACCATCTTTGTTGCCCTTCTTTGAACTGCCTCCACCCTGTCTATATCCTTATGGAGATGCAGCCTCCAGAATTGGACACAGTACTCCAAATGAGGCTTCACCAAAGATCTGTACATTGGCATTCACCACCTTTGTTCTTCTGCTGGTGATAACTCTCCCTATGCACCCCAGCATCCAACTGACTCTCCCTATAGCCTTGGTACATTGTTTGGCCACCTTTAAGTCATCAGATATGACTACCCCAAATCCCTTTCCTGTTCGGTGACTGTCATTATTCTCCCCCATCATGCAATCCTCCCCTGGGTACTTGCACCCCAAATACATGATTTTACACTTTTTCACATTGAGTCTCAGCTGCCACACTCTAGACCATTCCTCCAGCTTACCTAGGTCCCTCCTCTTTTTGCCACCCCTCCCAGAGTGTCCACCCTGTTGTAGATCTTAGTGCTATCTGCAAAGAGGCACACCTGCCCTTCCAGTCCCTCTGCAATGTCACTTATAAAGACATTGAACAGGACTGGCCCCAGATCTGATCCCTGAGGTACCTCACTGGTCACCCTCCTTTCTTCAGATTGAACTCCATTTACCCCCACCCTCTGCCTTCTATCACGCAACAGATTCCTAACCCAGTTTACCACCTTGTGACCCACTCCCAGGCTACTCAGCATGTTCACAAGTCTTCTATGTGGAATGGTATTAAAAGCCTTACTATAATCCAGGTAGGCCACATCCACCACTTCCCCAATCCACGTCCCTAGTCACCCGGTCAAAGAAATCAATTAGAGTTGTTTGACATTATCTTCCCACTGTGAATCCATGTTGTCTGAGGTCCTGTGTGCCGCTGCATTCAAGGTGTTCCACAATCCTTTCTTTAAGTAGTGATTTCATAATTTTCCCCACTACTGAGGTGAGGCTGACTGGTCTCTAGTTTCCAGCCTCCTCCCTACTCCCACTTTTGTAAAGAGGGACTACATCTGCCCTCCTCCAGTCCTCTGGAATCACTCCTGTATGGAGTGACTCATTAAATAGATCTGCCAGTGGTGATGCCTACACCTCCCATAGTTCCCTTAATATTCTAGGATATATCCCATCCAGTCCCATTGCCTTGTACACTTTCAGATTTGTGAGTTCTTCTAGGACTCTCTCTTCCGTAAATGGACTGGTGTCCACCTCCCTCCCAAATTTGCTCATGTTGCCTAACTGTGGTCCATCACCTTCCCCTTCTTCTGTGAATGGAGAACAAAAATATTTGTTCAGAACTGATGCTTTTTCCAGGTCCTCATTCACATTCTCTTGTTCTTCCCCTTTAAGCCTTACAATCCCACCCCTGGTTTTTCTCCTTTCACTAATATACCTGTAACAGGGCCAGATTAATGCTGGGCCAAGGGGCCCTAGGAAAATTAGGGCCCATGACTCAGCCCAGGCAGCAGGTACTGGAAATGCCGGGAGCCAGAGGAGGGAGGAGACAAGGCCCCTTTAAGTAATGGGCCCTGAGTGATTGGCTGTGGCTGTGCTGTGCAGTCAGCAACACTGACTGACTGAGTCAGTTGTTCAGCCAGGTCACAGCAGGGTTGGTGAGTCAAGCAGGAGGTGTTAATGAGACAGACAGGGTTGGGACAGCAGCCAGCATGGAAATAGTAGCTGCAAGTTTTACCAGCATCGTGCGACCACCAACCAGCCAAGGATTATATTGCTAGCAGCACATCAGTCAGAGTCTCTACTGCACCACTCCATCAGTGTGCGAGCTCTCTCTCTTGGCTGTCTCATCAGTCGGGCTTGTTGTTGGGCTTGGGGGTCTGGGCTAGCCGGGCCAGTCTGGCAGTAGCAGTGGCACACTATGGGGCTGGGCAGGCAGGCAGCAGTCAAAGAAGCAAGCCAAGTCAAAGAAAAAGACTTCAACATCAATGGTCAAGATCAAGAGTAAGGTAAGCCACAGCACTGACAGCAGCCAGCAGCACGCATGTAGTGAGTGATGTATACATTTTAATCAAACTTGTCTTGAGCTTGAGATGGTTCAGAGCTGGAGCACTGAGGGGTGGACTTATTATTGTGTGGGACTCCGACCTCACTCCTGACACAGTGTCACAGTGGGACAGCAGAGGGCTTCAGTAGCAATAGCCATGATCTGGGCAAGTCTTGCAGCAGCAGGGAGGGCCAGGTTACCAGTTCCATTTCTGGTGGATGCTTTTTATTAGACAGACATACAGTGAAGCCGGCCAGGATGAAGTACAGTGTCACAGGTTTACTGTATGACAAAAAGGATTAACTCCCACTTAAATTGCATTGTTTGCTGCAGTAACTCTACTTCTGAATTCTGCAGTGCTGCTGTGCTTCATCCTGGTGAGCTTCACTGTAGTTAATACATAGGGTAGCAGCCAGGGGCGTAGCCAGAATTTTATTTGGGGGGGTGTTTAAATATGACATTTGTGAAAAAGGATATGGAAGGCAGGGGTCTGAGGGGCCGCTGAGCCTAACTCTAGGGTGTGTAAATGTTCTGTGGTGAATTTTTAGTTTTCTTGAAGAAAACACACACATTTGATTACATAGCCCAATTCCCACTTCATGGAGAAACTTTTTTTTTCACATGGAATCAGGGTTGGGGAGACGGTGGCTGTCATAAGTCTACAGAACCTCCAATGGTTGTGGACAACTGGTTATCTAACAGTGCGATCAACCACCGTGGTTCTACCTGCTGTGTTAGTAATGCTGCCTGGTAACAGGGCATTGTACCACTATGTGCATAGATTATGGTGGAATATTATGCTGTGAGCACCAGGTCACCATCTAAACTCCCCCATATTTTCTGTCAAGGTGCCCTATTTGCCCCCCATGTTACTAGTGTGCAAGCGTGTGCCCCTTTTATATATCTGTATGTCAAAAATGAGCAGTTATATGTACTCCGAGTTCTGAGAGTGAGCTGTTAGGCTTATGCAGTTTTTGTAATATACTGTGATGTTTGAAATATTTCTACATAAAGGCTGCTGCTGGGTGTCTGGGGCTGCTTAGGCCCAAGCTCTGGGATGTTTACATGCTCTGTGGTGAGTTTTAGTGCTTTTTGAAGTAAAAGCGCAGTTTAGTTACATGTTCCTCACTGCTAATTTTATTGGAATGTTTTATTACAAAAGAATCAGGGGTGTGGAAAACTCTTGTTGGCATTACAGTCAGTAGGACCTCCAATGGTTGTGGACAACTGGCTGTCCAACAGTGCCATCAACCTCTCACTCCACATGCAGTACAATATGCAGTTTTGCCAGCAAGGCTGCAAGTACCTATGGTAGTCCACTGACTGACCAACAGTGCCACGATAAACCACACCACCATCACCAACCCTTACAGCCTGTGAGAGACACTTGAAGTAGAGTAATGAGCTATGAATGAGCCTGGCACATCCAGCAGATGTGGGGTTGATTCCTGCAACCTCCTCTTGCATACTGTGTGACTCTGAGCAAGTCACTTAACCACCCCAATGCTCTCAGGTCCCCCTGAAAACAGGCACTTGTGCCTAGTGGGCTTACCAGTTACCAAAGGAATAAATCAATTTCATACAGAGGAGGAGTTTTTCCCAGAGGAGTCCGCTGCTCTTTAGGGATATCCCCCAAAAATTCAATGCTAGACCGTTTCCATCCAGTAAATGACTGGCTAGAGCAATGAGGACACCGAGGCCCCAACAATCAAGCCCTTCGAGTATGGATCCTACAAGAAAATGCTGGCACTGTGGAAGTGATAAGAAAACAAAGTCTAAAAATGGCACCAAGAGGAACAGCACAAAAAAATGGTAAAAATAGCAAAGACAATGTCACATAAAAGGAAAAACCTATAGTAAGAAGGAAAGGTAAAGAAACACAACAAATTAGGCAAAACAACTAACCAAAAAAAAGAAAGTTCTGGTGCCTGACAATGTAGTCTGAGTTCGGTGATGGTGGAGAAAAAAGAAACTGAGGCAGCTGTGGTCAGCAGTGCTGTATACAGTAGTGATGCCAGTAGGATCATAGCAGAGTATGTTTCCAGGCCCCATTCTCCCTTAAGCAGAGCCTTGCTTTAACAAATAATAAGCCACAAATCAACAGCGGTGAGGCTGACAATGATGACAGTCAATGCAGTTGCTATTCAAGGCCCATACCTCTAGTATTTCCCTTCCAAGAAAGAAATCTCCTTGCCTGCTTCACTGATAATTAAACCTGCAGCCATCAAAAAACAGAGGTCTACCAAACAGAATTGGCCATGAAAGGCTGTTTTAATGCAGAAATGGCACACAACACAGAACTCACCTCTTCTTCCTCCATCACAGGAGAGCTGGGGCAACAGAGACCTTCCTTGAAAAACAGCTTCACATCGGTGATAGCATTCTGATATGACAGGGAGCCATACATTCCATCAATGCACTATTTTACCAAGTGCAACAACAAATCTAATAAAAACTAATAAAACATTTAATCCAGCTTTTTTTTGTAAATTTTTCACACACAAAATATACAGATGTCCACTGTATAATCGCAATATGCCACTTTCGAAAATGTTGGTGATGCCAGGTTTTACCCATGCCTGGGGTGTTTTAGCCACCTGGCTGCGCCTCATGGCCAAACAACACCCCAGGGCGTGGATAAATCCTGGCATCACCAACTCCCTCTCATGGTATATTGCTTAAATCACACCACACATGGTACAGTGCCTCTTGTACCGGATGTATGCACACAAAGCACTGCAAGTGAAATGTGATACCTAAGCACAAAACATGTTCTTGCCAGTGTCTGTTGGTCATGTGGCAACAGTATATGACGTGACCATACAAACATCAATGCAATGACTGTATTAGAAAGCACCACCAAACCACTTTGTCATGATTGCCCTATCTTGCTCCTACAGAAAACAGCCCACACTGAAAAAGTGAAATTATACAATGGGGTATGAAAATCCTGTAACCTCATTGGTCAAAACACATCACATGACCGTGATAAATCCTCCAGCATACCCACTATAAAAACAAAAAAACAAGTTGAACATTGTATAATAGCAGATTTATATCCACACCCCTCCTCCATGGCTCCCTAGGCATAACCCCCAGAGTTGTCTCTCCTGACCAGCCTTTGTACACACTCCATCAACATTCAGGGACAGCTCGAATTTGGCTAGCTTGGCAAAACAAGGTAGGTGAATCAATGCGGAGGAGCTGCATATAAGTAAATGTTAAAAATAATTCCAGTATACCCTTAGATTAGTCTTACAGGGATGTGCACTTGGTATGAGTAATTAACCAATCATTGTAAATACACTTTGCTCTTTCTCTTGCCTTCCACCACAATGTCCTCTATTTCTTGAGGAGCAAGAGAGTTTATAATGTCTCTGAGTATTTCATGTAACTTCTAGTAGAGTTCCTGATGCTGGCAATCAATTTAAATTAGTGCCATTTTGTTTACGTGCAATCATCCCATTATGCTAATACAATGATAATTTTCTTACAACAAAATTACTCAATTTTATGGTATTATAGCCCTGATATGCATTAGGGCCTTATCCACAGTAGGGATGGCATACACGTGATTCACAAGGAGTCAGCCCACACAGGTCCACACCTGGATGATTATCAACAGCAAAGCACAAAGGGTAATCTTTAAGGGGTCATTAGGAATGAGACTGTATAAAAGACAGGGACCACTCCGAGGGAAATATTGGTTATACATTGTAGGGCATCAGGGCAGACATGTGTTCCTAGTCTTCTGGCTTTTATGTTAACAAGGAAACACACATGCACAAACAAAAAGCAGAAGCAGATATAAACAAAATTAAACAGTACATGAAGCATATATCTCACTGCATTACAAAATCCCATTTATTTAATCATTTATTGAAGCTCATTTTGTAAACAGCCTACAGCCATGGAACAAGGCCCTCACAAATCACAAGTCAGCAAGAACATTTGTACTTTACAAAAGGACAGCTACTGCCTCTGAAGTTACTAGGAATTTAAATCAGAAGTTCACACAAAAGGACTGTGACATGGAAATGATTATTATCAATAAAGTTCACTTTTACATAAAAATAAACACATTTTCATCTTTGGCTGGTTTTTAATAAGTTGATATATTATTCATTGTACAATACAGTTAAGTTGATGTACAAACTATATTGCATGATCCTCCAGTCCTCCTTACCTTATGGCTTCGGGTCTGCTTCTGCTGGACTGCCCTCTGAAGTCTGACCTCGCTCGGTCTCTTGACAAGTTGACTGACAAAAACAAAATGCTTGCTACTGCTTCTGAATCTCCGCACCGCACTGTCTCCGCTCGCTCGCCTCACCCGCCGCCCGGTGTAAACTGCTGGAAATAAATTCCTGAACTGAAATTAAAACACTGAAAAAAATCTTTCAGTCTCGCGCTCTAGCCTCTCGCTCCGCTGCACTCTCTCTTCGCCTTGTTGTGTGGTAACTAGTGGGTTCCCGCCAGTTTTACTACAGTCTGCTGCTCCCGCCATCCAATTTGTCAGGTGACCCGGTCCCAGTGACAGTCTCTCACAAGCCATGGCAACAGGATGGATGTGTTGGGGTCACGGATGGGGGGTGAGACAGACTACAGAAAGCGCAAAGCACGCTCCAGGCACCACTACAGACTCCCTGAGGAGGCAAAAAAAAAGTTTTGTTTTTTTAAATTGGACCCCTAAATGACGCCCCTGCTGTCTGCTCAGCTGAGACGTGGAGCCGAGGAGAAGGACCGTGATTCACCCGACCCCCCCACCGTAGACTACTCTATACCCGGGTACCCGCCGGTGCAGGTGCACCTAGCTTTGTTTGTTGGCTGGCTTGACAGCAATGGGCAGTCGGCCGGCGCAGCGCTAAAGCACAAATTTAAAGGAACAGCGAGCCCTGCACTCTGTACCAAAAATTTAAAATTCATTTTTGCGGTCATTTCGGGGGGTGTTTGAACACCCTAAACACCCCCCCTGCCTACGCCCCTGGTAGCAGCACAGCAGGCTGCAGTGCAGAGGAGGCAGCCTGAGTCAGCTGACACACTCAACAGGGTCACGTCACGTCACGGTCAAATGCAGAGCAGAGGGCGGGAAGCTTGATCCTTGCTTGAAGGCAGCTTATGCTATCTATCAGAAGGTGGTAGTAACATTTGTGTGTTTTTTTTGCTGTACTGTGCAGCCAGCAGCCAGTGGGCAGCAGCAGGCACCAAGGCAGCCCATAGATATGAGTGTGTGTGTGTGTGTGTGTGTGTGTCAGTGTGTTGCTTGACTTGTGATTATTCTGTTCAGTAGATGATCAGATTCTTCTACAGTGTGTGACAGTGACAACGCACTGACTGACAACAGAGAACAGTTCTGTACACTACTACTACTATGTACTACTACTACTGGTCATTGTCAGGTCGGTGTTGTTAATTTGGGCAGGTGAGGAACCAACAGGAGCTCAACATCAGTTCCATCATCCACCTCCTGACACTGCTATATTTCCACTGGTCATTGTTGTGGTAAATTAAATGTTACGGATTCCTCTAGCAGCTGTCATTATCTAAGTGGGTGTGGTATAGGAAAGCTAAAAAAAGAAAGTGAGATGAAGGGGGTGGCTTTCTGGGGAAGATCCCAATAATAAACCAATTCTTTAAGGAGCCTGAGAACTCTGAGGAGCAACAATTATTTGATGATGACAGCACTGGCAATGAACCCGGCCCATCCAATGGGGCTTCTGAGTCTGACAATGTGCAGCCGCAAGGAGGTATTATAGAAGTTTACATGTCTATTAGTAGTCCAGATGTACAAGATGCAGATGGGGTGGTGGCATTGGTACAGATGACCCTCAGCAAGAGGATCATGACTCAGGATCGGGCTTGAGTGAAGGCAAGAAAAATATTATTGAAGCAGATCAATTTACCAGTGATCCTGCATTGTGGAGTAACACTGATGATAGTTTCAGGAGTTTTTGGATTGCTAAGGGTTCAGCTGCTTGTGAGAATAAAAATATACCAAATTTCTCTGCTTCTGCTAGGGTGATTGCTGGGAAGACTCGGATGCTATCCAGAGATCTGTTTTCATGTCAGCTGCACAACGGTGAAGTGGTTATGTGGGAATGGCTTATTTACGCACCATTTGCTGGAAATATTTACTGCTTGCCTGCAAACTTTTATCAACAAGATCGCATGCCTTTTCTGAAGGGTTCAGTGACTTCTGAACATGAAAAAAGCCTGGAACACCGAAACTGTATGCTAGCATGGATAAGGCATTGAAAGGTGACAGGTACAATAGATGCAGAACTACTGCAGCAGTTTCAGTCCGAATGCCAATACTGGAGCAATGTTCTTAAATGTGTTGTGGCAGTTATCAAGTTTTTAAGTGAGCGTGAACTTGTATTCTGTGGTGAAGATGAGCTGTTAGGGTCAACCACATAATGTAAACTATTTGGGGATTTTGGAGCCGATCGCTCAGTTTGATCCATTTTTGGCTGATCATATGGCTAAATTTGGATACAACAGTAGAAGTAATACCTCCTATCTGTCATCAACTATTTGTGATGAATTCATTGATTTGATGGGGCAGAAAGTTAAAAACTCAATAGCCAGAGAACTGCAACAAGCCAAGTATTTTTGAGTGATTGTCAATTCAACACCAGATCTGCCACATGTGGATCAGTTGACTTTCGTCTTCTGGTTTGTCAATTCAGATGGACACACTGTGGAATGATTCACTGGATTTGAGCCACTGGAGAACCATACGGGCGCAAGTCTGGCTGATACTGTGCTTGCTATGGTAAATAACTTGGGTTTGGACATCTCTAACTGCTGCAGACAATCATATGATAATGCCAGCAATATGTCGGGATGAAACAATGGACTGCAGGCACACCTAATGCGAGTAAACCCACTTATGCACTATGTTCCATGTGCTGTACATTCTTTGAACTTAGTGGGAGTCAACAGTGTTAACAACAGCAGCACCCATGTAATTAATTTCTTTGGGTTTCTACAGTCACTATATGCTTTCTCCTCAATGTCAACATATCGCTGGAAGCAAATTGTCAGCAGCGCTGATGAAAGGCAGAGATTTTTGACACTCAAAGGTCTCTCTGACAGCCCAGTAGCACTGAGGGCTGAGGCACTGGTCGCCACACCTCCCTCCACGCCGGCGACCAACATTCGGGAACGAGCACGGGTCGCTGGGAGTGGCTGGGGAGGAGAAGACTTGAACATCTGAAGGACTGCTCTCCTTCTCCGGGGAGGGGAGTCCATGGCAGTCAGGGCATGGTTGCCTCCTGGCAGAGGCAAGAAGACTACATGCTCCATTGCACATAGGGGTGGAGCTGAGGGCAGATGTCCAGAGGGAGCACATGTGTATGCGTGCACGCCCCCTCCGGTGACATCATTGCACACCTTCAGCTCTGAGGGGTGAAAACGGGCACCCAGTTGAGTGGCTTGATGGCCATCTGCGAGCTTCGCCCGGTGGCCAGGCACCCAGGCTGGATCCATGTTCCATAGGGAGTCTGGAGGGCTCCCTGCAGCCCTGCTGCAGAGGGTACAACTGCAGGGGCATATGGGTGCCTGGGTCTCACCAAGCAGAGGTGGACAGCAGCCAGAATCCCCGGACCAGATGCGGGGACAAGAGGGGAGCAGACTGAGGGGGCCAGAAAGGTAGAAAGTAGTAGGGATAAAAGTTTCTCTGATATGAGATGGAGTAGCCATGCTGATTCTACAAAAGCTTTGTGTCAGAACTATGAAAGAATTTGGCAAACCCTACAAAACCTGTCAGAAGACATGAACCATTCAGCTGAGACCCGATGAGAAGCGGCTTCCATTCAGAGCAAAATGGAGCAATTGGAAACATCCTTCATGGCTCAATTTTGGGACACTGTGCTTCAGCGGTTTAAAATTACCAGCATGCAGCTACAGAAAATGGACATCAATTTCAATACAGCAGTTCACTTACTGAGTTCATTGGTATCATTTTTGGCTGCCCTGTGAGATCAATTTGAGAATTTTGAATATGCTGCTAAGAAGACATGCAAGGCTGTTTCACAAAAATACCAAAGTAATCTCTGCGGTATTCGAAAGAGAAAACAATTTGCAAATGAATCCGGACAGCCTGACATCTTACTTGAAGGAAACAAACAATTTTGCATTGAGACATTCAATGTCGTAATTGACAAATTCTCAGCTTGTCTTCCTCATCGACTGAATGCCTATAAGATGCTGTGTGACCACTTTGGAGTTCTGTTTCAGCTAAGCTCATTGGACATCATCAACATTCGCAAGCTTGCTGCTGACCTTGCTGCAGTTTACCCTCAGGTCTTGGATAATCAGACATTTCCTGATGAGCTCCTACAGTTTAAATTCTTTGAACAAGATGAGCCATATAAGTCTCCAGTCAAATTACTACAAGATTTGAGGCACAATGGCCTTCAGTCAACATTCCTTAATGGGACATTGCCCTTAGAATTTTCCTGACACTGCCAGTGACAAACTGCGAAGGAGAATGCACGTTTTCAAAGATGGCAAGGATAAAAAATGAGCTGAGCTCAACAATGCCTCAATGTCATCTAAATGTCTTGTCTCTCATGGCAGTCGAATCACAGCTGGTACAAGAAATGGAGTTTGATGACCTCATCCATGATTTTTCCTCCCTTGAAACCTGGAAGAAACAACCTTTTAAAAGCTAAGATTTTCATCGTGTGTAATTTTTCCATATTTGGTGATTGTTGCCTATCTTACCTAGATATTTTTACATGAATTCAAGGAACTTTTGAGTGATGTTGATTTTACCTTCTGATCTTGATCTCTTTCAGATTGTCAGTTGGGTGGCAATGTAAGCCCTGTCGGTGACACCAGGTTGGTTGGCAGATCAAGCTTGTAAAAGACTGATGTAACAGTTTTATGGCAGTGACTTATGGCAATTTGTATGCACACCAGTGTTGAAAATATTCTTTATTAAAACTGTTTGTCAAAGGAGGTTGGCTTCTGTTGTGTATGTGTTTCATTCATTACTTCATGCAAAGATGTCATGCTCATGGTCTTGGTTATGCAGTTTAACTCAAAAGAACCAGATTTCAGATTGACAAAGTTGTTCTTTCATGGTCAGCTTTATTACTGTTCCTGAGTCCCAGGACACAACTTACAAATATACCACAGACTGTAACTGTCTGTGACATATTTGTTACTTGTGCCCTGTGACTCAGTACCAGCAGTGCTTCTATCCAGTCCAGTAAGTTGACGCTATTGCCTTGCCTAGTATAGTCAGTTAGTCAATGCTTCACACCAAGCTTGATACTGAATTTCTCATCCCAGCTAGGCTTAGTATGCCTTTCCTGATTAAACAGTTTCCCCCCTTTCAGGTGTAAAATGGTCTTCTGTGTGCATGCTCCTAAGTTGTAGTCCATCTCTAACTTGCCATCGAATATTGTATGATTACAGTACATTTACACTGAGTGTCCATGGATGGACCATAATCAATGCCATCGATTATGGTCCATCCATGGACACTCAATGTATATGTACTGTAATCGTAAAATTTCAGACATTCTAACCTTCCTTTCCCCACTACAAAACAGGGCATTCAGAGTATCTGGAAATCCCTCCAAATGCATTTCTAGGCATTAAAAACCATTCAGCTTTCAGGGGCCTAGGTGGCCCAAACCCCTGGCCTAGTAATGAAGTCACAGGCGGACCGCTATTTCACATAGCCCAGGGGCACCATTACTTGTTAATCTGGCTCTGACTTATAAAAAGTCATGTCCCCTTTTTTTAACCTCCTCTACTATTTTTTCCTCCATTTGCGTCTTTGTGCTCCAGACTGCTTTCCCTGCCACCCTCTGTTTAACCAGGTACGCTACCGTGTCCTCCTCCTTCTGTGTTTCTTTGTATTTCCTGAAAGCCATCTTTTTCACCCTTACCTTCCTGGCCACTTCCTTTGAGAACTATAGTGGTTTTCTCTTTCTCTTGCCCTTGTTTACTTTCCTAATGCAAAGGTTTGTCGCCTACACTATGGCTCCTTTCAGATGGGCACACTGCTCCTCAACTCCCCACCATTCATCCTTCCCTGCCAGGGCATATTTGAGACATATCCCCATCTTAGTAAAGATGCGGCATGTGCTCCTACATTTGCTGAGCACACATCTTCTTTAGAAAATGGAAAAATTGTTTGCTAGTTTCTGATTGGCTGGAATGGCCAATCTACCGGTCCAGTAGGAGACAACAGAGACCGGGAAATAACTAGTCCCAGTCTCCATTGCCTCATATAGTTCTACATAGTAGTAGAACATTTAAAAATACTTGTGCTGCCATGTTGCTTTCTCGGTTAGTGAGTGAGAGACTCTCCACCCCCCGCCACCTCGGCATCATCTGTCATAATCAAAATGTAAAGCCAGTCACCACAAAAAAAGAATATTTTCATGATTTACATCAGATAAAAATCACTTCATGCTGCAAACCATCTTTCATAGCTTACTGTTTGCAAGGCTGCTCATGTCCCAATCAGCACCACTGCTGACCCGCTCCTCTCCCATGCTAATGACCTGCTCGCACACACTACCCCCTGAAATATGTCCCACTCCGCAGTCTCTGCTTACACTTTTTTTTAAATATCATACTAACTCAGACCACAGGTAAACACGGCTTACAGCACTGTAACAGTCTGCCTTCCTTCTCTGAAAGAAACCAACAGGATCGCTAGACTCTGGCTTTAAAAAAAAACCTCACAGAACAATTTTTTTTTTTTAGTAGTATCGGAAGTGCTGTTTGGCAGCTTTATCACCCACTCATTCACTGGAGCAATTTAAAGTTGGAGCTGTGAAAAAAAATGCCGCATTTACCTTTCCTTTAAAGGTATGCTTGTGTTAGAGACTGATTTAAATGTGCCGCAAAGTACACTTCTTTAGCAGCTTCCCACTTGTTGCCTTCCAATGCTTGCCATCATGGATTAAGGGTTTTTCTGTGACCCCTGGCTGATGTCCGTTTCTGACAAATGTGTCCCCACTACCAGCTTGCTGCTTCCCTTTGTTTTGTTCTGGGTGATGTCAAAGACTGACATCCAGACATCGTGCTGACCTGAGGTCAATTCAACACATAGTTGGGGGAGACAGACCAATGGCAGCATAGGAAAAAAACAAGTACCATAGTTTGTTATGTCTTTGTGTGTGTGTGGGGGGACAGCCAACTTTCTCAAAAGAACCAAGTAAGACTCACAGTGTGTGTGTGTGTGTGTGTGTGTGTGTGTGTGTGTGTGTGTGTGTGTGTGTAACCATGGCAACCAGCTCCAAGTCAGAACACTAATATAGGTGGAGGAACTATTTTATTACAAAACGTATTGCAAACTATGTCTTTATTATCATTTTTCCTAATTAAATTAATTTTTTTACAGCACCCATTTTCTAAGTGCAATAATACCCAATGAGGTGGGCAGTATTACACAATACTGGACCTTCCAGGGGCTATAAGGCCCTCCACCTGCAGTATTGGGCCTCATCATGCCCCTGGGCGATCTGGTATAGCCCAATACCACCCACCCTGTCTGGTATTATTACTTACATAATATACTTTGGGATTTTTGCCCTGTCCTACAACCGCAGTGAGCACTACAACCCTAGTGAGCCGCAAAAGTCTTGAAAAGGGCTCATTCAGACTCACAACAGTCCTTCTATGGGTACCTTCAGCAGACCATTTTATGCTGCAGCTATGAAGCAGTGGTTCTCCTGCCCCATGGCAAGTTGACTGCTTCACTGCTACCTTGAGTAACCTTTTTGTCTTCTCCTGTACTTCAGTCTATGTCCTATCCATCTGTCACACTTTTCTAGTTGCAGTTGTGCAGGTGCAGTTCTCCTACCCATCAGCAGATTGACTGCTACATGTCCCATGGATGCTGCCTTGAACAGCAATAGTGCTGCCCTCATTCCTATTATACATTCATCACTACACCTTGTACATCAATACTACTACATTTTCCTACTTGCCATATGTTCATGAAAGGCTACTCCTTACATGTCCATATTGCTTTATCCATTCCTACCCATACCTACTGTATTAAGCACATGCCCTCCGATGCCAGGTATGGAACCAGTCAATAAGAGTTTGCCCTCTGCCTCTCCAACAATACAACAATGGACTCTCCTTCTCATGCTGCATCCATGTAGCTGCAGTACTTCCTCCAGCTAGTTGCCTGCTCTGTGTCCCATGGTTTTCACCTGGCTCTCAATCAATGCTCAGAGGGCTGTGGATACTGCTGACTCACTTTTGATTTAGTTTGAACCTTCCATCTCCTGCTCCCGTACAAATTAATGCATAATAACTTGCCCAGGTGGTCGCTCAACTCCTCTCCTTGGTGCTCATCATTCATATTATCTAATTATAGGGCCATGCCCTCTTTATTCTTTATGTCATATTCATACATATTACTACAGAAATTGCAAAGTTTTAATTTGGCAGTGAAGTTGGTGCAAATATGTGGAAATTCACACTTCACAAATTTTGCAGAGGAAGCACCAACTTTGCCATACAATTAAAAAAAAATAAAACTTAGAAACCTCCCCCCACTCACTGTGTTGCAATGCCACCCCTTCCCATCTTCCAAACTTGTTACATTCATGATAAAATAGCTCCCACCATTCAGTACCCCACTGGCACACTCCTCCTCCCCTGCCATGGTGAATTGCAGCAAAAAGACTGAGACAGTTACTGCATTAAAGTTCAATCAATGCCCTTCCCCCCAACTACAAGCTAAACACACCCCCTGCCTGCCCCCACCCAAGTCACACCATGTAAGTCTCTCATTATCCTAATCCCCCACCCACGGGGAGTGTGGCTTGCCACTAGGAGGAATGGCTGCTTAATTAGATAAGCTGCATCTACCTTGCTCTAAATCTTAAAAGATCGCTGACATCCCTGCTCTGGACAAATCCTATGGGACAGTACTGATATGCTGATCACTTACCTTACCTGGCGACACCGACTTTGAACCAACAGCATCTGTGAAACAGTTGATTTATGTCCTTAATCCTGTTGCCATGAGTCCTAGGCCCTCATGTATATGGATCAATGAGATGAGTCTGCGGCGTTCCCGACTGCTGAACAAAACCTAAAAGAAACCAGGGGCATGATTTCTCAGCTGCTGACACAAATTGGCTATCTTGAGCTAGCGGCACAAAGCATGGCAGTGGACATTATTTCACTTTCCCACCACACCAATGTCACCAAACAGCACATAGCAGATTACGAGGATGCAACTGACCACATGGATTCCCACCTATGAAAACAGGACCTCACCATCCAGCTGCTGTGGCAATGAGTTGAAGATCTTGAAAATCACAGCCACTGGAATAACCTCAGGTTTGTGCAATTCCTGGAGGGCTGCAAGGGCAACAACACTATAGCATTTCTGCAATTAGAATTACATGGCATTCTGGGCAGCAACAGAGATGGCCTCCTAGAGATCGATCAGGCCCACTGATCCCTGGCACCAAAGCCAGCATCAGGTGCCCGGACCTGACCCATACTTGCCTGATTCCTGTGGTTCATAATCTTGGCCACCAGAATTAAACAGCACTTGAGCTGAAAGGGCCATAAAATTCAAATATTTGCGGACTATTCTCAAGAACTTTCTGAGAGGCGCTGGGCCTTCACTGTAGCTAGAAGGGCCTGCGCAGACCTCGGGCTGTAGTATTCACCCAATGGGTCACAATAGTTGGAGTATCAGCTAAACGACTGCTTCTAATGAGATGGCACTCCACTGAATGCCCCTGCATGTCTGAACTGTTACTGTCCATTGGATAGGTGGCAACTTATGAGTAGCTGTACACCTTTGCCGCAGATACCCTAACCAAATACTATAAGTGCAGACAACCATTTGTGGACTCAGACTACTGCCACAGTGCCTAAAAAGAAGTCCACTGGGATCTGGAAATCAGACTGCAAGCTACTCTCCACTCCAATGCCCTTGTTCCCTCCCTCTCCACCTAGTCATAGAGATAACAGACTCACCTATGATTGCCATGTGTGTACATAGTTCAAGCTCTTGGTTTTATATCCTATGGTTAACTATATACAGAGACAAGTTACATACGGAGCCTTAGTCCTGTGAGTTGCTGCTCCATCTAGTATGGCTACAATATACCTGTCAAAGGTCTCGTCTACTAATCCGTCTGTTTGCAGATGTCCACTTTAGACTGATGGCAACATGTGGAATGTAATATGATGCTTCAGAAATGTACTAATACCTGAATACTCACTAATTGCTTGTATCATTATTGATTAGGCTTGAATCACCTTCCTATTTCAAGTTAACTGTGACTGTGACATGTATATGTTTTGCTGTGTTATGTTTTGAGTTTTCTAATAACATTTTCAACTTCAAAAAAAAATTCCCCCCACCCAGCCCACACCACTCTCCTGAACCCGCCAGCATCCAGAAAAAAAAATTATAAAGAAAATAGTCCCCCAGAGCCAAGTGCCTGCTCTGTTCACTCTCTATCTCATAATAGCATGACTGAATGAATGAATGGTGACATCTTTGCTCCTTGTAAAACCTGTGTGGCTGAAATGAGATCCTACGTTATCCATTTTTACATGAATATAATCTACAATTTGATAATAATTTAGAATTGTTCCATGAGTCAAACTTTAATACTGATACTGGATGCCAGTTCCCTACATGGATTCCAAACATTCTCCCAAATGAAATCCTTAATCTGCTCCAAACCTCTTAATGCCCTGTTCCTGAATGTATAATCAATCATTGAGGGTGGGAGACCTGGATTTGCAATAAAGTCATGTGTAAGAAGAAGAAGCCTTTTCTTTTCCCATAATTTTCTTTGCTATTTGCCAAATCCTTGCTACCACTCTACTCACTACAGCTGGTTTCTCAGCTGTTGGTGACCTACTGTATCCCAGTTTCCGTTTAAGGCAGATATTGGATATTGTATGGAAGTAATATAGAAGTAGAGCTACCTGTAAAGCAGATGGATTTACACTGATACTCTTCCTAATGGACCAGTAATATAGCCTTTCTAACTATGCTGTTATATAATAGAGCCACTTATTCAAAACATCCAATCCTCCTACTTCTGGTGGATGCCATAATATCCTAATGTTGACCCTAAGCCTCTACCCCTGTCAGAGAAACCTCCTGAAGTTCTTTTCCCACCCTTCAAAAGTCCTTTTATGAAGAAATATTGGTAGGGCTGAGAACAAGAATAACAATATAGGAAGCACTTTTATCTTCAGAATTTCTGCCTTTCCTTTTAGAGTCAATCCAAGATTCTCCCATTTATCCAAATCAGAGATGATCGCTAGTGTGGGTAGGAAATGCTTGGCAACAATACACTAGTGCTGCAGATGCACCTCATTGACAAAGCTGATGCCCCTCCCTGCAGTTGGTGGTGGCAGCCCAGTTTGGTGGATTTTGGGATTTAAATCCTGCTGCTTACAAGATGCGGTGACGTCTGAAGCAGCAGCTTGTGAGGTGAAATGCAGCCAAGTGTAGGAGTCTGAGAGAGTTTGAGGGAGCCGAGGAGCTTGCAGCAGAAACCTAAGCTTGGATTCTGATAAACTAGGTGTCTTGGGGTTTTTAAATTAGGTGTTATTGTTGTGTTGCAGTTGAAGTATTTGCAGTGGTGCTAAATTGAACTTGGTAATGCTTGTTGCTTTGTTGCTTGGTTCTGCTCAATTCAGTTAGTATGAGCGTGCCACTTTTTGAACAATTATGCACATCTGATCAGGATAACTATGCTGTGTCACAGCTATTGATTGATTACCGTCATTCTCTTCCCATTTATAATTTACTAGCTCTTGAGAGGAATGTTGCTTATAGAAACATAGAAACATAGAAGTTGATGGCAGATAAGGACCGCAAGGCCCATCCAGTCTGCCCATTTCTTTTTCTACCTTATAAATGTGCCATCGGCCTTTGCTCTGTCAGTGGCCTATCTATTCATAGTCATTTGTATTGCTCCCTTATGCCTATCCCATGCCTGTTTGAAGCCCTGCACTGTATTGATAGCCACCACTTCTTGTGGAGCAATTCCATGCATCCATCACCCTTTCTGTGAAAAAGAATTTCTTCACATTCCCCCTTAATCGGTCCCCCTCTAATCTCATGCTGTGTCCTCTTGTCCTGCTATTTTTCTTATATTTAAACATGTTAAACTCTTTCACCTTGTTAATGCCCTTAAGGTGTTTAATGCCTCGATCATATCACCTCTCTCCCTCCTTTGCTCAAGGGTATACATATTGAGCTCTGTTAATCTGTCCTCATATGTCTTCTGATGCAGTCCCTGCACCAATTTGGTTGCCCTTCTCTGGACTGCCTCAATTTGGTTAATGTCCTTGTGAAGGTGTGGCTTCCAATACTGCACGCAGTACTCCAGATGGGGCCTAACCAGTGTCTTGTAAAGAGGGATTATTACCTCCCTCTTACGACTTGTGATACCCCTACTAATACACCCTAACACCCCTAGCCTTACCTACTGCTTTAGAGGTCTGCTTGGATGATTTCAGGTCATCAGTGATGATGATGCCCAAGTCTCTTTCTTCCTTTGTGACTGCTAGCAACTCCCTCCCAGCCTATAGGTGGCTTCAGGGTTTCTCTTCCCTATGTGCATGATTTTGCACTTCTTTGCATTAAATCCCAGTTGCCACTCTTCTGACCATTTGCTAGTTTATCCAGATCTCTTCTCATTCTGCCCACCCCATCTGGATCATCTACTCTGTTGCAGATCTTGGTGTCATCTGCAAACAGCCAAGCCTTACCCTCTAGTCCATCTGCAAGGTCACTAATGAAGATGTTGAAGAGGACTGGCCCCAGGACTGATCCCTGAGGTACCCACTTGTGACTTGCATCTCTTCTGACTGTATACCATTTACCACCACTCTCTGTTTTCTGCCCGTCAACCAGTTTGCCACCCAGTTGACCAACTTCTGACCACCAGCCTACCCAGCTTATTTATCAATCTTCTGTGTGGAACAGTGTCAAAAGCTTTGCTGAAGTCAAAGAAAGCGACATCAACTGCTCCCCTTGGTCCACCACTCTGGTTACCCAGTCAAAGAAATCTATGAGATTAGTTTGACAGGACCTTCCTTTGTAAACCCATGCTGTCTTGGATCCTGTGCCCTATGGATTCCAGGTGTTACACTATCCTTTCCTTAAGGAGTGCCTCCATAATCTTGCCCACTACTGAGGTAAGACTGACTGGTCTGTAGTTCCCGCCTCCTCCCTGCTACCACTCTTGTGGAGGCGGGATCACATGAGCCCTTCTCCAGTCTTCTGGGACCTCTCTTGTGCTCAGAGACTCACTAAACAGTTCTGCTAATGGCTCTGCTAGTTCTACCTTTAGCTCCTTAAGTACCCTGGGATGTATGCCATCAGGTCCCATTGCCTTATCCACCCTGGCTTAGTGAGCTCTTGTAGGACCCTTTCTTTTGTGAGGGAGTGAGTGCCACCTCCTCCCCTGTGTCCATGATGCTGAGCTGTGGGCCCTGCCTACCTTCTCTTCAGTAAATACTGAGCAAAAGTATCTATTTAGGATAGATGCCTTTACAGGGTCCTCCTCCTCACATGCTCCCTTTTCTCCATTAAGCTTAGCACTACCCCCTCTGGACTTTCTCCTTTCACTAATGTATCTATAGAAAGTCTTGTCACCTTCTTTTACTGTTCGTGCTAGTGTTTCCTCAGTTTGGGACTTTGCCTGCCTTACTGCCTTCCCTGCTTCCCTTAGGGCAGTTTGGTATGCCTCCTATCTTCATCCCGCTATGTTCCCTTATATTTCCTGAAGGCCAGCCTTTTGGCTCTGACCTTTTCTGCTACTGTATTTGAGAACCAAAGTGGTTTCCTTCTTCTTTTGCACTTCCTTTTCTGTCTGACACAATAGGATGTTGCTTCAAGTATTGCATCCTTAATGCTTGCCCACTTTGCCTGTACCCCCTCACCTGTGTTTCTTTTTGCCAAGGCTAGCTTAACTCTGTTGGCCATCTTATCAAAGTCAGCTCCTCTGAAGTCCCATATTTTTGCCTTGGAATGGGATGATTTAGATGTAGTAGCCAAATTGAACCATACCATGTGATGGTCACTGGCCCCAGGTGACCTTCTACCTGGAGATCTGTGATCCCTTCTTGTTAGTCAGTACTAGATCTAGGATAGCCCTGTCTCTTGTGGGTTGCTGTACCAGTTGTTTGAGGCCCTCCCCCTGCAGGGAATCCACTATGTGTCTAGTTCTGTCAGATGTTCCTGCTGGTATTGACCAATCTGTATCCGGCATGTTGAAGTCTCCCATTATCAGAACCTCCTTTAACTGTCATGTTTTGTATATCTTCTAACAGTATGTGTCTATGTTCCTCCCCTGGTCTGGGGGCCTGTAGACAACCCCAGTTCTTATGGCTGTCCCATTTCCTCTTCCAGGGTGACCCACAGTTCTTCTGGCTCCTTATGTGTATTCTGAATTTCGTAGCTTTGATTTTTCATTGACATACAGGACCTACTCCTCCCACTTTTTGCACCTCGGTGTCTTCTGAACAATACATAGCCAGGTACTGAAGTCTCCCAGGTGTGGTTACTGGTAAACCACGTCTCACTAATTGCTACTATGTCCAGTTTAGCCTCTGACATTATTGCCTGCAGGTCTGGGATCTTATTTCCCAGACTGTGAGCATTTGTGTACATGATTTTCCATTGGCCAGATTTTGGTGTGTTAGTTGTTGTGAGGTTTGGCATTACCCCTGTGCATCGTATGGGAGACAAACCTTTTTCTTCTGGTGATGCAAATGAACTGCAAACATGCTGAATCCCTGTTTGACCACTAGCTGAGGGGGGGGTGTTCTTCCCATTTGACGTGTGGGTGCTGCACCCTCTCCCCATTTGCTAGTTTAAATATTCTGCAAAGACGTCAAACTTGCTCCCAATGCACTGACTTCTCCCAGTCAGATGCAGTCCATCAAATTTAAAGAACTTCGGCCTCCCAGAACTGTTGCCAGTTCCTAGAAATCTGTGTCCTTTTCCTGGCACCAGCCCTTGAGCCACGTGTTTAGCTCCCTATCTCCCTTCTCTGACCTTCCGTCCATCTGCTTCCCTCTCCCAGACTGGCAGGATCTCAGAAGGAGATGCCAGACAAAATAGATGATAGCTTGTCACCCAGCCTGGTCAGGTGTTCCTTGGTCTCCACAACTGTCTGGCTGGCAGATCAGTAGTCCCTATGTACTAGGACATCAATGTTTTCTCCTGCTTTGTGAACAATTTTGTAATACGGTCAGTGTCTCTCCATGTTGATGTACCTGGGAGACATCCGGCCATTACCCCTAGCTGGAGATGGGTATCAACTCCCCGAATCATGGAGTCTCCTATGATCAGAGGTTTTTTGGATTTCCTTTTTGCTTTTTTTGTTTTGATTCCTGATTTGGGTGATTTTTGTTGTGCTATCACCTGTGTTGCAGTGTCCTGCTCTGCAGTGTCTTCTGCCTCTTTGTTTGATTTCAGAGATAGAGGCAGATACCTGTTTGTAGTGTTTATATGGTTTTTTGAGGTAATATGTTGGAGAGCAGAGAGTGATGGGGCACCCGATTTGCCCCTCCTAACCACCTGCCAACCTCCTGGACTAACTACCCTCTGTGGTCGAGGTTTTTCTGTTGGATGCTGGGGAAATGGCAGGTGGTTCTTATAATGTATTTCCTCTTGAATATGAAATTTGAGGCATGCAATCTCTGCCCATGCTGCCCGGAGCTGAGCCCTAAGATCTCCAAAGGCCCAACATGTAGGACAGTGTCCTAAATCCTGTAAGACTGTCCTTCTGAAAATTGTTCCACAGTACCTGCAGTTAATGATATATTATAAATGTTTTTATTTGTTGACTACAGCTCAACAAAAGTTTTTGGAGGGGCTGGGTATGGTTAGTTGTGGTTTTCGTTTCCTTGTACTGTCTTATTTATGTTTATTATCTGGAGATGTAGAAGTCAGTCCTGGCTCATCTGCCCCTGTATCTGGGAGTAATGGCTGTACAGCTAATCTCTCGTTTAAGTCACATGGAGTAAAATTAATGCATTTAAATGTGAGAAGTCTAATCCCTAAAACTGGTGAAACTGAGAGTCTGATTTATTAGCAATTTCTGAGACATGGCTTAAACACTCAATTCTACACTCACTGTGTAAAATCTCAGGGTATAAAATCCTAAGAGCTGACCGGGGGGGAGTGGGAATGCAATTTATTTTAAGGATCATTTGGAAGTTTCCATATTAAGATCAAGTGTTTGTTCTGATTCTTTGGTTGATTGACTACTTCTCCATTTGATTTTGGGGGCTAAGAAGTTTGTTACAGTTAGGATGTCTTTATAACCCCCCCCCTCAAATTGGAGTCAAAGGTTTAAATAATTGTTTGACCACCATCCCCCCATACTCATCTGATTTTGATAGTACAGTACTGGGTGATGTTAATTTGAATTGGTATGCTGTTGCTAGGTAGGATTTTGAATCTTTGTTTCAATCCTACAACCTGCATCAGCATATTAGGGATCCCACAAGGCTGAACTTTCAGACAGGTAATCACACCCTTTTGCATTGGATTGTTGTTAACAGACTGGATGCTGTTTCACAGGTGGGGGTTCTAACTGATTCTATGCCAGATCATCAGGCCACTTACTGTTTCCTGAATTTTAAACCTGTAAAGGTTTTTCCCTGCTTCATACAGTTTCACAATTATAAGAAAATCGACCA
Source organism: Neoceratodus forsteri (assembly GCA_016271365.2). Taxonomy (NCBI): domain Eukaryota; kingdom Metazoa; phylum Chordata; order Ceratodontiformes; family Ceratodontidae; genus Neoceratodus; species Neoceratodus forsteri. The sequence continues at coordinate 400,817,397 of CM057454.1, forward strand.
TTATATTTTGCAAACTAATTTACTTTCTAAAACAAAGAAAGAAGCCTCAGCTCACTGAAAAATGACCACAGACTGGAGATATTAAAAAAGTTTAATACTAAAAAATAACAACAGTCTACATACGAAGTGAAGCACCCCCTCATGGGCGTGGTCAATGTTTCATGTCACTCTGATGCTTTTTCAAAGACTTTGCAAAAGCATCTTTGAAAAAGCATCACAGCAATGAGAAACATCAACCACACCCACGAGGGGGTGTTTCACTCCGTGTGTAGCCTGTTGTTATTTTTTTAGTATTAAACTTTTTTTAATGTATCCTAACTCCTTGGAGTCTCTGGTCATTTGTCAGTGGGCCGAGGCTTCTTTCTTTGTTTTGGCATTACCCTGTTTTTGCCTTGGCTCCTGGTATGAGTGTTCTTGAGACGTTCTGTGTGTTTTTTGCATTTAACTTGCTTTCTGTTGACTGGTGATTTATTGATTCTATATTGTATCCTGATGATGCAGTTGACTTTTCTTGTCAGCAGTTGTTGCAGGTCCACAACAAGTTATTTCCCTTGTGTTCCTTCAGAGTTGGAGGAACTCATAATAGATGGTTCACTAGTGAATTGCGGGACTGGATAAAGTGGACAGGCAATGCCTGGTTGGACTACAGAACAGCTTCTTCTGGAGCTTTACTGAGTAATTATCATTTCTTGCACAATAAGGTAAGCAAAATGGTGAACTTTGCAAAGTAAGCTTTTTGGAATGACCAACTGAATACCAGTTGGTTTGATCTACAAAAATTTTGGAAATCAATTAATGGCTTGATTTTGGGTAAAGAGAAAGCTTCAGTCAAAAAGCTCATTACTAGAGAGGGTGAAATTAACAATCTTACTGATATTGTTAATCTGCTTAATACTAAGTTTTCAGATTTTGCATGCTATAAGAAGGCTCATTTTAGTCCTTCTTTAGGAGTATTTGATTCAGTACCTAACCTAATTAATAGGCCGCCATTTTATTTTCTTAGAGTGACAAGAAAGGAGGTTGAGAAGAAGTTATTAATGGTAATTCCAGACACATTTAATGATTGTGGGGAGGGGCTTGACAATAGATTTATAAGATTGGCAGCTTCTTTTGTTCCGGGGCCACTGAGTTCAATCTTTAATTTATGTTTAACAACTGGTCAATTCCCATCCATCTGGAAGTGTGGTAGAGTGATTCCTGGTCAAAAAAAATCCTAATGCCAACTCTCCTGATGACTTTAGACCCATTTCCATTTTTAATCCCATCAGTAAGATTTTTGGAAAAATTGTGGCTAAGCAAGTTACTGAATATCTGGAGAAGTACGACATGTTAGTTACACAGCGACATGGATTTCATAAGTGTCACGGAACCGAGTCTGCCTTGGTCAGGTTCACAAACTCCACCCTTCTAGGTTTTGAAAAAGGTCTAATGACAGGGGTGATGCTTGTGGACCTGACCAAGGCATTCAGTCTTACTGAACATAACTTGTTAGTGAAGAAATTGAAGTTTCATGGCTTCTCCGAACCTGTTGTAAATTGGTGTATTGACTATTTGGCTAGTTATTCTCAATTTGTTTCTCTTGGATCTACTGTTTCCTCAACTTCTGCAGTGCACTTTGGGGTGCCACAGGGTTCCATTTTGGGTCCATTGATATTTAGTTTGTTTATTAACCAGTTGCCTTCAATTTGCAAACTTTGTGACAGTCTTCTTTATGCTGATGACCTGGTTTTATTTTATCAGTCAAATTCACTTGCTGAGTTGTCCTCAGTTGTTGAAACAGAGTTTGCACTGGTTAACAACTGGTTTATTGCTAATGATCTAACATTGTGAAACCCCCCACAAATTTTGGATTTACCTAATGTCTTCCTGGGCTCCTCAGTGCCCATTGCCAGACTAGTGTCCCGTCCCAGTGTGATCCTTTTTTTGTGTGTGATAGTGCCATGCTGAGCCTCTGCACCTGTCCCTTTAAGAGACTAGCTAATTTGTGTGTAGTGAATGGTCTGTGCTGAGTACAAGTGATTTTGGGCTTGTGATTGGCCAACCACTGCTCTGATTTTTTCCATTCTATAGTCAATATTTGTGTAGGGGGAGCCTGCATGGAAACTGTGCTTATTTACTGCTTATATGCTGTTATATTAGAAATAGAGAAGTTTGTTTAGCCTGCTTTCCTTGCAGCTTATCTTTCTGAATGGAAGCCACAATGTTAGGGCCAGGACTTCCAGTATTTGGATCAATCAGACTCTGGAGGCTTAAAATAGATCCTGGCCCAAGGGTCTCGTGAGAAGGAAAACTGTAGTTTTGTAGTTTTTAGGCTGGCGTCAAATCTAGCCTGGAGGGCGAGCCTTATCTGTGACTGCCAGCTTCCTCAGCCAGCCTGAATGCTGGCTTTACAAGGGAAATCCCCAGTGTGTCAAGAGACAGTGGATCAGTTAGAGCTGGAGGTTGATGTGTGAACAGCTTGAGTTTTCGAGCAGCTGCTTCCTGAACACAGTGTAGGGGAATCGGTGGGAAGAGGCCTACTTTGCCTCCCTGCCACCTTTCTCCTGCATTGAACTGCCTGGTTGCAGAAGTCGGACTTGTCCAATTCAAGCCTGGAACTTTGGCAGAAAGAAAAGAAGAAATTTATCAGTACCACTTGTGATTTGGACTGAAGATTTGCTCCTGTGAAGCAATCGGCCCATCAGTGTGTGAGACGAATTTGGATTGAGAGTGCTCAGTGAAATGATTGATTTAGCAAGTGGACTGTATCCGAACTATACCAAGTTAGTGCTGCTTAAATTGAATGTGCTAAATGTGTTTCATGGGTCGAGTTCTGCTTGCCTACGACCCAACCTGTTATGTCAGTTGGAGGCTTCACCAGCAAGAAGACAAATGAACTTTTCCAATTTATTCATCCTGCCTGGGCCGTTGCCAATCTGGCCCAGACCAATTCCCCTGCACTAGAGAATGTTTTGGTGAGAGACCGGCTTTGGGGATCCAGTCCCTGCACAACAACAACTCACAGGTTATGACCACCTGGAGGAAAGGCCATGAAGAGGAGGTGCATTGTGTCAGCCCTGTTTCCTCGTGCTCATCGATGAACACCACGAGGTCTCCATATCACCTGCCTTTCAGCAGAAATCTGGTAGTGTGAGTACAATCAGGGTAGCTCCCTGCAACAAACTTTTAAATCATCTGTGGTACAATCTGATTGTTTTAACTTTCTGGGTTTATAAGAGACTGAGCCAACCAGCTCGGATTACAAATAATCATCTCGTTATTGTGCATGCTAACTGTTTTTCTTTTCATCAAGGGCCCCAACATCAGCTGCAATGCCGGCCACCCCTGGGCAATGCTTCTGGCTAGCCAGATATTCCATTCTAGGTATCCAGTGTTGTGTGACTGTTAATTATCTGGGACAAAAACAGTACATGCCAAACCTGAGTCAAATCAGATTACCGATCATTTGTCTAGATTCATCCCCCTTCTTTGTTCGTGACCCCTTAATAGACCTGATTGTCTGTTTTCATGTTTAACCTGGCTAGTCTGTATATTCAGAAAGACTGTGAAGTAGATTACTTCACTGCCACAGAAAATGGATCTTTTTTTGTCTTTCTTAGTGTATATATTATTAGTTGGGTTACTGTACTGAAAGTGTGCAGTTGTGTTGCTAACCTTATTTTACAGGGGGTCTCCAGGGACATTGCTGCAAGTCCAACCCTGGTGGTAAGTGTGAAGGGTGTGTCCATATTATTAATGTTTTATACTGACTGTGAATTTACTGTTGTACTAGGTACTGAGCCACTAGGAGGGTTGGTGTGTGGTTATAGTTTCCCAGAGGACTATAGCAGAACAGGTAGACACCCCCAATACCACTACTCTGGGTGGAGGCACCTTAATACTGAATCCAGGCCCCTCAACCTGCGCTTAGCCATACAGGCAGGGGTAGTAACCTTAGGGATAATGTGGCCTAGGGGTTACAATTGAATATTAAAAAAAAAATCCATGTTGTTTGGAATTACAAACATGTTGCAATCTAACCCTTTTTTTTTTGATTCATGATATTTCAGGTGCCTTATTAGAACACGTTTATGAGTTTAAACATTTAGGCGTTCTACTTGACCCTTGTTAGACTTTTTCTTCTCAAGTTTTGGCTACTAGTCACATTATAAATCGAAAGCTGGGGTCATTTTATAAGGTTAAGCGCTATGTTTCCCCTGATATCCATGGAACTATTGCCCAGGGATCTCTAATGCCTCATTTTAACTACTGTGCAAGTGTGTATCATAACCTTGGCTCCAGGGAAATTAATATCTTAACAGTAACATGTAACAATGTGTTCCAATTTGTTTTAGACTCACCATTTCAAACTCATCACTGTTTGTTATACTCACAATTATGGTGGCTATCTCTGAAATCTGAACGTGTGTATTATTTCGGGTGGCAAATATTTAAATCTATTTTTTTATCCCCAACATTTCCCTTAGCTGATTTGGTATCCATTTGCAATTCCCCTGTCTTTTATGATCTTCTCAGGGTATAGTCCTACAGTCTGTTTTATACAAGACTAAAGCAGGGTTAAGATCTTTTTCAATCTCAGCTCCATTGTTCTGGAATAATTTACCCAACAGTCCTTGCACTGCTTCTTCACTGTATATTTTTAAAGCTAATTTTAAGCAATATTCAATGTCTGTTGAGAAATGTGACTATTTTTGTAACTTGTCAAGCAATTGTCTTGTTTCATTGTGATTGTTTGAGATGTTTGTATTTTTTGTTGGGCTGCGCTTGAAAATGGACTCATTCCAATGCGCTGTCCTGGTTAACCAAAATAAAAATTAAATGAAAATGAAGTGTATCATGTGAAGTTTGTTAAATTCTCAAGTGATGTTAACCCAAAGATATTTAATCATCTTCTTTGTTGTTGGTAGATGGGGATGTATTGCAGCACCTTCTGCCAGATCAGGGATAAGGGTAGTATCTCAATTTTTTACCAGTTCACTTTATAGCCTGATATGCCCCATATTCTTCTATACTAAAATAAACCTAACAAAGACAGATTTCTGCTATTCTAATGAACACTGAATGACAAACAAAAGGAGAGAAGAAGAAAAAAGAGCAACCCTGTTTGAAATTTTGAACTTAATTTCAATAAGCACAGTCCGATTGTTGATTTTCTGAAAACTCTGTCTCAGGTCTTATTTTTTTACACCTTTTGGAGTTTTACCACTCACACCATCTTCTGGTTATTTCTTTGATAGTGGTTAAATTATACTTGTATTTGGGGGTTTTAAAAGTGGCTTAGAATTTGGATCCAGTATTGTAGTTGCATTTTATGGGTTTGGCAGTCATCTGATAGTCCCTGACATATGACAGAAGCCTTTTCCCTCACTAGTGCCTGACCTTTCTCCGCTGACATCAGACTTCATTTAGAGCTGACTTTAAATGGTTGCTCCATGGTCTTTGCCAAGAATTGATATTGAGCCAATAACTTGAGATTTTAGTTCTTTTAAAGTACTTCTGGAATAGTTCCATTTTCCCAGATTTTCATTTTCTTTTCTTTGTTGTCCTACCATTACATTCTGACTATTGCTGACTGTAAATTTTTCAGGTAACTGATTGCTATATATCTCAATATTATTTTTCAAACTGTCTACAGATTATCAAATGTCAATTGCAATTGACAGTCTTATTTATTGTGAGTTTGGAAATTCATTGGAGTCATGAGAGATTGTTCTGAAAACTCTGGTTTTCTTATTACTTTGATAGCACCACATATCAAGTACAGTATTAAAATACTCTGAGTATGAGATCATACTACAAAGGTTCATACTATGGTGATAAAAAGAAGACTAATTTGTCTCTCGAGAATGTCTTGGTTGATTAGTATATCATTCCAAGATAGTTCAGATCCTTCTAAAGATCCAGTCTAGTCTTGAATGCATCCATTTCCCTGCTCTAACTACTGTACTTCCAATGGTAGGTTATTTCACTCCCTGGCCACCCACAGAGTTCTTTGACTTGGATAACTTGAGTTAAATAGTTTGGTTTAAACCCCCTTTGTGGTTGGGAACAGTGTGACATTCTAAATGATTATTATCACTACATAGTGTAAAATATATGAGTTCCAGAAAGGGCCATTACTAACAGATCATAAAATAAAAGACTTAGGTGAGAGGAAAAGTGGAAGGGAGAAATAAAAAAGAAGTACTAGGGGAGAGGGGAAGAAAAAGGGGAAAAGTGGTGAAATTAGAAATAATCTCAAAGACCAGAGGTCTCCACTGACTCTCATTCTGACTTTACCCATAGAAAATCACTAATCATCTTTGTGGAAGTAAAGGGAAGACTAGGTCAGTAGTGCGACCACAACATATGTGACTGAGCAAGCATACCAACAGAAGGGGTCAAAGGGACTGAACGATTAGGTGTGTTATCACTCTCCTTTTTAAGGCTCACTCAGATAGCTGGGTACTAACAGTTATGTGCTACACACAAAAAAAAGGAAACATATACTGTTAAGTAGAAAAGGCATAGGAGAATTTAGGGGGAACAGCACTAAGAACCCCACAACCAGGTGTGGGGCTGATCCCAATTTACACTTTGTGTGCAAACATTTTTTTTTTACATACTGTTTACTGCAGCATAGTATATAATAATATATAATATGTGGCTGGTCCTGCTGACTCCCAACCTAACATTTGCTGTAGCCAGAACTCCCAGAATTCTCAGCAGTTGATATCAGAGCTGAGTTGCTGCTATGGGGGATTCAATAGGCTACAGTACATGTTAGAGCTTTCATAAGCCCTGGTCAGCTTTTTGCTTGTCCCACTGTTCTCCTGGGGCTAAATACAGTCCTCTGCAACTGTAATTATCCCCAGAAGGATAGCAGGACCAGCAAACAAAAGATAAAAGTTCATACAAATTCTAACATGTATTTCAGGATGTTGAATTTTCCACAGCTGTTGCCCAGCTCTGATGTTAGCTGTAGGGGATTCTGGGATTCCTGGTTACAGCAAATATCAGGATGTGAGTCAGCAGGATCAGACAGATGCAATCTAATATTCTGCATTAAACAATAAATAAATAAATAAAAATTCTGCACACAAACTGCAGTTTGGGACCAGGACCCAGGGCTGCAGTAATGGGGGGGGAGTGGGGATGTTGTCCGGGGCCCCGAGCTCAGGAGGGGCCCACCTGAGGAGTTGGCATCACCCCTGGCATTAACTTGTTTGGGAAACAGGGGCCCATTTCAAGTGACTTGTCCAGGGCCCCAAAATTCATAGCTGCAGCCCTGCCAGGACCACACATGGTTTGATGGTTCTTAGTTCTGAATGTTCCCCTTTAAGGAACTATAATCTGGATAAAACCATTATTATTAGGTCCTTCAACATCTGTTTCTACAACACATCATGATGATAAACTTAAAGATTATGAGCTCGAATGTCAAGGGGGCTAGAGAACAGGTCAAAATTAGAAGCATTATTAAGACACCTAAGCAGCACAATGTTAACCATCTTCTTCTGCAAGAAATACAATTTCAATCAAATGATTTTAACTATTTTTGTAACTTACTCAAAGGGAAAGGGGTGCAATCAAAATACATACCAAATTCCAGATGTGCAGCAGTATTCATAAAAATAAATATTTAAGGGTAAATATAGAGCTTTCTAAGTCAGACATACGGGGGATGGAAGGTTTGCCTTGATCTCCCTTAAAGCAGCAGTGCAATAAAAAACATTATTCCAAAAAGCAAATGTTCTGCTATGGTTATAAAAAAATATTGACAGAATTGTTGATTTAAGATTTCTGGATGCTTTCTATGCTGTGTACTTTACATTTGCATTTTTGCCTGGACTCTTACCCTCCTCAGGTCCTCAATATTATTTCTTTGCAAAAATTAGGTGGCCATCTTTTTTTCTTGAGAAATAATTACTTTAAAACTTTCAAAAATTCTTAAATGATCATGAAAACTGAAAATTTTACCACTAAAATAAACTTGAAGACATCTGGCATCAATTAGGAAGAAAAAAGCTGCAGTCAAATGTTAACCCATTTTCGTTGCACTGCTGCTTTAAATTCAACACCTTTGCACTGACAATAGGTAGTGCTTATGCTTCAAATGAGAAGGGCCCTGAGTTTTTCACCAGCCTTTTTCTTAATGTCATACAGATAGGGCTGGGTGAAGTTTAAATTCTGCCAGCAAAATTATTATAAAACACAGATATAATCTCCACGAAATTTTGTGAAAAACTGAGGAAACTGTCATGAAATCCCACCTTAAACTGTGGAATTTTGTCATTTATGGTAGAATAATGTGGAGAATTGTAGAATATATTTCAGTGTAACTGATTTCTATTTTTCTTTTATTTAATAAGTAGAAACTGGTGTAACTGGAACCATAACTGGGCAGTTCAGATGCTGGTGTAACTAGGAGGAGACATTGAATAACTGTGAGGTGACACTGCTGCAACTGATACTGGTGTAACTGGGAGTAGACACTGGTGTAACTGGGATGAGACACTGATATACCTGTAACAAGCTATGGTGAAACACTTGTATAGTAACTGTGAATACAGTGGAATGCACTAACACAGCTGGGAGGAGACACCCGAGAGGAGAAACTGCTAGAGTGCTAAATTTCTAAGCAAGTAATAAGTAAGGGAGCTGAGTACAGTTAGGTGCCCCGAGGCAGTCACTTTTTTCTAAAGACAACTACAGCTCCTCAGTGCTTGTCCACTGGGGCATCTAAGGCATTAGAACAACTGTATCTTTAATTTTTTCTCCTTTTCTCCTCCTCCCTTCTTTTTTTCTATCTCCCCTGGCCCACCCCTTCCCTAAGTGCCTCTGCCACCTGCAATGGTACAGCACCAGTGTCGCATGACTAAGTTCATCAGAACACTTACCTTAGGTAGTATTGGGAAAGTCACTTTTAAAAAGTGAACAGTTACAGTTACTAGTTACTCTCAAATAAATGTAATCAGTTACAGTTACTTATTACTTTTATATAAAAAGTAAATAGTAACTGTAACTGTAACGCATATTACTTTTCATATTATTTTATATTACTTTTGATAACATGGTTGAGTTTACTCTTTGAACATGGCTATGTGCTCATGAAACTCCAAGAAGTGCAAAAAATGAAATAAAACAGATTCTAAAGACAGTGAGTATGTTAATTTATAATGCAGTGCCCTTTACATTCCAATATTAAGACAAAAAAGACTCAAACACACACCCTGCATCTGCTGCTGTCCTCCGCAATCTCCCCCAAGCTAAATCCTGTTTTTGCCAGTCACTGCTGTCCCTGACCTTTTTCATTTCCATAGCACCCATCCTCCCCCCCAATAAACATCCTGCATCTACTGCCAGTGCCCTTGGTGATCTTTCCCACACAGCTGTATATCCTGACAAGGCCAGTCACAACTACCCCTTTATATCCTGCCGTCTCCCCACCATGACACACACCCTGCTCCATCTTGTGCACTTGGTGATCTTTCCCACATTTAGCCTATATTCTCCTCCTGACTATACAGGAGCCACAACTACCCCTTTAAATGTCCATTATAAATTCCCACCCTCATATAGCTCCCCATACACACACACACACACATATACACTGTGGATATACTACCCTTCTTTGCCTTGGTGACCTTTTCTCGTTTCCCCACAGCAGCCTGAATTCTAACTACTTTGCCATTGCCAGACACAAATCCACCCCACATCACATGCAATAAATCCCACCATCACACACCTGCTTAACCCCAACACACAATTTAAACACTCTTTACCCCACAGTTGAACCATGACTTGCCACTCCCTCTGAGGCACTCATAATTATAACTAAGTCTGCCATGATTATATTCCACTGCCAGTATGCCACAACTGAAGTCATATAATGTCACAATCAATTTATCACACAACACATTTGCCACTCTCCAGTACATACCCCTTCAATGAGGATTTTCTTTGAGATGGGTCAGGTGATGGTGATAGACCTGGCAGGTGGGTGGGCGGATGAAGAATCAAGTGGATTGCTGTGGTAGTTTGGTGCATGTGGTGTTGATAGAAATAGGCCCTAAGCCCTACCTGCAGATGGACTACTTGCCCTTTTTCCCCTACAATACCTAAGCTGACCCTGCGATTCCCTTTGGGTTCACATTGGCTACTATAGGGTCATGACTAACAACATGAGATGGCTGCTGCTACTATCTCTGTTTGGAGGAACAGACTGAGAGACAAGCTCATTCCCACTCCTCTTCATCTCTGCTTCTGTTCTCCATTATAGTGATTCATGCCATGACTAAGGGCAAGAGTCCAGGACACTGGAAAACCACAGAGAAATTTGGTTAAAATTGTTGAACTTTGAGGGCAAAAATTACAGAGAAATTGAGGGCACTTGTGGGCTGTTTGCTGTTTATTGAGAGACCAAAAACCCAGGCCACAATAATTAACTGCTATCATATTCGTTATTTATTGGTTTATGTAGGCATATTATACAACAAAACTTAATAGAAGACCAAGAATTAACATACTAACATATATAAATAAAATAATTACAAATAATTGGCAGTCTCAAAGCACATGAGCACAGTGCATGGTTCTGTGTCAGTCTGCTCTACCGCCCCTCCTTCCTGTACCACCAGAGATCAGACAAATGTTATCACCACCATGTTTGCGAGTTGGTTCTGCCCATCTCTCACTTCTTCATCTAGCAGCTGACCACAGGAGCCACAGATGGTGCCAGCCAACTGGTATACATGTTTAAAAAAATGGTTCTGTGCCACTTTGTTTGACCACTCCTCCCTACTATCAACCAGAGGGCAGAAAAATTTTTTTAAACATGTCTGACAATTAGCCCGGACTGCCCATTCACCAACATATCCACAATTGACCACAGGAGCCAAGGATGGACCCAGCTGACTTGTATACATGTTGGAAAAAATTGTTCTGTTCCAGTCTGCTCTACCACCCCTCTCTTCTCCACCACCAGAGGAAAGAACAATTTTTGTCAATATGTTTGCCAGTCAGCTCAGCTCATCCCTTACTCTTCTGTCAACAGTTGACCACAGGAGCCAGGGAAAGACTCAGCCAACTGGCATACATGTTAAAAAAATTGTTCTGTGCCACTCTGCTCATCCACCCCTCCTTTATGTCAACCAGGGGCCAGAACAATTTTTTTAAACATGTCTGTCAGTCAGCCTGGACTGCCCCTCCACCAACAACAAACCACAGGAGCCACAGACGGATCTAGCTGACTGGTATACATGTTTTTAAAAAAGGCTCTATGCCACTGTGTTAAGACCACCCCTTCCTCATATCAACCAAAGGTCAGAACAATTTTTTAAACATGTCTGCCAGTTGGCCTGGAATGCACCTCCACCAGTACATAAACAAGTGACCACAGGAGCCAGGGACAGACCCAACTGACTGATATACATGTTGGAAAAAATAGCTCTAGTCCAGTCTGCTTGGCTGCCCCCCCAACCCCACACCACCAGCAGAGGACAGAACTATTTTTATCAACATATTTTCCAGTTGGTGCAGCCCATCCCTCCATCCTCCATCAACACCTAACCACAGAAGTCAGGGATAAACCTATCCAAATTGTATTAAACATGTTTAAAATAAATTGTTCAGTGCTACTTGGCTTAGTCCACCAACATCTCCTACATTGACCAACAATTTCTGCTCCATTAATATATTCATTTAAAATGCCCTTCCTCTGACCCTCACCAACATATACTTTTACAGCTTCAGCTTGTGCCCTTCCTTCGCCCCCTTTTGCACCCCACTTGCATGCTTTGTCCCTCCCATACTTGTTCCTCTATGACATAAAATACTCCTACAGCAAGTAGAAAATTCAACTTCATACCCTCCAAAGCCAACTTACAGTGCCTGACCCGGGCAGCACTCAGTCAAGATAGTAGGGCAGTCCTGCAGTCATCTACCTCCAACTCTGGTAGCAGGGATAGCAACAAATAGGAATGGTAGGGGCAGCAAATGACAGGAATCAGGCAGCTAGAGGAGTTTAGCAGTACCAGTAGGTAGGGCAGCAGACAGCAGCAAGAAGGGCAGTAAGGCAAAGCAAGGAAGTTACACTACTCCAGTCTTCCCAGCAGCAGTGTCAGCAGCACAGACTCTGTCTCTACCTTTTCCATCTCTCTCAAGCCAGACATTAGCTGCCATAAAAAACAAAAGTGAATTACAGCAAGCAGGCTCATGGTGGCTCAGCAGGCACAGAAGCAGCAGTGGTGGTGATGGTAATAATACATCTCCTTCTTCTCCAGCACTCTTCACACCAGCTGATGTATGTATGCCCCCCTTCTAACTCGCACTGTATTTGTGTGGATTATGTGGACCTGAGTGGAGATGATATGCTTGAAAACTGTGTACTTTTTTTTTGGCCCACAGAATAATCAGGATTGGCTAATAGAGCAATTCTGCCCTTTTTGTAATGTCCAGTACAGGTGCTGCGGAGCACCCCGGCCCTTCCAGCAGGGACAGAGACCTGTGGAATGCCAAAAATAACCGGTAACCAGTAAAATCAGTTAAACAAAAGTGAAACACACAGACTAAAGCCCATATTAAAGAGAAACAGGCAAAATCACAGTGGGGTCATAGACAGGAGCAAAAATAGCTCAAAAATTGCCCCACAGCCCGGCCGACTTCTTCTCCTCACAGTGCCACAGTCAGTTGAAGGAAAGTAACTGACAGTGACTTGAGCCAACCAAGGACTCATCCATCAAGCCAGCAGCCAGTTCTGACCCTGACCAAGACAACAACCCAGAGCTGGCAGAATGGTCACTATGGCAGTGGGATCAGCAAACAAAAAGTGACTGTAATGCAGTGGGCAGCACAAGCTACATTAGTGGTGCCCAAGAAGCTGGTGGGGGATGCACTGGTGGCAATTAATCATGGTTCCTACCAGACCACATCTAAAAAGTAAAAAGAACCAAGTGTGTTACAAGTAATGCCTTACTTACAAGAAAATGTAATCAGTAACTTCACAGTATTACATTTTCTTATAAGTAATCAGTAATTATAGCACATTGCTTGGGAATCTAATTATATTATTGCAACATGTTACTTGTGATGCATTACTACACAACACTGCCCTTAGCTGACACAAGGTAGCCAGGACTAGGAAGTAGCAGCGCAGAGCAGAGGTTGTCATGTGACTGCAAATTCTGTGCAGTGAGAATCATGCTGACTCAATCATGCAGTTATTTTCACATGACAGGGGCTCTCACAAGGCATCAGATTGCAATCTGGAGTGGAGGCATTGATTGCCAGCTGCTGGAGACTGATCCCCCCCCCAAGAAGTGTTGCTGGTGAGTGCTGTTCAGCCCATCAGAAAGTGTCATGACTGGGAATAGAATTGGTCATTAGAGCAGCAGGCAGAGAAAAGTCCTTCAAAGGGCTTAAAATTACACTCACTGATAATTCTTTTAAGGGATAGTGATGTGTAGTTTTAGGGACTCTCACCAAAATGCATATTATATAAAGTCAAAAGCCATATTAAGGGCTTGGGGATAAGTAATTATAAGGACCTACTGTATCATGGCTGACAGGCATCAATTTCATTTTTAAAAGCCCTGTACAGGGCTTGGGGCCAGTGAAAGTCCTATAAAGAACTTGGCGCATGCATACAGGCAGGAAAAATCATTAAAATAAAACAATATATATTCAAGGCTTAGGGGCTAAGGCCTTATTATGGAATGCAGGCTTGCATTAAAGCTATTTTCAGGGCTTGGGGGCTAATGAGTGCTTTAAAGGAGTAAGAGCATGCAAGTGGGTGGGAGAAAAATCATTATGAAAAATGAAAAAGCCTTTTTCAGGGCTATGGCTTAATTAGGGTATGCAGGAAGGCACTAAAGCCCTTTTCAGGGCCTGGTGGCTAGCAAGTACTTTTAAGATCTGAAGACACAAAGGCAGTCTTGAGAAAATCTATTTAAAATAAAAAGCCTTGTTAAGTGCTTTAGGATAAATAAGTCCTTTTATAGACTTTTGGGACATGCAGGTAGGAGACAATTGTTTAAAAATGCCCTTTTGAGGTGAGTAACTATTTTAAAAAGGCTGCTTTACAGGGCTACCTGCTCTCCATGGAAGATGGCAATGGCAGGTAGAAGTACAAGGGATTGAGTGTACTTTAGGAGCACCTGAGAAAAGCAAGTACAGGAGACAAGAAGGGAGTATTAAGGAGAAATTTAAAAATAAGCATAGACCTATGTACACCTTAGAATATCCTGCAAACTGTGGATTCCACTTCCGTTGTTCAGGCAAAAACTCATATTTTAGTCACCACTGCTACTTCCATCCTGTTCACCTTTGTGAGTACCCAACATGTCCTGTGTCCAACATTAGTGCTGTCACTTCTATCACAGGGTTGCCTGAATTATGTTTGTGCTTGGCATAGACATCGCTGCCTTTTGGTTTTGAGTTACATCCTTCCCTTCAAAAAAGTAGTAATATTGACGCTGGCCCCAGCTGCTCAAGTCTCCCCACCAACCATGAGACCATGTGACACTAAACAGAGGGTGCCAGCACCACCTCCATGTCCATCAGCAGCACTGTTCAATGATGAACATATATTAATCCCCTCTAGAGGTGGGCAAAAGTTGCAAATTCTGCTTTTGCTGATCTTTCGCAAAATTTCAGAAATTTCTCAAAATTCTACGCACTTCTGCCATTAGCAAGATCAGAATATTCCACATGTGTTTGGTGGATTTTCACCCTGTTCTGCAGATTTTGGGGGCTGAACTGCAGAATAATACAGATGAATTGTTACAATAATAGTTCTGAGGGATTATATTTCTCAGTTTAATGGATAATTCCGCAATACAAGTAATTATTCTGCAATTCAGTGATCAGTTCTGCTGACTTTTTCCACCACACTTTAATACATTAATTTACAATTCATACATTCATTCCACAATTCAGTGACTCTCTGAAAAATTTCCGCAGAACTGACCACTGATAGTGATCGTTTAGCAGAATATTGTTTCCACAGTTAAATGCAATAATCTGCAATTCATACATGTTTTATGATGTTCTGAGTTGGAATTTCCATGAAAGTTGCTAATCTGATTTCTGAACTTTCACAGAAATTCTACCAGCAGAAGTTTTTTTTTTGCAAACCTCTAATCCCCACTTTACCACAGCCACAAGATCCAGCTTCTCTCTCTTGTCATTCACCAGCATGCAAACAAATGTGTCTTACAAAAACTGAAGTCAATAAACTTACAATTATATTGCAGAAAAACACTGCAAAAAGTCAGCAAGGACTTCACAAAAAACTTGGACAAATAGAAAATGCAACAAAGTGCTTTGAAATATTGTGTTTTGATTTGCACAAGTAAGTCACAAAAAGCTACCAATCTTTTATCTTCAACACTCACTGTAAAACTGTACAGTAAAGTAGGAGGAACTGTCACTTGAGAGAGAGAGAGAGAGGGACAAAGAGAGAGGGACAGAGAGGCACCCTTTGACCCTTATATTCCCACCTAGTACAGGATTATCATATGACTACATTGCTTGCGGAATAATTTTTGAGCGTTCTGTGGAATTTAACAATGAATGGCAGAATTGTTTGATGAACTGCAGAATTTTAAAAATATATAAAAAATTAAATTATATGTAAGACAACAGTCAATCATCCCCAATCTGTAGTGCATACAATAGTCACCAATCAAGGCTGATCTTCGTTGAGTTTAGTCCATTATACTGGCATATATTTTATTATTACCATTCCCCTAGTGTTCTTAAAACATTCATCTCTCTCTTTAAGTTGGTACCTGTACAATGTTTGGGGTGGACATGTTGTTTTTAATTATGATCTCAGCTCAGATTGGCCTTGATTATTGATGATTGTATGCACTATAGAGCAGGGATGATCAGTTGTTGTCTTATGTATAATTTAATATTGGAAATTATCATGTGTGCATTTTAATCTATTTTACTAGAACATTGTGTATATGATCACATGGTTAGGTTACCATGCTGACACAACACGATAAATGAGCACCACACGAGAATTCACACTGTCTCTGATGAAGCTTGGCTAACACCAAAGTGAAACATTAGGCATTTTTCATATCATCATGATGTCACTAGTCATAACTGGTTCATTGTGAACATCAGACTACTGTGACTGTGTTCTGCTCTTCACACAATTAAATAAATTGGATTAGTTATTGTTTATTGAACACAGTTATTTGTTGTTTGTCTTTGCTGCGGGGGCAGTCTCACATTTTAGTTTGAGTCTCCATCTCTCAGTGAAGCAATAATTTTTCTGATTCATAAGAAAGGTAAATCAGACATTGTATGTGGTTCATATAGGCTAGTCTCACTCTTTAACTTTGATTATAAAATATTTTCAAAAATGTTGGTAAAGTGATTAATCATGCAGTGTGATGAAGAAGATTGTACATTCTACAGCACATCAAGGCTCCCCTCGTGGGTGCAGGTCATGAGAGTTCGACACCCTGCCCCAAGCTTAAGGACCCTGCAGCATTTTGGCCAGATAATTTCAGTTTTTCTGAGCAGCCTTCCAGCACACACCACTCCAGACACACAGCCCTGAATTTCTCAGAACTCGGAGTAGGAGCAAAGAACTTGAACCTTTAACTAAATGCTTTAAATTGACTGGAATCCTGCTAAAAGGCTTTACTGTCCCCACTCATGTGGAGACAGTTTTATTTTGTATAAATCTCATCATCCCAGTTGCCAATTTTACTTTTTCCCAGTGGGTGCCTTAAGAGCTGTTTGGCACCATTTCTTAGTTTGAATATAGTTGCACTCACCCTACGCTACCTAGCTAGTGAATCTCCTTGTTATATTTGTAATAGTCTCAGCGTCTCAGTAACCAATTTAAATTGCTTACCAGAGAGTGCATTAAGATCCATTTTGGCACCATGTCTCAGTTTGAATTTAGTTGCTCTCACCATACGCTGCCTAGCTAGAAATCTCCTTGTTTTATTTTGTAACATTGTTAGTGTCTTAGTGGCCATTTAAACTGACTACCAGTGGGTGCCTTAAGAGCTGTTTTGATGCTATTTCACAGTTTGGCTTGGTCTCTCCCTACACTGCCTAGAAAGTGCTTTCTGTTAAAACCAAAAGATAAGAGGAAAACTAACAAAAAAAATATATAACAACAAGTCTGCTCAAAGCCAGTGTCTAAATCTGCTTGGTTTAAATGCTAGTGCTTTCCAATGCTGCAGCATGTGGTAGTGATTTTAGCAAAGTGGATTTAACTTGGAACATTGGCCACACTTGAAACTGTAGCCTGCTGAATCTCAGTGTTACTTAACTGCAGACATAGCATAAGACTCCCATTGTAATTCAAAGTCATCCCTCCTCCCCTACCTGCATCTGTGAAATCTTGTCTATATAATCTCCTCTTTCTACTTCCCTTACAGCACATCAAGGTTCCCCTCATGGGTACAGGTCGTGAGGGTTCGACACCCTCCCCCGAGCTTAAGGACCCTGCAGCATTTCGGCCAGGTAATTTCAGCATTTCCAAGCAGCCTTCCAGTGTGCACCACTCCAGACACACAGCCCTGAATTTCTCAGAACTTGGAGTAGGAGCCCGCTGATGCTATGCAACAGCTCCCCACAGCCTCCACCACCACCCTCGGTCGACTTGGTGATTTATAGAGAGACAAGACTCAAGTGACTTGTCAAAAACCAATCAGACAACTCTCCCATTTGCAGGTTATCATTACCCGCCATTAGTGGCTGCTATTCAGCTCATACATTCCCTAAACTGCCTGGTGTGTGTAGTATAAGAGTACCCATAACCTGCTCAAAACTCTTGCCATATACAGTATCTCCTCATGCAGCATCACTTCAATTTCCATTCTTTAATGATTCATAACATAATTAATTATGGATTCTATACATAACATTTCTATAGAATTTAAATGCAGGTCCATCCCATATCTACTAGGTATCAATGCTATATCTCTCCCTTCCTCTCTCCCTCTCGTACAAAATGTTGATATGGCTAACTCTCCTCTCGACAACTCTCCCTCCCAGTGTACCAACTCCCTGCCTCTTCCCTACTCTACCACTCACTACCCCTACTCCTGCCCTCCATACACCCTTTCTGCTGCCCACCCTGGTAATAACTTCCCCCTCAGTAACCATGTCCCACCCCCTACCTCCTAGTTGCTCCAAACCACCTTCTCCCTGGAGCCATGATTACTCTTTTTCTATATAGCCCAGGATTATTGCGCTTCGCCTGCTCTCATGTTACCAATAATCTAACCCGACATGCAGGCCCAGTACTGTGCAATCACAAAAAGATCCTAATAAGTGCCCTATCCAGGGTCTCCATTATCCTGCTGCACCTTATGGGCAATATTCACCCCAATCCTGGCCCTATTATCCCCCCCCGCCTGTCAGCACATTCCAAAGGACTATGTCTGGCCACTGTAAATATATGTAGCCTCCAAAAGAATCTTGCCCCACTCCAAGCCTGGGTCTGCCAACACAACCCCGATGCACTAGCTGTAACTGAAACATGGCTGTCCCAGAACACCCCAGACTCAGCTGTTTACATACTGGGATACTCATTGTTCAGATCTGAATGGCCGAACAGGCTGAGTGGAGGGAGTGCGCTGTACCTTCAGGACCACCTGCAAGGTATTAAAATTACTACAATGAGCCCTATGGCTGGTGCCCAATCCCTCACCATTAGGGTGGCTGTTGGCAACTCGGATAAATCCCTCTATCTTATGTCAGTCTACATTCCCCCTTGCAACCAGAAGGAGGCTTTCGCATCCATCCTAAATATCATTGCCCAGCTTCCAAACTGCTCTGAAATCATTGCCCTACGTGACTTTAATACAAACTGGCTTGCCCCCCAAACTTTCTCCCTCAGGGACGCAGCCACTGCCCCAAATCTTTCTCAAATGGTTCATACCCCTGCTAGAGTAAAGCAGTTCAGGGGCACACGTTTTCTCATTGATCTCATCCTCACGAACCACCCTGAGCACATACAGGATGTCCAGGCCCTCCCAGACTCACTCAGTGATCAGTCCCCCATTACCTGCCACTGGACAAATAGCTGGAAGCTCCCCCTATGAGGATCTCCATGTATCACTAGCTAAAGAAAGGGTCCCTAGCACAACTCCATAACCATCTCCTTCACCTTGACTGGTCCCCACTTGATCACCAGTCATCGGTGGATACCACCCTGTCTTTCTTCATTAGCTCCTTCCAAGCTGCCTGTGATATTTTCTCCTCCTTTGTTAAGCAGATAGAAAAAACTAAATCCTCACCACGGGTAAATCAGTCATTGCTCAATCTAATGAAGGCTTGTGATAATTTATGGCACCGTGCCCTTGATTCTGGCTGCTCTTCTGATCGACAGCTGAATTGCGCTGCCTGAAACTTATGCACCTGGTCTATCTGCCAGACAAAGGCTGCTTTTTATCAGGCAAACCTTACTGCCACCTGGGGAAATGGAAAGAGGTTCTGGGAAAATATGAAAGAACTTAGTGGCAAGTCTGCCTCTTCCCTCCCACAATGCTTATCATCGATGGTGTCTCCACACAAGACCCTAGTAGGATAGCAGATGCATTCAATGCTTCATTCTCTGACCTCAGTTCTATCCTTCCCCCAACTTCTTTATTGCATCTACTGAACAGTTCCCACCACTCTCCTGCGCTCCACCTTTTCATTTCAAAATTATCTCCCCTAGTGCCACCTGCCCATATCTCGCCATGTTCCTTGGAAGGACAAGGCAGAGTAGTGGCTCTCCTTAACTCTTGATGCAGTTCTAACACCCCTAATAAAAATACTAAACATGTCTCTGTGCCTAGGGCAGTTCGCTTCACAATGGAAAAGGGCTGTCATTACCCTAGTTCATAAAAGTGGAGACCATACCTCTTGTAATAACTATAGGCCCATCTCCATACTTCCTCCCCTCTCAAAAGCATTGGAAACAATTGTTGCAGATCAACTTTCTGATTATCTAGACTCATACCAACTACTATGCCAGCAGCAGCATGGTTTCAGGAAAGGGCACAGCACTGCCACTGCCCGGCTTGAGTTTACCTCCTTTATCCATGATGCCCTTGATCAGGGTGCCCTAGCTGGATCTGTCTATATTGATCTCTCCAAGGCTTTTGATACTGTCAATCACAGTATGCTGATAAATTCCCTCTACTCTGTTGGCATCTCTCAAGAGACAGCAGACTAGTTCTCCAACTATCTCCATGGCCATACCCAGCAAGTAAAAATAAATAGCATCCTTTCCACAACCCTCCCTGTCCACTAGGGTGTCCCACAGGGGTCAATCCTAGGCCCACTCCTTTTCTCTTTATACTTAAACTCCCTCCCTTTGGCCTCCAATGGGTGTCTGCTCCTTTATGCTGATGTTGCCATGATCTTTAGTCAACACCCTGACCCTACCCAGCTCCAAAAATCCTTGCAGGGCTCCTTTGCTGAAATAGAATCATGGTTTACCTCCCACAAGCTTGTCCTAAACTCCAAAAAAATGAAGGTCATGCTATTCGCCTACCCCCAACATAAGCATAACATGGCCAAATTATCCATATTAAATTCCCAAGGTACCGCGCTGGAATCAGTCACCAGCATTAAATATCTAGGGGTCACCATCGACTCGGCCCTTACCTTTCACGATCATATAGCTTTGACATGCTCTGCCATTAACATCAGAATTGGTCTCCTGTATAAAATTAGACCGTGTCTCCCACCTGATGCCCTCCGTCTAGCCATTTCCAGCTCCATCCTTTCCCTAGTGAACTATGGGATAATCATATATGGCGCCATCTCCGACACTGCCCTAACCAGTATAAAATGCACCCTAAACAAAACCTGCTGGCTGGCCACAGGCTGCAGTCAGCACATGCATACCTGTGACCTCTATCGATGCTCATCATGGCTAAACTTTCAGGGTCATCTACACTATCAGACCTGCTTATTTGCCAAAAAAATCCAACTGGGGCTAGCTCCCTCTGGCTGTCTCTCGCTCCTCCAAAAGAGCTTGCAGACAAGGGCTACAAGACACTCTGACTCTACTACCTTTCATAACCCTTTTGCAAGGACCACAACTGGCCAAAGGTCCTTTTGCTACAGGGCTCCACTCTGAATGAACTCTCTCCCTGATCCTACCCTATCTATTCCCAGGTTGGTGGCTTTTAAAACTGAGCTACATGGCCGCATTATGTCCAGCTTTATATGTGATTGCAGTTAAACCACTCAAACAAGGGCAATGTTTCCATCTGTACCTGATCCTAATATAATATATGATTTGCTGTTTCACACCTTTGGTGTTGCTCTGTGTATGTATTAACCATTACTGTCTCTGTACTTAGTCACTGTAATATAGTCTACTCTGTATCTGTCTTCATTCTATGCATGATGTGGAGCCTTTGCAAATGAGTCCCTGACTCAAAGGGTTGTAATTCCAAGACTTTATATAAATAAATACAGAAAAAACATTCAGACTAAAATGGCTTTATCAAAGGAAGGAAACTGTCATGTAATATTAGAAGAAATCTGATAATTATAGAAAAAAAGACTCTGACTCTGCACTCTTAACTTTGGAAGCTGAGAATGTATGCAATAGGGTTAACTGACCATTTATGTTTTCTGTATTAAAAGTCTTTGGCTTTAATAGCAGTTTATGAAATGGCTATCCCTCCTACAGTGAAAGTCAAAAGCTGACCAGTAATGCAGTATGACATGGTGTGATGCTGCAGCAGTAATGTTATTCAGTTTTTGCTGCAGCATGGCACTGTACATCATTCCTCATTACTGGTCAATATTTGACTAACTACCATTATATACTGTGCTCAGCACAAATGGCTCAGGGTAATCCAATACAACACTGCAGAATCACAAGGCAGGACTGCCCTCTCTTGCCCCCCTTGTTTTGATTATTCACTAGGCACAAGTATAAGGAAATCCAATATACTGCATCTACATGTATATATGTATGGTATCAATATAGCAGGGAAAGAGAACTCCCTTGGCCTAGTCATAGGCGTTATTCTACTACTTTTTAAATAAAAAAGAGCAATCTATCCTAAGAATAATCTATCCTAAGGAACTGAAGTACGCTTTATGAAGTTAATTAGCCTCCTCGTCCAGATGGATGACCTGTGGTTTGAATAAGTTGGAAACTTCTCCCACTAACATTAATACATGGAGCAAATATTATCAAAATGAATAGTCTCCTAAGCCTTCCTTTCCTTTATTCAACACTTCCAATTGACATTTATAAGAGGGTGCTCCATGGATGGGAGAAAATGTTTAAGAGATTCTTATAGCAGATTAAAAGACCAAGAGTATCCATGGAAAAATGTTATCAATCAATGGAGTTGGCAGGGATCTGCTTCCCTAAGACATAATTATACTACCTTGCAGCCCAGTTAGAGATTGCATATGACTGGTGTCACAAACACACTTCGCAGGTCAGGCCCTCTGCTCCCACAGTACCAAACCTCAAAGTGCAGTATGTGAACAGAAGACAAACAGGGTAACCCTCCTGTCTCTTTTGGGTCCAAAAACACCTACTAGTCTCAAGTCTTGAGGTAAAATATGAACCCTTTTTTGCTAGCACACTCAGTTAACAGGATCAAATATCACACCCTCTTCGGGGGAAATGCAGTGCAATACTTAACCCACTGAGCACCTAGCCTGATTCACAATTATCCCCTTTTTGGACTCAATTGAGACCCAGATACAGTATGTTCTTAACTTTTGTGCAAAATGCTAACACTATAAACCCTTTAACAGTTATGTCAGCTTTATCAAATACTGTCCCAGCATTCACATGCAAAAAAATGAGAAAAGACTCAGGCAGGATTAAGGAAACCAAAACGTTTACTGAAATTAAAAATAGTAAATACTGTACACAAGAAACACCGAACCTATATACATTAGTACTTAACTCAAAAGAAAAGGGAATTTCAGAAACAAAAATATCTGTAACTGAATTTCTACTCATAACCCAGTTTCTAGTGGGTATTACCTAATTGTAACCTAATTGTAACAGAAGTGCCTTTAAGCCCAGAAATTCAATGTGTGTTCCCTTAGGAGTCCAAAGAAAAAGTCAGCTCAGTTCCCTCAGACTGCTTGGCAATATTGAAAGTTAATCTCTCTAACTCCTTGTGATTTCACAGCACATGAGGTCACTGTTAGTCCTGTAATTAATTTGTAATATGGCCAAGTATATCTAAAATAGTGTCATTTTACTGGTTACTTGAAATCTGCAAAGATAGCAATATTAATTTATACAGTTTCTTTGATCAGAGCAATCACCTTTGATCTTTAGAAACACATCCTGACAGCTATTTTTCTCCTAGCAGTGAGAAATGTAATAGGTATCTGTTAGAACTTGTTGCTTCCTAAAATGTCATAAAAAATGCAGTCTTCTGTGGCTTCCTGGACTTCAAAGTAATTTAAGTTTTACAGTGTGTTATAACAGCTAACACAGGCATGACAGGAGATATCAAAAGGAAGCTCTTAATTCATTCACTGGGTCAGCTTTACTATAGCCAACTGTTTTAAGCAAGCCAGGGCCTTTGGGATCAAAAGGTCAGGCCCCTTTAAAAGCTACTAGCTGCCATTTCCGTAAGCAGACATTCAAATAAACATATATTTATATCACAAATATGATACAATATAATGATGAGTAGATAGGAAGAGCATCACATGATTCAAATCCTACTCAACCCGATGCTCCCCTCTTTCCTTATAAAGATATAAGAGGTGCTTTAAATGTCCCATGAGAAAGGTCTTCACACTCTGGAACAGTAGCACTAGTTACTGAAGTAATTTCTATGATCTGGCATGATGCAACTTCAGTTGTGGGAGAGGTTATTCAACTCTGTTTGCCTTGAAGGAAATTTGAGAATATGGGAGCAGAAAAGGACCTAGTTAGATGGGTGGTAGGTTGGCTATGTGGGAGACAGCAAATGATGGTAGTAAACAGGGTTACAATAGGCAAAGGGGGGTCATAAGTGGGCACTGCAGGGGTAAGTCCTAAGACCAACCCTTTTCAATATGTTCATTGGCGACATAAGATAAGGAATACAAGGCATGTTATACAGATTGATGTATGTTCTGTGGCAGGGTAGACAGACAGGATGGGATAAGGGAGTTATAGAGGGACCTGCAAAGGTTAGGGAAGAGGTCCAAAGCACGGTAGTTAAAATTCAATCCCAAAAAGTGCAAGGTGATTCACAAAAGAAACAAGAGACCCAGGATGGAATACTGGATGGGAGGGGTTAACCTGCCCACTACTTCAGAAGATTGAGACTGGGGGGGGTCATCAAATGTGACTCCCTAAAACAAATTAGTCAATGTAAGAAGACCTACAGCAAGGCAACCAGAATGCAGGGGTATATTAGAAGGGGTTTTGATAGCAGGAGGGAAGAGGTGATACTACCTCTCTATAGATCACTGGTGAGACCCCCCTCTGGAATATTGTGCCAAGCTCTGGAGTCCTCACAGGAGGGAAAACAGAGACAGACTAGAAATGGTACAGAATAGAGTAACTAAAACTATTCAGGGCCAACAGGGCATATCCTATGAGAATCAACTCAGAGCACTGAACATGTACTTGCCGGAGGTCAGAAGGGAGAGGGGTGACATGATAGAGACCTTTAAGTTCCTGAAAGGAATAAACAAGATACATTGTGAGTAACTATTTAGCAGGAATAGTGTGCAAAAACAAGAGGATATGAATGTAAGCTAGTGGGGACGATTTAGGAGGGATGCAAGATATTTTCAGTTTACACCCAGAGTGGTTGGGTCATGGAGCAGCCTACCAGCAGAGTAGGTTGCCATAAAAAACTCTAATTGTTTCAAGCACAGCAGAGACAGAGTAAGGGCTTTATAGTTACTCAGGGGAGTAGCAGTAAGGCAGGAAGCAAGGGGGAGGTGAGGGTGGAAACTCCATCTAAACAACAGGTCACGGGGTAGAGTAGGGTAAAACTGAGCAAACTGGATGAACCAGTGGTCTTCTTCTGCTGACATTGTCTGTTTCTATTGTATTACAACATATGCAAAATTGGATTTACCTCCTTTATTAAATGACTTAACATTCAGACTGTGTTGCTCGAAAGGACTGAAGCAGGTAAGGGATTTCTATTCAGGAAATTCCCTGTTTATTTTCAATCTATAATAGAATCTTCTGATATAGATCTCATGGTACAGTCTTGAATTATTTTCAGTGGAATGATTTTATTCATTCCCAGACTGGCATGTGACAACTCCCTGAACCTCTAGCATTAGAGAAACTGTTCATTAGTCTAGATGATAGAAAAAGTAGCATCTCAAATTTACATACACATTTGAGATACTCTAACAAACTAGACACGTTGAAATATTCTTGGGAAACTGACCTCGAATCTTCATTATCTGAAGAAAAGTTGAATAGTTTTATCAAATCACTTGGTACAGTTGTTAGAAATATAAAATTAAAGCAGATTCAGTTCAGCTTGTCACATTCTGTTTATTGCTCACTGGTAAGGTTGAATACATTTAATTATTCAATAACTGATAAATGTCACAGATGTACAGATGCTAAAGGATCCTTTGCACATATATCTTTAGCAGAAATATAGAATTTGATGGCATATAAGGATTGCTTGGCCCACCCAGTCTACCCATTCATCCCTGCCTATACTATCATTACAGACACTACATGGTCTCTGGCTTCCTCCCCCTCGCTTTCCATGAAGACTCCCTTATGCCTATCCCATGCATGCTTGAATTCCACCACAGTTTTCACCCGGCACCCCACCACCACTGGAAACATAGAAACAATGAATTTTATGGCAAATAAGGGCTGTTTGGCCCATTCAGTCTGCCCAGTTTTCCCTACCTATATTATTATCACAGACCATGTCTGATCTACAGTTTTCTCCCTTCCTCCGTCCTTTCCACTATGATTTTCCTGTGCTTATCCCATCCATTCTTGAGCCACACCAAAGTTTTCACCCCCACCACCTCTGTTGGAAGGCTGTTCCAGGAATCCACCACTCTTTCTGTGAAGAAGTACTTCCTCACATCTCTCCTGAATCTACCATGCTCCAGCTTCAAAGCATATCCTCCTGTACTTGAGCACCTTTCCTTCTGCAAAATACTTCTTTCCTTTACCTTATTTACCCCTGTAAGGTATTTAAAGATCTTTATTATATCCCACTCTCCATCCTCTGTTCTAGGGTGTACATATTGAAGTGCTTTAGTCTCTCCTTTTAGGGCTTTTGATGCAGATCCTGCACCATTTTAGTTGTCCTCCTCTGGACCACCTCCACTCTGTCCATGTCCTTCCAGAAATGTGGGGCTTGATTCTCAAAGGTGTTGGAATGCCACAATCCCCAGGTGCATTGAATAGATGGTGTCTGAGGCTTGCAGCATTCCCTGGTTGGAAATTGAGATTCTTGATCCCACATGCCACATGCCACAAGTTAGAGCATTTTGATGGTCCAACTTAACATCAACCATATGACCTTTTCTCGGGGTTTGCAGCAAATATTTGCACAAGCCACCATAAAGAGGGTAAAGTGTCACAAATGCATGCGACCTTTGAGAATCATGCACATGGTGCATCAATGTGTTCAGCGCAGCACTGGGTTTGATGTAGGGCTTGTCGCAAGCCTGTGTCAACCCTGAAGAATTGAGCCCATGTTCTCCAGAACTGCACACAGTACTCTAGATGGGGGGGTTACCAGTGATCTATACAGAGGCAACACCATTTCCCACTTTCTGCTTATGATACCCCTGCCTATGCACCCTGGCTTCCTACTAGCCCTCCCTACTGCCTTGTCACACTGCCTGGCCACCTTTAGGTCATCAGATATGATTATCACAGGTCTCTTTCCTGCTTGGTGGTCACCAGTATCTATCCACCCATTTTGTACTCTGTTTCTGGGTTTTTGTGCCCTAAGCACATTATTTTTAACTTTTTTGCATTAAAACCCAGCTGCTATACTCAACCTCTCCTCTAGTTTTCTCAGGTCTCTACTCATCCTTTCCTAACCCCTGGAGTGTCCACACTATTGCAGTTTGGTGTAATCCACAAAGAGGCAGACCTTCTCTTCCAGCTCCACTGCAATATGACTTATAAAGACATTAAAGGGGAGCGGCATCTGCACTTATCCCTGAGGCACCCTGCTAGTTACACTAGCGCCCTCAAAATGAACTTCATTTACCACCACCCTCTGTCACCTATCCCTTAACAAGTTTCTTATCCAATTTACTACCTTTGGACCCACTCCTAAGCTACCCAGCTTGCTTACTCGTCTGCTATGTGAAACAGTATAAAAAACCTGACAGAAATCTAGGTAGGCCACGTCAATAGCTGCACCCAATCTAAATCCTTTGTCACACAATGAAAGAGATCTTTCAAATTTGTTTGACATGACCTCTCCCCTGTGAAACCATGCTGCCTCGGGTCTTGCAACCCACTGGGTTCAAGATATTCAACAATCCTTTCCTTCAGCAGTGATTCCATTAACTTTCCCACCACCGATGTCAGGCTGACTGGGCTATAATTGCCAGTCTTCTCCCTACTACCACTTTTGTATAGTAGGACCACATCCACCTTCCTCCAGTCCTCCAGAACCCCTCCTGTCTCCAGTGAACTGTTAAATAGAACTGCCAGAGGTGCAACCAATATTTCCATGGGCTCCTTCAATACCCTTGGATGCATTCTATCTGACCCCATTGCTTTCCCCACCTTCAGATTAACCAGTCCCTTCAGGACTTTTACTTCCAAAAAAAGACTACTGGCCATCCCAAGCTTCTGTTACTTCTTTGTGCCCCCTTCCCTATCTCCTTCCTCTATGAACAATGAACAAAAGTATTTGCTCAGGATTTCTGGATTTTCCTGGTTCCCCCTCTGCACAGCCCCCCCTTTCCTTTTTTAACCTTGCAATCCCACCCCATGTCTTCCTCTTTTCACTGGCATACCTACAAAATGTCTTGTTCCCTTTTGTTACCTCTCAGGCTATTGCCTCTTCAGTTTGTGCCTTTGAGCTCCTTATCACTTCCTTGCTTCCCTCTGTTTCCCCGGTACACCTCTTTATCCTCCAGCCTCTGCATCTCCTAATACGTTCTGAATGCTAGCCTTTTAGCCATTTCCTTTTCAGCTAACTCTTTTGAGAACTGTAGTGGTCTCTTTTTCCTCTTGCTTTTGCTCACTTACTTGATGCAGAGGATTGTTGCCTTTACTATGCTCCCTTAAATCTTTGCCCATTGTTCCTCTGCTCCACCAAGACCACCACCCCCCGCAGGTCATCCATGAGGCATTCATCCATCTTTGAAGAATCTGCCCTCCTGAAGTCCAGGACCCTCGCTTTTGTTTGGTTAGATTCTACAGCTGTCCTCATATTTAACCACACCATATGGTGATCACTGGTTCCCAAGTGGCCTCCAACATTGACATCTACAACATTGTCCCTGTTAGTGAGTACCAGGTCCAGTATTGCCCCATCATGAGTGGGTTCATTAACTAGTTCCAGGTATGGAAGACTGTTCCAGGCATCCATCACTCTTTCAGTGAAGAAGTACTTCCTCACATCTCTCACAAATTTGCTCCATTCCAGCTTTATTGCATGCCCTGTTGTTCTTGTGCATCTTTTCCTCAGAAAAATGCTCTCCTACTGTACCTTATTTACCCCATGAGGTATTTATATGTCACTATCATGCCTCCCTCTCTTCTCTCTTCCAGGCTGTATATATTGAGGTCATTTGGTCTATAGGGTTTCTGATGCAGACCTTGCACCATTTTAGCTGCCCTCCTCTAGACTGTCTCCACTCTGTGTATATCCATCCTGAGATGTGGTCTCCAAAACTGGACACAGTATTCTACGTGAAGTCTTACCAGTGATCTATACAGTGACAACACCACCTCCCTCCTTCTGCTAGTGATACCCCTCCTTATGCACCCCAACATCCCACTGACCCCACCCACTGCCTTGTCACACTGTTTCACCACACTGAGGTTATCAGATATGGATACTTCCAGCTCCCTTTCCTGTTTGGTGATTGCCAATACCTCCTTTCTCATTTTGTATTCCACCTGGTTTTCTGTGCCCCAAGTGCATGATTTTGCAATTTTTATTTGCATTGAAAACTGAGCTGCCATGTCCTTGACCACTCCTCAAATTTTCTCAGTTCTCTGCACGTTCTTTCCACCCTATCTGGAGTATCCACCCTACTGTATATTTTGGTGTCATCTACAAAGAGGCAGACCTTCCCTTCCAGCTGATCTACAATGTCACTTATAAAGACATTAAAGAGGACTGATCCCAGTACTGAGCCCTGTGGCATCCCACTGGTCCACCTCCCATCCCTGGAGTGAACTCTCTTTACCATCACCCTCTGTCATCTATCCTTTAAGCAATTTGTTGTTAAGTTTACTACCTTTTGACCCACCCCTAAGCTGCCCAGTTTACTTATGAGCCTCATGTGTGGAATGGTATCAAAAGCCTTACTGAAATGAAAGTAGGCAACATCCATGGCCACACCCTGGTTTATTTTCCTGGTCACCCAGTCAAATAAATCTATCAGATTTGTCTGACATGGCTGCTTGCCCATGAATCAATATTGCCTTGGGTCTTGTTACCCACTGACTTCAAGATATTCCCCAATCCTTTCTTTTAGCAGTGAATCCATTAGCTACCCCATCACTGATATCAGGCTGACTGCCTATAGCTTCCAGTCTCCTCCCCGCTACTGGTTTTGTGAAGTGGGACTATATCTGCCCTCCTCCAGTCCTCTGAAACCATCCCTGTTTGCAGTGAGTTGTTAAAGACGACTGTCAGAGATGCGGCCATGCCTACAACTGACAATATATTGGAGTACAGTTTTTTCCACATTAGAGAAAATAATACGTCTAGATGTACTGTTTGACCCAGAAATAGCCCTACTTTGTGTTCAGACCATACAGACACAGGAAACAGCTGAATTGCAGATTTTAGCAATATTGATTGCAAATAAAAAAAACATTTTAACTCAGTGGAAGGATCACAAAATCTCCTGCTTATGAGGAATGGCTTAACTCTTGAGTTTATTGCTCAAAATTTTAGATAATTCACTACACTTTAAACAGTAAACAAGATACATTTTTAAAAGCATGAAACATACTTACATAACAAATCTAGAGTTCTCATTATAGCATGGACTTATTATTTGCGATGGCATAGTCATATGATATAAGATGCTGGACATGCAAATGAATTCAACAAAAGAAAAAAGAAAGAAATTTAAACCCTTGTTGACTGCCTTTTCTTGGCTGAAAGATTTCTCTGCACTATATCTTAATTCACTTGTTTAAAGAAAATTAATTTGATTAGTCCTAAACTTGTATAACTAGCATTTTTATTAATATATTTGGATCCAGCTGTCCCCTAGTGAATTGTTTTGGAAAGACTGCACAAATTTGCATTGCCTGTACAGTAGAAGTCACATTAAACTGTTCCACCAATGAGCTGGTTTAGCATTGTTTTTTAGAGTTGGCAATGCATGTACAACCCATATTGCATTGTTTTTCAATGCTTAACCAGCTCAAGAGAAATGTTTGCAAAATGCTTTTGCAACTCATTTGGAATGCATCTGCAGTCCAATCAAAATGCAATGCAAAACTGAATTTTAACTCTTAAAAAACAGTTTGTGCACAGATTTGTACTGGATCCAGAAACACTTATGCAACTCAGTAAGAAATGTTAAATCAACTCATTGTATGAACAGTTTAATGTGAATTGTACTGTAGTGTTAACTTGTCCTTTTGTTAACAGGATCTAAGCATTTTATTCATGTTGAATATGGTGGCAGCTATCCAAATCTTCTGGTTTACCACACAATAGTGTACCACAGTAAGGTAAAGCATAACAGTACTTTTACTCTACTGTAGTATGCTCAAGGTAAAGCATTACCTTCCTGCGCTGACTTGAGGTCCTGATATTCTGAGCTGTATGGTGCACTGGCAACATTTGTAATAAAGCCCTTCTTTGCACTCAAATCTTCTGGTGTTGGAATTTGTTGGAGGCATTTTGGATTATTTTGTAGCATTGAATTTAGCAGTTGGGAGTGGAGACTGATGACTGCACAATAGGGTAATCACTGCAGCTAATGTTGTACCTTGAGGATACTGTAGTAGTAGGGTGAAGTGATGTTAGGGTGTACCCTACTGTGGTACACAGTTTTTTATTAATGCAGTAGGTTAGGATAGCTGGTACTGTAGTACTGGTTTCAGTTGATTATTTTAACATTTAACACAGTACTATAAAGAATCAAGGCTAACTCAGTTCCAGTTATGATTCTGTATTGAGTAAAACCAATTTTAATCAAATGGCATGCTGATGTATTACCATCAGTTCTGCTATCTTTTATTTTAGGGAACCTATACCCCTCAGGCATCTTATGGCAGGATGTCTGGAATTCTACTCAAGTCTTACATTTTTTTAAAGGATTCCTTCCCATATAAAGATTCTCTACAAACATTGGGAGGGAGACCTTTATTTCAACCTATGTAAATAAGGTATTTGTTTTCCTCCAGCAAGATCTATAAATAGAGTTAAAGAAAAAAAACTCAAAAAGTTACTGTTACAAAAATATCAACTGGGAGGAAAAAAATAGTAAGAAGCTTTAGCCACTGGATCTGAATCAAAGATCAGAGGGCAAATGTATTTACAGTACAGTATATGTATATTCCCAGGGATCCATTTCAATCTAAGTTATAGGTAAAATATACCCCTTCCCTTTACTGACAGATGTACCCTGCATGAGTTCTTCAAGGAAACAGTGGGAGAAGGAATCAAATTGTTCCTTTACTCCACTTGCACTCCCTGAAAACTCCCTACATGAGCATTTGGCTTTGTCTGATTAATGATGATAATGAACCCAAATATCAGTTTACTCCACTAATTAACCATTAACAAAGAAATTAAAAATTACTCTGAACTAGCAGCAGAGTTTAACAACTATTTCTGTTCAAAATGCAAAAAAAAGCCTTCTTGACAGAAGAACCAAATAATGGAAATAAAAACATGGTCATTAAATTAGTCCAATCAAACACCTTAAAAAGACTAAATAGACTAAAGACCAACAAATATGCAGGCCCTTATGCTGTGCACCCAAGAGTTTTGAAAGAATTTGCTAATGAGATAGCTGAACCATTAACAGAAATATTTAATAACTCAATAAACACAGGTGTGGTACTAGAAGCCAGGAGAATTGTGTCAGTCATACCAATACATGAAAAAGGGACTAAATCTAACATATCAAACTATAGATTCATCAGTCTAACCAGTATTGTGGGTAACATGGTGGAAGCTATCATAAAAGAAAAATGGGGGCAATGAGTAACAGATAATCTTGGAGAAGATAAAATCCAATACAACTTCACTAAAAACAAATCATGTCAAACTAACCTTTAAATCAGCTGCTATAGTATACCTTGATGTTAGTAAGGCATCTGATACCATATTACACACAATAAAGTAATAGAGCAAATGCATAATCTCAGCATTCCGCACACCATTACATACTGGGTCCATAATTGGCTTAAACAATAGAAAACAAAAAGCAAAAATAAAAGGTACATCTTCCAAATAGGGTAATGTCACTAGTGGAACCCCCCAGGGGTCCATCCTGGGACCAACTCTATTTAAGATTTGTATCAGAGATACGAACAGTGCAATAAATGGTTGGTCTGCAACATTTGCAGACAATCATAAAATCAGGGTTATATTGGGGTCAGAAAAAGAAAAGGAAATAATGCAAAACAACTTAACTATGCTAGATAAACAGGCACTAGTTTTAGACAGGAAATGTAATCCTGAAAAGTATACAGTGATGCATTTTGGAAAGAAAAATCCCCTAAACAGATACCATTTTATGGGTATCATTCTTAGTAGGAGTTCTAAAGAAAAGGACTTGATGTATGTTTATTACTGATGACCTTACGTGGACAGAACAAACAAATGTAGCTGTTAAAAAAGTATCCCAAGTAACATGGTGTATCAAAAGAAATATCAGGAGAAGGGATGAAGAGGTCCTAATGCCACTATACAGGGCTCTGGTGAGACCACATTTAGAGTATGCAGTGCAGGGCTGGAACCCACATACATTAAGTGACACAAATAACATAGAGAAAGTTCAGAGAAGATACACAGAAATAATTAAGGACCATGAATCCAAAAGCTACCCAGAGAGGCCTTTGGCCTTGAGCTTTACTTGTTGGAAAGGAGGAGATATAGGGGTGATATGTTCCCGGTTTACAGAGCAAATAGAGACAAAAACTTAGAAAAAAGTCTTACACCTGAAACAGAAAGATAACACACTTAACAACAGATCACATAATCAAAAAATATGAAGGGAAATTATTACAATGAGATGAAGTAAAATATTGGTTCTCACAGAGAGTGGAATGTAGGCGAAGCTCTCTCCCTAATTAAGTCATCTCAAGTAAAACTTCTGCTACTGTACCATCAAACACAAACCTGGCAGCCATATGGAAATACATTTTCAGTCAAGAATCACTCTTTGAGAACATACAGACAATTAACAAGGCCATACTGTATATCTAATTTTGACTGTATCATGTAACTATGTAACTATGTAATGTCAAAACTGAATAAAACTACTGTAAAACTAGTTATTTCGTGTGAAGTACTTTTAGTGCAAACACAAATGCAACAATAATTGTGTAAAATAAATTTAGAGCTGTCATTAGCACCATATTCACTATTTTAGTGCAAATTAGTACTTCAGCGAAAATAATGAAAATTGGCCTGTGTAAATTTCAAATCTTACAGTATTTTGAAACTGAAAAGTAGACTAAATAATAGAGATAGAGATATTTCTTTCTATTAGGAGATCCAAATTCCAAATCCCCCAGTGTGAGCCTTAAGGGGCATCACAAGCCTCCTTAGATAGGGATTTGTGATACCCTGAAAGTTTTTAGTAAGTCATCAAGTTAAAATGACCAGACCCAGTTAACAAAATCATCATACATTTTTATTTCAGATGTAATAATTTTTGGAAAAACAGCATACAGCCAACATTTTTATTACAAGAACAACTTTATATTTCTGAAAAATTAAATCTCATTGCTTGTGTTATCTTAGTTGTTAATAATTCTTTTGTTTGTTCACTAGGAAAGGATGTTAAAAAGATAGTTTATTAGAAAAACTCAGTGGGGGCAAGGATGTGTGTTGCACTGGAACAAGCTGAGGTTCGACTCAAGGGCCCAAACACCCTCCAGTTGTGTTCAGCTGTTCCCCTGCCTCATTTTCTCAGAATACCCTATCATTTATTATCTAGGACATTCCTTCTCAAACAATCCTTACTTTAACACCTTGCTCTCCTACAGATACAGTGGAGCCAGTCACAATGTAATGCAATAACTTGGAGTGACGTGTCACAAAATATTACATGACAAAAGAGCTTAATTGCCATTGAATTACACTGGTCTTTGCAGTGTATTGCAGCATTGTGTGATACACTGCAGCATTTTTGCACTGCGTTCTGGCTGGCACCACTGTAAACAACTGAATCCTGGAAATCATTATTTAAACAGGATCATGGATTTGTAAACAATTAGGATAGGATATCTTCAGCAGAAAAAAATACTGCTTACAATGCTGAAATACCTAAAGAATGCATTATTAATACTTCACAAGTTAGAGAAATTAGTCTTCTCAAATCAGATTTTCATGGAGGTGAAGGCATCCTACAAATCCGTGATCTAATTAACAAAATAAAAAAAAAACATAAGATGAGACCCTAGGTTACCTCTTCAGATTGATCAAACTATTATTTGAAAATACCAGTATTAAAGCAGCAGTGCAATGAAACTGGGCAAAAATTTGACACTACCTTTTTTTCACTATAAAAGATTCCAGGCATCTTCCAGTTTTATTTGGTGGTTCAATTTCCTGATTGCAACAGACTTTGAATATTTTATAAATGCTTTGAGTTTTTTCTCAAGAAAAATATATGGCCACCACAATTTGCATGCAAAAAACACTGTAAACCTGGAAAGGGTTAGAATTGAAAAAAATAACAAAAGACTCATGGTGCACAGCATAGGAGGCACACAGACAAGTACATTTGAAAGGTATGCTAATATTTTTCTTAACTGTAGCTAAAACTAGCATTTTTGGAAAAACATTTTTGTTGCGCTGCTGCTTTAAATGGAAAATTGAAAAATATATTAAATTAATAAACAGACATGCAAGTATAGTAATATGGGAGAAATAAAAATGTGATTTTTGATACTAGATATAGCTAAACCATTATGGTGAAGTTAGTGACCACCTAAAATTTCTTGGTATTTACAGTACAGTATATTGAAGTGCACTCTCTTCTTTCTGATTACATGTCACCCAGATGTTTGGTTGTGGAACATAAATACAGAACAAGTCCCTTAATGAAATAACAAATATAATTACAAACTATCAGGGTAAAGCTTCCCAGAATTCTTATCAGAATTGCTCAAGCACACATTCCAATTTTATTCTCTCAATTCATGGGCTTCCTAAAGGTTGTGTGGAATCTAATTTTCACATGTTGAAAACCATATAATCTTTGTTTAGAAATATTGTTAGTATTAAACTTGACAAAAATGGTGTGATATGGGTCCAGGGAAATGATGATTGGAATGAGTTGGTCGAGTTGATGTATTCATAAGAGATCTTGAATTACTGTATATAATAGAAGAGAGAGTTAGACTGCAGGAGGATTCTGGGATTTGTGTGACCTAATGCTGCACTGCTGAGGAGGAACAGTGAGAAGCAGAACTGTGCTAACACGTGTATATTGAGTACAGAAGGTATGCCACCATTGCCTCATTCCTGCAGGTATCACAGAGCTTTCATTGTTATTTCTGCTAGATAACTGTTGTTTAGCACAGTCTTTCCAGACCTGCTTGAGTTACTGGATGTTTTGTGTTGCAAACTGTTGGCTTAAACCCCAAACAAGTGGAGTCCGTGGTGGCATGAGCCCCATTGGGGCTAACACTGTGGTAAACCCTGCAGAGGGTGAATGCCATGGATTTGAACACATATGTTTAAAAAATTATTTTGAATTCCCTCCAAGAACCCTCTCTGTTTCTAGTGGCACTAAGCTGTATTTGATTTGACCTTAGTTGATAATGGACAGCATCAAATTAGTGCTGTATCTGAACTGTGTATCAAATCATACTGAACACCCTGTATGGTGAAGTGGAATACTATTTTGTTTTAAAACTAGATACTGGAAATTTTATCTACCCATTATTTGGTCTGCCCAGTGGAATTTTCCCTGCCTTGAACTTCCAGCCTCTTATGCTAGAGTATTTAAACACCTTATTTAAATCTATTTTATGTGTGAACATGTGTGTATGTGTATGTGTAGGTGTATGTCAAAAGCATGAGGCTGAAACTCTTAATTTTGAGACCATATAGTGAATAGTTCAATAACATAAGGCATTTTGGGTTTGATTTAAAAAAAAAATTATAATAGCAAATTACGGACTACTTGCCAGATCCAGCTTACCTCAGGGATGACTTTAAGTTGAACAGAACCAAAAATACAAAGTAGTCTATATTTTTAACTTTCAATTTTTGGTTAAATCCAAATTGTATATTACTTGCCATATTACTTCTATATTGGGTGTTATCCAACTAGACAAGTGGAGATCCTTAATAATTGGGGGTCTGCACTCTGTGACTTACAGTATAAGGAGAACCCCTTCTAGTACTAGTACTGGTTTTAAATATTGTAATTGTTATAATTGCCAGAGTTGGCATGGATCCTATAGACTACATAATTATTTAATTGATTAACATAATTAAAGTTTCTAAAAGTTAACCCAGAGCCTAATCAAGTCTACAAAATCTCTCTCTGTTTTGGTTACTGAATAAATTTAAAGGATTGATTGATTAGCATGGGAGTTAAGCACCAGCCCCACTTTAACCATATGAGTAGTGCTTTATCCATGAGCCATAATAAATTAGCACAAGCAGTGGAACCAAATAAGTTAAATGAGTCAAGGCTGAGTCTAATTAAGATTTAGGATTCAATAGAACATGCCCATGTTTCCACAAATGAGAATGTGCTGGTGTTCTTTGCTCTAAAATTGCTATTTTTGCTAGACTGGGAGGAACAAACTGCTGTGGAGAAACAGCATAGCATCTAGATGGCAAAATTGTATAAAACTACCTAAAGAATATGGATCTGAATACGGATCCAAAACAATTGGTATTCAGCACATACTCAGAGCGAAGTTAAATACACCAAGGTAAAATCCCTTTGTTCTTTACATAGTGGACTTCTTACCTTTCTTAGAACAGCCAGAATCTAGTTTGACTAAACCAATTAAATATTTTTAATGTTTCAGATGACTGGCAACCTAAAAGTTCTAGCCTTAGTGAAAACTGTGGGTCATACACGGCTACAGTGCTACTTCATCGGAAGCAGCAGCTCTGGCTGGGAGAGTTATAAAAACTCTGCCTCAAGGTTCATCCTCAAAAGTATTGAGGAAGAACTTCTGCTGCTTTTGCTACTTTATATTCTTCTCCTGCTTTTGCTATTTTATATTCTTTCTGCTTAGCTAAGTTTCTGGCTCTGAGGTATCTAAATATTAAGTGAATTTATATGTTAACAATTCATTAGAAGTGTATACTTAAAAAACAGCTCATTACTCACACTGGGTATTGAGTTATATTAATTAAAATTGGAGTACTTTATTTTAAAAAAGAAAGTTGATCAAAGAATTAAAGTCCTTGGACTAATAGTAACATAAAGCAGACTTGAAACAGACCTGCTACTGTTTGGCAGTAATACTTTTACTATCAGACAATATCAGATATTGCTTGGTAATTTTAAAATTTAATTAATTCTTATGACATCTATGGACTTTCTGATGTTTGATGAGTTTCTTTTCTTATTAAGCTCGCAATATCAAGCATCGATATTATAAAAGTTGCTTTATTAAACAACTTATAAAATGTATAAATGCATAGGCCTTATAGTGTTCTATTACATTATTTATATTTGATTTATATTCTGTTTCATTTGCCCTCACTTTCCCTTGATTGAAACATATATCCTATATCCTAATAGCATGGCAGAAGACACCAAGGGAAAGGACTGCTGTGTGACTGAACTTCTCTGCTGGGACTAAAGTAGAAGAACTTTTGTATTTGGACCTTTAATTTAGGGTAAAAAACTAACATACAAAACAAAACCAAAAAAAAGTGTGTGTTTGGGTTAACTGAACTGAATGGGTAACTGAAAAGTCATCTAGGTATAAATCTCAGGTGACTGAAAGGACTTAACTGCTGTGAGGATTAAATTACTTGTAGAAAGATCTGGTAAGTAGGGGGAGTGGCTTAGCTAGAAGGAAGCTACATTTAAAGACTGCCTTAGAAAGATTCTGCTAATAGCTTGGCAGAAGACACCAAGGAAAGGACTGCTGTGTGACTGAACTTCTCTGCTGGGACTAAAGTAGAAGAACTTTTGTATTTGGACCTTTAGTTTAGGGTAAAAAACTAACATACAAAACAAAAACAAAACAAAGTGTGTGTTTGGGTTAACTGAACTGAATGGGTAACTGAAAAGTCATCTAGGTGTAAATCTCAGGTGACTGAAAGGACTTAACTGCTGTGAGGTTTAAATTACTTGTAGAAAGATCTGGTAGGTAGGGGAGTGGCTTAGCTAGAAGGAAGCTACATTTAAAGACCCTTAGAAAGATTCTGCTAATAGCTTGGCAGAAGACACCAAGAGAAAGGACTGCTGTGTGACTGAACTTCTCTGCTGGGACTAAAGTAGAAGAACTTTTGTATTTGGACCTTTATTTAGGGTAAAAAACTAACATACAAAACAAAACCAAAAAAAAGTGTGTGTTTGGGTTAACTGAACTGAATGGGTAACTGAAAAGTCATCTAGGTGTAAATCTCAGGTGACTGAAAGTACTTGACTGCTGTGAGGTTTAAATTACTTGTAGAAAGATCTGGTAAGTAGGGGGAGTGGCTTAGCTAGAAGGAAGCTACATTTAAAGACTGCCTTAGAAAGATTCTGCTAATAGCTTGGCAGAAGACACCAAGGGAAAGGACTGCTGTGTGACTGAACTTCTATGCTGGGACTAAAGTAGAAGAACTTTTGTATTTGGACCTTTAATTTAGGGTAAAAAACTAACATACAAAACAAAAACAAAAAAAGTGTGTGTTTGGGTTAACTGAACTGAATGGGTAACTGAAAAGTCATCTAGGTGTAAATCTCAGGTGACTGAAAGGACTTAACTGCTGTGAGGTTTAAATTACTTGTAGAAAGATCTGGTAAGTAGGGGGAGTGGCTTAGCTAGAAGGAACCTACATTTAAAGACTGCCTTAGAAAGATTCTGCTAATAGCTTGGCAGAAGACACCAGGAGAAAGGACTGCTGTGTGACTGAACTTCTGCTGGGACTAAAGTAGAAGAACTTTTGTATTTGGACCTTTAATTTAGGTAAAAACTAACATACAAAACAAAAACAAAAAAAGTGTGTGTTTGGGTTAACTGAACTGAATGGGTAACTGAAAAGTCATCTAGGTGTAAATCTCAGGTGACTGAAAGGACTTAACTGCTGTGAGGTTTAAATTACTTGTAGAAAGATCTGGTAAGTAGGGGATGGCTTAGCTAGAAGGAAGCTACATTTAAAGACTGCCTTAGAAAGATTCTGCTAATAGCTTGGCAGAAGACACCAAGGAAAGGACTGCTGTGTGACTGAACTTTCTGCTGGGACTAAAGTAGAAGAACTTTTGTATTTGGACCTTTAATTTAGGGTAAAAACTAACATACAAAACAAAAACAAAAAGGTGTGTTTGGGTTAACTGAACTGAATGGGTAACTGAAAAGTCATCTAGGTGTAAATCTCAGGTGACTGAAAGGACTTAACTGCTGTGAGGTTTAAATTACTTGTAGAAAGATCTGGTAAGTAGGAGGTGGCTTAGCTAGAAGGAAGCTACATTTAAAGACTGCCTTAGAAAGATTCTGCTAATAGCTTGGCAGAAGACACCAAGAGAAAGGACTGCTGTGTGACTGAACTTCTCTGCTGGGACTAAAGTAGAAGAACTTTTGTATTTGGACCTTTAATTTAGGGTAAAAAAACTAACATACAAAACAAAACAAAAAAGTGTGTGTTTGGGTTAACTGAACTGAATGGGTAACTGAAAAGTCATCTAGGTGTAAATCTCAGGTGACTGAAAGGACTTAACTGCTGTGAGGTTTAAATTACTTGTAGAAAGATCTGGTAAGTAGGGAGAGTGGCTTAGCTAGAAGGAAGCTACATTTAAAGACTGCCTTAGAAAGATTCTGCTAATAGCTTGGCAGAAGACACCAGGGAAAGGACTGCTGTGTGACTGAACTTCTATGCTGGGACTAAAGTAGAAGAACTTTTGTATTTGGACCTTTAATTTAGGGTAAAAACTAACATACAAAACAAAAACAAAAAAGTGTGTGTTTGGGTTAACTGAACTGAATGGGTAACTGAAAAGTCATCTAGGTGTAAATCTCAGGTGACTGAAAGGACTTAACTGCTGTGAGGTTTAAATTACTTGTAGAAAGATCTGGTAAGTAGGGGGAGTGGCTTA
Source organism: Neoceratodus forsteri (assembly GCA_016271365.2). Classification (NCBI taxonomy): domain Eukaryota; kingdom Metazoa; phylum Chordata; order Ceratodontiformes; family Ceratodontidae; genus Neoceratodus; species Neoceratodus forsteri. The sequence goes on from CM057454.1 coordinate 400,857,972, forward strand.
GCTAGAAGGAAGCTACATTTAAAGACTGCCTTAGAAAGATTCTGCTAATAGCTTGCAGAAGACACCAGGAGAAAGGACTGCTGTGTGACTGAACTTCTCTGCTGGGACTAAAGTAGAAGAACTTTTGTATTTGGACCTTTAATTTAGGGTAAAAAAACTAACATACAAAACAAAAACAAAAAAGTGTGTGTTTGGGTTAACTGAACTGAATGGGTAACTGAAAAGTCATCTAAGTGTAAATCTCAGGTGACTGAAAGGACTTAACTGCTGTGAGGTTTAAATTACTTGTAGAAAGATCTGTAAGTAGGGGGTAGGCTTGCTAGAAGGAAGCTACATTTAAAGACTGCCTTAGAAAGATTCTGCTAATAGCTTGGCAGAAGACACCAAGGGAAAGGACTGCTGTGTGACTGAACTGCTCTGCTGGGACTAAAGTAGAAGAACTTTTGTATTTGGACCTTTAATTTAGGGTAAAACTAACATACAAAACAAAACAAAAAAGTGTGTGTTTGGGTTAACTGAACTGAATGGGTAACTGAAAAGTCATCTAGGTGTAAATCTCAGGTGACTGAAAGGACTTAACTGCTGTGAGGTTTAAATTACTTGTAGAAAGATCTGGTAAGTAGGGGAGGGCTTAGCTAGAAGGAAGCTACATTTAAAGACTGCCTTAGAAAGATTCTGCTAATAGCTTGGCAGAAGACACCAAGAGAAAGGACTGCTGTGTGACTGAACTTCTCTGCTGGGACTAAAGTAGAAGAACTTTGTATTTGGACCTTTAATTTAGGGTAAAAAACTAACATACAAAACAAAACCAAAAAAAAGTGTGTGTTTGGGTTAACTGAACTGAATGGGTAACTGAAAAGTCATCTAGGTGTAAATCTCAGGTGACTGAAAGGACTTAACTGCTGTGAGGTTTAAATTACTTGTAGAAAGATCTGGTAAGTAGGGAGAGTGGCTTAGCTAGAAGAAAGCTATATTTAAAGACTGCCTTAGAAAGATTCTGCTAATAGCTGGCAGAAGACACCAAGGGAAAGGACTGCTGTGTGACTGAACTTCTGCTGGGACTATATTGCCTCCTTCCTCCCTCCACCCCCCACCCAAAGCTAGTTCTATTTTTATATAGGCACAGGATTTGACTGACAACAGGAAATTCCTGTTTAGGGGCAGGAAGTGAGTGATCACAGAACCACCAAGGACCCACCATCCTAGAAGGGCAAGAGTAGCTCTCAGGCCCCTCTAGCTGCTGGAGGTCTGCCTCTGAACAAGTAAGTGGTCTACTGAGAAATATAGGATATTCTTGTCTCAGAACAGGACAATCAGGAGCTTAAAGGGCACACAGGCAGAAAGTAAGGAGAGAGAGAGAAAAAACAGATGAAAGAGTAAGGATTGCAAACAGTTAAGGGGTCAGAAATAAGACATGATTGGAGTGGTGCAGTGCAGTGGCTGTGGAGCAGCAGTCTTCCGGGAGATGTTCTGGAGGATGCGGTGTTGTCCCATCTGCAGGCACCTCTCTGGGCTGAGGGAGGAGGTTGCTCATCTCCAGGCTGAGTTGGCCAGGATTTGTGGGACCTCCTCTTCCATCCAGGGACCACCAGTGCCACTGCCGTTGCCTCAGAGGTTGCCAAGAAAGAGGAGTGGTTGGACCACAGTGGGCTCAGGGAGGGTGAGGGTGGTGGAACAGAGGCACATCCCTCCAGTTGTACCTCTCCACACTTCCTATGCCATTCTGGCAAAGTGTGGTTCCTCTATGGAGACACCTACAGTGGAGACCAAGGAGGATGCTGGGAACCTCCACAAAGGAGACCCACAGGAGGGTGACAGAGGACCCTGCAGGGGAAGGAAACAACTCCTGGTGGGGGACTCCATTGTTAGGAAGGTAGAACTGGGCAAGGAAGGGGAGAGGGAGGTAAGGTGCCTGCCTGGCGCCATGGCTTGGAGGGACAGGGAGCGAATCCTCAGGATTGCCAGAGCAGCTGTACAGGGGAGGGAGCTGGATGTCATTGTCCACCCAGGGACAAATGACCTGGCTAAGAAAGGATTAGAGAAGTGCTGGAAGAGTTTGTGGAATTGGGAGGGGCCTTAGTCAAGTAGACACACGGTAACCTTCTTGGAGGTGCTACCCATCTATGGCATAGGAGAGCTAGGATGTTCCGTGCAGTGGGATTCAATCAGTGGTTGAAAACTGGTGTGGAGCTCAGGGATTTGGCTTCATTGGGGACTGGGGGTCCACCTGGAGTGATGCAAGCCTATACTGGCATGATGGGCTGCATCTGTCCGGGAGGGGAACCAGGATCCTAGGTGATAGGTTTAAATGCTTCATTGGCAAGCTTTTAAACTAGCCAAGGGGAGGCACTGGAAAGGAGCAGGAAAATCCTAGCCCCCAAACAATCACAGTAGTAATGTGGCAAACACCAACATGGAGGTGTCGATAGGGAGAAGGGCAGGGTAAATGGAGAAAGTGACAAAGGCAAGAAGGACAGGGATGGGGCAAAAGGGGGTAAGGCCATCAGGAAATGGAGGGTAATGAGTACCAATGCCCGTAGTCTGGGCAACAAACTCCCTGAGCTGGTGGCCTTAATGGAAGAGGAATGCCTGGATATCGTAGCAGTCACAGAAACATGGTACACAGAGAACCATGACTGGGATGTTAACATACCAGGGTACATAACCTACAGGAGAGACAGGCAGGGGAGAAGAGGAGGAGGAGTAGCTCTCATATAAAGGAAGGATAAAAGCAACTGAACAAAAGAGTAAACAGGAGGAGAGGAGGCACTGTGGGTCACCTTGGAGACTGGAAAGGGCACCACAATCACACAGGGTTGTGTACAGACCCCATGTCAGGGGAAGGAATGGACAAGGATATGATGGAAGGCATTCTTAGAATGGCAGAGAAAGGGAGATACTGTTGATGGGAGACCTGAATATGCCAGATGTTAACTGGAGCACATTTGCTGCAGCCACATCCAAGAACAGGGCCATTCTTGATGCCCTACAGGTGGCAGGCATTAGACAGCTAGTTTTGGAACCCACTCGTGAGGGAGCAATCTTAGACCTCGTACTCTCAAACAGGGGCAGTGAGAGGATCTCAGATCTAGAAGTAGATTGCCATCTGGGGACAAGTGACCATCAAACAGTGTGGTTCACGTTAAGCTCAGCTACAGAGTCAAGCCATACAAAAGTGAGGGTACTGGACTTTAGGAGGGCTGACTTTGGCAAGATGGGAGAGTGCCTCAGAAAAGCACTAGCAAACAGGCTAGAAGGAGGTGTGGAGCAACAATGGGGAATTATCAAAACTGCCATCACAGACGCAGCAAGCCTTTGTGTGAAGCAAATAAACAAATCAAAATGAAAGAAAAGCCACTATGGTTCTCAAGAAAGGTGGCTGTGAAAGTCAGGAAGAAAAAGATAGCATTCCGGAGTATAAGGAAACACAGAAGGAGCAGGACAAAGAGCTGTACCAGTTAAGGCAGAAAAAGCAGGGAGGGAAGTCAGAATAGCAAAGGCCCAAACAGAGGAAGATAGCCAACTCAGTTAAGAAGGGATAAAACCTTTTATAGGTACATCAGCGAGCGTGAAAAGACAAAGGGAGGGATAGTGAGGCTGAATAGAATGAACGGTGGGTGGGCAGAGGGGACAGTGAAAAGCAGGAATACTGAACGAATATTTCTGCTCAGTATTCACAAAGAGGAGGGGAAGTGCCTAATCCAATTAACAGAAGCACCTCTTGATAGGGGGTTGATCCCAGTCCTTTCACAGAAGAAAGGGTTCTGCAAGAACTTCTAAAACTGAAGGTGGACAAAGCAATGGGTCCTGATGGAATTCACCCAGAATTCTAAAAGAATTAAGGAAGGAACTAGTGAAACCACTGGCTACTCTTTTAATAAATCATGGGAGGATGGTGTGGTACCCGAGGACTGGAGGAAGGCGGATGTGATTCCCTTCACAAAAGTGGGACCAAGACAGAGGCAGGAAACTACAGACCTGTCAGTCTGACCTCTGTGGTAGGGAAAGTGATGGAGTCACTTCTGAAGGAAAGAATAGTTGAGTACCTAGGGGTCAGTGGAGCACAGGATCCAAGGCAGCATGGGTTCACAGCGGGAAGGTCATGTCAGGCAGATCTAATAGATTTCTTTGACTGGGTGACCAAAGTAGTAGACCAGGAGGGCTGTGGACATGGCCTACCTAGACTTTGCAAGGCATTTGACACAGTCCACACAAAGATTGATAGTCAAATTAACCAGCCTGGGAGTGGGTCCCAGGGTGGTAGCCTAGGTAAAACATTGGCTGGACAACAGGACACAGAAGGTAATTGTAAATGGAGTCCACTCTGAAGAAAGGAGTTACTAGTGGGGTACCGCAGGTTCAGTATTGGGTCCAGTCCTTTTTAATGTCTTCATCAGTGACATTGCAGAGGGACTGGAAGGAAAAGTATGCCTTTTGCAGATGACACAAGGTCTGCAACAGGGTTGATACACAGGAGGCGTGGAAAGGATGAAAAGGGACTTAGCAGGTTGGAGGAATGGTCAGACGTATGGCAGCTAGGATTCAATGCAAAAAAGTGCAAAATAATGCACCTGGGAAACAAGAACCCAGGGGAAGAATACACAATGGGTGGGGAGCTAGTAACAACAACAAAACAGGAAAGGGACCTGGGGGTAATCATATCAGATGACCTTAAGGTTAGCAAGCAATGTGATAAGGCAGTAGAGAGGCGGGGGTATACTGGGATGTATAGGAGAGGCAACAGCAGCAGAAAACAGGAAGTTGTTATCCTCTGTACAGACAGTTGGTGAGACCCCATCTGGAATACTGTGTCCAGTTCTGGAGACCCCATCTCTGCAAGGACATAGACAGGATAGAGGCAGTCCAGAGGAGGGCAACTAAAATGGTGCAGGGTCTGCAAGAGAAGCCGTATGAGGAGAGACTAAAGGAGCTTAATATGTATACCCTTGAGGAAAGAAGGAGAGGGGGGACATGATAGAAACTTTCAAGTACCTCAAGGGAATCAACAAAGTCCAAGAGGGTAGCATCTTTCAGAAAAAGAGACTTGCAAGAACAAGGGGACACAATTTAAAGATAGAAGGAGGGCGGTTCAGGGGCATTGTGAGGAAGTATTATTTCACAGAGAGGTAGTGGATGCATGGAACAGCCTTCCTGAGGAAGTTGTGGGGTCTAAAACCGTGGGAGAATTCAAGAATGCATGGGACAGACATAAGGCAATTCTTGTGGGGGGCAGGAAGATAAAGGCTGTTGGTTAACTAGGATCTGCGGCCTATCCTGTAGGTAGGGAAATGGGCAGACTAGATGGGCCTAGCGGTCCTTATCTGCCGTCAAAGTCTATGTTTCTATGTTTAAAGTTTAGTTTTAATTTTAGCTTATTAAGGACACTATCAAAGAAATGAGGAGGAATCCAGTGAAACAATGAATCGGGATTACATGGGAAATAGGAATAGGCAAAAAGAAAAGGAAGAAAACAAGGACATACAGAACCTCAACCAGCACAATTTTTGTTCATGGAATTGGATTGGTAGAAATAAATCCTCAGTCTATACTTGTTTTGTGTGGAACCCTGATGCTAGTGTATTAGTTGTATTTAAAAAGTCTATGGATGATTTATACCCGGCACAGGTAAAACTTTGTGCTACAGTGAATTTTAAATGTGTTAAAGGTGGAAGCCTAAAGAAATAATTGGGTACGTTCTACTGGGAAATCTTATAATTATTATAGAATATTTATTGATCTGGTATACTGAAAGATCTTTTAGACTTAATTGTATGTATACTGTAGTCATATATTGTATGACTTGCAAGTATTTAGGGGAAAGTCTGCATGCTCCTATTTAAAGTGTGTCTAAGGTATTTTAGAAAATAATAATCTAACACATTTATAGATATTTATTAATACTGACCAAGAAATTAATTATCCTTAGTTAAAAATTTATCTGAGTGGTATGCACAAGAAGTGGTTACCCTCCCCTCCTTTTCCACACTCCTACTCCATACTTCTCTCTTCCCCCAGTTCACTCCTGCCTCCTCCATAATAAGTCCTCAGCCTGCCCTCCTCCTGCCTCTATCATCTCCTCATCCTCACTGCCCTGGCACCTCCCCCCACCTCTACTCCACCCCAGGAGCTCTATCTCTCTGATAGATGTTGCACCCTCACTACCAAATTGAAAACATGTTATTTCTACTGCCCAATAAAGAGGTGTTACCCCAGGTTCTTATTTCTATGCCTCCTTTCCCTCCTCATAACAGGTGACATAGAACCCAACCCCATCCCACCTTGCCAGCCCCATGCTGGGTGGCCTTGGCATCTTTCATCTAAATGCCAGGAGCTTGACTCCCAAAATGGACCATCTAAGGGCCTGGGTATGTCTTAACTCCCTGACATCATTTGTGTATCTGAGACCTGGTTGTCATCCAAAATGTTGAACTCCTCTGTTGTTGACCCTCCTGCTGCTCAGACAGGATAGAGGGAAAAGGGGTGGAGGTGTAGCTGCCTACATACACTTCTCACTCCCCTCCTCCATAGTTCTTGAATGAGCTTCCCCATCCTTGCGTGAGCTGTTACTTCTAAAGCTGTCCTTCTCATCCACCTCTCCATTCTTCATAGGTGTCTGTTATAAGTCCTACCCTCATTCATAGTCTCCACCATAGTTTCCCTCACCTCTCTTGCCCAGGCCAATGAGCTTCTACTTCTGGGTGATTTCAATGTAAACTGGCTCTTCCTCGACACCAAATCCATCACCCATGAAGTTGAGGCTTTAAACCTTACCCAACTTCTATCAGAGCCAATCAATCAATCAATCTTTATTTATCCAGGTGAAACACCATTGAGACAACTCATTTGCAAGGTGGACCTGGGTCAGGTGAATGATACAATTCAAGACAAACAAAGGAAGTATATACAAGCACAAATCAGCACAGATACAGTGTAGCCGGAGGATACAGAATTTGCAATATATATAGATTAAGATACAGTTAGCATAACATAGGTACAATATGTACAATTCCCACTGTGGAGGATAAAATCATGCAAAGGTGAATGTTTGGGAGGGAGGGGGTGCTAATATAATTGGTTTAGCAAAAACATTTGCAGACTTCCTTAAATGCCCTTCCAAAAAGATTTTTAAATGAGGGCATTTTTACAGGTAGTACAATTTTAGGGATTTTTGCACATTATTCCAGAGGACCAGGAGACAGTGACCTATGGCCACTTTGCCAAAGCATGTTCTGACCTTGGGGATAACAAGGGAGGTATAGGAAAGGCTTCTAAGTGGGTAGCTCCCTACCTGGCAGATGGGAAGGCAGTCAGAGATTTATCCAGATAGTCTGCCAGAGATAGCTCTAAGAGTCCAGAGCATTGCATTTCTGTGGCATCTGTTGGTGAGAGAACTTCAGCCTATCATAGAATAAATGATACAGTGATTAGTGGAATATGGGGCACCAGTAATAAATCTGATTGCCTGATGGTAAAGAGTACCTAGTTTCCCCTAGAGTTGAACTAGGACCATGGCTATAAAGAATATCCACATAGTCCAGAAGAGATAGAAAGTTGGTTTGCATTAGTCTAATTTGGGCATCCTGCATAAGTAAATGTTTTATCCTGAAGAAGATACCCAGCCTCTGTTTTAACTTTCTTGTTAGATTTTCGATATGTTCAGAAAATGATAGCCTGTCATCCACCCATACCTCCAAGTATTTAAAGTTTTACACATATTCCAGTGGCTCACCCAAGAGCATTTGAATGTGAGGGATTATGAGTGAGCCTTTGGGTTTGTTCACTTGTGCCGATGGTATGAAGAGCATTGCCTTGTTTTTTTTTTTTGGCATTTAATAACAGCTTTAAGTGGAGTAGAAATTCCTGCAGCTGGTTAAATTCAAGCTGGAGATCTTTGTAAGCCAATTCCGGAGTAGGCCTATCCAAATACAACACTGTGTCATCAGCAAATAGATGGATTCTAGCATCCTTGATTCCATCGTTTAGGTTGTTAATATAAATGGCAAACAGCAGTGGACCTAAGATGGATCCTTGGGGTACTCCTCTTTGTAAAGTTTTCAGTGTGGAGAGGTTGCCCTCTGCTTTAATTTGTTGACAGTGATCTGTACGGTAGTTAGCAAACCACTTAGTTGCTGGAGGGGCTACTCCAACAATATGCAGGGTTGTCAGGAGGAGGTCAGGGTCCATTGTATTGAAGGCTTTACTAAGATCGAGGAACAGGGAGTTTACAAACTTTTTGTCATCTAGTGCCATCTGCCAGTTGTTGGTGACTTTAGCAAGTTCAGAGATTGTACAATGGTGTGGTCTGAACCCAGATTGTACCGGGTTAAGTAGATTATGGTTCTCAAGGTGTTGCCTGAGTTGAGTATTCAATCAATCAATCAATCAGTCAATCAAACTTTATTTAACTAGGCATTCACTACTTTTTCCAAAACGTTGGATAGAATAGGGAGTAGGGAAATTGGGCAGTAGTTGTTTAAGTCACTGGTATCACCAGACTTGAAGAGTGAGATAACATGTGCTGTTTTCCATATTGCTGGAATAGAGCTCTGAGTAAGAGACAAATTAAACAGATGAGTAATTGGGGTGGCTAAACCAGACTAAACCCTCACTCGACTAACCATTTCATAATTGACTAGGTACTAGCATCCCGCCTCCAGAAATACTCATCCAGTGGCACCCTTCCCTATGCCTTCAATGACCACTGTATGACTTACTGTTGCCAGATATCTTGTCCCCCAAACTCCCCACCTAAGTACCTGTGGTTCCATCCTCTCAAATCTCTAAAGGTCAGAGCTCTCCTGTCTGACTTATGTGTAGTGGACTGGTCTGGCATTTTCACTGCACCTGATGAGGACTCTGCCCTTGCATCTTTCACCACTACCTTACTCAGGATCTGGGATCTGCATGCCCCCCTCAAAAAATTATGGCTGCATTGGAAACAACTCCTATGGATTACCCAAAAATGAATCTCCCTCTTCAAGTCCAGAGACCAAGTCTGGCATATATACAAATCCTCATCTAGTCAATGCAACCTAAAAAAGTACAGGGCGCTATGAAACACCTGCATGAAGGCTGTCCAATCCTCAAAAGCCCTATTTTTCTGAAATAAATTAAATCACTCCAGAATTTCTCTGGCAGAGTTCTAGAAAACTTTCCACCTTCTTGACTCCTCCTCCTCCCCTTTGGCTCAAACTTTCCCCAGCTCAGATGGCTCGGACCCTTTCTCAGTGGCTTCCTCCATCAACCACTTTTTCACCACCTGTGTGCTTCCCCCAGGCCCCCCTCCCCCTTTAGACCCACCTATATCCCTCCACTCATCTTCCTCCAACCCCTCAAATAACTTCTCCTTCCCCCCATCATGATAACTGAAGTACTCCAGGCCCTAAAATCTCTAAACCTGTCCAAGCAAAGCCTGATGGCTTTGACCCCAAGTTACTTAAGATCTCTGCCCCAGCCATCACCCCCTTCATTGTCCATCTTTCAACCTATCTATCATACAATGTGCTGTCCTCAAAGCATAGAAGTTGGCCAAGGTCATGCCTCTTCACAAAGGTGGTGACCCCACTACTCCAGGAAACTATAGACCCATCTCACTCCTTCCTGCTGTCTCAGAAATTCAGGAGGCACTCATCTCTAGTAGACTAAACTCATTCCTTGACTCCTCCAATACTCTAAGCCCCTTCCAATCAGGTTTCAGATGCATCCACTCTACTTCTTTCTCCATGCTCCATCTCATAAACCACATTCACACTGCTATGGACAAGGGTCACCTCACCCTTGTGATTTTTGTTGACCTCACCAAAGTATTTGACTTGGTCTCCCACAGCATATTTCTGAATAAATTTACATCCATAGGTCTCTCCCTCTCCTCCACAGGCTGATTTGGATCTTATCTCTCTGATAGGAACCAATTCATGTAGCAAGGTCAATCCATTTCCCCCACACTCTCCAGTCATGCTGGCATTCCCCAAGGATCTATTCTGGGCCCCTCTCTTTTCTCTATCTTTGTAAACAATCTTCCCTCCTCTTGCTCACCTACACATGTACACATATACTCAGATGACACTGTCATATTTGCCTCATGCCCCTCCCTCCAAACAGTCCAGTCTTCCCTACAAGCAGTCTTTTCAAGTGCCCTCATCTGGGTCAAAGCAAACATCCTAAAACGTAACACTAAAAAAGACAGTTGCCATGGTGTTCAGCTTTGCACAGAGATTGGCTAATATCTCATCGCCTCCATGTTTTTCATCCTAGATGGCACAACGTTTGATACTGTGCAGTTATTCAAATACCTAGGAGTCTGGTTGGACCCAAAGCTAGATTTCTCTCTCCACTTTGACTTCCTCTACTCCAAGCTTCAGCCCAAACTGGGAGCTTTGCACTGTATCAAGGATTGTCTCTCCCTCCCAATCCTTAAGGAACTTGTATCCAAACTAATCCTCCCCACAATTGACTACACTGACATTGTCTGCCACTCAGCTCCCCAGTCCTACCATGTCAAATCAGGCCCCCTGTTCAATGCTTTCTATCGGTTCACCTCAAACCTCCCTTACCGTACCCATCACTGCTCCCTATACTCTGCTCTTGCCCTCCCCTCTCTTGCTGACCGTCATCTCACACACTGTGCTGCCTTTGCCAGTAAGTACTGGTTCTCAGCCCTCCCCCCATATCTCTCCTCCCTCCTTTTCCTCTCAAGTACACCAGACTACTACCTCAGAACCCTGGATTCCAGGACCTTCGATTTCCCACACCCCCACTCATAAATTGGCAAGGACACTTTCTCCTATAGACTCCCTGGTTTGTGAAATCATATCCCCCACTCTGTCTGCCATGCACCCACTCTTTTATGCAAAGGTATCAACTAAAGCTCCTCCTCCCCCCCTGCAAATGCTCCCCCTGGCCCCCTGATCCCTTTCTCTACTTCCCCTCCCTCTTTGTCTCTCACTTTCCTCTCCCTCATGGCTTTTTATGATCCCTTGCCTTTCCCTCCCCTGCATCCTCTTCTATCGCCCCTTTTCTAATTTGCTTTTCTCCTATTTCTAAGCCTTCTTTCTCTTGTACCAGACTAACTCCTTGCAATACTGGCATGTTGCATAAGCACAAACTGTATCTTATTTCACATTTGTAGCTTGAACTCAAATTTATAAAATGTACTTTGCACAATTGAAATACTGTTTACATAGATTCACATTTACTTGCACTTTTTCCACTGCAACTTAAATGTATGTTTGCCAACTATGTATCTGCTAAACTGTATCCATGTTTGTTTAAACTGTTGTATTTTCCATCCTTTGTAAATTGTAATTCTTGTGTATTTTTTGCTCAACTGTATCCATGAGTTCCAAATTTTTGTATATACTCTGATCTTTGTAAAGCCCCCACCCTCTCCCTGGGTCACACCTGGAAACGAGTCTTGGCTCAGTGTGCCTTTCCCAATTACCAACTTTTAAATAAATAAATAAATAAATATTATCATGGCATGCTATTCTCACATTAAAGTCACCTACAAGCACCAAGTATGTATTTGAAAATTGGAAAAGTAAATATGTTGTAATCTTGGCTAAATCATCCAAAGTTTCCTCCCTATATGACAGTGTTCTCCTCGAAAGTATATATACCACTCCTAGTATCATCAAAGTTATTTTAACTGTAATCAACACAAAAATCATGTTTTCATTTTTCCCAAGTGTTTTATGCATCTTAATATCAGGGCCAGTTTTAATTTATATAGTCTGCCCTACAAAGGCTCTTCCATTTTTTCATTTGATTGCTGGTACACTTATTACATGATAACCATTTAATTTTATTTCATCACATGCCCATGTTTCCTGTAGGCAGATGAGAGCATATGTCTGTATCAATGTTATCCATTCAGAGTCCTTTAATTTATTTCCTAACCCTGCTATATTCCATGATATTAAAACAGGATCCTTTATTTTCATTACTTTAGCTACATATCTAAGTGGTCAGTTCTTAAGTCACCATTTCTGAAGGTGGGAATTAGAATGTGATGCAGAGTATGATTCACCCGTGCTAGTTTCTTAATACAGATTTTTCCAATCAATGAGATAAATCCTCATTTTCTGTAACCATTTGTCCTTTTCCATAACTGTTTTTATCATTTCTGTTCCTTTTAGATGTACATCTATTTGTTTTTACCCTACATCATCTTTTACTCTTGTAACTGACATCACCTCTCCTATTTCTGTTGCTATTTTCAATGTGTTGTGGAATAAAAAGCAGATTGCTGCTTTTAGTTTTCTATTACTTTCTGCTTTGAATTGGTCAATACCAAAGATTGAAATTGTTTTTTCAACCTCCCTTGGGTTAGATTTCTTGAAGTCCAATTTTAAGTTTATAATAGAGGTTTTTTTTACCTCTTTCCATGTATTCATTTTGTGTCTGAAGGGCCAAAGGAGACAAACTTTTCTTTAAAATCTTAAAATCATGGAGTTTTGGAGTCTTGAAACTTTTCTTGAGTGGATGGAAGTTGCTAGTGACTTTTGTCTGTAACAAGTGGAAAGTACAGTCTCCCACTGCAGTCCTCTTCTCCGGCATTCAACACCCCATGGGATTCCCAGGCACCCTCAAGCAAGGCAGGCTATATGGCCACCTCATTACTTCAAAGCTCCTACAATAAGAAAGACAGCAGCAGGAAAGAAGAACTTGAAAAACCAGCCACACAAGGCAGTATGAAAAGGTAGCTAGACTTCCCCTTAGAGCACTATCAAGTAGCCACAGAGCAAAAAAGCAAGTATAACAGTTACTCTTTACTCTGTGCAGGCAACAGTGGCATACCGTTTTTTGGGGGAGAAAGTGCTTTCTGGCTACCCTGCTGTTTGCGCTTCTCTCCAACACAACAGCATGCAGTGGCTTGGCTTCCGTCCAATCAACCAAACCTGGGACTGTAAGACTATTAAGATTTTTGGATGGAAAACAAATGAGGGTGATTTGATCAGTGAAGTCAAGAGAGAAATAGCTTCATTTCTTACCTGATGCTTACAAATTTCAATTACTAGAAGTACCATTGCAAGACTGAGAATTCATAAAACTGGAACAACTACCCCCCCAGAGTGACATCACCTTTAAAAACTCCCTGCTACCAGCAGTAATCTTGAAAAACTCCTCATTGTTAGATAGTTTGGTAATCCATATGGTTTCACCCAAAAATTTTGATGTCCAAACATCAAAGGAGGAAAAGATAAGGGAGACAAATGACCCAGGAAAAGAAACAGATCAAAAGAAAAAAGTTCAGGAAACAGTACATTCTCCATACAAAAATAGGTATCAATGTCTAAACTCACAATCAATGAGTGACAAGTGATAACAAGAGAGTATTGCTAATGTTCCCCAGACCCACAATGATGAAACCCAGGAAATTCTTATTTTGTCCTGGAACATTGAGGGAGTTTTGGATAAGCCAGCAGATGAAGAAACCAGAACATTTTAAAATACTTTTGATGTCATTTGTCTCCAGGAAACCTGGTGTAGCCATTTGACTACCCCTCAAATACCAGGATATTCTCATTATGATAAACCACCCACAAGGCAGCAAAGATATGGCCACCTTAAAGCGGACTGCTTATATATGTTAAAACTTCCCTAGACCTTAAAATAACTAAACTGGAAGGAAATCCAGATATAATCTTGGCATTGCAATTGGAAAATGAACATAAAAAAATAAATACTGTATATGTTACCCCTAAGACAAGGAGAAACTTGAATACTTGGACACACGAGAAGTGGATCAGTAAGTGCCTGACTACTAAAGGAGAAGGAGGTGTATGTGGGAGTTTGTACATACCAGAAAAACTATTGATGTACAGAGGAAAGACAGGAGATTAAAAAGTATTGTTCCTGTGAAGTGTGTGAAGTTAACACCAGCATTTTCCCTTTCTGAGGGACTGCAAGATGACAGAATGGCTGCTGCACTCTGAGCTGAGCTACTGAATGGAGCCACTAAAGCAGGATTTACATACTAACATACTATTTTCCAGCAGATTAGGCCTTACGGTTTATCAAGTCTGCTCGAACCTCAGATCCCTAGTTGGGTGCCGAGGCCCTCCCCACCCTCGTGTTCCAGAAACCCCTATCATCCATCCCAACCCCCCGGGACAGGCCATCATCTGATACATCCACTTTCTGTGTCTGTCCCACCCTCTCTTGAAGCCCTCCATTGTGGATCTCTGAACCAGCTCGCCAGGCAGTGCATTCCAAGGGTCCACCACCCTCTCAGTGAAAAACCTCCTTCTCTTTTCCCCCTCTCACCCTTCCACCTTCCAGCTTCAACCCATGCCCTCTGGTGATGCCTCCCTGCTTTAGTCTAAAGATCCCCTCCATGTTTACCCTATTTATTCCCTTGAGGTACTTGAAGACCTCAATCCTGTCCCCCCTGTCTCTCCTCTCCTCTCCTCCAATGAAAATAGGCAGAGCTCCTCAAGTCTGTCCTTATACGTCAAATCCACTAGTCCTCGTATCATCTTAGTTGCCCTCCTCTGTACCCTCTATAGGAGCTGTATGTCCCTCTTCAAGTGTGGTCTCCAGTACTGTACACAGTACTCAAGCGGTGGTCTAACCAGTCCATTGTACAGTGGCAGAATCACTTCCTTGCTCCTAGAGGTGATCCCCCTTACGATGCATCCCAACATCCTGTTTGCCTTGCTAGCCGCTCTCCTGCACTGCTCAGAGTTATTCATACACGCATCCACCATGACCCCTAGGTCTTTTTCCCCTATTGAGGCCTCCAGCACCTCCTCTCCCAGGGTGTACCTGTGTTTAGGGTTTCCCTGCCCAAGATGTAACACCTTGCACTTGGTGATATTGAAATTTAATTTCCATGTGTGAGCCCAGCTTTCCAGGGTGTTCAGATCCCCTTGCAGGGCCACCCTCCCCTCTTCTCCCTCAACTACTGCTCCCATCTTGGAGTCATCAGTGAAGAGACTCATTTCACACCCTATACCCTCCCTGATGTCCGATATGTATGCATTAAACAGGATCGGACCCAGGACCGAGCCTCACCGGTGCCCACTACCAACCTCTCTAGGGTTCGAGAACTCCCCACCAACCACTACTCTCTGGGTGCATCCAGCTAGCCAGTTTTCAATCCATCTGAACATCAAAGGGCCTACTCCCAACCCCATCAGTTTTTCCACCAGATCATTGTGGGGGACAGAGTCAAATGCCTTGCTGAAGTCCAAGAATAATACATCCACAGGCTTTCCCCTGTCCAGTTCTGATGTTACCCATTCATAGAACTCCACAAGATTGGTTTGACATGATCTACCTGGCACAAACCCATGTTGCCGACTATCCAGACCTCCCACCTCCTCCAAGTACACCCCCAATCATTCCTTTAGTATACTTTCCATTAATTTTCCCACCACCGAGGTCAAAATGATGGGTCTATAGTTACCTGGTACTTCCCTCGACCCCCCTTTATGGATTGGCACCACATGTGCCTCTCGCCAATCCCTAGGTACCCTCCCTGTCTCAAATGACCTGTTGAAGAGCTCCACCAGGGGTGCAGCCAGTATGTCCGCCAATTCCCATAGTACTCTTGGATGAATTCCATCCAGCCCAGGAGATTTGTCTTTCTTTAGGGCCTTGAGGGCTAACCACACCCTTCTGGCAGAGATAACATCATCCGTCCCCTCCACCTTACTGGCCTTTTTATCCTTATCCTGATGTGACACCCCTGGGGTACCTCTCCCTCCCTCTTGCTCCATTTCTGTTGCTCCCCTGATCCCACTCACTGCCGCTTCTATCCTCATCGTGCCTTGCTTTGTAGATATCCCATCCCCCTCCCTAGTGAACACAGAGGCAAAGTACTCGTTAAATACCTCTGCCTGGTCCCTCGCCTCTTCCACCCACCCTCCTTCTGATCTCAATCTGCTGAGATGGACCTTAGTTTTTCTCGGCTCCCCAATGTACTGGAAGAACCCCTTTTCCCCTCCTTGTATCCCCTATTCCAGCTGCTGCTCTTTACTGGACTTGGCCCCCCTCACCATCCGGGTGACTTTTCTAGATGCAAGATGGTACATTTCCTTATCCCTATCCCCTCTTGTTGTTTTATATTTTTTGTAGGCCACCTTCTTTTCTCTGACCACTACCTGAACCTCATTGGACCACCAGCTTGGTTTATGTGACCTTGCTCCCTTACGTTTCACCTTAGTACAGGTCCTGACTGCCTCATGAAGTCCCGGTTTTATGACCTCCCATCTCCTTTCCACATTTGTCATTGATGTAATCCTTCAAGTGATCCTTGAGAATATTTCCATGCCCACAAAGTCTGCCCCCTAGAGTCCACTGCCGTGTCTTAGATCTCACCCCTCCCCCATGCTTATTTGAAACCAGACAGTATGTGGTGCTCCCAGTCAGGGATCCTCTACAACCAGGTCCCTTACCAGATTCCCATCTGCCAGAACCACGTCCAGGACATGCCTCTCCCTTGTGGGCTCCATCACATGCTGTGTTAAGAACACATCCTGGAAGCCGTCCGGCAGCCTCTGCTCCTTGGCCACCTTAGAGGACATGGTTCCCCAGTTTGTACCTGGCATATTAAGGTCCCCCATCAACACCACTCCTTCCCCTTTTGGTCCACACTGGGCAATGATGTTGTCCAGCAAACCATCCTTCAGAACATCACCCATCCCTGGGGGCCTATATACTACACCTAGCTTGACCTTATCTCCTGCTGGGGATCATAAGGTGACCCATAAGGCCTCCATGTTTCTCTCTGCCTCTTCTACCCTAGCAATTTCTATGTCATCTCTAATGAACATAGCCACTCCACCCCCTCTGCCCTCCTTTCTATCCTTCCTAAGCATAGTGTACCCCTGCCCGTTTAGGTCCCAGTCATGGTTTTTGTTGGCCCACATCTCCGTGACAGCCACCACATCCACCCCCTTCCCTCGAACAGCATGACCTGGAACTCTGGCAACTTGTTTCCCAAGCTCCTGGCATTTGCTAACACCAACCCCAACCCCTTATCCCTGATCCCCTTTGTCGGACCCCACCCAGGTTCCTTATACTTCCATCCTCCCTCTGCTCCTCCTGAAACCTCCACCCCAGTCTGTTCCCTTCCCTTGGGTTTGAAGGCTACTCCCTCATCTGGAGGAGGGCTTCTGATCAGCCCCTCCTTATCCCTTCCTCCCTCACAAGTTTAAACCCCACCTTTCTTGAATGTAGTCAGCCATCCCCTGTTTAGGACTTCCTTCTCAATGGGGCAAGATGAAGCCTGTCCTTGGCATACAGTCCCTTATCCTCCCAAACTCCTTTCCAGTTCTAACACCCCCAACCCACTCTCTTCACCCCACTTCCTGAGCCAGTCATTAACCTCTATGATCTTCATTTTTTTTCCACTGAGGCCTTTGGTACTGGCAATATCTCCGAAAAGGAAATGTTGCATCCATTATCCTGACAGACTCTGGCAAGTTCTTGGAACCTTGCTTGGATTTCCAAAGCCTATTTCCCTCTAGATTGTTAGTTCCCAAATGCACCAGGAAATCCGGTTTCCCTCCACAATCCCTAACCAGTTTGTACACCATGAACTTTGCTCTGTGCACTGTCAGCCCAGAGATACTCACTACCTTCACCTGGCTATGGCATCCACCCCCCTGTCTCTCCCACTGGATACCCCTAATCATCGAGTCTCCCAATAACAGAACCTTAATACTGCCATCATCCTTATGGTTACCCCCACTATGCACTCTCAGTCCACCATCCCCCCCTTTATTCGTGATCTAATTCCATGGGAGTCTTCCTGCCTTATTAGAGACCCCCTTGTCACCCTCCCCTTTCTGCCTCCCTCATTATTTTGCCCACTTAACTCAAACCCCCTCTGAATAGGTGTCCCCTTTAACCCTCTCTTATCCCAACCATTTATCCCGGCCCTGATGGTTTCCCCTTCCCCCATACCACCATACTCCCCTCTTGTAATAGTACCCCTGCCTCCAGAGGCTCTCTGTGGGTCCCCTTTACCTAGGGCCCCATCCTTGGTACAGACCCCCCTGCTGAAGGGGGGCCCCTCCCACCTCCTTGTCTCCCAGTTTCTCTCCAGTCATGCTCTCCTCCCTCATGTCTGCAATATGTTGCATCTCCCCCATCTGCTTAACATTTATGTTTCACCTTCTCCCTCTGGGACTATTTCTATCCTTTCCATTGCCAGTCTGTGATGCCCTATGGGTATCTGACTCCCTCCCCCCGGCCTCTGTATCAGTTTCCTCATTTCCACCAACCCCTTCCTCCCCTTTAGGTTGCTTAGTAGCTCAAATTTATTGTGACACTCTATGTCAGCCTCCATCAAGTAACCCGAGTTTCCCATGACTGCACCTCTAAACTGCCCCTCTTCCTCCCCTCTTGCTCTGTTCTCCTAAGGAGCTCCCTTCCCACAGTCTGCTATTTTAGGCTTCCCCACAATGGCCCCTCCCTTCTCAATGTCTGCTCTACTAGGCTTCCCCACAACAGCCCCTCCTGACTCTTCCCCCTCCGCTATCTTTGTATTCGGAATGTTCACCCTGTCCGCTTTCCCCTTAGCATCAACATCCCTATCTAAGGCTCCTCTGTCCCTAATATCCCCCCTCCTGCTTGCTGTAACATAACGTCCTGTAATTTCAGAGCGTTGCCCCAACCTCCCCTCAGCCCCACCCTTCTGCTGCCCATATCCACACCCCTTATCCTTGGACACCCCAACTCCCCAGCTTGCTCCTTAACCAATATACTTCACTCCTGATACAAGATAGCTATCTACAGAGTGGGCAGCCTCCCTCTCTCCAGGCCCAATTGAGGATTATTGCCATCCCACAGCCTGTGCAGCCTACAACCCTTCCGAAGATGCCTGCCATGGTGGAATATGACCACCCTGTTTGTCCCCCTCTGTTTATAATGGCACACACCCCTTTTCTCAGTCCCTTCCCCCTGGAATACAGTTTCTCTCTATACTGACTGCAGTTATTCACAAACCCAATTTCAATCCCACCAATAAAGTTCCCAAGTCTAACAAACACATACAATCCAGTGTGTGTCCAGTCCCACTAACAGTGTGTGTATGCAGACATCAGGTACCGTATGATGTCACAGGCCCATCAGTTCTTGTTGCTTCAAATTTCAGTCACAAACAGAAATACACAGCCCTTCAATCCCAACTCCCAGTGGCTTTTCAGTATTTAAGAAAGCCTACAAAACAGGGTGGGTGGGAGGGCTCTTACCAACACCAGACAAACATCACATTTAAATTTCACTCTAATTATCACTGCCAAACAAGTGTTCCCAAGCTCCAAAAGTTACAATATCACAGCCCAAGTAACAGTTCTAACTCAAAGTAGTAATATTTAACACACAGAACTAATTTCACGTACAAAACTGTTCAAATATTTCAGTTAAAACAGAATATAAACCCAAACCTCTGTCCTTACCAGCCTCCTGCTTATGTTCCCAAGTGAACAAGCATTTACTCAATGCTCATTACTCATTTTGAAAAGGTATGCCACCGTTGCCTTATTTTCTAATGAACTGAGTAAATCTCTCCACTCCGACTTGTGTGGCCACCTCCAGCCTCCCTTGTTTGCCTTTTGTTTTTCAGCCACCAGGTCCTGGAATTTTTGGTGGAAATAGCCTTGCCAGAAGAAAAGAGTAGAAGAAAAGTGGAAAGGAGAGGAGAGTTCTTTTTCTTTATTTTTTCTGACCCTTAACTGTATGTTTCTATCCTACTGTGCTTAATGCTTAATGACTTGAAATTCGTGGTTTAGTCCGCTATAGCTAAAAACTTTAATCCTTTTTGCACCATGTTACTAGAAACCGACCGCTTAGTTCATACCTCCAGTTTTTGTTTATTTGGTTGTCCCTTCACTGAACATATTTTGTAGGCTTGGGGCTACTTGTGTGATCATTGAAAACTGGCTGATTTGGTCAGTTTTAACCTAGAATTTTAAAAGAAAAAATCAGACTCCTTTTTTACATATTTCCTAATACAGCTCAGAGTTAGTTTTACCTTAGAAATTTAATAACAAATCCACAACACTATGTGTTAGTTGCAGATGTAGTAACATATGAACATCTTAGAAATTTTTATTTACTTACTTTGTTTTTAAATTGAGTTTAGACATTTATTCTCTGAGTTTAATTTTTCCCACCACAGTCGCACACACCTTACGTCACCTGCGTCACTGGTTGCATAAAGGCACACCCATTCTTCCCTAACAGCAGCATCATCTGGAATTCCACTTTCACTGCAGTTGTGCATTTTTTTGCTAGCCTCACTTGATGCTGGTTTCTATTTTACTACTGTATCTTTGGTCCCAAGTTCTTGGGAGGTCGGGTCATGGTTGCTGCTTGCTGGAAAGCTTTAACACTAAAAATGCTCAAACACAGTCTGTATCTGTATCTTTAATAGTACAAGACTGCAGGCTGCAGACAACTTCAAACACCTTCATACTGACACTTAACAGACGTTGCAAGTGAGTTAAACATTTACTGGTAACCTAGATTCTAAAAACTTTTTGGGTAATTGTGTTTACAAAATACTATTTATATAGATACTTATATAAGCTCAGGCTCTTTAGGTTAAGGTTTTAGGCTCTAACTCACAGACCTGATTAATGAATTAGTTTTAATTTTTAATTTTTTAAGCAGGACCAGTTTAAAATGGGCTATACAAATTCTTAAAAGAGTTCTTTGTCTGTTGATTCTAGTGGCAGACGGTCTTCATTTTGAGAACTTATACCACCAACAGCAATTGGAGAAATTGGAGCCTCTAACCTTCCCAACCCTTGCTCAGAAAAAAGAGGGCTGCCACTTGGCTTTTTCTCGGGGAAGAGATTTTTCAAATTAAATGAACCCTCTGATTATATACTGGGACTTTTGTGTTTTCCTGCATTCCTGATATTGACTGATTGAGCTGTGGACCACGACCATCTTCCTTAAGTCATGCCTTCTGTTTTGCCTCAGAACTATTTCACTTTTGCAACTTCTGCTTATTACTCAAGATTTAAGGCTGAAAGACTTTTAATTAAGGAACTTCTGCATAGTACTCAAGACTTGAGGCTCTAAGATTCAAAGGGTTAAACAACTACAACTAGAAATATGTTCACATCAGGAAAGATCAAACAGTAAAGCCATGTATACATGAAGTGGCAAGGTGGTGAATAAGTATACAAGGGGTAGGGGTTAAAGAATTTAAGCTACAAAATGTAACCAGAGAATAAACAAAAATGGTTGTGCATTTACTCAAGATCTGGTTATCACGGCCTCTACCCCCAAAGAACCCCTTGCAGCAATTCAACAGTCCTTTTCCCCCTTTTATGTAAAAGAGGAAGCTGCTTATGACTATAGAGCTGCTGTGCCTGGAGCTAAATCAGACCCTAATTATCTTAAACAGAATGTCTGTATAGAGAAGTGTTCAAATCAAGAATTATTTTTAAACAAAACGGCTATGAATGACCAATCTGGTCTTGGGTTACCTGAGAGTATTGAGAGTGAAAAAATTGATAATAAACATTTAACAATTAAATCTAATAATAGAGATTCTGTGATAGACTTGAGGGAAAATAATTCAATTCCCCAATTAAATAAATCATTTTGTTAAAGGAAAATCACAAATTTTTTTCTAAAAAATACCAAGAAACCTATAAAGGATATAATACTGATAGTCAGACTCCAGTGAACTTTTCTTGTAATCACTCAAGCATTCATTTGTTAAAAAGTCCTACTAAAGGACAATAAATCTCACTACACCCTACCTATATAGGTCTTTTTAGTCCTTCTAAATCTATCAATAGCATAGATCACTACTTGGATCACTTAACAGATTCATAAATTTTGACAGACTCCCCAGAAGAAGTGTTCAATAAATTAGATAAAGAAGTGGAAGCAATTAAATTAGATCCCAAATTCCTCAAACAATGTCCAGATACAGTCTCAAAATATACGATTAACACATCCAGTTATGGCAAACATAGTTTTTCTTGAAGCATACAATGAACTAAAACATCACGTAGAAAGATTGTCTGATTTTATTATAAACAAACTTACAGACCTTTCTGATAAAATTGATAATAAAGAGAACAAGTACTTCACTGAGAAGGCAGAAAGGCCTTCATTCTTTTCAGTCTACTACCCAAAATCTTCATTAAAGAAAAAAGGAAAAAAAAGAGATAAAAGAAAACTGAGGTAGGAAAAAATCTAAAAGTAAATAAAAACAAAAGGAAAAACCAAAGCAACAATAGCATAAACAAAAAACAGGTTATAGAAGATATAGTGAATACAACTATCATAAATCAAGTAAAAACAAGTAGCGAGGATTATAAAGGCCAGGTTAAGGAGGATATAATAGAATGCTTCCCTGTTGTAACCATTATTAAAGAACAGAACACCTTGGGTAATAGTCCTTCACAAAG
This sequence comes from Neoceratodus forsteri, assembly GCA_016271365.2. Taxonomy (NCBI): domain Eukaryota; kingdom Metazoa; phylum Chordata; order Ceratodontiformes; family Ceratodontidae; genus Neoceratodus; species Neoceratodus forsteri. The sequence continues at coordinate 400,880,363 of CM057454.1, forward strand.
TATGGATACAAACTTGGCATCTCTTGAGAATCCCAAATTGCAAAGTCCCCTTTCTCTAAATCCTAATCCTGAATTTATTACTATCTCAGGGAAAGAGGTAATCTTTAAAATTGGAAATATTTATTCAAAACCCCAAGAAACTACTGATACATTATCTTCCCTAATGTTCCATCTGCTTAAAGCAGAATTAGAACTTCCACAGGCAGCTTCCAATATAAAATTGGTTTATAGAGATCATTTGACTGCTAACCAACCAGTTTACATATTACTATCTGACATGGAAACAGCTAAGAAAATGTGGGCTAAACAAATACATCTAAATAAACTTGATATTTCAATTTCTTCCCCAGTTAATTGGTCAACTATATGGACGTTTGCATATGGGAATAGGAATTTACCAACAGGTTCTATGATTTCCACTAAATCTATAACCTCAACTCTAACATTGCTCAGTTGGAATTTTGATAAAACATCAGATGCTCATCTTCTTTCTCATTTTGGAATAGCAAGGTTTGAAGGAAACAATAGGCACAAATTACCCTCTCCTGTTAGAACTCTTCTTGAGTCATGTTTGGACAGAGAAATAGAAAAATCCAACCTGGGAGAGGTCAGAAGAGTCCATAAGGATGAATTAGATTTCCAAATAGATTTGGTAATAAAATCAGAAATTCTATATAGGAACTTATTACACAATGCACAAAAGCTGGATAGAATTCAAGTACTTTTAACTAATTTTCAGTTTAAAGAAAATTCAAAAAGATCCACCACGGAAACTAATATCTATCCATGACTACCCAATAATCAGTCTATTTCATCAAATATGGATGAGTCCATATCAGATAAAGACTTAACACCCTCTAATTTAGATAATTTTATGTTCTGGAACATAGCGGGCATGGGGACAAAATTGGTTGATCCCGACTGGAAAGAAATGGTTTCTCAATATGAACTATTGCTGTTCCAAGAAACATGGACAATTACAGAAATGCACTTAAATGGTTATGAAGCATTTAGTTTGTTAGCACTGAGGGAGAAAAAGTATAGAAGGCTGAGTGATGGTTTAACCACCTTTATAAAACTTTGAACTGGTATCCAAGTAATTGATCATCTTGAGTTTAAAAATGTAGCAGTGATAAATATTGTCAAATGGGACCTGTTCACTTATATGATTGTGAATGTGTATGTTTCCCCAATACTCCAATTATAACATATAGTGATCTTTGCTCAGAGCTCTCCTTGATCATGGATACTCTTTACATCAAACACCATATAGATACAATACTAATAGGAGGAGATTTCAATGCTAGAATAGCCTCCTTTGATAATCTTTCAGTATTGCACTCCCATATCTATATGGGTGATTTAGACAAGAGAAAATCAGTGGATGCCATTGTTAATACAGCTGGCATTAAATTTAAAGAATTCATAAATGAGAATAATTTACTAATCTTGAATGGTAGGGGAGCAGGAGACCTAGAGGGAGCATACACATACTTTTCTTCAGTTGGAAACAGTGTAATACACTATGTATTAATCTCTCCTGAATCCTCTGACTTTGCACAGAATTTTCGGATAAATGTCAGACTAGAAAGTGATCATTCTGCTCTTACTTGCTGCATAATCACATTTAAAGATAAAAAAGGTTGCCTTTGAAAGATACTTATCCAGTTCCATTAGTCCCTATGGGGAAATTCAAACTAACTTTAAATAACAACAAAATGAAGACTATAGAACAAATTATTTTTTCCACACCGATTTATTTATCTGATTATGCCTCAAAAAATGAAAATTTAACTCAAGCTACTACTGGAAATTTTGAGAATCTTCTATCCAGAATTACCAGGGAAATATACATATATAAGGACCAAATACCTTCTCTTTTAATATGGTTTGACTCCCAGTGTCAGCATCAAAAGAAGAAACTAGGCAAAATAATTAGGGATTACCTCAAAAGTCCATTGAGCTATAGTAAAGTAAATCTAAATCATGCCCGGAAAGCATATACAATTTTTTTTAATTTACACAAATAAGATGGGAAATTATTCATCAAACTATACTGAAGAATGATAACAGGGCCTTTTGGAGCATGGTAGTGAGAGGGGTTAAATCATATCAACCTACACTCCCATCTTATATTCCCAAAGAAGCATGGGTTACCTATTATACAGCTTTATTAAACAAAAACATTTTGCAAAGAGACCAAGCAAATTCTCCACAATGGCTATTCTTGCTTTCATACATGGCCTATAATTTTTACCTCTGATGATGTTCAAACAGCGATTTTAAAACTAACAAACAATAAAGCTCCAGGCCCAGATAAAATTCCAGGTGAGATTTACAAAGAAAACCTCAATTTTTGAATTCCTTTTTCACTTAACTTATTTAATACTTGTTTAGAAGAATGTATAATACCTTCATCATGGCAAAAAAACATAATAATTCCTATTCACACAAAAGGCTCATTATATAAACCAAGTAATTACCATCCAATACATTTACTGGACATTGCAGGGAAAATATTTTCTCGTATATTGTTAAATAAATTACAAATTTGGATAGACACAAACAGCCCTCTCTCTAAATTTCAAGCTGGATTTCGCCATGGATTTTCCACAACAGATAATGTTTTTGTATTATTTCACTTGTTAGAGAAATATATACTATTTAGGAAAATGAGGCTCTATGTTTTATTTGTTGATTTTTCCACTGCTTTTGACTCATTAATAAGACAGACTTTATGGGAAATTCTCAAGAATCGAGGCCTCCCTTCATCTTTACTTCTGCCTATAATTTTACTTTACACTAATACTTACACTGCAGTGAGGTTAGATCAAAAAGGAAATATTACAGAATATTTTCCAACTAATAAAGATATCAAACAGGGATGTTTGCTAGTTCTTCTATTATTTAATATCTATATAGACACTTTATTAGATTATGACCCAGATGAACAATGGGACTCTACAAAAATAAAGGACCAATATATACATAACTTAGCATACGCAGATTACCTAATTCTTCTATCATTGACTCCTAAAGGATTAGAATTACAATTTAAATCTCTTGTGAATAAATGTAAAGAATTAGAACTGAGCATAAATCTGGACAAAACAAAACTAATGGTTTTTGGAAGTCACTCATTAAAACCAAGGATTTTCTATAATGATACCCTTATTGAAACAGTGACATCATATAAATATCTAGGCATAACATTACATCCTAGACATTTCTGGGCATATCACATTAAGGAACAAATTAGCAAGGCAAAGTACAAAAGCACTGCAAAGATTTAATTTTAAATATGGAGGATTTATGGTAATACCCGCTATTAAAGCAGGGGAGGCAAAAATTACCCCACTCCTTTTAAGTGGAATAGAAATCTGGGGGTATAATCATTATCCACAATTGGAAATCCATCTGTTATATTATTATAAATCTATCCTACAAGTACCTTCTTCAATGGCCGGATCAATAGTAAGGACAGAATTAGGTAGATTACCCTTGATTTCTCTTATTAACCTAAGGATAGCCACATACTGGTTGAGATCAATAAACAATACAAATAATGTCATGCCATTGAACTGTATAATAGAAAAAGAATATTGGCACAAAGATGGTTTTATTTCTCCATGGTTAAAATCTCTCTTCTAGATATTACACAGTATAGTGGCCTAGATATTCAAAAGGGTTGTGCATGGCACAACAGTGTTGCACCATGCACAACCCACTGATGTGCCCCAGCGTGATATTCAAAAGGGAAAAGTGCACCGCACAAATCCCGAAGCGCCGGAGTGCATCAGTAATGTATACAGGTGGGGGGGTGTGCCCATGCATAACCTGCACAGCCCGATATTCAGCCCAGGATGTGCAGAGTCATGCATGCACAACCCCTACCTGCGCCTGCAGAAAGTTAAGCCAAAAAAAAAAGGAACAAGTGATGGCCACCCACAGGTGAGCTGCCGCATTGCAAGGCACAACATGGCAGCTGCCACGCCTTGGGGTAGCCTGGTCCTGCCCCCCTCTGGAAGTGCCCCCATGCCCCATTGCTGGCATCCCTAGGTGAAATCCCCCATCAATATCCCTGGTGGTCAGTGGACCTCTATGTGCCCGATCGCGGCATCGGTATAGTCCCCCTCACATCCAATATCCCTGGTGGTCCAGTGGACCAATCACTGCCCAATCACAGGCATCTAAACACATAACATACCCCTACTAGCCTGGTGGTCCCAAGTACCCCCCTCCCACCTGCCCACTGAGCCCCACCGCCGCTCCCCATCAGCCCGGCAGGCAGCAGCCCACCTACCACCCGCCCGTCTCGCCAGCTCAGTAGGGCTGTCGCCCATTGGTTCACAGCATGAGCCAAGGGCGTGCAGCCATACAGTACTACTCAGTCAGATATGTGAATGAATCATTCACATATCTGGACTAATATATATGTATGAGCTGCATGCCCATTGGCTCACGCTGTGAACAGTGGGTGTGCAGCCCTACAAGCTGTCAGTCGGTGGGCGGTGTGGCAGGCAGGTGGTGCTGCCTCCCGCCGGCTGGCGGGGGCGGGTAGTGGGGCTCAGTGGGTGGGTGGGGAGGGATACACTGAACCACCAGGCTAGTAGGGGTCTGTGTGTGTTACAGATGCCCACGATCGGGCGTGACGGTCCACTGGACCACCAGGGATATTGGACGTGGGGGGACTATACCGATGCCCGTGATTGGGCACATAGAGGTCCACTGGACCACCAGGGATATTGGATGTTTTTTTTTATTTTACATGAATGCCTACGATCGGGCTGCAGGGGGCATCGGTCCCTGATGGCTGCTGCCTGGTGGGGCGCCAGGCGCAAGTCGTCGGGGATCGGTGCACCTGCATGCTAATGGCATGCAAATGGGGCCGTAATGAGATGCAAATGGCCCCGTGCGCCTTGCATAAATTATGGCCCCATTTGCATGTCCCCTTTTGAATATCGCAGGTGCTGTGCATGGCACAATGGAACTTGTGCTAGCGCATCTCCATGTTCTACTCTCGCCACTTGCGCTGGTGCAGTGCCACTGTGCCATGCACAGTGGGGGTGGCCACGGTGTGATATTCAAAGCTGCTGCGCCATAGCGCAGCTCCGTTGAATATCGCCCAGGCCACACCCCTGTGCAACAAAGTTGAGCTGCGCCCAGGCTTGCGCCACAGCCTGGCGCAGTTTGAATATCGGGGCCAGTGTCTTTACACTTATGGAATGATTGCCAAGCGAAAATAAAAATACATGAAAATGATAAGGTCAACTTAAAAAAAAAACAGTTTTCGCAATTGCTACACAAACTCAAATGAATCATGTATAGAGCCAAAGGCAAGCCCTTTGGTTTGCTCAAAATAAAATTGATTCAAACATGGAAGAATATTTACAACTTCCTCTATCACCACATATACGTAAAGCAATAATGTGGGTGAGATTTGAACTGATCACAACAAAATACACCTACTTTAACAAATTAAAGTCAAATTAACCTTCCCAGGATAAATGTCCTTGTAACAAAGGATTCACTGAATCGTTAAAGCATGTATTAATTCAATGCCCCGTATTTAGCTATATACGTTCTAAATATTTGGGGGAAATTCTTACTAAATATGCAGACTTAACATATGATGTGATATTCATATTGATGCACCCAGTGACTGTTGATGATGCAATACTGAGGGAATTTTATAATGTCTGTAATGAGTGTTAAGAAAAAAGAATATCGAAAGAGGCTCAGAGATAAATGAACTATCTTTGTACAATGCGAAAAACTTTAATTATCATGCCTTTTTTTAGAGTTCACTATTGAGATAAGGAGTCTGTCTAACTATGTTTCTTATCTATTTTATATTTTGTTGTTACACAAGGTCTCTGCACCCTTATTGGTACCCTCAGAGGTGCACCGTAGACAGCTAGTGCTTTGGTATATGTTATACTAACATATAGGGCTAAGGGCATCTACCATATAAGAGCAGATGTCAGGATATGTACGCGTATTGTTGTAATACACTTTGCTTGCTAATACATATATATTCTTCTATGTATTTTCTGTGTATTTCTTACTTATAAGATGTCAGGACACCTGTGTCCTTGGAATAATTATGATATATAAGTCAGCATTGCCACCTTTTGGTGATTTGTACTACTACACTGAGTTATGTATGACTCTGTATAAGAACTCTTTTGTTTCACAAACTGATGACTACTACAAAATTGTATAATGTTATCTTGGACCATGGAGCCTCCTCTAATTTAGCCAATAGGGCTCATCTCTGTAACTAGAAATGTTTCTATCTTACAATAACCAAAGTAATTATCATAGGTATATAATGCGATACACTAAGTCTTGTACCTCAGAGATCCCAAGAGACACAAAGAAACCTCAAGGTCTAGGGAACACTTAGCACTGGCTCCCAGTTCGTATTAGTAAGAACTGTTAAGCGCAACTGTGATTTTATACTTTTTCTTAGTAATAAACACATTTTTTACTCTTATGCAACGTGTCTGTGATTACTTGCATTCCCACCTGAAAGTGAGGTTTAGACCTCCTGACAATTGGTGACCATGTGCAGGTGATATTTAGTGTTTGTAAGTTTTCACTAGTTGCTATAACTTTTCCCTTTCCCACAGGGACAGTAGGTGTACATTCCCATATCACCTCTCCCTTTTTAAAACCAGTTTGTAGTCACTTACAAAGTCTGACTGTTTTCTTTTTGGGTGTGGTCGATGTCGACTTGACTCACTCCATAACAGCTTTGAATTGTAAGCATACAAATCTTACAGTAGCCCGACTGTGCATAAAGTGCTCCTGCTGTGGATCGATACATAGCACGGCGTCTTTTTCACAGTTTGATTTTTCGTTCCCTCCCACACAATGGCCACTGTATCAAATATCTGTGCAGAACTGAGACTCAATGTCTCAAACTTACTTGCCTCCCATGGAGGATGGGCTGGCTTTGCACAGGACGCAAGTCAATCCAACAACCCTATACTGGGGATTTCAACCCAGTACACACAGACGAGACAATCAACCAATAAGCGTCAAGCTAAAGGGCTGATTGTCATGACTCTCTACACTGTTCTAGAAGCCTCCGAAGTGAGGTTTTGAACCCTTGATCTGCAAATTTTGTCTCTTAAGCAACAGATGGGTTTGCAGGAAACGTAATGTGTTAGACTGCAGCAGAATTTGGAGTGTGAACGTCAAACTCTGCGGAATAAAAAGGATTAACTTTTGCATCATTCAGCTCAAGCTGGAGAACAGGAACTTTTTATGTTGAAGCATGACTGTGAAAGCTTGAGACAGGATAAGGGACAGGCATTGCATATGAATGACTTGTTAAGTACTGCGAATGCACAGTTGAGTGAGGAGATGGGAGAGCTACAGGATGAGATAAACCAGGTACATAATGACTTAGAAGTGGCTTCTAGGGACAATCGTGAGTTGAGCGCCGCATATAGAGTGTTGCAAAAGCAAATGCAAGATGAGGTTGATATGGATGTTGCAACTGTGAGTCATGCTGAATGTAAAAGTAAGATGATGAAACTGCGCCATCAGTGGGAGAGTCTGGCTGGACATGTTAAGGTGATGGGAGGCATAGCCCCTGCCTTACACATGTCATCTAAAGGGGAGGTATCAGATAATGACATCTCTCAGTACAACACCCATTCACACCCCTACTATGGCCCAGAAACCCCACCCAGCCATCCACAACTTGGAGGTTCCCCACTCCACCAACACCATGTCATACGTTGTCAATGTTGTGACACCCATCATGGAAGATGCCAACATGGTGGCCCCCATAATGGGGGGAGCAGGCCCAGGCCTGGTCCCGACAGCACCACCAATAGCTGTTATTAATGTGGAAGACAGGCAAGAGATAGAAACAATGATTGAAACTGAAATAGGTAATGCACCTCTTCCTGAGAGGAGTAAACGGGCTACTAAAACCCAAATCAGGCAGCTTCTACAAGAGGCTGGCACTCAGGATGGTATTGTTCATACTGCAGCTGAGGCTGCAGCTCAGGTCGCCCTAGACGGTGCCTGAGACAATCTTCCTCTGCCTGATCGACCCAATAATCCCCTACAAATGGCATACTCTGTTCAGCAAATAGCTTTTTTTTAAATTTGACATACTTTATTAAGTATAACCCAACACAAAATCATACAAAAATACATACATTAATATCAACACATACTACATAATAGGCTATGAGCATAATGATAACAGGGAGAAATGAGCTTTCGGACAAAATAATAGCAACACTACCTTGAAAAAACAAGAACAAAAAGCTACCCCACCCCCCACCCCAGGGTGCACTTTCCTATAGCTTATTACCACAAAACTAAAAGAATGAAAATGATAACTGTTAAAGTAAAATTTAGAAGGATGAGTGGCTCGTGAACCCACCAAAACATCCTGTCAAGACAAATAGAGGGCATATAATTTTCCCCCATTTTTTATTAAAAGATGAATGGTGATGGCGTACACTCGCAATTAAATATTCAAGACGGAGCACAAATGATATTTCATGCAACCATTCCGTATAAGAAATGGTGACTTGATCCATCAGTGTCTAAGCACTAGCTTTTGACCACCATTGAAATTAGAGCCATATGAAATCTTCTTTCCTTCACCAAATTCCAGAATAATCTCCCAGAATACATATGATGGAGAAGAACCCTACAGTCCCAACAGTGGGTCTAGAAACAGATTCAATTGTTTCCACAAAGGGATATTTTTCACATGACCACAATATATGAAGGAGCGAGTCTTCCTCCTTGTTACACCTAAAACACGTGTTGGAGGGAAGCCTCTTCATTTGAGCCAATTTGATAGGAGTATAATACATGTTGTTTAAAATTACAGTATTGCGTAAGCCTGTATCGGTCCTGGGTGAGGTATGTGTATAGGCCTGTCCATACTGAATGCCAGTTAATAACTTTGTCAGGGAAAAGCACCTGCCAGATCCGAGATCCGGCAATCGGAGGAGGTTGTGGGAATGTGAGAACCAATTTATATATAGTAGAAATGACGTGGGATTTGCAAGCAAGAGTCTTAATTTGCTGGAGAAAGGCTCCAATATGGGAGGGGTTGAATTCTTTCCCAAACACCTTGGCTAGTAAGTGCTTAAGCTGAACAATTTAAAAGGAAGCCCGTGACGTTAAGTCAAATTTGGTGAGAATCTCCTCAGTAGACAAAATAGCATCCTGTGAGTAAAAATCGGCCACAGTGAGCTCGGGAGGGAGAGATAACCAACACCGAGATATAGGAACTCCACCTATTTTGAGATTCAAGTTGGCATAGATTGGCTGAGAGAAATCACAGCTCTGGACTACCTTATAAAAACTGAACATTTGAGAGAGAACTCTTAATGAAATACCAATTGGGAAAGACTGCAGAGCTTTCGGTAAATTTTTAAAGGGCGTATAAAAAAGTGAGGCAGGAGCTAAATTTTGTGCAGTAAGAATATCCTACTCAATATGCAACCAGATTGGGACATGCTCATGATGAGTAAAGAGTTCCGATAAAAACCACTTCCCACACTTATAGAGTGACAAGCCCAGTAATAAAATAAAAGTTAGGAGCGCAAGCCTCCCAACTCTTTAGAGTAGGGAGAGCTTAAGATAAGATCTTCTAATAGCTTTATCCTGCCAGATAAAGGAGTTAACATCAGAATGGATGAGCTGAAAAAAAGACAAGGGTAACCAAACATCCAGCATGTTTAGTGGATAAAACAGTCTGGGTAGGACGTTCATTTTGACGGTGTTAATTCTGCCCCATAATGAAAGAGGAAGCTTTTCCCATCTTGATAAGTCCTGCTGAATATTAAACCACAAATCCTCCAGATTAAGTTTACGGAGTAAGGATAAGTCCGAGGTAATATGAATACCCAGATACTTAATGGACCTGGAGGTCCATTTCATACCAAACTCACTAAAAGCTGAGCTATATGTTAAACAATTAAGGGGGAAGATTTCAGTTTTGTTAATATTGAGTTTATAGTTCGAGAATTTCCCAAAAGTATCAATAATATAGCTATGCTTCTGTTAAAGAAGAGACCGGATCTGAAAGTGAAGCAATATTAGTCGCATAAACTGAAAGCACAGGAACCTATAGCCTATTGGAATACCAGTAATTAAGGGAAGATTTCCAGCCACCTAATCAGGGTTCAAGATATATGTTAAAGAAAAGGAGAAAGCGGACAACCTTGCAGCGTACCCGAAAAGAGAGGAAAGCCTCGGAGAGTACACCATTGCAGTGTATTCTAGCCTGAGGGAGGAATATAAAGCCTGGATCCATTTAATAAAATTATTAGGGAAACCCATTGTCTGTAATGTAGCCCACAAGAAATTCCAATCCACCCTGTCAAATGCTTTTTCTGCATCAAGGGATATCAAGGCCATGGGGGAAGGGGAGGTTTTGGCCACCCTGAACCAGATATGATAATTTACGAAGGTGATCAGCAGGGTTCTACCTGACACAAATCCAATTTGCTCTGGGCTGAGAAGCTGAGTCAGACTTGTTCGATTCTACTATAGTATCTTGGCTAAAATGTTAATTTATCACAATTTAACAGAGAGAGAGACGGTAGCTACAGAGGAACTGGGGTGGCTTGTCTGGTTTAAGGAGAAGGATAATAGAGGCTTCCAACAGGGATGGATCTTGAGTTTGCTCTGAAAGCATATATTGATACAGACGCAACAGGCAGGGAGCGAGATCTTTGGCGAAAACTTTATAGAAATTCGAAGGGAAACCATCTGGACCAGGAGCCTTGTTCAACGCGAGATTATGAATAGCCGATAGCACCTCTTGGAGGGATATAGGAGTAGATAAAAGGGATTGCTTGAGAGAGAGAGAGAGAGTAGGTAAGGATGAGCGGACAGATAATCTAAGCAATTCAGCTTGTGCGGAGATCACGAGATACTGACTATAGAGAGAGGAATAGAACTGTCTAAAAACAGCAGTTATGTCTTTGGATGTGCTTTAAGTAATTCTGTCAGGATCATTAATGGAGGAAATGAGTCTTGACTCCTCTAATTTCCTTAGGCGCAAGGCTAGGAGATGACTAGCCTTCTCACCCTGCTCTATATATTTTGCCTTAGTTCTTAGTATGAGAAATTCTGCTTTTTCCTGTACTAGACAAGAATACTGATTCCTTAAATTCAGTAATGATTTTAACAAATTGGGAGAGGAAGAAGAGGTGAGAGATTGTTCAAGTGTACGGATCTGATCCAGAAGTGAGATGATGGTAGCCTCTCTCTTCCGTTTACGGGTGGAGGAGAGCCTAATAAACTTGCCTCGCAGAAAGCATTTCAAGGCACAACATTCACGATCCATTCTTGTGACAGAACCCTAATTATTTGCAATAAAAAATTTAATCAAATCAGAGATCCTAGTAATAACATAGTCTTCCTTTAAGAGCTGCGTATTTAAACGCCATACTGAGTCCCTTTGGAGGTTTTGGTTTAGCATGACAGTGACCCAGGCCACAGTGTGGTCCGATATAACAATTGGTTCTATGGCAGAGTCATTAAGATCGTGTATAAGAGAACGGCTGAGTAAAATATAGTCCAGCCGGGACCAGGTGGAGTGCACCATAGAGTGAAATGAGAAGGCGTGGGTCTCGGGATTTAGCAGGCGCCAAGGGTCGCACAGTCCAGAAGAATCAAGAAATTCAGCGAAAGCCCTCTGGACATTGGAGGGGGTCTCAGGCAAGGAATTAGATCTATCTAAGTCCTGCGTGGGTGGTAGGTTCCAATCCACCCCCAGGAATTAAGGGAAGCACAGAAAACTTTTGTAATTCGTTCAATAAATCCTGAAAAAATTCAGAATTTCCCCCCACAGGCCCATACACACTCCCAAGGACTAAATCAGTGCAATCCAATAATCCTTGAACTAATACATATCTCCCTTGAGGATCAGCAATTGTTATTTTGGGTTGAAAGGTGATCAACTTGTGAATTAGGATGGCAGTGCGACCACTGGTGGATGAAGTACTGGAAGTGAAAACTTGCCCAATCTCCAATCTACGCAAGCCCACCGCTTCCCCAGAGATAAGATCGGTTTCTTGGATGAAGGAGGTATGGGCGTGCAGTAATGATAAATGTTTTAAGACCTGGATTCTTTTGTTAAGATCACGAGCCCCTCTTACATTCCAGGTTATAAACTTTTTCAGTGTATTAGCCATTGAAGTTTATAGCGCCCCATACATAGCCAGTCCATTGTAGTGAGAAAGTGCACAATAATCCCCCCAACCAATACTGCATGTAAACTATAGATTGGTGTTCCGAGACCCCAAAAACCTTGAACATAATCCGTCCATTAAGACAATTGTAGTGAGGGAAACCACATCGTTAACAGTGGAAAGCAGCGGAACACAAGGTTATCTAGTACCCCCATAATCCCAACCCTTATATCTATTTACAAATATCCCTCTACCCAACTTCAAAATCGACTGAAAAGCCTCATTGCTCCTGAATGGTAGAGAGCCCATAAGTACCTTATTATAACTACCCTCTATACTTCTATCTAGGTATACAAGACTGAAATTATCAGGCTCATGCATTGAATAAACCGCTAACACTAATTTGGGCATTAGTGTGAACTGACATAACAAACCAAAAGTGATCCCCATAGTGCCATATGATGTAAAGCAAAAGACGAGAGTAATTAGGGTACATCCCCCCATACTCCAGGACGTGTGGTGGGTTACTCCCAAGCCAATGTCCTCTCCCCCCCACCCCCACAAACCTCGAACAAAAGATACTGACAGTAGTTTAAATCCAAACAGAGATACCCCATAGAAACATGAAAACCGAGCACCCCTCATAAACAAAGCCGTATTCCTGTCAGCTTGACAAGAGAGAAGCAAAGTCAGCACTAGACACTCTAAAAGAGATAACAAAGAGAAAGAGATAGGTGTAGAACAAACGGGACTGCAGAGAGAGCTAGTTGCAGGCATTGAGACAGACATACGAAAGAGAAACAATGATAAAGTAGAGAAGACATGAACAAAGAAAACGGGAAGGAGGACAGGAGTCCTATAGGAAAGTATCGAAGAGACAGACACTTTGTGTTGAGGTTAGGCATTGCTAACGCTCTAAATATAACAAAACCAGAAATATAGTATGGTAGAGAGGCAGCCAGAAGAGAGAGAATTAAAAGTGAGCAGAGAGGGAGATAATAGGTGGTATTTCCAGACTTATTTGCATAAAACAACATAGAGATATCGCAAGGAGGAGTAAATGAGTTGAGCAGTTCCTTGAATATGCAGCTGTTCCCCGGTGGAACCAGATTGCTAACGGGCCAAGCCGCATCATGAAACAATCCCCATTGGAAACAGTTAGTTGCACAGAAAAAAAGTCTGCAGGAAAATGGTGCTTCGGTGCAACGTGGGTTCTTCCAGGCCTACAGGTCACTGCTCGCCTCCCTCTCAGTCCGTCACCATCCTCTCCACACCAGGAAAACCTCCCCACACAAAGACATCCCCTGGACCGGACACCTCAATGGTAAGCCAGCTGAAAAGACATTTAGACAGTCAGAAAAAAAATGTTCCTTGGTAATTTGAGAACAGGACCACAGCCCTAAGATTTAAATAATGAAAGCAGCTTCTTGCACAGATCAGCCTGGGCCTGGTCAGCAGAGTCAAAGGAAAGCCATACCCCATCTACCAAGACCTGCAAACGAGCTGGGTATGCCATACGAAACTTAATGCTGGCAGCTATCAGCTTGCTGACTGTTGAGTGAAATGAGGCTCTCTTCTGCCGGGTTTCAAGGGGCAGGTCCTGAGTAATCCTTAGTCGCTTGCCCTCCCAGTGTATAGCTTGTAATTCTGTGACTTTCGCCAAGATATGTTGCTTTTTCAAATAGTTAAGGAAGCGAATAATCATCGGACGAGGGGAGGCAGACTCCACTGGCCTCGGGCGTAAAGACCTGTGCGCCCTTTCTATTAAATAAGTAGGGTTATGTGGAGAAGGGCCCACGATCTTAGAGAAAAATTTCAGAATTGCAGAGGGACCCTCAGCCCCTTCTAGAAGCCCAAAGATCAGGATGTTGTTCCTCCTACTGCGCCCCTCTAGGTCTTCGGTTTTAAGTTGTAATTTAGTAATTTGTTGCCTGAGCTTTGTAATCTCTGGTTCAGTCCTGTCTCTCCAGGCCTCTAAGGAGTAGATACCTGCCTCAGTATCCGCCGTTCGAGTTCTGAGGTCCGCCATCTCAGTACGGATGTTTTTAAGATCAGTAGCGATATCTTGAAGGGTCTTTTTAAACGGTTGCAGCTCTTGCAAGAAGCGCTCTTCTGAGAGTGATACAGAGGCTGACAGTGCACCCAGTTGCTTGACAGAAGATTGCTGGAGAGGTTTTACTTTCTTCACCTGTTTATTGGGTGAGACCGGGGGTGTGTGTCTGGGCAAGGCCGTCTTCATTTCGGTCTCCATCACAGCGTTTTAAAATAATAGAGACACCAGAAATACAGCCATAAATCTCCGTTAGACAGGAACAGTAATGTTGAGGCAATCCCCAGTAGTTTAAGCCAGAAAACACCAGATTATAATAGATTTTCAGATGGAGGAGCAGGAGCCGAGGGAAACAGCAGCTAGCAAGCCCAGACCATCACGTGATCTCCTGAGTTCAGCAAATAGCTGACAGTATCGGTCGGATGAACCCGTCCGACAATCTCAGCTGTCACTTAGAAAAGGTGCATTCTAAATGCAATATGCTGAGCCTCACTGCAGAATATCAGGTCCAGATACTATGCCAAACCATCGATCCTAGTTTGTGGGCCAAACTCCCCGATGCCATCCACCAGGATGGGAACGCCACCCTTGATGAGATTGCAGCTGAGCTCATTTCTGCTCACAGCCCAGGTGTAGTAAGAGTGATGCTTGCATACCCTGTAAAACAGAATGCAAAGGAAAGTCCAGTGACTTACCACCAGAGACTTTGGATGGTCTACCAAGCAGGAAAGCACCTGGCGCAAGAAGCTGCAGATGTATATCTTACTGAGTATAAGACCCTTTTCTTTAGGAACATGATTCCTGCAGTACAAGAAAAGGTAGAGCCAACCACCTACCCCAACACGGACAGGTTTGCCGACATTCTTCAGAAAACCGAAAGAGTTTACCAACTCTACATCCATGATCTGGGCTCTGGTTCCAAGAAAGTAGCCACCGTGGAGCCTATTTCAGAGGCCGTGTCGCACTACACTGTGGAAGGGCAGGCCCAACACCAACAGGCCCTCCCAACTGATAACCAACACCCTCAACAGGCCCAACACCAACAACAGCAACAGCAGCAATGGGGTGGGAACTGGAACTGGCATAAGAATAAAAAGCACAAGAATAAGGGCAAACAACAACAACAAAGAATGGGCCCTTCATTTAGGGAGATAGCCAAGGAAAATCGGAAATTCCGAGAGCTCCTGGGGCAAGTGCACTCTGTGGTGGATGCTGTTCCCGCTCAGGCCCTTGTGGCTGTACAACCAGCAACCCAGACCCTAACGGGCCATGGCGACACTGGAAGTACATGCCTTCAGGCCCATACAGGCCTGAACCCGGAAGCTCCTCCCTATATAGTATCGGTGCAGCCCAACCTGTCTATGCTCCCAGCAGTACAGATTGACAATTACAGACCCCAGTCTAGATTGTAAACAAGCTGGTCTTGGACACAAACGGAAGGCCCTGCAGCGAGGCTGAGGTTGGGGCCGCCTACTTGTAATCTTGCTAGATACAGGTGCGGCTGTGTCTGTATTACATGATGAACACCCAGACACATCTCCTTAGTCCACCGGACGGAGGACCAACATGTCAGGAGTAGATGGTGCTAGGTTACCTGCATACCGGTATCTACCCTTGCAGGTAGAGCTAGGCCATTTAAAGGCCTCACACACCTTCCAACTGATGGTAGTGCAGGATCATCCTAGTATCATAGGAATTGATTTTCTTGCACCACACAGCTGTATGGTAGATCTAGCTAACATGCTATTGATACAGATTCAGGTTCAATTCCACACCATTTTGATCCCCAATTCACACGTTGTGGCAACAATTTCTGCTAACAACAAAGAGTATGACATCATAGATTTGTTCAAAGACCACAAGCTTTTTCTGAAGCTTATCCCCATTTTGCAGTGACATTTGGAAGCGTTTGCAATCAACAAACATGACCGTGGCAGAATGCACACTGTCATCAGAGTGCCAGCCCTAGCACATGAGAGGCAAATGGCAATACCCTTTTCCAACTGAGGCCTTGCCTTCTCTCAGAGAAGCAACCAAGTCACTTCTCAAGCAAGGAGTAATCAGAACATGCATTTCTACTGCTAACTCCCCAGTGTGGCCCATGAAAAAACCCACAGGTGCCTGAAGACTTACTATTGACTACAGGAAACTGAATCAGGTCACCCCCAGTTGTTCCCCAACTGTGGCATCAGCACCCGATGTACTACGACTATTGACCCCTGACCTGAAATGGTTCAGTGCTCTGGATATCTCCAATGGTT
This sequence comes from Neoceratodus forsteri, assembly GCA_016271365.2. NCBI lineage: Eukaryota > Metazoa > Chordata > Ceratodontiformes > Ceratodontidae > Neoceratodus > Neoceratodus forsteri. The sequence continues at coordinate 400,896,865 of CM057454.1, forward strand.
TTTGGTCATTACCATTGGCCCCCAAGAGTCAATATAAGTTTGCCTTCACCTTTGAAGGAAGACAGTATACGTGGACTTGCTTACCACAGGGATTCCATAACAGCCCGTCCCTGTTCCATCTGCATATGATGGATGCCCTTGAGGGTTTCTCTACTCCCCAATGTCTCTTGCAGTATGTGGATGACCTGTTGCTGGCAACTACCACACAGGAACAACACCTGGATCTCTTGGACGAACTACTGACTCTCATTCAGAAAGCAGGCCTGAAATTCAATCCAGCAAAAGCACAATTATGTCAGAAAGAAGTACTCTTTCTGGGTCTAAAAATCACTGACCAAGGTTGAAGCCCTACCTGGAAAAAGATACAAGGATTGCAAGACTTGCCATTGCCTACCAGTGTGGGAACTCTTAGAAGGTTTCTAGGTATGGTAAATTATTCGAGAGATTTTATTTCTGATTTTGCTCAGAAAGCTGCTCCTCTGTATGAGATACTGAAAAAGGACATCCCATAGACTTGGGGCCCTATACATACCCAGGCTGTGATGTCACTGAAGTAGGCCTTGGCCTCCACCCCAGCTCTGGTCAACCCCAATCCATCACTGCCATTCCATCTGGAATGTGTCACCTCTGACATTGCCATGTCAGCAGTACTGGCTCAGAAGGTTCATGGCACCCTGAGACCTATTGTATATGCATCACAGCTCTTGACCCCAGTGGAACAGAAGTACAGCCTTTGTGAAAGGAACCTTCTGGCCACCTACTGGGCTGTCAAGCACCTTCTGTATATCATTGGGTACTCTCCACTGATTATCAACATCAACCACACACCAACTACCTTTCTGCTCTCAGATAGAGTGAAGGATGGGTCAGTCTCCAATACCAGGCTGACACACTGGTTACTTCTTCTCCAGGATAGAGACATACAGGTTCACCCAACAAAAATTCCATCTATGCTGGCTCATGGACTCCTTTTCCAAGGAGAACCCAATGACAGTACACTGCAGTCACCTGATCTTCCAGATCCAGGTCCTTTCCTCCCTGCCTCACCACAAATGCCTGAAAACACCTCTTTGTGTCATATCTTTACTGATGGTTCAGCATCTTACTATCAGGGAGAACAAATTGCAGGGATGGGCATTCTAGTGATTTACCCTTATGGGAACACTGTTAGAATATCTAAGCATTGCAGTGTAGCATCATCACAGTATGCAGAGATTGCAGCGGTGGCCTGTGCCCTCGAGTTCATCCAGCATGGGACTGAGGATACCATCATTTTTACAGACGCTAATTGGGTTTGTTGTTCTCTTACAGAATCCCTTCCTTTCTGGCAGAAGAACTCCTTCCTCTCCTCTGATGGCAGCCCAGTGAAGTACAAGGAATTGGTAATATACATACATTCACTGGCACAAAAATTTGCACTCAAACTCTATGTACACAAAGTCAAAGCTCACTCTCTCCATGTTCCCTATCATGCCTTCAGTGATACAACAGATACCCTTGCCAAGGAAGGGGTCCAAGGGGGGGACACATGGATGATGGAGCATCCAGAGGCCAATGCGGCTGTACATATTGCAGCACTCAGGAAAAAACTGAACCCTTTTCCCCCTTGGACCTCTCAGCAGCCCAACATGTTGATACTGAACTCAAAGAAGTGTTCAGATTCCTTGACAAGAGTACCGAAGAGAAACTTTCCACACATAACCCCTACCAGAGGCATGAAGGTAAGTTACACTTGTCACCAGATGACAAGCTCATCTGGTAACAGCCAGATGACTCCACCACTAAGTTTTGGGTGGTCCCCAGACACCACAGGTCTGAATTTTTGCACCAAGTGCATGATACACCCACTGGTGGGCACCAGGGAGTGGAACACACCCTCCAAAGGCTTAAGACCGCCACCTGGTGTCCTGGTGTCACCAAAGATGTTAAACAGTACATAGACAACTGCCTTGTTTGTGCGCAAAACAACCCCATCCCTACCAAACAAAATGCCAAGCTCTTACCACAACGACACTCTGGCTCTTGGCATGCCATACAGATGGATTTTATTGGTCCTTTGACCAACACCAGCAGAAATAACAAATATGCTGTTGTGGTAACTGACCTCTTCTCTAAGTGGGTTGAAGCTTTCCCCACTAAAATATGCACTGCTAAAACCACTGCCGAAATCTTGGTGGAACAGATTTTCCCCAGGTGGGCCTACCTCTTAAGGTAGACTCCGACAAAGGAACCAGTTTTACAGGTGAGTTAATGAAAGAATCTCTTGAACTCCTTGGAGTTCAACAAAAGTTCCACATACCCTACCACCCCCAATCTTCAGGTCAAGTAGAGAGAGCCAACAGAATGATTAAGCAAATGCTTTCCAAATTTATTGAGGACAATCCCAAAACCTGGGATTCCCTACTGCTGTTACTCCTTATGGCAATTAGGGGCACACCCTCAGCCACCACTCATCTCACACCCTTTGAAGTGATGACTGGAAGACAGATGAGATTACCTGAACACCTGTTGTTTGACCTGCACACTCCCACTGCAGACCACGTGTCTGTAGATCAATATGTGCAAAAACTCAGGAAAGACCTCATACACACACACTTGTATGCTGCCAATTGCATGGGCGAGGCCCAGCAACAATCCAAAATACAGTTTGACAAGCATGCACAAGAAGTGGATTGGCAGGTTGGAGATCAGATAATGGTCCTCCAATTTGCACATCCCACCCATTCCTTCTCTAATAAATGGGAAGGCCCATGCCCCATTGTCAACAAGCTCAGTCCGGCAGTCTATCAAGTTAGACTCCTGCACAACAATAAACTGACTGACAAATGGTTACATGTAAACCAACTGAAACTGTATAAAGGAGCTTAATCACTTTTCCTCACCCCATTGTGCGGAATAGTACTGACTTACTAATGTTTGATTTTGCTTTTCAGATACACTGACAAGATGGTTATCTTGTTCCATTATCTCCTCATTTCAGGAGTTATCCCCTGCATCCAAGGCACAGTACCAAACCTCCTACCACACCTTGATCATCCAGCATCTTCTTCAAAGGGAGTATCCATCAATATACCCGATAGTTTGATTACTGTCCAGGAAGGTTCCGATGTTTACTTCACTGCCTCGGTTGTTGCTCCTGATAAATCTACCCTACAAATTGAGTGGCAAACCACATCGCAAGGACAAATTCTCCCTCTGGCAAAACTCTTCAAAGGAACTTTCCAGGGTTGGCCCAGTGCTAAATTATCCCCAAATGGTTCTCTGTCCTTGCAACAAATTGCTCCCAGGCATTCTGGTTTGTACAATATTACAGCCTTAATTGATCCTTCATACTGTAATTCTTTGTCTAAGGATTCTGCTAGAAAATTTTGTGCTGTACACCACATGGCTTCTGCTGCCATGTATCTCTCTGCGTTACCATCCACTGATAAACAGCTTTTGGAATGTCCAAAGCACACCCCTAATCCCCGCAGTGGTCTAACAGCCACTGCCCTGCCTGGGTCATTGATTAATAACTTACAATTTACGCATATACCTGTTCTGTTTAATCTTACTTATTGAAATATGAAAGAATTTGGTATGTGTTACAATACTAATACGTCAGCATTTTATAGTACGTTATTACTTGATAGTTTAGCTGCATTTCAGATTTGTGCTCAAGACACTATTGCCGGGGTCCATACTACTGAACATAGAGGCAACTTCAGGAGAAAACCCAATCCTGATGATCAAAGTCATAAACGTAATACACGTGAAGTTGACAGTTCTGATGTCACAGGTGCAACAGGAACTGTCACAGGCCTTTTTGATACAGCTAGGTCTATCTGGAATAAAGCAGACATTGCTGCTATCAGATCTCATACTGCCAAATTTTTGACTGGTTTGGTTAATAATATACTACCCCATTACTGCATGGCGTGGATGGCCCTAGTCAGGAAGAAAGATACACTGTATACAACATGCACAACATTGCTAAGGCATTTACAGACTCTAAAGACAAGATTAATGCACTCATTGCACAGAACAACAAAGAAGCAGATAAACAATACATTGATAGAGAAATCCTCTGCTCTGCCTATGGCTCATACATTATCACTACCATCAACAATTTCTTCCGTGATCTAGAATCTGGAAGAATCCCTGATATCATACATGATAGATGCATTTCCAAATGGTATTGTCCACGATGTAAAACCCCTAGCTGTATTGCTATGTGTATGGAACAATCTCTAACCATTCCTCTTTCTACAGCTAGAAACCTGGGGTTTGTGACCAGACACCCTAACACTGGTCCTTGTTTCACTGCTAAGAAATGTTCCATAAGAGATACGATGTTTGTTTCTTTTACTGTCTCTTTACCACGCTTTGATCCCACTACAGCCTTGTTTGACAAGCTGGCACTGGTACATTCCATTGGGCACCTGGATGAAGATATCTACAGAGAACGCTTGGATCTACCACCTCTACTGGTTTTCCATCCTTTACTGGATGCCTGGGTGGCTCCGCACATGGACTGCTGTGCGAAGAAGCAATACATTTATTTGTGTCGATGTGATGTATTTGATGTTATCCAACCTGTCTGTGGTTATTCTCCAGATAGCATTGATTGGACTTTTACCATGGATGATGACATCACCACTAATGGCACGGATTTCTCAGATTCTACTTTGGCTCCAGATAAACTCTATCAATCATATTGTGAGGAGGTTCATCACCTGTCAACAAGGATTTCGAAGATAACCTACACCTGCCCAGTACAGTTGCAGAAGTAGAGACTCCCTACTGTTCCCTCTCAGTACAATTCTGATGGGGAGTACTGTGTTGTAACTAACTTTAAAATCTATACTTATGGATCTGTGACCTGTGTTATTGAAGCCCCCAATTTCTGTTTTGTCCCCCACCAGAAGACTATTATTGGACATACTGTTATAACCCCCATCCCCCTTATGGATGCAGACATCATTGATGGTAACCCCGATTATCTGCTCACACTTTCTGACTACTTGCCATATTTTAATGTACACATAGACCCACTCACACTTCCATTAAAATCACTTGTAGACAGGAAAGACACACATCACATCCACATGAGCAATAATATAACCAAGGCCAATGAAGCTATTCTTTCATTGATTATTGATGGTGGTATGAATAATGCATTGACTAACACCTGGTTAGAAATTACTTTTAAAGGTTTTGTGATTATACAAGCATTTTTATATTTTTCTTGGTTAGTAAGCTATGCTGCCTACGGCGCACACTGCACCAACACCGTGAGCAGCTAGAGTTCCTTTACAAAGGCCGCGCGTCGGGTTTGTAAACGACCACTGCTCCCTGACCTTTCCCTAGATTTGCCTGTGTTGCCCTTGGAGGCAACAAGGGGGAATTTTTACATGAAGTCCCTGCACCCTTATTGATATCCTCAGAGGTACACTGTAGACAGCTAGTGCTTTGGTATATGTTATACTAACATATAGGGCTAAGGTCATCTACCGTATAAGAATAGATGTCAGGATATGTAGGCATATTATTGTAATACACTTTGCTTGCTAATACATATATAGTCCTCTATGTATTTTCTGTGTATTTCTTACTTATAAGATGTCAGGACACCTGTGTTCTTGGAATAATTATGATGTATAAGTCAGTATTGCCACCTTTCAATGATTTGTACTACTACACTGAGTTATGTAAGACTCTGTATAAGAACTCTTTTGTTTTGCAAACTGATGACTACTACAAAATTGCATAATGTTATCTTGGACCATGGAGCCTCCTCAAATTTAGCCAATAGGGCTCATCTCTGTAACTAGAAATGTTTCTGTCTTACAGTAACCATAGTAATTATCATAGGTATATAATGCGATACACTAAGTCTTGTACCTCGGAGATCCCAAGAGATACAAAGAAACCTCGAGGTATAGGGAATGCTTAGCACTGGCTCCTGGTTCATGTTGGTAAGAACTGTTTAGGGCAATTATGATTTTATCCTTTTTGGTAGCAATAAACAAGTTTATTACTCTTATGCAACGTGTCTGTGATTACTAGCATTCCCAATATTGCCAAGAACCTGAAAGTGAGGTTTAGACCTCCTGACATTGTGTTTTTAAATCCAAAATTTGTAATGTCCAAAAATGTTTTCTCTAAATTATTGTAAGAACAATAAACTTGACTTGACTTGACTTGAATACTTGGACACAATCTTTTCCTTATCTTGAAGAGATAATCAATTAAAATGACACTAATCACATTTTAATTATAGTGGATTTTAATGCCAGAGTCTCTGATGAGAAATTTATTAAACACTAATATGAGGACTTATTTTACTGTAATAAACTCAAGGGCAAATTACTTGAGAAACTCAGTTGATAAATAGTTAAATCTGAGGGGCAAAGAACTTTATAAATTTATAATAAAGCACAATATGTGTTTAATTAGTGGACAGTTCCCAGGGGATTTGGCAGGTGCATGTGCATATACATATATGGTATATCAGGAATCCTCAACAATAGATCTAGTCATGCAGGTTTGGCTGTGCCCCTCCCATCTGGTCTGTTGGGCTGTGTGCCAACTCATAGGGCACCTCTGCTGGGTACCTCCACACATCCCTCTCACTGCTGTCATGCCCCCCTCGCCCCCTTGGCACCACCAGGGCTATATCATCCCTCTGTCCCCACCTTCCAGGTTCCCCTCCATTGCCATCCTGCAAGACAATGGTTCAGGGCCCTTAGACCACCTCCTGGCTGGTCTACAGTAAGCCCCCACTTGTGACCACAGTGGGGCTTCTGGAATGCTGAATAAGGAGATGGTGCAGCCCCACCATGGTGCAAGACCCCTTGTGAATGGATGTAAGGGTGCTTATTCCACAAGGGTGGCACAGGGTGGTTTCGGCACACAGCATCTCAATTTTGACACTGCCTTCATTTGAAAATCAGGATTGTCATAGACTATGACACAAAGTGCCTCTTGCGTTATAGCCATTTGGTGTAGGCACCTTTCATCATAGATGTCATTTTGAAAATAGAGCCAATAGTCTTTGGCTTAATATTCATTATTTTTTCTAAGTGTTTTTCTTTGCTAACTTTAATTCTTCAGCATCTTTTTAACCTCTAAGCATTGACTTTCAGCACGCTCTTTTTTACATTTGATGCACATGCAACAAACATTTTGTGATGAGTGCAAGAAGATTTGGGGTGTGTCACTGCCAAGCTCATTGCAGTTCATAATACCAGGGGCTCAGCAGTCTAGACCAATGACTACGCATTGTGGTCATGATGCAACTCTCTGCTTTGTGTGCTGAAACTGCATGTACATCAAAGAACCAAAGCCACTGCAATCAGGGAGGGCTTCAGTTCTTTGATTTGCATGAAGCCACATCAGCACACAGCTGACTGGTTTTCAAAACAGTTACCAGCTGCACACTGGGAGTTTGCTACCAACCTCATCGGTGTGCAGCTGCTGTATTAAGCCCTAACAGTGGTGAACATGTAACTATCCCCCATATGGCCCTCCCTCTCAGCACCCACCCCTCATATTGCCTGCAACAAAGAAAAACATCCATCAATGTCTCTTGCTGGTGCCCCTGTAACTGTTTCTCCCACATCCAACCCTCTCTCTCAGCACCCATCACAAACATAACACTGATGCTGGAGGTGCCCAGTCCCCCAATGTCACCACCATGTTGTTTTTTTTAACATATATTATTAAAAAAATATTACAAAGAAAACCATCCATCAATGTCTCTTGCTGGTGCCCCTGTAACTGTTTTTCCCACACCCGACGCTCCCTCTCAGCACCCACCACAAACATAACACTGATGCTGGAGGTGCCCAGTGCCCCAATGTCACCACCATGTTGTTTTTTTTAATATATATTATTAAAAAAATGTTACAAAGAAAACCATCCATCAATGTCTCTTGCTGATGCCCCTGTAACTGTTTTTCCCACACCCGACGCTCCCTCTCAGCACCCACCACAAACATAACACTGATGCTGGAGGTGCCCAGTCCCCCAGTGTCACCACCATGTTGTTTTTTTTTAATATATATTACAAAAAAAACTGTTACAAAGGAAACCATCCATCCACGTCTGTTGCTGGTGCCCCTTGGCCCCTGTAACTGTATCCCCACCCAACTATCTGTCTCAGTACCCACCACTCCACACACACCCCATACATAACACTTACACTTGGGATGCCCAATTCCCCAGTGGCATCACCCGAAATACAGAAATCCATCCCTCATAGTTTTTCTTTTTTTTTATTAACCCTGTAAAACAAACATGTCCATCAGTATCTGTTGCACCATTAGTTCCCCCTACCCAACCCTCCCACTTAGCACCCACCCCCACCCCCAAACTCTTACTTACTCAATGGGTGTCCAACGTTGTAATCTTCTCTGGATCACAGACAAGTCTTCACTCTTCAAAGCAGGACTGTGAACTGAGGAAATCAGCAGTGCAGTTCAATGAATTTCAATGGAGTTTTCAACTTAGTAACATAACTTGCCCATTTTTGAATATTTTTGCACCACATTTTCAACATGTCTTTTTTGGGACCCCGCCTCATGAACAATTGCAGTGAATGTTGGCAAATCTGTTTCGAAAGGTGATTTCACTGTCGCTGCACAAAATCACCTTTTGGGCAGGAGTTTTAAAATTTCTCTGCCCTTGTTCATGAGGTAGAGTCATAAGAAGGCTATGTTGAAAATCCAGTGTAAAATATTAAAATACAACAACATTATGAGCCTATGCTGACATTTGCAGACATAGGTCATAACTTTGGTAATTGCCAATATTTTGACCCCATATTTTGAACATTGCCATATCTTTATAGCATCTCAAGAATGTGACAGTTGTCATTTTTCAAATCCTGGCCAAAATGTGTTTTCACACCCCAAAAGGTGATTTCTCAGTCACTGCACAAAATCACCTTTCAGGCATGAGCTGAAATTTTTTTCTGCACTTGTTCATGAGGTGGGGTCATAAGAAAGCTATGTTGAAAATCTGGGGCTACAATATTAAAAAACAACAAAGTTATAAGCCTATTTTGAAATGTATGAATGCAGGCTTCTAACTTTGGTAATTTTCAAAATTTGGATCCCAAATTTTCAGCATAGCCATTTACTCACAGCTCGTCATGAATGTGACAGCTGCCATTTTTCAAATCCTGGCCAAAATGTGTTTTTGTATCAGTGGCATGGAATGATGCCTCAGTGGTGCAGAATGACGTTTTGGCAGGGATTTGAAAATTTTCACCTACCAGGTTCATTAGGTGGGGTAATAAGAAGGCTATGCTGAAAATGTGGTGTACAATACAACAAAATGCCCAGGTTATGACTGAATGTTACTCTATTTTGGCATTCTCTCATAATTTTGCTAATTTTCAATATTTTTGCTTCAACCTTTCAACATAGCCATTTTTCCACACCACCTTATAAACATGATGTGTAATTTTTTAAATCCTGGATAAGATGTGTTTTCACACCCCTGGTGCAAAATGGCATTTCAGCCAATATACTATAAATGGTACATGTCATGCCTATGAGGTGAATCCTAAAACAAGTATATTAAACATTTTGGGGTCAAAACTGCAAAACACAAAGGCCCAGATATTCAAAAGGGTTGCGCATGACACAACAGTGTTGCACCATGCGCAACCCACTGATGCAACCCGGCATGATATTCAAAAGGGAAAAGTGCGTGCACAAATCCCGATGCACCGGAGTGCATCAGTAGTGTATGCAGGCACAGGTGGGGGGGCGTGCCCATGCATAACCTGCACAGCCTGATATTCAGCCCAGGATGTGCAGAGCCATGCATGTGCAACTCCTACCTGCGCCAGCAAAAAGTTACGCCAAAAAAAAAGGAACAACTGATGGCCACCCACAGGTGAGCTGTCACATTGCAATGCACAACACAGCAGCTGCCACCTGTGGGTGGCCACCAGAGTTCTGGCTGCACCTGGTGGTGCCCCCCCATGCCCCATCGTGGGCTTCTGTATAAAAAAACTCATCCAATATCTGGGCTTCTGTATAAAAAAACTCGTCCAATATCCCTGGTGGTCCAGTGGACTGCAATGTGCCCGATTGCGGGTATCTGTAAACATAAACTTGTCCAATATTCCTGGTGATCCAGTGGACCACAATCTTCCTGATCGCAGGCTTCTGTATAAAAAAAAGTGTCCAATATCCCTGGTGATCCAGTGGACCGCTATGTGCCCGATCGCAGGCATCTGTAAAAAGGAAAACCTCCAATATCCCTGGTGGTCTAGTGGTACCCCCCACCCGCCCACTGAGCCCCACTGCCCCACTCCCCCGGTCAGCTGGTAGGCGGCAGTACCCAACCCGCCTGCCACCCCACCACCCGCCAACTGACACCTCGTTAGGGCTGCACACCCATTGGTTCACAGCTGTAAACCAATGGGCGTGCAGCCCCTACCATACTACACATTCCAGATATGTGAATGATGAGGTGTCAGTCAGCGGGCGGCAGGTCGGCAGGTGGTTGGGGTGCTGCCACCCGCCGGCTGACCGGGGGGAAGCGGGCCGGTGGGGCTCAGTGGGCGAGTGGGGGGTACCACTAGACCACCAGGGATATTGGAGGTTTTCCTTTTTACAGATGCCCGCGATTGGGCACATAGCAATCCACTGGACCACCAGGGATATTGGACGAGTTTTTTTTATACAGAAGCCCACGATTGGGCAGATTGCAGTCCACTGGACCACCAGGGATATTGGATGAGTTTATGTTTACAGATGCCCGCGATCAGGCACATAGCAGTCCACAGGACCACCAGGGTTATAGGAAGGTTTTTTTTTTTTTACAGATGCCCGCGATCGGGCTGTAGGAGACGTCGGTCCCCGACGGCTGCTACCTGGCAGGGTGCCAGGCGCAAGTCGTCGGTCGGCACACTGTGCATGCAAATGGAGCCATAATGACATGCAAATGGCCCCATGTGCACCTTGCATAAATTATGGCCCCATTTGCATGTCAACTTTTGAATATCACTGGTGCTGTGAATGGCGCAATGGCACTTGCACTAGCGCATCTCCATGCTCCACTCTTGCCACTTGCGCTGGTGCAGTGCCACTGCACCATGCATACTGGGGGTGGCCAGGGTGCAATATTCAAAGCTACTGAGCCATGGCACAGCTCCATTGAATATCGCCCAGGCCACACCCCTGCACAGCCAAGTTGAGCTGCGCCCAAGCTTGCGCCACAGCCTGGTGCAGTTTGAATATCCGGGCCAGACTGTTTACCGAGCATCAAATGTTCAGCTTTGACAAATGCTTGTTTTGATTATGAAATAATCAATTTTTTCATCCAGAAGCATAAGTCACTACTCCAAAATCTTTTGTATTTCTTACCTTGGGTTGATTTCTTTGTTTCAACATTTCAGTCATTTCTGCTAATTTAGCTGAAACCAACATTTCACTTACTTTTCATGTTGATTTTGATGTTCATTTCAACTGCAGTTTGTCAGCTTTTGGCATTTAGTTCAGTTGTGAAATTTCATCTCTCTGAAACTGCAGTTGTGGCTGAGTAATTTCTACATGAGAAGTTTCAGAAAGAGAAGATGCTGATCAAGCATCCAATTCCTCAGTCTATGTAGAGTTCAAAATAAGAGATTCATCCCTTCCATATCATCTGCTCTTGGTAATGAAACATTAGCCATCAGGATTGCACCCTCAGGACACACTGAAGATCCATTCAGGTTGTTCATGCATGGAAATGCTCATGCCAGGAATACAGTGGTAGCCAATGTCATCAGTAGGCATAACAAGCCTCGCCAGACAATGCCACATGCTAATATTTCTTTCTATGCATTGGGTAACATAGAGCTAATGAAAATGATATCCCCTAATGGTGTATCATAATGTATAATATAGTTCATCATGGCAATGATTACCACTGTATCAATGCATCTCCACCTAGGCTCAGGAAAACTGACCAACAAACTTGGTAATTGGTCCACTTCATGATCTGAGTACCCGCCACTGTAGGCTAACTTTGTCCTTACATTTTTAGAATTTTGTGGTGAGGTTGAAGCTTTTCTCATAGATTGTTTTTAAAAAAATCATTGGAATCCTCCAGAAGGCACTTAACATGGCTTCCTATCAGTCATCTTCTTTGACTTAAGCATCCAATAAACATTCAATTACATTAAATCATTCCTTATATGCACCCAGCTCCTTAGCTCATCAGTTCTTCAAGCATTCCTCAAAATTTCCAACTCCTCATTCATTATTGTTCAAGTTGACTGACAGCATAGTGAACAGAAAGCCTGGTCACAGGACTTGTTTATTGGTCACTGAAATAGTGGTACAAGGTAGCGGTCACATGATGCCACAGAGCTACAGTAGAAGCAGCACAGTTCCATAACTCTGTCCTACCCAGTGTTTAATTTTAACATCTCCTTACCTTCAGTAAGCTGTTTTACTGCTACTCTGGCTCTTCTACATTATAGATGGCTAATAAATCGGATACGGATAAGTCTGGCACTTTAGCTAAGAAAAATTAAAAACTATTGGCGTCACCTCTGGCCACAGATGATGGACAAGGGCCTAATCAGGATACCCAAGTGGAAAGAGTCAAACACCAGTTTAGTAGCTTGAGAACTTGGGGAAATTAAAGCTTTCATGGGCAGCATGCGAAATGATCTTAACCACATTACAGCTCAGCTAATGGCCATTCAGGTCTCAGTTGAAGCCATAGGATACTGCATGGAACATGCCAAAATTCGCATCAGTCAAGCAGAGGACTGGTCCCAGCCTATGGAATGCTGACTGGGTCTGGGTGAGAAGGAAGTCAGACTGATCTGAGATAAAATTGATGATTTAGAATCCTGACACAGATGCAACAATCTCCATTTATTTGGGCTACCAGAGAGGTCAGAAGGAGCTGATATGACTTATTTTCTTACAGAATAAATTGCTGGAGTGGTTAGGCTGGAGCTCGGTGGCTGCAGTGGAAATTGAGTGGGCTCACAGGGTCCCAACAGGGTCTCCCCCATCAGATAGTACAACCTGTCCCCTGCCGGTGGTCTTCAAATTACTTAGGTATCCAGATCAGGAGTGAATTCTCAGAGATGCCTGAGCACAGAAGAACATTTGCCATAATAGATGCTGACTTTTCTTTCACCAGGACTTTCCCAAGCATGTTACTGAACAGAGAAAGGCATTTGACAAGGACTGAGATCTAGCCTGTCAACATAGACTGAAGTGCTTTTTGTTTCCGCAGGCTACCCTAAAAATGTTGGTTCATAACAAAGTTGAACTGTTTACCTCACCATCGGATATTATGCAGTTTTGTTAGAGTGAAGCAGATCAGTGCAAGATGGAACAACAAGTGTGCCCCAGAGGGACTGAGCTTCTCCTCAACTGCAATGAGTAAAGGACAGACCAGTTCATCCCCAGCAGGTCAAAGAAGCACTCCCACAGGATTCTACTACAGCAGAGCTTACTAGAGTCAAATATTCAATGAACTGATATGAGATCATGTCTGAGGGCATTTGGATCTCCTGGTCTATGGAACAGCTCTCTCTAGGTAACCGAAGTGGAGATTGAGGTCAATTTACCAGTGAGCTGGAGTTGCTCCTGACTTTATTCAGCTGAACTGTTTCTCAGACTGTTTATTTGGATGAATGTACACAGGTACCAGTTGTTTCAAGTGGACTTGGTTCAGAGGGGTGTTCCCCCTTTCCTAGTTTGTATTTGTTTTCATTTGATAGTGTTATATCCTATAATTGTAAGATTAAAGGTAGTATACACCAGAAGTATGTGGGGTGGGTTAGGGTCTCTGGTGTCACCCTATATGATGTTTCACTGTGGGTCTTCAATATATTATAGAATAACTGGTGGAAACCGATATTATGGGGGGATTGTATTCCAATACATAAACTATTTTCAGAAGGCGCATTGCTTTTCTTATTGGTTTTCTATTTGTACTGTATTAAGGCAGACACTGGGGTGGCTTTTGGGAACTTAGTAGTCTGAGACAGGCATATATTTGTCCAATTTGCTGAGTTCACTTTGGACGTAAGGGAAAGGGGGGAGTTGGGGACGATTCAGTGGGATGTGTGCAGTGGAACAGAGGGTGTGGCCTGGTGAGTACCAGGGTGATTGAGTGAGTATGATTGTGCTACACATATTCACTAAATTTACTTTTTTTACTGTATATAGTTCGAGGGTGTTGGGGTGGGTTGTTATTGTTTCTTTTTTCTTTGCTTCATCTGCTGGATAGAGATTTGCTTGTTGGAGATCTGCCACTGCTTGGGGCAAGAGAGGTGAGGAGATGGTATCTGGGTGAATTGCAGGTATATCTATAGTGTCATGTAAAGTATTATCCTGGAATATATGAGGCATAAATGGGCCAGTAAAGCATAAATGCGTACTCACTCATGTTAGGAAATTGGGGGGTCAGCTTGTGTTTTTACATGAGACCCATTTGCTTTCCAAAGAATGGAACGTATTCAGGCTTGCTGGAAAGAACAGATATATGCAGCCTCCTTCACCTCTAAAAATGGGGATTCATGATTCTTATTGCTAAGTGGCTCAACTGGGTCACTAAGCAGGTGGTGAAAGACCCCCAGAGTTGATGGCTCTTGGTTTTTGGCAGGGTTAGATGGCCAGCTGTATACCTTAGTCTGGGTTTATGGCCCTAATGGGGTTGGGGCACCCTTTTTTCACAAACTTTCCCAAGTATTGCATGATAAAGCTGGGGGGGGGCTTGATAGATGGGGGGAAGACATAAATGATGTCCTAGACCCTGTCTGTGACCGCAGTGGTACCCTGACCAGGCTGACTACACCCGGTTCTAAATCTTTAACTTCCCTATGGGAGGACCATGGGCTTTGGGACATCTAGTGCACTTGTAACCCTGAGACCCAGGATTATACGTTTTACTCCATGGTGCACCAGACTTGAAGTTGAATGGATATACTTTTAGCTCCTCATTCTTTATTGAAACAATCTGTTCATGTAGCCATAGAACCTATGCTCATATCTGATCACTCTCTGGTGACTTGGACATTTGTGAGTGACCGGGGAAGTCAACACGCTGGAGGTGTAATACCAGTTTTTTATCAGATGGTCATTTTCAGGAATGGCTACGGGGGGGGGAGTTCAGGAGTATTTGAAGGTAAATAGTATGAGTCATGCAGCCCCTCAATGGGTTTGGGAAGGTCTCAAAGCCTAAATATGGAGAGAGTGATTGCATATTCCTCAGCACATAAGAAGGAACATCAGGCAAAGATGCGGGCACTGGAGGAACAGTTTGGAACTTTGGAGAAATAACATAAGACCGGCTTCTTAGATCCCACTTTAATGATAGGTATTCAGGACTTGAAGTTTCAGCTTAATTTGTTACCCAACAAGCTGAATTAGGATTATATAGAATAAGGCAAGCCTATTGGGAGTGGGGAGAAAGAGCAGGTAGGCTGCTGGGATACAGACAGAAGAAAATGAAGAGCTCTAGGATAATTCCAGGGATTAGGAGGGATGGGAGCCTGGTTCTGGACCCTGAAGGGATTAATAGGGCCTTCTTAGAGTACTATCACCATCTGTACTCCTCTAGATGACAGCTAGGTAGAGATTAGATGGATATATGCACTTTTTGGGGTTCCCTGTCAGTACCCAGTCTCTCTGAAGATCAAAGGGTGGCATTGGATGCACCTATTACATCAGGGGATATCAAGGTTGCCAAAAAGAAACTTCAAGGGGTTGGGGAGTCCAGGCCCTGATGGGTTTCCTGTCAAATTTTATAGAGTAGTGGAGGATTTGATTTATCCACAATTGACTGAGGTTACAGAGGTGGCATGGGTAAAGGGAGAACTCCCACCCACGATGTACGATGCTGTCATTTTGGCCTTACCCAAAAAGGACAAGGACCCCTACTATTATACAAATTAGCGCCTGGGCTCTCTCCTTAACGTAGATTACAAATTGCTGGCAAAAGTTCTTGCTAATGAAGTTGCCATGGTTTTGCCTAATATTATACATCCCAATCAAGTGGGGTTTGTTGGGAGATGAGACGGTGCAGTTCATATTCGCTGCCTTGTTGACCTTTTCTGAGTTTCTCAAGAGCACCCTTGGACACCTGCAGTGGTCACCGTGGACACAGAAAAGGCATTGGACTCAGTTGAATGGCCTTATTTGTTAGCCACCCTAAGGAAATTTGGTTTTGGCCCTCATTTCATTCATTTGATTCAGGTTATTTAACCCCTCATGCATCTGTGTTGACCAATGGCAAAGTCTCTCTGACATTCCTGTTGGAAAGGGGAACACATCAGGGGTGCTCCCTTTCCCTTGTCCTCTTTTTACTTGCCATTGAGACTCCAGCTCAAAAGATCAGAACTTCTCCAGAGATTGAGGGATTTCAAGTGGGCACATCCATGTATTAGTCCATGTTGTTTGCAGATGACATATTACTGACGCTGAAAAATGTTGAGTCCTCCCTACCCAGTTTAGTTCAATTGCTTGATTATTTCTCCTCCCTGTAAAGATTGTGCAACAACTGGGGAAAAACAGAGGTGCTCCACATGTGCTCAAGAGAAGCTCTGGCACCTCTACCCATACCTGGCCTGACATGGGCCAAGAGCCCTATTAAATACCAAGAGATACCAATTTTCCCCTATTTATTGGACTGGCCATCTCTGAATTTCCACCCTATAGTGTGTAAATTAAAAGAAGATATAGCTAGATGGCAGCATCTCCATCCATCATTATGTGGCAAGGCACAAGCAGTTTGGATGCTTTTCTTACCTAAGATTATATATACCATTAGATACCTTCCTCTTAAATTCCAGAAAGTTGGTGGTGACAATTTCATTTGGTCCTCTCCTCCTTTTATTGGAATGGTAGCAAGCCTCTGATTTCTATTGCTAGATTGATGGCGCCATATAAAAAGGGTGTTTTGCTTCACCATGGCTTCAAGGATATTATATTGCAGCAGGCCTTCACCATATTTGGCTTTGGTTTCATTCAGAGCAATGGAAATCTATAATTCATTGGTTGGTTCTAAAGAGGGATTGGGGGGCTAAAGGTTCTCCTAAATGTTCTGTGTGGGCTCCCTTTAACTTGTCATTCTCCTTACCTACTCAGGAATATGAGTCCCACATATGGAAACTGGCTAAAAATCATTTAGGGCCTGGATGGAAAGTATCCATATTTCTTTGGCCTACATGGCATAATCCTCATCTGCATATAGAGGGTTCCCCAATTTCTTGGCTGCTATGGGTTGAAGAGGGCATTAAGAGGGTGAGTGATCTTTTCTGCTCCCCTCATGGATATTATAAATCATTTAGTGAGCTATAGAATCAATTTTGTCTCCCCTCAGCATACAATTGGAGATGTCTCCAATTACGACACTTGGCTGGTTCTCTGTTTGGGGGGTTCCCTTATCAAACCTTCATTGTGATTGTGGAATGATGTTTTTGGGAAGTAGGCTACTGTCTGGCACCCCTCTACTCCCCCTAGGCTGGGGGTTATATACAGAGCTTTACAAGAAGCTATTGCCCCAGATAGGCGCAAACTACAGCATAGATAGGAGCGTATGCTGGGTTATTCACTCGATGAGACAGAATGGAAAATGATCTGGAGTAATGCATATGGTGTAAGTAAGGACACGACAGGCCATTTGATGCAATTGAAAACATTATTATTGGGGCATGAATTCCATGTCTCTTTATATTCTATGAAGTTGTCTCATCATCCCACATATTGGTGCTGTGATAGGGATAAAGATACGCTACTTCATATCTTATGGGAATGCCCTCTTCTTGCATCGTGGTGGCACAGGGTGATTCAAGTCATAGAGTGGGTTTTGGGACTAAGCTTTGCAGTGGATACCTTACTTATGGTTTTGGGGAACACTTTAAGACTTCAGCATTTAAATCCCTACCAATGCACCTGGTTTATGACAGCTATTACAGAGGCCAAGCACCTTGCGTTATGCCATTGGTGATTGACAGAGATCCCTACACATGGCGAATGGATAGACGGTATCCTTAAAGTGGCAGGGTATGAACAGCTGTCATATATCCCTGTTGGTAAATATCATAATTTTGCTCATATCTGGTAATTTTTCTTTGGCTATCTTGGCATCACTGTGCCTATGGGGCAGTTGTGGTTCAATCCTCATACAGGACTAGGTCCAGTTTTTACTAACTGAGGTGATTTGAGTGTATTCTTGTGGCCTCGGATGAAGCCTAGGATACTTAATGGGACTGGGGAACATTGGGTTCCCCTCCACCACCCTCTCTTCCCTCCTGTATTCTTGGGGTACTCTATTGGTTTGTTTTGTTTTTGAAGCCCCTTTCTAGCTTCATATCCCCAACAGCGACGAGACTTCTTTTGATTTCTTCTTTACTGTGGTCATTATGAAGATGACTAGCCCATTTGGGTCTGGATATAGCAGATGTCTATTTGATTGTTAAAGTTTGTTCTTTAGAGTTCTGTTGTTACTTAGACTCTAAACTTATAGGCACTTGTAGAATGTACTTCCAAGGAGTGGTACCCACTCTGGCCAGGTTATCATTGAAGGTGTTGTTATTGTATTCTTGTGCATTGTTATTCAGGTTGTAAAACTTTACAAAATATTGATAAAAAATAGAAAGAAATAGTGGGACATTATCATTGCCCCTCTCTCACCAAGTGAAACAAATACTACCCATAGCCAAGCATATTTTGGACGCTCATTTTCTTCTCCCTTCATTCTCTACTTCTCTTCTTTTCTTTCCTTTCCTTAGCACCCAGGTCTTTCTGTCTTTTTCCTAAGGTACTCTAAGTTGGAGGGTGCCATCCCTTTGACACCTCTAGAGATGGATCCCTGAAGAAGGTTTCCTTTCACCTTGAAAGGGAGGTCGCCCTTCCATAATGCAGAGGTAAAGTGTCTGCCAAACATTTTGTTTGCACAAGCATTTCATGCAATTCCAATTCCATGTATTCACTCATATGACCTAAGCATTCTAATAACCATTTGTCAACCTTTCAGTTGCATTCAAACATTCCTCATATGGATCCAACTCCTTAGTTCATCAGTTACTTTTAAGCATTCATCATACATATTAAACTCTACATTAGTTTCCATGTGATTATAGCGATTGCCAAATGGAGATCGCAATAAGGGCGAGTGTATTATCACAGAACAGCAATTCGGTGATATGCACATGCAGGCAACCAGGAACACACTTAGCTTAAAGTGTGTTTGTGGGGGGAGCTGTGCCCCTCGAGAGGGATTTGCTCCCCACACCCCCCTGACTATATATTGTTAACTTCAGGGGGGGTGCATGTCGGGGAAAAGGGGCGCAGCCTGGATCAGAAAAACTTCAAGTCCCGCAGCCATGGGAATAACATTTTACCACCCCCAGCCCTGAACCCTTGACCCCCTCCATCAGAGCTAGCCTCCCTACCCACCACACCACACAGCTGGCTTGGTGAAGGAGGCATGCCAGAGGGTAACAACCCTCTTCCCCATCCCTCCCCTTCCCCTCACTATTCCTACCTTCCATTCGCCCTATTCCTCCACTCACGGGAGCAGTACTCACCCACCTCCATATTCACCCATGATATTAGCACCCTCATATCAGTTGCCATTTTGACCATCACCCATACGCTAGCACTATTATCATGGGATACCCTATATTCAGTACCTTTCAAGTCACCCAATGGTCCAGTAAACTTCACTTTTCATATTAAGAGTGGGTGTTTTCATTTTGCTGGATTAACTGCAGATGGTTACTGTAATGCTAATAAAAACATAGAAACATAGCTGTTCATGGCTGAAAAAGAACACTGATCCATCTAGCCAGCCTGTAATACCTTATTCTACCCCATGCTTCCTGCCTTGCTCCTACCCCCAGGTGACTACTAAGCCTTTAAGTTTGCCCCAACTGTGTTTGAAGCCATTACTGATATTTATACCTACCAACTCAGCTGGCAGGCTGTTTCATGGCTCAATCTCTGTCTTAATAAATAAGCACTTCCTCATGTCCATTCTAACTCTACCCCTCAGCTTCCACCCATGATCCTGTGTTCTGGATTTGTTATTCATCTTAAGCAGTTCCTCAAAGTTTACCTTATTAATTTCTGTCAGAATCTTGAAGGTCTCATTCATATCCTCCCTATCTCTTCTGGCTTCCACCGAGTACATGTTTAATACCCTAAGCCAATCCTTATTAGATCTGTCCTGCAGGCCATGAATAATTTTTGTTCTTCTATGCTGCACTGTTTCCAGCCCATCCCTATCTTCCCTCCAGGGAGGGCTTCAGAATGGGGCACAGTACTCCAGATGTGGCCTTACCAGTAATATACAGAGAGGCAGTAATACCTCCTTTTTCCTGCTATCAAATTCCTTCCCCAGTACACCCCAGCATCCTGGTTGCTTTACTAAGGAGAAACATGAAGCCAAAGGCAAAAATGCCCATAGATAGAATCCATCTCATAACCCATAATAACATACCACCCCCTTTCCCAAGATCCAAACATCCAATTTGTGCTTAAATATGGACTTATTTTTGTTAAGTACTATCTCGTGTGGGAGGGCATTCCAGGGACTTACCATCCTTTGAGAGAAATAAAATGTCCTCCTAATACTGTTGTATTTAATACAACATAACTGAAGCGGATTACCGCTAGTTTTTGCTTTCTTTTTTTCTCAATTTAAAGTTTATTGAAGGTTTTCAACATACAGAGGACAAATGAGCATAATCAATACAGTGTGATGATAGTATATGAGAATTTAAAAGATCTCAGAGACTCCTTTTCCCAGGACAATCACAGGGCTGTCATTTCCTGTCTCAATACAACATTATTGAGAGGAAATACAACCATTTTATCAATGTTCAGTTTATAATTAGAAAGGGTACTATACTCATTGATGATCTCCAACATGGGCGGGATAGAGAAAACAGGATATGATAGCTGAAGTAAAAGATCATCAGCGTACACTGATACTTTGACTTCATAATTTTATATGGGGATACCTTGGATCCTGGGACAATTAACTAGCCAATGTATAAGAGGTTCCAGGTATAAATTAAAAGGAAGAGGGGATAGGGGACAGCCTGTCTCATACCAGAGTTTAAAGGGAAAGGGTCAGAGATAGCTCCATTACTCAATACCCAGGCTGATGGAGACTTATAAAGTGCATGGACCCAGTTCTGAAATTCTGGAGGGAAACCAAAGGCGTGCAGGG
Organism: Neoceratodus forsteri; assembly: GCA_016271365.2. Taxonomy (NCBI): domain Eukaryota; kingdom Metazoa; phylum Chordata; order Ceratodontiformes; family Ceratodontidae; genus Neoceratodus; species Neoceratodus forsteri. Next base: position 400,918,057 of record CM057454.1, read on the forward strand.
TTCTGAATAGGAAGTTCCAGTTGACCCTATCAAATGCCTTCTCGGCATCCAGGGAGACGAGAGCAGTCGGAACCTCCATATCCCTGGACACCGAGAAGACATGAGCCAAAGTGAGTAAATGGTCAACGGAAGATCTACCCTTCATAAATCCAACCTGTTACTGCCCTATGAGATCAGGAAGGACTGTGTTTATATGATCAGCAAGTAATTTGGTTAGAATGTTAATATCCTGATTAAGAAGAGAAATAAGTCTGCAACTGGATACTAGGTCAGGGGCTTACCAGGTTTAGGAAGGAGAACAATAAAAGCCTTGAATAAGGACTTGTCAACCTCAAAGCCTGACAGAATATGTTGGTTATGGGGTAGTAGCAAAGGAACCATACATATAGTAAGTCTGAAACTCAGCAGTAATATCGGCCGGGGTAATTTTTAGAGAACCATCTGCAGGCGACCTAATAGCTGCAATGGGCCTAGAAGACTCTTGTTGTTTAAGCCTTAGGGAAAGCAGATGACTAACAGTGTCAGTGACTCAGTAGGTAGCACACTCGCCTCTGAGGCCGGGAGATCAGAGGGCTGTGGGTTAAGTTCCCACATCTGGCACTTGGGTTAATATCCCAGTACTGACACTGTAGTGCAGCATGAGAGGGGTGCTGCACTTCTGAGGTGCCGTCTTTCGGATGAGACGTAAAACCGAGGTCCCATCTGCCTGGATTGGTGGTAGTTCAGGTGGATGTTAAAGATCACATGGCACTTATCGAAAAGAGTAGGGGAATTTCCCCGGTGTCCTGGCCAAATTTCCCTCATTCACTGAAAACACCACCAACAGCTTAATCTGGTCCAAAGTCAGTTGGCATCCATCTGTATCCCCCTCCCCCGGGTCGTGCCTGAAAATAGGCAGGATTTGTCTAGTGCACTTACCCGGTCAACAAAAAACAGCTGTTTTGCAAAAGCCTTATAAAAGTTGGGAGAAAAGCCATCTGGCCCCAGGGTCTTCTCAGTAGGGAGTTATTTTATGATTCGAAGAAGTTCAGTTTGGGAAATAGGAGCACATATTTGGAGCTGTTGTAAGTCTGAGAGAGAAGGCAGATGAGATTCAGCAAGAAAATTATCCAGATTATCTAAGGAGGGAGGATTCAACACACAACGGTATAGCTACATATAGTAAGTCTGAAACTCAGCAGTAATATCGGCCGGGGTAATTTTTAGAGAACCATCTGCAGGCGACCTAATAGCTGCAATGGACCTAGAAGACTCTTGTTGTTTAAGCCTTAGGGCAAGCAGATGACGCGCTTTCTCCCCCTGAAGCACTGTTTTTTAGAATTGTAAATTCTGCCTTCTCCCTCAGAAGATCTAACTAAGAATCATTCAACATTATGAGTTCTTGCTTGATATGATCTGGTGTTATGGGGGTTAATTTGGTTTCAATATTTCTGATGCAAGAAAGAAGGTTTAACAGTTGTCCTTCCCTCTTTTAATTCCATTTAAAGGCTAGCCCGATCAATAATCCCCATAAATAAGCCTTTAATGCACACCACTCGATATCAGGTTTACCAGTAGAATTATGGTTAACTGACATAAACTGTGTAATGTGTTCAGAGATGTGTTGGATTAATTCCAGGTCCTTTAATAGCTGGTTATTAAGTTTCTAATGCCGCCCAGGTTTAGGAAGCAAGGAAAATGCCAGGTGACATGTTACTAGGGAATGATCCGATGGGGGTCCTGGTTGAATGGACAAATCCATCACCCCTGAGAATAGACTATGTAAGATCATAATGTAATCAATCCTGGAAGAGGACCTGTGGACCAGAGAGGTAAACGTGTACCCTTTCTCGGATGGGTGAAGGATCCACCAGACATCGTATAGACCCACCTGATCCACCATGTCCCTTAACGCTCGTTGCACTGGCGAAAGGCCTTTAAACTTATTTCCTGTATGGTCCATGTTTGAGTCAAAAGGTAAATTTAAATCACCACCTAAAATCATAGGGATGGAGAGGAAGGGGTTAACGTGTTAGTTTTTGCTTTCTATTGCTTAAATTCAAACCCTAGTTCATTAAATAAATAGGGATCCTTAATAATATCCCACATAAGAAAGTCACCCTTTAACCTTCTTTTTTCAAGTGACATAAGGTTTAGTCTACTCAATCTTTCATTATAATTTAATTCATTCAACCCTTCTACTTACATAGAAACATAGACTTTGATGGCAGATAAGTACCGCTGGGCCCATCTAGTCTGCCCATTTCCCTACCTACAGGATAGGCCGCAGATCCTAGTTAACCAACAGACTATTTCTTCCTACCCCCCCACAAGAATTGCCTTATGTCTGTCCCATGCATTCTTGAATTCTCTCACAGTTTTAGACCCCACAACCTCCTCAGGAAGGCTGTTCCATGCATCCACTACCCTCTCTGTGAAATAATACTTCCTCACATTGCCCCTGAACTGCCCTCCTTCTATCTTTAAATTGTGTCCCCTTGCATAGTTATTTTTCTTTGTATGTTTTCTATTTGATTTATATCATTCTTCATGTATGGGCAGCAGAAGTGAGAACAATAGTCCAGATGTGGGAGGACATATGATCTATACAAGGGTACAAGAACTTCTGGTGCTGTGGACCCGGCAAGGGGTCATAATGTTGCAAGACATTATGCCTCACGCAAAAATCACACTGCCAATACAGCGCGATTTTTGCATGTGGCATAACTTATTTTTCAATCAAACCCAGTCCCAGATGCAGTGCCTTGGTTCCTTGCTGCAATGGCTCAGTCATTTGAGCCATGGCAGCTGCTCAGTGGAACTTTGTCCCAGCAGAAGTCTTATTTTCTGCCTGGGGTAGTGCAAGAGTGCAATACTGCTAACAACACTATTCGTGATATTGCATCACTCACTTTTTTGTACAGCGCTATTTCGGGTTAGTGCTAATGTCGTACGCTATTCAGCGTACGACATTATGACCCAGTAGGGCTGTGGCACTAATTGTATTTCTAATGGTCCATAAGATTTTATTAACTTTACTAATTGTCTTGTTTGTTTGTCTTGAGCAGGCTAAACCATCGGTTATGTAGATCCCAAGATCTTATTCAAGTGTTGTTGTCATCAACTGCTTCCTACATAAATAATAACTATAATTACTATTTTTGAAACCCAGATGCATAACCTTGCATTTCTGCAGCTTAAAATGCATTTCCCCACAAGGCAGTCTAGTCAGTAATAGTGTTAAGATCATTTTGAATTCACATGAATTCTTCTTGTGTTGAACAAGTACTTCCTAGTTTCATGTTGTCTGCATATTTAACTGACCAGCTATTTAAACCTTGAGTTAGATTGGCTATACAGTAAATATGTAGAAGATAAATGGACTGAGAACCAATCCCTGAGGAACTCCACTAGACACAACACCCTTATGCGAAGAAACACCATTTACCACCACTCTCTGGGTCCTATCATCTGGCCTGTTTGATATCTAATTTATCAACCTATGATTTACACTTCTTGTTTTTACTTTTTTTGTTATGGCTCCATTTGGAGCAAGGTCAAATGCCTTGCTAAAATCCAAGAAGATCATGTCACATGGTGTTTTCCCATCTAGCTGATTGCTGATTGTTTTTTTTTCTTTCATAAAAACAGAAAAGATTTATAACACAAGATCTGCCCTTGGTGAAGCCCTGTTGGTTATGGTAAATATTTCTTAACAAAGGCATCATTTTGTCTTTTATAAAACCCTCCAAGAGTATACATATGATATATGTAAGGCTGATTGGTCTATAGTTTTCTATATTCTATCACTTTTTTAAATAGAGGGGTTACATTAGCCATCCTCCATTCCTTCAGACCTCACCATTATTTAGGCTTTTTTATTATTCAAAAAATAACTTGAGTGGGCACAAAATACATTTTAACATGAGTTTGAGCATACTAGCTGTTATCATATCAGGGCCAGGTGAACAATCTATTTTAATATTCTTTTATCCTGTTGTTTATTTCTTCTTCATCTATCATTATATATTCACTGGTACAGACAGTAAGTGGTGTAAATAAACTAAATTTTTCCCATAGATGCTACAAAAGTGTTTGTTAAATAAATCTGTCATTTCATCTTCTGTGTTAACAATAGAGTTATTTTGTACTAAAGTACCCACATTACATTTAGGTTTTTTTCAGAGAATGTATGCATCCGTAGAAAGCCTTGCCATTATTTTTTGTAGCATGTTTGGCTATGATGAATTTTGTGTTGCTCTTTGCCTTTCCAATTTCCTGTTTATATTGCTTTTGTGTGCATTTAAATTTATTCAAGAGACATGATGTCTGTGTTTTTTTATATGTCTTAAAAGCTTTATGTTTTTTATTCATTAGTTTTTAACCTTTTTATTTAGCCATTTAGGTCTTCTTTTGTTGTTATTTTTTTGATATTTCAGAATAAATCTGTTGCTGTCAAGTGCAGCATATTTTATTTTATTCCACATTGCCTCTGCATTGCAGTTTGATAATAGTAAATCCCAATTTATCATTGCTAATGCTGTATTTATTTTGTTTATATCAGCATTTTTAGAGTTGTAAAAATATGAGCTGTTACTATGCTTAATATAAGAGAAGGTAACATCAAAGCAGACTAAATTGTGGTCACTAATACTTGTGGGGAGGGCTATGTTGCAGTTTTTGATATTTAGACTAGAAGTTCCCAGAACAATATCAGGAATATTCATTCCCTTTATAGGTTCTGATATATCCTGACACATTAGTAATCATTTGCATGCAGATATACATGTTTTACTGGGGGCTGAGGCTGCAGTATGGTTTATCCAATCTATGTTGCCCAGGTTCGGATCCCCCTTAAAAAGCACCTCCACAACTTGCTGTCTTGCTGTCATCAAGTAAAGTCCAGTTAAGTGATGAAAGATATCAGAAATTAGTGGGCAGCCAGTTACAGTTAATAACCAGCCGCAACTATTCCAGTTAATTTTAACTTCAGGAACATAGATTATAGCAGCATAAGCACACCTTATAGTATGAGACAAAGAAAAGGCAAGACATTGCACCTGACAGTAGCAGAGGGATACATTCTATCTGACTCTGATGTGGGAACTGAGTGGCAAAGGAAAACTAGAAAGTGACTTGTGATTTCTTATACCCTGCACTAGAAAAGGGAAGGGAGGTACTAAGGAGGTTGAGACTATAAATTGCTTTTGAGTTTCACCATGAAGAGCTTGACTTTTTTGGGCAAGGAAGTGGCATGGTTAGAAAGTGAGAAGAGTGTGGCCACTTATGAAATTCACTACTTGAGAAGTTAGGCATGGGAAGACAAACAAATATGGGTTTGAGAGGATGTTTACTATTCTGCATAGAAAGCTGCATAAGTGAAATTCATAGACAAGCAATCATAACATTTGTTGCCAAAGGATACTATGCACCGGTGTGTGATAAACTGTAATACAGTTAAGAATTTAAAGGAAGGTAACAGGCAGCTGAGAGCTATCAATCCTAGTTCCATCATACCAGTGATTTATCTATGGTAGACAGCAAGACTCAGAAGAACATCAACCACATTCACAATTAAAATGATATATTGAATGACAAGAGCTGTAACAGAGAAATCAAACTACAGTAGATATTGCCAGATATTCACTTTCAGAATCACAGATTATTCAAAGGAGGATTTCACCTATGTAAAAATGCATCAGCACTGAATGGCCAATGAGCACAGTGGCTCTGCTGGAAGAAAATTTAAGTGGAATCATGTGGAGGATTCCATAACAAGCAGCTCAGAAAATATTAAATATAGAATAATATCTGTGTAGGTGGATGTAATGAGAATTTACACACACCCGAGGTGTGGGATGCCTCATAAACCCCAAGAATGAAGCTCAAGGGGTTTGTAAAGCAAGCCACACTGAGGGTGTGTGTGTAAAATTTGAGTTTTAGACACCTACCCAGCCTTTATTTCATATAATTGCTGGGGAGCATTTTTTCGCCACACCAACTATGTAAAATAAAAACACATTCCTGTTCAACTGCAGCCCTGTCTCAGTTAAGTGCAGTCTGCAGCTCCTGAATCTTTTTTTTTTTTGGTTAAAGTTCAAGTAAAGTTTAAAGTTTAATCATTACAGTGCAGTTTTTTTTAAAGAGTTACTTACTGCGGAGAGTGACTGGTGGTCGGGGTGGTGGTGCAGTGTTCAGGGGGACAGCAGAAAGATGGCCAGCTGGCACATGCATGGAGCAAGGAAAACCCAGCATGTGTTTGTTGTTATAACCAGCTGGTTATAATGGCAAATTTTAACCAGGTTTCCCTATGGGGAAAAATGCTCCCCGGTAATTATAAACAAATAAGTGAAGAAGGTATAAGTATCAATAAAGAATTGTGATGTAAAGAAATGGACAACAGGCACTTACACACTGCTGAAATAAACAGGAATGTGAATATAAATGGAAAACAGTTCAGAAGAGGAAACAAGCCAGCAGGAGTCTACAGATTAACAATGGAAGCCTGATGCTTCCTGTTCAGAATCAGTTTGAACTACTGGCTGAGCAAAGAAATAATGAAATACATGAGACACTGGACAATTTTCGAAACATTATTGAAGGAAATGAAACACAGGAAGACAATGATCATGAGTGACTCAATTCTGAGGTTTACAGACACAAAAGTGTGCTTAAGAGATATGCACAATAGAGGATTTTGCTGAATACCTGAAGTCAGCATTAAGCAAGTAACTGAAAGAATGGACAGACAGCTGGAACCCTTTCATGACCAGTCCCTAGTGTTGATAGATGTTGTAACGGATGATACCAGTGGCAAAAAAGAAGATAACATTCAAAACAGAGAAACATAGACAATGACATCATAAAAAGACTAATGGCCTGTCCAGTCTGCCCATAACACCCTATCATACCCAGAGACCTTTTGTCTACACTATCCACCCCCTTGCCCAGAGTTACTACTAACCGTTTAACTCTCTCCCAACTATGTTTGAAACAATTAAAGTTTTGGCACCCACCACGTCTGCTATCAGACTGTTCCAAAACAACTTCAAAAACATTGGAAAGAAGAATAAAGACAGGAAAGTGTAAAATCATCTTCACAGAAATACTAAATACTCAGTTTGAAGGATATTAAGGGAGCTCAAGGAGGTAGTGGCTGCACCTCTGACAGTCCTGTTTAACAACTCACTGGAAACAGAAGTAGTTCTGGAGAACTAGAGGAGGGCAGATATAGTCACACATCACAAAAGTGTTAGGAGGGAGGAGGCTGGCAACTATCGACTAGCCAGCCTGACATGATTGGTGAGAAAGTTAATGGAACCACTGCTAAAGGAAAGGGTTCTTGAATATCTTAAATCCAATGAGTTACAAGACCCAAGGTAGCATGAATTCACAGAAGGGGAGAGATCATGTCAAATGAATCTGATAGAGTTCACTGACTGGGTGACCATGGAATTAGAGCAGGGTGGAGCAGTGGACATGGCCTACCTAGATTTCAGTAAGGCTTTCAACACGATTCCACATAAGAGACTTGTAAGAAAGTTTGGCAGTTTGGGGTGGGTTCAAAGGTGGTAAACTGGGTAAGAAACTGGTTAAGGGGATGGGTGACAGAGGGTGGTGGTAAATGGAGTTTGTTCTGGAGGAAGGGAAGGTGAATAGCGGGGTGCCTCAGGGATCAGTGTTGAGACCAGTCCTCTTTAATGTCTTTATAAGTGACATTGCAGATGAGCTGGAAGGGAAGATCTGCTCTGTGATGGAACCAAAAATTTGCAATTAGGTGGATATTCCGGAGGGGGTGGAAAAAAGGAGCAGAGACCTGAGCAAACTCTAGGAGTGGTCAAAGGCATGGCAGCTGGGTTGCAGAAAACCAGGGGCAGAGTACAAAATGGGTGAAGGGGCAGCAATGACCACAAAACAGGAAAGAGACCTGCGGGTAATCATATCTGATGACCTAAAGGTGCCCAGGCAGTGCAACAAGACAGTCAGGAGGTGTGGCAGGGTGGCCCCTGCCATTGTTTTGTGATTTATAAATAAGGGCCCACAGTTATAAATTGTAAAAGATACTGCCATGATAAAGCCTTCCCCAAGGTGATAGTTGATCAGTATAGGAAGCATTGCTTCAGTTCAGAGACCGCTTTCTGAAGAAAAAAAGCAAAACTCATACACACCTTTTCTTTATCTTTTTAACTGCACAGCTTCTTTCTTTCTTTCTTTCTTTCTTTCTTTCTTTCTTTCTTTCTTTCTTTCTTTCTTTCTTTCTCTGCCCCCCTTGTTATCCAAGTGGAGACATGTTAATTCTTTATATTTTCTGTGCTGTTCTTTAGGCATCTTTTTCACCTCCCTGGTGATACTTTCAAATACACTTGTAGGAACTCATGTATGTATATTTAATTACCCTGGTTCTAGTGGGGTTAGCAGTGGCCCATGAACAAGAGAGAGCCCAGGGCTCAGGTCTTGCTTCAGCTGAAGTGAATAGTCCCCCACACACACACACACAAAGTACTAAATGCAAGTGAGAATATAATCTATAATGTCCCTGGGAAGACTTGTGTAATACATATCAACAAATAGAAACATGCAGGAGTGGTGCCTTTTTTTTTTCTTTTCTTGCTTTATCTGTTTATGCTCCTCCCCCAGGCCCCCCCAGTTGGTCACTCCTTCAGGCTGCTTAGGACCCCTCAACCCACCGAGACATCCCCTCATCACCATGCTCGCTGTCCCCCATTCTCGCTGTCCCCCTTCTGCTGAGACCCAATTGGCCAGACGTATCCCTTTGTCGGGGCAGCCCCCTTCCCGGCTAGGGTCAGGAGGGGAGACTGGGCTTCATACTAGCTTGGGTACATGGTGGGGGAATTGGCATGGAATGCACTCTATGGAGTGCATGGTGAGAGAGGGAACTGGTAACCACCATCTGGCTGGCTGAGCAGGCAGTGTTTCTGTTTTGTCCCACCACCCCCACCAACAATGCACCCGCATGAATGCAGCATCCTGGCTGGGCACACTGTGGCACTTGGTCATGCATGCCACAAAGTCCACCACCACAATGGGCCACCAGGAGCCACTCAAAAGCAATACATGCTCGCACCCCCCTCCCCCGGGTGGAGAGTGTCCAAAGGATGCTCTGAACCCTCTCTGTTGGTCTCTGCTCCTGCCATCCTGGGCTTGGGCATGAACCTGGGTTGCCAGCATGCCGAGCAATCCCCTATCACTTGGCACCATGAAGCCAGTTGGCGACCTGTTTTAAAATGGAGAAATAAGTAATCTAGCAACAGTCTTTAAATGTAACTATTTAAAAGACACCATTTGAAGTTGGAACAAACACAGAAGTTTTCTTCCATTTTCCTACTGTTTCCTTTTATCTGTTAAATCTGAAAGGCAGTTTTCAGCACAAGAGTTTCCATGATCTTACCCTAGTTAAGACTCTCAGCAGCCAGCTAACTGTTGTTTCCCTATAGGGTTGGTTGCACCTAGAATTACTGGCTTTATACAGGGTCGGACTGGAAAGCAAAGGGCCCACCTGGAAATGGGTTGGGGGGACTTGGTACTGGCCCCCGGGGGCCCCCCACTTCAAAGTCACAGGGGGGCCTTGGTACTGGTCCCGGGGAGGGGGGTATGCTACAAAGTCATGGGGGGACATTGGCACCAACCACACAATGACAGGCATGCCCTAGTGTATAAACTAGCCAAATATTTACAGACTGGTACGCCCCGACATGCCTTAGCCAAGTATAAGATAAGCATGTATTACCATTTGTAAGAAAGCCATTTAATTACTGGTAAAGTGACTAACTATTTTGGAGGCTTTAGTCCCATTGATTTAAGAGGAACTCTGCTACCTTGCAAAAATGCTGCTGGCAACATTGTTTGATAACCTCATTGTCCTGTTGCATGGCTGCAGGTGAGCAGAGAGTTCTCCTTTCAAACAAAATCAATGGTTAAGCTCAATGCCTCGGCAAGGCACCTCCAGAGGTTGAGGCCCTACCTTTCCCTACACTTTCCCTGTCTGAACAGTTTGTGAGGAAACTGGATGTAAAGAGGAAAAGATAGTGCAGTGCAATGAGTGCTGTGCTAAGATTTTGCGAAAAACAACCTATGTGCCCCCAACACAATGTTACAGTAGTATTGTTATCCCCAATTAACCAAAACGAGGATGTAACTTGAAATGCTCTGCCTTAAGACAGAAACGAGGTGGATCTCCTCTGAAGAGAGAGAGGGGTGTTTGCTTGTTATATACAGAGTGAAAAATGTGTTTACCAAGGAGTTTTAAAAAAGTTTTAAAAAATTCATTTTGCTTTGGGTTACCTTCAGATCTACATATATACATAGTTCCCCTCAGCAGCTACTGCATTCCGTTCATATGTCTAAGACATTCTATGACCTCAATAACACCACTCCATGCTATGCGTCTCAATGGTCTGGGTTAGTGTTATTGATGTTACAGATTGTGAAGATATTGAAAGGAGCAGAACGTGCTGAGTAGAAGAGGAATTCAGGGTAGCTGGAAAGGCAGCATAATTAGATTTAACCAAAAAATGTCTGAATCAATAAAAAGTTAACAATGCCATCTCGAGGTGTAAAAAAAAAACAACAAAAAAAAAACCTACTTGACTGTGTTATACTAGTGATTTTAGTGCAGCAAAAGTTGACTTTTATACTGCATTATTACACTGTCCTGCATTGTGTTTCATGAATTTAGTCATTTATAGTTGGTGAGAGGCACACTGGCTCATTTCAGGTACACCCAGGGTGAAATGGGAAAAGGAAAAGCAGTTACATACAACATACAGCTAGTTATGTGGTGTTACAGCAAGGGAGACAAAGCATAACTTTAGTGCACCACAAATAAAATGGAGACACATTTATATGTAACCAATGTGAATTGCTGCCCAAGAGTGAAGGGAGGCTGAGCTGGTGCTCAAGTTAGGGGTTAAAAACAGGGCCATACAGTTCAGTGTGGTTGTCTCAACTACAAAGCAGGGGAAAGCAGAGAGGTAAGGGGTGGTTAAAGGGTTGTCAAAGGTAAGGTAGGTGTTAAGAGAAACCATTTGCCTGGACACTCTTGAAAATGGGCCTTTGACTCAAGAGCCTTTGTTACACAGCCTCTGGTCCATCCTAATCTATCCCTACACTTTCCCTAGCTCTAAACACAATCTGGATTGTTGTAACATTTCTGTTGTACATTTTTTCATGACATTTAATCAGGTATACATTAAAGTTTGCCAACATAGTGTCTGGAGTGTCATTTAATAAACCGACCTGTGTTTGTGTGTATCTATGTCACATACAAGGTATGAAAAAAATAAAATTGAATGATAAGCTCTCAACACCACAACCATTAACCAGAACATTGTATACTATTTTATTTAGTCACTTCAATGATATGGTCTCAATAACACAACCATTATCCAAAACAGTGTATACAGTTTTAGGTCACTATAGACTCTACCGTCGTCTTCAGGGAGATCTGGCTGGGCAAGACACATGATCCCCCTGTTACCCCCTCCGTATGCCAACACTTTCTCCAGGTTGCAAATGGACAGTGGGCTGCAAGCGTCAAACCGATGACTACTTCTGGACCCAGGCGTGTTTAGCCTAGCATCGCACTTTAGTCCTCTAAATGGACAGTATCCTTCTACTGTCAAACTGACAGTACTCATTTGTATGCTTCAGATCTTTGAATTAGTTTCTGGATGATATCTTCTGCACGCACTCCATCAAGAAGGTCTCTCTCAATCGCCATAATCATGAATGCCTCTAGTTTTTCTTGTCCCAGCAATGAGCGCAGTCGAGTCTTTATTATCTTTAGCTTGCTGAAAGCTCTCTAGCAGGACACCTGGGTAAATGATAAAGTCAGCAGGTACTCGTAGACAATGAACAAGGTCAAAAATGTCCATGAGTGCATGTTGTATTGAGCCAAAATTTTATAACAGCATATTAGGCATTCTTTGCAGGACTTGCATTTATCTGGCAAATCATCTCTTCTCTTTTGTTGCCCACTCTGGTCACTAATTTCACCTTCTTGAGCGTCTTCAGAGTCTTCAGAGTCATGAAAGTAAACATCCTCCGTTAACCCATCTTCACTGTATTCTTCAGGAAGTAATCTTTGCAGTCATCTGAATATTTTATCAAAAGCCAACAACTCCAGTTTAAGTTTACTCTACGTCACTTCTGCTAAGATGCCACTTTCTGCAGACTTTCATCTGGTATGCCATCTTGAATTATACTTTTGAAGCGACGTAGGTCCATGCAGCTGGTATCAATAATCAATTGCTTGTTGTTATCAAACCGATCACTTAAGCTCATCCCGAACTTGATCCATAATGCAAGTGTACACTTCACATTCAAATCGCTTCACGGGATCCACCACACGTTCGTCACTGCTATTTTCCCCGGGCATTTTCTTCTTCTTGGCTACTCTTTTATTTGGCAGATGATCCTCAATGTCAATATCAATGCCTAAATCATCAATTTCTTCTTGTGTTCTAGCAACAAAGTTAGATGCCTTCTGCTGGATGTTCATAAATTCAGACTTGCAACTCCATCTTAGCGTGATCCACCATGCGCCATACCGAAAGGTAGTCTAGTCCCTTAGTCTGCAGATACTTTGATACTGGCCCAATTACCGTAAAGATCTTCATAAACACAAAGGCTATCAAAATGATGTCAAACTTTTTCCATTTGTCAAGCAACGAATCTGCCTCACTGGCAGCTTTAGCATCAAACTTTCCTGAGGTACTAATAAAAAGCAAGGTCTGGAGAAGTGACACATACAGATTCTTTTCTTGATTTTCATAAGCTCTGAATATGTAAGCCAGTGCTCTTGGTTTTGCCCACCATCTAGTTTCACCAATCTTTTGAAGCTGTCTGAGTTTGTCTTGTCCCGTCCCATCAATGCTCGATTTCCATATAGTCATCCTTTTGTGAGATTCTCCAACGAAGACTGACATCCTTTGTAGCAAACCAAATAGGGTCTTTGCTTCCACAACAGCTTCACTACAATCTGAGACACATACATTGAGAACATGTGCATAACACCAGGTATACACACTGTTTGGTGAATCCTTTTTTATTAAAGCGCGTAACCCCACAAACTCGCTCCTCATGTTGGCTGCACCATCAAATGACTCCCCAACAATGTTCTTCATATCGAGTCCATGCATTTCAAAATTCTCCTTTAAAACCTTGTGCATTCCTTGTCCAGAAGTATTCTGCACCTCAACCACAGCAAAGAGACACTCATGAACTTTAAGGTCCTTCACATACCGTAGAATGATAGCCACTTGGTCAGTCACACCGATGTCCTGTGTGGTATCCATCTGAATGCTTATCTTCTGGTCCATAGCATCTCTTACAATGCTGTCCCGGATTATCTGCAAAATAATCTCAACAATTTGATTTACGGTGGTCTTCGACAGCAGGGTAATCAGCCCTCCACGGCCACGAGCTTCAGAAGTGGCATTTTCTTTCTCCATTCTCTGCTTCCTTCTCTTGCTCTGTTCTACTGCTTTTTGGATGTGTGTATTCAGAGGAACATCAAATTGGGACAACAGGAGAATCAACTCCAAGAAATTTCCATGGTTAAGTGTTGGGTCCTGCAAGCTGTATAAAGCTTCATCTTTTCCACGATATGGCAGGCACTGGCATCCAATAAACTTGATAACTTCAATAATCCTCCGCATGACATCTATGTTCTGCTGGACTTGCTTCCTCTTACTTGCAACCATATCTTTGTTCACTAGGGTTTCAACATCTGCATCAACTAAGCATGCCAGATATGCATCCACAGCTGCATTGTGAGCTTTGGAACCCTCATGTTCTATCATGCCCTGGTAGATGTGCTTAAAGTCTTGGTATCCTGTAACAAACCTTGTTTCCACATCTGAAAATGCCATGCAGATACTGCAGTGGAGAGAATGCACCAAACAGTCAACCACCTGTACAGTGACCCGGTTCCTTGGTATAACTTTGTTGCTCCCAGAAAGACTCCGTGTGTAGATTTTTGATGGTTTGTATGGCAGACCTTTAACATCCATGTATCCGGGCTGAACTGGATGCCTTTGTACAAAGGCAACTTTTTCAGATTGCGAGGCAGTCCTTTTTGGGCATTGGAAATCAGGATTTTGATTTTTCACAGCATCAAGTTGCACAACTTCTGTTCCCCTTGCAGAGTCCACTGGCTATATTTGTGGCCTATTCAGATTCGGACTTGCAGTGCAGCTGGTCATACACTGAACTACAGTTTCTCCATCTTCTATTACAGCTGTGTCCTCAGGAGTATTGTTCTGTGGGGTAGTACCTTTGTTTTGTATGCCTGTAAACAGTGATAGCTTGCGTTGTTTTGGATCATTTGATGCTGCTAACAGCACAGACAAGTTAGCCATTTTCCTTTTCTGGGCACCAGATTTGACTTTGCTCAGCTCAGACATAGTTATGACTTTTTAATGTGCACCACGCGATACGGCGATTCTCCAGACACACTGGCCCAATATTTTCTCAATGCTTACTACTGTTAGATCTTAAAGGCAAAAACTGTACCAATAGCACAAACAGTGACAAACAACCAAATTCAACTAGGTTTACCTTTGCTAGTTTAGCTCCTCTGGTCACGCCACACTGTCAGTGATGCTGTGCAGTTTCAAGCTCAGCCTCCGTCAGTATCCACAATGTCCACTCTGCTCCTGCTGCTTTTACCTGCCCATTACAGTAATCTGGAGTTGAATTATATGGCACAGACAATCAAGCAACCAAATGAGTGGTTGACCAACACCACTAAACAGATTTCTTTTCTCTATACAGGAGAGAACCCCAAGAACTCCTCAGATAACTTAAGACTTGCAAATACCAACGTGGCTGCATGATAGGAGCAGCATTGTGAATGGTTTCCCATGAAAAATTAAGACATAATTGAAATTATGTTTTAGATATCTGGTATAACATAACAAAATCACTATGCAAAACAGTAGCTAATGCTAACCATTTCCAAAGTTGCGTAGCAGTAGCCCGCCAACCATTTTTTCAGCAAATTAATGGCACAGTGGACAAAGATGGTACAGGGCCTGCACCAAAGTCATATACAAGGAGAGTGCTAGACCTTAGTATGTATACCCTGGATGAGCGAGAGACACATGCACACATGATATAGGATGGAGAGCCTTCAAATACTGTATCTCAAAGGAATAAACAGGGTACCGGAGGTAGCATCTTTCAGAAGAGGAGATGCTGAGGAATGAGGGGCATGACATGAGGCTGGAAAGAGTAAACTAAGGGGTAGCTTGAAGAAGAATTGCATCACTAAAAGGGTGGGGGAAGCATAGAATAGAGTCTCTGTGGAGGTGATGGGGGAAAACACAGTGCGGGAAGTTAAAAAATGCATAAGAGACAGGCACAGTGGAACCCTAGAGATAGGAATGAGAAGGTGACCCCACAGAACAAATAGGAACTCTTTCTCATGTACCATTACACAACCAGTCATACTGCACAAGCCTCCAAAAGGCAACTGATGCTATGATGAGACTCAAGGTGAAACAAGTTTTCATGACATTCCATCTGGCCCTATGCTTTCAGCATGAAAAGTGTCATACATGCAGAACTTTGAGATCTGAAGCAATTAAGCAAAGCACAACCTCTCAGCTGTACAGTAAACCAGCACTACAGGCAGAGACCACATGGTTAAAGAGCAAGAGCAAGTGCTTTAAATTTTCTCCAACCCCAAACATACTGTACATGCAACTTATCAGAGGGGCAACTGCAGTGGTCCCCAAAGTTTAACAGTCTTCCTCATATTACCTCACTGAGGCCTTAGGAGCTCAGTGCAACCTGAAACCATATTTAGCATGCCACAAACAAATGCAAATACCTCATGAACCATAAGTGTTACACACATAAAGTATGAGTGGCAAAGTTGTGCAGCACAAATGTACCTTTACCACAGTGCTATGCAGTCACTCACTTTGGTCTGTGATACATTTCAGTTTTAAGCAGTGGCATCCTCAGAAGCCACAAACTGCAGGACATCTGAAGGCATTAAAGACCTCACAAATACCTTTTCTGTAAACACCTACAAGCATCTTAGGGTGGGCCTCAATGAATTAAGGCTGCTAGTAAATGAGCCAACTTCCTTAGGAGACACGACCACACACAGGCACGAGTGGTGACTACAATGCATGATGAGTGCGTGGGCAGGCTCCACTATCCATAACTGGGCAGTATGTAATCCATTTGCTTGCTGATTTTGACAGAGGAATGCAGCATCGGGGCCATCGTGGGTCCTGCCAGGTCCCGGTATTTTTCCTCTAGTTTTCTCGTGCACCCGCGCCCATGCAATGGAAGCAGCAGCAGCTGCCTCCACCTCCATGGAGGCAGCCAAGCACCTTGGGTGTGGGCCGAATTCCTCTTGTTGTGCTGACACACGCACAAACCCCCACCTAAGGAAGGAGAGCAATCCTCCAGGCAGCTCAATCCTGCCACCCCAGCTGACCCCAAGTGACCTGAGTCTGTTCCTTAACCTGGGTCACCAGCATGGCACAGTGTGGTGTCCAGTGCCTCAACCCCAGCGCCACCAGGCTGGCATGGAAATGGACTGCTTTGACAGCAGAAGTGACTGATGCAAAGTCTGCTGCTGGCTTTAAATGGAAGTGGGCAGGCAAGGGAATGGTCAACAGAGGAGGAAAGGAGGAAGGGAGAGGGGGCAATTGAGAAAAGGGGATAAGTGGTCTAGGAAGGGGGTAATGAAATACAGTCTGTGACACTGGCAGGCTATCTCCAATCCAGCACTAGGTAGGTGCAAATGCAGGCAGGAATTCAGCAGAGTTGGTGTGCCATTGGCCCATTTTCTGCCATTAACATCTATGTATCATGTTTCTATAATATAATAATAATAATAATAAACTTTATTTGTTGTAAGCGCAATTCAAACAAGAACAAAAGTACTTTTACAAAATACAATAAAACCATAAAAACTGTAAAAATTCCAAAAATTTAAAACCACCATAATAACAAAGATCCCACAATTAATATTTTGGATAGGCAAACGAAAACAAGAATGTTTTCTGTACAGTTATGAAGCTCTCCACAGTCTGTCACTGCCTTATCGGATGAGATAGAGAATTCCATAGGATAGGAGCTGCAAATGCAAATGCTCAGGCTCCAGAGGTCTTTAAGTGAACCCTGGGAATCTCCAGCAATCCCTCATTGGTGGAGCGGAGTGGTCAAAGGGGTCCGTGAGGATGAAGGAGCTCTTGCAGGTAACTTGGTTTCTGTCAGTGTAAGGCTTTGTAGGTCAGCAAGCCAACTGTGAAGGTGATCCATTACTGAATAGGCAGCCAGTGCAGTCTGTGCAGCACAAGTGTGGTGTGGCTAGATCAAGACAGCCCCATCAGCAACCTGGCCACAGCGTTCTGTACCAGCTGCAAGCAGCTGATATCAACCCCCGGAACCCCTAGGTACAGGGCGCTACAATAATCAAGGCAGGAGGTCACAAAGGAGTGGAATAAGGTGGAATCAGATGTTTAATCTGGGCAATATTCCTTTGATGGTAGAAATAGGTCTTGACAATGGATGACACCTGAGACTTCAGGGTCAATCCCTCATCAAAAACAAGCAATTTGTCAATGCCAAAAGTTTGCTTGCTGATATTGGCATTGGTAGTGCAGGGGTTAGAGAGATGCATAATAGGAATTGCAGTGAAGTATTGAAGTAACGCCAAACCCCACCCCCACCCTGCAGAGACTGACAGGCGTTGGGGGTGTGACTTTGGGTCATCCGCCATAACACTCATGCCATTCCACCTCATCCCACTTTGCAGACACTGACAGGTGTCACAGTGTGTCTTAAGGTCTTTGGCCTTTATGCTCACCCCATTCCATAAGGAAATAAGCTGAGATGGGTGCGGTACAGGAGAATGGGGTGAACGTTAGGACCAAAGACCCCAAGGCACACCTTGATACATGTCAGTGGCTGCAGGGTGGGGGTGAGGTTGGGGATGGGGTGGAATGGCATGAGCATTATGGCTGATGCCCCCAAGTCACACCCCCGATGCCTGTCAGTCTGTACAGGGTGGGCATTACGGTTGGAAACCCTAATGCCCCGGGCATTTGTTGGTATTTTTGCTCCACATTTTCAACATGGGCTTTTTGGGACCCCACCTCATGAACAGTGGCAGTATCATTTTGTTACTCAATCCCAAAAGGTGATTTCACACAGCATATGTGCCATTTGGCACCACAGGTGCAAAAACACATTTTGGGCAGGATGTGAAAAATAACAGCTATATGGTTCATGAGGAGGTGTGAAGAAATGGCAATGTTGAAAATCTGGAGTGAAAATATGAAAAAGTGGTGAAGTCGTGAGTGTGCATAGAAAGTGTGCAATGCACGCTCATAACGCACTCATTTTTTGGAATGTTTTCACCAAATTTTGAAAATGGCATTTTTGGTACCTCCCCTCATGAAGAGTGGCACTGTGATTTTGATATTCTGTCCTGAAAGTTGACTTTGCACAGCAACTGTGCCATTCTGTTCCACAGGTGCAAAAACACATTTCAGGAAAGATGCAAAAAATTACAGCTATACTGTTCACAACGGGTGTGAAAAAATGGCAATGTTGGAAATTCAGAGTGAAAATATTAAAAATTGATGAAGTTACGAGTGTGCATAGAAACTGCACAAACAGACGCTCATAACGCAGTCATTTTTGGTCCTTTTTTCACCAAATTTGCTACAAGGGCTTTTTGGGACACCACCTCATGAACAGTGGCACTGTAATTTCATTAATTGGGACCAAAACTCCAAAAACTGGCTGAGATATCAACCTAAGTTGAAAAACCCCCTTTAACTGCCATTGTATGGCTTACCGCAATTGTTTCAGTTCCCAGTTGGTCTTTGAAAGTGCAGGCGTGTTCCCCAGTCCGCAGAAGACTTCTGCGCCTGACCTCCAGAGGTAAGTATAGGTGAAAGGGCGCAGGGAGGTAGGGTGCGCAGAGGGAGGGTGGAGGTTGAAGGAGGGGGGCCAGTGGGAATGACAAGGGACAGTTTCCTTTTTTTTTTCAGATAAAAAAAAGATATTGTCAGACTGTTTTCTTTTTTACAGGTGAAATATTAACAAAATGGATTTTGGCACACTGGGGTGGGCTCCCAGTGTGCCAGAGTACTGGAGGGGGGATCAATGCTGACCTGGGGATTGGGCACCACGAGGTCAGCTGAGAACATGGGGCATGGGGGGCAGTGCATCCAACACCGGGAGTGGGCATCCCGGTGTCGGAAACATCAAAGAAGTAGTTTTGGCACACTGGGGTGGGATCCCAGTGTGCCACATTAATGGGGGGGGGGGATACATGTTGACATGGGGATTAAGCACCCTGATGTTGGCAGGGGATGGAGAATGGAGGGTGTGGGGAGGGCAGCAGCAGTGGGCGGGAGCTAACATTTAAATTTGTTGTTCTACTGTGGGCCTGGTTGGGATGGAGGGGGGACTGCTGCTACAATAACAAAACTGCCCCTGATTGCTGCTGCAGATGTCTTTCAAGTGCGGCATGCACTCTGAAACCTCTGTCATTGGCAGCTTCAGCATTAATTAGTGGCAGAGGGATGCGCCCATTAAAGCATCCATTGCATTGGCCACAACACTGCTGCACATCTGCAATGCTCTACTATCTCAATATGTTTCTTGTGTGCTGCACGGGCAAGCAAACATAGTAACACCCAGATTCCACACCTATTCAGAGGTCAACAGCTGGTGACCTCCTGGCAAAGGCCTGGTAGCCTGCCTAGCCAAAGACCCCTCTACCCGATGACCTGGGTCCACCACCAAAACCTCAGTTTTGTCGGGATTCAGCCTCAACCAGCTAGCACTCATCCAGTCCTGGATCTCAGTGAGGCAGTTGTTAAACACCAAGACCACATCGTCCTGATCAGGTAAAAAGGACATGTATAGCTGAGTATCATCAGCATAGCAATGAAAACTCAAGCTGTACTGCCTTACAATGTCTCCCAAAGGCCGCATATACACTGTGAATAACATAGGTGAAAGCACAGAGCCCTGGTGTACCCCACAACATAGAGAATGCATCAGAGGAATAAATTCCCAACACCACTTCTCCAAAATCTATCAGTGAGGAATGATTGAAACCATCTGATGACTGTCCCTGACAGACCACAGAGAACCCAAAGGTGCTCTAGTAACACATCATACTCCATGGTGTCAAATGCCACAGAGAGATCTAGAACTAAGATGGAATGACTCCTCTGATCTCTCACTATCAGGAGATAGCATATGTAGATCTTTACCCCATAGAATAAGTGCTAATTTGCCAGCTGATACAGTCATCCTAATTAATAAACCATCACTACTAATATCTACTTTGACACCATCACTCCAGACACCCCTCTTAATTAAATCTATAATCAACATTAATTATAAATTATGACATTATTAATCTACAATGGCCCCCACATTCAAAGCTGACTGTTAGTGTCATGCAGACAGGTGTGCTGTGTGTCAGTTAATGCCGCCAGCACTGGGCAATATTCAGACAGTGTGTTCGACCGGTACACTAACTGTCTGAATATGGGGCTGTGCTAGCACAACACATAGTGACTAAGTGCTACACTGACATAGGCCATGGCTGACTATGGCCAACAGGGGAGCCCACTGGAGATAGTGCTGCCAAATGGGATAGCACCAAGGCTCTTGTGCGCCATATTCAGCATTAGCAAGCTAATGATCCCATTGGGCATGCAAGGTGCTATTACGGGCTCATTAGCTTGCCATGCAGCACACAGAAACACCTGTCCAGTACTTTTAGTCTTACTGCCCAGAGCCCAACAATCCATTTACTCCAGACCATCTGTTTTAGTGCACAGTATGTACATATCCCTGGTATTTAATGGTCCCCCTACTCCCCGACTGCCCATTCTTTATTTTATATACATATCGCTGGTGTCTAGTGGTCCCCTGACCCATGATCAGCAAAGAGAAAGAACTGGTGTGCTCCGTAAAGGTCAGGTGCTGTAAAATATAAAACCAAAAATTCAATGAGAAGCAGCACTCCAGGCTAGCATTTGAAAAAAATATATTTCCCTGATGAAGAGGTCTTTGTGGCCTCAAAGCACTGGGCTGTTCGCACTTAGTTTTGGTATGTGAACCTAAGCATTATGCTTTTCTTACAATGTGTATTGGCACTGTATTTTGCATTGGTTATTTCAATATAAATTTTTTTTTTTTCCAAACGCTAGCCTGGAGCATTGTTTCTCATTAAATTGTCCCTGCCCCATGATCTCCTGTTCTGTATTTTACATACTGTACATATCCCTGGTGTCTAGTTGTCCTCCCATTCCCCAGTCGCCTGTTCTGTATTTTACATACTGTACATATCCCTGGTATCTAGTCATCCTCCCATTCCTTAGTCACCTGTTCTGTATTTTACATACTGTACATATCCCTGGTGTCTAGTTGTCCTCCCATTCCCCAGTCACCTGTTCTGTATTTTACATACTGTACATATCCTTGATGTCTAGTTGTCCTCCCATTCCCCAGTCGCCTGTTCTGTATTTTACATACTGCACATATCCCTGGTATTTAATCATCCTCCCATTCCCCAGTTGCCTGTTCTGTATTTTACATACTGTACATATCCCTTGTGTCTAGTTGTCCTCCCATTCCCCAGTCACCTGTTCTGTATTTTCTATATGTAATCCTGATAATCTAGTCGACCTCCTGCATGGTAGTCCAACCCCCCCCGCTGAATTTCCTGCTCCAAACCCACTGCCTCACACCACCCTCACCCCAGACACTATTTGGAACTGCTCCTGTTGGTGACTAGCACAGCTCTCTACTCACCTCCTCTGCAGGCCACTATCTGACTGTCAGTGAGCAACTGTGAATACTGTAGAAAGCTGTTTAGAAACATGTATATAAAATATGAAATGGGCAATTGGAGTTTGGAATCACTAGACACCAGGGATATGTATATAAAATATAGAATGGGTGATCAGTGGGATGGGGTGCCACTAGACGCCAGGGTAAACAAGGTATGACACAGAAGGGATAATCAGAGGATGTAGCCATTGCTCTATGTTAAGGTTAGGGTTTTGTCAGCATTAAACAGCATTGCAATGGCAGCTGTTTGGTGCTGCCAAAATCTTTGAATATACTGCAGCACCAGTTCTGCATGAGAGATCTGTCATTTGCATAGGAACAAGGGTATATTCTGAATATGTCCCCTTCCCTGATGACCAGCACTATTCAAAGTTAGTATGGCACTAACCCATGCAATATGGAGGGCAATATCTCCTAATTACACTAATCAATAAAATATAACATCATTAATACACATAGCTTTCTTAAATTTCCTACCAAACCTCAAAGCCAGAATTTCATTAAAAAACATTCAAGACATGGTGGGTTAACTATCCCAACCCCCCACACACACACACCCATTAGAGCCTGAAACCAAGAAATCACATTAACAAGATTTCAAATAGAATTGCAGCTGAAGACATGGGGCTCAATATTCAAAGGTTAGTGCTGGTGCAAATGCGGTTTGCACTGGCGCTAACCTCGATTTGCACTAGTGCTCCAGGCGGGACCATATTCAGAGATCCATGGAGTGCCCCTCAGATATGGCAGTGCCAGGGTACTGCGCCTTTAAAAATGAGGACGTTCCCTCAATGCATACCAGTGCAGGGACATATTCAACAGTTTGTGGCAGTGGTAAACTGCCCCCTGAGCTGCGTTGCTTACCACTTCCAAAAACCACATCATAACTGCACTCTAAGCCTGTGCCCCACTTCTTGAAAACAGGGCAACTGTACTGCTGCCGCCTGCCCCATGCCAAGCTGCTCCTCACTCTCCCAGATGCCCAGTTTCAATATGTAACCTGCCCTGGTGGTCTAGTGGTACCCTTGATTGCCTGTTGGTATTATTTGTAATATGCCCTGATGTTCTAGTGGTATCCAACCCCTGATAGCCCATTGATGTTATTTGTAATATGTCCTAGTGGTCAAGTGGGACCCCCGATAGTCCATTGGTATTATTTGTAATATGCTCTAGTGGTAACTTACCAATCACCCATTTTTTATTTGTATTATGCCCAGGTGGTCTAGCATTGCCCCAAACTCCAGTAGCTGGTCTGTATTTATTATAATAAACCCTGATGGTCTAATGGCTCCCCCCACCTGTCCACCTGCCGGACCCCAGCCCTGCATCCCTCCATACCCAAGTGCTGGTCCTGTGAAACTGGCAGCTGGCACAGTCCTCTTCTCCTTCCTCCACCTGCTACTGTCCGATAGTCATGGATCATAATCAAGTATAAGATCATGCTCCACGACTGTCAGACAGTGGCCAGCTATGAGGAGAGCTCTACTGGCTGCCATTTATGGGACTGGCAGTTGGGGTATGGTGGGGTGTAGAACTGCGGTCCTGGCTGGTGGGTGGCAGATTCACTATGCCAACAAGGCTCATTACAATTGATACAAATGGGCTGTTGGGGGTGGGGGATACCGCTAGACCACCAAGGCATATTCCAAATAATACTAACAGGTGATTGAGAGGTGGGTGGTACCACTAGACCACCATGGGAATAATATAAATAACACAAACATGCTATTGGGGAGGGACCACTAGACCACCAGAGAGTAACTCTGACACTGACAGGGGTGCTGAGGGGCTGATGCACCCTATACAAATGAGCCATAATGGGCATGCAGATGTCCCCTTAGCATCTTGCATGCTCAATGAGCTCATTTGCATGCTTTGGCTAAATATGGTCCACAGAGGACTTGGAACTACCCCTTTTTTTGGAAGCACTATTCCTGTGGGCTATATGTAACCCTGGTCCATGTTGAGGCAATGTAGATCCACTTAGCGGAGGCTTGACAATTGAGGCTTGGGCAATTTCTAACAATATGTCATTTAATGTGGACAAATGGATAGCTCTCCACCTAGGTGAAAAAAAAGCAAGATGAACTTACATTTTGAATGGTTCTGCCCTCAAATCCAGTTGATAATGAAACTGACCTTGAAGTAATTATAAATTCAAAATTCTCAGCTAGTAATCAGTGTAGGAAGACTACCCTAATTGCCAACAGACTAATCAGGGCTATTCAAAAAGGCTTTCATTTCCAGGGTCGAAACATGTATTATTCCACCTTATAAAACTTATGTTAGGCCACATTTAGACTATGCTGCATCTTTCTGGTCACCAGATTTAGTTAAGGACATAAAACTGTTGGATGGTATACAAAGACGAGTCACCCATCTGGCACCCAGACTAAGAGGAATGTCATATACAGATAGGCTCTATGAACTTAATTTACCCAACCTTCAAAAAAGAAGACAGATAGATATCTTCTAATGATGTTTAGCATCCTGCATGATGATGAACTTACAAAGCAGTTTAATATAACTCCAGTAGCTAGACCAACTAACCTGAGATCCCATCAGCATGTATTAACTAATAGAAGGGCAGACTACTTCACTTTTTGAAGCTCTAAGTTATGGAATAGCCTGTCTCAGTATTTTTTGACATCTCAGAATTTAACAAATTTAAGTCAGAACTAGACAAATTCCTGTTTGGAACAAGGACTAATACACCCACATGGAGTGGGAGGTAGTCACGATGGACCTAGTGCCTTCTTCTACCTTGTAAACCGAGTAATACCGAGTAATTGGTCAGATTCTTAGAGTCTCAGTAAGCAGTATAATTAAGTGCAACACGCTACACCTGGGGAGGAAAATCCGAGGTAGGACCTGCACACGGTGTGGGGATCCCATCCTTCTGCTGTAGTGGTGGAGGAAAGGGCCCTGGAACTGTAACAGACAAGGAGAGGAAGCATAACAAACAATATGCAGTCACTGTCAAGAGGCCCAGCTATGCTAGGGTGCAACAAAAAAGGGATGACAAGCATGGCAGGGAAAGTTATCCTCCATCTTTATAAGGCCTTGGTCTGGTCCCACCTGGAATACTACAGCTGAGGCTGTCAAGAGGGCTCAACACTAGGCCACCACAATGATCAAGCATGTAGCAAACAAAAACTAGGGGGAAAAGCTGGTGACCCTTAATGTGTTCATGATGGAAAAAAGGAGGCTGAGAGGGGACAGGAGCTCGGTTTTTGGTTTATTCTAGGGTGCTGACAAGATCAAGTTGGAGAGCTATTCTGGTGTGAATTTAATTGACCAACGTGTTTTCTGTTCTGTTTTGGTTACCTACCTTATAACTCTCTTGATGAAGTATTCGGCTCGCTGGCCAGCTGGCTCATGCTCACACACTCCAGTCGCCACTCAAAATCACCGACAAGTCGACCGACTGCTTTGCTGGACAAGACACACAGCACCGGCGCCGAGTTGGATGGATTATTTTGAAATGAATTCTGCAGGCTCTGCAATGCAAGAGGAAGAGAAGAGAAGAGACCGAAGCTGCTGCACTGTGGCCCCTTTAAAGTGCCCGCACTGTCGTGTCGTGTGACATCACGATGAGCGACAACCCAGCAGCCTGCAAGCTCTCTCTCTCTCTCCCCAACCAATCGGATTGCTCTCCAGTCGACTTGCGGAAGTTGCGGTACCCTTCCTGAGCTCCCCCCCCACCTTAGCTCAAAACTTGCCCAGCCAGTTCAGTTCAGCCACGGGGCCTGAGGGCAATGTTTGCTGATGCCGGCTGAGACAATTAAACTCCCTGCCCCCCACATCCTGACTCCCAGCGCCGCCGCAGCCTTGTACGCACATCAAAGGGGCCCAAATGAGGAGAGAATAGATCGAGATGACTGTCTACTGCCTGGCTGCTCAAAACAAAAACAAGGTACAAAATAAAGGCTTGGGTGGGCCAGACGGGTGTTGGGGGGGTGTCGGGGCCTGGTGGGGGTTGGGGGGGAGGTCAGGAAGGCTCAGAGCAATGAAGAAAAATTGCTACCAGGAATGAAAGCAGGCGGGGAGTGAGCACTAAGCGCATTTGTTATCCCCCACACACACAGCTGCTGTACACTGTATGTACTCATCGGGGGGGCCCACCCGGAATTTTCTGGGTGTCCGGGCAGGCCAGTCCAACCCTGGCTTTATAGAACATAGGATCAGAGAGTAGTGGCAGTTAAGGGGGAGTTCCTAATAATTAAAGGAAATATACTAAAAACTCTTTTGTAAAGTGAAGATGAATCATGTGTTTAGTGAATTTGTTTAGTATTGTTTTTCTGTTGTGATGAGTGTTTAATTATTCCTGTTTCTTTTGTGATTTCGGTACACTGAATGTTGATGTAAAATTTGAATCTGACTGACAGATCATGTGATTCTCTGAGCTCTAAAAAAGCTCTCTCAGCAGCTTTCAGTCAGTCAGCTACTGAACTGCAAGACAGAGACTGCCTGAGACAGCCAGTAGCTAGGCTTCACTGGTAAAGACAAAAGTCAGTGTCTGAAGTAACCAGACCTGTAAAAACTGTTATTTATTTGCATCTGTTAAAGTGTCTAAAGACTTCCAAAAGCAAATAAATTGTGCCATCCTGCAGGACTTTTACCTATATTCTTCCTGCTGTGTCCTTCATCAACACCCATACTGTACTTCCACTTACAGTGTGCAAAGTGGGATTTGAAGCCCCACCTCCATTTGAGCATATTTGGAAGTGTGGGTGGGGTTTTCTGCTTTGCAGTTTGTAAGTGTCAAATGGCTGCTGGCTGAGGAGGTGAGAGGAGGGCTGTGTCAGTTGCCAAACATTTTTGGACTATGTAATTTATTTACGCAATGTAGAGTAAGAGGGTAGGTTTGGGATGGGGACCCACTAGACACCAGGGAACAAATCAAAAATAATTGAAGGTTTTACTGTAATTCTTAACCTATTTCTGAAAGAAAAGCAACTTTATATTTTAGTGATCAGTTAGGCGACCGGATTGGGGGGGGGCATGTTGAAATGGTATGTGATGTGCTGTATTACAGGGAGTTCATCTACAGGGACATTTCAAAATGTCACCAAAGGCACTGAAGCCCATTTGGTTTTGCTGTTTGTAACTCCCCCCATTGCCCCTCACATTTTTATGTTGTGTCCTTCATTTTCTATTTCTGAAGCATGGATGCCTTTCCCTGTTTGAAATCTCACTGTATGCTCTACAGGTCAGATGGGCTTGCTGTTTGGGAAGCCCCTCCCCCCCGAACACACATTCACAGTTGTCTGTCTAATTATTTTTCCATGTCTCTGCATTTGCTGTGTGTATCTGTCAGACTATTTTGATTTTTCTGTGTGATTTATACCCTGATTATCATGTTTTTCTCTACAGATTTTTTTTCTATTCAGCTGGAACATGAAGGACATGAGCTGAATGAATGGGGCTATTTACTGCACTAGAGTGAGAAAATGACATTGGGGCCCAATTCCAAGATGATGTCGCATCTTGAAGGCATATGCAAATTGCAACATTCACTGCTATGCCAGGGACCCTGCACCCGATTACAGAACAGGCAGGGTCCCCAGCACTTATGCTCTGCG
Source organism: Neoceratodus forsteri (assembly GCA_016271365.2). Classification (NCBI taxonomy): domain Eukaryota; kingdom Metazoa; phylum Chordata; order Ceratodontiformes; family Ceratodontidae; genus Neoceratodus; species Neoceratodus forsteri. Next base: position 400,945,494 of record CM057454.1, read on the forward strand.
ACATGCGGCAGCTGCAGGGTTGTGCCACAGGAAGGGCACAGTGAACCTGGATGCCACAAGTTGCCAACAGCAGGGCAGAGTCCCCCAGCCCCAAAACAGACCCACAAGCCCCTGTGGGCCATGGGGGTCAGCAGAGTGGCACAGGCTCAAGGGTGGCACCAGTGAAATGTGGACCCTGGTGCCGGTGGGTGGCACCCCGACATTGGGGGGGTTGCACTGTAATGGAGGGTCTGTGGGGCATGGCTGTGTGTGGGCCATGGCACTGCAGGGGGTAACTGCTGTTTTTCCAGAATGGAAGCCCCTTAGACCAGCTAACAGCTGGTCTAATCCTGCAGTGCCGCAGTGGGTCTTAGAATAGCGTAATGGAGTTACAGCAGCCACCCTCTCAGAATAAGATACAGTTGCTGCCATAATCCCCTTCACCATGCCATAGGGGCTGCAGCCAGCAGATGTCCCCTTGGGTGCAAGCCACCCACACCATGGTGCAGGCCACCTCTTGGAATCCCGATCGGCATAATGCATATCGCGAGATGTGACTTGCACCTTTGGGTTTGGCGCAAGTCACCTTGTGACATGCATAACCTGATTTAGAATCTGGCCCCAGGAGTCATTTACCTCATCTAACGAGTGTCAGCACACATACATTGAGACAGAAAAAAAAACAGACAAGACAGCCATTTAGCAATCTGTTTTACCAAATCCAACTGATAGCAAATAACATAAACTACATGAGCTATATTCCTCAACCATTATCCATAAGATCATTTAATGTACTATACAAATAGCACAGTGTTTGAAGACTTTGATTTCCTATCTCCTTTAAGTTGCAAAGTGGCTTGTGACCAATGTGTAAAATATCCCCCAAAAGCCTGTTCATGTTATTTACTGAAATAAGTACAGTGAGCTGTATAATATTTTAAAAAATTATTTCCCTGTATCACAGTTACATTTTTTCATGTAAGGGCCGTATATTAAATATGATGCTGCCTACATTTTTTTTATAAGAATGCAGCACATACAGGTTTCAGTAAGTTTCAGATCGAATATACTAAAAATTGGGCTCCATGTAAAGGTGTAGAACAGCTGAACTGCCAGTCCTGACTTTCACTTTCCCATCCCCATACGTCCTCTGAACATGTGGTATTTAAACTAAAGCCCAACTCCTTTCTGTCTCCCAGCCCCATTCAACAGCATTGAAACTGTTCTGCACGTGCAGAATGCTAACTCCAAACCCAAAGGATGGAGCTGACTCCTAATACAAAAAACACATTTTTTTCAACTGCAAATTTCTCAAAAAAACACAAAACTCCCAGGCATCGACCCCCTAAGGAAATCCTTCCCCACCAACCTACACAACCATACAAAATTTCAAAATTTAAAGATTTATAGTTTTTTATCTAGACAAGAGGAAAAATTCAATAAAGAAACAAATTGAAACAAAGGAAAAATTATATTTTTTCACACTTTAATGTCTCTAAAAATACTGAACCAATTTACATGAGACATTCAGAGATTTTGGATTCTGCCATGTACAACAAATCCTGAAAGTTTCATGTAAATCTGTAAAACAGTCTTTCTGTAAGCAGCAAACAAAAAAATCAAGTTTATCATAGAACTCACCAGCCTTCCAAACTATAGGGATGCAACGCACCTCTATAATATTTGCCTGCATCTATTTCTGATGCTGTGTATTGTAAATTGCTTTCTCTGCTTCTCCTGATTCCTGTATATTTTTACCTACTATATAGCTTCATTGCATTATACTGATATCTGTACTGTATGACTGGGTATATTTTAAATGTTGAGCATTGTCAATTTTTCCTCCCCTTTTCTCCCATGTACCCACTCCCTACCACTTTGCAACTGTAAATGAACCCTTCTTGGACTCTGTTTCCTCACTTGGTAAAATATATTTTAAATAAATAAACATTATTCGACAAGTCCACCAGAACTACATAGGTACCTAATGATTGGAGAGTGGCCCATATGGTGAAAATATTAAAAATGCTCCAGGGCAGAACCAGGAAACTATAGCGAGTGAGCTTATTGTCCATACCAGGGGAGGTGCTATAAACAATCATCAGAAATAAAATTGTTGAACACTTACAGAAAAAAAAACTTGGACTCAGTAGCCAGTTTGCATTCTGGAATGGGACATCATGCTAGACACACCTCATTGTATTTTTTAAAAATGTTACAAGGAACTATATTTTGGAAATTCCACAGATGTGTTTCTGGACTTCAGTAAAGCCTTCGATACTGTACCACACAGGAGGTGAGTTCAGAAACTAGAAAACCTAAGTATAACTGAGAGTGTGATGAAATAGGTTTATAACTGATTGTAGGATAGGAAACAAAGAATCATAATTAATGGTAACTTACCAACACGGAAACAAGTGGCCAGTGAGGGTTCACAGGGGGTCAGTCCTGGGTCATACATTGTTCAATATATTTATAAGTGACTTGGAGGTGGGTTCCACTAGCTGGATCACCAAGTTTGCCAATTACACCAAGATGGAAAAAATGTTTACATCACAGCAGAAGATAATGAAATGCAAAAAAATCTGAATAGGTTTGGGAAATGGATAACATGATGGCAGATTACAATACTGAGAAATGCAAGGTGATGCACTCAGGAAAGAAGAATATAAAAGCAAGATACTACTTAAATAGCAGCGATTACTGAAACAAATCAGGAGAAAGATTTGTGCGTATGGATCAGTAGCAGCTTTAAATGGGAGCAGCAGCATGAGTCAGAGGCTATTAAGGCAAATAAAATCATGGCATGCATTAGGAGAAACTTTGTAAGCAAGCCGGAAGATGTTACAATGCCCTTCCACAGATTTTTGGTCAAGCCCTACCTTGAATACAGTTTGCAGTTCTGTTCCTGTGTCTGAGAAAAATATTGACACAATGGAGAAAGTGTAGAGGAGAGTGACCAAAATGGTTAATGGCTCAGAAAACATGGGTTATAAGAACAAACTGACAGAACTGGGACTATTGTCCATGAAGAAGGGGAGAGGAAACATAGGAGAAGTTTGATTACTCCTAACCCACTAATCTCCCCCAACCTCCACTAACCCCTCTCTCCCATCACTATTCTCTTCTCTTTTGAACACCATTCTCCCCCAATCCTTTAATCTTCTAAAACAAAAAACCTTTGTACATAATTGTACATTTCCAGTCTATTAATTAATTCCTAGAGTTTGATTCATAAAATTTGTACTGTTGTTCATAAAATTGTACTCTCCATGCTCTCTGTATTTCCTGTGTGCCACAACCATTTGTATTGGCTGCTTATCTCCTTTGTGTCCCCTTGCTTCTTGTTATTTTATTACACTGGGTGCTTTTGAAAATAGGCAGTATTGCTCACATGCCTTCCAGTATAAAAATAAATAAAAACCAAAAAAGTATCTAAAAGAGATGACACTATCCTACTACATGCAACTCTTCACAGTGCACAAGGATGAAAGGACAAGGGGATACTCAATGTCACTGAAGGGATGAAGACTAAAGGGGAACATCAGGAAGAACTATTTTACAGAATAAGTAAACATTTAGAATAGACTGCCAGAGTATGTGATAATAACAGCTAATGGTCTTCAAGCTCAGATATGATGAGTACTTTGTGAAAAAGGTGCTGTAGGGTACACTCACTGAGTTGGTGGAAAGGAGGAATGTGATGGACCAATGGTCTTCTTTTCTCCCTCCCTCCCTCCCTACCTAACTAGGTATGTATATACTGTATGTATGTATGCATGTATGTATATATGTGTACTTTGACACAGGAAGGAGATTTCTCAAATATATTCTTTTTTGCTTAACACTTCCTGTAAGGTACCCCAGTTTTCTTTTTTTATAGAAGATGTTGCCCAGTGCTTTTTAGATATGTTTATATGTACAGTAACTGGGCCTATTATTGTTATACAGATGCATTCTTGAGTTCCTTTGTGAGAGAACTGTGAAGCAAAGCTGTACAGTTCTGCCACAGAAAGGAATTTAGAAGTAACTCTTAAAACCATAAGAGATGGCTGGCCTGACAGCACAGAGGTTCGATGCTGATGACTTGAGTTCGGGAATGAACCCTGACCATCAGTAGGCCAACTGGGGAAGGAGGACTGAGCATCTCATCATACTCTTTCCTTCTATGGGAAGGGGAGTCTCTGTGATCTGCTGCTATACAGTCACCTGGGTGACTACAGATGGCAGCACATAGGAAGCGCAGGATGAAAAGGAGACATTGAGTGTGCTTTGTCATCTGGGTGTGTCAGGCATTCCAGAACTCGATGAAATCAGTGTCTTCTTGGGAAGTGGACAGGGTTACAATGGGTAAAATGTCACAGGATTGGGAGAATGAAACCTCCGCTTGTCTACCACATTCCACACTGAACCCAACCCCCGGAATACCACCAGTCTCTCCTCTATTATGGGTGGCCACATTGATGCAGGGAAGTAATGCTGTGGAGTTGAAAGTGTACTTAGCCTTGTGGGGCAAGCCAAGGGGCAGCACAGTGCATGGTTGCAGCAGACTGGAGGTTCTGGGAAGATGGCTGGCAGAGTCTCAATAGGACAGGATCAGGGCACAATGGCAGAAGGTGGAAGGAGGTCCTACCTGTGGCCAGGGGATAAACAAAGTTGGAAAAAATCCTAAGATACACATGAACTGTACATATGAATATATTATAAATTATGTTAAACACCTTTGTTTAAAAAAAATTAAATTTGAATCTAAAATCAAAATGCTTTACTTTACAGCTTATTATAGAATCCCCAGTGTGGGAAATGGACTAAACCAATTGAACATAGAACATCAGATTTTAGAACTATTTGCATGAGACACCAGAGATACCATCTTATGGTTATAAGTACTGTGCACAGAAAGTTTTGAAATAAACATTCCTGATTGGCTGAAAATGATGTCATGAATTACAGTGAGGACTATCTGGGAGAGACTGCTAACAGATCTCAATCAGGCTGTTCAGCAGCATGAGTGTCAGAGAAGAAATGGCTGTGCTTCTGGCAACGTGTTCTTGAAAATGTATCCCTGAAGTAATAGATGAGGGTTTTAGAGTTTAATGTTTTTCATAGGCTTTGGAAGATATGGCACTGTGCAGAGAAGAGAATTTCTTAAATACCTTAAGAAATGCTTGCCTTGCCATTTTAATAGAAATGCTCCAACAGTCCTCACAAGGTTAATGCCTGTCCTTGCCCCACCAATGAAATCTATGGGTAGAATTTTTTTATTGCTCTGCAACACAAGAAGCTAAAATTGCTTAGTCCATACTACCTGTAAGACACGTCATTCCTCATACTGAAATTTCACAGGCTCGGCAATATAAGGAGGAAATAGAAACTGACACTTATTAGTTAGCAGTTTGAAATAAAGTAAAAGTAAAAGCTATACCTTTATAGTAAGATGTCTTAAGTTTAGACTTTTGGGTAACTTGTAAACAGGTACTGTATGGTTATTACTGTATATACAATTGCCTTTATGATTTTTAAGGCAGCACGTAATAAAAACAGTTTAATGCTCAGGTGATGTATGCTGGATTAAATTTTTACTTTCAGTTGTCAGAATGCATTGCTGAATTCTGAGAGCTGTAGCTCAGATTTACAGGGTAGACATTTAAAATATCAAAGAATCATTATTACATTATTATCATTTTTTGCTTTTGTGAAAGCAAGAAAAGTATGGGTGACATGGGGCAATATGACCTTTAGTTGAAACTAGTTTAGATCAGCATACAACTTGTTTCTATAGGCTGAAGTTAAAATTAATGTCAGAAAATATAAATAAAACTTAAAAATATGTTTTACAAAATGCCATATGTACAGCTAAAGGAGTGGGCCATCCTCAGTTTGACAACACTACGACACCCAACAATTATGTAGGCCAGTACTATATTATTACAACACACACACACACACACACACACACACACACACACACACACACACACACACACTCACAACTTTGGTTAACCCTGCTTTGGAAGAATTGACTTTCAAAAATGATGTAGAAACTTCCAGAATAAAGAGAGAATAAGTATTTGTCTCACAAAAAGAGAACACTTCAAATAAGATGACATCTGTTTTTTTAGGCATGGAAGTCACACATGACATATTTTGTTTCTGAAAGAAAGGATATTTTGTACCAGTAATATTTATATTAACTTACAAACACTGGACTCCTTTTCAAATACTAATCCCTGAAATATGGAACCTGGGAAGTATTTTGATTTCCAAACAACAGGAATGACTTTCAGATTTAAACCAATGTGAGATATGATTTCCACGAAAATAAAAATTAATGGAACCACTGCATATGCATGTTAGTTATTCAGTTAGTGAGTGAGTTAGTTAGTCAGTCAGTCAGTTAGTTAAATAGTTAGTTATCTCCACTTAGGAACCATGCTGCAAAAACTGCCACAGTGAGTAGCCTACTGAGTAAGCATACTGTGAAGTGTATATACCTGACTTGCTTGCAGTTACCATGAGTACAGCATATGAGGGATAATGATATTTAAGATGTGCTACTTGTGATATGGTTGTGAGTTCTTCCTTCATTCAAGTATGAGCAGAAGCAAAAAAATAGATTAGAAATAATGTTGCTAGCTAATTTTTCAAACTTTCTTTCACATTTATTATTATTTTTTGGAGAGGGGGTACTTCTTTTTTACTCTGAACAGTGCAGTGGAGATGTAACATCATTTTCAGTGGAGGTAAACGTTTACCTATTTCTGTAGCTTGGCAGACAGGGGCACAGGGAGGTTAAGCAAGTTGCCCATGATTGTGCAGTAAGTATTTGGTTCTAGCTAGGTATTATGCTGTGGAGCAGTGATTGCCAGACTCTAACCTGTGATCACATAACTTTGGTATTTGCTAATGAACTGCTGATCTATATCTTTTTGAAATGTGACTGTCATCTTATATGATTTTTCCCAGCTAATGTTCTATCAGTTACATATTAAGGAATAAATATATGGTCATAATATGATGTTACATGTATTTGTATGCATGGCATTTTAGCCCTGTATATACTTGTTTATTACTTGATACTGTATGAGTTCCCTATAATAGTTGTTATTCTCTAGTAACTGTATTTGTTGCACTGATTAACATATTCATTTATGCTTCTGTTTTGTTATGTTGTCTATATTTTGTTTCTTTATTCAGCTGAAGACTGCTAATATTGTGTGTGTGTATATATGTATATATTTATATAGGCTCTGCAAAAAACTTTGTTAATGCACCATTAGGGTTCCTTATGATTATACTTTCTCAAAAGTAGCACTGGAACGGCATACCAGAGATCTGAGGTTTGAATCCCAGTAGGCCACACTTTTCCTTTCTCATTTCCATCCTTGATTTAAAAATATGTATACCTTGCAGGGGTTAAACTGCACTGAGAGAAAGTGGTATTTCTATCAAAAAGTAGTGAAATTCTCTGCAAAAAAACTCATTAATGGACCATTAGGGTTCCAGCACCAAAAGTAGGGAAATGACATCTTAGGGTTTCCAACACTAAGACCCCACCCCCACCCATGGTTTCCCACCCTAACATGAGCATAAGGTTTTGCAACCCCAAGGCACACCCCTCACAGCTGTTCCTGCAAGCAGAGTGGAGGTAGGGTGACAGGGTTAGAAACCAAGGGTGGGGGTGGGGTCTTAGGGTTGGGAAACCTAAGATGTCATTTCCCTACTTTTGATGCTGGAACCCCAATGCTCTATTAACAAAGTTTTTTTGCACAGAATTTCCGTACTTTTTGAGAAAGTATAATCATAAGGAACCCTAATGGTGCATTAATGAAGTTTTTTGCAGAGAATTTCCTTTCATTTTGAGAAAATATAATCAAAGGCTTATTTGCTTGCCCTGCATTCCCAACCCTCCATAATTCTTTAAGATATTGTAATGGTATCCTTATTTCTCTGTGGGAGCACAGGGCCCTTTGGGCCCTGCACTCCCATCACTCCATACTCCTCTGCATATTTGTGTGTTGGAGTGCAGGTCCCTAATAGTATCCATATTTCTCTTTGGAAGTGCAGGGCCCTCGAGGCCCTGTGCTCCCATCCATGCATCAGTCCTTAGTAGTATTCATACCCTAAGAAACAAACATCTTTGTAACACTAAGCCAAACAGCTATCAATAACCCTAACTCTGGAACAAGTACTATTTAATGGGGGCACACACAATAGAAAGTATACCTCAGCACCCTGAACAATATCAGATATATACTCCCCCATTAACTTCAACAGACACATAACCTAACCCTAACTCTGGAACAAGTAATATTTATTGGGTGCACACATGACAGAAGGTGTACCTTGGCACCCTGAACAATATTAGATATGTGACCCCACTTAACTCCAACAGACATATAACCTAACCCGCACCTGAACCTGAACCCTAATGCTAACTCCAGAACAAGTAATATTGAATGGGGGGCACACAAGACAGAAAGTGAACCTCAACACCCTGAACAATATCATATACATGCCCACACTTACCTCCAAGAGATACATAATATAACCCTAATCTAACTCTGGAATAAGTTATATTTAATGAGGGGCACACACAACAGAAGGTGTACCTTGGCACCCTGAACAATATCAGATATGTGCTCCCATTAACTCCAACAGATACCCATGTGAGTGCAAAAATTCCTATGGAATAACAATAGAACTTTCACAGGCCATATCTTGCTCAATATTTGGTGTTAACTGTAACACTATATATGAAATAAAAGATCTCACTGAGTACTATGATATTAATGAATCATACCGAGGACAGACATCACAGGATACCTACAGCACCCCAATGTTTCCACTGAAATTAAACATGGTGCCAAATGCAGAATTCAAGGCTCATCTTCCCCAATCATCACACATATATGTATCTCCTCTTGGACTACAAGCTCACCAGGTTTCAGACAACTCCCTTGAAAGTTGACAGAGTTATGCCCCAAAAACCCCACACCAGATTTTTACCCATAATTCCTAAACCACTGGGGGTTAAGTGTAAACCTAAATTTATGTTACTCTTTGGGGCAAGCCCCATAGACTGGAGTGGTCAAAGTCCCCCTCCTACCCTTTCCTGAATGAACAAATTTTACTTAACAATAACAGTAACTCTAATCCTAACCCTAATTCCTAAACTACCGGGAGTTAAATGTCAGTCAACATACATGTCACTCTGTGCATCAAGCCACACAAAGTGGAGGGGGGGCAAGTCCCTCTTCTAAGCTTTCCTGAATGTACACATTTCCCTTAACCCTCCATAATTTTTTAAAGAGATTGTGATTGTATCCTTATTTCCCTATGGAAGCACAGGGCCCTGCACTTCCATCACTCCATACTCCTCTGTGTATTTATACAGGTCTTGCACTGCTATCCATCCATCAGTCCCTAGTAGTATCTGTCATTCAAACACTACTCCTTAATAGTATACATATTGGAGTGTGGAAGCACAGGGCCCACAGGGCCCTGCACTCCCATGCATGAAGTGACAAAAAAGCACTTGCATACATCTCACATTACAATATTATCCTATGGGAAATTTAGCAAAATGTAAAGCCGCAGAACTCCAGAGCAAAGTAATATATTTTCACCAAACCAGCAAAAGGCACATCTGTGAGTCAAGCCCTCAGTACCCTGAAAATTTCAGAGCAAAATTGCAAACCGTTTCTTAACACCATAGTAACAAAGAAAAGGATCTATTAACCTCCCAGCAAAATATTATCCTTTGGGAAAGCAACCAAAATTCAAATCCACAGAACTCCAAGCCACAGTAATATATTTTCAGAAAACCAGCAAAAGGCACATCTGTAAATACTGTTTCGCGATCAAAAAATCCTATTTCGCACAGCACATCTAACTTTTCAGATAGGAAATAATGGGAAACTTTGAAATGTAATAACTTTTGAACAAATTAATATTTTTTCACCAAACCTTCAAAAGACACATCTGTGACCTAAGACCTATACATCCTGAAAATGTTTGACCAAAACCCCAAACTCTTTTTGTGTAGTAACACGACAAAGAATTTGACAAAAAGTGGTAATTTTTAAATTTCTTGACACAGTGTACAGTATCTCCACACCCGTACATCTGACCATAACAAAACTTGCTACACCAAGAGATCATTGGTCCCCTAAAGTGCATACTAAAGTACATGTGAATCAATTGAACGGTTGTGAAGTTTTTACAGTTCATTTTATATTTAACATAGATGTGACTGTTAAACCCTACAGGCCAGCTGCACCTTGTATAATATAGATTATATAAATATATATATATATATATATATACAGTATATATATATATATATATATATATATATATATATATCTTTGCAAAAAACGATGGTAATGAAGACATTAGGGTTGTAAAATGCAAAGCGCACAAAGATCTGAAATGAAAAAACTTTAGGGATTGGGTCTCCTGAGTATTGGCAAATCAGTGGTGTTATCTTACTTGGGGTTGTCAAACCTAATGCCCACCCCCCAGCCCATAGCCTCCCATCCAAAGCACAAGATACAGCTCCAGCCTAGTGCTTCACAGTGATACAGTATGGCCAACATAATCTGTCAGAGTTTTCTTCACGCAGGGCCCAAGACATCACATTTGACCTCGTCTGAGCCAGGGTAGGGTTGGGCAATAGGGTTGATAACCACAAGTAAGACAACACCACTGATTCACCATTACTCCAGAGACCCAAATCCCTAATGTTTTTTTCATTTCCTGTCTTTGTGTGCTATGCGTTTTACAACCATAATGTCTGTATTAATGTAGTTTTTGCAAATAATGTCCCTTCTTTTTCTGATAGTGGAACTGTACACTCATTTGTGCAGGTCTCTTCAGGACCTGTGCAAAATTAGATAAATACAATATTGGAGACAGTCCTGAACCAGTACATGGGCCCAACAGGCCCAGGCACACATGCCGATACCTTGTGGGTGAAGCTCTTTGACCCATCACAGGGTGTGGTGTCTGCAGCAAAACACTGCTGTGTCCCTACCCAGGCCTGGGCTGGTGCTGCATGCTGCAGCACCTTCCCCATCAGCCTTCTCTCAGTAGACCAGCTCATTGAGTTCACACCTGAACCCGTTCTGGCCATCTATGTGTTCATCATTAGGGTGCCAAACTTTGAAATGCACCGCCCCCTCTCTGAGGTCTGACCCTACTGGTGTTGGAATATTTAGTTAGGGGGCATGGGGGTGGGGTGCAGGAGTACAGCCCCCCACATATACGGCAATTGGTGAAATTAAACCCTGGTGCCCTAATGACCAATGCACTCCAATGGGTGTGTTCCAAGGGTGAAACCCACCTGAACTCAGCTCACTGGCAGGGTAAGGCAACATGTTCCCCAGTGATGCAAACAGACATCCCTGAAAACAACATTACTCAATAAATTATTTGTTTTAAAATATTTTGGCCCCAAACTTTCAACATAGTCTTCTTATGACCTCACCTCATAAACCCCGTAGGTGAAAATGTTCAAATCCATACTGAAATGCCATTCTGTGCCACAGTTGCAAAAACATATTTCAGGCAGGCTGTGAAAAATAACAGCTGTACTGTTCATGAGGTGGTGTTAAACAAATGGCTATGTTGAAAATTTGGAGTCAAAATAATAAAAATAACCGAAGTTACACACATGCGTGGAAAAGTCTCAACAAATGCAGCCATTTTTAGAATTTGTTTCATCAGATTTTCAACATAGGCATTTTGGGGCCCCACCTCATGAACACTGGCACTGTCATTTCATTAATCAGTCACAAAAGATGATTTCACACAATGACCATGAAATCACCTTCCAGGCCCAATAAATGAAATAACAGTGACAGTGTTCATGAGGTGGTGTCCCAAAAAGCCCATGTTGAAAATTTGGTGAAAAAATATCTTAAAATGTCAGTGTTATAAACATAAGTTCAAAACACCATTGAAATACATTATACGGCACTTACCTTGATTCATCTGTTTGCAATTCAGCTTTGAATAGTGCAGATGTGTCCCAGTCCACATAAGATGACAGCAGCTGATCTTGGATGGTAAGTATAGTGCAAGGGGGGTGTTGGGTGCTCAGTGGGAGGGTCAGAATGAGGGAGAGGGATGACAGAGATGATGAGGGATCGTTTTCCTTTTTTGCAGGTTGCTAAAAATTAAAAAAAGATGTTGTGGGACTGTTTTCTTTTTTCTTGCAGGTACAAATACATTAATACATCTATCTTGGGACACTGGGGGTGGGCTCCTCAGTGTCCCGTACTGATGGGGGGAGATATAGTTAATTCCGACATGGGAAATGGGGCCCCCGATCTTGGTAGCATGCAATTAAACCAGGGGCTGTGGGGGGGCAGGGTCCCAACATCAGATGGTTTAGGAATAGAAGCAGTGCTACTGTAAAAAGACAAGTAGGCTGGAACTCTCCTACTCCTGCAGCAGCCTCTTTAATGAATACCAATGTCTGAGTGTTTGCTGTCAAATTATATAACTCCCACAGAACTCAGCAATATTTACAACTTAGAAGCATGAGAATACAAGCATTTGTCAATGCCGAATGTTGCTTGTTTCTATGTGCTGTCTAGGTATTTGGAAGTCATTGGAGTGCAAATATTGAAAATTAGCGAACTTACTAGCGTCCGAAGGAACTGCGCAACGCACGCTTGTAAAACAGTCATTTTTAGGAATTTTTTCACCAAATTTTCAACATAGCCATTTTAAGACCTCTGCTCATGAACAGTGTCACTGTGATTTTCTTAATGTGTCCCACATTGAGTTGCCCCACCGACTGTGCCATTGTACGCTACATGGGCGGAAACACATTTTGGGCAGGATGTGAAAATGACAGCTGTACTGCTCATAAGGAGGTGTGGAAAATGGCAATGTTGAAAATCTGGAGTGAAATATTCAAAATTGGCAAACCTATGAGCTGTAACCGCGCAACGACGCCGTAAACAGTCATTTTTAGGAATTTTTTCACCAAATTTTCAACATAGCAATTTTAAGATCTCTGCTCATGAACAGTGACACTGTGATTTTCTTAATGTGTCCCATACATTGAGTTCGCACACCGACTGTGCCATTGTGCGCTACATGGGCAGAAACATGTTTTGGGCAAGATGTGAAAAATGACAGCTGTACTGCTCATAAAGAGGTGTGGTAAAATGGCAATGTTGAAAATCTGGAGTGAAAATATTGAAAATTCACAAACTTACAAGCGTGCATAGGAACTGCGCAACGCACACTCGTAAAACAGTCATTTTTAGGAATTTTTTCACCAAATTTTCAACACAGCCATTTTAAGACCTCTGCTCATTAACAGTGTCACTGTGATTTTCTTAATGTGTCCCATACATTGAGTTCGCACACCGACTGTGCCATTGTGCGCTACATGGGTGGAAACATGTTTTGGGCAGGATGTGAAAAATGACAGCTGTACTACTCATGAGGAGGTGTGGTAAAATGGCAATGTTGAAAATCTGGAGTGAAAATATTGAAAATTAGCAAACTTATGAGTGTGCGTAGGAACTGCGCAATGCACACTCGTAAAACAGTCATTTTCGAATTTTTTCACCAAATTTTCAACATAGCCATTTTAAGACCTCTGCTCATGAACAGTGTCACTGTGATTTTCTTAATGTGTCCCATACATTGATTTCACACACCGACTGCGCCATTGTGCGCTACATGGCGGAAACACATTTTGGGCAGGATGTGAAAAATGACAGCTGCACTGCTTATAAGGAGGTGTGGTAAAATGGCAATGTTGAAAATCTGGAGTGAAAATATTGAAAATTCGTGAACTTACGAGTGTGCGTAGGAACTGTGCATCGCTCGCTCGTAAAACAGTCATTTTTAGGAATTTTTCCACCAAATTTTCAAAATAGGCTTTTTGAGAGCCCACCTTATGAACACTGGCAGTGTCATTTCATTAATCATTCTGGAAAAGTGATTTCACACAGTGACTGCAAAATCACCCTTCGGGCCCGAATAACGCCATGACAGTGACAGCATTCATGAGAAGGGGTCCCAAAAACCCCATGTTGAAAATTTGGTGCAAAAATTTCCAAAAAAAATGTCTGAGATATGCAATAAAGTTGAAAACCCCTATCTATCCCATTATACAGCTTACCGGCATTTCCTCAGTTCACGGTCGGCTTTGAAGAGTGCAGACGTGTTCCCGGTCCACCGATGATCGCCAGCCAAGCTCCGGAGGTAAGTATGGGGTGAGGGGTGTGGGAGGCAGGGTGCGCAGTGGGTGGGTGCGGGTTGTGGGAGGGGGTGGGGAGACAGCGATGGAATGTTTTCTTATTTACAGGTTTTTTTTTTTATTCAGACGACACGGGATGTTTGTCATGCTGGGGTGGGCTCCCAGCGTGGCAGCAGGGAAAGCTGTTTGGGGGGACATGGAGCTGATGGGGGATTGGGCACCCCCGTCAGCCAAAACAAGATTTGCCATGCTGGGGTGGGCTCTCAGCATGGCACCAAAGCTTTGGGGGGGGCATGCAGCCTGGAGCTGACGCAGATTGGGCACCCCATCAGCTATAACAGTTTTTGCCACGCTGGGGTGGCTCCAACATGGCATCTGGACAGCTGTTTGGGGGCATGGAGCCAATGGGGGATTAGGCACCCCTGTCGGCCATACAGTGTGTGCATGGGGGGGAGTGCATCAGCACATAATATGCGTGCTTGCACGTGTGTGTGCGTGGGGGGGAGACCAGCGGAGCTCTCCCTTTGAACTGTATGCCACTTCATTTTCAGCTTGTCATAGACAGTTGCAGCAGTGATTGGTTAACTGGGGCCGTGCCTGCAAACACACTGAATGCATTGGAAGACGGGTTGACTCACCTCCGAAAACTCGGATGATGGCACTATGTTTCTTGCACATGTGTGCAAGCAACATAAAAATGACTAGTGGTTGCCATACTGAATAAGAGGTTCTGGCTGCCTGGTAATCATGAAGCTCTTTTTCTACTGTACTTCATGTTTATGTTTTCAGTGCTATGAGAGTAACAGCTGCGGGCATGAGCAGATGAGCATTTTCTAACTTTCCAAGTATATTTATATTTAGTCAGTCATATTTCTCATATTAACATACAATGAACTGTAATATAATGATTCTGGTCTCTTTACAAACAGCTAAATGGGCAAAACAAAGGTGTTTGTTGCTGTTTTTAAACTTCCATTGTTGAGGCAATGACAGGCTAAAACATAAGTACAGACAATGAATAAAAAGATGAAGCATCATGATGCTTTGCATTATTGGGGTATGTGCATTTGTGTTTTCTTTAAAATTTGGCTATATGGCCAATATCCTCCAGGATAACCCATGCCTCAGGACATTGCTCTTGGTTTCTTTTGTAGTTCTTTCCCTTCTCTATTTTGGGCTCCCCATTACCCAAAAAAATAACATCCCCCTTAAGGGGTGGCTGGCTCCCTCTCCCTGGGCTAAGACACAGATATGGCACACTGATGAGTCCAAATGAGCACAAAACACATGTATGTGTCTGCTGTTCTTAGCCTTTGCTGATTGTATTGTGAGGTCTTCCAGCACCATGCAATTCTGCTTAAAGTTGAGCCAGTCCAAAGTATCTAATGGGGATTTGCATATGTTTCCCATGATGCGTTGCATTATTGGGGTATGTTCAATTGTGTTTTCTTTAAAATTTGGCTGTATGGCCAATATCCTCCAGGATAACCCATGCCTCAGGACATTTGCTCTGGGTTCTTTTGTAGTTCTTTTCCTTCTCTATTTTGGGCTCCCTATGGCCCAAACAAATAACATCCCCCTTAAGGGGAAGCTGGCTCCTTCTATCTGGGCTAAGATACAGATATGGTACACTGATGACGCCAAATGATGATGAAACACGTGTATGTGTCTGCTGTTCTTAGCCTTTGTTGATTGTATTGTGAGGCCTTCTGGCACCATGCAATTCTGCTTAAAGTTGAGCCAGTCCAAATTCTCTCATAGGGATTTGCATATGGTTCCCATGATGCTTTACATTATTGGGGTATGTGCAATTGTGTTATCTTTTAATTGTTGACTTCTAACTGCTCTATGCCTGTGGCATGTACTTTGTTGTTTAGCAACTGATATTACATATCACAATTATTCATTACAGCAAATTATAAGTCACGACACAGCAG
This sequence comes from Neoceratodus forsteri, assembly GCA_016271365.2. Taxonomy (NCBI): domain Eukaryota; kingdom Metazoa; phylum Chordata; order Ceratodontiformes; family Ceratodontidae; genus Neoceratodus; species Neoceratodus forsteri. Next base: position 400,961,640 of record CM057454.1, read on the forward strand.
GGGTTGCACTATACAACACAGCTGTTGTTTGTTAAATGACAGCTGTGTCATATAGTGCAACCAGCTCCTAACCACCAAATACATTATATGGCTTTAAGCTTTATTCCTCAGTTCACGGTTCGGCTTTGAAGAGAGCAGATGTCTACCGGTCCACAGTAGATGACAGCGTGCAACCTCTGGAGGTACGTATAAAGTAAGGTGAGGGGGTGCGGGGTGACGGGTGCTCAATGGCATGGTCAGAATGAGGGAAGGGGAATGGTGGTGATGATGAGGGACCATTTTCTTTATTTCAGGTTTAAATAAAAAAGTAAAAACAGATGTTGGGGATGGTTTCCTTTTTTGCTGGTATAAAACAAACAAAAACAAACAAAAAATAGTCAATGTGTTTGTCTGAGTTGAGTGATGGAAATTGTTATCAGTGCAATTAGCTAGGTGAAGAAGAAAACTGTGAATTAGGGGAGTGGCTTAAGCAGAAGGAAGACAGGTGTTTGGATTTAAAAGCTGCACTAGATAACTTTTGGCAGAGAACAGCAAGAGGAAGGAGGTACTGTTAGAACTTTACTACTCTACTGGGACTAAAGAACTAGAACTCTACTACTGGGACCTTCAATTTATGCTAAAAACAAACAAAAAAAAGAGTTAGTGTGTTTGAGTTGGGTGAAGGGAATTGCTATCTGTTCAGTTAGCTAGGTGAAGAAGGAAACTGAATTGGGGGAGTGGCTTGGGTAGAAGGAAGCCAGGTGTTTGGATTTAAAAACTGCCCTAGATAACTTTGGTCAGAGAACAGCAAGAGGAGGGAGGTGCTGTTAGAACTTTACTACTCCATTGGGACTATATTGCTTTCCATCCCTCCCCCCCACCTCCCACACCCTTAGCCAGTTCTATTTTTATAGGCACAGGATTTGACTGACAACAGAAACTTCCTGTTTGGGAGCAGGAAGGAGTGATCACAGATGCACAAAAGACTCACCATCCTAGAAGGAAAAGAGTAGCTCTCCATCCCCCTAGCTGCTGGAGGTCTGACTCTGAGCAAGAAAGAAAGAGACTACTGAGGAATATAGGAACTTCCTGTCCCAGAACAGGAAGATCAGGAGCGTTAAGGGCACAGAGGCAGTAGGAAAGTAGGGAGAAAAAAATTATATAAAATAAAAAAAATAAATAAACAGAGAGAGGAAAGAGTAAGTATACAAAATAACAGTTAAGGGGCCACAAATAAGACATAATGGGAGTGGTGCAGTGCAGTGGCTGTGGAGAAGTAGTCTTCCAGGAGACATTCTGGAGGGTGCAGTGTTATCCCATCTGCAGCCACCTCTCTGGGCTGAGGGACGAGATTGCTTATCTCCAGGCTGAGTTGACCAGGATTCAGGAGACCTCCTCTCCCACCCAGGGACCACCAGGGCCACCGCCACTGTCTCAGAGGTTGCCAAGAAAGAGGAGCGGTTGGACCACAGTGGGCTCAGGGAGGGTGAGGGTGGTGGAACAGAGGTGCATCCCTTCAGCTGTACCTCTCCACAATTCATATGCCATTCTGGCAGAGTGTGGTTCCTCTATGGAGGCACATACAGTGGAGACCAAGGAGGATGCTGGGAACCTCCACAAAGGAGACCCGCAGGAGGATGGCATGGGACCCCATGGGGAAGGAAACAACTCCTGGTGGGGGACTCCATTGTTAGGAGGGTAGAACTGGGGGAGGGAGGGGAGGAAAGGTGCCTGCCTGGCACCATTGCTTAGAGGGACAGGGAGCAAATCCTCAGGAATGTGGGAGCAGCTATACGGGGAGGGGGCTGAATGTCATTGTCCACCTAGGGGCAAATGACCTGGCTGGGAAAGGGATCAGAGCAGTGCAGGAGAAGTTTGTGGAGTTAGGAAGGGGAATTAGACAAGTAGCACACATGGTAACCTTCTCGGAGAAGCTGCCTGTCTATGGCATGGGTGAGGCTAGGGTGCTCCACATCATGGGATTCAATCAATGGTTTAAAAACTGGTGCAGAGCTCAGGGTTTTGGCTTCACTGGGGACTGGGGGTCCACGTGGAGGGATGCAGGCCTATACTGGCATGATGGTCTGCATCTGTCTGGGAAGGGAATCAGGATCCTAGGTGATAGGTTTAAATGCTTTATTGGCAAGCATTTAAACTAGCCAATGGGGGAGGCACTGAAAAGGAGCAGGAAAATCCTAGCCCCCCCCAAAAATCAGGGTAGTTAGTGACATAAACACCAAGATAAAGAAGTCAATAGGGAGAAGGCCAGGGTTAAAAGCAGAAAAAGGCAAAGGCAGTAAGAACAAGGATGAGGCAAAAAGGGGTAAGGCCATCAAAAAATAGAGGGTAATGAGAACCAATCCCCGTAGTCTAGATAACAAGCTCCCTGAACTGGTGGCCTTGATGAAAGAGGGATGCCTGGAGACTGGAAATGACACCATAATCTGCACAGGGGTTGTATACAGAACCCCATCTCAGGGGGAGGAAATGGACAAGGATATGATAGAAGGCATCCTTAAGATGGCAGAGAAAGGGGAGATATTGTTGATGGGGGACCCGAATATGCCAGATGTTAACTGGAGCACCTCTGCTGCAGCCACATCCAAGTGCAGGACCATCTCGATGTCCTACAGGGGGCATGCCTCAGACATCTAGCATTGAAACCCACTCAGGAGGGAGTAATTCTGGACCTCATACTCTCAAATGGGAACAGAGAGAGGATCTCAGATCTAGAAGTGGGTAGCCATCTGGAAACAAATGACCACCAAACAGTGTGGTTCATGATGCTCAGCTGCAGAGTCAAGCCATACAAAAGTGAGGGTACTGGACTTCAGGAGGGCTGACTTTGTCAAAATGGGAGAGTGCCTCAGAAAAGCACTAGAAAACATGCAAGAAGTAGGGGTAGAGCAACAATGGGGAAACATCAAAACTACCATCACAGAGGCAACAAGCCTTTGTGTGAAGCAAATAAACAAATCAAAATGAAAGAAAAAAATCACTATGATTCTCAAAAGAGGTGGTGGGGAAGGTTAGGGAGAAAAAGATTGCATTCAAGAAGTATAAGGAAATACAGAAGAAGCAGGACAGAGAACTGTACCAGTTAAAGCAGAAGGAAGTGGGGAAGGCAGTCAGAATAGCAAAGGCAAAAACTGAGGAAAAGATAGCCAACTCAGTTAAGAAGGGGGATAAAACCTTTTATAGGTATATTAGGGAGTGAAGAAAGACAAAGGGAGGGATCGTGAGGCTGAATAAAGGGGAGATTGGGTGAGCAGAGAGGGACAGTGAAAAAGCAGGGATACTGAATGAATACTTCTGCTCAATATTCACAAAAGTAGAGGAGGGGGAGATACCTATTCCAATCAATAGAAGCACTCTGGATAGGGTGGTCGAGACTAGTCCTTTTACAGAAAAAAAGAGTTCTGAAAGAACTCCTAAAACTGAGGTGGACAAAGCAATGGCATGACGGGATTCTCCCCAGAATTCTAAAAGAACTAAGGGGAGAACTAGTGACACCACTGACTTCACTTTTTAACAAATCAAGGGAGGATGGTGTGGTACCTGAGGACTGGAAGAGGGTGGATGTGATTCCCCTTCACAAAAGTGGGAGCAAGACAGAGTCAGGAAACTACAGACCTGTCACTTGGATGGAATCTCTTCTGAAGGAAAGAATTGTTGAGTACCTAGAGGCCAGTGGGGCACAGGACCCAAGGCAGTGTGGATTCACAGTGGGAAGGTCATGTCAGATGAATCTAATCGATTTCTTTGACTGGGTGACCAAAGTAGTAGACCAGGAAGGGGATGTGGCCATGGCCTACCTAGACTTTAGCAAGGCATTTGACACAGTCCCACACAAAAGATTAATAAACAAATTAGCCTGCCTGGAAGTGGGTCCCAGGGTGGTAGCCTGGGTAAAACATTGGCTGGACAACAGGACATAGAAGATAATAGTAAACGGAGTCTACGCTGAAGAAAGGGGGGTTACTAGTGGGGTACCACAGGGTTCAGTACTGGGTCTGGTCCTTTTTAATGTCTTTATAAGTGACATTGCAGAGGGACTGGAAGGAAAAGTATGCCTCTTTGCAGACGACACAAAGATCTGCAACAGAGTTGATACAAAAGGGGGGATGGAAAGGATGAGAAGGGACTTGTGAAGGTTGGAGAAATGGTCAGAAGTATGGCCGCTTAGATTCAATGCAAAGAAGTGCAAAGTAATGCACCTGGGAAACAAAAATCCAGAAGAAGAGTACACAATGGACGGGGAGGTAGTAACAACAAAAATGGAAAGGGACCTGGGGGTAGTCATATCAGATGACCTAATGGTTAGCAAGCAATGTGAGAAGGCAGTAGGGATGGCTGAGGGGATACTGGGATGTATAGGGTGAGGCATCACCAGTAGAAAACAGGAAGTTGTTATCCCTCTGTACAAACAGGTAGTGAGATTCCATCTGGAGTACTGTGTGCAGTTCTGGAGACCCCATCTCCACAAGGACATAGACAGGATGGAGGCAGTCCAGAGGAGGGCAACAAAAATGGTGCAGGGTCTGCAACAGAAGCCATACAAAGAGAGACTAAAGGAACCTATAATATGTATACCCTTGAGGAACAGAGGGAGAGGGGGACATGATAGAAACTTTTAAGTACCTCAAGGGACTCAACAAAGTCCAAAAGGGTAGCATCTTTCAGTAAAAAATATGTGCAAGAATAAGGGGACACAATTTGAAGATAATGGGGGGACGGCTCTGGGGCAATGTGAGGAAGTATTTTTTCACAGAGAGGGTGGTGGACACATGGAATGGCCTTCCTGAGGAGGTTCTGGGGTCAAAAACAGTGGGAATTCAAGAATGCATGGGTCAGACATAAGGCAATTCTTGTGGGGGTGTAGGAAGAAATAGGCTGTTGGTTAACTAGTATCTGCAGCTTATACAGTAGGTAGGGAAAGGCCCGCCATGGCCATCACAAGGGGCTCCATGTAGACCTGCCAGGAAGTGGTCTAAGCCCCTTGCTATAGACTGGGACACTGTTCTGGGTGGGCTTCATGTGGGGTCGGTGGGCAGGAGTGGCACAGAGGGGCATAGGGAGGGTTGTTGTGTCAGTGGGGCAGTAAGGGATTGTGTTGGCACCCGTCAAGGTGCATATGCCTCTGAATATGTTATACATAGGTATATACATCGCCGGGTGTAACACATTCCCGTGACAACAACTCTCCTATGTCCTTGTGCCTCCTGCCCCATATCCCATCCTGGCATGGTTTACCCCCTCACCACCACAACCTATGCTGGTCCATCCTATGTTGCACCAGTGTGAGAGGATCCAGGTCCTTGCGGCATGTGCCGCTGCTACACCCCTGGTTGGGCGCTGTACTGCACTTGTGGCAATCCCAGGGATTTTGTCGCTGGGATCCTGCTTCTTTGCGGAATACGGTGCGTCAAGCAAAAATTGGGGTGGGGTGAAGGGTGTCTCTGTTGCACTGCTCTAATGCCACATGATGTGGCATTTTCCTGGGCTCCCAACCCTTCCCCTTTTTCATAGAGCAGCTGTGTTGCTAAGCTGAGGTCTCTATACTCTCAATGCAGGCACCAGACTGTACAAAACAAACACAGCACATTAAGTGACAAAAATGTCACCCTGGTGGGTGGAGGTTACTAACAGTCTGAAGCAGTTCTTTATTTGTTGGTAAATTGTTCACCAGTGCTTCATTTGTACTACACACTGCTCCCTTTGTACCATGTAGTATATGTGCGATAAATATGTTAATATGCCCCCGAACTGCTTTGTCCATTACATTTTTACCTGCAGCTCTCTCTCTATTTATTCATTTATTTATTTCAGATTAGGATTACTACCTTTGAGCCAAGGGCTTGTTTACAAAGGCTCCAAGTCAGAGGAAAGTACAAGTCATCACATGCTATTTACAATACAGTACAGCTGAAGAACAGTTAACAACAGATTAACATTAGCAATTATAAGTGCAGTTACAACACAAACCTTGTATAGGAGGACTGCAAGTGAGTTGTACATGACATGACACCTGCAGTAAAGTCAATGAGAGGCAACACTACGAGAGTGAGGTACATACTTAGGAAATAACAGGGAGTAACCTATGACAGGGGGGCTCCCAGTAGGTTAGGGGCACAAATTAGGTGCAGCCAGGCATGGCTTTGTCCGGGAGTGGTGGTGGTGGGGGGTTAGTGGAGGAGGGGCTGGAGAGGAAGGTGGGGTGGAAAGGGAGGGAGAGGGGGAGAGGGGGTGGGAAGTGTTTGGGGAGGGGGAGGAGATCAGTGGGGGTGGGGAGATGAGGGGTAGATGGGGAATGGGTGGGCATTCATCAAAGGCAGAGGTAAGGAGAGAGAAATTAGAAGGGTTAGATAGGACTGGGGGAAAAAACTAATTGTTGGCAGTCATTGGCCAGTGGTAACATTGACAGTCATGTAAGTTGGCAAGGTGAGATCATAGCCCTATTTTAAATTGGCTAAGCCTTGTATGATCGACAATGGCAGCAGGTAGGTCATTGTATCACTTGGGCCCGCAGTAGGAAATAGATCTCTGCGCTAGTGTACTACGCTTAAAGGGAATGATCAGCCCTCCTTTGGAGGCACTTTTTGTGTTGATGGAGGGTTGTGCATTTTCAAATAGAGCTGATGTAGTGCTAGGCGTAAGCCCCAGCAAGGATTTTTTTGCTAGCAGGCAGGCCTAGTATTGGAGCCTGAGGTGGCGATGGAGCCAGCCAGTTTCCTTGTATAGGATGCAGGAGTGTGCCTGCTTGTGTGCACCCAGGACCAGTTGGCAGGCCTTGTTTAGAAGTGATTTGACTCTCCTTAGTGCTGAGTCAGAGCCAGCCCCATATATGACGAGACCATAGTCCAATGAGGAAAGTGCTGAGAATGCAGGGTTGCTCTCTAAGTTGCTCTTCTGGTTGCTCTGCTCATCGCATTGAAGGCAGTTGTATTGCACATGGGACCCATATGCTTTGATGTATGGCTTTCTTCATTCCAAAAATTTCTGTAGATTGTATATGGATACCTCAGCAGTACAAGATGAGAGTTGCAGCAAATGTGCCAAAGATTTGCTTTTCCCCAGCAAGGATTTTTGCCCCCATGTTAAGTTGTTGCTTAGTGTTAGATGTGAATTGGGGAGGGGGCACCACTAGACACCAGGGAAATGGCATCTCACTGCTCTCACTGCAGCCCACAGCATGAGTTTCAGCTGCAGCTGCAGAAGTCAAGAAAGTCTTACTGCTCTCATACAGAGAATACAGGTGAAGGGCTCCTCTTGCTAAACTGTGCACCCTGAATTTTGAGTGCCCAGAAAATGTATTTCTGCAAACTTTTAAAAACAAACAAACTGTAGAATCTAGCTAAACCAGTCCCATTTAGCTAGGCTGAGGTGTTTGTTTTTAAAGGCATTTTTTTTATATACTTAAATGTTTGTAAGTTTAAACAGTTAAAAGAAAATGGCGACCACACGAAAAAGGATTTTTTTTCCTCACAAAAAAGGATTGGCCCCATATGATAAAGGATTCCTTCTCCATTTCAAACAGCTATCTTGAAGTGCTTACTAAGCATGCTCAGAACAGAAATTTTAAAATGTTATAACTTTGGAGCGGATTAATATTATTTCACCAAACCAGCAAAAGGCACATCTGTGGGTCAGCCCCTTTCTACCTGAAACTTTCAGACAAAAATTCCAAACCAGCTGGGCACTACAGGTCGCTCCAAAAAACAGCTTAAAAACACCAAGAAGCCCCGGAAAGCTCACTTTTTGTACTATCCAGATCTCAGAATCTGCACATCAGACCAGAACGAAACTTGGCACATCCAGGCATCTACCCCACAAGACCGTGCATTCAGACTTTTATGTAAATCCATTGCACAGTTGCAAAGTTATTGAAGTGCAAACACTTAACATTAAACTGCCTACTCAACCCTAAATATAGTGGTGCTATCGCACCACTATAATAATGGGTAAATGTGGTATACAAGGATGTATAGCCATAGAGAGGGTCAATTAGGGCCATAAGGCCAGGCACCCAAAGGGTGTTTTATTGATGTAATTAGTCACCTCAACGGGTATACTACTGATTGTAGACCCCAGTTATCAATTATTTATTTTCTATAATACATTAGGATGGTTACTATTTATGTACCTGTGGGTCAGTCATTTTGCTGTGTAAAGGACTTCCTGTTTTTGTCCCCTGGGGCTTTCCACAGTATAGTGGGTTTTTGCTTTATGGGTTTCTTTTTTTGGCTTCTTTGGGTTCCATAATGTAGGGTTCCCTGTATAAGGATGTGTGTGGTGATGATCCTTCCCTTAGCTCAGTGGTGGCATGTGGATTCCAGTTCTGTGGTTCTAATGCACACCATCAGAAGTGCAGCTCATTATGTCTGGGACAGCCAGAGTGCATTGGGAGTTGAGCCTCAAGGGACTTTTTTTTTGTAGGTAATTTTTCTCCCTTGTTCTGTTCTGTTTCTCACAGGTTGGGGGGGTGCAGGTTGTTTTTTACCCAAGGATTTTACTGTTATTTTGTTGTGCTGTTTTTTTTATTTTTTTTTTTATTTTACAGGTTTGAAGGGATGGCTTTCTAGGTGTATGGATTAATGTGGTAATTGATTACTAGGTTTGGTAACTGGCTGATAATTAGTGTTGTTCCATGGGGTTTAATGTACTGTGATTTGTACATTTAATTGGTATGGTTTATACTTTTAATTGATAGATTTATAGAAAAACAAATGATGATGAATGTTCTGTCCATGTACGCTATATGTAATATTATACTGGTGCAGCGGTGCTAAAATAGGTTGAGTAAGGTTTTTTAATGTTAAAACCCAGTTTTTCACTTCATCAGCCTTTGGGACATTTGATGAAATGGCCCAAAATGTTTTATATGCAGTCTGGCTGGCAGGGTCAAAAAAGGTAAAAAGTATTGTGATGACAACTTTTATGGTTTCCAAGATATGGAGAGTCGATTTTTAAATAAGTGCATTTTTTCTTGTACTTAATACACATTTTTATTACTCTCATGTACAACCTAGATGGTACAGAATTTTTTCACGAAACTTTCAGGGTAAAAGCTGTCCATTCTGAGGTAGTCCATTTCAAAGGTTTTGTGAAACAATATCAAATGGTTCCAGAGTTATAAGAATTTTATGCATTTTCTGAACATGCTCAGTAGGGTTTTTGGATAAGCCTCTGATATGAATGATAGAAAAAACATTGTTTGTGAGAGTTCCTCTATCAGAAATTATCAGTTGTGAGAAAAACTATTGATAGTAACAGATGCAAAACACTAAAAATACATAAAAATGATGTATTTTCTAAACAAACACCTGAACCTAGGCAAACAGGAACTCTTTTGTTAGTTTCTGTTGTTTGTTTTTTAAAATAATAATGCCAGAAATACCTTTTCTGGGTACCTCAAAATCTAGGGTACCTAGCTTAGTGAGAAGAACTCTTCGTCTGTGTTCTCTATATGAGAACAATGGGACTTCCCTGACATCTGCAGCCAAAGATGGAGACATGCTGCCAGTTTGAGTGCCAGCAGTGAGCCAGCGACAATCTCTCTCTCTCTCTCTCTCTCTCTCTCTCTTTCTCTCTCTGTATCTATCTATCTATCTATCTATCTATCTATCTGTCTGTCTGTCTGTCTGTCTGTCTGTCTGTCTGTCTGTCTATCTATCTATCTATCTATCTATCTATCTATCTATCTATCGCAGTGGTTCAGGAGCTATATAAAAAAAAGAAAGACTGCCTGCCTTGGGTCCTGACTGACCTACTGCTGAAAAAAGAGCCATCACAGTGACCCAGGTTCAGAAACAGATGGACCAGTGCTGTGGAGGGCTGACTCACTGGGTACCTCACCTTCCACCACAGTGGTGACCCAGGTTCAGAAACAGATGCAGGTCGCTTGGGGACCTGCCAAGGAAGAGAGGATTGAGCACCCATTGGACTGCTCTCCTCCATCAGGAAGAGGGGTCATCGTGGCTCACTGTTGACTGCCATCTGGAGGAGTCTGGGTGGCAACACAAGCGAGTCACACTGTGTGGGATGAGATCCCACCATGAGAGTGCTGGGGGCATCTCTGCAGAGGTGCAGCATGCACATTGTGCTCATTGCATGTCCATGGGTCCAGGGAGAAAGAGAAGGAAAACATGGAGGATGGGCTTTGTGAATCCCTGCCCTTCATGCTGCAGCTCACTCTGCCACCCATTCTTGGACAGATCTGGATAAGTATCCAGGTGAGGGAGGATGGCCCTCCCCGCCGGCCCTGCCAAGGGGGGATCCACAGGGATAGGACCTCCTTGACTAGGACTAGATGAACGCAGCTGCAGTACACAGGAAAAGTGCTGAGAAGTCACCCATCCTGCCAAGGAGGATAAAAACCTATATAAAAAAAAGGAAAAAGGAGCCATCAGGAAAGTCAGGCACAATTTCACAGGGTACAATAATTTAATATAATCTATCTAGCTGTCTATCTAGTCTATCAAGGGATCAGGATGCCCACCCCTGGTATTACTGTATTGTACCCTCCTCCTCCCAGAGCACCTTCCCCCACCTCAATATATAATTGGCAGCACCAGGGTGCCTACCGCCAGTGCCGTCAAAACATATCCTAGCAGTGCGGTGCCATTCTCTAGTGTCTGCTAAGTTCAGCTATTAATAAAGAAAACTGTTCCTCTATCTTTTTTTTTTTTTTGCATATTGTGTTTATCCCTCCTTGCCACACCAACTGCCCACTCCTTTGGGTGGTCAGCCTTGTACCCTGCCACTGCCTCTCCTGTTCTGCTATCCTGCTGCCTCCCACTGCCTGGTTGACCCAGACATATCCCTTTGCTGGGGGGGACACCCTGCCCACCCAGGGCCATCAGGATGGGAGACCAGAGTGCACGTAGGCACTCCCTTGCTTCTATGTCAGGTGAGGGAGAGCAGCTTCAGGGGCTTCCCAGATTTACAGCATAGGGAGGGGGAGCCGCCATCATCTGGATGGCATGGGTGACCACATTTTTACGTTTTCTTTCCCCATCAACAGTGCCACTCTTATAGTGCTCTCAATCTCCACCGGGGGCCACTCCAGAGCAATGCAATCCCTACAACCCATCCCAGGAGAGGAAAGCAGTCCTCCAGATGCTCAATCCTCTCCTTCCCCTGCCGACCACCCGGCATCCCGAGTCCATTCCCAAACCTGGGTCGCCGGTGTGTCACGAGATCTTTTTTTTGTTGTTGTAAAAAACCTGTAAAAAAGAAATTGGTCCCTTGACGATCTGACCACCCCACACTCACCCACTCTACCTGACCCCCACTCAGCATCCACCACCCCAAACCCTACACATACACTGTCGCTCACCTGAACATGTCCCACAGCATACATCTACTCTTTAATCAAAAACTTGTCATGCTGCTGAAATTGGCAACTGTAATATGAGAAAATAAGTGAAGTTTAGGTCAATGAATTTCAAGGATTTTGAACTTTTACTCAAACACTTTGCCATTTTTCAATACTTTTGCATTAGATTTTCAACATGGCCTTTTAAAGACCCCACTTCATGAACAAGGTATGTGAAATTTTTCAAATCCACACCAAAAGTTGATTTTGCGGTCGCTGAGTGAAATCCCCTACCAGCTTCATGAGGTGGAGTCATAAAAAGGCTGTTGAAAATTTGGTGAATAAATATGGTAAAATGACCAAGTTATGAGTGAACGTTCAAATATTTCAGTGTGTTTAAGAGAATGATCTGGTAAATGGTAAGATATTACATTTCACTACCAAAACAAAATGGTAATATTAAATGCATAGTGAAAACAGAAAATAGAATTAGAATTAACATTTCTACCATAGGTCTTCTTCAGGAAAAAAGCAAAAAGCAAAGTTAGTGCTCAGAATGTCTGACTTTGCTTTTTTCTCTTTTAGATAATTCCTGAAGAAGTCCTATGGTAAATATGTCGAGTCTAGCTCTATTTTCCGTTTTCAGCATGCATTTTAATATTATCATTTTGTTTTGTTTTTAGACCACACGCTGATGCAGAACCTTATATTTTTGTCCATACATTTCACTATCATCTGCTGTTAATTCTTATTTATGGGTGCTTTGCATTTGTTTTTGTTACAGGAATAAACTACCAAAACCTTGAAACTCTGAGAAGATGACATATCAAAATATTAGAACTGCATAAATTGACTGAGTATAAATCTGAATTTGACTTGGTTATAAAATTATTTTATTTAGGAATTTAATTTCAGATGTTATTTCCTTTCTAGCTAACACTGAATTTTTGAATTACGTTAATAATGCTTGGATGAGCTGGTAATAACTTGAAACAGGATACTGCATTGTATGTAATTTGAGGGGTGCATTAAGAATACTGATGTGCAATGTGGCCAAATGTTCTGGAGTGGGTCCTTATTTTTCATTGCAACTGTTGTGCCCTAGGAAGGGCACCTGAACAGTGGTAGCAATGTTCGGCTACATGAAAAGGTAGGTGTTTTTTTTTTCCTTTCTGAAGGCCTAGGAGGCAGAAGGGACTGGTGCAAGCACTAACTTCACCTGCAGAAGGCCTACAATTTTAACAATCACAATAAATTCCAATCTGAATTTTTTGAATATATATGGATCTTTTGGACCATCTTACACCCCCACTTCAATATTTTACTGCAGTTCTACTGTAGCTTATTGACATCATATAATGAGCTATGCAATGGAGGTTCCCTTAATTTTTAGAGAGAGAGATTTATTTTATAGATTATTCCAACACAACTATGATGAATGTTCCAAAATATGTAGTTGTTTATGCTTTTGTAAATTTGTTTGTGTTATACATTTGGATGAATTGTAATTTCATCACAACTGTTAAAACTAGAAAGGAGTGTGTTTATTCTTAAACAGAACAACCACAGGTATCGTCTGACCACTTCCAAAAATAATATTATATGATATTTTATAATGCTTAAAACTACATTTTGAAAGCTGCAACATGTGAACAGTTAATGAAGTTCTTCTGTGATGCTATATGCATACATTTGTCAATATAGTGTGGTAAAAATGACAGGACTCTAAAAATACAGTGAACCATTTTGTATTTAGATAGATGTGAAACATTTTGTGTTTTTTATGCTTGCTTGCACGCATGTGCAAGAAACATAGTGCCATCATCCGAGTTTTCGGAGGTGTGTCACCCCCTCTTCCAATTCAGTCAGTGTGTTGGTAGGCGCAGCCCCAGGCTGTCAATGCATGCTGGAGCTGTCTATGATAGCTCCAAAATGCAGTGACGTACAGTTGAAAGGGGGAGCTATGCTTCAGTGAGCAGCGATCAGATATCCGCCTGCTCATGCGCAGCTCCCCTACACACACACACACATACAAACACACGCACGATACTACAATGTGCCACCCAAGCACACACTGTGGCAGTCGATGGGGTGCTCAACCTCATTGGCTGTGCTGCGCCCCCCCCAAAGCCTTCCACATGCCATGCTGGGTGCCCACCCCAGTGTGGCAACTCATGGTATAGCCGATAGGGGTGCCCAATCCCCCATCGGCTCCACTGTCCCCCCCAGAGTACAGGGTGCCACGCTGGGAGCCCACCCCAGTGTAGCAATAGATGCTATGGCCGATGGGGATGCCCAATCCCCCGTCAGCTCCATGCCCCCCCAACCAGCCGTCCTTGTGCCATGCTAGGAGCCCACCCCAGTGTGGCAAATGTCCCACGTCGTCATTTAAAAAAAAAAACTACTTGTAAATAAAAAATGGTCCCACGCAGTCTCCTGCCCCACAACCCGCACCACCCACTGCGCACCCTGCCTCCCCACACCCCCCCTCACCCCATACTTACCTCCGGAGTCCGGTGCAATGATCTTCGGTGGACCGGGAACACGTCTGCACTCTTCAAAGCCGACCGCGAACTGAGGAAATGCCGGTAAGCTGTATAATGGGATAGATGGGGTTTTTTCAACTTTGTTGCATATCTCAGGCATTTTTTGGAATTTTTGCACCAAATTTTCAACATGGGGTTTTTGGGACCCCTTCTCATGAATGCTGTCACTGTCATGGCGTTATTCGGGCCCGAAGGGTGATTTCTCAGTCACTGCGTGAAATCACCTTTCGGGACTGATTAATGAAACACTGCCAGTGTTCATAAGGTGGGCTCTCAAGAAGCCTATTTTGAAAATTTGGTGGGCATCACAAAATATACCGACTATTTCTGGCGTCGTTGTGCAGTTCCTATGCATGCTACGTAAGTTCATGAATTTTCAATATTTCCACTCCAGATTTTCAACATTGCCATTTTACCACACCTTCTTATAGGTAGTACAACTGTCATTTTCACATCTCACCCAAAATGTGTTTCGCCCATGTAGCGCACAATGGCGCAGTCGGTGTCTGAAATCAATGTATGGGACAAATTAAGAAAATCACAGTGGCACTGTTCATGAGCAGAGGTCTTAAAATGGCTATGTTGAAAATTTGGTGAAAAAATTCCTAGAAATGACTGTTTTTTACGCATAGTGCTACAGTTCCTATGCATGCTGGTAAGTTTGGCGAATTTAATATTTTACCTAGATTTTCAACATTGCCATTTTATTACACTTCCTTATGAACAGTACAGCTGACATTTTTCATATGTCGCCAAAATGTGTTTTCGCACATGTAGCGCACAATGCTGCTGTTGGTGTGAGAAAGCAATGTTTGGGACAAATTAAGAAAATCGCAGTTACACTGTTCATGAGCAGAGGTCTTAAAATGGCTATGTTGAAAATTTGGTGACAAAAGTCCATAAAATGACCGTGTTACGAGTGAGCATTGCGCAGTTTCCATGCACCTTCGTAAGTTCATGACTTTGTAATATTTTCAGTCCAGATTTTCACCAGTGGCATTTTTCCACACTTCCTTATGAACAGTACAGCTGTCATTTTTCATGACATGGCCGAAGTGTGTTTTCACACTTTCAGCGCAGAGATGCATGGTCACTGTGGGAAATCATTGTTTGGGACAGATAAAGAAAATCACAGTGACACTGTTCATGATCGGAGGCACCAAAATGCCTGAGTTGACAATCTGCTGTAAAAAATCCCCAACCTAATTATATTACGGGTGTGCGTTGCACAGTTTCTATGTACGCTCGTGACTTCACCATTTTTTTTTATATTTTTACTGCAGATTTGCAACATTGCCATTTTTTACACCTCCCCATGAACAGTACAGCTGTCATTTTTTACATCCTGTTTGGAATGTTTTTGTACCTGTGGTGCTAAATGCCATAGTCGCTGTGCATAAGCAGTTTTCGGCTAACAAACTGATATTCCCCCTGTTCATGAGGTGGGGTCACAAAAAAAACATGTTGAAAAGTTGGAGTGAAAATACCAATGAATGCCTGAGGTATTAGGGTTTCTAACCATAACGCCCAACCCTGTAGAGAATGACAGGCATCAGGGGTGTGACTTGGGATTCTTGCCTGTAATGCTCATACCATTCCACACCCTGCAGCCAGTGAGAGGCATCGAGGTATGCCTTGGACTCTTCGGCCCCAAAGTTCACCCCATTTTCCTATATTGCACCCATCTCACCATATTTCCTAATGGAATGGGGTGCGCATAAGGGCCAAAGACCCCAAGGAACACCGTGACACTTGTCAGTGTCTGCAGGGTGGGGTGTGGTGAAATGGCGTGGCCGTTATTCCTGATGACCCAAAGGCACACCCCAATGCCTGTCACTCTCTGCAGGGTGGTGGTGGGGTTGGCTTCAGTTCAATACTTTACTGCCATTCCTATTACGCAGCTCTGTAACTTCTACACTACCACTGCCAATGCCAGCAAGCAAACATTCGGCATTGACAAATGCTTGTTATATATTGATATATAGTCACTGTGGTGATATAGTAATGATATAACTACTTGACTGACTCCAAGCTTTCATTAAAAAAAATGTTTTGAAAGGTCTACTGTAACTTTGGAACCATTGGGGCAAGAAATTTAAGATTTTTTTTAAATGAAAGCTTGGAGTCCAGCATTAAAAAATGGTGTCAACATTATAGTGCTATTATGTAGCAGTAGTAATTATGTTATCAATATTAAAAACAGGCAGTTTTCTCTAGTTATATTAATATACATATTTATATCTTGACATACTAATGTTTGTAAAGCAAATGTCATTGATATAATTTTTCCATAATGATAAAGCATATCAATATACTTTTTTAATACCACATGGAAAATTTCATGAAGGTTTTTAAAAAAATGAAAAGTTTTTTTCACTTTTTCTGAATTTTTGTATTAGTCCCCATGATTTAATTGGTATTTATATAAGTGAGATACCCATAAAAATTCATCTTATACCTTAAATAGAAGACTTGGTTTGCTGGCCAAGGCATCTAGCTTCACCTGAGCTCTTTCCTTCTAAGACTGCTTGAAAGGCAGAGTAGAGAACCTTACCAGAGCAAGGGAAAAGGATTAAGACTTCTTTTGGCTAAGCAGATTTACTGTGTGGTGGTGTTTTTATTTTTTACTCACAGGGATTGCTACTGCTTGTTGCTAACATTTCATTGCTTTATTTTTCTCTGTAGCAAAGTGTTTCTTACAGCGTATATCTTCTCTGAAATTATTACAGGTGGTGCTTTACAGGTTTTACAGTTTTATCTAACATTAGGATAAGCTTTCAGGGTTACTGCATTTGTTGTTGACTGATTGTTTCTGCTCTTACCTCCTTGTTCTTTGTCCATGGTTCTTCTTTTTCGGCAGGGGAAGGGCCCAGCCACCCACCCCCATCCCCAACCACCCCACACTACACTCTTTTTATAAGGTACCACAGTTGTGACATTTCCTGTGGCAGAGCAGGAAGGGGTGGATCAGTGGGGCATCCACAAGGTGAGCTCATTTACAGGGGCACTAGTAATTTAACTTGTTATAACAAGTTAAACAAAAACAAAACACAATCAAACCATTACTTGCATTTTTTTCCTTCTAATTACTCTGACTAGGTTATAAACCCAGTAAATTATCTGGAATGGATATCATTAACTGCAGGTACTGTGGAACAATTTTCAGAAGGACAGTCTTACAGGATTTGGGACACTGTCCTACATGCTGGGCCTTTGGAGATCTTAGGGCTCAGCTCTGGGCAGCATGGGTAGAGATTGCACGCCTCAAATTTCATATTCAAGAGGAAATACATTATAAGAACCACCCGCCATTTCCCCAGCATCCAACAGAAAAACCTTGACCGCAGAGGGTAGTGGGACCAGGAGGTTGGCAGGTGGTTAGGAGGGGCAAATCGGGTGCCCCATCACTCTCTGCTCTCCAACATATTACCTCCAAAAACCATATAAACACTACAAACAGGTATCTGCCTCTATCTCTGAAATCAAACAAAGAGGCAGAAGACACTCCAGAGCAGGACGCTGCGGCACAGGAGCTAGCACAACAAAACTCACTCAAATCAGGAACCAAAACAAAAAAAGCAAAAAGGGAATCCAAAAAACTTCTGATCTTAGGAGCCTCCATGATTCGGGGACTTGATACCCATCTCCAGCCAGGGGTAATGGTCAGATGTCTCCCAGGTACATCAGCATGGAGAGACACTAACTGCATTGCTAAAATTGTTCACAAAACAGGAGAAAACATTGATGTCCTAGTACACATAGGGACTAATGATCTCTCCAGCCGGTCAGTTGTGGAGACCAAGGAACACCTGACCAGGCTGGGTGACAAACTATCATCTATTTTGTCCGGCATCTCCTTCTCTGTGATTCTGTCAGTCTGGGAGAGGGGGGCAGATGGACGGAAGGTCAGAGAAGGGGAGATAGGGGGAGCTAAACATGTGGCTCAAGGGCTGGTGCCAGGAAAAAGGACACAGATTTGTAGGGAACTGGCAACAGTTCTGGGAGCGAAAGTTCTTTAAATTTGATGGACTGCATCTGACTAAGGAGGGAGTCAGTGCATTGGGGCAGAAGTTTGACATCTTTGCAGAATATTTAAACTAGCAAATGGGGAGAGGGGTGCAGCACCCCATACGTCGAATGGGAAGAACACCCTCCCCTCAGCTAGTGGTCAAACAGGGATTCAGCATGTTTGCAGTTCATTTGCATCACCAGGTAAGAAAAAAGGTTTGTCTCCACATACAACGCACAGGGGTAATGCCAAACCTCACCCAACAACTAACTCACCGAAATCTGACCAATGGAAAATCATGTACACAAATGCTGGGTGGGGAGCAGCAGTCTGGGAAATAAGATCCTGGACCTGCAGGCAATAATGTCAGAGGCTAAACTGGACATAGTAGCAATTAGTGAGATGTGGTTTACCAGTAACCACACTTGGGAGACTTCAGTACCTGGCTATGTATTGTTCAGAAGAGACCGAGGTGCAAAAAGGGGGGGAGGAGTGGCCCTGTGTGTCAATGAAAATATCAAAGCTAACAGAAATTCAGAATACACATAAGGAGCCAGAAGAACTGTGGGTCACCCTGGAAACAGGAAATGGGACAGCCATAAGAACTGGGGTTGTCTACAGGTCCCCAGACCAGGGGGAGGACATAGACACATTACTGTTAGAAGATATACAAAACATGACAGCTAAAGGGAGGTTCTGATAATGGGAGACTTCAACATGCGGATACAGATTGGTCAATCCAGCAGGAACATCTGCCAGAACTACACACATAGTGGATTCCCTGCAGGGAGGGCCTCAAACAACTGGTACA
This sequence comes from Neoceratodus forsteri, assembly GCA_016271365.2. Lineage (NCBI taxonomy): Eukaryota > Metazoa > Chordata > Ceratodontiformes > Ceratodontidae > Neoceratodus > Neoceratodus forsteri. Next base: position 400,980,302 of record CM057454.1, read on the forward strand.
ACAACCCACAAGAGACAGGGCTATCCTAGATCTAGTACTGACTAACAGGAAGGGATCACAGATCTCCAGGTAGAAGGTCACCTGGGAGCCAGTGACCATCACATGGTATGGTTCAATTTGGCTGCTACATCTAAAATCATCCCATTCCAAGGCAAAATATGGGACTTCAGAGGAGCTGACTTTGATAAGATGGCCACAGAGTTAAGCTAGTCCTGGCAAAAGAAACACAGGTGAGGGGGTGTAGCAAAGTGGGCAAGCATTAAGGATGCAATACTTGAAGCAACATCCCATTGTGTTAGACAGAAAAGGAAGTGCAAAAGAAGAAGGAAACCACTTTGGTTCTCAAATACAGTAGCAGAAAGGTCAGAGCCAAAAGGCAGATCTTCAGGAAATATAAGGGAACACAGCAGGATGAAGATAGGGAGGCATACCAAACTGCCCTAAGGGAAGCAGGGAAGGCAGGAAGGCAGGCAAAGTCCCAAACTGAGGAAACACTAGCACGAACAGTAAAAGAAGGTGACAAGACTTTCTATGGATACATTAGTGAAAGAAGAAAGTCCAGAGGGGGTATTGCTAAGCTTAATGGAGAAAAGGGAGCCTGTGAGGAGGAGGACCATGTAAAAGCATCTATCCTAAATAGATACTTTTGCTCAGTATTTACTGAAGAGAAGGTAGGGCAGGCCCACAGCTCAGCACCATGGACACAGGGGAGGGAGGTGAGCACTACTCCCTTCACAAAGAAAGGGTCCTACAAGAGCTTGCTAAGCTCAGGGTGGACAAGGCAATGGGACCTGATGGCATACATCCCAGGGTACTTAAGGAGCTAAAGGTGGAACTAGCAGAACCATTAGCAGAACTGTTTAGTGAGTCTCTGAGCACAGAAGAGGTCCTAGAAGACTGGAGAAGGGCTCATGTGATCCCGCTCCACAAGAGTGGTAGCAGGGAGGAGGCAGGGAACTACAGACCAGTCAGTCTTACCTCAGTAGTGGGCAAGATGATGGAGGCACCCTTAAGGAAAGGATAGTGCAACACCTGGAATCCATAGGGCACAGGATCCAAGACAGCATGGGTTTACAAAGGAAGGTCCTGTCAAACTAATCTCATAGATTTCTTTGACTGGGTAACCAGAGTGGTAGACCAAGGGGAGCAGTTGATGTCACCTACCTTGACTTCAGCAAAGCTTTTGACACTGTTCCACATAGAAGATTGATAAATAAGCTGGGTAGGCTCAGGGTGGGTCAGAAGTTGGTCAACTGGGTGGCAAACTGGTTGACGGGCAGAAAACAGAGAGTGGTGGTAAATGGTATACAGTCAGAAGAGATGCAAATCACAAGTGGGGTACCTCCGGGATCAGTCCTGGGGCCAGTCCTCTTCAACATCTTCATTAGTGACCTTGCAGATGGACTAGAGGGTAAGGCTTGTCTGTTTGCAGATGACAAAAAGATCTGCACCAGAGTAGATGAGCCAGATGGGGTGGTTTTACGGCAAGGGAGTAAAAGAGAGTTGTGCAATACCCCTCTGGTACAGTGAGGTGAGGCAGAGGGGGTTAACAATGATATTGCAAAGAATTGTTGGTTTTGAAATTTTACTTGACTTTTTTTTTTTTTAGGTACTTTGAAAGCCCTAACTAGTAATGGTGGGTTATCTGTTAGTAAATCAAATGTTTTAATTTGAATGTCTTTGACCAAGTCTCTTGTGTCAGGAAAGTCAGTACTACAAATTTTAGGGATCCCAACTAGTCTCATGTTGCAGTACCTAAACTGTTTTTCATTATTTTTAAGTTTCCTGGCCATATTAAAGTTTTCTTTAATTCAGGGTGGGTCAGAAATTGGTCAACTGGGTGGCAAATTGGTTGACGGGCAGAAAACAGAGAGTGGTGGTAAATGGTATACAGTCAGAAGACATGCAAGTCACAAGTGGGGTACCTCAGGGATCAGTCCTGCTGCCAGTCCTCTTCAACATCTTCATTAGTGACCTTGCAGATGGACTAGAGGGTAAGGCTTGTCTGTTTGCAGATGACACCAAGATCTGCAACAGAGTAGATGATCCAGATGGGGTGGGCAGATTGAGAAGAGATCTGGATAAACTAGCAAAATGGTCAGAAGAGTGGCAACTGCGCTTTAATGCAAAGAAGTGCAAAATCATGCACATAGGGAAGAGAAACCCTGAAGCCACCTATAGGCTGGGAGGGGAGTTGCTAGCAGTCACAAAGGAAGAAAGAGACTTGGGCAACATCATCACTGATGACCTGAAATCATCCAAGCAGACCTCTAAAGCAGTAGGTAAGGCTAGGGGGGTGTTAGGGTGTATTAGTAGGGGTATCACAAGTTGTAAGAGGGAGGTAATAATCCCTCTTTACAAGACACTGGTTAGGTCCCGTCTGGAGTACTGCGTGCAGTATTGGAGGCCATACCTTCACAAGGACATTAACCAAATTAACCAAATTGAGGCAGTCCAGAGAAGGGCAACCAAAATGGTGCAGGGACTGCATCAGAAGACATATGAGGACAGATTAACAGAGCTCAACATGTATACCCTTGAGCAAAGGAGGGAGAGAGGTGATATGATCGAATCATTCAAACACCTTAAGGGCATTAACAAGGTGAAACAGTCTAACACGTTTAAATATAAGAAAATAGCAGGACAAGAGGACACAGCATGAGATTAGAGGGGCCGATTAAGGGGAATGAGGAAATTCTTTTCATAGAAAGGGTGGTGGATGCATGGAATGGCCTACCTCAAGAAGTGGTGGCTATGAATACAGTGCAGGGCTTCAAACAGGCATGGGATAGGCATAAGGGAGCAATACAGATGAGTATGAATAGATCGGCCACTGACAGAGCAAAGGCCGATGGCACATTTATAAGGTAGAAAAAGAAATGGGCAGACTGGATGGGTCTTGTGGTCCTTATCTGCCGTCAACTTCTGTGTTTCTATAAATCCCATGCCTAACATTTCACTCCCCTCACCAGCAGTACCAATTCTTCTTCACCTATATAGCCTTTGGCTATGAAAGCATTGGAAGATAATAATAAGTAAAAACTGAAACTAGCAGCAAAATGAGGTGTATGAGGTTGATGACAGTGTCCCTTTAATCATGGCTGGACTTATTTCATTTATTTATTCATTTGAAATTACTCCAACCAGGATGCAGCATCTTGTTTCCATGGGGGTCCCAGGGAGGACAGCAGCAGCCAGTAGGTTAATATAGTCCAGCAGGAATAGTGACATAAAAGCTAAAATATACAAGGCAAAAACAAACTGTAAAGGTTAGACAATTAGAGTTTGCAAACAACCTCTGAAAGGTAAAATGAGAGTTTCAGAACAAACTAGTGAACAATAAAAGGAATGTCAAAGCTTTCTTTAAATAAGTAAACTGTGAAAAAAAACACCCCGCAGAATAAAGTTGGACCTTTAGATATTAACAGTTATAAAATCAGCAATACTCAGGCTATGAATGAGTATTTATTTTCTTATTTTTTGCTCAGTTTTTCTCAACCATAATTCTAAGACTCAGCCCAGACAATATGTCCATTCAAAGTGTAATGCTACTCTTGTGCTACTAGATTTTATTCTATCCAAATTACATTTTCTTAATATTCATAAATCCATGGCTCCTGATAGCATCTCAAACAGAATCCTGAAAGAGGTAGCTGATGAGATTGCCCCACCATTAATTGATTTACTCAATGAATCACTCTCCACTAGTCAATTTGCCCTTGACTAGAATATAGTTAATGTTGTGCCAATCAACAAAAACGGCAATAGGGCTCATGCTCGTAATTATTGACTGATCAGTCTCAATTCTCTTGCTTGTAAAATTTTGGAGCATTTTATTAAGAGACTAATACAGTAAATAATCATTTGAGAACTACAGGACAAAAAGAAAAAAACACAACATGGTTTTCAGTTAAGCAGGTCATGTACAACTAATATGGTTGCTTTCTGTGAGCCAATAAGTGAATCCCTTGACAGAGGCGTAGTGATAGATGTAATGGTTCCACCCTCGGAACACACCGGGCAATTAGGGTGCCAATTGGCAATACTCATCCATCCACTTACCCCCCCCTCCCCTTACTTGAGATTCCTACTCCGTGGGTGGTGGACCTTGGGGAGGGGTAGTGAATCCCATTTGGCACCTGATTGCCTGGCACTGTAATGCCAGTGTGTGAGTGCTGTAACTTTTAAGGGAGACGTAATTACCTTGATTTTAGTAAAGCTTTTGTCATCATAAATCATACCAAGCTCATAGACAAATTGAACATCATAGGTGTACCTGATAATATAATAATCTGTATTGAAAACTGGTTGATTAGTAGAAAGCAAAGAGTAATATTAAATTGCTTCTCTTCTGGTGTGGGTAATGTCTTGCAGGGAAACCTCCAAGGATCACTATTGGAATGGACATTCTTTAGGTAAGAAATATGACAAGACGATGTGTGGTTTATGGGTTGATAAGAGCATGTCCCAGGTGCATAATGGGGCATGAGGAACTTGGGCCAAGTGCCTTTAGCACCTGGGAAGTGCTCTTATCAGCCCATAAACCACACCTCGGAGTGTCTTATTCTGCTTATAAAATGGTTACAAAATAAAACAAAATAGTATGAAGAACTTAATGCAGTTTTGAAAGTAAAAAGAAGTTTATTTATCCTTTTCTTTCACTTTCTGTGAAGAAAATATGTTAGTTTTGAAGAAAATAGTCAATTTTAATGTAGAAAACTGCAGAACTGTATAATGTTTTTAACTTGTGAGGGAGATGATGTGTGTCTGTCTCTGCCTTCTACACCCCCACACACACAAACAAACTGTTGCCACTTTTTTTTATTTTGGGGGCAAGTATATGTGTTTTTTCAGGGTGTGTTTCATCATAGGTGTTTCTTTTAGATTGGCCAGTTTTACTGTGAACTGCATGTCTATTGTTTCTTCACCCCCCCACCTCACAGTCACTGTCTCTAGACATGCATTAACTGTTTGTTCCTATATTTAGTGTTGTTTTTCCCCTGTTGTACTACAGCTGGAGTTACTGCAGCTTATTTTCACTTATAGTGAGTGGCTGCCTTGACTGGGAGCAAGCATGTCACTCAGCAGCCACCGTAGAGAGCAGATGCAATCATCCTTCACATTTTCTCCTTTGTGGTTTAAATATTGCCTACAATTGAAAGTATGTAATCCTCTGGATTTTTGCTGTTGTTGTTTATTAGATATCAGTAGGGCTGAGGACTGGACACAGGAGATTGATGGTGAGGAATGGAGACTGCACTGGCATAAATCCAGACATAAATGGTTAGTGTTTAGTGGGTGTTTAAATACTGTGTGTGACAGCTGCGGAGGTGACAGTGGAGAAACTGGCAGTGATGAAAATAAAATAATGGGTACTGAAGATTTAAAGTTTAGCTGTTATGGGGGGGACTTGGACAGAAACAGTGGTGTCTGTTGGTGGCAGTGCTCTCATGCTGTAGCACTAGTGGATCCATGACCAGATTGATGTAGAGCTACAGCGGGAGAGCTGTTGGAGGCATTCATTTCACAGTGTGCTGCATTTTGTTTGGCATATGTAGTACCAGTTGCCAGTAAATGACCTGATAAGGACACGGCAAATGGTACCTCTTAGCCAATCAAAATGCATGAAATTTCCTACTAATTTTATAATAGCTTATAAGTGACCTGAACAAGGGTATAGGTAGTTTGCATTACAAGTTTGCTGATGACACTAAATTGGAGGCCTAATGAATACAGTTGTGGATTTTTGAAGACTTTAAGCTGACCTATTCAGGACTGATGAATGGACTAGAACCTGGGATAGGAAGTTCAATATTGAAAAACATTCTGTCATGCACTGAGGAAAAAATAATCCTAACAATGATTATATACTTAGTGGACTAAGTCTCCCAAAAATTGAAGGAAGGAAGAAAAAGGTATTGGGATCATTGTCACCAATGACCTTAAAAATGCAAATATTGTGATAACATATTTAAAAAGTCAACTCAGATTTTAAATTGTATTGAAACACTTCTGTTAGTAGATCAGCTGATATCATTATTCTTTGCATAGGACTTACGTTAGGCCACATACAGATTACTCTATACAGTTCTAGTAAACATCTACTGTCAGTGACATGAGATGAATTGAAATAATTCAGAAAAGAGCAATCCAAATGATTACAGGTATTGAAAACAATACTTACAATAATGGGATATCCATTTTCCATTCACTAAAAATACCACCAACAGCTTAATCTGGTTCAAGGTCAGTTGGCATTCATCTGTATCCCCCTCCCCCGGGTCGTGCCTGAAAATAGGCAGGATTTGTCTAGTGCACTTACCCGGTCAACAAAAGCTAAATAAATAAAAATAAATAAATAAATAAAAATTTTGGGTTTACATAGTCTACAGAGATGTAGGGTACTAGGTGACCTAGTAATAATGTTTATTATTATTTATTTATTTATTTGAATTTTTGATGACCGTGTAAGCCTTCTGAGACTAGATGTCCCTTTTTCAGGGGTGACCCGGAATTAGTTACATACATTGAGTGACATAGAAGTACAGGACAGTATAAGACATAGACGTACAGCATCATATAAATATGAACATGTTTAAATTAGTTTAAAATGATCAGTGATAGCAACATATTATGTGATGTTGGTCTTCAACTTAAAAAACAGATCTGCAACACTAGAGGACATAACAAACAATTAAATGTCAGTAGTTATGAGGTGAATAAAAGAAAACTTCTATTTCACATAGTGAGCTTCTGGGACTGTCTCCCTAAAGTGGTGAATTATTGCATCAGTCTGGATGAATTCAAGAATTCATTAGATAAACATATGGATGAGAGGTTATATAAGGATTATTACCACTAAATAGTGGGGACAGCACTTACATGCATACTACCTTCTTCTGTCCTAACATCTCCAGTACAAAATCCTAGTATACAAGGTAAGCGAGGGTTAACTTGGATGAATGATGCACATTGATCCAGACCAATACTTCCACAGTTAAACATTTTCCCGGGCTATTGATGAAGTACAGCAAAGTTGCACACTGAAAGTATCAAGAAGACTATGAATGTTTGTGAACTTTTTCCAATTTTAAATGCAATAAAGCATAACTGGGATGAAAAAGAGAGAACTGCAAACACAAAAGGACAGCGAGAGGTGAAAAAAAAATGTCAACATTTGCAAGATGGTCCTTGGAGAGGCTGGCAAATAGGTGTGAAATGAGATGAAATTACTACGAAAATACTTTCTTTTAAGGATTTGCTTTATTCCTGAGTACCTTGTGGAAAAGATTTCATTCAAATACTAAAATGATACATACTTACTATATATTGTACTGTCTCACATTTCCTAAAAAAAAGAATGCTGAATCCATTTTCTGATGCTACATGTAGACATGTAATATATTTTCTAGAGTTTTCTACATGGACATTAAAATGTTAGAATCTTTGATACACTATTTAGACAGACTACCAATATGTGTTATAAACTTGGGAAAGAAAAAAATGAAAATTAAAAACCTGTATTTTCTGGTTAATTGTAATAACTGAAACATTATGTTTATGATTGCTTGGTTAATTGTAATATTTGAAACATTATGCATAGGAAGGTACATTCTGAAATGTAGAATTGCTCTTTAAACAAACACCTTAATAACAATGAGACAGTTATCTGGATATTTGTACTTTGCATGGTGCTATACAAAACTGGAATTCTTCCTTTGTACTTGATGAGTAGAAGAAGCATACTTATTATTACAAAGCGAAGTACAGTATGACTTTTTTTGTTTTTTGCATTTTGCTGCAAGTCTTTTTTAGGAGCAGTTTATCATATAGACAGACACAGACCCCATAGGATATGACATTATACAGCAAATTGCATTATGTATTACAGTTTACATATTATGCAGATATCCACTTAGAGGTGAAAGAGAAATAAAGAGAGAGTGAGATAGAGATAGATGGATAGATACATATTGGAAATACACATTGAAAGTGGACTTTCTATTATGCACTAAAAGTTTTTTCTGTAATTTTATAGCTAGTTAGCCACATCTACAATTTGTATAATAAAGGAGACTTGCACTGTTTTAGAGGCCAGTGTTGGAGAACAAAATTCAGTCTTAAATAGAAAAGTTATTTCTTTAGCAGATATGTAACATTCCTTAAGAACTCCTTACTGCTATGGCTATTATTCACATAAACTGCAAGACATTCAAAATTACTGAAGACAAAAAACCTCAAGCAATATATAAATACACAAGAGTGAGGAAAGACAGAGAACCATTAGGCAGATTGATGCATTGCTATGGGTATGGTACAAGAGGCCAGCGTGTAGGTTTGTAAGCCAGTAGAGAAACTTTTGTAATGGGTGACCCTAAAAAAAGGAAAAAAAATCAAGTGAAGCAAAGGGGGAGGAAGGACATCCTCATCATCCTCCTTCACATACCCCTTCCCCAATTTGCAGTATTGTTTCTGCTATGTTCTTGTACTGCTTTTGCACATTTGCAGGTTTATTTAGCCAAATGCACCTTCTTGTATTGTATTTCTCTGCACCTGTCTTTTGCACAGTTGTTAATGTATTGTCCTTATTGCACCTTGTTTATCATACTGTTCTTCTCCACCCCTACCCACTGGACACATCTGCAGACTAGCTGTCACCAGCTCAGTATGTCTTTCCTGGTAAAAGGAAAGAAGAAAGAAAGAAAGAAAGAAAAGAAAGAAAGAAAGAAAGAAAGAAAGAAAGAAAGAAAGACATCATGGTATGTGAAACAAAGAGAATGGTAGAGGGGTGTTTAAACTAGGTGCCACCTGGTTCAGAAAATAAAAATAATGGGATCCAGTCAATGTAATAATTGACATGCCAATGCTGGATGGAGAATTAGATACTAAATTCAGACAAATGAACGGTGAAGCCTGACCATAGCCTTGTTAATAGGAAGGACAGCTTCCTCTGTCCTGCTGGTCACACCACTTTAATACACTGCCCCAATCCCCAGCCCTCTTCTGGCCCTCTTGACGGTGCTGCACATTGCTTGTCATGCTTCCCCCCCCTTGTCTGTTTTGACCCACAGACCCTTTTCCTCCACTGCAGCAAAATGAGCCCCACACACTGCAAAGGGCCTAGCTCTGTTTTTCCTCTACAAGTGTAGAACCTCGCATTTGGCTACATTGAATTTGAGACCACACAATTCTGACACATCCCATTCAGCTTGCTGAAGTCTTTCTGATCTTTGTCCCTATCATCAAGAGAGTCCACCACCTTGGCCAACTTAGGGTCATCAGCTATCATAAGCAGCCTGCTGAAGACCCAGCTTCCAGGTCATTGATGAAAAAGTTGAACACAGCTCTGTCTGGATTTTAGCTAGTTAAATCAAGTGTTAGTCAACAGCTACCCTGTGCCCTGGGTGGATGATTTTATTGACTGTTTTGGAGGTGCAAAGTTCATTAGGCAAGGCAATCTACAGGGCTCTAGGCTTGGCACAGCAAGTCAAATATTACATAACAAAATCCGGAAAAATCATAATAAAGATATGAATTATTACTCATAACTATCTAAAACAGTTTCAGTCAGATCCTTAAGCTAACATTGTGAATGTCTTTGTTGGACTTGCTCTGGTGAGAGCAGAGCATGCTTTCTTTGTACTTCTGATTACACTATTGACTTGTTGAGCTTACAGTGGACTTGCTAGTGTCTGGAAAGCACCTTTAACTTAACACGTGCTTTGGATTCTCCTGTTTAAAATTTTATTTTTTTGTTTTGTGTTTATTTATTCGTGTGGCAGTGGAGGGGGGTTGCAGGGTACATTGAGGGAAGATATAACATTGGTTACATTTAGAGTAGGTTAGTGTATGTCTGTTGGTCTGAGTGTACAGCTAGTTATCATTGTATTAGGTCTGGAGTGCTTGTCAGAGTGTATGGTGAGGTCTTAGGGTTACAGGAATGAGGGTCTGTAGGTGGTACACACTCTATTTTAAGGGGGCTTAAAGTGTGGTTGAGTTTGTAGTGGGTTTTAGCTGACCAGTGATATTATGTGTGTGCATCTGGAGCCCTCAGGTTTAGTTACTCCCCATCCCAGCTGTGGGACCTCCATCCCTTCGTTGATCCCCTTCCATCAGCAGTGGTGTATAGATGTGCTTGGGAGGTGGGAATTGTGAGGATGTGGGATGGTAGGTGATGTGAGGTGGGGGTGCTGACAGGGGGCTTCATAAAGGTGATGAGGACCAGGAGATGCCCGAGGGAGGGCAAAATGGGACCGACAGAGATGCCAGACATGGTTGGTTCCCATATCTAGGGTTCCCACCGAACTGAGTGGCCCCGGTAGCTGGTAGGCCAGCAGTCTCCACTCATCCCCTACCACGGGCACTGTGGTGCAATGTGACACTAATGGTAAACAAGTCTGAGGTTACATTACACTTGCTTTCCACCTGCAGTCTGACTTGCATTACAAAGACCTGACTGGGTGATGGTACAAGGCCAGTTTTGGAGTTATCGATCCCAGCTGCTTTATCTGTAGTTCACTGCCTGCAGAGGGATCGCAGGGGTGGGGGGTTGGCCATCTGTTTTAGGTCCATGTTGAATGTCACGGTGCACCTAGTGGGGATACTTTGTAATCTGAATGCATGGTTGCATGTAGGGTCCAAGTGCAGGTTGTAGGATCCTTCTGGCCGATGTTGTTCACAGTGTATATACTGCCTCTGGGTGAGATCATTTGACAATATAGTGTGGAGTTTCACTGCTATGCAGATGATACCTAGCTGTATTTGTCTTTTGCACCCAGAACATCAGGAGTGGTTGACGTGCTTAACAGCTGTCTGGCTAAAATCAATGACTGGATGGCTTCCAGTTGGCGGAGACTCAACCCGGCTAAGACTGAAGTACTGGTTATCGAGCCTGGTCACAGGCATGATTTGTTGTCACTGGGGGCTGACTCTGGACTGGTTCTGGGGTATTCTCCATTGGTGGTTTCTCTGAGGGTACAAAATCTGGGTGTGATGCTGCTGGCAGACTGACCTTTGAAGATCAGGTGTCATCTGTAGTCAGCAGTGGCTTCCACCACTTTCGGAACATTGCCCCCTGGACTAAGCCCCTCATCCTGCCTGAGGACCTTCCAACACTAGTACATGCCTTTGTGACTTCTAGGCTTGACTACTGTAATGCTCTGTACTTTGGGGTCACAGAAGGGACCCTTTGCAGGCTGCAGCTAGTGTAGAATGCAGCAGCCTGGTTACTGATGGGCCTTTCAATGTCCAGTCATGTGACCCCAGTTTTTCATGCTCTGCACTGGCTACCAGTCATGTGGGGGGTCCTTTTCAAGGTGTGTCTTCTCACCTATAAAGGACCTATATGGACTGGGTCCTGGTTATCTGTCTGAGCTCCTGACACCAGTGTCCTCTGCTCGCTCCCTCAGCTCCTCCTCGAGGGGCCTCCTGGACATTCCCAGGGTTCAGCTCAAGACCTCCGGAGATTGTGCTTTTAGTGTCTCCGGGTTAACCCTGTGGAACTCACTTCCACCTGCAGTCCGAGAGGCTCCCTTGATTGAGGTGTTCAAGGGGAGGCTAAAGGCCCACCTCTTCAGCCTGGCTTTTGACTGCTGATACCATCTTAAGTTTTAGCCAGTCCCTTGAAGACTGACTTTTGGAAACTACTATATTGCTGAATTTTAATCTTGTTACATTTTAATCAGGTTTTATTATGTTTTTATTTACTGCTGTATGTCCTTGTTTATGTTCAGCGCCCAGAGCCTCCTTGGTTGGGCGCCTTATAAGTAAAATTGCCTTGCCTTGCCTTCTTCTGTACCAGCTTCTGGGGCATGAGGGGGTGTTTCTACAGGAAATTGTGGACTTTGTCACTGAGACGGTTTTGGAGTCACCCAGATGGTTAATTCTTGGTGGCTTCAATGCCTGGGCAATGACAAACTTTTTCAGTTTGGCCAAGATTTCCTCCAGTTAATGTCCTTACATGGGCTTGCACAAGTGGTTACTGCTGCAACCCACCAACACGGTCATGCCTTGGACTTAGTATTCTCACTGGGACTTGAGATAAATAATCTGAAGATTGATCTAATCACTTGGGTATCCAGTGATAATAGCACCAGAATATGGATGACCATAAAAACGGCGACTCCATATTTGGCGCTATTGGAATGGGCTACCCACAAGAGTAGCGACTAGTTCTACCGCTAGGGTAGGGGAAAGTGACAGGAAAAAGGGAATGGCGAGGGAAAGGGGATGAATGGGGAAGAGAGTTATCTATAGCAACTGTTCCTGCTGCCACCAAGCCAGCTGTGTGGTGTGGTGGTGAGGGAGGCTGGCTCTCATACAGCTGGTACTGGGTTCAGGGCTGGGGATAGGAAGAACTAAACTTTGCTACAACCAGCAGCTCCTGGACTTAAATTTTTTGTGGCCAAATTTGTGCCCCCGCTCTGACATGCACCCCCTCTGGAGTTAGGAATCCTAATTCAGGGTGGTGGGGGATAAAGACCCTAGTGAGGGGGGCATGGGGGGGCACAACCCCCCCAAAAAACACTTTAGGTTGCCAGGTTTTGGTTCGCTGGTAAGTGTATATCGCCGATTTGCTTTTCAGTGATATACACTCTCTTCAATATTTGATAAGGTGGACAATAGGTTGTTTTTAGATTGCCTCAGAGAGTACTGTGGACTTACTGGTAGGGTCATCAGCTGGTGTGAGACCTTCTTCGGTGGCAGGACACAGAGAGTGGTGATGGGAAGTTTTTCCTCATGCCAAAAGCCCCTGCTCTGTGGTGTACCCCAAGGTTCAATTCTCTCACCTATGTTGTTTACTGTATACATGCTGCTCCTGGGTAACATCATCAGACAGCATGGCTTGGGTTTTCATTGGTATGCAGATGATACCCAGTTGTACTTGTCATTTGCAGCTGGGCCAACTGGTGTCGGTAGATGTACTTAATCTATGTCTGGTCAAGAACCAGGACTGGATGTCCTCTAACTGGCTATGTTCAACCCAGACAAGACAGAGGTACTAGTGACTGAGCCTTGGCGACAGCAGGGTATGGTGGCAACAGTGGAGAGGACCAGTTTGTTTCATGGTTCCCCCAGTCTAGTGGCCTCTACCAAGGTGAAGAATCTGGGTGTCATTCTGGATGAAAGACTGACACTGGAGTGCAGGTGTCATCTCTGGTCCTGAATGGCTTTTACCATCTTCGTAACATCTCCCAGATAAAAGCCTTGATCCCACCAGAAGACCAACCCACACTGGTGCATGCCTTTGTGACCTCCAGGCTCAGCTACTGTAATGCTCTGTATATGGGGGTGGGTGGAGGGGTGCTAGGATGCCTGCAGCTAGTGCAGAACACAGCAGCTAGGTTACTGACATGCTCTGTTGAGGTCATGTCATGTGACCCCTGTCCAGGGTGATCTGCACTGACTGCCAGTGAAGTGGCAAATCTCCTTCAAGCTCAGTCTGCTGACCTATAAAGCCCTACATGGACTAGGCCCGGGTTATCTAAGTGAACTTCTGTCTCTTACTGTCCAGTTTACCCTCTCTGCTCCTCCAAGGGATGCCTCCTAGTGGTCCCAGGGACAGGTGCAAGGCATCAAGAGACAACATGTTTAAGGTTGCTGGTCCCGCCTCATGGAACTTGCTTCCAAGGTCTCTGAGGGAGGTTCATGTGGTGGAGGCATTTAAGAAGAGCCTAAAGACACACCTGTTTGGACAAGCATTTAATTTAGTCTAATCCACTGATCGCAGTATTTATCCTATCCTGCCTGTGGAGCTTATTTTTATACTGTGGGTTCTAATATATTATAAGTGATGTGTTATTTGTAATTTTGTTCTTGCTATGTTGCACAGCAACCAGAGCCTCTGGGATTGGGCACTAAATAAATAAAAAATACTACTACTAAGCGTAATAAGTACATTTTTAATACATCTTTAAAAACATTTTCTGATAGGGCAACAGCTTTAGATTTAGGTAAAGAGTATTGGTAAATTATTTTTTGTTTGTTTGTTTTAATTCTTTGATAACAGAAACTAGGCACAATGCCTGTTTTCAGGGGAGACCTGGGGAGCACTAGCAAGTGGAGGCTGTGGGAATCAAATCCAGGTCTACTGGATGTACTAAGCTCATTCACAGCTCACTACTTCAACCTCTAGGCTATACTGCCTATAGAAGGTTCAAAAGAGAAAACTGCATTAGCCATCCCCATTGAGTTTTATCAATTATTCAGCATGCTTTTTGATTTTGATTTTGATTGGTGGTTCTCCACCAACATTCCAATGATTTCTAAATCAGGTCTTAAGTCCCCATTCAGACTACTGCTCTGCATATTTATAACTGACATTTTTTCCTTAAATTGGCATCCACCACCCCAGTCAATTCCAGTCCTATTGCCCTGACTTGTCTGTCTCTTACCAGTCTGTTACCTGCAGGGGGATAACAGCCACAAGCTTGCCCTTCATGACAGGGTCCAGCCAAGCTGGATCCAACCCCTGTCTCCTACAGGCCATGGAGGCACAGGTTCCCCCTGCAGTGGGCAGTAACTGGGGTCGGGGCCTGAGTACTCCATGGATCACAGTGCTGCAAGGTAGTTTTCCACACTTTAGGTCCCTTCCCTCTTGGACAACAACTCACAGTGAAGACTAAATGAAAGCACACAAGCATGCTTCATGCAATCCTTGGTGGCTGACCCCTCCCACTCTTGCTGCTGACTGTACTGCCACCTGGTGACCATATAGCAGCAGCAGCAATGGTTATCCCTCCCCAATGAAAGAAAGCATCCCCTTCCTCCCCCTGGACAGTTCTCAATGATCCAAGCCTGTCCTTGAACTTTGATTACCAGTGTCATGAGTGGTAGCTCTACTGCTGCACTGCCTGACCAGCACTACTCTGCATATTTAGATAAGGTGGCGTTTTTTAACCCCGATTGGAATAGCCACCATAACCATTTAACAGCCATCATTGAAGCAATAAAAAGGGCTGGGTTAACAATTACTCAATCAAATATGCAGTTGCTATTGCCCCATCTTCCAGTTTATAAAAAAATATTAGATCAGATCATTTTAAGTTCTGGTGGAGTACTACAGACATTTGTGCTTAACTTTGGTAAGCTACTGTAGCATCACACCTTAGGCAAGAAACAATGGCCGACTGGGTGGGCCAAGCAGTTCTTATCTGCCATCAAATTCTATGTTTCTGTTTCTATCACCCCTTTACTAAGCTCACCAAAAAATGTATCCAAACACAGTACAATAGGCAATGATCTGCAAAGAGGCCTTTTGTGCCCTAATGTCTGCACTTTCTTCTGCCCCAGTACTATATTTTCCCAGCCTGTTGTGGTAGACTGATCCCTCAGAATCAGGCATAGGGATAGCCCTGTAAACAAAGAATATATTGTCTTTTGAGGGCATATGCCTTCTTCACCTGAACAATCTGACACAACAACTGGCTTTGGAGAAATGGCCACAGCCATGTATTTTTTGATAGAACCAATTGTCCATATATACAATTGCTAGCATGCTGTGCACAGCTAGGTAGCCTTAGAAGGAATCTAACTCCCCATGGAGCACTAGATTGTTGATGGTTGACCCTCCCTCTCAGGAGAGGGCCACCTTACCATCAGCCCCGCGAGGGAAAACAACCTCTGGGGCATAAAGGATGGCTCTGTGACCGGCTGTGGCTAACTCCTCCCCCATCAGAAGATCCACCATGCCACGGGACCCTGCCCAAAAAAGGGTGCCCTCTGGATGCCATCCATCAGGCCCATCCTCCTGTCAGCCTCAGGGAGATCTGGTTGATCAAGACACAAGATCCCCTGTTACCCCCTCCATAGTGTTCCAAGACTACCAAGCCACCACTTACAATGTTCATGACTGTGACACCTACCTATCTGCTCCCTAGCCTACTCTAACTAGAATAACTCCCCCCTTGCTGGAGAAGGCAAAACAAAATGGAAAACCCAGTGGGAAAAAAATGGGAAATTCTTTCTCAACCCCTAAGGTGATCCCACTTAGTGGGACAGCAAGTTCCCTGTACCCCCCCCCCCATGTTCCTCCCCCTGCTTTTATGAGGGTGAGGTTTGGGTGGGACGTGACCTGGGACAAGGAGGAATGAGGAAGAATTCCTCCTGTGCAGCCCCTCTTAAGGTGCCTGGCTCCTCCCTGTCCCTGGCCATAAGCTCCCTCCCCCCTGAGAACCCTATCCCCCCACCCCCAGACCCTTCTGGGTGGTCCTACCTGGGTCCCTACTGTTCAGGTGTCTCAGGCCCTGCCCCCAGACAAAGCCCCACCTGTTGCGATGCCTTGCAGGCTCCTCCATTTGGAAAAATACCCAAAAGCACTATTTATTAGTAGAAAGCTACATGATAGTACAAAATGGAATTTCACTATGGAAAAAGAATGCCCTGCAACTAAGTCCAAAACACTGCAACCAGATCCTGGTGCAGGAGAGGGGTGCTCCGGGTGGGAGGGCTCACTCCCCAACAGCAGGATCAATACACAGTTTCAGAGCCACTTGAGGTCGAAATAATGTGCTGTTCAGGTTGTTATATCTAGTGCTCAGAATCACATCAAATTTATTCAAACTACTGAATCCAAACTAAGATCAATTTAACAGCTTTGTACGGTATTACTAAACAAAGCATTACAAATGGCAAGTTGCCAACAGATTTCCTGCCAGCTACCTCTCTTTGCTTGCCCCGGTGCTTTGATTCTACCAAGTCTTCATCAGTGGGCAGGTTAGCAATGGACAGACTTGGCTAATATATATCAAACAAAGACATAGGGCCAGATTTTTAGAGGGATCTGATTGCTGCAAGCCCTGGTGCACCAAGGATATGGTGCACTGAGCTTGCAGCAATCTAACAGGATTTTACATCTCATGCGGCCATTGCTGCAAGTTAGATCACATTTTTGTGGTCTAGCTTGCATCAATCCTTGGGACCCTTTTTACAGTGCTTGCACCAAATATTTGGCACAAGCAGACGTAAATCCAGTAAACTGTTGCAACTGCATCTGACCTACTATAATTGAATGCAGTTGCAGGAAACCTGTTTGGCACTTTGCCAGAAACTAAGCACTGTGGCAAAGGGCTTGACACAAGCCATGCACCATACTTTGAAAATCCAATCCGTAGTGTCCATTTTTGCATTGCATTAGGGCTATCAGTGCAAATTCTGATGTATACCCTGTGAAAAGTACAGCCATGTCTAAAAACACCTGATACAAACCATCCCAGCAACAATTTTATGAAAAGGTTTTTTTTTAGTATAGTGCAATACAAAATATGTATTTCAACACATTTCAGGATGTAATACATTCTTTCCTAGTGAACTCTGGTTCCAGTCCATGCGGAAAAGGATTGTAGCAAAACCTTCGGTCTGGTTCAAAAATACTTCACTCAAAAAATAGAAAGACATTGATTACTGGTGAATGGCGAAGCAGTCAATGTAGGGAGCCAACCTGGAAGAACATTGCAGGTTGAGTGGTTAGTTACAACCTGTAAAACAGATTTGTGAATGAAAGAGGAGCTGAATGAAGCTTACAGGAGACAGGAGATTTAAAGTTCTAGTTAGCTGGGAACCCTGTGGGGAGACCTGAAAGAAAGGTGAGAACAGAGCAGCAGATCTGCCAGAGGAGGAGGTGGAGCAAAGTCATATGGCACTGGCAGCCAACTAGAGCAGAAGAGGAAGCTCCACACCTTCGAGCAGCCCTGTGTCTGAACACCAAGGAGCAGGAGTATGGCAGCAGCATCTGCAGCAAGCATCCACAGTAAGACACCGCAGGGTGCAGGGGACCCTGCCAGAAGGCCACATAGATTCCAGGAACTGATGTAAGATCACACCATAGAATCATAGAATTTGATGGCAGAAAAGGAATGTTTAGCCCACCTAGTCTGCCCAGATGTTCTCTACCTGTTCTATCTCCACAGACCCTTTCTGTTCTTTGTGGACTCTCCCACTTCCATGCTTCCTTTCTAATATACCCCTTTGTTTATCACATGCATGCTTGAAGCCCCTCACTGCTCTAGCCTCCACTACATCTGCTGGCTTATCTACTCCAGGTATCCACTACCATTTTTGTGAAGAAATATTTCCTTACCATTCTTAAAGTCCCTTCCCCCTAGTTTCATGGCATGCCCCTTGGTCCTGTTGCTTGCCCTCATTTTAAATACGACTCCCCACCTGTGCCCTATTCATCCCTCTGGGGTATTTGTAGGTTCCTATCATATCACCCCTTTCCTCCAAGGTGTACATGTTGAGATGCGGCAATCTTTCTTTGCAGGGCTGCTCATGCAAACCATGCACTATTTTAGTTGCCCTCCTTTGGACAGCCTCTTCTCTGTCTATGTCCATTATGAGGTGTGGTCTCCAAAACTGAACACTGTACTCTAGGTGTGGCTGCACCAAGAATCAATATAATGGCAACAACACCTCCCTCCTCCTGCTGGAGATACCACTCCCTATGCAAGCCAGTATTCCACTAGCCTTACCCACTACATTGACACACTGCCCTGCCACCTTGAAGACCTCAGATATTACCAGAGGTCCCTTTTCTGCCTAGTAACTGTTAGTAACCGCCCCCCCCATCATATACTCAGCATGAGGGTTTCTATGTTCTAGGTACATTATTTTGCACTTTTTTGTACTGAACCCCAGCTACCATGTTTTGGCCCCTTCATTGAGTTTCCCAAGATCATTGCACATTTTTCCACCCCTTCCTGAGTGTCCACCCTATTGCAGATTTTGGAATTGTCTGCAAAAAGGCATACTGTACCTTCCCTTACAACTCTTCTGCAGTGTACCCTATAAAGATATTAAAGTGGACTGATCCCAGTACTGAACCCTGTGAGTCTCCACTTGTCTTCTATCCTTTAACCAGTTTCTAAACCAATCTACCACCATGGATTGCATTCCTAGATTGGCCAGCTTACTACTCAGCCCTTTATGCATCACCATGTTAAAGGCATTGCTAAAACCTAAATACACCACATCCAGTGCTCTCCCTGTATGATTTCCTGGTCACCCAGTCAAAGAAATCTATTAAATTAATTTGGCATCCCCCACCCCAGCTAATCCATGTTGTCCATCATCTTGCAGCCCATTAGATTCAAGATACTCTGTTATCCTTTCTTTCAGTAGTGTTTCCATCAATTTCCACACCACAGAGGTGAGACTGACTGGTCTATAGTTGCTAGACTTCTCCCTGCTACTACTTGTATGTAGAGGGATAACATCAACCCTTCATCAGTCCTCCTGAACCAGTCCTGTTTCTAGTGAGTGGTTTAACAAGTCTATCAGTGAAGCAGGTAGAAACTAACTAAGCTATTTCAGTACCCTGTAGTGAATCCCGTCTGGTCCCATAGCCTTGTCCACCTTTAGAGCTGAAACTCCTTTCACTACTCTTTCCTCTGAAAATGGACCTGAGTGCACACCCCTCCCCACACTATCCCTGCCTCTCCCTGGTAGTCCATCCCCTCTTCTGTGAAGACTGAGAAGTACCAGTGCTCCACTCAGCAGTACCACAGTGCACACACAGTATACATACAGTACACACTCCAGTACCAGAAGGGAGGACACTGCTAAACTAATCAGGAACAGGGATCTGTTTGTTGTGTATAGGTAGTATTCCATTAACAACCAGCTAACACCCTATCTCAGATTAGGTCTGCATACACTGGTATAGGGGTCAGGTTGTGGAAAAAAAAAGGAATGTAGCCAATTTCTTGTCTGAGATAGAGTTACAAGAAAATTTACTATTCACCATGTAGTACTAAAAGTTCTAAACTCAGCAAACATCATATCTAGGGTTGAGTTACAAATTCTGAATCTGGTGTTATTGTACAGTATGCTTACAGAATAAAAAGCACTGCAAACTAACAAACTAGAATGCGAACAGACAGGACAACACTAGGTGGTGGAGTGCAGGAACTGTGAGGCAGTCGTGACCTGGAAGGTGCTCTGGCTCTACAGACAATGCCTCAGCTGTAGAAGAGTGCAGCTGGTGGGAACTGTGCTTGAGGCTGCTAGGGTGTAAATCCATTTCCTAAGAGCCAAGGTCAGCAAGCAACAGTGGGGACTACCGGTACTAGTGCCTCAACTTGTCTGGAGGTCAATTTGGTGCTACTGGTCCATAGTTATGAGGGTGGGTGGGAGGTGACATAAGGGCATATCAGTGGACTAGCCAGCACCCACTTCTAACTGGTCCCAGCCACTGTTAATGGAGGCCACCATGATGTCCGGCAAGGGACGGGCAGGGACCAGCACTCCTGATAAGTGAGCTCAGTCACTGTGTACAAGCCAGAGAAGGGTGTGAACCCCAAAGGGTGTAGCGTAAGGGCCACAATAATATAATAGGAGGCTCAGTTGTCAGGGGCACAAGTGGGATAGTGCATTCCTCATTAGGCATTGCAAAGGAGGTCCACTGTTTCCCAAGGACAACAGTGGACACGCTCAAAACGGTAACCCATGAAGTGGGCAAATAAGGAAGGGCGCTGTCCAGCGACACCTTCCTTGTGCAATCCACTCACGGTGACCGACAGGTAGGGTGACTGGATGAGGGGGTGGGCGAACTAGGTGACAGGATGTTGCTATACGTACGTGCATGGGGGTTTGGGCTGGGAAGGGGTGGAGAGGCTGTATGGGGTGGCACTGTGGTCATCAATTGAGCAGCGGTGTGGCATCTGGGATTGAGCAATGGCTGGGGTGGCTGAGGTACTGGGTTCAGGTCCGGGCACTGGTGCAATTTATTGGCGCCCGGCCCTAACCTTTTTATTTTACTACTTTCACCCCCGACATGCACCCCCTTGAGTTGAGAATCCTTAAGTAGGGGGTGCAGGGGCAAGCCGCAGCCCCCCCCCACAGAAAGTAGTAAAAATATGTCCTGGCGCCCTTGTGCTGGTGCACCAGGGTTGTCAGAGTGCAGAAAATGTGTTCGGCACTCTGACTGAGCGATAACGGCGATCGCCTTTAGGCATTCACCGTTATCACATAGACCCCTCCAAAACAAGGTGCTGGAGCTAACCGGGAAGGATAGGGGCACATGTATGATACTACATGTAGGCACAAATGGTCTGATCAGAAGGAATGTACAGGAAGTGAAGGAAGGCTTCTATGCCTTAGGCTGAGCAGTCAGGGAAAGAGCAGTAGCAATGACTTTCTCTGAGGCCTTAACACAACCACACTGTAGTTGCAGTGAGCAGCTGAAAATAGAGCAGTTCAATGTGTGGCTGAAGGGCTGGTGTCAGGGGGGAAGAGTTTTTGTTCCATAGGTGATTGGAGTCACTCCTGATGGGGATGGATGTTGTTTAGAAGGGATGTCCTCCATCCCAATGGGAAGGGCACCAGAATGCTGGGGAATAGGTTTGCACAAGACTTAGAAAGAACTGTAAACTAGATGGGGGGCAGTACAGTTAAGGACAGGCAAATCTGTTCAGCTGAGGGGTTACAGGAGGGCCTCCCCAAAACAGCTGCGGACAGGAGCAGCAAACTGAAAGGGGTGGAGATGGGTTTAAAAGATGAACAGTCTGCAGTGAATAGTAAAAAAGTTAACTGGAGAGTGGGCGGCTGTGTAGAATAGGAGGAAAAAAAAGCAGGGGGGCAGTAAGGGCAATAGGGGACAACTACCAGAAACTGGGCAGATATCAGGCAGTGCACTGCAGGTATGGAAAGTGATGTGTGCCAATGCCAGAAGCCTGGAAACAAAGTCTGTGACCTCCAGGCAGTAACAGCAGAGGCACACTTGGACATGTTGGCAATCATTGAAATAAACCCAAAACAAAAGGGCACACAGGAGACAAATGCTGCACTCAGAAAACCACAACATAGTAAAACTGAGAAAAGAGAGTGTGCAAAAATCAAAAGGCTGGATAACTACATAAGAGCTGCTAATGAGAAAGTTTTATTGTGCTCACATACAACGAGCAACACTAGATGCTGGTGCTTTGAACCCTTGCAGATTCTTCTTAATGGGAAGGGGGGTTAGTTCACAATACCACAGATTTAAGTGAACGAGTTAAAGTCACAGTGACATGATATCAATGATCATAACATAAGCCCACTATGCTATCCAGTACAGAACAAAGGGAGGCAATAAGAAAATGTTATACAAAATGTGATGTATATTATATAATAAATAAGAGTGCTAGTGAATAAAAGGATAAAAGAAGGGGATGGGAACAAGAAACAAGTCCACAGTAGCACTGTAAAATGTTAGTCCCAGCAAAACTGTTAAGTACAGGTTTGATCCAAGTGGAACAATGACTGCTGGGACCACACTGTATTGCAGAGAAAGAGATAGCATGGTGGAATCTGAAAGGGAAACCAAAAAAAGGAGGACGGAGTTAAAAATGTGCATATATGGTCAGATAACACAGTCTAAAGTAAAGATCACATTATGTAAATGCTTAGCAATGCAAAACTGTGTGTGAATATTTTGGTGAAATTTAACTAATCAAAGGGCCAATTGCAGGGAGTAGCCTGGGATTATGTGGGGGAACCTAGGCCTTTGCAGTGGCAGCCCAGTTCTTCAGCATTTCATTGCATTCCAGTACCCCTGGGACAGCAGACATTGGCAGTGCAATCCAGTGGTGTGAAGGTAATTGGACCTATACTTGATACGCTACAGCGTTCATATCCTCAGTCTTCTACAGCATGGTCTTCTTCTGCATCTCACTGAAAAAGGGTAACTCCTATTTATACGAATAAGTGGCTGGTCCTCCAACTTACATGCTATCAGACTACATCAGTGCTCATTCAGCAGCTTCCAGGGTTGCTCTCTTTTCCATCTGCCTTGCCAGCATTGGGCTTCGGGATTTCTGATGTCTGTCAGCCTACCACCCCTAACTGGGCCTGCAGGTTCATTACTTTGCCTCCATTCTGCCACTCGTTAAGCCTGGGGTTCATCTATTCGTACACCATGTTTGACCATGCCACGCCGGTCGGGAGGTTGCCTCGTCAGATTGCCTAGCTCCTACACCGCTCCTTCCTGCCCTAGCCTCCATCGGTTCTTCCCTATAGAGCTTCTGCAGGGCTTGTATGGTTCCTCAGGCCTTCTCCTTAAAGTGTGCTTCTGGATGTTCCAGTCGGCTCCTCGACTATGCCTGCAATGCTTTATGTGATCGCACCTTTGCTTCCCTCATGGACTCCAGATTCCTGATGTTCTTTGCCTCAACAGGTTGCCTACTCTTCTGACAAGATATTCGCTGCGATCCCTACCATCCTCTATCTACAGAATCCATCAGTCTACAGCATCATTTTACTTTGATATGTCTGCTTTCCAGTCACAATGCTACTTCGCACTTATCTGGCTCAGGATGCTACCTCCATTTCGATACCTACCTTTCCTCTACGCCGCTTCGCCCAGGTCAGGGCCTGGAGATTCGTTTATCCTACTATACGCCTACCTGCTGCCGCTGCAGCCAGCCAAGGAGCTCCTCACTATGGATGCACATTTTGTATTTCAACATACGTCATCTATTCTTTGGACGCTTTGCCCTGCTGCCCTGCTACTACATCTACATTATGCAGCATGCTTCCTATTACAGCTTGTGCAGGTTCCCTTTCTTACCTTCCTTGCTCATATTGCCTGCTTCGCCCTCCCAGGACTTTGGAGTTCTCACATCTAACCTGCCATTACATTCTACTGCACTCCTCCTGAACTGGCATCGACCTACCTCTGTTTACGTATTTACTGCGACCTCTCCATACCAGGACATGACCCTCTGCATTGCTTGCAGTTCACTGCTTCCATTGCATTATGTATGACTGTTCTGCAACCTGCCTCTCCCTAAAGAGCTGGAGGTTGGCCATCGCTTTGTCAGTCCTGTGCCCCCCCCGGGCCCGGAGGTCCTTTGTTCCTATATTCTCCTACATCTTAATCACCTGCTTCTATGACATGCTTTCACCCATCGGGCTGGGAGGTTTGCCTACTAATCGCCTGCTTCTATGGCTTGCCTTTACCCTTTGGGCTGGGAAGTTTACCTGCTTCTGCTCTACTTCTGCCTCATCTGGCTTGGGGCCTGGAGATTCCCGCTTCTACTGTATGCTTACCGGCTGCCGTGTCAGCCAGCCTGAAGCTCTTTTAATTTGGATTTGCATCTGGCCGTTTCTTTGTTCCTCCTCTATTCTTGGATGTTGTGCCCTGCTGCTTCAGCCATGTGGAATTGCTGCTGCTTCTCCCTTTCCAGGACACTTGGTTGCGCCTCTCATGAAGACCTTATCCTGATTGTGCTCTACCGCTTTTTGGACCCTGGGACAACGCTACTCCAATTGACTCCGCTTCTTCAATTATCTCCATCCAGAACTCTTATGCTCGACTATTCAGATTTCGTCACATCATTGCTGCCTCACTCATTGCATACCTACAGTTTTGAATGCTGTTCCTCATCCAGTTGCCGCATCTCTGCCACGGTCTCTTCAATGCGATTCCTGCCATCCTTGATCTTCTGGATACGTCAGTCCTCAGCACCATTCCATTCTCTACGTCTGCCTTACAAATGCAGTCCTATTGTGCTCTGAACTGACTCAAGACACGTCTCCTGGAGGCTGTATACCATGCACTATTCTTAATGGCTGACCTCCGTAGATCTGGCTGCATTTTCCTGTTACCTGGAACTAGTCGCCTCTCTCCTTACCTCTCCAGCTGCTGAAAAGCTGCGCTTCTTGTAGAAGGACTAGCTGCCATGCTCTATTCTACCAGCAGTCTTCCATGGGTCTGCCTGCGCTTCCCATCCTGGAATCAGCCGCCTCTCTCTCCTACCTCACCAGCTGTCGGTTAAGCTGCGCTTTCTTCAGGGGCTGATTGCCATGTCCTGTTCCTTCTCATCTGCCTTCGTGGGTGCAATCCCTGCTCCTATTACCTCTCACTTCAGATTAGCAGTCCAACTGACTTGCTTCCTTTTGGGATCACCATATTCTACTACTTAGATGCTTCATACCTCGCACCAGTGTCTCCGATTATCCTCTACAGCTTGCCATTATTCTAGCTCAGCTCTACAGCCGTTGCCTTCATATCAATTCCTAAGACTATACTTCACTTATCAGAACTGGATTCATCAGTCGGTAGCCTGGCTACAAGCCTTCTCTCATTACACGGACTATACAAGCCCTCTATTAGAAATCAAGAAGTCTTACTACTTCTATTCATCCTGCCTCGTTGACGTCAAGTTTGGATGCAACTATCTTCGTCTGGTCTCCTGTATTGAATTCATCAGTCATCAACTTCATCTCCACCATCATACATTTCCTGGATTATGCCCTCTATCAACCGAAGTCCGGAAGAAGGTTCTTCATATAGCCACTCTCCATCATTCTGAATTGTACATGGATTCTCGGACTCGGACTTTATTAGGAGGAAATTACTTCACTGGACATTTACAATTCGGTTTTTCTTAAGCTCCATTTATCTGGATTGAATTCTACAAATTAGAATTCAGATTTAGCTGATTAATTTAGTTTAATTAGGATCTCTCTCCTTTAGTATGCCCAGAAGGACGGGCAGGTCAGTAGCCATGGGTCCTCAGTGGTTCCCCCCAAGGGGGTTTTTCCTCTCCTGAGTGCTACTGGTCACACTCTCCAGAGTTGGAGGAGGTGATCATCTATTCCTGTCATTATTAGGTTTTGTCATGCACAACTTCTTCAGCATTCAGTTAAAGAACAATCGTTGATATATTATTCTTTTTTGGGGCTTTCATAATTCTAAACCAAGCTTCCTTCCTACAGGTGGGATACAGAGAAAGGCCAAAACCATCAAATATTATGAAACAACTCAATTCAAGCATCCAAGTACCCAAGCACAAACATTCTATACTACTACCTAATAAACATTGTCCTCTTAATGCTGGCCTTTGTATCCAACAACCATCTACATCATTCCACTATATATGTTATATAAGCACTGAGCTATGAACCACACATAATTGCAGGGAGTAGCCCAGGATTATGTGGGTGAAGATCTCCTCCCCCACAGCCTATTTAACTGAAGCAGCTGACTCCCGCTCTGCTTAGAGCGAGTCGCACTCACCCACCATCCTCCCCGACACCTCCTTCTTCTGCGGCACTCTTATCCCACCAGGGGACTTTCATAATTCTAAATCAAGCTTCCTTTCTACAGGTGGGATACAGAGAAAGGCCAAAACCATCAAATATTATCAAACAACTCAATTCAAGCATCCAAGTACCTAAGCACAAACATTCTATACTACTACCTAATGAGTATTGTCCTCTTAATGCTGGCCTCTGTATCCAACAACCATCGACATCATTCCACTATATATGTTACATAAGCACTGAGCTATGAACCACACATAATAGAAAGCCTAAAGGAAGGGTATTAAGTCCCAGTTTTCACACAGACCAAGTATTATGTAAATGCTAAGCAATGCAAAAACCACATATAAATATTTTGATGAAATTTAATTAGTAAAAGGTCCAGCAAAAAGCCTAGCAGAAGGGTGTTAGGTCTCAATTTTCATTGATGCCATCTGCTGAGACCCCACCAAGATTAAAGATTAATCTGCTTTTACATTGTAGTAGTTTCCTTTGATGATCACCCCCCCCCCAATATTGATTGGTACATGATCAATGTCCATTATGCGTGCTGTACTGGGATCAGAACTGTGGTGATGGTACCAATGGGACCCGACAGGGGTATCAGATTTTGCATTCAGAATGGACCAAATGTGTTCCTGTAAATGTTCCTTTAGGGGATGTATGTAGATTGAAGAACAATCACATCAAATGGCATAAATCACAACTTGAGTTTTACAATTGATAAAGTGGTGGACATCAAATGTGGTGTTGTTGACAATGCTTGGAAGTGTAGTACCTGTGTGTGAATTTTCTTTTCCCTTTCAGGTTCCACCATACTATCCCTTCCTCTGCAATACAACATGGTTGCAGCGGTCATCCTTCCACTTGGATCAAACCTGTACTTAACGGTTATGCTGGGACTATCTATTTACAGTGCTAATGTGGACTTCTTTCTTCTTCCCATCCCCCTTCATATATCCTTTTATTCACTAGCATTCTTGTGTTTATAATATAACATGCATCACATTTTGTATAACAATTCCTTATTGTCTCCCTTTGTCTGTGTATTGAATAACATAGGGGGCTTATGTTAGGATCATTGATGTTACATCACGGTGACTTTAACTCACTCACTTAAATCTGTGGTACTGTGAACTAACCCCCTCCCCTTTAAGAAGAATCTGTAAGGGTTCAAAGTGCTGGGGTCTAGTGCCACTCATTGTATGTGAGCACAATAAAACCTTTTTTACTCACAGCAATTACAAGATTATCCAGCCTTTTGATTTTTGCACGCTTTCATCTCAGTTTTACTAGGCAATCATTGAAACATGGGCAGTACAAAACATGGGCAACAGATCACCATGATTGGTGTCTGCTGGTATCAGGAAACACACTGTCCAGGAGGGACAGGATCAAAAAGAGGAGAGACAGAGTAGCATTAAATAGCATGTGAAGTATGGTATCCTGGCCTCAGAAAATAAGGATGACAGCAGGTCAAAAGTTCCTGACACAGTCAGGGTACAAGTCATACTGAGGAGGGTAATCAGGATAGGAGTGGTCAGTAGGCCTCCTGCACAGATGGTGGAGGCATTCATAAAGCTGGAAAAAGAAATTGATAGGATGGTAGAGCTTGGGGAGGTTTCCCTGCTGGTAGACTTCAGTCTGCCAGATGTGGACTGGAGCATCCCAACTGCAGCAGGTACAAGACGCCAGGCCCTGGTACAAAGAATGCAAAAGGAATTCTTAAGTCAAAAGGGCATGAAACCCACTAGGGAAGGGACCATATTAGACCTTGGCCTTACAAACAGGGATAGCATAGGGAAGGTACACATGAGGGAGTCACTGGGATTGAGTGATCATAGAACACCATGGACAGTGTGGACATAAGGCTGAGTGGATACAATCCAGAACCAAGGTTCAGGACATCAAAAGGGTAGATACCAGGAAGATAAGAGAGGCATTTGGGGAAAATTAGGAGAGGTGGATGGAGTAGTAAGAATTGACAGAAAATTGGAGATAATCAAGAATGAAGGACAAGAGGCAATTGGTCTCCGTGCAAAAATAGTAGGGAAGAGTAGTAGGGGTAAATAAGCCATTATGGGTCATGAAGAGTGCAGCTGAGGTAGTGAGAGAAAAACTGAAGGTGTTTATTAAATATAAGGGTAGTCAAACAGACAAGGACAAGGGGTCATATCATGGACTGACCAGACAAGCCAGCAGGGTAGTAAGGCAGGCAAAGACTGGAGCTGAAATAAGGCTGGTAGAGGGGCTCAGGGAGAGCAACAAGTTGTTCTTGTGCTATATTTGGCAAAACACAAAAGCAAGGGGGTTGTGATGAGTCAGAAGAAGTGGGAGGACTGGGTACAGGATGAGAAGAGCAAGGCAAATCTACTGAATGATTATTTCTGTTCAATGTTCATGGTAGAGGACATTGGGCCTCTTCCAGATTGCAACATAATAACCAGTAAGGGCCTGCATGCAAGGATAACTGAGGAGCCCATTACAGGGGAGAGAGTACTGAAGGGATTTCAGACAGTGAAGGTAACAAAATCGATGGGTCCAGATGGGTTACACCTGAGGGTGTTGAAGGAAATGAAGCAAGTCCTGGAAGGTTCACATATGGACTTTTTCAACTGCTCAGCAGAGATGGGAGAGTTGCCAGAAAATTGGAGGACAGCTGATGTGCTTCCCCCTACATAAAAGCAGGAGCAACACCATAACCATGGTACAGACGTGGTGGACCTGTGGTCTCCTTCTGCCATCATTTTCTAAGTTTCTATGAGTTGAGAGGAGCCAGGCAATTACAGACACAAACACCACCAGTGGTTCCTGCTACGGTGTGTAGTGCCTTTCTCAGTTATAAATTACTGTAGAGAAGAGAGCCAGCACTTACCCCCAAGGTGCACAGAAATGTTACTTTTCATAACTCTTCTCATATGTCTCAATTTATTTCATATCAGTGCAGGATACAGCTCATAATCATGGAACAGAAACGCAATAGATACATAGGCATAGGACAAAACCTAGTATTTCACACCTGTATCTGGGTGCTTTGTCAGAGGTTAAATCAGCAAGTTAATATCATATCCATAAATACATTCAAAAGAGATCTCGTGATGTGTCTCGACTTATTCACCGGACAGAAGTTTTCTTGCCACACCTCATATACTCATCAGTTACCCCTCTATGTGCAAAGTGCATATTAAAAACAGTGTACAGGTATTACAAATCACCAGTTCAGTGCATATTGTATCACACTATCCCAACCAACAGTGCATTTGAATACTAAAAAGTTAATTCTCATAGTTACTCTTCCTCAAGCTTCGATCACTATCGTATATTGCTGAATCTGAAAATAAAAACCGAACTCTGTGTTCAATTTTTGTAGCAGCAATAATTAAAAACACACCCAAAAGGTATCTTCTGCATAACACTCTCATTCATTAAACAGTTCATTTAGTAAAATATGTAGAGGCGCAGTAAGGTGGGATCAGGAAAACATGCAAATTCCCTGGACAGAAAATCATGTATTTACCAGTTTCTGTAAGACACCGTATTACAAATGTTGCTTGGCTGATAAAAGGTCTGTTCCAAAGTGTCTCATTCTGAGCATGATCACTTGTACTATTCATTGTAAATTACAATACACATGCAGTATTTTTTATGATTTATTTTATTTTGCATATCATTGCTAATTACTTAGTATCCAGAGCTCATGACAAAGTCACAACTACCAGTACTCTGATTTCATATTTAGTAGCCTCTCCTGATGCAAGTTAAAATTTTTTGCACAGTCTGATATATGTGGTGTTCTTGGAAAATACTGGAACAACCGCATTCAGTACATACGGCACTTATATATGGTGTTATGTGAAAATGAAAAACAACAATTTGCCTATATCTCCATGCTAATATATGTTTATGATTTCTGTACTAGGGAATGCTGCATCAGGGACTTCAATGCATGGCTGAAGGAATGGTTCGATGAGCAGGGGTTCAGCTTCATTGGGGACTGGGGCCCCACCTGGAGGGATGACGGCCTGTACAAAAGTGTCGGCCTGCATCCAGCCAGAAGGGGAACTATGGTCCTCAGTGAGTGGTTTAAATGCTTAATTGGCAAGCATTTAAACTAGCTGATGGGGGAGGTGGAAAGGTGCAGAAGAACAAACACTGCACCCCTGCCCCCCAAGCTCAAGAGACAAACAAAGAATGCGAGGAGGGAGAGAATACCCGACAAGGCAAACAACAATGAAGGTCGGGATACAAGGCAAGAATAAAACTAAAAAACACAGTGGACAGGAAAAGAGAGGGCAAAAGGGAAAAGGGACAGAGTGTGGCAGCATAGCCTGGAAAGCAATGTGCGTAAATGTGAGAAGTCTGAACAACAAGGTGGCAGACCCGGAGGCCACCATGGTAGAAGGGGGCCGGTATCTTGTCACCATCACAGACACTTGGTACAATGCAAACCAGGACTGGGAACTAGCTATTCCATGATATACACTGTTCAGAAGGGACAGAGTAGGTACTGTAGAAAGGGGGGAGGAGAGGCTCTAGATGTAAGAGATAACACAAAAGCCATGGAAATATAGGGAGAGCAGGGAGGTGAGGAGATACTGTGGGTCACTCTGTAAAGAAGGGAAGGGCTTGCTATTAGAAAAGGAGTGGTGTACAGACATCCAACACAAGGGGAAGAGGTTGATAAGGAAATGGTGGAAGCAATCCGGAAGATGTCTCGCAAGGGCAAGGTACTGATAGTGGGAGACTACCAGACATGGATTGGAGTCTCCCCACTGTAGCTACAACCAGGAGTAGGTAAATCCTGGACTCCATGAAAGGGGAGCTCCTCAGACAATTAATGTTGAAACACACTCACAAGGGGGCACTTCTGGACTTAGTACTGTCAAATGGGGACAGTGTGACTGACATCAGAGCGGGGGACCATCTGGGAAACAGTGACCACTGTAGAGTATGATTTGAGGTAAGGACCGGGTCAGAATCGAATCACACATGGGTGAGGGTCCTGAACTTCAGGAGAGCAGATTTTAAGAAAATGGGAGAATGTCTGAGAGAAGCCCTGATAGGGATAGGAAAACTGGGGGGAGTCAAGGAAAGGTAGGCAAAAATAAAAGAGGGAATTAGACAAGCTACAAACCTCTGTGTAAGGCAGGTGAGCAAGGGCAAGAGAAAAAGGAGACCACTATAGTTCTCTAAGGAAGTAGCAGAAATGTAAGAGCAAAAAAAAAGAACATTTAGAAAACACAAAAAAACATAGAAGGAGGGGGTTAAGGAGGCTTACCAATAGAAATAAAGGGAGGCAGGGAAGGCAGTTAGAAGCAAAAGGCACAAACCACGAAAAGGATTGCCAAGTCAGTGACAAAGGAAGATAAAACATTTTTTAGATACATACAATAAGTGAAAAAAGGACAAAGGGGGGATAGTAAGACTGAAAGGGGAAGGCGAGTACAGTGTGGAAGAGGACTACCAAAAAGTGGATTTATTAAACAACTATTTTTGTTCAATATTTACGGGGGGGGGGGGACAGGCTAAGGAAAAAGGGCAAGGGTATAAAGGGACAGGAAGTGGACACAAAACCATTTACAGAAGAAAGGGTGCTTAGGGAACTATCACAGATAAAAGTAGACAAAGCAATAGGGCCAGATGAGGTGGACTCCTGGATATTGAGGGAACTGAAGGAGGAGCTAGTTGCACATCTGACAGCCCTTTTCAACATGTCATTAAAAACAGGGGTGGTATCAGGGGACCGGAGGAGGGCAGATGCAGTCTCACTCCACAAAAGTGGAAATAGGGATGGGGCAGGAAATTACAGACCAGTCAGCCTGACTTGGGTAATAGGCAAGGTAATGGAAACACTATTATAGGAAAGAATTGGGAATACCTAGTTACCAATAACCTACAGGATCAGAGGCAGCATGGGTTCACAGG
This sequence comes from Neoceratodus forsteri, assembly GCA_016271365.2. NCBI lineage: Eukaryota > Metazoa > Chordata > Ceratodontiformes > Ceratodontidae > Neoceratodus > Neoceratodus forsteri. Next base: position 401,012,249 of record CM057454.1, read on the forward strand.
GGGGAGGTCCTGCCAGACAAACCTGATTGAGTTCTTTGGTTGGGTGACAAGGGAAGCAGATCAAGGGGGAGCGGTGGACATGGCCTACCTGGATTTCAGCAAGGCCTTTGACACTGTTCCACATAGAAGGCTGTTAAACAAGCTGGGAAGCCTAGGAGTAGGTCCTAAGGTAGTAAAATGGGTGGAAAATTGTCTGAGCAATAGGAGTAAGAGAGTGGTGGTAAACAGCAGTCACTCTGGAGTAAGATAAGTGACCAGTGGAGTTGACCAGTGGAGTACCACAGGGATCATTACTAGGGCCAGTCCTCTTCAATGTCTTCATCAGTGGCATTGCAGAATGGATGGAAGGGAAAGTATGCCTGTTTGCAGATGACACAAAATTTTGCAACAGAGTAGACACACTAGGAGGAGTGGAAAAAAGTGAGAAGTGATCTAGAAAAGTGGAAAGAATTGTCAAGGACTTGGCAACTGGGTTTTAATGCAAAGTGCAAAATATGCACTTGGGGCATAAGAACCCGAGGGCAACATACCAATTGGGAGGAGAGGTATTAACAGTTACAAAGCAGGAAAGAGACCTGAGGGTGATCATTTCTGATGACCTGAAGGTAGGGAAGCAGTGTGACAAGGCAGTGGGGAAGGCTGGAAGGATGCTGGGTTGCATAGGAAGGGGAAATCATCAGCAGAAGGAGGGAGGGAGGTAACAATACCTCTATACAGATCACTAGTTAGGCTGCACCTCAAGTACTGTATACAGATCTAGAGGCCCCACCTCTGTAAAGACATAAAGAGGATGGAAGCAGTACAAATGAGGGCAACCAAATGGTGCGTGGCTTGCATCAAAAGCCCTGTGGGGTAGGGCTCAAGGAACTTAACATGTACTCCCTGGAGGAAAGGAGGGATTCAAATACCTCACAGGCAAAAACAAGGTACAGGAGGGAAGCATTTTCCATAGAAAATTATGCTCAAGGGCAAGAGGTCATGGTATGATGTTAGAAGGGGGAGGCTTTGAAGAAATATGAGGAGGTACTTCTTCACGGAGAGAATGGTGGACGCATGGAACAGCTTACCAGCAGAGGTGGTGGGGCCCGAAACAGTGACAGGGTTCAAGAACGCATGGGATAGATACAGAGGGATCTTAGCAGTGTGGGGGGGGGAACAGAGATGGAGTAGGGTCTGCGGTGACACTATAGGTGGGGACAATAGTGTAGACTAGGTGGGCCATCAGATCCTTATCTGCCGACAGATTCCATGTTTCGATATTTCTTACAGTAGCTGCCCTCTAAATGTAAACTACTGAATTGTTTTTACAGACAGATGACAATCATTTCTTAAGAAAATGTGCCACTTCAAACTTGCCTTTGAGACCTGGGAATGCTAATGCTCCTAGTCTAACTATCCAGTATTATTCTCTTTTACTCAAGAGGTTCTCAGAATCTCTCCCTCAAACATTTTTCTGGATATAGTCCATCCTCATTACTCTAACAGAATGTTCATGTTTGTTACCACTCTGGCTTATATTATTTGTCATTGTATGTTAAGTGTTATCAACCTGGATAGTTTTCACTCAGCCATTTTACTTTTTTTCCATTTTCTTTTTGTGCGCCCCTCATAAAATCTACCACACATACATGTCAGAAAGTATATATGATGCCCTCTGTTTCACAAGTAAGCCAGCCCCTAATTTTCTGTTCTTCACCATTTTTTATTGCTAAATTATGTGTTTTTCAGTGCAGAGGGGCATAATTAATGTTTCACAGATGGAGCACGCCCCCATTTGTCAGTCATTCTCAATGCTTCCTGTCTAGTTGGCTGGCACCTGTGTACCTGCAAGTCTCTAAAGTTTGTCCCTCTTCTGTAGGAGACCTTTAGAGGTTTTTCTAGGTACTTACACAAACCTGGGGTAGCTCTCAAGATATTTAAATTCTTCTTTACAATCCCTACTACATCTTGCGATGCCCTACCAAATGTGGTAACAAATGTTAGACATTCCCCGTCAGCATTTTTAATCACCCCTCCTGTAATCATATCTTTTCTATCCATCCAATCAACCACTAATCTTTTCTCCTTAATGTATTCCTCCTTGTAACCACGTTCCCATAACCTCACTGTCAGTTCCCACACCTTCTGATTATACAGTTCAGTAGTGCCACAGTTCCTTGTGATCCTCATGTATTGTTCTTTAGGCAAAGTGTGAACAGTGTGTTTAGGATGGCAGCTGCTGGCAAAAGAAAGCTATTTTGGTCCATTGTTTTTTTTTTAATTTCTTAACACACTACCATCTGGTTGTTTAGTGATAGTGATCCAGTCTCATCACTGTTTCCTCCTTTAACTACCTGCAGGTTGCAATCAACACATCACTGAACTTCTCAATGCATACAGCAGCAGTTTGTAAGGCAGTTAATATCAGGTTGTGGCTCTTTTGCAAGATCAGTAACAACCTCACTTCTAAAGCCCAGATAGCCATCACTCGTGACATGCTCCTCAAACTTACTTATCTATAATATCTGTAGATGTGCCCTGGCCATGAACAGATACACTCATCACTGTACCTCTGCTCCAAACTTGGTTGACTTCCACCGTCTGCCCTGTGCAAACTTGCTATGGGAAGTGTTGCTCATAATGGCATGACTAAACAGGCCTGCTATCCCTAACATCACTCCTTATACCTGTCACTGTATCCTATCCCCTGAGGTCTTATGTCCATGGTTCATTTGCCATCTCCAGAACCAGAAATAAGTTAGGGGAACTGTCCTTCTACTACTCTGCCACTGCACTCTGGAACTTCATTCTGGCCATGGTCTATCTGTGTCCATCCAGCCATGCCTTCAAGAGTGGATACTGCTCCTTACTACTCAAGGCCTCAATATGTATGTGTCCATTGGTTGCATATTTGCATAGGATCAGTATTAATTTCTCTGAATTATTGCACTTGTGTGTATTGCTGATTATCAGCTCTGTATTTATGAAATCTATCCCTGTGCTTGTTATTTGGACTGTATTGTTGCACCTTTCCCTGTACATTGCATCATGTTTACCACACATAGTATTTCATTTTTATGTTTGCTTGCACGCATGTGTAAGAAACATAGTGCCACCATACGATTTTTCATAGGTGTGGCACCCCCGCTTCCAATGCCCTGAGGGTTTTTGCAGGCGCGGCCCCACCGCACCAATGAATGTCCCAGCTTTCTATGACAGCAGTTCAGATGCCGTGACATACAGTTGAAAGCAAACGACCACTACAATCAGTGGTGGTAACATGTAGGCAATTAGCATACTGCCGTGTCATCAGCAGTATGCAAATTGACCCACATGTCACCACCGCTGATTGTAGCGGTGGTTGTATGCACGCCCCACCCCCATTTGTTGTATGCCGAGGGGGTGCCCAATCCCCCTCGGCTCATGCACACTCCCCCCCAAGCACACTGTATGTCCAATAGGGGTGCCCAATCTCCGTTGGCTCCAGTGGTTCCCCCCAAAAAACACAAACTTCCAGGTGCCACGCTGGGAGCCTACCCCAGCGTGGCAAAAGTCCCACGTCATCTATGTAAAATGAAAAACATCCTGTAACAAAAGAAAATGGTCCCTCTTTGACTCTCTTGCCCCCCAACCCATGCCCACCCTCTGCGTACCCCACCTCCCCACACTCCCCTCACCCTATACTTACCTCCAGAGCACGGTGCGATGATCTTCGATGGACCAGGAACATGTCTGCACTCTTCAAAGCCGACCGCGAACTGAAGAAATGCCAGTAAGCTGTATAATGGCATAAATAGGGTTGTTTCAACTTTGGTGCAAATCTCGGTCATTTGTTTGAATTTTTGTACCACATTTTCAACATGGGGTTCTTGGGACCTCACCTCATGAATTCAGTGACTGTCATTTGGTTATTCGGTCCCGAAAGGTGATTTTGTGGTCACTGCACGGAATCACCTTTTGGATCCAATTAACAAAACAACAGTGTCACTGTTCGTGAGGTGGGCTCTCAAAAAGCCTATGTTGCAAATTTGGTGAAAAAATTCACCAAAATGATCTGTTACGAAGCGTATGCTATGTTAGTTTCCATGCACACTTGCAAATTTAGAATTTGTAATATTTTCACTCCAGATTTTCAACATTGCCATTTTTTCACACCTCCTTATGAACAGTACAGCTGTCATTTTTCACATCCTGGCCAAAATGTGTTTTCGCACTTCCAGCGCAGAATAGCGTGGTCACTGTGGGAAATCAGTGTTCGGGACAGATTAAGAAAATCACAGTGACACTGTTCATGAGTAGAGGTCCTAAAATGCCTATGTTGAAAATTTGGTCACAAATGTCCATAAAATGATTGTGTTACGAGCGTGCATTGCGCAGTTTCTATGCACCCTCGTAACTTCACAGATTTGTAATATTTTCACTCCAGATTTTCAACATTGCATTTTTCCACACATCCTTAAGAATAGTACAGCTGTCATTTTTCACATCCTGGCCGAAATGTGTTTTTGCACTTCCAGCGCAGAATAGCACAATCGCTGTGGAAAATCAGCGTTCAGGACAGATTAAGAAAATCACAGTAACACTGTTCATGAGCAGAGGTCCCAAAATGCCTATATTGAAAATCTGGTGCAAAAATTCCCCCAAATAATTGCATTACGGGTGTGTGTTGCACAGTTTCTATGCACGCTTGTAACTTCCCAGTTTTTTAATTTTTTCGCTCCAGATTTTTAACATTACCATTTCTTTACACCTCCTCCTCATGAACAGTACAGCTGTCATTTTTCACATCATGTTGGAAATGCGTTTTCACACCTGTGGCACTAAATGGCACAGTCACTGTGCAAAATCACCTTTTGGCTAACAAATAGATAGTGTCACTGTTCATGCGGTGGGGTCACAAAAAGCCCATGTTGAAAACTTAGAGTAAAAATACCAAGACACGCCCAGGGCCTTAGGGTTTCCCACCATAACGCCCTTCCCGTAGGGTCTGACAGGCGTCCGCCCTACCCTGTTGGGACTGACAGGCGTCAGAGGTGTGACTTGGAATTGTCGACAGTAATGCTCATGCCATTCTACCACTACCCTGCAGCCAATGACAGGCATCGAGGTGCACCTTGGACTCTTTGGCCCCAGAGTTCACACCATTCTGCTATACTTCACCCATTTCAGCATATTTCTTTATGGAATGAAGCGAGTGTAAAAATCGAACACCCTAAGACACACCTTGACACTTGTCAGTGTCTGCAGGGTAGGGTGAGGTGAAATGTCATGACTATTATGGGTGATGACCCAAAGGCATACCCCAATGCCTGTCCATCTCTGCAGGGTGGGGAGGAGTTGGTGTCAGTTCAGTGCATCACTGCCATTCCTATACCGCATCTGTCTAACTCCTGCACTTCCACTGCTAATGCCAGCAAGCAAACATTCAGCATTGACAAATGCTTATTTTGTTTAGTTCTCTGTATTCATTCTAGGCAATTGTATAGATCTTTTATGTATTTTTGTATATTGTTGTGTCAGTCTCCACTGTTGTGATCTTCCAGGTCATGCCTGGAAATAGGCAAATATTTTGTCTAATGCACCTACCTGGTAAACAAACACTAAATTCACACTTTGTATATTTGATATGACTTAAAATCTCAGGCTAGAGTTAGACCCCTCCAAAAATACACAAAATATTTCAGCTCTGCCTCAGTGCCTTTCCAAATAAAAAAAATTGCATTAATAAACCCGTTCCTCAAGTCAAACTTGTGAAAAATACAATTTTTTGACGCAGTCATGAAACATAGAAACACAGAAACATAGAAGTTGTTGGCAGAAAAAGACCTCTTGGACCACCTGGTCTGCCCTAAAGTTTCTACCTACTGTGCTACCGTAGACCCTAATTGATCTCCGGTCCTACCCCCCATCCCTGTTACTAAGGTCCCCCTTGTGTCTATCCCATGCATGTTTGAAACTTGTTACCATTTCGGTACCCACCACCTCTGCTGGGAGGCTGTTCCAAGAGTCCACCACCCTTTCCATGAAGAAATATTTCCTCACATCCCCTCTAAGTCTCCACATTCCAGATTCATATCATGCCTCCTTGTCCTTGACCATCTCTTTCTGTGCAATATGCCACCCTCCTGTACCTTAGTGATACCCTTGAGCTATTTGAATATTTCTATCATGTCTAGCCTTTTCCTCCTTTTCTCCAGTGAGTGCATACTGTATTTAATTCCTTGAGTCTTTCCTCATACAGCTTCTGATACAGGCCATGCATCATTTTGGTTTCCCTTCTCTGTACCACCTCCACCCGGTCTATGTCCTTCCTGAGATGACTACCTCATCTTCCCATTGGCCCATAAACATGTTTGCCAGGCTGGGGGCAAGGGTTACCCTGACCCTGCCCCCGAGGTAAATGTAGCAATAAACATATTGTTTTCAGCCTGGATTGGCAACTTACTAGTTTGATTTCAAAAGGAGTGGGGGTCTCTTGGTATTCACCTCAGGGACTTGCTGTGAAGTCACTCAGCTACCACCGTCGAGGTAGACCATCCATCAGCCGGGTCCCTGCTCTAAACTGCATCTGCCTCAAATGGCTTATCTTTATGTCACGTTGTTCCATTCTTATCCTGACACAACTGTAATAACTGACAGGGGGCTGGAAACTGTAAAAGGAAGAAAACACAAATCAGTAACTACATGTCTTCTGAAGAGAGATCATACACTATATGACTAAGAGCTATATAAGAGAAAATTGAGTATATATAGGCTACAATAAAAATGACTGTCAGAAAAATTCATCTTTGTTTAAGAAAAGGGGAGATTTCAAAACTGTAATTTTAACCAGGCATGCTAAGTGCCACCAGTTGCTACATCCAAAATGCTTCTCTATGTAACAGGTTGTTCTCTAAATCCCCGCCCTGTGGACCCATAAAAGCGTTCTCAATCCCACAAAAACTGAACTTATGTCCTTCAGAGCCATGACTCATTATGTGTTTGCAAAGTGTATTTTTTTCATTCCCACATCTGGGGCCAGATATTTAAAACTTTGTCCTGGGCACAAACTGTTTGCACCATGTTTGCGTCAGGTTTGCACGGGTCCTCAATATTCAAAAGGCCAAATAGTGCGGGCAAACTACATTAGCGCCGGGCAAAAGTATAATGTATGCAATGTGCAAAGAGAGGGGACGTGTACATGAATACAGACGCTAAGCTATATTCAGTGCATTAGCGCTGCGCAAATTGTATTTGCACAACTTTGTGCGGCACTTTGCGTGGTGCAAATTATCGCCAGGAAAAGGTAGTCTTAAATTTGAGCAAACCAAGGATGGAAGGTTTGTACATAGCAATAACAGGCTACAGGGCATAAATACACAATATGAGACAGACCTGCACTCTGTACAAAGGTAGGGGTGCTCTATCAATGTGAATCCAGAGCAGGGCTTACAAACAAGACATGCAACTCCCTTTGTGTGAAACACAATGAAAAGGTTAGCAACAGGTGTAGGTCAGGATGCTCAGTTAATGTAAACAGCAGCACACTGAGGCAAAAAACCAACAACAAGCTTATATGTGCAACAATCGCAGTGTACATCCAAAGTGTATAATAGTACACATGCAGCACTGGAGGGAAGGAAGGTGTTGAACGGAGAGTGTACAGGTGGCCAGGCTGCAAGACATAGTAAGGGCTGGCCAAACAGCTGGGGCCAGCCACACAGTGCACATGTTCCAGTATCGGGAATGCCCCTGACATCGGTGTGCCTGTCTGATGATATGTATCTGACCCCCACCCCAGGGGCACATACTACACATCTGCACAGACACCAAGGCACACGTGGCCAGCCATGTGTATGGTACTGTGGGACACCCTCATCACTGACACAGCTTAGAGGGGCACAGAACAGCATGACAGTGATATTCCCTATCAGAACACACCTGCCAGTTGGTCCTATCACAGTGTGGTGTACAGCAGTCAGTGATGCCTGCCAGACAGTAGACATTGCTGTGTCCCTCACTGAATCAGCCACTATGGTACTGTAGCATCTGCTGTGCACTGTGGCAGGGACTACAATATGTCCATGGCATGCAGCACACACACCCCCATGGCAGTGGTGCTAGTCCCCTGGGGCACAATTGACTCTGCTGCTGTGTACGGACATAGCCTGCAGCTAACACATTTCTCCAGTCTGACATACAGGTGGTGCTGTGGAGAGACACAGCCTGTGGCTACCAACCTGTAGTTCCAGTCTGACCTACTGTGTGCACCATGGAATAGCAACGGGCAATCTTCATGCTAATGTGGCTGTTTGCACATGGATTGCCTAAGTAGGCTCATTTGCATAGGAGGTTTGAATATAGCAGACTTTTGCCCCAGGCTAACGTGTTTCCACTGGACTAATGTGTTTCACCATGCAATCGGGTTAGCTCCAGGCATACCTCTCACAAGCATAGTACAGTTCTGCAGTGTGTGGACTGCATTGTTGCTTGCAGTTGTTGTGCAACACTTTATTGCTATCACACACATTGTCCACCAACTTCAGCTCTGCCTTACTCAGCCTCTGTGTCCACTGAGCTTCAGTTGCATTTCGCACTTCCCTGCTGTTATATTCAGAGCCGTCTTATTTCCTAGGCTATTTTAGCACTGCACTCCCAGCCCTGTTTGCACTGCTTGCTTTGCATGCTATATTCAGCAGATTTAGCCCCAGGGCTATTCCTTTGAATATATCTTGCCACTGCTTCAGGGCTAATTTAGCATACCGTGCAGTGCTAATTTAGCCCCGGGACTAAGTTTTGAATATCTGGCCCCCGATATCACTAAGATGTAGAGGTGGGCAAAGTGGCCAAAATTCACTCCGCAAAGTAATTCACGGAGTAATGTGGAATCTGAGGAGTAATACACAATGCGAAGCAGAGCAGTTCACATCATAATGAGGAATGTGAAGTCCATTGATAACAATGACTTTAAATTACTTCGCCTTCCCCCAAACACTTCTGCACCAATTTTAATGCAAAGTACATATAAATCAATGTACTTCGCATCACTTCACCTTGTTATTGAGCTCCAAGGTGAATTTTGCAGTGATTCATGGGATTGCAGGTCACATGGGCTCTAGATTGTTCTGCACAGCCCCAGTTCTGTGTAGTGTGTGTGTAGTGGAAGATGGAGACAGTTTCCTCTCAGAGCTCTGTGATTCAAATCCTCTAAAAACTGTTAAAAAAGCCTTTTTGAATCATTTTGTTTGCTCAAAATTTAGTACATCGATTGTAGGAAACCCTCCTGTGCTCATATCGTCAAGTGTTTATTGTTTGTGTGTGGATTTTGAATGTTAATTTAGAACATTCAGTCTGTGTACTGACAGAAACTTGAAGTGTGCTTTGGGGGAGGGATATATCTGTGGCGGAGATAGGTTAAAATGGGGAGAAAAAGGCAGTCTTCCTGATTTGGTTATATTTCTTTGTATAACTCTGTTAACGTACACACAGTAGTATTTTACAGTAATTCTTGAAATTTTTTTCCTGACTGTTGTGGTGCAGCAGTGCATAATTTCAGTTTGTTTAAAAGATTTGGTTATATTACTGAAGTTTTCAATTTCTACGCATTACTTGTGGTATGTGTATGAGTGTGTGTGTGTGACGTGTGCCATCAAATCAGACACATTTTATTGTGCCACAGAGTAATCGCAGCAGTGTGAACCTGCTATCCACTGCACCTGCATAATTTTGTACTGCTCTGTGGTATCTTGGTTTTGTACTGTTACTGCAGTGCACTGCACCCCCCCCCCAGTCAGCAAAAGGTATTATTTTCCATATTGGATTCTGACTTGTGAGCACTGGTTAAGGTGTTGTTGTGACTGCATCTGCATCTCTTCTTGATTGTGCAGTACAATCTTAATCCGTCTGTACTTTTGCATCTGTTTAGTGCCAAATCTCCATCTGCAAGCCAGAGTTGTTGGTTTTTTTGGCTTTACATCCGCCGGCCCAGACTGAAAGTTCAGAAATCCAAATTTGTTTAGAAATTTCTTGGTGATCCCCCAAAACACCTGCAAAGAGACATGCAAGAAAAACTGTTTCTGGCCATGGCACTGCTGCCAGTGGCAAGATAGTCCATGTGCGTGGTAGTACACAGAAGTGCATAGCTGATGTCAGTAAAGGGATTTCTCCATCAGTGTTTTTTACAGTGCAATATGTAGCTTCTCTCATAGTTGGAGGAAATGATGTTGTCCCAGCTAGTGGTGCTAGTGCAGTTTCTGCTGGCATGGCTATTGCTGCCGCAAGTTCCACTTCTGATCAGTTAACCATTTCAAAAAAATATAGTTAAGTCTGAAGCTATGACTGACAGTGTAGATTATGTCATGCTCTCCATTAACATCTCCATGGTAGCTGAACATGAGTCTGATCCTGGCAATGATAACTCACAATGTCACATTTCTCCCAGCACTGTTAAGGTCATGCTTTTGCCATCCAATGATTCAAAGTGTGGCGGAAAAATATCAGGTAATGACGATGATGATGATGCTGTGGTTGGAACATGTTCTTCACATGGCAGCATCCAAGCTGAAAATGTGAGTGCGAATGATGTTGATGACTATGATAATAATGTCAGTGACCCCTGTTGGGAACCAGAGAAAAAGAAAGTCAGGGTGGCTGTGTCTAGGTCTGTTGGCATTAAATCCCCCCCCTCAAAAAAGTTGTGATTTAGTGGTTCCTGTTGATGATAATGATGATGACCCAGTAATAATCATAGGTAGTCGTGGTCGTCGGTTGGAGTCCAAGTGTGTCCAGCCTGAAAAATCATGCAGCACAGCCCCCCACTTCAGGGGTTAAAAAACCGGAGTCCAATAAGAAGCATCAGGGACATGTTAAAAGTAGGAGATCACAATCTCTTGTTTGGGATTTTTTTTGTCCAAGATGCAAATGATGAGTCAGTTGCAATATGCCAGCTTTGCCATGCGTGTGTGAGTCAAGGTAAAAAGGGGAGTCATCTGGGCATGGGGGGCCAGCATACACATCTTAAGAACAGGCACATGGCACTGTGGACCCGGCACCAGATGGCAGCTAATGCCATAGTGAGGCATTCACCCTCATCGTCAGCCTTACTGAGCATGTTATCCCCTTCCATGAGTGTAAGACCAAGTAGGAATGTCTGCAGTAGCGATGAAATAACACCAGAGGATTACTACAGGCATGATGAGGGAGAGGATGATGATTCAGAAATCTTGTCAAGTGGTGGTCAGAGTAGCAGTGGTGGTGGTGGTGGTTAATGCAGTATGTCTACTGCAAGTGATTCATCAACCGCTGTATGTAAAATGAGGAAAATAACTTAATTTGTGGATTTGTCACCTGTGCACCCCTCTTCATCACATGTCTGACCCAACCCCTGCCATTCACAGAGCCGAGCCATTTGTCATTGCCACACCCCATGCAAAACGTGCAAGTCAGCCCATGTTGGAGAGTGTTTTTGCCCATAACCTCCTGCCTGCTTGCCTGAAGCATGTGACCTACGCTGCATAAGCCATGTGATGTGTGAGGGCTGCCTGTGAATTCTCACTCCACTTTAAAGCAGAATAAGGTGGAGTGCACAACGTGAAGTCATAATTACAACACAAAGTGGTGAAGTGAGGATTTAAAATGGGCATCTGCGATGACGAAACTAATGAAATTATTACTGGAGCCATACATGGGTGAAATTTTACTTAGCTCCATCTCTACTAAGATGTTCCCCAACTCTTTGTTTCAGCTTTCTACTAGTATTCCCTACATAGAATGCTTGATAATGGCAAATTGCTAAATAGACCACCTCTGTACTAGAACAGTTAATAAATTGCCTAATTTCAAAGGTTCTATTAGCATTAACAGTTGTGAACTATTGCTTTTTCATAATTACAGTGCAAAACATACAGTGACCACATTGGAAGCATCCCTTTGGTTGGGGTGGTAGCCATTGACTATGTGGGGTCTGTTCCAAGGGTGTGTCTTAGGATGGCTTGGTGAAAAAAATATCACACCATTTTTGAATTGTAATAATGATTTTTGTGATAGCCACTAGACAGACAGGTAAATGAAAACTGTATGAACTGTTACCGGTGAAGGATTTACTGTTTGTGCTCAGAGAAATACTGTTCGTGACGTCAGCTATCTTGTTTTTTTTTTCCCCATTTTAAAAATGGTTTTCTACAGAAGTACTGCTTGGCAACAAATGAACAAAACCTGTATTTAGGTCTCCCTCACATACTTAGTTCATTTTTTGTCCTAGAATTTAGAAATTTACAGGGCAAATGTATGTTTTTGTGGTGAGAATTATTTCACCCATCACTCACTAATGTAAGGATAGTTCAAATGGTAAATAAAAATTCACACATTTTTACGGTTTGAATTTTACTGTTTGATCGGAAAACACTGCTGACAGTAAAGTTCAATTACAGATCATGCTGTAATAGCTCACTGGTGTCTAATGGTAGCCCCCCACCCAAAATCTCAAAACCTATATGACAGTCAAAGGTTTTGGTAGAGACATCATTCATATTGTAAGAGGGAGCTTGTTAGGGCTTGACTAACTCACTTAAAAATAAGAAATATTCAACACGGGCTCCTGCATGGACATGCCACTTTTTCTGTGGGCTGCTAAATGTTTTGCGCACTAGCAGGAGTTTAGCTACTGACTGTGAGTTATGTCAGTCCAATGATGAAGATCAAGGCTCAGTGACAGAGGTCCCCCAAGCTGCCACAAGTGGAGCTGTGCAGCAAAGAGATGGTGCATGTGATGGGATTGTCATAAGGTGCAGCACGGCCATGCAGCATTGCCAGTGACTTGTGGGCTGTGAGTGCCGGTGGTTGGTAGAGCATGTAGGGAATGATGATGGTTGGGTGGGAGGTGGTAGATTGTACACTACCATGACAGGAACAGAGACTGACACAACATTGACAGTGACAGGCCTATGAATGATGGCTGATGGGCAGTAATATGACTGGTGCTGTGGGGGGTGCCGAGGACAACAAGGGGAGCCGTGACTGTTTATAATAGGGGCGTGATACAGATTTTGTTCATTAATGATAGCCCAACCCAAACCACTTGACCCCATAATAAAATATGTCTCTGGTGTCTAGTGACACCCCTCTACACCCCCCAATCACTCTCCGTGGCTGCAATAAAGAAAATGGTCTCTTGATTTTTTTTCCAAACCTACAACAAATAAAATGGTTCCTTGCTGATCGGACCCACCACCACCCCCCCCACCTCCCACTCAGCACCCACCACTCCACACACCCCCAGTACAACCCCACACACCCTCACTCACCAGAACAGGTCACAGGGTGAATATCCACTTCCCAATGGAACACACATCTTGCTGCTGGAACCGCCAACTGCAATATGAGGAAGTAAGATAAGTGCAGTTCAATGTATTTCAATGGGGTTTTCAACTTTGTTGCATAATTTGGCCATTTTTGCATATTTTGACATCAAATTTTCAACATGGCCTTTTAGGGACCCCACCTCATGAACAATGTCACTGGAATTAGGTAAACCCTACCTGAAAGGTGATTCCATTGCTGCTTGGTGAAATCACATTCCAAGTAGGATTTGAAACTTTTTTTGCAGCCCTTGATCATGAGGTGGGGTCATAAGAAGGCTATGTTGAAAATTTGGGGTTAAAATATGTAAAAATGGCAAAATAATGAGGATCCATTAAAATGTAACTTTGGAAATGTTAAATATTTTGACTCCTAATTTTCAACATAGCCTTCTTAGTGCACCACCTCATGAATGTCACAGCTGTCATTTTTCAAATCCTGGTCAAAATGTGTTTTCACACCTGTGGTGTGGAATGGTGTTGCAGTTGTGCAGAATTACATTTTTGTGGGGATTATGCATTTTTCAGTACCGGTTACATGAGATGGGGTAATAAGAAGGCTATGCTCACAATTTGGTTGCTGTTGTCCTACAAATGGAAGCAGCAACATCCATGTATGCATCTATGGAGAGATGGGAGCCCAGGGCCCAGAGGACCTTGTGCTCCCACAGGCAAAAAAGGACACAATTACACTACATAAAAAAGTCAAGGAAATTCTTTGCAAAAAGGCTATGTTAATGCATCAGTTATGGTTCAGGATAAAGTGACAAAAGTAGGGAAATTTGATGTTAGGGTTGCCAATCCTAACACCCCTGCTCCACCCCTGAAATGAATGAGAGGTTGAATCTTCCTTGGGGTTGTCAACCCTAACGCTCACCCCATTTCAGTAACAGAAAAGCTGAGATATGATAGAAACAGGTGTGCATGTTTCATGAGTGTATACAATGTGGTGAGCATTAGGGTTAACAACCTCAAGGAAGACTCCACCCCACAATCGCTTCAGGTGTGGGACAGGGGTGTTAGGGTTGGAAACCCTAACATCAAATTCTCCTACTTTTGTTACTTTATCCTGAACCCTAACTGATGCATTAATGCATTTTTTGCAAAGAATAAATATATAAATATATATATATATATACATATATGTATGTATTTATACATACATGTTATTTGTAGTTTCAGATTAACACCTTTGAGCCAGAGGTTCATTTACAAAGGCTCCAAGTCAGTAGATACAGGGCAAAAGGACAAAATAGTACACACAGGTGAACATAAAATTAATATAAAGTGATAAGTGCTAATACAGTGCTAATACATGTATACTAATACAGACTAGATACTTTAGATAGCTAGAGATAGATACAGTACAAGTCGCATTAAACTGTTCCTCTGACAAGCTGTTTTAGCATTTCTGACTGAGTTGCATAAGTGTTGCTGGAGCCAGCACAAAGCCCTGCATAAACTGTTTCTTAAGAGTTAAAATGCAGCTTTTCATTGCATTGTGACTGGATTGCAGATGCATTCCAAATGGATTGCAAAGACATTTTACGAACATTTCTTTTGAGCTGGTTAAGCATTGAAAAACAATGCAGTTGAGTTGCCAATGCATTACCAACTGTAAAAAACAATGCTAAACCAACTCATTGGTGGAATAGTTTAATGCGACTTGTACTGTAGATAGATAGACAGTCAGACAGACATTCAGACAGACAGATACATACATACAATCTGTTTAATTATTTCAAAAGCTTACCAAGGAAAGACATACTGACCTGATAATAGCTCATTTCCCGATGCATCCTGGGGTGGGGTTAAGGAAATCATATAGAATACTGGTTGGACAATCACACACAACCACCCTGTGCTGCTATAGAGGGGTTCTGATGTAATCAGAACCCAGAAGTGGCAGATCAGGCTGGTTGGGCATGCAGTTGTCCATCCAGCATTTTTTATAGCGTAAAACCACACAAATGTCTGTGCAAAGGCACCACAGGAATGAGGAAAACTTCAGTTAGCTTGTCTGATTCAAAATACTTTATTACATGGATACTGGCTAGCAGCACTCCCACCACATACCGCCAAATGTTTTTGAACACTGCCCATTTTCTTCCTCAAGACGTCTTTCGTGTTATATCTTGATGCCTTGAGGAAGAGCATGGGCAGTGTACAAAAACATTTGGCGGTACATGGTGGGAGTGCTACTAGCCAGTAACACAGAAGCATAGAAACAGAAATTGAAGGCAGATAGGGACCAGAGATCCATCTAGTCTGCCCTGAGCCCTACCCCCCCTCTTTAGGATTTCTGTGAGACAATCCCCTTGTGTCTGTCCCAAGCTGCTTTGAATTCTCCTACTGTTTTGGAGTCAATGACTCCAGCCAGTAGACCATTCCATGGGTCAACCACCCTCTCTGTGAAGAAAATCCTTTGTATGTTGCCCCTGAATTTTCCTCCCCTTAATTTCGTATCATGCCCTCTTATCCTACTGGTGCTATTGATCATAAAGAGCTCCTGGGTGAAGACTCTGTTTATACCCTTCAGAAACCTGAATGTCTCAATCATGTCCCCTCTGTTCCTACATTGTTCCAGGGAGTACATGTTGAGTTCCTGTAACCTGCTTTCGTATGGCAGTTTATGGAGACTGTGTATCATTTTTGTTGCACTCCTCTGTACTGTCTCCAATCTATCTATGTCCTTCCTGAGATAAGGTCTGCAGAACTGAATATAATACTCAAGGTGGGGTCTCACCAGGGATCTGTACAGTGGCAGGATCACCTCCTTTCTTCTACTTGTGATGCTTCTTCCTATGCACCGCAGCATCCTGCTGGCCTTCTTTGCTGCCTTTTCGTATTGTCCACCTACCTTCAAATGGTCTGATATGATAACCCCTAGATCCCTCTCCTGATGGGTGGTTGCTAGTTTTTCCCCTCCCAGGTAGTAGTCTGTCTCTGGGTTGCTTCTGCCAAGATGCATAACTTTGCACTTGTTTGTGTTAAATTTTAACTGCAACAAGTTGGACCAATGTTCCAGCCTGAGTAGGTCACTTTTCATTTGCTCTACCCCCCTGTGTAGTGTCCACCCTGTTGCAGAGCTTTGTGTCATCTGCAAACAGGCACACCTTCACATTCAACTCCTCTGTGATATCTCTGTTGAAGCTATTAAAGAGTAATGGTCCAAGGACGGACCCCTGTGGCACCCCGCTTGTCACCTCCCTATCCCCTGATGCTGCCCCATTTACTGTCATGGACTGAGTTCTCTGTTCAAGCCAGCTACTCACCCATGCTACCACTTCTTGCCCCACTCCTGTATGATTGAGTTTGTTTAGCAGCCTTCTATCTGGTACAGAGTCAAAGGCCTTACTAAAGTCAAGGTAGATGACATCAATGGCTGCCCCCCTAGTCCACAGCCCTAGTAACTGAGTCAAAGAACTCTATCAGGTTAGTCTGGAAGGACCTGCCCATTATTAGACCATGTTGCTTGGTGTCCAGTTGTCCAGATTCCTCCAGGATTGCTAGTATCCTTTCTTTGAGCAGTGACTCCATCATCTTATCCACCAACGAGGTGAGGCTGACCAGGCGGTAGTTTCCTGTCTCCTCACTGTTGTGTATGGGAACCACTATTGCTCTTTTCCAGTCCTGGGGAACCATTCCTTCTCTCAAGGATTTGCTAAAAAGATCTGCTAGTGGTGCTGCCACTTCATCACTAAGTTCCCTTAATATGCATGGGCGGACTCCATCTGACCCCATGGCTTTAACTACCTTTAGTTTTTGTAATTCTGTCCTTACCCTCTCTATTGTGAATGAGTTTGTGTCCATTCCCCCTAGGTGACTTCTGTCTCCCTTTGGGATGGGTCCATTACCAGGTGCCTCCTTAGTAAAGACTGAGCAGATGTACTCATTTAAGACTTCTATATTTTCAGTGTCCTCTTCTACCCTCCTCCCATCCCTGCTTATGAGCCTGACAATGCCTCCTTTGTTTTTCCTTTTGTTGCTTATGTACCAAAAGAAGGTTTTATTGCCTCTTTAACCCCCATGCTATGTCTTCCTCAGTCTGTGCCTTTACTTTTCTGATCACTCTTCCTGCCTCCTTCAAGCTGCACTTGTATACCTCCCTATCTATTTTGCTGTTTGAGCCCTTGTATCTTTGGAATGCTAGTCTCTTTTCCCTCACTGCAGCTGCCACCTCCTTTGTGAACCATAGCGGATTTCTTTTTTTCTTCATCTTACTGACTAGCATGGAGTATTCTGCAGTAACCACCGCTAGTGCTTCTATTATGTTTATCCAATATTCCTCTACCCCCCTTTTGCCTCCCTCTTGAGGCTATCCCTAAAGCATATTCTCATCTGATCAAAGTCTGTTCTTCTGAAGTCTATGTCCCGTGTCTTAGTGTGGCTTGTTTCCTTGTTTTTTTTTTATCTTGAACCAGATAGATTTGTGGTCACTTGACCTCAGATGGCACCCCAACTCCACCTCCACCTCCTGGACTTTGCCACTGTTTGTGAGCACCAGGTCTAGGACTGTGTTTTCTCTAGTGGAGGCTGTGACAAGCTGATTAAGTCCAGCCCCTCCCAAGGTGTTTAGGAAATTTCTGCTCCTAGTTGTGGATGCTGTGCAGGAGTTCAAGTCTATGTCCAGGAGGTTGAAGTCCCCCATCAGCATGACTTCTCCTTTTTCAGCCATTTTTAGTATGTTTTCAAGCATTGATTTGTCTCCTTCTGCTTCTTGTGAGGGAGTCCTGTATATCACTCCTAGTCTGAGGGTTGAGCATGAGCCTGGTTCAAGAGTGACCTACAGTACCTCAGGTTCATCCTGGGACCTTTGGACCACCATAGCTTTTATGTCTTCCCTTATATATAATGCAACCCCCAACCCCTACATCCTTTTCTGTCTATCCTGAATAATTTGTAACCTGGGATTGCAACATCCCATTTATGGCTCTTTTTTGGCCATGTTTCTGTGACTGTGACCCAGTCCAATCCTGCATCTGCTATTGTGGCTGAGAGTTCTGGGATTTTGCTAGCCAGACTACGGGCATTGGTCATCATTGCCTTCCAGAGTCTGGCATACTTGATCCTTTGTTTCCTTGTACTTTGTTTAACTTATACAACCTTTGTGCACTCCTGTTGTTTATGTCTATGTGATTGATGATAAGCACTGTTACATGGCCCGGGGGAGGGTGGTGACTGGGGTTCTAAATTCTTGATCCCATCAGGTCACCACCATACCATCCTCTAGCTTAAACTCACCATGAATACATTGAGTTTTTTCCCTAATGCCCTTACCCCCTCCCTGTTGAGGTGAAGGCTGTCAAATTTAAAGTAAGTCCTTTCCCAGAAATCTTTCCAGTCACTGATGAAGGACTGTCCCTTTTCTGAGCACCAAGTGCAGAGCCAAGAGTTCAGTTCTGTGATTTCGGCTTCCCTAACCTTTCCTTGGCCTTTTCCCTTCTCCCATATTGGGAGTACCTCAGAGAAGGCCAAGGTGGATGAAAAAGAGGTAAGTCTATTCTCTAGATTTGAGATAAGTGCCTTGGCCTGTTTGATGGAATGGTTCACGATATCATTAGTTCCAATGTGAAAGACGATGACCTTGATGTCACACGCCTATCTGATGCAGTTTCCTATGCAATATGCATCCATTTTTGCTGTGGCCTCAGGGAGATATCTGACCACTATCTCCATTTGGTTTGTCCCATTTAACTGTGATTCAACCCCACGTATCATGGAGTCCCCCACAATTATCAATTTCTTCTTTCATTTGGTGGGAGGGTTTGCCTGAGTAGTTATGTCTGATGAAGTGTTTGGTGCTGCTGCACCCCTTTCCCCTGGCCCACATCAGAGTGCTCATCCTTCCCTGGCTCAATAACATGCGAGTCCCTACTTCGTGATCCCCTATTGTTTTTTAGGGTGATGCCAGGTTGGTGCTGCCGAACCCTAGCTCTCTGGCTTGAGCAGTCACCTGGTTCATTGTGCAGCCTTGTCAGTGTGGCAGAACCTTTGTTTCTTCTTCCTGCTGAAAAAACAATCAGTTTGTTAAGGTCTGCCACTTAGTAGCACAACTAGAGACTAGAGGAGAGGTCTGTCTCCCAGTCAGTGAAGATCAGTGAAGCTCAGCAGACAGTGAGGTTAGGGGCTGGACCACACTTGCCGTATACCTCCTAGAGTTGTCCTTTGTGTCTGAGCTGTTGCTTCTAGTTGTTTCTGGCTGAGAGCTTTCTATTAACTGACCACTATTTCAGTAGTGAGTACAGCAGACAGTAAGGCTAGGGGTTGATCCGCTCTTGGTGTATGCCTCCAAGGGGTGCCCTTTGTGTCTGAGCTGTTGTTCCAGCTGAGAACTTTCTATTAGTCGACCAGTATTTCAGTAGTGGTACAGCAGTACAAATGCTGATTTACATACAGCAGCCAGGAATTCTGGGTAAGTGTTCCAACTGCACCTTATAAGAACATACGAACATACGAATGTGCCAGCAGAAACAGACCACCCGGTCTATCTAAGTCTGCTCGAGTGTGCAGCCAACACACTCTGCGAGAGCAGCCACTGGCTGAGTCTGAGCAGAGCGATCAAGGAGAGAAGTTGCCTCAGCAGCGATAGGAGCCCAAACTGTGCACTCCAAGAGGAATTCACCCAGGTAGAACTGTTGTCAAGTAATACCTGCTTCTGCACCTGTCATGTAGTAAAATGTTTTGAATCAGACAAACTAACTGAAGTTTTGCTTATTCCTGTGATGTCTAGGCAGGGACTTTTGTGTGGTTTTGGACTTTGAACATGACCAGAGCTTGGCTTATCCTTCTTGTTTCCACCTTCAACTTTCTGCTGGAATTTTTTAAAGTGTATACTTTTGGGGGGGGGTTACCTTTTTTTAAAACTCCAGGAAACATTGTGGCTCCATGAATCTTCTGGCTCTGTCTTCTCACTCCTCACTAGTTCCCAGTACATTGTTTGCCTCATACCTCCATCTTTAAATAAGTAAGTGATATCCAATTTACCCAGTTTACCATTTTTGGTATATAATAAACCAAACGCTTGTCTGAAATGTGGAAAGAAATGCAACAGCTATCACAGCGGTTCACTTTCATTTTCAACTGCTTGATGCATATGTGGCAGTTGTTTCCATCTGAAACTGAAGCTTGTGCAGTCTCTAGAGGGTTTTATTTATTTATTTATTTAGTTTTTTGTTGACCTGGTATGTGCAAATCCTGCCTATTTTCAGGCACGACCCGGGGGAGGGGGATACAGATGGATGCCAACTGACTTTGAACCAGATTAAGCTGTTGGTGGTATTTATAGTGAATGAGGGAAATTTGGCCAGGACACCGGGGAAATTCCCCTACTCTTTTCGATAAGTGCCATGGGATCTTGAACATCCACCTGAACTACCACCAGTCCAGGTAGATGGGACCTCGGTTTAACGTCTCATCCAAAAGATGGCACCTCAGAAGCGTAGCACCCCTCTCATGCTGCACTACAGTGTCAGTACTGGGATATTAACCAAAGTGCCAGATGTGGGAACTGAACACACAGCCATCTGATCTCCCAGCCTTAGAGGCGAGTGTGCTACCTATTGAGCCACTGACACTGACAATGCTGTTGTACCACAGTAGGGTACGATCACAGTCCATGACCTTTGAACTGTGGTACAAGAGCATTTTGAAAGGTATGGAAATCCATACACAATAATGCTCTATTAACAGATATGCAGCAATAAGTCAATGCCAAGCAATATAGTGCACCAAAAATACATTTCAGATGTGCAAACTAGTATTCAGATAGATAGAGAGAGGGAGAGAGAGATGGATAAATAGATAGATAGATAGATAGATAGATAGATAGATAGATAGATAGATAGATAGATAGATAGATAGATTTACAGGCAATTGTGTAAATAATAGCTAGTTGTAAAATGCTTAGGAATTTTGAAGGCTTGTGTAATAAAAATAGCAGTGTTTCTTTTCAGCAATCACTCTTGGGAAACACTTGAAAGCAAACGGCAGAGTACTGTATCACCAGCAAAAGTCTGCTGTGCTGTTTCTAATCTGCAGATGAATTTATCTCTGATACACAGTATTGTACATTCCATGCAGGTGTATACAAGCCCATATTCTACACTTCTCTCACTGCCAGTCAAATTATGTCATCAGTGAAGGATCACTGGTTTTTAATGATATGGTGGCCTCCATACTGAGAAGCAAGCCTTAGAAGAGCAATATGCAGAGCCAATAAAATGGCAGTCACCAAATTACAATTGACACTTAACATCACTAAATCTGCAATGTAATTCTATGTGACAGTTGTGCAGTTATATTTGGAGAAAATAATGTACTTCACCAGCATGTAAGACACAATTCATGAGCCTGATTCATGTTACATTTACAGTGGCCAAAGTAAGTATTCATGAAGCAACCATCAGCAAGTAAGATATCATAGGTGCTTGCATGATCATTGAATAATTATCTATCATGCAATAAACAGTTCTAGCAATAGACAGTAAAAATAACTATTGAATGCCTGGTGCTCTTCTTTAGCAATCGGGGGGGGAACAAACTAAAAATATGGTGCACAGTTGAGTAAGCTAATTTGTAGTTGCTGAGGATGGCAGTAGGAAGGGTTGTTTTAGTAGCTCAGCTGTTAAATTCACATTTGACATAGGAAAGGTTTATATTTAAAGGCCCTATCTCATCTCTGCAGAACTGCAACATCAAACAGCTGGACATTCTGCATTGCTCTTCAGTCACATAATTTGAATTAAGTATGAAACATGCAACACATGTACGTAGTCACTCAAACATTGGTGCTAAAGTAAAAAAAATGGCAGTTCTTAAATCAAAATCAGTGATCTTGTTTGACTGTTGATATCCGCAAATGAGTGGAATTTTAGAATAGTTTTCTTAAGTTAAAGTTTTAGTCATTTTATATAGTGTCAGCTGATCTGAAGATTAAAGCATGTCTTATTTGAGTTATTTAGCACAAACTGTGAAAAGCCAGCTATACTGCAGTCACAATTCACTGTACATAGGTGTCTCACTAGATATATACTGTATGTAATATATTATGTATTCTTCACAAAACTGCATTAATGCACCATTTTGGGTTCAACATAGCACCACAAAAGTAGGGAAATGTACTGTTAGGGTTTCCAACCTTAACTGCCACTAAAGCAGCAAAATGATAAGGCCACACAAGCAACCATAGACAGTCATCATCACATAACGCAAACGACATACAACTGTTTCCAGATGACACAAATACCTTCGTGGATTTGTAACTGTGGCATGCATACCACAAGGCATACACACTCATTTGTCACTGCAGATAGAAATCTGCAATACTGAAATCACAACACTGCTTCTGTGTGTAGAAGCATAGGCTCCTGCAGCCACACATACAACCCAAGTTACAAGAGTTCTTTTGTCTGTGGAATTGCACACCCTTATGGGACCAGTGCTTCTGTAACCTCAGGTATTCATGCATGCTGTAAGACATACACACACTTAAGGGTCCTACACATCTGCAGCCACAGCTGTAAGACATACACACCAACCTCTGGCTGAAGTAGCCCAAGTGCCACAAAATCCATGATACCAAAATTGCAACAGTACTTCTGTCATCAGAAGTGCAGGCCCCTGAGGGGTCTGTGCCTCTTCAGACACAGGTGTAATACATACACACTGACTTCTGGCATCAGAACGGCAAGCCCCTGTGAGGCCTGCAGTTTTTCGGATAAAAGTACTGTTTAATGTGGACATAATGGTTGCAGCAACAGATCTAGAAATTGTTCAAGGAGGGAAGAGTTTTTCAATTATGCAGGTGCATATAGAAAAGCATGCACTAATGGATCATGCTACATAGTGAGATACTTCACATAGTGTGTATGAGTCCCACTGGCTGCAGAGGTGCAGGCCTCATGGAGCCTTCTGTCTACAGAAAGGCAGAACCCCAGGGGGCCTGTAGTTCTGCAGCCACACATACTCATGCATATAGTATGACACACACACAGGTATGACCCCATGGGGCCTTTGCTTATGCAGCCACAGATACAAACCCATGATGGTGATACATCAGTGCTATTGCACTGGTGTCATCTAGAAACAGTTGTTTGTTGTTAAGTGAAGACTCCTTCTGCCTATGGAAGTGAAGCAATGGATGCCAAGAATTCATGGTCCTGTCTGGTGGACTGCATAAGTGCAGGGCTGTATGGCCCTATGCTTCCATGTGATGAAGATACAGAAGAACAGATGCACAAGGCAAAGAGTCAACCTTTCAGCTAATGCACAGGACCCTCTGCCATCTACGGGTACAGAGGTGCAAGGTACCATGCCAAGAAAAGAGTTCTCTTCACCATATGGTGCCTGGGCCTGTATGGGCAACACTGCACCTTCCCTCTCCTGACTGAAAAGCGATACCACATAACCATGTCATCCCTCTAGCCTCACCACATCCAGCTGGGTCATTGACCTGACTGAGCTCACCTCCCAAAATCAGCTCACCAGCACGGGGTCACAGAGCACTACCCACTGTAGTAAAGGCTGTCACTACACACAGCATTTCTTAATATTTTTTTTTTAATTTGGTCCCAAATTTTCAAGGTTGTCATTTTATGACTCCCCTTATAAACATTACATGTGGCATTTATAGTATATTGGCCAAAATGTCATTTCACACTACAAGTGCAAAAGCATGTCTCGTCCAGGATTTAAAAGTTGACAGCTGTCACATTTATCAAGTGGTGTGAAAAAATGGATATATTGAAAGTTTTGAGTCAAAATATTGAAACTTAGTGAAGTTATGAGTGAATGCTGAAATATTTTAGTTTTCACTCATAACTTGGTCATTAAACCATGTTTTTCCACCAAATGTTCAATTCTTCTTATGACCTCACCTCATGAACCCGACAGGGGAAAATCTTCAAATCTCACCTGAAATATGATTTCACATGGCATCTGCAAAATCACCTTTCAGCACATACTTGAAAATTTCAACTGCCTGTACATGAGGTGGGGTCACCAAAAGGCCATGCTGAAATTTCAGTGGAAAAATATTGAAAATTAGCAAAGTAATGAAAATTAATCAGTCAATGTTGAAGTATTTCAAGTGATCACTCATAACTTGGTCATTTTATTATATTTGTATACCATATTTTCTACATTGCCTTCTTATGACCCCACCTCATGAACTCAGTAGGTGAATTTTTCAATCCTGCCCAAAAGATGATTTCACACAGCGACTGTAAAATCACTTTTTGGGAGACATTTGAAAGAAATTCACCACCTTTGTTCATGAGGTGGGGTCCTGCAAAGGCCATGTTGAAAATCTGGTGTAGAAATGTTTAAAAAATGTCATAATTGTGAGTAAAAATTCAACTCCATTGAAATATATTAAATCAGACTACCTTATTTTCTCATACTGCAGTCACCAGGTCCAGTAGCAAGATTTATTTTGATAAAAGAGTGGATCCATGATGTGGGACAGTTTTTTGGTCAGTGAGAGTGTGTGGGTGGTCAGGGGTGCTGGGTGCTGAGTGGGGGATCAGGGTGGGATGGTCGGGGTTTGGGGGATCAGATCAGCAATGAACTATTTTCTTTTGCACAGTTTTAATGACAAAAAGGCAAAAAAGATCAATGAGGGACAGTTTTCTTTATTTACAGGGGGAACCAAGCCAACACTGGGATTATGCTCTTCAGTGGCACCAGTGATGGGCACTCTGGTGCCATCACCTATTTCTTTTTGGGTGGCAACCTAGAGGGGAGGGAGGGGGGTGACAGAAGCAGTACGGAGGGTGGGCACCTTGATCCACAACTGTAAATTTGATATATTGAGAAAGGGGCAGGCAACCTGGAGGAGAGAGGAGTAGAAAGAAGTGGTACTGAAGGTGGGAATTCAGTCTGATTTAGATAGATATATAGATAGATAGATAGATAGATAGATAGATAGATAGATAGATAGACAGACAGACAGACAGACAGGCAGGCAGACAGACAGAGACAGAGGAGGATGGACAGACAGATAGATGGGCAGGCATACAGACAGACAGATACATAGATAGATAGACAGACAGACAGACAGATTGCTAAATAGAGTTTGGAGAGAGACAGAGGTTAGGGTATCACCAGCTTACTACTCTAACTAAAGCTAGCAGCACAACTCCAGCTGTGGCTTCACAAACCAAGAAAGTTCCACTGTTCTCATACAGAGAACATGGGTGAATGGCTCCTCTCAGTAAGCTGGGCACCCAGGATTTTTGAGTGCCCAGAAATGTTATTTCCAGACAAATTTCAACAACCAACCACTGGAATCTAACTAAATATGTCCCATTTACCTAGGTCCAGGTGTTTATTTTTTAAAACTACTTCATTTTAATTTATTTTCATGTTTTTTAGTTTAGGGAAAAAAGAGGGCAGCTATCACAAGACGAGAAAAATGTTTTCCGGGTCATGGGAACATGTTTAGCAAAACCAAAAAGTTCTGCCAATATGACATTTATTGTGTTATTTCAGAGGGTTAAAACACTTAAATCATTAAAACTCTAACCATTTAATATTTTTTCACAAAACATTCAAAAGGCACTTCCTTTGCACATGCTGCTTCTATCCTGAAAGTTTCAGAAAAAAAAAATTCCATTCCATATATGCTGTAAGGCAGAGCAAAAAAAAGTCTTTTAAGTATAAGAAAATATGTAGCCATTAATGTAAAAATTACATATGCAGATCTCAGAAACCGCAAAAGCTGACATCACAAAACTTTGCACATATTGAGACCTGCCTGCTAGACAACTCGTGCCAAATTTGGAGCCATTTCATTGAACCCCACCAAAGCTATTAAGATGCAAAGTTAGGGGTTTAACATAGAAAGTCTCAGTCAACCCAAACTATACTGGAAATATTACACCAGTATAATATATAATTATATATATATTGTTGGAACGCAGGATTCTGACAAAGTGGGATTAAAATAAATATATTGGTCTTAACTCATATCACCAAAGGATGTAATTGTTCATGAAGCACACTCACTATCACACAAAGGTATTAACAACTGTAGTCACTGGGCTGGGTATGTGGGTAACTAGCATAACAAACTGTATATTTACTTATGAACTAGTACTGAGTGGGGCTGCATGGGTCTTGGGGGCTTATACTGAAAAAATGGACTGAAAAAGGGGCAGTCTGTTACAATGCCCTAAGCATTTTATAATTCTATTTAGCATGGCAGTCTTCATTCTAAACCAGCAGAGATTGATGAAACACATACTCAAGATGTTTAACATCTGAGTATGGTGAGATGGTGTTCTCAGACTTACAGTGACTCTTAAAAGTGACAGAAACCATGTTAAATTTCTTAAAACATTTGGGCCTCTATTCACAGTCACTAACTATCACATAGAAACATAGAATTTGACAGCAGATAAGGACTGCTTGGCCCACCCAGTCGGCCTGTTTTTCCTTACCTACAGTACCGTACTAAGTACTCCCTGTGATCACTTAGTGTCAGCCAATGGATTACAAATTGATGGATATTTATAGTCTACCTTGCATTGGCGCAAATGTGTTGGTGATTGTGCAGTGAAGTGGGTTAGAGCTGCCATGCAAATGGCCCACAGAGCAATTCACAAGACGGGACAGCCCTCATAAGGTCAGTTACAGCCTCCTGCATTCCCCTCTGCCTGCAGATCTACTATTGTACACGTTGTCCCTGAGGAGGGTCGCAGGGCTGTAAGTGGAACTCATATGGGGGAGTATGAGGTCTTTTGTGTTAGACATTGTGGGAAAATCACATGAGAGGTTGGCTGGGCAAGGGAGGGGTACCACTTGATGTAAGGAATACATGTCAGTTCAAGTGGGGGGGTGGAGTACACTGTTCTGCAATGAGCAATGTGAGCAATGGATACTGAGTTTAGGATACAGGAACTAATATGCCCACTGAGGCTTTGGGTATCACACCCACAAGCAACCTGGTCATTGCATTTCATCATTCCATATGACTGGTGATATGCCATGCTGTGACTCTGTTGCAGTCACCTACTAAATCAACCCACAAACCTCTGGAAAACCTATTTGAAGTGTAACTCACTGTCTGGGAGGACTCCTTTACCTGTGACCAATTAGAGTGGTTGTGTATAGAACAAAAGTGTAGTGGCACAATGGGGAAACAGACTGCACCCCTTTTTTGCCACCAGGCTTTGTGGCTGAGAATGTAGCTATAATGTACAATTTTTTTTTCTTTGTGATAGCAACTGTTATAGCATGTTTTCTAATTCAGAAAGTGCTTGTTACCTTTTCTGATATCAAGTGTGTCCTAGTTCACACACTCTTGGTTTTTAAACTTTTTTGTTCCAGTTATTGGTTATATAATATTCTGATCTTGTTTCTATGTTGTCAGTGAACACTGCGAAATGGTGAATAACTGGTGTCATTGAATGGTAAAGAATCAGACAGTGTAAACACTAAAGAGGAGATAAGCAAAGCACACTCTGTAGCAATAAATAAAGAAACAAACGTCCCTTTTTTGAGGAAAACAACAAAGAATATAAGGGCCCAGATATTCAAAAGGGTTGTGCCATGTGCAACAGGGTTGCGCATGCGCAAGTCTTACATTGCACCATTCTGCGATATTCAGCAGGAGGCAGTTGTGCCACTGAAAACAGGTTGAGCAACAGCGCAATGCAAATGAATGCATGCTCAACAGGAGGGGGAGGAACCATGCATAAACTGCGCAACCCGATATTCAGTCGGGTTGTGCAGAGTTGTGAGCGCAACCCCAACCCGCGCCTGCACAACTTTGAGCCAAAAAAGGATCAAGTTGAGGACACCCACAGGTGAGCTGCTGTATTGCAGGGCACAACACAGCAGCTGCCACCCGTAGCTGGCCCCAACTCAGTCCCTATGCCTCCCCACCAGCCGATAGCAGGCAGAACGTAAAACAACCCCTCCTGCCTAAACATCTCCCAATGCCCGATCGCTGGCAGGCGTAAAAGCTAACGCCCCCGCCCAAACAGCTCCCAATGCCCGATCGTGGGCAGAGCGTATCATGACAACCCCCGCCCAAACAGCTCCAATGCCCGATCATGGGCGGAATGTGAAACAACCCCCAGTGTCCGATCGTGGGCAGAATGTAAAAGACCCCCCAACTCGAATATCTCCCTGGTGGTCCAGTGGACCATAATACCCGATCGCGGGCAGAATGTCCAGTGACAACCCCCAAACATCTCCTGGTGTCTGGTGTCCCCCACCCCACCCACCCACAAGCCCCACCACCGCTCCCCGGCGGCGGTGGGCGGCAGCATCCCACCCGCCTGCCGCCCTGCACTCCCGCCGACTGACTGTCGGTAGGGCTGACGCCAGTGGTGCAGAGCTAGAGCCAATGAGCGCCACAGCTATACTGTACCTTGACAGTCGAATTTTGTGAATGAGTTGAATTCACAAATCTGGACTGTCAGCCTGACGCTCAAACTGCATGCTGATAATCTAACATAATAAGCGTCCAGTTGATCGGTCGCTAGCGGCAGTGCTGGTGGGTGAGATGCTGCTGCCGCGCTGGCTGCCGAAGGCGGGCGTGAGCTGTGGAGCCTGGTACCGCGGGGTGTCACCTGAACATTCTGCCCGATGGTGATATGTTGCTGGACCGCAGAGAATATTCAGGTTGGGGTCTTTGATGCTGCCCGGCGACTCGGGCACCGAGGTTGTTCACGGACTGCCGATGGGCTGTGGCTGAAGACGATGCGTGCGATTCTGCCCATGATCGGCATTGGGGAACTGTTTGAGTGAAGGTGTCATGATGCGTTCTGCCGCGACGAGCGTAAGATGAAGTGGCGGGGTTGTTCACGCTGTGCCCACGATCGGGCTGCAGAGTGCGTTGGTCCCCGATGGCTGCTGCCTGGCAGGGCGGCCAGGCGCAAGTCCTCGGGGATCGGCGCACCTACATGCTAATGGCATGCAAATGGGGCCATAATCAGATGCAAATGGCCCCCCCGCGCCTTGCATGAATTATGGCCCCATTTGCATGTCACCTTTTAAATATCGGAAATTTACGCATGGCGCAATGGTACTTGTGCCACCGCAAGTTTAATGCTCAACTCTGACAACTTGCGGTGGCGCAAGTTCCACTGCACCATGCACAGTGGCTGTGGCTGGGGGGTGATATTCAAAGGAGTTGCTCAATAGCGCAACCCCTTTGAATATCGTCCCGGCCACACCCCTGCGCAACTATTTTGAGCAGCACAAGGGCTTGCACCTCAGAATGGCGCAGTTTGAATATCCGGGCCAAGAAGTCTGAAAATGTCTGAAATAAAGGGCCAAGTATTTATTTAGATGTACACATATTTAAAATGGTTTCTGGTAACTTTTAACGGAATAGATACTACTAAAGTATTTACAGCAGTATATTTAACATCATGTTCAGCATCATTTATTGCATTTGTCTAAATAGTGCTCTCATTAAGGGAATGTCTGCTTCTTTTAGGCTTCCCTTTTTAAATAATTTGAACCTCCAGCTCAGAAATTGTTTAACAATGTTCTTCTTAAAGGGAGCTGTTAAGGCCTCCATTTTAAAATCATAAACACTTTGTAATTCTTTGATTGAATTTGATTTTTATTGTATTAATTTATTTGATTTATTTGCTTTTGTTGTGCACTCTTGGTTATTCATGTAGTTCATTTTTTTTAAAAACAACTTGGGACATTCCTTAAACAAGACTTGTATTTCATCGAACATACCCTGTAATTCTGAGCTTTCAAGAAGTAAATCCAAGGACACAGAGAAATCCACATCATATACCATTAAAGCAGTTAAGTCCTGTCTACCACTTGAGAAAAACAGAGCATGGCATTTGACCACTCAAATGCATGAACTTAGAAATAAATATCTTTTTGGACACATAAGTTGTGTGTTTAACAGTTGTTTTGTGGTGGTAAACATGGGGAGTGGTTGTATCAATTCAAACATTGCATTTTGTATTACTTCCTCTCAAAGTAAGAATAGTCTTGCACAAAGGCCAGTTAGACAGTGCTGTTTTCTTCTTGATTATTCCTTTGATCATTCATGTGTTCCAAGTCTGCAGAAAGAGCCTTCAACAGGCTTATAAGCATATATAAATGTGACAGAGTTAAAGGTCTCCACTCTTCAGAATGAAGTGGTTTGAATGCCTGGTGAAATGGGACTACAAAAAATTCATTCCAACTTTGTCTCCAGGCAATTCACCTTTGGCCTAGTGATGATATGAGTCTTATTGCTGATGGTGAAGGTATAATAATTCAGGTCAGGCAGTCTTTAGACGGTAGAGCACTATTTATTAGCCGAATGAGGCAGGTGAAGTATTCTGTGCAAGATTAGCTCATCCCAGGATGATAATTACCTCACAGGAAGCCTTGACGTTTATTGAGTAGGTAGCAGAGATCTTTGCCAAACCACAAACCTAGTCCTGGAATGGACACACCTAGTACAATCATATTATGAACACCAGATTGAAAAAAATATCTTAGGGTGAAATGTTCCTCTGTGGTGCCATTATTTTCCTTGCTGTACTTGCACTAAAGGTAAGAGAGTAGCCTATAGTTTAACATATTCTGAAGACTGACAATTTAGCCACTTTGAATTGTGCTTTCTAAATAAATATTTATTACTAATTGTTAGAATTAGTGGAGCCAACTTATTAAATTTATAGCCTCTCATTCTGACATTGCTGCAGGCTTATCTATTATAGTATTTGCACTAATATGGCAATCAGTATTTCTTCTACATTAGTATGAATATTAAATAAGAAATTCATAAAGAAATCTAAAATTGTGTAGTGTAACTTCTCTCTCTGTTTGTGTGGCCACAGGGGGAATGTGCTTTAGATCAGGATCTTTGTCATTCCCCCTTTCATATGATTTTAAGACATAACTGCAAAGGCATCTAATTGCTTCTAATGTACAGTATGTAACTTTGGTTAATTGATTACCTACTGTCACTTGAACTTTGCATGGGTAACTTCTGTAGCGTTACTGTATGTTATCTTGCTTCTTATAGGTGCATATGTTTAAGTACTACTTGATTATCATACACCATGTTGGCACTTATGTGCTACTTTGTCCTAAGTTGTAGCATATGTAATATGTTGTACTTATGTGTCACTTTATTGTTACACACTGTTTTGAATTATACTTTCCTGGGTCATGCCTGAAAATATGCATTTTATGTCTAGTACCCTTACCTGGATAACAACATTAATTAATGAATTCATTCATTCATTCATCCATTAATATTTTGTTATTCTTACATAAAAAGTAGTGCACATCTCAGATCCATATGGGCACATATAAGGATGCTTGTACTTTCCTGGGTCAAGCCTGAAAATAGGCATTTCATGTTTAGCACACTTTTCATGGAAAACAAAATAAATGTGGTGCACATCTCAGATTAATACAGGCACATGTAAGGATGAATAGGAGGGGGTCATGACTTCTTTCTCTGCCATATTTGGCCCTTAGAAGACCGCTCCCATATCATATCATATTATATGACCATATAAAGCAGTTTCTTTGTCTCAGAACCTACCTCATGTGAGAAGTTTTTGCCTTAGTCTAGTTTTTCTGAGTCAACAAATTTCAGTAAAATAAGTATAGAATCAGTGTTGGTAACTTACTTTTTCTTTTAATTTCTATTTCTTTTAGAAACTTGATCCAGGAAGCTCTGTGCAGTCACTAGCAAGGATGGAGAAGTACTAGAAAAAGTAATACACCTGACAGTTACAGTTACTTATTTCTTTTTATACAAACACAATACAAAAATAATAAAAAAAACTGTAACAGAAGACATTTATTTGAAAGTAATTGGTTAGTTACAAGTTACTTTCAAATAAATGTAATCAGTTACAGTTAAGTATTACTTTTGTATAAAAATACATAAGTGATTCTAACTGTAAGGTGTATTACTTTTTCCAGTACTTCTCCATCTTTGTTAGTGACTGCATAGAGCTTTCTGGAACAAGTTTCCAAAAGTAATAGAAAGTAATAGAAAAAGTAACTTACCCAACACTGTATAGAATAGAATCAAAACAAAGTTAATTGTACAGTACTTTCACCTAGTTTTGCATTTCAACAATACGTTTCATTATTTGGTTTGTGTGCACCTCTTCTCCAAACCACATGTGCATACAGTCTAATGCCCTAAACTTAGTGCAAATCATCATGGGTATGCAACTCCTTCCACAGGCAGGCTGACTTCACCAAAACACAAATGTTGCCTAAAAACAGACTGATATTTGTTTCCAGTTTAGACTAATGTAATCCGGGCACCATGTACCAACAGGCTACTACCCCTGCCTGATTATCACAAAACAGGTTGGGGGTCTGGGCTCAGTTCTGATGGCACTGTGAATGGGTGTTCTTTTCCCAGAAAAGGAATAGCAATAGTGCAGTGCTTCCACCCAAAGTGAATATAGTGGGCCAGATATTTGTAGGATACAACACCTTGGGATGCTGTACCTCCCCACCACCTCCCTTTCTGGTCACTTCCTATACAGAATACCATAAACCAACTTATGTTTTATATTGCATGCAAATAATATCTGTCAGTAATAATGTGCTCACAGACAGTTTTATGTAATTACAACAAAATTGTATAATTAGGGAAAGGGGAATAGGACTTAAAAAAAGTAAAACAATTGATAATGCTTAGTAACTTTTAAACACAGTAACTCAATACTCCACTCCCACTGTGGTCACCCCACAGCAACACCAAGTGTATAGGACCCTCCCCACTGGTACCAGCACCCCTACACAGTATATCTGGGTACCCAGAAATGGACAGGTGCAGGCCTGTAATCATTACTGTGGGATGACCAGCATTGGTGCACTTAAGTATTTTATCACAACTTTGGTTATTGAACTGGTTAACTTCCCAGCACAGGGCAGGCACTGCACCTACTCACAGTTTTGGAGCTTGCTCCAGGGTACCAGGTGTCTTTGATGAAGCTGAGACCTTGAGCGGCAAGCATGGCAGTTGGCAAGGCTGGCTATGATGTCTGGCAGCTTGTCCCCTTCAGGTGGTTGCAGGATCTTGCAGCTTGTCACCTTTGGAATGTCCTTCAGTGGATACTGAATTAGGTCAGACTCAGGGACCAGGGCCACACACTCTTCCCGCACATTAAGGCATCTAATTCTCAG
Organism: Neoceratodus forsteri; assembly: GCA_016271365.2. Classification (NCBI taxonomy): domain Eukaryota; kingdom Metazoa; phylum Chordata; order Ceratodontiformes; family Ceratodontidae; genus Neoceratodus; species Neoceratodus forsteri. The sequence goes on from CM057454.1 coordinate 401,045,701, forward strand.
GGGCAAATGTTCAGTACTGCTTAACATTGACAATACTGAACTGATTCTCCAGACCAACCTGAGTGTATGCAGTCCCTCCTCAGACTGAGGTTCAAGCAGTTTCTCACTCTCTGCAGGTAACAGGCACCATTTGGTGGCAGATTTGATACTGTGCTGGCAAACAGGCATGCAATCTCTTGGCAGGACTCCATGCTCTTTGGTAGTAAAAAAGTATTGCTCTCTGACTCTCCAGGCCGAAAAACTCAGTGGACTTCTTCCAGTGTGAAACGCTGTCACTGGCCACTGGAAACACAATCCAAACTCTGAAACACAGTCTCTGCCCCTTTAATGGCAAGAGGCTATACAGCAAGATGCCAAAATTGCTGTCTTCAATGGAACTTGGATTCTGGCTCACCCAGTCTGGAAACTGCTCACAAATCTCCTCAGCCAGTCCAGAAGCTGTAGGCTGACTTCACAAAAGTCCCTCTCACTCAGCTCACAGTTCACCTCTTTCCTAAGAGAGCTGCTGTCACTGACTGTCCCAGAGCAGCTTTCTCTCCAGTCATCTCAAAGGAAAATGTCACTCACAATTAAGCCATACAGCTGTCCATCACTGAAATTAATATGCATTAGACTTTTCTTGTTAACTGATTAGATGATGCTAAAGGCCCCAAGAATAACATTCACACCCTCTACCCAGGAGTAATAGCTACAGTTCTTCACCCTGCCTGAACACTGATTGAGAAGAAAAGGGTCAGAGGTCACAAAGAAGGCATGTATATAAACAGTTTATACTAAGTTTCAATTTAACATTGTGTTGCAGGAGAAACAAACTGATTTAACATTCAACGTTTTAATAGTGTGCTAGCTTCTCCCATGTACTGTTATCTGATAGCAGAATAGGCACTGAAAAGTCCTGGTCTGCCTGTCACTAGTGCCATGTCACTAAGCCCCATTGTGGCAGGTAGAAGCACATTCACTGAACAGTCTTAGGCATTTAAAGCAACAGTACATACATTTACAGTTTACTCACTCAGATCTAACACACTTATCTTTGTTCTAAAATGGGTGTGTCTGAGCCCCTACTTATGTTTAGGGATCCCAGGAGTCAGAACACACTAAAGTCATGCCCCAAGTAGCAGGAGCTAGGCAGTATCCCCAGCAAAAATGGCACTGCATCACTAGAGGAAGGACATTAACTACTTACAAAGCTCCTTCATGCTATGGAGCAGAATGGACTCAATAAGCTGGCAGGAACACTTTTGGGCACCGTGGGTCCAGAGCTGGTGGGACCAGACAGCAGGAGGCTAAACTAGTAAGCCCTACTCATGAGGGGGGGTTTACACTAAGAAAGATGACAAACTACACATACAACCACTGCTAAATTACAACTACTAACTGCTAACACTGACTACAAACTACTAGAGTGTACTTGTGCTAAAATCTGAGTTTTGTCAACAACCCCCAAATTTCAGCATGGCAGAAATGTACAAAATGCAGTATATGGAAGTGTTACTAAATGGCGAGACATTTTTAAATGAAGCCTCAAATATGTTAATGAGGCTGATTGCAGACTTTTGTAAAAAAGTAACAGACCAATTATCAGAAGAAATAAAAAAGAAATAAGCCATAGTACTGAGTTTTTGTGATCACACAGAGTTTGATCATTACAACAATAAACTTAGAGAAATGATATACAAATTGGACTCAGACTTGAAAGTGGCTAAACAGAAAACATTTATTAAAGATGGCAAAGACTATGAGCTTAATAGAGTATACAGCTGGATGAAATCTAATCAGCACAAGGGGATTTTGAGATGA